>CM046880.1:5803928-8700893 GCA_025667525.1 Glebionis coronaria
GATCCAACACCAAATTTGCTAGCATACACTTTTGTGAAACTGGTCAAAGTAAAAGCCCAACCGTTTTAACCAGCCGAAAACGCAATAGTACATTTCTCAAGGTCTTCATAAGAAGTCATAAGGCCATCCACAAGTTTCACCATCTAAGATTTTTGATGTTTTCTACTTTAAGCTTCAAGCTTGTTTTTCATACTTACAATGGAAGAAAAAAAAAAGCTCATATGGTCAAAATGTCATGAAACAAAATGCGAAAAAAATAAGCTTAAAAGCTCGAACCATTAAGGCATTGCGAGTCCTATCACTCCCTTACCTCAAACATTACTAGTCAATGAAGACTTATATCTTTTTAAGCATGTTTGATTTAACTTCTTATATCAAATAAGCAAATTTTTTATGGCCTTATTTTACATAGTTGAAATTTAAATCAGAATAAGCTCATAAGCCAGAAAAATAAAGATATGAAAACATAAGGCTAGTTAGAGAAAACAGTCTACCTAGTACACTCATTTAAAACATCTATCATATATGTGTCTTTGTTTTATGTTAAGGGCTTCAGCCAGTGTTTGTTTGAACTTACACGTTGGTTTAAGACATTACTGTATTTTATTTTTATGTTAATGTGTTGCGTCGACGGATATCATATAACATAGTTTTTAAGAAACAATATTTTAATTTTATGTTTCTTTTACAAAGATATCTTAATAAACGATAGTTTAAGGTTTAGGTAACATATTTAATTGATTATCCGAAACTCACTATGACTCCAATTTTCTATTGAGACCGTTAGTCTGGTTCGGTTTTTCAAAACTATATACATCATTATTTTAGGTAAATAACATATGTATAATTTTATAGATGTATGTTTTTAATTGTTGTAAATCTGAACAATTAAGAAATGAGGTTTATTAATTAATATTATTTTTAAATGAGTATAAATTATTATGTATTAACTAGTTTACTATGAGTATTAAGTTATATTTATATTAATGAGTGTTATAAATTTCTACTCTAACTTTTTAGGCTTCTTTTGATCGTATATTATGTATTAATATATATAAGTTGAATTTTCAAAGATACTAGGGTTAAATGTTTTATATGTATTATAAAAAAAAATTAATTTTTTGAGACTCGTGAGTTTATATTAACTTATAAGTCTAAAAATAAAAAATATGAAATGTTATTTTTTTCTATGCTAAAATTTTTGTTTTAGACAAGAAACAGTTTAAAGAAAGTAATTTATAAGTATTTTTTTTTTATAAAATGATAGTTTTACTTTTTAACTAATTAATTAAAATTGTTTTTTTAATATTGATTTAAACAAGAATAATATACAAAATTTGATCAAATTTTTCTATCTATTTTTTAATAGTAAATATTTAGGTCAATTTTTTTTAAAAATATGAACAATAAAAATAAAAAGAAGAAAGTATAAATAGAAATCAAATAAGCTTGCATAGAAAAGGACAAAGGTTAATTTGTCATTTCAGATCTGTTGAGGACTGTATTTACAGTCTAAATTTGGAATAGAGATGTTGAGTATACTTTCGAAATGACGAGGACCAAACATATATTTTGGTAAAAAAACAAATAGATTGTGATAATTAGTCACGTAGTAAAAATCAAAAGTTCTCTAAAAAACAAGAATACAAAATTAACTCTTTTAACCATAAGGGTTTTTTTTCCTTTCAGTTTACTCGATTCGAAAACATAATACATATAATTTTTAATCATGATTTCGGTTTCACAAATGAAAAAAAACAAAACATGTAGATTGATTAAAAATGAAATTCTTGACAAAATGGTAAAAATGAGTGAAGAAACGAAAGTGAAAAAGAAAAAGTATGGGTTGTAAAGAGACGTTCATATATTGATGAAGGGAGGGTTCGCAATACAACATATCAGTTCATGAAAAGAGGGTTCGCAATTGGTTTGTAAGGGTTGAAGATGGGGTTCGTAGAAGCAAAGGAGGGTTCACAACTAGGTTGGCAGGAGGTTCGCAATAGGAAAAGAGGGTTCTTTAAAGGCTTTTAAGGGAGGGACCATATATGCAAACCACTCACTCCTTCCAACGGTACAATTCGATACTTCTTGAATTTATAGTTTTTTTTCTATTTAAAATGTTCTAGAATTATTGTCTTTTACTTAAAATAAATTATACAATTTGATCTAAGTTAATATATTTTTAGTTTGAAATGATTATTACAAACTTTAATTAAGGATATTATTGTCAAAATGTCTAAAAGTTGTAAAAAAATGACGGATGGACTAAAATTATAAATATGACGAAAAATGGTTATCAATAGTAATAAAACAATGAAATATCACTAGTGATATTTCGTAAACATAGTTAATGTGTAATATTACATTCATATTATTGCTTTATCACTAGCGATATTTCATTACTTTCACTAGTGAAATATCATCAGTGATAAATCATTACTTCGTCATATTTACAAATTCAGTCCCTCCGCCCATTTTTACAACTTTTGGACATTTTGGCAAAAATGACCACTCCGTGTTTTTTTAAATCCTCGGTTAATCTCCACCATTAGATCAAAAATAAATATAAGGTGGGAATTTGTCCCTTAGTATGTAGTAAAAAATAAGGATGCAAAATAACGCATCTCTTAATTAATTAGCTAAGAGTAAAATTATCATTCTGTCAAAAAGTTAGAGAGAAAAGACTTTAATAAATGCGTTCTTTCTTAAACTGTGTATTTTTTGTCAAAAGACGGTAATATTGATACGAAGAAAGTATAAATTACTTGTTTTTCTAACGGCGAGTTAGTAGTTACTAATTCGAGCCCACAGTGACATCCAATTCCAATTGGACAATATGTAAGCCTCGAACATTCTCATTGTTGGGACAATGAAAGTTCCATATGGCCCTATCTAGATTTGATTTAAATTAGACAAGTGTTATGAGTCGATGACAGAATCCAACGACATATTTAAGGACCATCTGAATGCAAAGCCTCAGATGGCACACCAAACACATTCAAGTCAAAGACATCGTCAAAGAAGTCAAAGATAATCTAAAGACATACTCACCAGCTGTTATGGATAACAGCTGGAATGTAGAAGGAATGTGTTGGCTGTTTGAGGCCTCAGAGGTGACAATACTATAAGGTCACTCTAGACCCTTTGAAGTTAGTTTAAGCAAGTAGAGAGTAGCCTTATCCCTTTATACTTTAGGCGGGAGAATCTGATAAAGCACTTTAGGCATGATAAAGTGAAGATTCAAGTTAAAGTAGACTAGTACGACCTAGTGAAGAAAGTGAACAGTTGACAGAATTGTTCATGGACATGCATTTAATGTTGTGTACGTCCTCCATACCTTGCCTTTAGAGAGGTCAGTTATAGTTTGACTATATATTCATAGAAACCTTAATAAATAAGAAGGACCTGCATTTATTTCAGTATGACTGGGTGGGTTTATACAACCTTAATGATGGCAACAATAGGTATAGTCAGGGAAATTTATTTTAGCATTGGTCTAAAGTCCAAAAAATGGTCCAATGAAATAATGCTACCATAAATAAGGTAAATTGTGCAATGTTGTAATACTAAAAACATAACACATTACACCAGCCAAGTTAAACACACCAAACAAGTAAATGTTTTGCACAACATATGGGAACATTATAAGATACTAGACAATGTATTTTTATTCATATCAAGGATTGTACAGCTTATGCATTCAAAGGATGGATCAAATTTAGGCATTATAAAGAAACATTAACATTCAATAATGGTAATTAAAATTTCTCAGAACAAAACAGTTGGATAATAGAATTTCATTCATTGAAAAACACTTAAATTATATTATCAAATCAAGTAAAGTAACAATGCTAATAAAAATAAACACAAACACAAACCACCAACAACAGCCTATCATAAACATGGAATTTGGCCTTTAGAACCTTCAAGTCCTCCTTCATTCTCGTCACCGCCTTCATTCCTTTAACAAGCTGAGCACTTGAGTCATGGGGTAAGACACTGGCAGAAAATTTGTTAGATACAGAAGGTTTAGCAATCCTCTTCAAATACTTGTTCTCCTCATTAAATTCATACAACAACTCTTTGTAGTACTCAGATGGTAGTTATAGGTCTAGAAACCCATACACCTAACATTTTAGTGTTTTATCACGAAACTTGAACCTTCTTCTAGGATTCTCAAGAGTCCAAGAAGTTTGGACAGGGATGGGTGAGGGTCACAATCCCAATGCGTTTTGTTTGTAACATTTTGATTCTTCTTGTAGTAACGCCTAACTGAGGTTGAAGACGAAGTAGACATTAGGGTTTTAAAAGGAATAATTTACTTTACAATGGATTGTTGCAATTGGGATAATCGATTGAGAGAGTTTTTGCATGGAGGGAAATAGCGTTTCTGTTCTTATGTTACGATTTCCAGAAAATTAAAGGTAACAAGTAAAAGGAAATGGTAGGTTTTGGGTTGGGTTCGATGGGTTGGGGACTATACCCGTCCAACTAAGCTGCCAACATAGCAAAAAATCAACCATTACTTGTTTGACTTTGCCATGTCAGCAGGTAGCTTGTTATAACAGGTCGCACTATGAATTTTAGACATAAAAAATCCGTCATTTATAATGGCTTACTTTTAAAAGTACATAGTGTATTTGCGACTTTTACCCTCGTATTAAAATGATGTGTTGATAACATATCACAAGTAAGACTCAAATAAAAAGATTATAGTGTGTCATGACATCATTTACTCTTACAATTTGATACATTATATATTACTTGATTGTTTATACAATTACTAAATAATTCGACTCTTAACTTATTTAAACAATAAAATAAATTAAAACGTATTCACCTCACTTGTGAATTTTATAACATTATAGTTTAACCAAAACAGAATTCAATTTATTTGATATAAAAACATAACATATATATATTTTAAATATGATTTTCTCTTTTTAATATAACTAATCCACAAGATAAAAAAATGATTTTCAAATCGGTTTCACAAATGAAAAAGACAAAACAATAGATTGATGAAAATTAAAATTCTTGACAAAATGGTAAAATTAAGTGAAGAAATGAAGTAAAAGAAATGGGTTGTAAAGAGAAGTTCAAAAATGGATAAAGGAAGAATTCGAAATACGTATTAGTTCATAAAAAGGGGGTTCTCAATTGGTTTGTAGGGGTTGGCATCAACGATGGGGTTCTTTCGAGCAAAGGAGGGTTCACAATAAGGTGGCAGAAGGTTTGCACTAGGTCATCAATATGGCATGCAAATGGGTTATTTCCTTTGGTTGGCCTTACTCTTGTATTGTTCCTCGTCGGTGTTGTTTCTTCTTTTATCGGCTCGATTAAGAAGGTTGGACGTCTTTGTTTGTCATGTTTTATTTGCGGTCATTGATGCGCAATTCTGACAACCATCTCATTTTAATAAACATACTTTAATGTGATACTATCCGTGTACCCGCGCAATGCGGCGACGGGTACCCGACGATTTTTTTTGTTGCGAACAATTGTTTTTCAGATATTAAATTATTTTGAAGTTTTATATGGTATCAAAGAAATGTAGCTCGTACAAAATCTATATCAAATTACTCGATCGAATCGATTTAAAAACCGGGTTATAAAACATTACCATTTCTAAGTTTTGAAAATGCTTAATCGAGAGTCGGTACTTAGTAGTGGAAACATGAGGGTTATTCAAGGCACCATGTATAAGAAGGATAAAACAGTAGATTAAATAGTTTTCATCTATTTCAAAATGAGTATTGAAAATGAAGGATACTATCATACTTTTCAACAATAATAGAGCCCACTCACATTTAATAATCATGCCAAAACTCATATTAATTATAAACTGAACCATAAAGTTTATCAAATGATCATTGAAAAATGGCACTAAGTATATCATCGAATCTTAAAGTGCCTTAAAAACATCTTTATAAACCTTCAAACTACCCCCACAAGAAACTACTAAACATAACAAAAATCTATAAATATGAGATGTATAGTTACAAATATACCGTCATATTCCAATTAGATCTTGACATTTCCTAACAAATCTACACACGAAAAAACACACGAAAGCCACTAACATGCCCAAACTCACCGGAAAACACTAAAAACCGTAACTAGCCAAACAAATAAGACCATTAATAAACGGTGAAACGCATGGGGTCGTGGTAATAGATTTTATGGTGGTAGCAGTGGTGGTTTATGCTGAAACTTAGTGAGAGAGATAGAGGCTTCTGGCTTGTGATGCCACATGTGTATTTTTTATTTTTAAAGAGAAAAATGATAAAGTAGGATAGTTTTTTGGTTTTGTGTGGTTTATATATATTTTTAGATTTTGTCGGGTGTTACAAGGATTAATGTAGAAATGAGCCGTTACAAATTTAAATGGGTCGTTACAAGAGGTACATTAATATTGTAGGACCGTCACAAGTTTAGAGATGTAATGACGTTTAAATTTTATAATGTTAGTTTTAATTTTGTGTATGTAAATCTATTGATTTGAGAGTGAAGATTTTTAATTTAATTGGTCAATTGGTCATTTTTACTTTTTTTAATAAAGAAATGTTTAAGGCTTAATATTTTAAGACTTCTTTATTTAGAAATAGTGTAAATGTTTTATAAATGAGTAGTATAGATAGTATAGATGTGTAATTTTTAATTTAAATATATCATTTATTATTAAATTAAGAGAGTGAGATACGGTGACTGCTATATGGATTGTTAAGATTTTGGCACGAAAGTTCTTTGGCTTACCACACCAGGTCGTGATGCCAAACTTAACAGCTCACTCCAAGCTATGTTTTAGATTTTTTTTTTCTTTTAATAAAAAGTAGAGTATATGTAAACACCTAGTACCACTTTTTATCATTTGACACAAGATTTTCTTTTACTTACCACACCCACAAAATGGGATGCCAAAAAAGATTCTCGTGTGAATCTTACGTGACACTTACATTTTCGTTGACATGAGTCTTTGGGCCTAGCCGTTCTTATACTCGCCTCATTTTTACGGTTCTACAATTCTAACATGTACCAGAAATGATAATTACACGCTAATAGGTCTCCATTAAGAAAGTATGCAATTAACCAAACCACAACTACTATAAAATTTTCAATTTACTCAATAATAAAATCTTCAAATGGGGTTTACAAAGAGTAAATAGCATTTTTGGACCGAAATATATGTTTGGTCCTCGTCATTTTGTAAGTATAGTCAACATCTCTATTCTGAATTTTGAACCGTAAATACAGTCTTCAACAGATCTGAAATGACAAATTAACCTCTGTCTTTTTCTGTGCAAGCTTATTTGATTTATGTTTATACTTTTTTTTATTCTTTATATTTTTTTAAATTTCTTAAATTAAATATTTACTATTAAAAAATGGATAGAAAAATTTAATCAAGTTTGATATATTATTTTTGTTTAAAATTAAAATTACAAAATTTAATAAAATTTTAATTAATTAGTTAAAAAGTAAAACTGTCATTCTATAAAAAAATAAAAAAATAAAAAACTAATAAATTACTTTTTTAAATTGTTTCTTTACTTTTAGGACGGAAATAATATTTCATAAGTTTTAGTTATAGGCTTATAAGTTAATATAAGCTCCAGAGTCTCAAAAAAATAAATTTATCTATATTATATATAATACATTTAACCTTACTAATAATAGTATACTTGAAAATTCAATTTATATATATTAATGCATAATGTATGATCAAAAGAAGCGAAAAAAGTTACAATTGAAATTTATAACACTCATTAATACAAACATAAATTAATACTCATATTAAAACTAATTACTACCTTTGTCCCAAAATTATTGTCCACCTTTGTTTTTTTGATTGTCCCAGATAAATTGTCTACTTCTAAAAATAAATAGGAAGTTTAGATCGATATTACTACATTACCCATAGTTGGAATTATAATTACAAACTTTAAAAAGGTTTTAAATTAATATACACATTTGAAAATAATATTAATTAATAAACCTCATTTCTTAATTGTTCACATTTACAACAATTAAAAACATACATCTACAAAATTATACATACTAGGTTATGGTGCCCGCGCTTCGCCGCGGGAGTTTGCTTCCAGTGCTTTTACAGGGAAATATAGATATCGCAGCCTCCATAAACCGTGGTAAAAACAGCTTATGAAAATGAGATATGCTTCTTCGTTGCTGAAACCATTCTGAAGTATTTATGAACTTCAAGCGTTCAGGTTAACAATTCACACTTCTCTAGCTGTTGTATATTTTCAAGCAAAGCTGTTGTTCCTTCTTCATTTCATCCAGCTCTTCTAAAGCTTGGACTCGTTGTCTATTTAGGTACATAATAACTGGTGAAAGTAATAAACACATATGAATGGTTAAATATTTTGCTATTATATGTACAACCAATGTAAAAAGACAAGTAATAACCATTTAAGGTAAATTATAGATTGGATATAAATGGCCGTATAATGACTCACTCCGCTGAGCTCTGTAAAAAGCCGCCAGATATCATTCTGCTGAGTTGTTTCGGATGCATCATCCGGGGACTGCAACCGGTCCTATAGTATTAAATCAAAACACTTAACTATATATAAACAAAGACAATAAAAGTCATTCGCAGATAGTATGTGTACTATTTACCTGATGCAACTCAACGTTATTATTACTTTCTAACTTGGCGAAGACACATCAGTTAAACAATCAGTCATGTAAGATTAGTGAAATGTCGAGTAATGACACATGATCATAACTGAATACGTGTAGAAGCTTACTATAATGTCAAATGTCGTGAAAATCTAGTCCTTGTTCAGTTAATCTATTAATAGGTGATAAGTAGTAAACTTGATTTTGAATTACAACCCTTATATCATATTTCCCAAAACCTCATGCACCCGCTCACTATAAGCAATATTTACATATCAACAATACTTACATCTATCAATTGGCAAGGTTTTCAGGGTATGCTGCTGTAGGAGAACATAATTTCTGGTGTTTAGCAGGTTGTTACAAAACTCTGTGTGTAAGCAGATTGGTGAATCTGAACTGTGCATTTTGAGTGCAGCAACTCATGGGACTTAATAACCCTTTTTTAGTATATCGTTTTCCTCGAATCGACTCGAATTGAAATCCAATTTTATCGTTAAGACTTTATTTGTTTTTGGTTAATAATACTTGTTTGGAATCAATTTCTAATTAAACTTGAAAAATGGGAATATACTTTTAGGCTAAGGAATATATAAAAATTAAAGCACAAATAATTCACATAAAATTAATCTAAAATGCAAAAAAAAATTATACTACAATTAAAAATCTAGATTAAACTAATTTAATTCTATGATGCAACAAAATTATACTAAAAATAAAAAATAAAAAATTAATTATTCAAAAATTAAGCTAAATGCAAGCACGTAATTAACAAGCAATAAAAAATGATAAAAATTAAAATCTAAAAATAATAAACTTAAGATTAAAGCATAAAGCTTTAATCTTTTTAGCTTATTAACCTTTTAGAATATAAAGCTTGAAGCTTTATAATAATAAGCTTAATAATCACAAAAGGTGTAAACTTTATACTTAAAATAAGTTTATCTAAATTAAAACTAATTTTATTAAATCTATTTTCAAAACAAAAATAACTTTAGAAACTAATTAAAATGAATTTTATAAAAGAGATACTACTTAAAAACTATTTAAACTATTTTAATCTAATTAATAAAACTAAAATGATTAAGCTAGATATTTAAAAAGGAAATAACTTAGTACCCGTGGTCCAAAGAAAACGCTCTAAACAAAACATCAGCATTATCAACAAGTTATGGCCCGTAAAGTACATGGCCTACCAAATCAAACTAATCTAAAGCGTAACCCGGCCCGTAAAGTACACGACCAACTAAATCAAACTCGAACCAGATTTATCAAACCATAAGCTCTTTACCAAACTTGATGAATCGATTCGTCAAAATCAAAATAACACAAGAGGTTAGAATAATAATCAACTATTAATATCAAATAAAGAGATTCAAACAAAACTAATAGGTCTAAACTATTTTTTTATTTTTTATAAAAATATTAATTTTTAAAGCTAAAAATTATAGATCTACTTAATTTATTTAAAAACCTAATAGATCTAAACTAATTTTTTTAGATTTATAAAAATAATTTGATTTTTAAACTAAAAACTTATAGATCTAAACTAATTTGTATAAAAAAACTAATAGATCAAACTATTTTTTTGGTTTTTATAAAAGTACTTTTAATTTTTAAGACTTAAAACTAATAGATCTAAAAAAACTAATAGATATAAACTAAAAGTACTTAATTAAAAAGCTAGCTTATAAATAAGCTGTAACCCTAAGCTTAGAACTTATGAGATTTAAAAAGCTAAAAAGCTAATTAAATAAATCTTCCAACAATAAGCTAGATCTAGGAATATAAGGCAACAATAAGCTTGAAATAAAATGAATTATTCCAAGCTTTTATATAAATCTAACTTATTTGGAAAAAAGTTATAAAAACTTATCCCAAATTATAAGATAGATTATAATTAAAAGTAAAAAGAAAGGAAGAATGAGAATTAAACTAAAGAGATAATCAATAAGCTAAAACTTGGATTTTATTAAAATTGGAAGATTACAAAGCTTGAAATAAAATTACATCTATTTTTGAAAGTAAAAATACAATAAAACTAGAGAGAAAATTTAACTAAATCTAAGTTAACATCCCCACACAAATGAGAAATGGGGTACATATAAGTTGCCAGCCATCATGGGTAGAAGAGTCTTTTTGCCTTTTTTTCTCTCTTGTAAACTCCGCCTCATTTCTTGTTTTAATCGAATGTGGAGACAGCTCATGATTGCGTGTGATCCAATGCCTACCACACGCCTACACATGCCATTCCTTTTCTTGTTTTCATCGCCATGGCACGTGGCACTTTATTATTGGTCAGCCGCCACTGCTACAGCTGACTTCTGACACCTCGGACTGACGTGGCGGCGTTGCCGCCACGTGTCACGCTCCTATTGGCCATTCGCCACTTCCACCTACGCCGCCTCTGCCACGTCTGAACCTCGTGCTGACACGTCAGTCTGACTTGTCAGCGCCGCCACTGCCACCTCGTACTACCACGTGTGAGCCTCACATTGGTTAGCCGCCGCCACCTGTACCTCGTACCTGCACAGTAATCATTAGCTATCAGTGACACGTGGCGCACTAGCATTGTCCCTCCGCCGCTATGTGTCTACTGACGTCAGCTGGTCAACAGGTCGGTAAACGGATCGGGTCGGGTCGGGTCTGGATCAGGTCAGGTTCGGGTCGCATCAGGTCTGGGTCGGGTCGGGTTACCACGTGGACCACTCAGGTGGTGCCACGTGGCACTGGCTAAATATAATCCCACTTTTTGCCAGCCCAGGATTCGAACCCTCACCGTTTGGCTCAAAACTTAACCAATGAAGGGTTACGAGCTGAGTTGGGCAGCCCTTCAATTTTACTAATGCGAAATTTGAATGTTAACCCCTATACGTTTGGACCCAGCTGCTATTATGAACCCCCCCAAATTTTGGACTAGTAAATATCAATAATAATAATAATAATAATAATAATAATAATGACTGGCATCTCCCCCTTTGCTGGTACGGGGGAGACATCTTGGGTTCCTGGGGTAGCTTTGCACAATGCCTTTGAGAATAAAAAAAAGAAGTACGTGTCCATATGTGAGGACAATGGATACAAGTTCATTCCATTTGCTTTTTCTACATTTGGGGAGTTGAGATACACTTTCATGTATTAAGTCTATATCCATTAGCCGAGCCTTAAGAGGGGGCCTTGGCGTTTCTAGTTTTTTTGCATTAAACCGAGCCTTAATTCTCAAATGGGTTTGGCGTTTTAAATCCCAATACAATTCGTTATGGTATCACGTCATTCGAGCACTGTACGGTGTATCTCTAGAGGATCACAGATTGAACCATTCATCCTGCTGGAACTCCATCCTTAGAGAGGTACACGTCTTAAACTCAAAAGGGTTTAGCTTTTTGTCTCATTGTAAAATCCGTGTGGGAGATGGTGCCAAGACCAGGTTTTGGCTCGATCATTGGACCTTGGAATCTGCTCTTAGTACCCTTTTTCCTAGATTGTTCGCTTTAGAGGAGGCCAAAGATATTCTGGTTCACGATAAATTGAACGCGCCTTCGTTGTGTTCTTCTTTCCGGAGACAGATTCGTGATGGAGTTGAAAAGCATCAATCGGACGAGCTCGTGTCCATCATCGATACATGTACGTTTTCCTCCTCTACAGACCGTTGGGTATGTGATTTGTATGGAGAAGGTATTTTTTGTGTTAAACTCGATGACTTGGTTCTTCCATACTCGCATAAAGCGACTCGCTGGGTAAAAGGAGTCCCTATAAAGGTTAATGTTCTAGTGTGGCGGGCTCATTACGATCGTCTTCCTATTAGACTTAACATTAGCTTAAGAGGTATCACAACTTCTTCCGTTACATGTCCGGTGTGAAACTCAGGATCAGAAGATGCGGTTCATCTATTTTTCGGATGTTCTCTAGCTAAGGATCTTCTGTATAAAATTTGTCATTGGTGGAACATCTCCTGGTCCGATCCTGCTACTTTCATAGAGTGGGACGCATGGTTCCTCTCTATCCGATTTCCGAACAAGATTAAATCTCTTTTGGAGGGTGTTTTCTTCACTACATGGTGGCTTATTTGGTCGTTTCGTAATAAGGTTCTATTTGATTCCACTCCTCCAAGACAAGCTCATATGTTTGATGATGTAGTTTCCTTTTCTTTTAATTGGTGTGTCAACCGTTGTTCTAGTTTAATCTCCAAGGAGCTTTGGTTTAAAAACTCATATTTAATTTCCTTGTAATGTTCCTAGCGCCTTGCTAGTTTTTTAATACAAGTTGTGTTACCGTTCAAAAAAAAAGTCTATATCCATTAGCCACTCAAATAATGTTTGGAATGGTGCATTTATCTTTCATAGAGTAAGCTTTTGTATCCAGAAAGGAGTGGGAGCACAACTTGTGTCTAGACTCCCATCAAACTTCTTGTAAAACTTTTTATGTTAATGCATTATTATTATTACTAAAAAAAAATAATAATAAAATAATAATAATAATAATAATAGTAATAAAAATATGGGTTTTTAAATCCCTTTTTGTTTCTAATAAAGTGATGGTTTAATAAAAAAAAAGTAATAATAATACTGAAATTATTTTTATTTTTATAAAAACTTTATTTTACTTTTGTTTTTATTAATTTTCAAAAATATAAATTTTTATTTATATTATTAGTTTATTAAAAACTAATTTATTTAATTTAAAAACTAATTAAACTTTAAAAATTCATAAGTAACCAACCGTGAGGAGTTACGATGCGAGGTCGGGACGTTGGATTTGTAATTTCGTGCTCTTTCCAATCTCGTGGTCGTTTTGATGTTTTTGACCTTGTCTTTTGTCCTTTTCTTCAATAAATGATCGTAAATTCCCGTGTTTTCTTTCCTTTTGATATTTTATACCTATTTCACAACAAAAACACAAACCACGCATAGTTCCGATATTTACCATATTAATTACACTTATTGGTCTTGTTTATCATTGTTTTAAGTGGTAAAAAGATAAGTGTTTACACACTTATTAAATCCCCTACACTTGACCATTGTAATGTCCTCATGCAATGCATGTATTTCAAAGCAATAATTACATTTTTCTCATTTTAAATCAATCTTGGCCTTATTACGATATACTATTACTACTACTGACTAAAAATAAAATTAACGATAAAAGACTAAAACTTTTAAAGATAAAAGATATAACAATTTCCATTTTATTTATTTACTTGAAAAATGTTTGATGGAAGAAACTCTTAAAGAAATCTAAGACTTAAATTAGGCCTTTTGGTGTCATGAATATTTATCGCCCTCAAGTTTCACGTTCCCCATTTCAAGCATAAAAATAAGATCATTGTTATTACAAGTTAGTAAAGCTAACACTTACTCATGTGGTTGATTTATTCACTTAGACCCCCTTATTCCTACGGTGTATCTCTTGTATTTTATTTTTGTCTTGAATGATCACGAGGATGCATTTTTTACTTATTTCAATAATTTATTAAGGCCGAAAATAAAGTAAGAAGATTTAATCAATAGTTAGCTAAAGGACAAAATCTTTTAAAACGGCTTCTCGAAATCTCATAAAGTTCATATCTTGGCATAACTCATTTCACGATTTGAGACCTTTCTTGGACCGATATTTGGCATGTACTTCAAACTTCAAATCTTGTGTGATGATCTTGAAATTATGGTCTTCTCTTTATATATTGTATACATCTTCATTAGGAGTGAGAGATGCTTCAAATGTTGACCACGACTTCTTCATTTATCCTTGATATGAGTGAAATCTCATATCAGTTATATCATATTTAACCCTAAAACACAAAGTAAAATACCAGATTTTAATGTGTAAAAGTAGTATTATGGGTATTCTTTGTTGTTTGTGCTTATGTAGGTAAAAAGATACAAATTTGATGCAAACATGGAATTCAATTCATTTATGATGAAGAAAAGACAAAAGAATGACAAGTCAACACAAGTCAAAGGACCTTTCTTGACAACTTGTAAAGTAGAGGGACTAAAAGTGTCAAAGTGGAAAAGTCAAGAACAAAGTCAAATATGGTCAAAGTCAACAAGTCAAGGGTTCAATTATGGTCAAGTACAAAGTCCAAGGGCCAAGAATGACAAGTTTTGAAGTTTAAAACTCAAGTTATAAAGCTGATAACAAAAAGGACTACAAAAAGGACTAAAGCTACCAATTTTGGAAAGTGTATAATACTTGATCTGTGTGATAGCTCAACCAGCCAATAAGAAGTGAGTATTATGGAGACTTGGATCGTTGACTAGAGAATTAATGAGGAGAGAAGTGGACTGGTTTTTAAAAGTTGGCGTATCTCAACAGTGAAGCGCACTAGCACTTCTCCTCTAATCACAAAGCCCTATCTCATATACTTCACTGTTGCTTTAAATAACGATCTGTGTGAGTATTATTGGGCCTATAACAACATGACACGTAGCACTCTTCAAGCCCAGATCGTGGAGGTCGATATATACACTTTCAGAAAAAGCTTTCAACACCAAATATGATCCAAAAAAGAGACGAACTCAACCCACTTGGTTAATCAACATTTCATCCAAGGAATAATTTTTCCCCAAATATGATCAAGAACACGAATTTTCAAATGAGTAGATGAAGCCACCTGGAAACTTCTGATTGGATGCAACACGTCATCACACCTCACCAACACTCATTTTCACTCTATAAATACCTATAGTACCTCTCATTTTGTAACAGTTAGCTAGTGTGTGAAAAAAACACACTTTTACCTTTCTCTCTCAATCTTGTTTTCAGTTAGCATTTCTAACTTCTCAAAGTGTCTGACAAACATTTTGAGAAAGTTAGTTAGTTAGTTAGAGCTGTTGTAACGAATCACTCCATTAATGAAACTTAACTTTCCCTAAATTCACTTCTCATTCTCATTTCACTTGCAAATTCATACTGTCCTACTGTTCTATCTTGATTATGTTGTTCTTATTTGAACAATGGAGTTTTGTTATTGATTTGGAAGCTTTGTTCAAGAATTCAGAAGTAGCAGTTCATTTTCATAGCTCAGACTAGCCGAATTCCTTGATCAGACCTTGCAATAGGGGCAAAAATGATGATGATGATGGTTGATTGTGGTTGTAGCAGTGTAGAGTAGCTAAATTTGGTGTTGATAGGTGTAAAAGTGAGCTCAGCGCTCCACTTCTTCATCAAAGGAGCCTACAATTCTATTTCTAAGTTTTCTTTACAAAATTCCTCTAAAATCCTAGTCTGCATGCTCATTTTTGTATTCTAGTGTAAAATTACTTAAAAATGCATGTTACTTGTTCATTTTCATGTCTTTGATATGTTTTGATTGTTAGATAGCTTTATGAGTTGGTTTTGATAAGATCACATAGCTTATACTTGTGCTTATCCAATTAACTAGTGTTTGGCATTACTCATAATCTTAGAATTAGTGTTCGAAAGTTGTTGTTAGGAGTTGGTTTACACTCAGTAGTTGGTAACAAGTGATAGTGTAAAGATTTGGAGTAAAACTGAAAGTCAAACAGGCAATTAGTCCTTCAAAATCATTGGGTCAGTTTTATCACCAAAACATGCCTAATTCAATCACTTGCCAATTCTTCATTCTTTGGAATTAGAGTGTGAAATTTGTTTCTGAGTATAGATTAACATCTAGGATTTTTTGGGATATAAGGTAGAACATATAGTTCTTACAGTTAAGCTAGAAATAAGCCCTAGAACAAGCATCATAGCAAAGTGAAGTTTCTGTGATAATAGGCTTATCAGATTTTCAATATCTGTTTAATCCTTTCATAAAAGTGCCAATTTTCTTTCACAAATCAGTAACATAAGCTAAGAAAATAAGTTTGGACCAAAGTCAAACTTGGTCAACGCTTGGTCAAAATAAGCCAATTTAGCTTATTCGATATTCTAGCTTGTTCCTTAGTGCTTTTTGAGATTTTCTTGGATAGGTGTTCCTTATTTGGCCTACAGATCATATTTTGAGAAGTAGAAGTCAAGTGCTTATCCGAATAAGCTAATCTCTTGAAAAGTGCTTATTCCAAAAGTGCTTATTTGCCTTATAGGTCATTTCAGTTGGATTCTTTGAAACTTACTAGGTGGAATTGGATTAGAAACTTTTTGAAACAAATCTCAGCTTATTTGGTGGACTAGAATTATTGTTTCAACTTATTGAACCATAGGTGCCCGTTTTTGCTTAAAAACTTGTTAAAATTGCATTAAGGTCCCTTGATTTTAGGAATTAGTGTAATCTATTAAAAATAGTTTAAACTTTCTGGGTTTTGTAAACAGATCCCTAATCTTGTTAGATTGTTACATTTTCAGTTGGGTAGTTTGGTAGTTTGTTACATTCTGGTTAATAGTTTGTTATACTTTCATTTCAAGACCTTTAACTTTCAGAATTTACATTTCCAGTACTTGTACTTTTATAAACTTTACATTTTGAGCAAATTTACATATTGTGCATTGATTACTTTTACTTTTAGCATTATGTGCGGTATGTGCACTTTGTTTTTAGCTTAATACGGATACGTAGATATCATATTTTTTTTACATTTTTACGTGCTTTGTGATAACTAGACCTAGATTACCAAAATTCTATAAATCTAACACCAAAAATAATTGGTTAACCTGATTTCTATTAGATGATTAATTCGTATTGAGTCGAGAAAAACGAACTAAAAAGACAAATATTAATCCTTGTCTTTATTTAGGACCTTGATATACAACGATCCGCCTCCTTTTTGGACTTGGATCTATTTATCCTCATACCTTGTTAGGGTCTTTTTGGATAGACTTCTCCATGATCTTTATGGGAGTAATTGCTTCTCGTCATGTGTCTTGATCCTTCATATTGATTTGGATTAATGATCTTCACATCATCTTTGGATCTTTAGCAAAAAGTGAATCCTCATGCCTTGTGAGGGCCTTTTTGGAGTCGGACATCCTCATGCCTTGTTAAGGCCTTTTTGGATACGTCAATCTTCGCGTCCCGTTTCAATAAGTTATGCCTTGGCTATGAAGTCTAATTAATCCGGAGCAAATTTTAAACGATTTTGGGCTAGAAGCTAAGTAATTTTTCAAATCGTATGACCTTATTTATTGCAATTATTTATTGACAAGCGATGGGAGAAAAAGCTTATAAGTAACTCACATAAATTCATGAAAGAATACAAAACTTATAATTGACTCTATCATTTCTCGTTCTCCACAATTTAAAATCTCAAGTAATGAGACTCGTGGATGCTTAGCCTAATAAACCAATTAAGGTCCATATAGTTAAGGATACTAGCTAGAGTAAGCTTGAATAAGCAAACTCGGGTTGAGTCAAAATATTCACGACGGGCCTAATATGTCAAAGACGTCTAAACTTGTTAAAACCACTTTATTTATTTATTTATTTTTTCTTTTTCATAATTTTGACTTTATTCGAGAAAATATAAAACATAACGATGACAAAAAACAAGAAAAATAAAGACTATTACTACTATTTGGCCAAAATCGATAAATTTTTTTGAAAAAGGTCGAAAAATTAAAATTTCCAGTTAAAATGAGGACATATTCATGGAAAAGCCCACTTAACTTCGATAGAAATCTCCCCTACACTTAATATAAACATTGTCCTCAATGTTTAAGCATGTGGAAGTAAACTTCCCTACACTTAGGACATTGTGTATGTTGTTTAAACGAGCTAAAGAAGAGACAACTAAAGTGATTACATTTATTCAATTTATTTATATACAAGTATGAATCACAATAGTTAGCATAGAACCGGTATCAATGGTAACACGGGATCACGGTTCTTCAAATGTACCAAAAGTGGAGCACGAAAGCACACATCCCGACAAAACAACACATCACAAATAACCTACATGCCCCCTACACTTATTATGGAAAAGGTGAAAAGGTGGAAATGGGTGAAATCATGGAAAAGCCAAAATTTCCAAGGGATGAAAATCTCTCTATGATAAAGGGTGAAACATACTCACTTAAGGAATACCCCAAGAAAATCCACCCGGGTCAAACACATAATTTCCATCACAAAAGGAAATAAACTCCAAGGTGGTAAAATCACACAAGGCAAAGAAAAGTGGGGTACCCTTAGTCAAAAATCTATTACAAGGAAAGGTGTTATGGTGATATGGCAATGATAGCACTAAAGTCTCTATTCCGGGATCAAACACTGGTTCCTTAACGGGAAAATAGCAAGAGGTGTTGACATTAAAGCTCAAAAATGTCATCATAATCCAAAGTGGGAAAGTCGTCCTCTTCCAAACTCGATGTTAAAACATAAGTATCGTCGGAGTCATAGGAAAACTCATCCTCGTGAGGAAAATAGGTATTTAGAAAGATATCGAAATCCTACTCAAATGGAATATCCTCTAAAGTAGGAATGATCTCTAAGAGTGGAGGATCCTCCTCAAAAGTCATGACTTCTAAAATTAGGGTATAAAGTCAAAAGAAGTCTCCATAATGGAAGAATCACTCATAGAGATATGAGGTGTATTAAGGTCATGAGGTGGGTCATCAAAAATAATGAGATCACTTAAAGATGTGTCATCATCGTAATCATCAAAGATTGGTGGATCAAAAGTGAGGGGGTCAAAAGGTGGGTCGTCTAAACCGCAGATAGTGTGATCACTTAAAGAAGTGTCATCACTATAAGTATCGTATATAGGAGTTTCGAAAAATTGAGGCTCTAAGGGAAGGGATGAAGGTATCACAAAATCATTTTGATTAGACTTTCTAATTCCAAAAGGATTAATAAAAATCTCTTCATTATCATAATTAAGAACATCAATCATATTTACCGACTCTTTGCCATTCGATTTAGTTGTAATTCTTCCCATTTTAAAAACTTGTTGTTCATTCCTAACCCTAAGAATTAACTCCCTTCGGCCACATCAACTAATGCTTTTTCGTATCTTAAGAATAGTCTACCAAGTATTAATAGAATACGAGGATCCATCTCATAGTCGATGACGACAAAGTCCACAGGAAAAGTGAATGTACCAACTCGAAAGAAACGCCCTCGAGAATACCAACAGGGTATGCGAGAGTTCGATTAGGTAACTCGAGAGTCATGCGAATTAGTACAAGGTCGGGTAATGATAATTGTTTCCATACCGATAATGGTATAAGATTGATGCTAGCACCGAGATCCGCTAAAGCCATACAATCATCATTTTTAGGAAACGAGCAAGGTAACACGAATTGACCGGGATCTCCTAGCTTTTCGGGAAGCTCTTTGAGGAGAATCGCGAAACAATTCTCATTTAAACGAGTGTTAACGAGCTCTACCATTTTTTCCTTCTTCTTGAGCAAATCTTTGAACATTTTCACAAATTTTAACATAGTACTGTAGCATAAGCTACGTTGGAACTTTCTGTCAGTAAGCTCCTTTTGTAAGCTTTTGTTTACGTGACAAGTGTCGTTGAATAAGTTTGGAGATACTTGATGATGTTGTCTTGCTGAATTGAAGATATATGTACTGGTTCTTTATGTTTGCTTACAAGCTTTTAAGCATAAGCTCCATTAAGCTCTTATAGCTGTCCTTGATAAGTTGAGTAGTGGCTTATAAAAGTTTGAAGGTTGAGCTGCAAGGACATCTAGTAAGTTCCCTTAACTTTTATAAGTTATCATCTTATTGATTTTTGCTATATGCTTATTGTGGTGCTTATTGTCTTAAGTGCTTATTCCTTTTTCATAGATGCTTAATTTTCTATCATTTCAGCGTTTATGTCATTTACTTTTATGTTTATTGCTTATTTGTGTTAACTACTTTGTTAATTTCTATTTTCTGAATTTTAACTAGTTTTGGTTCTAGCTAATAGTCTATCTTAGGTGTAGATTCATGGATTAAGATCGATTGCGTTAAGATTAGAAGGTTATTTTAAGTTGATATCAGGTTTTGGTTCATTTAGATTCATTAAAAAAAGTGTTCCTTTTGTTTTCTACATTTATAAAACCAGTAGGTGCTTTAAAGTATATTTTAGTTGTTAAATTTGGTTTAATAATTTTTAATTATGTTCTTTTGAGGACATTAGTACTTTGCCGTAGGAGTTATTATCACATTCTTTAGAACAGACTCACTAGTTCACTTATCACGGGCACTACACTCGCGTCATCATTGCCCTCCACGTGGGATTGCAAGATCGCAATCATCGGTCGATTATCCGTTGCCATCGTATTGTTGAAAGCTCGATTCTCGGGATCGGCTTGATTGACGGTCTTTTTCTTCTTATTCTTCTTTTTAGAAGAATTAGAAGTATTCGGTACACCACTCGGTATGTGTGCACGCGCGCGAGTCGGCATACCACTAAACACGAGGAATAAGGGGATTGCTGATAGGTGTGTAAACACCCATCTTTTCTACCACTTAATTACAATAATAACCGAGCCAAAACGTGTATTTTATGTCTTTTATGTCGGAATTATGCGTGGTTTGTGTTTTTGTTGTGATTTAGGACGAAATTGTGAAAAGTGGAGAAAACACGGACATTTACGGGCTTTTATTGAAGAAAAAGATGAAAAGACGAAAGTTTACTAAAAGCCAAGGAATTCAAGTCTATTTTATTGAAGAATTAAAAGACGAGTTCAAAAGAAATCCCGAGCCACAAGTCATTAGAGTCCAAGTTTAAAGAAGATTAGAAGAAAAAAAGACTAATGGTGCAATTAATGAAGATTAAAGGCTTAAGGACCTAATGACGCAATTAAGAAGAAATGAAGGACGGGAGAAGGCTTTCTAATCCTCCCCTATATATAGATTAGATCTTAATTACTTTCATTTTGTTGGCTAATCGTGACAATTAGTTCTTCCACTTTTAATTACCTTGTCATTTAAATACTTGTCAAATTTAAATTCTTGTCTTGCACCTTAATTACCATTTAATTTCAAGTAAGTTTTTCTTTTAATTTTTGTTAATCTTTATCTTTATCTTGTTAATCTCATTCTACCTTTCTTTAATCTTTGTGTTGATTTGTTTATGTTCATGTTCTTAATTTTTGTTGATTTATTTAAATGGGTTTTGATTATCTTGATCTTTATTGTTAGTTTTGTTGTTTTGGATTTATTGTTTATGCTTAATAGATGTTTTGTTATTAGTTTGGTTTAATCTTTTTGTTGATTTGGTTAAGTTTTTGTTAAATTCGTTCATATTTTGTTCCCCTTGTTCTTCGGTTTTATTGTTACTGTAATCCCCAGGAAGCAGCCAAGCCCAGCAATATTCCGTGTAAAGCTTTTCTTTGGATGACTATTCGGAATATTGAGCATTCCGAACAGTGGTTTTATTCCGAATATCCTGAATATTCCGCATAGGGGAATATTCCGAATAGGAATTATTCCGAGTAAGGGAGGTGTTCCGCATAGGCCATTATTCCGCATAGGGAAGATTATTCCGAATAGTCTGACTATTCCGAATAGCAGGGAATATTCCGCACAGGCCTAACTATTCCGAATAAGCATCTATTCCGCATAGTGACAGTATTCCGAATAGGGTGATATTCCGGATAGGGTTATTTTCGGTTTCTTTATTTTCAGTTTTAAATTTTCTGTCTTTTTATTTCAAGCTTTATTTTTCCCGCCTTTTTCTTTAGTCGCACTTTAAGTTTAATTGCCTTAGATTTAATTTAGTCTTGCCTTAGTTTAAGATTTAGTTTTAGTTGCGTTTTAAGTTTGCCTTAGTTCGATTTAAGTTTGCGTTATTTTCATTTAGTGCCTTTTAATTCTCGTCTCGCTTTTAATTACTTGCACAATTTATTTTAAATTAGACTTAGATTTACTTTAAAGTCATTTACTTTAATTGTTTTGCACTTTTCATATACTACAACGACAACCTTTTTGTTCCACCAAAGACAGCTGAGTCGCACATTAAACTCCTTTTTCAATTCGAAGGGATTGGTACAACGATAAAGTTTTAACCTGAGTAAAATCGAGTTATTAATTGCCCTTGGTCGACTTTGAGAGGAAAGGGATTATCCCTCTCGAGGTTCACTATCAAAAAGCTACAAAAAAATATATACGTAATACTACTTGGGTGGCAAAACCCTCAATTAGCCTTCCTTCTCAAAATACTCACAAGTGAACGGGGAGAATGAGGTGGCGCGAAGCACTTAAGTACCTAGCTTCCCTTAGACGGCCTTTTATAGCACGTCTCCTATTTATTCACCGTATAGTTCGTATTTTTCGAATTCTTGCTTAACGAAAGTATTTATCTATTTATGCCTTTTTATTTTGTTAGATCGATACACGTATATGGAACCGGAACGCCTCCAAATACGGGGTATTGCAAGCAATACTTATGGAAATATTGTATATTGAGGTTCGTATACGTAATATCTATAGTAAAAAGAATTTTTTTTGTATTTTTTATTTTCTTAAAATAAAATATATTCACAATAAAAACAAGAGAAATCGAAATAAGAAAAATAGTAATACTTAAATATTTTTGGTGTAATACTTTAGGAAAAGTATTACTTTTGGATTTTTTAATTTTTTTGGTGCAAATCTTAGGAAGTTTTCCTTTGTGATTTTATTTATTTATATATATATATTTTTGTATTTTTTATTTTGTTAACAAGAAAAATAACGTTCAAAAAGTTAACGGATCCAAAATTTCAAATCGTCTCACGAAAAATCGTCAATCGTAACGAGATCGATGCGGCAGCGGCGCCATTTTAATAACCCTTTTTTTAGTATATCGTTTTCCTCGAATCGACTTGAATTAAAATCCAATTTTATCGTTAAGACTTTATTTGTTTTTGGTTAATAATACTTGTTTGGAATCTATTTCTAATTAAACTTGAAAAATAGGAATATACTTTTAGGCTAAGGAATATATAAAAATTAAAGTGCAAATAATTCACATAAAATTAATCTAAAATGCAAAATAAAATAATATTACTATTAAAAATCTAGATTAAACTAATTTAATTCTACGATACAACAAAATTATACTAAAAATAAAAAATTAAAAATTATTTATTCTAAATGCAAAATAAGCTAAATGCAAGCACGTAATTAACAAGCAAGAAAAAAATGATAAAAATTAAAATCTAAAAATAATAAACTTAAGATTAAAGCATAAAGCTTTAACCTTTTTAGATTATTAACCTTTATAGAAGATAAAGCTTGAAACTTTATACTAATAAGCTTAATAATCACAAAAGGTGTAAACTTTATACTTAAAATAAGTTTATCTAAATTAAAACTAATTTTATTAAATCTATTTTCAAAACAAAAATAACTTTTAAAACTAATTAAAACGAATTTTATGAAAGAGATACTATTTTAAAACTATTTTAATCTAATTAATAGAACTAAAACGATTAAGCTAGATATTTAAAAAGGAAAGAACTTAGTACCCGTGGTCCGAAAAAACACTCTAAACAAAACATCAACATAATCAACAAGTTATGGCCCGTAAAGTACACGACCTACCAAATCAAACTAATCTAAAGCGTAATCTGACCTGTAAAGTACACGACCAACCAAATCAAACTCGAACCAAATTTATCAAACCATAAGCTCTTTACCAAACTTGATGAACCGATTCGCCAAAATCAAAATAACACAAGAGGTTAGAATAATAAGCAACTATTAATATTAAATAAAGAGATTCAAACAAAACTAATAGATCTAAACTTTTTTTTAAGTTTTATAAAAAAATATATTAATTTTTAAAGCTGAAAATTATAGATCTACTTAATTTATTTAAAAACCTAATAGATCTAAACTATTTTTTTAGATTTATAAACATACTTTGATTTTTAAACTAAAAACTTATAGATCTAAACTAATTTGTATAAAAAACTAATAGATCTAACTATTTTTTTGGTTTTTATAAAAGTATTTTTAATTTTTAAGACTTAAAACTAATAGATCTAAAAAAACTAATAGATATAAACTAAAAGTACTTAATTAAAAAGCTAGCTTATAAATAACTTATAAGCCTAAGCTTAGAACTTATGAGATTTAAAAAGCTTAAAAGCTAATCAAATAAATCCTCCAACAATAAGCTAGATATAGGAATATAAGGCAACAATAAGCTTGAAATAAAATGAATTATTCCAAGCTTTTATATAAATCTAACTTATTTGGAAAAAGTTATAAAAACTTATCCTAAATTATAAGATAGATTATAATTAAAAGTAAAAAGAAAGGAAGAATGAGAATTAAACTAAAGCGATAATCAATAAGCTAAAACTTGGATAAAATTGGAAGATTACAAAGCTTGAAATAAAATTACATATATTTTTGAAAGTAAAAATACAATAAAACTAGAGAGAAAATTAAACTAAATATAAGCTAACATCCCCACACAAATGAGAAATGGGGTATATATAAGCTGCCAGCCATCAAGGGTAGAATAGTCTTTTTGCCTTTTTTTTTTCTCTTTTCTAAACTCCGCCTCATTTCTTGTTTTAATCGAATGTGGGGACAACTCATGATTGCGTGTGATCCAATGCCTGCCACACGCCTACACATGCCATTCCTTTTCTTGTTTTCATCGCCATGCCACGTGCCACTTTATTATTGGTCAGCCGCCACTGCAACATCTGACTTCTGACACCTCGGACTGACGTGGCGGCGCCGCCGCCACGTGTCACGCTCCTATTGGCCAGCCGCCACTACCACCTGCGCCGCCTCTGCCACGTCTAAACCTCGTACTGACATGTCAGTCTGACGTGTCAGCACCGTCACTGCCACCTCGTACTGCCACGTGTCAGCCTCTCATTCGTCAGCCGTCGCCACCTGTACCTCGTACCTACACAGTAATCAATAGCTATCAGTGACACGTGGCGCACTGGCATTGGCCAGCCGCCACAACGTGTCTGCTGACGTCAGCATGACGTCGGCTGGTCAACGGGTCAGTCAACGGATCGGGTCGGGTCTGGATCCGGTCAGGTTCAGGTCGGGTCACGTCTAGGTCGGGTCGGGTTGCCACGTGGCACTGGCTAAATATAATCCCACTTCTTGCGAGCCTAGGATTTGAACCCTCACCGTTTGGCTCAAAACTTAACCACTGAAGGGTTACGAGCTGAGCTGGGCAGCCCTTCAGTTTTACTAATGCGAAATTTGAATGTTAACCCCTATACGTTTGGACCCAGCTGCTATTATGAACCCCCCCAAATTTTGGACTAGTAAATAATAATAATAATAATAATAATAATAATAATAATAATAATAAGGCTTTGGATATTATTAGTGATACTCTTATGGTTGCTAAGGCTTTGGATATTATTAGTGTGGAGGGACCGGCTCGTGGGCTACATCTTAATGTTGATAAGTCTGAGCTTTTCTGGCCGGTGGAGGATCCTCGAGGGTTGGTAGATGGCCTCTTCCCTGCTTCTATTTCTCGTCCGAGGTCTGGTGTCAAGCTTCTTGGTGGCTCTATTAGTCGTGATTCAGGTTTTGCTGGTAATTTTGTTGCGCGTCGGGTTTCTAAGGCTATTTCTTTGTTAGAGGCTATTAGGGGGCTTGATGACCCGCAATGTGAACTTCTTCTCCTTCGTTATTGTGCTGGTGTTTCTAAGTTGGTGTATGCTTTGAGGACTTGCCCCCCTGGGTTTCTTGAGGGTGTTTTGTCACAGTTTGATCAGGCCTTACGCGCGTCTTTGGAGTTGATTGTTACGGGTTCAGGGCCTGGGTTTGGTGATTTGCAGTGGCGTCTTGCTACTCTTCCTATCAGTATTGGTGGCCTAGGGGTTTTATGTGCTGAGGATGTCAGGCGCTTTGCCTTTATTGCTTCTCGTTTACAGTCTGGTGATTTGCAGGATCGGATTTTGGCGAGGTCTGGGATTGTTTCGCCGGGCCCTATTTTTCAGTCTGCTCTTGATGCTTTCTCGACTTGTTGTGGTGTCGATCCACTCTCTGTCACCACTAGCTCTCCTGTCCCCCAGTTTATGAAGTCTTTGGCAAAGAGTTACTTTGGTTTCATTGATGGTTGTTTGACGTCGCGTTTCGGGTTGAGTCGTCGTCAGGAGGCACTTCTCAGCTGTGTGCGTGCTCCTCATGCGCAAGATTACCTCTTCACTATTCCGATTGATGGGTTGGGACAACGGATGAACCCGAGACAGTTTCGTGCGGTATTGTGTTATCGTTTGTCGATTCCTTTATTTCCTGATGGTTCTTTGTGCTCGGGTTGCCATGTACATCGGATGGATCTGTGGGGTGATCATGCTGTTCATTGCGCTAGTGATTTGGGGGTTAAGTTTCGGCACAATCTTGTTCGTGATGTGTTGTTTGATATTTGTTCTAAGGTTGGTGTGTCGGTGAGGAAAGAAGCTGATATGGGTTTTGTTTCTGATGGTGGGCGTGATCTTCGGCCAGCAGATTTATTGCTACACAATTGGTCCCAGGGCAAAGATACGTGTTTAGATGTTACAGGGGTTTCTCCGTTTGCAGGGACGGGGTTGGATTTGTGGGTTCCTGAGAGTGCTTTGCAGTCGGCTGTTCAGAAGAAGAAGAGGAAGTATTCTTCTATTTGTGCTGAGCATGGTTACTCGTTTATTCTATTCGCCTTCTCGACTTTTGGGGAGTTTGAGGAGGAGGCGATGGGTACTCTCTCGCGTCTTAAGCGGCTAGCTGGTTGTCATTCTAATGACGCGAGGAGTGGCGGTTTTTTGATGTCTAGACTTAGTTTTTGTATTCAAAAAGGGGTGGGCGCGCAGCTTGTTTCGCGGCTCCCTTCTTAAGTAAAAAAAATAAAAAAAAAAATAAAAAAATAATAATAATAATAATAATAATAATAATACTAATAAAAAAAAATAAATAATAATAAAATAATAATAATAATAATAATAATAATAATAATAATAATAATAATAATAATAATAATAATAATAATAATAATTTTTTGTAATTTTTTGAGCCAAATTATTGCTAGGCTTCTCACTAATTTTTTGTAAAATCTTATTATTTTAATAAAGTGATGATTTAATAATAAAAATAATAATAATAACAATAATAAAAATAATACGGAAATTATTTTTATTTTTATAAAAACTTTATTTTACTTTTATTTTTATTAATTTTCAAAAATATAAATTTTTATTTATATTATTAATTTATTAAAAACTTATTTATTTTATTTAAAAACTAATTAAACTTAAAAAAGTCGTAGGGAACAAACCGTGAGGAGTTACGATGCGAGGTTAAGACCGTTGGATTCGCAATTTCGTGCTCTTTCCAATCTCGTGGTCGTTTTGATGTTTCTTGACCTTGTCTTTTGTCCTTTTCTTCAATAAATGACCGTAAAATCCCGTGTTTTCTTTCCTTTTGATATTTTGTACCTATTTCATAACAAAAACACAAATCACGCATAATTTCGACATTTACGATATTAATTACACGTATTGGTCTCATTTTTCATTGTCTTAAGTGGTAAAAGGATAAGTGTTTACATACTTATTAGGACTCGTTATCTGTTACATTATAGAAACAACATGTTGAAGTAGAAGTTAAGTTTAATTTTGACTGTTTAACGTGATAAAGCACAACAAAATCATTAACATCAGAAGCGTGCAATTACATATCTGCTATACGTACTTACATAGATTAATATCAAATCGACCTCAACTACACATAACTGTAATCACATTTTTACAACCTGCACTGCTGCACATCTACAATGCATACTAAAGCGTAAGTAACGCTAGAAATTCAACAAAATCATGGTCAAAGTTAGAAACAAATCAGCAATACTTACATCTATCAATTGACATGAAGCTAGTCTAACCTAGCTAATAAATCATCATCTAGCTACTCATAACAATAATCACATTTTAACCTTCACATATTCATAAGCAACCACAAACACCCATATGTTTGGAGGCCACATAATCTATTAGATGGCGCATATTATATATTCTATAGCAGTGGGTTTCCTCCTATGAAACAAAAATCATCTTACATCATGTTCAAATAAAGCAGAAGTATGTCGTAGGATAAGCAACATCTAAATAAAATGGAAGTACGTACTTGAAGTAGACATTTACTGGATAATCAAGAATATGTATAATGTTAAAGCTTCATTTGAAATGATGCTAAAGTAAAAAGTAGTCAAGTGTGTGCCTAATATTTCTTTATTATTTTTTTATTATAAGCAGTACATAATTAGAGCAATATTAGATCATCTATCCCAAACACCTTCTATAAAAAACACAAATGTCTTGACCCATTTTTCACATTACCTTGACAACAGTCGAAGCATTAGCTTCCTGTGCAAGCTGCTCATTTAACCCTCTCGCCCGACTCACTCTTTTCACCCATGTTTTCACAATCTGTTAAATTCACCAAATACCATCAAAACTACCAATAAAAACAATAAAAAAACAAAACCCAGAAACCATAAAACCACAAAACATAATCCAAAAACCGTAATTCCATTCAACCTGATCCAAACGTCCTAAAACCTCTTCTTTACTTATCGCCTCTTCATGACTCTCATATAACCTAGCATCCGCCAAAGACTAACAAACCAAAAACTAAAAGTAAACACTCTAACAACTAATGGGTGTTTGTTTCGGCTTATACGTCAGCTTATAGTTTATTCAGTTATAAGTTACTCAGTTTTAATTACTAACAACAGGAATTATAACAACAATATGTAAGCCAAAAGCCATAAAGAATTCACACCAGCAAGTCAAAAACCACAGTTCTCAAGCAAACGACACATGAATGGAAGACTAAAAAAAATTTATAAAACCTTTCAATTAATCACAAAGATCATGAAAGGAGACACGTAAGCCTAAAAAATGTCACCCTTAATAATCCTGAATAATAATCGAATAAAAGTATAATCAAGTTTAAGAGAATCAGACAAATTACAAACCTAGAAGCAAAGAACACCATTCAAGCATCTCAATACCGACAATAAAGAAATTAAACTTGTCAAATGCTTATATTTCGTCCCCATCATCACCAGCCGATCAACAACACCACACACCAAACAGTGGCAATGAAGAGATCGGGGAAACAAAAGGTAATTTGATTCGTCTTTAACAATCAATTATAGATAAAAAAGCATCAGACCCGATCTAAAGTAGATCAAGTATATATGTGATATGTATTATTTGAGAGAAAAAAGTAGATCTCTATGTGTGTGTATGTGAGAGAGAGAGAGAGAGAAAGAGAGAGAGAGAGAGAGAGAGAGAGATATACAGAGAGATATACTGAGAGATATATCAGAACAAACGAACGGTTAAAAAAGTGGTTTTGGAAAACCCCCATACGGAATGTTGAGGAAGCCATACCTGGGACTTTTTTCCAAGCAATGGACGGTCCGATTTTGTTTTTGGTGAAGGAAGGTATGGGCGCCCAATAATTTGAACGGTCCATATTTATTTGTCTCACATAAGTATATTGTTTTTTATTCTCATTTTTCATTCCCATGAATGAATAAGGGGGTAATGTTATTTACCTAAAATAATGATGTATATAGTTTTGAAAAAGCAAACCAGACTAATGTTTCAATCGAAAATAGGAGTCATCGTGAGTTTTGACTAACCAATTAAATATAGTTACCTAAACATTAAACTACCATTTTTAAGATGTCTTTATAAGAGAAACATAAAATTAAAATATTGTTTTTTAAAATTATAATATATGGTATTCACCGCTGCAATATGCTAATATAAAAATAAAATATAGTAATATCTTAAAACCAACGTGTAAGTCTAAACAAACACTGGGTGAAGCCCTGGACATAAAACAAAGACACATATATGATGATGTTTTAAAAGAGTGTACTAGGTAGACTGTTTTTTCTGACTCTACTTATATTTTCATATCTTTATTTTTCTGTCTTTTGAGCTTATTCCGAATTAAATTTCAATTATGTAAAATAAGCCCATCAAAAATTAAGATATTTGATATAAGAAGTTAAAGCAAACATGTTAAATAAGATATAAGTCCTCCTTGAGTGGTAATGTTTGAGGTAAGGGAGTAATAGGACTCGTAATGCCTCAATGGTTCGGGATTTTGAGCTTATTTTTTTGCATTTTGTTTCATGATATTTCGACCATATGAGCTTTTTTTCTTTTTCGTTTTAAGTATGAAAAATAATTTGAAGATGAAAGTAGAAAACATCAAAAATCAAAAACCTTTGAGGGTGAAACTTTACATATGTAGGTTGTGGATGGCCTTATGACTCTTTATAAGGACCTCGAGAAATGTATTGTTACATTTTTAGCTGGGTTGCATGGTTAAGCGATTACTTTGACCAGTCTTACAAGAGTGTATGCTAACAAGTTTGGTGTTGGTTTCACAACAAAAAAATATATCTCAACTTCCAAATGAAAAATTGTTAGGTCAATTCAGTGCCTAATGATCTCACTGATGGATTTGAATAACAATCAAGCTAAGTAAAGTATTATCCTTTAACATAAAGAAGTCACTGAGTGAACAGTCACTCAGTGAGTTACCTTCAAGACCTTAGACTGAGTCTAAGAGAAAGATTCGAGCATTCAGAAAGGCAAAGTTCAATGAATGATGTATCTAAGACAAAGAAGAAGGTGATGTGTTTAGTGAGTTGTGGCAATAGACTCACTGAACCCCATACGATCTCCCTGAAGGAACAAGCATCCTCAAAGACTGAAGTAAAGGCGGGATAAGTTGAATTGTGATAAGATGTAGTACATCACACAATTATCGTGACTTACCCATTATAGGATAGATAGGGTACTGACCTTGTAAAAGGACTTATGTATTAATACCTAGAATAGGCTAAGACAAGATAGTACACTGTACTAATGAGATAAGAATTGCACATGGTGATTCTTTGTCACGTATCTACCCTTTGCTTCTATAAATAGGATGGTTGTAAAAGATAGAACTAAAGTTTGTGCACTAAATGCGTTAGACATTCACAAACAAGTTCTCTCTTCCAAATACGATCAAAAGCACTTGAGTTCTAAACTCCTGTTGTCTTAATCGTCAAGCTTATCAATCGTTAGGGTTGATAGAGTTTGTTAGTGAGGAGATCACAAACACACACATTGTCTATTCAATCCCTATTGTAGCTTCACATATAATAGGGTATAATTCTTTGAATAATAAGAGTTAAAGGTTGAAAACCTTTTGTGTCACTTACTTTATATTGTCTTGCGTATTTACATTACTTTACCATGAGTTAGGACTATACTTAGTATTCTTACGTATAGTACTAATTACAAGGGACCAACAAGTGGTATCAGAGCAGTAGGATTATAAAACTTTTTAACTACCGTCTCAAAGTTTTTAAAAACCTTGATCCATTATGGCTGAAAGTAATGTACCTCAACTTGTCAACAAAAAGGGAGCAAGTTACACTGTTAATGCTCCTAAGTTGGAACTTGAAAGATTTAATAATTGGAAGAAAGAATAATATGTTATTTGATGGGAATGGAACCTTATTACATTACTTGTATTAAGAATGGTCTATTCAAACCTAAAACAGCAGCAGGTGATGACGAACTTGAAAACCAATGGTCTGACGATGAAAGGAGAGTGGTTAATCAAGACCAACTATCAAAAGCATCATAAAATCTTGTCTTCCTGACGATATTATGAAAGCTGTCATCGAGTGTGAGACGACCAAAGAGACTTGGACAGATCTTGTTCATATTTTCGAAGGACCATCTGACACTAAGGAAAATCGGATTATGGACCTGAAGTTAGGATATAACACTTTCAGGGCCAAACCATCTGAAACTCTTCCTCAGACTTACACCAGATATAAGACTTTGCTCAATGAGCTATCAAATGACAGGGTGAAACTGTCTAAACATGAAATCAATGTTGGTTTTGTGAACACTCTCCTGAAAAATGGTTTGGTTTTACTCAAGGACTGAGAAATGCTAATCACATTCAGACTCAGGATCTAGCGGATATCTATGAAAGATTTATCTATGAGGATAATCTAATAAATAGAAGATATCCTGAGTCTAAGAATGCCTTAATAACAGACACCTCAGCCAAACTAACCCCTATTAGTCATGGACCCAAATCAACTGCTTTTTACTCAAATGCAATTGTTCAAGAATTCTAGGAGACCTCATATGATGAGGTTGATGAAAGATCTAGTACTGAATACATAAGGGATCTACATAGGGAATTTCATGAAAGAGCCCTACTGGAAAATACCAAACGTTATATCAAAAGAACTAGATTTGCTGTAAATCAATCCACTGAGGGAGTGGATCGTATTAGATGTGGTAAAAATAGGCGCTTTGCAAAATATTGTCTTTCTAAAACTCCATTGGCCTCATATAAAAGTCAAAATTCATCATCAGGAAATGATAATTTTCAACCAAAGTTTACACCTAAATTGATTCAGGCTCCTCCAACTAACCAAAGTTTTCAGAATAGTAAGAAAATTGAGAAGGATTATTGGTCTGAATACAAGAAGGTCAAAGCAAAGCTTGCACTCTTAGAAGATGGACCTTCGAATAATCAGACTCAAAAACCTCCTTAGAACAAAGCCAAAGGGTTGGTAGCTGAAACCTTTGATTGGGATGATGAAGATCTATCCTCAGAAGATGAAGAAGTTAGATATTAAGTGTTGATGGCTCTAGCTGATGATGAACTATCTGTTGGAAAGAGTCATGCTAGAAATGAAGAATGGGTTGACATCACCATCAAAAAGGTAAACATGCTTCTTTCTAGAGGTGGCAAATGGGTTGGTTTGGTTGGGTTTGGTTCATGGGTCAAATGGGTTCTGGGTCAAATGGGTTATAGGTCAAATGGTTCATCATTTAATAATGGGTCAAATGGGTTATGGGTCAAATGGTTTGGGTCGGGTCAACCCACTAACTTACAATATTTTCCTATCTTTTAACATGTTCAAACGTTTTTATCTGTATTCGTTCGATCTTTACGTTTTGGTCAGTTTTTTTAAGTTTTTCATCGAGTTTTTTACGTTTTCATCAGTATTTTTACGTTTTCGTCAGTAAATTTACGTTTTTGTCAGTAAATTTACGTTTTCGTCTGTAAATATACGTTTTAGTCAGAAATTTCACGTTTTCGTCAGTAAATTTACGTTTTCGTCAGAAAATATTACGTTTTCGTCAGTAAATTTACGTTTTCGTCAAAAAAATTACGTTTTCGTCAATAAATTTACGTTTTCGTCAGTAAATTTACGTTTTCGTCAGAAAATTTACGTTTTCGTCAGAAAATTTATATTTTCCTCAGTAAATTCACGTATTCGTTAGAAAATTAACGTTTTCGTCAGAAAAGTTACGTATTCGTCAGAAAATTTACGTTTTCGTCAGTAAATTTACGTTTTCGTCAGTAAATTTAAGTTTTCGCCAGAAACTTTACGTTTTCGTATGAAAATTTACGTATTCGTCAGAAAATTTACATTTTCGTCAGTAAATTTACGTTTTCGTCACTAAATTTAAGTTTTCGCCAGAAACTTTACGTTTTCGCCAGTAACGTTACGTATTCGTCAGAAAATTTACGTTTTCGTCAGTAAATATACGTATTCGTCAGTAAATTCATTCTCGTCAGTAGATTTACGTTTTCGTCAGTAAATTTTCGTTTTCGGCATTAAATTTACGTATTCGTTAGTAAATTTACGTTTTCGTCAGAAAATTTACGTTTTCGTCAGTAAATTCACGTATTCGTCAGAAAATACACGTTTTCGTCAGAAAATAAAACGTGAATTTTTTGACGAATACGTGAATTTACTGACGAAAACATAAATTTTTTGACGAAAACGTAAATTTACTGACGAAAACGTAAATTTATTGACGGAAACGTAAATTTGCTGACGAAAATGAAAATTTACTGACGAATACGTATATTTACTGATGAAAACGTAAATTTTCTGACGAATACGGAAATTTACTGACGAAACGTATAGTTTCTGGCGAAAACTTAAATTCACTGACGAAAACGTAAATTTACTGACGAATACGTAAATTTTCTGACGAAAACGTGAATTTTCTAACGAATACATGAATTTACTGAGGATAACATAAATTTTCTCACGAAAACGTAAATTTTCTGACGAAAACGTAAATTTACTTACGAAAACGTAAATTTACTGAAGAAAACATAAATTTTCTGACGAATACGTAAAATTTCTGACGAAAACGTAAATTTACTGACGAAAACGTAATTTACTGACGACAACGTAAATTTTCTGACGAATACGTAAATTTACAGAAGAAAACATAAATTTACTAACGAAAACATAAATTTTCTGACGAATATGTAAATTTACTGACAAAAACGTAAATTTTCTGACGAAAACGTAAATTTACTGACGAAAATGTAAATTTACTGACGAAGACATAAATTTTGGACGAAAACGTAAATTTACTGAAGAAAACATAAATTTACTAACGAAAACATAAATTTACTGACGAAAACGTAAATTTAGTGACGAAAACGTATTTTTACTGTCAAAAACTTTAAATTACTGACGAAAACGTAAATATACTGACGAAAACGAAATTTATTGACGAAAACGTAAATTTACTGACGAAAACGTAAATTTTCTGACGAATACGTAAATTTACTAACGAAAACGTAAATTTTCTGACGAAAACGTAAATTTTCTGACGAATATGTAATTTTATTGACAAGAACGTAAATTTACTGACGAAAACGTAAATTTTCTAACGAATACGTAAATTTACTGACGAAAACGTAAATTTACTGAAGAAAACGTAAATTTTCTGACGAATACGTAAATTTACTGACGAAAACGTAAATTTACTGAAGAAAACGTAAATTTTCTGACGAATACGTAAAATTTCTGACGAAAACGTAAATTTTCTGACGAAAACGTAATTTACTGACGAAAACGTAATTTACTGACAAAAACGTAAATTTTCTGATGAATACGTAAATTTACTGACGAAAACGTAAATTTACTGACGAAAACGTAAATTTTCTGACGAATATGTAAATTTACTGACGAAAACGTAAATTTATTGACGAAAACGTAAATTTTCTGACGAATACGTAAATTTAGTGCCGAAAACGTAAATTTAGTGACTTAATAATAAAAACTAACTTTTTAGACTATTGGGTTTTTGGTACAATAATAGGAACTATGTGACCTATTTTTAAACCCATTTGACCCATTCTCAAACCCATTTGACCCAAACTTCATTTTACACAAAGAAAGGGGTTGGCCCATTTGACCCATAACTCTATTTTTTGCTCAACCCATTTCAACAAATAAGGTTATGAAATTGAACCCAAATGGCCTACTTTTGGTGGAATGGGTTGAAATTGCCACTTCTACTTCTTTCTATGGATGAAGAGTCTGATTGGAAAAGGTTCCTTAAGTATATAAATATTGATTTATCATTTGTTGAAGATCAGAGATTAAACCTTCTTTCAAAATATAATAAACTTGTTTTTGAATTAAACAAATGTAGAGATGATCTACTAATTTTGAAACAAGCCAAACTTGAAGTAGTAAGTTGTCAACTTCAGAACACTGAACTTACTAAAATTAATCATGCTCTTCAAGAAAAACTTAAGGAAGGAAAACGAATCAATGAGAAATGGACTCATAGCTCTACCTTAGCTTCTCAGTGTATAAACAGTCAAATCCCAGCACAAAAGAATAAAATTCTTAGGGGACTCTAACTCACTGAGAAGCTACTTACTAAGGAAATGAGTGAAAAAGCATTTCTCCCAGCCTCAGTAGGGTTTGATCATGAAACGATACCAAAGTCAAAATACTAGGTTGAAAGATAAAACCCTGAGAGTGTGTTACCTAACTTTGATACTAGAAAGATATTAATACCTGAATCTCAGGTTGTTAATGAATTACTTGGTCTTGATGAGAAGACTGATGTCCCTAATAAATCCAGTAACACTGAACCACTAAGTGTTGCTGAGAAGGACATTCAGACTCCTCTGCCTCCTTTGAAAAATCTTCAAGGGGCAAGTCCATCTTCTGAACTAATTCCATTATCTTATCAAGAACACTCACCTAGAGGAAGAGCTGGAGTAGGTTGTCCTGAACAAACAAAGCCTGACTCAAAAGAGACATCCAATCACACTAGGTCAAGAACTGTCATTGAGAAAACAACTGAATCTATCTCTCCCTCAGGGACTCCCAAAAACATAGTTAGCTCCACTCCTATTGTAAATCAAGAAGAGTTGGGTAGATTGTTCCAACTATTCATGGAAGAGAAGCTGAACTCAGCCTCTAAAGCTTAGGGTGAAACATCTGTGTCCTCATAGCTTGAATCATCAAAAAGTAACAAAACTGAACCTGAGTCTTCCAAGAAGGTTAAAGCAAAGAAACTCGCCTGTGAACTATGTCACTACATAAATCATACTATTGATGATTGTTATAGAGTCCTCCATTGCATGAAGTGTAAAAGTAAAAATCACAGGACAGTTGATCATGAAGTACACATGGCGTTTATTAAAAATTCTAACAGATATAATGCTCAACCTTACAACTATGGGCCCGCCTCTAAACAAATCAAGAAATCCAAGGCTAAGCCTTTCCCACCATGTATACATTGTGGCATCTCTGATCATAGGCCTGATGATTGTGTATATTACCATGAGTGTGGAATTTGTGGAAGCAATGATCATACTACCTCATGACACAATAGGATAATTATGGTCAGGAGAGGCATGCTAGCTGAGTCATCTCAAAATACTGAATCCTCAGTAGGACTAAGCTGCAACACATGTGAAAGCAATGTTCATTCCACCTCAGATCATGCTGAGTTTGAATACTTCAAACGAGGTGAAAGACGTCAGTCTCCTAGAGCCAAAGAGCCTACTAGAAAGTGGCTTACAAGAGAAACTAATCCACCTCATTATTTGTGTAGAAACACTTCAAGGAGTCTGTCTGGTACCTAGACAATGGGTGTTCAAGAAGTATGACAAGGTTCAATATTTATCTGCACAAATACGTAGAGCAACCAGGTCCCAATGTAGTATTAGGTGATAAATCATCTTGTGTTACTAAGGGATATGGTTCAATAAAATGTGGTGGAATAGTGTTCTCAAAAGTGGCATTTGTAAATGGTCTAAAGTATAACCTCGTAAGTATCAACCAATTGTGTGATGCTAAGTACATCGTTCAGTTTGATGATAAGCAAGGAACAATCTTCAATGTTAACAAAAAAATTGTACTGACTGCTCCAATAAGAAATGATGTACATGTCTTGGACATGTCATCTGTAACTCTCTCAGAAGCATGTTTCTTCGCTAAAGCCTCAGACTCTGTCAATTGGCTTTGGCACAAGAGACTATCACATCTCAATTTCAAAGACATAAACAAACTTGCATAACAAAACAAAGTTCTTGTCTTACCATCTCTTGTGTACTCAAAAGACAAACCTTGTTCAGCCTGTGAAAAGGGTTGATAGGTGTAGTGATACGCGTTTAGGAAAACAACGTATAAATGCGACAAGTATTAAGTTATATGCTTTAGGAAAAACGTAAAACCGAATAAATGCGGGTTCGTTCTCGAAGGAGGTGTGTGTATTAATGTGCCAATATATATGAAATCAAGTTTGGATTAGTGTCGTTTTTGGTTTAGAGGAGAAAAAGTAAAGACGAGCTACGACAACGATTAAACTACGACGTTGACGTAAAACGATAACGTAATTACGTAAAACGTGACAAAATTAAAAATTAAACCTAAAAATTAATTAAAAGATTAAACTAAGTCTAAAATAATATAAATAAGAATAAAAATCCAACAAAAATATTTTAAAACCTTTTATTAATTAAATATTCAATTTTTAATGCTAATTAAAGCCCTAAAATTAAATATAATTAACAAAATGTCTAAAATATTATTTTATTAAACAAATAACTCGCTTATATTATTTAAAGACTAAAAAGTATTTTTCCTAAATTTTAAAAACTATTTTTCTATTTTTAAAACACTAGAAATTATTTTTAAACTAAAATAATGATTAAAAATAATAAAATAAGGCTAAAAATTATTTGACAATTTTAAAAATCCTAATTTATGCTATTGAACAGTAGAAAATTGAAAAAGTTTGAAAAATGTAAAATTTTTCACTAAAAGACAAAATAGATTGTATTTAAAACCCTAATTAAGCTAAATTAATTATAAAAAATAATTAAAAAGTGAACAGTAAAGTAATTTTTAACTAAAAATCTTAAACTATTTTTCTAAGTCTAATAAAATTTTTAAAACTAAAAAATAATAATTTTTTACACTAAATGCCAAAAACAGAAATTAAAAAGTTAATTAAAATAGCTATTTAATCTAAAAAATATTAGATGAACAGTAAAATAAAAATTAATTAAACTGAAAAATCAAAAATAAAATAATAAAAATACTGAAATTAAAATCAAGTCCTAAAAGCTAATTAAGACCACTAAAGACAAAATTTATAGAATCTGATAGTGACACCTTGGTCACTTTTATTTTTTAGCTAAGCAGTGGGAACTTTAATACTAACAGTAGGAATTTTGTTCCCACTGATGGTGCAAATAATTGATCTGGGCACAAATGTGCTTGTAACTTGCTTGATTCTTGGTTTCTTTTGGATCCAAAGGCACCCCCACAACCAGTTGGGTTGTGGGGAGTCAGATAAACAACAAAAAACACAAGTCACTCACACAAATTAAACACACAAGGCACAAATAGGTTACTGTTATAGCTAGGATGTATCTGATGAACAGTTGCTGGTGTTCTTGGCAATTGGACGAATTTCAACTTGTCAAATCTCACACAAATCCACACCAATCCACCCTAGACTAGCTCACAACCCTAGATAGCACCTAGACCTAGCAGATTACAAAGAAATGAGAGCAATATTACTGCTAAACAAGCAGATATGATGAGTTACTGATTTTAGCTATTTTTTTACCACTTTTTAAACATGCAATTGCTCTTTCTACTTATCAAAACATGAAACATATTACTGAAATGACCTAAAACAACTATAACAAGCATGTATAGACTGCCCTTGGACCAAAAGATTGTCAATCTCCTAGCTTAATATGCAGACCCAAACACCCCTTTATACCCAGAAACCTAAAATTAACAAGCTAAATGTGTTCAATCCTAGACTAAGCTGATTTTTCTCTACTCAAACATGCATCAATAACCTGAATGAACATGAACATACTCCTAAACAGGCATGATACATTCACCACACAAAATCATACAACCACTTAAAGAAACATACAAAAAATGCAAACAGGGTTCAAGCCTTAGATACCTTGGCTGAATGCCTTCTGTTTGGACTTTTCAAGGCTTAAGTGAGCTTATGCAATGTGTAGAGGTGCCTGCTGGTGGAATCCAAGTGGACCCAAGGCATAAAATGTCTTCAAAACCCAAGAAAAAATGAAATGGAAGGAAATGGAATGATGATAGACCTTGTTTCTTGGTTTCCTGCACAAGCAAAAACAACAAGCACCAACTACAAGCTTGAAATAAGTTGAACCAAAAGCTTGTCAGGACTTTTGGATTAGCTTATTTCAAGCAATGAAGAAAAATATAAATGGGATAAACTGAATTTTTTTGAAAACCTTTAATAACAGAAACCTTGCAACCTTTTGAAAAACATTTTTAAATAATACTAAAATCACAAATTCAGAAAAACAAAGGTCCAAATCCACTTTCACTTTATTGAACCTTTAAAATTTCTAAAAATCTGAAACCCCTTTGAAATTTCTGAAAATCTGGAACACTTTTGAAACTTAAACTAAATTGCATCAAAATTAAAATATTATACTAAAAGAACAATTTAAATGGAACACAGCTTGAACTTGAAAGACTTTTAAAAAGCTTTAACTATTTCATTAATAAAAATTTTACAAAGCAAAAGCTGGAACAAAGTATATGGGCACAGGACACCCATATATATACTAGTACAAGGAAGCTTCTAGGATACATAATAAAATATTCAAAAGCTAAACCCTAATACAAAGAAACCCAAAATTTCCCTTGGACGATTTGGTCAAAAATCTGTCATGTGATGTTGCCAGTTGTGTTTACTTGGTCTTGATCGTTTGTAGACTCCTTTGGGACCAAGAAATGAAGGAGAGCCGTTGGATGGACTGAAGATTCGCTATTTGCCATTTTTAGGGTAAGCAGGGGACATGGGGGACCTACGTGGGGGTCACGGGGAGGAGATATTGGAGTGGGGTTTTGATGTTTATAGGTTAAATCAACATTCTGGAGTATATGGGGTTAAACCCCTTTGCTTTGTGGTGGATTGGAGGTTAGGGTTTATAGGATGTAAATACTGGGATTAGGGGTGGTTTAGGGTGGAATGATGTACATTGTCTGTTTGGCGCCAGTCTTAGCAATTTTTTAATCCGTTTAAAAAAGGTTATTAACTAATAAGGGTAATGGTGGATTGGTGACGTGGTGTGGGGGTGGTTTGTGATTGGCTGGTGGGTGTGAGGTGTCCAAATGATTGGATGGGCTGAATTGTGTGGTATTGGCAGAATAAGCCCCCAAGTTTCTTTCTTACTTCACTTTGTAATAATCAGCATCATTCCTATTTCCTTTGTTTTTAAGTTTCCCTCACTTGTCACAAATGGCACAACAAGTTTATAAACTTGTATCAAGGACCATAAATGCATATTTTGCATACTTCAAGGGGTACTTATGACATGTCTTTAATCTTCAAGGATCAAACTTGCACAAATGAATTCTTCAAGGGCCTTTCTTGCCAAATCTTCAAAAATGAGGGACCAATGTTGCCAAACTTCAAATCTTCAAGGACCATTTTGGAAATTCATGAATCGGGTCCGGTTCTTTGTGCGGCTTCGTTTCCCGTGTTCGTTTTTGCTTGATTCCTTTGATCTTTTGGTGAATTCATGATATCCGAACCTAAAATACACAATGAACAAACACAGACATATATTTGGGTATTTTGACGATATTTTAAGCGTTTTAAGCCCGATTTGGACGATGAGACTGTGTATAATTACAGTCTCATCAAGGCTAAACACACGAGAGCTTCTTTTAAGCCAAAACAAAACTTTTCTATAAGGAAGTGTCTCCATCTTCTTCATATGGAGTTATTTGGGACTGTCAGTCTAATGTCTATAAATCATGAGAAATATACCCTTGTGATTGTTGATGAATACTCTAGATACACATGGGTATACTTCCTTAAGAAAAAGTTAGGCTCCTGAATTCATCATGTCGTTTATCAGGCAAGTAGAAAATCAAAATGACACCAAAGTCAAACAAATAAGGACTGATAATTGGACAGAATTCAGGAACCAAGAGCTTGAGAGTTTTCGTGATGAGAAAGGAATTTCTCAAAACTTCTATTCTTCCTACACACCTGAACAAAATGGTGTGTCTGAAAGGAAGAATAGAACTCTCATTGAAGCTGCAAGAACCATGCTCAATGGATCCAATCTTTCAAAACACTTTTGGACTGAGGCTGTAAAAATAGCTTGTTATACTTAGAATAGAAGTATCATTGTCAAAATACATGATAAGACTCCTTATGAAATTTTCAGGAAAAGGATTCTAGATATCAACTATTTTCATGTGTTTGGATGTCCTATGTTCATTCATAATCAAAAGGACTATCTTGGTAAATTTGATGCAAAAGCTAATGATGGATACTTCCTTGGATACTCTTTTGTCTCCAAATCCTTCAGGTTCTTTAACACAAGGAGACAACAAGTTGAGGAATCATTTCATATCACATTTGATGAAAGTATGGATGCCATTAATTTCATAAATCAATCAATGGAAGAGATTGAGATTAATGACTCATCAAAATATACTCCTGATGAGTATGAACATAGTCCCTCAAAACAGTATCAATCTAATGCTGATATATCTTTTCATATATCACCTCACAATAGTTCAATCAATAACTTGATAACAAATCAACATGTCCCTGAAGTTATAGCTACTCAGACTGAAAAATCAACTGACTCTCTCATCCATGCAGACACTAAAGGGACAATTGGTGAAAATAATGACCTACCAGTCACTGAAAATCCTTTAGTGATAAGTGATGATCCAGTACTATGTACTGAACAACCAGTCCCTGATAATCATCAGTTATCCACAAGCTACAATACAAGTCCTCAGGACAGATGGTATAGACAACAACACATAAAGCTTGTAAATATAATTGGTGATATATCTAAGGGGATGCTCACACGCAGTCAGGCTGCTAAACTCTCTGCTGCCTCAGCCCATGAATGTCTATTCGCAGACTTTCTCTCTAAAATTGAACCTAAAAATATTTTAGAGGCCTTGACACATCCAGGGTGGGTTGAGGCTATGCAAGAAGAACTCAATCAATTCCTCAGGAACAAGGAATGGAAACTTGTTCCTCTCCCTAAAGGGAAATCAGCTCTTGGTACAAAATGGGTGTTCAAAAAAAGACTGATGAAAACGGAATTGTTATAAAAAAAACAAGGCTAGGCTTGTTGTTCAGTGGTGTGGTCAGCTTGAAGGCATTGACTATGAAGAGACCTTTTCCCCTGATACAAGAATGGAAGCCATCAGGAACTTCCTTGCCTATGCTACATACATGAACTTCAATGTATTCTAAATGGATGTGAAAAGTGCCTTCCTGAATGGCAAGATCAATGAGGAAGTTTATGTGGCTCAGCCTCCTGGTTTTGAGAGTTCTGAGTTCCCAAACCATGTTTGTAAACTTGACAAAGCCCTATATGGACATAAACAAGCACCAAATGCATGGTATGAAACTCTCTCTACTTTCCTGATAATGAATAAATTTGTCAGGGGGGAGATAGACAATTATTTATCTTTAGAACCAAGGAGGATGTTTTGCTAGTTCAAATATATGTTGATGACATCATATTCGGATCCACTAACTATGACCTTTGTAGAAAGTTTTAAAAACTTATGACCTAGAAATTCAAAATGAGTATGATGGGTGAATTAACATATTTTCTTGGACTACAAATCAAGTAGAGGGACAAAGGGATCTCAGTCTGTCAAGAAAAATACACCAGAGAATACTTAAAAAATATGACATCTCTGAGTGTGCTTCAGTGAAGACTCCCGTGGTTCCCCCTAACAACTTAGGTCCTGATCTCACTGGTAAACCAATCAATCAAACCCTATTCAGGGGAATGATTGGATCATTAATGTACCTAACAACTACTAGGCCTGATATTCAGTTCTCAACAATCCTATGTGCAAGATATCATGCCGACCCCAAAGAATCACATCTTACTGTTGTTAAACGAATCTTCAGGTACCTAAAGGGTACTCCAACACTAGGTCTATGGTATCCTCGTTGCACAGGCTTCGATCTTAAAGGATACTCAGACTCAGACTATGTTGGCTGCAATATGGATAGAAAAAGTACCTCAAGTGCATGTCAATTCCTAGGTGGCAAGCTAGTATGTTAGAGTGCAAAGAAACAACAGTCAGTAGCCATGTCCTCTGCTGAGGCTGAATATGTGGCTGTAGTTGGGTGTTGTACAAACATCCTTTGGATGAAAAGTCAACTAAGGGACTATAATGTGGAATACAAAGTAGTCCCCATCTTTTATGACAACACCAGTGCAATTGCCATTTCCAACAATCCAGTCCTACACTCAAGGACTAAACACATAGAAATAAGATATCACTTTCTCAAGGACCACATCTTGAAAGGAGATATTGAGTTACAGTCCATTCCAACTAAATATCAGCTAGCTGATATTTTTACTAAACTTTTGGATGAACCAACGTTCACTAGACTGAAAGTTGAACTTGGTATGCTGAACATTGATGAATCCGTGTCCCTGATGACTTGATGTTTAGTATAGTGTACATTCATAATCTTCTCCCTGAGTAAATATATCTTATTATCTTCCCCTTGATATTGAGGTACATTAAATGATGTAACTAAATGCTTTAAGGATTTGGTTACTTAATGTCATAGGTTGGTGACACACAATATTAAATAAGGAACAAATATTCCTTGAATAACTGTCATCAACCAGTTAAGGGGTCACCAAATGTCAAGGCACCCACTAAGCATTAAATGCTTGCCCTTTTCAAGCAAAATCTGTTGCAAAAATGTCATTTCAACTGCACATGACCCCACGTCATCTCTACAAAAAGCATTATTATTGTAGGACCGGAACAGTTGCCAAGAAAAAGGGGGACCACTTGTACATTTCATTAAATACGGACGTGAAAAGAAATTCAAAATTAGAAATTATAACAAATAAATTCACTTTCACATCCGAGCCTATAAATACCCAAACATCAAAACATTCACACACACAAAGATTTTAGCAAACTTACTCTGCCAAAATACCCTCTCAATGAAAAGTGTGTGTGTTCAAACATTGTTTGTTTATTAAAAGGTGATCACATTGATCACTCGTTCATTGTTATATAGTATACATACAAGCGATCAAAGTTACTTAGTGTTTAGATCTTTTGATTTTCTTCTCGAGTTCAAAATTTTGCATTAAATCACTTGGTGACCTATTGTTGCATTATAACAAGAAACAAGTCTTGGTTTGATTCCCACAAAGTGCCATAGTCCTTTCTATAAAGTTTTAAAAATCATAACTTAAAATGGCACTATCCAAGGCTATCTCATATACCCCTCAGGCTGAGCATCTCATCAATGAGGGTGCCCACTTTTCAGGAAATAACTACGGGGGAAATTTCAGTTACCCTCGTAGTGTATCAGCCTACAAACCAATTTGCAAATTTCTAAAAATCTATGATTGGGTTGATGCTTTTACAAACACCCCCTTAGTATTCTACCATGAATATCTCATGGAATTCTTGTATAATGTTGTGGTTGTAACCCCAACTACCCAAGGGCCTGAAGGTTATCAAGGGTCTGAGAACAAGTCACACAAGGGAAGTGTCATTGGGTTCACTGTTGTTAGGACCATTGTAATAGTTCTATGTAATAGGTAGACTAGGAGGTATGTAGTTCCTCCTGGTCCTAGTCGTAGTAGGAGCAAGTCCTGCTCCTGGTCCTAGTCGAAGTCAAACTTTATTATTTACTTAATATTCTGTTAGGATATGCATGAGATATGTTAGGAAAGGATATGCATATCAGTTTTACACGTTTTCTTTAATGATGTATTAGGGTTTCCTTGTAGTATAAAAGGAACCTTAGGCAGAAGGGTTAGACACACCTTCACAAAACATAGTTCTAGTCATTATCAATATTAGAAATCCTTTGAAAGGATCAAGTCTTTATAGTTATTCTGTTCTTCTTAATTATATTTATATTCTACATTCATATTGTGTATAGAGTCTCTTTGTGATTTTACTTGTGACTACAGAAGTCATTCACCGGTCCTGACAGGCTGCAAGATCTACATCTAGTAGACCCAACAAGTGGTATCAGAGCCTGGAAGGGTCTCTATACAAGAAGAATCAAGTTCTCTTATTATTCACAATATGTTTATCATGTCTGCCTCAACTTCTACTCAAACAGGAGAAGAAATCACTCCTAAAATTGTGCAACCTCAGCAGATCCTGGCTACGGTCTCCAACACGAATGGAAAATTCCCTCTTCTGAAGAAGGGTGAATATGATAACTGGGCAATGAAGATGGAATGGTGGATCACCAACACTGATCAAGATCTTTGGAAGATCATTCTGAATGGGAACAGCAGGAAGCTTACTGGACGAGACAAGAACGGTAATATTACTCTTCTTGACCCTAAATCTCATGAGGAAATCATAGCTATTCAGAAGGAGGTAAAAGCAAAAACAATTTTGCTTCAATCTCTTCCTGAAGATCACATGGGTGACTTCTACCATTTGGATGATGCCAGAGAGATCTGGAATGGCATAAAAGCAAGGTTCGGCGGGAATGAGGAGTCAAAGAAAATGCGAAGGTCCATGCTGAGAGATGAATTTACCGAATTCAAAATCTCAGAAACTGAAGGTCTAAATCAAGGGTATGATAGGTTCCAGAAGATCTTGAGCCAATTGAATCAACTTCGGTCAAAACCTGATGATGGTGACATTAATGCAAGGTTTCTTAAAGCCTTACCCTACTCATGGAACCAGGTGGTGATCTCTCTCAAAGCCAAAGGTGGGCTTGACTATCTCACCTTTGATGACCTGTTTCATAGGCTCAGAACATTCGAACCTCATGTGAGAGGATATCCTAGTGACTCTTTTCCCACCCCTGCTAATTCAGCCTTTGTGAGTTCTATGGCATCTAGTCCCATGTCATATGCAAGTAGCCCAAGCAATACTGTCTCCTCTCAGCATACTATTCAGCATACTTCTGCTCCTGATCCTGCTGCCAAGTCTGGTAGTATGGTAGAAGCTGTTCTTCATTCTTTTGTGGCTGATGTTAATGCTGAACAACAACTTGCTTTTGATGACTTCAAACAGGTCGATATACTTGACCTGGATGAGATGGATCTTAAATGGCAGATGGCCATGCTTACTCTTAGGGTTCACAAGTTTGAGAAGAAAGCAGGAAGGAAATTTAATTACAACCCTCGGGAGCCAGCAAGATTCGATAGAAGCAAGGTATGATGCTATAACTGCCAGCAACAGGGTCACTTTGCAAGGGAGTGCCCTAGCAAGAATGATAAGGAGAAGAGCAGGTACTCCGCTTTCAAGGTTCAGGAGGTTAAAGATGACAGGAAGGCATTGGTATCTGTTGACTCTATGGTCAACTGGAATGATCATCAGGCTTCTACTCTGGAATCAGCTGAATCCTCGACTGACGTGTTAGCAATGATTGCTGGGAATCTCTCTGATGCAGAAGAAGCAGACGAGTTTGCTCTTATGGGCATCTCACCTCAGGTACAACATTGTCCTCTTGGTTGTCATGATAAATACACAGAATTGTTGTCCCAATTTAATGAAGTAAATGATCAAAATGATAAGTATTTCTTAGAGGTACAAGCCTATAAGGCTTCATTAAACACATTGGAACAACAAAAGAGGTGGTTACAAGATACACAACGTGCGTATGAGGATAAAATAAGGATACTAAGCATTGATTTAGAAAACACTACAAATATGCTTAAATATACAGAAACTGAAAGAATGCTAGTATCAAAGAAAAAGAGGAGATGCAAGCTAAATTAGATGCTACAATGCTAAGATTTGACAAATGGCAAACGGCACCTAAAAATCTTTCAAAATTAATTGATAGTAGCATGTCTGGCAGAACTAAAAGAGGCTTAGGATTTGAAAAATATATTGATTCAGAAGATGTATTTGATTTGTCTTTCTCAAGTGTCTTTGATGCCGACAAAGAGGATGAGGGCAAACCTAGTTACAATAGGTTTAAACCAGCAGCAGAAATGCATGCTGTCCCTCCTCCTCTTACTGGAACTTTTATGCCCACTTCATGGCATAATGACTCGGATGAATCACAGATGCTTGAGTCCCCAACTAGTTCTACTAATACTAATGACTTTGTCTCATGTACTTTCAGTGACAAAGCCGGTGACTCTGCATCTAATGGTTCAAGTGACGAGTCAAGACCTACAAGTTCCAAGTCGAATGAACATGCTGCTATTGGTGCTAGGAAGTGTGAAGAAAAAGTTGCTGTCAAGTCAAGTGTGTCTGGTCCTTGTTTATTGAGTCCTAGGAAGAATGTTTCTCCTAGAAATGTGTGTAATAAAGTAGGCAGTATGAAACAATCTCATTCTAATAAAAGGTCTTTCAAAACATGTTTTGTTTATGGCATTTCCTTTCATTTAATTAAAGGTTGTGATTATTATGACACACATGCATCTGTTAATAATGCTTATCCTGCTCCTGGTTCACCAGGAGCTGCTTCCTATGCCTCTAGAAGACTTAATCCTAGTGCTCCAATGTTTAATACTTCTAGAGTATCCTCTCCTTTCGCGTCTGATTATTGGAGAGATAGTGGATTCCAAACAACCAGTAATTGTTTTCAAAATTTTAATCCAATCTATCCGCATAATTTAGACCACACGTATTTTGGTTTGGGAAATTTGGGAACTGCTGTTAAGCCCTCAGCAGGTTGTTCTTGGTCAAATAATAATACCCATATGATGCATAGACAACCAAGGAACAATGGTGGATCTCATCAATCTTCTTGGCATTCATCTAATGATCCACAAGGCAGGCTCAAACCTGAAAAGGTTTGGGTCCTCTTAAGACACTAACTTTTGCATTTTTATTATCTTGTTGTTGTAGGTTACTCCATACCAGGATCCTAGTCTAGGCATTGTTGATAGTGGTTGCTCCAGGAGCATGACTGGCAATAAAAGTCTTCTCTCTAACTTTGTACCATTTCATGGAGGCAAGGTGTATTTTGGTGGAGGTGAAGGCAGAATCACTGGCAAAGGAACGATAAAGACTCCAAATCTTAAGTTTGAGCAGGTCTACTATGTGGAAGCACTTCAACATATCAACTTGATATCGGTCTCTCAGATTTGTGACAAGAAGCAGTTTGTTCTCTTCACCGATACTGATGCACTTGTGCTTTCCAAAGACTTTCAGCTTCCGGATGACTCACAAGTTGTACTCAGAATCCCTAGAAGACACAATCTATATTGCATCAAGTTGAATGAAGTCAACCCTACTGGTCAACTAGCATGTCTGGTTGCAAAAGCCTCAGAAGATGAAGCCACTAAATGGCACCGAAGGATGGGACATGTGAACTTCAAGACCATTCACAAACTTGCCAATCTGAATATGGTCTCTGGTTTACCTCCCAAGACGTTTAGAAATGATATAAATTGTATTGCCTGCAGCAAAGGCAAACAACACAAAGCATCCTTCAAGGCCATTACTGCTTTAAGTCTTATTACTGAACCATTGCAGCTTCTACATATGGACTTATTTGGTCCTACTTCCATCAGGAGCATTGACCACAAGCAATTCTGTTTGGTGGTGACTGATGGTTATAGCAGGTTTACGTGGGTGTTCTTCATGGCTGCCAAAAGTGAGACCTACTCAATTCTTCGAGATTTTCTTACCTTGATAGAGAATCAGTTGTCCAAGAAAGTTAAAGGTATTCGTTGCGACAATGGAACCGAGTTTAAAAATAGAGACCTCATCGAACTTTGCAATGCTAAGGGCATCAAAAGAGATTATAGTGCTGCTAGGACTCCTCAACAGAATGGTGTGGCAGAAAGAAAGAACAGGACACTAATAGAAGCTGCAAGAACTATGCTTGCCGATTCCAAGCTTCCAACCATGTTCTGGACAGAAGCTGTTAATACTGCAAGTTATGTTTTGAATAGGGTTTCTATTACCAATCCTCACAAGAAGACTCCTTATGAGCTGCTCACGGGCAAAGTTCCAAATATTGCTCATTTGAAGCCTTTTGGGTGTCCAGTCACCATTCTGAATACTAGTGACTATTTGGGGAAGTTTGATGGCAAGGCAGATGAAGGATACATTGTGGGATATTCATCTCATTCTCGGGCATATCGTGTCTACAATCTTCAAGCCAAACGGATAATTGAAACTATTAATCTCAGGTAGGAAAAGTCAAACATCCAAGGCAAAGGTCCAGAATGGTATTTTGATCTTGATTATCTTAGTGATTCGTTAGGATATTTTCGTTTCAAAACTAACCATGATGCAGGACCACAAGTGTTTGAAACTTCTAGTACTGGTGTTCCTTCTAGTCTTTCTGATTCAGATGATGAGGATGACATTTTTGTGGTTCCATCCTATTCCACCACGGTTTCTCCTACTCCTCCTAGTGATGCAACTCCATTGGATGTACAGGATTCCCAAGCAGCTCTTGACACTCTTCTCAAGCAACAACAAGAAGCTTCTAAAGCAGCTCCTCATGGTAGTTTTGAGTTTCCCTTGGTTGAGCCTACTAACAAAGTTGCTCCTGGTACTCCAGCTTCTGCTCCTAGTGCTAGCTTATCACCTACTGGTACTCCGGCTAGTGAGTCTGCTTCCAATACACGTTTCTCCAGTCCTTCTGATTTGGGGAACCATGAAAAGAAGTCTTCTACCAAGCTGGATGATATACATAAACAACCGGTCGATGGGATTTTCCAAAATGCTTCATATGATGCTGACTTTGTTGGTGATCTCAATAACTTGTCACCAGACGTGGAGGTTTCTCCCAATCCAGTCTTGCAATCACATAAAGATCATCCTACCACTCAAATTATTGGAGATCCTGGTTCTACCGTAAAGACACGCAGAATGCAGCAGAAGGCCTCGTCTGATCATCATGCTCTTGTGGGCTATATTGAGGATCAAAAGCGTAATAATCATACGGACTTTCAACACTGTTTGTTTGCTTGTTTTCTTTCACAGGTGGAACCTAGGTCTGTTTCTCATGCACTTGAGGATCAAAGTTGGGTGGAGGCTATGCAGGAGGAAATGCAGCAATTCTTGTTTCAGAATGTTTGGGTTCTGGTTGACTTACCAGATGGAAAGACAGCTATCAATACCAAATGGATTCTGAAGAACAAGAAGGATGCACGGGGAATTGTCGTAAGGAATAAAGCTAGGCTTGTCGCACAAGGACACACTCAAATTGAGGGCATTGACTATACTGAAGTCTTTGCGCCGGTTGCCAGGATCGAGGCCATTCGTCTGTTTTTGGCCTTTGCTTCATATGTTGGCTTTACGGTGTTCCAGATGGATGTCAAGAGTGCATTTCTCTATGGCAAAATTGACGAGGAAGTATATGTTACTCAACCTAAGGGGTTTGTAGATCCACTTCATCCCAAGAAAGTCTACAAGGTGGTGAAGGCTCTTTATGGGTTACATCAGGCTCCTAGAGCTTGGTATGAGCGTCTTTCCACTTTCTTGTTAAAGAATGGCTATAGAAGAGGTACTATTGACAAAACACTATTTCTTTGGCGGAATTCCAAGGATATTATCCTTGTTCAGGTTTATGTGGACGACATTATCTTTGGTTCTACAAGGAAGGAGTGGTGTGATGAGTTTGAACACTTGATGAAAGGCGAATTTCAGATGAGTGCCATGGGAGAACTGTCATTCTTCCTTGGTTTTCAGGTCAAGCAACAATCGGATGGGATTTTCATCAGTCAAGATAAATATGTCCATGAGATTCTTCAGAAGTTTGACATGGATCCTCTTAGACCAGCAGCAACTCCTTATGAAGTTGCTAAAATCAAACTTAAGAATGAGCCAGACCCCCCGGTAAATGTTCACATGTACCGGTCTATGATTGGCTCCCTCATGTATTTGACTGCATCACGTCCGAACATTATGTTTGCAGTAAGTGCTTGTTCTAGACACCAGGTGACTCCAACGGTTTCGAACTTAAATGCAGTTAAGAAGATTTTCAAGTATATCAAGGCTCAACCTAAATTGGGTCTATGGTATCCTAGAGAATCTCCTTTTGTTCTGGAAGCCTATAGTGATAGTGACTATGCTGGTGCTAATAATGATAGGAAGTCTACTACTGGTGGTTGTCAATTTTTGGGTCGTCGGCTTATTTCATGGCAATGTAAGAAACAGACAATCGTCGCTACTTCTTCAACAGAAGCTGAATACGTTGCTGCTGCTAGTTGTTGTGGACAGGTTTTGTGGATCCAAAATCAGATGTTGGATTATGGTTTCAATTTTATGAATACCAAAATTTTTATTGACAATCAAAGCACTATTTGCATTGTGAAGAATCCTGTTTTTCATCAGCGGACGAAGCATATTGAGATTCGGCATCATTTTATACGGGATGCCAATGAGAAGAAGCTGATACAGGTTCTTAAAGTTCATACGGATGACAATGTTGCTGATTTGCTGACTAAAGCTTTTGATGGTCCTCGGTTTAACCACTTGGTGGTTCATATTGGGATGGTCAATCCTTGAGGTCTAGGATTGAGGGGAGGCAAAGCCTAAGGGGAGGCTTTGTGTACATATTAGGTCAGACTAACGTATTCATAGTATTTAACAACATAGTTTTTTTTGGTTATGATGGTGTGTGGTGCTTATGATGGGGATTTTTGCTCTCTTCTGGTGGATATGGCCTTACATGACTGGCTTCTGGTCCTCTTTGGTCAGCTTCTAGTTATGTTTGGTTGCCTTCTGGTGGTTTAAAATCCTTCCATGTCACGTGGTGTTTGGCTCCTGGTACTGGTCTGGCATACTGTTCATTCCTTTTGTCCTTTGTTAATCACGTTTTGCTCCTGGTTTGACCATTGTGTGCTTTGACTTTTGGTCAACTCTCCCAATGCTGGTATTTACAAGTTTGAATTAAGCAAGTTAATTGGGAGTTGGTTATTATGTTAAAAAGGGCAAGTGGTTATTATGCACTTATGGTTTAATTTGAAAGGGCAACCCCCCATTAATAGGGGTCAATGAACAGTTACTACTTTCTTTATATATGGTCAACATACACCCTTGACTCACTCATTGCAATTAACACACACACAAAACCGCTTCTACTCTCTACACCCCAATCCCATTCCTTCTTCCATCAATTCATCAAGATCCATGGCTGCTCTTGCTTACCAACCTGCTCACAACCGTGTTGCTTATCTGGGTGATGGTCCAAATCGTGAACATTTTGCTGACATCTTGGATTTCATTGAAGCTTCTAACTTAAGGTTTGCATTTACTATCTGTCCCACCATATATGATAGTGTGATACGTCAATTTTGGGCGTCTGCTCAACTTGTGAATGTGGCTGGACGTCCACGTGCACTCCACGCTACCATAGATGGACGTGCATATGTGGTGACTGAAGCGTCTATTCGCTCTTCTCTTCATCTTCAGGATGAAGGGGGTGTTGAATCAATCCCCAATTCAGAAGTATTGGAGGGAATGGCTGCCATAGGTTATGAACATGGGGGGAAGTTTAACTTCCAAAAAAATAGGTTTTCCCCCAATGGAAGCTTCTGGTTCACTTTTTAATCCATTGTATGAGTCCCAAGTCTGGGAGTTGGGATGCTTTCCCTACTCCTTTGGCTACTGGTCTTATTTGTTTAGCCCAGGGTAGAGTGTTTAATTTTTCTCATTATCTATTTGAGGGGATGGCTAGTAATTTGTCTACTGCTGGTTCGAGGAAGAAATTTCTTATGTACCCTAGGTTTCTTCAACAAATCCTTGTTTGCATTCCACGTGATAGGACTGAGCATGTGCCATCTAAACTTACAGCTAAAGTGTATTACAATATGATGAATGGGTTTACTAGGGATTGGAGGCCCCTGACTGAAGCCATGTTAGGGTTGGCTCAGGGTCCTATGGGTGAGGAGGAGGAGGCTCCTGAGTTTGTTGTGCTAGATGATGACCCCATGGAGGAGGAGGCTCCTACTGTTGGTGCCACTCCTGTGGTAGAGGAGGAGCTAGTTGAGGAAGTGGTGGTTGAAAAACCATCTCCTACCAAGGCTGGTCCTTCCTCAGTTCCACAAAGGTCTCCATTTGTGGAGACTCCACCTCCTAGTCCTGCCCCACATTCGACTGATATCCCGTTTGATGCTAGTTCTCCACAAGTTGACCCACATGTTGCTTCGGGCTCCCGTGATGCTTTCCCTGATCCAAGTTCTCTTGGTGGGCAGGCGGAGGAGCCTACTACACTGACATCTTTGCTCGATCTTATGCATAGGTACCATGAGAGGATGATTTGTTTGGAAGCTGACTTAAACCAACATCGGAAGCTTACAAGAGAGTTTGTTCTTCCTCTGGTTGATCGTATTAAGGCGTTGGAGACTCAACAACGTCGTCGCAAGAAGCATGTGGTTCATTCAGATTCTGAGGATGAGGGTGTGGAGAATGTTGAGGATGGCTTGACGTTGTTGGCAAAGGCTGCCTTTGCTGATAAAGTTTATGATGATTTGCCGGTTCCTCCAACGTCTTCCAATGTTCCTTCTCCTGGTGCTATTCCCCCTTCTATGGGTGGTGATTCTGATCCTGCTGATGGTTCTCATGCTGGTCCCTCTCATGATCCAAAGGGAAAAGCCCCAATGACTGATGCTCCATCTCCATCTCGCAAGCGTACTCGTCGACAGATTGAAGAAGAAAGGCTTGGTGAAGAGGCTGCTCGTCGGGTTCAGGCTGAGATTGATGAGGCGGATAGGGCTACTGAGGAAGAGCTTCGAGAGCGCAGGCGTGCACAAATTCAGCATGATGCCATACATTGGAGTGATAGTGAATGGATGCAAGTGTTGACTGTTCTCACTCGGGATTATGCTCAGTTTAGGGATCTTTTAGGTGACGATGTTGATGAACACAATTGTATACCGAAGGCTATGGTATTGATGCGTAAGCATCAGTTGGCTCTTGCTGCAGAACTTAAGAAACAGAGAAGGAACAGACCTTTATCTCAGGCTGAGGAGCGCCAGTAGATGCAACGTTATGTGAAATATCAATCTGCTGCTCATTTCAATGCTCTGTGGACTTGGGCTCGGGTGAGGGCTTTGACTTTTGATGAGCTTAAGGCCCTTTATGAAAAGATGGTGAAGCGTCAGAGTCAACCTATTCCGGAAAGATTTATTTACCATCCTCGTGGTGTGACTGCTTCTATGCCTGCTGATTCTACTGGTCCTTCGTCTGCACCCACTCCTGGTTCTGCTGGTAGTCCTTCTGGTTCTGTTGCTACTTCTGTTGGTCCTTCTACTACACCCTTGGTTGCTCCTATGGGTTCTACTGCTGGTCCTGCTACTACCATCTTTGTTACTACCACCACCACTCATGCTTCCACCACCACACCTGTTACTACTACCACCACACATGTTCCTGCAAGCACCTTTGTTGATACCACCACACCTACTGCTACTACATCTGATGTGCCATCTCCATCACCACCAGTTCCTGCAACACAACCTAATCCTACTTCTGATGCAGCTCCTAGTGGTCCATTGGGTGGACATGTTCATGAGTCTACTTCTACTGCTTCCCCTGCTGTTGCTGAAGTTAAGGTAAAGGTTGAATCAACACCTTCTGCTCCCACACCTCGACGTTCCATTCGCCAGAAACAAGCTCGTCGTGTTCGCCGTGGTAAGACAGTTCCTTTTGAGAAGCGTGATCCTGAGAATTTAATTGATGCAGCTTCCGACAGCGATTCTGACTTGCCCTTGGGCAATGGGAACATTACTGGTTATACGGTTGAACATTCTACTACACTTTCTGGTGGTGTGTCCCATCGGATTACTTTGAGTGATGGGTCTGTGCGATTGGCAACGAGTTAGCAGGGTGTATTGTCTTGGGCTGACCGTATGGATCTTATGGCGTTGTATGGACTTGTTGATTCTAGTATGCCGTTTAACCCAATGGCTGTGTCTTCCTGGCCTGGTCTCCGTTTCTGGGCTGATCTCAAGCTGATGTTAGATCCTCCTCCAAATGCTCCTGTTTCGGGCATATGGAAGGATCAAATGCAATGGGAGATTCTGCGATGGAAGCTATATGCTGGATGTGGAGTTCATGTGTTGGAATTAGAATCTGGTCATATGGTGTTTATGCTGACGGATGTGGAGTATCCTTTGACTATTTCTTCCATGGAGGCGATGTTGGCGAGTCACCTGCAAATTTCTACTGCTCCTTCTGGGAATGAGTCGAGTATGGCCACGGCTTTGGTAGAGGGTATTCAGGCAAGGTTGCTAGCGGATAAGAAGGCAGCTTCTGGTATGTAAGGTGATTGGGTTGTAAGTGTTTATGCTTTGTATTTTTGTTCATTTGTTCTTATTTTTATTCTTTTCACCAATATGTACAGTGATTGGTGAATTTCATTCTTTATAGTTTAAAAAAAAAACAAAATATTATATATAAAAAAAATATATATATATATATATACTTTTTATATAATATCTGCTTATACTTTAAACACAGTTTCGCTTTTATACTTGTACATAATATCCCTTGGCTGTTTCACAATGTGGCTCCTGGTTTGAGCTTGTCCTGGTACTTGGTTTCACTTGGTGTTGGACGTGGTCCACACAACAAATGGTTCTCAACTTACCATGTCTAATCGACAAGAAAAAGTTGATTCACCTTGAGGGTACGGCTCCTGGTGCGATTCTCAAATCCGTTGATGGTTGCCAGGTTACCCAAAACTGGATGGTTTTCACTTGCCATGGTCTTAGACTGAAAAGTGGCTAATCCAAGGGGGTACGACTCTTGGTAAAGATCTTATCAAATCCGTTGATAGCTGTAATAGCTTGCTTAAAGCTATAGGGTGTTCAACTCACCGATGCTTTATTGCTAAGAGTTGGCGAGTCCAGAGGGGTACGGCTTCTGGTAAAGACGCATCAAATCCGTTGACGGCTGTGATGGTTTGCCTAAAATCATCAGGGTACTCCCACTCACCATTGATTCACGTTCTAAGAGTTGGGCTGGGTTCTAGTCTCCCAGGGTGATGCTTATTCCACCAGAATGACTAGCTAGCCCAAGAGCGAGCAGCTACTTGGTAAAGGCTCATCAAATCTGCTCATGTTGCTGAAAAGATTCAACACGATGCTGATTTGTTACAAGCTTTGGAGAAGCTTCTAGTGTTTCATGTTGCGGCTGTTACTCTGATTCTTATCTTGTTGATGCTGCTATTTGTTTTGCTGATACAATCCTCGGGCTTTCTTTGCACGTATTCCGAGAAACTTGAACTCAACAGGTCAAATTCAAGTTTAGGGGAGGATTGTTAGGACCATTGTAATAGTTCTATGTAATAGGTAGACTAGGAGGTATGTAGTTCCTCCTGGTCCTAGTCGTAGTAGGAGCAAGTCCTGCTCCTGGTCCTAGTCGAAGTCAAACTTTATTATTTACTTAATATTCTGTTAGGATATGCATGAGATATGTTAGGAAAGGATATGCATATCAGTTTTACACGTTTTCTTTAATGATGTATTAGGGTTTCCTTGTAGTATAAAAGGAACCTTAGGCAGAAGGGTTAGACACACCTTCACAAAACATAGTTCTAGTCATTATCAATATTAGAAATCCTTAGAAAGGATCAAGTCTTTATAGTTATTATGTTCTTCTTAATTATATTTATATTCTACATTCATATTGTGTATAGAGTCTCTTTGTGATTTGACTTGTGATTACAGAAGTCATTCACCGGTCCTGACAGGCTGCAAGATCTACATCTAGTAGACCCAACAACTGTGAACAATGGGAAGACACCACTGATTTTAGACTTCAAAACCTTTTGTCAACCCAGTGGACTCGACTATAATAAAGGTAATTATGTTTCACACCCTTACACTGAGTAAGTTAAAAATGGATTAAAAGAGATCGGGGTTCTGAGTTACTTGTATCTAAAACCCCATTAATCAAAACTGCTTTCCCCATGGCTTGGAGGATCCTGGTCACATTTGTGATTCAGGTGATCGGCGGGAATTACTCATCTATTGAGCAAGTTATTTCTACTCAGTAGATGCTAATCTACAGTCTCATTAATGGAATGAAGATTGACATAGGAGAGATCATTTATAATGATCTCGTAACCAGGCTCCTGAAGAAGTCATGGCAAAAGTATGTATCTTACCCAAGGTTCATATCTTGTGCCTTAGAAAGGTTACTTGGTTCTTGTTGATGCAAAAGTTGGTTGATCCTTGCTAGACCCGAATTAGACTTAATTCGGGTTGGCTGGGCTCCGGCTCCTGCACCAAGTGAATCGTTTGGTTGGGATCCTGCACACTAAACAGCACGCGTTAGGCTTACCGTGGGAATGTTTCCCACGATTAGACTCCGGCGTGAGAGTAAGTAATCGGTTTAAGGTTTATGTGAGTTTAGAGTATAAGTCGTAATACCTTTGTGGAACCCTTGGGGGTTCCTTTTATAGGCAATGAAACCCTAGCGGGCTTTCACTGATCCTTCGGCCCCAAGGAAGAGATAAGCACCAGAATTAGAATGATTGTTATCTTCTAATTCTGGTAATGAATATCTCTTCGTATTTGGGATTAAGATATACCTAGACAGAATATTATTCTGTCTGATCTTATGTCGGCCGCCTTGGGCCGTGGGCCGCAAACATGTGCGGGTACTGTTCACTCAAGCCCATAAGCCTGAATGACATTTATCCACCCATCTGTGATGGGCCGGATACGGGTAGTACCCGTGAACCGGGCTCATGACCCGGTTGGGGACTATACGTCATCATGTCCCCCCAGTCTAGTTGTTACAGCCGTAGGCGTAACCTCTAGACTAACAAGCTGCTCTCCGGTCATATCAAGAAAGGCCTAGGAAATGACTGGAAAATTTGTTCCGGCCGCACGTGGCAACCGGTCGTAGGAATATACTTTAATGAATACTACCTCAGCCGCACGTAATGGCCGAGACAAATTAAATGCAACATTTAATACGGTCTTACGTAAGAGCCGCATAACCCGACAAGAATCCAGTCGCATTAATGATATTCATCAATCCAGTCGCATGTCTGCAAAAAGTGCATGATTACTGACCACCCTTGAGCCACGCGAAACTGTTTAAGAAGTGACCCGTGGGTCCCCTACTGACGTTACAGAAATGTCAGAAACCCTATCCATTGGATAGGGAATGTGACTGACACGTGTCAAAGATCCACGGCACCTCAGAAACCGAGGCCACCCTATATAAGAGTGAGTATGCGTTTATGTTACACACACAACTCACTCATTCTTCCGCCATTGTTAACTTCAAGCTTTTCTATTCAAAACTTTTGCCTTCTTTTTCACGGATATCCGTCACCGCAGGTTAGATTACCACGCCTTTAAAAACCTTTTCATATATTATGGTCAAGGATAACCCCCTCATCACGGACGTCCTGAATGTGATGTCGGGGGAGAAATACCTCGACTTCCTGTCGAAGTATTATGTGCCCGAAAGCGTACATCCCACCTTTCCGGGTGATGGTGAAGCTATTACGGATGCACCGGCGGGGAAAATAGGCATATACACACGCCTGTTTGACTCAGCCAACTACCGTATTCCGTTGTCTAAGTTCTTAGTAGACCTTCTTTTGTACTATGACTTTTATATCACCCAGCTCCACTGTATAGGGGCGTGTAAAATCAACCAGTTTGAGATTACATGCCATACCTGCAGGGTAACTCCCACCGTGAACCTTTTTAGGGCTTTCTACTTTCCCCAATTAGTGAACGGGTGGTTGTCGTTCAAGAAACGACCCGGCAATGCCCCGATGACATATATGAAACCCCTTGACTCCCTGAAGAATTGGTACGACCATTACTTCTTCGTAGATGAGAAAGTATTCCCCACCCCCTTCGTACTTAAAACCAAGGCCCCAAAAGACTATCCGCCCATAATCCAAAGATTATAGTAGCCGGGACCTGAAAATACTAGATACCCATCGCACGGAATTTCATAGAGGGTTGCCGGAGAACTTTCTGTGCTTAGTGGGGATAAGCCGCCGTTACTTTGGGAGGGACGACTTGTATCCGTGCTTCTTAACGGAACAGGGCGAGGGTAGGTCACATATATTTTGTAAATTTGATCTCACATATGTGTAAAATGCTACTAACCCATATACTTCAATCATTTGCAGAGATGAATCTTCACGGACTACTTCGTCAAGGCGACCCCATGAAGGTGGCGGAGGGATTCCGGCCGTTAAAGCCGAATGAGCTCCCCTTGCTAGAAGCTTTAACTGACCGTACGATTCCACTGGAAGAGACAACCGAACCCAGGTCGGACGAAGAGGAGCCTGTTATTGAGAAGTCCCCATTGGACTTTCATAACGAAGATGGCGACGACCCCTTGCTGGAGGGAGGCACCATCAACCAGGAGGAGGAGCGCGATCCTAATGAAGACACTTCGCAAGCTTCCGGATCCACCACACTTACTTCAAAAAAGAGAAAAACAACCAGGCGTGTGGCGAAGAAGACCGGGGAAGATGCCGGAGTTGCAAATGCTCCTCCCAAGAAGTTGCGGAAAGACCATCCTCAGTATCAAGAAGGAGGCAGCACCATGACTGGTCAAGCCGACCCCACCCCGACCATGGAAGGGCCAGTTCTGCGAGTCGCCCCTGTGAGCGCCGTAGCTCCTACCGGCCTAGACCCTGCTACTGGCACCTCGTAAGTACCCCTCATGATTATGATTTGTATCTTCGTATGACACATGTAGACTAAAATTTTTTAACACGACAGGGTGAATCCGGCAGTCGTAGCTCAAGGAGAAGAAGTGGGGAGAAATCCATCCCCCGCGGTTACTAACAATCCCCCTTCACCCATCACCGCACGTGCCAAGGTACCGTGCCCCAAGGGGCCAGAAGAGAGCTTGCGTTTAGCATGGAACCTATCAAGCTTGACACGGCTGGAGGCTGAATCAGAGTGTTCGGAATTCATCGAACACATCACCCCGCCTGCCCTCGCACAGGATTTAGATGAACTAGACCATGAGGCCCTGATTGATCAGTTTGATGTGTCATCCGCACATCAGGTGACGGTGGGTGCCGCGCTGAGACGCCGACAGATCAAGGCTCTCACCAATGTGAGCCGTGCTGACAAAAGGATAGCCCGCCGTGAGGCATTGGTCGTAAAGAACGAGAAGACCATCACATCCTTGCAAGCGGCGTTATTGACTGCCGAGGCAACGGTGAAGGAGCAGGCGCTTCATGCCGATACAAGAGAGAAGCGTATCGCTGAGTTGGAGGCCCTCGTAGCCGCATCAACCGAGAAGGTAAACTTTCAAACATGTTGTTCATATATTCCTACTCCTTGTATGCATGGAGCCCAAAAATATATATTCGTGTAGTAACTCCAAATTTCCTACGCAGGTGTCTGCGGCCGAGGCTGCTACTAAGGCGGTGACCGCTCAATCGTTCAGCATTGCCCAATAGCGCGACTCACTGAAGGAGGAATTGACGCAGGCTCAGACCAGTCTTCAAAATCAAGTTGCCTTAGCGGATGAAGAGTTGAGCAAGGTGGTTGTCAGCTGTGCGGAAAGAGTATGCCCCCTACTGACCGCGACAGCCGGTCGTAGGTGGATTATCGGGCAAGGACTGCGGCTTGCCGTAAGTGGGGCCCTTAACGCTCCACATCTATTGCAGGCCTTTGCTGGGGTTGTATCTGACGGGATCGACCGTGGTAGGCATGAAGGCATGGTCCAAGCTGCGGAGATGATCGCAAAGAATGAGGATATCACACAGCATCCGTATCACAACCCCTCCGCAGCGGGTAAGATGACAGCGTCCATGGATGCCTTGGCAGACCTTCAACACCCCCTCCTTGACGAACTTAAAGCCATGAAAGATGCTCCCAATGAAGCAATAATGTCCCGGCTGAGTGCTGATCCACTTCCCTTGACGCTGGCTACCTATGATTTCGTATCCAAAGCATTGTCAGGTGAGAAGCCGCTTGGTGAAGCCTTAGACGCTCTTGCAGTCAAAGTTCAGGACGGGAAAGATGCCCGCGGGGAGGCCCTTCGTGCTTTAATTGAGGAAGGGAAGAAGGATCTAGAAGAATTCCTTCCCCCCTTGTGACTGATATGTTGTAAACATTTGTGATTATATTCGTCCGTGTATGTACACGGCTAAGACATATATATGTAATAACTTGTCCTTTTATTTTATAAGTCCGTGACAACCACGGCCATTTTGTTTATTGTTAATTTTGAAACTTGTGTATTTCATTGTACTTTAATGCCGCGTGACGTACCACGTCTTACACATAAAGAAAAAATACATACAAGTCTATAATTTACTAGACATGCGACGTGCGTCTTTACTATGCAGAGTACCGTGTGGATACGGTACACAAAAAACTTACCCCAACGTCTTGTGAGTAAGGTGTCTAGTAAGGATACATGATCCGTGCGGCTGGGGTTGCATCCCTCTTACGCGGCAAGTTGAATTAGTAGGTTCACTTAATCCTCTTACCCCACCTGGGGGCGTATAGTACATGTACGGTAATTTGAGAGAATGCATACGAATGAAACATGGCATATTATAATACAAGTAAAATTCATACGGCTAACAAAGAATCTAACAAAGAAAGGAAAATGATTTTCACGAAACAGGCCGTGGAGCTAGCTAGGCACCACGACATTTTATTAGAACGTTTACACTTTTGTTTAGATAATGACGACAAGTCCTAAAAAACAAGAAAGGAAACTTAAACAAACATAAGAAAAACAAACAAAACAAATAACCCGCATGGTTCTTTATTAAGACCGCTTATAGCGAAGTACCCATGCGGAAGCCGTAGCTTTCAAAGATAGCACCTTTTGAGATTGGAGATGTTCCATGTGCGCTCTAGGTCGCGGCCATCCATATCACGTAACTTGTACGCGCCTCGTCCCAAGGTTTCAGTGACTTCATACGGTCCTTCCCATTTAGGGCTTAGTTTTCCTGTATTCTCCACTCGACTCGCCTCGTTAGCACGATAGACGTAGTCTCCCGGTCGAAAAGAAACACCCTTGACCTTGGCGTCATAATAAGCCTTCATCTTGGCCTTGGACTTAGCCTCATTGATGGCTGCTATTTCCCTTTTCTCTTCCAACAGATCCAGGTTGATTCGCAGTTGTTCATCGTTTGTGACAACGTTAACCTCCGTCGTGCGGATGGTAGGAATCCCTATTTCTGCTGGTATGACGGCTTCAGTGCCGTAAGCCAATGCGAATGGAGTATCTCCGTTGGCTGTTTTGATCATGGTTCTATGTGCCCATAGCACGTGTGACAACTCATCGACCCATTTGCCCTGTCGTTCATCCAGCCGTGCCTTGATTCCATTCCCCAAGCTCCTATTTGCTCGTTCGACGAGGCCGTTCGTTTGCGGATGCTTAACGGACGCGAAGCGCCGTTTGATGTTCAATGATGCACACCAATCTTTGAATGGGTTGTCCGTAAACTGCTTGCCGTTGTCTGAGATAATTTCTCTGGTAAACCGAAACGGCACACGATGTGTTCCCACACAAACTTTTTGACCTGCTTACCTGTGATAGACTTGACTGCCTTGGCTTCTATCCATCGTGTGAAGTAGTCCATTGCAACAATCAAGAATTTAACCCCCCCCCCCCCCCGCAGCTACAGGAAATGGTCCTGCAATGTCAATTCCCCATTTGTAAAATGGCCATGGGGACGTGATAGGTGTAAGCTCCTGCTGCGGGTGTCGCGGGACTGGCCTATGCACTTGGCAATCGCTGCACTTGCGAATCATGTCGCGCGCGTCCCTGTGCATGGTGGGCCAATAATAACCTGTTCGTAAGGCTCTAGCTACCACGGATCGTGGGCCTGCATGCATGCCGCACAACCCTTCGTGTATGTCACTAATGACGTAAGCCGCCTGGCGCGGCCCAACACACCGCAGCCACGGCTGCAAGAAAGAGCGCTTGTAAAGGATGCCTTCTCGGATTTCAAAATGTTGTGACTTCCTTTTGATGCGTCTTGCTGCTTTTTCCTCGTCTAGAAGGGTTTCATTAGTCAAATAGTTGATGATTGGGGTCATCCACGTAGGTCCCTCCTCCTCAAATATAGCGGCTACTTCCCCTTCCGTGATAGATTTCTCCTTGAGTATTTCCACCAAAACCTGTTTAGACAAGTGGGCGAAGCTCGTGGATGCGATCTTGCTAAGAGCGTCCGCTTTCTTGTTCTCGCCCCTTGGCACCTGCTTGATGGAAAACTTACTGAAAGTCGTGATTAACGACTTGACTTTTTCCAAGTACCTGACCATGTTGTCCTCCTTAGCCACATACCCACCTAGAATATGGTTCGCGACAAGCCGTGAGTCCACGTAGGCCTCAAGGTTGCGGACTCCCATTCTAGCGGCGATTTTTAAACCCGCAATTAATGCTTCATATTCCGCTTCGTTATTGGTGGCCGTGAACTCAAAACGGAGGGCGTATGTGAATTCCATTCCTTCTGGATTCGTGAGGATGAGACCTGCCCCGGACCCGTCTGTGCATGAGGATCCGTCCGTGACTAGCACCCAAGGTTCTGCTGGGATCTCGTCTTGCTTGATGACTGGTTCTTCCTCATCCGGCTTCTCGATCAGGAAATCTTCCAAGATCTGGCCTTTAACCGCCGTCCTTGGTCTGTAAGATATATTGTGCCCCCCCAATAGGATGCTCCATTTCTCCAGCCTCCCTGCCACGTCTGGCCTAGAGATAACCTGCTTGATTGGCTGATCCGTAATCACCACAATTGGGTGCGCCTGAAAGTACCGGCGCAACCGCTTTGTAGCAAATACTAGTGCTAACACTAATTTTTCCATGGAGGAATAATTCAGCTCCGCCCCTTGTAGTGTTCTACTTATAAAGTAGACCGGAGTTTGTATTGTATCTCTATCCGTCATCAGTACCGCGCTTATTGCGCCATGAGTAGCTGAGAGATACATAACGAGTTCCTCCTTTGGCCGGGGAGCTACTAGCATGGGGAGAGATGCGAGATGCTGCTTGAGTTGGCAAAAGGCTTCCTCAGCTTCCTTCGTCCAACGGAAGTCTCCCTTTCTAATACACTTCTTGAGTGTCTTAAATAGGGGTAATGACTTCTCTGCCGATTTAGATAGGAATCTATTCAGCCCGGCTAACTTCCCATTCAGGGACTGCACCTCCTTCCGTGTCTGCGGGGATGGTAGTCGTATCACTGCGTCCGTCTTCTCTGGACAGGGCTTGATGCCGTTTGGGTCAATAAAATATCCCAGGAACATTCCTTCTGTTGCACCAAACGTACATTTCTTTGATTTAACTTCATGTTAATCCTTCTCAATGTGTCGAATGTCTCCTGGACATCCCGGAGAAGTGCCTCCTCCGTGTGGCTCTTTATCACCAAGTCGTCAACATATACTTCCAGGTTGTGTCCTATTTGTGATTCGAAAGCTTTATCCACCAACCGCTGATATGTAGCGCCGGCGTTCTTCAATCCAAACGGCATTTTCGTATAGCAATATACGCCCTGGCTCGTGTGGAACGCCGTTTTTTCTGCATCCTCCTCCGCCATCTGAATTTGGTGATACCCTTTATATGCATCCAAGAAGCATTTGAAAGGATATCCACACAAGGACTCCACCTTCCAGTCGATTTCTGGTAACGGGTAACAGTCCTGTGGGCAGGCCTTGTTCAGATCCGTGAAATCCACACACATGCGCCAACTTCCGTCATGTTTCTTGACCATGACCGGATTAGATAACCACTCGTGGTAGTATACCTCGCGCATGATGCCTGCGTCCACCAGCTTCCGCACTTCCTCCAGTATCACTTGGCTGCGCTCGGGCGCCTGGCCGCGCTTCTTTTGCTTGATGGGTTGGTACCCTTGGCGGATCTGGAGCTTATGCTCTGCTATCGCACGTGGCACACCCGTCATATGTTTTGGCTCCCATGCGAATATGTCCAGGTTTGCACTTAAAAGAGAGCACATGGCCCTTTTACCGCTATCCGAGAGCGCCCCTCCTATGGATACCTCCTGTTCCGGATAGTCAGGGTGAATGGCCACCTTCCAATTGGGTGGTGGTGCCCCATCCTTGGGTGGGACAGGTGGTACCTGTGTTGTCACGGTATGGCACTCGGATGTTGGTACGACTGTGTTGTAGATAGTAACGATTCCCCCCTCAACGGGGAATTTGATCATTCCGTGTGCCGTAGAAGGTACTGTCCGGATAGCCAAAATGCCTGGTTTGCCTATGATTCCATTATATGGAGAGTGTGAACGTATCACCATGAAGTTCATCCACGCCGTAGTGGAATGTTCCTCATTCCCAATGGTGACAAGCAAACGCAATTGCCCTATCGGCCAGATAGTGTCTCCACTAAAGCCAGTAAGCGGCGACGTGGCCGGTACCAATTGGCTTCTTATTTCTGGGCATAACTGCACAAAGCAGTGTTCATACAGTACCTCTGCTGACGATCCCCCATCCACATACATGCGACGAACATTGTGTGTTCCAATGCTTATCTCAATAGTGAGAGGTGCATCAATCACATCGCTTGTTGTGATGGGAGGGAATGAGATTTCCCTGCCGCGTGAAAATTTTTGGCCAATTTTCTGTCTCGTGCGGCGCTGTCTGGATTGGATCATGTATATGGTAGAAGGCTTGTCCTTTTGGGGATCCTTCTTATCATACTTTTTGTTGTTGTCTTTTCCGTCCTTCCAATCCTTAACTAGGTGCTTGAGTTTGCCTGATTTGATTAGCGACTCGATATGCTTCTTGAGCTGGATACACTCCTCCGTGCCGTGTCCTTTGTCATTATGGAACTCGCAGAAGCGACTCCCTTGTCGACGTTCCGGGGGAGTGGTCATTGGGGGAGGCCTTGGAAAGTTCGCCCCTTCAGTCAACAAGATCTCCCGGTAGGACATCTTTAGGGGGGTGAACTTGTCATCCGACCGTCCGCCTTTGCTTTGGCTCTTATAGTCCGAGCCCTTGTTATTGTTCTGGTTACCTTGACCGCCCGACTGTCTCCGGGACTGGTCATTTGACCGGTACCCATTTCCTCGGGATGGGTAGGCCGCGGCAACAGCTGTTTCTCCCTCTATGAAATTTCTGACCCTTTCCATGAGGTCATCATATCTCTCTGGACGCTTGTCGTTGAGACGCCTGATCAGTTCTCTGTCTGTTATGGCGTGCATGTAGTCAGAGATTTTCAGGAGTTCTGGCATGGTTCTTGTGCGTGTGCACTCATCATTGAAGCGCTCAGTGAAGGCTTCTGTGGACTCCCCCGGCCGTTGCTTAACGGTTGCCAATGAGACCGGATCCCTATTATACTTCTTCCTTTGAGTATAATTGTTCTCGAACGCAGTGCGTAGTTCCGTGAAACTATCAATGCTCCGTGGGGGGAGTGCCTCGAACCAGTCACGGGCGTTTCCAATCAAGGTCGAATTAAACATTTGGCACCATATAGGCATGGGCCATCGCTCAATTTTAGCCTGAGTATCAAATATTTTGAGGTGATCCACAGGATCACCGGACCCATCATAAGTCTTGATACATGCCGGCATGCGACGTTCGGTGTCCTCAGAATAGTTCCGTATGCGGAGGGTGAACGGATCTTCCCTGGGATCCGCCCATGGCCGTGTGAGCCTAGGGTCATCCCATGGTTCACACCATGGACGCGAGAGGTCCTCTGCTTCCGTATCCCGATAGTAAGGGCCACCATAGTACTCCTCATTGTTTGGTGGTGGAGACGTGCGCCTAGGCCGGCGGCGCTTGGGCGGATGGTCATCTGAGTCCTCCCCAGACGGATCTGGGGATGGTGGTGGTGCCCCGCCTTTTGAATAGGGACCACTTTTTTGAGACGAACCAGGAGCCTTTCTCCCAGTGTTCATTCTATCCCACACACTTGGGCGGCGTATGGTTCTGGTCAGCTCTCGATCGAGCCGCTCGGGTGAGCCATCCGACCTTTCTCCTTCTTGAGACTGCGTTAATTCTTGTATAAGGCGATCTCCTATGCGCTCAAACACATTCCGGGGTTGAGGGTTTTCCTCAAAGGTTCCCTGCTCCTGAGGCTGAGTTCTCCTTTTCCTCCGGTTTTGGGAGGGGGTGGTTGGTCCACTGTCACCAAAGTTGAGTCTGGCTTGGAGATTCCTCCCCAGACTCAATCTTGATGCGATCCCTGGGACGATCCTCTCGAAGTTCTGAGTGAGAACTCGAGTAAGATCCTCCTCACTGAGTGGTAGGGCTTCCACTTCTTCCTCCGTCGAGGGTCTGCGCGGTTCCTTGTTAGGAGGGTCTGGCGCACTCCCTGGATCAGGGTTGTCCAGGGTTGAAGTAGGCGGGGGTGTCACCGAGATCGTGCTCGTCACCCCCGCGGGTTGAAAACCGCTACGGTTACCCAGCCCGCTTGCGAGGCGGTTAGGTGATTGGTTGGGGATGAGAATCCCTTCCCCTTGGGACTTCCGGGTCCCAGGATTCACATTCCTGGGGTTAGTAGGCGGATGTCCCTTCGTCATTGGAGATTTGAGATGAGATTTTGTTCTAGCTTAGTGTTATGGTCCCACGGATGGTGCCAACTTGTTGATGCAAAAGTTGGTTGATCCTTGCTAGACCCGAATTAGACTTAATTCGGGTTGGCTGGGCTCTGGCTCCTGCACCAAGTGAATCGTTTGGTTGGGATCCTGCACACTAAACAGCACGCGTTAGGCTTACCGTGGGAATGTTTCCCACGATTAGACTCCGGCGTGAGAGTAAGTAATCGGTTTAAGGTTTATGTGAGTTTAGAGTATAAGTCGTAATACCTTTGTGGAACCCTTGGGGGTTCCTTTTATAGGCAATGAAACCCTAGCGGGCTTTCACTGATCCTTCGGCCCCAAGGAAGAGATAAGCACCAGAATTAGAATGATTGTTATCTTCTAATTCTGGTAATGAATATCTCTTCGTATTTGGGATTAAGATATACCTAGACAGAATATTATTCTGTCTGATCTTATGTCGGCCGCCTTGGGCCGTGGGCCGCAAACATGTGCGGGTACTGTTCACTCAAGCCCATAAGCCTGAATGACATTTATCCACCCATCTGTGATGGGCCGGATACGGGTAGTACCCGTGAACCGGGCTCATGACCCGGTTGGGGACTATACGTCATCAGTTCTCTTTACACTCAAGAGAAATTTACTGTTTTTCTACACCAATCCTGAGTTTCACAAATTTTTCAAAGAACCCATCTGAAGTTGCCCCTATTGAACTGACGGCTCACATGACTGAGGTGATCAGTCGTGAATCATCCGTGTCTCACATTCCCTTCTTAGCAAAGAAGGGGAACAAGAAGCCTCAGATTGTGCCAAAGACCAAACCAACAACACAGGGCCATGAGGCTTCCGAGACACGTCCAAAAAAAGGCCAAGGCTAAAAAGACTACCCTTGTTCAGACCAAGCTTCATCTTCCCCAAGGGAAAGAGCTTACAAGGGGGCCCTAATACATCACAGTCAGGGTTGACGGGGCAACCTATTGGTCCTCTTGATGGAGAGGGAAATATACAACCCTCTACTACGGGACTGCCTTCCAGTCATTCTGATGAGGGAACTCGTAAATCAGAACCTTTGCCTGAAGACAAAACCAAGGCTAAAGACTCAGGGAGACGCCCACGGGTTACACACCTCGCTGATAGGCCTATCACTTCCAGAACATCCGATGAAGGCACACTAGCTCAAAAGTCTTTGCTTGAGGAACCAAAAATGATTCCTTAGACTCAAAGGGACGCCTACGGGTAAAACACCCCGTTGATAGGAATCTCACCTCCACAATTCCCGATGAAGGCACACTAAATCAAAAGTCTTTGCCTGAGGGAACCATTATCGATCCCAAAGACTCAAGGAGACGTCTGCGGGTAAAACACCTCACTAATAAGGATCTCACTTCCACCCCTGATCAATCACAAATTGCCCCTAAGAATCAGCTGGCCAAAACCCAAGCCTCAGGATTTGGGGCAGTGAGTGACCAAAACCAAGGCAAACCTTCTTTTGGAGGGGAGCTGGATAAACCCAAGGGATCACTAAACTATGGAGACTTTATTGATTTACTTGATGAGCCTGAGGAGCTACTCCATGGACTCAGTAACGACGATGAAATGATTGAGGCTGGGGATGAACCTGACACTCAGGACCCTCTTCAATCAGACCAGAAGCCACAGTCCCCACCTTTGTTCACGGACATATCGACTTCCCCTGAGGCTCAACCAAATCCCTCCCCTAAGGCAATCGAACAAAAGGAGCCCTCCCATGAGGCAACTAAAAAGCCCTCCCATGAGGCACACTTTGACACCTCGTCATTGGGGACTCAGACTATGGTTCTGAATTCTACTTTTGATGACACCAAACCTGTCATTGAGAAGGTTCTTTATGAAACTCTTAGTGGTGTCTTCAACCATGTGTATTCCACTTTGAAGGCCGAGGTTTCTTAGAACCAATAATACCTTTCTTTCAAGGCTGATGAACTCCTTGACAAATTCAGGACGTATGGTGATCATTTTGATATTGTTAAGGAGAAGATGAGAGTTCAGGCTGACAACCAAATGTATTTCATCAGTACAGTCAACAACAGTCATGAGAATCATGAGAAGAAGCTCATAAATTTCCTAAACCATGCTTTCCCAACTGTTGAAGCGAAAGTCTCTTTAAAGACAACCTTGGATGGACTGATCTCTAGTTCCACTGAGTCCACTTACAAGGTTGGTGAATTCCTAGATTTGCTTAAGGAAGATAGGCTTTCTGAGGTCTTCACTAGGTTGGACTCTCTTAAGTCTGACCTAGATGTGGTGAAAGCAAAGTGTGAAGCTATTTATAAAGATGTTCACATGGATTTTGAGGCTGAACTTCGACTAAGCAAAGTGAAAAGGGGTATATGGCTAATGCTTCAAACATCTCAGATATCTCCAAGGCTCTTAAGGAAGCGGATATTCCTCACCTCAGGACCAGGTTTCACACCATTGAAACCACTTAGTCTCTCATACAATTGGATGTTCAAACTATCAAGACTAACACTCAATCAATGAAGAAAATGGTGACTGAAATGTCTCATGCTTTCAAGGGATCATCTACCACCTCCTCCTCAGGACCACCATAACAGCCAAAAGTTGGGATCCGTCAGCCTGACCCTTAAAATTTTGAGGGGGAGAATGTTGTACTAATGATGCTTACATGGGAAGAACCTCCCTCTCAACCTGAGGGGGAGCAAGAAGAAATGGTGAACCCACAATCTCATGTGCTAGAGATCCCTGCACCACAACCTTTGAACTCAATTCCACCCAACCCTGAGCCCTAGTCTCTAACTTGGACAAGAGAAAAGGCATTGCTAATGAAATCTAATCACCCCCAAGAAGATCATAAAATCTTCAAGGGAAAGAAGGCCAGACCCTGATGCTCCAGTCTTGGTACCATATGAGATTAATGGCAAAATGTACAAGATGACTCCTGAGCAAATTCAAGAGTACTTAGACATGATGGAGAGGGCTAAGACCAGTGAGGAAACAAGAGCTGAGATACTCAAGGTATCCACTGAGTTTGTTAAGGAAGTGGGTGGTAACCCTGGTGAGTTGCTAAGTGTGAAGGGTGGAAAAAAGTTTATTCAGAAGTAAGAAGAAGAACTCAAAGCCATTCAGGATGAAATGATCAAGAAACAACAACAAAGAACTTCACAACTGAAGAAACTGTTTGATCAATACACATGGGTTACAACTTATAGAAGAAATCCTGAACAAATCACTAACCTCCAAATCATTCCTCACACCACACCAGTCTCAGTCTCTTTCTACAAAAACAATGATGACAGATTCTTTGAAGTAATGAAGAAGTTTTCATTTGGCGATTTTGGCCTCAATGAGTGGCATGAGATGGGGAGAATCCTCAGGACCAAAACCAATAAGTGTATCCCTGAACTACTCAACTCCCTCAACAAGAGATATGAGAGGTTGAAACAAATCAAGAATCAGTTAGGGATCACTGAGGAACTTCCTCTGGCAGTTGAGGATCCTACCAAGACTCAGGGACGAAAAAGAAAAAGGGTTGAACTACAAGCTGAAACAAAGGTCTCTAGGTTAGAATGCAATCGAACTCTTCTTGAGAACATTCCCTTTGTCAACAACATGGTCATGGAAGAACCTGAGTGAGATGTCTTTTTATTGATGTATTTGGGGATCAAGCTTTTCAAAGGATGAGTGACATTGAGAAATGTCCCACTGAGAGTCTCTTTATTTTCCTTGTAATGGTTGGATAAGTACAGACTGAGGAGAATAAGAGGTTTGCTGAGAATCTCAGGTAGGTGATTGCAAGGAGGCCTGATAAAGAAAAGGTGTTGAGCTCGTCAAGGATAAAGAGAGAAGCAATGGATGCCTGAAGGGTTGTAATCTTTTGCTTTTTTTGTTTTTTTTCGTGTATCGGACTTTTCAGTCTTTGTAATGATGAATAAAAGAAAGTACTTTGTTTGAAACAAGTCTCTTCATCAGTAGATTAGTTTGTATGAGAAGAATCCTCTTTTCTCGCTTATAACAATTTACTTAAGCATATTTTATATCCAAATAGGGGGATATTGTTAGGTCAATTCAGTGCCTAATGATCTCACTGATGGATTTGAATAAAAATCAGCCTAAGTAAAGTATTATCCTTTAACATAAAGAAGTCACTGAGTGAACAGTCACTCAGTGAGTTACCTTCAAGACCTTAGAATGAGTCTAAGAGAAAGACTCGAGCATTCAGAGAGGCGAAGTTCAATGAATGATGTATCTAAGACAAAGAAGAAGGTGATAGGTTTAGTGAGTTGTGGCAATAGACCGACTGAACCCCATACGATCTCCCTAAAGGAACAAGCATTCTCAAAGACTGAAGTAAATGCGGGATAAGAATTGTGATAAGATGTAGTACATCACACACTTATCGTGACTTACCCCTTATAGGATAGATAGGGTACTGACCTTGTAAAAGGACTTATATCTTAATACCGAATAGGCTAAGAAAAGAATTGCACATGGCAATTCTTTGTCACGTATCTACCCTTTGCTTCTATAAATAGGATGGTTGTAAAAGATAGAACTGAAGTTTGTGCACTAAATGCTTTAGACATTCACAAACAAGTTCTCTCTTCCAAATACGATCAAAAGCACTTGAGTTCTAAACTCCTGTTGTCTTAATCGTCAAGCTTATCAATCGTTAAGGTTGATAGAGTTTGTTAATGAGGAGATCACAAACACACACATTGTCTATTCAATCCCTATTGTAGCTTCGCATACAATAGGGTATAATTCTTTGAATAATAAGAGTTAAACGTTGAAAATATTTTGTGTCACTTACTTTATATTGTCTTGTGTATTTACATTACATTACCATTAGTTAGGACTATACTTAGTATTCTTAAGTATAGTACTAATTACACGGGACCAATAAAAATATTATCATATGAACTTTAGTTCTTTTCTTAATACATCGAACCCGCAACAATTTATCATATGTTTTTTAATTTGTTGTATGTTTTAAATTTTCGTATTTTTTACGCTTTTAGACTTGTATTATATTTTTATTTATGTATTGAATTTTTAATTTAATAAAATGAATTTAATTTATGTGAAAAATATGGAAAAAATATTGTGAGTGAGTGAGACTCAAATGAAGAAGTTAATGTATGTTGTGAGTGAAAGAATATCTTAAGATGTTTGATTAAGGGTGCGTTTGGTTTGACAAGGAGAATCACAATCACTATGTCTTTGATTAAGGGTTGGTATGTAATTAGATGTATGACTATCATTACTCTTGTTTGGTATGTTTTAGATGAACATAAGAATCACAAGTACATGGGTCTTATTCAACTAAAAAAAGAAGAACAAACTTTCTACATTTCTATAGCCCATTGATCACCCACCACAAAACATGAATAAAAATTCTTTGGAAAAAAAGAAGAGTTAAAAGGAAAAGATATTTTATCAAAATTCTTAACAAATGAGCAGATCGGTTCTTTTTATGATGAAGGGATGAAACAAACCAACCAACAAAGATAATGGAATATGAATCTTGGATAGATATTCAGATCCATATCTAGATCTTGTGCAAATATATTAGCCTTGTGACAAAACAAAAAGCCCCAAACTTAAAAAACTCACAAGATTGATAGAAAGGAAGAAAATAATATCACCTTGAAGATGAACTTGTAAAAGCTCATGAATATATCTGTGGGTGAGAATGGATAGAAGAGAGAATAATACAACTCATTGGTAGGTATAGTGGGTTCTATGAAGTACAGAACATATTTATCTTTCAATCCAAAATATGAAAGTTGTACATCCCAACCAAACAATTGCAATCACTTTCATTATCATTCCTTCATTCTGATATCGGTCAACCAAACACACCCTAAAATGATATAACCATGAGATGTCATAAGACCAAAATAAAGAAAAATTAGTGTGACGTGACACCTTTTACTCTTACAATTTGATACAACATATACTACTTGATTGTTTATACACATTTACTAAATAATTCGACTCTTAACTTACTTAAAATTGAAATTCTTGACAAAATAGAATGAAAAAGACGAGATTGATAAAAAAAGGTGTAAAAGAAGTGGGTCGTAAACAGAAGTTCAAAGATGGATGAAGGGAAAGTTCGTAATATGTATCAGTTCATGAAAGGAGGATTCGCAATTAGTTTGTAGGGGTTGGGATTAAAGAAGATGGGGTTCGTAGAAGCAAAGGAGGGTTCACAATTGGGTAGGCACGAGGTACGCAATAGCGGAAGAGTGTTCACAATTTTAGTGTCGAAGGTGACTTGAGTTACGAACTTTCCAACAACCGCTCTCCTTCTAACTGTACAATCTAATACTTCTTGAATTTATTGTTCTTTTCTTCTTTTTAAGATGTCTTAAATTTATCGTCTTTTCCTTAAAAAAAAGTTTAATCAAGTTAATATATTACTTTCCAAAAAAATTCCGAAAAATTATTTTTTTTTCAAAAATATTTTTTATTCAAAATAATTAAAAAAATAAAATTTATAAATATTTTCTAAAATAGCATATTTTTTTCAAAAAATTTAAAAAAGTATTTTCTTTTCAAAATTTTTTTTTGAAGAAAAAGACTCTTTTCGAAAAAAGATTAATAAAAAGATATTTTTGAATTTTTTTGGAAAATTTTTTCTTCGTAAGTAAAAAAAATACTTTTTCGAAAATTTTTGAAAAAAAAAACTAATTTCAAATTTTTTATAAAAAAAAATTATCAAAATTTTTTTGAAAAAAAAACTTTTTCGAAATTATTTTGAAAAAATAATTTTTTCCAATTTTTTTTTAAAGTTAAGTGCAAAAATTGTCCATGTGTTGTAAAAATAACTAAAACACCCTTAAGTTGACTAATAAGTGTGAAAACGCTTATCCTTTTACCACTTAATTATAATAATAACCAAGCCAAAACATGTATTTTATGTCATAAATATCGGAATTATGCGTGGTTTGTGTTTTTGTTGTGATTTAGGATCAAAATGTGAAAAGGGAAGAAAACACGGGCTTTCACGGGCTTTTATCGAAGAAAAAGACAAAAGACGAAGTCAAAAGATCAAGAGTGCAAAAAGAACGGAAGTCCAAGGCCTATTCTGAAGATTTATCGAAGAAAAAGTCTAAAGACAGAAGTTTAATGAAGACAAAGAATTCAAGTCTAATAAATGAAGACATTATAAGACGAGTTCAAATAATCCCGAGACAAAGTCGAAAAAAGTCGAAGAATTTAGAAGACGAAAAGACGAGAAAGAAAGAAAGAAAGAAGGAAGCTTCCAACACATGCTAACCTCCCTTCTCCCTATAAATAGAGACATTTTCACCTCATTTAGTTTTGTTAGCTAACTTGACAACTTAGCTCTCCACCTTTAATTACTTGCACCTTTATATTTCATGTCATTTACTTAATTGTCATTTTAATTTCCTTGTCTTGAACCTTTAATTTCTTGCCTTTAATTCAAGTAAGTCTTTTAATTTTGTTGTTGAATCTTTATTTTTCTTTAATCAAGCTTTTCATTATCATTATTATTCTACTTTTCTTGTTTTTGATTTGATTATTAATTCGGATTAAGCATTTATTTTGCTTGATCTTATTGCTTATTTGATTAAAAAGTTTATCTTTCTATTCCTATCTAGGCTTTTATACGATATAAGTCTTGAGCTTGACATGCTTATTGGCTTATTTTGTATTTAGCTTATTAGTTTTAAAGTTTTCTTAAAAGTTTTATCTTTTTAAAGTTTGTTATAAAGTTTGCTTATTTTGTGTCTTGAAAGTTTTTAAATTTATGCTTAATTAGTTTTACTTATTCTTGTTTTAATTAAGTTTTTGCTATTTGCTTATTGTCAAAGTGCTTATTTGGTCTTTGCTTATTTTGCTCCTTTTGTTTTTGTACTTTCATCGGAAAACGCAAGGGTTTTACATTCCGACAGCTTGTTGCGATCGCAAAAACCTTTAGGTTTTCTACATTGCGATCAGTATTGCGATACTCCCCCTTATTCCGATCAAGATTGCGATCGTATATTGCGACGGGGCTTAAGGCTGTATTGCGACGGAATGCTGCCAAATTTTTGACAGCCATATTCCGACAGACAGCATCATTCTGACAGGGATTCCGACGAAGCATTCCGATATCTTAAAGGTCTGTTATTCCGATACTTTGTTATCTATTCTGACAGGGTTCCGACAAACATTCCGATAGGTGTATTCAGATTGTATTCCGACGAGTCATTCCGGTAGGTGAATTCCGACGGATTTGGTTTTGTTTTAATATTTTGTCTTAGTTTAATTTTTAAGTTTGCATTGTTTTAAGTTTTCAAATTTTCATTTTTATTACATTGTCTAATTTACTTTTTTGTCAAGTTTTAATTTGAAGTCATTTAATTAATTTACTTTCAAAGTTTTAATATTTTGCACAATTACTTTTTAATTAGTTTTAGCTTTAATTACCTTCATTTACTTTAAATTCTTGCAATTTAAATTTACTACAACGACCAATCTATTATTTTATCCACCAAAAGACGACTGAGTCGCACTGTTAACTATTATCAATTCGAAAAGTCTGGTTCAACGATATTTTTAATTGAGTAAAATCTAGTTATTAAATGGTGCCGCTGCCGGCTCTTTTCGTGAAGATTAACGGTTTTCTGTGAGAGACGCGTTGAATTTTGGGATTCGTTCACTCGTGAACGTTATTTTTCTTGCTCAAAATTATTCAAAAATCCATAAAAATTAAAAATTGTTAAAAATCCATAAAAATTAAAAAATTTCAAAAATCCAAAAAGCATTTTATTTTTATTTTTACAACGTACATATATATTCTCTATTTCTTTGGTATCTTTTTCTTTTTCTTTTGCAGGTGTATGCGTACTAGATCTTCAACTTATTCTGAGCCCGAGACTCGTGAAGATTTAGATATGGCTGGTGTGCACAACAACAATAATCCACCCCACCACAACAACAATAATCCACCCCACCACAACAACAATAATCCACCCCACCCCAACATGAATAACAACAACAATGTTCCCCCACCCGATCTTCGAACAATGGAGGAGCTTTGTCAACCTACGATGAATGGACGCGGAGGACCGATTGCGCCGATGCAAATCACGGCTCCAGAGTTTTCGTTGAAGCATCACATGATCCAACAAGTGCAGAACACTTGTCCATTTGGCGGATTACCGGATGATGATGCCAACAAACACCTCGACAAATTCATTACCGTTACTCAAAGCATGAAGTTGCCCGGGGTTACTATGGATTTTCTTTGCCTTCACCTATTTCCACACACCTTATCCCACCATGCCGAAAAATGGTTTGATCGTCTTCCGAAGAATTCAATTCATACTTGGGATGAGATGACTCAACGCTTTTTGTCGCGCTACTTTCCACCATCCATGGCCACGAGCCTTCGAAATCAAATTAGTGGATTTACACAAGAACCTTATGAATCACTTTTTGATGCTTGGGAACGATATAATGTTTTGATCTATCGATGTCCAAACCACAACATGCTCCCCATCACCTTAATTGATACTTTCTACAACGGTTTAACTTTTCGTGGTCGTGATACGATTAATGCAGCCGCCGGTGGCACATTTATGAAAAGAAGACCTGAGGAATGTAGAGAGCTTATAGAGAACATGACTACTCATCACAAAAATTGGGACTCATCCGCATCCTCAAGATCAAACCCGAGATTCAATGTTTCTTCTACTACTTCAAACCCTGATATCATCGAATTGACCCGCGCAATGGTCGAAATGAGGAAAAACATGCAACTTTTGGCTACAAATCAATAACAACAAGTTAAAGCTGTTGCAACTTCTTGTGAGATTTGCGGGGGTCCTCATTCATACACTGATTGTCCTTCTACTCATGACAATCCGGAAAACGTGTATGCGGCTTATGGTAACTATTCAACGGAAAGCTATCAAGCCCGACCTCAAGGTGATCGTAACTTGCTAAGTTACCGTTCTAACAACTTTCTTTCACCCGGTTTTTCTCCTCAAAACCACAACCCCAACAACTACAATAGAAGCAACCCAAACCCACCTCGAGATTCTAATCCTTCTCACCCACCCGCTCAACAAACACCACCCATTAATCAAGATGTAGAAACTTTCATGAGGACCCAAGGAGAGCAAATTAAGAATCTTCAAAGCCAAATCATCAATTTGAAAGGAGATATCACTAAGCAAGGGAATGATATTAGATCCAAGCTTCGACATGATATACAAACCTCTTTTAGCAATCTAACGAATGATTTAAAGAATATGATGGCTAGTTTCTTACCAAGTACTCAACCCTCTACTTCGGGCTCTCTTCCATCAAATACCGTCACCAACCCGAGAGCGAATGCGAGTGCTATTACTACACGCAGTGGAGCAACCTTAGTAGGACCATCTATCCCTCCCCCAGTTACTCCATCTACACCTCCTCCTCCACCATTTATCCCTCCTACTCCCACACCTAGTATTAGTTCTCCATTACCGTCTCCACCTCTACCAGCAGATGTTCCCAAGAAACACCCTTCACCAACCCCACCTTCCACCTTTAAACCTTCAACATCTCAACCTTTACCTGCTACACCTACACCACCTAAGCCCAATATCCCTTATCCTTCTCGCTTAGACAAGTGCCAATTGCGCACCAAGGATGATATTCAAGTGTCAAATTTTTTGAAGAAGATTTCGGGACTGACCATCACCTTTAGCCTTGTTGAAGCTCTAGCCCAAATGCCGCAATTTGTTAAGATGTTTAAGGAATTTCTTAATAAAAAGGAGAAGATGGGCGAGTTTGTTAATACTCGATTGAATGAAAATTGTTTAGCAGTCCTTCTTAAAGAAATTTCGGAGAAACTTGGAGATCCCGGTCGTTTTGTGCTACCATGTACTTTTAACTAAACCGAAGAATTTACTGCCTTAGCCGATCTCGGGGCAAGTATAAATCTGATGCCTTTAAGTGTTTGGAAAAAGTTATCATTACCCGACTTTACACCAACAAAGATGACTCTTGAGCTAGCAAATCGCACTCTCGCTTACCCTGTTGGTATTGCCGAAGATGTGTTTGTTAAAGTTAGTACCTTCACTTTTCCGGTCGAATTTGTTGTTGTTGATTATGAAATGGACCCTCGTATTCCGTTAATACTTGGTCGACCATTCTTGAGAATCGGAAAAGCTTTAGTCGATGTTGCCGAAGGTGAACTAATTTTAAGAGTCGGGAATGAAGCACAAGTTTTTAAAAGGGGGAATATCACAACCAAATTAAATGGAAGAGAATCAGCGAATATGATTAATGTGCTTGATGATTTTGTCGTCTACAAAAATCCTCTTTTCGATTCTTGCTATGATAATCCACTGTTCCAAGATGATGTGGATAATCTCTCTCCAATTTAGATCCTCCACCAATTCATGAGTCTCCACCAATCTATGATGACTGTGATGATGATTCTAGTTCTGACATGGATGATTCTGATGATTTTTCTTCTGAGTATAAAGACATGCCAACATATGATGATTTTGAGGATGTCGATACTCTTTTGAGTGATTCTTCACATGATGACCTTGCACCTACCTTTGATGAAGATCCTCCACCAACAATGCTTGATCCTACTTTGGATGACTACTCATTTTAGGAAGACTTTGCTACTTTTCTCAATACCTACTTCCCAAGTGAGAATGATTCTCCTCCTTTAGACTTTGATTTTGGTCTTTATCCTCCTTCGGATATTAAGAAACCCGTTTCAAAGGAGAAGAAGCCGGAAGACACCGATATCCGTAGCACTTATGTCTTGACACCTCTCTATCCACCTTCTGAGGATGAGATTGTGAGATTTATGAGCTGATCTTCTTCAAGGTCTACTGAGCCCGAGTGTTATTTTCCCCTAAAGGAAAAGGTGTTCGACCCCGGTATTGCAATTTTTAAGCCATCTCAGTATCCATCTGCTGAAATAAAAGGAAAGAATTTTGGAAATTTTGGAAATATGCCTTGCCTAAGGGAACCTTGCCTAAGGGGACTTTTTCTTAAGGGAACCTTGCCTACTCTTCTTTGGCTTGCCTTGTTCGCCTTAAGCTTGTGCTACTTGATGGATGAAAACCATGTCCTTGATCCTGGTGGATGTTTTTCAAGGTTCTTACCATGCTAATCAAGGTCGAGTCAGGCTCACGACTCGGTTAACAAAAACAAGCGCTTCTCGGGAGGCAACCCGCAGTATTTATCCTTTTTATTCTATTTTATAATAAGTGTAGGGGGATACCCTAGTATGTGTTTGTTGTTTTCTTTCTTATCATGTGCAGGGATTCGAGCTTTCAAAGACCCATTCTTGATGACTTTTGACAACCCGTGATTCCGTGTTCCCGTCTTCTCGGTTTCATCCTAAACTCTTTTGATTCTCTATTTTATATTCTTCAATATTAAAATAGAAATCACTTTAGTTGTCCTTTCATTACCAAGATTTAAACAAAGTGCACAATGTCCTAAGTGTAGGGGAGGTTACTTCCACATGCTTAAACATTGAGGACAATGTTTATATTAAGTGTAGGGGGACTTCTATCGAAGTTAAGTGGTCTTTTCCATGTATTTGTCCTCATTTTAACCGGAAAATTTGATTTTTCGACATTTTTCAAAATTTTTGATCTATTTTGGCCTAGTAGTTTTACCTTTGTTATTGTTATTTTCTTTCTTTGCTAGAATAAAGTTTAATAAAGTGGTTTTAATTTTTCAACGTTGTGAATCTTTTGACTTAACACGAGTTTACTTGTCCAAGTTTACTCTAGCTAGTATCCTTAACGTGTTTAAGTCAAGTTTTGCTAGGCTTTTATATAGGGAACTTTAAAACACGAAAGTCTTAACTCTTACGGGTTAAGAACAAGAACTTTTCGCAAGTTCCTATAATTAATCCTAGAGTGTCGTTTATCAAGGGAACTTTAAAATGTGAATGCTAAACTTGAAAAAGTCTAAGAAGTTGCAAGATCCTATAGATGACTTGAAAACCCCAAAAACTTTGATTTAATAGGCTAAACATCCACGAGTCTCATTCCTTGAGATTTTAAATTCGTGCGGACGTGTTAAATATTGAGAGGTAACTTGGTAGACTATGATAGCTTGCACATATCTTAAGATCAATACTGCAATGATTATCTTAGATTTACAGTATACCTAGTTATCTTAATGCCAAACTTATTTTATGATAAACTCGCAATAGATGTACGAATGTTTGTACCGTATCCTGCTTTGTTTCTATTTTTATTTTTTATCGGTGGGTATGACATGTTCAGCCGTGCTCATCCGCACCTTCAATCATATTTTATTTTTTAAAGCTACGATCATGAGCCGCGTTATCTTAATCCACACGTTTGAACATATTTTTCATAATTATTTCACATATCTTTTTAAAATAATGATAAGATATTATTTATCTTTTAATTTGGTAAAAGTATATTATGATGTATACAAATTTATAAAAATACTAATATTACCCATATCTTTTAAACTCAAGATATATATTATCAATAATTTTCGTATGAATAAAAGATATTATTTTTATCTTTTAAATTGGCAAGGAGATATTACATATATCTTTTGATTTGGTTAAATATGTTTTTCATATACGTCGTGACCCGAAGTAGTAATATCGTGATTCGCGGTCATGGCTCGTCCATCCGCACTGGTCTGCACATTCAGCAATTATTTTATTTTTTATTCGCGGTCATGGTATATCCAGCCGTACGCGTCTGTATGTTCGGTCATATTTTATTTTTTATAGCGGTCATGAGCCGTGTCTTCCATATTAATCCGCATGTTCGGATATATTGTTTATATTAATAACCGATATTACACATATCATTTAAATTACTACAAGATATTCTTTAGGATATATTCTGATATTTTTTTATTATATATATCTTTTTAATCGATAAGATATATTACATATGTTTTTTTAAATAATATATTTTATTTATCATCTCTAGTCTGCACGCTCAGACATCTTTAGCCTACGGGCGTACATGTACTTATCGTTCCCAAGCGGAATAAGAGGATTGAGTGAACCTAATAATTCAACTTGTCGTGTAAGAGGGTTGCAAACCCAACGACCACGGATCATGTATCCTTGTTAGACACCTTGCTATCAAGACGTTGTAGTAAGTTACGCAAACCACATGACTCATGATGGACTTGCAAAAGACACACTGTGCACATCTAACAACATTTTGTCAAAACTTTGACCGTCCTTATGTTAGTAGCGGTACGCCGCACGTAATGGCATAGCTCATGCAATAAGTTAGTTAAGATACGTCTTATACTATGTGACAATTCGCGGTTATGGCAAGACCCATCCGCGTTGGTTCGCACGTTCGAACCCAATTTTTATTTTTCGTATGCGGCTATGGTACGTCCATTCGCGCTGGTCTACGTGACCATAATTTTTTGATTACTTGATTAAGTTTAATACTCCTATCGAGTGTAGCACCATTAAACTTGGGGGGCTAATAGGGTATACCAATACCACTATTTATGTGCACGTCACACAAATATCTTTGGATATATTCCTTTGCCGCAGAAGTCCGCCTTCTGCCGGTTTATTCCTTTGCCATGGAAGTATCTCTTCCATTGGCTTATTCCTTCGCCGCGGAAGTACTCTTTCCGTGCGCTTATTCTTTTGCCATGGAAGTATCTCTTCTATTGGCTTATTCTTTCGCCGCGGAAGTACTCTTTCCGCGCGCTTATTCTTTTGCCATGGAAGTATCTCTTTCATTGGCTTATTCCTTCGCCGAGGAAGTACTCCTTCCGCGCGCTTATTCCTTAGCCATGGAAGTATCTCTTCCATTAGCTTATTCCTTCGCCGCGGAAGTACTCTTTCCGCGCGCGCTTATTCTTTTGCCATAGAAGTATCTCTTCCATTGGCTTATTCCTTCGCCGCTGAAGTACTCCTTCCGCGCGCTTATTCCTTTGCCATGGAAGTATCTCTTCCATTGGCTTATTCCTTTGCCGCGGAAGTACTCCTTCCACGCGCTTATTCCTTTGGCATGGAAGTATCTCTTCCATTTACTTATTCCTTCGCCGCAGAAGTACTCCTTTCACGCGCTTATTTCTGCGCAAATGGAAGTATCTCTTTTATTGGCTTATTCCTTCGCCTCGGAAGTACTCCTTCCGCGTGCTTATTCCTGCGCCATGGAAGTATCTCTTCCATTGGCTTATTCCTTTGCCGCGGAAGTACTCCTTCCGCGCGCTTATTCTTTTGCCATGGAAGTATCTCTTCCATTGGCTTATTCCTTCGCCGCGGAAGTACTCCTTTCGCGCGCTTATTTCTGCGCAAATGGAAGTATCTCTTCCATTGGCTTATTCCTTTGCCACGAAAGTACTCCTTCCGCGCGTTTATTCATTTGCCATGGAAGTATCTCTTCCATTGGCTTATTCCTTCGCCGCGGAAGTACTCCTTTCACGCGCTTATTCCAGCGCCATGGAAGTATCTCTTCCATAGGCTTATTCCTTCGCCGCGGAAGTACTCCTTCCGCGTGCTTATTCCTGCGCCATGGAAGTATCTCTTCCATTGGCTTATTCCTTCGCCGTGGAAGTACTCCTTCCGCGCGCTTATTCCTTTGCCATGGAAGTATTTCTTCCGTTGGCTTATGCCTTTGCCACGGAAGTATCTCTTCCATTGACTTATTCATGCGCCGTGGAAGTATTCTTCACGTGCTCGTTATCTTTCGCCGAGGAAGTATTCTTCCACATGCTCATTATCATTCGCCGTGGAAGTATTCTTCCACGTGCTCATTATCTTTTGCCGTGGAAGTATTCTTCCACGTGCTCATTATCATTCGCCGTGGAAGTAATCTTCCACGGGCTCATTATCTTTTGCCGTGGAAGTATTCTTCCACGTGCTCATTATCATTCGCCGTGGAAGTACTCTTCCACGGGCTCATTATCTTTTGCCGTGGAAGTATTCTTCCACGTGCTCCTTATCGTTCGCCGTGGAAGTACTCTTCCACGGGCTCATTATCTTTTGCCGTGGAAGTATTCTTCCACGTGCTCCTTATCATTCGCCGTGGAAGTATTCCTTCCACGTGCTCATTATCTTCGCCGTGGAAGTACTCATTCCACTGGCTTATTGTCTTCGCCGTGGAACTACTCCTTCCACTGGCTTATTTTCTTCGCCGTGGAAGTACTCCTTCCACCGGCTAACTATTTTCGCCAGGAAAGTACTTCTTTTGTTGGCTCATATCTTTGCTGTGGAAGTTCGCCTTCCGCGACGAATTACTTGGCCCGGCTACGGAGTGAATTTCCAAAATTTATATCATTTGTACTTAATTAGATGGAGCCTGATCAACTACGTTTAATCCAGGAAAAACCGTGACAAATTTAGGAAGTCGTTATCAAATGTCGTGGCCATAAGACGGATGTAATATCCACATCACTTTGACACAGATGTACGAATTCTGTTGGCCTTAAGACGAATGTAATATTCGCATTGTGTTGCATCATCAGTGGGTACAAGAAGTACGCCTTCAAAATATTCACAATGCAACATACGGGTTCCACTTCCACCTTCATAAAACCTTCTTGTAATCCTCACGTTAGTGATGAACAAGAATTAAACCTTGACAAATACCAGTGTTACCCCGGCTATAGAACACGTCTTCTTCTTACGGGGTCCTTACCGTCTAATCGCGGGAAACCAAGCATTCGAGCACAACCACCCGTCTTACGTATACATGTTTTCCCATTTCTTTCGATGTGGATATGCTTAGAAGTAGCGGATATGGTGTAAAGTCTAGTAACCTCGGTGACAACCTCGCATACTAGACTGGGGGAACATGATGGCGTATAGTGGCTATGTTCACTATTCGCAATCTCAGCCCATCATCTTTTTGCTAAAGGTAGCCCATTTACGAGTGGAGCCATATGTTACGGACGACCTACGAGGATGTCCTAGCAGCAAGCTGCACGCAGTTGTTAGTGAGCGTGATACATGGATGAGTCTAGCATAACATGATCATGGACCATGTCATACTAGACTGGGGGACATGTTGACCTACAGTCGGTCAAGGGCCCAGCCCGACAGGCCCGTGGCCCATACACCTTACTTACCCTTCAAGAAACCCTAGCCCTATATAAACAGGAGGAGGGGTCTCATTCTACATCAGGTTCTCTCTCTCTTAACCACACCTCTTATACCACATATTAATCCGTCGGAGGTGGGCTCCGGGGCTCCGGCCTCGGGTCCACTCCTAACCGGTTTACCTTTGTTTGCAGCATTACTCAGGACTTGGAAGGACGACAAACGGCCCAGGAGAGTCGTCAGACCGGCCCAACCAAATTATGCTCCAACAGTGGAGAACGAGAGATGATAGAGTCAATTATAAGTTTGGTATTCTTTCATGAATTTATGTGAGTTTATTATGAGCTTTTTCTCCCATCGCTTGTTAATAAATATATTTGCAATAAGTAAGGTTGTACGATTTGTAAAGTTACTTAGCTTCTAGCCCAAGATCGTTTAAAAGTTGCTCGGTATTAATTAGAGTTCATAGCCAAGGCATAACTTATTGAAGCGGGATGCGAAGATTGGCGAGTCCGAAAAGGCCCTAACAAGGCATGAGGGCTACATTTTGTTGTTATAGATCCCAAGTGATGTGAAGAATCATTTATCAAAAATCAATATGAAGGATCGAGACACACGACGAAAAGCAAATACTCCCCTAAAGATCATGGAGAAGTCTATCCAAAAAGGCCCTAACAAGGTATGAGGATAAATAGATCCAAGTCCTAAAAGGAGGCGGATCGTTGGATATCAAAGTCCCAAATAAAGATTAGAGAAAAATGAAGAAGTCGTGGTCCAAATATGAAGAATCTCTCAAAAAGTTCAAGTGATGAAATTCCTATTATGAAGAGAAGACTATTATTTCATGAACGTCTCTCAAGATTTAAAGTATGAAGTCGCTGCCAAGTATCGGTCCGAGAAAGGTCTCAAATCATGAAGCGAGTTATGACAAGATATGAACTTTATGAGGTCCCGAGAAGCAGTTTTAAAAGATTTTGTCCTTTAGCTAACTATTGATTAAATCGTCATACTTTATTTTCAGCCTAAATAACTATCGAAATAAGTCAACAATGCATCCTCGTGATCATTCAAGACAACGATAAAATATAAGAGATACACCTAGGAATAAGGGAGTCTAAGTAAATAATCGGCCCACATGAGTTTGTGTTAGTTTGCTAACTTATAATAACAATGATCTCGTTTTTAAGCTTGGTATAGGGAACGTGAAACTTGAGGATGATAATCATTCACGACATTTCAAAACCCTAAGGTAAGTTTTTGATCTTTTTACTTGTTTTCTTCCTTTAAATATTTTTTCTCTTTAATAAAGGCCAATGTGGATTAATTGTGATGGAAAATATAAACTTGCTTTGTAATTAATACATTGCATGAGGACATTGCAATGGTCAAGTGTAGGGGATTTAATAAGTGTGAAAACACTTATCCTTTTACCACTTAATTATAATAATAACCAAGCCAAAACGTGTATTTTATGTCGTAAATGTCGGAATTATGTGTGGTTTGTGTTTTTGTTGTGATTTAGGATCAAAATGTGAAAAGGAAAGAAAACACGGGCTTTCACGAGCTTTTATCGAAGAAAAAGACAAAATACGAAGTCAAAAGATCAAGAGTGCAAAAAGAATGGAAGTCCAAGGCCTATTCTGAAGATTTATCGAAGAAAAAGTCTAAAGACAAAAGTTTAATGAAGACAAATAATTCAAGTATAATAAATGAAGACATTATAAGACGAGTTCAAATGATCCCGAGACAAAAGTCGAAAAAAGTCGAAGAATTTAGAAGACGAAAAGACAAGAAAGAAAGAAAGAAAGAAAGAAAGAAGGAAGCTTCCAACACATGCTAACCTCCCTTCTCCCTATAAATAGAGACATTTTCACCTCATTTAGTTTTGTTAGCTAACTTCACAACTTAGCTCTCCACCTTTAATTACTTGTACCTTTAATTTTCATGTCATTTACTTAATTGTCATTTTAATTTCCTTGTCTTGAACCTTTAATTTCTTGCCTTTAATTCAAGTAAGTCTTTTAATTTTGTTGTTGAAATTTTATTTTTCTTTAATCAAGCTTTTCATTATCATTCTTATTCTGCTTTTCTTGTTTTTGATTTGATTATTGATTCGGATTAAGCATTTATTTTGCTTGATCTTATTGCTTATTTGGTTAAAAAGTTTATCTTTTTATTCCTATCTAGGCTTTCATACGATTTAAGTCTTGAGCTTGACATGCTTATTGGCTTATTTTGTATTTAGCTTATTAGTTTTAAAGTTTTCTTAAAAGTTTTATCTTTTTAAAGTTTGTTATAAAGTTTGCTTATTTTGTGTCTTGAAAGTTTTTAAATTTGTGCTTAATTAGTTTTACTTATTCTTGTTTTAATTAAGTTTTTGGTATTTGCTTATTGTTAAAGTGCTTATTTGGTCTTTGCTTATTTTGCTCCTTTTGTTTTTGTACTTTCATCAGAAAACGCAAGGGTTTTACATTCCGACAGCTTGTTGCGATCGCAAAAACCATTAGGGTTTCTACATTGCGATCAGTATTGCGATACTCCCTCTTATTCCGATCAAGATTGCGATCGCTCATTGCGATCGTATATTGCGACGGGGCTTAAGGCAGTATTGCGACAAAATGCTGCCAAATTTTGACAGCCATATTCCGACAGACAACATCATTCCGACAGGGATTCCGACGAAGCATTCCGATATCTTAAAGGTCTGTTATTCCGATACTTTGTTATCTATTCCGACAGGGTTCCGACGAACATTCCGATAGGTGTATTCAGATTGTATTTCGACGAGTCATTCCGATAGGTGGATTCCGACGGATTTGGTTTTGTTTTAATATTTTGTCTTAGTTTAATTTTTAAGTTTGCATTGTTTTAAGTTTTTAAATTTTCATTTTTATTACATTATCTAATTTACTTTTTGTCAAGTTTTAATTTTAAGTCATTTAATTAATTACTTTCAAAGTTTTAATATTTTGCACAATTACTTTTTAATTAGTTTTAGCTTTAATTACCGTCATTTACTTTAAAGTCTTGCAATTTAAATTTACTACAACGACCAATCTATTATTTTATCCACCAAAAGACGACTGAGTCGCACTGTTAACTATTATCAATTCGAAAAGTCTGGTTCAACGTTATTTTTAACTGAGTAAAATCTAGTTATTATTGACAAATAGTTATAACTCTTAACTAAAAACTATTTTCTCCATCCGTCCTCAAGGATTTATGGTGCACTATTGTTACAAACATAAGGATGTATGTTGCGCAAAGTATTAACGAGAAATGTAATTCAAACTTTTAACATACCACATGGATGACTCAAATATATATTACTTGATTGTTTACACACATTACTTATCAATTCTACTCTTAACTTACTTAAGTAGTAAACTAATTTGATCAAATCACAAAGATTAACATTGTAGTTTAACCAAATCACAAGTACTATCTTTTCAAAAAAAAATTGAATAATATCTTTTCAATTTACTCGATAAAAAAACATAACTTTCTTAATTATAATTTTTGTTCTTTAAACTAACTAATTTACAAATAAAACATAATTTTCAGATTAATTTCACAAATGAAAAAGACAAATCAATTAAGCATAACATATTGAGTTCAGACACGAACACTATGTTGTTAAATTTTAAAAACCGTTGCGTCTAGAGTGAAAAAAATTATATGTTCATCATAACTCGTTGAAATTGTGCTTCAACGGGAACTCAATGGAGATTGGCCGATTGATAGGAGATATGGTACTCGAATTTGATAAAGGTGTACAAGTAGTTATTGTGAAAGAGATGATGTTAGACGATGTTGGTCGTGGGATCAGTTGCTTGAGGATAGAAGAGGATGATACAACCCATAGGTAGGTATAATAGGTTCTATGAAGTACAAAACATATTTATCTTTCAATCCAAAATATGGAAGTTGTTTATCATTCGCTCATTCCGATATGGGTCAACCAAACACACCCTAAAATGATATAACCATGAGATGTCATAAGACCAAAATAAAGAAAAATTAGTGTGACGTGACACCTTTTACTCTTACAATTTGATACAACATATACTACTTGATTGTTTATACACATTTACTAAAGAATTCGACTCTTAACTTACTTAAAATTGAAATTCTTGACAAAATGGAATGAAAAAGACGAGATTGATAAAAAAAAAGTGTAAAAGAAGTGGGTCGTAAAGAGAAGTTCAAAGATGGATGAACGGAAAGTTCGCAATACGTATCAGTTAATGAAAGAAGGGTTCGCAATTGGTTTGTTAGAGTTTGGGATTAAAGAAGATGGGGTTCGTAGAAGCAAAGGAGGGTTCACAATTGGTTGGCAGAAGGTTCGCAATAGCGGAAGAGTGTTCACAATTTTAGTGTCGAAGGTGACTTGAGTTACGAACTTTCCAACAACCGCTCTCCTTCCAACCGTACAATTTAATACTTCTTGAATTTATTGTTCTTTTCTTCTTTTTAAGATGTCTTAAATTTATCGTCTTTTACTTAAAAAAAAGTTTAATCAAGTTAATATATTACTTTCCAAAAAAATTCCGAAAAATTATTTTTTTTTCAAAAATATTTTTTATTCAAAATAAGTTAAAAAAAGTTTTTTAAAAATATTTTCGAAAATAGCATTCTTTTTTTTAATAATTTTTAAAAAGTATTTTTTTTTCAAAATTTTTTTTTGAAGAAAAAGACTCTTTTCCAAAAAAGATTAATAAAAAGATATTTTTGAATTTTTTTTGGAAATTTTTTTCTTCGTAATTAAAAAAATACTTTTTCGAAATTTTTTGAAAAAAGAAACTATTTTCAAAAAACAATTGAAAAAAAAAACTTTTTCGAAATTTTTTTCTGATTTTTTTTTAAAAGTTAAGTGCAAAAATCATCCATGTGTTGTAAAAATAACTAAAACACCCTTAAGTAGACAAATAGTTATAACTCTTAACTAAAAACTATTTTCACCATCCTTCCTCAGAGATGTATGGTGCACTATTTTTACAAACATAAGGATGTATGCTACGCAAAGTATTAACAAGAAATGTAATTCAAACTTTTAACATAGCACATGGATGACTCAAATATATATTACTTGATTGTTTACACACATTACTTATCAATTCTACTCTTAACTTACTTAAGTAGTAAACTAATTTAATCAAATCACAAAGATTAACATTGTAGTTTAACCAAATCACAAGTACTATCTTTTCAAAAAAAAATTGAATAATATCTTTTTAATTTACTCGATAAAAAAGCATAACTTTCTTAATTATAATCTTTGTCTTTAAACTAACTAATTTACAAATAAAACATAATTTTCAGTAAATGAAAAAGACAAAACAATTAAGCATAACATATTAAGTTCAGACACGAACATTATGTTCTTAAATTTTAAAAACGGCTGCGTCTAGAGTGAAAAATGATATGTTCATCATAACTCGTTGGAATTGTGCTTCAACGGAAACTCAATGGAGATTGGCCGATTGATAGTAGATATGGTACTTGAATTGATAAAGGTGTACAAGTAGTTATTGTGAAAGAGATGATGTTAGACGATGTTAGTCGTGAGATCAGTTGCTTGAGGATAGCACGGTCGGGAATACGAGGAGTTCCAAGTAACATTATAGAAAATTTTCATCAACAAAATCAATTGGTTGAGTTTGATATTGCGAACCGAAGAGTTGGTTTTGGTGCAACAGATTGTAGCAAATGTGGTAAATATGCTTATATTTGACTATTTGCACAAGTCTTTTTATACAACAAGACAGAAGTAAATGAATCCTACTTTTTTTTTTCTATTTTCTTTTTTACTTTTTAAGTTTCAGCCTCACACGTTCTTGAACTTGTCAAAGTTAAGTCGATAGAAATCCAAATTAAGTCGATAAAAAATGTTGATACTTTTGCACTTTGTATTTATTTTATTTTCTTAACTAAGGCTACGACTTTCATTACAAGTTGACTAATCATTTTGGATAGTCTTGAGTTATCGAAGTTAAACCTCCGTAATCTTTTGGGAGAGTAATTTTTTTCTCAAGAATTGATCCAAGATATTTAGAGATTTTTGTGCTAAAAGACTAATCTCTCACGGTTAAATCACCCATTAGTTTGTGTATTTCATGCTTAGTAGAATCATAAAATTATGTTACTTGATTTTATTCTCTAGAATTTGTTATTTTACTAATGATTTTGTTAACCAATGCTCAATGAGTAAAAATTAGTGTGTATTAAATACCGTAAGTATAAACTTTTCTAATTAATATTAAACAACACAATATATATTACTTGATTCCTTTATACATATTTACTAAAAAATTCGGCTCGTAACTTACTTAAAACATAAAACAAATAAAAACATATTCACCTCTCTTCTACAATTTCTAATATTGTAGTTTAACCAAATCACAATGCCTATTTTTCTCGGTTTACTCGATACGAAAACATAATATATGTATATATTTTTTAATCATAGTTTCGTTCGTTAGTCTGATTAATCCACAAGATAGAAAAACAATTTTTAAATCGGGTTGCCAAATAAAAAAGACAAAACAAATAAATTGATAAAAATTGAAATTGTTGACAAAATGGTAAAAATGAGCGAAGAAATGAAGGTGTAAAAAAAGTGGGTTGTATAGAGAAGTTCAAAAATGGATGAAGGGAAGGTTCGCAATATGCATCAGATCATGAAAGGAGGGTTCGCAATTGGTTTGTAGGGGTTGGGATTAAAGAAGATGGGGTTCGTTAGAGCAAAAGAGGGTTCACAAATGGGTTGGCAGGAGGTTCACAACTAGATTTTTTAAAGGCTTTTAAGGGAGGAACCATATATACAATTTTAGTATCGAAGTTGAGTTGAGTTGACTAACGAACAATTTTTTCTTTCAACTAGATGAGTATCCGCGCATAGCGGCGGAAATTATCTAGCGACATAAAGTTAACAATACGTTATATTGTGATAAAATCAACTGGTACCCGTGATTTAGTATTTACAATAACAAAAAGAAATGCAAAATTTGCATAAAATGTATTACACTTTACAATTTAAATTTAAGTACCAAGTTTTATTTCTCAATTTAAACTATCCAAGTTGTTATTGTGTGATGCCAGACTTTGGATGATGATATCGTACATTAGAGCATTTAGAAATCATTTGGGCTAAAACTATGAACGGTGTTTTAAAAAGTCGAAAAACCTTTGTGCTATTTACTTAAATAGCTCAAAATAAATTTTTTTCCATCTATCAGGTAGTTTAAACAAAAATTCCAAAATATAAATGAAAAAAACTCGAATTTTGGAACAAGCACGACTTTTGTGTATTTACGGAAAAGTAAAAAAAAAATTGTGTTTTCCGAAAAACAAAAAAAAGTCAAGCAACATAAATGTTCGTCGCGGAAAAACATCATGGACACCTGACATCATTTTAGAAAAGTCGAGCACTCGCGCAAAATAAATTAAAAAACATATATTCAAGCCGCGTATATCGTACTTTTTACACATTTGGAACATTGATTCAATGAAAAATATACTAACCAAACTTAGCTAAATCCGACCTCGACATAGCATGAAACCTAAAGCAAAATAATGTTACTTATAGCCTCCCCATATACAAACTATTATTTGCAGAAAGAAAACGAATTGGTAGATCTCCTAAAATGTGGCATATAGTTTATTTGAGTTATATCATATTAAATATCTCTCTAAAATAGCTTAGAAGAACTCAAGAATATTTAATTCATATAAGTGTCTGTATACAAACTTCTACTAATAATAACAAAATGTTTCAAGTTAAGCCCAACCCAAAATGTTTCTGATAAGAATTGTAATCCAATTCAACCCATTAAGGGATTAATAAGTGAAGTCCAATAGCAGAATTTTAGAAAAGGGTTGTAAATGATGGATGATTCAAAGTTATAATAAGATCAGCATACTATAACACTTTCAATCACATTCGCTAGATACACACTTAAACAAACGCATGCTTGATGGCTATGCAACTAAGATATATCTGTTAATATAGACCTCTACCAAGCATGGAGCACAAAATATGCTCACCTTTTACCAGGAGGTTTTTGTAATGGATGTGTGAAATCTGATAGATGCATCGCATACATAGAACTTGAAACATATGAAAATAATAAAGTAACTAAAGCCTTCGAGGGCATAGTGTATATCTAACAACCATAAAATATAAAAAAAACTATGGCGTATTATTATTGCGGCATACATCCGCTTGAAGTTGCGTGAATCAACAATTAAATCATCTGCACACCAAACAAAATAGAACACATAAGGCATGAGATATCAAACACTGTTAGCTTAGAGTAATTTACTGTTTCCAAACATGGTTCCACTCTCACAAACATAGCATTTTGATTTCCAGCCAATCTAACTTTTTCAGCAGAGTTGGTCATGACCTACAATGCAAGCACAACAAAACTTATTAATGACCAATAACAACCACATCCACAAGTATGGCTTCACTATTTCTACGCTATTAGTCATGGCAATATGGCTACCAAGCACAAAACTGGCCTTTCTTTATGATTCTTCAACTCAGGTTATGGTTTCCTTTAATGTGAGAACCCGTACTTTCCCAACATTATTTTATTCTTTTTATGCGTGCTTCTTGAATTTTTCCAACGTATTACGTTTTCTTGTATTGCTATATGTAAATCCTGAGATTTTTAAATTATACTTTTTTAAGTATTTTTCTGATCATCGATAAATACTTTGTATGGAATTATAAATTTTCATTTTATTTTTCCATATTTATTTTAAATCAATGTTTTTGATTTAAAATCACCCGTGTGCGTTTTACAACGAGTTTATTCAAATCAATGTACAACGAGAATTCCTAGTGATCGCGATACCGACGGATGCCCAAAATTTTACGTTTACTTATCGATTGTTTCGATAATTAATATTTTCGATGATGTCGTTTTAATTACGTATTAAGTCGTGTCGAGAAATCGTATAATCATTTTTACGATGCATTGTAACTTTGAAAAGTATTTTTACGAAACCCGAGCCCCGTAAATATTTTTAATATTTACCAATAACCATTTTCTACCATTTAAAACTATTAATTGTATTTAGATCCACAAGTTTGCAAATTGGCAACTTTGGTCCCTCCACTACCTACCATATATAAACCCATTTCTTCCACTTCCACTCACACATAAACTCATTTAAAAAAAAAAAAAATCACCACTCCTCCCTCCCCTCTCCATGTTACCGCCACTCCACCACCACAATCCACCACCATCCATCATGATTTGACAAAAACTAAAACAAGACCCATTCATAAAATTCAATGGTGATTCTTTTGATACTAAAATCACCCACATGCATCAAGATTTCAAGAACTTTTGATTTCATGATTGTATGATGTTGTAATCATCTTGCATATGTTATATTTGGTAAGATTATCATGTTTTGATCCTTAAAAGCCTTGTTTTTAATCTTTGATTTTTGTTAGATTTTTCATACAAGTGTTTTTAGGAGTGTTTGGTTGATGGGTATGATAGTATAGTGATCCTAGGGGTATGGGAATGATTGGTTTTGAGTGAAAAATAGATTTGTCATGTTTTCTAAAAAGCTAATTTGGGACAGCAGCCTTAAACAGTATGTTTCGTGGGTTTAAGGTCTGTGAAAGACTGAGATTATATGAAATTGTTGTATAGTTTTCCGAGACGGTCGTTTTGGTATAAGATAGAGCTTATAACTCATTACGAGTCAAAAGTTATGCTAGTTTTAGTTTTCGTGTACCGGGAGACGCAAGTCGGCACAATCCGAAATTGTGGCTGATTTTGGGTCGACTCTCGGGGACTTTAGGCTTGGTTAGATAGTTGATACTACTGATTTTCAAAGTTTACAAACTGAGTTTGATGAGTCTAGTAGTGGTTTCAAAAGACGGATTATCAGGTTAGTACTTTTAAAGTGGTCCAAATGGTTTTACAAAACAAGTGTACAAATCTGTCCTAAAATTTGGAGTCGAGTAAAGCGTCGAGCTGATGGATTTTAAAGTGTGAACTTTGACTCAAATTTTGGTGAGGTCTTATACAGGTTATAAGTGACCTTGACACCAATTTTCATGTAAAACGGACAAGTCTAGATAGGGTAGATCGGTGTGTACATTCGGGGTGTACTTGCTGATTTTTATTTTGGACACGTAGTTCAATGCTTGTGTTGCGTGAGTTTGAGTGTTCACCATCGGACATGGTGACTTACTCAAGTGCTTAGTCATTATATAAATGACTTAGCTACTGGTCCAAATAAGGGTAAAGGATAGTTTGACTTGCGTTGACTTGGCGTCGTATGACGAGTCATTTTCAAGTGTTCAAGTGTTTTAACGAGTAACGTTGGATAAATGGGTAGTATGAATTTATTTGATTCGTGTCAATGGTTTTGAAACGTGTATACTTTGAAAACATTTGAGTCATGTTATATTTGGTATATATATCGATATTGAGTTCGAGTCTTAACGCGCACCTTATTGTGATAGGTTGCGGTTTTCGTGTTTTCCCCGGGCATCCATATCGTCGGTGATCGTCTCACTACATTGTTTCTACCCAGTTGCTGAGTACCGTGATTGACTTAACACGTGGCTAAGGGCCACGAAATTTCTAAGGATCAAGGAGGAGGAATTGTTTAATTTGCGTGTTTGGATTAATTCCTACTTGTTATGAAGGTATAGTCACTCCTAGCATTTTAGTTTTGATGTTACTAGTACTTTGATTCTTTTTGTTCATGAATTTTGAATTCCTTGGGTGAAACCCACTGAGATTATAGATACTTAGGGTATATTAGGACTTAGGACACTTGCGTGGCAATTTGGTATAGGCTAAGTGTTGCTTGATTGAGGTTAGGTAGCTAAATGGAGTTGTTTTTGTTGTATGGAAATCACCACAGAAACAAACAGGTCATGGCAAAATTTTCTTAAACATATGACCTTGTTTTTATTTGAAAAATGAATACCCACTGATGTGATTAGTATGTGTTGAGTTGGATGGAAACGGGAAGTGTCTGGATGAGTCCGAAACGGTCGTTTTACTAAACTAGGTCAAATCTGAATGTTATGCTTAAAACGTGGGTAAATTGACTTGGGTAAAAAGGATTAATTTATGATTTTATGACTATTTACAGTAGCTACAAATATAATAAAACTTCTCTTTTTGGTTTCGTGTCAAAATCTTTTACCAATTGGGATTTATGCTTAATCTACCGTAAGGTACGAAAGACGTTTACAACTTTCTGTTTTGATAGTCTGTCACTAAAAGTGCATTTCCCGTTGATTGAAAATAGTTCTAGGGCTGTTCTTTCCCAAATTTTAAAGGTAAGAGAAATACCTATACATGTCAAGAAATTTAACCTCCTGTACAATTATAGATTTTTAGATATGACCAAATCTTCACAGCCTTTTTCAGAAAACTGAATGCAGTCCCTTGTTTTGGTTTTTCAAACCGAGTCTTAAACGTGTTCGGAACCCACACATAAATGCTTGGACCATCATACAAGGTTGATATTAGGTTATTACAGTAGGTTCAAGGTGTTGGGTCAAAATTTTAACTTAAGCTTAGGTCTCACCATCGCACGCAAGTTACCTAGTCATACTATGTCCCACCACTTCTAAAACGTTATTGCTTCATTGAACGCATTCTTATTACGCGTCACCATTGCATAGGTCCGTGAAGACTTCTTTTTGCTCAGCCCCTTTTACCTTGTGATTACTTACTAAAGTTGAGTTCATAGCCCCTTTTTACTTGAACAATGTTTCTAAATGCGGGGTGAGATTTTACATGGTGGAACACATCCATTTAAAACTGTATACTATCCAGAACTTGTATGCTATTCAGACTTGTATGCTTTCCAACAGTTTTCATTGATATTATTGCTTATAGTTAATGGCCTTAAGTTTCCTCTCTTGATCATGAACCGTTAATTGTCCTGTATGCTTTGCGCTAAGCGCGAATGTTGTGGGTGGATCCATCGGGATTGACAATCCCCGTCCCGATTACCTTGACGCACTTACATTTGTTTATACTTGATTATTTAGGCTGAATACTCCCTAGAGGAACTTACTTTGAGTTAAGCTTCGGTTCATGAACTAAACAGCAATAATATTGGTTTCAGACTATGGTTAATGATCATAACCAATTTCTCTATTTACTTGTTTTACAAATGAATGCTTGTGTTCCACACCTTTATTGCTAAACCTATGAATTTCACTCAACTTTGTGTTGACGATTTTACATGTTTAATCTCAGGTAGATGGGAGCCCGCAGGATATTATCGCAGCTTGGAGATTTCTGTGATGCTTTTAAAAGACTGGTTTTAGTATAAACTGTCAGAAATTTATTATATCTTTTGGGCAACTTTATGTTATAAATCATGATGAAATAATATATCTTTCCGCATATAAAACTCTGGGACCTATGTTTAAAACTCTGATCCTTTATGATGTGATATATATGCTTTTATTACGTCAACTTTGTGTCAACTGTAATTCATTGTTTCTTGTACTATGACGTGTTACCCCCTCGTTGCCTAGTTGTTCCATGTCAGATTTTGGGGGTCTCACAGATTGGTATCAGAGCGATGGTTATAGGGAACTGAGTCGTTTTTCAAAACTTAGTCTATAACCGAAAGTTCAAATATTTTATTGTTTCTAAGTGTCAAACACAGAATTTGCCATTGCTGTTCGATATCTTCGCGGGTAACTCTCTAATCCTTATTATTTACTTTTAATTATCGTTGTAGTATTTCATCTCTTGATTACATTTTGAAATATTACTTTACGCTAATGACGATAATTACTATGTCTTTTCAAAGCCTATGTGCTTCATGAATTATCATTGAATGTTACTGTGATTACATCTGCCTATACTGTATTTCTTGAATTCTTGTTCTTGTGAATTGATCTTATTGCAATGATATTATATCGTTATGACGTTACATACTTGTATTCAGAGCGCGTATGCTGCTGACTTTTCATACTCATTTTTCTGAGTACTATTGCTATTTCATTTATGCGTGATATGACTGACTTTATATGCTCGTTCGGTTTGAACCGTCTGTTTTTCTTGACTCGTTGATACGTGTTGTGCATACTATCGCGATACCATTGTTCGAGATTGAATAAGTGTTGTTTTCGATGAACTTCTGATTTTCATTCTACTACCGTGTGTGTTGCTTTCATTGTTTATTTCCTTTAAAATATCTACTTAGATACGCAGATTTTCTTTCTGACCAATCATAATTGAATGTCTAGTCTATAGACCATTGTGTAGCTCAATGTGTCTCCCAGAAAGAGACTAAAGGACATCGTGTGAGTCTCACATCTCGAAGAATTTGTTAAATCAGTGCTGAATAATATTGTGGGTTTTCATAATCTTGATTTACCTTTACGCCACCGTTTTACGCGACACTTGTACATGGATTACATCTTACTTCATTGACCATTCTACGTTTCGATTTCAACTTAGAACATCCGTTGTACCTTGAACACATAATCGTCATTTATTATGTGATGATCGTTTGGAATACGATCCTACTTGTATCCTCCCTTTTCATTGAACCTCTTTGCTCCAGGAATGCCACTTGTTATTGTCCCGTTTCTTTCTCGATATATCTTGTGATTTTGGAAATCATGCCACCAAGAGACCTTTCTACATTGCATCCTACAGCCGAAGACACGGATGATATGCGTCGTTTTTTTTATGTCTCCGATTATCGTTGGTATTCTTGAACCATTTCTATACTGTGTTTTCTTTACATGACTAATTATACAGTTTACCTTCTTTCGTCTTTATGGAATCCACAAGTCCTATGTGTACATTAATTTTGAGTTATCATGAAATTTGGATTTAATTTCAAGCTGTGTCGAAAAATATACTTTGTACAGAAACTTTACAGGAAGTTTAACAGTGTCGAGAAAATATTTTTATAACTTTAGACATAAAAATATATATATTTCTACATGTTGAGACGTCCGTTTAGGACATAAAATTTGACCAGTAAACTTTAAAAATCGAGCAAGTTACGCTCATTTGAGATTGTAAAATCTAAGAAGTTATTTTCTGAATAATGCTAAAATATCATTTTGTTAACAGATTTAATGCTAGGGCATTTTCGTCCATTTTTATTCCGTTTCAAGTCTCGGGTAAAACTAGAAAGTTGTTCAAAACATTGTTTTACATCGAAATGCATTAGACTTTGAGTCTTAGAATATCGTTTAGTGAGTTAATTGGTCTAGTCAAACCCAAAGGTCAAAACTAATAAAAGTTAAAAACATGGATTGAAGCGTTTTTGAGTTCGTTTGAGCTCGTAAAACTTTAACTAATGATATTTTGCAAACTAAAAACAATGATTGCGTTTGAAAAGAATAGAATAGTAACTTTGAGTTCGGTCATACATGTACCTAGATCTTGAACTTTTGAAATTCGGCAACTTCCTAATATAGAAGCTTTTCTAAGTGACTGTACCATTTGTTAACTGATACCCTACTTTCTTAAAAGTATATTTTTGTCAAATAAATTACGATGTGCACATACGGATTCCTTATTCCTTCTTTTATTTATGACTTATTTGTCATTCGATTGTCTTTCTTTGCTTCTATCGTACCACTGATTTGGACCGAGATTTGAAGATCTTTCTTTCATATCGTTTGTTATCATCTTGACACGTGTCTCCTGACGATTTCGGCTAAACCTCTTGAAACCTAATCACCTTGTAACCATTTTATTGGTTGTCTTGAACTACTCCTTATTTCCCTCTTGTAACCCACTCGCTACTTTATAAACTATTGTCATGTTACCATACAACTCAAACTGGTCTTGTTTGCGAATCATTTTACAAAAGGTTTCATTTGGGATTTCTTAAATAGTTGACTGCTATCTTATAAAATTAACTTATATTAATTTTACAATGTATTTTCACAAATTGTTCTAAATACGGTCTTATAAAGAACCCTTGTAACTATACGAATTGTCGATTTAAAACAGTTAGCCAGTAACTTATTAGCAAATAGTTTCATAAACTATTTTGATTTCTGTTTTTACAAATGGCATTATATACATATTTTAAATAATATGACCTGTAATACTGGTTTGACGAAGATGAGCATCGCATTGCTAGTCCTAAATTATGCATGGCCTGATCACCTATGCTTAATTTAGAAGGAGCCATGCAAGGCCAAATAGTAGTCGCCTTAAATATTTAACCTAGAATCAACTTTTTTAGTTATGTTGCTTAAAATGTTTGATAAAATAAAGTTTTGAAAACTTTTACATTTTATGCGAGTAGCAAGAGTTTGCAACATACACATATGAACCATTATCTTTTCTTGAACTAAGTACATGCCTCGAGCACATATTTCCTTACTCAACGACCTTTGTTTTACCTGTTACCTCATCATCCTCATGATACGATTTTTGTTACCATTTGCCTAAATTCTTACCATTGATACCCGACTTGAAAGTTTCAACGTTGCTATGCTCCTACATCGATTGACCATCTCTATCTATTTTTGTAGACCTTCGAAACGTCTCTGGATGCGATTAGTGATTTATGACTGGACGTGAACGACGATTACGTGTAATTGCCATGATATGTGTTAAGATACTATCGTCTTGAAATTTCATTCGTGTGAATCATGTGTTGATTTCGCCTTTCATTGCTAATGTTGTTCATCTTACTGGAACTTCTCTCAATTGACTTCTTAAGAATTTTCTTTGATTCGAAAATTCGTTGTGTGGCTTTTCCCTTTCGATCGTATTTCGACCACCGAGAACTTAATAAGCCGTTATTGGTGACGCCAACCGCACTCGTGAATTAATCTTGCTATAATCCTTGTTTCTTATTATTTTTATTATTGACGTGACTATTCTACCACGTTTGTTAAGAATTGATACGACTTCCGTCTTATTCCTTTGTATATTGCTCGCATATAGATTGTTGACCTTTATATGATTCACATTCGTTGCTGTCTTGTCACCTTTTGAAAACCAGAAATTGTTACCTGTTTATCGTTTGATATCTTAAACACTTTCTTTAATTTCTAAAAAAATAATTATTATTAATTTTTAAGAACATTTTATACATTTTATCAAATGTTTAAATTACCAAAATAACTGTTTCAAGTTAAGTATCGGATCTATATATCCTTTTTGGTAAATTTACCTAATGTTTCAAAGGATATCAAGCTGTATCTTTTAAAGTATTTGATTATATCATACTTTATTGTCAACCTAATGAAATTATTAAAATTAATTTATAATTTGTAACAATGATTCAAAATAACTTGGGAAAAAAAAACTGATTTTTCTAATGGTAACGATAAACCTGAGGTTTTAACAATAATTTCATGCGGTCATCCAAAAGTTCTTAAGCCGATCAGGATAACTATTTTGAACTGTTCTACTTTTACTTTGAAGTCCTGATCAAGAAAAAAAAAGATTTGACAACTGTTTACCCATTCATTTTATATAGAGTTTGATTTTTAAATCACTACATCTGGTAAAATTTTCTTTTAATTAAGAAAATATTTAAACTGAGTTTTAAAGTAATCCCAAAATGCTAGACAACTAACTTGTATTTTAAATTATCATACGTTATTCATTTTCTTTCCCTTCTATTTCGCTTGTGACTGGATTATTTACGTTTTAAGATTGTCACGTTTTACAGTTGCACGATTTGCGACCCCTTGTTGATTTACAATCTTGGTTCATTTTATCGCACTTTGCCTGTTTAAGCGATTCTTGTGTTCATTCTTGTTAGTTTATCGCACGTATTTCCAACAACTCTATCTCTCGATGTATCTCCGTATTGAAAGATCGTTATCCTAATCCAAGACTGAAAAGTTATACGAAAAGGAGTTAAGAAACTGAAGCATAGTGAATTCTAACCGTTAAGATTCGTCATGGTACGGAAGTTTACCTGGGATGCAATGAATTTTGTTCTACACTTTGTACCTCCTCTTGTTTGCATCTTCTACTGTTTCAGGAGAACTCTAGGGACCATAGTTCCTTTAGGGGGGAAGACTGTGAGAACCTGTACTTTCACAACATTATTTTATTCTTTTTATTCGTGCTTCTTGAATTTTTCCAACGTATTACGTTTTCTTGTATTGCTATATGTAAATCCTGAGATTTTTAAATTATACTTTTTTAAGTATTTTTCTGATCATCGATAAATACTTTGTATGGAATTATAAATTTTCATTTTATTTTTCCATATTTATTTTAAATCAATGTTTTTGATTTAAAATCACCTGTGTGCGTTTTACAACGAGTTTATTCAAATCAATGTACAACGAGAATTCCTAGTGATCGCGATACCGACGGATGCCCAAAATTTTACGTTTACTTATCGATTGTTTCGATAATTAATATTTTCGATGATGTCGTTTTAATTACGTATTAAGTCGTGTCGAGAAATCGTATAATCATTTTACGATGCATTGTAACTTTGAAAAGTATTTTTACGAAACCCGAGCCCCGTAAATATTTTTAATATTTACCAATAACCATTTTCTACCCTTTAAAACTATTAATTGTATTTAGATCCACAAGTTTGCAAATTGGCAACTTTGGTCCCTCCACTACCTACCATATATAAACCCATTTCTTCCACTTCCACTCACACATAAACTCATTTTAAAAAAAAAAATCACCACTCCTCCCTCCCCTCTCCATGTTACCGCCACTCCACCACCACAATCCACCACCATCCATCATGATTTGACAAAAACTAAAACAAGACCCATTCATAAAATTCAATGGTGATTCTTTTGATACTAAAATCACCCACATGCATCAAGATTTCAAAAACTTTTGATTTCATGATTGTATGATGTTGTAATAATCTTGCATATGTTATATTTGGTAAGATTATCATGTTTTGATCGTTAAAAGCCTTGTTTTTAATCTTTGATTTTTGTTAGATTTTTCCTACAAGTGTTTTTAGGAGTGTTGGTTGATGGGTATGATAGTATAGTGATCCTAGGGGTATGGGAATGATTGGTTTTGAGTGAAAAATAGATTTGTCATGTTTTCTAAAAAGCTAATTTGGGACAGCAGCCTTAAACAGTATGTTTCATGGGTTTAAGGTCTGTGAAAGACTGAGATTATTTGAAATTGTTGTAGAGTTTTCCGAGACGGTCGTTTTGGTATAAGATAGAGCTTATAACTCATTACGAGTCAAAAGTTATGCTAGTTTTAGTTTTCGTGTACCGGGAGACGCAAGTCGGCACAATCCGAAATTGTGGCTGATTTTGGGTCGACTCTCGGGGACTTTAGGCTTGGTTAGATAGTTGATACTACTGATTTTCAAAGTTTACAAACTGAGTTTGATGAGTCTAGTAGTGGTTTCAAAAGACGGATTGTCGGGTTAGTACTTTTAAAGTGGTCCAAATGGTTTTACAAAACAAGTGTACAAATCTGTCCTAAAATTTGGAGTCGAGTAAAGCGTCGAGCTGATGGATTTTAAAGTGTGAACTTTGACTCAAATTTTGGTGAGGTCTTATACAGGTTATAAGTGACCTTGACACCAATTTTCATGTAAAACGGACAAGTCTAGATTGGGTAGATCGGTGTGTACATTCGGGGTGTACTTGCTGATTTTTATTTTGGACACGTAGTTCAATGCTTGTGTTGCGTGAGTTTGAGTGTTCACCATCGGACATGGTGACTTACTCAAGTGCTTAGTCATTATATAAATGACTTAGCTACTGGTCCAAATAAGGGTAAAGGATAGTTTGACTTGCGTTGACTTGGCGTCGTATGACGAGTCATTTTCAAGTGTTCAAGTGTTTTAACGAGTAACGTTGGATAAATGGGTAGTATGAATTCATTTGATTCGTGTCAATGGTTTTGGAACGTGTATACTTTGAAAACATTTGAGTCATGTTATATTTGGTATATATATCGATACTGAGTTCGAGTCTTAACGCACACCTTATTGTGATAGGTTGCGGTTTTCGTGTTTTCCCCGGGCATCCATATCGTCGGTGATCGTCTCACTACATTGTTTCTACTCAGTTGCTGAGTACCGTGATTGACTTAACACGTGACTAAGGGCCACGAAATTTCTAAGGATCAAGGAGGAGGAATTGTTTAATTTGCGTGTTTGGATTAATTCCTACTTGTTATGAAGGTATAGTCACTCCTAGCATTTTAGTTTTGATGTTACTAGTACTTTGATTCTTTTTGTTCATGAATTTTGAATTCCTTGGGTGAAACCCACTGAGATTATAGATACTTAGGGTATATTAGGACTTAGGACACTTGCGTGGCGATTTGGTATAGCCTAAGTGTTGCTTGATTGAGGTTAGGTAGCTAAATGGAGTTGTTTTTGTTGTATGGAAATCACCACAGAAACAAACAGGTCATGGCAAAATTTTCTTAAACATATGACCTTGTTTTTATTTGAAAAATGGATACCCACTGTTGTGATTAGTATGTGTTGAGTTGGATGGAAACGGGAAGTGTCCGGATGAGTCCGAAACGGTCGTTTTACTAAACTAGGTCAAATCTGAATGTTATGCTTAAAACGTGGGTAAATTGACTTGGGTAAAAAGGATTAATTTATGATTTTATGACTTTTTACAGTAGCTACAAATATAATAAAACTTCTCTTTTTGGTTTCGTGTCAAAATCTTTTACCAATTGGGATTTATGCTTAATCTACCGTAAGGTACGAAAGACGTTTACAACTTTCTGTTTTGATAGTCTGTCACTAAAAGTGCATTTCCCGTTGATTGAAAATAGTTCTAGGGCTGTTCTTTCCCAACTTTCAAAGGTAAGAGAAATACCTATACATGTCAAGAAAGTTTCACCTCCTGTACAATTATAGATTTTTAGATATGACCAAATCTTCACAGCCTTTTTCAGAAAACTGAATGCAGTCCCTTGTTTTGGTTTTTCAAACCGAGTCTTAAACGTGTTCGGAACCCACACATAAATGCTTGGACCATCATACAAGGTTGATATTAGGTTATTACAGTAGGTTCAAGGTGTTGGGTCAAAATTTTAACTTAAGCTTAGGTCTCGCCATCGCACGCAAGTTACCTAGTCATACTATGTCCCACCACTTCTAAAACGTTATTGCTTCATTGAACGCATTCTTATTACGCGTCACCATTGCATAGGTCCGTGAAGACTTCTTTTTGCTCAGCCCCTTTTACCTTGTGATTTCTTACTAAAGGTGAGTTCATAGCCCCTTTTTACTTGAACAATGTTTCTAAATGCGGGGTGAGATTTTACATGGTGGAACACATCCATTAAAACTGTATACTATCCAGAACTTGTATGCTATTCAGACTTGTATGCTTTCCAACAGTTTTCATTGATATTATTGCTTATAGTTAATAGCCTTAAGTTTCCTCTCTTGATCATGAACCGTTAATTGTCCCGTATGCTTTGCGCTAAGCGCGAATGTTGTGGGTGGATCCATCGGGATTGACAATCCCCGTCCCGATTACCTTGACGCACTTACATTTGTTTATACTTGAGTATTTAGGCTGAATACTCCCTAGAGGAACTTACTTTGAGTTAAGCTTCGGTTCATGAACTAAACAACAATAATATTGGTTTCAGACTATGGTTAATGATCATAACCAATTTCTCTATTTACTTGTTTTACAAATGAATGCTTGTGTTCCACACCTTTATTGCTAAACCTATGAATTTCACTCAACTTTGTGTTGACGATTTTACATGTTTAATCTCAGGTAGATGGGAGCCCGCAGGATATTATCGCAGCTTGGAGATTTCTGTGATGCTTTTAAAAGACTGGTTTTAGTATAAACTGTCAGAAATTTATTATATCTTTTGGGCAACTTTATGTTATAAATCATGATGAAATAATATATCTTTCCGCATATAAAACTCTGGGACCTATGTTTAAAACTCTGATCCTTTATGATGTGATATATATGCTTTTATTACGTCAGCTTTGTGTCAACTGTAATTCATTGTTTCTTGTACTATGACGTGTTACCCCCTCGTTGCCTAGTTGTTCCATGTCAGATTTTGGGGGTCTCACATTTAACATATCCGAAACACTAAACACCCAATATTCATGATATCAAATAAAAAGTATATTCGATCTAAGACAAACAACCGAAACCCCTACGCACACTAAAAGCACCAAGGACATAGAAACCACCTAGTCTACCGAAACCTGGTCATTAGTTTGGCAAACGGCAGTAAAAGTAGCGGCGGCAATGAGTGTATGGTTAAGGATAACAGAAGATAAATTTGGGCGTTATGTGTGTTTTTAGAGAGAAGGGGAAGTGAATGACAATATTATATGGAACGGTGGTAAGAAAAAGTGAGATTAGGGTTAATAAGGGTGGGTTACAACCGAGAGTTTAAGTTATAATTGGAATAAATAATTTCCAACCATGTATACAATAATATTCATTAAGTACTTTCTTTGAATAAACTATTTTTTTGAATATATTCCATTTATGTCTTTTTTGTTTCCATTTTTGTCTTCCTTGTGCATTTATATTGATATACTTTTACAAATTAGTAGAGATTGTTTCTATATTTTCTGTGTGAATTTCAAAGTCACGGTTTGTAAGAATTTATATTAATAATTGTTGAATTTTCAACTTTTTTTAACATTGAGTATTGGCTCTTTATAATGTAATATAGATATAGATATAGAAGTATAGATTTGATACACATCACCTTGAATTTACAGTTCATATTTTTTTAAGATGTTTCGTTTACTTAATATAATTAATTATTATTATAAATTTTAAATAAAATTTTAATTAATTAGTTTAAAGTAAAACTATCAATCAACAAATAAAAAAAGAAAGACAGTAATAAATACATTTTTTAAAACCGTGTATTTTCTTTCAAAATAAAATAATCTTGAGACGAAAAAAGTATAGATTTTTTTTTCTTTGTTTTAAAAACATTTTTTTCCTTTTTTATTTTAAATGAATGCTTTTTTGTCACATTATATGTGTATCAACTTATTCCATCCGTCCATAATAACAGTCATTCGACAAAAAAACACGCCGTTTAATAAAAAACAATACTTTTCAGTTTTCTCTTTTACTTTTTACACAATGACAATTTTAACTTTATCAATTAATTTACAAAAATTTTATTATTTGTAGTAATACCTTCAACTGAAGGCAATGTTGCAAAACATGCTATACAAGGCCGATTAATCGCCGTTTAATCGTTACAAGGCCATCAACCTTGCCGATTAATGTAAAAGCAATTAACGACAATGAACTGTGGTCAACGATGGTCAAGGAAGGCCAAACTTGTAAGAACTCGTATTTTTTCTGGTATTATTTTATTCTTTAACTCGTGCTTTCTGAATTTTCCAACGTATTACATTTTCTTGAATTCTTTATATGTAAATCTTGAGATCATGATAATTTTAGTAGATTATATTTTTTAAGTATTTTCTGATCATTGATAATACTTTATTTGGAATTATAAAAAATTTATTTTATTTTTCCATATTTATTTATATCAAAGTTTTTGATTTAAAAACACCCGCATGCATTTTGACAAATAGTTACTCAAATCAACGAATAACAAGAACTACTAGTGATCGTGATACCGACGGATGCCCAAATTTTTACATTTTATTGTCGATTGTTTCGATAATTAATATTTTTGACGATTTCGTTTTAATTACGTGTTAAGTCGTGTCGGGAGACCATATTATCATATTTATGATGCATTTTAACTTTTGAAAAGTATTTTTACGAAACCCGAGCCTCGTAAATAATTTCAAAATAGTCATTTTCTACCATTTAAACAATTAAATTGCTTTTAACTCCAAAATAATACACAATTGACGAACTAGCTCTCCACCCCACTATATAAACTATTCTTTTTACAACCAACCTCATTCTAATCACTAAAAAACACACACAACCAAAATTTTCATCTCTCTTTCTTTCTCTCTAAGATTAGACGCCACCCTCTCTACCACAAAACCACCAAAAATCTTGATTTTTAACATGTTTTAGCTAAAACTAAATCAAGCCCCATTCTTGAAATCTAATGGTAATCATTTTGATCCAACTTTTGTACACATGCAACAAGTTTTAAGATTTCTTATGATTTTATGGTTAGTAAGTGTTTGATCATCATGCATGTGATAATCTTGGTAAGATCATGGTGTTTTGATTATAAAAAGTTTATTTTTTTTATTTTGATTTTGTTTATGTTGCATGCAAGTGTTTTAAGAGTGTTTGGTTGATGGGTTTGATAGTAGAGTAATTTTAGAGGTATGGAATTGTTTAGAATGAGTTGAAAAATTTATTTGATATGATTTTAAAGAGGTGGTTGGACAACAGGTTTAGAGATGATTTTCGTGGGTTCAAGTTTGGATATAGGTTGAGATTATTTGATTTTATTGTAGTGGTTGTCGAGACGCTCGTTTTGATATAAGATAGAGCTTCTAACTCATTACGGATCAAAAGTTATGCTAGTTTTAGTATTCGTGTACCAGGAGAGGCAAATCGGCACAATCCAAAATTGTGGCTGATTTTGGGTCGACTCTCAGGAACTTTAGGCAAGGTTAAATAAATTATACTATTGGTTTTCAAAGTTCACAAACTTAATACGAGGAGTCTAATAGTGGGTTTAAAATGCGAAATGTCACGATAGTACTTTTAAAGAGGTATAAACGGTTTATAAAACAAGTATACATTCTGCCCCAAATTTTGGAGTCGAGCTGATGGGTTTTGAAGTATGAACTTTGACTCAAATTTTGGCTGGGTCTTATACAGGTTATAAGTGACCTTGAAACCAAGTTTCATCGAAATCGGACAAGTCTAGATAGGGTAGATTGATGTGTACATTTGAAGTGTACATGTTGATTGGTATTTTGGACACGTAGTCCAATGCTTGTGTTACGTGAGTCTGAGTATTCATTATTGGACATGGTGACTTACTCAAATGTTTAGTCATTATATAAATGACTTAGTTACTGCTCCGAGTGAAGTAAAGGGATAGTTTGACTTGCGTTGACTTGGCGTCTTATGACGGGTCAATTTCATGAGTGCAAGTGTTTAAACGTGTAGTGTTGGAATAAATGGGATAATATGGATTCATTTGGTTCGTGTCATTAGTCATGAAATATGAATGCTTTAAAAATATTTAAAGTCATGTTATAACTGGTATATATCGATATTTTAGTTCGAGTATTAACGCGCGCCTTATTTTGATAGGTTGCGGCTTTCGTGTTTTCCCGGGCATCCATATCTTCGGTGATCGTTTTACCACTACCGTTTCTACTCAGCTTCTGAGTACCGTGATTCACTTACCTCGTGGCCAAGGTGAGTTCATAGGCCCTTTTACTTGCACATTGTTTCTAAACGCGGGGTGAGATTTTACATGGTGGAACACAACTATTTAAAAACTGTATGCTATCCAGAACTTGTATGTTATCCAGACTTGTATGCTTTTCAAACAGTTTTCATATTGCTTTTAGTTATAGCCTTAACTTGTCTCTCTTGATCATGAACCGTTAATTTACTTGTGTTGCTAAGCGTGAATGTTGTTGGTGGATCAATCGGGATTGACAATCCTCGTCCCGATTACCTTGACGCATTTAACATTTGATTTATTACTTGAGTATTTAGGCTGAATACTCACTAGAGGAACTTACATGAGTTAAGCTTCGGTTCATGAACTAAATAGCAATAATAACGGTTTCGGACTATGGTAATTGTACATAACCATTTTCCCTATTTCTTGTTACAAATGAATGCTTGTGTTCCGCACCTTTACTGCTAAACCTATGAATATCACTCAACTTTATGTTGACGATTTTACATGTTTAATCTCAGGTATTATTACTTAGCTTTGCTTTGATGGGAGCCCGCAGGATATTATCACAACTTTGAGATTTCTATGTATATTAAACTTTGGTTTTATCTAAAAACCGTCAGAAGATTTTTCTATATTTTTGGTAACTATATATTATAAATCATGATGAAATAATAAATTTTTCAGCATATAAAACTCTGGGACCTATGTTTAAAACTCTGATCTTTTATGATGTAATGTACATGTTTTTATTACGTCAACTTTGTGTCAACACTAATTCATTGTTTCTTGTACCATGATGTGGAACCCCCTTGCTGCCTAGTTGTTCCCTTGTATGATTTTGGGGGTCTCACAGATTGGTATCAGAGCGATGGTTATAGGGAACTTAGTCGTTTTTCAAAACTTAGTCTATAACCAAAAGTTCAAATATTTCATGTTTCTAAGTGTCAACCATAGAATCTGCCAATGTTGTTCGATATCTGCGCGGGTAACTCTCTAATCCTTATTATTTTTTTAATTATCATTGTAGTATTTCATCTCTTGATTACATGTTGAAAATATTGCATTACCCTAATGACGATAATTACTATGTATTTTCAAAGCCTTGTGCTTCATGAATTATCAATGGATATTAATTGAAGATCTATAAAGAACATTTGCACATCGAATACATGAAGATCTATAAAGAACATTTGCACAATTAAACCAATTGACTAACTAATAACAAAGCTTATACTTTTCATCGTTTGTATATCTTATTAATAACGAATCAACAAATATACAAGACTTGCCCGGTTGTTGGCGGAATAACAACCGGGCGATGAATGACAAACTAAACTCCCATGTTCATAGCTAGCTAAGCATATGCAACAATGGGAGGATGAAACCCCTATCCACTAAAGTGTTACATGTGTGTTTTCTGTGGTGGGAATCACTGACTATTCTATTACAAGTACCACATATATATAGTGGGAGTGTGAAGCTTACTTGAGAAGCTTTACCAAAATACAAGTAACCACCTTATACTTTGTAGCCTTCCTTTTTACACCTTTGACAAAGTCATCCTCTTTGTCTTCATTGCTAATAAGACTTGTTCCCACTAATACTTAAGACACTTCTTCAGGTCTTCTTAACATCTTCAGGTCTTGTAAAGAAGTAGTAGTCTTGAGGAGTTAGTAAGCTATTATGTCATCACTTACTAACTCCATCATCCTTGATTCTTTGTACACTTACTGAGATCCGACTCAGCTAATGACGAGTCTATCTCGTAGACTCTAAAGAACTCTAAAGAATGACACACTGAACTTGTAACATACGTAAGTTCAGTGACTAACACTACTTAGGATACTTTACATCCAAATCCTGTGCAAGGGACAAATCAGGCACTGAATTGGCCCAACAATCTCCCCCTATTTGGATAGAAAAGTAGCCTAAGTTAAATAGAAGTAAGTGAGAATAAAGGCTTCTTCTTACATACTAAGATACAACAAAGTGACATAATAAATATAACAATCTTCTGATCCTTTGTTCTTGAAAAAGAGTAACAGTGTTCAGACCAGATCTTCATCTTCATGACTGTATCATCTCTGATGAACATCTTCAGTGACTCAGATTATCTTGGTGTTTTAGAGACTTACTTCAAACAGTGGTGATCAGACACGGCATGATCTTTACTCCAAACTACTAAGTACCCAAGTATACCATCGAATTCCAGAACACTAGTTCACTACATCTAATGTTAACATCATCTATGCACAACTCTTTTACCCTAAACCAACTTCTTTCATTCAATAAAAACTCTAACCTGTTCAAGCACACTACCAATACCAGCTTCATCTTTACTTTCTTCAAACATTCATCAGATACCCGTTGATACCTATTTAAGGAATGTGATGGATTTTTTTTAGTGATGCTCCTGGATAAAATTTTGATTTTTTGGTATGTGATTGGTTTTGTTGTTTTGGTGTGGTTTGAGAGGTTGTATGGTAGTAATGGGTGGTTGTGTTGTATGGTATGGTGAGGATATCTATGAGGTACAATCATCAGGGAGTGTGTATCTCTAAGGTACAATCATCAAGGAGTGTGACTCTCTCCCCCTCAAAAAATACTTCCCAAGAAATGATTTTTGGAATCATTTCACACTCCTATTATTCACCATTTCAGGGATTGAATCCCTTGATCGAATTGCTTCGATACTAAGGTTTGAACCTTAGATTTTTGAGGGTGTTTGAATACCCCTGTGTGGTCTCTGGTTGAAGCATAGAGACTTAACCAACTTAGCTAGTTCTATAGTTTTTGGCAAACTATCAGCCATAAACGGATTTGATAATTCTTTACCGGTTAGTCGTGTACTCCAGAATAGCCAATTCTTTCTTGTTGGTTAGACATGGTGAATTGATAACCATTTGTTGGTGTGGTGGTGAAACCGACACTTGGTGAACTTTCATCCTGTGGCCATCCCGTTCAAGGATCTGTGATGCTTTAGCCTTAAGGCAAGGAGATTCTTCCTATCTGTTCCGACTTTACTCGGATTAGCTTTAAGTTTATAAACTTAAGAGCTGATGTTGAAAAACAAACTTCTGATGTTGTAAAACTTCTGACTTGTAGCATTTTAAAATCACTTAACTTTTGAAATCTTTTTGATAAAAATTTTAAGTATAAAAAATAAGTCTTTGAAAATTTCAAGCAACATATGGATACCTGAGGTCCAGAGGTCTCTGGTTACACGTCTGATGGTAACCTCTGATGGTGTGAGCTTTGGTGGCTACCTCTGATAGGTGCGAGCTCTGAAGGTGACATCTGATGATGATGGATGCGACCTCTGATGGTTACACCTCTGATGGTTACACATCTGATGAGGACCTCTGGTGGGTGCAACCTCTTGGGTATAAAGTACTAACCAAGTACTAACCTCTAATGGTGGGAAAGAGAAGAGGTTATGATGGTTGTATGGGACTGCTGGAGGTATACAAATAGCCCAGATGTCGTCTTCTTTCTTTGCCTTGGTTTGAGGTAATGACATGTACCTGATTGACCAAGTCCTGAATGAGGCTTCAGGCTATGTGAAGATGACATGATTTATTGCTGGACTTCTTTTGAGTAAAGGTATCTTATTTCTTTATCTTAGTGTGAGGAAATAATTCATGAGTGACCAAGTCCTTCAAATGCTGAAGGCTCTGAAGATAACATATTGAGTGTCTTGCACTCGAGCCTTTGGTGTGTCCCAAGAGTAGTACTTGGTGTGGCTCTCCAAGGGTATTAAACTACTTTGGTTAACAGTTCATTACAAACCTATGAAGGTTAGGATTACCCCTGATGTGATTTTGTTTTTGTTGAGAATGAAAGTTAGAAAGATGATGGGGATGAAGGAAGGAATTTTTTTTGTTTTGTTTTTGTGAGGGTGATTGTGGGTTGTTTGGATACAGGTAGGTATATCACTGTCGCATATAGATCACGGCTGCGTGTATGTCACAGCGGCATCTATATCACAGCGGTGTGTAGATGTCCATGTTTCTCTCCCCCTCAAAATATGCAGCTTTAACAGCATCTTTTGACTCCGATTAACCTCTTAGCACATCAACCAAAAGGCGTACAACGCGCCTCAACTCATTTGAGTTTGGATAAAAATCCACCAACATACCAAGTATCTGGAGTATTCATCATCAGATACCTCAAACTTTGTAAGTTTGGACGTCTCAGTTACTGCTTTTAACCTGAAGAAATGTTCTGGTTTACTAAAGGAAATCAAGTATAAAACTACCTGAAGGAGAGTTCTCTTCAGCGAACTCTGGGGTTCGGAGACACCAGGTTGGGGTACAATGGCTGTGAGACCTCTGGGTTCTCGACCTCTGGGCTCTCAAACTCTGGGGAAGCATCGACCCCTGAGGTTCTATCATAATAAATCATAACACCTGAAGAATCAGCGATCCTGATGGTTATGATTCAGCAACAACGATCAATGGCCAGCTTTGGTCATTCAGAGACCTGGGGACAGGGGGTCGCTGATTTTTAAGTCCAGTGATTTGGAGGCCGCTGGTAGTATAACTTCAATACCAACTTAATGAATAAACGCATTCATTTCTTACACCCCTCGTTGATGATTTTTGTCAGCTTGATATACCAGCGCTCCACTCCCCTCTATGTGTCGACCTCTGTGTACCTCCTCTTATGTCTCTCCTATCTTCCCTGTGTGAGTCGATGATGAGATGGCATTTATACATGATCTCATCGTTCTTTTCGGGCTTTTAATGCATTAAAATGTCATAAAATACCATATATATGCTTGTGTTTGTTTACTTGTGTATTTTAGGTATGGATATCGTGAAAAAGACAAAAGATCACAAGATACAAGGAAAAACGAACACGAGAAACGAAGCCGTACAAAGAACCGGGCCCTAATCATGGAATTTTCATCAAATACCCTTGAAGACTTGAAGACAAAACAAGATTGATCCTCCAAGAATGAAGAAATGACACTTAAAACCCTTGTATATTAATAATTACAAGTTTGGTCCCTTAAGTTTGTCAAAATTGCAAAAAGGTCCTTCAACTTTGAAGAAATGGCAAGAATAGTCCCTCAACAAATTCAAATTGCCAATTATGGTCCCTCATGAAGAGAAAGACACATTGAAGACCTTTGAAGATCATCATTGTCCAAGAACAGCCCTTGAAATATCACAAAATGTCATAAACAACCCTTTGAAACATTTTGGAGAAGTTTGGTGCCAAATATGACAAGTGGGGAAAGATATTAACAAAGCAAAACCTGTTTTTAGGGCTTGAAACCTGTTATGCCAAAAATATCAAAAGCCAAGGGCTGAAGTTGCCAACTTGAAACTTTCAAAAAGAAAAAGGGCGCTTAACACCCACTGTTCCCCTAATTTCGGATTCAAGAGCTTTACTGTTCATCTTTTTACCCCAGGTTCTATTTTACTCATTACTTGGGTAATTCTCAATTAAACTCTCACACGTTTAATTCCCACGAACACAAACCCAACCCACACAAGAAACACCCACTCCCACGCCTGTGGTCCCTACCCCCAAATACCCCGTCCACCAATCACATCATTCCTTTGTCCCCAAGGCTTGTGACGTGTCCACAATGAATGGCCAAGATCTAATGCTTCCTCACAACGCATAATTGAAGGGTGGAGATCAAATTTGGACAATTCACACCAAAAACGTACAAGGGTAGATTAGGGATTTTCTTGTATTAGGGTTCATGTTTTTAGCTTTCTAGTAGGTTCTTAGACTAGTATAAAAGGAGACCCAAGCCTGTTGGAGTCCCTTGTTCCAGTTTCTAGCTAAACTTTATGTAATTCCTTTTTTACATTAATAAAAGTTGGTTTTTGTTCATTTAACAAATTAATTCCTTTTTAGTTTTTATAAAAAGTTGGTGTTAAGTTATTGCTAGATTCTGAGTTCCCTTGTTATCTTGGTTAACTAATTTTGAGTTTCAAAAGAAGTTAAGGTTTTTGAAAATTTGAGAAATTTTGGCATAATCTGTTCTAGGTTTTGTGGTTATAGTATCAGTGTTAATTGGTGATTAAAAGTGAAATAGAAACGTGTTTAGAAGGTTTGGAAAGATTTTGAAAGTGTTTTAGAAAGAAAGAAAAGAAAACAGAAAAAGGAGATTGAATATTATCCTTGTTGTCTATTTCTTTGATTTTTGTTAAAACAGGTGAAGATTTGTTTGTTGATCTTGTTCAGCACCAGCCCGGGCTGGTAGGGAGGAGGATTTACATCCTCTAGGGTCTTGGATGTAAGACCCTAAGGTATTCCCTTTTCCTTTGTTAAAATTTCAGAAAATTGAAGCATTTTGTATGATCCTGCATGATTTGATGTTTAAGTGTGTTTAAAGCTGTTGGATTTGTGATCTTTTATGTGTTTGTGCATGATAGAAGCAATTTGAAACAGTTTTGATAAGTCTTGATTCAAAAAAGGTTGGTTTCAAAAATATTAAAGGGTGTTTGGCAATAGGTTTAAGCAGGGTAAGATCTTTGATTAATGGTTTAAAAAGGTGTTAAAGTTTTTGATAAGGGTTAAGATTAGTTGCTAGTTAGTTTGTAGTAAGATTGGTACAAGTTTAAGCTGATTTGTATGCTAAAAAGGTGATAAGAGTAAGCAAAATCTGTGTATGCCATATCTGCTTGTTTTTCTCAAATTTTGGGTGCATGATTTCTTGAAATCTGTTGAGATTTAGGGAGTTATAAGTTTGCTATCTGCTTGTGAATCATCTTTTGAGTTTGTGTGTTTAGTTTGGGTGTGTGAAGATCACTAGAGTGCATTTGAAAAGCTTTTAAAACCACCAGACTTGCATACTATTGTTATAGCAACTTGCTTAGGGCTTTGGTATGCTTGATTTGATCATTTGGCGTGCTAATTGGTAGTTTATTGCTAGACTTTGACTTCTTGTGCTCAAAAGAGCACAAGAGTGCCCCATTGTTCCAAAATAAGCATAATCAAATAAGCCCACAAGCCAACTCCTTTGGCTTTTTGTAATCTGTCAAGAAAAAGGAAAGAACACTCAAACTTGTGTTCATCAAGGTGGAGTCTGTCACGTTTTTGCTCATCACTTGAGCTTAATCTTTGCATAAAAAAAGGAATTGGAGTGGAATATTAGCTTGTTTAGTGTCTGGATTGTTTTGGTAAGTTAAAAAAATAAAAATAAAAGAGGAAGCAAAAAGGGGGTTTCAAGACTCGAACCCACAATCCCCACGTTCACACACACACAACACTACCACTGCGCCCTAGGGTCTTTGACTGCTAGGGTGTGGTTTTGTTCTCTACTTAACCCGTTTTTCTTTTGTCTTATTTTAATAAAGCCGTAGCTTTTGAGCTTAATTCCAGCTTATTTATTAAGCAAAATTTTACTTTTCTTATTTTTCCTAGGTAAGTTATAGCTTTATTGATTTTTCTAGCTTGGTTTGATAATTTTCTCGTTATTTTAATATTTTCTAGCATTTATTTTGTATCCGGTTTTTAGAAAATCAATAAAAAATACCAAAAAGAGTTTTTATTTCTAGGAAAAATTATTTTTAGTTTTTAAAATATTATTTTGAGGTTTACATCAAGTTTTGGTTTCAAAAACATTTATTTTTAATTTTATATTATTTTAAGGTTTTTTATAAACTTTAAAGATTTTTATAAAATTATTAAAAAAGGTTTAGAAGCTCTAATTAGTGTTTTTCTCTTAGTTATATTATTTAGGATTTTTAGAAATTTTTTATTTCAAGTTTTATAAACTTTTTATTTTTAGCATTATTTTATTATTATTTTAATATTAATTTTTCAAAATTTTATTTTTCTTTTTTTTTTCATTTTTCCTAGGTTCTTTATCATTAATTAGGACTATTTCCATTTTTAGAATAATTTTCTAGCTTTTAGATTTATTTTTATAATTATTTTAAGTTTAATTAGGTTTTAATCATTTTTAATCATTTTTAGAGTTTTAAAAATAGTTTTATTAGCTTTTAATTTTTAGAAAAATACTTTTTAGTCTTCTAATAATATATGTTAAGTAATTATTCAATAAAATCATATTTTAGACATTTGAATTAGTTATATTTAATTTTAGGGCTTTAATTAGCATTTAAAATTAAATATTTAATTAATAAAAGGTTTTAAAATATCTTTATTGGATTTTTATCTTTGTTTATATTATTTAAGACTTGTTTTTAGCCTTATTGATTTTGTTTTTGGTCTTATTTTTAAATTGGGTAGTTTTTCACGGCTTTACGTTTTCGTCGTAGTTTAATTTTAGCATATCCGTCTTTTCATCCTCTCATCCCCATTCTTCTTAATATTAATCTCAAATACATACAAGTTAATTCACAACACCATACCTCCTTGGGAAACGAACTCTTTCATCTCTTTTATTTGATTGTGGGTCATTACTTGTGGTTTTTCTAAATCACTCGTTAATACTTACCGCTATTTTGCGTTGCTTTGTTTTTCCTAAAATAAAGTATACATAAAAAGACTACAATCATTTTGGCGCCGCTGCCGGGGAGGTGTGTTGTGCTTTAATTTGGAAGCTTTTGTTTTTGATATTATCCATAAATAGTATTTGTGTTAAGTGGAACTCCCTTCACACGTATTATCGGTTTTCTTGGTTTTTCTTGTACAAATATTATTAATATATTGTATTAAGTATCACAATCAATATACAATATCTCCAAAAGTGTGAAAACACAACCTTAATTGGGATTTGATCTCCTAATTATTGTATTCGAATCTCAAACAAAAAGAAAAGGCAAAAATAGATAAATACTTTCGTGAAGCTCGATTTTGAAAGATACGAACTATAAGGTGGGTATAAGGCGGGTATTATAAAATATACCCTAAGGAAAAAGGCTCTTAAGTGCTTCGCGCCGCCTCGTTTCCCCGCTTGCTTGTGAGTATTTTAAGATTGAAGGATAATCGAGGGTTTTGCCGCCCAAAGTATTAATACGTATACTATATTTGCTTAGTTTTCTTTGTGATTAAACCCTCGTGAACAATTTGGTTTTCACCAAAGTTCTAAAGTCATTAGAAGGCGTTCACTCCACGTGATCGTTTTCATTCCTTTGAGGCTTCTTTAATCAAGAGTTTGATTCGAGGAGAGATTTTGTAGATTGTTGTCTACGAAGATACACCAAAATCCAAAAAAATTAAATATCATCAAAAACACAAAAAAATTGAAAATCCACAAAACAACCAAAAAGAATCTTCTTTGCTCACCTCCCATTCTTCGTGAAGTTTATGATCACTCGTAATCAAGCTAAACGAGCTCGTAAACGACTTCAAAAGCAAGCAAATCAAGGATCGTTGATTGTTGAAGAACCTCCAATTGTTGAACCTATTATAGAACAAGAAGTCGTCATGGCTAATCGTACTATGATGGAGTTGCTACAAGCACCCACCGAGGGTTTTGGAGAGGCCATTGTTATTCCCGCCATCCTTGCGGAGAATTTCGAGATTAAGACGGGTTTAATGTCGATGCTACAAGCAAATAAGTTTCGAGGTCACGAGAAAGACAACCCGCATTACCATATTAGGAATTTCAACCGTCTCACCGCTACTAGCAAATTCAAAGATGTTCCGCATGACGCCATTAAGATGATGTTGTTTCCATATTCGTTGGATGGACCCGCGAAAATTTGGCTCGAGAAAGAACCGCCAAATTCGATTTTGACATGGGCCGATCTCGTTTCTAAGTTTGTGAACAAGTTTTTTCCACCATCTAAAACAACACACTTAAAAAATGAGATTTCACGATTTGTGCAACGTAACAATGAAAGTTTTTCAATGGCATGGGAACGATTTAAAGAGATGTTACATGAATGTCCTCACCATGATTTTTCGGAATTGCATCAAATAGATACTTTTTATAATGGGCTTAATGATCATGAACGAGATTATTTGAATGCCGCCGCGGGTGGTAATTTTTTGTGCAAGACGACAAATGAGGCTTTACAAATCATTGAAAATCGATCTAAGGTTTATAGCCCTCGTAACACACCGAGTGTTGCCAATATGGGTTCGTCATCGTCATCACAATCGTCTCGTGGCATTAATGCCTTACATGATGAAGCTAATGAGGAAAATCGGTTTTTTGATAGATTTGCTAATCTAATGTCCCATTGGAAGGCTCAAGAAGCTTCCAATTCCGCTTCGGTTAAAGCGGTTGCTAAGAGTTGTTTATCGTGTGGAGGAGCTCATGATCTTTCCGAGTGCATTACCGCGGATGGTAACACTTCGAGTGCTTATGTAGCAACGGGAACTTATAACCAAAACGGCCAAGGTTCCCGCCAAAATCAAGCTCCACCAAACCAAAATGCTAATAATTATCGAAATAACAACCAAGGTAATTACCAAGGCAACACACGCAATTATAACAAAGGGAATTATCAAAGTGGGAATGGACAAATCTCTAATCAAAACCAAAACCGTGATTTTCAAAACACTACACAAGGTTTTCAAAATGCTCACACGAAAAATTTGCAAGGAGAATTTTTAGATTATGCAAAAGCAAATGATGCTAAATTTGATAATATGCAACGTGAGATGATTAGCTTAAGGTCCGAGTTGAAAAACGAGCTTAAAAATGAACTTGCTAATGAACTTAAAACTCATGCAAACAAAATGGAAGGAAACGTCCAACGTCTTCAACAAAACCAACAAAAGATGGAATTAGGACAACATGAGATTAAGCAAGAGTTATTGAAAGCGGATGCTAGGCAATCAAAATTTGAGGACCGAATGGCTAAAATGTTCGAAGCAATCATGTGTAAGCCCTCTTCTTCGGGTGGTCTTCCTAGTGATACCATTGCAAACCCGAAGGGAGAAATGAAGGTTATTACTACACGAAGTGGTAAAACTTTCAAGGAACCAATCTCTCGACCAAGTACTTCTACGGAGAAGGAAATCAAGAAAGAACCCGAGGTGATGGTCGAAAAGGAGCACATTACAATCCCACGAAGTACCGCTCAAACCACACCTACGGTTGAACCAATACCAATTGTGGAACCCGAGTTTCCAAGGCCGTTGCCTAATGACCTACCCACACCACCTTTACCCTACCCTTCAAGACGAAACAAAGAGAAAATGCAAGAACGTAACAAACAACAAATCGAGCTTTTTATAAAAATGTTTCAACAAGTGCATTTTGATGTGAGTTTAGCCGACGCGTTGTTATACATGCCTCGTTTCGCTTCCACTTTTAAAAGTATGATGAGCGATAAGGAAAAGCTTTCAAAGCTTGCTAATTGTTCTTCGGTTTATCTTAACCGCATACCGGAAAAAGTTGGTGATCCCGGTAAGTTTCTCATTCCTTGTGACATACAAGATATGAAAGAATGCCTCGCCTTGGCCGATCTTGGTGCGAGCATTAATTTGATGCCATTTTCCATTTGGAAATCGCTTTCGCTTCCGGCTCTTATTCCTTCGAACATGTCCATCGAGATGGCCGATCATTCTACGATTATGGCATGTGGAATAGCCGAAGATGTTTTCGTGAAAGTGGGGAAGTTCTACTATCCCGTTGATTTTATAGTAGTCGACATCCCCGCGGATCCTCAAGTTCCTCTAATTTTAGGACGTTCGTTTTTAGATACTTCGAGATCGCTTATCGATGTTCATGCGAGAACTATCACTTTGAGATTCAACGAAGAGGAACTTGTTATAAACGCTACTCGAAACTCGAAACCTTCTCATGTTTATGCAATCGCTACCATCAATCACATTGACATCGTTGATGTGGTTTGCGATGAGTTTTCACAAGAAGTGTTAGGTTTTTCCGATAGCTCGTCAAGTGGCAATCCCACTATTTTGGATCCGATTCTTGCTAATTCCACACCAAATCTCACTCCATTCCAAGGAGGCGATCTCACTTCAAATGAAATCGACAATGAAGATGAGGTGTTGATTAGTGATGATATTTCTATTCCACCATTTCTTTCGCCGATGGGAGTTATGAGTGTTGAACCAAAATCTTCAATCGAGGAACCGCCTATCCTTGAATTGAAAGATCTTCCTTCTCACCTTGAATATGCATTCTTGGAAGGTGATGACAAGTTGCCGGTTATTATTGCAAAAGATCTTGCTAATGATGAAAAAACCGAGCTCTTGAAAGTTCTTAAGGCTCATAAAGGGGCAATTGCGTGGAAAATATCCGACATTAAGGGTATTGACCCAAAATTTTGTACTCACAAGATTTTAATGGAAGAGGACTACAAACCCGCAATTCAAAGTCAAAGAAGGGTGAATCCCAAAATTCACGATGTCATTAAAAAGGAGGTCCTTAAACTCCTTGACGCGGGAATGATTTATCCTATATCCGATAGCCCATGGGTGAGCCCAATCCATTGTGTCCCTAAAAAGGGAGGAATGACCGTTGTGCCTAATGAAAACAACGAGTTAATTCCCACTCGTGTTGTGACCGGTTGGAGGGTGTGTATTGACTACCGAAAGTTAAATGACGCCACTCGTAAAGACCACTTTCCTTTGCCCTTCATGGATCAAATGTTGGAGCGACTTGCGGGAAATGAATTCTATTGCTTTTTAGATGGTTTTTCCGGTTACTTTCAAATCCCTATCGACCCTCGTGATCAAGAGAAGACTACGTTTACGTGTCCTTATGGAACGTTCGCTTATCGTAGGATGCCTTTCGGACTTTGTAATGCACCCGGTACGTTTCAACGGTGTATGATGGCGATTTTTCACGACATGATCGAGAAGTCGATGGAAGTGTTTATGGATGACTTCTCGGTGTTTGGTAATTCGTTCACGTCATGTTTATCTAATCTCGAACAAATGTTAAAACGTTGTGAAGAAACCAATCTTGTGCTAAATTGGGAGAAATGTCATTTCATGTGCAAGCAAGGAATCGTCTTAGGACATAAGGTGTCGAAGGCGGGGATTGAGGTCGATAAAGCTAAGGTAGACGTCATCGCCAAGTTACCTCATCCCAAAACCGTTAAGGGAGTTCGTAGTTTCCTAGGCCACGCGGGCTTTTATCGTCGTTTCATCAAGGACTTTTCGAAGATTTCTCGTCCTATGACACACCTTCTCGAGAAGGATGCTCCTTTTAACTTTAATGAGGATTGTGTTAAGGCTTTCGAGACTCTAAAAAGGAAACTTACCGAAGCTCCCATTCTTGTTGCTCCTAATTGGGAATTACCCTTTGAAATCATGTGCGATGCAAGTGATTATGCTATAGGGGCCATCTTAGGGCAACGTTATGACAAGCATTTTCGTCCTATCCACTATGCTAGTAAGACGATGACCGAGGCTCAATTAAAGTACACCACAACGGAAAAGGAATTCCTTGCCGTGGTCTATGCTTTTGAGAAATTCCGACCTTATCTCGTCTTAACTAAAAGCATTGTGTATACCAACCATTCGGCTATCAAGTATCTCTTAGCTAAGCAAGATGCTAAGCCGAGATTGCTTCGTTGGATGCTCCTCCTCCAAGAATTTGATGTCACCGTGCTTGACAAAAAAGGAGCCGAGAATCTAGCGGCCGATCACCTCTCTCGTCTAGAAGATCCTCACAAAGATGTTTTCGAGAACAAGGAAATTACCGAAACATTTCCTCTTGAGACTCTCGGTGTAGTGAATTCTAAAGACACCACCCCATGGTTTGCCGACATTGCAAATTACCATGCGGGCAATTTCATAATCAAGGGTATGACGACACAACAAAAACGAAAATTCTTTCGTGACGTCAAGTTCTATTTTTGGGACGACCCTTATCTCTTTCGGATTTGTGCGGATCAACTCGTTCGACGTTGTGTGTTTGGTGCCGAAGCTTCTAATATCCTTAGAGCTTGTCACGAGGGACCCACGGGTGGTCACCACGGTGCTAATCTCACGGCTAAGAAAGTGTTCGATGCCGGTTTCTTTTGGCCTTCTATCTATCGTGATGCACACGCACTTGTGAAGTCATGTGATTCGTGCCAACGTCAAGGAAAATCGTCTCAACGTGATGAAATGCCGCAAAATATAATTCAAGTGTGTGAGATTTTCGACATATGGGGAATAGACTTTATGGGGCCGTTCCCATCGTCTCATGGCAACAAATATATCCTCGTCGCGGTGGACTACCTTTCTAAGTGGGTGGAAGCTAAGGCTTTGCCTACTAATGATGCTCGTGTGGTAGTGAAGTTTTTGAAGCAACTATTCTCTCGGTTCGGAACCCCTCGTGCTATTATAAGCGATCGTGGAACCCATTTTTGTAATGACCAATTCGAAAAGGTTCTAAAGAAATATGGGGTTACACATCGTCTTTCTACGGCTTATCACCCGCAAACGAGTGGGCAAGTCGAGGTTTCGAACCGAGCTTTGAAGAGGATTTTAGAGAGATCGATAGGAGAAAACCGTGCTTCGTGGTCCGACAAACTTGATGACGCTTTATGGGCCTTTAGGACTGCTTATAAGACACCTATCGGTTGCACTCCTTATAAGTTAGTCTATGGGAAGAATTGTCATTTGCCCATTGAATTGGAGCATAAGGCATATTGGGCCCTTAAGCATGCTAATTTTGACTTGAAGACCGCGGGAGATCACCGGAAAATACAATTGAATGAATTGGATGAATTAAGGGATAATGCTTATGAAAATTCATTAATTTTTAAAGAAAAGACTAAAAAGTTTCATGATTCAAAGATTAAAAACCGGGTTTTTAACGTTGGTGATCAAGTGTTGCTTTTCAACTCACGTCTTAAGATATTTTCCGGGAAATTGAAATCTCGTTGGTCGGGTCCGTTCACCATTACACAAGTGTTTCCATATGGGACCATTGAGCTAGCTCAAGATGATGGTCCCAATTTCAAGGTGAATGGACATAGGCTTAAGCACTACTTTGGTGGGGAAATTCCTTCAATGGTTGCCCCCGACAAAGACACCTTCCCCAATGATAATTAAACATTGAGGGGATCGAGTCGAGCTCATGACTCGGTAATCAAAAACGAGGTGCCTCGTGGGGGAGATCCCATGCTTATCCTCTAGGCTTTATGTTCACTAATAAGGGGACTTGTACCCTTCCAACTCGTTGTCTCGTGGTTGTTTGTGATTGTGTTATCTAGATCATCATCATCGTCTACGATTGAAGACTCTCGTGTTCGTTTACATGAGCCTCCATCGTTCGTTTGAAGAAGTTTTTCACGAATCCATGACATATCCTTTATTGTTCTAACAATTATCTTTTAGCATAATTAATAAACGGCTTTAAATATATTGTTGATCACCCTTTCCATGCTAGATCCTAAGCATTCGATTCTTCGTCTCTAGTATGGGGGTGCTCCACCTTTAGACTCGAAACATTGAGGACAATGTTTACTTTTAGTATGGGGGGGTGAATAGGTACTTGCTTTGCTACGCCCTCACGTTTTCCAACTTTCAATGTTTTGTTTTGCTAATAAGGCTAAAAATGGCCAAATTTTAAAATTTTTCTTAGTTTTCATAAGTGTTTTTAAGACACGAATGTATATTTTCCGATGGGTAGAATAAGAGTTAATTTTTGACTTGATGGGCATTTGGAGCCATTTACATTCCTTAACCCGCTCAATTCAAGTTTTGCTAGACTTTTATATAGGGAGCTTTAAAACGCGAAAGTCTTAATTCATTCGGGTTAAGAACAAGAACTTTTCGCAAGTTCCTATAATTGATTCTAGAAAGTCACTTATCAAGGGAACTTTAAAACGCATTCTCTAAACTTGAAAAAGTCCAAGAAAGTGCAAGATCCTATAGGTGGCTTGAAAACCCAAAACTTTGATTTGATATGGTCTTAATGAAAGCTAATCCAAATTTGGCTTAATTTTGACTTGCATGGCTAAGTATTCACGAGTCTCTTTAATTAGAGGTCTTTAAATAGTGAAGAACGAGAAATTATAGAGTTAGACAAGTGATCATGCTAAACGTAGAACATGAAAGTGTTCTTTCAAAAACTCATATGTTTTTAATTGTGGCTTTTTCTTCCCATAAGATCAATGCATTAGGAATAAATCATAATTGCAATAAGTAAGGTCGTACGATTTGAAAGGTTACTTAGCCTCTAGCACAAGATCGTTTAAAAGTTGCTCGGGGTTGAATAGAGTTCATAGCCAATGCATAACTTATTGAAGCGGGACGCGAAGATTGGTGATCATCCAAAAAGGCCCTAACAAGGCATGAGGAGCTCTATTTTTGCTAAAGATCCAAAGATGATGTGAAGTATCATTATTCCAAAATCAATATGAAGGATCGAGACACACGACGAGAAGCAATTACTCCCCTAAAGAATGGAGAAAATCTATCCAAAAAGACCCTAACAAGGTATGAGGATGAATATATCCAAGTCCGAAAAGGAGGCGGATCGTTGTATATCAAAATCCAAAGTAAAGATTGAAGAAAAATGATGAAGTCGTGGTCCTATATGAAGAATCTCTCAAAAACGTCAAATGAAGAAATTCCAAATATATGAAGAGAAGACCATAATTTCAAGAACGTCTTCCCAAGATTTGAAGTATGAAGTACATGCCAAATATCGGTCCGAGAAAGGTCTCAAATCGTGAAACGAGTTATGCCAAGATATGAACTTAAGGAGATACACGAGAAGCCGTTTTAAAAGATTTTGTCCTTCGGCTAACTATTGATCAAATCGTGCTACTTTGCTTTCGGACTAATAACTACTCAAATAAGTCAATATGAATCACTTGTGATCCATGACAAATAGATAAAAAATGCTAGTAACCCATTTTCCTTTTATAATAACTAGGATTGCGGGGAGAAAAAGTATTACACAATTTGAACGTATGAGTAGTGTTAGCATTGTGACTTGTACCAACAATGATCTTGTTTTTGCACTTAGCATGGAATGTATGACAATCAAGGATGACGAAATTTACTCTAAGGGACATTAACTTGTTTCTATTCTTTGACCCTAAAAGTCACATTTTGGTGATGAAAATCATACGTTATGTCTTTACACAATCTCGTAGTATGTTGCAAGTCTTTTACTCTTCAATAAAGGTTAATAAAATTGAACTTTGGTGATGCTTAGATACTTTATTCTAGCATTGCGTGAGGACACGGCAATGGCTTAGTATGGGGGAGTGATGAGATGGCATTTATACATGATCTCATCGTTCTTTTCGGGCTTTTAATGCATTAAAATGTCATAAAATACCATATATATGCTTGTGTTTGTTTACTTGTGTATTTTAGGTATGGATATCGTGAAAAAGACAAAAGATCACAAGATACAAGGAAAAACGAACACGAGAAACGAAGCCGTACAAAGAACCGGGCCCTAATTATGGAATTTTCATCAAATACCCTTGAAGACTTGAAGACAAAACAAGATTGATCCTCCAAGAATGAAGAAATGACACTTAAAACCCTTGTATATTAATAATTACAAGTTTGGTCCCTTAAGTTTGTCAAAATTGCAAAAAGGTCCTTCAACTTTGAAGAAATGGCAAGAATAGTCCCTCAACAAATTCAAATTGCCAATTATGGTCCCTCATGAAGAGAAAGACACATTGAAGACCTTTGAAGATCATCATTGTCCAAGAACAGCCCTTGAAATATAACAAAATGTCATAAACAACCCTTTGAAACATTTTGGAGAAGTTTGGTGCCAAATATGACAAGTGGGGAAAGATATTAACAAAGCAAAACCTGTTTTTAGGGCTTGAAACCTGTTATGCCAAAAATATCAAAAGCCAAGGGCTGAAGTTGCCAACTTGAAACTTTCAAAAAGAAAAAGGGCGCTTAACACCCACTGTTCCCCTAATTTCGGATTCAAGAGCTTTACTGTTCATCTTTTTACCCCAGGTTCTATTTTACTCATTACTTGGGTAATTCTCAATTAAACTCTCACACGTTTAATTCCCACGAACACAAACCCAACCCACACAAGAAACACCCACTCCCACGCCTGTGGTCCCTACCCCCAAATACCCCGTCCACCAATCACATCATTCCTTTGTCCCCAAGGCTTGTGACGTGTCCACAATGAATGGCCAAGATCTAATGCTTCCTCACAACGCATAATTGAAGGGTGGAGATCAAATTTGGACAATTCACACCAAAAACGTACAAGGGTAGATTAGGGATTTTCTTGTATTAGGGTTCATGTTTTTAGCTTTCTAGTAGGTTCTTAGACTAGTATAAAAGGAGACCCAAGCCTGTTGGAGTCCCTTGTTCCAGTTTCTAGCTAAACTTTATGTAATTCCTTTTTTACATTAATAAAAGTTGGTTTTTGTTCATTTAACAAATTAATTCCTTTTTAGTTTTTATAAAAAGTTGGTGTTAAGTTATTGCTAGATTCTGAGTTCCCTTGTTATCTTGGTTAACTAATTTTGAGTTTCAAAAGAAGTTAAGGTTTTTGAAAATTTGAGAAATTTTGGCATAATCTGTTCTAGGTTTTGTGGTTATAGTATCAGTGTTAATTGGTGATTAAAAGTGAAATAGAAACGTGTTTAGAAGGTTTGGAAAGATTTTGAAAGTGTTTTAGAAAGAAAGAAAAGAAAACAGAAAAAGGAGATTGAATATTATCCTTGTTGTCTATTTCTTTGATTTTTGTTAAAACAGGTGAAGATTTGTTTGTTGATCTTGTTCAGCACTAGCCCGGGCTGGTAGGGAGGAGGATTTACATCCTCTAGGGTCTTGGATGTAAGACCCTAAGGTATTCCCTTTTCCTTTGTTAAAATTTCAGAAAATTGAAGCATTTTGTATGATCCTGCATGATTTGATGTTTAAGTGTGTTTAAAGCTGTTGGATTTGTGATCTTTTATGTGTTTGTGCATGATAGAAGCAATTTGAAACAGTTTTGATAAGTCTTGATTCAAAAAAGGTTGGTTTCAAAAATATTAAAGGGTGTTTGGCAATAGGTTTAAGCAGGGTAAGATCTTTGATTAATGGTTTAAAAAGGTGTTAAAGTTTTTGATAAGGGTTAAGATTAGTTGCTAGTTAGTTTGTAGTAAGATTGGTACAAGTTTAAGCTGATTTGTATGCTAAAAAGGTGATAAGAGTAAGCAAAATCTGTGTATGCCATATCTGCTTGTTTTTCTCAAATTTTGGGTGCATGATTTCTTGAAATCTGTTGAGATTTAGGGAGTTATAAGTTTGCTATCTGCTTGTGAATCATCTTTTGAGTTTGTGTGTTTAGTTTGGGTGTGTGAAGATCACTAGAGTGCATTTGAAAAGCTTTTAAAACCACCAGACTTGCATACTATTGTTACAGCAACTTGCTTAGGGCTTTGGTATGCTTGATTTGATCATTTGGCGTGCTAATTGGTAGTTTATTGCTAGACTTTGACTTCTTGTGCTCAAAAGAGCACAAGAGTGCCCCATTGTTCCAAAATAAGCATAATCAAATAAGCCCACAAGCCAACTCCTTTGGCTTTTTGTAATCTGTCAAGAAAAAGGAAAGAACACTCAAACTTGTGTTCATCAAGGTGGAGTCTGTCACGTTTTTGCTCATCACTTGAGCTTAATCTTTGCATAAAAAAAGGAATTGGAGTGGAATATTAGCTTGTTTAGTGTCTGGATTGTTTTGGTAAGTTAAAAAAATAAAAATAAAAGAGGAAGCAAAAAGGGGGTTTCAAGACTCGAACCCACAATCCCCACGTTTACACACACACAACACTACCACTGCGCCCTAGGGTCTTTGACTGCTAGGGTGTGGTTTTGTTCTCTACTTAACCCGTTTTTCTTTTGTCTTATTTTAATAAAGCCGTAGCTTTTGAGCTTAATTCCAGCTTATTTATTAAGCAAAATTTTACTTTTCTTATTTTTCCTAGGTAAGTTATAGCTTTATTGATTTTTCTAGCTTGGTTTGATAATTTTCTCGTTATTTTAATATTTTCTAGCATTTATTTTGTATCCGGTTTTTAGAAAATCAATAAAAAAATACCAAAAAGAGTTTTTATTTCTAGGAAAAATTATTTTTAGTTTTTAAAATATTATTTTGAGGTATACATCAAGTTTTGGTTTCAAAAACATTTATTTTTAATTTTATATTATTTTAAGGTTTTTTATAAACTTTAAAGATTTTTATAAAATTATTAAAAAAGGTTTAGAAGCTCTAATTAGTGTTTTTCTCTTAGTTATATTATTTAGGATTTTTAGAAATTTTTTATTTCAAGTTTTATAAACTTTTTATTTTTAGCATTATTTTATTATTATTTTAATATTAATTTTTCAAAATTTTATTTTTCTTTTTTTTTCATTTTTCCTAGGTTCTTTATCATTAATTAGGACTATTTCCATTTTTAGAATAATTTTCTAGCTTTTAGATTTATTTTTATAATTATTTTAAGTTTAATTAGGTTTTAATCATTTTTAATCATTTTTAGAGTTTTAAAAATAGTTTTATTAGCTTTTAATTTTTAGAAAAATACTTTTTAGTCTTCTAATAATATAAGTTAAGTAATTATTCAATAAAATCATATTTTAGACATTTGAATTAGTTATATTTAATTTTAGGGCTTTAATTAGCATTTAAAATTAAATATTTAATTAATAAAAGGTTTTAAAATATCTTTATTGGATTTTTATCTTTGTTTATATTATTTAAGACTTGTTTTTAGCCTTATTGATTTTGTCTTTGGTCTTATTTTTAAATTGGGTAGTTTTTCACGGCTTTACGTTTTCGTCGTAGTTTAATTTTAGCATATCCGTCTTTTCATCCTCTCATCCCCATTCTTCTTACTATTAATCTCAAATACATACAAGTTAATTCACAACACCATACCTCCTTGGGAAACGAACTCTTTCTCTCATTTTATTTGATTGTGGGTCATTTGTGCACGGTTTTCCTAAACCGTCGTACTTAATACTTTCCGCTCTTATACGTTCTTTTGTTTTCCCAAACAAGAGTCGTATTCTTCAAACAATCAGTCGACCTCTGTGCATCGGCGTGTGCATCTTCATCTGTGCATCGACCGCCATTAGGACATGTTTTATCAGAACCCCTCTGATGTATACGAATTGTGCTAATGTGATGATGTATACAAAACATGTTTGAGCCCTTAATGGTTTATCGCCACCTCTGAAGTTATCAACATTTGTGATAACTTCAACCTCTGACCTATAACCTAGTTCGATATATGTCCAGTGACTATCCGTTGTGAGGTGGTCCGGCTGTGAAGTGAGCTGATGAGTGGCCATTTTACAGGTCCTCTGTGAGTTCAGCGACATAGAAATCTGTGGTTTGCCAACACTCAGCGGTTGTGGCTGTGTGTGAGGTTGAGGGTTCAGAGACAGGGCTTCACTGTGAGATGACCTATTTGCATCACCGCCAGTGCATCGACCCCTGATGTTGAGTTGTTGAACCCCTGAAGTGGTTGAACACCTGTGATGTAAACCCTTGTGATTAGGTCATTGGCTGGTCTCTGTGGTTGTTGTTTGTGACTGTGGCTGTGTGCGGGTTCAACGGCTGGGGTCACAACGGTTGAGGTTCACAGCCTATTTGGTTGTGGGTACATATTCAGCAACCTCGAGGGTAGGTTGTGGCCGTGTCTGGGTCTGAGTGCTTGTTTTGTTTAAAGTGTCACTTTGAATGAAACAAATGATCATTATTATTGATCATTCTCAGAAAGTTAACACCCATTGCAACATTTGACAACAACTTTCACCCCAAGCATATGATAATTCTGACCATTAACCTTCATACAGTTAATGGTTGCTGGTCTGGGGTTTCACATGGACCTTGGTAGCTTGGGTTCAGCGAGTTGGGTTTTCCGATTACCTGATAATCATCAGTCACTCATAATAGCATCTGCCCATGTACCATTTCAGCTTTGGTCGGGGCCTGTTCACCTACCCGATTATCCCAACGGGTTCCACTCAGTGGGCTTAGTGGCCTGAGTTTTGGACCACTTCAAAGATCAGGGGTTTCTAATGGAGACTGCACAGTGGTTAGAGGGTTCATACAAATGACCCATGTCAGTTTCCCAACCTCTGACTTTACTTCATACCACAACTATAGCTGATAATTGTATCATGTAACACTCTCAAAATCGGGTCACATTAGCAGAAGGGTCATTGAGTGTTACTTTCATGATACAATCACACAATTATAGAAAACGGCTCAAAACGAGTCATTTTAATAAAACATCCATTCATTCATTCAAAAGATAATAATCCATACACGGTCCCAGATAATTTTAAAATATTTACAGTACACATCAAAAGATAAAAGTTGTTTAGAATGGATATATTTTATAAAAGTGGGCCAGAGTCACCAAAATTAAGAAAGCTTCATGAAACCACCTTCCTTGAGTACCTTCTTTATGGACCTGAGATAAAACATGCTATAAAATCAACAAGAATTGTTGAGTGAATCCATAGAGTTTACGTATGTAAATAGAACACAAGTATCTGGATAAACCTTCATCGAAAGACAATTATGTTGTACGGACATAATTATCGTTGTTATTACATAAGCTTCATGACATTGAACGTTAACATATATTTATTTCATCCCACCAACACACCTAGCCAAGTGCGTACATTTCTCTTATACATATGCATCCGATGTGCTCCAATACACATGTGCTTCACTACACATTGCGATAGCTAATTGCAATCAGACTGGGCGTCACCCCGATAGATCTATCCATAGTATTAGCGTTCACTCACACCGAGTAATTAACAATTCATGGGAAATGGGTCTTTTTAAGGCTATAAGCGAAGTTATGTAATAACATTCATCTAAGCATACAATCGGGTCCCTTGTGTTCTATTTTAAAAACAAACATGTTATCCCCTCGCGGGTTTTATAAAACAAGTAAATAAATAAAAGCGAGGCTATGAACTCACCTTAGCGATAGCGATATCAACGAGGATAACGATCAAGATAATAGTGACACAAGTGAAACGGTAAATTAAGATAAGTCGAGAATTGAAACCACGAGCATCTAACAACGACCTAAAATAAAGTGACCGTCATAGAAATATAATCGACTTCTTTTTTATATAAAGACAATTACTTTTAAAATAGCTAAATTATAACTTTTAGGACTACCTTTGAAAATTATAAAATGAAGAAGCATCGAAAGTGTTATATTAAAATTTTATAATATTCATTTGTATATAGCCTCTAAATCAAGGTCTAAAAATGTTTAAATGCATTTGTATTACATGAATTTGACGTTAAGGTTACTTCTTCATTCTAACAATTGTTCGAATAATAGTAACAATTTTGGAATTGTAATAATGAGCTTATATTAAGTAGTACCTTAGCTCGATGAGGAAATACAAGTGAACCAAAGTTGCGATGCACGTATGAGTATACAAAACGCCACGAACACGAGTACTAGCAAAGTAAATTCTGCCCGAGATTAACAAAGATACAAACTCAAACTCTTGATATATGTTGATTTAAAAATTCCTTCAACAAGAACATACCAAATATTTTAGCTATATAAAAAAATAGTGATAGTGGTGACGTTGGTTTTACATTCGGCAAAGAAAAGAACGAATCAAGAAAGATTTGTATAAGACTTTCGTTAAAATGAAATGGAAGTAAATCTAGCAAGTGAGTCATGCAAGTCATATACACAACATCTGTCCCATTTGATTGCATAACTAGACACGTAAGTGTTGTTTAATATTTCAAATTCTTTCTTTTTATACAATTATCATATTAGTATAAAAGCGGGTATTATCGAAATCCCGATATTTTAAAAGTTACGCGATTTTGAAAGATACACGTAAAACACAAAAAATAAACACTCAATATAAAATAAAAACATCGACATTTGGAGGATATTTTTATTTTAATAAATAAATGACTTTAAATAAGTTAATGCGTCGAATGAAAGAATGACACTAAAGGCTTAACGTAAATGACGGAAAATACTATTAAAACAAAAAAAATTAAATGACGACAATAGAAAATATTTACGGGACTCGGGTTTCGTAAAAATACTTTCAAAAGTTAAAACGCTTCATAAATATAATAATATAGTTTCGACACGACTTAAAACGTAATTAAATAAAAAACGTCGAAAATATTAAATATCGAAATAATCGATAATAAAACATAAATTTTCGGGCATCCGTCGATATTGCGATCACTAATAGTTCTCGTCATTCGTTAAAACATAAATCACGAGAAATTAAAATAAATACAATAAAATTATTATTATAATAAATTGAGAATATAATATCGATACCCAACGTATTCCTTGCTGGTTTTCGTCTAAACGACATTCTTACGTTAAGTTTCAATCCATAACTTTCTCGGTTAGCCGATAATTCAAAATTCTCGTAAAAGTAATCATATAATACTTAATAGTCGAGATTAAAATATCGACCTGAAATTCTCGGATTGTCACATCATCCCCACCAAATTGGGATCTTCGTCCCGAAGATCAACTTGCGTTCTTCCTCGATCGCTCGTTGAAATCAAAGAATTAAATGTATTTTGGTCCTCGTCTTGAGTTCCATCAGACTTTGACAATAGGAATACGACTTTGCTTCAGTTTCCTAACTTCCTTATCGATAATATCAACAAGTTCTTTGATGAAATGCAACTTCTGTCGATTCATACTTCAATAAGAGGGATAATAAGATTTTTGTGAGAAAGAAATTTCTTTAAGTTCGACATATGAAAGAGTATTGTGAATTCCTTGTAGTTCTCGAGGTAATTTAAGTTTTCATGCCACCGGACTCACTTTCGATATCATCTTGAAGGGTCCAAACTAACGGGGACTTAACTTCCCACGTTTTCTAAAATATATAGTACCTTTTCCATGGTGATAACCTTGGCAAAACTTTTCCACCTACCTCGAATTCCAAAGGTTTTCGCTTCACATCATCATAACTTTCATGTCTACTACGAGCAGTTAACAAACGATTCATAGTTTGCACGGTCATTTTATTATTGGAATGAAATGGGCAGATTTAGTCAATCGAACGACAATGACCCAAATTGAATCAAATTCAATCATTTCCTTCTTTTTTTTATTTTTTTGCGAAATCGACGAGAACTCCACTGCTATTAATCACGTAGCTAAGAAATTTCATGCATTCAAGCCAAAAATCACATTTCGAAAATTTGGCATACAATTTTTTAATCCTTAGAAAATTCAACATAGTCTCCAAATGTTCACCATGCTCTTCTTTATTTTTACAATAAATCAGAACATTATATATGAACATGATGACAAATTTATCAAGATATCACTTGCACGCACGATTCATGAAATCCATGTATACTGCCGGTGCATTGGTCAATCCATACGGCATTACTTAGAACTCATAATTGTCCATAATGATTTCTAAATGTAGTAATTAGAATATCTTTCTCGCGGATGCGAAGTTAATGATAACCAAACCGTAGATCAATATGAGAGTAGAAACTTACAGCAGATCAAATATGTCATCAATCCTCGGCAAAGGATATCGGTTCTTGATCGACAATTTATTTGGTTCTCAATGAAACGATCCATATTTATTCTTACGAATAATACCGGAGCTCTCCATGGCGACGAGCTCGGTCGAATAAAATCTTTATTAGATAGCTTTCCTTCATTTTAGATGGTACAAAACGATATTGCTCACGAGCCACCGGTTGCACCAGGAATTAGATCGATTTAGAATTCAATTTGCCTTGGGGGCGGAAGCCCTGACAAATCTTCGGAAAGATGTCAAGATAGTCGTTGATTCGAAAAACTGACTCTAGAATCTCAAACCACTAACAAAATCTTACATCATATTCAGTCACCTTCAAAGTTTTCGGTTTGCATTTCATGGATGAAGTGTAGTTACGGCCTATAATTTTGGTCACATTTGGTCAATTAGGACCACTAGCATTAATGGCCCCAGCTCCAGCTCCACCAGTTTCTAGTTCCACTAGTTGTAGCTTCAGCTCCAGTTCCTGATCCATCATTCATGTTGGCCATAAATTCAGTTAAAGATACATCAACTTATTCACTAATAACTTGGCACATTCGTGCTTCAGTCATAACTTTCATTGACTGCATGATTTTTGTGCAACGCAAATCAAATCATAACGAGTATCCATTCAATGGTTGCGTGTTACCACAGGAATTTAAAAGAGAAAAGCAAAGAAAGATAATAATAGAACGATGTATAATTAGGAATCAAAAGATAGTCATTCCATTAATCACGGATTAGTATAAATTGTATTGTCAAGCATTATAGATTATCATCGTCTAATGCTATACAACTGAAAAGACTAGTCCTACTAACTGATGTCACAGTTTAGTTAGTGATTTATGAAAGATACTACAACAGATAAACTAACCCATAAAAGTTACTAGTTAATTCACGTGGCTAAGAAGGCTCCTCGGTCCCACTAGAAGAAGATTTCTCCAGTGTCTTTCCGGGACGCTCGGTATCCTCTTCAATTGGCAGCTTTGAAACAACCCAAATATATATCATCGCATGATCATAGAACTAGAGGAACAAAAACAAAGAATGAATCGAGAAAACGAATTACGAGTCAATAAGAGTTTAATCACGCAGATGCTATATGCTTAAGCCCGCACATTTATAAATCATTATTTCCATGGATTGATCAAATCAATCCAAATAAGATTTAGAAATTAGTGGTTCAACAATTTATAATTTCCTTGTTCAAATAAATGGCCAATTCATTCCAACAAGACGATTATAAATCACCTTATTTAAGCATCACCAGCTCAACATAGAAGATCAGGATCAAAATAAACGAGAAACTGATTAAACAGAAAAAGATCAGTGATATGATATGGAATTATATTTGGCATGTGAATACCATACCAATCAACCTCAATTCCTAACAAACAACATGTACAATCTCAGACAAACTTTTTTTTTCTAGCAAAACAGTAGAATGTCAAAGATTAATGTAAATGGGGATTAAATTTACTAAACGAGATGAATGGATTGATAAATCAAGAATAAGAACGCAGGAATCAAAATTCTTGTAACCAAATAAATATCATTAGGAATATTAACCATTTCGTTGGGATCATGGGCATCCACAATTATAGTTAAACTTAGAAATAACGAGATTCACTTTAGGAATAACTTCAACGTTAGCGTTAGAAAGACTAGGGTTGCTTCGTGACAATCTACGTCGTATAAATATCTCGTATTAATATAAAATTAACATTTATCATTAAATAAACGAAAACATGACTTGTAATCCACAAGTACAATTTATCAATAATTATTACAACATATGTATATATATTATCCAGTATATATAAATTTCTCACTCTCGTCCATTGGTAACTCAGAGGTTTCGCTTGCAACTTTTATAGCCAAAAGATTTCAAAAATTCATTTTTGGAAAATCTTTTCGTTCACTATAACTTGAGCTCTTGATACCAATCTGTAACACTCTCAAAATCGGGTCACATTAGTAGAAGGGTCCTTGAGTGTTACTTACATGATACAATCACACAATTATAAAATACGGCTCAAAACGAGTCATCTTAATAAAACATCCATTCATTCATTCAAAAGATAATAATCCATACTCGGTCCTAGATAATTTTAAAATATTTACAGTACACATCAAAAGATAAAAGTTATGGATAGGAAAGAAAGAATATAGAGAGAGAAAGGTAGAGAGAAAGGAGAGAGATGAAAGAAAGATGAAATGTGATAAATGAAAGTGTTCAACCCCTCCTAACATGCTAGGAGGGGGTTTATATATAGCCCACCCTACATGTGGGCTATATGGTCTATATTGGATCACGAGCCCAATATCGTTGGAGTGAACGATCCTTTCTAAATACGTAAAAACATATTTCCAACAATCTCCCCCAAAGGGAGGTCACTCCAAGTTACAATGTCCTAAATAGTCTATAGCTCGTGATCTACGCTAATAATGATGTGACCGAGACTTTCCTTGGAAAAACGTATTTCCAACAATCTCACCCAAAGGGAGGTCACACCATTTTACAAAATCTTAAACCTAGCATACTATGCTTGAGTCTTCGATCTTGTTCTTGTGAATATGCTGATGAGATCTTTGACTTTGGTCTTGAGCATGTGTCCTTGCTTTGACCTTGTGAATTCATCACTTGTGACGTTTGCCTCCTCGCGACTTCATGTTCCACATACTTATACTTTTATAAATTCTTGAAAGCTTCAGAGTTTGATACAGCGGAAGACTTGACTTTTAGACTTTCTAGAATTTGATGAAGTATTAAGTGCATATAGTATTAGCATGTGGTGACGACTTCTTCTGGATTGTACACCGCAATGCCACCTTCTTGTTACGCTGCATAAGACAGTTAGCAACAAAACATATACACGGATGAAATGGCCTTGAACATTTCATTCTAAATCGGTAGCATTTTACCTCCGGTCGGTGAAGACCGTTGGACGATATTAACTATCGTACTTGTGGCAGGTAGTTTCAATTAAGAACCTCCTTGACAAGATTTCGCGGGTAAACCCGTTCTCTTTATTCGACCGTCCAAAGCTGACTGCGAACATAAAGAGTGAATCATTTGGATAATAATATCCGCATGATTTGAAGCCGTCAATTCATGTTCTTGGAACAAGTGAAGTTCAATTAAGAACCGCACCATCATTGCTTTCCAGTTGTCACGAGCTTGATTCGTATAAAATCTTGCAAGTTACCTACCAAGTGCTGTTTGAGGTTAACACTAGAAGGATTTCAACTCATCACTGTGAACACTAAGGTATCACTCTGAGTGCTCTGGCAAGATCACTAAAATATTGCGTAGAGGCCTGGAATGTGTTTAAATTCATTTAAGAATTAAACCACTGTTGCTTTCCAGTTATCACAAGTTTGATTCATAAAGAATCGCACAAGTCACCTACCATGAGCTTTTTGATATTCGCTCAAGAAGGATTTCCATCTTCATTGTAAATACTTTCGTATTACTCGGATGTTCAGGCAAGATCATGAAGATTTTGCGTAGGACTCTTAAGATCTTTCTTACTTTTCACAGTGTGTGAGGAAGCAAGGAAATATGACAGTGTGTCCTAATGAAATATTTGATGATCTCAAATGGCTCTAGACTCGATCATGCATTTTGGATTTTAGTGATCGGAGGCTGGAGAGGAGTGCCACCATTTCAATACCAATTTATCCGGAGTGAATAAATCAATAGATAATGCGTTGTCTCCGTGTGATTAAAACAAATATCTTTTAAGAGATATCTGAGTTAGCTGGGATGGGTTATTCCTTGCATCACTGGGTCCATGATGTCTGTCTTCAATATCAAGAATCATTAAACAATGATTTTAATAGCATTGTATTGACCCGGTTTCTGCCTAAGTTGTAAGGAGGGCTTCTTTCTTTACACCCTTTATCTTTACAATTCTTTTTCATTCTTCAACCCCTTCAATGCTTACCAATACGTCATCGCTAGCACCTTGTTGTGATTGTTCCAGAGCTAACTTAAGTACTTGGTCGGCATTCAGCTACGTTCACAATCTTTCTCCATCTTTCCTAAGGACAACTATTTCTAGCTATGGAATGTCCTTGGGAAGATTCCTCCGGTTCTAGAGGAATCATTGGACTCTAACCTATCCTACCATCCCTATGTCACCACAATCTTCACCGTTGTGAATAGAGATGTTTTGGGTAAGTATATGTCACCATGAAATCCATTTTGAAGTCCAAATCCATTTTTCTCCCCCTTAACATATGCCACGATATCCGAAAACATTTCGCACATGTCGGGATGAGCTATCACGTTAAGTCAAACCATTTATGATTAATCATTTCCCATATTAAATCACATTTTCTCCCCCATATTAAAAATATTAACCCAATCGATATTTTTAATATCAATTGATTTAATAGCATTTTAAGAAAATTTGGGAAGAAAAATGCAAAGCCAATTATCTTCATCAATTACACAAGCTCCCCCTCAAATTAATGAGGGTGTGCTTGAAACGTAAAATAAATACCTTTTGAACACAAGTGTAAGGTATTTATCACGTGCAAATATCATATATGATAATGTATTCACAAGATTAGCGATTTATGAGGTTGGACCTGAATGATGGAGAACATCATATGAAAGAAGCACATGGTTCTTGTTCACGAATGTTGGTCGCCTCATCACGTCTGAAGTTATCTCTTGACTCCATGTGTATGATTGATATCGTTGTATTGACACCAATATGTGAACTTGTCACTCTCGGCATCAAGGATTCTGAATGCTGGACAATTGCTCCCCCTCAATTGTTGACCCGTGTTCTATTGAAAGAGTTGTAGTCGTCGTTTGAGTAGTCGCATCGTCGAGTATGTAGATATCAATTGTAAATTGCTACGGTTGGTGGAGATGATAACTTCATAAAAACAAAACTTCTCTTGCTTTAACAAATAAATGCACTGACACGTACATAAATTCGTGTTAGATTGTGTTATTACGTAAACACAATCCCTTACATGGTTATAAAGTAAACCATGCCCGAGAAAATTAATTCCCGTTGTTGAGTCAAAGCTTTCCGGTGAAAAGCTTGACTTTAAAGTGAAAAGCGGGTTACTATCAGAAATAATAGCAAGCCATTTTGAGCATGTTTTAAAACGTTTGAACTTCTGCTCGAACTTTATTTACAACCCCGTGTCATTATTGAATGACATTTCTAGTATCGTAAATATTATCGATTCTAGAAGACATGCTCTTTTTATCAAAACATTTTTTGAACACAATTTTGAAAGATTTAGAAAAAACCTTTTGAGAAATTCTCGAAAAATTGTGTTCATTGTTTTGAAAACCAATTACTTGAGCTTAAGATGTTGAATATCTTACAAAGCGAGCTCAATTCCGAGAAGTTGTAAACTTCCCGTAGTTAAGGATAAGTTTATCATCGGCGATAAACTTTCCTTTTAACTGAAGAACGAGTCTTAAGTTGACATTTACTTAGAAGTCGTTTTCACGAGCTTGAAAAACTTTGAATGTTTTAACGTAAAGCTCATGAACGAGAAAGATGAATTTCCCGTTATGAGGAAAAGTTCTCTTATTTAAAAGATACAATTTCCTTTCTGAGCTTAAAACTTGGAATGTTTTAATACAAGCTCATGACCGAGAAAATTTAAATTCTCGTTATGAGGATAAGCTATCTTTAAAGATAAGCTATCCTAAATATGAAATCCGAGTTATAGTCTGATATTTAACTGTAAGTCATTGTGCATGAGCTTAAAAACTTCGAATGTTTTTATTATTAGCTCATGCCCGAGAAAAAATAATTTCTCATTGTAAGGATAAGTTTATCATAGGCGATAAACTTTCCTTTCTTTGATGCACGGGTTATCGTCTGATATTTAACGATAAGCCATATACACGAGCTTAAAACCTTTGAATGGTTTTAGGATAAGCTCGTGTCCAAGAAAACTTAATTTCTTGTTAAGAGGGTAAGTTATCGTTGCGTAGATAAACTTCCCTGTCTCTGAAGTCCGGGTCATCGTCTGTCATTTAACGAGGAGTCATATACACGAGCTAGAAACCTTTGAATGGTTTTTAATGTAAGCTCGTGTCCGAGAAAAATTAATTTCTCATTTTGAGGGTAAGTTATCGTTGCGAAGATAAACTTCCCTGTCTCTGAAGTCCGGGTCATCGTCTGTCATTTAACGAGGAGCCATTGTGCATGAGCTTAAAAACTTGGAATGTTTTTTATATAAGCTCATGCCCGAGAAAACTTAATTTCTCGTTGTTAGGATAAGTTTATCATTGGCGATAAACTTTCCTTTCTTTGATGAACGAGTTACAGTCTGTGATATGACTGTAAGTCCTGTACACGAGCTTTAAACCGTTGAATAGTTTTAATGAAAGCTCGTGTCCGAGAAAAATTAATTTCTCATTTTGAGGGTAAGTTATCGTTCCGTAGATAAACTTCCCTTTCTCTGAAGATCAGGTCACAGACTGTAATTTGACTGTGAGCCATGTACACGAGCTTAAAATCTTTGAATAATTTTAATAATAGCTCGTGCCCGAGAAAAAATAATTTCTCCTTGTAAGGATAAGTTTATCATCGATGATAAACTTTCCTTTCTTTGAAGCACGGGTTACAATCTGTGATCCGACTGTAAGCCTTTTGTTAAGCTTAACCATGAAACCCCTGAGACATTTTTTTCTCCGATATCTGCTTCTTCAGCAACCAAACTCTAAGAGTGTCCTTAATTGAATGGAATATAATGATTGGACCGCTTCGTTCTTTTGGAACATCCTCTTTGGTACCTGCATTCCCATTAGGAATTTGCATGCTTTGATATGGGTTAGCGATATCTATCTTAGAAGCAAGTGGGGGTTCACAATTTTCATTTCTTGTGCTAGAGGTGACCTTAGGAGATGATTCACCTGTCTTAGCTGGCAAACGTTCCCTTTTATAGAAAACTTTAAGTTCAGGCTTAAGTGACGTATCATCCTTTTCAATTTCCTCCCTAGCAGTCTTAGTAAGATCGGAGATTATCCTAGTTAAAGGGCACTCGTTTCCTACAAGAGTGAAAGTTCTACCAGTGGGGCGCCACATTTTACCAATGGGTTTGATTTTAGCAACCCACTGAGATTTAAGTCTAGCACGGGAGTTCACCTCATTAAGTAGTTTCTTGATACAAGAATCATGATTTGCCGTAAAGACACATTTTCTACATGTTTTACAAGTAGCATATTTAATGTCCGAGTAAGATCTAGAATTCCTGGACGATTGATTGATGCTCCTAGTAAGTGACATGCTACGGTTAGCAGTGTTGGGTAAACTAGAAGGCATCTGACTAGGTTTGAGATTCCTATTTCTTACTTGTGTCTTTAGCTTAGCTTCCCTTAGACCAAAAGTATGGCGAACGTTATTTGAACTAGTTTGAGACGTGTTCTTTGGACTATGTCTAGGGAGACTAGAGGCAATCATGTGATTAGGTCTTGCTAAAGTTGTTTTGGTCACATTGGACTTAGTTGCTGGAGTGACTGATCTAGAAAGATGAACCAAATCAACTTGGGAGGCAAACCGCGGTCTCGAGGATTGAGATCGCTCGGATCTGAATGCAGTAGGTTGTCTAACAAACTGAATTTGAGGCGGTTTCCCCAAGATTGATGGTTTTTCAAGCTTTGTATCCACACTAGATCCTTTAGTTTTTCTCAATTCGTTTTTCAATGCAGCTATAGCAAAGACCTTTTCCTGTACTTGAGCTTCTAATGTCTCATTCTCTTTGAGAAATTCATCTTGGGATGCCAACTTAGATTCAAGCAACTTAATTTGTTTCAAAAGATTATCCTTTTCAGCTTTAGAATCCAGAATTTTTTGATCCAATTTTCTTTCAAGAACAACGTTTGAATTTGCAAGTTTTTCAAAATATGTTTCAAATTTGTCCGTTTTCTTGGAAAATTCAAATTTGTCATCCTCAAGATCTTTTGATTGTTGAGCTACAATCGTTTCGAGCTCTCTAATCTTGGAATCAGAATCAGTTAACGAGGCAGTCATAAAGCATTTATCATGATTGTTAGCATTTTGAACACTTCCTCCCCCATTATGACTCACATCGGATGAATCAGACGTGGTATCGCTATCACTCTTTTCCATCCCATGTTTGTCATAGTTAGGTTTAGAATGCTCAATGTGCGATATTTCATCAGCATATACATCATAACCAACATTACATTGTACCATGTTCGCAGGCTCTTCGTCATAAACGGGTAAGGTGTCATCAAAAGATATCTCGTGAACATTCCCTGACGTGCCACTGGTATCATGTTGTCCTTCTGATTCCGTGCTCTTGCCATCGTTAGGCGCCAATTTGTCAACCGTATGACCATTCTCCTCTTGCATCGACATCATAGATTCTTGCACTTCATTATCATACGCTTGCTGAAGTCGGGATTTTTCATAAATCAAAGACGAGACCGATGACAAAAGTTTCAATAGTGTACCACGGGAAACTTGAAGCTCGGTTTGTGTGTCTCGAAAAAATGACCGGCATATCCCTGAATTGTCAGACTTGATGATATTGAATTGGATGAAAGGCGTGAGTTGTGTCACAAGAGCCTGATATGCTGTTTCTGATGAAGAGTGATTAAAGTCTTCATTGTGGAGTTGCTCTGCTAGTTGGTTCAAGATGATGAACATCGATTCCATGAATATATGACGATCTTGACCAAAGAGTGTCACAAATTCGCTCCCTCCTTGAATCCGTGAAATAGTAACTAGATGATACTGAAGCATTTGAATTGAAGTGATGCCATTATCACTAACTTTGTCTTGCATTTTATGCGCTTCTCCCTTTTGACATGTCGAATCGAACAATTCCATTTCTTCCAATAATAGAATTCTTGGATCTTTGTTTGGTATTGTTGATAAAAACGATGCTTGAAATCCACAAAATTTGTCTAAAGTCCAATTCTTTATTAGATCGAAAAATATCTTTGTCATTTAAGCACTTTTGTTCGAAAATTAAAAATTTACCCGAGTTCTTTTAAAAACAATACCCGTAAATTATTTCAAAAACCTCATTTATTTTGAAGAAAGGAATAATAATAATATCTGAACCCACTATGTATCCACACTCGAAAATGTTATTATCAAATAAAATTAAGATTTAAAATCAGATATTAAAATGAAATCAAAATAAAATCAAGATTTTGAAAATACTAATAAAAATCAGATATCAAAATAAACTATTATAATTAAACTAAAACCTGACAAATATATTTTTCGATCACTCTCCAAAACTGTTAGTGAAAATCTAAAACCTGCTCAATATCTGTTTTTATTTTGAGTCCTAGTCAAAATCTAAAACCTGACACGCGTCCAAGAATCAAAACAAATATCCCCACTACTTCGTAACCTCCGTCCTATATTAACTTCTTCTTTGACTTTATGGAAATCTCAAAAAAAACTCCGCCCCTAATTAAACTTCACTTCCCAAAATTATCTCTCCATCCTCAAACACAGATAACACACACAACCTCCTTTTCTCAAATCCTCCGCCCCCTTCTCAATCACCAAACACCTAAAAAAAATACCCTCTCATCTCGTCATCAAAGGTCAACCCACAATGAAGAAATCCCGATCCACAATCAATCCCAATATAAAATTACACCTTTATTCGAAGAAGGCTTCAAGATCTTTTAACAAAGATCTCAGGTAGGGTTAATATTTTGAAGTGCATGTCGGTTGAATTTGTGAGTCAACGAACTGAAGAAATATTATAACATATTTGTTATCAATCTTCTTTAAATTCGAAAATTTGTTATTGGTTTTGATTAATGAAATGAAACAAAATAAGGATTATAACAAGTTAGTTATAAATCTTTATTTAATTTCGTATATGAAAAGAGGTTAAAAGCTTCGACATAGATCAGTGATGAAATGAGTTTCTTGTGTATAGATCTTAATAGATCTTGACATGCATGTCACAAAACGAAACTAAAACTGAGATCTTTCAAGGTTTGAGTCGAGATAGGGTAGTGGATGTTGGTTGAGTTTGTCGAGGAACGAGGCAGTTGTGAGTGATGGTTTTTTGAAAAAAAAAATTAAAATTAAAATAAAAATTAAAAATAAAAAAAATAAAAAATAAAAAATAAGAGTCTTGATTCGAGAGATGTTTGAGTTTGGTTTAGTGTTTCGAGTCCAGGGAGGTTGGGTAAGGTCTTGGTTTTTAAACGAGGGTTGGTCTAAGATTGAGTCGAGAGTTAGAGTATGTGTGTCGAAAGACTGTGTTTGGTTTGAGTATGGTCTAGAGTTTGAGGGGTGACAGACGAGGGATTTAGAGTGTTAGTCTCGTGTGATGGTCTTGGAGAGAGGGAGTCAAAGTGGGAGTCGAGGGTGTCTAAGTCAAAGAGTCGAGTCGAGTCAGGATGAGTCCTTTTGTTTGAGTTCAACATACAATTCGATCGGAATATCAAAACCACCATCGGAATGTTTAAACAAAAAACACCATTGGAATGTTTAAAGAAAAAACACCATCGGAATGTCGTATCGGAATCAGTCCTGTCGGAATGATATCGGAAAACACAATCGGAATGTAATCGGAAAGACCTTTGTCGGAATGGTGTCGGAATGAGATCGGAGTGACCCTTGTCGGAATACCAAAAAGACAAATCTGTCGGAATGTTTTAAAACCCTTTTCCGATGACACCAAAAACAAAGACAGAATGAAACAAAAGTTTTGATAAACAAAAAACTGATACTTTTAATAAAATAAGATAAAATAAAATAAAATAAATAAATAAATAAGAATACGCAACACCAAATTGATAAACACGCAAATTGATAAATTGATAAACACGCAAAAAAATACGCAACACCAAATAAATAAACAATTGAAATTTGAAAATGAAAAATAAAAGATGAGACAAATGATTTTTATCAAATTGATAAACACGCAACACCAAAAAGAAATGAGAAAAAAAAAATTTAGAAAGAAAAGATTTTTTTTACCACCAAATAAATAGATAAAAAATACGCCAATCCGAAGAATCAACTAAGCTCTTGATACCAATTGTAGGATCGTATTTTCTAAGGATTAGGCATGTTATGGGTTAATCTATTGATATGGATGGGAAAGAAAGAACTTAGAGAGAGAAAGGTAGAGAGAGAAAGGAGAGAGATGAAAGAAAGATGGAATGTGATAAATGAAAGTGTTCAACCCCTCCTAACATGCTAGGAGGGGGTTTATATATAGCCCACCGTACATGTGGGCTTGGGCTATATCGGATCACGAGCCCAATATCATTGGAGTGACCGATCCTTTCTAAATACGTAAAAACGTATTTCCAACAATAAACCTTCATCGAAAGACAATTATGTTATACGGACATAATTATCGTTGTTATTACATAAGCTTCATGACATTAAACGTTAACATATATTTATTTCAGCCCACCAACACACCTAGCCAAGTGCGTATATGTCTCTTATACATATGCATCCGATGTGCTCCAATACACATGTGCTTCACTACACATTGCGATAGCTAATCGCAATCAGACTGGGCGTCACCCCGATAGATCTATCCATAGTATTAGCGTTCACTCACACCGAGTAATTAACAATTCATGGGAAATGGGTCTTTTTAAGGCTATAAGCAAACTTATGTAATAACATTCATCTAAGCATACAATCGGGTCCCTTGTGTTCAATTTTAAAAACAAGCATGTTATCCCCTCGCGGGTTTTATAAAACAAGTAAATAAATAAAAGCGAGGCTATGAACTCACCTTAGCGATAGCGATATCAACGAGGATAACGATCAAGATAATAGTGACACGAGTGAAACGGTAAATTAAGATAAGTCGAGAATTGAAACCACGAGCATCTAACAACGACCTAAAATAAAGTGACGCGTCATAGAAATATAATCGACTTCTTTTTTATATAAAGACAATTACTTTTAAAATAGCTAAATTATAACTTTTAGGACTACCTTTAAAAATTATAAAATGAAGAAGCATCGAAAGTGTTATATTAAATTTTTTAAATATTCATTTGTATATAGCCTTTAAATCAAGGACTAAAAATGTTTAAATGCATTTGTATTACATGAATTTGATGTTAAGGTTACTTCTTCATTCTAACAATTGTTCGAATAATAGTAACAATTTTGGAATTGTAATAATGAGCTCATATTAAGTAGTACCTTAGCTCGATGAGGAAATACAAGTGAACCAAAGTTTCGATGCACGTATGAGTATACAAAACGCCACGAACACGAGTACTAGCAAAGTAAATTCTGCCCGAGATTAACAAAGACACAAACTCAAACTCTTGATATATGTTGATTTAAAAATTCCTTCAACAACAACATACCAAATATTTTAGCTATATAAAAAAAATAGTGATAGTGGTGACGTTGGTTTTACATTCGGCAAAGAAAAGAACGAATCAAGAAAGATTTGTATAAGACTTTCGTTAAAATGAAATGGAAGTAAATCTAGCAAGTGAGTCATGCAAGTCATATACACAACATCTATCCCATTTGATTGCATAACTAGACACGTAAGTGTTGTTTAATATTTCAAATTCTTTCTTTTTATACAATTATCATATTAGTATAAAAGTGGGTATTATCGAAATCCCAATATTTTAAAAGTTACGCGATTTTGAAAGATACACGTAAAACACGAAAAATAAACGCTCAATATAAAATAAAAACATCGACATTTAGAGGACATTTTTATTTTAATAAATAAATGACTTTAAATAAGTTAATGCGTCGAATGAAAGAATGACACTAAAGGCTTAACGTAAATGACGGAAAATACTACTAAAACAAAAAAAAATTAAATGACGACAATAGAAAATATTTACGGGACTCGGGTTTCGTAAAAATACTTTCAAAAGTTAAAACGCTTCATAAATATAATAATATAGTTTCGACACGACTTAAAACGTATTTAAATCAAAAACGTCGAAAATATTAAATATCGAAATAATCGATAATAAAACATAAATTTTCGGGCATCCGACGATATCGCGATCACTAATAGTTCTCGTCATTCGTTAAAACGTAAATCACGGGAAATTAAAATAAATACAATAAAATTATTATTATAATAAATTGAGAATATAATATCGATACCCAACGTATTCCTTGCTGGTTTTCATCTAAACGACATTCTTACGTTAAGTTTCAATCCATAACTTTCTCGGTTAGCCGATAATTCAAAATTCTCGTAAAAGTAATCATATAATACTTAATAGTGGAGATTAAAATATGGACCTGAAATTCTCGGATTGTCACATATCAGCTTCTTATCAACACCCTTTTTAATATCACTGTTCCTTTTTTAACCGCTTCCATGCGACTCCCCAGCTGATCATTTATCAGCCTTTTCAACATACCCAACGATTTAAAATCTAAGAAGTCAGTGACCTTTGTCTTCTCATCATAGTTCAGCTTTGTTGTTTTGTCAACACCGTTTCACGAACACACAACTACAACATCCATCACCTCTCATTCACACGCCACTTTCTTCTTTTATTCACTGATTTCTTTATCAATTGAAGAATCGTTTAAGCAGCCAACCCAACTACTTAAATATCCGATGACGTCACTATTCTTGGTAGCATCACTCGACGTTCAATACCCCTCGACAACATCAATATAACAAAAATCCTTTGGTTCTATTCAGACCAATGCCCCATATTCATTTTCATCATGTGTACTTTAATTCTAAAACCACCTTTGATATCATCTTCGTTTATGAACAATCACTTCAGCAACTGTCCATATCAAACCCACTACTGAAAGCGAAAATGAAAGAAATCACCACTTCATCAATTCTTAGTTAATATGTAACCGCTTCATCTTATCCTGATGAACAAACCCATCAACTTTCCCACCGAAATCACCAACTCTTTACCTACCTCCAAAAAGAAACAATTGATCTTCACTTATAATTTCAATTTTTTTGTGAGGATTAGTAGATCTTAATGTAATATCAATACTGTACATATCGTGTGTGCGCCATGACTGTTTAGTGTACATATCAAGACCTTGAGTTGAGTTCGAGGTTGATTTGGGTTTTGTGGATTTTGATTTGATTTCAAATTGATGAAGATGAGTGGATCGGTGGGTGAATTTTGTTTGTGGTGGGTGTAACGTAAAGATGGAACAAGTATGTGTTGTGATATTCCTTTTTAATGAATGTGAGTGACGGTGGGGGGATGTGGAGTATAGATGATGGATAGGATTAAATGAGCATAGTTGGTGATGAATTTGTTTTTTTTGTTAAAGTGATCTTTTAATTTGTGTCACATTCGGTGATTGTTTGAGGTTTTAAATGTGATTTGGTTATGGTGAAACAAAGATTCGGTGTGTGTAGATTTTGGATTTGGTGGAATAAGATTTTGAGATATGAAGAATAGCAAGAGACGGTGAAGGTTTTTTTATGTTTTTGGTTGACACGTGAATAGGGTGGGGAGAATAGGATAAGATATTAGGTGGTGGTGGGTAGGTCGGTCAAATAGCAGTGTATTATTTCCTCCTTAAAAACTGCACAGACTACATTAGCAGTAGCAGTTTTTTTAATCAACACTGAAATTTGACGATCTAAATATGTTATTAGCAGTCATATACTGAACGGATCTGGATAGTAAATTAATCCAACCCGCTCTGATACCACTTGTTGGTCCACGACACTTGTGCAAACATCGAATACATGAAGATCTATAAAGAATATTTGCACAATTAAACCAATTGACTAACTAATAACAAAGCTTGTACTTTTCATCGTTTGTATATCTTATTAATAACGAATCAACAAATATACAAGACTTGCCCGGTTGTTTGCGGAATAACAACCGGGCGATGAATAACAAACTAAACTCCCATGTTCATAGCTAGCTAAGCATATGCAACAATGGGAGGATGAAACCCCTATCCACTAAAGTGTTACATGTGTGTTTTATGTGGTGGGAATCATTGACTATTCTATTACAAGTACCACATATATATAATGGGAGTGTGAAGCTTCCTTGAGAAGCTTTACCAAAATACAAGTAACCACCTTATACTTTGTAGGCTTCCTTTTTGCACCTTTGACAAAGTCATCCTCTTTGTCTTCATTGCTAATAAGACTTGTTCCCACTAATACTTAAGACACTTCTTTAGGTCTTCTTAACATCTTTAGGTCTTGTAAAGAAGTAATAGTCTTGAGGAGTTAGTAAGCTATTATGTCATCAGTTACTAACTCCATTATCCTTGATTCTTTGCACACTGACTGAGATCCGCCTCAGCTAATGACGAGTCTATCTTGTAGACTCTAAAGAACTCTAAAGAATGACACACTGAACTTGTAACATACGTAAGTTTAGTGACTAACACTACTTAGGATACTTTACATCTAAATCCTGTGCAAGGGACAAATCAGGCACTGAATTGGCCCAACAAGGCTGAATACTCACTAGAGGAACTTACATTAGTTAAGCTTCGGTTCATGAACTAAATAGCAATAATAACGGTTTCAGACTATGGTAATTGTACATAACCATTTTCCCTATTTCTTGTTACAAATGAATGCTTGTGTTCCGCACCTTTACTGCTAAACCTATGAATATCACTCAACTTTATGTTGACGATTTTACATGTTTAATCTCAGGTATTATTACTTAGCTTTGCTTTGATGGGAGCCCGCAGGATATTATCGCAACTTTGAGATTTCTGTGTATATTAAACTTTGGTTTTATCTAAAAACCGTCAGAAAATTTTTCTGTATTTTTGGTAACTATATGTTATAAATCATGATGAAATAATAAATTTTTCCGCATATAAAACTCTAGGACCTATGTTTAAAACTCTGATATTTTATGATGTAATGTACATGTTTTTATTACGTCAACTTTGTGTCAACACTAATTCATTGTTTCTTGTACCATGACGTGGAACCCCCTTGCTGCCTAGTTGTTCCCTTGTATGATTTTTAGGGTCTCACAGATTGGTATCAGAACGATGGTTATAGGGAACTTAGTCGTTTTTCAAAACTTAGTCTATAACCGAAAGTTCAAATATTTCATGTTTCTAAGTGTCAACCATAGAATCTGCCAATATTGTTCGATATCTGCACGGGTAACTCTCTAATCCTTATTATTTATTTTAATTATCATTGTAGTATTTCATCTCTTGATTACATGTTGAAATATTACATTACCCTAATGAAGATAATTACTATGTCTTTTCAAAGCCTTGTGCTTCATGAATTATCAATGGATATTACTTGAAGATCTATAAAGAACATTTGCACATCGAATACATGAAGATCTATAAAGAACATTTGCAAAATTAAACCAATTGACTAACTAATAACAAAGCTTGTACTTTTCATCGTTTGTATATCTTATTAATAACGAATCAACAAATATACAAGACTTGCTCGGTTGTTTGCGGAATAACAACCGGGCGATGAATGACAAACTAAACTCCCATGTTCATAGCTAGCTAAGCATATGCAACAATGGGAGGATGAAACCCCTATCCACTAAAGTGTTACATGTGTGTTTTCTGTGGTGGGAATCATTGAATATTCTATTACAAGTACCACATATATATAGTGGGAGTGTGAAGCTTCCTTGAGAAGTTTTACCAAAATACAAGTAACCACCTTATACTTTGTAGTCTTCCTTTTTGCACCTTTGACAAAGTCATCCTCTTTGTCTTCATTGCTAATAAGACTTGTTCCCACTAATACTTAAGACACTTCTTCAGGTCTTCTTAACATCTTCAGGTCTTGTAAAGAAGTAATAGTCTTGAGGAGTTAGTAAGCTATTATGTCATCACTTACTGACTCCATCATCCTTGATTCTTTGCACACTTACTGAGATCCGCCTCAGCTAATGACGAGTCTATCTCGTAGACTCTAAAGAACTCTAAAGAATGACACACTGAACTTGTAACATACGTAAGTTCAGTGACTAACACTACTTAGGATACTTTATATCCAAATCCTGTGCAAGGGACAAATCAGGCACTGAATTGGCCCAACAATCAACCCCTATTTGGATAGAAAAGTAGCCTAAGTTAAATAGCAGTAAGTGAGCATAAAGGCTTCTTCTTACATACTAAGATACAACAAAGTGACATAATAAATATAACAATCTTCTGATCCTTTGTTGTTGAAAAAGAGTAACAGTGTTCAGACCAGATCTTCATCTTCATGACTGTGTCATCTCTGATGAACGTCTTTAGCGACTCAGATTATCTTGGTGTTTCAGAGACTTGCTTCAAACAGTGGTGATCAGACACGACATGAACTTTACTCCAAAATACTAAGTACCCAAGTATACCATCGAATCCCAGAACACTAGTTCACTACATCTGATGTTAACATCAGCTATGAACAACTCTTTTACCCTAAACCAACTTCTTTCATTCAATAAAAACCCTAACCTGTTCAAGCACACTACCAATACCAGCTTCATCATTACTTTCTTCAAACATTCATCAGATACCCGTTGATACCTATTTAAGGAATGTGATGGATTTTTTTAGTGATGCTCCTGGATAAAATTTTGATTTTTTGGTATGTGATTGGTTTTGTTGTTTTGGTGTGGTTTAAGAGGTTGTATGGTAGTAATGGGGTGGTTGTGTTGTATGGTATGGTGAGGATATCTATGAGTTACAATCATCAGGGAGTGTGCATCTCTAATGTACAATCATCAGGGAGTGTGACTCTCTCCCCCTCAAAAAATGCTTCCCAATAAGTGATTTTTGAAATCATTTCACACTCCTATCATTCACCATTTCAGGGATTGAATCCCTTGATCGAATTGCTTCGATACTAAGGTTTGAACCTTAGATTTTTAGGGTGTTTGAATACCCCTGTGTGGTCTCTGGTTGAAGCCCAGAGACTTAACCAACTTAGTTGGTTCTATAGTTTTTGGCAAACTATCAGCCATAAACGGATTTGATAATTCTTTACCGGTTAGCCGTGTACTCCGGAATAGCCAATTCTTTCTTGTTGGTTAGACATGGTGAATTGATAACCATTTGTTGGTGTGGTGGTGAAAACGACCCCTGGTGAACGTTCAGCCTGTGGCCATCCCGTTCAAGGATCTATGATGCTTTAGCCTTAAGGCAAGGAGATTCTTCCTATATGTTCCGACTTTACTCCGATTGGCTTTAAGTTTATAAACTTAAGAGCTGATGTTGAAAAACAAACTTCTGATGTTGTAAAACTTCTGACTTGTAACATTTTAAAATCACTTAACTTTTGAAATCTTTTTGATAAAAAGTTTAAGTATAAAAATAAGTCTTTGAAAATTTTAAGCAACATATGGGTACCTGAGGTCCAGAGGTCTCTGGTTACACGTCTGATGGTGACCTCTGATGGTGACCTCTGATGGTGAACTCTGATGGTGTGAGCTCTGGTGGCTACCTCTGATAGGTGCAAGCTCTGAAGGTGACATCTGATGATGATGGGTGCGACCTCTGATGGTTACACATCTGATGAGGAGCTCTGACCTCTGGTGGGTGCAACCTCTTGGGTGTAAAGTACTAACCAAGTACTAACCTCTGATGGTGGGAAAGAGAAGAGGTTATGATGGTTGTATGGGACTGCTGGAGGTATACAAATAGCCCAGATGTCGTCTTCTTTCTTTGCCTTGGTTTGCGGTAATGACATGTACCTGATTGACCAAGTCCTGAATGAGGCTTCAGGCTATGTGAAGATGACATGATTTATTGTTGGACTTCTTTTGAGTAAAGGTATCTTCTTCTTTATCTTAGTGTGAGGAAATAATTCTTGAGTGACCAAGTCCTTTAAATGCTGAAGGCTCTGAAGATAACATATTGAGTGTCTTGCACTCGAACCTTTGGTGTGTGCCAAGAGTAGTACTTGGTGTGGCTCTCCAAGGGTATTAAACTACTTTGGTTAACGGTTCATTACAAACCTATGAAGGTTAGGATTACCCCTGATGTGATTTGGTTGTTGTTGAGAATGAAAGTGAGAAAGATGATGGGGATGAACGAAGGAATTTTTTTTGTTTTGGTTTTGTGAGAGTGATTGTGGGGTTGTATGGATATAGGTAGGTATATCATTGTTGCATATAGATCACGGCTGCGTGTATGTCACAGCGGCATCTATATCACAGCGGTGTGTAGATGTCCGTGTTTCTCTCCCCCTCAAAATATGCAGCTTTAACAGCATCTTTTGACTCCGATTAACCTCTTATCACATCAACCAAAATGCGTACAACGCGCCTCAACTCATTTGAGTTTGGATAAAAATCCACCAACATACCAAGTATATGGAGTATTCATCATCAGATACCTCAAACTTTGTAAGTTTGGACGTCTCAGCTACTGCTTTTAACCTGAAGAAATGTTCTGGTTTACTGAAGGAAATCAAGTATAAAACTACCTGAAGGAGAGTTCTCTTCAGCGAACTCTGGGGTTCGGAGACACCGGGTTGGGGGTACAATGGCTGTGAGTTCTCTGGGTTCTCGACCTCTGGGTTCTCAACCTCTGGTGAAGCATCGACCCCTGAGGTTCTATCATAATAAATCATAACACCGGAAGAATCAGCGATCTTGATGGTTATGATTCAACAACAACGATCAATGGCCAGCTTTGGTCATTCAGAGACCTGGGGACAGGGGGTCGCTGATTTTAAGTCCAGTGATTTGGAGGCCGCTGGTAGTATAACTTCAATACCAACTTAATGAATAAACCCATTCATTTCTTACACCCCTCGCTGATGATTTTTGTCAGCTTGATTTACCAGCGCTCCGCTCCCCTCTGTGTGTCGACCTCTATGTACCTCCTCTTATGGCTCTCCTATCTTTCCTGTGTGAGTCGACCTCTGTGCATCGGTGTGTGCATCTTCATCTGTGCATCGACCGCCATCACATCGACCGCCATTAGGACATGTTTTATCAGACCTCCTCTGATGTATACGAATTGTGCTAATGTGATGATGTATACAAAACATGTTTGAGCCCTTAATGGTTTATCGCAACCTTTGAAGTTATCAACATTTGTGATAACTTTAACCTCTGACCTATAACCTAGTTCGATATATGTCCAGTGACTATCCATTGTGAGGTGGTCCGGTTGTGAAGTGAGCTGATGAGTGGCCATTTTACAGGCCCTCTGCGAGTTTAGTGACATAGAAATCTGTGGTTTGCCAACACTCAGCGGTTGTGGCTGTGTGTGAGGTTGAGGGTTCAGAGACAGGGCTTCACTGTGAGATGACCTATCTGCATCATCGCATGTGCATCGACCCCTGATGTTGAGCTGTTGAACCCCTGAAGTGGTTGAACACATGTGGTGTAAACCCCTGTGATTGGGTCATTGGCTGGTCTTTGTGGTTGTTTTTTGTGACTGTGGTTGTGTGCGGGTTCAACGACTAGGGTCACAACGGTTGAGGTTCACAGCCTATTTGGTTATGGGTACATATTCAGCAACCTCGAGGGTAGGCTGTGGCCGTGTCTGGGTCTGAGTGCTTGTTTTGTTTAAAGTGTCACTTTGAATGAAACAAATGATCATTATTATTGATCATTCTCTGAAAGTTAACACCCATTGCAACATTTGACAACAACTTTCACCCCAAGCATCTGATAATTCTCACCATTAACCTTCATACAGTTAATGGTCGTTGGTCTGGGGTTTCACATGGACATTGGTAGCTTGGGTTCAGCGAGCTGGGTTTTCTGATTACCTGATAATCATCAGTCACTCATAATAACATCTGCCCATGTACCATTTCAGCTTTGGTCGGGGCCTGTTCACCTACCCGATTATCTCAGTGGGCTTAGCGGCCTGAGTTTTGGACCACTTCAATGATAAGGGGTTTCAAATAGAGCCTGCACAGCGGTTAGAGGGTTCATACAAATGACCCATGTCAGTTTCCCAACCTCTGACTTTACTTCATACCACAACTATAGCTGATAATTGTATCAGCTTCTTATCAACACCCTTTTTAATATCACTGTTCCTTTTTTTAACAGCTTCCATGCGACTCCCCAGCTGATCATTTATCAGCCTTTTCAACATACCCAGCGATTCAAAATCTAAGAAGTCAGTGACCTTTGTCTTCTCATCATAGGTCAGCTTTGCTGTTTTGTCAACATCGTTTCACGAACACACAACTACAACATCCATCACCTCTCATTCACACGCCACTTTCTTCTTTTATTCACTGATTTCTTTATCAATTGAAGAATCGTTTAAGCAGCCAACCCAACTACTTAAATATCCGACGACGTCACTATTCTTGGTAGCATCACTCGACATTCAATACCCCTCGATAACATCAATATAACAACAATCCTTTGGTTCTATTCAGACCAATGCCTCATATCCATTTTCATCCTGTGTACTTTAATTCTAAAACCACCTTTGATATCATCTTCGTTTATGAACAATCACTTCAGCAACTGTCCATATCAAACCCACTACTGAAACCGAAAATCAAATAAATCACCACTTCATCAATTCTTAGTTAATATGTAACCACTTCATCTTATCCTGATGAACAAACCCATCAACTTTCCCACCGAAATCACCAACTCTTTACCTACCTCCAAAAAGTAACAATCGATCTTCACTTATAATTTCAATTTTTTTGTGAGGATTAGTAAATATTGATGTAATATCAATACTCTACATATCGTGTGTGCATCAAGACTGTTTATTGTACATATGAAGACCTTGAGTTGAGTTCGAGATTGATTTGGGTTTTGTGGATTTTGATTTGATTTCAAATTGATGAAGATGAGTGCACCTGTGGGTGAATTTTGTTTATGGTGGGTGTAACGTAAAGATGGAACAAGTATGTGTTGTGATATTCCTTTTTAATGAATGTGAGTGACGGTGGGGGATATGGAGTATAGATGATGGATAGGATTAAATGAGCGTAGGTGGTGATGAATTTGTTTTTTTTGTTAAAGTGATCTTTTAATTTGTCACATTCGGTGATTGTTTGAGATTTTAATTGTGATTTGGTTATGGTGAAACAAAGATTCGTGTGTGTAGATTTTGGATTTGGTGGAATAAGATTTTGAGATATGAAGAATAGAAAGAGACGGTGAAGGTTTGTTTATGTTTTTGGTTGACACGTGAATAGGATGGGGAGAATAGGATAAGATTTTAGGTGGTGGTGGGTAGGTAGATCAAATAGCAGTGTATTATTTCCTCCTTAAAAACTGCACAGACTACATTAGCAGTAGCAGTTTTTTTTAATCAACACTGAAATTTGACGATCTAAATATGTTATTAGCAGTCTTATACTGAACGGATCTGGATAGTAAATTAATCCAACCCGCTCTGATACCACTTGTTGGTCCATGACACTTGTGCAAACATCGAATACATGAAGATCTATAAAGAACAATTGCACAATTAAACCAATTGACTAACTAATAACAAAGCTTGTACTTTTCATCGTTTGTATATCTTATTAATAATGAATCAACAAATATACAAGACTTTCCCGGTTGTTTGCGGAATAACAACCGGGCGATGAATGACAAACTAAACTCCCATGTTCATAGCTAGCTAAGCATATGCAACAATGGGAGGATGAAACCCCTATCCACTAAAGTGTTACATGTGTGTTTTATGTGGTGGGAATCATTGACTATTCTATTACAAGTACCACATATATATAGTGGGAGTGTGAAGCTTCCTTGAGAAGCTTTACCGAAATACAAGTAACCACCTTATACTTTGTAGTCTTCCTTTTTGCACCTTTGACAAAGTCATCCTCTTTGTCTTCATTGCTAATAAGACTTGTTCCCACTGATAATAAAGACACTTCTTCAGGTCTTCTTAACATATTCAGGTCTTGTAAAGAAGTAATAGTCTTGAGGAGTTAGTAAGCTATTATGTCATCACTTACTAACTCCATCATCCTTGATTCTTTGCACACTTACTTAGATCGGCCTCAGCTAATGACGAGTCTATCTCGTAGACTCTAAAGAACTCTAAAGAATGACACACTGAACTTGTAACATACGTAAGTTCAGTGATTAACACTACTTAGGATACTTTACATCCAAATCCTGTGCAAGGGAAAATCATGCACTGAATTGGCCCAACAAGGCTGAATACTCACTAGAGGAACTTACATGAGTTAAGCTTCGGTTCATGAACTAAATAGCAATAATAACGGTTTCGGACTATGGTAATTGTACATAACCATTTTCCCTATTTCTTGTTACAAATGAATGCTTGTGTTCCGCACCTTTACTGCTAAACCTATGAATATCACTCAACTTTATGTTGACGATTTTACATGTTTAATCTCAGGTATTATTACTTAGCTTTGCTTTGATGGGAGCCCACATGATATTATCGCAGCTTTGAGATTTCTGTGTATATTAAACTTTGGTTTTATCTAAAAACCGTCAGAAGATTTTTCAGTATTTTTGGTAACTATATGTTATAAATCATGATGAAATAATAAATTTTTCCGCATATAAAACTCTGGGACCTATGTTTAAAACTATGATCTTTTATGATGTAATGTACATGTTTTTATTACGTCAACTTTGTGTCAATACTAATTCATTGTTTCTTGTACCATGACGTGGAACCCCCTTGTTGCCTAGTTGTTCCCTTGTATGATTTTGGGGGTCTCACAGATTGGTATCAAAGCGATGGTTATAGGGAACTTAGTCGTTTTTCAAAACTTAGTCTATAACCAAAAGTTCAAATATTTCATGTTTCTAAGTGTCAACCATAGAATCTGCCAATGTTGTTCGATATCTGCGCGGGTAACTCTCTAATCCTTATTATTTATTTTAATTATCATTGTAGTATTTCATCTCTTGATTACATGTTGAAATATTACATTACCCTAATGACGATAATTACTATGTCTTTTCAAAACCTTGTGCTTCATGAATTATCAATGGATATTACTTGATTACATATGCTCTTACTACATTTCTTGAATTCTTGTTCTTGTGAATTGACCTTGTTACAACGATGTCATATTGTTATGACATTACATACTTGCATTCGGAGCGCGTATGCTGCCGACTTTTTATACTCACTTTTATTGCTACCTATTTTATGCGTGATTCGACTAACCTTATATACTCGTTCGTTTTGGACCGCTTGTTTTTCTCGACTCATTCTGTTACATCTTGTGCATACTCTTGTGATACCATTGTTTGGGATTAAGAAGTGTTGCTTTCAATGAAACTTCTAATTTTCTTTTTACTATCGTGCATGTTACCTTCATTGTTTACCACCTTTAAGATATCAGTTTAGATATCTAAAATGCTTTCCGGCCATTTGTGATTTGATGTCTTGAAAAATAGCCTATCGACCATTGTGTAGCTCAATGTGTCTCCGAAAAAGACTAAAGGACATCGTGTGAGTCACACATCTCGAGGCATTCCTTGAATCAGTGTTGATCAATATCGTGGGTTTTTGTAACCTTGATTAACCTTTACGTCACCGTTTTACACGACACTTGTACATGGATTACATTTTATTTCATTGACCATTCTACGTCCCGACTTTGAATTACAACGTTCGTTGTACCTTGAAAACATCATCGTCATCTTGTAATTCATATCCTATGATTTAATGTGGTGCATGTTTGGAATACGATTCTAATTCTATAAACTTGTTTCCTTTCTTTTTCATTAAACCTCCTCGCTCCAGGAGTGCGACTTGTTAATATTCCGTTTCTTTCTCGATATATCATGTGATTTTGGAAAATCACACTGCCAAGAGACCTTCCTACATTGTATCTTGAAATCGAAGACACAGATGCCATGCGTCGTTTTTTATCTCTCAGATTATCTTTGGTATTCATAAACCAATTTTATACTATGTTTTACTTTACAGGCTTAATTATACAACCTATTCTTCTTCGTCTTTATGGAATCCACAAGTCATGTGTGTACATAAATTTTGGGTTGTCATGAAGTTTAATTTAATTTCAAGGTGTGTCGAAAAATATACTTTCTGCAGGAATGTTACATGTAATTTAACGATGTCGAGAAAATATTTCTATAAACTTTAGACATAAAAATATATTCCTACTTGTTGAAGACGTTCGTTTAGGACATAAAATTCGACTCGGAGATCTTAAAAACGAGCAAGTTACGCTCAGTTGAAATTGTAAAATTGAAGAACTTATTTATGCGTATTTCTAAAATATCATTTTGTTGACAGATTTAGTACGAGGGCATTTTCGTCCATTTCTGATCCGTTTCAAGTCTCGAGTAAAACTAGAAAGTTGTTCAAAACATCGTTTTACATCAAACTGCATTAGACTTTGAGTCTTAAAAATGTCATTAGCAAGTCAATTGGTTCGGTCGAACCCCAAAAGACAAAGTTGACTAAAAAGGTCAAAACTGATAAAAAAATGATTTCAAGCGTTTTGAGCTCGTAAAACTCTAATGAATGGTATTTTACAACTATGAAACATTAATTGCATTTGAAAACGTTTAAAAATAGTAACTTTGAGCCCGATCATACATAAATCTTGAACTTTTAGAACCAAGTGATTTGATAAACCAATGATGAACTACATGTTTCGAAAAATGTGTACACTATTACACGTTACTATTTACATGTTCAATTCCTAAACTTTCCTAAAATAGAAACTTTTCGGAGTGGTATACTATTTGGGAACTGATACTTTACTTTCTTAAAAGTATATTTATGTCAAATAAATTACGACATGAGCACCTATGGATTCCTCTATCTTTCTTTTATATATGACTTAATTGTCATTCTAAGTTGTGCTTCCTTGCTTCTATCGTACCACTGATTTGGACCGAGGTTTGAAGTTCTTGTTTTCATATCTTTTGTTATCATTTTGACACGTGTCTCAAGACGATTCCTGCTAAACCTTTTGAAACTTTATCACCTTGTAACAATTTCATCATTGTCTGATGAACTACTCCTTACTACTGTCGTGTATGTTGGGAATAAAATGAAGCCAAGACACTTAGACGCTGACAAGAGAAAATTGGACGTTGATAGGAAGAAATCAAGCGTTGTCAGATCAAGCGTTGACAAGAAGAAGTCAAGCGTTGATGAGAAGAATTCAAGCACTGATAGAATACTTAGTATACACGTTTTATGTTTCTAGTAAAGATATGTTCGACAATGTATTTCTTATGTTTATATTTACCTAAAATAGTTGATACATAGACTCTTGTACAAGGTTCCTTAATCTATAAAAGGAGGCCTTTAGGTTTTAGTTCGATATGCGTTTTTACACTTTCATTGTATGCAAGTTTGATTATCAATCAAAGTGAAAGTTTGGTTTATTCTGTTTGTGTGTTCTTGTTCTAATTATTAATTCCGCATAATACTTAGATTGTTTCATATACAACAAAGTTTCTCTAAGTGTTTAACTTGATTCATTATCGTTTACACAAAGCTAAATTGATCTAAGTTTGGGATCAACAAGTGGTATCAGAGCTTGTTGAGGAACTTTGATCTAAAGAACACAAAACCCTAAAAACCCTAAATCACCAAAAACCCTAGTTTTTCAAGAAACCCTAAAAACCAGACAATATGTCTACTCCAGAATTGACCTCTTCCTCAATCCATAACCTAAAAAACCGCATGCTAGACCCTAACAACTTTGAGCTATGGAAGTTCAATTTTGAGCAGTACCTTCAAATCCGTGACCACACCCTATGGGAAATTATTGAATATGGAAACACATTCGATAAGGCTGCCAAGATTCAAGCTGCTATTACTTTAAGATCAACTCCAGGCTCAACTGAAGAGGATCAAAAATAACAACCTACAGATGGGAGATCTGTCTCAACTAAGGATATTGCAAAGAGAATGAACGACGTGAAAACTCTAAGCATTCTCAAACTTTCTTTGGGACCAGCCAATCAGCACAAGTATAGAGGTTTTGAGTCTGTCAAAGAGCTTTGGGCAGCCCTTCAAGTCAATTATGGTGGTAATGATGATACTGCCTCAGAGAAGAAGAAGCGACTCTTGCATGAGTATGTTGTGTTCAAAGCCCTTCCCAATGAAAAGCTAAGTGGGGTGAGAAGCGGACTTCTTGACATCACAAGCAAACTGTCCTTTATAATAACAGTGTATAATGATGCTGATATCATTACCACCTTCCTTAAAAGTCTTGGTGATGCATGGAAGATTGAAGCAAGGTCTATTATTGCTACCAATGCTCACAAATGTTCCACTTTTGATGACGTCGATTGTTTCGATAATTAATATTATCGACGATTTCGTTTTAATTACGTGTTAAGTCGTGTCGGGAGACCATATTATCATATCTATGATGTATTTTAACTTTTGAAAAGTATTTTTACGAAACTTGAGCCTCGTAAATATTTTCAAAATTTACTAATAATCATTTTCTATCCTTTAAACTATTAAATTGCTTTTAACTTCAAAAGAATACACAATTGGCAAAACTAGCCCTCCATCCCACTATATAAACTATTCTTTTTACAACCAACCTCATTCTAATCACTAAAAACACACACACAACCAAAATTTTCATCTCTCTAAGATTTGCCGCCACCCTCTCTACCACAAAACCACCAAAAATCTTGATTTTTAACATGTTTTAGCTAAAACTAAATCAAGTCCCATTCTTGAAATCTAATGATGATCATTTTGATCCAACTTTTGTACACATGCAACAAGTTTTAAGATTTCTTATGATTTTATGGTTAGTAAGTGTTTGATCATCATGCATGTGATAATCTTGGTAAGATTGATTTTATGATTTTACGTAGTCGTTGTTTCGTTCTAGGTATCTTAACGAATTGATCAAGGTTTGAAGTGGAGAAATCGTTCTTGGCGAATAAAAGAAAAGTTTGGTTTTCTATTTCTACTTAAAAGGTAAAAGCGAAGCGTAATAAAAATAAACCAAAAACAAATAACTAATAATAAAGGAGCAAAACAAATAATTAAACGTAAATTAAAGCAAAACAATTAATAAAACTAAACGAAGAAATTAACTTTTGACTAAAAAATAAAATTAACCTAATGAAAAAAGAGAAAATAAAACTAAGATGGTACTTTAAAGCTAAACGAGGCAAAACCTAAAATGGGTACTAAATAAAAGATAAAACTAGAACTTTACGAAAAAATATTAATTTTAAAATTAGACGAAAAATTCAAATTGTTAGAAATATTTAAAGTGATGGTCATATAATATACCGTTGCGAAGCTCTTGGAAAATGCTATTCATCGGTGTCGAGAGTTCTATGTTACTGTTATGTATGTAACGGGAATTAGTCCCGAACACACAAATGAGGAAGGCCTCCTAACCTTGTAAGCCTTAGTATAAATGGCACATCCAACCTCATTTGTGTGTGTGTCTCTCATAGTATTTTCCTCCCTTCTTGTTTTAGAGAGAGAAACTCTCCTTAGTTTCTCTCACTAGGAACACACTACTTTGTATCTTTCTTCCTTCTTCTTCATCTAATCTAATCCTTCCTTCTTAGTTTTAATCTTGTTCTTCATCATCTCCATTTATATATCCTATATAGTCGTGTGTATCAATCCTACAAGTGGTATCATTCGCCAAGGGATTCGTATTTAAGCATTTCGTGAGTTTTTGATTTTTTTTACCAAAGCTTCAAAAACAATTTCGTGTTTTTTTAGTGTTCTTAAGTCGTATACCCTCTTTATTCGTGTATTAGTGATTTGAGTATCTTGGATTGGTTAAAACACAAATCTTTTGGTTCAAAAGTTAAGCATTCTCTTATTTTCAACTTTCCGAATTTCTTGCAACTCATTCCATTGGAAAGTACAAGAAAGTAAGGCTCGATCGCAATAACCCAAGGGTTTTACTTTGCGATCACAAGGATTCAGACACCTTATTCCGACGATTATTTCGATCGCTCATTGCGATCGAGGATTATGACGGGTTTTAAGGGTTATTGAGACGTTACTCTGTCCAAATATTTTTAGCCATATTGCGATCAGGATTCCGATAATATCACATCCCGATACTTGGTGCATTCCGACAGATCCTACATTCAGATGGAAGGACATTCCGATAGAAGTACATTCCGATAGAAGGACATTCTGATAGAAGGACATTCCGACAGTATTCCGACAGATCCACATTCTGATAGAATATTCCGATACCATTCCGATAGATCATTCTGATCAACATTCCAATAGATCATTCTGATCAACATTCCGATAGAATATTCCGATGGGCATTCCGATAGAAATTTTGTTTGAGTAATTTTTAGACTTAGCCACCATCTAGACTAGTCCCGGTGTAGATACGTAAATCTTGCTTATGTTTTAGAGAGAGAAAGAGATAGAGAGATGGTGGATTACACACAATTCTAGAGAGAGAAACAAATGTTTACTATGTGAAAATGAATAACCACACACCCTCTCCACCTAAGGAGAGGGTTTATATACCCAAGCCCTTGTCATGGGCTTGGGCTTACATTTGGGCCGACCTACACATGTTGTAGGCTAGGCTTGTTCTAGTTTGTTAAATAAAGATAATTAACTAAACTACGAGCTATTACATAGACTATCGTTGGAGTGACCGATCCTTCTTAATACGTAAAACGTATTTCCAACAATCTCCCCCTAAGGGAGGTCACTACAAACAAGGGCATTACCCAAGTTACAATAATAAGATAAACCTAGCATACTATGCTTGTCTTGAGCTCGTAGTCTTAGTCTTTCTTTTTCTTTTCCTTTTCTGGTGAACATGCTGATGTGATCTTTGATATCAATCTTTAGCATTAATCTCTTGCCTTGATCTTGTGCATCCTTCACTTGTAAACTTCGCCTCTTCGTGACCTCACGTCCCACATACTTATACCTGAGTAATTCTTGAAATCTTCAGAGTTCGATACATCGGAAGACTTAACTTTTAGGCTTTCTTGAATTAGATGAGGTATCAAGTGCATAAAGTATAAGCATGCGGGGACGACTTCTTCTTGGATCCCGCAACGCCACCGTCTTCAAATGTCGCAACATAAGTAGACACGAACGAAATGGCTTTGAACATTTCATTCTAATTCAGTAGCATTTTACCTCCGGTCGGTGAAGACCGTTGGACGATATAAAATATCGTACTTGTGGCAGGTAGATTTAATTAAAAATCTCTTGGACAAGATTTCGCGGGTAAACCAGTTCTCTTTACTCGACCGTCCAAAGCTGACTGCGAACGTAAAGAGTGAATCATTTGGATAAAATTATCCGCATGATTGAAGCCATCAATTCTGATTCCTGGAACAAGTTTGATTCATTAAAGAATCGCACTATCGTTGCTTTCCAGTTGTCACGAGCTTAATTCATATTGAATCTTGCAAGTTACCTACCAAGTGCTGTTTGAGGTTAACACTAGAAGGATTTCCACTCATCACTGTGAACACTAAGGTATCACTCTGAGTGGTCTGGCAAGATCACTAAGATATTGCGTAGAGGCCTGGAACGTGTTTAAGTTCAGCTAAGAATTAAACCCCTGTTGCTTTCCAGTTATCACAAGTTCGATTAATAAAGAATTGCACAAGTCACCTACCATGAGCTTTTTGATATTCGCTCAAGAAGGATTTCCATCTTCATTGTAAATACTTTCGTATTACTCGGATGTTCAGGCAAGATCATGAAGATTTTGCGTAGGACTCTTAATATCCTTCTTACTTTTCACAGTGTGTGAAGAAGCAAGGAATTATGAAAGTGTGTCCTAATGAGATATTTGATGATCTCAAATGGCTCTAGACTCGATCGTGCACTTTGGATTTTAGTGATCGGAGGCTGGAGAGGAGTGCCACCATTTCAATACCAATTTATTCGGAGTGAATAAATCAATAGATAATGTGTTGTCTCCGTGTGATTAAAACAAATATCTTTTGAGAGATATCTGAGTTAGCTGGGATGGGTTATGCATTGCATCACTAGGTCCATGATGTCTATCTTCAATATCGAGCATCATTAAAATGATCTCAATAGCAAATGTATTGACCCGGTTTCTGCCTAAGGTTGTAAGGAGGGCTTCTTTCTTTACACCCTTTATCTTTACAATTCTTTTTCATTCTTCAACCCCTTCAATGCTTACCAATACGTCATAACTAGCACCTTGTTGTGATTGTTCCAGTGCTAACTTAAGTACTTGGTCGGCATTCAGCTACGTTCACAATCTTTCTCCACCTTTCCTAGGGACTACTATTTCTAGCTATAGAATGTCCTTGGGAAGATTCCTCCGGTTCTGGAAGAATCATAGGACTTAACCTATCCTACCATCCTTATGTCACCACAATCTTCATCGTCGTGAAATAAATGGGTTTTGGGTAAGTATATGTCACCATGAAAATCAATTTTGATATGCAAATCTGTTTTGCTCCCCCTTAACATATGCCACGATATTCGAAAACATTTCACACATGTCGGGACGAGCCAACACATTAAGTCAAACCATTTGTGATAATATCCCATATTAAATCACATTTTCTCCCCATATTAAAAATATTAACCCAATCGATGTTTTTAATATCAATTGATTTAATGAAGTTTTAACAAAGGTTTTGGGAAGAAAAATGCAAGTCCGTTTTATCTTCATGATACCAAATGTTTGAGTGATACCAATTTGTAACATGATCACACATTCACCATATTAGAAAAAATTGACAAGGTTGGAGTGTTGGACCTGATTGATGAGAACATCATATGATAAGATCAAATGGTTCTTGTCAACATATGTTGGTCGCCTCGTCACGTCTGAAGTCATCTCTTGACACCACATGTACGATTGGTATTGTTGTCTTGATGCCAACTTGTGAGCTTGGCACTTTCAGCATCGAAGATTCTGAATGCTTGACAATTTCTCCCCCTCAATTGTTGACCCGTGTTCTATTGAAAGAGTTGTAGTCATCGGTTGAGTAGTCGCATCGTCGAGTATGTAGATACCAATTGTAGATTGCTATGGTTGTAGAGATGATAGCTTTATAAAAAATAAGACTTCTCTTGTTTTAACAAATAAATGCACTGAAACGTACATAGATTTGTGTTAGAACAAGTTATAAAGTAAACTTGATCCCTTACAAGGTTTTAAAGTAAACCTTTCCCGAGAAAATTAATTCCTGTTGTGAGCCAAAGCTTTCATAAGAAATACTTGACTTTAATATGAAAACCAGGTTGCAGTCTGAAATAACTACAAGCCATATGGGCATGTTTTATGAAATATTTACAACTATTGTACGAACTCTATTTATGGCGCCGTGTCAATATTAATCAACATTTCTAAGGCCGTAAATATTATCGTACCAAAAGACATGCCTTTGAAAAATAAAGTAAAAATATTTTTGGATTGTTCTAGATTTTTCAATTTTTATGGTTTTTATATGGTTTTATATTTTTGTATTTTGCTTTTGTGGATAAAAATATAAACAATATATACAGATGATCACCAAGGATACGGAGAATAGTTTACCGTCACTATTCTTTCGCTTCATCTGCCAATTCCTTCAGAGTCTCAGGCGAGAAAGTTCTCATTCCTAGCTTGTCGGTCAAAAATTCAATTCGAGCGCGATCTAAAGCCTTCGTGAAAATATCCGCCAATTGATACTCAGATCGGACAAAGTAAAGCTCGATCACTCCATTTTCCACTTGCTCCTTGATGAAGTGGTAGCGAATTTCAATGTGCTTTGACCGGGAGAATTGAACGTTGTTGCAGCATAAGGCAATTGCACTCTTGTTGTCACAGTACATCGGAATTTTGTTGAAACCTAGACCATAGTCGGTTAATTGCGATCTCATCCAAATAATTTGAGAACAGCAACCGGACATAGCTATGTATTCTGCTTCCGTACTTGAAATTGCAGCGCTTTTCTGCCTTTTCGATGCCCAACTGATTAGTCGATCTCCTAGTAGTTACAAAGTTCCACTCGTGCTACGCCTTGTATCTTGACAACCCGCGTGATCTGCATATGCATATGCCATTAGTGCAATCGAAGAGTCCTTCGAATACCAAAGTCCCCGATTAATGGTTCCTTTAAGATATCGAAAGATCCGTTTCACATTGGCCAAGTGTAACTCAGTAGGCCGATTTTGATACCGAGCACACATACATATAGCAAACTGAAGATCAGGTCGACTAGCTGTGATATACAGAAGAGTGCCGATCATTCCACGATAAAGTGTCAGATCAACGGCAACTTCAAGTGGATCTGCATCAAGCTTAGTTCGTTCCACCATTGGAGTATCCACGGGGTCGCAAGATTCCATCTTATATTTCTTAAGCGATTCAAGGGCATACTTGGATTGATTGATAAAGATGCCTCTGGGACTCTGAGATATCTGAAGACCTAAGAAGAATGATACCTTGCCCATCATTGACATCTTAAACTTGGAAGACATGAGTGTCCCAAACTCATCCGATAAGGTTTGGGTCGAGGCTTCAAATATAATATCATCAACATATATTTGTACCATAATCATATCTTTACCTTGTTTCTGAATGAATAGCGTGGGATCCACCTTGCCTTTAGCGAAGCCTTGCGTAATGAGGAATTGTGACAATAGATCATACCATGCGCGCGGAGCTTGCTTCAACCTATAGAGAGCCTTCTTAAGCTTGTACACATGATTAGGATATTTAGGATTCACAAAACCATCCAGCTGTTGAACATAGACCTCTTCCTTGATTTCACCATTAAGAAATGGCGTCTTCACATCCATCTGATAGACGATCATATTCATATGGGCTGCATAAGCGAGGAATAGTCTAATAGCTTCCAAACGGGCAACAAGTGCAAAGGATTCCATAAAGTCGATGCCCAATAATTGCTTGTATCCACGAGCTACTAGTCGAGCTTTGTTCTTCAATATTCCACTTAACTCATCGAGTTTCACCTTGTAAACCCATTTCAAAGTGAGTAACTGCACTTGATCCGGGCATGGGACAAGTTCCCATACTTCAAGACGTATGAATTCATTGAGTTCTTCTTGCATAGCTTCTATCCAACAAGATTGAGTAAAAGCTTCTTGCCATGTCTTAGGTTCAACTTCAGTGAGAAAAGCATCAAAATGACAAATATTGCACTTTCTTGTAACTGAATTCGTGTGGATACCGGACGATTAGGGTCACCAATAATAGAATCTATAGGATGATCCTTTGTCCACTTGCTTTCATCTTCACGAATCCGTGGATTGGAGTAAACTGTAGAAGGAGCTTCCTCTAAGGTGGACGACCCGACTTGATTAGGGTCGGGAATAAGTACACCAAAGAATGGAAGTTCACGCATTTGAGCGAATTCCAAATCGTGATCATTATCATCCTCTTCATCATCAATAGGCATGACATGTGTAGTTGAAACATGTGTTGGTTGAGAATTACTTGTTGAAGGTATATCTTGACCAATTGTAGGTGCATATGTATCTGATTGTGCAACGGTTGCTGGTGCGACAACTTCGGTTACCGGAGCTATTACCACAGGTACTGGAGCAACAATACTTGGAGGGGTAAAGAATTCATCAAAGAACGGTTAAAACAACGTATCCCATTCCTTCCTAGTAGGTGGTGTAAATGATGATGAAGTAGGGTTGTTTGGGACAAGACCAAAACTAATATTACTGGGTCCCATTTCATGAAGTGCGGGTTCAGAGCTGCTTTGCTCAGAAGCCATTGCTGTCAGCTCATCAAAATCAACATTCATAGTTTCGAGGATCTTACGAGACTTACGATTGTAGATTCGGTATGCCTTCTTTGCGGGTGCGTAACCAATGAAAATACCAATATCAGCCTTTGGTTGAAGTTTTCCCAAATTGTCACCATCATTATTTGGATAGCAAAGAGAACCAAATACATGAAGATATGATAAATCTGGTACTTTTCCATGGAGAAGCTCATAAGGTGTTTACCATGGCGTCTACGAATTAGTGACCGGTTTTGGGTGTACACTGCGGTAGATACTGCTTCTGCCCATAAAAACAATGGAGCCTTTGCGTAAATTAACATCGTTCGAGTAGCTTCCATAAGTGTGCAATTTCGCCTTTCAACGACACCGTTTTGTTGTGGAACGCGTGCAACGGATGTTTCATGAGATATGCCAACTTCTTCATAATAATCACGCAAGATTTGATTCATAAATTCGGTTCCATTATCTGTACGAATGCGTCGGACAGTTGTGTTGAGACGCACTTGAATCATCTTGAGAAATCTGATGATGAATTTAGGTGCCTCATCTTTTGTTGTAAGAAATTTCACCCATGTAAACCGAGAGTAATCATCCACAATAACGAGGATGTACCTTTTACGACTAAGACTTTCAACACGCATTGGCCCACAAAGATCCATATGCAACAGATAAAGTTTCTCTTGGTTGGTGTCTTCCGTCTTGGGTTTGTAAGATTTCTTAGTGCTTTTCCCCATTGTACACGCGGAACACAAATGATCCTTGTGAAATGAAAGTTTAGGAAGACCACGAACAAGTTCGTTTTTCACCAAATGATTAATAGCGTCAAAGTTAAGATGAGATAACCGTCGATGCCATAACCATGACTTAGTCTTCGATGCTTTGGAGAGAAGACATACGGGAGAAGCGGCCATCATGTCTTGTAGAGACAAATTGTACAAATTATTCCCTCGAGTACCTTTCAATAAATCAACCCCTTCCAAATTACGAATGAAGCAGGTATGCTCTCGAAAAGCAACTTCTAGGTTTGCATCACAAAATTGTCCCACAGAAAATAAGTTGTGACCGAGACCTTCCACGTAATACACTCTTGAAATTATAACATTCCCAATATGATATTCACCATAACCCATTATCTTTGCAATATGATCATTACCAAATCGAACCGTACCAAGAAACTTGCTGACGAAATTTTTGAGCTGAGAGTGATCTCCGGTCATATGCTTGGAGCAACCAGAGTCCAAATACCAGAGAACAATTTGGACCACCTATTTTCAATAACAACATTAGACAATGCATTGGAAACTATTGGTTCCAGAGTGTTAGCAGATAGAAATATAAGATTAGCAGAATTGCTAGCATTGATGAGACCCTTAGATTTCCTGCGTTTTCTAATGTGAGTTTTAGCACTAACAGGTTTTACTGTTCCAACATTCTTAGGTTTTGGATTATTCGCGGGCACTACAGTGGGAGTGGACCTATTTAAAGGGCACTTGGTTCCTACAGTAATGTCAGTGTTCCTAGTTAAAGGACACGCTTGTGTTTTGGTAGCCTTGGTACTCCTAGTTAAAGGGCACGCTTTCTTCACTTCAGTGGGAGTGATCCTAGTTAAAGGGCACATATTTCCTACGATAGTGAAAGTTCTACCAGTGGGGCGCCACAACCAACCAACTTGGGTTAACACTTTCCCAGTCGGTTTCCATTCTAATCCATTTTTCCAGGCATGCATCTCATTCACATGGTCAATAAGGCAAGAATCAAGACGACTAGAAAACATAGATTCATTGCAATTCCAACATTTCAAATTAGAATTCACAGTAGGCTTAGAACGATGCACAATCGTAGAGCCTTTAGGTTTAGCTACATGATTCTTTTTATTCAAAACATAAATAACATTCCTAGGATGGTCTTTGATAGGTGTGTAAACACCCATCCTTTTTACCACTTAATTACAATAATAACCGAGCCAAAACGTGTATTTTATGTCATTTATGTCGGAATTATGCGTGGTTTGTGTTTTTGTTGTGATTTAGGACGAAAAGGTGAAAAGTGGAGAAAACACGGGATTTCACGGGCTTTTATCGAAGAAAAAGACAAAAGACGAAGTCGAAAGATCAAAAGTGCAAAAATAACGGAAGTCCAAGACCAATTCTGAAAATTTATCGAAGAAAAAGTCAAAAGACGGAAATTTACTAAAAAGCCGAAGAACTCAAGTCTTATTTATGAAGAAATGTCAAGACGAGGTAAAGAAATCCCGAGCCAAAGTCCAAGTATTAAGAAGATTAACAAAGGATTAAGAAGATCAAGGACCTAAGTGTGCAATTAAGGAAAGAAGAAAGAGGGAGGAAGCTTCCTAAGCTCCTCCCTAATCTCCCTATATATAGATTAGATTGTTCTCATTTTCAAGTTGTTGGCTACTTGACAAATAGCTTTCCACCATTTTCATTTCTTGCAACTTTATTTTTCATGTCATTTTAATTAATTGTCTTGCACTTTAATTCCTTTAATTCAAGTAAGTGTTTTTAATTTTGTTGTTGAATCTTCACTTTTAATTAAGCTTTTCTTTATCTTTCTCATCCTACTTTTCTTGTTTTTGGTTTATCTCAATTTCGGATTAAGAAAGATATCGCTTAATCTCTTTGCTTATTTGATTAAAAAGTTCACCTTTTTATTTCTATCTAAGCTTTCATACGAAATAAGCTATAAGTTTGACAATCTTATTAGCTTATTTTGTATTTAGCTTATTTACTTTTTAGTTTTCTTAAAAAGTTTAGTCTTTTTAAAGTTTGCTTATTTCGTATTTTAAAAGTTTTCAAATTTATGCTTATTGATCTTTTAATGTTTGATTTTTATAGCTTAAAGTGTTTTAGTGCTTATTGTGTTAATTTTCTTATTTTTGATCAAGCGCTTTTTAGTTAATTTTTATAAAAAGTTGTTTTTAAATATTTTTTATTATTTAGTATTTTTAAATTTTTTTAAATTTTGGTCTATTAGCTTTTTCTTAAATTTGATTTGGTTAAGTTTTTAGATAAGTGCTTATTTTGTATTTGCTTATTTGCTTATTGTTGTCATCGTAATGCTTAAGGGTTTTACCAGTACGATCGAGTAAGTGTGATTGCATAAACCCCGAGGGTTTCTACTTGCGATCCATTACTGCGATCCATAGTACGATCGTCACCACGATCACACTCCATAATCCTCACCACGATCACTTGTTGCGATCGTGGGTGCGATCATAGAGTGCGATCCAAGGTGCGATTGGCCAGTACGATTCGTGGGTAAGATCATGGAGTACGATCCCTTTTTCGCATTGAGTGTGATCGTAGCCTAGATCGCATTGAGCCATCGTAGCCAACTTTGAAACGAGCAAATACGATCATATAGTACGATGGAATAAAATTGAGTACGATGGAAGTGATAATGTCCAGCATGCATGCATGCTTAATGATTTAGCGCCAAAATGAGCAGCTAGGCTGGCTGCTTCCAGCAGCTAGCCTGCCTGCTTGTTTATTTAATAGTATTTTTCCGTAATTGTTTAGTTTTATCTGAAAGTTGTTCCGATTTTATTTTTGAAAGTTACGTATTTTTAGTTGAATTTTTCATCGATTTTTAAAATTAATATTTTTTCGTAAAGTTTAAGTTTTATCTTTTATTTAGTACCCGCTTTAGGTTTTTCCTCGTTTAGCTTTAAAGTTCCATTTTAGTTTTATTCTCTCCTTTTTCATTTAGTAAATTTTATTTTCGAGTCGATAGTTAATTTCGTCTTTTAGATTTATTTTTATTAATTGTTTCGCTTTAAATTTCGTTTTATTATTTGTTTTAATATTCGTTTTAATATCGTTTTAATTTTTAGTTTTTAATATTTACCTTGTTTTACTTTTATTATTTGAACTTATCTTTAGTTTGTTTTTAAATACTTTTTGCATTTACTTTTTAATTAGTTTTAGATAATCAACTTCCCTTTTTCTTAACTAAAAACAACTGAGTCACACATTTAACCGGAAATCAATTCGATTAGACACCGAGAAAACGAACTTTTTCAACTAGCAAAATCTCTAGTATTAAATGGCGCCGCTGCCGGCTCTTTTCGTGAAGATTAACGGTTTTCTTTGAGAGACGCGTTGGCTTTTGGGATCCGTTCACTTGTGAACGTTATTTTTCAAGTCCAAAAATTTTCTAAAATCCAAAAACATTTGAAAAATCATAAAAAGCATTTCTTTTTCAAAGTTTTGCACCAAAAATATTCTTCTTGCTTGTCTATTTTTCTTCATGGATTCGTCTTGTGTACGGTGTCGGAGACCATGGCATGGTTTTCAAACATGTCAATGGTGTACTTGTGAGCGGTGTGGTTCTGATATCGACGATACACAATTTGGATTTTGTCCATTTTGCAATTCAACAAATTCGTACTTCTCCTCTTACAATACTTTCTCACCCTCTCCCGTCTATGACGATCCTTATCCTCAAAATGCACCGGATTTTTCTCCATCCCCGTGGTGCTATAAGTGTGGGGGTCCTCACAAAAGTTTTCACTGTCCAACGGGGGATCAAAATTACTATAATTATACCCCTTCCAGTTTTGACCAACCCCTGCAATACCCAATTGATCATCAGCCTCGTCACGGGATGAGTTACCAAGAACCAATTGACGATCTTGCAACAGCCTTTCAAGAACAAAGAAACGATCTTGCTACAGCTTTTCAAGAACAAACGAAAGAGCTTTTACACACGCTGCAAACTTGTATGGAGTCATTTTTACAGCAGCAAGATCAGACGAGTACTCATATCCCTGAGCTTATTATTAGCGCTTCAGGTATTGAGGAGAGCGATGACGATATTGAGGTTATTTTCGACGAGGAGGAATTTCTAAAGCAACGTATGACTTCTCCCATTCCTCCTTCGTCTATTGCTATCACACCCGAGGAGCCCGTTGGCTCTCTCATCATGGAGGATGAGCATCTTGACGTTATCTCGGCAACTGAATCGGACAAACTCCTAAAGTCTAGTGTCGAGGAACTTGTCGTCATCCCAAGTGAGCCCGCGGGTATTCCGGAAAATCTGTGTGATGTGCCGACTTTTGCGGAGCTTACGGACAAGTTTGCTTCGCTAGTCAATGATCACATACTCACAACTCTACATGCGATATTTGATCCTCCCAACAAGAGTTCAACATGTGGTGAGTATGATCATTTCGTCTTCGAGCCCAAGATTGAGGAAATTATCGACCGAGAGCTAGCTCTTTTACCTCTGCTTCCTCCTACAAGCGAGGTCGACTTTTCCAGCATCGATGCCGAACTTGATGAGTTGGAACGCCTTATTTTTCATAATAATGACGAACCAACTCACATGCCCAAACATCCTATTCTCGAGGAGTTACCTAATCAACACTCCTCTTATGAGAATTACGTTTACCACATTCGTGAGGATTTACCTTATCAACAATCCCCACAAATGAATGATGGTTTCGTACTTGATCGTGATCTTTTCAAACGAGTTTCTACACTCCTTATCTACGATGATATCGACAAGATCTACTTTCATGAGGATAAATGCTTTGACCCGGGAGGTGCCATGGACCATTCTATGATTGATAATTTTACGGCTTTGCCAATTGGTCTGCATCCATTGTCTTTGGAGGATGACAATGTGATTCCCTTACCCACCCCACCTCCCGTCAATCTGGATTTCACTTGCTTTTCTTACATTAAGCAGACTTTCCTACCATTCAAGACTTATCCTCCCGCCTCTCCTTTGTTGATGTCCTTTGGGAACAAGGACAAGGTCTTTGATCACGGTATCACATTCGAGGCTTCCCCATGGACCATTTAATTCGGGGACGAGTCAGGCTCGTGACTCGGTTAACAAAAACAAGCGCTTTTTGGGAGGCAACCCAATTATTTATCTGTTTTCACCATAAGTGTAGGGGGTGCCCCGTGGTGTTCCTTGTTCTCTTTCTTATCATATGCAGGGATTCGAGCTTCAACGACACACTCTTGATGACGTTTGACGAACCGTGATTCCGTGTTCCCTTCTTCCTGGTTCTATCCTAAACTCTTTTCGATTCACTATTTTATATTTCTCAAATATTAAAATAGGAATCTCGTTAGTTGTCTCTTCCTTAGCAAGATTTAAACAACGTGCACAATGTCCTAAGTGTAGGGGAGTTTACTCCCACATGCTTAAACATTGAGGACAATGTTTATCTTAAGTGTAGGGGAGACTTCTATCGAAGTTTTAAGTGGACTTTTCCATTAAAATGCCTTCATTTAACCGGAAAATCATCTTTTTCAGCATTTTTCAAATTTTTAATTAACTTTGGCCATTTAGTCGTAATTTTTAAATTTTTATCCTTGCTTTCATATGTATATATCCCGCAATAAAGTCAAAAAATTTAATAAAGTGGTGTAGCTAGTTTTGAAGTCTTTGACATATTAGGCCCGTTGCGATTATTTTGACTCAACCCGAATAGACTTATCCAAGTTTATTCTAGCTAGTATCCTTAACCATGTAGACCTTAGTTGGTTTATTAGGCTAAGCATCCACGAGTCTCATTACTTGAGATTTTAAATTGTGGAGAACGAGAAATGATAGAGTCAATTATAAGTCGGTATTCTTGCACAAACACACTTGGTGTGATTATCTGCCTATTCTCCCATCACTTGCTAATAATTTATCTGCAATAAGTAAGGTCGTACGATTTGAAAAGTTACTTAGCTTCTAGCCCAAGATCGTTTAAAAGTTGCTCGGTAATGATAAGAGTTCATAGCCAAGGCATAACTTATGAAGCAGGGCGCGAAGATTGGCGAGTCCGAAAAGGCCCTAACAAGGCATGAGGATTCCATTTTATTGCTGAAGATCCAAGGTGATGTGAAAAGCATTATTCCCAAAATCAATATGAAGGATCAAGACTCACGACGAAAAGCAATTAACTCCCATAAAGATCATGGAGAAGTCTATCCGAAAAGACCCTAACAAGGTATGAGGATAAATAGATCCAAGTCTGAAAAGGAGGCGGATCGTTGTATCTCAAATCCCAATTAGCGATTGAAGAAATAATGATGAAGTCGTGGTCAACAAAGTTGGAGTACCCTTCAAAAATCTCCAAGTGAAGAAACTCTATTAACGAAGAGAAGACCATTATCTCAAGAACGTCTCTCAAGTTATGAAGTATGAAGTACATGCCAAATATCGGCCCGAGAAAGGTCTCAAATCGTGAAGCGAGTTATGCCAAGATATGAACTTTTTGATATCCCGAGAAGCAGTTTTAAGAGATTTTGTCCTTTAGCTAACTATTAATCAAATCGTCCTACTTTGCTTTCAGCCTAAATAAACTATCGCAATAAGTCCAAAAATGCATCTTCATGATCATTCTAAGACAAAAATAAAATATAAGAGATACACCTAGGAATAAGGGAGTTTAAGCATATAATTAAGCCATGTGTGTAAATGTTTGATTTGCTAACTTATAATAACAATGATCTCGTTTTCAAGCTTAGTTTGGGGAACATGAAACTTGAGAGTGATAAATCTTCGCAGCACCGAAGCCCTAATGTAAGTCTTAGATCTCTTTGCAAGTTATTTCCATATTGCTATTTTCAAGTGAAAATGGTTCTTTATCCTTTTGTTTACTTTAAAGTTTTAATTTCTCTTAGTACTTTAATTTTTGTTTAGTATGTTAATAAGGCCAAGGTTGATTGATTATGAAAAAGTGTAAATTTGCTTTGTCACTAAGCATTGCATGAGGGCATGGCAATGGTTAAGTGTAGGGGATTTGATAGGTGTGTAAACACCCATCCTTTTTACCACTTAATTACAATAATAACCGAGCCAAAACGTGTATTTTATGTCATTTATGTCGAAATTATGCGTGGTTTCTGTTTTTGTTGTGATTTAGGACGAAAAGGTGAAAAGTGGAGAAAACATAGGATTTCACGGGCTTTTATCGAAGAAAAAAGACAAAAGACGAAGTCGAAAGATCAAAAGTGCAAAAAGAACGGAAGTCCAAGACCAATTCTGAAGATTTATCGAAGAAAAAGTCAAAAGACGGAAATTTACTAAAAAGCCGAAGAACTCAAGTCTTATTTATGAAGAAATGTCAAGACGAGTTAAAGAAATCCCGAGCCAAAGTCCAAGTATTAATAAGATTAACAAAGGATTAAGAAGATCAAGGAACTAAGTGTGCAATTAAGGAAAGAAGAAAGAGGGAGGAAGCTTCCTAAGCTCCTCCCTAATCTCCCTATATATAGATTAGATTGTTCTCATTTTCAAGTTGTTGGCTACTTGACAAATAGCTTTCCACCATTTTCATTTCTTGCAACTTTATTTTTCATGTCATTTTAATTAATTGTCTTGCACTTTAATTCCTTTAATTCAAGTAAGTGTTTTTAATTTTGTTGTTGAATCTTCACTTTTAATTAAGCTTTTCTTTATCTTTCTCATCCTACTTTTCTTGTTTTTGGTTTATCTCAATTTCGGATTAAGCAAGATATTGCTTAATCTCTTTGCTTATTTGATTAAAAAGTTCACCTTTTTATTTCTATCTAAGCTTTCATACGAAATAAGCTATAAGTTTGACAATCTTATTAGCTTATTTTGTATTTAGCTTATTTACTTTTTAGTTTTCTTAAAAAGTTTAGTCTTTTTAAAGTTTGCTTATTTCGTATTTTAAAAGTTTTCAAATTTATGCTTATTGATCTTTTAATGTTTGATTTTTATAGCTTAAAGTGTTTTAGTGCTTATTGTGTTAGTTTTCTTATTTTTGATTAAGTGCTTTTTAGTTAATTTTTATAAAAAGTTGTTTTTAAATATTTTTTATTATTTAGTATTTTTAAAAGTTTTTAAATTTTGGTCTATTAGTTTTTTCTTAAATTTGATTTGGTTAAGTTTTTAGATAAGTGCTTATTTGGTATTTGCTTATTTGCTTATTGTTGCCATCGTAATGCTTAAGGGTTTTACGAGTACGATCGAGTAAGTGTGATCGCATAAACCCCGAGGGTTTCTACTTGCGATCCATTACTGCGATCCATAGTACGATCGTCACCACGATCACACTCCATAATCCTCACCACGATCACTTGTTGTGATCGTGGGTGCGATCATAGAGTGCGATCCAAGGTGCGATTGGCCAGTATGATTCGTGGGTAAGATCATGGAGTACGATCCCTTTTTCGCATTGAGTGTGATCGTAGCCTAGATCGCATTGAGCCATCGTAGCCAACTTTGAAATGAGCAAATACAATCATATAGTACGATGGAATAAAATTGAGTACGATGGAAGTGATAATGTCCAGCATGCATGCATGCTTAATGATTTAGCGCCAAAATGAGCAGCTAGGCTGGCTGCTTCCAGCAGCTAGCCTGCCTGCTTTTTTATTTAATAGTATTTTTCCGTAATTGTTTAGTTTTATCTGAAAGTTGTTCCGATTTTATTTTTGAAAGTTACGTATTTTTAGTTTAATTTTTCATCGATTTTTAAAATTAATATTTTTCGTAAAGTTTAAGTTTTATCTTTTATTTAGTACCCGCTTTAGGTTTTTCCTCGTTTAGCTTTAAAGTTCCATTTTAGTTTTATTCTCTCCTTTTTCATTTAGTAAATTTTATTTTCGACTCGATAGTTAATTTCGTCTTTTAGATTTATTTTTATTAATTGTTTCGCTTTAAATTTAGTTTTATTATTTGTTTTAATATTCGTTTTAATATCGTTTTAATTTTTAGTTTTTAATATTTACCTTGTTTTACTTTTATTATTTGAACTTATCTTTAGTTTGTTTTTAAATACTTTTTGCATTTACTTTTTAATTAGTTTTAGATAATCAACTTCCCTTTTTCTTAACTAAAAACAACTGAGTCACACATTTAACCGGAAATCAATTCGATTAGACACCGAGAAAACGAACTTTTTCAACTAGCAAAATCTCTAGTATTAGGCTTCTACTTTCTTCTTCACTTGACTACTAGATGGGGGCAAGATCCTATCATTCTTCTTGTTTCTTTTAAGCTTAGATCTTTGAGCCTTAGTAGTGGTGCTTACTCCTGTAGAAGGCAACACGGGAATATTAGAAGCTGGTTTTGATTCCGCCTTATCTTTAGTGACCGAAGTTTGAGATGGTTTAGTCCTAGGGCCATTATTAAATGGTATGATGGCTATAAGGTTCCTTTTGATTGCTCTAGAGGACGATGCTGAGACAGTGGCTGCGTTATCCACAACATTCTTACCTTTTAGGGTACGAAGTGTTTCCTTTAACTCAGCCAAGGCTAGATTTTTATCACAAATTTGTTCCCTCAAATCAGATATTTCCACCGACTTTCGATTCAATTGTTCAATCAATGATTGATTCTGTGCAATGTTATTAGCACATGCGGGCTTTACTGAATCTAAGAGTTGTATATTTTTCTGTTTTAAGTTATCAACTTTGGACAAAATCTTGGAAACTCGATTATCTAGATCAAGTTTTAAATTCTCAGCGGCCTCAAGTACGTTCACACAGTGAAGCTCCTTAGATTTCTCTATTTCTATCGGCAAGGATTTTAGCAACTTTGTCACTTGGCTGACGCTATTTTGATTGTAAATTCAATCGAAAATTCTTTTCAAAGTTTGCATCATCGATATTAACACCTTCGAATGACGTTTCAAAGATTTCTTGAATAAATTGTTGCTTGCATTCAAGCGAAATACAATGTGTTTGAATCTCATCAAAACGTTTTGAAAGCAAAGAATATGAATCTTGAAGCTTTAAAAATTCAGCGTCAGATTCGTGACAAGTACTATCTACCACATTTTCCACAGATTCAACATTATGTACAATAGAATCATTATTAACACTTTTATTCACACAGACGGAAACTATATCATGAGACATAACTTGCTTCAGAAGCTGATCATTTTGGCGTGAAACCCGTTCTATTTCAAGTAATCTGTTTTCATAAGCATCTTCCATTTCATTGAAAACACGTCTAACTTCTTCTATTTCCAAAAGCAAATCTTGATCAAGAGTACTAAGACAAGCTTTAACATTCTTTACAAACGGAACAATTTCGTCTCGAAACGCAGCTCTAGTGTGCTCAAAATTCCATTCACCTTCCGTTATGGCCGAAGCCGTTGTACGTTCCAAAATGACCTTGTCAAAATCGGCTAAGTGTTAGTGTACCGCATTTAAGTTTACGGACGCCTTACTTATCGGTGGAATTAACTTCATTAAATCCGTTTTGACAAGTGTAGGAGACATACTAGGAGGGTTTTCATTTGACAAACTTTGGGGCACAAGAACTGTTAATTCAGCTAATTCCTTTTGTAAGCGAATGCGGGTCTTTTTAGACAATTGATCTTTGCTATACTGATCATAATCAATCGTATGGAATTTTGAAAGCATTTTAGAATGAGTTTTATCCAAAAGTGACTGTGTCTCCTCAGAACTACGAACAAAAGGTGCTTCTTTCGATTTTCCAATTAGGGTCATATCATAAAGACATGGAATATATTCCTGAGCTTGTTTTGCATAACCGGGATTAGGTGGTAAATCTTGAAGACGCTTAAGTTCGAGTTCTTTAAACGATTTAGTTAAAAGATGAACCTTTTCTGTGGAAGCGTATTGTTTTAAAAGTTGTTGTTCTTTGAATTTAAGAAGTTTGGTAGCATTAATTTCCGATTCAAACTTTTTAGACTCGAGAGTTTCGAAATCCATTTTAAGTTTCTGAAAATCATTGACAACCAACTCTTTTGCTTTTAATTCATTGAAAATATTAGCTTTTAATTCATTGAAAAGATTAGCTTTTAATGATTCTATTTCTTTCAAGTGTTCAATCTTTTCAAAACGAAATTGGTCAAATTCAGAACATGTTATTTTCTCTGCTTGAGGGACCATTTCAAAAGTTTTGACCTTTTCTTTATGCAACGCAAGCTCAGCAGTTAGGTTGGAATTGGTATCTAGATTGTCTGAGGGCCATATGCATTTGATCAATAATATGTTTAGGTACCATGACCAAATCATGTTGAGCATAAGATTCCATACCCGTCGTAGCATTTGGTTGAGGTTCACTCAAATGTGTAGGATTGGGTACCATATCATTTGAGTTACTAGTTCCCGAATGCTATTTGAGGTTGTCATTTTCATGCCCAACTTGATGTTGGTTATCATCATTACCAAGATTGGTTGTGGTGGGTACCTCACTGACGACATCAGAACCGTAGTGAGAGAGATTAACAACGAGAGCAGCTTGGGCAGAGTGAATGTCATCACAATCCGAATCATATGCGTCAAGATCATCTGCTTGATAAGCTGCATTAGAAGTAGAAACGACTGTAATGCCTTTAGTATCTGCTACCCCTGGGTCTGCAAGAAATGCTAACTCCTCTGAATCCAAAATCTTCCCCTTAGACTGAGCATCAACCAAATACATCTTCTCACGATACCATGCATCATCCCTTCTCCTCTTCAGTTGAGTGCATTGCCTAGCCATATGACCTTGTCCTCGGCAATTGTAGCAAGTCACAACCTTTTGAGGACCAATGGGGCTTCCATTTCCATTAGCTTGAGAATTCACAGCTTGAGCATTCACAGTCCTTGTAGGAGGTCCATATGAATTTTGCCTTCCCTGAATAGGTTGCACTGTTACTTGACCATCTTGAACAGTAGCTTGTTGTCGAGGATTTGAAGAGGTGCGGAGCTGATTGTTTGTTGGTGTAAATCCTCTAGTAGCAACAAGTTTTGACAAGTAGGCAGTGAGATGATTTAGAACATCAGCTGGCGTATCATTTGGAGTAAAGACTGGTGCTTGGATTGGTGGAAGTTCATTAGAGTAGAAAGCTTGTGCTGGTTGTGCTTCAATTGGAAAATATCCTTGCTGAGGAGTATAGCCTACTGGAGAAGTGTTGGCTTGTGATGGTGATGTTTGATATGTTGGTTGCTGTGGAAAAGATTGTTGATGAACACTTTGTTGAAATGCTTGCTGTGGCATCATTGGTGGTTGATAAGATGGTTGTTGTGGTTGCTGATAGGTGTGTGGTGGTGGCTGCTGCAAGTATGATGGTTGTTGATAAGTATAAGCCATGTTTTGTTGAGAAGCATACATGGCAAGTTGATCATGAACTTGAGGTTTAGACAACCGAGCCTCGATCACATGGCATTCGTGTTGTCGAAGAAAAGCTTGAAGTTGATCCACATTGGTGTTATGCAAGTCCTTAGCCAATTTAACATCCGTCACATACTTTTTCCATTCTGAAGGAAGAGTGTTCAAATACTTGTTATTCAATTGAAACGTAGGAATTGCCATGCCATATATATTTAGCTCATTCAACAATAGGGTAAATCTCAAATAGTAGTTATTGAGAGTCTCCCCTGGCACATAGGCAAACTTATCAAAAGTATCATAAATCTTACACTCTCGTTCTTGTTTAGTTAACAAGGTGCCTTGCATTAGAACACGAATTCTATCCCATAACTCTTTGGCAACTTTATGTTTGCTGACGAGTTTGTAGACATCTGGAGGAAGGGCTTCGAGAATGATGTTTGTAGCATACTTATCACATTTGTCTTGAATCTTCATATCTCCAGTCAACTCACCCGTTGTGCGAGGACGAGTAGTCGTACCTTCCGTCACTGTACCATAATCTAATGGGCCATTGAGCACTGATGCCCAAATAATATGTCCATTCTCCTTGTTCAACATATAAAGTTCCATTCGGGAAGTCCAATCCTCGTACATAGACTTCTCCAACATTGGTGGACGATTATCCGTACCCGAGAGGATGGACTTATCCGTAAGAGATGTGTACTCCATTTTGATAAGTTAAGATTTACAAACGATGATCGAACAATGAGAGAAAGTAAATGTGCTTGTTGTAGTGTGTTGAAGTCGAGAAACTATGTTAAAATCCCCTAAAATTGTCTTCTTGAGAAACCAAAAATTCCACTGCAAAATTACTCACGAACGAAATTTTCAAAATCACGTTTTTTGAAAATCTTGAAAAATTCCAAAGATTCCGCAATGTGTAATTTGATATAATTTCGCAATGCTCAAATGAACAATTCCACAATGTAGAAATGTTTCAAATCCGCAAACATTATAATGAACAATTCTGCAATGTTCAATATTTGAATCCGCAATCACTAATGAACAATTCCGCAATATTCAGTATCGAATGATTCCGAAATATGTTAAAGAATTCAATTTCGCAATTCCTTGAAACCACAATTCCGCAATATAAGGAAAACAACAATTTCGCAATCCAAAGTTGCATTCAATTCCGCAATACTAATTGCGGAATTAGGGCACGATTCCGCAACTTTGCAAAGATTTCGCAATAGGCAGACTTGCAGGATTTCGCAATTCTAAACAATTTCACAATTCCACAATTGAGAAATTATACCAAATGTTGCGAAATTTGGAGAAAAACAAGGAATTCGTATGTACTTTTAGATTTTCGAATCTTGAAGCCAAAAGTGAAGCTAAACACCCAAAATTTTGCGTTTTTTAGCGATCCAAGTAACCCAAATCTCTAACACGAATATGTAGATGATTTTGGTGAAGATCAAACAACAAAAACACCAAAAAAAATTTAGACGTGGGTATTTATGATCACAAAACACACGAAATCTTATATGAACAAACACATAAACCAAACAATCATCCCATGGCTCTTGATACCATTTGTAGATACGTAAATCTTGCTTATGTTTTAGGGAGAGAAAGAGATAGAGAGATGGTGGATTACACACAATTCTAGAGAGAGAAACAAATGTTTACTATGTGAAAAATGAATAACCACACACCCTCTCCACCTAAGGAGAGGGTTTATATACCCAAGCCCTTGTCATGGGCTTGGGCTTACATTTGGGCCGGCCTACACATGTTGTAGGCTAGGCTTGTTCTAGTTTGTTTAATAAAGATAATTAACTAAACTACGAGCTATTACATGGACTATCGTTGGAGTGACCGATCCTTCTTAATACGTAAAACGTATTTCCATCACCCGGCACATAGTTTACACGAAGATTAAAAAAATATAAAAAAAGAGGTTTTTGGCGGGAAAACCATAGTAAAATTTATTTTTATCTAGACCATTTTTAGGCCATTTAAGCTTCAATTTCAAATTTTGGCAATGCGAAAAAATTTCGAATAAAAATTTAAATTTTCGGACCAAAATTCAAAATTTTAGGCCAAATTTCAAATTTTTTAGGTTTTATTTTTCATTAAAAATTTCCTTTTTTCAAACTTTTTCCCTACTAGTTATTGGCTATTTCTAACTCGATTTCAAAATTTAGTGTTTCAAATTTTTTCGGCTTACCGTTTTGTCGGGCTGAGGAATTTTTTGTCGGGCTGGAAAACATTAGGAAAAGTTTGATTTTGTTAACATTCCAACACTCGCTTTCTATGAATTGAGATCGTGTTTTCACACGACTTCTACTATGACTTATCAACAAGACAGTGATGCTGCGGGTTTTGAGCATCGTGATAGCCATGTAAGAAAGAAGAGGAATGCTGCCCATCTCCAGTCTCAGCTTCTTATAGCACAAAAGGAAGAAGCAGGAATTCCACTTCTAGCTGAAGAGTTTGATCTCATGGCATCTGCATCAGCATATGATGAGGAAGAAGAGGTGACTACTGACTCCATCTTGATGGCTAATTCGTAACAGTCATCCACATCGGTAGTTCAACCTAACAGAGCTCCTGTGTATGATTCAGACGGTTCCTCTGAGGTACACCCAAGTCTCAATGATAATGAGTTTTATAATATGTCTAATCAGGAGGAAGAGTATACTGAGTCACTCGAGCCTTCCACTGAGACACACGGGGTTCAAAAGAATAATAGCAATATTATTTCTAATGCGCCCAGTGTGGACCTTAGTGGAGATCAAGTAGCACAACCTACAACCCTTCCTGACGAGACGCATGCGTATTATAAATCATTATTTGATAAGCTTTCCAAGGATGTTGCTCATGCGAATGTGGTTAATAATAAGTTTAGAGAAACTAATGCCAATTTGACCACTGAGCTTGCGGGATATAAGGAACGGGAGAAAAGTTTTGAGATTCATCATGTTAAAATCAAGGAACGTTTTTCTAAAAGAACTAGCCAAATTTGTTGAAGACTTTAAATCTTTGGCGAAGGAGGCTGATGAATCTCTTGATAGAATTAAAATTTTGGAAAGCAACCTTGCATGTCTCTCGAAATCAAGTGACAATGGTGATTGTGTTGATAGTAACCCCGGTGCGGTAAACATCTCTGGGTCAGACAATGCAACCCTCCAAAATGAGCTTGATCATACGAAAGAGAAAATGGAGTCTTATGTCATCAAAAAGGATAACGAATTCACCGATCTTTGGAATAAATATGTCAAAAAATGTGATGAATGTAAGGATGATAAACTCTCGTATGATAAAGCTTACAATGAAATGCAACAAACAATCGAACAGTTGCAAGCTCAGTTAGGAGGTGAATGTCGTAACAGTGAGCCTTCAACAAATGTTAATCAAAAAGAGTTCACGATTCTTCAACACCGATATGATTTTCTTCAGAAACATTGTCATTCTCTTGAACTTGCTTTGCAAAACAAAGTTGGAAAAGTTCCCGATGATAGTAATTTACAAGCTAAACTCTATGAATCATTTCGTGAATTGAATGAAAGAGTAAGGATATTTCTGATCCGAAAGCTCAGTTGCAAGACAAAGACATCGCGATTGCTGAGTTGAAGAAACTTGTTGGAAAGATGGGTGGAAAAACTGTGGAACCTAAGGTTTCAAAACCAGTTGTTAGAAAACCCAATGCGTATAGAGTACCAAAGCCATCTATCTTAGGAAAACCGCCTTCTAATGTTTCTAGATTACCTCCTAATACCGATGTGCAATCAACTGTTCCAAAACCAGCCATATCACCCTATGTTCCTCCATTTAGAAAACCCACTTTTGCTAAGCCCAAGCATGTGAATCCACCTTCCACTACTCCTAAGAGTAATCCTAAGCATGTGATTCTTACGCCCATAAAGGAATCTAAAGGTTCAAATGACGTTGTTCAAATCAAAAACCCAGGGGATGGTAAGCAAACAGGGAACATTAAGAAAGTAAACCATGTGTATTCACCACCTAGTAACCAAACAACCGCTAGAGTTCAACACACTCCTAATGGAAATCAACCAAAACCTAGGACCCCTTCCCAACAACCTAGGAATTGGCTACCACCAATGAGTAGTCGTGTTTCGAACATGGTCCCTACACGGTCAGCAAACCCTAGGTACACAAGGCCTTTCGAGAATCCCAAACTCCCTGTATGTCCCACATGCAAAAAGGGCATTCAATATGGAAATTATGCTCATTGCATTCTGCAATACCTCTATGAGGTAAACTCTCGTTCCTTCTCACAGAGAAAGAATGCAGAATCCCATAAGATAACCAAGAGATTCACACCCGTCACAAAGAAAAGCAATGACAAGAAATCTTCAAGGCAGATCAGTGTAGGACCTAGTTTCTCTCCAAAGAAGTCTTCCGCTGTGCAAGAGAACACTACTCCTAGATCTAGTCTTCAGTGGAAACCAACGGGTAGGATCTTCAAGGAAGTTGGTCTTAAGTGGATTCCCATCAAGAAGGGTGATGACACCTGCTCCAGCACTAATGTGAGTGTTATGAATGTAGAAAATGCATTTGTTACTCCTAACACTAGTATTTGTGCAAACTCTTCTTTTGTCATTGCAGGTACAACAAAGGATTGTGAATCCACTTCTTCAAAGGGTTCCAATTATGTACATTCGACATCACCTCCTTCTGCTGTATAAAGGTCTATTTTGGATTATTTTTGAAAAAATTGAAAAATCAAAATACAAAAATATAAAATCTATAAAAACAAAATAAAAAATGAAAAAATCTTTCAAAAAATTCCAAAAATATTCTCCTCGACATGTCTTTCAGTTTCGATAATATGGACGTGCCTAGAAATGTCGCTCAATAACGACACGGGCATGTACATAAAGCTCGAATGAAAGTTCATATGTTTTCAAAACATGTCATTTCCTTTTTCTTCAAATAATTTACAATTACTTCAGACTGTGACTCATACCTAAAAGAAAGGAAAGTTGATCTCGGATGATAACTTATCCTAAACAATGGGAAAAGAAATTTTCTCGGTCATGAGATCTCATTAAAAACATTCCAAGTTTTTAAGCTCATGTAAACGACTTACAGTTAAATGTCAGACTGTAACTCGAACTTCAAATAAAGGAGAGTGTATCTTTAAAGATAACTTATCCTAATAACGGGTAGAGAAATCTATCTCGGGTTGAGCTTGTCACAAAACATTCAATGTTTTAAGCTCAACATAACGGCTTATAGTCACATGTCAGACTATAACCCGGTCCCTAAATAAAGGTAAGTCTTTGACTTATCTTCAACAACGAGAAATTCGTTTTTCTCGGTCATGAGCTTATATCAAAACATTCAAAGTTTTAAGCTCATGAACACAACTTTTCACGGACTTTTGAGCACATTTTTTCAAAGTATTTCAAAACTAAGTGCTCATATACTCCCCTATTTTAATTAGAATCTCTTTTTGAGGGGGAGTATAATGATTTCATAAACATTTGTTCCAAAATTTTCATGACACATTATTCTCTCCATGTTTCATCACTAGTTTCACAAAAATTTCAATTTCATGCAATTTTTGAGGGGGAGAATAGTGATTAAAATGTGATAAAAAATGCTTCATTCTTGGATAAGATCTTTTGATATAAGTGCTTTCTCTTCCTAATATGTGCAAAAACCTTCTTTTTATAATGCACATATGTAGGGGGAGAGTTTTGGTGATATAGAAAACACTCAAGGTGTAAACATTCATTTCATCAACACCTTGACTGTCTTTTCAATAAGTTTTTCTGGTTACGATATCTATACCCTTCAACACAATTATTCACGACAATATTGGTTTCAAAAGGTGGCTAGGTATTCGTCCTATGATCCAACCAGAACCAGAGGGATCTTCCCAAGGACAATCCATTAGAATTTAGATGTCCTTAGGAAAGATGGAGTAGTTGAGTGTACGGGAAAAATGCCGACTAATGACTTAAGCTAGCACTAGAACAATCGCAACAAGGTGCTAGTTATGGCGTCTTGGTAAGCATTGAAGGGGTTGAAGAATGAAAAAGAAATGTAAGGATAAAGGGTGTAAAGAAAGAAGCCCCCCATACAACTTAGGCAAAAACCGGGTCAATACATATATTATCAGAATCACTTTGATGATTTTTGATACTGAAGACAAAGCATCATGGACCCAGTGATGCAATGCACAACCCTTCCCAGCCTACTCAAGCTTCTCTCGAAAGAAGTTTGTTTTATTTTCACGGAGTTCAACTCATTTCTATCAACTTTCTCACTCCGAGATAGTAGATATTGAAAATGTGGCAGTCTGCTCCAGCCTCCGATCACCAAATAAACGTGCACTTATAGAGTCTAGAGCCAACGAGATTCATCATAAAATATCATTAGGACACTTATTCCATATATCAATTGTTGTTCATCTCTAGAACACAAGCGATAATTTACAGAGTCCTATGCTCTACCCTTGTGATATTGCCATAACATTCAGAGTGATGCTCATTAGTATTCACAGTGATGAATGGAAATCCTTCCAGTGTTAACATCAAACAGCACTGCGGTAGGTCATATGTAAGATTCAATTGAACTGAACATATGTTAACTGGAAAGCAACAGTGGTTTGATTCTTTTGTGATTCAAACTCGTTCCAGGTCTTGACGTAATATCTTTATGATCTTGCCAGAACATTCAGAGTAATACTCCTCAGTACTTACAGTGATGAATGGAAATCCTTCTAGTGTCATCATCAAACAACACTACGGAAGGTGACTTGTGGGATTCCATATGAATCTAACTTGTGTCAACTGGAAAGCAACAATGGTTTGATTCTTAATTGATTCAAACTTGTTCCAGGAAATTGAATTGACGACTTAATCATCAGAATGGAACTGCATGGTTCACTCCTTACTATGAATTATCGGTTGATATATCCAAGTATTGAGAACGGCTACCACAGTCGAAAACCCTATCAAGGAAGTTCTTTGAACTTAACTAATCACAGGTACAGTATTCGTACTATATAACGAGAAACCGGAGGAAGGCAAACGGTGGCGTAACCTGAAGAGTCGTAATTCAAGACCACATGCTCATGTAAATGAAGAAAGCTCAAGAACATCTAAAGACAAAGACTTCCGCTACTCTGATGATCAAGGGAGATTGTTAAAAAGCTTTCATCTCAAATTAAAGTTTGAGTATGTGGGGAAAGACAAAAGAACAAAAGTTGGCAAAGCATCAAGATCAAGTCAAGGCAAAGTGTTGATCCCAAACTTAGATCGATTTAGCTTTATGTATACGAGATTAGATCAAGTAATACACTTAGAAAAACCTTTGTATATGTATATAACAATCTAAGTGTTATGCGGAATTAACACTTAAACAAGAACACACAAGATTTAAACAAACTTTCACTTTGATTAATGATATCAAACTTGCTTACAATGAAAGTATTTTACGTATGAAAACTTATATTGAACATTAACCTAAAGGTCTTCTTTTATAGACATAAGAAGCCTTGTACAATAATCTACGTATCAACTATTCTAGGTAAAGATAAATATAGAAAATACATTGTTGTTCCTATCTTTACTAGAAGTAATCTAGAATACAATAAACGCGTAGAGTATATCCTTCCATCAGTGCTTGTCTTCAATGTATCAACGCTTGACTTTGTCTTGTCAACGCTTGATCTGTCAGCGTTTGTTTTACTTCTGTCAACGCTTGTTTTACTCTTGTCAGCGCTCAAGTAGACTGGCTATAATTTATTCCCAACAATCCTCCCCTAAACTTGATATCTACTCTAGTAATCAAGTTTCTGAATAAACATTAAGAACTAGGAGGAATCTTACAAACCTTCTCATATTGGTAATAAATAAATCTGATCAAATCTTTTGCCACGTCACTTGAATAATCTATCTCCAGCTGAGTGTTCTTCATCTTCTCCAAAATTTCCTTGGACATGAAATACTGACCATCTACAAGTAGATACTCAACAAACTTTGTAGAACTCAAATAATAAACTCCAGCAGCTGAATACAATCTCCATTGAAGACCACTGAGGTCATCTTCAAGATCCTTCCAAATAGTAGGATCCTCATCTTTTGGTCCACACATTCTCTTGAATGTTAACCATAGTTTTATTCCATTGACTGAAGTGGGATATTCAGTCACATACTTGGCTTCTAATAACCTCCATAGATCTACCAAGTCTTCTCTATCACAACTTGCAAACAAAGATATAAGATGGTAAAAGTGTGAACCTCTTTACCATACCTACCAATCTTCCAAAACCCACATTCATCTTCTTCATAGCTCACAATAGGGTTTCTGGAATCAAGTGGTAACATTTGTACCATATCTGAAGCTTCTAATGGTGAGAGCTTGAGGCTCCTTCTTATAACAGCTTCACTTGGATGTAATGGATCCATATCTTTGGGAAACTCAAGAGGGACTCCCTTTTTCACTGGTCTGGGAACAAACATTGCCTTCTTAAGCTCCATTTCCTCTGCAACTTCTTCTTTTCTATCATCAGAAAGAAGTCTTAGAGTGTTTTCTTCCTGCACTCTAACCCAAATGGGATAAGCTCTGCACTCCAACTCTTCAAATGATAATGCCATCAACTTCTTATAAGTCCACCCTGTTCCATGGCATCTAAGCAGCATACAGTACAACTCCTTTCTATCCCTTTTCAAATTTGAGAGAACATTGCTTGCTTTGTGTTTCAGAATGACCTTGATGTCTTTTTGTACTCTTAAAAGAATCTCCAATCCCATATCTGATCTGAAATAGTAAATTGTGGATTCTTTATGCACTTATCTTCCCAAGCATGGTACATCTGAACCACCTCTGGCATATCAAAACCAACCTGCAATTTCAACTCATTCAATTTCTCTTTGGCCAACTCATCACCATACTCAAGTCTTTCTGGCTGTTCTATGATCATAACACTTGAGTCTGAACTGGCCTCATCACTTCCTTCTTGTTCTTCTGAAGTGACAACAAAAGGTGATTCACCCACCTTCTTGCTTTCTTGTTCCACAATTTGTGCAGCCAACTTTCTATCAAATTCAATTTGTGTTGCATTCTTTGGAACAACCTCTTCTACCATAATACCCTTACCCTTATATAATGGATCAATTGTTGGTAAGGTAGATGGTAATACCTGTGAAGAAACCTCTTTGATGATGGATGATGACTGGGATACATCACCCTCATTTGCAGGTCTGTCAACGCTCTCTTTTGCTTTGTCAGCGCCCAAAATACATGTCTCAGCGCCTCTTGTGATTTCCTCCAACATGGCTGTAAATGACAATTTTAAGTTTATAGGAGAGACTAGAGACGTATCAAAACCTGTCTGTTTCTTCAAACTTGTTAGGGCCTCAGCAACATCTAAAGATTGACCATCATGAGAGCCCTTATCACTCAAAGCAATGTGAATCTGAATAGGATTAGAATGAATAACAATATGTCTTGTTTTTAAGCTAAAGCTTCAGTAGATGAAAGTAATTTATGGCACAGGAGACTAGCGCACATAAATTTTAAGAATATAAACAGGCTTGTGAGACTTGGCTTGGTTGATGGTTTGCCTGAAAAGGCCTTCCACAATGACCACTCTTGTGTTTCATGTCTTAAAGGCAAGCAGCACAAGGTCTCATTCAAGTCCAAACAGGTGCACTCTAGTACTAGACCTCTTTACTTGCTTCATATGGACCTCTTTAGTCCAACCAATATAGAAAGTTTGAATGGTAAGTCCTACTGCTTTGTCATCACAGATGACTTTTCTAGGTTTACTTGGACTTTCTTTTTAGCTATGAAGAGTGACACAGCTGACACTTTAATTGATTTTATCACTCAGATTGAGAAGAAAACTGGCAATGAAGTTAAAGTGCTTAGGAGTGATAATGGTGGTGAATTTAGGAATAAAGTGTTAGATGATTTTTGTGCCAGGAAAGGAATTACTAGGCAATTTAGTGTTGCCAGATCCCTACAACAAAATGGGGTTGCTGAGAGGAAAAATAGAACCCTAATTGAAGCAGCCAGAACCATGTTGGCTGATGCTCATTTTCCTATAGCCTTTTGGGCTAAGGCTGTTAATACAGCTTGTTATGTTCAAAATAGAGCATTGGTCAACAAGATACAGAACAAAACACCTTATGAGTTACTTTGGGGAAGAAAACCTAATATTGGTTTTCTCAGACCTTTTGGTTGTCATGTAGTGGTTTTAGATACTAGTGATGCCTTAGGTAAATTTAGTGCAAAAGGTGATGAAGGCTACTTCATGGGGTATTCAGTGCAGAGCAAGGGATATAGGGTTTATCTTAAAAAGGAAAAACGTATACTTGAAAGAGTACATGTTAGGTTTTTAGAGAGTAAACCTAGTGATCCTGAAAGTGGTCCAAATTGGTTGTTTGACTTAGAACCTTTGTCTAGGACTTTAAATTATATGCATGTCACTAATCCAGACATTGTGAAGGTAACTTCAAATGTTGTGGAAGAACAAGTTATTGATGTTTCAGGTACTCAGGTTCATGAAAAGGTTGGATCACAAGCAGAAAAGTCATCTCCTATACTAGAGTATGTCACAATTCCCATATGGACAGATGCTTTTGCTGCTGCTGCTGCTGCTGGAAAAGATAATGGTGGTCCCCAAGTACCACCAGATAACAACATGCATGGTCCTTCAGGCGCTGACAAAGGAAAATCAAGCGCTGATAAGACCAATTCAGACGTTGATGGCTCAGACGTTGACAACAATTCTTCAAACATTGTTAGCCCAAACGCTGACAACCAAGGTTTAGGCGTTGACAACACTTTTGCACGTCTTTTCTCTTCTACATTTGAGCAAGGTGAACCTTCTAATTTATATGAAGAGGCTCATCCTCATATTGACGAAAGAGAGTCTGATGAAGATATTGGCAACATGGAGTATGAGGTTGAGGACACCAGACTTTTTGAAGGAGGAGTTCTTACTTCTACTATGAAGAATCACCCCACTTCTCAAATCATTGGTGATATGATGTCTCCTGTTCAGACTAGAAGATCTCATCAAGGTCTTGGTGGATTTATTGCCAATATACACAAGAAGGTTGATACCCCTCTTGTGCAAGCATGTTTGTTTGCCTATTTTCTGTCACAACAGGAACCCAAGAAGATATTTGATTCTCTCAAAGAACCAAGTTGGGTGGAAGCAATGCAGGATGAGCTTCACCAATTTGCAATTCAGTATGTTTGGGAGCTGGTTGATTGTCCCGGATATGTCAGACCTATAAGGACAAGATGGGTTCTAAGAAACAAGAAAGATGAAAGGGGTATTGTGGTCAGAAACAAGGCAAGATTAGTGGCTCAGGGATATACACAAGAGGAGGGGATAGACTATGAGGAGGTCTTTGCACCAGTTGCAAGGATTGAAGCTATTAGGATCTTTTTAGCCTATGCATCCTGCATGGGCTTTACTGTCTATCAAATGGATGTCAAGAGTGCCTTCCTCTATGGAACAATTGTTGAGGAAGTATATGTGATGCAGCCTCCTGGTTTTAAGGATCTAGAGAATCCAGACAAGGTGTATAGAGTCAAAAAGTCTATGTATGGACTTCATCAAGCCCCTAGAGCATGGTATGGTACTTTGTCTACTTATCTAGTGGACAATGGATTCAAGAGGGGCACCATAGATCAGACACTATTTACAAAGAAGAAAGGTAAGAATGTGTTGCTTGTTCAGGTCTATGTTGATGACATCATTTTTGGGTCTACTGATCCAAAGATGAGTGCGGATTTCTCCAAGCTTATGACAGACAAATTCAAGATGAGTGCTTTGGGGGAGATGAACTTCTTTCTTGGTTTACAAGTTCATCAGAAAGAAGATGGTATCTTCATCTCCCAGGATAAGTATGTGGCAGAGATCTTGTAGAAGTTTGGCTTTTCTCCACATGAAAAGAGGGCTACTACTCCTATGGATAGAGAACACCCTTGGGGTAAGATTGGAGATGGGAAAGATGTTGATGTCAGGCACTATAGATCCATGATTAAATCATTGATGTATCTTACAGCCTCCCGACCTGACATCATGTTTGTTGTGTGTGCTTGTGCACGCCATCAAGTAACTCCCAAAGAATGCCACCTTTATGTTGTGAAGAGGATCTTTAGGTACCTAAGATGATATCCTAGTCTTGGTTTGTGGTACCCAAAGGATTCACCATTGGAGCTGATTGCATATTTAGACAGTGACTATAGAGGTGATAAGTTTGATAGAAAATCCACAACTGGTGGATGTCAGTTTCTTGGGAGCAGGTTGATATCTTGGCAATGCAAGAAACAAACAGTGGTGGCTAATTCTACAACTGAAGCAGAGTATGTGGCTGCAGTTGCTTGTTGTGGACAAGTTTTGTGGATTCAGAACCAGCTGTTGGACTATGGGTATAATTTCATGCATACCAAGATATTTGTTGACAATAACAGCACTTTATGCATTATTAAGAATCATGTACATCATTCTAAAACTAAACACATAGAAATTAGTCACCATTTTATAAGAGATTGTTTTGAAAAGGGTTTAATACAACCAGATAGGGTTGACACAAAAGAGAATGTGTCAGATTTATTAACTAAACCTTTTGATGTTGGGAGGTTTAAATACTTGGTAACAAGTATTGGGATGATCAATCTCACATAATATGTGTTTTGGAGTCTTTTTGTAAAAGTATGTACAGGATAATGCATTGTTATTGGTCTTTTTGAGGATTTAGATTTTCCACTATATTTTTCTAACACTGACAAAGGTTGCTTGAATGCTGATAAGTGTTTTTGTGACGTTGTCAGCAATATATTTGTCCAACGCTGACAAAGCTTCCTTCAACGCTGTCAAGTGTTATCGGGGCTTTGTCAGCAACAATGTTAGTTTTGTGGTTTTTAATCTAAATGTGTAGGTGGTGTTAGCAGTATACCATTGGATACAGAGTTGCTTATGGATCATTGGAGAAGCATTTGGACATGTTTTTATTTATGGATGATGGTTGGAATTTTTCAATTCCTATCTTGACATAATTTTTTTATGTTCATGCATATTTTTAGCAACATATGTATCATAGTTTAAGGGGAGGTTTTAGGAACCTTTAGGATGTTTGGGTATCTATATGATACTCTTATCACAATTCTAGATTGTGTCCACAGGTGAGTATGAGTTAGTTTTACTAAATCATGAGGCACTGTAGCATGCAAAGTTGATATACTATGCATGCTGCAAGATATTTTTGGCCTAGAATTGGTTTGGTCTGTTGGGAGACTTGGGAATGATTTTGTCATGGGATTTACCTGGGAGTAACAAGGGATTTTATAAGGTAACTTAGTTGTTAAAAGTTTTGGTTAGCAAGGGACACTAGAGGACTGTTATGTCTATCTTGCATAAGCAAGTGTGCATAACTGGACAATGCTTGCCACCCTATAATAATTATCAACTTTTTGGTTATCTTCTCTAGGATAAATTACTTTGTTAAGGTCATTTTTCATTTTTATTTTTGGACGCTGACAAGTATTTTTCAAAGCGTTGTTGTGACCAATTTAGACGCTGACATGGCTATGGCAAACGTTGACAAGAATATAGCCGTTGGGCGTTGATAGGTTATTTTTGACCGTTGACACTCAACGGGACCTACCCAGTTGTTACTTTTTGACATATTTTTAGGCCGTAATTTTGGGAGCTGATAACTTTCATTTAATGCATGAGATAAACTTATTCTTTTTCAATATTTTCATGATTACATTTTGAAAATACTTGCCTATTTTTGGGCCAATCACATGCATTTTCTTATCCTATATATTTGGCTCCTATTTTTAAACAGGGTACCTATTATTCTTGTCTAACACAATTTTCTCTTATCAACTTCATCTTTATCAATCATTCAAACAGCTTTCAACAATGGCACCAAAATTCAAACCAAGTGATTTGGAATTAGGATTCAGAAGTCAACATAACATGATCGCGTATCTTGAAGCTGATGATACTCTGTTTCCCCAATACACACAAATGGTGGCGTATTTGAACGCATCTCCTTTTAGGTATGCTCTTTCTCATGCACCACTCATTCTTGTCACACATATTAAACAGTTTTGGAACAATGTCAGTTCCTCAACAGTTAATAGAGTGACTACATTATCTTCTATTGTTCATGGGAGAACATGGGTGGTTACTGAAGCTTTGGTACGCCAAGCTTTGCATCTTGATGATGCTGATGGTATAACCACCCTCCTCATTACTGAAATAGAACAAGGACTAAGGGCTTTGGGTTATCCTTTTCCTGATGAAGGAACTTTAAATAAATATCATAAACAAGAATTTCCCCCAGCCTTGAAGTACCTAATACATGTCCTTCTACAATGTTTGAGTCCCAAGTGCATTGCACACAATGAGATCAATAGATCTATTGCTAGTGTTATTGTGTGCATTGCTACTGGGCAAAAGTTTAATTATTCCAAAATGATTTTTGAGGGCATGTGTAAAATAAAGGGAACAAAATGACTTTAGCTTATCCCATATTTTTACAAATGGTTTTTGAGGTCCAAGGTTACTGCACAAGGGATCATGATGATTTTTATGAGATACCTGTGCAAAAGAAAGCAATTTTATGAAGATGAATTCACCCCACATCGTGACCTACCCCTAACCCCAGCTATGCTTGCTGTCATTGAAGCAGCTCAACCCCAACCAGACCCCCAACCCCAACTTGACCCAATACCTGAACCTTTGCCTTCACCACAACATATGTAAATTGACCAAGAACCCTTCGACGCTGACACATTAAATGTTGGCGTTGATATGCCTATTTCAAACGTTGACACAACTCCTTCACAGACCCAAACACCCCTTAACCAACACACATCCACCCAATCCACATCCTCTTCTCCCCCAACACAATATAGGTTACTAAAATGCCAAAGGACTACTGGAGTGTTCTCCTCTAGTGGTCCTAGCCATGTAGCAGAGAGAACCACCACCACAAGTGTGGTTGGTGTTATGGATGAGGCTGGGACTATTGGTTCTGGCTTAGAAGCTAGCCAAGACAGTCCTACCATAATTAAGACCTCATCCATGCCCAATGAATCTAACTTGGGAGGTCAAATACCCATTTTAGAAGTGGGCAGATTGGAACCAATGACCCTAATGGAATTGACGGTTGTCTACATGAGCTTGCAAAAGCAAAATGCAGACTTGGTACAAGTTGTCAGCACACAAGGCCTTGAACTCAAGAAATTGAGGGAGAGGATTGTTATTTTGGAGACTGCTAGTACAAGGAGAGGGATGGAGGAATCTTCCAAAGGGGAGGATGAACAAATAAATGTGAGTGATAAGGGCTCTCATGATGGTCAATCTTTGGATTTTGCTGAGGCCCTAACAAGTTTGAAGAAACATACAGGTTTTGATACGTCTCTAGTCTCTCCTACAAACTTAAAATTGTCATTTACAGCCATGTTGGAGGAAATCACAAGAGGCGCTGAGACAGGTATTTTGGGCGCTGACAAAGCAAAAGAGAGCGTTGACAGACCTACAAATGAGGGTGATGTATCCCAGTCATCATCCATCATCAAAGAGGTTTCTTCACAGGTATTACCATCTACCTTACCAACAATTGATCCATTAGATAAGGGTAAGGGTATTATGGTAGAAGAGGTTGTTCCAAAGAATGCAGCACAAATTGAATTTGATAGAAAGTTGGCTGCACAAATTGTGGAACAAGAAAGCAAGAAGGTGGGTGAATCACCTTTTGTTGTCACTTCAGAAGAACAAGAAGGAAGTGATGAGGCCAGTTCAGACTCAAGTGTTATGATCATAGAACAGCCAGAAAGACTTGAGTATGGTGATGAGTTGGCCAAAGAGAAATTGAATGAGTTGAAATTGTAGGTTTATTTTGATATGCCAGAGGTGGTTTAGATGTACAATGCTTGGGAAGATAAGTGCATAGAGAATCCACAATTTACTATTTCAGATCAGATATGGGGATTGGAGATTCTTTTAAGAGTACAAAAAGACATCAAGGTCATTCTGAAACACAAAGCAAGCAATGTTCTCTCAAATTTGAAAAGGGATAGAAAGGAGTTGTACTGCATGCTGCTTAGATGCCATGGAACATGGTGGACTTATAAGAAGTTGATGGCATTATCATTTGAAGAGTTGGAGTGCAGAGCTTATCCCATTTGGGTTAGAGTGCAGGAAGAAAACACTCTAAGACTTCTTTCTGATGAAAGAAAAGAAGAAGTTGCAGAGGAAATGGAGCTTAAGAAGGCAATGTTTGTTCCCAGACTGGAGAAAAAGGGAGTCCCTCTTGAGTTTCCCAAAGATATGGATCCATTACATCCAAGTGAAGCTGTTATAAGAAGGAGCCTCAAGCTCTCACCATTAGAAGCTTCAGATATGGTACAAGTGTTACCACTTGATTCCAGAAACCCTATTGTGAGCTATGAATAAGATGAATTTGGGTTTTGGAAGATTGGCAGGTATGGTAAAGAGGTTCACACTTTTACCACTCTTATATCTTTGTTTGCAAGTTGTGATAGAGAAGACTTGGTAGATCTATGGAGGTTATTAGAAGCCAAATATGTGATTGAAGAGCCCACTTCAGTCAATGGAATAAAACTATGGTCAACATTCAAGAGAATGTGTGGACCAAAAGATGAGGATCCTACTATTTGGAAGGATCTTGAAGATGACCTCAGTGGTCTTCAATGGAGATTGTATTCAGCTGCTGGAGTTTATTATTTGAGTTCTGTAAAGTTTGCTGAGTATCTACTTGTAGATGGTCAGTATTTCATGTCCAAGGAAATTTTGGAGAAGATGAAGAACACTCAGCTGGAGATAGATTATTCAAGTGACGTGGCAAAATATTTGATCAGATTTATTTATTACCAATATGAGAAGGTTTGTAAGATTCCTCCTAGTTCTTAATGTTTATTCAGAAACTTGATTACTAGAGTAGATATCAAGTTTAGGGGAGGATTGTTGGGAATAAATTATAGCCAGTCTACTTGAGCGCTGACAAGGGTTGATAACTTGGATGTTTAGATATAGGTATGGTAAAGAGGAACTTTTGATTTTAAAGAACACTAGAACCCTAAAAATACCAAAACCCTAATTTTCTCAAAAACCCTAAACAACATCATGTCAAATCCAGAAATAACCTCTTCCTCCCAACCTTTGCCAAACATCAAGATTCCCATGCTTGATGCAACCAACTTTGAATTATGGAAATTCAACTTTGAGAAATATCTGGGGATCTATGACTACACTCTCTGGGAGATTATTGAATATGGAAACACATTCAATAGAGCTGAAAAGGTTGCTGTTGCTATTGCTACAAGAACTGCTGTTGCTGGATGTCCAAAAGCTAATAAGAAAGAAAAACCTGGTGATGGTAGAGTTGTGTCTGCTGAAGACATAGTAAAGAGAAGGGTTGATATGAAAACCCTAAATATTCTGAAAGTCTCTTTGGGACAAGAGAACCAGCATAAATACAGAGGTTATGATTCTGCTAAAGACCTTTGGGCAGCTCTTGAAGTTGCATATGGTGGCAATGAAGATACCAGGGAAGAGAAAAAGAAACAGCTCATGCATGATTATGCTGTTTTCAAAGCTCAACCCAATGAGAAGCTTAGCAGTGTGAGAAGCAGATTGCTTGATATTACAAGCAAATTGTCCTTCATGGGGACACAACTTGGTGATGTTGACATTAATGCTACTTTTCTTAAAAGTCTTGGTGAAGCGTGGAAGATTGAGGCAAGATCTATACTTGCCAACAACACTCACAAAAGTTCTACTTTTGATGATATCTACAACAAACTAAGGCTATTGGAGAATGAAACTCTTCTGGAGCATGGAAGTAAGTCTACTAATAGCAACATGGCTTTCTTCTCACATAGTGAAGGCCAATTTGATCAGAAGGACTCTTACATGCATCCAGTTACTGGATCATCATGTGTCAACGCTGGAACATGTCCTGTCAACGCCTCCTATTCAGACGCTGACACATACAAAAGTGACTCACCAAGAGTTAAACCTGCTGGTTTGGATCTGGATACTGTATATGCTTATATTGCTTCTTTGCCCAATGGTTCAGTGATTACACATGAGGACCTTGAGCAGATAAATGATGAGCACTTGGAAGAAATGGATATCAAGTGGAATATGGCTCTTGCTAGTATAAGAGCAAACAGGTGGAATAGAAGGTTTAAGAAGAAGATGACCTTCAATGCAAAGGACACAGCTGGATTTGATAAATCCAAAGTTGAATGCTACAACTGTCATCGTATGGGGCACTTCATGAGGGAATGCAGATCTCCTAGAAGATCTGATACTGGTAAACCCTCAAGCCAAATTGTTAAGGCTCAGGATCCTAAGGCCATGGTTGCAGTTCAAGGAATTGATGGTATGGGATGGGATTGGAGCTATTTGGCTAAAGATGTAGAAGAGGATAAAGCTTTGGTTGCTGAAATTGAAGAAGAAGAGCATGTTAAATATGCTCTCATGGCACACTCCTCCTCTTCATCAGATAATGAGGTATACGATGATGCTTTTTGTAGTAAGGGCTATAGGTTAAATACTGAGAAACTTAGAAAAGAGGAGTTAAGGTTATTAGATGATGTGAGCACTGAGAGATTCAAACTGTCTAACTATCAATTAGCTCTCACTCGAATTGAGAAAACAGTCTCTGAATACAAGAAAATGGAATTTGATTTGAAAGATAAAATAAATATTTTAAAACATGAGTTAGATGCTAGTAATGATGTTAGGAACATCATGGAAAGGGTTAATAGTGATTTACAAGCTAAGTTAGATGAGGCCATTAAGAATAAAGATAATGTTGGCCTTAAAATTTAGAGATTTGATAGAGCCACACAAACCCTAGGAGAATGTGTGAATAAACAAAGGGATCCTAAGGACATGACTGGGATTGGGATGAAAGACTACTCTGTGGTTCCACCACCAGCTGGTGACTTCTATGGTGTCCAACAAAAGGACCTATCTTGGACTGGTTTGCCAGAACTTCAAGAGGAGGAATTCATTCCTCCACCAAGAGTTGTCACCCCAGTTGAAGAGTATCAACAAAAGTTGACTGTCTTGAATGAATGGAAGAAAGCTAACCCTACCTTATTTGTTAAGGGTGGCTTGCTATGTGAAAGTCCTAATGAGTCAACTCCCATTAAGGTCACAAACCCAATCACTGGTAAAGCTGTTGACCTTGGCTCAAACACTGTTAGAAAACCTAGCATTAAGTATGCAGAGATGTATAGGAATACTAGGTCACCTAAGAGCCAAGTTAGCAATGATGGAACATGCTTTTTCTCTTCTAGACCTAGGGTTGTGTCTAGAAAAGCTTGTTACACTTGTGGTAGCTTTTCACATTTAGCATATAAGTGTGTCAACACTCCCAAAGTCAACGTTTTTAGAAAGTCAAACGTTGTCAAACCCAAACCTTGTGTGCAGCAAAGTCCACAAGCTGTTAGACCTGTCCCATTCTTCACTAGAGGGTCTAACACTTGTGGACAAAGACCATTTAAAAAGACAAATACTTGGTCTAATAGGCAATGGGTTTCTGTAGCAAACCCTAGGTTCAACGCTGACAAGGGAAATTTCAGCGTTGACAAGACCAAATCCAACGCTGACAGAAACGTGACCAGACCCAAATATTTGCAACCACTGGGTAAGGGGTCTAAAGCTTCTTCAAGCTTGACATGGAGACCAAAGAAATATCAAAACCCTAATGATAATGGGATTTCAATGACCTGCAACAGATTTAATTACATTTCAAAGGTCATTACAAAACCTATTGGGGTTAACTGGGTATTTCATCCAAAAAGGGATGAACAAGGGGTTGTTATGAGAACCAAGTTTGTTCTTGTTGAACAACCAGATGAATCCAAGTCTGCTAAGGCTTGGGTTCCCAAAGAAAGCTAACTTGTTTTCTTTATGTGCAGGGCATTCAAAAACAGGTCAATGATTATGGATATTGGGATAGTGGATGCTCAAGGCACATGACAGGGAAGGAAGATTACTTGACCAACTTCACTCCCATTAAGGATGGTGATTAGGTTTACTTTGGAGGCGAATATGGTACTATCACAGGTAAAGGAACACTTCTCACCAAGAACTTGCGTTTTAAGAACGTATTTCTGGTAAAGGAAATTGATTACAATCTTTTTAGTGTATCACAAGTTTGTGATAACAAAAATAAAGTTCTGTTTACTGATACTGAATGTTTGGTGTTAAGCAAGGATTATAAGATCCTTGTGAGAAATATATTGACTATAGAACACCTAGGCATAAAGACATATACAATGTGAATCTGAATGGGATTAGAATGAATAACAATATGTCTTGGTTTTATGCAAAAGCTTCAGTAGATGAAAGTAATTTATAGCACAGGAGACTAGGGCACATAAATTTTAAGAATATAAACAGGCTTGTGAGACTTGGCTTGGTTGATGGTTTGCCTGAAAAGGCCTTCCACAATGACCACTCTTGTGTTGCATGTCTTAAAGGCAAGCAGCACAAGGTCTCATTCAAGTCCAAACAGGTGCACTCTAGTACTAGACCTCTTTACTTGCTTCATATGGACCTCTTTGGTCCAACCAATATAGAAAGTTTGAATGGTAAGTCCTACTGCTTTGTCATCACAGATGACTTTTCTAGGTTTACTTGGACTTTCTTTTTAGCTATGAAGAGTGACACAGCTGACACTTTAATTGATTTTATCACTCAGATTGAGAAGAAAACGGGCAATGAAGTTAAAGTGCTTAGGAGTGATAATGGTGGTGAATTTAGGAATAAAGTGTTAGATGATTTTTGTGCCAGGAAAGGAATTACTAGGCAATTTAGTGTTGCCAGAACCCCACAGCAAAATGGGGTTGCTGAGAGGAAAAATAGAACCCTAATTGAAGCAGCCAGAACCATGTTGGCTGATGCTCATTTTCCTATAGCCTTTTGGGCTGAGGCTGTTAATACAGCTTGTTATGTTCAAAATAGAGCATTGGTCAACAAGATACAGAACAAAACACCTTATGAGTTACTTTGGGGAAGAAAACCTAATATTGGTTTTCTCAGACCTTTTGGTTGTCATGTAGTGGTTTTAGATACTAGTGATGCCTTAGGTAAATTTAGTGCAAAAGGTGATGAAGGCTACTTCATGGGGTATTCAGTGCAGAGCAAGGGATATAGGGTTTATCTTAAAAAGGAAAAACGTATACTTGAAAGAGTACATGTTAGGTGTTAGAGAGTAAACCTAGTGATCCTGAAAGTGGTCCAAATTGGTTGTTTGACTTAGAACCTTTGTCTAGGACTTTAAATTATATGCCTGTCACTAATCCAGACATTGTGAAGGTAACTTCAAATGTTGTGGAAGAACAAGTTATTGATGTTTCAGGTACTCAGGTTCATGAAAAGGTTGGATCACAAGCAGAAAAGTCATCTCCTATACTAGATTATGTCACATTTCCCATATGGACAGATGCTTTTGCTGCTGCTGGAAAAGATAATGGTGGTCCCCAAGTACCACCAGATAACAACATGCATGGTCCTTCAGGCGCTGACAAAGGCAAATCAAGCGCTGATAAGACCAATTCAGACGTTGATGGCTCAGACGTTGACAACAATTCTTCAAACGTTGTTAGCCCAAACGTTGACAACCAAGGTTTAGGCGTTGACAACACTTTTGCACGTCTTTTCTCTTCTACATTTGAACAAGGTGTGTTGGGTCAAAAAGTTGATGTGGCAGAAACTCAAAAACGAAGAAAACATGAAGTTATTGTCCAAGCGTTTTAAGACCAATTTGGGCGTTGACAAGAGTTAATCCAGCATTGTTGGCTCAAGAGTTGTCGTGTACAATCTAAGCATTGTCACATGCAATTCAAGAGTTGATAGAATTGTAGACAAGAAGCTTTTAGAAGATTCTATTTGGATATATATGCAGAATATATTCTGTATATAGTTATTTAAATAGAAGATTCACATGTTTATTCATTCTTATCTCTTGTAAAACCCTAATCCTTACATTATAAAAGGAACCAAGGGTTATTAGGTTTTTTATATAACTTTCATATACAATGTAAACCTAAAGTGTGTGTCGACTAGGTGTGGGATTCAATGTACACACACCTAGTGGTTGTTCGTTATTAATATAATGAGCAATCCCTTTTGTTTTAATTCATGTTATTCGTGCCTAAACACCTTGTTAATGTGTCGTGTTCTAATTCCGCTTTGATTGTTTAATCATATGAGCATGATGCATTCCTAGTAGCTTCAAAGATCCGGAAACCAAGGTTTCCACAATTGGTATCAGAGCCTCGTGGCTCGTGATGCTAGGACCAACAAGGTGTTCGTGTATGGTGAAAAGAAGAAAAATCCGTCTAGGGTTTTTCTGGACGTTTTTGTGTGCGCAGCAGTATTCAGAAGGTCATAACTTTTAATTGAGCCGTTGGATCGTCACGAAATTTTATATGTGTGTTTTACATACATATATCTAAACATCCACTGGAGGGATTGTCGAGTTTTATCCCCAGGAAAAAGTTATTAAGCGTCAAAGTCAGCAGTGAGTGAATGCAGTTTTCTGTGGACAGCCCTGTTCAAAACACGTTTTCTCGTTCGTTAACCGTTGGATCTTCGTGATTTTTGGACTGTAGATTCTTGGCACTTGTGTCTTGAATCTCACCAGAGCGATCTTCGATCTGAGCCCTAACGAAAAAGTTATTCAAGGTCGAAGTTGGCTGCATAATGAGGTATGAAATTCTTAGTTCACATAAAATAATGAGTTAGGGTTTCCTCCAAACCCTAAACCAATTATAAACAGAAAAAGAGGGTTTCATAGCTGTTGTATTGCTTAAAGATTCGAACTAAGGGTGTGTTACAAACCCTAATTAGGGTTTTGGTGCTTACTTTACAAACCCTATATCAATTCTATACAAAAAAAGATAGTTTGCAGCGGGTTGTTCGTTATAGCAGCAAGAAAAGGGGTTTCGTATTTGTTGGTTTTGGATTATTGATCTACACGACAAATTAATGGGCTTTACATGTGACTTCTTGAAGCATTAAGATAACAGTAACGTGATGTGGGCAACTGTATATTGTTTAAAGATACAAACAGTTGGTATATGGAAGTCAAATGTTACGGCTGCAAGTTGGGTCATGTATTGTGTTCACATGATGGTCACTTTCTAATTGGTGGAAAGATTGCATTCACATGATCTGTGTTCACACGATCTAAGTATTAGGTCTAAATCATATGTGTTCACACGAAAGGAGAAGAGTGACGTTGGAGTTTTGTTGGACGCTGATGTTCCTGATTTATAACGCTGACATAGTAAACGGTTGACTATGTATTATCCATCCACAACAAGGTCTGATCCAATATTATATTTGTAATATTCACGTATATTTTATATAAGGCTGCAAATAAGAAGAAGATATACACGAGTAAGGTGTTGCAGTTATGTGTGGATATTCACAAGATATGGAATGAATATTATTCTCTGCTGGTTTTCAGGAAATCAATTAAGTAAGTTTATATTGCTGATTTTTCGTGATTTAAGGGTAGAATATGGAAACAGTTATGATATCCCACGAAATATTGGAATTGATCAAATTTGGACGTGGGGTTGAACTAAAAAGATGGAGAAAATCACATGGGAGATATGTTTCTTTCCAATGATGTCGCTGCCTTGCTAAGTACTTTTAAATCATTCATGATGTGGGGTAACACTGAATGATTATACGAATCATGTGAATAGCAAAACGTGGGCTACATTCATGCAATTTCAGTCCTAGCTACGTGGGGGGTTGATTTTATTTAAATGAGCAAGTATATGGGATTTATATACAGACAAGAAATATATTATGGTTTTAAAGCAAATCATATATATATAAAGACATCCACACGTGATAATAGGAATAAAAGTGATTTGTTGCCCTAGATGACGTCAGCAGAAAGAAGACGCTGACAAGAGTGGAGTAGACGCTGACAGAAAGTAACTTGACGCTGACAAAATAAGTCAACGCTGACAGCGTTGCCAGTGTCGTCCGATATATGGTATTTCAAGCGCTGATAAGTATTGTCCGATATTGGACAATACATATGACCAAGATGTTGGATAATGAAGGATATTGGACAACACAATGTTTGCTGCTGTTTGAGAAAACTGGTACGTTTTGAGCACACAAAAAGGAGGATTATACACACGAAGGTACATGGAATCTCCGTTTTAATATAGAATATCATGTTGATATTAATGGCTCGGATATTTTTGAAAGGAATTAATGATCTTAAAGCGAGTTAGCAACTTTTTATGGGAATTTGATGGAAATTTTAAACTATGTAATCGGGATAGCCTTGTGAAAGAGTTATCCATTAGGATACTTTTACATATGGTATGAAGATGTGATTCCATTAAATTCGTCATGAAGAGGTGTGGGCTTAAGGGGAAGAATTCTTATGGTAAGTTTGATGATTGAAGAAGATTTTCGCGAGTTTGTGTTCTATCATATCTTGAAGTCAAGCACTTGTGACTTTAAAGGTAACTTGTTCGTGCTTTACATGATTGGTGACGAAGACTTGTCATAACACTTGAAGGAGTTACATTATCGTGCTCAGTGTCTCACAAAGGATGAGAATATTGACAAGGGATCGAGGTCTACTTATAATTTGCCAGGTATAAGTTCTTCATCACGTGGATAGTACAAGACATGGAACACAAGGTTGGGTTATTCTACTTCTACATCAAAAATACTATATTAGTTGTTCTTCAAGATCATTACATAGAGCTACATTTGGAGAATCTTCAAAGATTGCAACATTGTTTACTTTCCTGTTGATGTGACAAAAAGGGGAAGAAATACATGCTACACTTGAGGGGAAGCAATTTGAAGATCATGTACAACTTACAAGAGATACACATAGAGTTTTGCCACCATCAACTAGGGGAAGATTGTTGGATCAAAAAGTTGATGTGGCAGAAACTCAAAAACGAAGAAAACATGAAGTTATTGTCCAAGCGTTGTCAAGACCAATTTGGGCGTTGACAAGAGTTAATCCAGCATTGTTGGCTCAAGAGTTGTCGTGTACAATCTAAGCATTGTCACATGCAATTCAAGAGTTGATAGAATTGTAGACAAGAAGCTTTTAGAAGATTCTATTTGGATATATATGCAGGATATATTCTGTATATAGTTATTTAAATAGAAGATTCACATGTTTATTCATTCTTATCTCTTGTAAAACCCTAATCCTTACATTATAAAAGGAACCAAGGGTTATTAGGTTTTTTATATAACTTTCATATACAATGTAAACCTAAAGTGTGTGTCGACTAGGTGTGGGAGTCAATGTACACACACCTAGTGGTTGTTCGTTATTAATATAATGAGCAATCCCTTTTGTTTTAATTCATGTTATTCGTGCCTAAACACCTTGTTAATGTGTCGTGTTCTAATTCCGCTTTGATTGTTTAATCATATGAGCATGATGCATTCCTAGTAGCTTCAAAGATCCGGAAACCAAGGTTTCCACAAGGTGAACCTTCTAATTTATATGAAGAGGCTCATCCTCATATTGATGAAAGAGAGTCTGATGAAGATATTGGCAACATGGAGAATGAGGTTGAGGACACCAGACTTTTTGAAGGAGGAGTTCTCACTTCTACTATGAAGAATCACCCCACTTCTCAAATCATTGGTGATATGATGTCTCCTGTTCAGACTAGAAGATCTCATCAAGGTCTTGGTGGATTTATTGCCAATATACACAAGAAGGTTGATACCCCTCTTGTGCAAGCATGTTTGTTTGACTGTTTTCTGTCACAACAGGAAACCAAGAAGATAGTTGATTCTCTCAAAGAACCAAGTTAGGTGGAAGCAATGCAGGATGAGCTTCACCAATTTGCAATTCAGTATGTTTGGGAGCTGGTTGATTGTCCCAGATATGTCAGACCTATAAGGACAAGATGGGTTCTAAGAAACAAGAAAGATGAAAGGGGTATTGTGGTCAGAAACAAGGCAAGATTAGTGGCTCAGGGATATACACAAGAGGAGGGGATAGACTATGAGGAGGTCTTTGCACCAGTTGCAAGGATTGAAGCTATTAGGATCTTTTTAGCCTATGCATCCTGCATGGGCTTTACTGTCTATCAAATGGATGTCAAGAGTGCCTTCCTCTATGGAACAATTGTTGAGGAAGTATATGTGATGTAGCCTCCTGGTTTTGAGGATCCAGAGAATCCAGACAAGGTGTATAGAGTCAAAAAGGCTATGTATGGACTTCATCATGCCCCTAGAGCATGGTATGGTACTTTGTCTACTTATCTAGTGGACAATGGATTCAAGAGGGGCACCATAGATCAGACACTATTTACAAAGAAGAAAGGTATGGATGTGTTGCTTGTTCAGTTCTATGTTGATGACATCATTCTTGGGTATACTGATCCAAAGATGAGTGAGGATTTCTCCAAGCATATGACAGAACAAATTCAAGATGAGTGCTTTGGGGGAGATGAACTTCTTTCTTGGTTTACAAGTTCAGCAAAAAGAAGATGGTATCTTCATCTCCCAGGATAAGTATGTGGCAGAGATCTTGAAGAAGTTTGGCTTTTCTCCACATGAAAAGAGGGCTACTACTCCAATGGATAGAGAACACCCTTGGGGTAAGATTGGAGATAGGAAAGATGTTGATGTCAGGCACTATAGATCCATGATTGGATCATTGATGTATCTTACAGCCTCTAGACCTGACATCATGTTTGCTGTGTGTGCTTGTGCATGCCATCAAGTGACTCCCAAAGAATGTCACCTTTATGCTGTGAAGATGATTTTTAGGTACCTAAGATGCTATCCTAGTCTTGGTTTGTGGTACTTTAAGGATTCACCATTGGAGTTGATTGCATATTCAGACAGTGACTATGGAGGTGATAAGTTTGATATAAAATCCACAACTGGTGGATGTCAGTTTCTTGGGAGCAGGTTGATATCTTGGCAATGGAAGAAACAAACAGTGGTGGCTAATTCTACAACTGAAGCAGAGTATGTGGCTGCAGCTGCTTGTTGTGGACAAGTTTTGTGAATTCAGAACCAGCTGTTGGACTATGGGTATAATTTCATGCATACCAAGATATTTGTTGACAATAACAGCACTTTATGCATTATTAAGAATCCTGTACATCATTCTAAAACTAAACACATAGAAATTAGACACCATTTTATAAGAGATTGTTTTGAAAAGGGTTTAATACAACCAGATAGGGTTGACACAGAAGAGAATGTGTTAGATTTATTAACTAAACCTTTTGTTGCTGGGAGGTTTCAATACTTGGTAACAAGTATTGGGATGATCAATCTCACATAATATGTGTTTTGGAGTCTTTTTGTAAAAGTATGTACAGGATAATGCATTGTTAATGGTCTTTTTGAGGATTTAGATTTTCCACTATATTTTTCTAACACTGACAAAGGTTGCTTGAACGCTGATAAGTGTTTTTGTGACGTTGTCAGTAATATATTTTTCCAACGCTGACAAAGCTTCCTTCAACGCTATCAAGTTTTATCGGGGCGTTGTCAGCAACAATGTTAGTTTTGTGGTTTTTAATCTAAATGTGCAGGTGGTGTTAGCAGTATACCATTGGATACAGAGTTGCTTATGGATCATTGGAGAAGCATTTGGACATGCTTTTATTTATGGATGATGGTTGGAATTTTTCAATTCCTATCTTGACATAAATTTTTTATGTTCATGCATATTTTTAGAAACATATGTATCATAGTTTAAGGGGAGGTTTTAGGAACCTTTAGGATGTTTGGGTATCCATATGATACTCTTATCACAATTCTAGATTGTGTCCACATGTGAGTATGAGTTAGTTTTACTAAATCATGAGCCACTGTAGCATGCAAAGTTGATATACTATGCATGCTGCCAAGACATTTTTGGCCTAGAAATAGTTGTGGTATGTTGGGAGACTTGGGAATGATTTTGTCATGGGATTTACCTGGGAGTAACAAGGGATTTTATAAGGTAACTTAGTTGTTAAGAGTTTTGGTTAGCAAGGGACACTAGAGGACTGTTATGTCTATCTTGCATAAGCAAGTGTGCATAACTGGACAGTGCTTGCCGCCCTATAATAATTATCAACTTTTTCGTTATCTTCTCTAGGATAAACTACTTTGTTAAGGTCAGTTTTCATTTTTAAACATTTTTATTTTTGGACGCTGACAAGTATTTTTCCAAGCGTTGTTGTGACCAATTTAGACGCTGACATGGCTATGGCAAACGTTGACAAGAATATAGCCGTTGGGCGTTGATAGGTTATTTTCGACCGTTGGACGTTGACAAGAATATAGCCGTTGGACTTTGACAAGAAGTTGACTACATTATCTTCTATTGTTCATGGGAGAACATGGGTGGTTACTGAAGCTTTGGTACGCCAAGCTTTGCATCTTGATGATGCTGATGGTATAACCACCCTCCCCATTACTGAAATAGAACAAGGACTAAGGGCTTTGGGTTATCCTTTTCCTGATGAAGGAACTTTAAATAAATTTCATAAACAAGAATTTCCCCCAGCCTGGAAGTACCTAATATATGTCCTCCTACAATGTTTGAGTCCCAAGTGCACTGCACACAATGAGATCAATAGATCTATTGCTAGTGCTATTATGTGCATTGCTACTGGGAAAAAGTTTAATTATTTCAAAATTATTTTTGAGGGCATGTGTAAGAATAAAGGGAACAAAATGACTTTAGCTTATCCCAGATTTTTACAAATGGTTTTTGAGGTCCAAGGTTACTACACAAGGGATCATGATGATTTTTATGAGATCCCTGTGCAAAAGAAAGCAATTTTTATGAAGATGAATTCACCCCCACATCGTGACCTACCCCTAACCCCAGCTATGCTTGCTGTCATTGAAGCAGCTCAACCCCAACCAGACCCCCAACCCCAACTTGACCCAATACCTGAACCTTTGCCTTCACCACAACATATGCAAATTGACCAAGAACCCTTCAACGCTGACACATTAAATGTTGGCGTTGATATGCCTATTTCAAACGTTGACACAACTCCTTCACAGACCCAAACACCCCTTAACCAACCCACATCCACCTAATCCACATCTTCTTCTCCCCCAACACAATATAGGTTACAAAAACGCCAAAGGACTACTGGAGTGTTCTCCTCTAGTGGTCCTAGCCATGTAGCAGAGAGAACCACCACTACAAGTGTGGTTGGTGTTATGGATGAGGCTGGGACTATTGGTTCTGGCTTAGAAGCTGGCCAAGACAGTCCTACCATAATTAAGACCTCATCCATGCCCAGTGAATCTAACTTGGGAGGTCAAATACCCATTTTAGAAGAGGGCAGATTGGAACCAATGACCCTAATGGAATTGACGGTTGTCTGCATGAGCTTGCAAAAGCAAAATGCAGACTTGGTACAAGTTGTCAGCACACAAGGCCTTGAACTCAAGCAATTGAGGGAGAGGATTGTTATCTTGGAGACTGCTAGTACAAGGAGAGGGATGGAGGAATCTTCCAACGGGGAGGATGAACAAATAAATGTGAGTGATAAGGGCTCTCATGATGGTCAATCTTTGGATGTTGCTGAGGCCCTAACAAGTTTGAAGAAACAGACAGGTTTTGATACGTCTCTAGTCTCTCCTACAAACTTAAAATTGTCATTTACAGCCATGTTGGAGGAAATCACAAGAGGCGCTGAGACAGGTATTTGGGCGCTGACAAAGCAAAAGAGAGCGTTGACAGACCTGCAAATGAGGGTGATGTATCCCAGTCATCATCCATCATCAAAGAGGTTTCTTCACAGGTATTACCCTCTACCTTACCAACAATTGATCCATTAGATAAGGGTAAGGGTATTATGGTAGAAGAGGCTTTTCCAAAGAATGCAGCACAAATTGAATTTGATAGAAAGTTGGCTGCACAAATTGTGGAACAAGAAAGCAAGAAGGTGGGTGAATCACCTTTTGTTGTCACTACAGAAGAACAAGAAGGAACTGATGAGGCCAGTTCAGACTCAAGTGTTATGATCATAGAACAACCAGATAGACTTGAGTATGGTGATGAGTTGGCCAAAGAGAAATTGAATGAGTTGAAATTGCAGGTTGATTTTGATATGCCAGAGGTGGTTCAGATGTACCATGCTTGGGAAGATAAGTGCATAGAGAATCCACAATTTACTATTTCAGATCAGATATGGGGATTGTAGATTCTTTTAAGAGTACAAAAAGACATCAAGTTCATTCTGAAACACAAAGCAAGCAATGTTCTCTCAAATTTGAAAAGAGATAGAAAGGAGTTGTACTGCATGCTGCTTAGATGCCATGGAACAGGGTGGACTTATAAGAAGTTGATGGCACTATCATTTGAAAAGTTGGAGTGCAGAGCTTATCCCATTTGGGTTAGAGTGCAGGAAGAAAACACTCTAAGACTTCTTTCTGATGAAAGAAAAGAACTTGAAATGGAGCTTAAGAAGGCAATGTTTGTTCCTAGACCAGTGAAAAAGGGAGTCCCTCTTGAGTTTCCCAAAGATATGGATCCATTACATCCAAGTGAAGCTGTTATAAGAAGGAGCCTCAAGCTCTCACCATTAGAAGCTTCAAATATGGTACAAGTGTTACCACTTGATTCCAGAAACCCTATTGTGAGCTATGAAGAAGATGAATGTGGGTTTTGGAAGATTGGCAGGTATGGTAAAGAGGTTCACACTTTTACCACTTTTATATCTTTGTTTGCAAGTTGTGATAGAGAAGACTTGGTAGATCTATGGAGGTTATTAGAAGCCAAGTATGTGACTGAAGAGCCCACTTCAGTCAATGGAATAAAACTGTGGTCAACATTCAAGAGAATGTGTGGACCAAAAGATGAGGATCCTGCTATTTGGAAGGATCTTGAAGATGACCTTAGTGGTCTTCAATGGAGATTGTATTCAGCTGCTGGAGTTTATTATTTGAGTTCTACAAAGTTTGCTGAGTATCTACTTGTAGATGGTCAGTATTTCATGTCCAAGGAAATTTTGGAGAAGATGAAGAACACTCAGCTGGAGATAGATTATTCAAGTGACGTGGCAAAAGATTTGATCAGATTTATTTATTACCAATATGAGAAGGTTTGTAAGATTCCTCCTAGTTCTTAATGTTTATTCAGAAACTTGATTACTAGAGTAGATATCAAGTTTAGGGGAGGATTGTTGGGAATAAATTATAGCCAGTCTACTTGAGCGCTGACAAGAGTAAAACAAGCGTTGACAGAAGTAAAACAAACGCTGACAGATCAAGCGTTGACAAGACAAAGTCAAGCGTTGATACATTGAAGACAAGCACTGATGGAAGGATATACTTTACGCGTTTATTGTATTCTAGATTACTTCTAGTAAAGATAGGAACAACAATGTATTTTCTATATTTATCTTTACCTAGAATAGTTGATACGTAGATTATTGTACAAGGCTTCTTATGTCTATAAAAGAAGACCTTTAGGTTAATGTTCAATATAAGTTTTCATACGTAAACTACTTTCATTGTAAGCAGGTTTGATATCATTAATCAAAGTGAAAGTTTGTTTATATCTTGTGTGTTCTTGTTTAAGTGTTAATTCCGCATGACACTTAGATTGTTATATACATATACAAAGGTTTCTCTAAGTGTATTACTTGATCTAATCTCCTATACATAAAGCTAAATCGATCTAAGTTTGGGATCAACAAGATTATTGGGAATAAATTATAGCCAGTCTACTTGAGCGCTGACAAGAGTAAAACAAGCGTTGACAGAAGTAAAACAAACGCTAACAGATCAAGCGTTGACAAGACAAAGTCAAGCGTTGATACATTGAAGACAAGCACTGATGGAAGGATATACTCTACGCGTTTATTGTATTCTAGATTACTTCTAGTAAAGATAGGAACAACAATGTATTTTCTATATTTATCTTTACCTAGAATAGTTGATACGTAGATTATTGTACAAGGCTTCTTATGTCTATAAAAGAAGACCTTTAGGTTAATGTTCAATATAAGTTTTCATACGTAAACTACTTTCATTGTAAGCAAGTTTGATATCATTAATCAAAGTGAAAGTTTGTTTATATCTTGTGTGTTCTTGTTTAAGTGTTAATTCCGCATAACACTTAGATTGTTATATACATATACAAAGGTTTCTCTAAGTGTATTACTTGATCTAATCTCGTATACATAAAGCTAAATCGATCTAAGTTTGGGATCAAAAAGTGGTATCAGAGCTTGTTGAGGAACTTTTGATCTTAAAGAACACTAGAACCCTAAAAACACCAAAACCCTAATTTTCTCAAAATCCCTAAACAACATCATGTCAAATCCAGAAATAACCTCTTCCTCCCAACCTTTGCCAAACATCAAGATTCCCATGCTTGATGCAACCACCTTTGAATTATGGAAATTCAACTTTGAGCAATATCTGGGGATCTATGACTACACTCTCTGGGAGATTATTGAATATGGAAACACATTCAATAGAGCTGAAAAGGTTGCTGCTGCTATTGCTACAAGAACTACTGTTGCTGGATGTCCAGAAGCTGATAAGAAAGAAAAACCTGCTGATGGTAGAGTTGTGTCTGCTGAAGACATAGCAAAGAGAAGGGTTGATATGAAAACCCTAAATATTCTGAAAGTCTCTTTAGGACAAGAGAACCAACATAAATACAGAGGTTATGATTCTGCTAAAGACCTTTGGGCAGCTCTTGAAGTTGCATATGGTGGCAATGAAGATACCAGGGAAGAGAAAAAGAAACAGCTCATGCATGATTATGTTGTTTTCAAAGCTCAACCCAATGAGAAGCTTAGCCGTGTGAGAAGCAGATTGCTTGATATTACAAGCAAATTGTCCTTCATGGGGACACAACTTGGTGATGCTGACATTAATGCTACTTTTCTTAAAAGTCTTGGTGAAGCGTGGAAGATTGAGGCAAGATCTATACTTGCCAACAACACTCACAAAAGTTCTACTTTTGATGATATCTACAACAAACTAAGGCTATTGGAGAATGAAACTCTTCTGGAGCATGGAAGTAAGTCTACTAATAGCAACATGGCTTTCTGTTAATCCCATTCAATCCATAACACAAGATTTAGAGAGAGAAAGAGAAGAAAAGTAGAAAGAGAAAGTAGAGAGAGAAGTGGAAGGTTTACACTAAAACTATGTGTTTTATGAAATGAACCAACACCCTCTTCCACATGTGGAAGAGGGTTATATATGCCACGGCCTAAGGCCTTTGTGGGCTTCATCTTGGGCCGGGCTTGGCTTTGTTTTGGGCTTACGCCCCTAACTTATACAATATTAGCTTAAAGTCCAAGCCCGGTTTTCCCGACTAACCTATTACAATACAAGACCATTTAACAACTGAGATGACCTATTACATTCTTGTTCGACTATATAAAATATAGGGCTAACAATCTCCCCCAATGTATCGGTCATCTTAAAATGCTTAAAAAGCATAAGATGGTTGTGTGAATACATTCTTGTAGAGGAGATCTTCCTTCTTTGGTCTTGTATCTTGATCTTGATCTTGTTTGTAACAGCTTTGTTCCTTCATGCTTTCGTGATCTTTATCTTGAGCCTTTGTCATTTGACTTTGAGTGCTTGAGATCTTCATCTGTACTCCTTGTGACTAAGATGACCTATTACATTCTTACATTCTTAGGTATCTTGATTATCGCCATCTTGTGCTCTTGTGACTTCTGAATCGACATCGGTTGCACAGCTACGCCACCTTCTTGATATGCAACAACATATATAGACACGGATGAAATGGCTTTGAACATTTCACCCTAACTCGGTAGCGTTTTACCTCCGGTCGGTAAAGACCGTTAAACGGTATTAAATACCGTACCTGTGATCAGATAGATTCGATTAAGAACCTCCTTGGCAGGGTTTCCCGGCGGTAGTAGCCAGTTCTCTTTACTCGACCGTCTCAAAGCAGACTGCAAACTTAAAGAGTGAATCATAAGGATAAATTATCCATCTGATTAGAGTCGTCAATTCAGATTTCCTGGAACAAGTTTGATTCTAAAAGAATCGCACCATTGCTGCTTTCCAGTTTGTCACAAGCTTGATTCATAGAGAATCTTGCGAGTTACCTACCGCAGTGCTGTTTGATGTTGACACTGGAAGGATTTCCATTCGTCACTGTGAACACTAATGAGTGTCACTCTGAATGTTCTGGCAAGATCACATGGATTTTGTGAAGAAACCTGGAATCAAGTTTGAATCAATTAAGAATCCAAACTTAGTTGCTTTCCAGTTCTCACAAGTTTGATTCGTGTAGAATCGCACAAGTTACCTACCATGAGCTTGTTTGATGTTGGCTCAAGCAGGATTTACATCTTCATTGTGAATCGTATCACTCAGATGTTCTGGAAATATCACAAGGATAATGCGTAGGACTCGATTGTGTCCTAATGAGATAAATTGATCTCGTTTGGCTCTAGACTCAATAAGTGCACTTTGGTAATCGGAGGCTGGAGCAGACTGCCACCTTTTCAATATTAACTGACTCGGAGTGAGAAAGTCAATAGATACGTGTTGATCTCCGTGACAATGAGACAAGTTTCTTCTGAGAGAAACTCGAATGGCTGGGAAGGGTTGTGCATTGCATCACTGGTTCCATGATGACTTGTCTTCAATAGATGTATTGACCCAGTTTCTGCCTAAGTTGCATAGATTATTCAACTCCTTCAATGCTTACCAAGGACAACTATTTCTAGCATTGCATCACTAGTGCTAACTTAAGTAATTGGTCCGTATTCAGCTTCATTCAACTCCATCTTTCCTAAGGACAACTATTTCTAGCTATGGAATGTCCTTGGGTAGATCCCTTCGGTTCTGGTTGGATCATAGGACTTAGTTTCCTATCCTAAACCACCTTTTGACTCCATCGTTCCGTCGTGGATAGTAGGTTGTTTTGGGTAAAGATCGTAACCATAAAACCATTGAAAACCATTCAAAGTGCTTGATAAAAATCAAAACATTTAACACTTGAAAGTTTTACATTTCCGAAAAGCTCCCCCTACACACATGCATCGATATACGAAATAGTTTGGCATGTGAAGGAAAGAGTTGCACTTGAGTCTTTAAGATCACATGTTGCGATATATTACATTTTAATCACATTTTCTCCCTATCTCTAATATAAAAATATAATATTAGAGATACCAATTGATTAAAATATGACATTTTCCGAAAAATCGACGGGAGAGAAACATGTGTGCACGCATGAATCATGGAACATTTTCAGTCGGGTCGCTCCCCCTCAACAATATATGTGTGTCTTAAGACAAAATATGACAAAATTTTAGAAAAACGACACCACAAAATATGTTGAGGTACGGAGTTAAGATGCCTTTTCCGATATAATATATTACATTTGACAATTTCATATCATTTTTGGAATGTGTTGGATACATAAAATATGACAATTTTAGAGATGTACCCAACAACATTAAAAGGCTTGATTTTAAAACGCTCCCCCTCAAAAATTGATCAAAATAACATATGACAATTTTGAGATATAAAAACCACTTATGAGGAAGGGAGTGTTGAACACACAATTTTGAAAGATTTAGAAAAACCTTTTGAGAAATTCTTGAAAAAATGTGTTCAACGGTTTTAAAATAATCAGGATAGCAGACTTCTCTTCTATTGATTAGGGAAAGCGCACTGAAACGTACACTTCCCTTTCGGGTCCGTTTTTCATGAGCTCGAAACTTTGATTGTTTTGTGACTAGCTCATGACCGAGAAAAATAAATTTCCCGTTATGAAGGATAAGTTATCATCCGTGATAAACTTTCCTTAAGTTGAAGTTCGAGTTCTAAGCTGACATTTACTTAGAAATCGTTTTACATGAACTTAAAAACTTTGAATGTTTTTATGAGAAGCTCATGACCGAGAAATATGAATTTCTTGTTGAGAAGGATAAGTTATCGTCCGAGATAAACTTTCCTTAGGAGGTCCGAGTTCTAAGCTGTGATGCGCCTAGAAGTCATTGTGAGAGTATATCAAGCAGCTTCATTTGCCAAAACCTCCAAGTCTTCTAGAGTCATATACTTCATACCAAGACGGCCAACGAGATACGCAAACCTATCTTTCGATAGAGCTTTTGTAAACAAGTCTGCCAGCTGGTACTCAGTTCTGACAAAGTATAATTCCACGATGCCACGTTCCACTTGTTCCTTGATGAAGTGATATCTGACATCGATGTGCTTGGTACGGGAATGTTGAACCGGATTGCAAGATATGGCTATGGCCGACTTTGAGTCACAATACATAGGTATTTTATCAAAGTGGAAGCCATAACCCGTGAGTTGAGTTCTCATCCAGAGGACTTGAGCACAACACGCGGATAGAGCCACATATTCTGCTTCAGCTGATGATAGCGAAGTGAAATCCTGCTTCTTTGACGACCAGCTGACAAGCTTGTCTTCCCCTAGAAATTGTATGCTACCAGAAGTGCTTTTACGACTATCAAGACAACCTGCGTGATCAGAATCTGAAAAAGCCGTTAGATGAAAACCGGTTTCCCTCGGATACCAGAGTCCCATGTGAATGGTATTCTTAAGGTACCGAAAGATCCGTTTAACCTCTTTGAGGTGCTTTTGAGTAGGTCTGGCTTGATATCGTTCACAATAGCATGTGGCATGATGAATATCAGGCCTGTTGGCTGTAAGGTACATAAGTGACCCGATCATACTGCGATATCGCGTTTGATCTACGGGATACGAGTACAAGTCAGCGTCTAGGGATGTGGTCGACAATGGTGTACCAACGCGAGCACATGAGGTCATACCATGCTTTTTAAGTATCTCTTGAGCATACTTAGCTTGGTTAATAAAGATACCACGTGGGGATTGATGAATCTGGAGGCCTAAAAAGAATTTTAGCTCCCCCATCATTGACATTTCAAATCTGCTGTGCATTAATTTTTCAAAACGTTTTGAAAGTTTTGGGTTCGTAGAACCAAAAATAATGTCATCAACATAAACTTGCACCAGCATTATGTCATCCCCATATCTATAAGTAAAGAGAGTAGGATCAATAGAACCTTTGGAGAATCCTTTGGATACCAAGAAGTTTGAAAGTTCTTCGTACCATGCCCTTGGAGCTTGTTTAAGTCCATATTCTTGAGACGATAGACTTTGTTAGGATGATGAGGATCGATGAATCCTTCCGGCTGATTCACATACACTTCTTCCTTCAAATGACCGTTGAGAAAAGCAGTTTTAACGTCCATCTAAAAAACCGTGAAGCCCTTATGTGCAGCATAAGCAAGGAATATCCTGACAGCTTCCAAACGAGCGACTGTAGCGAATGATTCATCGTAGTCTATGCCTTCTTGTTGACGGTATCCCTTAACCACAAGACGAGATTTGTTTTTGATGATGGTTTGTTCTTCATCCAGTTTATTTTTCCAGATCCATTTGAAATCTAGAATTGACATTCCATAGGGTCTGTCAACAAGTTCCCAAACATTTAGGCGTTCAAACTGATGAATTTTGTATTGCATTGATTCAATCCACGCATGATCAGTCATGGCTTGTTTGATGTTTGTAGGTACAGTTGAACTCACAGTGAGTGCATACATACACACATCGCCATCAGTTTCGAGTTGTCTGCGTGTTCGAACCAGTTGTGAAGGATTTCCAATGACTTGCTCCAATGGATGATCACGTGTCCAATGGTGAGTGGATGGATATGGTTGGTAGAATGTATGCATGTTGGACGGATCAACATGTTGAGTAGAAGACTCTCCGACTTCGTGTACCGAACGGATTGATAAATTCTTCTTCGTCAGGTTGTGCATCGACTGCTTGATTGTTGTGTCCTCCTTCAACATTGACGGTTGGTGATGTTGGTTGTATGACTGTTTCTGGAGTTTGTTGAGTATCCAATGGAAGTGTCTCTTGAGCAACGGTTGCTGAAGTAGATGCAGTTGTGTCTTTTTGACTTTGTTCGGGTGCATCAGTAGTGGTGACAACGGAAGGCTTTGACACAACTTGATTGTTTCCATAGTAATATTCATCAAACATTGGATCATATAAATCAACCAACTCATTCATATGTGTCGTGCCCGTCGAGTCTGCTGTAGGAGTACTTTGTTGACATTCTTGCACGGGACGTACACTGTTTTGTGTAGGTGCCAGTGTTGGACATTGAGGAGCGGGACTTGAGCTGTTGTGATCAAGTACCATTTGTGGCAATTCGTCAAAGTTCACATGAATTGTTTCGACAATAATCTTTGTTCTCTTGTTATATACTCGATATCCTTTCGACAATGTAGCATACCCCACAAAAATACATGCATCACCTTTTTCTTTCATCTTGTCAGGATTCTCACCATCTTTAAGGATGTAGCATAAAGATCCAAATACATGAAAGAATTTGACAGTAGGTTTCCTGTCATTGATGATGTGGTAAGGTGTCTTTTCATGTCTAGGGATGACGAGAAAACGATTCTGAGTATAACAGGTAGTTGCAATTGCTTCAGCCCAGAAGAATAGTGGTAATTTTGAAGCAGAAAGCATTGTTCGAGCAGCCTCAACCAAAGTACGGTTCCGTCTTTCGACAACGCCGTTTTGTTCAGGAGTTCGAGCAATCGACGTTTGATGTTCGATGCCTTCTTCCTGAAAGTAAGATTGCAAGTTCTTGTTCAAAAATTCAGTACCCCTATCCGTTCTTACAGTTAAGACTTGAGCTTGAAGATTGCGTTGTATCATCTTGAGAAAGTTTTTGAGAACCTCTGGTGTTTCATCTTTGGACCTTAGGAAGAAAGTCCATGTGTATCTAGAGTAATCATCAACAATCACGAGAATATACTTTTTCCCGTTAATACTCTCTACACGCATGGGACCACATAAATCCATGTGTAGAAGTTCCAATCGTCCTTTTGAGCTTGGGGTAGTCTTTGTTTTGAAAGACTTCCGTTTTGCTTTCCCCAACTCACAAGAAGAACAAAGATGGTCTTTGACGAATTTCAACTTAGGAAGACCGGTCACAATATCATTCTTCGAAAGCAAGTTGATGGTGTCAAAGTTGAGATGTGACAATCGTTGATGCCATAACCATGCTTGAGATGATGAAGCTTTAGCCATTAAGCAAATTGGATTTGTTGAAGATGTGTCTTGAAGAGTTACTGTGTAGAGATCAGAACCACGAGAACCTGTAAGAAGGTCATTCCCATCGTAGTCTCTAACATAGCAAGTAGATTTCCGAAAAGACACTTCCAAATCCGCATCACAAAATTGACCAACCGAGAATAAATTGTGATTCAGTCCCTCGACGTAATAAACTCGTTTTATAGTGATATTCCCTTGAACCAAGTCTCCATATCCGAGTATCGGTGCAAATTGATCATTTCCAAACCGTACCGTACCCAGAAACTTCTCCACGAAGTTAATGAGAAGCTTGAGATTGCCCGTCATGTGCTTTGTGCACCCGGAGTCTATTATGAATAGGATGAGTTCGACGAGCTACAGAAGAATTAGAAGACAATGTAGCATTTGACAAATGGGAGCCCTTGATAGAAACGGGTTCCAAAATAGTAGTGGACCTAGATTCTAAAGGCAAGCTAACATTCATAGACCCAATTAGAATGGGGGTTGTCTTAGGTACCCATTTGTATCCGGGTGGTGTAAATCTTGAATACCCCCGTGTACATGTCCTAATCATGTTCTCATAAAGCTTCTTTAACCTGCTTTGTTTACGTAGAGTAGTAGATTCTAACGCACTTAGTTTCTTAAGTGGTTGCTCAGTGGATTGGTTCAAAGTTCTTGTGGGTTTACTAGTACTAGTGGGCATACGAATAGGCTTCCTAGTTCTAGTATTCACGCCATTATAATTAAGAGCACAAGCATCATGTTTGAAAGTACGAACACATTTGCCACATTCAACACAAACAAATTCAACATTCGAGGTCTTAGCATTTAAACTGTCATTACATGCAGTTACAGACGTTTTATTCTTAGAAAACTTAAAATTCCTATGGTGATCTTCTACTTCATTCTTCTTCCCTTGACTATTGTTAGGCATGACTCTATCTTCAACTCTAGTGCTCTTAAGCTGTGGTCCGCTAACACTAGTAGTGGGATTTACTCCTGTAGAAGAAGACACACGTTTATTAGTTTTCCTAGTATTCTGAGGTAACTGCGTTGTTCCAGTTTGAGTGGACCTAGTGTTCATCTTATACATTCCAGGTGCTATCACATTAGTGCTCTTATCATTTCCTATCTTAGGCAAAGTCTGTGGGGATTGTCCACAAATAGATTATTTAGGGCATTTAACCGGATTCGGTTGACGAACAGCGGATGGTTTACCCAAAACAGACTTTCCTTTCATTTTCTTAATGAGTTTCTGTAACTCACTTATGGCAATGTCCCTTTCTTTTAACTGAGCTTTCAAATCATTTATTTCGAAATCTTTTTCATTTAGTAGACGAAACGAAGAAGCTGACATTTCTTGACACTTTTTATGATTATGAGATTTTTCACCTTTTTGTAAAGCAAGTTCAAGAGAAATGGAGTGTTTCTCAAGTTGAGAAAAACTTTTCGAAAGTTTGTTATATGATTGAATTTGTTTCGAAAGCTCTACTTCAAGATTGCGACATTTCGCGTCGGATTCTGACACAAGACATGCTACATGACAATATTGATCCAGATCGGTATACACACCAAGTATAGCATTCATATGGTCAGCATAAAAGTATTCCTTAGAAAGTCGATCAATTTCGTTAGAAAGTTGGTGTTCCTGTGTCTTTAATTTAATTTGAAGAAAATCAACTTCATCTTCAAGAGATTTGACATAGCTTAAATCAGTTAACATTTCCTCAGTAAGAGCATTATAAAACATTTCCACATTTTTTGAAAGATCATCAATGGTTGGAACAATGCATTGTTGAATGACGACTTCTACTTGTGGGTTAGGTTTAATATTCCAAATGGTATCCCTAGAAACTTTTTCATAGTCGACGACACCTTTGTACAAATTTAAAACCCCTTATTTTATAAACTCAAATTGTTGAACACTTTTGCTTTTCTCATCCCATTTATGTTTTTCATCCAAAATTCGCTTTTCTAACAAAATTGATTGCTTTTTGAAACTCCTTTTTAAAGAAACTTTCTTTTGGGGTTCATCACTTGGTGGTGGAACACTATTGTACAACTTTTGTTCTTTGGAAAGTTCTTTTTGAGGAACAAACTTAATATAATTATCAGAACCAGAAAGGTTTATTAAATCACTTAAGTTTGATCGACTTTCTTCTTGTTGACGAATGATTTCGTCGCAGTCAGGGGAAAGCATAAGAGCAAGATTATCAACATAACAACCGATATCATAAAGAGCAGGCTTGGTACTTTGAGCTTTCTTGAGATATTCAGGCTTGACAAAACTCGTTTTCATATTTCTATTGCGCATATTCATAGTTTGAATAGACTGACCCGTTTTGTAAACAATGTTGTTTAACGTGTCGACTCTCTTTTCCAAAGCAAGAATTTTTTCAATATCCTTTTCTTCACGAGTTTTATAAAGCTCAGTTTGTTCTTTGTTAACCGACTCTAATTCAGTAATTTGGAGTTTATGTAGCAGCAGTTGTTCTTCAAGTTCCGATATCTTCTGTTTTGACATATGAATTTCGTGTGTTACTTCAGAACAATATTGTTCGTTGAGCACCTTACGTTCATATACCAAACCATTAGCTATTGCAACCCGTCGATCAGCTTCTTTTACATAATCACACTCTTTAAGCCTGTCTATCTCCTCGGCTAAGGATGTGTTTGCTTGCTTCAAACGTTTGTTAGCCTCTTTGTTTTCCTCAATTTCATGTTTTAAAGAATCAATAATAGATGCAAGCAAATCACGGTCCTCATCTGAGTCAGTATCCTGAACAGCTTTTCCGTCCTCATTACACATATGCTGTGAATCCGTAGAGACATTGCTATCCTTCGTGTCCATTACATATGTGTCATTGATGCTTTCGGGTTGCTCAGGATGCCGTCGTTCATTAGCAAACACATTATAGTTATCATGTGATGGTACCTTTTCAAGTGGCTCAGAATCATAGATGGGTCCAGAAGTATCATCAGTCTCTGGGATCACTTCTTGAATCTTTGCCATGTACACATAATGTGCCTCCAACTCTTGATCATCGGCTTCATCATCAGTGTCATCACACCAGTAAACTTCATCTACTGTGAGTGGAATTCCTGCTTCTTCTTTCTTACACAGCAGCATCTTTTCCTTGTGATACCCTGAGTCCTTAACCCATTTTGGCTTCTTGCATTCCCTAGCCATGTGCCCAAAACCCTTGCAGTTGAAGCATTGAATCCCAGTCTTTTGCACAACCGGAGTGCCTACAGTGTCTCTAGCCCCAACTTGATTCGGCATCCTCTGATTATCATACCTAGCATCACGATCATACCTAGGTGCATGATCAACTTCCTTATATCTAGCATTGGATGATGATCTGAGGTTGTTGTTGGTAGGTTTGTAGATCTTCTTATAAGTTGTGGTGAGTAAAGACATGAGTTCCTCAATCTTCTTGTCCCTTGAAGTTTGTTCATCATCACTGTCTCCATCTGACTCGGTGTCATATTTTAGAGGTGGAGTGGGTACAATTGCTTTTGCTTTGTGTTTAGCAGCAGCTGGAGGTTTGATGGATGAGCTAGATGACTTTAAGGAATGAATAGGTAGTTGTTGACGGGGAACGGGTTTTGTTGAAGTAGCAGCCACAAAAGCAATAGAGTTCGCAGATCGTTCTGCCTTTTCAGCCCTAAGTTCATTCACTTCATTCTGATGTTGTTTCAATATGTCATAAAGTTTGTGGTAAGATATAGTCTTGATATCCTCCCTTTGTTTGACCAAAGTCACAAACCTTTGCCATTCCGGTTTGAGTTGAAGTAGAAACTGAACATTGGCATGATGATTGGAGATGGTGCACTGATTTCTGACAAGCTCATTCATCATTTTGTAGAATCTCGAGTAATATGAGTCAATGGATTCACCATCTTCCGATGTGAATTTTCCAAACTCCCAAAGTAGATTAGTCTCGAGATCTTGAACGTTGATCGACTCACCTTGCTTTAATCGATGAATTGCATTCCACATTTCCATAGCATTAGGACATGCATCAACTGTGGAATGGATATCGTTATCAATTCCAGTGAGTATGAAGTTTACAGCATCAGCTTCAGCTTGGAGGAGTTTCTTTTTCTCAGCAGAACATGTGTCAAAATCCTCCATAGCTCGTATAGTTGATGAAGTACCATCCTCTGCCTGTGTGGCAATTGGTCTGAATTCAAAAACTGGAGGTGGATTCTCAAGGCAGTGACGAAGAGCAGTTCGATTTTCTTTTCCGTCAAGAAATCTGAGAAAACGAGATCTCCATTGAACGTAACAACCGGCAGTGAGCACAAGTGGATTACCGTTGCCACCTTGTTCCAAACGAATTTGATTAGCAGTTGCAATGTTGATGTTGTTTTTAGACATGGTGAATACTTGTGAATGAATTGCAGATCTTAGTGGATTTGTTGTGATGAGGTGTGGTTGAAATTTCGTAGAGTTCCGAGAATTTTCAGTCCGACAATAAATTCCTCAGTCCGACAAAACAGTAAGCCGAAAAATTTTGTATCGCCAAATTTTGAAATTGAGTTAGAAATAGCCAAAAACTAGTAGGGAAAAAATTTGAATTTACTTGACATAAAATTTTTAACTCTTTTTTTTTATCTTCGTGTAAACTATGTTCCGAGACTAGTCTAGATAGTGGCTAAGTCTAAAAATTGCTCAAAAAAAAAAATTATCTGTCCATCGCAATGTGACCCATCGCACTCTTAGATCGCACTCTGAGCGCACTCTGATCGTACTCTATGATCGTGGTCTGATCGTACTCTGATCATACTTGGTGATCGTACTCTATGATCGTGATGAGTGATCGCAGTGAGGGATCGCACTATAGATCGTACTGAGTGATCGTAACCTGATCGAAGCCGTGATCGTACTCTGCTGGATCGTACTCCCAGAGCGTATTGTGATCGTACTGAGCAATCGTACTAAGCAATCGTAGTCTGGATCGTACTTTGGATCTTAGTGAGCTATCGTAGTCACAGATCGTAACTTGGATCGTACTAGTGATCGCAGTTAGATCGTAACAATGGATCGTGACTATGGATCGCAAGTAGAAACCCCCAGGGTTTATGCAAACACAAACTCAGATCGTACCAAGGAATCAAAATTACCCCTTTTCTCGGATAGAACTAGAACACACCAAATTCGTGATTTTTAGCCTAAAAATGAATCAAGCACCCAAAAATTTTGTGTTTTTAACCAAGATAACAATACCATATCACTACCAATAGTAAGTAGATGATTTTTATCAAGAATGAACCATAAAAACACAAGAAAATTTTTTGGTACGTGAGTTTTTGGATCAAAATAGGCACGAAAAAATCAAGAACACAACACACGGATCTTCAATCACCTATCCACTATAGGCTCTTGATACCAAATGTTAATCCCATTCAATCCATAACACAAGATTTAGGGAGAGAAAGAGAAGAAAAGTAGAAAGAGAAAGTAGAGAGAGAAGTGAAAGGTTTACACTAAAACTATGTGTTTTATGAAATGAACCAACACCCTCTTCCACATGTGGAAGAGGGTTATATATGCTACGGCCTAAGGCCTTTGTGGGCTTCATCTTGGGCCGGGCTTGGCTTTGTTTTGGGCTTACGCCCCTAACTTATACAATATTAGCTTAAAGTCCAAGCCCGGTTTTCCCGACTAACCTATTACAATACAAGACCATTTAACAACTGAGATGACCTATTACATTCTTGTTCGACTATATAAAATATAGGTCTAACACTTTCTTCTCACATAGTGAAGGCCAATTTGATCAGAAGGACTCTTACATGCATCCAGTTACTGGATCATCATGTGTCAACACTAGAACATGTCCTGTCAACGCCTCCTATTCAGACGCTGACACATACAAAAGTGACTCACTAAGAGTTAAACCTGCTGGTTTGGATCTGGATATTGTATGTGCTTATATTGCTTCTTTGCCCAATGGTTTAGTGATTACATATGAGGACCTTGAGCAGATAAGTGATGAGCACTTGGAAGAAATGGATATCAAGTGGAATATGGCTCTTGCTAGTATAAGAGCAAACAGGTGGAATAGAAGGTTTAAGAAGAAGATGACCTTCAATGCAAAGGACACAGCTGGATTTGATAAATCCAAAGTTGAATGCTACAACTGTCATCGTATGGGTCACTTCATGAGGGAATGCAGATCTCCTAGAAGATCTGATACTGGTAAACCCTCAAGCCAAATTGTTAAGGCTCAGGATCCTAAGGCCATGGTTGCAGTTCAAGGAATTGATGGTATGGGATGGGATTGGAGCTATTTGGCTAAAGATGTAGAAGAGGATAAAGCTTTGGTTGCTGAAATTAAAGAAGAAGAGCATGTTCAATATGCTCTCATGGCACACTCCTCCTCTTCATCAGATAATGAGGTATACGATGATGCTTTTTGTAGTCAGGGTTGTAGGTTAAATACTGAGAAACTTAACAAAGAGGTGTTAAGGTTATTAGATGATGTGAGCACTGAGAGATGCAAACTGTCTAACTATCAATTAGCTCTCACTCAAACTGAGAAAACAGTCTCTGAATACAAGAAAATGGAATTTGATTTGAAAGATAAAATAAATATTTTAAAACATGAGTTAGATGCTAGTAATGATGTTAGAAACATCATGGAAAGGGTTAATAGTGATTTACAAGCTAAGTTAGATGAGGCCATTAAGAATAAAGATAATGTTGGCCTTAAAATTCAGAGATTTGATAGAGCCACACAAACCCTAGGAGAATGTATGAATAAACAAAGGGATCCTAAGGACATGACTGGGATTGGGATGAAAGACTACTCTGTGGTTCCACCACCAGCTGGTGACTTCTATGGTGTCCAACAAAAGGACCTATCTTGGACTGGTTTGCCAGAACTTCAAGAAGAGGAATTCATTCCTCCACCAAGAGTTGTCACCCCAGTTGAAGAGTATCAACAAAACTTGACTGACTTGAATGAATGGAAGAAAGTTAACCCTACCTTATTTGTTAAGGGTGGCTTGCTATGTGAAAGTCCTAATGAGTCAACTCCCATTAAGGTCACAAACCCAATAACTGGTAAAGCTGTTGACCTTGGCTCAAACACTGTTAGAAAACCTAGCATTAAGTATGCAGAGATGTATAGGAATACTAGGTCACCTAAGAGCCAAGTTAGCAATGATGTAACATGCTTTTTCTCTTCTAGACCTAGGGTTGTGTCTAGAAAAGCTTGTTACACTTGTGGTAGCTTTTCACATTTAGCATATAATTGTGTCAACGCTCCCAAAGTCAACGTTGTTAGAAAGTCAAACGTTGTCAGACCCAAACCTTGTGTGTAGCAAAGTCCACAAGCTGTTAGACCTGCCCCATTCTTCACTTGAGGTTCTAACACTCATGGACAAAGACCATTTCAAAAGACAAATACTTGGTCTAATAGGTAATGGGTTTTTGTAGCAAACCCTAGGTTCAACACTAACAAGGGAAATTTCAGCGTTGACAAGACCAAATCCAACGCTGACAGAAACGTGACCAGACCCAAATATTTGCAACCACTGGTAAAGGGTCTAAAGCTTCTTCAAGCTTGACATGGAGACCAAAGAAAGATCAAAACCCTAATGATAATGGGATTTCAATGACCTGCAACAGATTTAATTACATTTCAAAGGTCATTACAAAACCTATTGGGGTTAACTGGGTATTTCATCCAAAAAGGGATGAACAAGGGGTTGTTATGAGAACCAAGTCTGTTCTTGTTGAACAACCAGATGAATCCAAGTCTGCTAAGGCTTGGGTTCCCAAAGAAAGCTAACTTGTTTTCTTTATGTGCGGGGCATTCAAAAACAGGTCAATGATTATGGATATTGGGATAGTGGATGCTCAAGGCACATGACAGGAAAGGAAGATTACTTGACCAACTTCACTCCCATTAAGGATGGTGATAAGGTTTACTTTGGATGCGGATATGGTACTATCACAGGCAAAGGAACACTTCTCACCAAGAACTTGCGTTTTGAGAACGTATTTCTGGTAAAGGAACTTGATTACAATCTTTTTAGTGTATCACAAGTTTGTGATAACAAAAATAAAGTTCTGTTTACTGATACTGAATGTTTGGTGTTAAGCAAGGATTATAAGATCCCTGATGAGAAATATATTGACTATAGAACACCTAGGCATAAAGACTATGCTAAAGCTTCAGTAGATGAAAGTAATTTATGGCATAGGAGACTAGGGCACATAAATTTTAAGAATATAAACAGGCTTGTGAGACTTGGCTTGGTTGATGGTTTGCCTGAAAAGGCCTTCCACAATGACCACTCTTGTGTTGCATGTCTTAAAGGCAAGCAGCACAAGGTCTCATTCAAGTCTAAACAGGTGCACTCTAGTACTAGACCTCTTCACTTGCTTCATATGGACCTCTTTGGTCCAACCAATATAGAAAGTTTGAATGGTAAGTCCTACTGCTTTGTCATCATAGATGACTTTTCTAGGTTTACTTGGACTTTCTTTTTAGCTATGAAGAGTGACACAGCTGACACTTTAATTGATTTTATCACTCAGATTGAGAAGAAAACGGGCAATGAAGTTAAAGTTCTTAGGAGTGATAATGGTGGTGAATTTAGGAATAAAGTGTTAGATGATTTTTGTGCCAGGAAAGTAATTACTAGGCAATTTAGTGTTGCCAGAACCCCACAGCAAAATGGGGTTGCTGAGAGGAAAAATAGAACCCTAATTGAAGCAGCCAGAACCATGTTGGCTGATGCTCATTTTCCTATAGCCTTTTGGGCTGAGGTTGTTAATACAGCTTGTTATGTTCAAAATAGAGCATTGGTCAACAAGATACAGAACAAAACACCTTATGAGTTACTTTGGGGAAGAAAACCTAATATTGGATTTCTCAGACCTTTTGGTTGTCATGTAGTGGTTTTAGATACTAGTGATGCCTTAGGTAAAGTTAGTGCAAAAGGTGTACAAGGCTACTTCATGGGGTATTCAGTGCAGAGCAAGGGATATAGGGTTTATCTTAAAAAGGAAAAACGTATACTTGAAAGAGTACATGTTAGGTTTTTAAAGAGTAAACCTAGTGATCCTGAAAGAGTACTTTAAATTATATGCATGTCACTAATCCAGACATTGTGAAGGTAACTTCAAATGTTGTGGAAGAACAAGTTATTGATGTTTCAGGTACTCATGTTCATGAAAAGTTTGGATCACAAGCAGAAAAGTCATCTCCTATACTAGAGTATGTCACAATTCCCATATGGACAGATGCTTTTGCTGTTGTTGCTGCTGGAAAAGATAATGGTGGTCCCCAAGTACCACCAGATAACAACATGCATGGTCCTTCAGGCGCTGACAAAGGCAAATCAAGCGCTGATAAGACCAATTCAGACGTTGATGGCTCAGACGTTGACAACAATTCTTCAAACGTTGTTAGCCCAAACGCTGACAACCAAGGTTTAGGCGTTGACAACACTTTTGCACATCTTTTCTCTTCTACATTTGAACAAGGTGAACCTTCTAATTTATATGAAGAGGCTCATCCTCATATTGATGAAAGAGAGTCTGATGAAGATATTGGCAACATGGAGAATGAGGTTGAGGACACCAGACTTTTTGAAGGAGGAGTTCTCACTTCTACTATGAAGAATCACCCCACTTCTCAAATCATTGGTGATATGATGTCTCCTGTTCAGACTAGAAGATCTCATCAAGGTCTTGGTGGATTTATTGCCAATATACACAAGAAGGTTGATACCCCTCTTGTGCAAGCATGTTTGTTTGCCTGGTTTCTGTCACAACAAGAACCCAAGAAGATATTTGATGCTCTCAAAGAACCAAGTTTGGTGGAAGCAATGCAGGATGAGCTTCACCAATTTGCAATTCAGGATGTTTGGGAGCTGGTTGATTGTTCCAGATATGTCAGACCTATAGGGACAAGATGGGTTCTAAGAAACAAGAGAGATGAAAGGGGTATTGTGTTCAGAAACAAGGCAAGATTAGTGGCACAGGGATATACACAAGAGGAGGGGATAGACTATGAGGAGGTCTTTGCACCAGTTGCAAGGATTGAAGCTATTAGGATCTTTTTAGCCTATGCATCCTGCATGGGCTTTACTGTCTATCAAATGGATGTCAAGAGTGCCTTCCTCTGTGGAACAATTGTTGAGGAAGTATATGTGATGCAGCCTCCTGGTTTTGAGGATCCAGAGAATCCAGAAAAGGTGTATAGAGTCAAAAAGGCTATGTATGGACTTCATCAAGCCCCTATAGCATGGTATGGTACTTTGTCTACTTATCTAGTGGACAATGGATTCAAGAGGGGCACCATAGATCAGACACTATTTACAAAGAAGAAAGGTAAGGATGCATTGCTTGTTTAGGTCTATGTTGATGACATCATTTCTGGGTCTACTGATCCAAAGATGAGTGAGGATTTCTCCAAGCTTATGACAGACAAATTCAAGATGAGTGATATGGGGGAGATGAACTTCTTTCTTGGTTTACAAGTTCAGCAGAAAGAAGATGGTATCTTCATCTCCCAGGATAAGTATGTGGCAGAGATCTTGAAGAAGTTTGGCTTTTCTCCACATGAAAAGAGGGCTACTACTCCTATGGATAGAGAACACCCTTGGGGTAAGATTGGAGATGGGAAAGTTGTTGATGTCAGGCACTATAGATCCATGATTAGATCATTGAAGTATCTTACAGCCTCCAGACCTGACATCATATTTGCTGTGTGTGCTTGTGCACACCTTCAAGTGACTCCCAAAGAATGTCACCTTTATGATATGAAGAGGATCTTTAGGTACCTAAGATGCTCTCCTAGTCTTGGTTTGTGGTACCCAAAGGATTCACCATTGGAGCTGATTGCATATTCAGACAGTGACTATGGAGGTGATAAGTTTGATAGAAAATCCACAACTGGTGGATGTCAGTTTCTTGGGAGCAGGTTGATATCTTGGCAATGCAAGAAACAAACAATGGTGGCTAATTCTACAACTAAAGCAGAGTATGTAGCTGCAGCTGCTTGTTGTGGACAAGTTTTGTGGATTCAGAACCAGTTGTTGGACTATGTGTATAATTTCATGCATACCAAGATATTTGTTGACAATAACAGCACTTTATGCATTATTAAGAATCCTGTACATCATTCTAAAACTAAACACATAGAAATTAGACACCATTTTATAAGAGATTGTTTTGAAAAGGGTTTAATACAACCAGATAGGGTTGACACAGAAGAGAATGTGTCAGATTTATTAACTAAACCTTTTGATGCTGGGAGGTTTCAATACTTGGTAACAAGTATTGGGATGATCAATCTCACATAATATGTGTTTTGGAGTCTTTTTGTAAAAGTATGTACAGGATAATGCATTGTTATTGGTCTTTTTGAGGATTTAGATTTTCCACTATATTTTTCTAACACTGACAAAGGTTGCTTGAACGTTGATAAGTGTTTTTGTGACGTTTCCAGCAATATATTTGTCCAACGCTGACAAAGCTTCCTTCAACGTTGTCAAGTGTTATCGGGGCGTTGTCAGCAACAATGTTAGTTTTGTGGTTTTTAATCTAAATGTGCAGGTGGTGTTAGCAGTATACCATTGGATACAGAGTTGCTTATGGATCATTGGAGAAGCATTTGGACATGTTTTTATATGGATGATGGTTGGAATTTTTCAATTCCTATCTTGACATAAATTTTTTATGTTCATGCATATTTTTAGCAACATATGTATCATAGTTTAAGGGGAGGTTTTAGGAACCTTTAGGATGTTTGGGTATCCATATGATACTCTTATCACAATTCTAGATTGTGTCCACAAGTGAGTATGAGTTAGTTTTACTAAATCATGAGGCACTGTAGCATGCAAAGTTGATATACTATGCATGCTGCCAAGACATTTTTGGCCTAGAATTGGTTGTGGTCTGTTGGGAGACTTGGGAATGATTTTGTCATGGGATTTACCTGGGAGTAACAAGGGATTTTATAAGGTAACTTAGTTGTTAAGAGTTTTGGTTAGCAAGGGACACTAGAGGACTGTTATGTCTATCTTGCATAAGCAAGTGTGCATAACTGGACAGTGCTTGCCGCCCTATAATAATTATCAACTTTTTGGTTATCTTCTCTAGGATAAATTACTTTGTTAAGGTCATTTTTCATTTTTAAACATTTTTATTTTTGGACGCTGACAAGTATTTTTCCAAGCGTTGTTGTGACCAATTTAGACGCTGACATGGCTATGGCAAACATTGACAAGAATATAGCCGTTGGGCGTTGATAGGTTATTTTTGACCGTTGACACTCAATGGGACCTACCCAGTTGTTACTTTTTGACATATTATTAGGCCGTAATTTTGGGAGCTGATAACTTTCATTTAAAGCATGAGATAAACTTATTCTTTTTCAATATTTTCATGATTACATTTTGAAAATACTTGCCTATTTTTGGGCCAATCACATGCATTTTCTTCTCCTATATATTTGGCTGCTATTTTTAAACAGGGTACCTATTATTCTTGTCTAACACTAAATATTTCCTCAGTTTGAGGATGAGCCTCATATTGAATATTTCCTCAAAGATTTCATAGCCATGCCATCATGTTGATCCCAAACTTAGATCGATTTAGCTTTATGTATACGAGATTAGATCAAGTAATACACTTAGAGAAACCTTTGTATATGTATATAACAATCTAAGTGTTATGCGGAATTAACACTTAAACAAGAACACACAAGATATAAACAAACTTTCATTTTGATTAATGATATCAAACTTGCTTACAATGAAAGTAGTTTACGTATGAAAACTTATATTGAACATTAACCTAAAGGTCTTCTTTTATAGACATAAGAAGCCTTGTACAATAATCTACGTATCAACTATTCTAGGTAAAGATAAATATAGAAAATACATTGTTGTTCCTATCTTTACTAGAAGTAATCTAAAATACAATAAACGCGTAGAGTATATCCTTCCATCAGTGCTTGTCTTCAATGTATCAACGCTTGACTTTGTCTTGTCAACGCTTGATCTGTCAGCGTTTGTTTTACTTTTGTCAACGCTTGTTTTACTCTTGTCAGCGCTCAAGTAGACTGGCTATAATTTATTCCCAACAATCCTCCCCTAAACTTGATATCTACTCTAGTAATCAAGTTTCTGAATAAACATTAAGAACTAGGAGGAATCTTACAAACCTTCTCATATTTGTAATAAATAAATCTGATCAAATCTTTTTCCACGTCACTTGAATAATCTATCTCCAGCTGAGTGTTCTTCATCTTCTCCAAAATTTCCTTGGACATGAAATACTGACCATCTACAAGTAGATACTCAGCAAACTTTGTAGAACTCAAATAATAAACTCTAGCAGCTGAATACAATCTCTATTGAAGACCACTGAGGTCATCTTCAAGATCCTTCCAAATAGCAGGATCCTCATCTTTTGGTCCACACATTCTCTTGAATGTTGACCACAGTTTTATTCCATTTACTGAAGTGGGCTCTTCAGTCACATACTTGGCTTCTAATAACCTCCATAGATCTACCAAGTCTTCTCTATCACAACTTGCAAACAAAGATATAAGAGTGGTAAAAGTGTGAACCTCTTTACCATACCTGCCAATCTTCCAAAACCCACATTTATCTTCTTCATAACTCATAATAGGGTTTCTGGAATCAAGTGGTAACACTTGTACCATATCTGAAGCTTCTAATGGTGAGAGCTTGAGGCTCCTTCTTATAACAGCTTCACTTGGATGTAATGGATCCATATCTTTGGGAAACTCAAGAGGGACTCCCTTTTTCACTGTTCTGGGAACAAACATTGCCTTCTTAAGCTCCATTTCCTCTGCAACTTCTTCTTTTCTTTCATCAGAAAGAAGTCTTAGCGTGTTTTCTTCCTGCACTCTAACCCAAATGGGATAAGCTCTACACTCCAACTATTCAAATGATAATGCCATCAACTTCTTATAAGTCCACCCTATTCCATGGCATCTAAGCAGCATGCAGTACAACTCCTTTCTATCCCTTTTCAAATTTGAGAGAACATTGCTTGCTTTGTGTTTCAGAATGACCTTGATGTCTTTTTGTACTCTTAAAAGAATCTCCAATCCCCATATCTGATCTGAAATAGTAAATTGTGGATTCTCTATGCACTTATCTTCCCAAGCATGGTACATCTGAACCACCTCTGGCATATCAAAATCAACCTGCAATTTCAACTCATTCAATTTCTCTTTGGCCAACTCATCACCATACTCAAGTCTTTCTGGCTGTTCTATGATCATAACACTTGAGTCTGAACTGGCCTCATCACTTCCTTCTTGTTCTTCTAAAGTGACAACAAAAGGTGATTCACCCACCTTCTTGCTTTCTTGTTCCATAATTTGTGCAGCCAACTTTCTATCAAATTCAATTTGTGCTGCATTCTTTGGAACAACCTCTTCTACCATAATACCCTTACCCTTATCTAATGGATCAATTGTTGGTAAGGTAGATGGTAATACCTGTGAAGAAACCTCTTTGACTGGGATACATCACCCTCATTTGCAGGTCTGTCAATGCTCTCTTTTGCTTTGTCAGCGCCCAAAATACCTGTCTCAGCGCCTCTTGTGATTTCCTCAAACATGGCTGTAAATGACAATTTTAAGTTTGTAGGAGAGACTAGAGACGTATCAAAACCTGTCTGTTTCTTCAAACTTGTTAGGGCCTCAGCAACATCCAAAGATTGACCATCATGAGAGCCCTTATCACTCACATTTATTTGTTCATCCTCCCCTTTGGAAGATTCCTCCATCCCTCTCCTTGTACTAGCAGTCTCCAAAATAACAATCCTCTCCCTCAATTGCTTGAGTTCAAGGCCTTGTGTGCTGACAACTTGTACCAAGTCTGCATTTTGCTTTTGCAAGCTCATGCAGACAGCCGTCAATTCCATTAGGGTCATTGGTTCCAATCTACCCTCTTCTAAAATGGGTATTTGACCTCCCAAGTTAGATTCATTGGGCATGGATGAGGTTTTAATTATGGTAGGACTGTCTTGGCCAGCTTCTAAGCCAGAACCAATAGTCCCAGCCTCATCCATAACACCAACCACACTTGTGGTGGTGGTTCTCTCTACTACATGGCTAGGACCACTAGAGGAGAACACTCCAGTAGTCCTTTGGCGTTTTTGTAACCTATATTGTGTTGGGGGAGAAGAAGATGTAGATTGGGTGGATGTGGGTTGGTTAAGGGGTGTTTGGGTCTGTGAAGGAGTTGTGTCAACGTTTGAAATAGGCATATCAACGCCAACATTTAATGTGTCAGTGTCGAAGGGTTCTTGGTCAATTTGCATATGTTGTGGTGAAGGCAAAGGTTCAGGTATTGGGTCAAGTTGGGGTTGGGGTCTGGTTGGGGTTGAGCTGCTTCAATGACAGCAAGCATAGCTGGGGTTAGGGGTAGGTCACGATGTGGGGGTGAATTCATCTTCATAAAAATTGCTTTCTTTTGCACAGGGATCTCATAAAAATCATCATGATCCCTTGTGCAGTAACCTTGGACCTCAAAAACCATTTGTAAAAATCTGGGATAAGCTAAAGTCATTTTGTTCCCTTTATTTTTACACATGCCCTCAAAAATCATTTTGGAATAATTAAACTTTTGCCCAGTAGCAGTGCACATAATAGCACTAGCAATAGATCTATTGATCTTATTGTGTGCAGTGCACTTGGGACTCAAACATTGTAGGAGGACATGTATTAGGTACTTCCAGGCTAGGGGAAATTCTTGTTTATGATATTTATTTAAAGTTCCTTCATCAGGAAAAGGATAACCCAAAGCCCTTAGTCCTTGTTCTATTTTAGTAATGGGGAGGGTGGTTATACCATCAGCATCATCAAGATGCAAAGCTTGGCGTACCAAAGCTTCAGTAACCACCCATGTTCTCCCATGAACAATAGAAGATAATGTAGTCACTCTATTAACTGTTGAGGAACTGACATTGTTCCAAAACTGTTTAATATGTGTGACAGGAATGAGTGGTGCATGAGAAAGAGCATACCTAAAAGGATATGCGTTCAAATACGCCACCATTTGTGTGTATTGGGGAAACAGAGTATCATCAGCTTCAAGATACGCGATCCTGTTATGTTGACTTCTGAATCCTAATTCCAAATCACTTAGTTTGAATTTTGGTGCCATTGTTGAAAGCTGTTTGAATGATTGATAAAGATGAAGTTGATAAGAGAAAATTGTGTTAGACAAGAATAATAGGTACCCTGTTTAAAAATAGGAGCCAAATATATAGGAGAAGAAAATGCATGTGATTAGCCCAAAAATAGGCAAGTATTTTCAAAATGTAATCATGAAAATATTGAAAAAGAATAAGTTTATCTCATGCATTAAATGAAAGTTATCAGCTCCCAAAATTACGGCCTAAAAATATGTCAAAAAGTAACAACTGGGTAGGTCCCACTGAGTGTCAACGGTCAAAAATAACCTATCAACGCCCAACGGCTATATTCTTGTCAACGGTTGCCATAGCCATGTCAGCGTCTAAATTGGTCACAACAACGCTTGGTAAAATACTTGTCGGCGTCCAAAAATAAAAATGTTTAAAAATGAAAAATTACCTTAACAAAGTAATTTATCCTAGAGAAGATAACCAAAAAGTTGATAATTATTATAGGGCGGCAAGCACTGTCCAGTTATGCACACTTGCTTATGCAAGATAGACATAACAGTCCTCTAGTGTCCCTTGCTAACCAAAACTCTTAAAAACTAAGTTACCTTATAAAATCCCTTGTTACTCACAGGTAAATCCCATGACAAAATCATTCCCAAGTCTCCCAACAAACCACAACCAATTCTAGGCCAAAAATGTCTTGGCAGCATGCATAGTATATCAACTTTGCATGCTACAATGCCTCATGATTTAGTAAAACTAACTCATACTCACCTGTGGACACAATCTAGAATTGTGAAAGAGTATCATATGGATACCCAAACATCCTAAAGGTTCCTAAAATCTCCCCTTAAACTATGATACATATGTTGCTAAAAATATGCATGAACATAAAAAATTTATGTCAAGATAGGAATTGAAAAATTCCAACCATCATCCATAAATAAAAACATGTCCAAATGCTTCTCCAATGATCCATAAGCAACTCTGTATCCAATGGTATACTGCTAACACCACCTGCACATTTAGATTAAAAACCACAAAACTAACATTGTTGTTGACAACGCCCCGATAACACTTGACAGCGTTGAAGGAAGCTTTGTCAGCGTTGGACAAATATATTGCTGACAACGTCTCAAAAACACTTATCAGTGTTCAAGCAACCTTTGTCAGTGTTAGAAATATATAGTGGAAAATCTAAATCCTCAAAAAGACAAATAACAATGCATTATCTTGTACATACTTTTACAAAAAAGACTCCAAAACACATATTATGTGAGATTGATCATCCCAATACTTGTTACCAAGTACTGAAACCTCCCAGCATCAAAAGGTTTAGTTAATAAATTTGACACATTCTCTTCTGTGTCAACCCTATATGGTTGTATTAAACCCTTTTCAAAACAATCTCTTATAAAATGGTGTCTAATTTCTATGTGTTTAGTTTTAGAATGATGTACAGGATTCTTAATAATGCATAAAGTGTTGTTATTGTCAACAAATATCTTGGTATGCATGAAATTATACCCACAGTCCAACAGCTGGTTCTGAATCCACAAAACTTGTCCACAACAAGCAGCTGTAGCCACATACTCTGCTTCAGTTGTAGAATTAGCCACCACTGTTTGTTTCTTGCATTGCCAAGATATCAACCTGCTCCCAAGAAACTGACATCCACCAGTTGTGGATTTTCTATCAAACTTATCACCTCCATAGTCACTGTCTGAATATGCAATCAGCTCCAATGGTGAATCCTTTGGGTACCACAAACCAAGACTAGGATAGCATCTTAGGTACCTAAAGATCCTCTTCACAGCATAAAGGTGACATTCTTTGGGAGTCACTTGATGGCGTGCACAAGCACACACAGCAAACATGATGTCAGGTCTGGAGGTTGTAAGATACATCAATGATCCAATCATGGATCTATAGTGCCTGACATCAACATCTTTCCCATCTCCAATCTTACCCCAAGGGTGTTCTCTATCCATAGGAGTAGTAGCCCTCTTTTCATGTGGAGAAAAGCCAAACTTCTTCAAGATCTCTTCCACATACTTATCCTGGGAGATGAAGATACCATCTTCTTTCTGCTGAACTTGTAAACCAAGAAAGAAGTTCATCTCCCCCATAGCACTCATCTTGAATTTGTCTGTCATAAGCTTGGAGAAATCCTCACTCATCTTTGGATCAGTAGACCCAAAAATGATGTCATCAACATAGACCTGAACAAGCAACACATCCTTACCTTTATTCTTTGTAAATAGTGTCTGATCTATGGTGCCCCTCTTGAATCCATTGTCCACTAGATAAGTAGACAAAGTACCATACCATGCTCTAGGGGCTTGATGAAGTCCATACATAGCCTTTTTTACTCTATACACCTTGTCTAGATTTTCTGGATCCTCAAAACCAGGAGGCTGCATCACATATACTTCCTCAACAATTGTTCCATAGAGGAAGGCACTCTTGACATCCATTTGATAGACAGTAAAGCCCATGCAGGATGCATAGGCTAAAAAGATCCTAATAGCTTCAATCCTTGCAACTGGTGCAAATACCTTTCATCTCTCTTGTTTCTTAGAACCCATCTTGTCCCTATAGATCTGACATATCTGGGACAATCAACCAACTCCCAAACATCCTAAATTGCAAATTGGTGAAGCTCATCATGCATTGCTTCCACCCAACTTGGTTCTTTGAGAGCATCAAATATCTTCTTGGGTTCCTATTGTGACAGAAAACAGGCAAACAAACATGCTTGCACAAGAGGGGTATCAACCTTCTTGTGTATATTGGCAATAAATCCACCAAGACCATGATGAGATCTTCTAGTCTGAACAGGAGACATCATATCACCAATGATTTGAGAAGTGGGGTGATTCTTCATAGTAGAAGTGAGAACTCCTCCTTCAAAAAGGCTGGTGTCCTCAACCTCATTCTCCATGTTGCCAATATCTTCATCAGACTCTCTTTCATCAATATGAGGATGAGCCTCTTCATATAAATTAGAAGGTTCACCTTGTTCAAATGTAGAAGAGAAAAGATGTGCAAAAGTGTTGTCAATGCCTAAACCTTGGTTGTCAGCGTTTGGGCTAACAACGTTTGAAGAATTGTTGTCAACGTCTGAGCCATCAACGTCTGAATTGGTCTTATCCGCGCTTGATTTGCCTTTGTCAGCGCCTGAAGGACCATGCATGTTGTTATCTGGTGGTACTTGGGGACCACCATTATCTTTTCCAGCAGCAAAAGCATCTGTCCATATGGGAATTGTGACATACTCTAGTATAGGAGATGACTTTTCTGCTTGTGATCCAACCATTTCATGAACCTGACTACCTGAAACATCAATAACTTGTTCTTCCACAACATTTGAAGTTACCTTCACAATGTCTGGATTAGTGACAGGCATATAATTTAAAGTCCTAGACAAGGGTTCTAAGTCAAACAACCAATTTGGACCACTTTTAGGATCACTAGGTTTACTCTCTAAAAACCTAACATGTACTCTTTCAAGTATACGTTTTTCCTTTTTAAGATAAACCCTATATACCTTGCTCTGCACTGAATACCTCATGAAGTAGCCTTCGTCACCTTTTGCACTAAATTTACCTTAGGCATCACTAGTATCTAAAACCACTACATGACAACCAAAAGGTCTGAGAAAACCAATATTAGGTTTTCTTCCCCAAAGTAACTCATAAGGTGTTTTGTTCTGTATCTTGTTGACCAATGCTCTATTTTGAACATAACAAGCTGTATTAACAGCCTCAGCCCAAAAGGCTATCAGAAAATGAGCATCAGCCAACATGGTTCTGGCTGCTTCAATTAGGGTTCTATTTTTCCTCTTAGCAACCCCATTTTGCTGTGGGGTTCTGGCAACACTAAATTGCCTAGTAATTCCTTTCCTAGCACAAAAATCATCTAACACTTTATTCCTAAATTCACCACCATTATCACTCCTAAGCACTTTAACTTCATTGCCCGTTTTCTTCTCAATCTGAGTGATAAAATCAAATAAAGTGTCAGCTGTGTCACTCTTCATAGCTAAAAAGAAAGTCCAAGTAAACCTAGAAAAGTCATCTGTGATGACAAAGCAGTAGGACTTACCATTCAAACTTTCTATATTGGTTGGACCAAAGAGGTCCATATGAAGCAAGTGAAGAGGTCTAGTACTAGAGTGCACTTGTTTGGACTTGAATGAGACCTTGTGCTGCTTGCCTTTAAGACATGCAACACAAGAGTGGTCATTGTGGAAGGCCTTTTCAGGCAAACCATCAACCAAGCCAAGTCTCACAAGCCTGTTTATATTCTTAAAATTAATGTGCCCTAGTCTCCTGTGCCATAAATTACTTTCATCTACTGAAGCTTTAGCATAAAAACAAGACATATTGTTATTCATTCTAATCCCATTCAGATTCACGTTGTATATGTCTTTATGCCTAGGTGTTCTATAGTCAATATATTTCTCATCAGGGATCTTATAATCCTTGCTTAACACCAAACATTCAGTATCAGTAAACAGAACTTTATTTTTGTTATCACAAACTTGTGATACACTAAAAAGATTGTAATCAAGTTCCTTTACCAGAAATACGTTCTCAAAACGCAAGTTCTTGGTGAGAAGTGTTCCTTTGCCTGTGATAGTACCATATCCGCCTCCAAAGTAAACCTTATCACCATCCTTAATGAGAGTGAAGTTGGTCAAGTAATCTTCCTTCCCTGTCATGTGCCTTGAGCATCCACTATCCCAATATCCATAATCATTGACCTGTTTTTGAATGCCCTGCACATAAAGAAAACAAGTTAGCTTTCTTTGGGAACCCAAGCCTTAGCAGACTTGGATTCATCTGGTTGTTCAACAAGAACAGACTTGGTTCTCATAACAACCCCTTGTTCATCCCTTTTTGGATGAAATACCTAGTTAACCCCAATAGGTTTTGTAATGACCTTTGAAATGTAATTAAATCTGTTGCAGGTCATTGAAATCCTATTATCATTAGGGTTTTGATCTTTCTTTGGTCTCCATGTCAAGCTTGAAGAAGCTTTAGACCCCTTACCTAGTGGTTGCAAATATTTGGGTCTGGTCACTGATGAGATGGCATTTATACATGATCTCATCGTTCTTTTCGGGCTTTAAATGCATAAAAATGTCATAAAATACCATATATATGCTTGTGTTTGTTTACTTGTGTATTTTAGGTATGGATATCGTGAAAAAGACAAAAGATCACAAGAAACAAGGAAAAACGGACACGAGAAACGAAGCCGTACAAAGAACCGGGCCCTAATTCATGATTTATCCAACATTTATCCTTGAAGACGTAAAGACATGCAAGATTGATCCTCAATGAATGAAGAAATGACACTTAAAATCCTTGTGAATTCATAATTACAAGTTTGGTCCCTCAAGTTTGTCAAAATTACACAAATGGTCCTTCAACTTTGAAGAAATGGCAAGATTAGTCCCTCAACAATTCTAAATTGCCAATTATGGTCCCTCATGAAGTCAAAGTTATATTGAAGACCTTTGAAGGTCAACAATGTCCAAGATCAGCCCTTGAATTATCTCAAAATGGCAAAAACAATCCTTTTAAACCTTGTTGAAAGGTTTTGTGCCAAAAATGCAAAGTTGTGAAAGTTGTATAACAAAGGAAACACGTTTTGTTGCCTAAAAAACATGGTATTCACTCTTTTCCAAAAATCAAGGACCAAAACTGCCAAATCCCAAAGTTCAAATCCCTAAAAAAGCGGGTAACACTTACTGTAGCAATTTTTACCAGCCAAGAACAACATTTTACCCAGTTTAAAAAGAAAGAAAACAAAGGGGAAAATGGAATTGGCTATACCCACGTGTGATTCACATCAAGACAATCACATCCCACACCAAAAACCTTAAATCCCACTACCAGAATGATACCCCCATTCCCACTCACAATACGACACCTGGCATTTGATCATGACATGGCAAGATCAATGAACCAAAACCTTTCCTTTGTCACCAAGCACTAAACAAACGTCCGGGATTCACCCAAACCAGCTGGCAACACGCCTAGAAGATTCTGCATGGATAGAATAGGAAATTCAGTTCTAGGGTTTGTGAATAGTGCTAGCCTTGGCATTTGCCTATAAATAGACTCCTCAACCTGTGAGAGAGCTTTTGTTCCAGTTTTAGGCTATCTTTCTTTGTAATTCCTTTTTAAATTAATAAAATTTGATTTTCTGAATTTTGAGAAATCTCTTTTATATTTTGCTAAAAGTTGGTGTTAGAATAGCCTGATTCTGAGTTCCATAATCTTGTTTGAAGGTTTTTGAGGCAAGGTTTTAAGTGATAAAGCTTGGGTCTCAAAAATCAGAAAGTCTTGTTTATTTTGATCTCACTTGTTGGTTTCTTCATTTTAGCAGCATTGGAAGCTGGTACTTGTTCTGCTAGTACCTCAGCTCAAACAATCCAGTGCCTGGATGTAGGTCTTGGAGGTTTGCACCTTCTTCCCTTTTCAATTTCTCTCTTATTTTTCTGAATTTTATGATTATTGCATGATAGTTGGTGAATCTGTGTTATTGTTGTTGATTATTGTTCATTTGGAGTTGTTTGATGTTATTGAAGTGTTTGAGGTTTGATTTGTGGGTTAGAACTGGATGATCCTTTAAAAAGTTGTGAAAATAGGTTTTTAAGGGGTGTTTGGGTCAACTGCATAATCTGGATTTGTGGTTTGTTAAGTGTTAGTTTGTGCTTGTGGTTATAAGTACTTGTGTATTTGATATACTTGGTCATATTGCTGCAATATTTGTGGTTTGAAACACCTTGATTCATAAAAAGGGTATAAAATCTTGTTTACTTGGTAAAATTGGGTAGGATTTTGAGGACACCTAGATCTAATCATAGACTAGGGCTAACAAGTGTTAAATCTAGGTTAACTACACCAGGGAAAGAGATTTGAGTGCCTGAAATTGGATCTAGTGTCAAATAGATCAGCAAATAGGTTTCTGCATATGCACCTTGTTCATCAGTAACTTTATCTGCTTTGATCTTGTTATTTACTTTGATTCAGTGTATGATTCAAGTTTATTTGTGCTTATTCATAGTTTATATAGCTTGTGTATGCATCCTGTTGAGTTTGGTTGGCTTATTCAGGCTTAATCTGCTTATTTGTGCATTACTGCTTATTTTCCATGTCTGTGTATGATCTGGTGACTGTTTGATTGATTCTGGCTTATTGTGTGAATCATATTTGGATTTTCTTGTTGCTGTTGACTCCTTGTGATTCACTGATCACAAGGGTGCCCTTGTTTCCAATTGAATCCAACTAAATCTCTCTAAAAAGCTTGGTTAAATAGTCAAAGCAGTGGGAACCAGTTCCTACTGAAAGTTGCCACTGCTAGTGTTAATTGGGTTTCAGCTTATCAATAAGCTATAATAGCTTATTTTAACCAGCAACAACTTGGATTTTGTAATAGGTGCTCATTATTTGACCCATTTGTTCATACTAGAGCATTTGGTGGGTTGATTTAGGGTTTGACTAGAAAACTAACTTAATTGACTTTTTCATAAGTGCTTATTGGCATATTCTGGCTTATTGGTTTTGCTTATTGGAATTTTGTTGATTGTTTTGGCTTATTGAGTCCATTTGTGACATTTTGCAAGTTGAATCAAGTCCTGAGGTGCCTTATTTCTCAAAAACGACTATTTTGTCTTTTAGTGAAATATTACTTTGCTTATTTCTGGCTTATTGAGTGTGCTTTTTCAAAATTTCTTTTTACAGATCTCATAAGCATCCCAAAAGAAGGTTGTGTGTCAAATTAGAGCTTATGGCATTAGCTTATTGCTTAATGGGCTAAAAAGCCCAATAAGAATAAGTTGTTTGCTTATTAAGCTGTGATAAGCTCACATTCAGCTTTTGGGACTTTAGAGTTTTGTGTTTAGAATTAAATTTTGACTCAGATAGGGCTTTTCCAAGTCAATTGGGCCAAGTTTGACTTTTTGGGCTAAAAAGCCCATTTAGGTTGACTGTTTTTTGTTTTGGCCCATTTGAGGGCCCAATAGGGGTATTCTGTTTATTTCACTTTGATTTTCTATTTATTTAGGTTAAACTAAACTAGTTTGCAAGATTTTAGAATTTTTTATAATTTTTAGATTTTTAATAATATTTTATTATTATTTTTCAAATTTCACATTTTCCAACTTTTTACATTTTTCTTAGCTTATATACATTAAAATAGGATTTTTGCAACTTTTAGAATAATTTTATCACTTTTAGATTAATTTTTATAATTATTTTAAGTTTTAATAGTTTTTAAATCATTTTAAATAGTTTTTATTAGTTTAAAATTTCTAAAAATAGTTTTTAATCTTTTTAGGTCATTTTGGAGGTTTACCAATTAAAAAATCTTTATTTGGGCTTTTGATAATTTATTTGATTTTTAGGGCTTTAATTAGCATTTAAAAATTGAATATTTAATTATTTAAAAGGTTTGAAAAAGTTTTGATTATTGGTAAACTCTTAGTTTATTTATTTTAAATTTTGGTGAATTTTTGGTAATTATTAGAATTAATTTTTATTTTTGTAGTTTTTACGGTTTTACGTTTTATCGTCGTAGTAATAATTTTCACGTCTTCGTCATTCTCTTTTCTCACCCCCTTCTAAACCAATTGTTAATCACAAACATTTAACAAGTTTGTCACACACATATACCTCCTTGGGAAACGAACTTTCATTTCACCTTAGGGTCATTAGTGCTTGATTTTCCTAAATCATCACTTAATACTTACCGCTTTTACGCACCTTTTCCTAAAGGTCGTATTTTACTACAATCAGTCACGTTTCTGTCAGCGTTGGATTTGGTCTTGTCAACGCTGAAATTTCCCTTGTCAGCGTTGAACCTAGGGTTTACTACAGAAACCCATTGCCTATTAGACCAAGTATTTGTCTTTTGAAATGGTCTTTGTCCATGAGTGTTAGACCCTCTAGTGAAGAATGGGGCAGGTCTAACAGCTTGTGGACTTTGCTGCACACAAGGTTTGGGTCTCACAACGTTTGACTTTTTAACAACGTTGACTTTGGGAGAGTTGACACACTTATATGCTAAATGTGAAAAGCTACCACAAGTGTAACAAGCTTTTCTAGACACAACCCTAGGTCTAGAAGAGAAAAAGCCTGTTCCATCATTGCTAACTTGGCTCTTAGGTGACCTAGTATTCCTATACATCTTTGCATACTTAATGCTAGGTTTTCTAACAGTGTTTGAGCCAAGGTCAACAGCTTTACCAGTGATTGGGTTTGTGACCTTAATGGGAGTTGACTCATTAGGACTTATACATAGCAAGCCACCCTTAACAAATAAGGCAGGGTTAGCTTTCTTCCATTCATTCAAGTCAGTCAACTTTTGTTGATACTCTTCAACTGGGGTGACAACTCTTGGTGGAGGAATAAATTCCTCCTCTTGAAGTTCTGGCAAACCAGTCCAAGATAGGTCCTTTTGTTGGACACCATAGAAGTCACCAGCTGGTGGTGGAACCACAGAGTAGTCTTTCATCCCAATCCCAGTCATGTCCTTAGGATCCCTTTGTTTATTCACACATTCTCCTAGGGTTTGTGTGGCTCTATCAAATCTCTGAATTTTAAGGCCAACATTATCTTTATTCTTAATGGCCTCATCTAACTAAGCTTGTAAATCACTATTAACCCTTTCCATGATGTTCCTAACATCATTACTGGCATCTAACTCATGTTTTAAAATATTTATTTTATCTTTCAAATCAAATTCCATTTTCTTGTATTTAGAGACTGTTTTCTCAGTTTGAGTGAGAGCTAATTGATAGTTAGACAGTTTGCATCTCTCAGTGCTCACATCATCTAATAACCTTAACACCTCTTTGTTAAGTTACTCAGTATTTAACATACAGCCCTTACTACAAAAAGCATCATCGTATACCTCATTATCTGATGAAGAGGAGGAGTGTGCCATGAGAGCATATTGAACATGCTCTTCTTCTTCAATTTCAGCAACCAAAGCTTTATCCTCTTCTACATCTTTAGCCAAATAGCTCCAATCCCATCCCATACCATCAATTCCTTAAACTGCAACCATGGCCTTAGGATCCTGAGCCTTAACAATTTGGCTTGAGGGTTTACCAGTATCAGATCTTCTAGGAGATCTGCATTCCCTCATGAAGTGCCCCATACGATGACAGTTGTAGCATTCAACTTTGGATTTATCAAATCCATCTGTGTCCTTTGCATTGAAGGTCATCTTCTTCTTAAACGTTCTATTCCACTTGTTTGCTCTTATACTAGCAAGCGCCATATTCCACTTGATATCCATTTCTTCCAAGTGCTCATCACTTATCTGCTCAAGGTCCTCATATGTAATCACTGAACCATTGGGCAAAGAAGCAATATAAGCACATACAGTATCCAGATCCAAACCAGCAGGTTTAACTCTTGGTGAGTCACTTTTGTATGTGTCAGCGTCTGAATAGGAGGCGTTGACAGGACATGTTCCAGCGTTGACACATGATGATCCAGTAACTGGATGCATGTAAGAGTCCTTCTGATTAAATTGGCCTTCACTATGTGAGAAGAAAGCCATGTTGCTATTAGTAGACTTACTTCCATGCTCCAGAAGAGTTTCATTCTCTAATAGCCTTAGTTTGTTGTAGATATCATCAAAAGTAGAACTTTTGTGAGTGTTGTTGGCAAGTATAGATCTTGCCTTAATCTTCCACGCTTCACCAAGAATTTTAAGAAAAGTAGCATTAATGTCAACATCACCAAGTTGTGTCCCCATGAAGGACAATTTGCTTGTAATATCAAGCAATCTGCTTCTCACACTGCTAAGCTTCTCATTGGGTTGAGCTTTGAAAACAGCTTAATCATGCATGAGCTTGATGAGATGGCATTTATACATGATCTCATCGTTCTTTTCGAGCTTTAAATGCATAAAAATGTCATAATATACCATATATATATGCTTGTGTTTGTTTACTTATGTATTTTAGGTATGGATATCGTGAAAAAGACAAAAGATCACAAGATACAAGGAAAAACGGACACGAGAAACAAAGTCGTACAAAGAACCGGGCCCTAATCAAGGAATACTCAACAAATACCCTTGAAGACTTGAAGACATACAAGATTGATCCTCATTTATTGAAGAAATGAAACTTAAAACCCTTGTATATTGATAATTACATGTTTGGTCCCTTAAGTTTGTCAAAATTACACAAAAGGTCCCTCAACTTTGAAGAAATGGCAAGATTGGTCCCTCAACAATTCAAAATTGTCAATTATGGACCCTCATCAAGCCAAAGATACATTGAAGACCTTTGAAGATCAAGAATGTCTAAGATCAGCCCTTGAAATATCTCAAAATGTCAAAAATAACCCTTATAAACCTTTTTGGAAAGTTATGTGCCAAAACTGCCAAGTGGTGAAAGTATTTAACAAAGGGAAATCGTTTTTAGGGCTGAATTGCTTGATTTACCAAAAATCCCAAAATACAAGGACCAAATATGTGCTATTGAAACATTTGAAACGAAATTGAGCCAAACACCACAATTTCCCCCAATTTCGGATCAAACATGTTACTGTTTACCATTCTTCACCCCAGAATTTACACCAACTTAAACAAAGGGTAAATCTAAATTAACCTTACCCACACTTGATTCACATGTGCAGAAACAAATCCCACACACAAAACCCTCAATCCCACTACTCCTTGGACCCCACACTCAACCAATGAAAATGCAACTTAGCCTCCAAGTAATCTGACGTGGCCAAATCAACAGCCAAGGTTCCTTGCTTCACCCCAAAGCTATTATAAACAGTTTGGATGCATTTGGACAACTCATTCCATCAAAACGTCTAGAAGGACCAAGGGCATTTTAGAGAATTTAGTGCTAGGGTTTGTGAATAGTGTTTACCCAGACATTTGCCTATAAAAGGAGACCTCAAGATGTGAGAGTCCCTTTGTTCCAGATTTTAGCTTTTAAATCTTTGTAATTCCTTTTTATGAAATAAAGTTTGAATTTCTGAAAATTTTGAATTCTAATCTGTTATTTATAAAAGTTTGGTGTTTGATAAGCTAAAATCTGAGTTCCATAATCTTGTTTGAAGGTTTTTGAGGCAAGGTTTTAAGTGATAAAGCTTTTGCATCAAAAATCAGAAGTTTGGTTTATTTTGATCTCACTTTTGTGGTTTGTTCTTCTTAGCAGCTTGGAAGCTGGTACTTGTTCTACTAGTACCTCAGCTCAAACAATCCAAGGCCTGGATGTAGGTCTCGGAGGTTTGCATCTTCTTCCCTTTTCATTTTCTCTTTAAAGTTTCTGATTAATTGTGATTTTGGTGGATTTGTGCTTGGATCTGTGATATTATTGTTGAATCTGGTTTATTTGTGTTGATTTGATGTTATTGAAGTGTTGTTAGACTGATTTATGGGTAAAATCTGCATAAGCCTTTGAAAAATTGTGAAAACAAGTTTTAAAAGGGTGTTTGGGTTTACTGCATAAGTTGGGATTGTGGCTTGTTAAGTTGTGGTTTGTTATTTGCAAGTGTTAGTATCTGTTATTTGAGTGCATTTGTTCATCTGTTTGCAGGTTTGAAGGTTTGAAACACTTTGATTCACAAATAGGGTATAAAATCTTGAAAACTTGGTAAAATTGGCTAGGATTTTGAGGACACCTAGATCTAAGCTTAGGCTAGGGCTAACAAGTGCTAAGCCTTAGTTAATCACACCAGGGAAGAAGGATTTGAGGCTTGAAATTGGATCTAGTGTCAAATAGATCAGCAAACTTGTTTCTGCATATGTTCATTGTTCATCAATAACTTTTCATGCTTTGATCTTGTTGTTTACTTTGATTTAGTGTTTGATTCTTGTTGCTTTGTGTTTATTCATAGTTTATAAAGCTTGTGTGTGCATCTTGTTGAGTTTGGTTGGCTTATTCAGGCTTAATCTGCTTATTATTGCATAACTGCTTATTTGTGCATATATGGGCTATATCTGGTGACTGATTGATTGATTGTGGCTTATTGTGTGAACTAAATTGTGATTTTCTTGTTGCTATTGACTCCTTGTGGTTCACTGATCACAAGGGTGCCTTTGTTTCCAATTTAATCCAACTAGAACTCTCTAAAAAGCTCAGTCAAATAGTTAAAGCAGTGGGAACTCCTTTCCCCTGTTGGTTGCCACTACTAGTGTAAAACTGGTGTCAGCTTATCAATAAGCTATAATAGCTTATTTTAACCTGCAACAACTTGGATTTTGTAATAGGTGCTCATTTTTTGACCCATTTGTTCATACTGGAGCATTTGGTGGATTGACTTTAGGGTTTGACTAGAAAACCAACTTAATTGACTTTTTCATAAGTGCTTATTGGCTTATTATGGCTTATTGGTTTGGCTTATTGGAATTTTGTTGATTGTTTTGGCTTATTGAGTCCATTTGTGATCTTTTGCAAGTTGAATCAAGTCCTGAGGTGCCTTATTTCTAAAAATGACTATTTTGTCTTTTAGTGAAATATTACTTTGCTTATTTCTGGCTTATTGAGTGTGCTTTTTCAAAATTTCTTTTTACAGATCTCATAAGCATCCCAAAATAAGGTTGTGTGTCAAATTAGAGCTTATGGCATTAGCTTATTGCTTAATGGGCTAAAAAGCCCAATAAGAATAAGTTGTTTGCTTATTAAGCTGTGATAAGCTCACATTCAGCTTTTGGGCCTTTAGAGTTTTGTTCTTAGAATTGAATTTTGAGTCAGATAGGGCTTTTCAAGTCAATTGGGCCAAGTTTGACTTTTTGGGCCCAAAAGCCCATTTGTGTTGACTGTTTTTGGTTTTGGCCCATTTGAGGGCCCAATAAGGGTATTCTGGTCATTTCACTTTGATTTTCTCATTATTTAGGTAAAAATAAACTAGTTTTCAAGTTTTTAGAATTTTTTATAATTTTTGGATTTTTAATATTATTTTAATATTATTTTATTATTATTTTTCAAATTTCACATTTTCCAAATTTTCTACATTTTTCTTAGGTTAAATACATTAAAATAGGGATTTACAAACTTTTAGAATAATTTTATCACTTTTAGATTAATTTTTATAATTATTTTAAGTTTTAATAGTTTTTAAATCATTTTAAATAGTTTTTATTAGTTTAAAATTTTCTAAAAATAGTTTTTAATCTTTTTAGGTCATTTTAGAGGTTTACCAATTGAAAAATCTTTATTTGGGCTTTTTGATAATTTATTTGATTTTTAGGGCTTTAATTAGCATTTAAAAATTGAATATTTAATTATTTAAAAGGTTTGAAAAAGTTTTGATCATTGGTAAACTCTTAGTTTATTAATTTTGATTTTTGGTGAATTTTTGGTGTTTTTTAGAATAAATTTTTATTTTTGTAGATTCTACGGTTTTACGTTCTAACTTTCTAGTAGTAATTTTCACGGCTTCGTCATTTTCTTCTCTCATCCCCTTCTAAACCAATCATTAATCACAAACATTTAACAAGTTTTTCACACACATATACCTCCTTGGGAAACGAACTTTCATATCTTAAGGGTCATTAGTGTTGATTTTCCTAAATCATCACTCGATACTTACCACTTTTACGCCTTTTTCCTAAAAGGTCGTAATTTACCACAATCATTTTGGCGTCGCTGCCGGGGAGGTGTGTCGTGATTAATTTGCATTGTTGTTTTTAATATTAACCATAAATAGTATTTGTATTAGTAGAAATCTACTAATACGTATTATCGGTTTTCTTGGTTTTTCTTGTAAAAATATTACTACTGTATTGTATTAAGTATCACAATCAATAAACAATATCTCCAAAAGTGTGAAAACACAACCTTAATTGGGATTTGATCTCCTAATTATTGTATTCGAATCTCAAACAAAAAGAAAAAGGTAAAAATAGATAAATACTTTCGTGAAGCTCGATTTTGAAAAATACAAACTATAAGGTGGTTATAAGGCGGGTATTATAAAATATACCCTAAGGAAAAAGGCTCTTAAGTGCTTCGCGCCGCCTCGTTTCCCCGCTTGCTTGTGAGTATTTTGAGATTGAAGGCTAATCGAGGGTTTTGCCGCCCAAAGTATTATTACGTATAGTATATTTGCTTGGTTTTCTTTGTGATTAAAACCTCTTGAACAATTTGGTCTTCACCAAAGTTCCAAAGTCATTCGAAGGCGTTCACCCCACGTGATCGTTTTCATTCCTTTGAGGCTTCTTTAATCAAAAGTTTGATTCGAGGAGAGATTTTGTAGATTGTTGTCTACGAAGATACACCAAAATCCAAAAAAAATTAAATATAATCAAAAACACAAAAAAATTGAAAATCCACAAAACACCCAAAAAGAATCTTCTTTGCTCACCTCCCATTCTTCGTGAAGTTTATGATCACTCGCAATCAAGCAAAACGAGCTCGTAAACGACTTCAAAAGCAAGCCAATCAAGAGACGTTGATTGAAGAACAACCTCCAATTGTTGAACCTATTGTAGAACAAGAAGTCGTCATGGCTAATCGTACTATGATGGAGTTGCTACAAGCACCCACCGAGGGTTTTGGAGAGGCTATTGTGATTCCCGCCATCCTTGCAGAGAATTTCGAGATTAAGACGGGTTTAATGTCGATGTTGCAAGCAAATAAGTTTAGAGGTCATGAGAAAGACAACCCGCACTATCACATTAGGAATTTTAATCGTCTCACCGCCACTAGCAAATTTAAGGATGTTCCACACGACGCCATTAAGATGATGTTGTTTCCATACTCTTTAGATGGACCCGCAAAAATTTGGCTTGAGAAAGAACCGCCAAATTCGATTTTGACATGGGGTGATCTCGTTTCTAAGTTTGTGAACAAGTTTTTTCCACCATCTAAAACAACACATTTGAAAAATGAGATTTCATGATTTGTGCAAAGAAATAATGAAAGTTTTTCAATGGCATGGGAACGCTTTAAAGAAATGTTACATGAATGTCCACACCATGATTTTACGGAATTACATCAAGTTGATACTTTTTATAATGGGCTTAATGATCATGAACGAGATTATTTGAATGCCGCCGCGGGTGGTAATTTTTTGTGCAAAACGACAAATGAGGCTTTACAAATCATCGAGAATAGATCTAAGGTTTATAGCCCTCGTAACACACCGAGTGTTGCCAATTTGGGTTCGTCTTCATCGTCATCGTCTCGTAGCATTAATGCCTTACATGATGAAGCTAATGAGGAAAATCGTTTTTTGATAGATTTGCTAATCTAATGTCCCATTGGAAAGCTCAAGAAGCTTCAAATTCCGCTTCGGTTAAAGCGGTTGCTAAGAGTTGTTTGTCTTGTGGGGGAGCTCATGATCTTTCCGAGTGCATTACCGCGGATGGTAACACTTCGAGTGCTTATGTAGCAACGGGAACTTATAACCAAAACGGTCAAGGTTCCCGCCCAAATCAAGCTCCACCAAACCAAAATGTTAATAATTATCGAAACAACAACCAAGGTAATTACCAAGGCAATTCACGTAATTACAACAAAGGGAATTATCAAAGTGGGAATGGACAAATTTCTAATCAAAACCAAAACCGTGATTTTCAAAACACTACACAAGGTTTTCAAAATGCTCACACCAAAAATTTGCAAGGAGAATTTTTGGATTATGCTAAAGCAAATGATGCTAAATTTGATAACATGCAACGTGAGATGATTAGCTTAAGATCCGAGTTGAAAAACGAGCTTAAAAATGAACTTGCTAATGAACTTAAAACTCATGCAAACAAAATGGAAGGAAATGTCCAACGTCTTCAACAAAACCAACAAAAGATGGAATTAGGACAACATGAGATTAAGCAAGAGTTATTAAAAGCGGATGCTAGGCAATCAAAATTTGAGGACCGAATGGCTAAGATGTTTGAAGCAATCATGTGTAAACCCTCTTCCTCGGGTGGTCTTCCTAGTGATACCATTGCAAACCCGAAGGGAGAAATGAAGGTTATTACTACATGAAGTGGTAAAACTTTCAAGGAACCAATCTCTCGTCCAAGTACTTCTACGGAGAAGGAAATCGAGAAAGAACCCGAGGTGATGGTCTAAAAGGAGCACATTACAATCCCACGAAGTACCGCTTAAACCACACCTACGGTTGAACCAATACCAATTGTGGAACCCGAGTTTCCAAGGCCGTTGCCTAATGACCAACCCACACCACCTTTACCCTACCCTTCAAGACGAAACAAAGAGAAAATGCAAGAACGTAACAAACAACAAATCGAGCTTTTTATAAAAATGTTTCAACAAGTGCATTTTGATGTGAGTTTAGCCGACGCGTTGTTGTATATGCCTCGTTTCGCTTCCACTTTTAAAAGTATGATGAGCGATAAGGAAAAGCTTTCAAAGCTTGTTATTTGTTCTTCGGTTTATCTTAACCGCATACCGGAAAAAGTTGGTGATCCCGGAAAGTTTCTCATTCCTTGTGACATACAAGATATGAAAGAATGCCTCGCCTTGGCTGATTTTGGTGCGAGCATTAATTTGATGCCATTTTCCATTTGGAAATCGCTTTCGCTTCCGGCTCTCATTCCTTCGAACATGTCTATCGAGATGGCCGATCATTCTACGATTATGGCATGTGGAGTTGCCGAAGATGTTTTCTTGAAAGTGGGGAAGTTCTACTATCCCGTTGATTTTATAGTAGTTGACATCCCCGCGGATCCTCAAGTTCCTCTAATTTTAGGTCGTTCATTTTTAGATACTTCGAGATCGCTTATCGATGTTCATGCGAGAACTATCACTTTGAGATTCAACGAAGAGGAACTTGTTATAAACGCTACTCAAAACTCGAAACCTTCTCATGTTTATGCAATCGCTACCATCAATCACATTGACATCGTTGATGTGGTTTGCGATGAGTTTTCACAAGAAGTGTTAGGTTTTTTCGATAGCTCGTCAAGTGGCAATCCCATTATTTTGGATCCGATTCTTGCTAATTCTATACCAAATCTCACTCCATTCCAAGGAGGCGATCTCACTTCAAATGAAATCGACAATGAAAATGAGGTGTTGATTAGTGATGATACTTCTATTCCACCATTTCTTCCGCTGATGGAAGTTATGAGTGTTGAACCAAAATCTTCAATCGAGGAACCACCTATCCTTGAATTGAAAGATCTTCCTTCTCACCTTGAATACGCATTCTTGGAAGGTGACGACAAGTTGCCGGTTATTATTGCAAAAGGACTTGCTAATGATGAAAAAACCGAGCTCTTGAAAGTTCTTAAGGCTCATAAAGGGGCAATTGCGTGGAAAATATCCGACATTAAGGGTATTGACCCAAAATTTTGTACTCACAAGATTTTAATGGAGGAGGACTACAAACCCGCAATTCAAAGTCAAAGAAGGGTGAATCCCAAAATTCACGATGTCATTAAAAAGGAGGTCCTTAAACTCCTTGACGCGGGAATGATTTATCCTATATCCGATAGCCCATGGGTGAGCCCAATCCATTGTGTCCCTAAAAAGGGAGGAATGACCGTTGTACCTAATGAAAAAAACGAGTTAATTTCCACTCGTGTTGTGACCGGTTGGAGGGTGTGTATTGACTACCGAAAGTTAAATGACGCCACTCGTAAAGACCACTTTCCTTTGCCCTTCATGGATCAAATGTTGGAGCGACTCGCGGGAAATGAATTCTATTGCTTTTTAGATGGTTTTTCCGGTTACTTTCAAATTCCTATCGACCCTCGTGATCAAGAGAAGACTACGTTTACGTGTCCTTATGGAACGTTTGCTTATCGTAGGATGCCTTTCGGACTTTGTAATGCACCGGGTACGTTTCAACGGTGTATGATGGCGATTTTTCACGATATGATCGAGAAGTCGATGGAAGTGTTTATGGATGACTTCTCGGTGTTTGGCAATTCGTTCACGTCGTGTTTATCTAATCTCGAGCAAATGTTAAAACGTTGTGAAGAAACCAATCTTGTGCTTAATTGGGAAAAATGTCATTTTATGTGTAAACAAGGAATCGTCTTAGGACATAAGGTGTCGAAGGCGGGGATTGAGGTAGATAAAGCTAAGGTAGACGTCATCGCCAAGTTACCTCATCCCAAAACCGTTAAGGGAGTTAGGAGTTTCCTAGGCCACGCGGGCTTTTATCGTCGTTTCATCAAGGACTTTTCGAAAATCTCTCGACCTATGACACACCTTCTCGAGAAGGATGCTCCTTTTAACTTCAATGAGGATTGTGTTAGAGCTTTCGAAACTCTCAAAAGGAAACTTACCGTAGCTCCCATTCTTGTTGCTCCTAATTGGGAATTACCCTTTGAAATCATGTGCGATGCAAGTGATTATGCTATAGGGGCCGTCTTAGGGCAACGTCATGACACACATTTCCGTCCTATCCACTATGCTAGTAAGACGATGACCGAGGCTCAATTAAAGTACACCACAACGGAAAAGGAATTCCTTGCCGTGGTCTATGCTTTTGAGAAATTCCGACCTTATCTCGTCTTAACTAAAAGCATCGTGTAAACCGACCATTCGGCTATCAAGTATCTCTTAGCTAAGCAAGATGCTAAGCCGAGATTGCTTCGTTGGATGCTCCTCCTCCAAGAATTTGATGTCACCGTGCTTGAAAAAAAAGGAGCCGAGAATCTAGCGGCCGATCATCTCTCTCGTCTAGAAGATCCTCACAAAGATGTTTTTGAGAACAAGGAAATCACCGAAACATTTCCTCTTGAGACTCTCGGTGTAGTGAATTCTAAAGACACCACCCCATGGTTTGCCGACATTGCAAATTACCATGCGGGAAATTTCATAATCAAGGGTATGACGACACAACAAAAACGAAAATTCTTTCGTGACGTCAAGTTCTATTTTTGGGACGACCCTTATCTCTTTCGGATTTGTGCGGATCAACTCGTTCGACGTTGTGTTTTTGGTGCCGAAGCTTCTAATACCCTTAGAGCTTGTCACGAGGGACCCACGGGTGGTCACCACGGTGCTAATCTCACGGCTAAGAAAGTGTTCGATGACGGTTTCTTTTGGCCTTCTATCTATCGTGATGCACACGCACTTGTGAAGTCGTGTGATTCGTGCCAACGTCAAGGAAAATCGTCTCAACGTGCTGAAATGCCGCAAAACATAATTCAAGTGTGTGAGATTTTCGACATATGGGGAATAGACTTTATGGGGCCGTTCCCATCATCTCATGGAAACAAATATATCCTCGTCGTGGTGGACTACCTTTCTAAGTGGGTGGAAGCTAAGGCTTTGCCTACTAATGATGCTCGTATGGTAGTGAAGTTTTTGAAGCAACTATTCTCTCGGTTCGGAACCCCTCGTGCTATTATAAGCGATCGTGGAACCCATTTTTGTAATGACCAATTCGAAAAGGTTCTAAAGAAATATGGAGTTACTCATCGTCTTTCTACGGCTTATCACCCGCAAACGAGTGGGCAAGTCGAGGTTTCGAACCGAGCTTTGAAGAGGATTTTAGAGAGGTCAATTGGAGAAAACCGTGCTTCATGGTCCGACAAACTCGATGACGCTTTATGGGCCTTTAGGACCGCTTATAAGACACCTATCGATTGCACTCCTTATAAGTTAGTCTATGGGAAGAATTGTCATTTGCCCATTGAGTTGGAGCACAAGGCATATTGGGCCCTTAAGCATGCAAACTTTGACTTGAAGACCGCGGGAGATCACCGGAAAATACAATTGAATGAATTGGATGAATTAAGGGATAATGCTTATGAAAATTCATTAATTTTTAAAGAAAAGACTAAAAAGTTTCATGATTCAAAGATTAAAAACCGGGTTTTTAACGTTGGTGATCAAGTGTTGCTTTTTAACTCTCGACTTAAGATATTTTCCGGTAAATTGAAATCTCGTTGGTCGGGTCCGTTCACCATTACACAAGTGTTTCCATATGGGACCATTGAGCTAGCTCAAGATGATGGTCCTAATTTCAAGGTGAATGGACATAGGCTTAAGCACTACTTTGGTGGGGAATTCCTTCAATGGTTGCCCTCGACCAAGTCACATTCCCCAATGATAATTAGCATTGAGGGGATCGAGTCGAGCTCATGACTCGGTAATCAAAAACGAGGTACCTCGTGGGGGAGATCCCATGCTTATCATTTATGCTTACTATTCACTAATAAGGGGACTTGTACCCTTTCAACTCGTTGTCTCGTGGTTGTTTGTGATTGTGTTATCTAGATCATCATCATCATCTACGATTGAAGACTCTCGTGTTCGTTTACGTGAGCTTCCATCGTTTGCTTGAAGAAGTTTTTCACGAATCCATGACATATCCTTTATTGTTCTAACAATTATCTTTTAGCATACTTAATAAACGGCTTTACATATATTGTTGATCACCCTTTCCATGCTAGATCCTAAGCATTCGACTCTTCGTCTCTAGTATAGGGGTGCTCCACCTTTAGACTCGAAACATTGAGGACAATGTTTACTTTTAGTATGGGGGGTGAATAGGTACTTGCTTTGCTACGCCCTCACGCTTTCCAACCTTCAATGTTTTGTTTTTAATAAGGCTAAAAATGGCCAAATTTTAAAAAATTTCTTAGTTTTCATAAGTGTTTTTAAGACACGAATGTATATTTTCCGATGGGTAGAATAAGAGTTAATTTTTGACTTGATGGGCATTTGGAGCCATTTACATTCCTTAACCCGCTCAATTCAAGTTTTGCTAGACTTTTATATAGGGAGCTTTAAAACGCGAAAGTCTTAATTCATACGGGTTAAGAACAAGAACTTTTCGCAAGTTCCTATAATTGATCCTAGAAAGTCACTTATCAAGGGAACTTTAAAACGCATTCTCTAAGCTTGAAAAAGTCCAAGAAAGTGCAAGATCCTATAGGTGGCTTGAAAACCCAAAACTTTGATTTGATATAGTCTTAATGAAAGCTAATCCAAATTTGGCTTAATTTTGACTTGCATGGCTAAGTATTCACGAGTCTCTTTAATTAGAGGTCTTTATATAGTGAAGAACGAGAGATGATAGAGTTAGACAAGTGATCATACTAAACGTAGAACATGAAAATGTTCTTTCAAAAACTCATGTGTTTTTAATTGTGGCTTTTTCTTCCCATAAGATCAATGCATTAGGAATAAATCATAATTGCAATAAGTAAGGTCGTACGATTTGAAAGGTTACTTAGCCTCTAGCGCAAGATCGTTTAAAAGTTGCTCGGGGTTGAATAGAGTTCATAGCCAAGGCATAACTTATTGAAGCGGGACGCGAAGATTGGCGATCATCCAAAAAGGCCCTAACAAGGCATGAGGAGCTCTCTTTTTGCTAAAGAACCAAGATGATGTGAAGTATCATTATTCCTAAATCAATATGAAGGATCGAGACACACGACGAAAAGAAATTACTCCCCTAAAGATCATGGAGAAAGTCTATCCAAAAAGACCCTTACAAGGTATGAGGATAAATATATCCAAGTCCGAAAAGGAGGCGGATCGTTGTATATCAAAATCCAAAGTAAAGATTGAAGAAAAATGATGAAGTCGTGGTCCAAATATGAAGAATCTCTCAAAAACGTCAAGTGAAGAAATTCCAAATATATGAAGAGAAGACCATAATTTCAAGAACGTCTTCCCAAGATTTGAAGTATGAAGTACATGCCAAATATCGGTCCGAGAAAGGTCTCAAATCGTGAAACGAGTTATGCCAAGATATGAACTTAAGGAGATACACGAGAAGCCGTTTTAAAATATTTTGTCCTTCGGCTAACTATCGATTAAATCGTGCTACCTTGCTTTCGGACTAATAACTACTCAAATAAGTCAATATGAATCACTTGTGATCCATGACAAATAGTTAAAAAAATGCTAGTAACCCATTTCTTTTTATAATAACTAGGATTGCGGGGAGAAAAAGTATTACACAATTTGGACGTATGAGTAGTGTTAGCATTGTGACTTGTACCAACAATGATCTCGTTTTTGCACTTAGCATGGAATGTATGACAATCAAGGATGACGAAGTTTACTCTAAGGGACATTTACTTGTTTCTATTCTTTGACCCTAATAGTCACTTTCGTGATGAAAATCATATATAATGTCTTTACACATCTTCGTAGGATATTGCAAGTCTTTTACTTTTCAATAAAGGTTAATAAAATTGAACTTTAGTGATGCTTATATACTTTATTCTAGCATTGCGTGAGGGCACGGCAATGGCTTAGTATGGGGGAGTGATGAGATGGCATTTATACATGATCTCATCGTTCTTTTCGAGCTTTAAATGCATAAAAATGTCATAATATACCATATATATACTTGTGTTTGTTTACTTGTGTATTTTAGGTATGGATATCATGAAAAAGACAAAAGATCACAAGATACAAGGAAAAACGGACACGAGAAACAAAGTCGTACAAAGAACCGGGCCCTAATCATGGAATACTCAACAAATACCCTTGAAGACTTGAAGACATACAAGATTGATCCTCATTTATTGAAGAAATGACACTTAAAACCCTTGTATATTGATAATTACAAGTTTGGTCCCTTAAGTTTGTCAAAATTACACAAAAGGTCCCTCAACTTTGAAGAAATGGCAAGATTGGTCCCTCAACAATTCTAAATTGTCAATTATGGTCCCTCATCAAGCCAAAGATACATTGAAGACCATTGAAGATCAAGAATGTCCAAGATCAGCCCTTGAAATATCTCAAAATGTCAAAAATAACCCTTATAAACCTTTTTGGAAAGTTATGTGCCAAAACTGCCAAGTGGTGAAAGTATTTAACAAAGGGAAATCGTTTTTAGGGCTGAATTGCTTGATTTACCAAAAATCTTAAAATACAAGGACCAAATATGTGCTATTGAAACATTTGAAACGAAATTGCGCCAAACACCACAACTTCCCCCAATTTCGGATCAAACATGTTACTGTTTACCATTCTTCACCCCAGAATTTACACCAACTTAAACAAAGGGTAAATCTAAATTAACCTTACCCACACTTGATTCACATGTGCAAAAACAAATCCCACGCACAAAACCCTCAATCCCACTACTCCTTGGACCCCACACTCAACCAATGAAAATGCAACTTAGCCTCCAAGTAATCTGACGTGGCCAAATCAACAGCCAAGGTTCCTTGCTTCACCCCAAAGCTATTATAAACGGTTTGGATGCATTTGGACAACTCATTCCATCAAAACGTCTAGAAGGACCAAGGGCATCTTAGAGAATTTAGTGCTAGGGTTTGTGAATAGTGTTTAGCCAGGCATTTGCCTATAAAAGGAGACCTCAACATGTGAGAGTCCTTTTGTTCCAGATTTTAGCTTTTAAATCTTTGTAATTCCTTTTTATGAAATAAAGTTTGAATTTATAAAAGTTTGGTGTTTGATAAGCTTAAATCTGAGTTCCATAATCTTGTTTGAAGGTTTTTGAGGCAAGGTTTTAAGTGATAAAGCTTTTGCATCATAAATCAGAAGTTTGGTTTATTTTGATCTCACTTTTGTGGTTTGTTCTTCTTAGCAGCTTGGAAGCTGGTACTTGTTCTGCTAGTACCTTAGCTCAAACAATCCAAGGCCTGGATGTAGGTCTTGGAGGTTTGCATCTTCTTCCTTTTCATTTTCTCTTTAAAGTTTCTGATTAATTGTGATTTTTGTGGATTTGTGCTTGAATCTGTGATATTATTGTTGAATCTGGTTTATTTGTGTTGATTTGATGTTATTGAAGTGTTGTTAGACTGATTTGTGGGTAAAATCTGCATAAGCCTTTGAAAAATTGTGAAAAAAAGTTTTAAAAGGGTGTTTGGGTTTACTGCATTAGTTGAAATTGTGGCTTGTTAAGTTGTGGTTTGTTGTTTGCAAGTGTTAGTATCTGTTATTTGAGTGCATTTGTTCATCTGTTTGCAGGTTTGAAGGTTTGAAACACTTTGATTCACAAATAGGGTATAAAATCTTGAAAACTTGGTAAAATTGGCTAGGATTTTGAGGACACCTAGATCTAAGCTTAGGCTAGGGCTAACAAGTGCTAAACCTTAGTTAATCACACCAGGGAAGAAGGATTTGAGGCTTGAAATTGGATCTAGTGTCAAATAGATCAGCAAACTTGTTTCTACATATGTTCATTGTTCATCAGTAACTTTTCATGCTTTGATCTTGTTGTTTACTTTGATTCAGTGTTTGATTCTTGTTGCTTTGTGTTTATTCATAGTTTATAAAGCTTGTGTGTGCATCTTGTTGAGTTTGGTTGGCTTATTCAGGCTTAATCTGCTTATTATTGCATAACTGCTTATTTGTGCATATCTGGGCTATATCTGGTGACTGATTGATTGATTGTGGCTTATTGTGTGAACCAAATTGTGATTTTCTTGTTGCTATTGACTCCTTGTGGTTCACTGATCACAAGGGTGCCTTTGTTTCCAATTGAATCCAACTAGAACTCTCTAAAAAGCTCAGTCAAATAGTCAAAGCAGTGGGAACTCCTTTCCCCTGCTGGTTGCCACTGCTAGTGTAAAACTGGTGTCAGCTTATCAATAAGCTATAATAGCTTATTTTAACCTGCAACAAATTGGATTTTGTAATAGGTGCTCATTATTTGACCCATTTGTTCATACTGGAGCATTTGGTGGATTGACTTTAGGGTTTGACTAGAAAACCAACTTAATTGACTTTTTCATAAGTGCTTATTGGCTTATTCTGGCTTATTGGTTTGGCTTATTGGAATTTTGTTGATTGTTTTGGCTTATTGAGTCCATTTGTGATCTTTTGCAAGTTGAATCAAGTCCTGAGGTGCCTTATTTCTAAAAAACGACTATTTTGTCTTTTAGTGAAATATTACTTTGCTTATTTATGGCTTATTGAGTGTGCTTTTTCAAAATTTCTTTTTACAGATCTCATAAGCATCCCAAAAGAAGGTTGTGTGTCAAATTAGAGCTTATGGCATTAGCTTATTGCTTAATGGGCTAAAAAGCCCAATAAGAATAAGCTGTTTGCTTATTAAGCTGTGATAAGCTCACATTCAGCTTTTGGGCCTTTAGAGTTTTGTTCTTAGAATTGAATTTTGAGTCAGATAGGGCTTTTCCAAGTCAATTGGGCCAAGTTTGACGTTTTGGGCCCAAAAGCCCATTTGTGTTGACTGTTTTTTGTTTTGGCCCATTTGAGGGCCCAATAGGGGTATTCTGGTCATTTCACTTTGATTTTCTGATTATTTAGGTAAAAATAAACTAGTTTGCAAGTTTTTAGAATTTTTTATAATTTTTGGATTTTTAATATTATTTTAATATTATTTTATTATTATTTTTCAAATTTCACACTTCCCAACTTTTTACATTTTTCTTAGGTTAAATACATTAAAATAGGAATTTAGCAACTTTTAGAATAATTTTGTCACTTTTAGATTAATTTTTATAATTATTTTAAGTTTTAATAGTTTTTAAATCATTTTAAATAGTTTTTATTAGTTTAAAATTTTCTAAAAATAGTTTTTAATCTTTTTAGGTCATTTTAGAGGTTTACCAATTGAAAAATCTTTATTTGGGCTTTTTTATAATTTATTTGATTTTTAGGGCTTTAATTAGCATTTAAAAATTGAATATTTAATTATTTAAAAGGTTTGAAAAAGTTTTGATCATTGGTAAACTCTTAGTTTATTAATTTTGATTTTTGGTGAATTTTTGGTATTTTTTAGAATAAATTTTTATTTTTGTAGATTCTACGGTTTTACGTTCTAACTTTCTAGTAGTAATTTTCACGGCTTCGTCATTTTCTTCTCTCATCCCCTTCTAAACCAATCATTAATCACAAACATTTAACAAGTTTTTCACACACATATACCTCCTTGGGAAACGAACTTTCATATCTTAAGGGTCATTAGTGTTGATTTTCCTAAATCATCACTCGATACTTACCGCTTTTACCCCTTTTTCCTAAAAGGTCGTAATTTACCACAATCAGAGCTGTTTCTTTTTCTCTTCCCTGGTATCTTCATTGCCACCATATGCAACTTCAAGAGCTGCCCAAAGGTCTTTAGCAGAATCATAACCTCTGTATTTATGCTGGTTCTCTTGTCCCAAAGAGACTTTCAGAATATTTAGGGTTTTCATATCAACCCTTCTCTTTGCTATGTCTTAAGCAGACACAGCTCTACCATCACCAGGTTTTTCTTTCTTATCAGCTTCTGGACATCCAGCAACAGCAGTTCTTGTAGCAATAGCAGCAGCAACCTTTTCAGCTCTATTGAGTGTGTTTCCATATTCAATAATCTCCCAGAGAGTGTAGTCATAGATCCCCAGATATTGCTCAAAGTTGAATTTCCATAATTCAAAGTTGGTTGCATCAAGCATGGGAATCTTGATGTTTGGCAAAGGTTGGGAGGAAGAGGTTATTTCTGGATTTGACATGATGTTGTTTAGGGTTTTTTAGAAAATTAGGATTTTGGTGTTTTTAGGGTTCTAGTGTTCTTTAAGATCAAAAGTTCCTAAACAAGCTCTGATACCACTTGTTGATCCCAAACTTAGATCGATTTAGCTTTATGTATACGAGATTAGATCAAGTAATACACTTAGAGAAACCTTTGTATATGTATATAACAATCTAAGTGTTATGCGGAATTAACACTTAAACAAGAACACACAAGATATAAACAAACTTTCACTTTGATTAATGATATCAAACTTGCTTACAATGAAAGTAGTTTACGTATGAAAACTTATATTGAACATAAACCTAAAGGTCTTCTTTTATAGACATAAGAAGCCTTGTACAATAATCTACGTATCAACTATTCTAGGTAAAGATAAATATAGAAAATACATTGTTGTTCCTATCTTTACTAGAAGTAATCTAGAATACAATAAACGCGTAGAGTATATCCTTCCATCAGTGCTTGTCTTCAATGTATCAACGCTTGACTTTGTCTTGTCAACGCTTGATCTGTCAGCGTTTGTTTTACTTCTGTCAACGCTTGTTTTACTCTTGTCAGCGCTCAAGTAGACTGGCTATAATTTATTCCCAACAATCCTCCCCTAAACTTGATATCTACTCTAGTAATCAAGTTTCTGAATAAACATTAAGAACTAGGAGGAATCTTACAAACCTTCTCATATTGGTAATAAATAAATCTGATCAAATCTTTTGCCACGTCACTTGAATAATCTATCTCCAGCTGAGTGTTCTTCATCTTCTCCAAAATTTCCTTGGACATGAAATACTGACCATCTACAAGTAGATACTCAGCAAACTTTGTAGAACTCAAATAATAAACTCCAGCAGCTGAATACAATCTCCATTAAAGACCACTGAGGTCATCTTCAAGATCCTTCCAAATAGCAGGATCCTCATCTTTTGGTCCACACATTCTCTTGAATGTTGACCACAGTTTTATTCCATTTATTGAAGTGGGCTCTTCAGTCACATACTTGGCTTCTAATAACCTTCATAGATCTACCAAGTCTTCTCTATCACAACTTGCAAACAAAGATATAACTCTATCACAACTTGCAAACAAAGATATAAGAGTGGTAAAAGTGTGAACCTCTTTACCATACCTGCTAATCTTCCAAAACCTACATTCATCTTCTTCATAGCTCACAATAGGGTTTCTGGAATCAAGTGGTAACACTTGTACCATATTTGAAGCTTCTAATGGTGAGAGCTTGAGGCTCCTTCTTATAACAACTTCACTTGGATGTAATGGATCCATATCTTTGGGAAACTCAAGAGGGACTCCCTTTTTCACTGGTCTGGGAACAAACATTGCCTTCTTAAGCTCCATTTCCTCTGCAAGTTCTTCTTTTCTTTCATCAGAAAGAAGTCTTAGAGTGTTTTCTTCCTGCACTCTAACCCAAATGGGATAAGCTCTGCACTCCAACTCTTCAAATGATAATGCCATCAACTTCTTATAAGTCCATCCTGTTCCATGGCATCTAAGCAACATGCAGTACAACTCCTTTCTATCCCTTTTCAAATTTGAGAGAACATTGCTTGCTTTGTGTTTCAGAATGACCTTGATGTCTTTTTGTACTCTTAAAAGAATCTTCAATCCCCATATCTGATCTGAAATAGTAAATTGTGGATTCTCTATGCACTTATCTTCCCAAGCATGGTACATCTAAACCACCTCTGGCATATCAAAATCAACCTGCAATTTCAACTCATTCAATATCTCTTTGGCCAACTCATCACCATACTCAAGTGTTTCTGGCTGTTCTATGATCATAACACTTGAGTCTGAACTGGCCTCATCACTTCCTTCTTGTTCTTCTGAAGTGACAACAAAAGGTGATTCACCCACCTTCTTGCTTTCTTGTTCCACAATTTGTGCAACCAACTTTCTATCAAATTCAATTTGTGTTGCATTCTTTGGAACAACCTCTTCTACCATAATACCCTTACCCTTATCTAATGGATCAATTGTTGGTAAGGTAGATGGTAATACCTGTGAAGAAACCTCTTTGATGATGGATGATGACTGGGATACATCACCCTCATTTGTAGGTCTGTCAACGCTCTCTTTTGCTTTGTCAGCGCCCAAAATACCTGTCTCAGCGCCTCTTGTCATTTCCTTCAACATGGTTGTAAATGACAATTTTAAGTTTGTAGGAGAGACTAGAGACGTATCAAAACCTGTCTGTTTCTTCAAACTTGTTAGGGCCTCAGCAACATCCAAAGATTGACCATCATGAGAGCCCTTATCACACACATTTATTTGTTCATCCTCCCTTTGGAAGATTCCTCCATCCCTCTCCTTGTTCTAGCAGTCTCCAAAATAAAAATCCTCTCCCTCAATTACTTGAGTTCAAGGCCTTGTGTGCTGACAACTTGTACCAAGTCTGCATTTTGCTTTTGCAAGCTCATGCAGACAGCCGTCAATTCCATTAGGGTCATTGGTTCCAATCTGCCCTCTTCTAAAATGGGTATTTGACCTCCCAAGTAGGATTCATTGCGCATGGATGAGGTCTTAATTAAGGTAGGACTGTCTTGGCCAGCTTCTAAGCCAGAACCAATAGTCCCAGTCTCATCCATAACACCAACCACACTTGTGGTGGTGGTTCTCTCTACTACATGGCTAGGACCACTAGAGAAGAACACTCCAGTAGTCCTTTGGCATTTTTGTAACCTATATTGTGTTGGGGGAGAAGAAGATGTGGATTGGGTTGATGTGGGTTGGTTAAGGGGTGTTTGGGTCTGTGAAGGAGTTGTGTCAACGTTTGAAATAGGCATATCAACGCCAACATTTAATGTGTCAGCGTCGAAGGGTTCTTGGTCAATTTGCATAAGTTGTGGTGAAGGCAAAGGTTCAGATATTGGGTCAAGTTAGGGTTGGGGGTCTGGTTGGGGTTGAGCTGCTTCAATGACAACAAGCATAGTTGGGGTTAGGGGTAGGTCACGATGTGGGGTGAATTCATCTTCATAAAAATTGCTTTCTTTTGCACAGGGATCTCATAAAAATCATCATGATCCCTTGTGCAGTAACCTTAGACCTCAAAAACCATTTGTAAAAATCTGGGATAAGCTAAAGTCATTTTGTTCCCTTTATTTTTACACATGCCCTCAAAAATCATTTTGGAATAATTAAACTTTTGCCCAGTAGAAATGCACACAATAGCACTAGCAATAGATCTATTGATCTCATTGTGTGCAGTGCACTTGGGACTCAAACATTGTAGGAGGACATGTATTAGGTACTTCTAGGCTGGGGGAAATTCTTTTTTATGATATTTATTTAAAGTTCCTTCATCAGGAAAAGGATAACCCAAAGCCCTTAGTCCTTGTTCTATTTTAGTAATGGGGAGGGTGGTTATACCATCAGCATCATCAAGATGCAAAGCTTGGCGTACCAAAGCTTCAGTTACCACCCATGTTCTCCCATGAACAATATAAGATAATGTAGTCACTCTATTAACTGTTGAGGTACTGGCATTGTTCCAAAACAGTTTAATATGTGTGACAGGAATGAGTGGTGCATGAGAAAGAGCATACCTAAAAGGAGATGCGTTCAAATACGCCACCATTTGTGTGTATTGGGGAAACAGAGTATCATCAGCTTCAAGATACGCGATCATGTTATGTTGACTTCTGAATCCTAATTCCAAATCACTTGGTTTGAATTTTGGTGCCATTGTTGAAAGCTGTTTGAATGATTGATAAAGATGAAGTTGATAAGAGAAAATTGTGTTAGACAAGAATAATAGGTACCCTGTTTAAAAATAGGAGCCAAATATATAGGAGAAGAAAATGCATGTGATTAGCCCAAAAATAGGCAAGTATTTTCAAAATGTAATCATGAAAATATTGAAAAAGTATAAGTTTATCTCATGCATTAAATGAAAGTTATCAGCTTCCAAAATTACGGCCTAAAAATATGTCAAAAAGTAACAACTGGGTAGGTCCCATTGAGTGTCAACGGTCAAAAATAACCTATCAACGCCCAACGGCTATATTCTTGTCAACGTTTGCCATAGCCATGTCAGCGTCTAAATTGGTCACAACAACGCTTGGAAAAATACTTGTCAGCGTCCAAAAATAAAAATATTTAAAAATGAAAAATGACCTTAACAAAGTAATTTATCCTAGAGAAGATAATCAAAAAGTTGATAATTATTATAGGGCGGCAAGCACTGTCCAGTTATGCACACTTGCTTATGCAAGATAGACATAACAGTCCTCTAGTGTCCCTTGCTAACCAAAACTCTTAACAACTAAGTTACCTTATAAAATCCCTTGTTACTCCCAGGTAAATCCCATGACAAAATCATTCCCAAGTCTCCCAACAAACCACAACAAATTCTAGGCCAAAAATGTCTTGGCAGCATGCATAGTATATCAACTTTGCATGCTACAGTGCCTCATGATTTAGTAAAACTAACTCATACTCACCTGTGGACACAATCTAGAATTATGATAAGAGTATCATATGGATACCCAAACATCCTAAAGGTTCCTAAAACCTCCCCTTAAACTATGATACATATGTTGCTAAAAATATGCATGAACATAAAAAATTTATGTCAAGATAGGAACTGAAAATTTTCAACCATCATCCATAAATAAAAACATGTCCAAATGCTTCTCCAATGATCCATAAGCAACTCTGTATCCAATGGTATACTGCTAACACCACCTGGACATTTAGATTAAAAACCACAAAACTAACATTGTTGCTGACAACGCCCCGATAACACTTGACAGCGTTGAAGGAAGCTTTGTCAGCGTTGGACAAATGTATTGCTGACAACGTCACAAAAACACTTATCAGCGTTCAAGCAACCTTTTTTAGTGTTAGAAAAATATAGTGGAAAATCTAAATCCTCAAAAAGACCAATAACAATGCATTATCCTGTACATACTTTTACAAAAAGACTCCAAAACACATATTATGTGAGATTGATCATCCCAATACTTGTTACCAAGTATTGAAACCTCCCAGCATCAAAAGTTTTAGTTAATAAATCTGACACATTCTCTTCTGTGTCAACCCTATCTGGTTGTATTAAACTGTAAAACCCGTAAAAATAAGGTCATAATTTAATTTTATTTTCAATTATTTTGAAGTATTTTATAATATTAAATATTATTATGTTTAACGGTTTAAGTTGAAACCAATATTAAATATTTTATTTTAATATTTTGACAAGCAACGAGGACTACTAGTGATCGCGATACCGACGGATGCCCATAATTTTATATTTTATTATCAATCGTTTCGATATTTAATATTTTCGATGATATCGTTTTAATTACGTATCGATTCGTTCTATTATTATTTTTCGTGTGCGTTTAAACTTTTTAGTATTTTTACGAAACGCGAGTCTCGTAAATATTTCAAAATTTACGATTTACATTTTCTACCCTTTTAAACTATTTTATTACATTTTGGGCCAAAACTATCACAAATTGGCAAAAACTACCCTAACCTTGGACTATATATACAATTTCCACTAGCACCATTTCATTAAAAAAATCATTAAAACAAAAATTTCTTCTTCCTCTCTCCTTTTTCTCCAAAAACCATACACCCCTTTCAACATATACATCAAATATTTTTGATTTTCTAGCTTGATTCTTCCAAAACAAAGACAAGTCCCATTCCTAATTTTGAAAGATGATTCTAATGATACCATTTTTTTTTTTACATGCATTGAGTTTTGAATTTTGATAAAACTAGACTTGTTAGGTGATGATTTTGATCATGCATGTGTTAGAGATGATGATCAAATGATGTTCATGTAATGTTTTTGTTAAAAAGTTGAATTTTAATTTTTGGGTTTTTTATTTTGATGATGATACAAGTGTTAGGATGGGTTTATGATGATATTAGGATGTTAGAATGATGATAAAAGTTGTTGGTTTTAATCAAAAACTTGATTTTGTAAGAGATTTTTATAGTCAATTTTGGGCAGTAGGTTTGAGGCCATTTTCGGAAATCTTAAGTCTGAAAATAGGTTGATATTATGGGATTATGTTGTAGAGAATTTCGTTAGCTTCGATTTGATATAAAGTAGGCCTTCCAACTCCAAACGAGGTGGAAGATACACTAGTTTGATTTTCGTGTACCGGGAGACGAGTGTTGACACAATCCGAAAATTGTTGTCGATATTTAGATCGAATCTTGGGGACTATAAAATGAGTTTCAAAATGATTCAAGGGCTGTTATCAGGCTCAAAGTTTAGTGTTTTGAGTCTATTTTTAGAATCAAGTGTCGGTTTTATAAATGGAGTTGTTCTGAATGGTCACAATGGTTTCGTAAGTCAAGGTCGCTAAACTGTCCGGATTTTGTGATTCAAAGATGAGTCGGGCAGGGAACTTTAGAAGTAAAATCTTTTAATGGGCTCTTGGGAGGACTTTCTACATATAGTAAGTGAGTTCTCTGAGTAGTATCATAAAAAGTTGATATGTCTAAGTATGGGAAAACGGCTTGGACATTCGGTATGTTCCGGCAGATTTTTATTAAAGGCGTAGAATAATAAAATGAATATATAGGAGAGTGTAATAGTATCACTTGTATCGTTTTCTCTCGATTTTGTCGTGATTTTATGAGTCGAGTTTTATATTCTTATGTATGGGTTATTTCTCGAGTCTATTATTAATGAACGCACCTCATTTGATAGGTTGCGGTTCTCGTGTTTGAAAGGCATCATCTATCGTCGGCGATCGTCTCATTACCACTATTGGCTAAGGTGAGTCTATAGCCTCGCTTTATACTAGTTATGAAATGATTTTAAACCCGCGAGGGGGAATACATGTTTTTAAACTTAGAACACAAGATTTTTTTTATGGTATGCTTTGTCCCTCTATGAATGGACCCGTGGTTGTCTTTAAATTGCATTAAGTGATTGCCTTTGTTAAAACCTCAATTATGGACCGTTAATTAACCTATGATGGGTTAACCACTAGTACAATTAATAGATCTATGGGGGAAGCCGCCCCGGTTCAGTTTTTGTGGACTTGTCATAGAAGCTTAGGCCCGACCTCCACACTGTTTGAACATATTGTATTGAGAAGTCAGGTACACGGCAATGTACCAATAATCTAGAGGTAACTGACAATTAATAAATCTCCTGTCTTATCAGACCTCTAAAGGGAGTGTCTAAGGGCTCGGTTCCATGAGCTTATTGCAATTTATGCTATATATAATTATTATTGTTGATGCGAATTATTATTTGATGCTTGTTGCCTTTAAGCATGCCACAAACTTATAATCTTTGCTTGTGTTCAAAAATGATTATATAAACCTATAGATTCACTCGGCATTTTTGATGATTGTTTTACTCACATGTATTTCAGGTAATCAAGAAGTGGAAGCTTAGAGGTCACGAGAATGAAGTTGTGCACTGCTATGTTGTTCAAACTCTTTGATTTATTTATCGTTCCATTTTTAAAACAAACTAATATGTTCTTTTAACTTATCGTTTGGTAAAGATTACTTGGGAATACGCTACTCTGACAAATGTTTTAGAAACGATAAATCTAAAACGTCTCTTTTCGAGTCGTTCTTTATAAATTATGTGTTGTTGTATCATTGTTTAGCACCCAAAGATGTATTCCGCTGCGTGTAAATTTGGGGGTGTTAAAGATTGGTACCAGAGCCATGAGTTATAGAGAACTAGGTCTTTTTCTAAAAACCTAAACTATAACTGTCGGTTTTATTTTTCAAAGAGTCGGTGCACATGATTTCGCGTGACTTCAGGTTCAAGCTACTTCTGGGATTACCACTTTAGTATGCGTTATTACGTATACCTTATTGGCAAGTATTTATAAATAAATACTATGATCCACTTAAGGATATATATTTATATCTAGGATCCCTTTATCGATATATATTTATGTCGTTAAACTTTTCGATAAAAGTTTATCATTTATTAATGATTAACTTAAATAAATACAATGAATTTCAAGATCTTTCTGTATTTATTTTTGAAGTATTTAAATTGCTTTTATTACAAAATTTTTATATTATGACCTTACATAACTTCATCTACGCGCGTTACTTTCATTGTTTAACCCTTTGTGATATCTATATAGATATTCAAATCGTCTTCCGTCTATTTGTGCTTGGACGTCTTTTAACGTAATCTCCAGACCATTGTGTAGCTCAACGTGTCCTTAGAATAGACTAACCGCTATCGTGTGAGTCATACATTTTGAAACATTTCTTATAATCGTGTTGAATAATATCATGGTTTTTCATAATATTTTATTGATTATTATCACCGTTTTACACGGCATGCGAAGATTTAACTTATTGACATTTATATGTATCGACTCCGAAGTGTATTGTTCGCTTATATCTCGGTAACGTCATCGTCATTTTATAAATCATCGTCTAGATTATGGCACTAGAATTGGAATACGATTTTACTTATATAAAATTGTATCATTTGTTTTTCATTAACCTTCTTGCTCCCGGAACGCAACTCGTTAATGTTCCATTCTTTTCTTGTTATGTTTTGTGTTTTTGACAATCGTGGCACCAAGGAGATTTGTCTACATTGCATTTTGAAATCTAAATTACGAACGTCTTTCACCGTCTTGCTTCCTAAATTTCGTGTTGGATACCTTGAAGCATTTCCTGTCATTCATTATGCTATATTTTTACTTGATGCTCATTATGAGATTTATTTTTCGTTGTTGTAAAATCCACAAAACATGTGTGCGTATATATATATATATATATTTTGAGCCGTTAGGAAATGTCGAAAAATATATTTAATGGAGAAACTACATGGGGTGTATAAACAGGTCAAAACCTAAAAGTAAAACCTGCGTTTTTAAAATAAAATAGTCAAACCTGCACAGAACTTGTAGGGGTATTTTGGTCATTTTACATTGGGTTTCAAGTCTCGGGTAAAACTAGAAAGTCGTCTGAAACGTCGTTTTACATCAAAATGCTTTAGACTCCGAGTCTTGGAGATGTTGTTTATCGGGTCAATTAATCGGCTCATATTAAAAGTTAAATCTGATAGAAAATTCAGAACATGAGTTTTAAACGTTTCTAAGCAGTTTTGAGTTTATTTGAGATCGTAAAATTTTAACGAATCTTATTTTACAACTAACAAATATTAGTTGCATGTGAAAATGTTTAAAATATATATATATATATATATATATATATATATATATATATATATATATATATATATATATATATATATATATATATATATATATATATATATATATATATATATATATATATATATATATATATATATATATATATATATATATATATATATATATATATATAGAAACATTACAAGATTAGTAATTACCGGATTAATGATGTAATTTGAAAATGAATAATATATTTTCTTAAAAGCATGTTGTGTCGAGTATCTTACATAATACACAGATGGATTGATTTATTTTTTTATATATATGACTCATTTTTTATTCGATGTTATTTTATTTTTAATTTTATTTCTTTTAACCTTCCACTAATTTGAGTTGAGTTTTGAAGTTTTGCCTTCACATTCTTCGTTGACATTCTTATCGCGTATCTCATGACGTTTTCGTCTAAACCTTATAACCCTTTGAAAACTTAACAACTTGTAACCATTTCATTGGTTGTTTTATGAGCTACTATTTGCCACTTTTTGCAAAACTTTGACTACTTTATACGTTGTCATAATGTCATATTAAAAATAAATCTGATATTGTTTTACGATTATTTTCACCAATTATTTTTACTTTGGTCTTATAAAATACTTTTCGTAAGATTAAAAGTTGTTTATTAAGTATCTCACAAATTACTTGTATCCTATAAATTTATAAACTATTTTTAAATTCCATTTTACAAATGGCATGGTTTATATATAAACATAAGAAACGTAATACTTTTCGACGAAACTGAGCACTGCATTGCTATTCCTAAATTATACATGGCCTGATCACCTATGTCTAATTTAGATGGAGCCATGCTAGGCTGAATAGTAGTCCACTTAAAAATCTTGATAATAATCAACTTTTTACTTGTATTTATGATAAAGATAAATAAAATGAAATAAAGTGAAAAGTAGTTTTAAAAACCTTTATATTTCATGCAAGTAGCGCAATTTCTATGCATCCGCATATGTTTTCGTACCTTTTCTTGAACGAATTACGCGCTTACGAATACGTTCTTACTCGACAATCGTTTTTCTACTTGTTACTTCATTTTGTCTTATAACTGATTTCTTTTGACCGTTCGTCTAATTACTAACTGTTGATAAATGACTTGAAAGTCTCGATGTTGTATCCTTCCTTCTTGTCCAATCTTCTTTATGCGACTGGGTAGATCTTTGGAATGTCTCCACGTGTGAATAATGAATTATCACTAGGGTGATTTCCGTATATCCAGAATAACGTCCGTCACTCTCGTTTGTCTCGAAATCCACTCTTATGAACCGTGCTTTGACTTCTCTCTTTAAACACTAACATCGTTCATTTGATTTATTTTAACTACAAGTGATTATTAGGAATTTTCTTTTATTAAAATTTTTGTATGGATCTTATTTCCGATCATGTATCGACCACCGCTAAGTTAACGAGCTGATGTTGGTGAACCACCGACCGCACTAACGAAATTGACAACTTGTTTAATCTATTATTTCTTATCATCTTACCATCAACGTCTTTATTTTATTATTCTCTTTAAGAATTCATACGACATTTGTTTCGTCCCCTTTTGTACCATTGATTTCGTACTAATTGTTGACTATTATTTCCATTCGTATGCGTTTGTTATCTTGTCACATTTCGAAACCCGAATATATCCCATATTTATTTTGAAATAATAAACACCTTTATGTATTTCTACAACGTATTATAAAATTTTATGGAACTTTTATACATTTTTCCAATGATTTTCAATTATCAAAATAACCATCACAAGTAAAAGGTCAAATTTATACATCATATTTTGTATAACTAAAACTAATATTTAAAACGAAATTATGCTCTATCTTTTGAACTAATTGACTTATCATACTTTACTTTTAATGTAATGAAATTGCCAGTTTAATTTATATTCCTAATAGTGATTTAATTTGGAAATTATATTCTCTAATTGTAACCATCAGTATGAATTTAATTAATAAATTCATGTCATTGTTTCAATGTTTCTTAAGACAACCAAAATAAACTATGAAGCTATTTAACTTCTATTTTTAATATATCATCTTTATCAAGAAAGTACCTCAATTGAGTCTTAAGGTAATACCAAATCCGGGATGGATAATTGTGACAAACGTTATTTTAATATTAATATTTAATCCATTCTTCGCTCTCATTGTTCTAGTATTGTGAATTATTATGTTTTACTGTTACGTGAGTCGAGATCCCTCGTCGATCGTCAACCTTAAATCATTTTACCACATCTTGTCCGTTATTGCGTTTATTGAATTCATTTTTATCTCGTTCTGTTCCTCGTATTAAAGATTACTATTTTATTCTGAGTTTAAAATGAATCTCGGGAAGCAGTGTATAAGAAGAAACGATAAGTGTCACCAGGATTTATGCGTGTACTTGTGGAATGATTGAGGACCGAATCTCTTAATGAATGGAGTTAATAAATTTGTTACAACCTCGAGGAGCATGTTGAAGCCGACACCGCAAGTGGAAAGACTCTTGTGATCAAGTGGTTATTATCAAGGGTTCGTTCAAGGTTTTCTCGATGATTAGCGATGGAAATCTATACTTGATGTTATTGTTCGACCTTTTATTTTTATGTACTTATGTGGTATGTGATCTAGTCAAATGATCTTAAGTTGTGAGAACTTGAGACGGCATCATCCGATGACGTCCGATCATGTAGAACATATATTATGTAATATCCTTTTGACTTTCAACGACAATGTTTATTGAGACTTTAATGCGCGTTGGCGAAAGTGAGATGGTGTCTTTGTATTATCTTTTAAGTGAGGACCCGCGTGTGAGCACCCTCCGATGACGAAAATGTTTTTCTTGTTAATTCTTTTTGATGTGTGTCCATGGCTATCCGGCCAGTGGCTATCCTTAAAATTGCAACATTCTTTTTAACTGGACTTACCCGAAAATCCTGTCACCTATTCTTGTCGTCGAATGAGCTTCGTGTGATTCATAAAATTTTCATGTGTCGAACTTGACGGGTGACTTGTGGATAAGGATTTATTTATTCCTTTTTGGTGAGATACCACTTGACGACAAGTTGCGTTTTGTAAAAGAACCAGTGGAGATCGTGGATCAAGATTCACGTAGGAACGAGAAGACTTCTTTATAAGGAATGCCCTCATCCTTCCGGGTAGTGAACAACTCGTGTATTAGGCGAGTTGAGCGTCGGGACGTCGCTCCCTTAAGGTGGTGAGGATGTAAAACCCGTAAAAATAAGGTCATAATTTAATTCTATTTTCAATTATTTTGAAGTATTTTATAATATTAAATATTATTATGTTTAACGGTTTAAGTTGAAACCGATATTAAATATTTTATTTTAATATTTTGACGAGCAACGAAGACTACTAGTGATCGCGATACCGACGGATGCCCACAATTTTATATTTTATTATCAATCGTTTCGATATTTAATATTTTCGATGATATCGTTTTAATTACGTATCGAGTCGTTATATTATTATTTTTCGTGTGCGTTTAAACTTTTTAGTATTTTTACGAAACCCGAGTCTCGTAAATATTTCAAAATTTACGATTTACATTTTCTACCCTTTTAAACTATTTTATTACATTTTGGGCCAAAAATATCACAAATTGGCAAAAACTACCCTAACCTTGGACTATATATACAATTTCCACTAGCACCATTTTATTAAAAAAATCATTAAAACAAAAATTTCTTCTTCCTCTCTCCTTTTTCTCCAAAAACCATACACCCCTTTCAACATATACATCAATTTTTTTTATTTTCAAGCTTGATTCTTCCAAAACAAAGACAAGTCTCATTCCTAATTTTGAAAGGTGATTCTAATGATACCATTTTTATTTACATGCATTGAGTTTTGAATTTTGATAAAAACTAGACTTGTTAGGTGATGATTTTGATCATGCATGTGTTAGAGATGATGATCAAATGATGTTTATGTAATGTTTTTGTTAAAAACTTGAATTTTAATTTTTAGGTTTTTTATTTTGATGATGATACAAGTGTTAGGATGGGTTTATGATGATATTAGGATGTTAGAATGATGATAAAAGTTGTTGGTTTTAATAAAAAACTTGATTTTGTAAGAGATTTTTATAGTCAATTTTGGGCAGTAGGTTTGAGGCCATTTTCGGAAATCTTAAGTCTGAAAATAGGTTGATATTATGGGATTATGTTGTAGAGAATTTCGTTAGCTTCGATTTGATATAAAGTAGGCCTTCCAACTCCAAACGAGGTGGAAGATACACTAGTTTGATTTTCGCGTACCGGGAGACGAGTGTTGACACAATCCGAAAATTGTTGTCGATATTTGGATCGAATCTCTGGGACTATAAAATGAGTTTCAAAATGATTCAAGGGCTGTTATCAGGCTCAAATTTTAGTGTTTTGAGTCTGTTTTTAGAATCAAGTGTCGGTTTTATAAATGGAGTTGTTTTGAATGGTCAAAATGGTTTCGTAAGTCAAGGTCGCTAAACTGTCCGGATTTTGTGATTCAAAGATGAGTCGGGCAGGGAACTTTAGAAGTAAAATCTTTTAATGGGATCTTGGGAGGACTTTCTACATATAGTAAGTGAGTTCTCTGAGTAGTATCATAAAAAGTTGATATGTCTAAGTATGGGAAAACGGCTTGGACATTCGGTATGTTCCGACAGATTTTTATTAAAGGCGTAGAATAATAAAATGAATATATAGGAGAATGTAATAGTATCACTTGTATCGTTTTCTCTCGATTTTGTCGTGATTTTATGAGTCGAGTTTTATATTCTTATGTATGGGTTATTTCTCGAGTCTATTATTAATGAACGCACCTCATTTGATAGGTTGCGGTTCTCGTGTTTGAAAGGCATCATCTATCGTCGGCGATCGTCTCATTACCACTATTGGCTAAGATGAGTCTATAGCCTCGCTTTATACTAGTTATTTAATGATTTTAAACCCGCGAGGGGGAATACATGTTTTTTAAACTTAGAACACAAGATTTTTTTATGGTATGCTTTGTCCCTCTATGAATGGACCCGTGGTTGCCTTTAAATTGCATTAAGTGATTGCCTTTGTTAAAACCTCAATTATGGACCGTTAATTAACCTATGATGGGTTAACCGCTAGTACAATTAATAGATCTATGGGGGAAGCCGACCCGGTTCAGTTTTTGTGGACTTGTCATAGAAGCTTAGGCCCGACCTCCACATTGTTTGAACATATTGTATTGAGAAGTCAGGTACACGGCAATGTACCAATAATCTAGAGGTAACCGACAATTAATAAATTTGCTGTCTTATCAGACCTCTAAAGGGAGTGTCTAAGGGCTCGGTTCCATGAGCTTATTGCAATTTATGCTATATACAATTACTATTGTTGATGCGAATTATTATTTGATGCTTGTTGCCTTTAAGCATGCCACGAACTTATAATCTTTGCTTGTGTTCAAAAATGATTATATAAACCTATAGATTCACTCGGCATTTTTGCTGATTGTGTTACTCACATGTATTTCAGGTAATCAAGAAGTGGAAGCTTGGAGGTCACGAGAATGAAGTTGTGCACTGCTATGTTGTTCAAACTCTTTGATTTATTTATCGTTCCATTTTTAAAACAAACTAATATGTTGTTTTAACTTATCTTTTGGTAACGATTACTTGGGACTACGCTACTCTGACAAATGTTTTAGGAACGATAAATCTAAAACGTCTCTTTTCGAGTCGTTCTTTATAAATTATGTGTTGTTGTATCATTGTTTAGCACCCAAAGATGTATTTCGCTGCGTGTAAATTTGGGGGTGTTAAATAAACCCTTTTCAAAACAATCTTTTATAAAATGGTGTCTAATTTCTATGTGTTTAGTTTTAGAATGATGTACAGGATTCTTAATAATGCATAAAGTGTTGTTATTGTCAACAAATATCTTGGTATGCATGAAATTATACCCATAGTCCAACAGCTGGTTCTGAATCCACAAAACTTGTCCACAACAAGCAGCTGCAGCCACATACTCTGCTTCAGTTGTAGAATTAGCCACCACTGTTTGTTTCTTGCATTGCCAAGATATCAACCTGCTCCCAAGAAACTGACATCCACCAGTTGTGGATTTTCTATCAAACTTATCACCTCCATAGTCACTGTCTGAATATGCAATCAGCTCCAATGGTGAATCCTTTGGGTACCACAAACCAAGACTAGGATAGCATCTTAGGTACCTAAAGATCCTCTTTACAGCATAAAGGTGACATTCTTTGGGAGTCACTTGATGGCGTGCACAAGCACACACAGCAAACATGATGTCAGGTCTGGAGGCTGTAAGATACATCAATGATCCAATCATGGATCTATAGTGCCTGACATCAACATCTTTCCCATCTCTAATCTTACCCCAAGGGTGTTCTCTATCCATAGGAGTAGTAGCCCTCTTTCATGTGGAGAAAAGCCAAACTTCTTCAAGATCTCTGCCACATACTTATCCTGGGAGATGAAGATACCATCTTCTTTCTGCTGAACTTGTAAACCAAGAAAGAAGTTCATCTCCCCGTAGCACTCATCTTGAATTTGTCTGTCATAAACTTGGATAAATCCTCACTCATCTTTGGATCAGTAGACCCAAAAATGATGTCATCAACATAGACCTGAACAAGCAACACATCCTTACCTTTCTTCTTTGTAAATAGTGACTGATCTATGGTGCCCCTCTTGAATCTATTGTCCACTAGATAAGTAGACAAAGTACCATACCATGCTCTAAGGGCTTGATGAAGTCCATACATAGCCTTTTTGACTCTATACACCTTGTCTGGATTCTCTAGATCCTCAAAACCAGGAGGCTGCATCACATATACTTCCTCAACAATTGTTCCATAGAGGAAGGCACTCTTGACATCCATTTGATAGACAGTAAAGCCCATGAAGGATGCATAGGCTAAAAAGATCCTAATAGCTTCAATCCTTGCAACTGGTGCAAAGACCTCCTCATAGTCTATCCCCTCTTCTTGTGTATATCCCTGAGCCACTAATCTTGCCTTGTTTCTGACCACAATACCCCTTTCATCTCTCTTGTTTCTTAGAACCCATCTTGTCCCTATAGGTCTGACATATCTGGGACAATCAACCAGCTCCCAAACATCCTGAATTGCAAATTGGTGAAGCTCATCATGCATTGCTTCCACCCAACTTGGTTCTTTGAGAGCATCAAATATCTTCTTGGGTTCCTGTTGTGACAGAAAACAGGCAAACAAACATGCTTGCACAAGAGGGGTATCAACCTTCTTGTGTATATTGGCAATAAATCCACCAAGACCTTGATGAGATCTTCTAGTCTGAACAGGAGACATCATATCACCAATGATTTGAGAAGTGGGGTGATTCTTCATAGTAGAAGTGAGAACTCCTCCTTCAAAAAGTCTGGTGTCCTCAACCTCATTCTCCATGTTGCCAATATCTTCATCAGACTCTCTTTCATCAATATGAGGATGAGCCTCTTCATATAAATTAGAAGGTTCACCTTGTTCAAATGTAGAAGAGAAAAGATGTGCAAAAGTTTTGTCAACGCCTAAACCTTAGTTGTCAGCGTTTGGGTGACGAGAGTTCATAGCCAAGGCATAACTTATGAAGCGGGGCGCGAAGATTGGCGAGTCCGAAAAGGCCCTAACAAGGCATGAGGGCTACATTTTGTTTCTAAAGATCCAAAAGTGATGTGAAGAATCATTTATCAAAAATCAATATGAAGGATCGAGACACACAACGAAAAGCAAAAACTCCCCAAAAGTCATGGAGAAGTCTATCCGAAAAGACCCTAACAAGGTATGAGGATAAATAGATCCAAGTCCTAAAAGGAGGCGGATCGTTGTATATCAAAGTCCGAAATAAAGATTGGATAAAAATGAAGAAGTCATGGTCCAAAGATGAAGAATCTCTCAAAAACTTCAAGTGAAGAAATTCCTATTATGAAGAGAAGACCATAATTTCAAGAACGTCTCTCGAAGATTCGAAGTATGAAGTCGCTGCCAAATATCGGCCCGAGAAAGGTCTCAAATCGCGAACCAAGTTATGCCAAGATATGAACTTTCTGATATCCCGAGAAGCAGTTTTAAAAGATTTGGTCCTTTAGCTAACTATTGATTAAATCGTTCACCTTATTTTCGGACTAAATAACTATCAAAATAAGTCAAACAATGCATCCTTGTGATCATTCAAGACAAAAATAAAATATAAGAGATACACCTAGGAATAAGGGAGTCTAAGTGAATAATTGGCCCACATGAGTTCGTGATAGTTTGCCAACTTATAATAACAATGATCTCGTTTCTAAGCTTGGTATGGGGAACGTGAAACTTGAGGATGATAAACGTTCATGGCCGCCAAAACCCAATGTAAGTTTTTAATTTCTTTATTTATTTCTATCTTTTATGTTTAGTATCTAATAAAGGCCAAGATGGGTTATTTATGATGGGAAATGTAAACCGTGCTTAAAATTAATGCATTGCATGAGGGCATTGCAATGGTCAAGTGTAGGGGATTTAATAAGTGTGAAAACACTTATCCTTTTACCACTTATTTCCAATAATAACAAGACCAAAACGTGTGATTTATGTCGTAAAAGTCGGAATTATGCGTGGTTTGTGTTTTTATTGTGTTTTAGGACCAAAAGATGAAAAAGGAAGAAAACACGTGCTTTCACGGGCTTTTATCGAAGAAAAACGGGAAAAGACGAAGTCAAAAGATCAAGAGTGCCTAAAGAACGGATGTCCAAGACCTATTCTGGAGATTTATCGAAGAACAAGTCTAAAGACGGAAGTTTAATGAAGTCGAAGGACTTAAGTCTAATAGAAGAAGAAAATTAAAAGACAAGTTCAAATCCCGAGACTACAAAGACGAAGAATTAAAGTCGAGTCGAGAAGAAAAAGAAAGAAGAAAGCACCACACATGCCTCCCACTTCCCTATAAATACCCTCCTAATCACATTAGGAGGGGGTTAGCTAGTTTTTATTTCTTAAGTTTCTTTCTAGTTTTTAGAGAGAGAAAGTCTTAAACTTTCTCTCACTAGTTCATCTTTTTCTTTTAATCTTTCAAGATTAAATACTTTTGTATTGCTTATTTCATTAATCAAAGTTCTATTTTAAGCTTTTGATCCTTATTCTCATTCTACACTTCTTGATTCATTTACCTTTGATCCGATTTACATTCTTCATGCTTATGATTTGATGTTTTCGTGATTAAAGGATTGCTCTTTTTAGTTTTACACACAAGCTCCTTCGTCTAAACCATAAGCTCGTAATGCTTATTGGCTTATGCGATTCTTAGCTTATTGAGTTTCGGATTTCTTCAAGGTTTTTAATGATTTAAAGTTCATTTCATAAAGTTCTTAATTTTAAGTTTTGAAAAGTCATCGAATTTGAGCTTTTTGGGATCGTTTAAGATTCGTTTAGAATTGCTTATTGCATTTGCTTTTCGAGATTCACTCTTGCCACGAATTTCGGAATCAGTTGCATCCCATCGCAATCTTAGGGTTTTGACACACATTCCGACGGTTACTCCACATTTCGATAGCTTTGGTTTTTGATCGCAATAACCCATTAGGGTTTTACTTTGCGATCGGTTAGTTAATCCCCTTATTCCGATCTGGGTTGCGATCGCACATTGCGATCCATATTCCGACGGGTCTTAAGGACTTGGTTAAGACGAAGTGCTGCCCGTTTTTCGATAGAGTCATTGCGACAGCATCATTCCGATAGATGCCTATTGCGACAGAAGTGCTTTTTAAGTATTCCGATCTGAACTTAATTATTCCGATGGATAATGTTAGTAATATTCCGATGGTTACTATTTTGGTGTATTCCGATGGACATGAGTTGTTTTATTACGATTGATTAAGTTTTTAAGTTTTTATTAGTTTTTCAAAGTTTTAAGTTTTAAGAATTTTCATAAATTAACTTTAAGTTTAATTTTGTCAAAGCTTTAATTTACTCAACGACACTTTAATTACTTGCTAGTAGTTTAAATCAAACAAACCAAACCATTCTCTTGATTCACCAAAAGACGATTGAGTCGCACTTAAGACCGGTTTTCAATTCGAAAAGATTCGGAACTATAACGAACTTGAACTTTCATATTTGTTGTCGTCAAGGAACACGTACTCGAGATGTGGCGGTAACTCCTTAAGTTCCAAATCCGGAGGATTTTCGACGGGAGGCATTTTCAAAGTCGGAGTATCGATAGCAATGACCATGGGGGATGGAGGCGAAGGATTGGCTTCGGTGAGAAGATTGTCAAAGAAACTCATATCTTCATCCCCCTCGGTGGGAGAATCATTAGTAGCTAAATTCACATCTCCCATGGTATCTTCAAGATTGTTCCAGAATAAATCACCATCTCCAAATAGAGACAACGATGAATCAATGGAGGACACGGTCTCAATAGTGGGAAGAGAGGTAGGAATACTTTTGCAAGCATCATTAAAGTGTTCTTCACAAGCCTCATCAAGAACGTCAAAACAATTAACGCTCTCATATGAATAAGGCTGTTTAGACAACTTTCCCATGTTGAAGACTACTTTGTCGTTACCCACTCTCATGATAAGCTCTCCGGCTTCCACATCAATAAGAGTGCGACCGGTCCTAAGGAATGGACGACCAACAATAAGTGGCACACGGGGGTCCATCTCGTAGTCGACGACAACAAAATCAGCAGGGAAGGTGAATTTGTCGACTCCTACAATAACGTCTTCGGCTATCCCCACTGGATAAGCAACCGTACGGTTGGCCAATTCCAAAGTCATTTTAGTGGGGACTAGCTCTGGGAGAGATAATTGCTTCCAAACACTTAGAGGCATGAGATTAATACTGGCACCTAGATCGGCTAGGGCCATGCAATTCTCTACTCCCGGGAAATTGCAAGGGATAAGAAAACGACCCGGATCACCAAGCTTGATTGGTAATTTCCTTAAGAGCACTGCAGAGCAGTTCTCATTAAGTTGGGTGTTGGCAATGTCGAGGAGCTTTTCCTTGTCGCTCAGAAGGTCTTTAAACATTTTAGCGTATTTGGGCATGTGAGCGAGAGCCTCGGCAAAGGAGATGTTAAAATTCAGTTGTTTAAACATTTTAAGGAAGTTCGAAACCTGAATATCATCCTTGCTCTTTTGCTTCTCTTTCCTCAACCTTGAAGGATAAGGTATATTGGATGAAGAAGAAGGCTTTAAGGGAGTAGGATCACTCACAACCACGGGTGGTGGGGAAATGGGGATAGAAGGTGAAGGAGGTGGGGGAAGTTGCTCTTTTTCCTTGTTCACAATCACGGGTGGTGGTGTAGGAAGCTCGGGTTCCATATAACCTTTTCCACTTCGAGTGGTGATTGCTTTCATCTCCCCCCTTGGATTCGCAACGGTATTACTCGGCAGAGTACCCGAAGAAGAGGGTTGATTACTTTGGATGAGCGAACCAATCATATCACGAAGGTGAAGAGCTTGATTGTTAAAAGAGTTTTGCATGTTTGCATTCATTGTATCATTGTGTTTGGCCATATCATTCCTTAGCTCGGCTCGAATATCGTTCCCTTGTTTTGCCATCTCTCCCTTCAAGTTGCGGACTTGACTCTGAAGATTCGTCACCAACTCCCGATTAGTCTTCATGAATGTCTCGACTTCTAGATTCACTGCCATCGGTTGATTGAGAGGTGGAGCCTGGTAAGCTTGAGAATTTCCTTGAGTTGGGTATGGGTTTCTTTGGGATTGATACTGATTGTTTGCACGAGGTTGGGATTGATTGTAGCTTTGTTGTTGGTTTTGGTTTGCAGGAGGGAAACCGGGAGGAGCAAGATAATTGTTGGAACGATAACTTAGCAAGCCACGGTCTCCTTGCGGGCGAGCTTGATAGCCTCCCGTGGGATAAGTGCCGTAAGCTGCGTTAACGTTTTCAGAATAATTGCCTTGGGTAGAAGGACAATCATTATAAGAGTGAGGGCCACCACATGTGTCACAAGAAATAGCAACGGCTTTAGCTTGTTGAAAGTGGTTTGTGGCCATGGCCATGAAATTCTTGTTCATTTCAGCGAGTTGGCGAGAAATTTCAGACATTTCAGGATTGGAGGAAGAAGAAGAAACATTGACTCTCGAGTTAGATCTTGAGGATGCGGATGAATCCCAATTCTTGTGGTGAGTAGTCATGTTTTCGATCAACTCTCGACACTCCTCCGGTCTCCTTTTCATAAAAGTACCACCGGCGGCGGCATTGATCGTGTCACGATCACGAAAGGTGAGACCATTGTAGAAGGTGTCAATGAGAGTGACGGGGAGCATATTGTGATTAGGACAGCGGTCGATCAAATCATTGTAACGTTCCCAAGCATCGAAAAGCGATTCATCATTCTCTTGCATAAATCCACTGATTTGGTTACGAAGGCTAGTGACCATGGATGGGGGAAAGTAGCGCGATAAAAAGCGTTGAGTCATGTCGTTCCACGTGTGAATAGAATTCTTGGGAAGACGGTCAAACCATTTTTCGGCATGGTGAGAAAGCGAGTGTGGAAAAAGTTGGAGGCGAAGGTCATCCATAGAAACACCGGGGCACTTCATGCTTTGGGTAATGGTAATGAATTTGTCGAGGTGTTTGTTGGCATCATCATCCGGAATTCCACGAAATGGGTTCGTTTGCACTTGTTGTATCATGTGATGCTTCAACGAAAACTCCTGAGCCGTGACGTGCATTGGCGCAATCGGGCCTCCGCGTCCATTCATGGTGGGTTGGCACAATTCCTCCATGGTTCGTAAATCAGGTAGAAGGACATTGTTGTTGTTGTTGTTGTTGTTATTCAAATTATTTTGAGGTGGGTGATTATTGTTGTTGTTAACACCAGCCATATCTAAATCTTCACGATTCTCGGGCTCAGAATAGTTTGTAGATCTAGTACGCATGCACCTGCAGAGGAAAAATATACACAAGGAATATCTATATAATATTTTTGGTTTTTATAGGTTTTTTAATGTTTTTGTATTTTTGAAAAGTTTTATAATTTTTATGGATTTTTGAAATTGTTTGAAGCGAGGAAAATAACGTTCAAAGAACGGATCCCAAAATTCAATGCGTCTCTCACTAGAAACCGTTTATCTTAACGAAAAGAGCCGGCAGCGGCGCCATTTAATACTTGTCTTTTCACACCAAATATGAAAGTTCAAGTTCGTTATAGTTCCGAATCTTTTCGAATTGAAAACCGGTCTTAAGTGCGACTCAATCGTCTTTTGGTGAATCAAGAGAATGGTTTGGTTTGTTTGATTTAAACTACTAGCAAGTAATTAAAGTGTCGTTGAGTAAATTAAAGCTTTGACAAAATTAAACTTAAAGTAAATTTATGAAAATTCTTAAAACTTAAAACTTTGAAAAACTAATAAAAACTTAAAAACTTAATCAATCGTAATAAAACAACTCATGTCCATCGGAATACACCAAAATAGTAACCATCGGAATATTACTAACATTATCCATCGGAATAATTAAGTTCAGATCGGAATACTTAAAAAGCACTTCTGTCGCAATAGGCATCTATCGGAATGATGCTGTCGCAATGACTCTATCGAAAAACGGGCAGCACTTCGTCTTAACCAAGTCCTTAAGACCCGTCGGAATATGCGATCGCAATGTGCGATCGCAACCCAGATCGGAATAAGGGGATTAACTAACCGATCGCAAAGTAAAACCCTAATGGGTTATTGCGATCAAAAACCAAAGCTATCGCAATGTGGAGTAACCGTCGGAATGTGTGTCAAAACCCTAAGATTGCGATGGGATGCAACTGATTCCGAAATTCGTGGCAAGAGTGAATCTCGAAAAGCAAATGCAATAAGCAATTCTAAACGAATCTTAAACGATCCCAAAAAGCTCAAATTCGATGACTTTTCAAAACTTAAAATTAAGAACTTTATGAAATGAACTTTAAATCATTAAAAACCTTGAAGAAATCCGAAACTCAATAAGCTAAGAATCGCATAAGCCAATAAGCATTACGAGCTTATGGTTTAGACGAAGGAGCTTGTGTGTAAAACTAAAAAGAGCAATCCTTTAATCACGAAAACATCAAATCATAAGCATGAAGAATGTAAATCGGATCAAAGGTAAATGAATCAAGAAGTGTAGAATGAGAATAAGGATCAAAAGCTTAAAATAGAACTTTGATTAATGAAATAAGCAATACAAAAGTATTTAATCTTGAAAGATTAAAAGAAAAAGATGAACTAGTGAGAGAAAGTTTAAGACTTTCTCTCTCTAAAAACTAGAAATAAACTTAAGAAATAAAAACTAGCTAACCCCCTCCTAATGTGATTAGGAGGGTATTTATAGGGAAGTGGGAGGCATGTGTGGTGCTTTCTTCTTTCTTTTTCTTCTCGACTCGACTTTAATTCTTCGTCTTTGTAGTCTCGGGATTTGAACTTGTCTTTTAATTTTCTTCTTCTATTAGACTTAAGTCCTTCGACTTCATTAAACTTCCGTCTTTAGACTTGTTCTTCGATAAATCTCCAGAATAGGTCTTGGACATCCGTTCTTTAGGCACTCTTGATCTTTTGACTTCGTCTTTTCCCGTTTTTCTTCGATAAAAGCCCGTGAAAGCACGTGTTTTCTTCCTTTTTCATCTTTTGGTCCTAAAACACAATAAAAACACAAACCACGCATAATTCCGACTTTTACGACATAAATCACACGTTTTGGTCTTGTTATTATTGGAAATAAGTGGTAAAAGGATAAGTGTTTTCACACTTATTATTGGGCTAACAACGTTTGAAGAATTGTTGTCAACGTCTGAGCCATCAACGTCTGAATTGGTCTTATCAGCGCTTGATTTGCCTTTGACAGCGCCTGAAGGACCATGCATGTTGTTATCTGGTGGTACTTGGGGACCACCATTATCTTTTCCAGCAGCAGCAACAGCAAAATCATCTGTCCCTATGGGAATTGTGACATACTCTAGTATAGGAGATGACTTTTCTGCTTGTGATCCAACCTTTTCATGAACCTGAGTACCTGAAACATCAATAACTTGTTCTTCCACAACATTTGAAGTTACCTTCACAATGTCTGGATTAGTGACAGGCATATAATTTAAAGTCCTAGACAAAGGTTCTAAGTCAAACAGCCAATTTGGACCACTTTCAGGATCACTAGGTTTACTCTCTAAAAACCTAACATGTACTCATTCAAGTATACGTTTTTCCTTTTTAAGATAAACCCTCTATCCCTTGCTCTGCACTAAATACCCCATGAAGTAGCCTTCATCACCTTTTGCACTAAATTTACCTAAGGCATCACTAGTATCTAAAACCACTACATGACAACCAAAAGGTCTGAGAAAACCAATATTAGGTTTTCTTCCCCAAAGTAACTCATAAGGTGTTTTGTTCTGTATCTTGTTGACCAATGCTCTATTTTGAACATAACAAGCTGTATTAACAGCCTCAGCCCAAAAGGCTATAGGAAAATGAGCATCAGCCAACATGGTTCTGGCTGCTTCAATTAGGGTTCTATTTTTCCTCTCAGCAACCCCATTTTGCTATAGGGTTCTGGCAACACTAAATTGCCTAGTAATTCCTTTCTTGGCACAAAAATCATCTAACACTTTATTCCTAAATTCACCACCATTATCACTCCTAAGCACTTTAACTTCATTGCCCGTTTTCTTCTCAATCTGAGTGATAAAATCAATTAAAGTGTCAGCTGTGTCACTCTTCATAGCTAAAAAGAAAGTCCAAGTAAACCTAGAAAAGTCATCTGTGATGACAAAGCAGTAGGACTTACCATTCAAACTTTCTATATTGGTTGGACCAAAGAGGTCCATATGAAGCAAGTGAAGAGGTCTAGTACTAGAGTGCACCTGTTTGGACTTGAATGAGACCTTGTGCTGCTTGCCTTTAAGACATGCAACACAAGAGTGGTCATTGTGGAAGGCCTTTTCAGGCAAACCATCAACCAAGCCAAGTCTCACAAGCCTGTTTATATTATCAAAATTTATGTGCCCTAGTCTCCTGTGCCATAAATTACTTTCATCTACTGAAGCTTTAGCATAAAAACAAGACATATTGTTATTCATTCTAAGCCCATTCAGATTCACATTGTATATGTCTTTATGCCTAGGTGTTCTATAGTCAATATATTCCTCATCAGGGATCTTATAATCCTTGCTTAACACCAAACATTCAGTATCAGTAAACCGAACTTTATTTTTGTTATCACAAACTTGTGATACACTAAAAAGATTGTAATCAAGTTCCTTTACCAGAAATACGTTCTCAAAACGCAAGTTCTTGGTGAGACGTATTCCTTTGCCTGTGATAGTACCATATCCGCCTCCAAAGTAAACCTTATCACCATCCTTAATGGGAGTGAAGTTGGTCAAGTAATCTTCCTTCCCTGTCATGTGCCTTGAGCATCCACTATCCCAATATCCATAATCATTGACCTGTTTTTGAATGCCCTGCACATAAAGAAAACAAGTTAGCTTTCTTTGGGAACCCAAGCCTTAGCAGACTTGGATTCATCTGGTTGTTCAACAAGGATAGACTTGGTTCTCATAACAACCCCTTGTTCATCCCTTTTTGGATGAAATACCTAGTTAACCCCAATAGGTTTTGTAATGACCTTTGAAATGTAATTAAATCTGTTGCAGGAATTTGAAAACCCATTATCATTAGGGTTTTGATCTTTCTTTGGTCTCCATGTCAAGCTTGAAGAAGCTTTAGACCCCTTACCCAGTGGTTGCAAATATTTGGGTCTGGTCACGTTTGTGTCAGCATTGGATTTGGTCTTGTCAACGCTGAAATTTCCCTTGTCAGCGTTGAACCTAGGGTTTGCTACAGAAACCCATTGCCTATTAGACCAAGTATTTGTCTTTTGAAATGGTGTTTGTCCATGAGTGTTAGACCCTCTAGTGAAGAATGGGGCAGGTCTAACAGCTTGTGGACTTTGCTGCACACAAGGTTTGGGTCTGACAACGTTTGACTTTCTAACAACGTTGACTTTGAAAGCGTTGACACACTTATATGCTAAATGTGAAAAGCTACCACAAGTGTAACAAGATTTTCTAGACACAACCCTAGGTCTAGAAGAGAAAAAGCCTATTCCATCATTGCTAACTTGGCTCTTAGGTGACCTAGTATTCCTATACATCTATGCATACTTAATGCTAGGTTTTCTAACAGTGTTTGAGCCAAGGTCAACAGCTTTACCAGTGATTGGGTTTGTGACCTTAATGGGAGTTGACTCATTAGGACTTTCACATAGCAAGCCACCCTTAACAAATAAGGTAGGGTTAGCTTTCTTCCATTCCTTCAAGTCAGTCAACTTTTGTTGATACTCTTCAACTGGGGTGACAACTCTTGGTGGAGGAATGAATTCCTCCTCTTGAAGTTCTGGCAAACCAGTCCAAGATAGGTCCTTTTGTTGGACACCATAGAATTCACCAGCTGGTGGTGGAACCACAGAGTAGTCTTTCATCCCAATCCCAGTCATGTCCTTAGGATCCCTTTGTTTATTCACACATTCTCCTAGGGTTTGTGTGGCTCTATCAAATCTCTGAATTTTAAGGCCAACATTATCTTTATTCTTAATGGCCTCATCTAACTTAGCTTGTAAATCACTATTAACCCTTTCCATGATGTTCCTAACATCATTACTAGCATCTAACTCATGTTTTAAAATATTTATTTTATCTTTCAAATCAAATTTGATTTTCTTGTATTCAGAGACTGTTTTCTCAGTTTGAGTGAGAGCTAATTGATAGTTAGACAGTTTGCATCTCCCAGTGCTCACATCATCTAATAACCTTAACACCTCTTTGTTAAGTTTCTCAGTATTTAACCTACAGCCCTTACTACAAAAAGCATCATCGTATACCTCATTATCTGATGAAGAGGAGGAGTGTGCCATGAGAGCATATTGAACATGCTCTTCTTCTTCAATTTTAGCAACCAAAGCTTTATCCTCTTCTACATCTTTAGCCAAATAGCTCCAATCCCATCCCATACCATCAATTCCTTGAACTGCAACCATGGCCTTAGGATCCTGAGCCTTAACAATTTGGCTTGAGGGTTTACCAGTATCAAATCTTCTAGGAGATCTGCATTCCCTCATGAAGTGCCCCATACGATGACAGTTGTAGCATTCAACTTTGGATTTATCAAATCCAGCTGTGTCCTTTGCATTGAAGGTCATCTTCTTCTTAAACCTTCTATTCCACCTGTTTGCTCTTATACTAGCAAGAGCCATATTCCACTTGATATCCATTTCTTCCAAGTGCTCATCACTTATCTTCTCAAGGTCCTCATATGTAATCACTAAACCATTGGACAAAGAAGCAATATAAGCACATACAGTATCCAGATCCAAACCAGCAGGTTTAACTCTTGGTGAGTCACTTTTGTATGTGTCAGCGTCTGAATAGGAGGCGTTGACAGGACATGTTCCAGCGTTGACACATGATGATCCAGTAACTGGATGCATGTAAGAGTCCTTCTGATCAAATTGGCCTTCACTATGTGAGAAGATAGCCATGTTGCTATTAGTAGACTTACTTCCATGCTCCAGAAGAGTTTCATTCTCCAATAGCCTTAGTTTGTTGTAGATATCATCAAAAGTAGAACTTTTGTGAGTGTTGTTGTCAAGTATAGATCTTGCCACAATCTTCCACGCTTCACCAAGACTTTTAAGAAAAGTAGCATTAATGTCAACATCACCAAGTTGTGTCCCCATGAAGGACAATTTGCTTGTAATATCAAGCAATCTGCTTCTCACACTGCTAAGCTTCTCATTGGGTTGAGCTTTGAAAACAACATAATCATGCATGAGCTGTTTCTTTTTCTCTTCCCTGGTATCTTCATTGCCACCATATGCAACTTCAAGAGCTGCCCAAAGGTCTTTAGCAGAATCATAACCTTTGTATTTATGCTGGTTCTCTTGTCCCAAAGAGACTTTCAGAATATTTAGGGTTTTCATATCAACCCTTCTCTTTGCTATGTCTTCAGCAAACACAGCTCTACCATCACTAGGTTTTTCTTTCTTATCAGCTTCTGGACATCCAGCAACAGCTGTTCTTGTAGCAATAGCAGCAGCAACCTTTTTAGCTCTATTGAATGTGTTTCCATATTCAATAATCTCCCAGAGAGTGTAGTCATAGATCCCTAGATATTGCTCAAAGTTGAATTTCCATAATTCGAAGTTGGTTGCATCAAGCATGGGAATCTTGATGTTTAGCAAAGGTTAGGAGGAAGAGGTTATTTCTGGATTTGACATGATGTTGTTTAGGGTTTTTGAGAAAATTAGGGTTTTGGTGTTTTTAGGGTTCTAGTGTTCTTTAAGATCAAAAGTTCCTCAACAAGCTCTGATACCACTTGTTTGCCAGAAGGTCATAACTTTTGATTGAACCGTTGGATCGTCACGAAATTGTTTATGTGTGATCTTCATACATATATCGAAACATCCACCGGAGGGATTGTCCAGATTAGCCCTCAATAAAAAGTTATTAAGCGTCGAAGTTGGCTGTAGAGATGATTTTCATATTTTCAGCTTTTACATAAAATCATGATTAGGGTTTTTACAAACCCTCAATCGACTTAAGGTTGAAAAACTGGAGGATTATGGCTGTTATGATTCAAGAAAAGAAGAAAGCAGATTCGTGTATGTTTGATGATTGCTATTGTTCAAGAAGTATATTGTTCGTATATACTTTTGATGTGGTCCATAATGTTACTAATGTGATTGGAAGACACGACTTAAAAAGATTGATATTAGGGTTTTGCTAAACCTTAAATCAATATTATTAAGTTATTTGTGATGGTTACTGATCAAACAGCAGCTATGAGAAGACAAAGGATGGATGGATGCAAACGTTTTGTATTGGCTAAGAAGACAAAGAATGGATACAAACGTTCACATACATGTATTGTAACAAAGTTGATTCTGTTCACACGAAGAAAGATTCTGTTCACACGAAGCTAACATTCTTATTGGTGGACAGTGACATGAGATGGGAATTTACGGTGCACACTGTGTTCACACGAGGCAGCCAATGATACAAAAGCAACGTTGATAGTTAGTCATTTAACGTTGATAAAGATTTAAAGGTTACCGCTGAATTGAAAAAGTCACACGTAATGGTAATAAGCAGAAGAGTGATTTCGCTAGTGAAAGTCAAGATCTCAAACATCACATGCATGGAATATTTAAGAATTATATTTGATTCATTCAAATATTCTTCTAAAATATTATTGGACGAGAGATATGGCAAGAATATATGCAGCTGTATTATGGAAAAGAAATTGAAATTGCATTTGGCTGCATATGACGTGATATATATATACTCTTTTGGTAACTTACTGTGAGTATTTAGCCATATACGTGATCACAGAATTTGTCAGTATTTGATTACAACGCTGACAAGAATTTGACTCTGACAAAGTCTTGGTGCAACGCTGATAAGGAATTTGCCGCTGACAAGTATTGAATGGACGCTGACAGAATAAGTCAAACGCTGACAGCGTTGACAGTATTGTCCGAGAAATGGTTAAACGTTGACACGTATTGTCCGATATTGGACAATACACATTCCAGATATATTGGATAAAGGAGGATCTCGAATAATACAAGGATTGCTGCTGTTGAGAAAATTGGTACGTTTTTAGCACACAAAAAGGAGGAAATTACACACGAAGGTACATGGAATCTCCGTTTTATTTAGAATATCATGTTGATATTTATGGCTCGAATACTTTTAAAAGGAATAAATGATTTTAAAGCGAGTTAGCAACTTTTTATGGGGAATTTGATGGATATTAGATTATGTAATCGGGGTAGCCTTGTGAAAGAGTTATCCATCGTTTGGCTTTTACATATGAAGATATTTCATTAAGACTTGTCATGAAAAGGTGTTGGCTTAAGGGGAAGAATTCTTATGGTAAGTTTGATGATTGAAGAAGATTTTCGCGAGTTTGTGTTCTATCATATCTTAAAAAGTCGTGTCTGGTCAACATTACTTTTGAAGATAAATTGTTTGTGCTTACTTGGTGACGAAGACTTGTCATAACACTTGAAGGAGTTACATTATCGTGCTCAGTGTCTCACAAAGGATGAGAATGTTGACAAGAGATCGAGGTCTACTTATACTTACCAGTTTTCTTATAAGTTCGACGTCACGTGGATAGTACAAGATATGGAACACAAGGTTGGGTTATTCTACTTCTACATCAAGATTACTTTATTTATTTTTCTTCAAGATCATTACACAGAGCATACATTTGGAGAATCTTCAACATTGCATACATTGTTTACTTCCCTGTTGATGTGACAAAAAGGGGAAGAAATACATGCTACACTTGAGGGGAAGCAATTTGAAGATCATGTACAACTTACAAGAGATACACATAGAGTTTTGCCGACATCAACTAGGGGAAGATTGTTGGGTCAAAAAGTTGATGTGGCAGAAACTCAAAATCAAAGAAAACATGAAGACATTTGTTCAAGCGTTGACAAGAGCAATCTAAGCGTTGACAAGAGCAATTCAGGCGTTGACAAGAACAAATTCAGCATTGTCAGAAGTCAACAGAAGTCAAACGTTTTCAACAAAAGTCAACGCTGATGGATGTCTACAGATTGATGGAGAATTCTATTTGGGGAATATATTGAGTATATTATTTATGATATACGCAATATATAGTTTATCAAAATAGAATATTTAGATGTTTATTTGATATTATCTTTTGTAGATTATGTTCCTTACACTATAAACGGAACAAGGATCTTAGGTTTTATTCATACTTTCATTCACAATGTAAACCTAAAGCGTGTGTCGACTAGACGTGGGATTCAATGTATACACGTCTAGTGGTTGTTAATTATTAATATAGTTAACAATCCTTTTGTTTTAATTCATGTTCTTGTGCCCTAAACACCTTGTTAATGTATCATGTTCTAATTCCTGCTGCGCACACAAAAACGTCCAGAAAAACCCTAGACGGATTTTTCTTCTTTTCACCATACACGAACACCTTGTTGGTCCTAGCATCACGAGCCACGAGGCTCGGATACCAATTGTGAAAACCTTGGTTTCCAGATCTTTAAAGCTACTAGGAATGCACCATGTTCATATGATTAGATAATCAAAGCGGAATTAGAACATGATACATTAACAAGGTGTTTAGGGCACAAGAACATGAATTAAAACAAAAGGATTGTTAACTATATTAATAATTAACAACCACTAGACGTGTATACATTGAATCCCACGTCTAGTCGACACACGCTTTAGGTTTACATTGTGAATGAAAGTATGAATAAAACCTAAGACCCTTGTTCCTTTTATAGTGTAAGGAACAGAATCTACAAAAGATAATATCAAATAAACATCTAAATATTCTATTTAGATAAACTATATATTGTGTATATCATAAATAATATACTCAATATATTCCCCAAATAGAATTCTCCATCAATCTGTAGACATCCATCAGCGTTGACTTTTGTTGACAACGTTTGACTTATGTTGACTTCTAACAATGCTGAATTTGTTCTTGTCAACGCCTGAATTGCTCTTGTCAACGCTTAGATTGCTCTTGTCAACGCTTGAACAAATGTCTTCATGTTTTCTTTGATTTTGAGTTTCTGCCACATCAACTTTTTGACCCAACAATCTTCCCCTAGTTGATGTCGGCAAAACTCTATGTGTGTCTCTTGTAAGTTGTACATGATCTTCAAATTGCTTCCCCTCAAGTGTAGCATGTATTTCCTCCCCTTTTTATCACATCAACAGGGAAGTAAACAATGTATGCAATGTTGAAGATTCTCCAAATGTAGGCTCTGTGTAATGATCTTGAAGAAAAATAAATAACGTAATCTTGATGTAGAAGTAGAATAACCTAACCTTGTGTTCCATATCTTGTACTATCCATGTGACGTCGAACTTATAAGAAAACTGGTAAGTATAAGTAGACCTCGATCTCTTGTCAACATTCTCATCCTTTGTGAGACACTGAGCACGATAATGTAACTCCTTCAAGTGTTATGACAAGTCTTCGTCACCAACCAAGTAAGCACGAACAAGTTATCTTCAAAGTCAGTGGCTGGAAGTGCATGACTTTAAGATATGATAGAACACAAACTCGCGAAAATCTTCTTCAATCATCAAACTTACCATAAGAATTCTTCCCCTTAAGCCAACACCTTTTCATGACAAGTCTTAATGAAATATCTTCATATGTAAAAGCCAAACAATGGATAACTCTTTCACAAGGCTACCCCGATTACATAATCTAATATCCATCAAATTCCCCATGAAAAGTTGCTAACTCGCTTTAAAATCATTAATTCCTTTTAAAAGTATCCGAGCCATAAATATCAACATGATATTCTAAATAAAACGGAGATTCCATGTACCTTCGTGTCTAAATTCCTCCTTTTTGTGTGCTAAAAACATACCAATTTTCTCAACAGCAGATATCCTTGTGTTATCCGAGATCCTTCTCTATCCAATATATCTGGAATGTGTATTGTCACATATCGGACAACACCTAACAGCGTTTGAAAAACCATATCTCGGACAACACTGTCAACGCTGTCAGCGTTTGACTTATTCTATCAGCGTCCATTCAATACTTGTCAGCGACTAGGAAACACATGTCAGCGGCTAGAATTCAGTAGCAAAAATATTACCCACAAACTTGTACATTCAGCCCATGTGTTCCACGTATCAATTATGCATGGAAGTAACCATAGTTCCTTAAAACCAGCCCAATGTCCATGCAATATACTCGACTGTTTCAAACACAATCATATCCCATAATAATATCCTGAAAAACAGTAACTTACTTTGCAGTCACGTTTCTTTTTCCACATGTCTCCAGCTTATGTTTGATTAGGAGAATAATTCCTATAAAATAGCAATATCTCCTTACCATAATAAAATTGCTAAATATGCATGAAAACTACAACTCCACATCTGATTAAATCGTGATCCGCAAATTCTGTATATATCTTGTTGTTTTCACATGATACTTTTGCTCTTGTTAAATCACGATCCCACATAGCTTTGCTAAATAAAAAGAGTACTTCACATTTGTATGCTCGTCTGCTGTGATATTGAATAAACCAATCAGACCATGACAATCGACTATCACAACTGATCCCATGCAGCTGCTAAATCCATGTCGATCTTCTGTCTATATGCAATTTAATCAGTTACGTATGATCTAAAACAAGAGAATCCATATGTCTGCTGCTCATGTAAACCCTAGGGCTTCAACCAACCCTAATTATACCAAATATATGGCAGCCATGACATAAGTTCTACTAGGGTTCATCGTTGATTAAAATCAACTCCCCAAAGCTAGTAAAACTGCATCACAAACAAGAACATACCACTCTCTTTATCTGTTTTACAATTGATTCTAAGGTTTGAAGAAACCCTACACCATAATTTTATGTAAAACAGAAACTTCGTACCATCTTTTCAGCCAACTTCGACCTCGAATAAATTCTTCATGAAAGCTCAGATCAAAGATCCCTTCGGTGAGATTCAAGACACAAGTGCTAATAATCTACAGTTCAACAATCACGAAGATCCAACGGTTAACGAAGGAGAAAACATGTTTTGAACATGGCTGTTTACAGAAAACTGCATTCACTCACTGCTGACTTTGACGCTTAATAACTTTTTCCTGGGGATAAAAATCGACAATCCCTCCGGTGGATGTCTAGATATATGTGTATAGAATACACACAAGAAACTTTGTGACGATCCAACGGTTCAATAAAAAGTTATGACCTTCTGAATACTGTTGCGCACACAAAAACGTCCAGAAAAACCCTAGACGGATTTTTCTTTTCTTCACCATACACGAACACCTTGTTGGTCCTAGCATCACGAGCAACCTGGCTCTGATACCAATTGTGGAAACCTTGGTTTCCGGATCTTTGAAGCTACTAGGAATGCATCATGTTCATATGATTAAACAATCAAAGCGGAATTAGAACACGACACATTAACAAGGTGTTTGAACACAAAACACATGAATTAAAACACAATTGGATTGTTCATTATATTAATAACAAAAAATCACTAGACGTGTATACATTTAATCCCACGTCTAGTCGACACACGCTTTAGGTTTACATTGTGAATATGAATTGAAATGAATAAAACCTAAGACCCTTGTTCCTTTTATAGTGTAAGGAACAGAATCTACAAGAGATAATATCAAATAAACATCTAAATATTCTATTTAGATAAACTATATATTGTGTATATCATAAATAATATACTCAATATATTCCCCAAATATAATTCTCCATCAATATGTAGACATCCATCGGTGTTGACTTTTGTTGACTGCGTTTGACTTCTGTTGACTTCTGACAATGCTGAATTTGTTCTTATCAACACCTGAATTGCTCTTGTCAACACTTAGATTGCTCTTGTCAACGCTTGAACAAATGTCTTCATGTTTTCTTTGATTTTGAGTTTCTGCAACATCAACTTTTTGACCCAACAATCTTCCCCTAGTTGATGTCGGCAAAACTCTATGTGTACCTCTTGTAAGTTGTACATGATCTTCAAATTGCTTCCCCTCAAGTGTAGCATGTATTTACCTTGTTGATCCCAAACTTAGATCGATTTAGCTTTATGTATACGAGATTAGATCAAGTAATACACTTAGAGAAACCTTTGTATATGTATATAACAATCTAAGTGTTATGCGGAATTAACACTTAAACAAGAACACACAAGATATAAACAACCTTTCACTTTGATTAATGATATCAAACTTGCTTACAATGAAAGTATTTTACGTATGAAAACTTATATTGAACATTAACCTAAAGGTCTTCTTTTATAGACATAAGAAGCCTTGTACAATAATCTACGAAAAAACTATTCTAGGTAAAGATAAATATAGAAAATACATTGTTGTTCCTATCTTTACTAGAAGTAATCTAGAATACAATAAACGCGTAGGGTATATCCTTCCATCAGTGCTTGTCTTCAATGTATCAACGCTTGGCTTTGTCTTGTCAACGCTTGATCTGTCAGCGTTTGTTTTGTTTTACTCTTGTCAGCGCTCAAGTAGACTGGCTATAATTTATTCCCAACAATCCTCCCCTAAACTTGATATCTACTCTAGTAATCAAGTTTCTGAATAAACATTAAGAACTAGGAGGAATCTTACAAACCTTCTCATATTGGTAATAAATAATTCTAATCAAATCTTTTGCCACGTCACTTGAATAATCTATCTCCAGCTGAGTGTTCTTCATCTTTTCCAAAATTTCCTTGGAAATGAAATACTGACCATCTACAAGTAGATACTCAGCAAACTTTGTAGAACTCAAATAATAAACTCCAGCAGCTGAATACAATCTCCATTGAAGACCACTGAGTTCATCTTCAAGATCCTTCCAAATAGCAGGATCCTCATCTTTTGGTCCACACATTCTCTTGAATGTTGACCATAGTTTTATTCCATTGACTGAAGTGGGCTCTTTAGTCACATACTTGGCTTCTAATAACCTCCATAGATCTACCAAGTCTTCTCTATCACAACTTGCAAACAAAGATATAAGAGTGGTAAAAGTGTGAACCTCTTTACCATACCTGCCAATCTTCCAAAACCCACATTCATCTTCTTCATAGCTCACAATAGGGTTTCTGGAATCAAGTGGTAACACTTGTACCATATCTGAAGCTTCTAATGGTGAGAGCTTGAGGATCCTTCTTATAACAGCTTCACTTGGATGTAATGGATCCATATCTTTGGGAAACTCAAGAGGGACTCCCTTTTTCACTAGTCTGGGAACAAACATTGCCTTCTTAAGCTCCATTTCAAGTTCTTCTTTTCTTTCATCAGAAAGAAGTCTTAGAGTGTTTTCTTCCTGCACTCTAACCCAAATGGGATAAGCTCTGCACTCCAACTCTTCAAATGATAATGCCATCAACTTCTTATAAGTCCACCCTGTTCCATGGCATCTAAGCAGCATGCAGTACAACTCCTTTCTATCCCTTTTCAAATTTGAGAGAACATTGCTTGCTTTGTGTCTCAGAATGACCTTGATGTCTTTTTGTACTCTTAAAAGAATCTCCAATCCCCATATCTGATCTAAAATAGTAAATTGTGGATTCTCTATGCACTTATCTTCCCAAGCATGGTACATCTGAACCACCTCTGGCATATCAAAATCAACCTGTAATTTCAACTCATTCAATTTCTCTTTGGCCAACTCATCACCATACTCAAGTCTTTCTGGTTGTTCTATGATCATAACACTTGAGTCTGAACTGGCCTCATCACTTCCTTCTTGTTCTTCTGAAGTGACAACAAAAGGTGATTCATCCACCTTCTTGCTTTCTTGTTCCACAATTTGTGTAGCCAAATTTCTATCAAATTCAATTTGTGCTGCATTCTTTGGAACAACCTCTTCTACCATAATACCCTTACCCTTATCTAATGGATCAATTGTTGGTAAGGTAGATGGTAATACCTGTGAAGAACCCTCTTTGATGATGGATGATGACTGGGATACATCACCCTCATTTGTAGGTCTGTCAACGCTCTCTTTTGCTTTGTCAGCGCCCAAAATACCTGTCTCAGCGCCTCTTGTGATTTCCTCCAACATGGCTGTAAATGACAATTTTAAGTTTGTAGGAGAGACTAGAGACGTATCAAAACCTGTCTGTTTCTTCAAACTTGTTAGGGCCTCAGCAACATCCAAAGATTGACCATCATGAGAGCCCTTATCACTCACATTTATTTGTTCATCCTCCCCTTTGGAAGATTCCTCCATCCCTCTCCTTGTACTAGCAGTCTCTAAGATAACAATCCTCTCCCTCAATTGCTTGAGTTCAAGGCCTTGTGTGTTGACAACTTGTACCAAGTCTGCATTTTGCTTTTGCAAACTCATGTAGACAGCCGTCAATTCCATTAGGGTCATTGGTTCCAATCTGCCCTCTTCTAAAATGGGTATTTGACCTCCCAAGTTAGATTCATTGGGCATGGATGAGGTCTTAATTATGGTAGGACTGTCTTGGCCAGCTTCTAAGCCAGAACCAATAGTCCCAGCCTCATCCATAACACCAACCACACTTGTGGTGGTGGTTCTCTCTGCAACATGGCTAGGACCACTAGAGGAGAACACTCCAGTAGTCCTTTGGCGTTTTTGTAACCTATATTGTGTTGGGGGAGAAGAAGATGTGGATTGGGTGGATGTGGGTTAGTTAAGGGGTGTTTGGGTCTGTGAAGGAGTTGTGTCAACGTTTGAAATAGGCATATCAACGCCAACATTTAATGTGTCAGTGTCGAAGGGTTCTTGGTCAATTTGCATATGTTATGGTGAAGGAAAAGGTTCAGGTATTGGGTCAAGTTGGGGTTGGGGGTCTGGTTGGGGTTGAGCTGCTTCAATGACAGCAAGCATAGCTGGGGTTAGGGGTAGGTCACTATGTGGGGGTGAATTCATCTTCATAAAAATTGCTTTCTTTTGCACAGGGATCTCATAAAAATCATCATGATCCCTTGTGCAGTAACCTTGGACCTCAAAAACCATTTGTAAAAATCTGGGATAAGCTAAAGTCATTTTGTTCCCTTTATTTTTACACATGCCCTCAAAAATCATTTTGGAATAATTAAACTTTTGCCCAGTAGCAATGCACACAATAGCACTAGCAATAGATCTATTGATCTCATTGTGTGCAGTGCACTTGGGACTCAAACATTGTAGGAGGACATGTATTAGGTACTTCCAGGCTGGGGGAAATTCTTGTTTATGATATTTATTTAAAGTTCCTTCATCAGAAAAAGGATAACCCAAAGCCCTTAGTCCTTGTTCTATTTCAGTAATGGGGAGGGTGGTTATACCATCAGCATCATCAAGATGCAAAGCTTGGCGTACCAAAGCTTCGGTAACCACCCATGTTCTCCCATGAACAATAGAAGATAATGTAGTCAACTTCTTGTCAACGTCCAACGGCTATATTCTTGTCAACGTCCAACGGTCAAAAATAACCTATCAACGCCCAACGGCTATATTCTTGTCAACGTTTGCCATAGCCATGTCAGCGTCTAAATTGGTCACAACAACGCTTGGAAAAATACTTGTCAGCGTCCAAAAATAAAAATGTTTAAAAATGAAAAATAACCTTAACAAAGTAATTTATCCTAGAGAAGATAACCAAAAAGTTGATAATTATTATAGGGCGGCAAGCACTGTCCAGTTATGCACACTTGCTTATGCAAGATAGACATAACAGTCCTCTAATGTCCCTTGCTAACCAAAACTCTTAACAACTAAGTTACCTTATATAATCCCTTGTTACTCCCAGGTAATCCCATGAAAAAATCATTCCCAAGTCTCCCAACAGACCACAACCAATTCTAGGCCAAAAATGTCTTGGCAGCATGCATAGTATATCAACTTTGCATGCTATAGTGTCTCATGATTTAGTAAAACTAACTCATACTCACTTGTGGACACAATCTAGAATTGTGATAAGAGTATCATATGGATATCCAAACATCCTAAAGGTTCCTAAAACCTCCCCTTAAACTATGATACATATGTTGCTAAAAATATGCATGAACATAAAAAATTTATGTCAAGATAGGAACTGAAAAATTCCAACCATCATCCATAAATAAAAACATGTCCAAATGCTTCTCCAATGATCCATAAGCAACTCTGTATCCAATGGTATACTGCTAACACCACCTGCACATTTAGATTAAAAAAACAAAACTAACATTGTTGCTGACAACGCCCCGATAACACTTAACAGCGTTGAAGGAAGCTTTGTCAGCGTTGGACAAATATATTGCTGACAACGTTACAAAAACACTTATCAGCGTTCAAGCAACCTTTGTCAGTGTTAGAAAAATATAGTGGAAAATCTAAATCCTCAAAAAGACCAATAACAATGCATTATCCTGTACATACTTTTACAAAAAGACTCCAAAACACATATTATGTGAGATTGATCATCCCAATACTTGTTACCAAGTATTAAAACCTCCCAGCATCAAAAGGTTTAGTTAATAAATCTGGCACATTCTCTTCTGTGTCAACCCTATCTGGTTGTATTAAACCCTTTTCAAAACAATCTCTTATAAAATAGTGTCTAATTTCTATGTGTTTAGTTTTAGAATGATGTAAAGGATTCTTAATAATGCATAAAGTGTTGTTATTGTCAACAAATATCTTGGTATGCATGAAATTATACCCATAGTCCAACAGCTGGTTCTGAATCCACAAAACTTGTCCACAACAAGCAGCTGCAGCCACATACTCTACTTCAGTTGTAGAATTAGCCACCACTGTTTGTTTCTTGCATTGCCAAGATATCAACCTGCTCCCAAGAAACTGACATCCACCAGTTGTGGATTTTCTATCAAACTTATCACCTCCATAGTCATTGTCTGAATATGCAATCAGCTCCAATGGTGAATCCTTTGGGTACCACAAACCAAGACTAGGATAGCATCTTAGGTACCTAAAGATCCTCTTCACAGCATAAAGGTGACATTCTTTGGGAGTCACTTGATGGCGTGCACAAGCACACACAGCAAACATGATGTCAGGTCTGGAGGCTTTAAGATACATCAATGATCCAATCATGGATCTATAGTGCCTGACATCAACATCTTTCCCATCTCCAATCTTACCCCAAGGGTGTTCTCTATCCATAGGAGTAGTAGCCCTCTTTTCATGTGGAGAAAAGCCAAACTTCTTCAAGATCTCTGCCACATACTTATCCTGGGAGATGAAGATACCATCTTCTTTCTATTGAACTTGTAAACCAAGAAAGAAGTTCATCTCCCCCATAGCACTCATCTTGAATTTATCTGTCATAAGCTTGGAGAAATCCTCACTCATCTTTGGATCAGTAGACCCAAAAATGATGTCATCAACATAGACCTGAACAAGCAACACATCCTTACCTTTCTTCTTTGTAAATAGTGTCTGATCTATGGTGCCCCTCTTGAATCCATTGTCCACTAGATAAGTAGACAAAGTACCATAACATGCTCTAGGGGCTTGATGAAGTCCATACATAGCCTTTTTGACTCTATACACCTTGTCTGGATTCTCTGGATCCTCAAAACCAGGAGGCTGCATCACATATACTTCCTCAACAATTGTTCCATAGAGGAAGGCACTCTTGACATCCATTTGATAGACAGTAAAGCCCATGAAGGATGCATAGGCTAAAAAGATCCTAATAGCTTCAATCCTTGCAACTGGTGCAAAGACCTCCTCATAGTCTATCCCCTCTTCTTGTGTATATCCCTGAGCCACTAATCATGCCTTGTTTCTAACCATAATACCCCTTTCATCTCTCTTGTTTCTTAGAACCCATCTTGTCCCTATAGGTCTGACATATCTGGGACAATCAACCAGCTCCCAAACATCCTGAATTGCAAATTGGTGAATCTCATCCTGCATTGCTTCCACCCAACTTGGTTCTTTGAGAGCATCAAATATCTTCTTGGGTTCCTGTTGTGACAGAAAACAGGCAAACAAACATGCTTGCACAAGAGAGGTATCAACCTTCTTGTGTATATTGGCAATAAATCCACCAAGACCTTGATGAGATCTTCTAGTCTGAACAGGAGACATCATATCACCAATGATTTGAGAAGTGGGGTGATTCTTCATAGTAGAAGTGAGAACTCCTCCTTCAAAAAGTCTGGTGTCCTCAACCTCATTCTCCATGTTGCCAATATCTTCATCAGACTCTCTTTCATCAATATGAGGATGAGCCTCTTCATATAAATTAGAAGGTTCACCTTGTTCAAATGTAGAAGAGAAAAGATGTGCAAAAGTGTTGTCAACGCCTAAACCTTGGTTGTCAGCGTTTGGGCTAACAACGTTTGAAGAATTGTTGTCAACGTCTGAGCCATCAACGTTTGAATTGGTCTTATCAGCGCTTGATTTGCCTTTGTCAGCGCCTGAAGGACCATGCATGTTGTTATCTAGTGGTACTTGGGGACCACCATTATCTTTTCCAGCAGCAGCAGCAGCAGCAAAAGCATCTGTCCATATGGGAATTGTGACATACTCTAGTATAGGAGATGACTTTTCTGCTTGTGATCCAACCTTTTCATGAACCTGAGTACCTGAAACATCAATAACTTGTTCTTCCACAACATTTGAAGTTACCTTCACAATGTCTGGATTAGTGACAGGCATATAATTTAAAGTCCTAGACAAAGGTTCTAAGTCAAACAACCAATTTGGACCACTTTCAGGATCACTAGGTTTACTCTCTAAAAACCTAACATGTACTCTTTCAAGTATACGTTTTTCCTTTTTAGGATAAACCCTATATCCCTTGCTCTGCACTGAATACCCCATGAAGTAGCCTTCATCACCTTTTGCACTAAATTTACCTAAGGCATCACTAGTATCTAAAACCACTACATGACAACCAAAAGGTCTGAGAAAACCAATATTAGGTTTTCTTCCCCAAAGTAACTCATAAGGAGTTTTGTTCTGTATCTTGTTGACCAATGCTCTATTTTGAACATAACAAGCTATATTAACAGCCTCAGCCTAAAAGGCTATCAGAAAATGAGCATCAGCCAACATGGTTCTGGCTGCTTCAATTAGGGTTCTATTTTTCCTCTTAGCAACCCCATTTTGCTGTGGGGTTTTGGCAACACTAAATTGCCTAGTAATTCCTTTCCTGGCACAAAAATCATCTAACACTTTATTCCTAAATTCACCACCATTATCACTCCTAAGCACTTTAACTTCATTGCCCGTTTTCTTCTCAATCTGAGTGATAAAATCAAATAAAGTGTCAGCTGTGTCACTCTTCATAGCTAAAAGAAAGTCCAAGTAAACCTAGAAAAGTCATCTGTGATGACAAAGCAGTAGGACTTACCATTCAAACTTTCTATATTGGTTGGACCAAAGAGGTCCATATGAAGCAAGTGAAGAGGTCTAGTACTAGAGTGCACCTGTTTGGACGAATGAGACCTTGTGCTGCTTGCCTTTAAGACATGCAACACAAGAGTTGTCATTATGGAAGGCCTTTTCAGGCAAACCATCAACCAAGCCAAGTCTCACAATCCTGTTTATATTCTTAAAATTTATGTGCCCTAGTCTCCTGTGCCATAAATTACTTTCATCTACTGAAGCTTTAGCATAGAAACAAGACATATTGTTATTCATTCTAATCCCATTCAGATTCACATTGTATATGTCTTTCTGCCTAGATGTTCTATAGTCAATATATTTCTCATCAGGGATCTTATAATCCTTGCTTAACACCAAACATTCAGTATCAATAAACAGAACTTTATTTTTGTTATCACAAACTTGTGATACACTAAAAAGATTGTAATCAAGTTCCTTTACCAGAAATACGTTCTCAAAACGCAAGTTCTTGGTGAGAAGTGTTCCTTTGCCTATGATAGTACCATATCCGCCTCCAAAGAAAACCTTATCACCATCCTTAATGGGAGTGAAGTTGGTCAAGTAATCTTCCTTCCCTGTCATGTGCCTTGAGCATCCACTATCCTAATATCCATAATTATTGACCTGTTTTTGAATGCCCTGCACATAAAGAAAACAAGTTAGCTTTCTTTGGGAACCCAAACCTTAGCAGACTTGGATTCATCTGGTTGTTCAACAAGAACAGACTTGGTTCTCATAACAACCCCTTGTTCATCCCTTTTTGGATGAAATACCCAGTTAACCCCAATAGGTTTTGTAATGACCTTTGAAATGTAATTAAATCTGTTGCAGGTCATTGAAATCCCATTATCATTAGGGTTTTGATCTTTCTTTGGTCTCCATGTCAAGCTTTAAGAAGCTTTAGACCCCTTACCCAGTGGTTGCAAATATTTGGGTCTGGTCACGTTTCTGTCAGCGTTGGATTTGGTCTTGTCAACGCTGAAATTTCCCTTGTCAGCGTTGAACCTAGCGTTTGCTACAGAAACCCATTGCCTATTAGACCAAGTATTTGTCTTTTGAAATGGTCTTTGTCCATGAGTGTTAGACCCTCTAGTGAAGAATGGGGCAGGTCTAACAGCTTGTGGACTTTGCTGCACATAAGGTTTGGGTCTGACAACGTTGACTTTGGGAGCGTTGACACACTTATATGCTAAATGTGAAAAGCTACCACAAGTGTAACAAGCTTTTCTAGACACAACCCTAGGTCTAGAAGAGAAAAAGCCTGTTCCAACATTGCTAACTTGGCTCTTAGGTGACCTAGTATTCCTATACATCTCTGCATACTTAATGCTAGGTTTTCTAACAGTGTTTGAGCCAAGGTCAACAACTTTACCAGTGATTGGGTTTGTGACCTTAATGGGAGTTGACTCATTAGGACTTTCACATAGCAAGCCACCCTTAACAAATAAGGTAGGGTTAGCTTTCTTCCATTCATTCAAGTCAGTCAACTTTTGTTGATACTCTTCAACTGGGGTGACAACTCTTGGTGGAGGAATGAATTCCTCCTCTTGAAGTTCTGGCAAACCAGTCCAAGATAGGTCCTTTTGTTGGACACCATAGAAGTCACCAGCTGGTGGTGGAACCACAGAGTAGTCTTTCATCCCAATCCCAGTCATGTCCTTATGATCCATTTGTTTATTCACACATTCTCCTAGGGTTTGTGTGGCTCTATCAAATCTCTGAATTTTAAGGCCAACATTATCTTTATTCTTAATGGCCTCATCTAACTTAGCTTGTAAATCACTATTAACCCTTTACATGATGTTCCTAACATCATTACTAGCATCTAACTCATGTTTTAAAATATTTATTTCATCTTTCAAATCAAATTCCATTTTCCTGTATTCAGAGACTGTTTTCTCAGTTTGAGTGAGAGCTAATTGATAGTTAGACAGTTTGCATCTCTCAGTGCTCACATCATCTAATAACCTTAACACCTCTTTGTTAAGTTTCTCAGTATTTAACCTACAGCCCTTACTACAAAAAGCATCATCGTATACCTCATTATCTGATGAAGAGGAGGAGTGTGCCATGAGAGCATATTGAACATGCTCTTCTTCTTCAATTTCAGCAACCAAAGCTTTATCCTCTTCTACATCTTTAGCCAAATAGATCCAATCCCATCCCATACCATTAATTACTTGAACTGCAACCATGGCCTTAGGATCCTGAGCCTTAACAATTTGGCTTGAGGGTTTACCAGTATCTGATCTTCTAGGAGATCTGCATTCCCTCATGAAGTGCCCCATACGATGACAGTTGTAGCATTCAACTTTGGATTTATCAAATCCAGCTGTGTCCTTTGCATTGAAGGTCATCTTCTTCTTAAACCTTCTATTCCACCTGTTTGCTCTTATACTAGCAAGAGCCATATTCCACTTGATATCCATTTCTTCCAAGTGCTCATCACTTATCTGCTCAAGGTCCTCATATGTTCAGAACCCAACAAGGTAAATCTTCATGTTTTCTTCGTTTTTGAGTTTCTACCTCATCAACTTTTTGACCCAACAATCTTCCCCTAGTTGATGTCGGCAAAACTCTATGTGTATCTCTTGTAAGTTGTACATGATCTTCAAATTGCTTCCCCTCAAGTGTAGCATGTATATCTTCCCCTTTTGTCACATCAACAGGAAAGTAAACAATGTATGCAATCTTTGAAGATTCTCCATATGTAGCTCTATGCAATGATGTTCAAGAAAAATAAATAAAGTATTCTTGATGTAGAAGTAGAATAACCCAACCTTGTGTTCCATGTCTTGTACTATCCACGTGATAAAGAACTTATAAGAAAACTGGAAAGTATAAGTAGACCTCGATCTCTTGTCAATATTCTCATCCTATGTGAGACACTGAGCACGATAATGTAACTCCTTCAATTGTTATGACAAGTCTTCGTCACCAACCATGTAAAGCACGAACAAGTTACCTTTAAAGTCAGTGGTTGGAAGTGCATGACTTTAAGATATGATAGAACACAAACTCGCGAAAATCTTCTTCAATCATCAAACTTACCATAAGAATTCTTCCCCTTAAGCCAACACTTCTTCATGATGAACCAATATCTTTGTATGTAAAAGCATACATGGATAACTCTTTCACAAGGCTATCCCGATTACATACTCCAATAAATTACTTCATGAATCGTTGCTAACTCGCCTTAAAATCATTAATCTCTTTTAAAAATATCCGAGCCATAAATATCAACATGATATTCTAAATAAAATGGAGATTCCATGTACCTTAGCGTGTAAAAAACCACCTTTTTGTGTGCTAAAAACGTACCAATTTTCTCAACAACAGCCATTCTTTTGTTATCCGAGAACCTTCTTTGTCCAATATCCTTTCTATGTGTACTGTCACATATCGGACAACACCTATCAACGCTTAAGCAAGCGTTTCTCGGACAACTCATGTCAACGCCTATTCTATCAGCGTTCGACTTATTCTTGTCAGCGTCAAAATTACAAACGTCAGCGTTAATTTTAAACTTTGTCAGCGTCTTGTCTCAATTGTTGACTTCATTAGCAGTTACTTCATAAGCACATGATATTCGATCACAATGATATCTAAGCTTCACATGAGGAATAATAATAATACCAATAACTCATAAAATACACGTGAATGAGTTTTGGAAAAAATTGTTTATAATTTTCAAGACTCAGCCGTACCTTTTGACCTTAGCAACCAATCATATGCAACTCAAGCATATATCACCTTTGCCTTGTCTTGAAATCATGATTTATTCCCACGTGAATATGTCTGATCTTAACAGTGCCAATGATTAGATCTCTTAAAAACAGCGACCAATAACATTCTTAAACATGATTTATTCCTACGTGAATAATTGTTTATAGCGACGTATTTGCTTCCTTAAACACAATTCACAACAGCAGCTCACGTCCCCATATATACAAGCTTATATTTGTATATTGAGACCACAATAGCACACGTCCACATCTGCTACTATTATATATGTCTGCTTAATCTCTGAACAGCTGTAAACTTACTTCACATCCCTATATCACAAAGCCAATATCCATGCACATAATATCCTATTGTTTCAAACACAATAATGTACAAAAATATAGAATATATATATGCTTATCGCTGAAAATCAGGAACCCACGTCCAACAGCTCACAAAACGAATTTCCATAGTCCTAAAAATCAACCAATATTCTTGCATCACACCAAGTGATTTTAAATATAGCCACATCCAAATATAGAATCGTTTAATTTCTTTCTGAAATCTCTTCACGTCTGCTGTTATTATCACATGTGGGCATAATGTTTACCATAGAAAATCACAATCGTTCTAGAACTGCTACTGTTCCATTTAACCGTATCTAGGGTTTAAGCGAAACCCTAACAGATGAACAGTAACTAGATCATGTATTAAACTTGAATCACAACAGCCACAAACCTCATTCTTCTGCTCTTTAATTCGATCTAGGGTTTAAGAAACCCTAGTTCATGATTTTATGTGAATAAAGCAAGAACATTAATACCTTGAACAGTGAACTTCGATGCTGAATATCTTCATCATTAGGGCTCAAATCGAAAATCCCTTCGGTGAGATTCTAGACACAAGTGCCAAGAATCTACAGTTCAAAAATCACGAAGATCCAACGGTTAACGAAGGAGAGATCGTGTTTTGAACATGGCTGTTTACAGAAAACTGCATTCACTCACTGCTGACTTTGACGCTTAATAACTTTTTCTTGGGGATAAAACTCAACAATCCCTCCGGTGGATGTTTAGATATATGTATGTAGAACACACATAAAAAATTTCGTGACGATCCAATGGTTCAATCAAAAGTTATGACCTTCTGAATACTGTTGCGCACACAAAAACGTCCAGAAAAACCCTAGACGGATTTTTCTTTTCTTCACCATACACGAACACCTTGTTGGTCCTAGCATCACGAGCCACGAGGCTCTGATACCACTTATTGATCCCAAACTTAGATCGATTTAGCTTTATGTATACAAGATTAGATCAAGTAAGACACTTAGAGAAACCTTTGTATATGTATATAACAATCTAAGTGTTATGCAGAATTAACACTTAAACAAGAACACACAAGATATAAACAAACTTTCACTTTGATTAATGATATCAAACTTGCTTACAATGAAAGTGGTTTACGTATGAAAACTTATATTGAATATTAACCTAAAGGTCTTCTTTTATAGACATAAGAAGCCTTGTACAATAATCTATGTATCAACTATTCTAGGTAAAGATAAATATAGAAAATACGTTTTTGTTCCTATCTTTACTAGAAGTAATCTAGAATACAATAAACGTGTAGAGTATATCCTTCCATCAGTGCTTGTCTTCAATGTATCAACGCTTGACTTTGTCTTGTCAACGCTTGATCTGTCGGCGTTTGTTTTACTTCTGTCAACGCTTGTTTTACTCTTGTCAACGCTCAAGTAGACTGGCTATAATTTATTCCCAACACAAAGATCAAAGAACCAAGATCACAAGTCATGAAAGGAACGATGAAAGAACTCTCAAGACAACGAGCTTCAAAGTCTGCAACAACAAAGAAGTGAAGTCACATAATACATGACCACCACTTAGGGGGAGATTGTTAGAAGTATTTAAAGTGATGGTCAAAGAAGTGAAGTCACATATTATATGACCACCCCTTAGGGGGAGATTGTTAGAAGTATTTAAAGTGATGGTCATATAATATACCGTTGCGAAGCTCGTGGAAAATGCTATTCATCGGTGTCGAGAGTTCTATGTTACTGTTATGTATGTAACGGGAATTAATCCCGAACACACAAATGAGGAAGGCCTCCTAACCTTGTAAGCCTTAGTATAAAAGGCACATCCAACCTCATTTGTGTATGTGTCTCTCATAGTATTTTCCTCCCTTCTTGTTTTAGAGAGAGAAACTCTCCTTAGTTTCTCTCACTAGGAACACACTACTTTGTATCTTTGTTCCTTCATCTTCATCTAATCTAATCCTTCCTTCTTAGTTTTAATCTTGTTCTTCATCATCTCCATTTATATATCCTATATAGTCGTGTGTATCAACCCTACACAACTAAAAATACGTAACTTTCAAAATTAAAATCGGAACAACTTTCAGATTAAACTAAACGATTACGGAACAATATTAATAAAAAGCAAGCAGGCAAGCTAGTTGTAACACCCCACTTGTATAAATGGACCGTTACGTGTATTTATGGCGTGTCATCAAAGCATGCAAGGCAATGTATTAAACATTAACTGACCAAACGGAAATACCGGAATCAAACATCGGTAGTCCAACAAGCCCAAAATATAAAGATTAAGTACTGAAAAGAAAAGGACGAAACAATGTCCAACAACCAAAGAGATGTAATGTAATGTATGCATAAAATAAAGGAGTCTGGATAGCTCCCATCCAGTGCACGTACACTCTTAGCAGTCCTAAGATCGTCCCTGTGTACCTGCCGTTTGGAAACATGAAAGGAAACTACGGCTGAGCATAACGCTCAGTGGACGGACATAGCATGAATAGGATGTACTGAAAGTAATGGAATAGAAGACTACAATGAAACTATAAGACTGTTATGACATGTGGTAAAACTCTGCATAAAATCTGATCAACCTTTTCATATATACTGAAACTGAATATAACTTGTTAATTCTGAAAACATGAAATTTCTGTATTTTAGTTGCCAAGAGCTTATATAGGTCATGAACTAAATCAACTGCTGCATGAATACATAGAGGGGTGTCCTCGTCATGCTATAGAGGGGTGACCTCTAAATAACTGTGCTGGGTGGAGGGATCAGCTCCAGTGTGAAGGGTGTAGAGCACACACCACATTCACCTGCTAAACTGTAAACTATAACCTAGGATGCATCCATACGCCCCACTAATAATACTGATAAAATGGCCAAGCTGAGCTGAGTGGGACGATGCAGGATATCACTCTCCTGCATGTGAGTCACGACACCGGTGCCTCTAGTGCCGTGGTTACGGTACCTCCGTAACTAGTACATAAACTAATCATGCTTGTATATAAGGCTCAGGCAATTTATTTAATTCATAACATGATTACTGTTAAATTTAAACATATACTGGGGAAAACATTTGGCTGAAGATGGGGAATCCTAATCATGCATAGAAAGGAAAGTTCTTACTGAAAGGACGGAAAATCCGTACCTCTAGTCCAGTACTGACTGGAAGGAAAACTGAACGAATACTACTCGGGCTTCACGCGTGCTACATAAATAAAGGACGCGAATCAGCTAATCGATATCTGTTATTAAATTTTACTGGTCTTATTGGTTTCTTATTTATTTATTTCAGATATTCCATACGTACAATTACGGCTAAATCTGATCATTAAAATAATTTATTTTAATGTATTAACGTTATACTAATGGCTACGTACAACGTATTTCTGACGGTAATTATTTCTATAATAAGTATTTCGCTAAAATAAAAGTTCCTTAATTTAGAAAGTTCTTAAGTAGTTTAATTCGTTTTCTAAAATATACCCTTTTAAATATTAACGAAATAATTTAATTTAATACACATAAAATACATATATATTAAATATTTATAAAACAACTTAATTTAAATTAAAAAGGTTTAACATAAAAATATTTATTTTATCATTTATAAACATGTCCCGAGCCTATCTCGGTCGCACTACCCGAATTAACATACAATACCAAATCTGTCCAAGAGTTAGTGACAGAAATTTTATGTCACCAAAAACTGTCGCTAACAACTACTCCTTTAAAAAAAATGTCTAAATCCTAACAGTTTTGTGACAGAAAAATCTGTCGCTAAACTGTCGCTAATGTTATTTAAACTTCCTTGGTTTTTCTGTCTATTTTTCCCCCTGCTTAAGTATTTAGTTCCCACTGTTTTACATCACAGTTCCCCCCCGCTTGTTCTGTTTTACAACCAAACGCACCCTTATGATTAGTGGCTCGGGTCTGGCAAGAAAAGAACCACCGAGACCTGCTGTGGTCTCGGTTGGGTCGTGCAGCAATACACCGAGACCCTATGGTCTCGGTTCCCTGATGTAGACGAACCCGACACACCCCTTTTTTTGCGGCTGTAGAAAACAAACACCCCCGAGACTCTAGGTCTCGGGTTCTTTTTGTTGCGGCTGTAAAAACCAAAACCACCACCCGAGACTCTTGATTACGTAAGAATAGCAGAGAGTTAAGATTACCTTGGTGGTTTATGCTGAACCCGCAACCTTCTTCTCTTTTTTTTTTTTTTTCTTCCCGGCGGCCAACTAGCAAACCCTAGTTTCTATGTTTTTTTTTTTTTTTGTTCGTTTGGTATGGGAGGAAAGGAAGGGAGTCCCGATTGTTATGTGTAGCTAGAATGGGCTAAAGCCCAAGTCCCTCTCTCTTTTTTTTTTGTTAAAAACCGGCCCCTTTAATATCTATTTTATTTATTATTATTATTTTTTTTTTTGAACTTGTATTATGGTAATACTTGTAATAAATAATACTAGTAATATTTCTCGCGTTGTTCCGCTGATAATTTCTACGTGACGGTTTAAGTAAAAATAATCCGTGTATTAATAATAAACCGCGTATTTATATTACTCGATTTAAATACGGGTTTTACAATTCTTCCCCTCTAAAAGGAATAATTCATCCCCGAATTAAAAATACGGGCGTACTGGGTTTTACAATTCTTCCCCTCTAAAAGAAGAATTCGTCCCCGAATTACAAGGTATTAAAGCTGACTGAAGTAAAAGCTGAAATGCTGATAAACTGAACGACATAAAAGCTGAAAAGACATACCCGAATCAAAACTGAAAGTGAGGATAAGAAGTCCGTATAGACTCCTCTGTTTCCCAAGTGGCCTCCCGCTCGGTATGGTTCCTCCACAGGATTTTGACAAAAGGAATGGTCTTCCTTCTCATGACTCGATCCTGGCGATCTAAAACCGCTTCGGGTTCCTCAATATAGGATAAATCCTCCCGAATTTGATCGAGTGGATAATTTACTTTGTGAAGCTCGTGATAGTTGTATCCCCTGAGTAATGAGACATGAAACACGTTGTGGACGTGTGAAAGCTGAGGCGGCAGCGCCAACCGATACGATACTTCCCCGACGCGTTCAAGGATTTCAAATGGTCCGATGTAGCGAGGGCTAAGTTTGCCTTTGAGGCCGAAACGTTTGACACCGCGTGCGGGTGATACTTTGAGGAACACACGATCTCCAGTCTGAAACGATAGATCTCTGCGATGTCTGTCGGCGTAACTCTTCTGGCGAGTACGCGCTTCTTGCAGTTTTTCCCTAGCGATGGCGACCTTTTCATTGGTCATTTCTATCAATTCTGGTCCTTCAATCAAGCGTTCTCCAACCTGATCCCAACAAATAGGAGCACGGCATTTCCTGCCGTATAACATCTCGAATGGAGCACGCTTGATACTAGCATGCCAACTGTTGTTGTAGGCAAACTCGACCAAGCAAATATAGTCATCCCAGTGTCCTGTCCATTCTAATGCACAGGCGCGTAGCATGTCCTCCAAGGTCTGGATGGTACGCTCTGACTGACCGTCTGTCTGTGGATGGAAAGCTGTGCTGAGCTTGAGCCTGGTTCCCCAAGCTTTATACAGGCCTCCCCAGAAGTGAGAAGTGAATCGTGGGTCCCTATCTGATATGACTTCTGAAGGTGTACCGTGTAATCGTACAATCTCCTTGGTGAATAGATCTGCCAATTTACTAACTGCAAAATCTTTACGGATAGGAATGAAATGCGCTGATTTGGTCAAACGATCGACAATGACCCAGATTGCATCATGTCGCCGCTGAGTCTGTGGTAAACCGGTAACAAAATCCATAGAAATCTTGTCCCATTTCCAGATTGGAATATCTAATGGCTGAAGTAAACCGCTGGTACGCTGATGTTCTATCTTAACCTGCTGGCAGGTTAGACATTTGGAAACGAAAGTTGCGACATCCTGCTTCATGCCGCTCCACCAAAAATGCTGCTTAAGATCATGGTACATCTTAGTGGAACCTGGATGAATAGAGAACGGAGAGCTATGAGCCTCAGTCATCAAGGCTTCTCTGAGAGCAGGATCTTCTGGAACGCAGAGTTTGGTACCCTGCCATACAATACCGTCGTCATTGATGCGAAATTCGGTCTGACGGTCAATGTTCTGGACAATCGCCCAGATTTCACCATCATCCTTTTGTGCGGCTTTAATCCTAGAGAGTAAATCTGGTTCTACTCTCAAACTAGCCCAGTATCCCCTTTGTCCGCGTACTAAGAGCTCAATATCATAACGCTCTAAGTCCTGAATAATTTCTTCCTGAACTTTGATGCCATTTACCATACCTGACTTTCTGCTAAGGGCATCTGCCACGACATTTGCTTTACCTGGGTGATACTGGATGTTAGTGTCATAGTCTTTCAGCAGTTCCAACCATCGCCGCTGTCTCATGTTCAACTCTCGTTGGGTGAATATGTACTTGAGACTTTTGTGATCGGTGAAAATATCGCACGACTCACCGTATAAATAATGCCTCCAGATTTTAAGGGCGAAGACGACTGCTGCGAGCTCTAGATCATGAGTAGGATAATTTTTCTCATACGGCTTTAGTTGACGCGAAGCATAAGCGATGACTTTCCCATGCTACATAAGAACACAGCCTAAGCCTTTTCCTGATGCGTCGCTGTAAATCTGATAACCACCGGTACCGGATGGAAGGGTAAGTATCGGTGCTGAGATCAATCGATGCTTGAGTTCCTCAAAACTCTTTTCTCTCTCCTCGGTCCATATAAACTTCTCACCTTTTCGCATAAGTTGGGTCAAGGGTAACGCTAAGCGTGAGAAGTTTTCCACAAACCTGCGGTAGTAAACTGCCAACCCAAGAAAACTACGTATCTCTGTGACAGACGTCGGTCTTGGCCATTTGGTGATAGCCTCCACCTTTGCAGGATCCATAGTGATTTCGTCCGCAGAAACAATATGACCTAGAAACGCCACTGTATTCAGCCAAAACTCGCACTTCGAAAATTTAGCATATAGTTTTTCTCGTCTGACAATCTGCAAAACTGTACGGAGATGGTTCTCATGTTCCTCTTTGGATTTGGAGAAAATGAGGATATCATCGATGAATACGATCACAAACTTGTCTAAAAATTCGTGAAAGACTCTGTTCATTAAGTCCATAAATACTGCGGGCGCATTCGTGAGACCGAATGGCATAACAACAAATTCGTAATGACCGTACCTCGTGCGAAAAGCAGTTTTGGATATATCCTGCTCTTTTACACGCAGCTGATGGTAGCCTGACCGTAGATCGATTTTTGAGAAGTGCTTGGCACCCTGAAGCTGATCGAATAGATCGTCAATACGAGGAAGTGGATAACGGTTACGAATAGTGAGCTTATTCAACTCACGGTAGTCAATACACAAACGCATACTACCATCCTTCTTCTTGACAAACAAAACTGGAGCGCCCCATGGTGATACGCTGGGACGAATGAAACCCCTTTCGAGAAGTTCCTGAAGTTGATCCTTCAGTTCCTTAAGCTCTACAGGAGCCATACGGTAAGGAGCTTTAGATACTGGTTCTGCACCTGGAATGAGATCGATGCCAAATTCTACCTCTCGCATGGGAGGTAAACCTGGAAGTTCCTCGGGAAATACATCTGGAAAGTCTGACACAACTGGCTGATCATGAATTGAAGGTGTCTCCGAAGTCGTGTCATGAACTGTGGCTAGGAAGCCCTCGCAACCATGATATAGTAAGGTACGAGCCTGTAAAGCTGAAATGATCTGAACATGTTTTCCTGGTAGGAAGCCTCGGTGAATATACTCTGGTGTCTGGACATCCCCAAAGATGACCTGGTGAGCATGGCAATCTATGGTGGCATGATGAACCGATAACCAATCCATACCCAGAATAATATCGAAATCACACATATCCAAAGGAAGAGCACTGACTGGACGGATTTTATCATCAAACTCAAGAGGGAGATCTTTATACACTTGGGTAATGAGTATAGAGTCTCGCATGGGGGTTGATATACTAAGTACGCTGTCTAGTGGCGTAGGGGTCATGTTTATTTTAACAGCATAAGAAGTGGAAATAACTGAGTGGGTGGCGCCTGTATCGAAAAGTACGCAAGCAGCATGCCCGTGTATAAATAAAATGCCAGTAATGGTACCTGCGGCCTTATTTGCTTGCTCACGGGTAGTAGTATAGACACGACCAGTGGTTGGTGGTAGTGGTGGTGGCGGAGGTAACATCTGAGGAGTCTGGCCTGAGGTACCAGCAGCATTCCCGCTCTTGCAATCCCTCTTCAGATGGCCCGGCTGGCCACACTGGAAGCAACCACTCATACCACGACGGCACGGTCCCGTGTGCTTCTTTCCACATGTGACGCAAGTGGGATAAGTGTACACGGCAGAAGCATCTCTGGTTTGCTGAGAACCTGATTCACGATGACAAACACGTGTCATGATGCTGATATTTTAAACTGAAATGAGGCTGTTTGACTGAAATTTAAAATTACCAGAATTTGCCGGTCGGGCAACCTGTTGACCCCTGTTGTTTTGGTCACGCCGGTGTCCAGCATCTCTGTTGGAATTTGCAAATAAATTTAAGGTCTGTTTTACACGATAGTTTAGTATTCTTGGAGCTTAAAGGCTCACCTGTAGCTGCAGAGGAGTTGGAGCTGCCGCGGTAATTATCACCGCCGTTCCTCTTATCTGACCGATTACGGTCATATGACTGATCGTGGTTCCTGTAGTTCTGATGCGGAGTAGCCGATTGGGATCGGTCTCCTCCTCTGTGTCTGTAAGATTTTAATAACATATAAGTTGCCAAGCAATAATGGGCTAAATTGTTTAAGTCTGTTGGGTGAGATGTACCTCTTCTCCGGGCGCTCTACATTCTCGAGCTCGTCCCTCTCAAAAAGCATCTCGATGTCTCGAGCTGCATTAGCTACTTGTGACACATTAGTGAATGTGGCACTCATCAATCTATCTGCAGTCCTAGTGTGAAGAGCCCAGCGAAATTGCTTCACTTGCTCCTCTACGGTACCCGCAGCCTCCCCTAAGAATCCAGCCATCCTGAGGTATCGGTGCATGAACTCTATACTGTTCTCGCCATTATTCTGACGAATAACGTGAAAGTCCCTCTTCATCTTAGCTTGCTCCGCATGCGGGAAAAACTGGTCATAGAACATCGTCTTGAAACGTGCCCAGGTCAATGCAAGCTCCCAAGCATCTCCCCCATTGGACAGTTTCTGAGACCTCCACCAATGTAGAGCAGGACCCTCCAGCTTCTAAACTGCAAGCCTAACTTTGAAAACATCACCACAACCCATAGCTCCAAAAAATTTCTCTATATGGTAGATCCAGTCTTCTGCATCAGTTGGAGCTACAGTCTGCTCAAACAGTCGGGGCTTCTGCTTGTTGAACAGATCCAGCCAAGCGGGTAACGTAGTAGGTGGTGGAGCAGGAGGGTTGTTATTCTGCTGAGGTCCATTTTGATATTCGGCTCGGATCTCATCACGAATTTGGGGTAACATGGCCTGTATAGCAGCCTGAACAGCAGCAGCAATGGCAGCTGCGTTAGGATCATTCTCGGTTTCGCGTCTGGGTGGCATCTGAAATATAAGAGGATGAGTTGATAAAACTGCAAAAATCTGGGGTAATATATCTGAATATGCTTAGTGTGATTCATGAAGGTATAGCTAACAAAATATGACATGAATACTGGTGAACGCCTAGGGTCAGTTCACAAAATGACAATTTCTGAAACATAAATCTGACATGAGTAAGGATAAACGCCTATGGTCAGTTCATCCATACAAAATTTAAGCGGGCAAGGGTGAACGCCTATGGTCAGTTCACCAAAACGAAATGTTCTTGAAAATCACATGCGATTAAGTATGGCCAGTCCTGTACCAACCGTTTACTTAATCAAAATTTTGAAAATCCGACTGATAAAATTCATGAGTAGCATGGAAAATAACGACGCCAAAATACAAGAAGTTCTTGGTGACTACCCACTAGTCACAGGTCAAGTTTTAGAGCCTACAGGTCGAACCTTGCGCTCTGATACCATAATTGTAACACCCCACTTGTATAAATGGACCGTTACGTGTATTTATGGCGTGTCATCAAAGCATGCAAGGCAATGTATTAAACATTAACTGACCAAACGGAAACACCGGAATCAAACATCGGTAGTCCAACAAGCCCAAAATATAAAGATTAAGTACTGAAAAGAAAAGGACGAAACAATGTCCAACAACCAAAGAGATGTAATGTAATGTATGCATAAAATAAAGGAGTCTGGATAGCTCCCATCCAGTGCACGTACACTCTTATCAGTCCTAAGATCGTCCCTGTGTACCTGCCGTTTGGAAACATGAAAGGAAACTACGGCTGAGCATAACGCTCAGTGGACGGACATAGCATGAATAGGATATACTGAAAGTAATGGAATAGAAGACTACAATGAAACTATAAGACTGTTATGACATGTGGTAAAACTCTGCATAAAATCTGATCAACCTTTTCATATATACTGAAACTGAATATAACTTGTTAATTCTGAAAACATGAAATTTCTGTATTTTAGTTGCCAAGAGCTTATATAGGTCATGAACTAAATCAACTGCTGCATGAATACATAGAGGGGTGTCCTCGTCATGCTATAGAGGGGTGACCTCTAAATAACTGTGCTGGGTGGAGGGATCAGCTCCAGTGTGAAGGGTGTAGAGCACACACCACATTCACCTGCTAAACTGTAAACTATAGCCTAGGATGCATCCATACGCCCCACTAATAATACTGATAAAATGGCCAAGCTGAGCTGAGTGGGACGATGCAGGATATCACTCTCCTGCATGTGAGTCACGACACCGGTGCCTCTAGTGCCGTGGTTACGGTACCTCCGTAACTAGTACATAAACTAATCATGCTTGTATATAAGGCTCAGGCAATTTATTTAATTCATAACATGATTACTGTTAAATTTAAACATATATTGGGGAAAACATTTGGCTGAAGATGGGGAATCCTAATCATGCATAGAAAGGAAAGTTCTTACTGAAAGGACGGAAAATCCGTACCTCTAGTCCAGTACTGACTGGAAGGAAAACTGAACGAATACTACTCGGGCTTCACGCGTGCTACATAAATAAAGGACGCGAATCAGTTAACTGATATCCGTTATTAAATTTTACTGGTCTTATTGGTTTCTTATTTATTTATTTCAGATATTCCATACGTACAATTACGGCTAAATCTGATCATTAAAATAATTTATTTTAATGTATTAACGTTATACTAATGGCTACGTACAACGTATTTCTGACGGTAATTATTTCTATAATAAGTATTTCGCTAAAATAAAAGTTCCTTAATTTAGAAAGTTCTTAAGTAGTTTAATTCGTTTTCTAAAATATACCCTTTTAAATATTAACGAAATAATTTAATTTAATACACATAAAATACATATATATTAAATATTTATAAAACAAGTTAATTTAAATTAAAAAGGTATAACATAAAAATATTTATTTTATCATTTATAAACATGTCCCGAGCCTACCGAGCCTATCTCGGTCGCACTACCCGAATTAACATACAATACCAAATCTGTCCAAGAGTTAGTGACAGAAATTTTATGTCACCAAAAACTGTCGCTAACAACTACTCCTTTAAAAAAATGTCTAAATCCTAACAGTTTTGCGACAGAAAAATCTGTCGCTAAACTGTCGCTAATGTTATTTAAACTTCCTTGGTTTTTCTGTCTATTTTTCCCCCTGCTTAAGTATTTAGTTCCCACTGTTTTACATCACAGTTCCCCCCCCCCCCCCCCCGCTTGTTCTGGTTTACAACCAAACGCACCCTTATGATTAGTGGCTCGGGTCTGGCAAGAAAAGAACCACCGAGACCTGCTGTGGTCTCGGTTGGGTCGTGCAGCAATACACCGAGACCCTATGGTCTCGGTTCCCTGATGTAGACGAACCCGACACACCCCTTTTTTGCGGCTGTAGAAAACAAACACCCCCGAGACTCTAGGTCTCGGGTTCTTTTTGTTGCGGCTGTAAAAACCAAAACCACCACCCGAGACTCTTGATTACGTAAGAATAGCAGAGAGTTAAGATTACCTTGGTGGTTTATGCTGAACCCGCAACCTTCTTCTCTTTTTTTTTTTTTTTTTTTTTTCTTCCCGGCGGCCAACTAGCAAACCCTAGTTTCTATGTTTTTTTTTTTGTTCGTTTGGTATGGGAGGAAAGGAAGGGAGTCCCGATTGTTATGTGTAGCTAGAATGGGCTAAAGCCCAAGTCCCTCTCTCTTTTTTTTTGTTAAAAACCGGCCCCTTTAATATCTATTTTATTTATTATTATTATTTTTTTTTTTGAACTTGTATTATGGTAATACTTGTAATAAATAATACTAGTAATATTTCTCGCGTTGTTCCGCTGATAATTTCTACGTGACGGTTTAAGTAAAAATAATCCGTGTATTAATAATAAACTGCGTATTTATATTACTCGATTTAAATACGGGTTTTACACTAGTAGCTGGAAGCACCCAGGCTAGCAGATGAAAAAGTGGCGGGAAATGGAAGAAAGCATGCAAGCAGGTAGGCTGGTCAAATAGAAATTGTTTGTTCGGAATATACAGCTCGTTCGGAATGTTGTGCTTTGTTCGGTAAGTTATTGAAATAACCTTTGTTCGGGAAAATTTTATAAATCCTTCGTACGGTAATTTTTTTCACAATGCTTCATTCGGGATTTTTTTAAAATTGCTTGTTCGGGAAAATTTTCCAAAAATTGCTTCGCTCGGAATAAAGGCTTGGTTCGGTAAAACAGGTTCATTTGGGAAAAAACTGTTCGTTCGGTAAAATCTACTCATTCGGGAAAATCAACTGGTTCGGGAAAAATTGCTCATTCGGGAAAAATATAACAGTGACGAAAAACAAATAATTTTTCCTATATTTTTGCAAACACGAATTTAACCAAAATCAACCAAATTATATCTAAAATTTAAACTAAACTAACCACTAATAATCAACTAACAATAATAAATCAAACCAAATCAACAGAAATAACAATAAAACCTAAATTAATCAAAACCCACTTAATAGATTAACCAAAAACTCAAGAACACAACCAAAAACAATAAAACCAAAAACAATAAATCACTAATTAAGCTTAACCAAATACTAAAACATCTAAATCAATGAACTTTATAGAATAAAAATCAATAAATCTATGAAACCACTTGATTAATCAAATTTAAATCAACCAAATCAATAAACCAAACACCAAATTAAACCAAACAAGAAAGGAAGGATGAGATTAAAAATAAAATTTGATTAAAAGATAAAGATTCAACAATAATTAAAAGTAAAAATTAAAAGACTTACAAATTTAAGGTGCAAGACAAGGAATTTAAATTGACAAGAAATTAAAATGACATGAAAATAAAGGTGGAAGAACTATCTATCAAATAGCCAACAAAAAATAAAATGAGATGAAGTCTAGTATATATAGGGGAAAGTGGTAGGTGGTTTGGTGGACTTATCTTCTTTCTTTTCTTTTGTTTCGTCTCGTCTTTAAATTAAATTAAAGTCTCGACTTTGGCTCGGGATTTGTCGATAAAAATCTTGAACTCGTCTTATAATTTCTTCATTTATTAGACTTGGGTTCTTCGACTTGTGAATCTTCCGTCTTTGGTCCTTTTCTTCAATAAATCTTCAAAATAGGCCCATTGACTTCCAATCTTTTGCACTCTTGATCTTTTGACTTCGTCTTTTGTCTTTTTTTCTTCGATAAAAGCCCGTAAAAGCCCGTGTTTTCTTCCTTTTTCATCTTTTGGCCCTAAATCACAACAAAAACACAAACCACACATAATTCCGACATTTACGACATAAAATATACGTTTAGGTCTCGTTTTTATTATAATTAAGTGGTAAAAGGATGGGTGTTTTCACACCTATCAAATCCCCTACACTTGACCATTGCAATGACCTCATGCAATGCATTAGTTTCAAAGCAAGATTTACATTCTCCATCATAATCAACCCACCTTGGCCTTTATTAGATACTAGACACTAAGGAAACTTTAAAAAGATAGAAAATTACAAAATGCTAGAAGGAAGAAACTTGTAAAGAAATCTAAGACTTACATTAGGGCTTTAGTGTCATGAATGTTAATCATCCTCAAGTTTCACGTTCCCCATGCCAAGCTTAAAAACGAGATCATTATTACTACAAGTTAGCACAGCTAACACTTACTCATGTGGTTTAATTAATCACTTAGACTCCCTTATTCCTACGGTGTATCTCTTATATTTTATTGTTGTCTTGAATGATCATGAGGATGCATTGTTGACTTATTTCGATAGTTTATTAAGGCTGAAAATAAAGTAGGACGATCTAATCCATAGTTAACTAAAAGACAAAATCTTTTAAAACTGCTTCTCGAAACCTCATAAAGTTCATATCTTGGCATAACTCATTTCATGATTTGAGACCTTTCTCGGACCGATATTTGGCATTTACTTCATACTTCAAATCTTGAGAAGACGATCTTGAAATTATGGTCTTCTCTTCGTATATAGTGTATATCTTCACTTGGAGTAGTTGAGATGTTCTTCAAATGTAGACCACGACTTCTTCATTATTTCTTCAATCCTTATTTGGGATTTTGATGTACAACGATCCGCCTCCTTTTCGGACTTGGATCTATTTATCTTCATACCTTGTTAGGGTCTTTCGGATAGATTTCTCCATGATCTTTATGGGAGTAATTGCTTTCCGTCGTGTGTCTTGATCCTTTATATTGATTTTGAAATAATGATTCTTCACATCATCTTGGATCTTTAGCAACAAAATGGAGCCCTCATGCCTTGTTAGGGCCTTTTTGGACTCGCCAATCTTCGCGTCCCGTTTCAATAAGTTATGCCTTGGCTATGAACTCTAATTAATACCGAGCAACTTTTAAACGATCTTGGGCTAGAAGCTAAGTAATTTTTTAAATCGTACGACCTTACTTATTGCAATTATTTATTTACATGTGATGGGAGAAAAAGCTCATAATTAACTCACATAAGTTAATGAAAGAATACCAAACTTATAACTAACTCTATCATCTCTCGTTCTCCACTATTTAAAATCTCAAGTAATGAGACTCGTGGATGCTTAGTAATAAGTGTGAAAACACTTATCCTTTTACCGCTTGTTTCCAATAATAACAAGGCCAAAACGTGTATTTTATGTCGTAAAAGTCAGAATTATGCGTGGTTTGTGTTTTTATTGTGTTTTAGGACCAAAATATGAAAAAGGAAGAAAACACGGGCTTTCACGGGCTTTTATCAAAGAAAACGGGAAAAGATGAAGTCAAAAGATCAAGAGTGCAAAAAGAACGAAAGTCCAAGGCCTATTCTGAGGATTTATCGAAGAACAAGTCTAAAGACGGAAGTTTAATGAAGTCGAAGAACTCGAGTCTAAATAAATGAAGAAATGTTAAGACGAGTTTAATTAATCCCGAGACGACATCGAGAAAGACAAAGAATTAAATCGAGTCGAGAAGACGTGAAGAAAGAAAGAAGATGCAACACATGCACTCCTTCCATTTTCCTATAAATACCCTCCTAATACACATTAGGAGGGTAGTTAGTCTTTAGTTTTTAGTTTTTCATTTTTTACTTTTCTTTCTAGTTTTAGAGAGAGAAAGTTCTAAACTTTCTCTCACTAAGCTTCATATTTTCTTTTAATCTTTCAAGATTAAACATTTGTGTATTGCTTATTTCATTAATCAAGTTCTAGTTAAGCTTTTAATCCTTAATCTCGTTCTACCTTTCTTTGATTTTTAGATTGATTTTGGTGCGAATCACATTAAATCCGTGTTGATCTTAATGGTTTTGTGCTTAAAAAGTTAATCTTTTTGTTCCTACATAAGCTTTCATTTGATTAAGCTTTGAGATTCTTGTGCTTATTGGCTTATTTATATGATTAGCTTATTTACTTTTTAAAAGTTTTCTTAAAAAGTTCATCTTTTAATTGTTTGATTTAAAAGTTTGCTTATTTTTGTTGGGTCAAAAAGTTGATGTGGCAGAAACTCAAAATCGAAGAAAATATCAAGTAATATGTTCAAGCGTTGACAAGAGCAATCTGGGCGTTGACAAGAGCAATTCAGGCGTTGACAGAAAGTCAACAAAAGTCAAACGCAGTCAAAAAGTCAAACGCTGATGGATATTGAAGATTTGATGGAGAATTCTATTTAGGGAATATATTGAGTATATTATTTATGATATACACAATATATAGTTTATCTAAATAGAATATTTAGATGTTTATTTGATTTGATCTCTTGTAGATTCTGTTCCTTCCACTATAAAAGGAACAAGAGTCTTAGGTTTTATTCATCTCATTCATTCACAATGTAAACCTAAAGTGTGTGTCGCACTAGACGTGGGATTCAATGTATACACGTCTAGTGGTTGTTTATTATTAATATAATGAGCAACCCATTTGTTTTAATTCGTGTTCTTTGTGCCTAAACACCTTGTTCATGATCATTGTTCTTTTCCGCTATGTTATCATATGAACGATGATCAACCTAGATATAATGGTTCATAACCATTGAGTCTAACGATCATTGGACTCCTCAATTGGTATCAGAGCCTAAGGCTCGTGATATCTAGGAGATACAAGGTGTTACGTTCGTGTTCGTTGCTGTGAAGCCGCTGTCCAGAATTGGTGACAGTTTAGTGACAGATTAGCGACGGTTTGTAAGATCTGTGACAGTCTGCGACGGAATTAGTGTCGCTAAAGATCTGAATTTTAGGGTTTCATTAATAAACCCTAGATTTGATGATCTGTATGTTGCTGTGACGACATGTTGTAGATTGAAGCCATGGAGAAGAGTCTTAGGTTTTATTCATATCATTCATTCACAATGTAAACCTAAAGTGTGTGTCGCACTAGACGTGGGATTCAATGTATACACGTCTAATGGTTGTTTGTTATTAATATAATGAACAATCGTTGAGTATTTTATGTGTCTTGTGCCTAAACACCTTGTTATGATCATTGTTCTTTTCCGCTATGTTATCATATGAACGATGATCAACCTAGATATAATGGTTCATAACCATTGAGTCTAACGATCAATGGACTCCACAATTGGTATCAGAGCCTAAGGCTCTTGATATCTAGGTCCGACGAGGTGTTCGTGTATGGTGAAGAAGAAAAATTCGTATGGAGTTTTTCTGGACGTTTTTGTGTGCGCAGCAGCATTCAGAAGAGCATAACTTTTTATTGAACCGTTGGATCGCCACGAAATTTTATATATGTGTTCTACATACATATATCTAGATATCCACCGGAGGGATTGTCAAGATCTATCCTCAAGAAAAAGTTATTAAGCGTCGAAGTCAGCAGGGGTCATATGCTGTTTTCTGTGAACAGTAATAGTAAAAACGCGATTTCTCCTTCGTTAACCGTTGGATCGTCGTGAAATTCGCGCTGTAGGTTCTTGACACTTGTGTCTAGGATCTCACCGAAGGGATCGTCGATCTGAGCTTTTATGAAGAAGTTATTCGATGTCGAAGTTCGCTGCAGTTTATGGTTTTCACATAAAATAATGATTTAGGGTTTATAAAACCCTAGATCAATTAGCCGCTGATGGGAATTATTTAGACGCTGATAGATGTCAGTGTTTGGGACAAGATGCTGACAAGGTTTAAAGTTGGCGCTGATGTTTGTTATTTAGGCGCTGACAGGCTTAATTTAGGCGCTGACAGGCTTAATTTCAACGCTGACAAGGAATAAGTCAACGCTGATAGGTTGACAGTGTTGTCCGAGATATGTGTTTCAAGCGCTGATACGTGTTGTCCGATAACGGGCAATACACATAGAAATTTATTGGACAAAGGAGGATCTCGGGTAACACACTGATTGCTGCTGTTTGAGAAAATGGGTACGTTTTAAGCACACAAAAAGGAGGAAAATACACACAAAGGTACATGGAATCTCCGTTCTAATTTAGAATATCATGATGATATTTATGGCTCGGATATTTTTAAACGGATTAATGATTTTAAAGTAAGTTAGCAACAATTCGTGAGGTAATTTATTGGAGTATGTAATCGAGATAGCCTTGTGAAAGAGTTATTCGTTAACATCTTTTACATATGAAGATATTGAATTGTCATGAAGAGGTGTTAGCTTAAGGGGAAGAATTCTTATGGTAAGTTTGATGATTGAAGAAGATTTTCGCGAGTTTGTGTTCTATCATATCTTAAAGTCGTGCACTTCCAGTCATAGACTTTAAAGGTAACTTGTTTATGCTTACATGGTTACTGATGAAGTGATACAAGGTCTAGAAATATGTGATTTTTCTTATGGTTCTCTATGCACATATTTGCTATCACTTGAAGGAGTTACATTATCGTGCTCAGTGTCTCACAAAGGATGAGGATTTTTGTATCAGCAACACACTTCATCACATTCTACAAGATATGGAACATAGGTTTGGGTTACTCTACTTCTACATCAAGAATACTTTATTAATTGTTCTTCAAGATCATTCCACAGAGCCTACTTTTGGAGAATCTTCAACATTGCAACATTGTTTACTTCCTTGTTGATGTGACAAAAAGGGGAAGAAATACGTGCTACACTTGAGGGGAAGCAATTTGAAGATCATGTACAACTTACAAGAGATACACATAGAGTTTTGCCGACATCAACTAGGGGAAGATTGTTGGGTCAAAAAGTTGATGTGGCAGAAACTCAAAATCGAAGAAAATATCAAGTAATATGTTCAAGCGTTGACAAGAGCAATCTGGGCGTTGACAAGAGCAATTCAGGCGTTGACAGAAAGTCAACAAAAGTCAAACGCAGTCAAAAAGTCAAACGCTGATGGATATTGAAGATTTGATGGAGAATTCTATTTAGGGAATATATTGAGTATATTATTTATGATATACACAATAAATAGTTTATCTAAATAGAATATTTAGATGTTTATTTGATTTGATCTCTTGTAGATTCTGTTCCTTCCACTATAAAAGGAACAAGAGTCTTAGGTTTTATTCATCTCATTCATTCACAATGTAAACCTAAAGTGTGTGTCGCACTAGACGTGGGATTCAATGTATACACGTCTAGTGGTTGTTTATTATTAATATAATGAGCAACCCATTTGTTTTAATTCGTGTTCTTTGTGCCTAAACACCTTGTTCATGATCATTGTTCTTTTCCGCTATGTTATCATATGAACGATGATCAACCTAGATATAATGGTTCATAACCATTGAGTCTAACGATCAATGGACTCCACAATTTTGAGTTTGGATAAGTCGTTGATTGTGCTTATTAAGTATATTTCACTTTTAATTCGGGGTAGTCTTGGTGTGAGCTTATCAATATAGCTTATTACCTAGCTTTTTACCGAATCCCATATATATCGGAAAGGGTCTAAACCCCTTTCCGATCAGCTTATTCCGACCAGCCACCATTCCTTTATTCCGATCGTTTGATCGGATAAGGGTTTTGAGTTTTCCGATTTGATCAGTTGTATTCCGATCTGGCCCGTTTTGAAACATTCTGATTGATGCTGTTTTTGAGTTATTCCGATTAGTACTTATTCCCGTATTCCGATTTGGCAGTTTTAGCATATTCTGATCTGGATGTTTATTATAACATTCCGATCGGGGTTGTGTTACACATTCCGATTGCTTAATTTTTGGCTTATTCCGATTACATGATTTTTGCTATATTCCAATTGGTGATTTGTGGATATTCCGATTGGGGATTGTTGTTCAGTATTCCGATCAGTCACATTTCCAACATTCCGATTAGCTTGTTTCCCATATATTCCGATTGCACTTTCCGATCAAACATTCCAATCATGTTTCGATTTTGTTTTCCGATGGTTTGAATTTCTTGTTTTTACAAAGTTTCCAAGTGTTAGTTTTATTAAGTGTTCAAGTATTTTTCCTAATCTAGTCTTTAAGTTTTCAAGCATTTAATTTTAACTCGTCATTTTAGTATTAATCTTTAAACTTCTACTTTACTCAACGACACTTACTTATTTGCTATTAGTTTAAAATAGATAATCAACCAAACCATTCTCTTGTTCACCAAAAGACGATTGAGTCGCACTTTAGATCGGTAATCAATTCGAAAAGACTTCGGACGATAAGATTCTATACTTGGGGTAAAAGTCGAGTATTAAATGGCGCCGCTGCCGGCTCTTTTCGTTAAGATTTACGGTTTCTAGTGAGAGACGCATTGAATTTTGGGATCCGTTCTTTGAACGTTATTTTCCTTGCTTCAAAAATTTTCAAAATCCATAAAAATATAAAAAATTTCAAAAATACAAAAACATTAAAAAAATCATAAAAAAAGCAATTCTTTTCCAAAAGGTTTTGCACCAAAAAGATTATATAGATATTCTTTGTGTATATTTTTCTTCTGTAGGTGTATGCGTACTAGATCTTCGAACTATTCTGAGCCCGAGACTCGTGAAGATTTAGATATGGCTGGTGTTAATAACAACAATAATAACCCACCTCTACCCAATTTGAATAACAACAACAACAACAATGTCCCCCTACCTGATTTACGAACAATGGAGGAATTGTGTCAACCCACCATGAACGGACGCGGAGGCCCGATTGCGCTGATGCACGTCACGGCTCAGGAGTTTTCGTTGAAGCATCACATGATCCAACAAGTGCAAACTAACCCATTTCGCGGAATTCCGGATGATGATGCCAACAAACACCTCGACAAATTCATTACCATCACCCAAAGCATGAAGTGCCCCGGTGTTTCTATGGATGACCTTCGCCTTCAACTTTTTCCCCACTCGCTTTCTCACCATGCCGAAAAATGGTTTGACCGTCTCCCAAAGAATTCTATTCATACGTGGAATGACATGACTCAACGCTTTTTGTCGCGCTACTTCCCACCATCCATGGTCACCAGCCTTCGTAACCAAAATAGTGGATTCATGCAAGACAATGATGAATCGCTCTTCGATGCTTGGGAACGATACAATGAGTTGATCGACCGCTGTCCTAATCACAACATGCTCCCCGTCACTCTCATTGATACCTTCTACAATGGTCTCACTTTTCGTGATCGTGACACGATCAACGTCGCCGCCGGTGGTACTTTTATGAAAAGGAGACCGGAGGAGTGTAGAGAGTTGATTGAAAACATGACTACTCACCACAAGAATTGGGATTCATCCGCATCCTCAAGATCTAATCAGAGAGTCAATGTTTCTTCTACTACTTCCAATCCCGAGATAACCGAACTTACCCGACAAATCGCGAATATGCACAAGGATTTCATGTCCATAGCCACAAACCACTTTCAACAAGCTAAAGCCGTTTCTCTTTCTTGTGACACATGTGGTGGTCCTCATTCTTACACTGATTGTCCTTCCACTCAAGGCAATTTTTCTGAAAACGTTAACGCGGCATACGATACTTAACCCACGGGAGGCTATCAAGCTCGTCCTCAAGGAGACCGTAGCTTGCTAAGTTATCGTTCAAACAACTATCTTGCTCCACCCGGTTTCCCTCCTCAAAACCAAAACCAACAACAAAGCTATAACCGAAACAACCAATCCCAACCTCGTGCTACCAATCAATATTAATCCCAAAGAAACCCATACCCAACTCAAGGAAATTCTCAAGCTTACCAAGCTCCACCTCTCAATCAACCGATGGCATTGAATCCAGACGTCGAAACGTTCATGAAGACTAATAGAGAGATGGTGATGAATCTTCAGAGTCAATTTGTCAACTTGAAGAATGACATGGCGAAACAAGGGAGCGATATTCGAGCCGAGTTAAGGAATGACATGGCAAAACAAAGCAATGAAATTCGTGCAGACATCAGAGATTATTTCAGCACTCAAGCGCTTAACATACGGGATATGATCGGTTCGCTCATCCAAGGTAATCAACCCTCTTCTTCGGGTACTCTTCCGAGTAACACCGTTGCGAATCCAAGAGGGGAGATGAAAGCAATCACCACTCGTAGTGGAAAAGGTTATACAGAACCCGAGCTTCCTACACCTCCACCCGTGATTGTGAACAAGGAAAAAGAGCAACTTTCCTCACCTTCTTCACCTTCTATCCCCATTTCCCCACCACCCGTGGTTGTGAGTGATCCTAACCCCCTAAAGCCTTCTTCTTCATCCAATATACCTTATCCTTCAAGGTTGAGGAAAGAGAAGCAAAAGAGCAAGGATGATATTCAAGTTTCAAACTTTCTAAAAATGTTTAAACAATTGAATTTTAACATCTCCTTTGCTGAGGCTCTCGCTCACATGCCCAAATACACGAAAATGTTTAAAGATCTTCTTAGTGATAAGGAGAAGCTTCTTGACATTGCTTAGACCCAACTTAATGAGAATTGCTCCGTCGTTCTCTTAAGGAAATTACCCACCAAACTTGGTGATCCGGGTCGCTTCTTGATTCCTTGCAACTTCCCGGGAGTAGAGAATTGCATGGCCCTAGCCGATCTAGGTGCCAGTATAAACTTAATGCCTTTAAGTGTTTGTAAGCAATTATCTCTCCCCGAGCTAGTCCCCACCAAAATGACTTTGGAATTAGCCAACCGTACGGTTGCTTATCTAGTGGGGATTGTCGAAGATGTCTTTGTTGGCGTTGATAAATTCACCTTCCCGGTGGATTTTGTTGTCGTTGACTACGAGATGGACCCCCGTGTTCCATTAATCGTTGGACGTCCATTCCTGAGGACCGGTCGCACTCTCATTGATGTAGCCGCGGGCGAAATAATCATGAGAGTTGGTGACGATAAAATTGTCTTCAACATGGGTAAGATTTCTAAGCAACCTTATTCATATGAGAGTGTTAATGCTATTGATGTTCTCGATGAGGCTTGTGAAGAACATTTTCATGATGCTTGCAAAAGTACTCTCTCTTCTCTACCCAATGTTGAGACCGTTGCCTCAATTACTCCGGCATTGACTCCTTTTGGAGAAAGTGACTTGGATGATTTCGAGGCTAGCTTGGGTCCTCTCGATATTAAGTATGATAATTTGTCCACCGATTGGGATGAAGACATTCGTACTATTGAGAGACTTCTCAATGAAGACCCGTTTTCTCCTCCTTCTCCTAAAGAGGTGACTAATGATGATCCATCGTTAGTTTCACCATCTATTGAGGATCCTCCCACTCTTGAGCTTAAGGACCTACCTCCTCATCTTGAGTACGTTTTCCTTGAAGACAACAAGAATTTACCGGTCATCATCGCGAAGGACCTGAAAGAAGACGAAAAATCCCGACTTATCGCCGTGTTGAAGAAGCATAAAAGAGCTATCGCTTGGAAAATCTCCGATATTCGCGGAATTGATCCTCACTTTTGCACACATAAAATTCTCATGGAGGACGAATTTAAGCCCACAATTCAAAGCCAACGAAGGGTGAATCCTAAAATCCATGAAGTCATCAAAAAAGAGGTTATCAAACTTCTTGATGCGGGTATGATTTACCCTATTTCGGATTCACCATGGGTTAGTCCAGTCCATTGTGTGCCTAAGAAAGGTGGAATCACCGTTGTGCCCAATCAAAACAACGACTTGATTCCTACCCGTCTCGTTACTGGGTGGAGAGTTTGTATAGACTACCGCAAACTCAATGATGCCACGAGAAAGGATCATTTCCCTCTTCCTTTTATGGACCAAATGCTTGAACGTTTAGCGGGTAATGAATATTACTGCTTTCTTGATGGTTTCTCGGGTTATTTCCAAATACCCATCGATCCCCAAGATCAAGAGAAGACAACATTCACTTGTCCCTATGGCACATTTGCTTACAAAAGGATGCCTTTTGGCTTATGCAATGCCCCCGGGACTTTCCAAAGGTGCATGTTAGCTATCTTCCATGACATGGTTGAGCAAACCATGGAAGTCTTCATGGATGATTTCTCGGTCTTTGGGGATTCCTTCTCTTCTTGCCTTGCCAATTTGGAACGTATGCTTAAGCGGTGCGAAGACACTCGCCTTGTTATGAATTGGGAAAAATGCCATTTTATGGTCAAAGAAGGCCTTGTGCTAGGACACAAAATCTCTAAAGCCGGTCTGGAAGTCGACCGTGCTAAAGTAGATGTCATAGCCAAATTACCTCCACCTTCAACCGTGAAGGGTGTGAGAAGTTTTCTGGGTCATGCGGGCTTCTATCGTCGATTCATTCAGGATTTCTCTAAAATCGCTCGCCCGATGACCCACCTCTTGGAAAAAGATACTCCTTTTATCTTTTCTAAAGAGTGTATCGAAGCCTTCAATCTTCTTAAGGAGAAGCTAACTAAGGCACCGGTCTTGGTTACCCCTAATTGGGAGCTGCCTTTTGAGTTGATGTGCGATGCTAGCGACTTTGCCATTGGAGCGGTTTTGGGCCAAAGAGTGAATAAACACTTCCAACCAATCCACTATGCTAGGAAAACAATGACGGGGGCTCAATTGCATTATACGACAACCGAAAAAGAGCTTTTAGCTGTTGTCTATGCTTTTGAAAAATTTCGCCCCTATCATGTTTTATCCACCACAATCGTATACACGGACCATTCCGCGTTGAAGTACTTGATGACTAAGCATGACTCTAAGCCAAGACTTCTTCGCTGGGTTTTACTCCTTCAAGAATTCAACATTGAAATTCGTGACAAGAAAGAGCCGAAAACCTGGCCGCGGATCATCTGAGTCGACTTGAGGATCCATATCAAGGGGATCATCCGAACAAAGAGATCAATGATTCTTTCCCCCTTGAGACCTTAATGTCTATAAATCTCAATCTTGATGACACCCCGTGGTTTGCCGACATTGCAAACTACTTAGCGGGTGGTATTCTCATCAAAGGGTTAACATCCCAACAAAATAAGAAGTTCTTGAATGATGTTAAGACTTACTTTTGGGATGACCCTTATCTATTCAAACATTGTGCTGATCTGATCATTCGTCGTTGTGTTGATGGACCGGCGGCTTTGCAAATCCTTGCTGCTTTCCATAAAGGACCCACTGGTGGTCACTTTGGTCCCAACTACACCGCTAAGAAAGTGTTTGATTCTGGATTCTATTGGCCCACCATTTATCGTGACGCTCACGAAATGGTTAAGCATTGTGATGCTTGCCAACGCCAAGGCAAGATCACACATAAGGATGAGATGCCTCAAAATTTCATACAGGAATGTGAAATCTTTGACGTATGGGGCATCGACTTTATGGGGCCATTTCCATCCTCCAAAGGGAACAAGTACATCCTCGTAGCCGTTGACTATGTTTCTAAATGGGTTGAAGCTAAGGCTCTCCCTACGAACGATGCGAGGGTGGTTGTGAACTTTTTAAAGCAGCTTTTTGCTCGATTCGGCGTTCCTCGTGCTATTATCTGTGACCGCGGGACTCATTTTTGCAATGATCAATTTGCAAGAGTCATGGCTAAGTATGGTGTCAATCACTGTCTTTCCACCGCCTATCATCCCCAAACCAATGGGCAAGCCGAGATATCCAACTGTGGATTGAAGCGAATTTTGGAGCGTATTGTGAGAGAGCATCGCGCCGCGTGGGCCGATAAGTTAGATGATGCTCTGTGGGCTTTCCGTACTGCTTATAAGACACCGATCGGTTGTACACCTTATTGTCTTGTGTACGGGAAATCATGCCACCTCCCCATCGAGCTGGAACATAAGGCGCACTGGGCCTTGAAGTGGGCTAACTTCGACATCAACAAAGCCGGTGATCATCGCAAGATTCAACTCAACGAGCTCAACGAACTGAGGAATGAAGCTTACGAGAACTCACTGATCTACAAGGAGAAGACCAAGATCATTCATGACGCAAGGATTAAGAATCGAGAGTTCCACGTTGGTGATCAAGTCTTACTTTTTAACTCTCGGTTGAAGATCTTCTCTGGCAAGTTGAAGAGCCGCTGGTCTGGTCCATTCACCGTCGCCAAAGTCTTTCCTTATGGGACCATTGAGCTTTCTCAGCTAAAGGGGCCCAATTTCAAGGTGAATGGCCAGCGTTTGAAGCTATACTTTGGTGAGGACATCTCTCATGAGATGATTCCATCCCTCACCACGTTTCCCATGAACTAAATTTGGGTCGAGTCAGGCTCGTGACTCGGTGCACAAAAACAAGCGCTTCTCGGGAGGCAACCCGTGTTCTATCCTTTACTGCTTTCATAATAAGTGTAGGGGGAGCCCCGTATGTGTTTGTTGTCTTGTTTCTTGTGCTGTGCAGGGATTAAAGCTTCAAAGATCCACCTTGATGACTTTTGACGAACCGTGACACTGTGTTCCCATCTTCCCGGTTCTATCCTAAACTCTTGTGATTCAATATTTCATATTTTATATGTTCACATTGAATTCCCTTTAGTTGTCCTTTCCTTAGCAAGATTTAAACAAAGTGCACAATGTCATAAGTGTAGGGGAGTTTACTCCCACATGCTTAAACATTGAGGACAATGTTTATATCAAGTGTAGGGGGACTTCTATCGAAGTAAGTGGCCTTTTCCATGAATTTGCCCTCATTTTAACCGGAAAATTTGATTTTTCGACATTTTTCAAAATTTTTAATCTATTTTGGCCTAGTTGTATAGTTGTATTTTCCGTTGTTATGTTTATTTTCTTTACATTGCTAGAATAAATTTTAATAAAGTGGTTTTAAATCTTTCTTAGTCGTGAACATTTTGACTCAACCCGAGTTTACTTATCTAAGTTTACTCTAGCTAGTATCCTTAACGTGTTTAAGTCAAGTTTTGCTAGGCTTTTATATAGGGAGTTATAAAACGCGAAAGTCTTAACTCTCACGGGTTAAGAACAAGAACTTTTCGCAAGTTCCTATAATTGATCCTAGAGAGTTGTTTATCAAGGGAACTTTAAAATGCGATTTCTAAACTTGAAAAAGTCCAAGAATTTGCAAGATCCTATAGATGACTCGAAAACCCAAAACTTTGATTTAATAGGCTAAGCATCCACGAGTCTCATTCCTTGAGATTTTAAACTATGGACAACGAGAGATGATAGAGTCAATTATAAGTTTGGTATTCTTTCATGAATTTATGTGAGTTAATTATAAGCCTATTCTCCCTTCGCTTGTTAATAAATTTATCTGCAATAAATAAGGTTGTACGATTTAAAAGGTTACTTAGCTTCTAGCCCAAGATTGTTTAAAAGTTGCTCGGTACGGATTAGAGTTCATAGCCAAGGCATAACTTATTGAAGCGGGATGCGAAGATTGACGAGTCCGAAAAGGCCCTAACAAGGCATGAGGGCTACATTTTGTTGCTAAAGATCCAAAAGTGATGTGAAGAATCATTTATCGAAAATCAATATGAAGGATCGAGACACACGACGAAAAGCAAATACTCCCCAAAAGATCATGGAGAAGTCTATCCAAAAAGGCCCTAACAAGGTATGAGGATAAATAGATCCAAGTCCAAAAAGGAGGCGGATCGTTGTATATCAAAGTCCATAATAAAGATTGGATAAAAATGAAGAAGTCGTGGTCCAAGTATGAATCTCTCAAAACTTCAAGTGAAGAAATTCCTATTATTAAGAGAAGACCATAATTTCAAGAACGTCTCTCAAAGATTTGAAGTATGAAGTCGCTGCCAAATATCGGTCCGAGAAAGGTCTCAAATCGCGAAGCGAGTTATGCCAAGATATGAACTTTATGAGGTCCCGAGAAGCAGTTTTAAAAGATTTTGTCCTTTAGCTAACTATTGATTAAATCGTTCACTTTATTTTCGGCCTAAATAACTATCGAAATAAGTCAAACAATGCATCCTCGTGATCATTCAATACAAAAATAAAATATAAGAGATACACCTAGGAATAAGGGAGTCTAAGTAAATAATTGGCCCACATGAATTCGTGTTAGTTTGCTAACGTATAATAACAATGATCTTGTTTTTAAGCTTGGTATGGGGAACGTGAAACTTGAGGATGATAAACGTTCATGGCAGCCAAAACCCAATGTAAGTCTTTAATTTCTTTACTTGTTTCTATCTTTTGATTAGTATTTAATAAAGGCCAAGGTGGGTTACTCATGATGGAAAATGTAAACCGTGCTTTAAAATTAATGCATTGCATGAGGGCATTGCAATAGTCAAGTGTAGGGTATTTAATAAGTGTGAAAACACTTATCCCTTTACCGCTTATTTCCAATAATAACAAGGCCAAAACGTGTATTTTATGTCGTAAAAGTCAGAATTATGCGTGGTTTGTGTTTTTATTGTGTTTTAGGACCAAAATATGAAAAAGGAAGAAAACACGGGCTTTCACGGGCTTTTATCGAAGAAAACGGGAAAAGATGAAGTCAAAAGATCAAGAGTGCAAAAAGAACGAAAGTCCAAGGCCTATTCTGAGGATTTATCGAAGAACAAGTCTAAAGACGGAAGTTTAATGAAGTCGAAGAACTCGAGTCTAAATAAATGAAAAAATGTTAAGACGAGTTTAATTAATCCCGAGACGACATCGAGAAAGACAAAGAATTAAATCGAGTCGAGAAGACGTGAAGAAAGAAAGAAGATGCAACACATGCACTCCTTCCATTTTCCTATAAACACCCTCCTAATACACATTAGGAGGGTAGTTAGTATTTAGTTTTTAGTTTTTCATTTTTTACTTTTCTTTCTAGTTTTAGAGAGAGAAAGTTCTAAACTTTCTCTCACTAAGCTTCATATTTTCTTTTAATCTTTCAAGATTAAACATTTGTGTATTGCTTATTTCATTAATCAAGTTCTAGTTAAGCTTTTAATCCTTAATCTCGTTCTACCTTTCTTTGATTTTTAGATTGATTTTGGTGCGAATCACATTAAATCCGTGTTGATCTTAATGGTTTTGTGCTTAAAAAGTTAATCTTTTTGTTCCTACATAAGCTTTCATTTGATTAAGCTTTGAGATTCTTGTGCTTATTGGCTTATTTATATGATTAGCTTATTTACTTTTTAAAAGTTTTCTTAAAAAGTTCATCTTTTAATTGTTTGATTTAAAAGTTTGCTTATTTTGAGTTTGGATAAGTCGTTGATTGTGCTTATTAAGTATATTTCACTTTTAATTCGGGGTAGTCTTGGTGTGAGCTTAACAATATAGCTTATTACCTAGCTTTTTACCGAATCCCATATATATCGGAAAGGGTCTAAACCCCTTTCCGATCAGCTTATTCCGACCAGCCACCATTCCTTTATTCCGATCGTTTGATCGGATAAGGGTTTTGAGTTTTCCGATTTGAGCAGTTGTATTCCGATCTGGCCCGTTTTGAAACATTCTGATTGACGCTGTTTTTGAGTTATTCCGATTAGTACTTATTCTCGTATTCCGATTTGGCAGTTTTAGCATATTCTGATCTGGATGTTTATTATAACATTCCGATCGGGGTTGTGTTACACATTCCGATTGCTTAATTTTTGGCTTATTCCGATTACATGATTTTTGCTATATTCCGATTGGTGATTTGTGGATATTCCGATTGGGGATTGTTGTTCAGTATTCCGATCAGTCACATTTCCAACATTCCGATTAGTTTGTTTCCCATATATTCCGATTGCACTTTCCGATCAAACATTCCAATCATGTTTCGATTTTGTTTTCCGATGGTTTGAATTTCTTGTTTTTACAAAGTTTCCAAGTGTTAGTTTTATTAAGTGTTCAAGTATTTTTCCTAATCTAGTCTTTAAGTTTTCAAGCATTTAATTTTAACTCGTCATTTTAGTATTAATCTTTAAACTTCTACTTTACTCAACGACACTTACTTATTTGCTATTAGTTTAAAATAGATAATCAACCAAACCATTCTCTTGTTCACCAAAAGACGATTGAGTCGCACTTTAGATCGGTAATCAATTCGAAAAGACTTCGGACGATAAGATTCTATACTTGGGGTAAAAGCCGAGTATTACTTAGCCTAATAAACCAATTAAGGTCTACATGGTTAAGGATACTAGCTAGAGTAAACTTGGATAAGTAAACTCGGGTTGAGTCAAAATATTCACGACGGGCCTAATATATCAAAGACATCTAAACTCGCTAAAACCATTTTATTAAATAATTTATTTTAACTTTATTCTAGCAATGAAAATATATACATACGATGAAAGGAAATAACGATAGCAAAAGAAAATACTACTATGCCAAAATAAATCAAAAATTTTGAAAATATAGAAAAATCGAATTTCCAGTTAAAATGAGGTCAAATTCACGGAAAAGCCCACTTAAATTCGATAGAAATCCCCCTTACACTTAATATAAACATTGTCCTCAATGTTTAAGCATGTGGGAGTAAACTCCCCTACACTTAGGACATTGTGCACTTTGTTTAAATCTTGCTAAATAAGAGACAACTAAAGTGATTCCTATTTTAATATTGAGAAATATAAAATAGTGAATCAAAAGAGTTTAGGATAGAACCGGGAAGACGGGTATACGGAATCACGGGTCGTCAAAAGTCATCAATAGTGGATATGTGAAGCCCGAATCCCAGCACATCATAAGAAAGAAAACAACAAACATCTACGGGGCTCCCCCTACACTTATGATGAAAACAGATAAAGATAGATAGATAATCGAGTTGCCTCCCGAGAAGCGCTTGTTTTTGTTCGCCGAGTCGTGAGCCTGACTCGATCTTGATTAGCATGGCAAGAAACTTGAAGAACATCCACCGGGATCAAATACATGGTTTTCATCCAACAAATAGCACAAACTTAAGGCGAACAAGGCAAGCCAAAGAAGAGTAGACGAGGTTCCCTTAAGCAATTGTTGAGCACGGTGGTGGAAGGTATGGTGAAGTGAAAGCATAGCTCCATAAGTTCCAAAAATCTTTCCTTTTATTTCATCAGATGGATACTGAGATGGCTTAAAAATTTCGATACTCGGATCGAACACCTTTTCCTTTAGGGGAAAATAAGACTTGGGCTCAGTAGAATTTGAAGAAGATCCGCTCATAAAACGCACAATCTCATGCTCAGAAGGTGGATAGAGAGTTGTCAAAACATAAGTGCTGCGGATGTTGGTGTCTTCCGGTGTCTTCTCCTTTGAAGGTGGTTTCTTCATATCCGAAGGAGGATAAAGATCATAATCAAAGTCCAAAGGAGGAGACTCATGCTCATTAGGGAAGTATGTATTGAGAAACGTGGCAAAATCTTCCTCAAATGAGTAGTCATCCAAAGTAGGATCTAGCATTGTGGGTGGAGGATCTTCATCAAAAATAGGAGCAATGGCATCATGCGAAGAATCACTCGAGAGAGTATCAACATCATCAAAATCATCATATGTTGGCATGGCTTTATACTCTGAAGAAAAATCATCATAATCATCCAAATCGGAACTAGAATCATCATCATAAGCATCATAGATGGGTGGAGACTCATAAATAGGTGGGGGGTCTAAATTGGAGAGAGAAGCATCCACATCATCTTAGAAAAGTGGATTATCATAGCAAGACTCGAAAAGAGGATTGTTGTAGACGACAAAATTATCAAGCTTTGTACTTTCCAAAGGAGTTGTATCAGGCTCGTCTTGAAGCACATTAATCATATTCGCCGATCTCCAAATTTGGAGGCACCAATAATTGGATTTGTTTGTGATCTTCCCCATTTTAAACACCTGCAAAAGAAAAAGAAAAAGATACCAAAGAAATAGAGAATATATATGTACTTGTAAAAATAAAATCTTTTTGGTGCAAAACTTTGAAAAGAAATGCTTTTTATAAGTTTTTTAATGTTTTTGGATTTTTGAAAATTGTTGACACGAAAAATAACGTTCACGAATGAACGGATCCCAAAATCCAAGTTGTCTCACTAAAAACCGTTAATCTTCACGAAAAGAGCCGGCAGCGGCGCCATTTGATTTTATGATTTTGCGTAGTCGTTGTTTCGTTCTCGGTATCTTAACGAATTAATCAAGGTTTGAAGTGGAGAAATCGTTCTTGGTGATAAAAAGAAAAGTTTGGTTTTCTATTTCTACTTAAAAGGTAAAAACGAAGCGTAATAAAAATAAACCAAAAACAAATAACTAATAATAAAGGAGCAAAACAAATAATTAAACGTAAATTAAAGCTAAACAATTAATAAAAATAAAACTTAACGAAGGAATTAACTTTTGACTGAAAATAAAATTAACCTAATGAAAAAGGATAAAATAAAACTAAGATGGTACTTTAAAGCTAAACGAGGCAAAACCTAAAGCGGGTACTAAATAAAAGATAAAACTTGAACTTTACGAAAAAATATTAATTTTAAAATTAGATGAAAAGTTCAACTAAAAATACGTAACTTTCAAAATTAAAATCGGAACAACTTTCAGATTAAACTAAACGATTACGGAACAATATTCATAAAAAGCAAGCAGGCAAGCTAGTAGCTGGAAACACCCAGGCTAGCAGGTGAAAAAGTGGCGGGAAATGGAAGAAAGCATGCAAGCAGGTAGGCTGGTCAAATAGAAATTGTTCGTTCGGAATATACAGCTCGTTCGGAATGTTGTGCTTTGTTCAGTAAGTTATTGAAATAACCTTTGTTCGGGAAAATTTTATAAATCCTTCGTTCGGTAATTTTTTTCACAATGCTTCATTCGGGATTTTTTAAAATTGCTTGTTCGGGAAAATTTTCCAAAAATTGCTTCGTTCGGAATAAAGGCTTGGTTCGGTAAAATAGGTTCATTTGGGAAAAAACTGTTCGTTCGATAAAATCTACTCATTCGGGAAAATCAACTGGTTAGGGAAAAATTGCTCATTCGGGAAAAATATAACAGTGACGAAAAACAAATAATTTTTCCTATATTTTTGCAAACACAAATTTAACCAAAGTCAACCAAATTAAATCTAAAAATTAAACTAACCTAACCACTAATAATCAACTAACAATAATAAATCAAACCAAATCAACAAAACTAACAATAAAAACCAAATTAATCAAAACCCACTTAATAGATTAACCAAAAACTCAAGAACACAACTAAAAACAATAAAACTAAAAACAATAAATCACTAATTAAGCTTAGCCAAACACTAAAACATCTAAATCAATGAACTTTATGAAATAAAAATCAATAAAACTATGAAACCCACTTGATTAATCAAATTTAAATCAATCAAATCAATAAACCAAACACCAAATTAAACCAAACAAGAAAGGAAGGAGGAGATTAAAAATAAAATTTGATTAAAAGATAAAGATTCAACAATAATTAAAAGTAAAAATTAAAAGACTTACAAATTTAAGGTACAAGACAAGGAATTTAAATTGACAAAAAATTAAAATGACATGAAAATAAAGGTGGAAGAACTATTTGTCAAATAGCCAACAAAAAATAAAATGAGATGAAGTCTAGTATATATAGGGGAAAGTGGTAGGTGGTTTGGTGGACTTGTCTTCTTTCTTTTCTTTTCTTTCGTCTCGTCTTTAAATTAAATCAAAGTCTCGACTTTGGCTCGGGATTTGTCGATAAAAATCTTGAACTCGTCTTATAATTTCTTCATTTATTAGACTTGGGTTCTTCGACTTGTAAATCTTCCGTCTTTGGTCGTTTTCTTCAATAAATCTTCAAAATAGGCCCATTGACTTCCAATCTTTTGCACTCTTGATCTTTTGACTTCGTCTTTTGTCTTTTTTCTTCGATAAAAGCCCGTGTTTTCTTCCTTTTTCATCTTTTGGCCCTAAATCACAACAAAAACACAAAACACGCATAATTCCGACATTTACGACATAAAATATACGTTTATATCTCGTTTTTATTATAATTAAATGGTAAAAGGATGGGTGTTTTCACACCTATCAAAGATCATGGTGTTTTGATATAAAAAGTTTAGGTTTTTGGATTTTGATTTATTTTTATGTTAAATGCAAGTGTTTTAGGAGTGTTTGGTTGATGGGTTTGATAGTAGATTAATTTTAGAGGTATGGAATTGTTTAGAATGATTTGAAAAATTTATTTGATATGATTTTTAAAGAGGTGGTTTTGGACAGCAGGTTTAGAGCATATTTTCGTGAATTCAAGTTTGGATATAGGTTGAGATTATTTGATTTTGTTGTAGTGGTTGTCGAGACACTCGTTTTGATATAAGATAGAGCTTCTAACTCGTTACGGATCAAAAGTTATGCTAGTTTTAGTATTCGTGTACCGGGAGACGCAAATCGGCACAATCCGAAATTGTGGCTGATTTTGGGTCGACTCTCGGGGAATTTAGGCAAGGTTAGATAAATTATACTACTGGTTTTCAAAGTTTATAAACTTAATACGATGAGTCTAGTAGTGGGTTTAAAAGGCGAAATGTTAAGATAGTACTTTTAAAGAGGTATAAACGGTTTTATAAAACAAGTATACATTCTGTCCCAAATTTTGGAGTCGAGTAAAGTGTCGAGCTGATGGGTTTTAAAGTATGAACTTTGACTCAAATTTTGGTTGGGTCTTATACAGGTTATAAGTGACCTTGAAACCAAGTTTCATCAAAATCGGACAAGTCTAGATAGGGTAGATTGGTGTGTACATTTGAAGTGTACATGTTGATTGGTATTTTGGAAACGTAGTCCAATGCTTGTGTTGCGTGAGTTTGAGTATTCATTATTGGACATGGTGACTTACTCAAGTGTTTAGTCATTATATAAATGACTTAGTTACTGGTCCGAGTGAAGTAAAGGGATAGTTTGACTTGCGTTGACTTAGCGTCTTATGACGGGTCAATTTCATGAGTGCAAGTGTTTAAACGTGTAGTGTTGGAATAAATGGGATAATATGGATTCACTTGGTTCGTGTCATTAGTCATGAAATATGAATACTTTAAAAATATTTAAATTCATGTTATAATTGGTATATATCGATATTTTAGTTCGAGTCTTAACGTGCGCCTTATTTTGATAGGTTGCGGCTTTCATCTTTTCCCGGGCATCCATATCGTCGGTGATCGTTTTACCACTACCGTTTCTACTCAGCTTCTGAGTACCGTGATTCACTTACCTTGTGGCCAAGGTGAGTTCATAGGCCCTTTTACTTGTGTTGGGTCCAATTATTAAGTTGATAAGTCAAAACACAACAAAATAAGAAGACAAGGGCTAAAAAGTACAAGTTGCAAAAGAACAAGCCGTTGGAGTCTTTTTATTACTTTAGCTTTCTTTGTAAGCTATGTTTTCTAGTATATAAAGAAAACATAGGACGTAGGTTTTATACAATATAATTCATTCACAATGTAAACCTAAAGTGTGTGTCGCACTAGACGTGGGATTCAATGTATACACGTCTAGTGGATGTTTGTTATTAATATAATGAACATCCCTATTGTTTTAATTCGTGTCTTATGTGCCTAAACACCTTGTCATGATCATTGTTCTTTTCCGCTATGTTATCATATGAACGATGATCAAACCTAGATATATGGTTCATAACCATTGAGCCCAACGATCTATAGGGATCAACAATTGGTATCAGAGCCTAAGGCTCTTGATATCTAGGTACGACGAGGTGTTCGTGTATGGTGAAGAAGAAAAATTCGTATTGAATTTTTCTGGACGTTTTTGTGTGCGCAGCAGTATTCAGAAGGTCATAACTTTTGATCTAACCGTTGGATCGTCACGAAATTTTAGATGTGTGTTCTACATACATAGATCTAAACATCCACCGGAGGGATTGTCGAGTTTTATCCCCAGGCAAAAGTTATTAAGCGTCGAAGTTGGCTGATGGCAGATTTTCAGTTTTTCTGCTTTCACATGAAATCATGAACTAGGGTTCTTCAAACCCTAGATCTATTTAAAAGCAGGAAGAATTGATGTTCGTGGCTGTTAAAACGTGTGAAGATACACGATCTTAGGTTATTCATAAACCCTAATTAGGGTTTTGATGCATAATGTTAAAAAAACCCTAGATCGATCTTGTAAACAAACGTGTTTCGTGTTACTGTAATGAGTTGATGATCATGGCTGCTATCATACATATACATATGGTCCTTACTGCTCGATCTTGTTTTGTGGTATGGTCATCATGTGCTATTGGTTATGCACGTTAGAGACGTGGGATCACAAAGACAAAAGGAGTGCAAGCATGACGTGAATGTGTTGTGATACTTTGAGTTCACACGAAGTTTAAAGATCCTTATTGTTACATTCAGTCCACGGTAAATTCTCTGTGTTCACACGGCTTAAGTTTTGCATTCACACGGTTCGGCCAATAGAAAACCCTAATTTGTTATAAGTTTGATACACTACATGCTAGTGTATTGTATTAACCGTGAGTCCTCATTCTAATTGGTCCTTAAATAGTGTGTTCACACGGTAGATAAACTGTGATTGGTTATTCACTTGTGTTCACATGGATCTAAGTTTCTGATTGGCTATTGACATTGAGTTCACACGAAGGAGCAAGAGTAACAAGTTATATGCGTTCACACGGTTTGAAAATCTTCATTGGTTGATCAAAGTAAGTTAGACGTGAAGATCAACCTTGTGTTCACATGGTGCTTCTCATATGATTGGCCAAAATCATATGTTTACACGGTTTATTTACACGAAACAAGGAAAAGATAACGTTGATACGTTTTAATTCAACGTTGACAAGTGCAAAAGACGTGAACGCTGACAAGAGTAAAGAATGAACGCTGACAGGATTTTATGGTTGGCGCTGACAAGAGTAATGTTAACGCTGACAGGAAGGGTTTCGACGCTGACAGGAATAAGTCAACACTGATAGGTTGACAGTGTTGTCCGAGATATGTGTTTCAACGCTGATACGTGTTGTCCGATATCGGGCAATACACATAGAAGATATTGGACAAAGGAGGATCTCGGGTAACACAAAGTTTGCTGCTGTATGAGAAAACTAGTACGTTTTAAGCACACAAAAAGAAGGGAAATACACACAAAGGTACATGGAATCTCCGTTTTAATATAGAATATCATGATGATATTTATGGCTCGGATATATTGAAAGGGATTAATGATTTTAAAGCGAGTTAGCAATTATTCGTGGGAATTTGATGGATATTTAAACTATGTAATCGGGATAGCCTTGCAAAAGAGTTATTCAGCATAACACTTTTACATATGGTATGAAGATGTTATTTCATTCAAATTCGTCATGAAGAGGTGTTAGCTTAAGGGGAAGAATTCTTATGGGAAGTTTGATGTTTGAAGAAGATTTTCACAAGTTTGTGTTCTATCATATCTTAAAGTCGTGGTGTTTCCTGTGGCACTCACACTTTAAAGGTAACTTGTTCGTGCTTTACATGGATGGTGATGAAGACTTGTCATAACACTTGAAGGAGTTACATTATCGTGCTCAGTGTCTCACATAGGATGAGAATATTGACAAGGGATCGAGGTCTACTTATATTTTTTTTTCAATTTGGTATAAGTTCTTCATCACATGGTTAAACAAGACATGGAACATAAGATTGGGTTATCTACTTCAACATCAAGAATACTTTATTTATTTTTCTTCAGGATCATTACATAGAGCTACTTTTGGAGAATCTTCAAGATTGCATACTTTCACATATTCCCTATTGATATGTCAAAAAGGGGAAGAATATGTGCTATACTTAAGGGGAAGCTTCTTGGAGATCATGTACTAAATACAAAGGATTCATGCTTAAGAAGAGTGTTTTGACATCATCAACTAGGGGAAGATTGTTGGGTCCAATTATTAAGTTGATAAGTCAAAACACAACAAAATAAGAAGACAAGGGCTAAAAAGTACAAGTTGCAAAAGAACAAGCCGTTGGAGTCTTTTTATTACTTTAGCTTTCTTTGTAAGCTATGTTTTCTAGTATATAAAGAAAACATAGGACGTAGGTTTTATACAATATAATTCATTCACAATGTAAACCTAAAGTGTGTGTCGCACTAGACGTGGGATTCAATGTATACACGTCTAGTGGATGTTTGTTATTAATATAATGAACATCCCTATTGTTTTAATTCGTGTCTTATGTGCCTAAACACCTTGTCATGATCATTGTTCTTTTCCGCTATGTTATCATATGAACGATGATCAAACCTAGATATATGGTTCATAACCATTGAGCCCAACGATCTATAGGTTCCACAACTTGCACATTGTTTCTAAACGCAGGGTGAGATTTTACATGGTGGAACACAACCATTTAAAAACTGTATGTTATCCAGAACTTGTATGCTATCCAGACTTGTATGCTTTTCAAACAGTTTTTATTGATATTATTGCTTTTAGTTATAGCCTTAAGTTGCCTCTCTTGATCATGAACCGTTAATTTACTTGTGTTGCTAAGCTCGAATGTTGTGGGTGGATCCATCGGGATTGACAATCCCCGTCCCGATTACCTTGACGCATTTAACATTTGATTTATTACTTGAGTATTTAGGCTGAATACTCACTAGAGGAACTTACATGAGTTAAGATTCGGTTCATGAACTAAAAGCAATAATAACGGTTTCGGACTATGGTTACTATACATAACCATTTTCCCTATTTCTTGTTACAAATGAATGCTTGTGTTCCACACCTTTACTGCTAAACCTATGAATATCACTCAACTTTATGTTGACGATTTTACATGTTTAATCTCAGGTATTATTACTTAGCTTTGCTTGGATGGGATCCCACAAGATATTATCGTAGCTTGGAGATTTCTGTGTATATTAAACTTTGGTTTTATCTAAAAACCATCAGAAGATTTTTCTGTATTTTTGGTAACTATATGTTATAAATCATGATGAAATAATAATTTTTTTCGCATATAAAACTCTGGGACCTATGTTTAAAACTCTGATATTTTATGATGTAATGTACATGTTTTTATTACGTCAACTTTGTGTCAACACTAATTCATTGTTTCTTGTACCATGATGTGACACCCCCTTGCTGCCTAGTTGTTCCCTTGTATGATTCTGGGGGTCTCACAAAACTTGCCAGATACATGCAAATCTTGCTGAAAATACCAAAAAATCACTGTAAACTTATGTTTATCACTCATAGCAACTATTTATATGTATGATAAGTTGGATTTTAAGAATAACATTGTCGAAAATACCTAAAACTTATTAGAAATGCCCAAAACATGCCGGAAATACTCAAAATTTGCTAAAAATGCGAATCCGATTAATCACCGATTAATCTCGCCTAAAACGATTACAAGGTACTAGGTGGTCGACCGACCGACTAGAGATTCATGATTTTTGCAATATTGGTTGAAGGTAATATAATATTATTACCTAAACAACCAATCTCTCGTGATACCCAAAATGCATAAAGGAAAAAAAGCTTAAATTGGTAGCAAGAAGAAGGAAAATAGTCAAAATGCCCTCAAACAATCATAGTGATCTTTAATGTCAAAATCATTTTACGGTTGTGATCTTCACGCCGGAAAAAATGGAGTAAATTAGTAAAAGAAGATAAAGGAGAAGTGACTTGTGGTGGTAGAGGTTGAGTGAGATATTGGTAGAGGCGGAGCTAGTAGGAGGACTAGTGGGTGTTTAGCTACCCTTAATCAACATATTTCTTTCATTATTTACTTATACAACAAGCCGGTTTCTACTAGTTTTTACATTAAGCCTCCTTTATCACAATATTTTTTACTTTAAATTAGACCAGCCTCACCTAAATAAAAATCCAGGCTCCGCCTCTGGATGATGTGGGGCTGCCATCACGTACCCATAATACATTATCCTTTTGCATTATGAATAATATGATGTAACAAAAAAAACAAGAAACAATATCTTTATGTACCTCATGATGCTCTAAATAAGATGCAATATCACAGTCAACAAGAATAAACCACAACAACACATGTGACTCTTACAAGTCACGATTTATTCTTCTACTTTTCTTTTGATCATGAACATCAACTATTCTTGACTACATCTATCTCTTGATCTTGCTGCCACAACCCATCATTCATTGCCTGTTCTTGAAAAACACACCTCGAAACCCTAGTTTGGAACAACTAAATTCGAAATCCTATATGGGGTTTAAAGATCAAACTAGGATTTGATCCATCCTAACTTCATGTGTTTAAGAACCATAATCACCAACTAACTTCTTTTATGTTTTAAAACGATCTAGGGTTGTGGAAGAAACCCTAAATCTTATTTAATAAAAACAAAAACAGAAAATTTATACCATTCTCTACAGCCAACTTCAACAGATTGTAACTTTTTCTTGAAAGCTTAATCAAAGATCGATCCAGTGAGATCCTAGACACTTGTGTGTAGAACACACACACCAAATTTCGTGGCGATCCAACGGTTAACGAAAAAGTTATGGCCTTCCGAATTCTGCTATGCACACAAAACCGAACATAGACTCTCTATATGTGTTTCTTCATTATTTTACGACACGAACACCTTATTAATCCTAGCATCGAGAGCCACCAGGCTCTGGTACCAATTGTGGAATCCTATGATTCACAGATCTTTGAGCTACTAGGAAGGCATCTCGTTCATATGTGATTAGCATAGCGAAATTGAACAAGACACATAAACAAGGTGTTATGAACAAGACAAGAATTACTCCTAATGTTATTTGCATTAATCATAAACATAAACAACTCTAGAAATTTATACATTGAATACCATGCCTAGAACACACACTTTTACTGTAGGTTACATTTTGATAGTAGGAATGAATGAATAAAACCTACGGTCTTGTTCTTTTTATAATTTAAGGAACAAGATATACATGGCAACAAGATAATATAAAATCAAATAACTAAAGCTGTGATATGCAATATAATATCAAATCTTCAATGTTTATCCACCAGCTTGAAGATATTCCATTTAAAAATTATAGTCCCTCTTGTTTCCATCTAGTAGTTTTGTCACATCAACTTTAATCCCCAACAAGGAGGACTTTTCTCTTAAAGGTTCTACCCCTTTGCCTCTTGGGTGCATCTTCTAGATCCACGCCTGTCAGGATCAGGCCGGTCAGACAAGAGGATCGTTCTTCTCTCATGCTCTTCTCTACGTTGGTACCAAGCATCTCTCTAGAATTTCCTTCATGAGTGTCTTCCTCGGGCTCTGCAACTTCAGTGATACGCTCAAAAGGAAACTACTCTTGAACAGGGGGCTTTGGATGATTATGTACCATCCGGGGTTAGAGTTCTAAGGTACGTCCATGAGTTATTTTCAAAAGTGGCTCCTCTTTCTCACAGCGAGAACGCACCTCGGAGACCATTTCCTTAGGATTGGACATGCGAACAAAGTTTCATAGATCCATTCTAAGCATAAAAATATTGTTAGTTTGGCATAAAACTTTGATACATTTCAAAGTAGTTAAGAACAAACACAGTTGATAGCTAAACAGATGCACCCACCCTGGCTGTTTTGATCAAGGAACGTGGGATATTCATCCACCAGTAACGTATAATGACGGCTCAACCCCATTAAGCATAGTAATGTTTTAGGATACTTCCTGAATGGTAAGCGGTTGTGGTTGAGTACGTCCTCTTGAGAAAAAGTTCCAGCAGAGGGGCGTTTGTCTGTTGGAACGGATTCTTGGGTATGCCATCCTCGATAAAAGGGAAAGATACACTCATCAATCCTGAATAAATGATCATTCCATCTCTTTAAGGAATCGAGTTTTGTGTCATAACATAGGGGCACATCCTTTCCCGACCGTTTGCTGAATTACACCCAACCATGGCTCCATGACGGGCAATAAAGACACGGAAAAGGTTCAGCGAGGCTTCTACAAGGTTTAAACGACAGTTTATTTCAAAATTTGATAGTATGGCCGTAACAATACAATGAAGCTGAGATATGTGGATATTATCGTAACTCAAAATTTCAAAAATAAACGAAGAAATGAGGACACGATAGTTGGCAAAATCGAATAATCGAGTGTATACACCTACTTTTCCTTGCGAAAATCCCCTAATATTCAGGTCTTCCGCTGGTACTTCTAGGTGTAGGTCTTTTAGGATGCGGTACTCTGACATGAACTTACAGAGTTCGTCGGTTGTAAGTACGGAAGTAACATTGGCCAGATCTATGGTTTCTCTAACCATTATTGCAATGAGGTTTTGAGTTTCGCGGTGTTCTAACCTGTATCGTGGGTGAGTCGCGCATTTTAAACAAGGGGCGACTAAACAAGTTCTACAATGGAAGGTAAAAAGGTTATTGTGTGAGAAGTGTGAAAAATCAATCATCTATTTATAGTTGAAGGTTTTTACTGTGCCTTCGTTTGATGATCACCATGGTCAACCACTCACGTAGATCAATGGTTGAGATTGGAGGGGTAGATGAAGGGATATACATTTTTTCACATTTACCAAGTGAGTGACCCACTTGTTTAGATAAGGGACCCCACCTATTTCGGAGGTAAAATTTTGAATATGGATAATGTCCTGCGTACGTTTAGGACTATCTGGGGTGCGACTCAACTGTTTTGCTAGTCTGGTAACTACGGCTATGGCCACGCCTATTAGACTGGGGGGACATGATGACATATAGTGGCCAGACGAACTATTCGACACGACCCACATACACTATCCATATTCGACCCATCATGAATGGGTCGAAGTACTACGACTAGCCCAAGGGGCCTGGTTTGAGGTGGTTGCACGCGGTTTCAAGCAGACCGCGACGATCCACACGGTTATCATTAAACAAAATCATAATCCATAAGGATTAGATTTTCCCACATTAGGAAAAGATATACATTCCCTTATTTACGGATAAGGATCCGGAATATGCCGCCTAGGCTTGGGCCGCAAGATTCGGGAGCCCTAATTAGGTTTCATCGGCTATAAAATAAACCCCCTTATTTCATTCAAGGTATCGTATTCTAACCTATAATCGTTATTCGATTATAAACCCTAAAACCAATTATTTACTATCACGCTAGAGGTTAATCGTGGGAGACAATCCCACGATAAGCTTAACGGTGTTTTTTCCTTGTGCAGGGTCCGCATTAAATTTCACTTGGTGTAGGATCCGGAGCTCTAAACACTCGAATTAACCTAATTCGGGTTAAACAGGTCCAATCCAACTTTTGTATCAACAAATATTAATAGTCTGTATCATCATATTGATCACTTGTTTCATGTATGAGGAATGAGTAGTTAATACATGTGTTATTAACTTATTATGAATCTTTTGAAGAGTTCCAAAAGATTTATACATAATAGGCATAAGCTTAGAGCATATGCAATAGCTCAAATAGCTAAAAGCTTTTCTATCTTTTAAAAAGTCTTTCAATAACTTTTTTGGCATTGCACCAATAGCTTTATGAAAGATTTATGACAATGACTTGATAAATCTCAAGCCTTTCTTCAAAGATTTTGTTGGAAATACGTTTTACGTATTAAGAAGGATCGGTCACTCCAACAATAGTCCATGTAATAGCTCGTAGTTTAGTTATTTACATGTATTAAACAAAGCCCAAACCGACTCCAACATAAGTTGTATGGGCCGGCGGCCAAATGTAAGCCCAAGCCCATGTCATGGGCTTGGGTATATAAACCCTCTCCTTTGATGGAGAGGGTGGTGGTTTTCATAATTTACACATAGTTATCTTTCACTTTCTGTCTCTAGAAGTGTGTGAACTCCATCATCTCTCTATCTCTTTCTCTCTCTAAAACATAAGCAAGATTTACATATCCTACAAATGGTATCAAGAGCCATGGGATGATTGTATTGTTTATGTGTTCGTGTTCTTGATTTTTGTAGCTTTTTGATCTATACAAACCCACGTCAAAAATTTTTTCGTGTTTTTTATGGTTTTTTCTTGATACAAATCTTCTACATAGTTGTGGTAGAGATTCAGTATATTTACTTTGGCTAAAAACACAAAAATTTTGGGTGTTTGGATCAATTTTTGGCTTAAAATCTCGAATTTGGTGTGTTTTGTCCGAGAAAAGTGGAAAATTCATATACTGCTTGTACTATTGCGACAGCTCCCTTCGCAATAACTAGGGTTTTACATTACGATCCATATTGCGAATGGGATTACGATTGGAGTTCTTCTGTTTTTGCGATCCAGATTGCGATTGGAGTTCTTTGTTATTGCAATCCATATTGCGATTCATATTGCGACAGGATTGTTTTTGTGATATTGCGACAGGGTATTGCGACAGGGTATTGCGACAGGATATTGTGATAGGACTTATTGCGATTGGAACATTGCGATAGGATTTATTATGATAGGATTTATTGCGACTGGACATTGCGACAGCATTCCTTTTAGGCATTGTGATAGGGCAACAAGTATTCCAAGATTTTTCAAAAATGTGTTTTTTGAATCGTGTGCAATTTCATCTTGGAATTTTTGGTTTATCAAGAACATAATTTAGGGGATTTTAACATTATTTCTCGGCTTCTACACACAACAACAAACACATTTACTTTCTCTCATTGATCGATCAACTTTGTAAATCTTACCTTATAGCAATGGAGTACACATCTCTTACGGATAAGTCCATCCTCTCGGGTACGGATAATCGTCCACCAATGTTGGAGAAGTCTATGTACGAGGATTGGACTTCCCGAATGGAACTTTACATGTTGAACAAAGAGAATGGACATCTCATTTGGGCATCGGTGCTCAATGGACCATTAGATTATGGTACAGTGACGGAAGGTACGACTACTCGTCCTCGCACAACAGGTGAATTGACTGGAGATATGAAGATTCAAGACAAATGTGATAAGTATGCTACAAACATCATTCTCCAAGCCCTTCCTCCAGATGTCTACAAACTCGTCAGCAAACATAAAGTTGCCAAAGAGTTATGGGATAGAATTCGTGTTCTAATGCAAAGCACCTCGTTAACTAAACAAGAACGAGAGTGTAAGCTTTATGATACTTTTGATAAGTTTGCCTATGTGCAAGGGGAGACTCTCAATGACTACTATCTGAGATTTACCGTATTGTTGAATGAGCTAAATATTTATGGCATGGCAATTCCTACGTTTCAATTGTACACCAAGTATTTGAACACTCTTCCTTCAGAATGGAAAAAGTACGTGACGGATGTTGAATTGGCTAAGGACTTGCATAACACCAATGTGGATCAACTTCAAGCTTTTCTTCAACAACACGAATGCCATGTGATCGAGGCTCGGTTGTCTAAACATCAAGTTCATGATCCACTTGCCATGTATGCTTCTCAACAAAACATGGCTTATACTTATCAACAACCATCATACTTGCAGCAGCCACCACCATACACCTATCAGCAACCACAACAACCATTTTATCCACCACCGATGATGCCACAGCAAGCATTTCAACAAAATGTTCATCAACAATCTTTTCCACAACAACCACCATATCAGACATCACCATCACAAGCCAACACTTCTCCAATGGGCTATACTCCTCAGCAAGGATATTTCCCAACAGAAGCACAACCAGCACAAGCTTTCTACTCTAATGAACTTCCACCAATCCAAGCACCGGTCTTTACTCCAAATGATACGCCAGCTGATGTTCTAAACCATCTCACTGCCTACTTGTCAAAACTTGTTGAAACTAGAGGATTTCCACCAACAAACAATCAGCTCCGTACCTCTTCAAATCCTCGACAACAAGCTACTGTTCAAGATGGTCAAGTAACAGTGCAACCTCTTCAGGGAAGGCAAAATTCATATGGACCTCCTACAAGGACTGTGAATGCTCAAGTTGTGAATTCTCAAGCTAATGGAAATGGAAGCCCCATTGGTCCTCAAAAGGTTGTGACTTGCTATAATTGTCGAGGACAAGGTCATATGGCTAGGCAATGCACTCAACCGAAAAGGAGAAGGGATGAAGCGTGGTTTCGTGAGAAAATGTATTTGGTTGATGCTCAGTCTAAGGGAAAGATTTTGGATTCAGAGGAGTTAGTATTTCTTGCAGACCCAGGGGCAGCATATACTGAAGGCATTGTAGTCGTTTCCACTTCTAATGCAGCTTATCAAGCAGATGATCTTGACGCATATGATTCAGATTGTGATGACATTCACTCTGCCCAAGCTGCTCTCGTTTCTAATCTCTCTCACTACGGTTCTGATGTCGTTAGTAAGGTACCCACCACAACCAATCTTGGTAATGATGATAACCCACATCAAGTTGGGCATGCAAATGAAAACCTCGAACAGCATTCGGGAACTAGTAACTCAAATGATGTGGTACCCAATCCTACACATTTGAGTGAACCTCAACCAAATGCTACGACGGGTATGAAATCTTATGCTCAACATGATTTGGTCATGGTGCCTAAACATATTATTGATCAAATGCATATGGCCCTCAGACAATCCGTAGATACGAATTCCACCCTAACTGCTGAGCTTGCATTGCATAAAGAAAAGGTCAAAACATTTGAAATGGTCCCTCAAGCAGAGAAAATAACATGTTCTGAATTTGACCAATTTCGTTTTGAAAAGATTTAACACTTGAAAGAAATAGAATCATTAAAAGCTAATCTATCCAATGAATTAAAAGCAAAAGAGTCGGTTGTCAATGATTTTCAGAAACTTAAAATTGATTTCGAAACTCTCGAGTCTAAAAAGTTTGAATCAGAAATTAATGCTACCAAACTTCTTAAATTCAAGGAACAACAGCTTTTAAAACAATACGCTTCCACAGAAAAGGTTCATCTTTTAACTAAATCATTTAAAGAACTCGAACTTAAGCGTCTTCAAAATTTACCACCTAATCCCGGTTATGCAAAACAAGCTCAGGAATATATTCCTGGTCTTTATGATATGACCATAATTGGCAAATCGAAAGAAGCACCTTATGTTCGTAGTTCTAAGGAGACGCAATCACTTATGGAAGAAACTCATTCTAAAATGTCTTCAAAATTCCATACGATTGATTATGATAAGCATAATAAAGATCAACTTTCTAAAAAAACACGTATTCGCGTACAAAAGAAATTAGCTGAACTAACAGTTCTTGTGCCCCCAAGTTTGTCAAATGAAAACCCTCCTAGTACGTCTCCTACACTCGTCAAAACGGATTTAACGAAGTTACTTCCACCGGTAAGTAAGGCCTCCGTTAATTTAAAAGCGGTACACCAACACTTAGCCGATTTTGACAAGGTCATTTTGGAACGTACGACGGTCACGGCCATAACGGAAGGTGAATGGAACTTTGATCACACTAGAGCTGCGTTCCGAGACGAAAATGTTCCGTTTGTAAAGAATGTTAAAGCTTGTCTTAGTAATCTTGATCAAGATTTACATTTTGGAAATAGAAGAAGTTAAACGTGTTTTCAATGAAATGGATGATGCTTATGAAAACAGTTTACTTGAAATAGAACGGGTTTCTCGCCAAAATGATCAGCTTCTTAAACAAGTGATGTCTCATGATATTGTTTCCGTCTGTGTGAATAAAAGTGTTGATAATGATTATATTGTGCATAATGTTGAATCTGTGGATAATGTGGTAGATAGTACTTGTCACGAATCTGACGCTGAATTTTTAAAGCTTAAAGATTCATATTCTTCGCTTTCAAAACGTTTTGATGAGATTCAAACATATTGTATTTCGCTTGAATGCAAGCAACAATTTATTCAAGAAATCTTTGAAACGTCATTCGAAGGTGTTAATATCGATGATGCAAACTTTGAAAAGAATTTTCGATTGAATTTACAATCAAAACAACGTCAGCCAAGTGACAAAGTTGCTAAATCTTTGCCGATAGACATAGAGAAATCTAAGGAGCTTAAGTGTGTGAACGTACTTGAGGCCGCTGAGAATTTTAAACTTGATCTAGATAATCGAGTTTCCAAGATTTTGTCCAAAGTTGATAACTTAAAACAGAAAGATACACGACTCTTCGATTCAGTAAAGCCCGCATGTGTTAATAACACTTCACATAATCAATCATTGATTGAACAATTGAATCGGAAGTCGGTGGAAATATCTGATTTGAGGGAACAAATTTGTGATAAGAATCTGGCCTTGGATGAGTTAAAGGAAACACTTCACACTCTAAAAGGTAAAAATGTTGTGGATAACGCAGCCACTGTCTCAGCATCGTCCTCTAGTGCAATCAAAAGGACCCTTATAGCCGTCACACCATTTAATAAGGGCCCTAGGACTAAACCATCGCAAACTCTGGTCACTAAAGATAAGGCGGAATCAAAACCAGCTTCTAATATTCCCGTGTTGCCTTCTACAGGAGTAAGCACCACTACTAAGGCTCAAAGATATAAGCTTAAAAGAAACAAGAAGAATGATAGGATCTTGCCCCCATCTAGTAGTCAAGAGAAGAAGAAAATAGAAGCCCATCCTAGGAATGTTATTTCTGTTTTGAATAAAAAGAATCATGTAGCTAAACCTAAAGGCTCTGCGGTTGTGCAGCGTTCTAAGCCTACTGTGAATTCTAATTTGAAATGTTGGAATTGCAATGAATGTATGTTTTCTAGTCGTCATGATTCTTGCCTTATTGACCATGTGAATGAGATGAATTCCCGGAAAAATGGATTAGAATGGAAACCGACTGGGAAAGTGTTAACCCAAGTTGGTTGGTTGTGGCGCCCCACTGGTAGAACTTTCACTATAGTAGGAAATATGTGCCCTTTAACTAGGATCACTCCAACTGAAGCGAAGAAAGCGTGCCCTTTAACTAGGAGTACCAAGGCTACCAAAACACAAGCGTGTCCTTTAACTAGGAACACCGACACTACTATAGGAACCAAGTGCCCTTTAAATAGGTATACTCCCACTGTAGTGCCAGCGAATAATCCAAAACCTAAGAAAGTTGGAACAGTAAAACCTGTTAGTGCTAAAACTCACATTAGAAAACGCAGGAAATCTAAGGGTCACACAAATGTTAGCAATTCTGATAATTTTATATTTGTATCTGCTAACACTCCGGAACCAATAGTTTCCAATGCATTGTCTACTGTTGTTATTGAAAACAGGTGGTCCAAATTGTTCTCTGGTATTTGGACTCTGGTTGCTCCAAGCATATGACCGGAGATCGCTCTCAGCTCAGAAATTTCGTCAGCAAGTTTCTTGGTACGGTTCGATTTGGAAATGATCATATTGCAAAGATAATGGGTTATGGTGAATATCATATTGGGAATGTTATAATTTCAAGAGTGTATTATGTGGAAGGTCTCGGTCACAACTTATTTTCTGTGGGACAATTTTGTGATGCAAACCTAGAAGTTGCTTTTCGAGAGCATACCTGCTTCATACGTAATTTAGAAGGGGTTGATTTATTGAAAGGTACTCGGGGGAATAATTTGTATACTTTGTCTCTACAAGACATGATGGCCGCTTCTCCAGTATGTCTTCTCTCCAAAGCATCGAAGACTAAGTCATGGTTATGGCATCGACGGTTATCTCATCTTAACTTTGACGCTATTAATCATTTGGCGAAAAACGAACTTGTTCGTGGTCTTCCTAAACTTTCATTCCACAAGGATCATTTGTGTTCCGCGTGTACAATGGGGAAAAGCACTAAGAAATCATACAAACCCAACACGGAAGACACCAACCAAGCGAAACTTTATTTGTTGCATATGAATCTTTGTGGGCCAATGCGTGTTGAAAGTCTTAGTGGCAAAAAGTACATCCTCGTAATTGTTGATGATTACTCACGGTTTACATGGGTGAAATTTCTTACAACAAAAAATGAGGCACCTAAATTCATCATCGGATTTCTCAAGACGACTCAAGTGCGTCTCAACACTACCGTCTGACGCATTCGTAGAGATAATGGAACCGAATTTGTGAATCAAATCTTGCGTGATTATTATGAAGAAGTTGGCATATCTCATGAAACATCCGTTGCACGCACTCCACAACAAAACGGTGTCGTTGAAAGGCGAAATCGCACACTTATGGAAGCTGCTCGAACGATGTTAATTTACGCAAAGGCTCCATTGTTTTTATGGGCAGAAGCAGTATCTACAGCAGTGTACACCCAAAACCGGTCACTAATTCGTAAACGCCATGGTAAAACACCTTATGAGCTTCTCCATGGAAAAGTACCAGATTTATCATATCTTCATGTATTTGGTTCTCTTTGCTATCCAAATAATGATGGTGACAATTTGGGAAAACTTCAACCAAAGGCTGATATTGGTATTTTCATTGGTTACGCACCCGCAAAGAAGGCATACCGAATCTACAACCGTAACTCTCGCAAGATCCTCGAAACTATGAATGTTGATTTTGATGAGCTGACAGCAATGGCTTCTGAGCAAAGCAGTTCTGAACCCGCACTTCATGAAATGGGACCCAGTAATATTAGCTCTGGTCTTGTCCCAAATGACCCTACTTCATCATCATTTATACCACCCACTAGGAATGAATGGGATACGTTGTTTCAACCGTTCTTTGATAAATTCTTTACTCCTCCAAGTATTGTTGCTCCAGAACCTGAGGTAATAGCTCCGGTAACCGAAGTTGTCGCTCCAGCAACCGAAGCACAATCAGACACATCTGCATTAAATGCATTTTAAAGTGTTATGCATTAAAAGTTTCAAGTCTTTGAAAGACTTTGTCATTGTTCATGCTCTTATAACATCAAAAGATTTATAAATTAATGATTATAGATCGATAAAAAACCTTCACTCTTGTTTGTGGAGACTGGATTTAATTTATTTTGTGAGAAAATTCTGGTAATGTGTGTATAAAATTAAAAAAAAAAATATATCTTAATTAAAATTTAATCACTAAATTTTTATTAATTATCTCATTTTTGTAATTTTTTGTTTTTTATAAATTTAACACATATATTTTTATGTCATTTTTTTCTCATTCAAATCTCTTAATCAAATTTTTATTTTTCAGCTAAATTTTAAAAAATAATTTATTTTTATTATTTTTAAAAATCTTAAGAAATATTTGATTTTAGGATTTTGCTAACAGCAGCCCTATGAGTGTTTTAAAAGTTACCATAATTAAAAATTTACATTTAATTAACATAACTTTTTTATATTTAAATACCATAATTCAAAATTTAACATTTAATTACAATAAATTATTCCATATTTAACTACACTTACTATCATTTAAATATGTATAAACATAAAAATAATGAGTTTATTGAATGCTATTTTACATAAATAATAAGTCTTAAAAAAACCCATATGACTGTTGTTAGCAAAACCGCTAATTAAAAAGAAAAATTTTTGGTTCTTATTATTTTTTAAAGGGAGATTTACATGTATATCCTTGCTTAAGTTCAATATTACATGAATATCTTTTGCATTTACATATATATCATTCTCATTTTTTTAATTACATTAATCTCCTTTTCAAACTTTTATAATTACATAAGTATCCTTTTTAAACTTTTAAATACTCATATATCTTCAAAAAATAATTATAACGTAGCTAATATTAATTTTAAACTTTAAAATTATTATTTGACTTCTATTTATCTTTTATATTTATCGTAATTACAATCTTCATACATACTTTTTAACCTCAACTAATGAATAAATATGAATTACGGAAAATTATATATAGATATGAAAATAATGTATTACAAATATGTATTCATTTTTTTATATTTATTTTTTGCGTCGGGTAATTAAAGACCATGTTGATTTTTAAATATATGTATAAGAACTATAAATGTTTGGAAAAGTATTGATATAAGTATAAATGTTTGTGAAGGATATTGATGTAATTATAAATGTTTAGAAAATGATATTGACTTAATTACAAAAGTGAGAATAATATTTATGTAATACTGAATTTTCGGAAGGATATATATAAATGCCTATTTTTTAAAATTTTAATTTTTTTTTAATTAGTGTAGTATTAAAGTGTGAAGTTTTGGGGGGGTGTTTCATAACATAAAGAGAGAAATCAAATAATTTCATAAACTGGTATCACAAGTTCACAAAACAACACAAATCTGAGATCCTCAGTCACAACAACATAAAAAACCCAGGTAACCAATCATTTATTAATTACATAAGTGTTTTTTTTCTTCATTTATTTATTCATCAATCACTAGTATATATATATATATACCTTTTAGGATTTAAACAAGTTAAGGATTAGAATGTCGTCATCTGTACAAGAATACCTAGAGAAACACCTTTTATCCCGTAAGATCGAAGACGCAGTAAACGCAGCCGTTCGGGCGAAAACCCCTGACCCGGTTTTATTCATTTCCAATCATTTAAAAAAAGGCGTTCCCTCCGTTATCACTAAGGTCAAAGCCAGGCAGATTTTAGATAGCCGTGGCGTCCCCACTGTTGAAGTTGATTTGTTTACGAATAAAGGACTCTTTCGCGCTTCCTCGCCTAGTGCTTCCTCCTCATCGGCAGCTGGACTTGTGTATGAGGCTGGGGAGCTGCGGGATGGTGACAAGGCTGCGTATCTTGGGAATGGGGTCACTAGGGCGGTTAGGAATGTTAATGAGAAGCTGGCTCAGGCGATTGTTGGGATGGATCCGACTCTTCAGAGCCAGATTGATCAGGCTATTATTGACTTGGATAAAACGCAGCACAAGAAGGTCGGTACCTTTCTTTTGTATTTTTTTTCTTTCAATTCAACATTAATAATGCATAGCTTGGCTATTAACCTATTTTCTTTTCATTGTTGTCCAGGGTGAACTAGGAGGAAATGCAATATTAGCTGTGTCAATTGCTGCTTGCAAAGCCGGAGCCGCTGAGAAAGAGGCATGCAATTTATTTCATGTTTAGTCAAAATATCATGTTAAGCAATACTTCACTCGTCTTTTTTAGTAATAATGATAATAAGAATGGGAGTTGTTTTCCGCAGGTTCCACTTTACAAACACATTGCTGATATATCGGGCAGAGGAAGCAGCCATGTTCTTCCTGTCCCTGCCTTCACACTAATAAGTGGTGGCAAACATGCTGGAAACAATTTGGCTATAAGAGTAAGCTGCTCCCTGCTGGTTTCATGTTATCGTTTATAATCTGGACAGTTCAATACTTATTTGTTGTATCAATTGAATTGAATTAGGACATAATGATTCTTCCAATTGGAGCAAAGAGATTTGAAGAGGCAATGCAAATGGGCTCTGAGACGTATCATCACTTAAAGGTGCCTTCTTTTCACCTACTTTGTCACTATCAGTCCAACTACTAGCTATAAGTAGTAACAAGCACCAGAATACGACATGAAAATTGTTAATGGAACATTTCCACTTATAATGATCCTTATACAAGAATAACTAGATTGTGATGCCCATCAATTTGTGCTTAAGATCAGTGTAGCTGTTTTGCCCCTGATGTTAGATAAAAGATAAATAAATCCATAAGGAAGAAGTTTGTTTTGTAAGGCTTTTAATTGCTCAGTGATGGCTTTTGGGTGTATGCTGAGTGGTGAACCGATGATAGGTTGGGTTATGATGAAGTTAATGTCAGTTATAGTAACTTTGGGATGAAGTCAACGTCAGTTTATCTTTATTTTTTGTTTCTATCAGTGTTTGAACAGCTTTGGATGAATAGAAAACTATACTATTGTGTGATGCACAGCCTGAATTTGTTATATGATGGAGTTTAGGTTGTGTTTTAACTGTTCTTTTCATATGCAGGCCATTATTACAGAGAAATACGGTGCACAGGGATGTAATGTTGCTGAAGATGGCGGTCTTGCTCCTAACGTCTCCAGGCATGTTGCTCACTAATATCATATGATCTTTTAAATGATCTGTTGCCTTGGTTTTAAAAAGCGAGAAGCGGTCCGTTGCGCTAAGGGTCCGAAGCGAGAAGCGACGGGCGATGAGGCAAAAGCGCACGCCTCTCGTAGGCGAGGCGCTTACTTTGCACACAATGATTGCGACTTTGTTAAAACCCATAATTCAAACTCTTTGAGCTTAAATGTCATTTTTAGACTAAGAAAAGTCCAAATCTCATTTTTAGAACAAACATTTAAAAGTACACTCAAACCGTTTGAGTTTAAATGTTATTTTCAGAACAAAAAGCACTTGAGGTGGTAAAAAAAAAAAGCACCGCCTCCAATCGATTTTTGTAACGGCTGCGCATCAGGGGTTCCGAGGCGATGACCCCATTGCCTCGCCTCGCCTCACGCCTTAGGCGTAAAAAGGCGCGCTTTTTAAAACCAAGTCTGTTGCTGATATTGGGACTCTGATTTGCAGCTTTAAAGATGGACTAGATCTTGTAAAGGAGGCAGTTGACAGAACAGGCTATGGTGATAAAATTAAGATTGCAATTGACGTTGCTGCTACTGATTTCTGCAAAGGTAATGTTTCTTATTCTTTACAACGTGTCAACATTTTTTGCTGATCACATGAATGAGTTGAAACTTGATATTTATATTCTCTGTATCAGGTACAAAGTATGATTTAGATTACAAGTCTCCTAATAAGTCGGGACAAAACTTCAAGTCAGGAGAAGATATGGTTGAAATGTACAAGGAACTATGTAGAGGTATATAACTATGTTAACAAAATAGATTTGTCACTATGTTTAATGCTTCATGCAACTACATATAATGTTAATGACAGCGATTCTTTATTTTTTGTCGTTTCCTGGGTGTCAGACTATCCTATTGTGTCTATCGAGGATCCATTTGACATGGAGGACTGGGAACAAGTCAAGTATTTTTCTGAGCTTGGAATTTGCCAGGTTTGTTCTTGAATGCTTGCTATGGTGGTTCTAATGTTGTTTTTTGGTCAGTGCCACCGCCAATTATGCTTGTTTCCACCTTGTGTAAGTTAGATTGAAATGGATAGGAAACATTCTCATTGGGAAAAAATCATGTTTTGTCTGCACTAAAAGGCCATAAATATTTTCATTAGGAAATCAATTTGATCTACATTAGATGCGATTGAGGCCTTTTTCCTCTAGGTTAAATATCACGCTAAAACATGAAGTACTAAATTGGAGGTAGATATCAGTCACATTCACATTCAGTTTGACACTTCATATACGTTGGATTTCAACAAGCCTGAGCATGTTAGCTTGAGTAGAGCGCTAATTCAGCTTCTAACAAGTCTCATGCGCTTGTACTTGTCTAAATCATTGTTAAGCACTCTATGTCGCTTGTTATTTTGGATCATAATTAAATTTACCCTGCACTCGGTAAATTCAGTCCTATGTAAAATATTTGAAACATACAACTTTAAAAGATCAAGTTTGGCCCGCAAGACTAAAAAGAATCCAATCTTTGTAAATTGACAATGCTATGGGCATAATTGTAGGAACCACGAGCATAATTCTTACTCAAGCTGATCTATGTTATATAATATAATCACCAAGTGATTACTAGAAACAATATGAAACCATTAATGTAAGTAATTGTTAATTGCTTTCATGAACAAGTAACAATTACTTCGAATTCCAAAAACCATTTCCTCAAGAAAGCCATCAGTATCCAATATGAAAGCAGTGACGATACACTACCAGACACCTGTGAGTCAATGGGTAGCAAGTCTCATTCATTTCCATGTACAGAAAGTAATCATTAGTCAGAGGATGAAGAGAACGATATGGACGAATTTCACCGTAAACATGGATTTCCAGTAGCTAAACGCATGATTTTTTTTTACCATCTGATAATCTGAAGTGCCCTTCGCTTACTCTTGTAGGATAATATATAACTGTCCGCTTCACATACAAATTGGAATCAATGCCTCTAATAGTTAAAACTGATTTTGGCAAAGATGGTAAAATATTGGGTGTTCTCTTTGGTGAATACAACACACATTAGGAAATATTAAGATATTAACAGTCGTATTATAGTCGTCTAGGGTTTACTCTCAGTTTTTTTAACCATGATTTGAAGTTCAAGTATCCGTGATTCTCATTCCCACTGTAACTTCAGTATGCAGTTCTTGTATGTGTAGTTTAAACTAGGGCTGAGCATGGCAGACCCAAAACCGACCAGGACCGGAAAGCCGGACCGGACCAAACCGTAAATTTTCGGTCCGGGGTTAGGACCATTTCGGTCCTCGGTCGGTCCAGTCCGGTTCGGTCTTACCAAAAATCTCCTCAATTTTGCCTAATAGGACCGGTCCAGGACCGAACCGGACCGGTCCAACCCGGACCGGACCGGACTATTTTGCTCCGGTCTCGGTCCGGGGTTTCAGACTATTTCGGTCCTCGGTCCGGTCTTGGTCGGTCCGGTCCGGTCCTGGACCGATGCTCAGCCCTAGTTTAAACAAGAAGTTATTTTGTAATGTACTGAATGTGTCTATTGCAATTCGGGATAGATGACCACGGGGCATAGTCATAGATAGTTAAAGGTTAACATGATGCAGAACATCTGTTCTGCCATATAGACGTACCAACATGGTTGAGCTTAAGCTTTGGTAGGGGAAGAAAGTGCTATATAGAAGTTACTAACCCAATTCTTGTCAACTGAGTGGTTATGATTTTAATTTAGTTCTCTTTTTTTTTTTACATTCATAAACTTCTGCCTAACTGTCGTGCATGCTCAATTTTACTTTTTATATGCAGGTTGTAGGAGATGGTTTGTTGATGTCAAATTCGAAGCGTATTGAGCGAGCCATCCATGAGCATGCTTGTAATGCCCTGCTTCTTAAGGTACACAGTGATTTGTAAATTCCTATGTTTTAAAATGGTGAAGTTGCGGCCCTTTAGCACTTCCTTTTACAAATTAGTATCTTTTGTTTGCTTGCTACTGATTTGTAAATTCCTATGTCTTAAAATGGTGAAGTTGCAGCCCGTTGTTACTTGTTGGTCAACATAATTTGTATCTTTTGTTTGCTTGCTACTGATTAGTTAAAGCCTTAAAGGTACTTACCCTATTGTGGACCACAAATTAGTGCATGATACCTATAAAATTTCTTAAAGAAAGATTAAAAAACATCAATGTGGCTCTCACCGACAAGTAGAGCCTTTAATATTGTGGAAAATTTCGGAAAAAAGGTGAAGAAAGTCTTATCTTAATGAAATAGTTTCCGTGATATTGTGTTTACATTTGTTAGCATATGTGCAAATTATAAGGCTTGTATTGTGCAATGTAGGTGAACCAAATTGGGACAGTGACCGAAGCAATTGAAGTAGTGAAAATGGCAAAGGATGCACAATGGGGAGTCATAATATCACAAAGAAGCGGGGAAACCGATGATTCTTTCATTGCTGATCTTTCGGTTGGTCTTGCCACGGGTCAGATAAAAGCAGGCGCACCTTGCCGTGGAGAGCGGTTGGCCAAGTACAATCAGGTAATGTTTTCATATCTTATGTCTATACTGTCGCCAGCTCCTTTTTTTTGGTCTTGGGATATGAAGAAGTAAACTAGTTCCCTCATGCTCCTTTCCAAGTTTAGTAAAACAGTTACCATTTGTTATATCTAGAAATGGCAATCCGTGACCATTTACTTGCGAACAGCCGATGTGACATGTCGTTGATAATGTTGAATAGGCCTCACAAATTAATTATTGTGATTAGATTTTGTTCGCTTTGAGGCATATATCTCCACTTTGGTGATTTCTTTAATTGTTTCCTGATTCTTGGATACCTTCCAAACACAAAATTTGTATGGTTTATTTTTTTTTTTTCCTATCCAAAAGATCATAGATCATTTGAATTGTTTTTTAGAACCGCTAATACACGCTTACTCTAGTCTACACAGTGGCGGGCGCAGGAATATAGAAAGTGGGGGGCAAACAAATATTTTTTGGACGGTGACATCAAAATATGGAAAAAAATTAGTATCGAAATGATAAATCGGGTATTTTTACTTAAAAATGAGGGATTTATAAGGTGTTAGACAGTTGAATATTGGGTTTTAATATGTAAGTGGGGGCAATTTGGTAATGGGTGGGGGACACTTTCGAAAAATTCTCAAAATCAAAAATAATTTACACTAAAATCTCATCTTGTCTGGCTAGCCGTGGAAGGCACCGGCACCGCCCCCACACCTTAAACGTGTGTCCGCCCCTGAGTCTACATGCATGTCCACAACGTGACTCGAACCCTCTCTTTAAAAGATCATTTGAGTTGTATTTCATTTTTACTTGAAGACCAATTTACTTTCCAACTTTTTTAGATACTCATTTGATTTTATTTCGTCAGTTACTCAGAATCGAAGAAGAGCTTGGTGATCAAGCGAGTTATGTTGGTGAGGACTGGAGGCATTCATGATAAAACGAAGCTCTCTTTTTAAATTTATAGTTATTTATGATCAAGCGAGTTATGTTTGTGGGATGCATTATAACTTTTGAGTAAGAAGTGATAGTTGAAGGTTTTGCATATGTGAAAGTGTGGATTAGGTGTACAACAGATGGTGCGACCATGTTTAGTTATGTTCGATTCTCTGCTCAACATTCAATACATATTCGTCTGAGATCCTATCAGTGGCTTCGGATAAGTTGGTTTAGGCTAAATGAGTTCAAGTACCATAACTAACCGACGTAAAACAGTGGATATAGAATTTGGTGAAGTTTTCTTTATGCAACCTTCATTGTAGATATGTGTCTCACCTACCAGGTGAGATGATTCACGTACGTCCGGTTGGGCCTCTTCAAAAAATGTCAATGAGTCGGGTTATTCGGGTTGAAATTTCAATTCGAGTTAGTCGGGTATTATATTTATTTCTAATTCAGGTTCAGGTCAACCCGATTGACCCGATATAGATTTTTTATTTTTTTTTATTTTAAAATTTAAATTTAAGATAAATTCTATTAAAAAGGTAAAAACAGATTTAAATTTTTTTTCCCCAAATTCGGGTTGACCCGAGCTCGACTAGACTCGGCCCGACTCGACTAGACCCGACTTGAATAAACCTGAACCCGAGTTCAAAACCCAAATTCAACCTGACCGAGTAAAGCCGAATCCGACCAACCCATACTTGATTCCCACCACTAACCATATGTAGACATTTTGAAAGTATGTTAACCCAATTTTGGATTTTTGTTTTGTTTTTGTTTTTGTTTTGTTTTTGAGTATGATTTCTAAGCATTTTACCAAATACACACATACTTTCTTGTTCAGCAAAATGTTCAAATCCCAAAATTTACATTGATATCTCTTGAATTTACATTTACTACTTGCAGTGTATCCTTGATACATATAAAAAACAGCATATGGAAAAGATACAATGCTTGTATTATCCGAAAAGGAATGATGATGACCAAAAACTCTTACTTGGTATTCTTAATTTCTAGTTTCTTAGAACAGGACAATATAGTAAAAACCAAATACAAAAGAACATGATCCAAGAGCGAAAGCACGATCAAGAATCTTCATTTCTAGTTGCTGCTGACACTGCTGTCACCACCATCAGTGATCACCTGCACACGACGAGTTCAAAAGATATTATATACGCAGAAATCAAACAATCACAAGAAGAAAGATTACTAAAACATGGATCTACGAAAAGATAAAGGTCTCTACGCATCTGTTTACATGGCTTTCAATTACAAAGATTATAGTTAACAACTGAAACAAGTGAAGCTGTACGGTTCTGCCAAATACTGTTTCTAAACCAACACAAACCCAAAAGAGAAACAAGCTAATCCAGACACCCTCATATAGTTCGCTCTCACACTTCCAGACGCTAAATATGTCTTCACCAAATGCTATTAAAACTAAAAATGCATCAGTGAATGTATCTGTGGCCATTGATGAACCTATGGCTTCTGACCTAGTGAAGTATCATAAGTTCAGATCTCAGATAATGGCAACACGGACCCACTTCTAGGCATATCCATAAATTGTGTAAATCGTTGGTTCATAGCTCATACACAATCCTATTCCCATTCCACCATATGTCGTAAAACCTAGTCCTATGTGATTCCAGTTAACAGACCAAACAGCACCTAGATACAAGAAAACGTTTAAAACGAGCAAGAGAGAAGAGAAACCTTGTTTGCTGACGAAGGAGCATCGCATATTAGACGCATTCTCTTGAGAAAGAGCATATTTCTTTAATCTCTCTATCGGGTTGGCATTCCTAAAAAACAATATAAGAAACTTAAGAAACAAATTTAGTTCAGACATGCATAAGATACGTAGCAAGGTCAGAAGATAGATTATAAACCTTGAAATGCCCAACTGATAGACGCGATGATCCATTCTCTTCCAAAAACAAGGCGTATAACACATACAACGACGCCTTATCTTGAAAAATCTTAAGCTTTTGAATCTCTTGAAACTCGGCAGCGTGGTCATCGCAAAATTCAATCTACATCACATACACACACATCTAAATTCCAGATATAGGGGTGTTTGGATTAGCTAATTTGATGGGCTTGTCGGCTGAAGTTGATAAGCCCACGTATAAGCACGAATAAAAAAGAAAGGGACATACATAACGAATCCAAACTTTAAGAAAACGATACTTAAAAGTCTTTATCTGCTTCAATCTTACTGTCAAAAACTGAATTACATTAAAAAACAACAACACACAATTGAATTGAAATGATCTCTGACATATATTTTCATTATCAAGTTGAAATAAGTTTGAAATAAAGCAAAACCAAGTTTTAAGAGAATAAGTTCTTTACCACTGTCATCCGAAAACATCTGTTACAACAACGAAATGCTCAACTGATAGACACGATGAGCCTGCATCACCGCCCCCATTCTCTTCCAAAAACAAGGCGTATAGCATATACAAGTGATTTTAAGCTTTCTTATCGCAAAATTCAACCTATCACACACACAGACACACATTAAAATTCCAGATGTGCAAAATAGGGTGTTTGGTTTAGCTAATTTGATGGGCTAATCTAAAAATAAGGTAATTGAAAGACGAATAAAAAAAAGTGACATACAGAAGAAATCCCGCCAGATTATTCTTAAACTTGTTGACACACTGAGAAACAAGGTCTTGGTATAACCCTTGATTCTTATCCTTGGCGGCTGCTTCAATCTTACTGTCAAAATAAAACTGAATTACATTAACACACAATTGAATTGAAATGATCTCTTGACATATATTTTCATTGTCTCCTTTATTTCATCTATTTCAATGTTTATCGTTGCTAAGAGAGATCATTCTTAAAAGTCTTAAGACGTATATTTTCATTACCAAGTTGAAATAAACCAAGTTTTAAGAGAATAAGATCTTTACCAAAGTAGTATTCCGAAAACATCTGTTGCAACAACGAAGGCATAACGACATAACTGCCATGGCACACACCACACCCTCCTTTCTTTCCGAAAACTCATCAGCTGAAATATGTTTAGTTTTAATGGGGGAGATCTGATTGGTGTATCTAAATGATGGATGGTTTGTTTGACGGCTGTGAATTAGAGTTAGGGTTTTGAGTGGAGATATATGATGAGAGGTGGATTTATATATGGCTTTGTGAAACCCTAATTTTAACTATTGTCCGGTTCAAAATCAAACCGAACTAAAAAAACCGGAATCAAATTGGTAATCAAAACTAGGGCTGAGCATTTGGACCGTCGGACCGGATCGGACCAGAAAACCGGACCGGACCGACCCGGACTGGATCGGACAAATTCAGTCCGGTCCTCGGTCCAGGGTTTTGGACCATTTCGGTCCTCGGTTCGGTCTTACCAAAAACACGTGAATTATGTTTAATAAGACCGGACCGAAGACCGAACCAGACCGACCCGGACTGGACCGGACCATTTCGGTCCAGTCTCGGTTCGTGGTTTTGGACCATTTCGGTTCTCGGTCCGGTCCGGTCTGATCCGGACCTGTTGCTCAGCCCTAATCAAAACAAATCGAAATTGAATGAAGACCAAAATTGAAACGAAATCGAGAAAAAACAAAACAAATATATAGTGTATATTGGTTTTAACCCGAAACTGAATTAAACCGAACAAAACCGAAATAAATATGAAAAAACCATAATATATTTTGGTAGGGGAGTGGTTGACTACTTGACACCAAAAAAGTGACCAAGTGACGCCGCTGGTACTTTTTTATATATTTTTAAAAAAATTATTGTATCGATAAACTTTAGTAAATAAGAAAACATTTTATTGATAAAGAAAACATTACGATAACAAAACGTCACGTAAAAAACATAAAACGTAGACTAGTTAAACATTATAATTTATTCATTACGGTTGTTTAGATGCTCCATAAGATTTTGTCGACGTTGTTCCGCAGCTTCTCTCTAACGGGGTATGTATCTCTGCGTCTTTTTCGGACCCGATCTCGAACCTCTATAACACAAAGTTAGGTATTTTTCATATCTCTGGTAACTCTGGGCGTGTCTCCACATCGCCTTGGAAGTACGGCTCGTAAAGATCATAAGTGTTACGAGTGTTTGGATTCATAGTGGTGTTTTTGAAAGAAAACTATGTATTGGTGAAGTAGAAAATATACTTGAAATGATATAAAAAAATAAAAAATAAAACTGAATTACATTAACACACGAATTTAATTCAATTCAATTCAAATGATTTAATTTAAAAAAAGGTTACTATACCCACCCTAGAAAAATTGGAAGAGGATATTCTGCTGCCATTTTTGGATATGGATATGATATGGCGGATGAACGGTGGATTCAGGCGATGGTGGCTGCTGGAATTGATGAAGGTGAAGAGAGGATTTCAAAATGGTGGCTAGGGTTTTTATGAGTTCAAACCCTAATGTTTTTTATTTATATTAAATAAAAATATGTTAAGTGGTTAATATTTAGGGGCTGATTTTGTAAATATAACTAATAGTTTGGGACTCGTTTTCGATAGTTAACGGATGATTCAAGACACGAAATTTTCGTCATTGCGTTTCAAAAGGTTTTTCTTATGAAAATTAGTACTATTTACTTACAATCGTTTCGTAATATTTTATAAGTTTATCTAAAATGTTGATTATTTATCGATTATCATGGATAATTATTGTTTTAAGAAAAATAGAATTTACTTTAATTATTCTCGATTTTAACATCCGTTATAAAAATGAAAATAATAAATAATTTAATAAATTCTTTTATCAGATATCTCTTAATAATTAAATATAAATTTCATTTGTATCGCGTTAGTTCTCAGATTTGCGTAGTATCTTCCAATTTACCAAATAAACTCTCGTTTTCAAATAATATAACTTTGATATCTCTCAGGAATGAATTTCGATTAATAAATAATATAAATTATCATTATTTAAAGTATAGAAAATTCCTGGTTGTCACTGTCTATCCGCGTTATTTGGAGTTTCGTCCTCGAAACTCGGTATTTGTTACCCAGTTAAAAGTGTCGAGACGGGGAAATACGAGGTTGCACCCCACTGTTAGGTCAAACATATTTAAGTTTGCTCACTTATAATCCTAACAGTGAGCTTCTATAGCTATTAAAGCCTAAGATCTACTTTTACACCAAAAACCTAAGATCTACTTTTACACCAAAAACCTAACACCAAAACACTAAAAATAACCAACTGTGGACACACAAAGGGGTCTGCTGATCTTTAAAGCCTAACAGTGAGCTTCTATAGCTATTAAAGCCTACCAAAAGCTCTCAAAACCCAACTACCAGATAATGCACAAGTGTACTACCCTATATTCTAACAAATGGGCCAAAATCCAAACCACAACACTTGAAAACAAGGTCAAAAACCTTGTTGGTGCTATGGCAGACAGAAAGTTGGTGTCTGCTGGTTTAAATGGCTGACAGTGGACTTCTATGGGCTCTACAAGCCACAAAAGTTATCAAACCCAAACTAACTTAAATTCTAATTATGGACTAATATTAAAGCTTTATATCGAAAAAACAAGGTCACAAAAGACCCATGTAGTCACTGTATGGTGCCTTTTGCTGATGCAATTGGCACTACAGTGGGCTTTGGTAAACTTAAACCTCAACCAAATTGCACACAAGACCACCAATCACAGGATTAAGCCCTAGACTACCTAAGAAGTATCGATTAACAAATTCACAAGCCAAAAAAATCACACAAATCTCCTAAAATACCTACTGTGATAGAAAAAGGGGTTGTTTGCTGTAACAGTGGACAACAAAGGCACTATTGAACCACCAAAAGCCACAAAAACTAAAATACCAGATAATCTAGGGCTAATACTATCCCTAAGCTATTTGTAAACCAAAAATAAAGCTACAATACTCAAAAACCAACCCAAATCACCCTGCTGTTGGTTCTAGCAGACAAAATGTGCTTTGTTAAATAGGCGTATGATACTTCAATCGTAATGTCAGGGCATAACCCCATTGCATTGTTTATATAAAGTATTACTGGTTTATATGCTTTGTACTTGTCTATTAGCCCACCCAAAATAAAAGACCCTGCCCACCATGGGGTTTGAACCTATCGTCACATACTCAAGTGTGGCCACTTTCAAGGTTGTTTGCACCTAGCATGAATCCAGCTTTATATATGTAATAATTAGCAGTTGAATCCAACATGTGGGTAAATTCGAATGCACAAACTTGCTAATAAACTCGAATGCGTAAAGAACTCTAGCTAAATTTCAACTCATAGAGATTTTGATGTTGATGAAGTAGTGCATTTTGAGTCTCAAAAGTCAAAGCACAAATGTTCCATACATTTTGCCAAAAAAATGGACTTTCAGAAGTCAAAGCAAAACAGTTTCTACGTGTCACATCTTTTTACCTCTTGAAATGACAATGTCCCCATACGGTTTCTGCTGTTGTATGTTTATAAAATCTAAGAGTCGCCAAAACTGCAGGTTCCAAAATGTGAGTATTAGCACTATTTAGTACCAGGTCTGATAAAATAAACGTGCGGCCGTGTTCCTTTTGAATCCCCTTGCAATTTTGTTAATACATTTAGTAGGTCCTCGTTTGCGAAAATATGACTTCAATATATTCCCCAAATATAACTTATACTATCACATATCATAAGATGCAATTCACAAGAGCATGATTCAGTTTGATGATAACTTATTATGGGCTTATTGCAGTGTTGGTATACCATGAAATTTATGATTCCTAACGAAATATTAATGTGAAAATTCATATAGTTTCTCATGTTACCTGGCTTCATTATTCGTTTGATTTGATGGACAAATCGAGTTGTGTGTTTTTTGAAAAAATATGTAAGATATAACCATTTTGGCTATGATTCCTTGTTACAAAAATATACTAGATGTAGTAATTAAAAATATACATATTGGAGGTATGTTGACACGATTACAACGAAAAAACCTTTTCTGGAGATGCTCACTAAAAGACCAACAATCGAAATATCTTGCTCCTACACTATTTTTAGACACTACTTATCAAAGCTCTAGTGAGATGTGACACTGAAAAAACAGTTATGATAGCTTGGTTCCAGTTTCATATGATATTGAATCTTACACCAGAAACAAACTTAAAGATGAAACTGCACGTCTTCTTATGAACCTCTGATAGGGTGTGAATCTAATTAATGATAGCAAAATGCTTCTTTCAGGCATAAAGCGTTGCTATGATGCTAGTGATGGAAATATAGTTCAATTGTCGAATCATAACATACTTTGTCGTCGCCACTCTCCTCTCTCTTCCTTTTATATCCTCGCATGCACGTGCCTTAGTTGTTGCTGCTGTCACCACCACCAGTGATCACCTGCACACAACGAGTTCAAAAGATATTATATACGCAGAAATCAAACTATCACAAGAAGAAAAATTACTAAAACATGGATCATCGTTGCGCGCCTGTCCTCTTGTTTATGAATTGTGCAATGGAACAAGATAACAAACTACGAAAAGATAAAGGTCTCTACGCAACTGTTTACATGGCTTTCAATTACAAAGATTATAGTTAACAATTGAAACAAGTGAAGCTGTACTGAAGCAAGGCCCGGTTCTGCCAAATACTGCTTCTAAACCAACACAAACCCGAAAGAGAAACAAGCTAGTCCAGACACCCTCATATAGTTTGCTCTCACACTTCCATACGCTAAATATGTCTTCAGCAAATGCTATTAAAACTGAAAATGCATCAGTGAATGTATCTGTGGCCATTGATGAACCTATGGCTTCTCCAAGTGAAGTATCATAAGTTCAGATCTCAGATACGGACCCACTTTTAGGCATATCTATAGATGATTAAGATAAATTGTGTAATGGGATTGGACATGTAATAAACTAAATATAGGTCAGTGTGTGTTTAGTAGTTTCACTAACGATGGTCATGTTCCTAATATTATCATACTGCTTTTTGGCACTATTCAAGTTGGACATCAAGGATTGCTCTCGCCATATACAACCCCTTACAGTTCGCTCTCAGACTTCCAGACTCGCTTCATATACAATAATACATGTATGTATGCATTCTGACTATGATGATGTGCAAACTTTATCATTTTGGTCCATGCTCTCACACTTCGAGACTCCTAATTGTTTTCGCAAGATTAGTAATTAGTGCATTGTAACACCGGTAGTTTTATTTATAGTATTTCTAACTTCTACCTCGCGTAATTATGTCCCTAGTTCATAGAAAATACACCAGCCATTCATTCTCACATTCACGAAACAAAATCATAAATTCCTAGAGGGAGGAACAACGTTAGCTAAGAAGATCAACACACTATAGCGTAGTCATCGTTTTAGTGATCACCATTAAATAGATAAATCAAGTTATATGTATGCTTAATACATGTATAGTTGTCAAAAAATGATTGATACATGCTTATGGTTAATATTAGCAGCTAAGTCTTTTGATGGTTGAAAATCAAAGTTTAAAATAGTATATGAGATGTTATGGGTTTAAAGCAACAAAGAAAGAAAACAACTATCGTATGTCATTGTTATATTGTTTAGTTAAGAGTTAATGAGTAATTATCTTGGTAAAAAGAGAAAGTGGTAGTCGTTTGAAGTTTTGTAAAATGTCAACAAAAGAATAGATGGAAAGAGTGCTTGAAGACGTTAGTATGTTTATAGGCTGATAAGCAAGTTTTAAATGATTTGAAACATGTAGCTGTTATGAGACTTCCATATGTGATCATGATTTATATTAGCAATCACAAATAGTAAGAACATAATGAATTAAAAACTATAACTCACAAGAAGCTTGACATACAAAATGGGTTGACGCCAATGGTTCATCAGATTCATGAAATGCTTGTTCTTTAGGGTATTTATCTGATAAATATCACATTTTCTTAAAAGGCCAGTTAACTAGAATAAATATCACTCAAATTCTTTGTTTATTTTCATTTTCTTATAAGGCCAGTTAAATATCACTCAGTAGCTCAACGGTGAACCAGGGCAACCTACCGAAGCCTAGAGTGGGGTCAGCAGGAGCAAATATTTACGGAAAGCAAAACCAAAACAAGTTGAAGTTACCCTTTAAGCAGAGCAAATATTTGCGGAAAGCAAGCATCAACATAAGCATCGCCTAATTACTACTTTTAGGTGAACAATTATCATAATCATTACCCTGAACCGGTGATTCATTGGTTGGAGTTACTAATTAGATAGTATCATTTATGGGTGAAACACATATGAGTTTGATTCGCATAACATTATTATAGGAAATGACATACAAAGTCAAACAGAAACAACCCCTAACATCGCCTAAACAAAAATCAATCGCAATTCGCAAACAACACAGTAAGTCAAATAAGCAATCATAAGGAGCCCCAAATCATTTGCACTCCCCAACTGTCCTAAAAATACTAAAATTAAGCATTCAAAAACATGACTTATATGATAATCAAATCCCAATTCCCAAACAGGAAAACGTTTGAAACAAGGAAAGAAGAGAAACCTTGTTTGCTGACGAAGGAGCATCGCATATTAGACGCATTCTCTCGAGAAAGAGCATATGTGCTTGTTTTAAGGTGTGTATCGGGTTGGCATAGCTAGAACACAATATAAGAAAAGTTAAGAAACAAATTTAGTTGAGACATGCATAAGATAGGTAATGAGATGATAGATTATAAACCTTGAAATGCCCAAGTAATAGACACGATCAGCCTCCATGAACGCCTCATTCTCTTCCAAAAACAACGCGTATACCACATACAAGCACGCCTGAGTTTGACAAATCTTAACCTTTCGAATCTGTTCAAACTCGGCAGCGTGATCATCGCAAAATGCAAGCTACATCACACACACACATAGACACATTAAAATTCTAGTGTCGGATACAAAATAGAATATTTCCTGAAAATTGTACATCTGCAAAAAGCTCTCAGTTTAATAATGCCCAAATTCAGATTTGTCATCAGAATCATAACAAGATGAAAGCAGCATTTTTCCAACATACAACCTACAATCAGCTATACCAACTTCATATGCCGAATACAGGTGCTTACCGAGAGACTGTATCCAACATTTTACAATAAAGGAACCCTCGCCCTCAGAAAACTACATTTGTACAAATAACAACATTTTAAGGGAAAGTTTCGCATTCCAAAACGATATTCCTTGTAGCAAGAAGTTAGAAAATACTCACTCAGGTCTACGCAATTTCAAATTTCGTCCCATTTCCTTGTAAGACTTAACTTTTGAAGCTGCTACACGTGATGGTCTTGAAATGGACAATCTTTTACATTTGTTAGTTGCTTCATCTCCCACCTTTTCTCACGAGAAGGAGCCACTGAATCTGAGTCATCTTGTCTTTTGCCGAGGACCCTATAGAAGAAAATAAAGTTTGCTTATCTGAGTCATCGTTGCTAAGAGAGATCATTCTTAAAAGTCTTAAGACATATATTTTCATTACCAAGTTGAAATAAAGCAAAACCAAGTTTTAAGAGAATAAGATCTTTACCAAAGTAGTATTCCGAAAACATCTGTTGCAACAACGAAGGCATAACGACATAACTGCCATGGCACACACCACACCCTCCTTTCTTTCCGAAAACTCATCAGCTGAAATATGTTTAGTTTTAATGGGGGAGATCTGATTGGTGTATCTAAATGATGGATGGTTTGTTTGACGGCTGTGAATTAGAGTTAGGGTTTGAGAGGAGATATGTGATGAGAGGTGGACTTATATATCGCTTTGTAAAACCCTAATTTTACCTTATAGAAACTATTGCCCTGTTTGTCCGGTTCAAAATCAAACCGAACTAAAAAAACCGGAATCAAATTGGTAATCAAAACTAGGGCTGAGCATTTGGACCGTCGGACCGGATCGGACCAGAAAACCGGACCGGACCGACCCGGACTGGATCGGACAAATTCAGTCCGGTCCTCGGTCCAGGGTTTTGGACCATTTCGGTCCTCGGTTCGGTCTTACCAAAAACACGTGAATTATGTTTAATAAGACCGGACCGAAGACCGAACCAGACCGACCCGGACTGGACCGGACCATTTCGGTCCAGTCTCGGTCCGTGGTTTTGGACCATTTCGGTTCTCGGTCCGGTCTGATCTTTGTCGGTCCGGTCTGGTCCGGACCTGTTGCTCAGCCCTAATCAAAACAAATCGAAATTGAATGAAGACCAAAATTGAAACGAAATCGAGAAAAAACAAAACAAATATATAGTGTATATTGGTTTTAACCCGAAACTGAATTAAACCGAACAAAACCGAAATAAATATGAAAAAACCATAATATATTTTGGTAGGGGAGTGGTTGACTACTTGACACCAAAAAAGTGACCAAGTGACGCCGCTGGTACTTTTTTATATATTTTAAAAAAAATTATTGTATCGATAAACTTTAGTAAATAAGAAAACATTTTATTGATAAAGAAAACATTACGATAACAAAACGTCACGTAAAAAACATAAAACGTAGACTAGTTAAACATTATAATTTATTCATTACGGTTGTTTAGATGCTCCATAAGATTTTGTCGACGTTGTTCCGCAGCTTCTCTCTAACGAGGTATGTATCTCTGCGTCTTTTTCGGACCCGATCTCGAACCTCTATAACACAAAGTTAGGTATTTTTCATATCTCTGGTAACTCTGGGTGTGTCTCCACATCGCCTTGGAAGTACGGCTCGTAAAGATCATAAGTGTTACGAGTGTTTGGATTCATAGTGGTGTTTTTGAAAGAAAACTATGTATTGGTGAAGTAGAAAATATACTTGAAATGATATAAAAAAATAAAAAATAAAACTGAATTACATTAACACACGAATTTAATTCAATTCAATTCAAATGATTTAATTTAAAAAAAGGTTACTATACCCACCCTAGAAAAATTGGAAGAGGATATTCTGCTGCCATTTTTGGATATGGATATGATATGGCGGATGAACGGTGGATTCAGGCGATGGTGGCTGCTGGAATTGATGAAGGTGAAGAGAGGATTTCAAAATGGTGGCTAGGGTTTTTATGAGTTCAAACCCTAATGTTTTTTATTTATATTAAATAAAAATATGTTAAGTGGTTAATATTTAGGGGCTGATTTTGTAAATATAACTAATAGTTTGGGACTCGTTTTCGATAGTTAACGGATGATTCAAGACACGAAATTTTCGTCATTGCGTTTCAAAAGGTTTTTCTTATGAAAATTAGTACTATTTACTTACAATCGTTTCGTAATATTTTATAAGTTTATCTAAAATGTTGATTATTTATCGATTATCATGGATAATTATTGTTTTAAGAAAAATAGAATTTACTTTAATTATTCTCGATTTTAACATCCGTTATAAAAATGAAAATAATAAATAATTTAATAAATTCTTTTATCAGATATCTCTTAATAATTAAATATAAATTTCATTTGTATCGCGTTAGTTCTCAGATTTGCGTAGTATCTTCCAATTTACCAAATAAACTCTCGTTTTCAAATAATATAACTTTGATATCTCTCAGGAATGAATTTCGATTAATAAATAATATAAATTATCATTATTTAAAGTATAGAAAATTCCTGGTTGTCACTGTCTATCCGCGTTATTTGGAGTTTCGTCCTCGAAACTCGGTATTTGTTACCCAGTTAAAAGTGTCGAGACGGGGAAATACGAGGTTGCACCCCACTGTTAGGTCAAACATATTTAAGTTTGCTCACTTATAATCCTTCTCATATTTTAGAATTGTTTTTATCCACTTATGGTTGTTTAGGAAAGTCATGGGTAAAATTGGGATGTATATGAAGGATTCGATAGGTCAATCTAACAAAGCGGCCATCATTCATAGAACAATAGAAGGAAACAATTCGAAGCGAAAAATCTAGAAACTCGTCAACTCTTAAAAGTCGTTAAAGGTTCACCACAGCTAGCTCGGCTCATAATTATAGTCCACCGACAAAAAATACAGTTTAATAAAATACCACTTTTTCAGTTTTTTTCTCTAATTTTGTATATAATGATAATTTTACCTTTAACTAATTAATTTACAACTTTTTTAATATTTGTAATAATAACTTTAAGTGAAAATGTTATGATAAACTTAATTTATATTATGAAACGTAAAAAGTAAATTTTTATCTATTTACTTACCCTCTGATACCTTCAACTATCATAACAATATGATACGGTTGGATTCAAAACAAGAATTCAAAACACAATATAACAATTTGATACAGTCAGTAGCATATAAACCCCACGTGAGTAACAAGAATTCAAAACACAATATGAACTGCATATGATGGATATGATATGACCTCGATGTCTAACTGTGTGACCCCTTAGGCCCAACTACTTTCAATCGTATAAAATAATAACTATGACTTATGCACAACCCAACAAAGATGGCAATTTCATCATACGCTTATATACAAATTTTTATTTACGTTTTACACAAATTTGTATACACACATTTTATGCACGTTTTATACACATACGTTTATAACATGCGTATATAAAAACGTGTGTAAAAATATATGTATAATAAATGTGTGTATTAAAATGTGTATATAAAACATGTGTATAAAAACTAATGTATAAAAACATATATAGAAATGTGTATACAAAAATGTACAAAAAAGACGTGTATAAAAACGTGTGTACAAAAACGTATCTAAAAATGTATATAAAATGTGTGTATAAAACGTGTATATTAAATGTGTGTATAAAAACATGTGTAAAAAACAACAAAGTTTAGTAATTATGTGAACTAATTCGCAATGTTTAGTAACATATTTGTCCAATAACCTGATAAGTTTCTCACCATGATAAAGGGCCCCATAAGTAACCGGTTACGGGTAATCGAGGTAAACTAAATGAACATACTTTTGATGTTTAGTAACCTAAAAAGCAAAACTTTATGGTTCAGTAACCCAAAGTCTTAAAAATAAATTGGTAAATTTAGGTGAACAAAAAGTAAAAGTTGAGTAACTTAAACATCCCTTATAACTTCAAACCCTAAACTAACATACAATTTCAATCTTAATTTTCTATTTACTTTTAGAAGTAGGCAATTAAGTTAAAATAACCAAAACAAATATAGAGTTAACTGCTTTTTTTATCCTCGTGGTTTGATCCATTCTTCACTCTTGGTCCATTTTTCAAATAGTTTCGTCTTTTACCAAAAAACTATAAACGTTACTCACTTTTGGTCCATTTCTAACCATTCCGTCAAATTGGTCAGTCACGTGATCCACATGTGAGGGCATTATTGTCTTCCTATTATTAAGTGAGGATATTAATGTCTTTTACTTTTTCCCGCTTATTAATCGTATCTCATACCCCAAAAGCCAAATACCCGATCATTTCCATACCTAAAAAACACGCACCCATGTTCTATTCATTTGATTGCATAAAAAACAATCAACCCTAAAATGCTTATTAGTGAATGGTCCTTGAGACCTCCTGGGCGTCCGTTTGATCCCTATTCCACATTCAGTAATTAACTCTTCAATTTTGGTTTAGTTAAAATTAGGGTTTTTTATTATTTGGGGTTTTTTTTTTAGAAAATGTATGATTGATGATCAATTTATATTAACTAATCTTTAATTTTATTGCAACAGGTCAACTCCCCACTGTTTTCTCATTGGAGATACACCATGGTGGTGTGCTTAGTAGAAAACATAATCGGGTTTACAATAATGGGAATGTTAGTTGGTTTGATAAAATTGATTCTGATGGTTTTTCTATAGTTAAAGTATTTCAACATGTTAGCTTGCTTAGGTTATAAAAATCAGAAAATAAAGTTTTGGTATAGAGTCCCAAACAAGGACTTAGATAATGGTCGTGTTCCTTTAAGGAATGATAGTGATGTCTTGAAGTTTAATAGGTATGTTACTAGGTTTAAACTGATGAGGTTGTATGTCCTGCACCTAGTTGATGAACCTAAACCAATTGATGTAGAACAAAATGTAGGAGATGAACTGGACCTAAAATTTTGTGACTTAGACCCTTCTGATGTAGAACAAAATGAAAGTGTAGTTGAGGAGAATCCAAATGTAGGGGATGAGTTGGATCAAAATATAGTTGAACCTAGTTCGGACCATGTGGAGGGTAATGAACAGAGCGATGAGAGTGAAGAGAGTGATGACAGTGATTTTGATATGGAATTAGAGGATATGATTAATGATGTTGAGGTAGATTTGGATGAGTTTAGGAAGAGCATTGATAAAAATATTGAATGGGTGGGATGTAATGAATCCCCTATTAAAGACAATGATCCAGTACAAGTAGGATTGGAGGATGTATATTTGGAAGATTTTGATAGTGATAGTGACCTAAATGATGTTGAAAGCAGTAGGAATAAGGCTTTAAAGAAGTTAGCTAAACAACACAAACCTGTGGATGGGTAGATTTATTATGAAAATTTTTATTATGGATAAACCATTCCTAACAAAGATATGATAAAGAATATGGTTACCAAGTTGGTTGTATCTACTAGGAGACATTTGAAGTTGATGTGGATGGTTACCAAGATGTGTGTGTGCTGCTGTTAGGACACCTCAAGCAACTACTCCTGTGCCATCACAAGGTTCTGCAAGTGCTTATGCTAGGCCACCAAGTGCACCTTTTGTCACTCAAAGATACACCAAATGAACTTCGTCAAAGTTGTCCTCATCAAAGAAGAAGTGACTTGTGATTTGCTTTTAAGACTATGTTTATGTCACTTGGCATGTAAGACTTTGTTATTTCCTTTTTAGATTATGTTCTGTTATCTCTTTTGGCATGTAATACTTTGTTAAGACTATGTTTTGCTAAATCATTTGCCATGCCAAAGTTCGGTTTCTTATTAGTTTAGACCTTTGAGTATTTGTCTGCAATAGCCATAAACACAACCAACAACTTTCAACTACCAAAATTACAGTAAAGACTGCAATTTCATTAACTTCATCACCAGTACATGCAAAAGCAATAAAGTCTTTCATTACAACCATTACATCACTGACATAGATAGAAAACAAAGAAAAACGGCCAGCTAAACAATAACAAAATCTTCATTTTTCTTGTTTCAGCAACACTTTGAGCAAGATCCCACTTGTAGTTGATTATTTTAAGTCATTAGTTCAGGAATTATCACCACCTAAATCAGTTGCCATGCTAAATTCGAGTTTCTTATTAGTTTAGATCTTTGAGTATTTGTCTGCAATATCCATAAACACAACCAACAACTTTCAACTACCAAAATTACAGTAAAGACTGTAATTTCATTAACTTCATTACCAATACATGCAAAAGCAATAAATTCTTTCATTACAACCATTACATCACTGACATAGATAGAAAACAAAGAAAAATGGCCAGCTAAACAATAACAAAATCTTCATTTTTCTTGTTTCAACAACACTTTGAGCAAGATCCACTTGTAGTTGATTATTTTAAGTCATTAGTTCAGGAATTATCACCATAGAGCATTGGCACATTCCTTCATCATACCAATCAATAAACCCGTGATTTGCACCCTTCTAATTACAAATTAGGTCAAATCGATTATTTATTGAAAACTCAAGCTAAATAGAAAATTGGGGCAAATCGACTTACCCTTGTAGAACAACAATAGAATCGTCTTCCGGGGTTCTCTTGTGTCCATGAAGTACGCACCACTCCAATTGAGTTATGGTTTTAGGGTTCTTATAAGTGTGTGTGTGTGTGTGTTTATGTTAGATGTGTGTAGGGAATAAATGTGTGGAATAAATAGATAAAAGGAGAGTAAAATAAAAGAAGAATAAATAGAGTAAAATATTAAGAGAGAAAGACAACATTACCCCCACGTGAAAGTCACGTGTAACTTCCAACGTTCCAATTTGACGGAATCATTAGAAATGGACCAAAAGTGAAGACGTTTATAGCTTTTTGGTCAAGAATGAAATTATTTCAAAAAATGGACCAAAAGTGAAGAATGGACCAAACCAAGAGGACCAAAAAGTAGTTAACTCAAATATATATATGTAAACAATAATTTTAGAGTGAACTGCAAAGATCATCCTTATGGTATGTCTAAAAATCGAATTATATCATTCGTTAGTTTTTTGGACACCATCCCTTCGTTAGTGAACGGTGCATCATACATCCCTCTGGACGGATGTCAAATGTTTTTGTCGTTAAGAAATAACAAAGTCTAAAAGGGAGGGTATTATTGTCTCTTTTTTTTTCAAGGATGTATAGCGAACCTTATCATTTAAAAAAACGATTTTTTTTAATCTTCTTCGAAAAAAATAAAAAAAAAATTCGAAAAAAGCTTGTTTCAAAAAAAATTAATTTTTTCTTACAGATAATTTGTTTCAAAAAAAAGTTATTTTCGAAAAAAAGGTTTAATATTTTTCAAAAAATAAAAAAACATTTTTTTCGAAAAAAAATTTATTTATTTTAAATAAGTGTTTTTTTTAAATAATTTGTTTCAAAAAAAATTAATTTCGTAAAAAATAAAAAATATTTTTTTAAATAAAAGACTAATATTTTCAAAAAAAAAAGAAATTAAACTTTCTTTTTTAAATAATTTGTTTTGAAATTTTTTTTTTAAAAAAGTTTAATTTCTTTTCGAAACAAACTTTTTAAAAAAAATGTTTTTATCTTTTTGAAAATATTTTTGGATATGGATATGATATGGTGGCTGTTGGAATTGATGAAGGTGAAGAGAGGATTTCAAAGATGGTGGCTAGGGTTTTTATGAGTTCAAACCCTAAAGTTTTTTATTTATATTAAAAAAATGTTAAGTGGTTAATATTTAGGGGCTGATTTTGTAAATATAACTATAGTTAACGGATGATTCAAGACACGAAGTTTTCGTCATTGCTTCCCAAATGGTTTTCCATAAGCCGTCTTCCGTAAGTTGACGTTTCGAAAGTACGGGATGGAAGAATATAAATGTCGATAGGCGATAACGCGATCGCAAACGTATATGGCGGGAGTTTTCGGCCAGGCAGTGGGAACCGTAGCAGGAGGGTTGCGGTGGCAGTTTTGGAATAGGAACCGTGAGCTTAGAGCTCTCGGTGGTGTTTGTTTCGTGCAACCGAGACCTTAGGGTCTCGGTAGGCTATTGATTTCGGGGCTCGGGTAAACCGTAGGTAATAAAAAGACATGTGTTTGGTTTGTCTCGACTTATTTAAAACTCGGGCTTATTAAAATTAACTTATTATATAAATTGTATTATTAATCACGACTTATTTAATTGGCTTATAAATAATACAATTTATTCAAATGGACATATTGTTAATATTAATCATTTATAACACATGAGGTTTTATTAATTAATAATCAAGGTATAAACCATGATATATTATTAATTAATAATTAATTATAAATATAGTATATGGATATAATTATTAAAATAGACTTATAAAAATAATTATTATAAATTACCATGGCTTATAATAATTAGCTTATTTAATATACATATTAAATCATGACTTACAAAACGAGCTTATTCGATTAACAAGATATTATTGCTTATGTATATTAAACGAGCTTATTACTATTTATGGAAATTTATTATTTTTGGAAAGTTATTATATATGGAAATCTGCTATTTTTGGAAAGTTACTATATATAGAAACCTGCTATTTTTTGAAAGTTACTAATTATAGAAATACCAAGTATAATAACACACGAAACATGTAATACATTATTCAAGAACATATGAATGCATAATAATAAGAAATACAAGATAAAACATGAACAAGAAATTTATATATGAACAAGCAACTCATACACGTAATTTATCATACACGCCATTTCATCTTTTGCCGTTTACTGGACATAAGGTACGGACATTCTGTCCTTCAGTAAGGACTTCTTTTCTATGCATGCTTAGGATTCTCGTTTGATATGCCATATGTTTTCCCTAGTTTTCAAATCATAAAAAAATTTCATTGTTTGCCATGTTATCATTTTAAATCACCTGAGCTATATATGCATGACCATGACTTACATGACCACCTAGTTATGGAGGTACCATAACCGTGACACATGAGGCACCTGTGTCACGACTCTTTCGTGACGATAGTGATTTCTCGCGACGTCCCTCCAAGTTCAGTTTGGCCATTATTATTATTATTATTATTATTATTATTATTATTATTATTATTATTATTATTATTATTATTATTATTATTATTATTATTATTATTATTATTATTATTATTATTATTATAAACATCACTTCATTATTATTATTATTATTATTATATGGGGCGTATGGGTGCAACCTAGTTTAAGGTTGACAGGTATAGGGTGATTGGTTTAGTGTATGCTCTACACTCCATCACATTGAGGTTGATCCCTCCATCCAGACTTATATTATTAGAGGTCACCCCTCTAATTGCATAACGAGGTCACCCTCTATGTATTCATGCACGTTGGTAATATGTTATGACTTATATGAGCTCGTGGGCATTTATTTATATTGCATGCATAAACTTAAGACTTTTCAAAATATTCCTTTTGTTTATAAATCATCTTCCAGGTTTTCCAGGACATACACCTATTCCGCTGAATTTCATATATTTTACTTATATTTCAGTTATTCTTATCATGTCATTATATTCGTTCACTGAGCGTATTGCGCAGACGTATTTTGATTTCATGTCCCATACGGCAGGTACCCTAGGACAAACTTGAGCATTTGAGAGTACGTGCATAGGATGGAGGCTACCTTAGACTTCTTTCCTTTTTGCATTTTAAATACTTATGCTTGGTTGGACAATGTTTAATCCTTTTCTACATTCTTTACTTTATGCATGTTTGAGCTTATGTTTGGGGCCGATGTCTGATTCCGACTTTCGTATTATGCTTTGATGACACGCCATAATTATGACATAACGGCCACCTTGTCAAAGTGGGTCGTTAATAACGCTATGTGAAGAAAATCTTGCAAAGGTTCAACATGCAAGATTGTAAGCCAATATCTACCCCGTTTCCTACTAATGTCAAGTTATCCTCCAAGATGAGTCCTAACAGTGAAGAAGAGAGGATTGAGATGTCTCGAGTACCGTATGCATCAGCAGTGGGAAGTTTAATGTTCGCAATGATATGTACAAGACCAGACATTCCACATGAAATGGGAGTAGTGAGTCGGTACATGGCGGAACCTGGTAGAGGGCATTGAGAAGATGTAAGAGGATCCTTAGATATCTTAGAGGAACCTCGGATGTTGCATTATGTTTTGAGGAATTGGATCTTATTGTCAAATGATTTTTTTAAAAAAATATGTTAAGTGGTTAATAGTTAGGGGCTGATTTGTAAATATAACTAATAGTTCGGGACTTGTTTTCGATAGTTAACGGATGATTCAAGACACGAAATTTTCTCATTGCGTTCGAAATGGTTTTCCATAAGTCGTCTTCCATAAGTTGACGTTTCGAAAGTACGGGATGGAAGAATATAAATGTCGATAGGCGATAACGCGATCGCAGACGTATATCAAGAAACGGAAACTCACAGTTATAAGTAGGATAATTATATAATACTCGGTTATAAATAAGCAATTATCTAATCACACAAATCTTTCCCATCCTCGAGGAAGACTCATCAAAACTCTAAGCTGAGTAATAACTTATCATAACCCAACCTCGTAATTCACTCACAAAGAATAAACGCGGGTTTGTTATGAATTATTACACATCTCAACCTTTCGATGACTCAGCTCGACTCTGAGTAGATGTAACACCCCCACAATTGGTATGCGCAGCGGAACTACAACATTGGGTGCTACACAGTATTCATGGCACACAAGATATATCAAACGACGCTAAAAAGACGTCAACTTAAAACTTGAATTTAAAAATTGTTAGATGATACATGTCCACGGTTTTTCCAACCCCAATTGGTACAACAGAGTTTAGCGTTTTCGGTCCCCATGAATCTCAACCCAAAAATTTCAGTTTCACAACAACATTACATTAAACTTAAAAATGTTTAAGTAGAAAAAGGAGGAAAAACAAGCGGACTCCAAGCCATACACACAACATCCATCCCATGCATGCTCCATTCTACACTTCAGCGGTTACCTGAAACACATGCCAAAAATTTGGTCAACGAAAACATTGAGTGGAATTCATAGGTTTTACAATTCATTTGAACGTATATAAAATAAAAACCATTCGTGATCATTTATAGACTTGTCGATCAAACAATCTATAATCAGGATACTGACAATTGTGTTTAAGCTCATGACACTAATCCGTTAACTCAATCACCCGCGTAATAAATACCGGCGTGATTCAGATGAAACCAGTGCCCCTTCTAAAGGCATCAGTTGCAATTATACCTTATCTCTCATACAAGATAATCTACCGCAGAACTTACTAAACGTACAGCTTCTCGGCTAGCATTGGGTCGTTAGCCCCGTAGTACTACAAATTGTATAAGCGGCTATTTCCCCCTACTCGAGGGCAGGACAATAGTTAATAGTTCATGAATTTAGGGACTTTTGCAACTTTGGTACTCAACACAATTTCTAAGGCAACTTTCGGGTCTTAACAATCATTCATGATATACGTTCCTTTTAAAAACTAGCATGAATTTCCCTCGCGGGTAAAACAATTTGAAATAAATATAAGCGAGGCTATAAATTCACACCTTAGATATTAAGTAGCCGGTAGTTCGAGGGATGATCACTGACGATGTTACGGATGCCCGGGTAAATCAACACCTATCACAAATAACGCGTAATGAGTAATCTCATTTTAAATATCTTACGGTACTGTATAAAATACATATATACTAGTCACTTAGGACAATTATAACTCACGCCAAAAACAAAACAACAAGCATTACTCATTTTATACCATTCGTTCTCATTACTTACGTTATCCATTTTTACTCGTTCTCGCCGGTACTTACCGAAAGTACGGGCTGTTTTACCATATTTAACCATACTTATAAAATTTGACAAAATTCTCAAAAATCCTATAAGACCTGTAGATAACATGTTTTTAAGCCCAATAAAAGTTTTTACTTTTACGACCCGTTACTCGACGCTTTTCCAAGACTACATTTTACGGGCTGAAATTGTACTTCGACCAACTTTGACCTCTTTGACCTATATGAAATGTACCTTTGACTTCTTTGACTCCTAAGTCAACTTATAGACTCATTTATACAGGTTTGTGACCAAATTTTGACCCTTGACCATTTACCAATCCATACTTGTGGTCCTCGGGATTTGACTAAAACTATACATAAATTCGGATTATGAAAGTTCTCGTCTCCCGATACTCGATCTTTAAAACCTCATAACTTTTAGCTCGTTCTGAGTCACGGGCTCTACCTTATACCAAATTAAAGACAAAAAGACCCTCTACAACTACATTTAGTTTTCAAGACCTGTAGGAAAAATAAATTTTTATGAAATGACCTCAAAGTTTCTGCCTAAATTTGACTACTCCAAAATCATGCTTACACTCGATTTCAAACCTTCTAACCACCACTAGGCAACATCCTAAGCTTCCCTAAACATATCCAAACACAAGTTTTCAGTCCTACCCCTATTGATCAACCAATCTCATAATCTAAAATTGAAGAAATCAAACATGCAATCACTTAAACCTATCTAATACATCACTAAACACATAACCAAACACAAGACAATGCTCAAAATTCATCAACACCATGGCTCCCCAAACACCCCCTTGTGCCGTGGGGTTTGGGTGACCAAGTCACCACAACCAAATGAATTTTGGTGGGTTTTATTGGTGATTATGCTTCCATTACACATGAATTTAACATGCATCACAACAATTAGCCTCAAAAACGAATTTGGATCATCTTGAAAATTTTTGGAAAATTTTTGTTAGTGCATGTGTAATCAAACCACGGATTAACACTCACCAAGGGATTCTAAGAGGTGGTCTTAAGTTAGTTTTTGTGAAAACTCAAGAAAAAATGGTGGATTGTGGTGGTGTTTGTGTTTGGCCGTCGGCCTAAGGACAAAGAGAGAGAGAGTTTGATTTGTTTTTGTGAAATGTGTTTGTGTGTTTGTGTTTATGGCTTTTTGGTGTATTGGGAGGGACCAATTTGTAATTTTTGATTTCTTTTGGCCTTAAATTAAAAACGCCATTAAAACTTTGCGGGTTCGACTCATTAGTCAATTTTGAAAATTTTACGGGAGTCAGAAATCTTCCCGAACACTCCAAAATATTTTTAGGATACTTTAAATATACTCGGAAGGCTATAAAACTCACCCGACTCAACTTAACACGAACCGTAAATAAAATTCTCGAAAAATTACATTATCGATAAATCGTCAATAATTATATAAAATTGGGCATCCCCCGGGATCGTAATCGTCATCGTCCTTCTTGAATCGTCAATCGTAAAAATTATAACCTCGAACATCGGCTTTAACCAAAATACTTATATATATGGAAATTAAAATTTATTAAAAATTTCAAAAATTAGCGTAATTTAGGGTAACGTTAATGACCTCGGTTCTAGGGTGTCACATCCACCCCTCCTTAAAGAGAGCGACGTCCCGGCGCTCGCCTCTTCTTGTACTCACATTTCGTTCTACTGGAACAGATGAGGATACCTTTCCTTGAAAAAGTCCTCACGTTCCCAAGTGTATTCCGGTCCACGCTTAGAATTCCATCGGACTTTCACAATAGGAATTCTACTACGCTTCAGCCTCTTGACCTCTCGGTCCATAATTTCCACAGGTTCTTCCACAAAGTGCATTTTGTCGTCTAGTCGAATCTCGTCCAAAGGAATCACCAATTCCTTGTCCGCCAAACTCTTCTTCAGGTTCGATACGTGAAACGTGTCGTGAATAGCACTAAGCTCGTTCGGCAATTCTAACTTGTACGCTACTGGTCCAATTCGTTCGACGATCTTAAACGGTCCAATATACCTCGGACTCAACTTTCCTTTCTTCCCAAAACGAATTACACCCTTCCACGGCGATACCTTGAGCATAAACATATCTCCAACTTCAAACTCCAACGGTTTCCTTCGGTTATCGGCATAACTCTTCTGTCGGCTTCTCGCAGCAAGTAGTCGGTTCTTGATTTGCACAATCTTCTCTGTCGTTTCTAAAACCATTTCGGGTCCAGTCAATTGACTTTCCCCTACTTCACTCCAACACACAGGCGATCTACACTTCCTTCCGTACAATGCTTCGAACGGTGCTGCCTTGATACTCGCATGATAACTATTGTTATACGAAAATTCCACTAGAGGCAAGTGGCGTTTCCAACTTCCTCCAAAATCAATCACGCATGCTCGGAGCATGTCCTCCATCGTCTGAATAGTTTCTTCACTCTGGCCGTCAGTTTCCGGGTGATAAGCCGTGCTTAAACTCAATTCAGTGCCCATCGCACGTTGAAGCGATTTCCAAAATTCCGACGTAAATCTACTATCGCGATCCGAAATGATCGATAACGGCACTCCATGTCTACAGACGATCTCTTTCACGTACACGCTGGCTAGCTTTTCCATGCTGTCCGTCTTCTTCATAGGTAAGAAATGAGCAGATTTCGTTAACCTATCCACAATTACCCATATCATATCACATCCACTAGGAGTTCTAGGTAAACCCGTCACGAAATCCATAGCGATTTTCTCCCATTTCCATTCTGGGATCTCTGGTTGTACCAACAAACCAGATGGTTTCTTATGTTCTGCTTGAACCTTCGCGCAAGTCAAACACTTACTAACGTAACGAGCAATATCCGCCTTCATATTCGGCCACCAATAAACTTTCTTCAGGTCGTGATACATTTTATCCGATCCAGGATGTATCGAATACTTCGACTTATGCGACTCATTCATAACCAATTCTCGAACTCCAGGCTTTCCTTCCTCAGATGAACACAGTGGTAACCAAATCCGATTCTCAAAATATCTCAGTCCGTCTGACCTAATCACGAAAAGAGGTTTCAACATTCGTCCCAAATTCTCAGCTTCAACATTCCCTTTCATTAGTCCTCTCTCCTGAGCCTTCAGTATAGTTTCGGTTAAGTCAACGCTCTCAGTCATCACCAAAGCTCTGACCCTCAAAGGTTTCTCCCGTTCCTTCCTACTCAGTGCATCCGCTACAACATTCGCCTTGCCAGGGTGGTAGCGAATTTCGCAGTCGTAATCACTCAGTAGTTCAACCCATCGTCTCTGTCGCATATTCAACTCCTTTTGATCTAAAATGTGCTGCAAACTCTTGTGGTCAGTGAATACAACACACTTCGTCCCATACAAATAGTGTCTCCACAACTTCAACGCAAAAACTACAGCTCCTAATTCCAAATCATACGTCGTGTAGTCCTCCTCATTCTTTCTCAGTTGCCTCGACGCGTAAGCTATCACCCTTTCACGTTGCATCAACACCGCTCCATAACCCTTACGAGACGCATCACAATACACTACGAAGTCTTCGGTTCCTTCAGGCAATGACAATATCGGTGCGGAACATAACTTATCCTTGAGCGTTTTGAAAGCAAGTTCTTCCTCATTTCCCCATTCATACACCCTATTCTTTTCGGTAAGCCTTGTCAATGGTTTTGCAATCAACGAAAATCCTCCAATAAACCTTCGATAATACCCCGCTAAACCAAGGAATTGTCGAACTTCAGTCGGCGTTGTCGGTGCTGACCATTCCCTGATCGCTTCGACCTTGGCAGGATCCACACGAACTCCCTTACTATCAATCACGTGACCTAGAAACTGCACTGATTCCAACCAAAATTCCCACTTCGAGAACTTCGCATACAGCTTTTCCTTCTTTAACAATTCCAAAATCTTCCTCAGGTGCTTCTCGTGCTCCTCCTTGCTTTTAGAGTAAATAAGTATATCGTCGATGAAAACAATAACAAACTTATCTAGATACGGCTTGCACACGCGATTCATAAGGTCCATGAATACAGCAGGCGCGTTCGTCAACCCAAACGGCATCACTCGAAATTCAAAGTGTCCATACCGCGTACGAAAGGCAGTTACAGGGATATCCTCCTCTCTTACACGCAGTTGATGATACCCTGATCTTAAATCGATCTTTGAGTATACACTGGAACCTTGCAATTGATCAAATAAATCGTCAATCCTCGGCAATGGGTACCGATTCTTAACCGTCAGCTTATTGAGTTCCCTATAGTCAATACACATCCGAAACAAACCATCTTTCTTCTTTACGAACAACACTGGCGCTCCCCAAGGTGATGAGCTCGGCCTAATAAATCCTTTGTCCATCAACTCCTTCAGTTGATCCGATAACTCCTTTAACTCAGATGGTGCTAAGCGATAAGGTGCACGCGCAACCGGCGCAGATCCTGGCACCAAATCAATTCGAAACTCGACCTCACAGGTAGGCGGTAAACATGGCAACTCGTCTGGAAAAACTTCCGGATACTCGCAAATAACAGGTACCTCTTCAATCCTCGCCTCTAAATCACCATCACTCGAAACTTGTGCCAAAAACACATCGCATCCGCTCTCTACGTACTTCATCATTTTCAAACAGGAAATCACTTTCAAACGAGAAGTGCATTCATCGCCCTTCACTGTCAAAACTTTATTCCTCAACGGAATCTGAACTAATCTCTCGCCACAGACGATCATAGCACTGTGCGCCATTAGCCAATCCATTCCCACAATCACGTCAAACGATCCTAGCTCTATAGGCATCAAGTCGATTTTAAAAGCGTAATTTCCTAACTTCAAGGTACACCCTTTCAGTATAGAACTCGTACTAACAATTTTTCCATCGGCTAACTCGACATTATAACTAGTCGCTAACAACACCGGTTTTCTATCGATATGACGACTAAATTTAACATCTACAAAACTCTTGTCGGAGCCAGAATCAAACAAAATACTAGCATAACAAGCGTCTAGAAAAAACGTACCGGTAACCACATTAGGACCCTGTGGTTTATCAGCCGTTCCCACTTGATACACAGCAGCCGCATTGTTGCCTCCCCGCTTGTTTCCTGCCTTCGGGCAATTCACTTGCACATGACCTCTTTCTCCACAACCATAACATCCCCTCACCCTGATAGCATTAGCCCCAGTGGCTACTCCTCCCGTTCGGCAACCAGATGTCCTATGACCTGCTTTCCCACACTTGCCACAAGCAGGCGGGCAATTTCCAACATGATACAAATTGCACTTACCACAATGGGGATTCACTTTTACTCCTCTAGGGTTCGTCACTGCCCTCATCCCTTCGTTCCTTCTTTGGTTAAACTGCTGATTTCGGTTCGGACCATGGTTGTTTCGATTTCCACCTCGGTTCTGACCTTGGGATTGATTGCTTTGTGCCGCTTCCCATTTCCTCTTGTTGCCTTCAGCAATGGAGTTCTGCTTGTCCTGGAGCTTTACGTCCATCAAAGCGTGATCCATCTGGACCGCTTCATCAAACGTCCCAGGTTTTGACGAAGTTGTTTCACCTTTGATATTGCTAGATAAACCCTTAATATACTGTTTCATTTTCTTGGCATCATTGGCAAAAACATCCGGACACAAAAGGCTTAATTCGTTAAACCTCCTGGTGTAGGCAGCTATATCGTTGTTCTTCAAGGTCAAGTGCCTCAACTCGTCCTCCAATTGCCCCAGTTCCTCTTCCGGGCAAAACTTCTTAGTCAACAGAGCTTTTGTCGCATTCCACGTCCTTGCATTTGCTACAGCCAATCCAACCGTAGCTACCTGGGTATTCCACCAACTTAACGCATCATCGAGAAACGTAGCAGCTGCAAACTTCACTTTATCCGCTTCTGCACAACCACTGATTTCGAACGTACTTTCAACCTTTTCCAACCATCGTCTAAGTTCTAAAGCTCCACCCGTTCCACGAAACTGCGTGGGACCGCACTTCATAAAACTAGAATAGGTACACACTCTCGGGGCTTGCTGTCTCCCCGCGTTCCTTCCCTGATCCTGATTTCTCCCGGCTCGGTCCGCTTCCAACGCATTTGCTATAGCTTCCTGAATCATGGTGTTAACACGATCGGCGGTCAACTTTGGAGGCATGGTGTTATCGAATATCTCTTTCTGCAAGACAGGGAAAATAGAAAAACAATGTAAGTATATATATCAAGTTTCCCAGACATAATATACCTACAACGACACATCACTACGGAGTTACTAATATTCATCAATTCACATCACAAAAGATCAAATTTAAGACATATCACAGATCATGAAAGGTAACATAGATTGTATTGATAATTAACCAAAATCGTGACAAGTATTGCCACTACAATCGTTCACCACAAAACTCAAGTACTTGAGTTTCTCGTCATAATACCATCATACAAAAGTCTAAAACAGTTCTATTACAATGATCAAAGAAAAATACAAAACAAGCAACTAGGCATGTGGTGATCCACACGGCCTTTTGGATGGCGGCTCGTCGTCGTCTTCCTCGGGATCCTCATCACTATCGTCCTCATCCACATCATCCATTTTTCTCTTTCCTTTATCATCCGGCCCACATTCCATCTCCTTTTTCGTCCCTGATGTGGATCCACACTCAATCGCTACCTGACTTCCCACCGTAATACAAGCACCTCTAGTAGGCGGCTGAATCATGAAGTCATTTGCCTCCATCTCCAAATCGTCCACGAATCTCCAATCCGGGGGCACTGATGCTCTCACACGATGCTCCCAACTATGCATCCTCGACAACCTCACTTGATCCTCCCTAACACGGTCAAGACTAGCGCTTAAATTTGCAACCATCGATCTTAAACTGTTGATGTCACTTTTGTTCACATTCCCATCATACTCAACTCTTGCAGTCCTTTCCAATAGTCTTTGGTGTTCCCTTTCATTCTTATCAAACCTCTTAATTACCCTAGTCTCAACTACAAACCGCTCATACATCAACCTCTCCATCCTCCTCAAACGACCTGCGGGATCCCAGTAGTGTCTTGGTCTCGGAAAGTAGACCCTTGCAATATTCTCATGAATCGATGGCGACTTGGATGATTTGCTGGACTCTCCACTGCTCCCATTACTTACTCGAACAAATCCTGGCACTGTTCTCAAATAATCCTTACAATTGTCCATCGGGCGATTAAAGGGTTGCTGCTCATATCGACCGGTCGGTGGTACTTAATAACCCTTCGGCGAATTCGGGGATTGAAACAAATCAGGTTCGGTCTGGCCTACAACATTCTCGGGAATGCCATCATCCATTAGCTCCTCGGGCTCTTCTTCGGAATCCTCACTCTCGTCACTACTAATGCTGAAATTATCCACCTCACTTTCGTCATTGTCGTTTTCCGGCCCTATTTCCTCTTCTGGAGCGATCCATCCATTATCATTGTCCGGCGGGTTCGGAGGAAACGGTCCCCCTTCGTGACCTACGACGTAATCGTTTCCATTATCATTAGGCGGTACCTCGGCCATTCCTGCAATAACAGCGAATTTCGGAGGGTACATAAGTAATTATACAATAGTTATAAATACATGCATGCAAATGCAATGCAAAGGTGGTACATATGCCCAAAATGTAATAATATGATGCTCATGCATGATTAATACAAAAATTACGATGTCGGATATTCCACGTATAATTCAACGTCTACATATAGTAATTCCATACTTACGTAATAATTACCCACATATATACTTCACTCAAAAGTATACGTCAAATGCCATAAGTACAACAATAAATCTTACCGGAGCCATGCAGGATAGTTGTGTGTGCTTGGACCATTTCTTACGACACCAAAAGTTATAGTTTAGGATTTTCAAAAACGACCTAGTTCTCTATAACTCATGGCTCTGATTACCAATCTGTAACACCCCCACAATTGGTATGCGCAGCGGAACTACAACATTGGGTGCTACACAGTATTCATGGCACACAAGATATATCAAACGACGCTAAAAAGACGTCAACTTAAAACTTGAATTTAAAAATTGTTAGATGATACATGTCCACGGTTTTTCCAACCCCAATTGGTACAACAGAGTTTAGCGTTTTCGGTCCCCATGAATCTCAACCCAAAAATTTCAGTTTCACAACAACATTGCATTAAACTTAAAAATGTTTAAGTAGAAAAAGGAGGAAAAACAAGCGGACTCCAAGCCATACACACAACATCCATCCCATGCATGCTCCATTCTACACTTCAGCGGTTACCTGAAACACATGCCAAAAATTTGGTCAACGAAAACGTTGAGTGGAATTCATAGGTTTTACAATTCATTTGAACGTATATAAAATAAAAACCATTCGTGATCATTTATAGACTTGTCGATCAAACAATCTATAATCAGGATACTGACAATTGTGTTTAAGCTCATGACACTAATCCGTTAACTCAATCACCCGCGTAATAAATACCGGCGTGATTCAGATGAAACCAGTGCCCCTTCTAAAGGCATCAGTTGCAATTATACCTTATCTCTCATACAAGATAATCTACCGCAGAACTTACTAAACGTACAGCTTCTCGGCTAGCATTGGGTCGTTAGCCCCGTAGTACTACAAATTGTATAAGCGGCTATTTCCCCCTACTCGAGGGCAGGACAATAGTTAATAGTTCATGAATTTAGGGACTTTTGCAACTTTGGTACTCAACACAATTTCTAAGGCAACTTTCGGGTCTTAACAATCATTCATGATATACGTTCCTTTTAAAAACTAGCATGCATTTCCCTCGCGGGTAAAACAATTTGAAATAAATATAAGCGAGGCTATAAATTCACACCTTAGATATTAAGTAGTCGGTAGTTCGAGGGATGATCACTGACGATGTTACGGATGCCCGGGTAAATCAACACCTATCACAAATAACGCGTAATGAGTAATCTCATTTTAAATATCTTACGGTACTGTATAAAATACATATATACTAGTCACTTAGGACAATTATAACTCACGCCAAAAACAAAACAACAAGCATTACTCATTTTATACCATTCGTTCTCATTACTTACGTTATCCATTTTTACTCGTTCTCGCCGGTACTTACCGAAAGTACGGGCTGTTTTACCATATTTAACCATACTTATAAAATTTGACAAAATTCTCAAAAATCCTATAAGACCTGTAGATAACATGTTTTTAAGCCCAATAAAAGTTTTTACTTTTACGACCCGTTACTCGACGCTTTTCCAAGACTACATTTTACGGGCTGAAATTGTACTTCGACCAACTTTGACCTCTTTGACCTATATGAAATGTACCTTTGACTTCTTTGACTCCTAAGTCAACTTATAGACTCATTTATACAGGTTTGTGACTAAATTTTGACCCTTGACCATTTACCAATCCATACTTGTGGTCCTCGGGATTTGACTAAAACTATACATAAATTCGGATTATGAAAGTTCTCGTCTCCCGGTACTCGATCTTTAAAACCTCATAACTTTTAGCTCGTTTTGAGTCACGGGCTCTACCTTATACCAAATTAAAGACAAAAAGACCCTCTACAACTACATTTAGTTTTCAAGACCTGTAGGAAAAATAATTTTTTATGAAATGACCTCAAAGTTTCTGCCTAAATTTGACTACTCCAAAATCATGCTTACACTCGATTTCAAACCTTCTAACCACCACTAGGCAACATCCTAAGCTTCCCTAAACATATCCAAACACAAGTTTTCAGTCCTACCCCTATTGATCAACCAATCTCATAATCTAAAATTGAAGAAATCAAACATGCAATCACTTAAACCTATCTAATACATCACCAAACACATAACCAAACACAAGACAATGCTCAAAATTCATCAACACCATGGCTCCCCAAACACCCCCTTGTGCCGTGGGGTTTGGGTGACCAAGTCACCACAACGAAATGAATTTTGGTGGGTTTTATTGGTGATTATGCTTCCATTACACATGAATTTAACATGCATCACAACAATTAGCCTCAAAAACGAATTTGGATCATCTTGAAAATTTTTGGAAAATTTTTGTTAGTGCATGTGTAATCAAACCACGGATTAACACTCACCAAGGGATTCTAAGAGGTGGTCTTAAGTTAGTTTTTGTGAAAACTCAAGAAAAAATGGTGGATTGTGGTGGTGTTTGTGTTTAGCCGTCGGCCTAAGGACAAAGAGAGAGAGTTTGATTTGTTTTTGTGAAATGTGTTTGTGTGTTTGTGTTTATGGCTTTTTGGTGTATTGGGAGGGACCAATTTGTAATTTTTGATTTCTTTTGGCCTTAAATTAAAAACGCCATTAAAACTTTGTGGGTTCGACTCATTAGTCAATTTTGAAAATTTTACGGGAGTCGGAAATCTTCCCGAACACTCCAAAATATTTTTGGGATACTTTAAATGTACTCGGAAGGCTATAAAACTCACCCGACTCAACTTAACACGAACCGTAAATAAAATTCTCGAAAAATTACATTATCGATAAATCGTCAATAATTATATAAAATTGGGCATCCCTCGGGATCGTAATCGTCATCGTCCTTCTTGAATCGTCAATCGTAAAAATTATAACCTCGAACATCGGCTTTAACCAAAATACTTATATATATGGAAATTAAAATTTATTAAAAATTTCAAAAATTAGCGTAATTTAGGGTAACGTTAATGACCTCGGTTCTAGGGTGTCACATTAGACATCACATTCTACATTTTCACGTAAGACTACGAGTCTATATTTCGTCTAACTATCGGCCAATCAAAATTTTATTTGTTATAATACACAAAAGGAGCACGCGAATGTAAAATCATAATTCTAAGGTGATTTACAAAAATGTTGTAAAGAGTTGGCATAATGATAGGTGTGAAAACACCCATCCTTTTACCACTTAATTATAATAATAACCAAGCCAAAACGTGTATTTTATGTCGTAAATGTCGAAATTATGCGTGGTTTGTGTTTTTATTGTGTTTTAGGACCAAAAGATGAAAAAGGAAGAAAACACGGGCTTTTATCGAAGAAAACGACAAAAGACGAAGTCAAAAGATCAAGAGTGCAAAAAGAACGGAAGTCCAAGGCCTATTATGAAGATTTATCGAAGAAAAAGTCTAAAGACGGAAGTTTAATGAAGTCGAAGAACCAAGTTTAATTAAAGAAGAAAATTATAAGACGAGTTCAAATTATATCGACAAATCCCGAGACAACGTCGAGAAAGACAAAGAATTTAAATCGAGTCGAGACAAGAAGAAAGAAGGAAGAAAGCACCAACATTTTACTCCTCCTATAAATACCCTCCTACGAGTTTGCAAGATCCTATAGATGACTCGAAAACCTAAAACTTTGATTTAATTGGCTAAGCATCTACGAGTCTCATTCCTTGAGATTTTAAATTGTGGAGAACGAGAGATGATAGAGTTAATTATAAGTTTGGTATTGATGAGACTGTAATTATACATAGTCTCATCGTCCAAATCGGGCTTAAAACGCTTAAAATATCATCAAAATACCCAAATATATGCTTGTGTTTGTTCATTGTGTATTTTAGGTACGGATATCGTGAATTCACCAAAAGATCAAAGGAATCAAGCAAAAACAAACACGGGAAACGAAGCCGCACAAAGAACCGGACCCGAATCATGATTTTTCAGAGAAGTCCTTGAAGTTTTGAAGATTGTCAACATTAGTCCCTCATTTTTGAAGATTTGGCAAGAAAAGACCTTGAAAAAATCATCACTGGCAAGAAAAGGTCCTCCATGATTGAAGATATTACATGATTAGCCCTTGAAGATTGATTAAATGACTCAACAAGCCCTTGGAACAAGTTTCATGAACTTTTTGTGGTCAAAATGCAAGTTTTTAAACTTGCTTAACAAAGGAAAATGGACTTTGGCAGTTTCAAAGTTAAATGAACAAAGAAATAAAGGTAAGGGGCCAATTGGGGCAGACAAGCAACCTTAAACCCTCCACTCTTAAGCCTACACGTGTCCCACTCACAAATTTTAACCAATCAAACACACTCTATCCCCCACGTCGTTTTCCACCAATATATTTTTTAAACAGACCTTATTAAACACGGTTTAATATTACAAAAGTGGGGAAACACTAGTTTAAAAGCTAAACAGGATTAAAACCCCTAATCTCTTTTCCCTCCCACACACAAACCCTAAAAAACCCTAGTTTCAATTAATCACAAGCCAAAGGGTTTTTGTTTATCCTTTCCAGAACCCCAATTAACATCACCATAAACAATTCCCCACCCAAAAAAACGACACCACATGGGTGTGGGTCCCCATTGGGACCTCCCCTGCCCATCACTTTCATCCCAAAAACCCTAAAACCGACAAGATAGATGCCCAAGATGATTTTACTTGTCCAAGATGATGGAATACAAGTTGGCAACACACATGACTCCAAACAGCCATCACATGGCATTCTGGCAGATCAAAAGAAAGCATTTGACCAAGATTTCAACTTCATTGACCAAGGGCAGTTTAGGGAATCATTGTAACTAGGGTTTACTTTATTCTAGATAGTTCTTAGTAGTACTATAAAGAGAGAACTCGGATTGTGAGTCTCCTTTTGTTCCAGCTTATTTTGTAAAAGCTCTTTTTAATGAAAAATAGTTACAGTTTATTGAAAATATTCCATTATTAAGTTGAGTTCCATTTTCTTAGTGTAATATTTCCTTTAAGTTGCAAATTAGTTATAAGGTTTCAAGAGTTTTCAGTTTTTCAAAAATCAATTATTAGTTTATCTGAAATTCCATTCACATTGAAGTGAAAGTGGATGTGTGATGAGATTTCAGATCTTCTTTGTTGATTTGTTACCATTTTTTAAGTGATTTCAAGATTGGACGATTTCAAAAGTTGGTTTTCAGAAAAGGGAGTTTACTTCTTTTCAAAAGTTCTGTTTTTAAAGTTTGTCATTTATTGCTAACCCTCCTTGCACAATAAGCTCATATAAGCCTGACAAGCTTATATAAGCTTATTGAGTTTGGTTTCATTGCTGTTTCTTTTTCATCTTAGCATATTGTTTTATTTTTCCAAGATATATGGGGGTGGTTTGGACTTAAGCAGTCACCACCTAGCACTCTCTACATCAGCTATCATAAGCTTCCAAAAGCCCAAAAGTCTCATAAGCTCACTTTGGAGATGGCATCAGCTGGCCATAGAGTGGTTTGGATGTGAGTCACTCTAGGTAATATTGGCTTGAACCCTTCATTTTGTGCATATTATGTGATTTTGTGTGATTTTTTGAAACAAGCTGTTTGCATGCTAGTTTATTGTTCATACATGTTTATTTCTGTCTCATATACATGTCTAGAACATTTGTCATCAATTTTACTTGAGTTTGTTTAGATTTTGTGTGAAAAAGTCCATTTTCTGAAAATTAAGGAGTGTTTGGGTCTAGGTTAAAAATCAGTTTCTTGAAAAGATTTTGGTTTTAAATCAGCTTAAACACGTTTCTTAGGTCATTGATAGGTTGTTTGGTTAGTTTGGGTCATCTTAGATAGGTTTTGTGTGCAAGTTGTATGCAAAAATTTGGCAAATATTGCACAAATCAGTAAGCCCATTTTCTACATGATTTAGGGTATATTGTGCCTTCTAAACTTGTTAGGCTGTTAGATATAGGGTCAATTAGGATTGTTATCTGATTATTTGTGGTTTGGGGTTATATTGAGCAAAGCTTTGGTGGGTAGAAGTTCATTGAGTGACCATTTGCATCTGTCAAACTACCCAGATAGCACCAGACCTGCTTTAGACCATATCAGTAACTTTATAGGGCTATTTGTGTGTAAATTTTGTTAACAACTTGGCTATTTTCTTTTTTATTTGACTCCAACTGGTTGTGGGGGTGCCTTTGGATCCAAAAGAAACCAAGTAAATCTCAAGATACAAGCAAAATTGTGCCCATACCCGTTTTTTGCTCTAGCAGTGGGAACTCATTTACCCATGCTAGTTGAAAAGTAGGTACTGCTAAGCTACCAGACAAAATCCACAAAGTGTCACTATCACTTTTTCTTTTTTTTGTCTTTAGTGAGCTAATTTAGGAATTAGAACTTGATTTTAGTTTCTTTATTTTTCTTATCTTAATTATGATTTTTCCATTTAATTAATTTTTATTTTACTGTTCATCTTTTATTTTTTAGATTTAATTGCAATTTAAATTAGTTTTTAATATTCTGTTTTTTGTCTTTTAGTGACAAAAATTAATATTTTTCAGTTTTAAAATTTTTCTTAGATTTAGAAAAGTGTTTTAAGATTTTTAGTCTAAAATTATTTCACTGTTACTTTTTAATTAATTTTTAGAATTAAATTTAGTTTAATTAGGGTTTTATTATAAACTGTTTTATCTTTTAGTGAAAATTTTACTCTTTTCAAACTTTTTCATTTTTATACTGTTCATTAGTATAATTTAGGATTTTTAAAATTGTCAAATTATTTTTAGCATTATTTTATTATTTTTAATCATTATTTTAATTTAAAAATAGTTTTTAGTGTTTTAAAAATAGAAAAATAGTTTTTAAAAGTTAGAAAAAAATACTTTTTAGTCTTTAAATAATATAAGTGATTTATTAGTTCAATAAAATAATATTTTGGGCTTTTTGTAAATTATATTTAATTTTAGGGCTTTAATTAGCATTTAAAATTGAATATTTAATTAATAAAAGGTTTTAAATTATATTTGTTGGATTTTTATTATTATTTATATTATTTTAGACTTAGTTTTAATTTTTAAATTGTTTTTTAGCTTTAATTTTTAATCTCGTCACGTTTTACGTATTTACGTTCGCGTTTTACGTTATTACGTCGTAGTGTAATCCGTAGTCGTAGCTCGTCTTTACTTTTTCTCTTCTAAACCAAAAACGTCACTAATCCAAACTTTGATTTTATATATTGGCACACTTAATCCACACACCTCCTTCGAGAACAAACCCGCATTTATTCGGTTTTACGTTTTTCCTAAAGCGTAAGACTTAATACTTGCCGCTCATACGCGTTTTTCCTAAAAGGTGTACGAAAAACCTACATCAATTTTTGGCGCCGCTGCCGGGGAGGTGTTTACAGTGCCATTATTATTATCGTGTTTGTGTGAGTAGTGCGTTTTTGCTTTTCAAATCTTGGAAAGCGTACATAAACGTACATACTCATTTTTGTTATTTTTCTCTATTATACTATAATATCCAAATAAATCGTGTTTAATTTTCCTAAATTAAACACAAACCAATCATTTTACTATATTGTAGATATCCCATTATCGTTTTCGTTTTTCTTGTGAATATATTACTATATTGTACTACGTAGAACAATAAATATACAAGTACTCCAAAAGCGTGAAAACGCAACCTTGATTCGGGATTTCATCACTCGATCATTGTATTCGAATCCAAAGAAAAAGTTTAAAGGCAAAATAGATAAATACTTTCGTGAGGCTTAATTTCAATTAACACAAACTATAAGGTGGGTATAAGGCGGTTGTATTTCACGACCTAAGGGAAAAAGGCTCTTAAGTGCTTAGCGCCGCCTCGTTTCCCCCGCTTCTTGTGCGTGTTTTGAGAAAGAGGGCTAATCGAGGGTTTGCCGCCCAAGTATTATCTACGTATCATATATATTTGTTTGTTTTCAAGATTAAACCCTCTTGAACGTTTTGGTGTTCCACCAACGTTCTAAAGTCATCGAAGGCGTTCACTCCACGTGATCGTTTTCATTCCTTGAGGCTCCTTTAATCGAGAAGATCGATTCAAGGGGAGATTTATAGATTTGAGTCTACGTAATACAAGAAAAATCCAAAAAAATTAAAAACAATCAAAAACCAAAAAAATTGAAAAATCGAAAAACCCCAAAAAGAATCTTCTTTGCTATCACCCATTCTACGCTTAGTACATGCGCACTCGATCGAAGGATTATTCTAATTCTAGCGACGCTTCGAATCGACGCAATCGTAATCGAAGGAATCGACGACGTAGACGAGATTTAGAAACCGACGTTCCTAATATCGTTGTTGAAGAAACCTTAGACGAGATGGCCGACAATCGTTCGATGATGGAATTGCTCCAAGCACCCACTGAGGGTTATGGAGATGCGATCGTAATTCCCGCTATCGAAGCAGAGAATTTTGAGATTAAGAGCGGAATGCTTTCGTTAATCCAAGCTACGAAGTTTCGAGGTCGTGAAGCCGAAAATCCTCACGACCATATTCGGAATTTTGATCGTCTTTTGGCCACAAGCAAGTTTAAGAACGTCGACACCGATGTCGTCAAGCTTATGCTTTTTCGTACTCGCTCGATGGTGCCGCCAAGGATTGGTACGAGAAAAAGCCACCTAATTCGATAACTACATGGAAGGATCTCGTTTCCAAGTTCGTTAATTATTTTTTCCCACCGTCTAAGACGACGTTTTTCAAAAATGAAATTACGAAATTTGAGCAAAAACCGAATGAATCTTTTAGAGACGCGTGGGATCGTTTTAAGGAATTGCTTAGGCAATGTCCTCACCATGGTTTTTCCGAGTTGCACCAAATCGATACTTTTTACAACGGTCTTAATTTTCAAGAGCAAGATTCGTTGAATTCCGCCGCCGGTGGCAACTTTTTGTGTAAGACTCCGAAAGATGCATTGATAATTATCGAAAACGATCCAAGGTTTATCAACTCCGCAACGCACCGAGTGTTGCCAATGTCTCTAATGTTAGTAGTTCTAATCGCGACATTGAGAGGGTTGATGCCAAAGTCGACAAGTTGACGAATGTGTTTACGTCTTTTCTCGTTGAAATGCAAAAGAAAGACGCTCCCGCTACGGTGAAAGCGGTTGAGGTTTCGTGTACGTTTTGTGGTGGACCTCATAATTATTACGAGTGTGCGGCTACGGATGGCCAAACGTCGAATGTGAGTGCGTTAAATGGAAACAACAATTTTCAAAATCAAAATAACGCGGGTCCATCACAACAAGGAAATTATAATCAAGGCAACAATTTTCAAAATCGTAACAATTTTCAAGGAAATAATCAACAAGGAAATTTTTCGAATCAAAATCAAGATTATAATCAAGGTCGTAATTTGAATTGGCAAAATCGAGACAACAATCAAAACTCGAGTTTTCAAAACAACAATCAAGGAAACAATTTTTCAAGTGGGAATCAAGGAAATTCTCAAAGAAGTAATCAAAACCAAGGGAACTTTAATTCAAATCAAAATAGTTCGTCAAACGATTTTCAAAACTACATGAAAACGAATGAGGCTAATATGAGACGATTAGAGGGAGAAATTGGTACTTTGAAAAACGACTTTACAAATACTTTGAAATTGCAAAACACGAAGATTGAGCAAGGACAAATTGATATTAAAAAGATGTTTTCGGCTATTATGAAAAAAGCCTCGGGTGCTTCATCGAGTTCGTTACCTAGTGACACCGTTGCAAATCCTAAGGAACAATGTAAAGCCGCCTCGTCTAGTGAGAAAGGTCGTGTGATTACCCCTAACCTTGATGGATTTCGAGTTGTTTCTTCTTCTCAACCCTCGACTTCTAAGACGTCTTATTGTTCTAAAGTCGATGGGGTGAACGTGGTGACCAAGGAAAAGAGTGCACACCCTCGTGTAACTCAAATTCCATCCACGGTTCAAAAAGAGAGCTTCATCGACCTCACCAAAGTGACCCTTGAAGAAACTTGTGCATCGATCCTTCTTAAAAAACCTAAAAGGCGTATGCCGAGAAAGGAAGAGGATTCGGGCCAATTTCTATTACCTTGTGATTTTTCCGAGATTGAGGGATGTTTAGCCCTTGCCGATTTAGGTGCTAGCATCAATCTTATGCCTCATTCTCTATGGAAATTGATGAGATTGCCTAGACTTACCCCCACGAACATGACTATCGAGCTTGCAAATTGTACTCCACTTATACCAATTGGAATAGCCGATGATGTCTATGTTAAAATTCGAAAGTTTGTTTTTCCCGCGGATTTCGTTATATCCGATTACGAGTGTGACCCTAAATGTCCCATTATTTTAGGCCGACCATTTTTATCGACGGCTCGAACCATAATCGACGTTCACGAGGGGAGACTTACTATGAGATTTGGGGAGGATAAAATGGACTTTTTCACGAGTAAATCCCAAGTGTTTAATGACAATGAAAAAACCGAGGTTTCAAAACCAAATATTTCTAAACCTAATGATTTCAAAATGTTAACTTTAGCGGAAAATATGAGGCTTGACGCATGTTTTGAAAGAATTAAGAAGAACGGTTTTAAAGATGATGATTTTAATGATAAAGAATACGTGTACCTAATTCAAAAGGGGACGCGTAAATTTATGGATGAAAAATCACTTTGGGATATATTTAGTGAAACAAGTGAAACACCAATTCCGAAGGGTGACGTTAGTGCCATCACGACAAAGACCAATATGGGCTCGTCTTCACCACCTTCGAAGGACCATGACTTTGAGGCCCATACTTCTAAACCCATTGAAGTGCCTCCCACTCCTAACCCCAAATCCATTAAGGCTAAGGAAGTGGCCTAACCCAATGCAATCTCACCCATCATATAAATGTAACCTAAGCATAGCCCAAGGGCTTGTAAGACCATGGTTGTGACTCTCGAGAAATCCACTCAAGAACTTGCTCACATCGACACTTTCTTTGATGGCGATGGTGATTTTGCCGAGATCAAGCATATACTTGCTAATCCGCCATCCATCTTCGAGGATTTACCCTTTGATAAATCTTCAAATGAAGAGGACGATCTCGTGTCGGAAATTTCTTATGATGATGAGAATGACGACACTTTCACAACGTACTCGAATTCTGTATACGAACCTATTTTTCATCATAACCCCATTTTTGATGATGAATTTGAGAACGTTGATGACCATATCATCGATCCTCCTTCATTTCACGATTGTGATGATGATGAATTCTTTAAGGAGTTCGATGAATTTCTCGCTATAGACACAAGTCCCATTCTCGAGGAGTTACCTTATAAACACTCCTCATTTGAGAATGACGTTTACCACATTCGTGAGGATCTAACTTATCAACGATCCCCACAAAAGAATGATGGTTTCGTGCTTTACCGTGGTCTCTTCGAGAGAGTTTCTAAAATCATCAAAGAGGGGAATGACAAACCATGGTTTGACAAGCCTATCTATGACGAAGAAATTGATGAGATCGACGTTCATGAAGATGACGAGTATGTAGACCCCGAGGGGGCGGTGTTCTTTATTGATCGACGTTTTGAGAACTTATATAATCCACCACCCCCTAACCGCGACTTAAATGTGAGGATTTTTAGCGCGACTAATTTTGAATTTGACACGCCAAATATTTTCAACATTATCAAATCGGGTTTTCATAAAGAGTTTTTAAACGATGAAAAAGGAAAAGATTTTAAAAATGTTTTAAAAGATTTTTCTACATGTTTAACTCCGTCATCACATTGTTTTATGAGTGCTACCACCTCGTCTACTCCTTTTGACGACGGTTGGTGTGGATCTAGTGGGGGGAAGCCCCTTATGTTCCCTCACATTTCTCCACCGAGGACGAGATTTACGATCCCGGAATTGCTTGTAAAGGGAAATTTTGGTCTTCCACCGATGCAATAAATGGAAAATATATTCATTTGATTGGTGTGAGTCTACATCGAGTAGCTCATTATGTTGACTTACCTATTTCCCCACCTTTCTACTTCTTATCTATTTTCTTCTACCCCATTGGGGTTCATGTTGGAGTGGCGTTGTTTCGTCTTTCATCCGAAAACAAGGACGCTATCTTTGACCCCGGTATACGTATATCGGGTTTTTAAAGTACTCCACGTACTTTTGGGCATTGTTTATCATGTAAGCCCCACCAAAAATGACCAAACCAAGATTATCCCTAATTGATCACATTTATGGGGATTCGAGTCGAGCTTTTGACTCGGTTATCAAAAACAAGGTGCCTCGTGGGGGATTCTCATGCTTATCCTTGTAAATATTATCGCTTTCTTAGTTAATGTAACGAGGGGACTTGTGCTCTTCCAACCTTTGTTCCGTGGTTGTTTGTGATTGTGATTCATTAGGTTCATCGTCATCATTGAAGCCTCTCGTGTTCGTTTTACGGATCACTCGAGCTTCGATCGTTGCCTTTGGAGATTCTGATATCCGATGATATCCTTTATTGTTCTAACGTTTATCTTATTAGCATAATTCATAAACGGATTTTAGGTTATTCGTTTTACCCTTTCCATGCTCGAGATTAAGCATTCGACTTCGTCTCTAGTATGGGGGTGTTTTCACCCCTAGACTCGAAACACTGAGGACAATGTTTAGTTTTAGTATGGGGGTGAGTAGATACTTCACCTTGCTTACGTCACCACGCAATCCAATTTTCATCTTTTTGTTATCGTTTTGTTGCAAAATAAGGCTAAAAATAGCCAAATTTTAAATTTTTTCTTATTTTTCATAAGTGTTTAAGACACGAATGTAGGTTTTCCGATGGTGAGAATAAGAATAATTTTGACTCGACCGTGCGTGTTGAGCACTTAGCTTCGATTCCTTAACTTTTTAGGCTAAGTCTCTTAAATGAGGACGATAAATGATAGAGTTATTTATAAGTCTCGTAATCGTCACGATCTCATGTGTAGTAATTATTAGCTTATTCTCCCCACGCTTTTGTATAATAAATTTTTAATAAATATTGATTTAGCGGTTTAGTCACTATTGTTGGTTTCTAATTTGTTTTAGTAGCTTCCATGTAATTAAATTGGGAAAACATTAAGGTATCGCCAGCGTCACGGTTTTGAAGTATTGGCACCAGAATAATCGAAAGCTTCACCTAATAATAAGATTTCAAGTGCTCACCTAAATTAAGCAAAAATTTGAAGCTCACAAGGCCGAAAAATCTATGCTCAAATTGAAAGTGAATTAAGCCTTAATCTTTGAAGCTTTAAAGATCCAAAATTCGCTTTAGCGTGAGGATATACGTCTTTGGCTAATAAAACCACCGATGAGGCGGATAATAAAAGGCAAGGCAAGACCGAAGTCATAATAAAAGCTCCATGGCGGAGTTGAATAAAAGATGGAGGTAAACCTATGATAATAAGGCCCTTCCGTTAGGGGGCGTATAAAAGTCTTGGTAATAAGTCTCATGTTCAAAACCGTTATAAAATCGTGTTTATCGATCCTTCTTGTTGACTTAATTTTTTGAATCGTTGTCTATTAGGATGAATTATTAATTTAATGATTTTGGTTACACCGTTAAGACTCTATTTTTAGACTTAATCTATATTCACGCATAAGTCAATGATGTATCCTCGTGATCATTAAGACAAAAATAAAATATAAGAGATACCAAGTAGGAATAAGGGAGTTTAGGTTCGTAATTAACACTCATGAGATATGATCGTGTTGCTAACTTATAATAACAATGATCTCGTTACACGCTTAGCATGGAATTAGGTGAAAATCGAGGACGGCGAAATTATTTCAAACGAAGCACTTACGTGTTCTTGTTCTATGATCCTAAAAGTCACTTAATCGTGATGAAAACAATACATTATGTCTAAAACGCGTGTAGTAGTTTATTTAAGTTTACGTCTTCAATAAATGTCATCATAAAATGAATTTTAGAAGTGCCACGATACTTAATTCTAGCATTGCGTGGTGACACGCCAATGGTTTAGTATGGGGGAGTGATGAGACTGTAATTATACATAGTCTCATCGTCCAAATCGGGCTTAAAACGCTTAAAATATCATAAAAATACCCAAATATATGCTTGTGTTTGTTCATTGTGTATTTTAGGTACGGATATCGTGAATTCACCAAAAGATCAAAGGAATCAAGCAAAAACGAACACGGGAAACGAAGCCGCACAAAGAACCGGACCCGAATCATGAATTTCCAAAGAAGTCCTTGAAGTTTTGAAGATTGTCAACATTGGTCCCTCATTTTTGAAGATTTGGCAAGAAAAGACCTTGAAGAAATCATCATTGGCAAGAAAAGGTCCTCCATGATTGAAGATATTACATGATTAGCCCTTGAAGATTGATTAAATGACTCAACAAGCCCTTGGAACAAGTTTCATGAACTTTTTGTGGTCAAAATGCAAGTTTTTAAACTTGCTTAACAAAGGAAAATGGACTTTGGCAGTTTCAAAGTTAAATGAACAAAGAAAGAAAGGTAAGGGGCCAATTGGGGCAGACAAGCAACCTTAAACCCTCCACTCTTAAGCCTACACGTGTCCCACTCACAAATTTTAACCAATCAAACACACTCTATCCCCCACGTCATTTTCCACCAATATATTTGTTAATGCAATAATGACTAAAAACGTTACTTGCATTTTTCGGTCTCGCTTAGTTTTGATTACGACAATATGTAAAAACAAGCATTTACGAAAACAACGAAAAACGAATTCTTGAGTTCAAGTATTTTTCATTTTACCCATTTTCACTTAAGGTATGGATAAACAAGTACTAACCTTAATCAAGTGATCAAATCTTTTCTTAAAACTCACTTTTTATTAAATGTGACAAGTTTTTATTAAACTTTATTTTTAAGAAAATGTTTTATTAAATTAATTATTTGAAATTTGAAAATGGCATATTTTTATTCTGTTAAGAATATCCTTTCAGGATATTTTTTATACCCAGATAAGACCTCCACCACTAAAGGACAAAAAGGAGCGGAGTCTAGTCCGGCGGTACCTTAGCGCCTAGGCGGTACCTTATCGATAAGGTACCGCGGGCTGTGATAAGGTACCGCGGGCAGATATAGCCGTTGGCTCCTTTATCCTTTAAATAGTGGACCATTCTCAGCTTTTTACCTCACCTCTTTTGCACATTTATTTCCAGATTCAAACCCCTTCTTTAATCACTCAAATCTTTGATCATTTGTTTGATTATTACTTGTTTAAGAAGTAAATCTTGTTCTTCCATCCCTTCCTCTCCAAGTGCAAAGAGAAGAACACTATCCTAGTGAAGTGTTGAGTCCATCACCAAAGATCCATTGAAGATCAATTTTTACATACTTGTAGTTGTGTCATAGTTGTGAAGATCCAAGTAGTTGTGTCTATTTGGAAGTTGTGTATGTACTAAGTATAGTTGTGTAGATTGGTCCTAGCTACGATTAGGGCTCGACTTTTAGCTTAGAGTCAGAAATTGGTTAAGCGACGTGTACGGTTTTCTCCACCATAAGGAGCTTGTTGTGTAGTGAACTCTCGAGTAAGGAGTACTCGAGGAGTGGAGTAGGAACGAGGAGTGAGCTTCGTTGCCGAACCACTATAAATCCTTGGTGTTCGGTTTGATCTTTCTTTACCATTAACTCTTTACATTCTTTATTCTTTTTGCATATACATGTGTTAATATTAGATTAGCTACACTATCATTCTTTATTCTTTGTGGATATATTTTTGTTAGTATTAGTTTAGCTACACTATCATTGTTCATATTGTGCATAAGAAGATTTCGCATATTTTCTCAAGCCTAAGTTTTTTGAAAAAGGATTTTTGGAAACCATATTTTAACAAGTAAATTATAAGAAACTATTCAACCCCCCTTCTAGTTTCTACAATTGGTATCAGAGCGGGTTGCTCAAGATTTTTTAAAGTATATTGTATTTTAAAACTTGAATCTATCTATGGATTCCAACAAGTACCTAGAAGGGCAATCTATGCAAAGACCACCACTTTTTAAAACCGATAGTTTTATTTATTGGAAAAATAGATTTGAAACTTATGTGAAATCAAAAGATTTAGATCTTTGGCATGTTATTACCAATGGTGATTTTTTACCCTTTCAATTTAATGAAGTTTCTAAAACAAAAGAATTAGTCACTTTTGACAAAGCTAATGATGATACTAAAAATAAACTTTCAAAAAATAATGAGGCTAAAATGGTGATTTATAATGCTTTGCCTAAGAAAGAGTATGAAAGAATTTTTATGTGTGAAACCGCTAAAGATATTTGGAACACTCTTTTAGTAACCCACCAAGGTAATAGCCAAGTCAAAGAAAGTAAAATCGATCTTCTTGTCCAACAATATGAACAATTTGTCATCTTAGAAGATGAAACTATTTATAGTGCATTTGCTAGGTTTAACACCATTATTACTAATCTAAAAGCACTTGATGAAGGTTTTTCTAGCAAGAACAATGTTAGGAAGTTTCTAAGGCCTTACATCCAAAGTGGAGAGCAAAAGTCACGACTATTGAAGAGTCAAAAGATCTCTCAACTTTATCACTCGATGAACTCATATGAAGCTTGAAGGTTTATGAGATGATAATTTTGAAGGACTCGGAATTAGTAAAAACCAAGAGTGAAAGGAAATCTCTTGCACTTAAAGCCAAGAAGGCACAAAGTGACCATGATAGTTCCTCGAAAAGTGATGACGAGGAGTATGCATTGGCGGTGAGAGATTTCAAGAAGTTCTTCAAGAGACGAAGTCAACACGTTAGGCAACCAAACTATGACAAGAAACCATTGTCAAAGAATCGGTTTGTCAAGAACGAAAAAGGTGATAGGAGTTGCTTTAGATGTGGTGATCTAAATCACTTCATTGGTGATTGTCCAGAGCCCGCTCGTGATAAGAACCACACGGCATTCATTAGTGGCGCTTGGAGCGATAGCGGTGAAGATGATGATGACAACCCCAAAGAGGATAAATGTCTTATGGCTCACACTTCTAAAGAGGTACATTCCAAAACCAAATATTATAGCAATGATAGTTCCACTTTAGATGATATTGAATTTGAAGGCAAATATGATAGCTTACACAAACTTAGTCTTAAGTTCATAGAAAAGAATAAAACCTTAAAATCAACCAAAACTAAGCTTGAAAATGAGATCAATGAACTTAGAGAGAAATTGGCTAAACTTGAGAAAAACAAAGAGGTTGATTTAGGTTGCTTAAGTTGTGAGAAACTTAGATTAGAGAATGATGATCTTAAGAGCACCTCCATTAAATTGGAAAAGTTCATGAAAGGTACTAGTGCTCTTGATGATATGTTAAACAAACAAGTTCATTCTAAGGAAAAACTTGGTCTAGGTTTTAACTCAAATGAAGCCTCAACTAGTGAACCAAAACAAGTCAGGTTTTCACAGAAAACACCTTCTGGACGCGGTTCCACATTGTATGGCGCGGTTCCTTATCACTATGGAACCGCGGCCATAGATAAGGTACCGCGGCCAGAAGTTGAGTTTTGTGAAAATTCTGAACTTTCTGAAAAATCTAAGTTAAATGAAAAACCAAAGCATCTTACTGTTAATAAGGTTCAATTACCCATACTTGACGACAATGCTATTAGTAAGTTCTATAAGCCGTTAAGTAAACCTCTCATGGGAAATAGAAGTTTATCTAGACTATCTTCTACTCCACCTAGAGTACGGAATGAGTCTAAGCCTAGAAGTAGAACGACAACGCCTACAAGAGATAATCAAAACAACTCACGACCTAGAAGTAAAACTCCAACACCTAGAAAGAATAATAATAACTCTAAACCTAGATCAAACACACCTACGAGAAGTAATGAACAACAAAATGGTTACATGAATTACTACCCTCCTCCATTTTGTTCTCCATGGGGAAACCCCACCTCATTCATACATCCCAACCAAATGCAAGGGATGTTTGGAACTAACAATTTTGGACCCATGAGATATTGGGGACCAAATGTTTGATCTTGTGTATTGTTACCTAGATATGCTTGGGAATTGATTTGGAGCCCGATGAGTGGATTAAGGATAGTGGATGTTCTAAACACATGACGGGTAATCGAAGTTTGTTCTCGCATTACAAAGCATATGATGGAGGTAACGTCACATTCGCTAGTAGTCTACGTGGTAATAACATTGGCAAAGGTACGGTTTCTCTTGACTCCATGACCATTGAAAATGTTGAGCACGTAGATAACTTAGGTTTTAACCTTTTAAGTATAGGTCAAATTTGTGATAATAAGTGTAAGGTCATCTTTTCGGAACATGACAGTGAAATCGTAAAAGATGGAAAAGTCATTGGAAAAGGTGTTAGAAAGCATGGGCTCTATGTCATGAAGGTTAATAAGAAGTCAAAAGACAACATATGTCTTGCGACTATAGATGATAGTTCTACTCTTTGGCATAGGAGATTAGGTCACGCTAATATGCGTTTAATTCAATCTTTAGTCTCTAAGGAGTTGGTAAGACACCTCCCCAAGATTAAGTTTGATAGTCACTTTTGTGATGCTTGCAAAATTGGAAAGCAAGTTCACTCAAGTCACAAAGCCAAGAATTTGGTTTCGACCTCTCGGTGCTTAGAGCTCCTACATATGGATCTCTTTGGACCTTCCGCCATACGGAGTTATGGAGGTAACCTTTATACCCTAGTTATAGTTGATGACTATTCTAGATTCACTTGGACTAGATTTTTGGCATCTAAGAATGAAGCTTTCGATCACTTCGAAATCTTTAGTCGAAGAATTCAAAATCAACTAGGATGTTCAATTGTTTCTATTAGGACGGATCATGGTAGGGAATTTGATAATGAAGTGCAATTTGGTGCCTTTTGTGAAGCTCATGGTATTACCCATAACTTCTCGGCTCCTCGCACCCCACAATCAAATGGGGTAGTTGAAAGGAAGAATAGGACTCTCCAAGAGATGAGTAGGACGATGTTAAACGAGCAATCTTTGCCTCAAAAGTTTTGGTGCAATGCCGTGGATACATCAACTTATATTCTCAACCGAATTCTTATTCGACCTTTCCTAGGAAAGACCCCCTATGAGATTCTTAAAGGTAAGAAACCCTCATTATAATACTTTAGGGTGTTTGGAAGCAAGTGCTTTATCCTCAACACCAAAGACTACCTTACCAAGTTTGACCCAAAGTCTTACGAAGGTATCCTTTTAGGTTATTCCTAAACTAGTAAGGCCTACATAGTCCTAAATAGAACCTCAGGGGTTATTGAAGAATCACTCAACGTAACCTTTGATGAAACCCCTCCTTCACCCAAGACGCCACCATTGGTTGATGATGACTTGGATGAATTAGAAGTAGTTAAAGCCAAAGAGGTTAGAAAAATAGGAGTTGAAGACCTTAGTGTTGAAAAGGAAGTAAACATTAAGGAGTCTAGGGATCATACTCTCAATAATCTCATTGGTGACTTAAATCAAAGGACCCTAAGATCTCAAGTCCAAAACCAAAGTAACTTCTTTTGTTTTGTCTCCTTGATTGAACCTAAGAATGTTAAAGAAGCTTTCACGGATAAGAGTTGGGTCATTGCGATGCAAGAAGAATTGAATCAATTCGTTGCCAATGATGTTTGGGAACTTGTTCCTCCACCCAGAAGTTCTACCATTATAGGAACCAAATGGGTATTTAGGAATAAGCTAGATGAGAATGGTGTTGTGTCTCGTAACAAGGCTAGACTTGTAGCTCAAGGCTATAATCAACAAAAGGGATTGATTATGACGAGACATATGCACCGGTAGCTAGATTAGAATCAATTAGAATCCTTTTAGCCTACGCTTGTGCCTTAGATATTAAGCTTTAACAAATGGATGTAAAGAGTGCATTTCTTAACGGTTTGATCAATGAGGAGGTATATGTGGCTCAACCTCCCGGCTTCATTGATTTTGAGAAACCGGACCATGTTTACAAGCTTAAGAAAGCACTTTATGGACTCAAACAAGCACCCAAAGCTTGGTATGATAGACTTAAAGCGTTTCTTGTTAAACATGAGTATACCATGGGTATGGTAGACAATACACTCTTTACAAAGAAGAAAGGTCCTCACCTCATAATCGTACAAATATATGTTGATGACATTATATTTGGCTCAACTTGTCAAGAATTGTGTGATGACTTTGCCAAAATCATGCATGATGAGTTTGAAATGAGTATGATGGGAGAACTTAACTTCTTTTTAGGACTCCAAATTAAACAAATGGACGATGGTATTTTCTTTAGTCAATCTAAGTACGCTAAAGAAATGCTAAAGAAATTTGGATTAGAAGAATCTAGACCAATGAAGACCCCTATGGCCTCGGATACTAAACTCACCGTAGATGATGATTGTGAGTCGGTAGACAACACTAAATATAGAGGTATGATTGGTTGTTTGTTGTACCTAACGGCAAGTCGACCGAATATCATGTTTAGTGTTTGCCTTTGTGCTCGCTTCCAAGAGGATCCCAAAACCTCTCACCTTGAAGCGGTTAAGCGTATCTTCCGATACATTAAAGGCACTATACATTTAGGATTATGGTATCCTAAAGGGACCGGCGTAGAAACCATTGTCTACGCGGACTCGGATCATGCGGGAGACTATGTGGACCGGAAAAGCACTAGTGGAGTTTGTACCTTCATGGGTTGTTGTTTAACTTCTTGGTTCTCCAAGAAACAAACCGCTCTTGCGATATCCACCACGGAAGCCGAGTATGTGAGTGCCGGTAAAGCATGCCAACAAGCTCTATGGATGAAGCAAGCGCTTGTTGATTACGGGATTTCTCTTGATGATGTTCCCATCATGTGCGATAATAAAGGCGCTATAGACCTAAGCAAGAATCCCGTGCAACATTCGCGAACCAAACACATAGAAATTAGACACCATTTCCTTAGGGATAATGTTCAAAAGGGGAACATTACTATCGAAAAGGTGCCCTCCGAGGACAACTTAGCCGATATCTTCACTAAGCCACTTAAGAGGGAACCTTTTAATTACTTGCGTCTAGGTCTAGGATTAATGGAAAATCTTCCTTAAATTCTTTTCTTCTTGTGTGTTTTCTCTTACCACCTTGAGTCCTTGAGTCTTTTAAGATTCTTTTGAAAAATCTTCTCATCTCCTTTTCAAAACTCTCAAAGTCTCTTTCGAAAATGGTTGAGAAACTCGTTTGACATTGTTAATTCAATCTAAAAGCGATTCTTCATAGATTCTCGCTATTAATATAGAGCTTACATAATTCATATGTATGATTCTCTCAAACATAGCAAGAACAAGATTGAATCATGGAGGATCATTGTGTCATGACTTAAGGTCTTGTCTTACACACCTCCTACATTGATTTTTTTAATCCATGTATTTTGGTCAAATATCTATTTGGTAAGTTTGCATATATTTTCTTTGTCTATCTTTGCTTTTAAGCACATCCCTATGATAAGTTAGACTAGAAAAATAAGATTTGCTGAAAAATCTTTCTCCAAACACCAAACCCTGCTTCTGCAGGCGGTTCCATAAGTGAGCCGCGGTACCTTATTGATAAGGTACCGCCACCATAGATAAGGAACCTGTTGGGTCAAAAAGTTGATGTGGCAGAAACTCAAAAATGAAGAAAACGTGAAGTTATTGTCTAAACGTTGTCAAGACTAATTTGGGCGTTGACAAGAGTTAATTAGGCGTTGATGGCTCAAGCATTGTCGTGTGCAATCCAAGCATTGTCACATGCAATTCAAGCATTGACAAAACGTAGACAAAGAAGCTTATGGAAGCTTCTATTTAGATAAACATGCAAAAGATATTCTGCATAAGTTTATTTAAATAGAAGATTTACTTGTTTATTCATCATTATCTCTTGTAAACCCTAATCCTTACACTATAAAAGGAACCAAGGGTTATTAGGTTTTTCATATAATTCATTCACAATGTAAACCTAAACGTGTGTGTGCACTAGACGTGGGATTCAATGTATACTCGTCTAGTGGATGTTTGTTATTAATATAATGAACATCCCAATTGTTTTAATTCATGTTATTCGTGCCTAAACACCTTGTTAATGGTTGTTGTTCTAATTCCGCTTTGATTATGTTAATCATATGAACAATGATCATTCCTAGTAGCTTAAAAGATCCGGAAACCAAGGTTTCCACAATTGGTATCAGAGCCTCGTGGCTCGTGATGCTAGGACCAACAAGGTGTTCGTATATCGTGAAGAAGAAGAAAAATTCGTATAGAGTTTTTCTGGACGTTTTTGTGTGCGCAGCAGTATTCAGAAGGTCATAACTTTTGATTGAACCGTTGGATCGTCACGAAATTTTATATGTGTGTTCTACATACATAGATCTAAACATCCACCAGAGGGATTGTCGAGTTTTATCCCCAGGCAAAAGTTATTAGGCGTCGAAGTCAGCAGCTGAGTATATGCAGTTTTCTGTGGACAGCCGTATTCAAAACACGATATCTCTTTCGTTAACCGTTGGATCTGGATGAAATTTTGTCCAGAGGTTCTCAAGGTATGTGTCTTCAATCTCACCGGAGAGATCGTCGAGTTCAGGCCTCAATAAAAAGTTATAGCTCGTCTAAGTTAGCTGTTGGTGAAGGTATAGTTTTTCTGATTTTGTTTTTATCACATACGATTTAGGGTTTGATTCTCAAAACCCTAGATCACCATAAAAAGCAGAAAGATTGTGAAGTTATGGTTGTTATAATGGAAGAATCGAGCTAGGATTATTAACAAACCCTAAGTTAGGGTTTCGATGAATGAAGCTGCTGTGATGTTATTTAAAGCAGATCCTTCGCTTTTAGGGTTTGAGTTATAACCCTAGATCTGTGTTTGGAAGGACTTTTATGTTGTAATTCATGATAGCAGCAGAGATAGTGTCTACAAGGCAGAAAGAGACGTATGAAGAATACAGTTTGCATGATTCTTTGTCTACTACATAAAATATCACGAGCAAAAGAAGAAGTATGGGACGTGATATGCATTGCATGAGATTGCATGACTGTTGGCTGAGTATTCTCATAATCTTGCTTGGGATATTGCATAAGAATAAGCAAATCGTTTGAATCCAAAGAAATAATGAAGTAAAAAGGTTAATAAGTCTGTGTTCACATGAAGCTAGTTTTTTAATTGGTGGAAAATTGGAGTGTTCACACGGTATTAACTTTCTAATTAGTGGAAAGCATTTACACGATTAGAGTATATCTTGGATTGTTATGGTGGACTTGCAGGCACATGATCAAAACCCATTCAAAACGTGATTCTTTTGATGAATTTATTTGGTACGATTATCCAAAAATTGAAAGGGTGACGTGATAATTATTAGGACATGGAGATGACATCAGCAGAAAGAAGCGCTGACAAGGCATGGTTAGACGCTGACAGGAAGAATTTTGACGCTGACAGAATAAGTCAACGCTGATAGAGTTGACAGTGTCGTCCGATATATGAACTTCAACGCTGATAGGTATTGTCCGATATTGGACAATACATCTGACCAAGATATTGGACAGAAGAGGATATTGGACAACACAAGGTTTGCTGCTGTTTGAGAAAATTGGACGTTTTAAGCACACAAAAAGGAGGAAAATACACACGAAGGTACATGGAATCTCTGTTTAATTTAGAATATCATGGTGATATTTATGGCTCGGATATTTTGAAAGGAATTAATGATCTTAATGCGAGTTGGTAACTATTCGTGCGAATTTGATGGATATTTAAACTATGTAATCGGGATAGCCTTGCAAAAGAGTTATTCCGCATTACACTTTTACATATGGTATGACGATGTTATTTCATTCAAATTCGTCATGAAGAGGTGTTGGCTTAAGGGGAAGAATTCTTATGGTAAGCTTGATGTTTGAAGAAGATTTTCGTGAGTTTGTGTTCTATCATATCTTAAAGTGCCATAGACTTTAAAGATAACTTGTTCGTGCTTTACATGGATGGTGATGAAGACTTGTCATAACACTTGAAGGAGTTACATTATCGTGCTCAGTGTCTCACAAAGGATGAGAATATTGACAAGGGATTGAGGTCTACTTATATCTCCTCTATAAGTTCTTTATCACGTGGATAGTACAAGACATGGAACACAAGTTTGGGTTATTCTACTTCTACATCAAAAATATTATATTAATTGTTCTTCAAGATCATTACACAGAGCCTACATATGGAGAATCTTCAACATTGCAACATTGTTTACTTCCTTGTTGATGTGACAAAAAGGGGAAGAAATACGTGCTACACTTGAGGGGAAGCAATTTGAAGATCATGTACAACTTACAAGAGATACACATAGAGTTTTGCCACTATCAACTAGGGGAAGATTGTTGGGTCAAAAAGTTGATGTGGCAGAAACTCAAAAATGAAGAAAACGTGAAGTTATTGTCTAATCGTTGTCAAGACTAATTTGGGCGTTGACAAGAGTTAATTAGGCGTTGATGGCTCAAGCATTGTCGTGTGCAATCCAAGCATTGTCACATGCAATTCAAGCATTGACAAAACATAGACAAAGAAGCTTATGGAAGCTTCTATTTAGATAAACATGCAAAATATATTCTGCATAAGTTTATTTAAATAGAAGATTTACTTGTTTATTCATCATTATCTCTTGTAAACCCTAATCCTTACACTATAAAAGGAACCAAGGGTTATTAGGTTTTTCATATAATTCATTCACAATGTAAACCTAAACGTGTGTGTGCACTAGACGTGGGATTCAATGTATACACGTCTAGTGGATGTTTGTTATTAATATAATGAACATCCCAATTGTTTTAATTCATGTTATTCGTGCCTAAACACCTTGTTAATGATTGTTGTTCTAATTCCGCTTTGATTATGTTAATCATATGAACAATGATCATTCCTAGTAGCTTAAAAGATCTGGAAACCAAGGTTTCCACAGAACCGCCTACAGTGGCCTTCCTTTTCGGGTTTTTGTCTGAAACTCCAGATTTGCTCCAACCTTTTGAGAATCTTTGTTTCAAACCCTTTGACCACCCCAAAAATACCCTAAGCCTTCCCTATTTAAACCATAAGAATTTTGCATTACTTCACATCCAGAATGTCTTATTCTCCCAATGAAAGCCTTGAATCTCCTCCATTTTCTCCAATTGCTTTCAATCCAAACCCACCCAAGAACACTCTTAATCACATTTCTCCTACCAAGAATGTTGATTGTGGAACTTCCTTTCTTCCACCACCACCCTTTAGTGTTCTTCCTCCTTCTCATGATAATGTCATGCACCATGGAACATATTGTCATTGTTGTTAATATCAACATCTTGCTATGGCACACATCTATGAGGAGTTGAGCTACATTAAGAGTCTCTTAATCAAGCCTCCTATTCATTTTGATTATGAGATCTCCAACAAGCCACCACCACCACCCTCCGCTATTACCTTGTCTTTCATATAAGCATTGATTGCTTATCCTCAAGACACCAAATTCAAGCAAATCTTTGAATTCTAGAATAACTAGGATTAGATTTATGCTTTTGGCTTGTTTCTTTTTTTCATACTTCTTTGTATGATGTTTCTTTAGTAACCTATCTTGGATCTTTGTCTTTGTGTTTTCTTCTCTTTTATTTTTTTTGACCTATTGCTATATATTGTTGGTTGTTTCTTTTGTTCAACTAACCCTTCTATGTAGCTTGTCACCATATCTCGATTCCCCGGTGCCCCAAGCTAGGGGGAGTAAGCACCAAGGGGGAGTCTTTGCAAAGTCCGTTTCTTCAACACCGGCTTACGCAACCTTTTTGCTTCGACAAAGGGGGAGAAATGAATAAACTCGTCTTCGAAAATCTTGTTTTTGTGTGATTGAGTTTATGTATTGTCGGAATCAAAAAGGGGGAGATTGTTAATGCAATAATGACTAAAAACGTTACTTGCATTTTTCGGTCTCGCTTAGTTTTGATTACGACAATATGTAAAAACAAGCATTTACGAAAACAAGCATTTACGGATATCGTGAATTCACCAAAAGATCAAAGGAATCAAGCAAAAACGAACACGGGAAACGAAGCCGCACAAAGAACCGGACCCGAATCCTGAATTTCCAAAGAAGTCCTTGAAGTTTTGAAGATTGTCAACATTGGTCCCTCATTTTTGAAGATTTGGCAAGAAAAGACCTTGAAGAAATCATCATTGGCAAGAAAAGGTCCTCCATGATTGAAGATATTACATGATTAGCCCTTGAAGATTGATTAAATGACTCAACAAGCCCTTGGAACAAGTTTCATGAACTTTTTGTGGTCAAAATGCAAGTTTTTAAACTTGCTTAACAAAGGAAAATGGACTTTGGCAATTTCAAAGTTAAATGAACAAAGAAAGAAAGGTAAGGGGCCAATTGGGGCAGACAAGCAACCTTAAACCCTCCACTCTTAAGCCTACACGTGTCCCACTCACAAATTTTAACCAATCAAACACACTCTATCCCCCACGTCATTTTCCACCAATATATTTGTTAATGCAATAATGACTAAAAACGTTACTTGCATTTTTCGGTCTCGCTTAGTTTTGATTACGACAATATGTAAAAACAAGCATTTACGAAAACAACGAAAAATGAATTCTTGAGTTCAAGTATTTTTCATTTTACCCATTTTCACTTAAGGTATGGATAAACAAGTACTAACCTTAATCAAGTGATCAAATCTTTTCTTAAAACTCACTTTTTATTAAATGTGACAAGTTTTTATTAAACTTTATTTTTAAGAAAATGTTTTATTAAATTAATTATTTGAAATTTGAAAATGGCATATTTTTATTCTGTTAAGAATATCCTTTCAGGATATTTTTTATACCCAGATAAGACCTCCACCACTAAAGGACAAAAAAGAGCGGAGTCTAGCCCGGCGGTACCTTAGCGCCTAGGCGGTACCTTATCGATAAGGTACCGCGGGCTGTGATAAGGTACCGCGGGCAGATATAGCCGTTGGCTCCTTTATCCTTTAAATAGTGGACCATTCTCAGCTTTTCACCTCACCTCTTTTGCACATTTATTTCCAGATTCAAACCCCTTCTTTAATCACTCAAATCTTTGATCATTTGTTTGATTATTACTTGTTTAAGAAGTGAATCTTGTTCTTCCATCCCTTCCTCTCCAAGTGCAAAGAGAAGAACACTATCCTAGTGAAGTGTTGAGTCCATCACCAAAGATCCATTGAAGATCAATTTTTATATACTTGTAGTTGTGTCATAGTTGTGAAGATCCAAGTAGTTGTGTCTATTTGGAAGTTGTGTATGTACTAAGTATAGTTGTGTAGATTGGTCCTAGCTACGATTAGGGCTCGACTTTTAGCTTAGAGTCGGAAATTGGTTAAGCGACGTGTACGGTTTTCTCCACCATAAGGAGCTTGTTGTGTAGTGAACTCTCGAGTAAGGAGTACTCAAGGAGTGGAGTAGGAACGAGGAGTGAGCTTCGTTGCCGAACCACTATAAATCCTTGGTGTTCGGTTTGATCTTTCTTTACCCTTAACTCTTTACATTCTTTATTCTTTTTGCATATACATGTGTTAATATTAGATTAGCTACACTATCATTCTTTATTCTTTGTGGATATATTTTTGTTAGTATTAGTTTAGCTACACTATCATTGTTCATATTGTGCATAAGAAGATTTCGCATATTTCCTCAAGCCTAAGTTTTTTGAAAAAGGATTTTTGGAAACCATATTTTAACAAGTAAATTATAAGAAACTATTCAACCCCCCTTCTAGTTTCTACAATATTTTTTAAACAAACTTTATTAAACACGGTTTAATATTACAAAAGTGGGGGAAACACTAGTTTAAAAGCTAAACAGGATTAAAACCCCTAATCTCTTTTCCCTCCCACACATAAACCCTGAAAAACCCCAGTTTCAATTAATCACAAGCCAAAGGGTTTTTGTTTGATCCTTTCCAGAAACCCAATTAACATCACCATAAAAAATTCCCCACCCAAAAAAACGACACCACATGGGTGTGAGTCCCCATTGGGACCTCCCCTGCCCATCACTTTCATCCCCAAAACCCTAAAACCGACAAGATAGATGGCCAAGATGATTTTACTTGTCCAAGATGATGGAATACAAGCTGGCAACACACATGACTCCAAACAGCCATGACATGGCATTCTGGCAGATCACAAGAAAGCATTTGACCAAGATTTCAACTTCATTGACCAAGGGCAGTTTAGGGAATCATTGTAACTAGGGTTTACTTTATTCTAGATAGTTCTTAGTAGTACTATAAAGAGAAAACTCAGATTGTGAGTCTCCTTTTGTTCCACCTTATTTTGTAAAAGCTCTTTTTACTGAAAAATAGTTACAGTTTATTGAAAATCTTCCATTATTAAGCTGAGTTCCATTTTCTTAGTGTAATATTTCCTTTAAGTTGCAAATTAGTTATAAGGTTTTAAGAGTTTTCAGATTTTCAAAAATCAATTTTTAGTTTATCTGAAATTCCATTCACATTGAAGTGAAAGTGGATGTGTGATGAGATTTCAGAGCTTCTTTGTTGATTTGTTACCATTTTTTAAGTCATTTCAAGATTGGACGATTTCAAAAGTTGGTTTTCAGAAAAGGGAGTTTACTTCTTTTCAAAAGTTCTGTTTTCAAAGTTTGTCATTTATTGCTAACCCTCCTTGGACAATAAGCTCATATAAGCCTGACAAGCTTATATAAGCTTATTGAGTTTGGTTTCATTGCAGTTTCTTTTTCATCTTAGCAGCTTGTTTTATTTTTCCAAGATATATGGGGGTGGTTTGGACTTAAGCAGTCACCACCTAGCACTCTCTACATCAGCTATCATAAGCTTCCAAAAGCCTAAAAGTCTCATAAGCTCACTTTGGAGATGGCATCAACTGGCCATAGAGTGGCTTGGATGTGAGTCACTCTAGGTAATATTGGCTTGAACCCTTCATTTTGTGCATATTATGTGATTTTGTGTGATTTTGTGAAACAAGATGTTTGCATGCTAGTTTATTGTTCATACATGTTTATTTCTGTCTCATATACATGTCTAGAACATTTGTCATCAGTTTTACTTGAGTTTGTTTAGATTTTGTGTGAAAAAGTCCATTTTCTAAAAATTAAGGAGTGTTTGGGTCTAGGTTAAAAATCAAATTCTTGAAAAGATTTTGGTTTTAAATCAGCTTAAACACGTTTCTTAGGTCATTGATAGGTTGTTTGGTTAGTTTGGGTCATCTTAGATAGGTTTTGTGTGCAAGTTGTATGCAAAAATTTGGCCAATATAGCACAAATCAGTAAGCCCATTTTCTACATGATTTAGGGTATATTGTGCCTTCTAAACTTGTTAGGATGTTAGATATAGGGTCAATTAGGATTGTTATCTGATTAATTGTGGTTTAGGGTTAGATTGAGCAAAGCTTTGGTGGGTAGAAGTTCATTGAGTGACCATTTGCATCAGTCAAACTACCCAGATAGCACCAGACCTGCTTTAGACCATATCAGTAACTTTATAGGGCTAATTGTGTGTAAATTTGTGAACAACTTGGCTATTTTCTTTTTTATTTGATTCCTCACAACCCAACTGGTTGTGGGGGTGCCTTTGGATCCAAAAGAAACCAAGTAAATCTCAAGATACAAGCAAAATTGTGCCCAGACCCGTTTTTTGCTCTAGCAATGGAACTCATTTACCCCTGCTAGTTGAAAAGTAGGTACTGCTAAGCTACCAAACAAAATCCAGAAAGTGTCACTATCAGTTTTTCTCTTTTTTTTGTCTTTAGTGAGCTAATTTAGGAATTAGAACTTGATTTTAGTTTCTTTATTTTTCTTATTTTAATTCTGATTTTTCCATTTAATTAATTTTTATTTTACTGTTCATCTTTTATTTTTTAGATTTAATTGCAATTTAAATTAGTTTTTAATATTATGTTTTTTGTCTTTTAGTGACAAAAATTAATATTTTTCAGTTTTAACATTTTTCTTAGATTTAGAAAAGTGTTTTAAGATTTTTAGTCCTAAATTATTTCACTGTTCACTTTTTAATTAATTTTTAGAATTAAATTTAGTTTAATTAGGGTTTTATTATAAACTGTTTTGTCTTTTAGTGAAAAATTTTACTCTTTTCAAACTTTTTCATTTTTCTACTATTCATTAGTATAATTTAGGATTTTTAAAATTTTCAAATTATTTTTAGGATTATTTTATTATTTTTAATCATTATTTTAATTTAAAAATAGTTTTTAGTGTTTTAAAAATAGAAAAATAGTTTTTAAAAGTTAGGAAAATTACTTTTTAGTCTTTAAATAATATAAGTGATTTATTAGTTCAATAAAATAATATTTTGGGCTTTTTGTTAATTATATTTATTTTTAGGGCTTTAATTAGCATTTAAAATTGAATATTTAATTAATAAAAGGTTTTAAAATATATTTGTTGGATTTTTATTCTTATTTATATTATTTTATACTTAGTTTTAATTTTAAATTGTTTTTAGCTTTAACTTTTAATTTCGTCACGTTTTACGTATTTACGTTCGCATTTTACGTTATTACGTCGTAGTGTAATCGTAGTCGTAGCTCGTCTTTACTTTTTCTCTTCTAAACCAAAAACGTCACTAATCCAAACTTTGATTTTATATATTGGCACACTTAATCCACACACCTCCTTCGAGTACGAACCCGCATTTATTCGGTTTTACGTTTTTCCTAAAGCGTAAGACTTAATACTTGCCGCTCATACGCGTTTTTCCTAAAACGTGTACGAAAAACCTACATCAGGTATTCTTTCGTGAATTTATGTGAGTTGATTATAAGCCTATTCTCCCATCGCTTGCTAATAAATTTATCTGCAATAAATAAGGTTGTACGATTTGAAAAGTTACTTAGCTTCTAGCACAAGATCTTTTAAAAGTTGCTCGGTATTAATTAGAGTTCATAGCCAAGGCATAAATTATTGAAGCGGGATGCGAAGATTGGCGAATCCAAAAAGGTCCTAACAAGACATGAGGGCTACATTTTGTTGCTAAAGATCCAAAGTGATGTGAAGAATCATTTATCAAAAATCAATATGAAGGATCGAGACACATGACGAAAAGCAAATAATCCCGTAAAGATCATGGAGAAGTCTATCCAAAAAGGACCTAACAAGGTATGAGGATAAATAGATCCAAGTCTGTTAGCCGTATATTTTATATAGTCAAACAAGAATGTAATAGGTCATCTTAGTCGTTATTGGTCTTGTATTGTAATAGGTTAGTCGGGAAAACCGGGCTTGGACTTTAAGCTAATATTGTATAAGTTAGGGGCGTAAGCCCAAAAGAAAGCCAAGCCCGGCCCAAGGATACTAAACCCACGACCCATATGCCAAGGGTATATATACCCTCTTCCATGTGTGGAAGAGGGTGTTGGTTCATTTTACTTTCTCTCTCTAGTAAACATAAACCTTCCAAAATCTCTCTTGTTTCTCTCTCTACTTTTCTTCTCTTTCTCTCTCTCTAAATATCTCTTCTAAATCTTGTGTTATGGATTGAATGGGATTAACATTTGGTATCATGAGCCTATAGTGGATAGGTGATTAAAGATTCGTGTGTGGTGTTCTTGATTTTTCGTGGCTATTTTGATCTATATCTCACGTCCTAAAATTTTTCTTGTGTTTTTATGGTTTTTTCTCGATACAAATCTTCTACATAGTTGTGGTAGAGATTTGGTATATTTACTTTGGCTAGAAACACAAAATTTTTGGGTGTTTTTATCATTTTTTGGCTTAAAATCTCTAATTGGTTGAGTTTTGTCCGAGAAAAGTGGGTTATATTCCGATCTGGGACATCGGAAAAGGGTTTCAGGAGTATAATAGTCATTCCGATCTGTATCATCGAAAAAGGGTTAAAGTTTTCCGATCACATTCCGATCAAGGGATTCCGATTGCATTCCAATTTGGACATTCCGATTTGACATTCCGATTTGAGTATTTCAATTTGGACATTCCGATTTCGACATTCCGATTTGACATTCCGATTTAAGTATTCCAATTTGGACATTCTGATTTGGATATTCCGATAGGGACATTCCGACAAGGTTATTCCGACAAGGGTATTCCGATTAAGGATATTCCGATCAGGGTATTCCGATAGGGTTTATTCCGACAAGGTTATTCCGACAAGGGTATTCCGATCAAGGACATTCCGACAAGGTTATTCCGATGGACATTCCGATGGATATTTTGTTTGAGTAATTTTTAGACTTAGCCACTATCTAGTCTAGTTTCGGAACATAGTTTACACGAAGATAAAAAAAAAGAGTTAAAATTTTTAGGTCAAGTAAAATTAAATTTTTTCCCTACTAGTTTTTGGCTATTTCTATCTCAAATTCAAAATTTGGCGATACAAAATTTTTCGGCTTACCGTTTTGTCAGACTGAGGAATTTATTGTCGGACTGAGAAATTTTTTTAGAATTTTCGGAATTTCAATTTTAACCACACATCATCACAACAAATCCACTAAGATCTGCAATTCATCCACAAGTATTCACCATGTCTAACAACAACATCAACATTGCAACTGCTAATCAAAATCGTTTGGAACAAGGTGGCAACGGTAATCCACCTGTGCTCACTGCCGGTTGCTACGTTCAATGGAGATCTCGTTTTCTCAGATTTCTCGACGGAAAAGAAAACCGAACTGCTCTTCGTCACTGCCTTGAGAATCCACCTCCAGTTTTTGAATTCAGACCAATTACAATACAGGCAGAGGATGGTACTTCATCAACTATACGAGCTATGGAGGATTTTGACACATGTTCTGCTGAGAAAAAGAAACTCCTCCAAGCTGAAACTGATGCTGTAAACTTCATACTCACTGGAATTGATAACGATATCTATTCCACAGTTGATGCATGTCCTAATGCTATGGAAATGTGGAATGCAATTTGATAGGTGTGAAAACTCCCATCCTTTTTACCACTTAATTACAATAATAACCGAGCCAAAACGTGTATTTTATGTCTTTTATGTCGGAATTATGTGTGGTTTGTGTTTTTGTTGTGATTTAGGACGAAATTGTGAAAAGTGGAGAAAAAACGGCATTTACGGGCTTTTATTGAAGAAAAAGATGAAAGACGAAGTCAAGAAGTCAAGAGTGCAAAAAGAGCGGAAGTCCAAGACCAATTCTAAAGATTTATTGAAGAAAAAGTCGAAAGACGGAAGTTTATCAAAAGCCGAAGAACTCAAGTCTATTTTATTGAAGAATTAAAAGACGAGTTCAAAGAAATCCCGAGCCAAAAGTCATTAAATTCCAAGATTAAAGAAGATTTAAAGGCTTAAGGACTAATGGTGCAATTAACAAAGAGATTAAGAAGGAAGGGCCTAATGATGCAATTAAGAAGAAATGAAGGAGGGGAGGAAGCTTCCTAATCCTCCCCTATATATAGTCATTAGGATAATCATTTTTACTCTTGTTGGCTAGAGTGACACTAGTTCTTCCACCTTTTAATTACTTGCACATTTGTTTTATTGCACCTTTAATTACCTTGTCTTGCACTTTAATTTTCAAGTAAGTTACTTTTATCTTTATTGCACCTTTACTTTACTTGTTTGATCTCTCATTCTACCTTTCTTTCTTGCTTGATCTTGTTGTTTACATGCTTATTGTCTCTCTTATTTGATTAAAGGTTATGTTTTTATGCTTTTGATTTTTTTAGATTATTGATTCTTATAGCTTATTTGTTTTCATCTTTAAGTTTTTAAAGTTTTTATAAAAGTTATTTTTATATAAAAGTTTGTTTTTCGTAAACCTTTTCCTTTTCGTGTTTGAAAAGTCCTTAAATTTCAGTTTAGTAGCTTTTTCTTATACGGTTTGCCTTAGGATTTTCGTTGTGTGCTTATTAGATTAGTAGCTTATTTTTCTAGCTTAATTTGTGCCTTTTCTACTGTATTCCGATCTGGTAAATCGGAAAAGGGTTTATCATTCCGATTGGAGTGATCGGATAAGGGTTTTGATATTCCTATTGACATTCCGATTTGGGGTGTCTTGCTCATTCCGATAAGGGCTTTGGTATTCCGATCAGGGTGAGTTTGATTATTCCGATCAGGTAAGTGACAGTTATTCCGATCTGGTCCATTCCTCATTCCGATCGAGGTGTTCGTTTGGTTATTCCGATCAGAAGAGGTGACATATTCCGATTAGGGGTTCCGATCGACATTCCGACCAGGGTCCCTTGCTTATTCCGATCTGAGGTTGTTTGTTATTACGATCAGGAGTCTACTCCATCATTCCGATCAGGGTAGTATATTCAACATTCCGACCAGAGGGGTAAGTCCATTCCGACGAGGTCTGATCGGAATATATTCCGATTGGGGTTGTCTTAGTGTTTTGCCTTGTTTAATTTTTAAGTTTATGTTTTTAATACTTTGTCTAATTTTAATTCTCGTCTCGCTTTAATTTTAAGTCATTTAATTATTTTACTTTTCAAAGTTTTTAAATATTGCACACTTTACTTTTAATTAGACTTAGTTTTACTTTAACGCATTTTATTTTAACGCTTTTTACTTTTAAGTCTTTTGCATTTTAATATACTACAACGACAACTATTTGTTTCACCAAAGAACAGCTGAGTCACATACTTAAAACCCGTAATCAATTCGAAAAGACATACTTAAACGAACTAATTTTTATACGGGCCAAAAGCCTTGTATTAAATGGCGCCGCTGCCGGCTCTTTTCATAAAGATTAAAGGTTTTTTGTGAGAGACGCGTTGCTTTTTGGGATCCGTTCACTTGTGAACGTTATTTTTCTTGCATAAAAAATTTAAAAAATCATAAAAATTAAAAATTGCTAAAAATCCATAAAAATTAAAATTTCAAAAATCCAAAAACATTTTATCTTTATTGTGTATATATATTGTCTTTGTGTTTGGTTTCTTTTTCTTTTGCATTTTCAGGTGTATGCGTACTAGATCTTCTAATTATCAAGAGCCCGAGACTCAAGAAGATTTAAGTATGTCAGGTGTTAACAACAACAATAATCCACCGCACCTCAACAATAACCACAATGTTCTTCCATTGCCCGATCTTCGGACAATGGAGGAGCTTTGTCAACCTACCATGTTTGGACGAGGAGGACCGATTGCGCCGATGCAAATCAACGCTCCTGAGTTTTCGTTGAAGCACCATATGATTCAGCAAGTGCAAACAAATCCTTTTAGAGGAATGTCTGATGATGATGCCAACAAACACCTCGACAAGTTCATTACAATCACCCAAAGCATGAAGTTGCCTGGTGCCACAATGGATGTTCTTCGCCTTCAACTCTTCCCACATACTTTATCACATCATGCCGAGAAATGGTTTGATCGTCTTCCAAAGAATTCTATTCACACTTGGGATGACATGACTCAACGCTTTTTGTCGCGCTACTTTCCACCATCCATGGTCACGAGCCTTCGCAATCAAATAAGCGGTTTCATACAAGATCCCAATGAATCTCTTTTTGATGCTTGGGAAAGATATAATGTCTTGATTGATCGTTGTCCAAACCACAACATGCTTCCCGTCACATTGATTGATACTTTCTACAACGGATTGACTTTTCGTGATCGTGATACGATTAATGCAGCCGCCGGTGGCACATTCATGAAAAGGAGACCCGAGGAGTGTAGAGAGCTTATTGAGAACATGACTACTCACCACAAAAACTAGGATTCCTCTGCTTCTTCAAGGAACAACCCGAGAGTCAATGTTTCCTCCACCTCAGCAAACCCTGATATGACCGAACTCACCCGCATGATGACTGAAATGAGCAAAAGTATCACGCATCTCGCTTCAAACCAACAACAACAAGTTAAAGCGGTTGCACCTTCTTGTGAAACATGCGGCGGTCCTCACTCATACACTGATTGTCCTTCGACTCAAGGAAATCCGGAAACTGTGTATGCAGCTTATGGTAATTATTCACCGGAAAATTACCAAGCTCGACCTCAAGGGGATAGAAATCTGCTGAGTTACCGATCAAACAACTACCTTTCACCCGGTTTTTCTCCTCAAAACCAAAACCCCGACAACAACTACAATAGAAGCAACCAAATCCCACCTAGAGCTTCTAATCCTTATCACCCACCCGCTCAACAAACCCCACCCATTAATCCCGATGTTGAAGCCATAATGAGAACCCAAGGTGAGCAAATCAAGAATCTTCAGAGCCAAATTATTAATCTGAAAGGAGATATTACCAAGCAAAGGAATGAGATAAGATCCGAGCTTCGAGATAACATCCAATCCTCCTTCAGCAATCAAACCAATGATTTGAAGAATATGCTTGCTAGTTTCTTTCCCGCAGCTCAACCTTCTTCTTCGAGTTCTCTACCTTCAAACATCGTCACCAATCCGCGAGCAAATGTGAGTGCTATTACTACTCGTAGTGGAATTACCATTGTCGATCCACCAATCCCACCCCCATATTTTACACCTCCTCCACCACCATTTATCCCTACTCCTCCTACACCTAGTATTAGTGCACCATTACCATCTCCGCCTCGTCATGACGATGTTTCCAGGAAGGACCCTTCAACATCTCAACCTTTACCTGCTACACCTGCACCTTCACCACCAAAACCCAATATCCCTTATCCCTCTCGTTTAGGCAAGACCAAAATGCTAACCAAGGATGACTCTGAAGTGTCGAGCTATGTGAAGATGATCTCTCAAATTAAATTCAACATTAGCTTTCTCGAAGCACTTGTCCACATGCCGAAATTTGTTAAAGCATTTAAGGAATTGCTTAACAAGAAGGAGAAGCTGATTGAGCTCGCCAACACACGTCTAAATGAAAACTGCTCTACAGTTATTCTTAAAGAACTTCCGGAAAAGCTTGGAGATCCCGGTCGTTTTGTGTTGCCTTGCGTTTTCAACAAAACCGAAGAATTTACTGCCCTTGCCGATCTCGGGGCTAGTATTAATTTGATGCCTTTGAGTGTTTGGAAAACACTATCATTGCCCGACCTCACTCCAACAAAGATGACTCTTAAACTTGCTAATCGCACTCTCGCTTACCCCGTTGGTATAGCCGAAGATGTGTTCATTAAAGTTGGCACATTTACTTTCCTGGTCGACTTTGTCGTTGTTGATTATGAAATGGACCCTCGTATTCCTTTAATACTTGGTCGGCCATTCTTGAGAACCGGACGAGCTTTAGTGGATGTGGCTGAAGGTGAGTTAATCTTAAGAGTCGGGAATGATGCACAAGTTTTCAAAATGGGGAAGCTTACAAGTAAATCCTTTGGAGGACGAGAATCAGTGAATATGATTAATGTGCTTGATGATTTTGTCGTCTACAACAATCCTCTATTCGATTCTTGCATTGATAATCCACTTTTTCGTGATGATGTGGATGATTCTCGCTCCAATTTGGAACCTTCTCCCGTTTATGAGTCTCCGCCGATCTTTGATGCTTATGATGATGATTCTAGCTCAGATTCGGATGATTATGATGACCTTACTTCTGAGTATCCCGAGATGCCCACATATGATGATTTCGATGAGGCTGATACTCTTTCGAGCGATTCTTCTCACGATGAAGATCCTCCGCCATCACTCGATCCTACTTTGGACGATTACTTATTTGAGGAAGACTTCTCTACGTTTCTCAACACTTACTTCCCTCATGAGAGTGATGCACCTCCTTTGGACTTTGAAGATTATCGTCTTGATCCTACTTTGGATTTGAAGAACATTCTTTCTAAGGAGAAGAAACCGGTCGACACCAATATCCGTAGCACGTATGAGTTAACACCTCTTTGTCCCCCTTCTGAGGACGAGGTTGTGCTTCTTCCCGGATCTTCTTCACACTCTGCTGAGCCTGAGTGCTATTTTCCTTTAAAGGAAAAGGTGTTCGACCCCGGTATTGAAATCTTTAAGCCATCTCAGTATCCACCTGATGAAATAAAAGGAAATATCTTTGGAACTTATGGAAATCTGCTTGCACCACTTCACCGTTGCTTCCACCGTGCTCCATCGCTGCTTAAGGGAACCTTGCCTACTCTTCTTTGGCTTACCTTGTTCGCCTTAAGCTTGTGCTATTTGATGGACGAAAACTATGTCTTTGATCCTGGTGGATATGTTTCATGCTTCTTCCTATGATGATCAAGGTCGAGTCAGGCTCACGACTCGGTAATCAAAAACCAAGCGCTTCTTGGGAGGCAACCCATGTATCTATCTTTTAGCTTTCCTTATCCTAAGTGTAGGGGAGACCCGTTGGTTTGCTATTTCCTCTCCTCTCCTCTCTTAATCAGGGATTCGAGCTTCAATGATCCACTCTTGATGATTCTTGACGACCCGTGATTCCGTGTCCACTTCTTCCCGGTTCTATCCTAAACTCTTTTCGATTCACTATTTTATATTTTCTCAATATTAAAATATGAATCTCTTTAGTTGTCTCTTCCTTAGCAAGATTTAAACAACGTGCATAATGTCCTAAGTGTAGGGGAGTTTACTCCCACATGCTTAAACATTAAGGCCAATGTTTATGTTAAGTGTAGGGGGACTTCTATCGAAGTTAAGTGGTCTTTTCCTTGTATTTGTCCTCATTTTAACCGGAAAATCAATTTTTCGACATTTTTCAAAATTTTTGATCTATTTTGGCCTATTAGTTTTTCCTTTTGTATAGTTATTTTTCTTGCCTTATTAGAATAAATCTTTAATAAAGTGGTTTTAATTTTCAAACGTTGTGAATCTTTTGACTCAACCCGAGTTTACTTATCTAAGTTTACTCTAGCTAGTATCCTTAACGTGTTTAAGTCAAGTTTTGCTAGGCTTTTATATAGGGAGCTATAAAACGCGAAAGTCTTAACTCTCATGGGTTAAGAACAAGAACTTTTCGCAAGTTCCTATAATTGATCCTAGAGAGTCGTTTATCAAGGGAACTTTAAAATGCGATTTCTAAGCTTGAAAAAGTCTAAGAGTTTTCAAGATCCTATAGGCGACTTGAAAACCCAAAACTTTGATTTAATAGGCTAAGTATCCACGAGTCTCATTACTTGAGATTTTAAACTGTGGAGAACGAGAGATGATAGAGCCAATTATAAGTTTGGTATTCTTTCGTGAATTTATGTGAGTTAATTATAAGCCTATTCTCCCATCGCTTGCTAATAAATTTATCTGCAATAAATAAGGTTGTACGATTTGAAAAGTTACTTAGCTTCTAGCCCAAGATCGTTTAAAAGTTGCTCGGTATGGATTAGAGTTCATAGCCAATGCATAACTTATTGAAGCGGGATGCGAAGATTGGCGAGTCCAAAAAGGTCCTAACAAGACATGAGGGCTATATTTTGTTGCTAAAGATCCAAAGTGATGTGAATAATCATTTATCGAAAATCAATATGAAGGATCGAGACACACGACGAAAAGCAAAATTAACTCCCCAAAAGTCATGGAGAAGTGTATCCGAAAAGACCCTAGCAAGGTATGAGGATAAATAGATCCAAGTCATAAAAGGAGGCGGATAGTTGTATATCAAAGTCCAAAATAAAGATTGGAGAAAAATGAAGAAGTCGTGGTCCAAGTATGAATCTCTCAAAACTTCAAGTGAAGAAATTCCATTATGAAGAGAAGACCATAATTTCATGAATGTCTCTCAAGGTTTGAAGTATGAAGTCGCTGCCAAATATCGGTCCGAGAAAGGTATCAAATCGCGAAGCGATTTATGCCAAGATATGAACTTTATGAGGTCCCAAGAAGCAGTTTTAAAAGATTTTGTCCTTTAGCTAACTATTGATTAAATCGTTCACTTTATTTTCGGACTAAATAACTATCGAAATAAGTCAAACAATGCATCTTCGTGATCATTCAAGACAACAATAAAATATAAGAGATACCCCTAGGAATAAGGGAGTCTAAGTGAATAATTGGCCCACATGAGTTCGTGTTAGTTTACTAACTTATAATAACAATGATCTCGTTTTTAAGCTTGGTTTGGAGAAAGTGAAAACTTGAGGATGATGATTATTCATGACATTTCTAAAACCCAAGGTATGTTTTTGATTCCTTTATTTTGAGTGTTTATAATTTTCTATCTCTTTAATAAAGGCCAACGTGGATTGATTAAGATGAAAAATGTAATCTTGCTTTGTAACTAATGCATTGCATGAGGACATTGCAATGGTCAAGTGTAGGGGATTTGATAGGTGTAAAAACACCCATCCTTTTTACCACTTAATTACAATAATAACCGAGCCAAAACGTGTATTTTATGTCTTTTATGTCGGAATTATGCGTGGTTTGTGTTTTTGTTGTGATTTAGGACGAAATTGTGAAAAGTGGAGAAAACACGGCATTTACGGGCTTTTATTGAAGAAAAAGATGAAAGACGAAGTCAAGAAGTCAAGAGTGCAAAAAGAGCGGAAGTTCAAGACCAATTCTGAAGATTTATTGAAGAAAAAGTCGAAAGATGGAAGTTTATCAAAAGCCGAAGAACTCAAGTCTATTTTATTGAAGAATTAAAATACGAGTTCAAAGAAATCCTGAGCCAAAAGTCATTGAAGTCCAAGATTAAAGAAGATTTAAAGGCTTAAGGACTAATGGTGCAATTAACAAAGAGATTAAGAAGGAAGGGCCTAATGATGCAATTAAGAAGAAATGAAGGAGGGGAGGAAGCTTCCTAATCCTCCCCTATATATAGTCATTAGGATAATCATTTTTACTCTTGTTGGCTAGAGTGACACTAATTCTTCCACCTTTTAATTACTTGCACATTTATTTTATTGCACCTTTAATTACCTTGTCTTGCACTTTAATTTTCAAGTAAGTTACTTTTATCTTTATTGCACCTTTACTTTACTTGTTTGATCTCTCATTCTACCTTTCTTTCTTGCTTGATCTTGTTGTTTACATGCTTATTGTCTCTCTTATTTGATTAAAGGTTATGTTTTTATGCTTTTGATTGGTTTAGATTACTGATTCTTATAGCTTATTTGTTTTCATCTTTAAGTTTTTAAAGTTTTTATAAAAGTTATTTTTATATAAAAGTTTGTTTTTCGTAAACCTTTTCCTTTTCGTGTTTGAAAAGTCCTTAAATTTTAGTTTAGTAGCTTTTTCTTATACGGTTTGCCTTAGGATTTTCGTTGTGTGCTTATTAGATTAGTAGCTTATTTTTCTAGCTTAATTTGTGTTCTATATTCCGATCTGGTAAATCGGAAAAGGGTTTATCATTCCGATTGGAGTGATCGGATAAGGGTTTTGATATTCCTATTGACATTCCGATTTGGGCTGTCTTGCTCATTCCGATAAGGGCTTTGGTATTCCGATCAGGGTGAGTTTGATTATTCCGATCAGGTAAGTGACAGTTATTCCGATCTGGTCCATTCCTCATTCCGATCGAGGTGTTCGTTTGGTTATTCCGATCAGAAGAGGTGACATATTCCGATTAGGGGTTCCGATCGACATTCTGACCAGGGTCCCTTGCTTATTCCGATCTGAGGTTGTTTGTTATTCCGATCAGGAGTCTACTCCATCATTCCGATCAGGGTAGTATATTCAACATTCCGACCAGAGGGGTAAGTCCATTCCGACGAGGTCTGATCGGAATATATTCCGATTGGGGTTGTTTTAGTGTTTTGCCTTGTTTAATTTTTAAGTTTATGTTTTTAATACTTTGTCTAATTTTAATTCTCGTCTCGCTTTAATTTTAAGTCATTTAATTATTTTACTTTTCAAAGTTTTTAAATATTGCACACTTTACTTTTAATTAGACTTAGTTTTACTTTAACGCATTTTATTTTAACGCTTTTTACTTTTAAGTCTTTTGCATTTTAATATACTACAACGACAACTATTTGTTTCACCAAAGAACAGCTGAGTCACATACTTAAAACCCGTAATCAATTTGAAAAGACATACTTAAACGAACTAATTTTTATACGGGCCAAAAACCTTGTATTACAATTCATCGATTGAAGCAAGGTGAGTCGATCAATGTTCAAGATCTCGAGACTAATCTACTTTGGGAGTTTTGAAAATTCACATCTAAAGATGGTGAATCCATTGAATCATATTACTCGAGATTCTACAAAATGATGAATGAGCTTGTCAGAAATCAGTGCACCATCTCCAATCATCATGCCAATGTTCAGTTTCTACTTCAACTCAAACCGGAATGACAAAGGTTTGTGACTTTGGTCAAACAAAGGGAGGATATCGAGACTATATCTTACCACAAACTTTATGATATATTGAAACAACATCATAATGAAGTAAATGAACTTAGAGCTGAAAAGGCAGAACGATCTGCGAACTCTATTTCTTTTGTGGCTGCTACTTCAACAAAACCCGTTCCCCGTCAACAACCACCTACTCATTCCTCAAAGTCATCAAGCTCATCCACCAAACCTCTAGCTACTGCTAAACACAAAGCAAAAGCAATTGTCCCCACTCCACCTCCAAAGTATGACACCGAGTCAGATGGAGACAATGATGATGAACAAACTTCAAGGGACAAGAAGATTGAGGAACTCATGTCTTTACTCACCACAACTTATAAGAAGATCTACAAACCTACCAACAACAACCTCAGATATCATGCACCTCGGTACGATCGTGATGCTAGGTATGATAATCAGAGGATGCCGAATCAAGTTGGGGCTAGAGACACTGTAGGCACTCTGGTTGTGCAAAAGACTGGGATTCAATGCTTCAACTGCAAGGGATTTGGGCACATGGCTAGGGAATGCAAGAAGCCAAAACGGGTTAAGGATTCGGGATATCACAAGGAAAAGATGCTGCTGTGTAAGAAAGAAGAAGCAGGAATTCCACCTACAGCAGATGAAGTTGACTGGCGTGATGACACTGATGATGAAGCCGATGATCAAGAGTTTGAGGCACATTATGTGTACATGGCAAAGATTCAAGAAGTGATCCCAGAGACTGATGATACTCCTGGACCCATCTATGATTCTGAGCCACTTGAAAAGGTACAATCACATGATAACTATAATGTGTTTGCTAATGAACGACGTCATCCTGAGCAACCCGAAAGCATCAATGACACATATGTAATAGACACGGAGGATAGCAATATCTCTACGGATTCACAGCATATGTGTAATGATGACGGAAAAGCTGTTCAGGATACTGACTCGGATGAGGACCGTGATTTGCTTGTGTCTATTATTGATTCTTTAAAACATGAAATTGAGGAAAACAAAGAGGCTAATAAACGTTTGAAGCAAGCAAACACATCCTTAGCCGAGGAGATAGACAGGCTTAAAGAGTGTGATTATGTAAAAGAAGTTGATCGACAGGTTGCGATAGCTAATGGTTTGGTATATGAACGTAAGGTGCTCAATGAACAATATTGTTCTAAAGTAACACACGAAATTCATATATCAAAACAAAAGATATTAGACCTTGAAGAACAACTGCTGCTACATAAACTCTAAATTACTGAATTAGAGTCGGTTAACAAAGAACAAACTGAGCTTTATAAAACTCGTGAAGAAAAGGATATTGAAAAAATTCTTGCTTTGGAAAAGAGAGTCGACACGTTAAACAACATTGTTTACAAAACGGGTCAGTCTATTCAAACTATGAATATGCTCAATAGAAATATGAAAACGAGTTTTGTCACGCCTGAATATCTCAAGAAAGTTCAAAGTACCAAGCCTGCTCTTTATGATATCGGTTGTTATGTTGATAATCTTGCTCTCATGCTTTCCTCTGACTGCGACGAAATCATTCGTCAACAAGAAGAAAGTCGATCAAACTTAAGTGATTTAATAAACCTTTCTGATTCTGATAATTATATTAAGTTTGTTCCTCAAAAAGAACTTTCCAAAGAACAAAAGATGTACAATAGTGTTCCACCACCAAGTGATGAACCCCAAAAGAAAGTTTCTTTAAAAAGGAGTTTCAAAAAGCAATCAATTTTGTTAGAAAAACAAATTTCGGATGAAAAACGTAAATGGGATGAGAAAAGCAAAAGTGTTCGCAATTTGAGTTTATAAAACAAGGGGTTTTAAATTTGTACAAAGGTGTCGTCGACTATGAAAAAGTTTCTAGGGATACCATTTGGAATATTAAACCTAACCCACAAGTAGAAGTCGTCATTCAACAATGCATTGTTCCAACCATTGATGATCTTTCAAAAAATGTGGACATGTTTTATAATGCTCCCACTGAGGAAATGTTAACTGATTTAAGCTATGTCAAATCTCTTGAAGATGAAGTTGATTTTCTTAAAATTAAATTAAAGACACAAGAACACCAACTTTCTAACGAAATTGATCGACTTTCTAAGGAATACTTTTATGCTGACCATATGAATGCTATACTTGGTGTGTATACCGATCTTGATCAATATTGTCATGTAGCATGTCTAGTGTCAGAACCGGACGAGAAATGTCACAATCTTGAAGTAGAGCTTTCGAAACAAATTCAGTCATATAACAAACTTTCGAAAAGTTTTTCTCAACTTGAGAAACACTCCATTTCTCTTGAACTTGCTTTACAAAAAGGTGAAAAATCTCATAATCATAAAAAGTGTCAAGAAATGTCAGCTTCTTCGTTTCGTCAACTAAATGAAAAAGATTTCGAAAGAAATGATTTGAAAGCTCAGCTAAAGAAAGGGACATAGCCATTAGTGAGTTACAGAAACTCATTGAGAAAATGAAAGGAAAGTCTGTTTTGGGTAAATCATCCGCTGTTCGTCAACCGAATGCGGTTAAATGCCCTAAATCATCTATTTTGGGACAATCCCTACAGACTTTGCCTAAGATAGGAAATGATAAGAGCACTAATGTGATAGCACCTGGAATGTATAAGATGAACACTAGGTACACTCAAACTAGAACAACGCGGTTACCTCAGAATACTAGGAAAACTAATCAACGTTTGTCTTATTCTATAGGAGTAAATCCCACTACTAGTGTTAGCGGACCACAGCTTAAGAGCACTAGAATCGAAGATAGATTCATGCCTAACAATATTCAAGGGAAGAAGAAGGAAGTAGAAGATCACCGTAGGAATTTTAAGTTTTCTAAGAATAAAATGTTTGTAACTGCTTGTAATGACAGTTTAAATGCTAAGACCTCGAATGTTGAATTGTTTGTGTTGAATGTGGAAAATGTGTTCGTACTTTCAATCATGATGCTTGTGCTCTTAATCATAATAGAGTGAATACTAGAACTAGGAAGCCTATTCCTGTGCCCACTAGTACTAGAGAACCCACAAGAACTTTGAACCAATCCACTGATCAACCACTTAAGAAACTAAGTGCGTTAGACTCCACTACTCTGCGTCAACAAAACAGATTAAAGAAGCTATATGAGAACATGATTAGGACATGTACACGGGGTTATTTGAGATTTAACACCACCCGGATACAAATGGGTACCTAAGTTAACCACTTTAGTGATTGGGTCTAGGAATATCAGCTTGCCTGTAGACTTTGCATCTAGGCCCACTACTATTTTGGAACCCATTTCTATCAAGGGCTCCCATTTGTCAAATGCTACATTGTCTTCTAATTCTTCTGCAGCTCGTCGAAATCATCATATTCATAATGGACTCTGGGTGCACAAAGCACATGACGGGCAATCTCAAGCCTCTCATTAACTTCGTGGAGAAGTTTCTAGGTACGATGCGGTTTGGAAATGATCAGTTTGCACCGATACTTGGATATGGCGATTTGGTTCAAGGAAATCTCATTATCAAACGGGTTTATTACGTCGAGGGACTGAATCACAATTTATTCTCGGTTGGTCAATTTTGTGATGCGGATTTGGAAGTGGCTTTTCGGAAATCTACTTGCTATGTTAGAGACTACGATGGGAATGACCTTCTTACAGGTTCTTGTGGTTCTGATCTCTACACAGTAACTCTTCAAGACACATCTTCAACAAATCCAATTTGCTTAATGGCTAAAGCTTCATCATCTCAAGCATGGTTATGGCATCAACGATTGTCACATCTCAACTTTGACACCATCAACTTGCTTTCGAAAAATGATATTATGACCGGTCTCCCAAAGTTAAAATTCGTCAAAGACCATCTTTGTTCTTCTTGTGAGTTGGGGAAAGCAAAACATAAGTCTTTAAAATCAATGACTACCCCAAGCTCAAAAGGACGATTGGAACTTCTACACATGGATTTATGTGGTCCCATGCGTGTAGAGAGTATTAACGGGAAAAAGTATATTCTCGTGATTGTTGATGATTACTCTAGATACACATGGACTTTCTTCTTAAGGTCCAAAGATGAAACACCAGAGGTTCTCAAAAACTTTCTCAAGATGATACAACGCAATCTTCAAGCTCAAGTCTTAACCGTAAGAACGGATAGGGGTACTGAATTTTTGAACAAGAACTTGCAATCTTACTTTCAAGAAGAAGGCATCGAACATCAAACGTCTATTGCTCGAACTCCTAAACAAAACGGCGTTGTCGAAAGGCAGAACCGTACTTTGGTTGAGGCAGCTCGAACAATGCTTTCTGCTTCAAAATTACCGCTATTCTTTTGGGCTGAAGCAATTGCAACTGCCTGTTATACTCAGAATCGTTCTCTCGTTATCCCTAGACATGAAAAGACACCTTACCACATCATCAGTGACAGGAAACCTACTGTCAAATTCTTTCTTTTATGCTACATTCTTAAAGACGGTGAGAATCTCGATAAGATGAAAGAAAAAGGTGATGCATGTATTTTTGTGGGGTATGCGACATTGTCGAATATAACAAGGGAACAAAGATTATTGTCGAAACAATTCATGTGAACTTTGACGAATTGCCACAAATGGTACTTGATCACAACAACTCAAGTCCCGCACCTCAATGTCTAGCAATGGCACCTACACAAAACAGTGTACGTCCCGTGCAAGAATGTCAACAAAGTACTCCTACAGCAGACTCGACGGATACGACACAAATGAATGAGTTGGTTGATTTATATGATCCAATGTTTGATGAATATTACTATGGAAACAAAGAGGTTGTGTCAAAGCCTTCCGCTGTCAATACTGCTGATGCACCCGAACAAAGTCAACAAGACACAACTATATCTACTTCAGCAACCGTTGCTCAAGAGACAATTCCAGTGGATACTCAACAAACTCAAGAAATAGTCATACAACCAACATCACCAACCGTCAATGCTGAAGGAGGAAACAACAATCAAGCAGTCGATGCACAACCTGACGAAGAAGAATTTATCAATCCGTTCGGTACACCGATACACGAAGTCGGAGAGTCTTCTACTCAACATGTTGATCCGTCCAACATGCATACATTCTACCAACCATATCCATCCACTCACCATTGGACACGTGATCATCCATTGGAGCAAGTCATTGAAAATCCTTCACAACCAGTTTGAACACGTAGACAACTCGAAACCGATGGCGATGTGTGTATGTATGCACTCACCGTGAGTTCAGATGTACCTACAAACATCAAACAAGCCATAACTGATCATGCATGGATTGAATCAATGCAAGACGAAATTCATCAGTTTGAACGCCTAAATGTTTGGGAACTTGTTGACCGACCCTATGGAATGTCAATTTTAGATTTCAAATGGATCTGGAAAAACAAACTGGATGAAGAACAAACCATCATCAAAAACAAATCTCGTCTTGTGGTTAAGGGGTATCGTCAACAAAAAGGGATAGATTTCGATGAATCATTCGCTCCAGTTGCTCGTTTGGAAGCTGTCAGGATATTCCTTGCTTATGCTGCACATAAGGGCTTCACGGTTTTTCAGATGGACGTTAAAACTGCTTTTCTCAACGGTCATTTGAAGGAAGAAGTGTATGTGAATCAGCCGGAAGGATTCATCGATCCTCATCACCCTGACAAATTCTATCGTCTCTAGAAGGCTGTATATGGACTTAAACAAGATCCAAGGGCATGGTACGAAGAACTATCCAACTTCTTGGTCCCGAAAGGATTCTCCAAAGGTTCTATTGATCCTACTCTTTTTATTAATAAATATGGGGATGACATACTGCTGGTGCAAGTTTATGTTGATGACATTATTTTTGGTTCTACGAACCCAAAACTTTCAAAACGTTTTGAAAAATTAATGCACAACAGATTTGAAATGTCAATGATGGGGGAGCTAAAATTCTTTTTAGGCCTCCAGATTCATCAATCCCCACGTGGTATCTTCATAAACCAAGCTAAGTATGCTCAAGAGATACTTAAAAAGCATGGTATGACCTCATGTGCTCGCGTTGGTACACCATTGTCGACTACATCCCTAGACGCTGACTTGTACTCATATCTCGTAGATCAAACGCGATATCGCAGTATGATCGGGTCACTTATGTACCTTACAGCCAGCAGGCCTGATATTCATCATGACACATGCTATTGTGCACGATATCAAGCCAGACCTACTCAAAAGCACCTCAAAGAGGTTAAACGGATCTTTCGGTACCTTAAGAATACCATTCACATGGGACTCTGGTATCCGAAGGGAACCGGTTTTCATCTAACAGATTTTTCAGATTCTGATCACGCAGGTTGTCTTGATAGTCGAAAAAGCACTTCTGGTAGCATACAATTTCTAGGGGAAGACAAGCTTGTCAGCTGGTCGTCAAAGAAGCAGGATTGCACTTCGCTCTCATCAGCTGAAGCAGAATATGTGGCTCTATCCGCGTGTCGTGCTCAAGTCCTCTTGATGAGAACTTAACTCATGGATTATGGCTTCCACTTTGATAAAATACCTATGTATTGTGACTCAAAGTCGGCCATAGCCATATCTTGCAATCCGGTTCAGCACTCACGCACCAAGCACATCGATGTCAGATATCACTTCATTAAGGAACAAGTGGAACGCAGCATCGTGGAATTATACTTTGTCAGAACTGAGTACCAGCTGGCACACTTGTTTACAAAAGCTCTCTCGAAAGATAGGTTTGCGTATCTCGTTGGCCGTCTTGGTATGAAGTATATGACTCCAGAAGACTTGGAGGTTTTGGCAAATGAAGCTGCTTGATATTCTCTCACAATGACTTCTAAGCGCATCACAACTTAGGACTCGGACCTCAACTAAGGAAAGTTTATCTCGGACGATAACTTATCCTTCTCAACGAGAAATTCATATTTCTCGGTCATGAGCTTCTCATAAAAACATTCAAAGTTTTTAAGTTCATGAAAAACGATTTCTAAGTAAATGTCAGCTTAGAACTCGAACTTTAACTTAAGGAAAGTTTATCACGGATGATAACTTATCCTTCACAAGGGGAAATTTATTTTCTCGGTCATGAGCTAGTCATAAAACAATCAAAGTTTTGAGCTCATGAAAAACGGACCTGAAAGGGGAGTGTACGTTTCAGTGCACTTTCCCTAAGCAATAGGAGAGAAGTCTTCTATCCTGATTATTTTAAAACCGTTGAACACAATTTTTCAAGACTTTCTCAAAAGGTTTTTCTAAATCTTTCAAAATTATGTGTTCAACACTCCCTTCCTCATAATAGGTTTTTATCTCAAAATGTCATATGTTATTTTGATCACTTTTTGAGGGGGAGCGTTTTAAAATCAAGCCTTTTAATGTTGTTGGGTACATCTCTAAAATTGTCATATTTTATGTATCCAACACATTCCGAAAATGTGATTAAATCTGTCATATATATTATCGGTAAAGGCATCTCAACTCCGTACCTCAACATATTTTGTGGTGTCGTTTTTCTAAAATTTTGTCAAATTTTGTTTCAAGACACACATATATAGTTGAGGGGGAGCGTCCCGACTAAAAATTTTCCATGATTCATGCGTGCACACATGTTTCTCTCCCGTCGATTTTTTGGAAATTGTCATATTTTAATCTATTGGTATCTCTAATATTATATTTTTATATTAGAGACAGGGGAGAAAATGTGATTCAAATGTAATATATCGCAACAAGTGATCTTAAAGACTCAAGTGCAACTCTTTCCTTCACATGCCAAACTATTTCATATATCGATGCATGTGCGTAGGGGGAGCTTTTCGGAAATGTAAAACTTTCAAGTGTTAAAAGTTTTGATTTTTATCAAACATTTTGAATGGTTTTCAATGGTTTATGGTTACGATCTATACCCAAAACAACCTACGACGGAACGATGGAGTCAAAAGGTGGTTTAGGATAGGAAACTAAGTCCTATGATCCAACCAGAACCGGAGGGATCTACCCAAGGACATTCCATAGCTAGAAATAGTTGTCCTTAGGAAAGATGGATTTGAATGAAGCTGAATGCGGACCAATTACTTAAGGTAGCACTGGAAAAATCACAACAAGGTGCTAGTGATGACGTATTGGTAAGCATTGAAGGAGTTGAATATTCTATGCAACTTAGGCAGAAACCGGGTTAACACATATCTTGAAGACAAGTGTCATGGACCCAGTGATGCGATGCACAACCCTTTCTCAACCATTCGAGTTTCTCTCAAAAGAAACTTGTCTCATTGTCACGGAGATCAACACGTATCTATTGACTTTCTCACTCCGAGTTAGTTAATATTGAAAAGGTGGCAGTCTGCTCCAGCCTCTGATTACCAAAATGCACTTATTGAGTCTAGAGCCAAAAGAGATCAATTTATCATCTCATTAGGACACAATCGAGTCCTACACATTATCCTTGTGATATTGCCAGAACATCTGAGTGATACGATTCACAATGAAGATGGAAATACTGCTTGAGCCAGCATTAAACAAGCTCATGGTAGGTAACTTGTGCGATTCTACACGAATCAAACTTGTGAGAACTGGAAAGCAACTAAGTTTCGATTCTTAATTTATTCAAACTTGATTCCAGGTTTCTTCGCAAAATCCGTGTAATCTTGCCAGAACATTCAGAGTGACACTCATTAGTGTTCACAGTGACGAATGGAAATCCTTCCAGTGTCAACATCAAACAGCACTGCGGTAGGTGACTCGCAAGATTCTCTATGAATCAAGCTTGTGACAAACTGGAAAGCAACAATGGTACGATTCTTTTAGAATCAAACTTGTTCCAGGAAATCTGAATTGACGACTCTAATCAGACGGATAATTTATCCTTATGATTCACTCTTTACGTTCGCAGTATGCTTTGAGACGGTCGAGTAAAGAGAACTGGCTGCTACCACCGGGAAACCCTGTCAAGGAGATTCTTAATCGAATCTACCCGATCACAGGTACGGTATCTAATACCGTCTAAACGGTAAAATGCTACCGAGTTAGGATGAAATGTTCAAAGCCATTTTATCCGTGTCCATATATGTTGCTGCATATCAAGGTGGCGTAGCTGTGTAACCGATGTCGATTCAGAAGTCACAAGAGCACAAGATGGCGATATTCAAGATACTTAAGAATGTAAGAATGTAATAGGTCATCTTGTCACAAGAGCTCAAGATGAACACTATCAAGAATAGATTGAAGATCTCAAGCACTCAAAGTCAAATGACAAAGGCTTAGATAAAGATCACAAAAGCATGAAGGAACAAAACCATTACAAACAAGATCAAGACCAAGATACAAGACCAAAGCAGGAAGATCTCCTTTACAAGAATGTATTCACTCAATCATCTTATGCTTTTTAAGCTTTTTAAGATGACCGATACATTGGGGGAGATTGTTAGCCGTATATTTTATATAGTCAAACAAGAATGTAATAGGTCATCTTAGTCGTTATTGGTCTTGTATTGTAATAGGTTAGTCGGGAAACCGGGCTTGGACTTTAAGCTAATATTGTATAAGTTAGGGGCGTAAGCCCAAAACAAAGCCAAGCCCTGCCCAAGGATACTAAACCCATGGCCCATATGCCAAGGGTATATATACCCTCTTCCATGTGTGGAAGAGGGTGTTGGTTTATTTTACTTTCTCTCTCTAGTAAACATAAACCTTCCAAAATCTCTCTTGTTTCTCTCTCTACTTTTCTTCTCTTTCTCTCTCTAAATATCTCTTCTAAATCTTGTGTTATGGATTGAATGGGATTAACAAAGTCCTAAAAGGAGGCGGATCGTTGTATATCAAAGTCCTAAATAAAGATTAGAGAAAAATGAAGAAGTCGTGGTCCAAATATGAAGAATCTCTCAAAAATTTCAAGTGAAGAAATTCCTGTTATGAAGAGAAGACCATTATTTCATGAACGTCTCTCAAGATTTGAAGTATGAAGTCGCTGCCAAATATCAGTCCAAGAAAGGTCTCAAATCGTGAAGCGAGTTATGCCAAGATATGAACTTTATGAGGTCCCGAGAAGCAGTTTTAAAAGATTTTGTCCTTTAGCTAACTATTGATTAAATAGTCCTACTTTATTTTCAGCCTAATAACTATCGTAATAAGTCAACAATGCATCCTCGTGATCATTTAAGACAACAATAAAATATAAGAGATACACCTAGGAATAAGGGAGTCTAAGTGAATAATTGGGCCACATGAGTTTGTGTTAGTTTGCTAACTTATAATAACAATGATCTCGTTTTTAAGCTTGGTTTGGGGAACGCGAAACTTGAGGGTGATAATCATTCATGACATTCCAAAACCCTAAGGCAAGTTTTTGATCTTTTTACTTGTTTTCTTCCTTTAAATTTTCTATCTCTTTAATAAAGGCCAAGGTGGATTGATTATGATGGAAAATGTAAATCTTGCTTTATATGTAACACCCCATTTTGGAAATGGAATATTACGCATATCATGGCGTGTCATCAAAGCATACAAGGATAAATGTCTAAGCATTATTCAACCATAAAAGGGAAATACCGGAAACAAACATCGGTATCCCAAAGTAAAGCTCATCACACACAAACATAAATACTGTAAAAAGGAAAGGACGAAACAATGTCCATAGCAACTGTATCAAAGTAAAGGAAATGCATAAAGTAAAGGAAAACAGTAAAGCTTCCAGTCCATATGCACCTACGTTTGAGATCTACGAGTGTCCCTGAGTACCTGCCGTTTTGGGAACATGAAAAGGAAAACGGCTGAGCAAGACGCTCAGTGCACGGATGTACAATATAGCATGAAATAGAGTAAACATGTAACATATAACAGCGGAAGACTAAGTACTGAATAAACTGGTTAAGTATCATGAAAACTGGTTTTATAGTTTGAACAGGCTTATGTTTAACCTGTGAAATCTGTTTTAACATATATATATATACCATAGCCAATATAGGTCATGAAAAGGTCACGTGCTTGAATACTTGGAGGGGTGACCTCATCATGCTGATTAGAGGGGATGCCTCTAATCAATATACTGATTTGGGTAGGAGGGATCAGCTCCTTGTGAAGGGTGCAAGGCACACACCACATTCACCATGATAAACTGAATAAAACATGTAACTAGGATGCACCCATACGCCCCACATGATATAATAATATGGCCAAAACTGAAAGGGACGCCACGAGCAATCACTCCGCCGTGGGGAAGTCATAACATCGGTGCCTCCAATGCTATGGTTATGGTACCTCCATAACTAGGTGAAACTGGTCATGCTTGTATATGGCTATAGTTTATGCTAAATTAACATAAGCAGTTCAAAACAATAAAACAAATGCTGGGGAAAACAGTTGGCTGCATACGGGGAAATCCTAATAAGGAAAGAATGTCCATACTGAAAGGACGGGAATCCGTACCTCAAGTCCAGTGAATGAACGGAAGAAAGACTCCTACTTCTGGATCACTAACGCTACATGAATACACACGTGTATAAGTATCGATTCACTGATTACGTACTGGGTTCTGTGTCTCGTTATAGCTGATTTGGTATGTTTTAGGTCATGATTCACTGTTTAAAGCCTTAAACTGTGTTTATCTTGTATTCTGATTAATCTGATTAAGTATTACTGGTGTTTCATGTATTATTATACTTACTGTGTAATAATAAGTAACTTTCCAAAAATAGCAGGTTTCCAAAAATAGAAAGTTTCCAAAAATAGAAAGTTTTCAAAAATAGAAAGTTTCCAAAAATAGAAAGTTACCAAAAATAGAAAGTTTACAAAAATAGAAAGTTTCCAAAAATAGAAAGTTTCCAAAAATAGAAAGTTTCCAAAAATAGAAAGTTTCCAAAAATAGAAAGTTTCCAAAAATAGAATTTACTGCCTAAAATAGATTAGTTTCTAAAAATAGAAAGTTTCCAAAAATAGATCAGCTGCCTTAATTAAATAAGTTTCCATATATAGAAGGTTTCCATAATTAGATTAGCTGCCTGAAATAGATTGATTTCCATATATAGAAGGTTTCCATAATTAGATTAGTTGCCTTATTTAATTAAGTTTCTATAAATAGAAGTTTCCATAATTAGAATTAAGCTGATTACATAAGCTAACATATAAGTCTAAGTGTTATAAGCTTATTCTTAAGTCATATGATATAGTATATAGTTTAATTATTATTTCATGTATTTTAATTAAACTATAGGTTAAGCATTTTAATTAAAGTGTAACATGTATTAATTAAAATGAAATGAAAATACTTAGGTTAAAATGTGTATTATTATTAATAATAATATAACCTAAGTCATGTCTAAATTAATTAATTATAGGCATGTTTTAATAATTAATTAATTATAACTTATAACATAAAATACTTAGGTTAAATTAATGTCATGATAAACTAATAATTAAAATAACCTAAGTCATGATTTAATTAATATTTCATGTTATTAATTAATTATATCCTAAGTTCATGATTCATAAAAATTACATGTAACATAGATCATGATTTTAACCAACGAACCATGAATCGGGTATGAATTCGACACCGTACCCCGGGCCAAACCCAGGGCACACGTGTCCCCTTGCTGCCGTGGGTCCCACATGAGCCAACCAAGACCAATTGTGGTCTTGGTGGTGGCGGCAATAGCAAACCAAACCCCCCCTCGGGTTTGTTTGCTAGGCGGCCAAAAACAAACACCCTTATAAACCATTCTTTGATTTTAATTAATACCAAAACATGTTAGATCAATGATTAATTACCTTGTTTTTATAAGAAAAATAATAACATGTTCATGAAAATAATCAAAGATTAAAAGAATTAAAAAGAATTAAAAAGAAGGGTTAGAAAGGTATACCACTATGTAGCTTGGAAAAAGGATGAACAAACACGTATTCTAACACTTGTTTTTAAGATCAAAATCAAACAAACACCCTCTAGTGGTGGTGTTTAGGTGGCGGCACAAGGAGGAGAAAAAGGAGAGGAGAAAACTCTTTTTAGGATTTTTATGTTTATTTCTTGAAAATGAAAATGAAAACATGTTTTTACTTTTACCCCCCTTAACTTGTAAAGTCCATGGGCTAAGCCCATTTCTTGGTTTGTGCCGTGGGTATGGGGGCCCCACATGGGGTACCCGTACCTTTCTCGTGTCCCGATGTTTCGTGTTCGTTCGTGGTTAAACGTGCTCGTGTTTAACGTGTTTCTGTTTCTTTTAACGTGTCGTTTATCGTAAACTCCACGCTCGTAAATATATTATAAGTATTTACGTAATTATTTTAGTTAGTATTTTAAATGGTGTTCATGATTTAATTATGTTCACGTGATATATTATTAACTGTTTATCATGGGTTCGTACGTAATCGATACTTGTCATGACATACACGTATGCACTTGCTTGATTATTAGCACATGAATGTGATCAATACTACATGAGGTAAGTTTTAATCTAGAACGTACGATCTTAAGGGCACTATTCATGGTAAAAGCATGCGGGTTTTACAATTCTTCCCCCCTAAAAAGAATAATTCGTCCCCGAATTATAGATAAAGTAAGCTGAAAAGAAGTGACATACCCGAACTCAAAATATGAAGTGAGGGTAAGAAGCCCGGATAGACTCCTCTGTTTCCCAAGTGGCTTCCCGCTCGGTATGGTCCCTCCAAAGGATTTTGACGAAAGGAATCGTCTTCCTTCTCATGACTCGTTCTTGTCTGTCGAGTACTCGTTCGGGTTCTTCTATAAACGTGAGATCTTCACGTATCTGTTCCAGTGGATACTGAACCATGTGAAGGGGATGATAATTGTACCCTCTGAGTAAGGACACATGGAACACGTTATGCACGTGCGAAAGCTGAGGAGGTAACGCCAATCGGTACGATACTTCGCCGATTCGTTCAACGATATCAAATGGTCCGATGAACCGAGGACTGAGTTTTCCTTTGATCCTGAAGCGTTTAACACCACGTGCCGGCGAAACCTTGAGGAAGACGTGATCTCCCACATTAAAATGTATGTCCCTACGATGCTTATCGGCGTAACTCTTCTGGCGTGAACGCGCTTCCTGCAGTTTCTGTTTAGCTACCTCAATCTTCTCGTTGGTCATTTCTATAATCTCTGGTCCTTCAAGTGTTCGCTCTCCCACTTGATCCCAGCAAGTTGGAGCGCGACACTTTCTGCCATACAACATTTCGAAAGGAGCACATTTGATACTTGCGTGCCAGCTGTTGTTGTATGCAAACTCGACTAAACAGATGTAATCGTCCCAATCACCTGTCCATTCCAACGCACACGACCTTAACATATCTTCCAATGTCTGAATTGTTCGCTCCGATTGTCCGTCCGTTTGAGGGTGAAAGGCTGTGCTCAGCTTAAGTTGTGTACCCCAAGCTTTTTGCAGACCTTTCCAGAATCGCGACGTGAAACGAGGATCTCTGTCTGAGACGATGCTGGAGGGAGTGCCGTGGAGTCTCATGATCTCCCGGAGTCTCATGATCTCCCTTCTGTAAGTATCTGCGAGTTTACTTACCGGATCTTCCTTGCGTATCGGTAAGAAATGAGCTGATTTGGTGAGTCGATCAACGATGACCCAAATAGCATCGTGCTTCTTCTTGATAGGCGGAAGACCGGTAACAAAATCCATGGTGATTTTGTCCCACTTCCACTCTAGAATATCCAACGGTTGAAGGAGACCGCCAGATCGCTGATGTTCAATCTTAACCTGCTGACAGGTAAGACATTTGGAGACATACGTGGCTACATCCTGTTTCATACCACTCCACCAGAAGTGCTGTCTGATGTCATGGTACATTTTTGTCGACCCAGGATGTATAGAAAATGGGGAGCTGTGAGCTTCAGCTAACAATGCTTCTCGGAGTTCTGGATTGTCAGGAACACAAAGTCTCGTGCCCTGCCAAATGATACCGTCTGCGTCCATTCTGAATTCTGTCTGCTTCTCCAAATTCTGAATTATCGCCCAAATCTCTCCATCATCCTTCTGCGCTTCCTTGATCCTAGTCAGTAACTCAGGTTCTACTATAAGATTCGCCCAGTATCCGTGCTGCCCACGTACCATGATTTCAATGTCAAGCCGCTCCAAGTCCCTTATGTTTTGTTCCTTGATCTCAATGCCGTTTATCATTCCGGACTTTCTGCTGAGTGCATCTGCTACTACATTAGCTTTCCCGGGATGATACTGTAGGTTAATATCATAATCCTTCAACAGTTCCAACCATCTCCTTTGTCTCATGTTCAATTCTCGCTGTGTGAAGATATACTTCAAGCTCTTGTGATCCGTGAAAATGTCGCATGATTCTCCGTATAAGTAATGCCTCCATATCTTCAATGCGAACACCACTGCAGCAAGTTCCAGGTCATGCGTAGGGTAGTTTTCTTCATAGGGCTTAAGCTGCCGTGAAGCATACGCGATCACTTTCCCATGTTGCATGAGAACACAGCCCAGTCCCTTCCCCGATGCATCGCTATAGATCTGAAATCCACCTGTACCAGATGGGAGAGTAAGAATAGGTGCAGATACTAACTTCTGCTTTAGGTCTTCGAAGCTCTTCTCTCGTTCTTCCGTCCAGACGAATTTCTCTCCCTTTCGCATCAGTTTGGTGAGAGGTAGTGCCAAGCGGGAAAAGTTCTCCACGAATCTTCGATAATATCCAGCTAAGCCTAAGAAGCTGCGGACTTCTGTCGCTGATGTTGGTCTTGGCCATTTAGTGATAGCCTCAACCTTCGCTGGGTCCATAGTGATCCCTTCTGCTGATACAATGTGACCTAAGAATGCCACTTTGTTTAACCAGAACTCACACTTGGAGAATTTCGCATACATCTGTTTCTGACGAAGAATCTGTAGTACAGTACGGAGATGATCTTCGTGTTCCTCCGTGGACTTTGAGAATATCAAGATGTCATCGATGAATACAATGACGAATTTATCAAGGAATTCATGGAAGATTCTGTTCATCAGATCCATGAATACTGCTGGAGCGTTAGTCAGGCCGAATGGCATGACTACAAACTCATAATGGCCATAGCGGGTACGAAAAGCAGTCTTGGCAATATCCTGCTCTTTAACCCTTAGCTGATGGTAGCCTGACCTTAGATCGATCTTTAAGAAGTGTTTGGCTCCTTGAAGTTGGTCAAACAGATCGTCTATACGTGGCAGTGGATATCTGTTGCGGATGGTAATCTTATTAAGTTCACGGTAGTCAATGCAAAGTCGCATGCTGCCGTCCTTCTTCTTAACGAATAAGACCGGTGCGCCCCATGGAGATGCGCTTGGTCTAATGAACCCTCGTTCAAGAAGTTCCTGCAGTTGGTCCTTCAGTTCTTTTAGCTCTATGGGAGCCATACGATACGGAGCCTTAGAGATTGGCTCAGCTCCTGGAACAAGGTCGATGTTGAACTCCACTTCTCTTGCAGGTGGTATGCCTGGAAGTTCATCTGGGAAGACGTCTTGAAATTCCGAAACTACTGGTTGATCCTGAATCGATGGGGATTCAGCATCCATGTCATGAACCGTAGCGAGATAACCTTCGCAGCCATGTGACAGTAATGCACGTGCTTGCAAGGTAGATATGACTTGTACAGACCGTCCGGGTATGAACCCGTTATGGATGTACTCTGGTGCATTAATGTCGCCGAAGATCACTCGATATGAGTGGCAGTCTATAGTAGCATGGTGCTTGGATAGCCAATCCATGCCGAGAATCATATCAAACTCAATCATGTCTAGAGGAAGTGCATCTACTGCACGAACTTTATCGTCAAACTCTAGAGGAAGACTCTTGTATACATGAGTTATTAATACAGAGTCCCTCAGAGGCGTGGAAATGGTAAGCTTATTTTCTAATGGCAAGGGAAGTGTCCTGATGTTCTTAGCATAAGTAGTGGAAACAACTGAATGAGTGGCACCCGTGTCGAAAAGAACACATGCAGCCTGGCCGTACATATACAAAATTTCAGTAATGGTACCTGTAGATTTGTTTGCCTGATCGCGCGATGTCGTATAGACACGCCCAGTGGTAGGAGGCGGTTTAGTATCAGCATGACCCGAAGTACCCTCCATTTCACCCTTACGGCAATCTCTCATACGATGGCCAGGGAGGCCGCACTTGTAGCACGCGTCGGAGTCACGACGACATGGGCCAGGGTGTCTGCGATGGCAGGTGCTGCAAAGAGGATGAGTGAATCCTCCAGCAGGAGTCCTTGCTTGCTGAGGGCCTGCTGATGACAATACGTGTTAAGAATAAAGTATATGCACGAGTATAGGACGTAAGCGTCATAAGATGTTTACCAGTGTTAGCTGAACGGTTGGGCTGAGAACCCCTGTGGCTCTGGTCCCTTCCGTTACCGTGGTTCCTGGTAGAGATTAATATAGTGTCAGCATGAGAGACATAACATGAAATCATAAGAAGATGCGTAAATAGTAGGACCTGCTGTTGTTGGAGTGTCCCACATTGTTACGGTAATTATCATTAACGTTGCGCCTTTCCACAACAGAACGGTCGTTAGAGTGACCGTTTCCTTTGGGCTGATTGGGCTGCTGCTGAGTAGCCGGCTGAGACCGGTCCCCAGTTTTCTGCCTGGAAGATACAGTTTAACAGATGATTATAGAGCATATAACGATAGGATGCGGTCTGGTTAACGCTAGAACATGAAATGTTTTACCTCTTATCGGGTCTTTCAGCTTCCCCGAACTCATCACGTTCCTGCAACATCTCAAGCTTTCTTGCTGCGTCAGCCACTTGTGCTACCGTATTGAACGTAGCACATACTAGATTGTTCGCAACCGAGGTGCGAAGTGCCCACCTAAAATGGTGTGCCTGCTCCTCAGGAGTACCAGCCGCTGCTCCTAGAAAACCAGCAAGGCGAAGAAAGCGCTGCATGAATTCGTTGCTATTCTCGCCCTGTCTCTGACGTATCCCGTGGTATTCTCGCTTGAGTTTGTCCTGCTCTGCCTTAGGAAAGAACTGTTCCATCACTCTCTCCTTGAATTGGGTCCATGTCAAACCAGCGACCCATTCATCACCTCCTTCTGACTGCGTCAAAGCTAGCCACCAGTTGAGTACATCGCCTTCAAACCTGTAGCACGCCAATCTTGCCTTGAAGGCGGGGTCACATCCCATAGCATTGAAGATTTTCTCAATGTGAGTCAGCCAGCTTTCAGCATCGCTGGGGCTATCAGTCTTTTCAAAAGCTCTAGGACGGAGCTTGTTAAATCTTTCCAACCATACCGCTAGAGTCACTGGGGGAGGAGGAGGAGGAGGTGCCTGATTCTGCGGCTGCTGATTATTGGCAGCTTGGACTTCAGCACGAATGTCATTCCTCAGTTGAGGAAGTAAGGCTTGCATGGCAGCCTGAATTGCAGCATTGAGCTGCTCTTGCTCGCGTGTGAGAACCATCTGACAGTATAACATAAAACATATGATTAACAGTTCAAACATAAAATATAAAAAAAAATTTTATGCCAAAATTTTCACGAGAAAAATTTTATGCAAGAAAATCTTTGTATGAATGCATGATGCAGTTTTATGAAAACTTTTGATGCTCGAGAGTGAACGCCTTCGGTCAGTTCACTCAAAATAAAAGACATATCGAGGGGACGCCTATAGGTCGGTCCCAAATCTAAAAGTTTCGATAAAACACATGCGACTAAATAGGGCCAGTCCTGTACCAACCATTACTTAGTCAAAAACCCTGTAACAATGACATGTATATGTATGCTTAAAAATGATGAATGCATGAAAACAATTGTCAGTTCTAGGAAGACCGTAGTGACTACCCACTAATCACAGGTCATGTTTGAGAGCCTACAGGTCGAAGCCTTGGCTCTGATACCATAATTGTAACACCCCATTTTGGAAATGGAATATTACGCATATCATGGCGTGTCATCAAAGCATACAAGGATAAATGTCTAAGCATTATTCAACCATAAAAGGGAAATACCGGAAACAAACATCGGTATCCCAAAGTAAAGCTCATCACACACAAACATAAATACTGTAAAAAGGAAAGGACGAAACAATGTCCATAGCAACTGTATCAAAGTAAAGGAAATGCATAAAGTAAAGGAAAACAGTAAAGCTTCCAGTCCATATGCACCTACGTTTGAGATCTACGAGTGTCCCTGAGTACCTGCCGTTTTGGGAACATGAAAAGGAAAACGGCTGAGCAAGACGCTCAGTGCACGGATGTACAATATAGCATGAAATAGAGTAAACATGTAACATATAACAGCGGAAGACTAAGTACTGAATAAACTGGTTAAGTATCATGAAAACTGGTTTTATAGTTTGAAAAGCCTTATGTTTAACCTGTGAAATCTGTTTTAACATATATATATACCATAGCCAATATAGGTCATGAAAAGGTCACGTGCATGAATACTTGGAGGGGTGACCTCATCATGCTGATTAGAGGGGATGCCTCTAATCAATATACTGATTTGGGTAGGAGGGATCAGCTCCTTGTGAAGGGTGCAAGGCACACACCACATTCACCATGATAAACTGAATAAAACATGTAACTAGGATGCACCCATACGCCCCACATGATATAATAATATGGCCAAAACTGAAAGGGACGCCACGAGCAATCACTCCGCCGTGGGGAAGTCATAACATCGGTGCCTCCAATGCTATGGTTATGGTACCTCCATAAGTAGGTGAAACTGGTCATGCTTGTATATGGCTATAGTTTATGCTAAATTAACATAAGCAGTTCAAAACAATAAAACAAATGCTGGGGAAAACAGTTGGCTGCATACGGGGAAATCCTAATAAGGAAAGAATGTCCATACTGAAAGGACGGGAATCCGTACCTCAAGTCCAGTGAATGAACGGAAGAAAGACTCCTACTTCTGGATCACTAACGCTACATGAATACACACGTGTATAAGTATCGATTCACTAATTACGTACTGGGTTCTGTGTCTCGTTATAGCTGATTTGGTATGTTTTAGGTCATGATTCACTGTTTAAAGCCTTAAACTGTGTTTATCTTGTATTCTGATTAATCTGATTAAGTATTACTGGTGTTTCATGTATTATTATACTTAATGTGTAATAATAAGTAACTTTCCAAAAATAGCAGGTTTCCAAAAATAGAAAGTTTCCAAAAATAGAAAGTTTTCAAAAATAGAAAGTTTCCAAAAATAGAAAGTTACCAAAAATAGAAAGTTTCCAAAAATAGAAAGTTTCCAAAAATAGAAAGTTTCCAAAAATAGAAAGTTTCCAAAAATAGAAAGTTTCCAAAAATAGAATTTACTGCCTAAAATAGATTAGTTTCTAAAAATAGAAAGTTTCCAAAAATAGATCAGCTGCCTTAATTAAATAAGTTTCCATATATAGAAGGTTTCCATAATTAGATTAGCTGCCTGAAATAGATTGATTTCCATATATAGAAGGTTTCCATAATTAGATTAGTTGCCTTATTTAATTAAGTTTCTATAAATAGAAGTTTCCATAATTAGAATTAAGCTGATTACATAAGCTAACATATAAGTCTAAGTGTTATAAGCTTATTCTTAAGTCATATGATATAGTATATAGTTTAATTATTATTTCATGTATTTTAATTAAACTATAGGTTAAGCATTTTAATTAAAGTGTAACATGTATTAATTAAAATGAAATGAAAATACTTAGGTTAAAATGTGTATTATTATTAATAATAATATAACCTAAGTCATGTCTAAATTAATTAATTATAGGCATGTTTTAATAATTAATTAATTATAACTTATAACATAAAATACTTAGGTTAAATTAATGTCATGATAAACTAATAATTAAAATAACCTAAGTCATGATTTAATTAATATTTCATGTTATTAATTAATTATATCCTAAGTTCATGATTCATAAAAATTACATGTAACATAGATCATGATTTTAACCAACGAACCATGAATCGGGTATGAATTCGACACCGTACCCCGGGCCAAACCCGGGGCACACGTGTCCCCTTGCTGCCGTGGGTCCCACATGAGCCAACCAAGACCAATTGTGGTCTTGGTGGTGGCGGCAATAGCAAACCAAACCCCCCCTCGGGTTTGTTTGCTAGGCGGCCAAAAACAAACACCCTTATAAACCATTCTTTGATTTTAATTAATACCAAAACATGTTAGATCAATGATTAATTACCTTGTTTTTATAAGAAAAATAATAACATGTTCATGAAAATAATCAAAGATTAAAAGAATTAAAAAGAAGGGTTAGAAAGGTATACCACTATGTAGCTTGGAAAAAGGATGAACAAACACGTATTCTAACACTTGTTTTTAAGATCAAAATCAAACAAACACCCTCTAGTGGTGGTGTTTAGGTGGCGGCACAAGGAGGAGAAAAAGGAGAGGAGAAAACTCTTTTTAGGGTTTTTATGTTTATTTCTTGAAAATGAAAATGAAAACATGTTTTTACTTTTACCCCCCTTAACTTGTAAAGTCCATGGGCTAAGCCCATTTCTCGGTTTGTGCCGTGGGTATGGGGGCCCCACATGGGGTACCCGTACCTTTCTCGTGTCCCGATGTTTCGTGTTCGTTCATGGTTAAACGTGCTCGTGTTTAACGTGTTTCTGTTTCTTTTAACGTGTCGTTTATCGTAAACTCCACGCTCGTAAATATATTATAAGTATTTACGTAATTATTTTAGTTAGTATTTTAAATGGTGTTCATGATTTAATTATGTTCACGTGATATATTATTAACTGTTTATCATGGGTTCGTACGTAATCGATACTTGTCATGACATACACGTATGCACTTGCTTGATTATTAGCACATGAATGTGATCAATACTACATGAGGTAAGTTTTAATCTAGAACGTACGATCTTAAGGGCACTATTCATGGTAAAAGCATGCGGGTTTTACATTATAACTAACGCACTGCATGAGGGCATTGCAATGGTCAAGTGTAGGGGATTTGATAGGTGTGAAAACACCCATCCTTTTACCACTTAATTATAATAATAACCAAGCTAAAACGTGTATTTTATGTCGTAAATGTCGAAATTATACGTGGTTTGTGTTTTTATTGTGTTTTAGGACCAAAAGATGAAAAAGGAAGAAAACACGGGCTTTCACGGGCTTTTATCAAAGAAAACGAGAAAAGACGAAGTCAAAAGATCAAGAGTGCAAAAAGAACGGAAGTCCAAGGCCTATTCTGAAGATTTATCGAAGAAAAAGTCTAAAGACGAAAGTTTAATGAAGTCGAAGAACCAAGTCTAATTAGAGAAGAAAATTATAAGAGGAGTTCAAATTATATCAAAAAATCCCGAGAAGACGTCGAGAAAGGCAAAGAATTTAAATCGAGTCGAGATAAGAAGAAAGAAGAAAGAAAGCACCAACATTTTACTCCCCCTATAAATACCCTCCTAATGTGTCATTAGGAGGGGGTTAGTTAGTTTAGATTAGGAGTAGTGTAGATTTACTTTCTCTCTATAGTTTTCATTTTCTCTCTCTAGCTTTTATTTCATGTTTTAATCTTTTTCATTAATCTTGTATTAGATCTTAATCTTTATCTTAATCAAGCTTTTCAATTAATCATTCTCATTCTTCCTTTCTTTATTATTAATCTTGTGTTGATTTAGATGATCTTGTAGTTGCTTAATCTTGATGTTTATTGATTTATTGATGCTTTTGATTGATTGTGCTTATTGGTTTTTATGTGTTTGATTTTTATAGCTTATAGTGTTTTAGTGCTTATTGTGTTAATTTTCTTATTTTTAATTAAGTGCTTATTAGTTAATTTTTATAAAAAGTTGTTTTTAAATATTTTTTATTTAGTGTTTTTAAATGTTTTTAAATTTTGGCTTATTAGCTTTTTCTATCAATTTGGTTAAGTTTTTAGATAAGTGCTTATTAGTTTATTTTATAAAAAAGTTGATTTTTAATTTTTAGATTTATTAGTATTTTTCAAGTTTTTGATTTGTGGTTAAATTAGTTTTTCTTAAAAGTGTTTTAGATTAAGTTTTGGTTAATTGCTTATTTGAGTTGCGCTTATCTTTGTCTTATTTTCTGATTATTAGATATTACTGTATCTGATTTTTCACTTTTTCGGATTAGGGTTATTTATTCCGAAATTTGTCATTTCTCTGAAAACCATTTATTCCGAAAAAGTCATTTTTCCGAAAATTTTAGTTTCTCTGAATTTATTGTTATTCCGAAGATTTTTCTTTTTTCTGAAAATTCTGTTATTCCGAAAAAGTTAATATTCCGAAAAAACAATTATTCCGAAAAATTTAAAAGTTCTGAAACGTGATTATTCCGAAAAACTTGTTTTTCCGAAAAATCAGTTATTCCGAAAAACTAGAAATTCCGAAATTTTCTATAGCTTTTTTTTGGAAATATCACTTATTGCGAAAAAGATGAAACTTCCGAATTCTACTGTAGCTATTGCGAAGATTTCTATGAAATTGACATGGCTGCTAGCTAGGGTGCTTAACATGTTTCATGGCTGCTAGCTAGGGTGCTTAACATGTTTTCCCGCTTAATTGAGCTAGTAGGTTGCTAGCTTGAGCTAGCTACCTGCTAGCTTGTTTATTTATTAGTATTGTTCCGTAATTGTTTAGTTTTATTTGAAAGTTGTTCCAATTTTAATTTTGAAAGTTACGTATTTTTAGTTGAATTTTTCATCTATTTTTAAAATTAATATTTTTTCGTGAAGTTCAAGTTTTATCTTTTATTTAGTACCCGCTTTAGGTTTTGCCTGTTTAGCTTTAAAGTACCATTTTAGTTTTATTCTCTCCTTTTTTCATTTAGTGAACTTTATTTTCGAATCGATAGTTAATTTTGACTTTTAGTTTTATTTTTATTAATTGTTTCGTTTTAAATTCACGTTTTATTATTTATATTGTTTCGTTATTTTTAGTTAATTGTTTTTAGCTTATTTTTATTACTATTCGCATTTAACTTTTACTTAGAAATAGATAATCAAAACTTTCTTTTTGTTAACCAAAACGACCGAGTCACACTTTGAACCGGAAATCAATTCGAATTGAATCGAGACGAACAAATTTTCATACTTGGCAAAAACATTGTATTAAATGGCGCCGCTTCCGGCTCTTTTCGTGAAGATTAACGGTTTATTGTGAGAGACGCGTTGGATTTTGGGTTCCGTTCACTTTTGAACGTTATTTTTCTTGCCAAAATTTTTCAAAAATCCATAAAAATAAAATTTTTCAAAAATCCAAAAACATTTGAAAAATCATAAAAGCATTTCTTTTTCGAAAGTTTTTCACCAAAAATATTCTTCTTGCTTATCTATTGTTCTTAATGGATTCGTTTGTTGACTGTGTAGGGTGTGGAAGACCATCTTCTGGTAGTCAATCCTGTCAATGGTGTTCATGCGAATGGTGTGGAATGGATATCCCTAATTACGAATTTGGCCGTTGTCTATCGTGCAATTCGATCAATTCATACTTCAATTCATTCTTCTCTTCTAATGACACTATTTCACCCTCTCCCATATATGACGATCCATATCAACAAAATGCACCGGGTTTCTCTCAATGCCCGTGTTGCAATCATTGTGGGGGCCCTCACGATACTTCTTATTGTCAGCCAATGAATTATTATGAACCAAATCCGTGTCCTCATTTTTCTTCACCGATGGATTATTATGAACCAAATCCGTGTTCTAATTCTTCTCAACCGATGAATTACTATGAGCCACATCCGTGCTATAATTCTGGTTTTCACAATTTTGAGCCCCCACAATACATCCTCGATCATCAACCTTCTGTTGGAATGTGTGAAGAAGAACGAGCCAATTTTTTGAATACACTTCAATACGTTCAACAAGAATTAGCTAACGTACGCGAAGCAAGGGAGGAGGAAAAGCGACAACAACAAGAACAAGTATCTAATCTTAGTGATTATACTCCTCCTCTTGTGCGTCCATACTACTTTTATGATGATGACGAGGATGATATCTATGATCTCAACCCATCTTTTGAGATTACTACTCCTAGTCTTGATATCCCAAATGCGTCTAAGGATAGTGATACATCGAGTGAGATTAGTGATTTTGGTGTTGATAAATTGTTTGATGAGGTTTGTGATGTCCCTACTTTTGCTGAGCTTATGGACGAGGTCGCTCTTAATGGTGATTTTTCTCCATGCTATGAGAATTTCACCTTTGAAATTTCTCATTCTCCTCCGGGCGATGAAGGCGATGTTGATTTATTCTCTCCGACATACGAGAAGTTCACCACTGAACTTGATCTTGTAGATGAGGTGGAAGACGTTATTCTTCGCGACAAATTACTGAAAGTTCATCTTCTTATCGCTAAGATTGAAGCGTTGAATTCTGCTCCTATTTTTGAGTCTTTACCTCTGTCTGTTATTTCAGTTGAGAATAATGATATAGCTATGAAGGAAATCAACATTCTCTCAATACCTCCGGGTATTGATGATGATGACACGGAGGGGGATATTCTTTTTGATAATTTGCTGCATGAAGATATTGTCCCAAGTCCCCCTCCCGAGCACCTTTTATCCCAACCTTTAGAAACCATTACCGAGGATGAGTGCTTTGACCCAGGGGGTGACATTGACCATTCCATGATTGACACCTTTACGGCTTTGCCGCTCAGTGATCATCCATTGTCTTTGGGGGATGACAATGTGCTTCCTTTACCCACCCCACCTCCCGTGGATCACGACCTCACATACTTTTCGTATGTTGAAAGGACTTTTCTACCCTTTAAGACTTATCCTTCGACCTCTACTTTATTAATGTCCTCCGGGAACGAGGACAAGGTCTTTGATCCCGGTATTACATTCGAGGCTTCCCCATGGACCATTTAATTCAGGGACGAGTCAGGCTCGTGACTCGGTTAACAAAAACAAGCGCTTTTTGGGAGGCAACCCAATTATCTATCCTTTTATTCTGTTTTTCTAATAAGTGTAGAGGGAGACCCTAGTATGTGTTTGTTGTTTTCTTTCTTATCATGTGCAGGGATTCGAGCTTTAAAAGATCCATTCTTGATGACTTTTGACGACCCGTGATTCCGTGTTCCCGTCTTCCCGGTTCTATCCTAATCTCTTTTGATTCTCTATTTTATATTCTTTAATATTAAATTAGGAATCACTTTAGTTGTCCTTTCCTTAGCAAGATTTAAACAACGTGCACAATGTCCTAAGTATAGGGGAGTTTACTCCCACAAGCTTAAACATTGAGTACAATGTTTATATTAAGTGTAGCGGGACTTCTATCGAAGTTAAGTGGGCTTTCCTTGTATTTGTCCTCATTTTAACCGGAAAATTGATTTTTCGACATTTTTCAAAATTTTTAATCTATTTTGGCCTAGTAGTTTAGTACTATTTTCCTTTATTATCGTTATTTACTTTCTTTGCTAGAATAAATTTTCAATAAAGTGGTTTTAAATTTTTCAACATTGTGAATCTTTTGACTCAACCTGAGTTTACTTACCAAGTTTACTCTAGCTAGTATCCTTAACGTGTTTAAGTCAAGTTTTGCTAGGCTTTTATATAAGGAGCTTTAAAACGCGAAAGTCTTAACTCTCACGGTTTAAGAACTAGAACTTTTCGCAAGTTCCTATAATTGATCCTAGAGAGTCGTTTATCAAGGGAACTTTAAAATGCGAATTTTAAACTTGAAAAAGTCTAAGAGTTTGCAAGATCCTATAGATGACTCGAAAACCCAAAACTTTGATTTAATTGGCTAAGCATCCACGAGTCTCATTCCTTGAGATTTTAAATTATGGAGAACGAGAGATGATAGAGTCAATTATAAGTTTGGTATTCTTTCGTGAATTTATGTGAGTTGATTATAAGCCTATTCTCCCATCGCTTGCTAATAAATTTATCTGCAATAAATAAGGTTGTACGATTTGAAAAGTTACTTAGCTTCTAGCACAAGATCGTTTAAAAGTTGCTCGGTATTAATTAGAGTTCATAGCCAAGGCATAACTTGTTGAAGCGGGATGCGAAGATTGGCGAGTCCAAAAAGGTCCTAACAAGACATGAGGGCTATATTTTGTTGATAAAGATCCAAAGTGATGTGAAGAATCATTTATCAAAAATCTATATGAAGGATCGAGACACACGACGAAAAGCAAATAATCCCGTAAAGATCATGGAGAATTCTATCCAAAAAGGCCCTAACAAGGTATGAGGATAAATAGATCCAAGTCCTAAAAGGAGGCGGATCGTTGTATATCAAAGTCCCAAATAAAGATTAGAGAAAAATGAAAAAGTCGTGGTCCAAATATGAAGAATCTCTCAAAAAGTTCAAGTGAAGAAATTCCTATTATGAAGAGAAGACCATTATTTCATGAACGTCTCTCAAGATTTGAAGTATGAAGTCGCTGCCAAATATCGGTCAGAGAAAGGTCTCAAATCGTGAAGCGAGTTATGCCAAGATATGAATTTTATGAGGTCCCGAGAAGCAGTTTTAAAAGATTTTGTCCTTTAGCTAACTATTGATTAAATCGTCCTACTTTATTTTCAGCCTAATAACCATCGTAGTAAGTCAACAATGCATCCTCGTGATCATTTAAGACAACAATAAAATATAAGAGATACACCTAGGAATAAGGGAGTCTAAGTGAATAATTGGGCCACATGAGTTTGTGTTAGTTTGCTAACTTATATTAACAATGATCTCGTTTTTAAGCTTGGTTTGGGGAACGCAAAACTTGAGGGTGATAATCATTCATGACATTCCAAAACCCTAAGGTAAGTTTTTGATCTTTTTACTTGTTTTCTTCCTTTAAATTTTCTATCTCTTTAATAAAGGCCAAGGTGGATTGATTATGATGGAAAATGTAAATCTTGCTTTGTAACTAATGCATTGCATGAGGGCATTGCAATGGTCAAGTGTAGGGGATTTGATAGGTGTGAAAACACCCATCCTTTTACCACTTAATTATAATAATAACCAAGCCAAAACGTGTATTTTATGTCGTAAATGTCGGAATTATGCGTGGTTTGTGTTTTTATTGTGTTTTAGGACCAAAAGATGAAAAAGGAAGAAAACACGGGCTTTCACGGGCTTTTATCGAAGAAAACGAGAAAAGACGAAGTCAAAAGATCAAGAGTGCAAAAAGAACGGAAGTTCAAGGCCTATTCTGAAGATTTATCGAAGAAAAAGTCTAAAGACGGAAGTTTAATGAAGTCGAAGAACCAAGTCTAATTAAAGAAGAAAATTATAAGACGAGTTCAAATTATATCGACAAATCCCGAGACGACGTCGAGAAAGACAAAGAATTTAAATCGAGTCGAGATAAGAAGAAAGAAGGAAGAAAGCACCAACATTTTACTCCTCCTATAAATATCCTCCTAATGTGTCATTAGGAGGGGGTTAGTTAGTTTAGATTAGGAGTAGTGTAGTTTTACTTTCTCTCTCTAGTTTTCATTTTCTCTCTCTAGCTTTTGTTTCATGTTTTAATCTTTTTTATTAATCTTGTATTAGATCTTAATCTTTATCTAATCAAGATTTTCAATTAATCATTCTCATTCTTCTTTTCTTTATTATTAATCTTGTGTTGATTTAGATGATCTTGTAGTTGCTTAATCTTGATGTTTATTGATTTATTGATGCTTTTGATTGATTGTGCTTATTGGTTTTTATGTGTTTGATTTTTATAGCTTATAGTGTTTTAGTGCTTATTGTGTTAATTTTCTTATTTTTAATTAAGTGCTTATTAGTTAATTTTTATAAAAAGTTGTTTTTAAATATTTTTATTATTTAGTGTTTTTAAATGTTTTTAAATGTTTTTAAATTTTGGCTAATTAGCTTTTCTATCAATTTGGTTAAGTTTTTAGATAAGTGCTTATTAGTTTATTTTATAAAAAGTTGATTTTTAATTTTTAGATTTATTAGTATTTTTCAAGTTTTTGATTTGTGGTTAAATTAGTTTTTCTTAAAAGTGTTTTAGATTAAGTTTTGGTTAATTGCTTATTTGATTTGTGCTTATCTTTGGCTTATTTTCTGATTATTAGATATTACTGTATCTGATTTTTTACTTTTTCGGATTAGGGTTAATTATTGCGAAATTTGTCATTTCTCTGAAAACCATTTATTCCGAAAAAGTCATTTTTCCGAAATTTTTATTTTCTCTGAATTTATTGTTATTCCGAAGATTTTTCTTTTTCTGAAAATTCTGTTATTCCGAAAAAGTTAATATTCCGAAAAAACAATTATTCCGAAAAAGTTAAAAGTTCTGAAACGTGATTATTCCGAAAAACTTGTTTTTCCGAAAAATCAGTTATTCCGAAAAAGTAGAAATTCCGAAATTTCCTATAGCTTTTTTTGGAAATATCACTTATTGCGAAAAAGATGAAACTTCCGAATTCTACTGTAGCTATTGCGAAGATTTCTTTGAAATTGACATGGCTGCTAACTAGGGTGCTTTACATGTTTTCCCGCTTAATTGAGCTAGTAGGTTGCTAGCTTGAGTTAGCTGCCTGCTAGCTTGTTTATTTATTAGTATTGTTCCGTAATTGTTTAGTTTTATTTGAAAGTTGTTCCCATTTTAATTTTGAAAGTTACGTATTTTTAGTTGAATTTTTCATCTATTTTTAAAATTACTATTTTTTCGTGAAGTTCAAGTTTTATCTTTTATTTAGTATCCGCTTTAGGTTTTGCCTCGTTTAGCTTTAACGTACCATTTTAGTTTTATTCTCTCCTTTTTCATTTAGTAAACTTTATTTTCGAGTCGATAGTTAATTTCGTCTTTTAGTTTTATTTTTATTAATTGTTTCGTTTTAAATTCACGTTTTATTATTTATATTGTTTCGTTATTTATAGTTAATTGTTTTTAGCTTATTTTTATTACTATTCGCATTTAACTTTTACTTAGAAATAGATAATCAAAACTTTCTTTTTGTTAACCAAAAACGACTAAGTCACACTTTGAACCGGAAATCAATTCGAATTGAATCGAGACGAACAAATTTTCATACTTGGCAAAAACCTTGTATTACATAACAATCTAACTTGAGCCCGAATCATTAACAACCAAAATGATACTTATATTTTGATTAAGATAAAAGTCGAATCACAAACTAAATATAACATCAACAATTAAAATTTATAAAACGTAAAAACCATCTAATGCCATGAAGCTTAACACTAAACTGGTAAAGTAACTCACGACTAATCACTAACCCAAAATTCACATGATGTCTCTAGGTGTGATTACGAAAAGATCTACGGGACCATTAGGTAACTCACAATGCCCAATGAATGTTCTAGTGTTCATATATAGAAGTATATTATATGTCTGAGTGCACTAATCAAGCAATCGAACTCATGTAAACAAGTAATCACATGGCATACAACAAAGCAATATCAAACATGTATTGTAAATATTCATATAACAACGAAATGAGTATGATGTGATTAATGTTACTACTAAATAAAACTGAGAGTCGGTCATAGTCTAGAGTTACTAATGCAACCTAGTTCTCTATAACCAAGGCTCTGATACCAATCTGTCACACCCCCAAATTCACTGAAGCAGAATACTTGCTTTGCGGACGCGTGACTTCATGAGTATTCGAGAACCTGATCCGAGAACGACCTCTACATGCCAAAAACCACAAAGAAGACTCCAAATAATCCACATAGTCAAGTACCTTAAATACATGCTTAAAAATGTCAACATAAAGTTGGTGAGTTCATAAGTTTTGTTTTAAGGTGTTTATGAAAACATATAGTTTATATCGATCACTGCACCTTGCAGTAAAAATCATAGTTTCTTAGTAAAATGCTTTTCTTGATGAAAACAAACTTTGTTACTTATAACAGAGTTTATGATAAAAAAAAACAGTGTTCATTGATAATAACATAGATTAATGATAAAGACAATGTTTACGGATAAAAACAGAGTTTATTTATATAAGCAGAGTTTACTGATAATAATAGATGTTCTCGTTAATAATTGAATTCCCTGATAATAAAAGATATTACAGTTAACAAATAAGATTCTTGATAATAAAAGAAGTGTTTTATGAACCACAAGATTTTTCAACCATTGGTGACAACTTAACAAATACAAATTCATAAAAAAAATCCTTTATTATTGTCTAAGTTCATGACACCGAAGCGTTAACAACACTGGTAGTATAATCATATAATGTAGCACCTACGGATGCCTAACCCAGACATCCGTCCTCAGACTCAAATGAAATTGTGCCCGCTTGTCCTCTCTTAGACCAAGCCGGACATAGGCGTCAACCCCAATAGATATATCCATAACATTCGCGCTTACACAACGTAATTAACGGTTCATGATAATGGGCCAAAGTAATTGGGTTAAAGAGGGACTTAGACTAATACATAAACGAGTATATGTACTTGTGTTCATGCTTGCAACCATTGTCTATACCCGAGAACCATTGAAAAGCAGTTAAAGTTTTGCGCTACGAAACCCATAATAGAAATTTTAGTATCAACATTCATAAGTATAACAATTAATGGAGTTGACCACTCTGCATGTAACAATTAAACCAGTTTATGAGCAACCAAGCAAATTATAAATAGTCTGTGACCAAACATGTACCTCCCCCGAAATGATTATAAAACCCTTATAAATCAATTTAAAACAAGATGATGGGGTATGAACTCACCTCGACGTTGCAGAGCAATCAGCAAAAAAAAAACGTTAAGAGCAACGTAAACGTAAGCTGGAACGGCTTGATACTATAAGTCACGATCTATCTTGATGGCTAATCCCCATTAATTCATATGAATGCATCTAATCTCCCCAAATGAATAGTTTTGTCAATACCACCGGTTGATAAACGGTTTAAATCCCATGTCGTATTTGATCAATAATCAGTTAAGTAGGATCAAGCGAAAGATATCACCAAGTATGTAATATATATATACCTAATATATATATATATATATATATATATATATATATATATATATATATATATATATATATATATATATATATATATATATATATATATATATATATATATATATATATATATATATATATATATATATATATATATATATATTGCATACGAAGGAATGGAACATGTATATAATTCATACCTTGAATTATATAACAAGGACAACAACGCACGAACATGTATATAATTCACGTTTAACTTAAAGTTTTGGATCTTGTAAAAAACCAATTTTAAAAGTATTAAGTAAGGTAAATGGATCATTGCTATAACACCCCACTTTGATAAGTGGACCGTTACATGATAATTATGGTGTGTCATCAAAACATGCAAGGTAATATGTCTTAAAAACATAAATGACTATAAAGGAAAACCGGAAACAAGCATCAGCTCCCAAACATAAGTGTAGAAACTAGAAGGGGGGGGGGGGGGGGGGGTTGAATAGTTTCTCTTCGGTTTATGTCCTAATTAAAGTTCTTTTCAATTAGGTTTGTCTCAAACTACCTTTTACTTGAAATCTAGTTGCATAATGACTAGGTTCAATTCTAATGCATTAACAATGACAAATAGTTGTTGTATGCGATGTAATAATGAACGTATGTAAAGAGTAAGGAAAAAAGCAACCTAATAGGAAGACATCAAAATTTATAGTGGTTCGACAACGAAGCTCTATCTTCGTTCCTACTCCACTCCTCGAGTACACCTTACTCGAGATTTCCACTATATCCACAAGCTCCCTTCTTGGCGGAGAAAACCTTACAACGTCGCTTACATTATTTTCCGACACTAAGCTAAATTTCGAGACCTAATCTTAGCTAGCACCAATCTACACAACGTCGCCTACTTCACTATTTTACGACACAAGGCTAGATGTCGAGTTCTAATCGAAAGCTATAATTAATCTTCACAACGTTTCCTACTTCATCATTTTCCGACACAAGGCTAGATGTCGAGTTCTAATCGAAAGATAGAACCAATTTTCACGACTCTTCACTTTGAAGCTAAGTGAGAACTCACAAGACACAACCGCACATCACTTTATAGTTTAGTGAGAACTAACAAGACACAAGCACACATCAATTTATAGTTTAGTGAGAACTAACAAGATACAACTCTTACAACTCAATAACACATATCCAAGTATACACATGTAAGTTGGATCTACACAACAAAAATCCAAGTATACACATATACAATGGATTTACACAAGACTAATCCAAGTATTTACTAATACATAGGATTAACACAACTAATCCAAGCATACACAAATACACTACACAAGACACAAATAAAACAAATGATGAACATGACTAGATCTTTAGAAGAGGATGATCTTCATCAAGGCTTCATCTTTAATCACATCATAAGTGTGTGAGTGATCTTCTCTTTGGACAAGGTAAAGAAGGATCAAGGGGATAATCACAAGTAAACATACTTAACATATTAAATGATCATTTACAAATGATTAGGAATTAGAAAAGAGAAAGAAAAAAGCTCATATGGTCGAAATTTCATGAAACAAAATGCGAAAAAATAAGCTCAAAAGACCGAACCATTGAGGCATTACAAGTCCTATTACTCCTTTACCTTAAACATTAACACTCAAGGAGGACTTATATCTTTTTAAGCATGTTTGCTTTAACTTCTTATATCAAATATCCTAATTTTTGATGGGCTTATTTTACATAATTGAAATTTAATTTGGAATAAGCTCATAAGCTCATAAGCCAGAAAAATGAAGATATGAAAATACAAGCAGAGTCAGAAAAAACAGTCTACCTAGTACACTCATATAAAACATCATCATATATGTGTCTTTGTTTTATGTTCAGGGCTTCAGTCAGTGTTTGTTTGGACTTACACATTGGTTTAAGACATTACTATATTTTATTTTTATGTTAGCGTGTTGCGGCGGTGGATGTCATATAACATAGTTTTTAATAAATAATATATTAATTTTATGTTTCTCCTACAAAGACATCTTAATAAACGATAGTTTAAGGTTTAGGTAACTATATTTAATTGGTTAGCCAAAACTTACTATGACTCTGATTTTTGATTGAAACATTGGTCTGGTTTGTTTTTTCAAAACTATATACATCATTATTTTAAGTAAATAACATATGTATAATTTTGTAGATGTAAGTTTTTAATTGTTGTAAATGTGAACAATTAAGAAATGAGGTTTATTAATTAATATTATTTTCAAATGTGTATAAATTATTATGTATTACTCCATACGTCTCAAAATTATTGTCCACCGACAAAAAACACATAGTTTAAGAAAAGTACAACATTTACGGCTTTCTCTCTCTTACTTTTTGCATAAAGACAGTTTTACCTTTAACCATTCAATTTAAAACCTTTTTAAAGTTTGTAATTATAATTTCTACTAAGGGTAATGTAGTAATCTCGATCTAAACTTCATATTTATTTTTAGAAGTAGACAATTAATTTGGGGCAACCAAAAGAGAAAAGTGGACTATAATTTTGAGACGGAGGTAGTAATTAGTTTTAATATAAGTAGTAATTTATGTTTGTATTAATGAGTGTTATAAATTTCTATTGTAACTTTTTAGACTTCTTTTGATCGTACATTATACATTAATATATATAACTTAAATTTTCAAGTATACTATTATTAGTAAGGTTAAATGTATTATATATAGTATAGATACATTTTTATTTTTTAAGACTCGTGAGTTTATATTAACTTATAAGTCTAAAACTAAAACTTATGAAATAGCATTTCCATCCTAAAAGTAAAAAAATAGTTTTAAAAAGTAATTTATTAGTGTTTTTTATAGAATTACAATTTTACTTTTTAACTAATTAAATAAAATTTATTTAAATTTTGTAATAATAATTTTAAACAAAAATAATATATCAATCTTGATTAAATTTTTCTATCCATTTTTTAATAGTAAATATTTAATTTAAGAAATTTAAAAAAATATAAACAATAAAGAAAGTATAAACATAAATCAAATAAGCTTGCACAGAAAAGGACAAAGGTTAATTTGTCATTTCAGATCTGTTGAGGACTGTATTTGCAGTTCAAAATTCGGAATAGAGATGTTGACTATACTTACGAAATGACGAGGACAAAACATATATTTCGGTCATGGACCAAAAATGCTATTTACTCTTTGTAGACCCCTTTAAATATTGTTTTATTATTGAGTAAATTGAAAAATTTATAGTAGTTGTGGTTTGGTTAATTGCATACTTTCTTAAAGGAGACCTATTAGCGTGTAATTATCGTTTCTGGTACATGTTAGAATTGTAGAACCGTAAAAATGAGGCGAGTATAAGAACGGCTAGGCCCAAAGACTCATGTCAACGAAAATGTAAGTGTCACGTAAGATTCACACGATAATTTTTTTTGGCACCCCATTTTGTGAGTGTGGTAAGCAAAAGAAAATCTTGTGTCAAATGATAAAAAGTGGTACCAGATGTTTACATACACTCTACTTTTTATTAAAAGAAAAAAAGCTAAAACATAGCTTGGAGTGAGCTGTTAAGTTTGGCGTCACGACCTGGTGTGGTAAGCCAAATAACTTTCGTGCCAAAAGCTTAACAATCCATATATCAGTCACCGTATCTCACTCTCTTAATTTAATAATAAATGATATATTTAAATTAAAAATTTACACATCTATACTATCTATACTACTCCTTTATAAAACATTTACACTATTTTTAAATAAATAAGTTTTAAAATATTAAGCCTTAAACATTTCTTTATTAAGAAAGTAAAAATGACCAATTGACCAATTAAATTAAAAATCTTCACTCTCATATCAATATCTTTACATACACAAAATTAAAACTAACATTATAAAATTTAAACGTCATTACATCTCTAAACTTGTGACGGTCCTACAATATTAATGTACCTCTTGTAACGACCCATTTAAATTTGTAACGGCCCATTTCTACATTAATCCTTGTAACACCCCACAAAATCTAAAAATATATATAAACCACACAAAACTAAAAACTATCCTACTCTATCATTTTTCTCTTTAAATATAAAAAATACACTTGTGGCATCACAAGCCTTAAGCCTCTATCTCTCACACTAAGTTTCAGCATAAACCACCACTGCTACCACCATAAAATCTGTTACCACGACCCCATGCGTTTCACTGTTTATTAATGGTTTGATTTGTTTGGCTGGTTACGGTTTTTAGTGTTTTTCGGTGAGTTTGGTGGTTTTGGGCATGTTAGCGGCTTTCGTGTGTTTTTCCGTGTGTAGATTTGTTAGGAGCTGTCAAGATCCAATTGGAATATGAAGATATATTTATAAATATACATCTCATATATATAGATTTTTGTTATGTTTAGTAGTTTCTTGTGGGGTAGTTTGAAGATTTGTAAAGATGTTTTTAATGCACTTTAAGATTCGTTGATATACTTAGTGCCATTTTTCAATGATCATTTGATAAACTTTATGGTTCAGTTTATAGTGAATAAGGGTTTTTGCGTGATTATTAAATGTGAGTAGGCTCTATCATTGTTGAAAAGTATGATAGTATCCTTCATTTTCAATACTCATTTTGAAATAGATCAAAACTATTTAATCTACTGTTTAATCATTCTTATACATAGTGCCTTGAATAATCCTTATGTTTCCACTACTAAGTACTGACTCTCGATTAAGCATTTTCAAAACTTGGAAATGGTAATGTTTTATAACCCGATTTTTAAATCGATCTGATTGAGTCATTTGAGATAGATTTTGTAAGAGCTATATTTCTTTGATACCATATAAAACTTCAAAATAATTTAATATCTGAAAAACAATTGTTCGCAACAAAAAACAGTCGCCGTGTACCCGTCGCCGCATTGCGCAGGTACATGGCTAGTATCACATTAAAGTATGTTCATTAAAATGGGATGGTTGTCAGAATTGCGCATCAATGACCACAAATAAAACATGACAAACAAAGACATCCAACCTTCTTAATCGAGCCGATTAAAGAAGAAACAACACCGACGAGGAACAATACAAGAGTAAGGCCAACCAAAGGAAATAACCCATTCACATGCCATATTGATGACCTAGTGCAAACCTTCACCTAATTGTGAACCCTCCCTTGCTCGAAAGAATCCCATCTTCGTTGATGCCAACCCCTACAAACCAATTGAGAACCCCCTTTTTATGAACTGATACGTATTTCGAATTCTTCCTTTATCCATTTTTGAACTTCTCTTTACAACCCGTTTCTTTTACTTCATTTCTTCACTTAATTTTACCATTTTGTCAATAATTTCAATTTTCATCAATCTAGTGTTTTGTCTTTTTCATTTGTGAAACCAATTTGAAAATCATTTTTTTATCTTGTGGATTAGTTAAATTAAAAAGCGAAAATCATAATTAAAAAATATATATGTTATGTTTTAATATCAAATAAATTGAATTCTGGTTTGGTTAAACTATAATGTTATAAAATTCACTAGTGAGGTGAATACGTTTTGTTTTATTTTATTTTATTGTTTAAATAAGTTAAGAGTCGAATATTTAGTAATTGTATAAACAATCAAGTAATTTATAATGTATCAAATTGTAAGAGTAAATGATGCCATGACACACTATAATCTTTTTATTTGAGTCTTACTTGTGATATGTTATCAACACATCATTTTAATACCAGGGTAAAAGTCGCAAATACACTATGTACTTTTAAAAGTAATCCATTATAAATGACAGATGTTTTAGGTCTAAAATTATAGTGCAACCTGTTATAACAAGTTACATGCTGACATTGCAAAGTCAAACAAGTAATGGTTGAATTTTTGCTATGTTGGCAGCTTAGTTGGACGGGTATAATCCCCAACCCATCGAACCCAACCCAAAACCTACCATTTCCTTTTACTCGTTACCTTTAATTTTCTGGAAATCGTAACATAAGAACATAAACGTTATTTCCCTCCATACAAAAACTCTCTCAATCGATTATCCCAATTGCAACAATCCATTGTAAAGTAAATTACTCCTTTTAAAACCCTAATGTCTACTTCGTCTTCAACATCAGTTAGGCGTTACTACAAGAAGTGTAGAACAATGATAATCTTTGTGAAACAAGGGGGTTGATGTTTTTCTAGAGAGAGAAACTTAGAGAAAGAAGTGAAAGAAACTTGTATATTGAAATGAAAGAAATAAAAAACCAACACCTCTTTCCATGGTGGAAAGAGGTTTAAATACCCCAAGTCCTTAATGGACTTGGGCTTCCGGCCCATGAACATGCTCATGGGTCGGGCTTTTTAATAAGTGAAACTAAACATAACTACGAGCCTATAACTACATTGTTGGAGTGACCGAGACTTTCTAAATGCGTAAAACGTATTTCCAACAATCTCCCCCAAAGGGAGGTCACTCCAAATTTACAAAGTCCTAATCTAGCATGTTAGATCTTGTTCTTGAGCTCGTAGTCTTCTTTTCTTTCTTTTTCTTTCCTTTTGTGAATATATGTTGAATAATATCAGCTTTTTGCTTGGAACACGTTCTTTTGGCCTTTCACGTGCAGTCTTTGTTTTCTTGTGGTATTCGCCTCTTTGTGACTTCATGTCCCACACACTTATCCTTTGTTTAATTCTTGAAAGTTTCAGAGTCGATACAGCGGAAGACTTTCAGGTCATACTTTCTTGAATTTGCAGGAGTATTTGATGCAGAAGGAATAAGCATGTGAGGATGTCTTCCACAGGTATACCGCAACGCCACCGTCTTCAACAGGTACACAGCAACGCCACCGTCTTCAACAGGTACACAGCAACGCCACCGTCTTCAACAGGTACACAGCAACGACACGAATAAAATGGCTTTGACATTTTATTCTAATTCGGTAGCGTTTTACCTCCGGTCGGTGAAGACCGTTGGACGATATTAGATATCGTACCCGTGACGGATAGTTTCAATTAAGTAACTTCCTGACAGGATTTCGCGGGTAAACCCGTTCTCTTTATTCAACCGTCCAAAGCTGACTGCGAACATAAAGAGTAAATCATTTGGATTAAAAATCCTTATGATTGAAGCCGTCAATTCATGAAACCTGGAACAAGTGAATTTCAATTAAGATATTCACCATCGTTGCTTTCCAGTTGTCACAAACTTGATTCAAATTGAATCTTGCTTGTCACCTACCAAGTGCTGTTTGATGTTAACACTAGAAGGATTTCCACTCGTCACTGTGAACACTAAAGAGTGTCACTCTGAGTGTTCTGGCAAGATCATACGATAATGCGTAGAGGCCTGGAACGAGTTTAAGTTCAATTAAGAATTAAACTACTGTTTCTTTCCAGTTGTCACAAGATTAGTTCTTAAAGAACCGCACGTGTCACCTACCATGAGCTTGTTTGATGTTGGCTCAAGCAGGATTTCCATCTTCACTGTAATACTTACGTATTACTCGGATGTTCTGGCAATATTACAAGAATACTGCGTAGGACTCATAAAGATCTCTTACTTTTCACAGTGTGTGAAGAAGCAAGGAATAAATGGAAAGTGTCCTAATGAGACTTTTGATGATCTCGTGGCTCTAGACTCGATAGTGCGTTTTGATTTAGTGATCGATGGCTGGAGAGGAGTGCCACCTATTCAATATCAGTCTATTCGGAGTGAATAAACCAATAGATAACGTGTTGATCTCCGTGTGATTAAAACAAATACCTTTTGAGAGATATTTGAGTTAGCTGGGGAGGGTTGTGCATTGCATCACTGGGTCCATGATGGCTTTCTTCAATATCGAGAATCATTAACTAATGATCTCAATAGCATATGTATTGACCCGGTTTCTGCCTAAAGTTGTAAGGAGGGCTTCTATCTTTACACCCTTTATCTTTACAATTCTTTTTCATTCTTCAACCCCTTCAATGCTTACCAATACGTCATCACTAGCACCTTGTTGTGATTGTTCCAGTGCTAGCTTAAGTACTTGGTCGGCATTCAGCTACGTTCACATTCATTCTCCATCTTTCCTAGGACTTCTAGTTCTATCTAGGGAGTTGTCCTTGGGAAGATTCCATCGGTTCTGATGAATCATTGGACTAATACCTATACCTACCACCCTTTTGTCACCACATCCGTCGTGAGTTAAGTGTGTTTTGGGTTGATATAGTCATCATGAAAATACCTTGAAAATCACTTAAAGCACTTGTGATATTGTAATCAAAGTTTTTGTGCCTTAAGTGTTTTTGATCATCAAAAACGCTCCCCTTAACTTGTGCATTACACATGTTAAGTTGGTTTATCTTTTAAGCCTTTTTCATTATTTTAGCCAAATATCATTAAGTCTCCTTAATCCCATTTTCTCCCCTTTCCAAAATGTTAACCATCAATATTTTGGATATTAATGGATTAACCGGTCTTTGGGTAATAAAATGAAATTAGATGTTGGCCAAAGAACATAATAATGCTCCCCATCAAATTAATGAGGGTTAGTTGTAGTGCTTGAGTATGATAGATTTTGAAAAGATTTAGAATCTCGTGAGAAATTCTTGAAACATTTTCATACTTTCACACTACAACAAGCCACAAAAGCACAATATTTACAATATTAACATATTCACAAATTAACCAATATGGAGTAGACCTGAAATAGTACGACCCATTAGATGGATCGGTCCACGAGCCTGTGATGTGCTCCATATGGTCTGCCCCCCACGAATCGTTCAATACTGCGGATCAGCCGTCGATGCCTTAACTTTGCCTCAATCATCTGGATGGTGTGGTTGGCACTCTTCTTAAATCGGCCTACCCATTGGTACTTTACCTCTGGAAGACCTTGTCCTGAGTTGAGCATCAACAGCTTGTCACGTACATGCTTGAGTGTGCCATCGCTGAACTTGTGCAGTTCTGAGAGTCGCATGTATTGCATGACCTCTGCTTCATTCAGGTAAAATATGCCCATCTCTGGTTTAAGTGTACCCATGTATGGTTCCTTATCTTGGTGAAAATGACTCATTGGTGTAGTGTGAGGTCGTTCTAGATTTAGCCTGGATTGGTAACTCTCTACCCCGAGTTGTAAATCCTCAACCCTTTGCTTGATTACAATTCAACGAGTGAATTGGCGAATGTTGGAGCTTAGGGCAATGACTTCATCGGGGTCTAAGTGAGGGACCTTGCCTTGAACCAAAAGGAGTAGAAAATCTTCAATATCTTCAAGTCATAGGAATTGAAGATCCCCTTCACTGACACTATAAGTCTTACCGTCTTCTCGCTTGAATATGATGTCTTTCAAATACGAATATCCGAAGATATGGTGAAAACTAACTCCCTGTATGCTTGAGATTCGACGGGTTGCAAGTATAGGTGTACCTTTCTTGGTGTGATTGTAGAAGTAGTAAGCCGACTTCTTGTTGCCCCGCCAATGTGAGATGCCTAATTCCGCATATTGATCATATTCTTTGACAAGCTTTTTGCTCCATAGGTCTGAAACTTTATCTTCAATCCAAGGGATATCTTCCAAATTTACTGCTTTGCCCATTGTTAAGGATGTAGCTTACTTGTCCGCTCCGTTTTCTAAGTAGTCAAGTTCACGGTTGGTGAAGTATTGCATTGGTAGATTCTTGGCTGCTGCAATAACTGAGGGTGTTAGTGGAAGAAGGATTGGAACTTGTTCACCTGATGCTGTTGACTTGATTGCTTTCATGAGCTCATTGAAATGATATTCTCCCTCAGTTTCAGCAATCTTCATGGAAGCCCAGAAGTTCTTGTCTTTGATCGTTGTGTGAAGAATATTTGTATCAATGCTAGGTACTCCATATTTATCCATCAAAAATCCAGAGAAGTCGATAGGATTATTGAGGAATTGTGTGAGATCCGCCTTTTCACTGTTAGAAACTGTACGTGCGGTTGCTGCCTGTGTAAGCCATGGCTTTACGAGAACCGTCTCATCAATAGTGAACGTATCAGCAAACTCAGGATCTGGTTGATTTAATGCGTCAATATCCATATCAATGTAATGCTGAGGTGGAGAGTTATGTATCACAGATGGTATCGGGTCGTCTTCTTACATAGGTTCGTGTTCTACAGGTGCTGTTGATGAGACATTTGTAGGAACAGGTACAGAAGACGTACCTGTGGCTGTTTCTGTGTGATGTTGAACAGGAGTAGGCGGTGGAGAGTGATGATCCACAGACGGTGATGGTTCGTCCTCAATCATTGGTTCGTCTTGTACCAGTGGCAGTACAGGATCTTCTTGTGATACACTAGGAAGAACCAGTTCAGATGACTTACCTGTGGTGGTGTCAGTGGTTTCACCATGCTCGTCAGTGGTAATGTTTTCACTCTCAGCTTGTTTATCGCCAACTTTTTCTTTTGAACGTGCATCACTTTCTTCCTCATCAGATTCTTCTCCATTGGTACCATTACCTTCATTCTTATCACCATCCCCTTTCTCCTTATCCTTACCATTCCCATTAGCGTCATCCGCATCACTATCGTCATCCTCGTCTTCCCCGTCATCCTCATCCTCATCCTTATCCTCCTCATCGTCCTCATCTTCGTCCTCGTCATCATCCTCATCCTCGTCCTCGTCCTCGTCCTCGTCATCATCCTCGTCCTCGTCCTCGTCCGATTCTTCTTCATTCTTATCAGAATGTTCTTTCTCCTCCTCATTCTTTTCCTCTTCTTCCTCATTTTCTGCTTCATCGTCATTTTCAGACTCCTGAAGTTTCCGTTTCTTGGAAGATTGGGGAACTTCAGTGTCTTCTACTGGTGATGTGCTGGAAGCTTCCATTATGACCTTACTAAGAGCTCTTTGTAATTCGTATTGAGCTTCTATTATTGGTGACTCAATGTTGGTTAACCGAGTCTCCAAAGTCTGCATTAACTGTAAGTTAGTGAGGCCATTTGTGAATAATGCTGAAAGCTCCTAATGTACACATGCCCTAACTTCACGCTGAATGATGTTAGTCATGGAATCATTGATGGAATTGAGAAATGCAGCATTTTCTTTGTCACGTGCGTCCTTTTCAGCAAGAAACTCTTTGTGTTGCTTTTGAAGTCTTATGACATTTACGAATGTTTCTTGAAGTTTGGAGTCATCACGTTTTTGTGCTCTTTCTTCACGTGACTTACTATGATTTATCCTTTTCTACAGTGATGCAATATGTTTTGACTGTGATTCCAGTTGTGTTTGGAGATGCTGAATGAGTGGATCATTGATTGTGAGAAATGGAATGGGAGTGGATGATAGTTGTACTACTGTTGTTGTTGGTGGAGGAGTTACTACAATTGCTAACGAGGTTGTGGATTGGATGGTGGTTGGTACAAGTTGTTCGAGGATAGATGGCGATATTGGTACAATCACTGGGGCAGTTGTTGGTACAGGAGGATCGACAATCGATGGAGGCGTCGTTGTAATCACTTGGGTGGTGGTTAGTACAAGTTGATGGGTGACCGGTGGCGGCGTAGGTGTGATTACATGGATGGTGGTTGATACAGGTTGATTGATGACCGGTGACGGCGTGGGTGTAATTACGGGGGTGGTGGTTGATACAGGTTGAATGGTCTCGATTATAGGTTCAATCGGCGGGACGGTTGTAACAACAGTGCTGAAGACTGGTGGTGGAGGGGGTATGTGTTGTTGGATAGGAAACAACATCAGATGAGCATCGTCTGCTGCTATCATTGATGATGGAGGTGGAAGTGGTTTGCTAAGGTTGACGTCCTTGTATAGAATTGTTTCCATATCTTCTCCACCTTCTAAATTTTGATCTTCATAATCATAGTTGATATAATCATCTACGTTGTCATCATCTTGATTTATTGGGTCTGTGACTTCTTCCTCTAGTCTGAGATCTTGTTCTTCTTCATCGTTTGAATCGTCTGGATCTCCAAAAGCTTCCAGTGCTAACTCGGCAGGAGTTTTTGATCTAGAACCACTACCGGTTTTCTGTGCCTCCATCCTACTTAACTTTCGTGCTATCCGCATCTGTTTTTCTTCAGACATTTGTACTAAAGGATCTTGTTCATTTGCATCTTCATCACGTAGTTGCTCTTTCCCTTTATCTTTACCTTTGGTTTGGGGTGAGGAAGTCTTTTGGCGTTTGACAACAGTATTTTTCCTTTTACCCTTTTGCTTTTCGGATGGATCTGCGTTTGCTTTTTTAAATTGTGTTTCAGTGTCCAGGAGCATTTGTTTGTAAGGTTCACTGTCCTTGATCCCGTCATTGATCATTGTGTCAGGCACTAAAGCTGGAAACAATGAGTACTTAGTGGAATGTTTCTCGTCACCTATCTGATCCAACACATGGTCGTCATCTGATGTATGGTAGAAGAAGTTTCCACGCTTGTCAATGGAAGGAACACTCTTCATGAAATGGTTGATGATAAGTTTTGTGAACCTTGGAAACGGAAGATGCAGTGATTTCTTCTTGGTACCGGTGAATTGGTAACACACTTCTTCCCAAAGAAGTAGAGCATAGTCTACTTTAGATGCAGTGTATAGACCCCAAAGTATATGAGCCTGAGGTGGTCTCAGTTGGTCAAAACCCCGAGCCTTTGAAGTGAGGCATCTGGTTATGATGGTGACGATTGCTTTCCATGGTTGACCAATGCGTGCAGTGGAGAACTGAGATAGATTTTGAATGTTACCCTCATAGTTTAGAGCTCTAATTACTCGAAGCACTTCATCTGTTTTTGGATTGGGCACAAACTTTTCTCCTTTTGCTAATTTGGGAAATTTGAACAATTTCCTGAATTGATTTAAATCAAGAGTAAAATTTTGCTTGTTGATTTTGAAATTGATCGATATCTTAGATGCTTCCTTTGCTGCGATAATCGATGTTGTGGCCCAAAATTCATGAATGTAGATTTCGGAAACTGATGCGGTAGCTCTAAGGGCATCTTTAATGGGTGACATGTCAAGAATGTCCATTGCAACTTTGAAAGCGGCTATTTTTGGATCAAAATCCTCTCTCAGACGAAAGTTGTTCTCTGCAAGTGGTAGTCGGACATTAAGTGGTACTAATGCGATGTCTGATTGTTGTTGTTGTTCTTTGGTGATTGACATGGTTCCTGCTTTGATGACATAAGCACAAATGATATACACAAAATATATATATCTTAAGTCTATGCCAAGTTGAAGCATAGGGAATAAAACATAACAATTATTACCACATATAATAGAGAAACAATCATACAAACATGGTTCAGATGGACTAGGTCCTTACATACAATACCACACTTAGAATAATGACAGACATGCCAAAGACATTTTATTCTAAAAAGATAACGACATTAGTTCTTAAAGTATTGGGATATCTTTGTTGTCATAACCAGAACCTCAGTAGGTCTAGGTTTCATTTCTACTAACACCTCAGTAGGTCTTGGTTTAGATTCAACCAAAACTTCAGTGGGTTTTGGTTTAGTTTCAACCACTACGTCAGGAATTGTAGGATTTTCCGCAACCCATACTATAGTAGGCTTGAACAGAGGGCAAGACAACGATGAAACTTTGTCTTCCATGGCCTGGAAACAAAACACAAGACATTGAATAAATAATTTGTATCTCTTTTGTTTACAGATGAGTCAACTTATTAAATAAGATGAGCTTCTGTAATAAAAAACCGTTCAAGTATTCTTATGAGATAAAATTAATTAATTTCAATAAGACTTGGTTTCGTGAAAGTGGCTCTAATTTACTTAAAGCCTAATAAGGAAATAATGCAATCTAGGTCGAACTCATTAGATAGTCTAAGGCAAATGCATAGTGTAAAAGCATGCTAACTTAAGGTGGTGATGCAACAACAATCTTTTCGCAAATTCTATAAGACCACTTATCTAAGAAAAAATCTAGCAACACAAGGCACTAATCTTATCGGAATACCCTTTGGAAAATACCTAATCAGAAAGTCTAAAGGAAGAATCTCTTAATCTGAAAGTTCCAAATCGGAATGACAATATCCCAATTGGAATGACCTTATCGGAATGACATATCTAAATATCATTGTCCTCATCGGAATGTCAATTTGCCAATTTGAATGACCCAATCGGAATACCGTAATCGGAATACTTATTTCCCAATCGGAATGATCTAATTGGAATGTCAATCGGAATGATATGTCCCAATCGGAATGATCTAATTGGAATATCAATCGGAATGCTATGTCCCAATCGGAATGATCTAATTGGAATATCAATCGGAATGCCTTATTGGACAGTCAATCGGAATGTCCAATCTGAATGACCGATCAGAATGATCGATCGCAATGACCTAAAAAAAATCTAATCGGAATATCCAATCTGAAAGTCCGATCGGAATGACCGATCAGAATGACCAATCGGAATCTAAAACCTTTCTTCATTGGAATCTGGGCAGTTATTACGAGGTGGATCTAAACTTAACTTTTTCTATGGTTATTAGGCTGTTTTAATCAAATTAATGCAAAACCAGTGTATAATTCGTGATAAAGATTAAATCCCCTCTATTAAACATGATGTTTATCAAGTTTATACACCGAAACCCTAGATCAAATTGAACAATCGAGAAGAACATAGGAAGAAACGCACAGTAATAACCCTCAAAAGATATAGCAAATGTTTTTCGAAGTTACCTAGTGAGAAAGCACAGCAAAAACGCACAGGGAATGAGATGATGCAAGGGCTTGGCAAAAGTTAATGGCGGCAGAAATAAGTATGGGGTGAGGAGAATAGCAGTCGGTATAAACAAAGAGATGAGAATGGAGGGTTTTGACCAAAGTCAAATTTTCTAACCATCTTTGCCAAAAGTTGCACACCGGTCCTCCTAATTTTGGCATATGTAAGAAAATTAGTTATTAACACTAGTTAATAACACAATATCCCTACTAATGAGACACGCTAATAAAACCTAATGCCAACTCAAAACAAACTCCATACAAGGCACACATTGCACATAATGCACATAAGGTAAGATGACAGACAAGATAATATTAAGACCAGATCATGTTCAAAATGATATGATATTTGCTCCCCCTCAATTGGTGACCCGTTTTCTATTTAAAGAGCTGTAGTCATGGCCTTTAATGGGACAATTATCATATGATTTTCTGAAACGATTCTTGGGGCAATAAGATTTCTCTTATTTTTACAAAATAAGGGCACTGAAACGTACATTCATTTGTGTTAGACCAAGTTATAAAGTAAACTTAGTCCCTTACAAGGTTTTCAAGTAAACCTTGCCTGAGAAAATTAATTCCCGTTGTGAGCCAACGTTTTCAAAAGAAATACGTGACTTTAATGCGAAAAGCGGGTTGCAGTCAGAAATAACTACAAGCCATCATGGGCATGTTTTAAAACTTGTACAACTTTTATACGGACTCTATTTATGGCGCTGTGTCAATATTAATCGACATTTCTAAAGCCGTAAATATTACCGTACTAAAAGACATGCCCGATTTGAAAACGAAAAATATTTTTGGATTTTCTTGATTTTATATTTTTTATGGATTTTCTATGTTTTATATTTTTTATGGATTTTCTATGTTTTCTATTTTTGTATTTTGCTTTTGATGGTTTAAATATGTACGATAATATACAAGATCACGATCAAAGGATACTTGAGAATAGTTTACCATTACTATTCTTCAGATTCTTCTGCCAACTCCTTAAGTGTCGCTGGTGAAAATGATTTCATGCCTAGCTTTTCGATCAAAAACTCGATACGTCCTCGATCTAAGGCCTTTGTGAATATATCTGCCAGCTGATACTCAGTGTTGACGAAGTACAGTTCGATCACTCCATTTTCCACTTGCTCCTTGATGAAGTGGTAGCGGATGTCAATGTGCTTCGCTCGAGAGTGTTGAACGTAGTTGCAGCATAGAGCGATTGCACTTTTGTTATCACAGTACATCGGGATTTTGTTGAATCCAAGACCGTAGTCAGTCAATTGTGACCTCATCCAAAGAACTTGAGCACAACAACCGGACATAGCAATGTATTCAGCCTCTGTACTTGATATCGCAGAGCTTTTCTACCTTTTTGATGCCCAACTAACAAGTATATCTCCAAGAAGTTGCACACTACCAGAAGTGCTACGTCTGGTATCTTGACACCCGGCATAATCTGCATCTGCATATGAAATTAGTGCAATAGAGGAATCCTTCGGATACCACAGACCACGATGAAGTGTTCCTTTTAGATACCGAAAGATCCTTTTCACAACATGTAAGTGCTTTTCGGTAGGCCGAGCCTGATACCGGGCACACATGCCTATAGCAAATTGCAAATCAGGCCTGCTAGCAGTCAGATAGAGAAGGGTGCCGATCATTCCACGGTAAAGTTTAGGATCGACAGCTATCCCTTCCTTATCTTCATCTAACTTGGATCTCTCCACCATTGGAGTATCCACGGGGTCACAGTTTTCAAAATGACATTTCTTTAAGGATTCAAGAGCAAATTTGGATTGATTAATGAAGATGCCTCTGGGATTCTGAGAAATTTGCAACCCTAAGAAAAATGAAATTTTTCCCATCATCGACATCTTAAAGCGTATGGACATAATTTTCTCAAAACGGTCAGACAAACGTTGATTAGTAGCAGCAAATATTATATCATCAACATAAATTTGTACCAGTATCATGTCGTTGTCCTCCTTGAGAATGAATAATGTTGGGTCCACTTTGCCTTTGGAGAAGCCTTTTGAGATGAGATACAACGATAAGAGATCATACCACGCGCGTGGAGCTTGTTTCAACCCGTAAAGAGCCTTCTTGAGCTTGTACACGTGATTAGGATACTCTGAATTGACGAATCCATTCGGCTAGCTTACATAGACATCTTCCCTTAATTCACCATTGAGAAATGCCGTCTTAACATCCATTTGGTAGACGATCATATTCATGTGAGCAGCATAAGCAAGGAATAGTCTAATTGCCTCCAATCGTGCAACAGGAGCAAAGGATTCTTCAAAATCGATACCCAAAGCTTGCTTGTAACCTCTAGCAACCAATCTAGCTTTGTTTTTCAGCACACTACCTAACTCATCGAGCTTAACCTTGTATACCCACAACAATGTCAAGATTTCAACGTTGTTGGGTAACGGAACTAATTCCCACACTTCAAGACGTTGGAATTCAATAAGTTCCTCTTGCATGGCTTCAATCCATGATGATTTGGTCATGGCTTGTTGCCAGTTTTTAGGCTCAGTGTCTGAAAGAAATGCATCAAAATAGCAATATAATGCATGTTCTTGGAGTTGATGGCGTGTTAAGACTGGTCGATCGATGTCACCAATAATATTGCGGATTGGGTGATCCTTTGTCCATTTAGTGTTGTGAGTTTCAATCCGTGGTGGTCGGGAGTGAACGATTGCAGGAGCTTCCTCTGAGGTAGACGCACCGTTAGGGTTTTCAGGTATATGTGAACCAAAGAAGGGAAGCTCTTGTAAGTGAGTATATTCCAGATCGTGATCATATAGGTCCTCTTCAACATCATTAGGAACGAGTGGGGCTGATGATTCAGGTGTGTTGTTTGAGAATTGGTGGGGATGGAACATCTTGTTCAAGAGTAACAATAGATGCCTCGGATAGATTTCCATTATCTTGAGCAACAACTTCGGGAATCGGAGCTACTGCTACAGGTGCTGGAGAATCATTACTCTGTGGATCGTAGAATTCATCAAACATAGGTTGAAATAACTTATCCCACTCGGACCTTGTTGGTGGTATAAATGATGGAGAAGTAGGGTTGTTGGGAACTAATCCGTAACTGATTGTACCGGTTCCCATCTCGTGTAATGCGGGTTTAGAGCTGTGTTGCTCAGAAGCCATCGCTGTCAGCTCATCAAAATCGACATCTAAAGTTTCTACTATCTTGCCAAGACGACGGTTATAAATTCGGTAAGCTTTCTTTGCAGGCGAGTATCCAATGAAAATTCCAATATCAGCCTTCGGTTGAAGTTTTCCCAAATTCTCACTATTTGTATTTGGATAGCAAAGTGCACCAAACACATGAAGATATGAAATATCGGGTTTGTGTCTATGAAGTAGCTCATATGGAGTTTTACCATGACGTTTGCGAATGATGGAGCGGTTTTGGGTATAACATGCGGTTGCCACTGCTTCAGCCCATAAGAATAAAGGAGAATTCACATAAATCAACATAGTTCGAGCATCCTCCATAAGTGTACGGTTACGTCTTTCAACGACACTATTTTGTTGTGGAGTGCGAGCCACAGATGTTTCATGAGAGATACCAACCTTTTCATAATAATTGCGAAGAGTCTGATTAACGAACTCAGTGTCGTTATCAGTCCGAATGCGGCGAACAGTAGCATTGCGACGTACTTGGATCATCTTTAAGAAAGTAATGATATACTCTGGTGCTTGATCCTTGGATGCTAAAAACTTTACCCATGTAAACCTTGAGAAATCATCCACTATGACGAGGATGTATTTTCTACCACTCACACTTGCCGTACGCATTGGCCCGCAAAGATCCATGTGCAAAAGATACAGTGGTTCTTGGTTGGTGTCTTTTGCTTTAGGTTTGTAAGATTTCTTGGTGCTTTTCCCCAATAAACACGCGGAACATAAATGATCCTTGTCGAACTTAAGTTTTGGAAGACCACGAACAAGTTCGTTTCTAGCCAAATGGTTAATAGCATCAAAGTTAAGATGAGATAACCGTCGATGCCACAACCATGACTTGGTCTTAGATGCTTTGGAGAGTAGGCAAACAGGGGAGGCGGCCATCATGTTTTGAATAGACAAAGTATAGAGATTATCCCCTCGAGAACCCTTTAACAAATCATTTCCTGCAAGATCGCGAATGAAGCAAGTATGTTGTCGAAACGCCACTTCAAGGTTTGAATCGCAAAATTGTCCTACCGAGAATAGATTGTGACCAAGTCCCTCCACATAATAAACCCTTGAAATCGTGACATTCCCAATTTGGTATTCACCATAACCCATAATCTTTGCAATATGGTCGTTGCCGAATTTAACCGTTCCTAGAAACTTGCTGACGAAATTTCTGAGCATCGAGCGGTCTCCAGTCATATGTTTGGAGCACCCCGAGTCCAAATACCAAAGAATAATTTGGAAGACCTGAAAATATTACCAAACACAGACGATGTATCGGATTCTAATTATTCTTCTGAGTTAGCAGGTACAGATATAATTATCTTAGATTTGCTATCAGACGAAACTTTAGGTTTCCAGATTTTCTTACTAGTGGTTGGCTTAGATTCTAGTTGTCTAGTATTCTGAGGTACTTTTTGACTGGGGACATTACCATTGGTAGGCACAATATTGGGGGCAGACCTAGTTAAAGGGCGCTTTTTCCATTTCTTAGTTCTAGTGTTCCTATTTAAAGGACGCTTAGACCTAACTTCCGTGGATGTGATCCTAGTTAAAGGGCACTTAGTTCCATTTGCAGTAAAGGTCCTACCAGTGGGTTTCCATTGCCACCCAACTTGGGTAAATTTCTTCCCTGTTGGAATCCATTCAAGATTGTTCTTAACAGCATACATTTCATTCACGTGATCAACAATGCATAAATCATGACGTTGAGAAAACATGCATTCATTACAATTCCAACATTTTGCATTAGAATTCACATTTTGCTTAGGTTTCCACTCATAAAGAGAACCTTTTGTCTTAGCTACATGATTCTTTTTATTTAAAACTGAAATAACGTTCCTAGGGTGCACTTCTACTTTCTTCTTCTCAGTCCTATTAGTGGAAGGCTTGATCCTATCTTTCTTGTCTTGAGATCCTTTAGCCTTAGTGGACACAGTTACTCCTGTAGAAGTCAAGGGAACATTAGTTACAGATTTTGACTTAGCCTTGATGGGTGTGTTTAAAACAGGCTTAGCTCCTGGGGTCTTATTGAATGGAGTAATGGCAATGGTGGTTTGTTGTTTAGATGGTACAGATATCGGTTGCCCAATGTACTCTAAGTTTGCTAAACAATCCTGAACGCGATCCACATATAATAAAAGCTCATATACACTAGGACTTGTGGGATCACGTTCACGCATTTCATCAACAATCTCTCTAGCTAGATCAGCATGTTCTAAGGCATTTTTCATATATGTGGCAAACTTAGTGGGACTTTTCTTAAATTTTGGATCCTGATATAGCACACGTGGGTTGGGTTTGGGAGCACTAGAGGTCGAGGCAGAGACAGTAGCTGGATTATCAACACTTTCTCGTCCTTTGAGTTGAAGTGTCTCCTTTAATTCTGCTAGAACCATGTTTTTGTCTATGAGCTGAATTTTTAGGTCAGAGGTTTCCTCACATTTCTTGTTCAGTTTGTCAATTAAAGACTTTTGCTCTGTCGCATTAAACGCGAGGTGTTCTTCTATTGAACCAGAAATTTGTGAGTCTCCCTGCCTTACTTGTTCACGCTCTCCTAGTATAGAATTAATTCTATTTTCTAGGACATGATTCTTAGTCTCTGTAGCCTCTAGTTCCGTTTTTGTTTCTAGTAATTCTCTCTTAATTCTCATCATCTCTTCCTCTAAATTCTGAACCATCTGAATCATCTTGTCACTTGTCTCAACGGAGTTTCCACCATCATTTAGTTTTGAAAGAGTTTCATTTTTAGATTGATTCTCAATTTCAAGAGATATAGAATGTTTTTGAAGCTCATTAAAACTTTTTGAAAGTGTATTATATGAATCTTGAAGCTTTAAAAATTCAGCGTTGGATTCATGACAAGAATGATTATCTACAGTATCCACATGTTCAACAGTATTCACAGATTCATGCACATCATCACAAATATTCACAGTAGATGAAATTTCATGAGTATATTTAACAGTAACAACTTGCATCACTTCGAGAGAAACCATATGTTCTAAAAAACGGTCATATTCTGATAAAATCTTTTCCTTTTCAATTAAGTGTTGTTCATAAGCATCATCCATTTTATTGAAAACTTTTTGAACTTCACCAATTTCAAAACTTAAATTACACGCTAGATCATAGACTCCTTGTTTAATATGGTCCACAAACGGAACGATCTCTTTCTCAAACACCATTTTCATGTGTTCGAACGCCCATTCTCCAGTGGTTTGAGCCGTTGAAGTCGTAAATTCCAAAATGACCTTGTTAAAATCGGTAAGGTATTGCCCAATCTCTTCCAAGCTGAGCTTTATCGTACTAACCGGTGGAAGATTCTTAGGAATTTCCTTTGGTTTGTCCGAGTTAACGAGTGTAGGAATTATACTAAGGCATTCTCTAGTAGGCATGAAAGTGGATGTTTGGAGAGTTCTCTTTTTCATATTAAAACGAATTCTAAGATCTATTGTGGCATTTTTTGCATTCATTTGAGCATAATCATATTCAGGATATGTAGAAAGTAATTTTAACTGTTTTTCATCATATGGTGTCATACTCTAAGAATCATTTGAGAACACAATCGGATCTAATACCAATCCTAACTTTGTTGCATCATAAAGTCGTGGGTTGTGGTTAAGCGCTGGCTTTGCATACCCCGGGTTAGGTGGTAAGTCTATAAGACACGATAGATTGAACTCTTTAAATGATGCATGAAACAAGTGTACTAGGTGTGAAGCAGCATATTGTTTTAAAAGCTTAATTTCCGTTTCTTTTATTCTTTCAGACGTCTTAATTTCCATTTCAAGCTGTTTGGACTCAAGAATTTCAAAATCTGTTTGAAGTTGTTGAAAATTAGTAACGACTGACTCTTTTTCTTTAAGTTCATTCGAAAGATTTGCTCTTAAACTCTCAATTTCTAGCAGATTGTCCATTTGAACTTTCCTAAACCTATCAAATTCAGGATTGGTTAAGGTAGTGGACACAGGAGTCATTTCCAAGGTTTTAACCTTGTCCTTATGCAAAGCGAGCTCGGCCGATAAAGTCTGATTAGCATTAAGGGTTTCAAGGATCGTATTATTCATTCTGCTAAGCAAAGATGCCGGGACCCTAACCAAATCAGGTTGAGCAGACGAATTCATAGTCGTAATAGCTCCCGGTTGTGGTTCACTCAAAGTCTGAGGACTTGCAATGATATTGCTATCATTGTTTGTCTCGTCGATTGAGTTACTAATCACCGGAGGCTGTTCCGAATACTCAGACATTTTCTCAACTTGATAAGGTACAATACTAGTATCTGTAGCAGTATTTGGTACCTCGGAAATGGTATCAGCTCCATATAGTGAAAGGTTTGCCATAAGAGCTGCTTTGGCGGTGTTAAGATCATCACAATCAGAGTCATATGCATCCAAATCACCACATTGATATGCAGCATTGTTGGTGATGACTGTTGTGAGACCATCAGTTTCCGCTACTCCCGGATCTGCAAGGAATGCCAATTCTTCTTCATCAAGCTCACGACTTTGGGCTTGAGCATTCACCAGGTAAATCTTCTCCTTAAACCATGTGTCATCCCTTCTCCTCTTGGGCTGCTTGCATTCTCGAGCCATGTGCCCTTCCCCTTTGCAGTTGTAGCAAATAACCACCTTCATTTTACCAGTGCTGTTTGCCCTTGTAGCAGTAGTAGTGGATGAACGTGCACCAGCAGTAGACGAATTCGATCTCCCTTGAAGTGGTTGCACCATGACTCTTCCGTCCTGAATTGTTTCCTGTTGTCGAGAGTTAGACGAGTTCCTGAACTGATTGTTAGTTGTTGCTGGACCTCGGTAACCTCGTTTGTTCAATGTTTGACTTAAATAAGCGGACATCAGAGCAAGGATTTCAGTAGGGCTATCTCCTTGTCTAAATTCAGGGACAGGGATGTCATCTTCACAGTAGAAAGCTGGTGCTGGTTGAGCAACAAACTGATTGGTTGGAGCACTTACTTGATATGAGTAATGAGGTTGAGGAGCCTCAAGTTGTGGATAGGTACTAGCAAGGTTGGTGGGAGGTTGATACGGTGAATACTGGTGTGAAGCATAAGGTAATGGGTGTGAATCTCCTTGTGATGATGATGTTGCTGGTTGGTGATAAGATGTAGGCGGCGGTGGAAGAATCGAGTACTGTGGGAAGCTTGGTGTTTGATACACAGGTTGATATGATGATTTGTGTCCTAAAGCAAGCTGAGAGTTGTGGTATGACAGTGTAGGATGGTTTGCCAATAATGCCATTGGTTCATGATAAGGTCCTTGAGATATTCGGTTTTGGATCACATGCTTTTCATGTTGTTGTAAGAAAGCATAAAGTTGATCTAAATTGGACTTGTGTAGATCACGAATCATCTTGACATCAGTCACATATTGACTCCATTCAGGGGGTAGTGTGTTAAAAAACTTGGTGTTTAATTGAAACTGTTCAATCCTTAGATTATAGACATTCATGTCATTCATCAAAGTGGTAAAACGCCAATAAAAATATGAAGTGTCTCCCTTGGAAGGTATGTGAACCTATCAAACAAATCATACAGTTGACACTCTCGTTCTTGCTTAGTGAGAGATGTCCCTTGTAGCAAAACCGCAAGTCGATCCCAAAGATTCTTTGCTACTGTATGTTCACTCACCATTCGAAAGATATTTGGTGGAAGGGCTTGAAGAATTGTCTGAACAGCCCTTTCATCGGCATCTGCAATGATTTTATTTGCATCGGTTAACTCATGATACTCCCTTGGTCTTGTCACATTGTTGACGGTAACCTCTCCCCAATCTAATGGTCCTTTATCAATTGATTGAAGCATAAGTCGACCATTTTGTTTGCCCATGATATATGTTCTCATACGGCCTTGCCATGCTTCAAATAGATCTTTGATGAGCAAAGGCGGGCGAGTATCGGTACCCGAAATGATCGATATATCGGTGAGTGAAGTCATAGTTGGCATAAATGAATGTGAATTCATTTTGTGATCCCTTGACAAAAGATTATCAAAGATGATCGAACAATGAAATAAGGTTAAGTGTTTTAATGTTGTTGAAACAAAGATGTTGTTTGTTTTTGTGAAATATTACAAACTTGAAACGAAATCCTCTAAGTTGTGAAAATACTATCTCAATACCCAAACTTCTTAATCTCAATGTAAAAATCTCAAAGTGTCGTAAGTCTCAAAATTAATCCGTCGAAATGCCAAAAATAACCAATCCTGTCGGAATGTTATCTGAAACCTTGGTCGGAATGTTATCCAATCGGAATAATATCAGAAACCTGGTCGGAATGTCGTCCAATCGGAATGCTATCGGAACCCTAGTCGGAATATAAACCAATCGGAATGATATCGGAACCCTGGTCGGAATGTCTCCCAATCGGAATGAAATCGGAACCCTGGTCGGAATAGTATCCAATCGGATCGGAATGTAGAAAGACACCCCCTAATCGGAATACTTAAATATCCTCCCGTCGGAAAGTATGATCGGAATACAGATAGGAATGTGTAAACCCTTTTCCGATGTGACTGATCGGAATCCCTAAACCCTTTTCCGATTGTTCTGATCGGAATAACAGTACTGTTACGAAATTTTGAGGTAAAAAGATGATATTTTCGACAAGAAAACCGTGATTTGAACCAACCCAAAACACCCAAAACACTACCAAAAGTATTTAGAAGATATATGGATCACTTGGAGAGTCAAAAACACGAAAAAAATTGAAACTCGGGTACAGATCAATAAAAAACCACATGAACACACAAAAGTGAACAAGAACAACACAAAACCAACCTTTATTTCATCCCATGCTCTTGATACCAATTGTAGAACAATGATAATCTTTGTGAAACAAGGTGGTTGATGTTTTTCTAGAGAGAGAAACTTAGAGAGAGAAGTGAAAGAAACTTGTATATTGAAATGAAAGAAATAAACAACCAACACCTCTTTCCATGGTGGAAAGAGGTTTAAATACCCCAAGTCCTTAATGGACTTGGGCTTCCGGCCCATGAACATGCTCATGGGTCGGGCTTTTTAATAAGTGAAACTAAACATAACTACGAGCCTATAACTACATTGTTGGAGTGACCGAGACTTTCTAAATGCGTAAAACGTATTTCCAACAAGAAGAATCAAGATGTTACAAACAAAACGCATTGCGATTGTGACCCCCCCCCCACCCCATCCTTGTCCAAACTTATTGGACTTTTGAGAATCCTGGAAGAAGGTTCAAGTTTCGTGATAAAACACTAAAATGTGGGGTGTATGGGTTTCTAGACCTATAACTACCATCTGAGTACTACAAAGAGTTGTTGTATGAATTTAATGAGGAGAACAAGTATTTAAAGAGGATTGCCAAACCTTCTGTATCTAACAAACTTTCTGCCAGTGTCTTACCCCATGACTCAAGTGCTCAGGTAGTTAATGGAATGAAGGAGGTGACTAGAATGAAGGAGGACTTGAAGGTTCTAAAGGCCAAATTCCATGTTTATGATAGGTTGTTGGTGGTGGTTTTTGTTTGTGTTTATTTTTATTAGCATTGTTACTTTACTTGATTTGATAATATAATTTTAGTGTTTTTCAATGAATGAAATTCTATTATCCAACTGTTTTGTTCCGAGAAATTTTAATTACCATTATTGAATGTTAATGTTTCTTTATAATGCCTAAATTTGATCCATCCTTTGAATGCATAAGCTGTACAATCCTTGATATGAATAAAAATGCATTGTTTAGTATGTTATACTGTTCCCATATGTTGTGCAAAACATTTACTTGTTTGGTATGTTTAACTTGGCTGGTGTAACGTGTTATGTTTTTAATATTACAAACATTGCACAATTGACCTTATTTATGGTAGCAATATTTCATTGGACCATTTTTTAGACTTTAGTCAATGCTAAAATAAATTTCCCTGACTATACCTATTGTTGGCATCATTAAGGCTGTATAAACCCACCCAGTCATACTGAAATAAATGCAGGTCCTTCTTATATATTAAGGTTTCTATCAATATATAGTCAAACTATAATTGACCTCTATAAAGTCAAGGTATAGAGGACGTACACAACATTAAATGCATGTCCATGAACAGTTCTGTCAACTGTTTACTTTCTTCACTAGGTCGTACTAGTCTGCTTTAACTTGAATCTTCACTTTATCATGCCTAAAGTGCTTTATCAGATTCTCCCGCCTAAAGTATAAAGGGATAAGGCTAGTCTCTGCTTGCTTAAACTAACTTCAAAGGGTCTGGAGTGACCTTAGAGTATTGTCACCTCTGAGGCCTCGAACAACCAACACATTCCTTCTACATTCCAGTTGTTATCCATAACAGCTGGTGAGTATGTCTTCAGATTATCTTTGACTTCTCTGACAATGTCTTTGACTTGAATGTGTCTGGTGTGCCATCTGAGGCTTTGCATTCAGATGGTCCTTAAATGTGTCGTTGGATTCTGTCTGCGACTCATAACACTTATTCTAATTTAAATCAAATCTAGATAGGGCCATAACGAACTTTCATTGGCCCAACAATGAGAATGTTCAAGGCTTGCGTATTGTCCAATTGGAATTGGATGTCACTGTGGGTTCAAATTAGTAACTACTAACTCGCCGTTCGAAAAACAAGTAATTTATACTTTCTTCGTATCAAGATTACCGTCTTTTGACAGAAAATACACATTTTAAGAAAGACCGCATTTATTACAGTCTTTTCTCTCTAACTTTTTGACAGAATGATAGTTTTACTCTTAGCTAATTAATTAAGAGATGCGTTATTTTTCATCCTTATTTTTTACTACATACTAAGGGACAAATTCCCACCTTCTATTTATTTTTGATCTAATGGTGGAGATTAACCGAGGATTTAAAAAAAACACGGAGTAGTCATTTTTGTCAAAATGTCCAAAAGTTGTAAAAATGGGCGGAGGGACTGAATTTGTAAATATGATGAAGTAATGATTTATCACTAATGATATTTCGCTAGTGAAAGTAATTAAATATCACTAGTGATAAAGCAATAATATGAATGTAATATTACACATTAACTATGTTTACGAAATATCACTAGTGATAGTTCATTGTTTTATCACTATTGATAACCATTTTTCGTCATATTTATAATTTTAGTCCATCCGTCTTTTTTACAACTTTTAGACATTTTGACAAAAATGATCCATCTGTGCTTTTTTTAATCTTAGGTAATTGATGATTATGATTTGTCTTTTAAAATGTAGTAAAATATAAAAATTCCAAATAATTTTTATCATTAATTAAAGCTTTTTTTAAGTTTGTAATAATCATTTCAAACTAAAAATATATTAACTTAGATCAAATTGTATTATTTATTTTAAGTAAAAGACAATAATTCTTGAACATTTTAAATAGAAAAAAAAACTATAAATTCAAGAAGTGTCGAATTGAAGGAGTGAGTGGTTGCATATATGGTCCCTCCCTTAAAAGCTTTTAAAGAACCCTCTTTTTCTATTACGAACCTTCTGCCAACTCAGTTGTGAACCCTCCTTTGCTTCTACGAACCCCATCTTCAACCCTTACAAACTAATTGCGAACCCTCTTTTCATGAACTGATATGTTGTATTGCGAACCCTCCCTTCATCAATATATGAACTTCTCTTTACAACCCATACTTTTTCTTTTTCACTTTCGTTTCTTCACCATTTTGTCAAGAATTTCATTTTTAATCAATCTACATCTTTTGTTTTTTTTTTATTTGTGAAACCGAAATCATGATTAAAAAGTTATATATATTATTTTTTCGAATCGAGTAAACTGAAAGGAAAAAAATCCTTATGGTTAGAAGAGTTATTTTTTGCATTCTTGTTTTTAGAGGACTTTTGTCTTTTACTACGTGACTAATTCTCGCATACTATTTGTTTTTTACCAAAATATATGTTTGGTCCTCGTCATTTCGAAAGTATAGTCAACATCTCTATTCCAAATTTGGACTGCAAATACAGTCCTTAACAGATTTGAAATGACAAATTAACCTTTGTCCTTTTCTGTGCAAGCTTATTTGATTCTATTTATACATTCTTTTTTTTTATTGTTCATATTTTTTTAAATTTCTTAACCTAAATATTTACTATTAAAAAATAGATAGAAAAATTTGATCAAGTTTGGTATATTATTCTTGTTTAAATCGATATTAAAAAAATTAATTTTTTTTAATTAATTAGTTAAAAAGTAAAACTATCATTTTATCAAAAACTAAAAATAATAAAACACTAATAAATTACTTTTTTTAAAATTGTTTCTTGTCAAAAACAATAATTTTAGGATAGAAAGAAATAATATTACATAAGTTTTATTTTTAGACTTATAAGTTAATATAAACTCACGAGTCTCATAAAATTAAAATTTATTTATACTACATATAAAACATTTAACCCTGGTATCTTTGAAAATTCAACTTATATATTTCTTTACTATCTTATAAAGCATTTATCTATATGGTTGAAAGTTAAAAATATAGAATAGTTGAAAAAATGTGGGTCCCACTAAAATAATCTATACTTCTATACTTCTTTATAAAACATACATATCCTCAATCATAAACCAACCCTCCAACTTTATCCCCAACCATAAACCAACCATCCAACTTCAAAATTCAGACTTCCAAACCAATATAAATACCTAAAGGCCCGTTTTGTTTATAGTATTTTAGGGTCATCTTTACCTTTTACTTTTAATTTAGTTGATTGGTTGAAATCATAAAGTGAAAAACATGGGAACTAACCCCACTGACATAAATCTCATATAATCGGTGGGTTTTTAGAATTTTGATGGGTCCCAGCCTATGTATGTGTCTAAAGCCTTATATATTTTATTTACAATAATATATTTTATTAATCAAATACAATATAAAAATACTAAATTTCATGGGTGCCATTTCATATAAATTAAAACAGAACAGTAACTTAAACCTATCTTTTATACCCTATACTAAAGTTAACTCTAAACCCACCACAAAACCAAACAGACCCTAAATTTACACACACCATGCCAATATCCTCGGAACCTAAAACTTACCAAACCAATTAAACAATATAAACCTACCATACAAACTCATTCTCCCACTAAACGCAAAACCATTATACAATAACACACTCATCTCACAAAAAATCTCTCAATAGATAAAACACACATCTATCTAAAAAAAAGTCTCTCATCTCACTTAACAATCTCACCACCATCAAAATCCGAACCTCCCAGACGTCACCACTAATTTACCATCGAAAGAAAGAATCACCCAAAGATTTTTTAAGTTTTGATGTAAGCTTTCAAGTATTTTTTAATTAGATGTATAGTCATTATGAGTTTTATGTAAAGATCTATGATTTTTATATGTAGATCTATAAGTTTCATGTATAGATCTATAACTATCTTATAAAGCATTTATCTATATGGTTGAAAGTTGAAAATTCAACTTATATATATCTTTACTATCTTATAAAGCATTTATCTATATGGTTGAAAGTTGAAAATATAGGATGGTTGAAAAATATGGGTCCCACTAAAATGATCTATACTTCTGTACTCCTTTATAAAACCTACATATCCTCAATCATAAACCAACCCTCCAACTTTATCCCCAACCATAAACCAACCATCCAACTTCAAAATTCAGACTTCCAAACCAATATAAATACCTAAGGGCCCGTTTGGTTTATAGTATTTTAGGGTCATCTTTACCTTTTACTTTTAATTTAGTTGATTGGTTGAAATCATAAAGTGAAAAACATGGGAACTAACCCCACTGACACAAATCTCATATAATCGGTGGGTTTTTAGAATTTTGATGGGTCCCAGCCTTTGTATGTGTCTAAAGCCTTATATATATTTTATTTACAATAATATATTTTATTAATCAAATACAATATAAAATACTAAATTTCATGGGTCCCATTTCATATAAATTAAAACAGAACAGTAACTTAAACCTATCTTTTATACCATATACTAAAGTTAATTCTAAACCCACCACGAAACCAAACAGACCCTAAATTTACACACACCATGCCAATATCCTCGGAACCTAAAACTTACCATACCAATTAAACAATATAAACCTACCATACAAACTCATTCTCCCACTAAACGCAAAAGCATTATACAATAACACACTCATCTCACAAAAAATCTCTCAACAGATAAAACACACATCTATCTAAAAAAAGTCTTTCATCTCACTTAACAATCTCAAACACCATCAAAATCCGAACCTCCCGGACGTCACCACTAATTTACCATCGAAAGAAAGAATCACCCAAAGATTTTTTAAGTTTTGATGTAAGCTTTCAAGTATTTTTTAATTAGATGTATAGTCTTTATTTATACCTTTATGAGTTTTATGTATAGATCTATGATTTTTATATGTAGATCTATAAGTTTCATGTATAGATCTATAACTATTATATTTATTTCTTTTCTTTTTTCTATCAGGTCGGGAAAGTAGCCGCGTGTCATGCCAGAAAAGTCGCCACCCGCTGATTTGGTTGAGTTGCCGGAGAAAGGTTGCTGCATGTCTTGTCGGACTGACTCTGGATAACTTGGCGGAATTGTGTGATCCACTCTTATATTTGCCGTTAATATATGTTACAAAATTTACTACAATTTTGGTATAGTGTTGTTGGCATTTTTTATTTAAATTTTTTATAATGTTTTATGCTTAGATCTTATAATTTTTTTTTTGCGTTTTTTGGACAGGTCGAAGGATTTCACCGTGTGTCTCTCCACAAAAGTCGATGTTCGTTGGAAAACTGCCACTCTTTACTTTGCTGAAAGAATATTTGTTTAAATTTTGTTGTTGTATTAAGTTTATTGTGAAAAAGTTAATGTGCAGATGCTGCAGTCTCGCAGGAAATTTCGTTGCCGCCACTGCTGTCCCCATGAATCATTGTTACGACTGCCGCAAAAGTGCGTGCATTGTCGGAATGTGTATGCTATTTTGTTACTATAATTTGTTAATATTTTTTATAAAATTTATTATATAGATTTTATCGTATAAACTTGATTATGAAGTTTCTTGCGTAAAGTTTTTGCGAAGCTTATAGTAAAGTTTTTATGAATTTGTGATAAGTTTTTACAAGTTTATGTAAAGTTTATTTTGTTAGTACTTATAAATTGAATAGATTTGAAAGAAGTTGAACGGGTAAATTTTGAATTTTCGGGAACCCAAAAAGCTGGAAATTAGTGAAATTTTAAATTTTAGAGAACCGTGAAAGTTGGAAATTAAAATTCTAGAGAACCGTAGAAGATGGAAATATGAGCAAAGTAATAACTTTTATATTGGGAAAAGCTAAAATTTTCATCAAAGAAATGAAAGTGAATGGCGTATTCTCGAGTAGGCACAAGGTCAGGAAAATGTAACCAATTAGTCTTTGATGAATGAAATATCTTTTTGAAAATTATGTATAAGATATGTGTAAATACCATGGTGCAAATTTAAAGAAAGGCGTTGTTTGAATTAATGATATTGCAAATTTCTTTTACGCAAACGGAGATAAAACGATTCTTAACAAAATCTACCTTTTATATGTTGAACTTGAGGATAGCCACGGTAAAAAAATTGTTGTTTTGGGGCTGCGCAATTTTTTTTGCTAAAATGTTACGATATCTTAAATTTTAAAATATTCAAAATCAAAAGTTCTGAATTGTTCCAAATCTTTTATTTTATTGAGCCACACAACATATTAAGTACTCTTGCTATATGTGTTTGAAGCTTTTTGTGTTATGTACGGTAATAAAGAAGTAAAAGGAAAATAGTTTGAATTATAGGGAATCGTAATTATGGTGTAGGATGTCGTTTTCAAATACTTACGTGTTATGTCGTTTTCAGATAGATAAAAATCAAATTTATATACGTAAAATCAAATTAAAACATTGAAAAGATATAAACCAACTGAAACAATTCACAAAATAAACACACAAATATTGAAGCAACTTAAAGTTGTCAAAGTGTAACACCCAACTTAGATAAGTGGACCGTTACGTGTATTTATGGTGTGTCATCAACGCATAAGGTAAATGTCCTAAAACATTAACTGACCATAACGGAAATACCAGAATCAAACATCGGCAATCCAACATAAGCTTAAAACATGAAAAGTAAAATACTGAAAGAAAGGACTGAATAATGTCCAATGGCAATATAAAAAAATTGCATAAAGTAAAGAAGTCTGGACGGCTTCCATCCAATGCATATGCTTTCAGAATCTTAAGAGTGTCCCGGTGTACCTGTCGTTAGAACATGAAAGAACTACGGCTGAGCATAACGCTCAGTGAACGGATATAATACATGGCAGGAATAAACTGAACTTGAAATAATTAATAATTACTGAAATTAAAAGACTGATATGTGGAGTATGATGAAAACTGTAGAAAATCTAATAAGTCTGATTTATAAATAATAAAACTGAACTGTTATCTATTAAATATGAAAACATGCATTTACTGTATTTTAATTGCCAGAGCTTATATAGGTCATGTGTTGTAACAATGGTGCATGAATAACTGGAGGGGTGACATCGTCATGCTGTAGAGGGGTGACCTCTAAATGATGTAGAGGGGTGACCTCTAAATACTGTGTTGGGTGGAGGGATCAGCTCCAATGTGAAGGATGTAGAGCACACACCACATTCACCTGATAACTGTAAACTGATAAGCCTAGGATGCATCCATACGTCCCACTAATAATACTGATAAAATGGCCAAGCTGAGCTGAGTGGAACGTTGCGGGATATCACTCTCCCGCAGGTGAGTCATGACACCGGTGCCTCAAGTGTCATGGTTACGGTACCTCCGTAACTAGTACTACTGACTGGTCATGCTTGTATATAAGGCTCAAGCAATTTAACTTAATTACAAAACTGATTTCTGATAATTCTTATAACATATAATTGGGGAAAACAATTGGCTACAGACGGGAAATCCTAATCATGCATAGAAAGGAAGTCCTTACTGAAAGGAGGAAAATCCGTACCTCGTGTCCAGTAATGAAATAAGAATGAAAGCTGAAAGATCTACTCCGACTTCATGGTTACTACATAAATAAGGGACGTGATACGAGTTGTCTGATTACTGTATACTTCACTGATTCTTACTGTTATTAACTTGTTTTATCTCCTCTTGTATTATTGTATTTGTTGTAAAATGTAAGGAATGAGAGTTTAGGGAGGAAGAAGATGATTAGTATTGAGTGGTGAAAATATGACTACAAGTGTCCCATATTTATATGGGTCTTAGGAATGTAACATACAAGACTAATTAACTAGTAGTCAAAAACTAATTAACACCCATTAAGGTGGATATTCATACATAATAAATATATTTATAACACTCCTCCTTGGATATTCACCTTTTGTTATACGCCATGATCTGCCTCGTTAAAAACCTTATCAAGAAAATCCTAATGGGATAAAAACTTGATGAAGGGAAAAAGAGTACAGTACGCATAATGCTCCTCCTCAAATTGATATGTCTTTCAAGCGTCGAAGGCCGATCTTCTGAACCAGCTTCTCAAAAACTTTTGTCGGCAATGATTTTGTGAATAAGTCAGCCAAATTATCACTTGATCGAATTTGACGAACATCAATGACTCTGTCCTTTTGTAGATCATATGTAAAGAAAAATTTCGGAGAAATATGTTTTGTCTTGTCCCCTTTGATATACCCTTCTTTGATTTGAGCTATACATGCCGCATTGTCTTCATATAGTAAAGTTGGATTCCCTTTGATTGAATCGAGCCCACATTCTTCTTGAATATGTTGAATCATTGATCTCAACCAGACACACTCTTGACTAGCTTCATAAAGTGCAATGAGTTCCGCATGATTTGATGAAGTAGTAGTTAAAGATTGCTTCGTTGACTTCCAAGAGATTGCGGTTTCTCCATAAGTGAAAACGTACCCTGTTTGTGACCGTGCTTTATGTGGGTCAGATAGATATCCAGCATCAGCATATCCAACCAACTTTGTTATTGAATTCTTTTGGTAAAATAGTCCCATATCACGGGTACCACAAAGATACCGAAATATATGTTTAATTCCATTCCAATGTCGGCGTGTTGGCTCAGAACTGTATCTTGCTAGTAAGTTAACTAAAAATGCAATATCTGGACGTGTATTGCTAGCAAGGTACATTAAAGCCCCTATTGCACTTAGATAAGGTATTTCAGGACCAAGAATGTCCTCATCATTTTCTTTGGGGCGGAATGCGTCTAGTTCTCGGTTAAGTGAACGACCGACCATTGGTGTGCTTAACGGATGAGCTTTATCCATATTGAATCGTTTCAACAATTTTTTCAGTATAGTTGGATTGATGGACAAATATTCCATTTTTCAGATGCTCAATTTGCAAGCCGAGACAAAATTTTGTCATACCAAGGTCTTTCATTTCAAACTCGTTTTTTAACAATTTTTGCAGTATGTTCAATTTCTTCAGAATTCCCAATGATATTTAGATCATCAACATAAACTGCAATGATTGTAAAACTTGTCATTGATCTTTTGATAAAAACACACGGACTAATATGATTACTTTTATACCCTTCTTTTGAAAGATACTCACTGAGGCGGTTATACCACATTCGTCCTGATTGTTTTAATCCGTATAAAGATCTTTTTAGTTTGATTGAGAACATTTCTCGGGGTTTTGATTTACAAGCTTCAGGCATTTTTAATCCCTCAGGAATCTTCATGTAAATATCACTATCAAGTGATCCGTACAGGTAAGCTGTAACAACGTCCATAAGGCGCATATGAAGCCTTTCAGCATTTGCAAGACTGATTAAAAATCTTAGATTTGTCGCATCCACAACAGGAGAATACGTTTCCTCATAATCTACCCCAGGTATTTGTAAGAAACCTTGTGCCACAAGTCTTGCTTTGTATCTCACAATTTCATTTTTCTCATTTCTTTTTATCGCAAATACCCACTTATAGCCTACCGGCTTCATATTATTTGGGGTTAAGGTTACAGGGCCAAATACTTGGCGCTTTTCAAGTGAATCTAATTCAGCTTGTATGGCTTTTTGCCATTTTGGCCAATCATTTCTTCGTCGACATTCTAAAATAGATTTTAGCACATAATCTTCATCATCTATTATTTCACTTGCTATAGCATATGCAAAAATATCATCAACACGTGTTTCATTTCGATTCCATGTAGTACCATTTTGTACGAAGTTTATTGAGATCTCATATTCATTTGGTACATGGTCATTTTCAAGAGATTTGTCCACATTTTCTGTGTCATTTTCACTCTCTTTTGGGATTTTATTGATAACAGTTTCTTGGACTTTGCCAATCGTATTCTGCTCTTTCCTTTTTCGTGGATTCGTGTCCTTGGAACCCGTTGGTCTCCCACGCTTTCTGCTTACATTTGACTCATTCAGAGTTTCTGGGAGATCAATACGAGAAGGTGCATTTAAAGCTGGAATATATGACTTAGTAACTCTTTTTGAGTCAGTAAATGCATCCGGTAATTCACTCGCTATTCGTTGTAAGTGAATAATCTTTTGAACCTCTAACTCACATTGAGCACTTCACGGGTCAATAAAAGATACCGATGATGCGTTCCAAGTTACATCTAGTTTGTCCAACTTTTTCTTTTCTCCTCCTAAGATTGGGAATGTTGTTTCATCAAAATGACAATCAGCAAAACGTGCTGTAAAGATATCTCCAGTTAATGGTTCTAAATATTTGATGATTGATGGAGAATTAAATCCAACATAAATTCCCAATCTTCTTTGAGGTCCCATCTTTATACGTTGTGGTAGAGAAATTGGGACATAAACAGCACAACCAAATACTTTTAGATGAGACAAACTTGGTTCTCTTCCAGAAACCAGCTGGAGTGGAGAATACACATGAGATGCACATGGTCTTAATCTAATAAGAGCAGCAGCATGTAAAATAGCGTGTCCCCATGCAGAAGATGGTAATTTTGATTTCATGAGCAATGGTCTAGCAATTAGTTGTAATCTTTTTATTAAAGATTCAGCTAGACCGTTTTGTGTATGAACATGTGCTACAGGATGCTCAACCGTAATCCCAATTGACATACAAAAATCATTAAATGACTTTGATGTAAATTCTCTTGCATTGTCGAGTCTGATCTTCTTGATATGATGATCTGGGAAATGTGCTCTTAATTGAATTATTTGGGCTAATAGCCTTGCAAAAGCAACATTTCGTGATGATAATAAACATACATGTGACCATCGTGATGATGCATCAACTAATACCATAAAGTATCGAAATGGTCCACACGGAGGAGTAATTGGCCCACAAATATCTCCTTGAATTCTTTCTAGAAACAAAGAAGATTCATTTTCAATTTTATTGATTGAGGGCCTAATTATCATTTTTCCAAGAGAGCATGATTCACATGATAAATCTTTTGATACTAGGATCTTGAGGTCCTTTAGTGGGTGCCCATTTGAACTCTTAATAATTCTCCTCATCATTACGTCACCTGGATGACCTAATCGGTCATGCCAAAGGGTAAACGTTATTGGATCTACACATTTTCGAGTAGAAACCATATTTATTTCTGTTTGGTTTATATATGTAAAATACAAACCAGAAGACAGACCTTTCATTTTTTTCCATTATGGTCTTTTTTTCATTTCTAATGGATGTGATTTGGAGATATTCAATGTTATTTTCAGACATGGTTTCAAGATGATAACCATTACGTCTTATGTCTTTGAAACTTAATAGATTTATCCTGGATCTACTCGAATACAATGCATCATTTATGATTAACTTTGTACCTTTAGGTAACATAAAACAGGCTTTTCCATAGCCTTCAATCAAGTTACTAGTGCCACATATTGTGTTGACATTTGCACTTGCTACGTGAAACTCGTAAAAATAGTTTTTGTTTTTCAAAATTGTATTCGTTGTTCCACTATCTACTAGACATTCGTCTTCACCATTTTCCAACTTGCTTTTCATATCCTTGGAAAAAAACAATACAAAAATAAATAAACATTTCATAGTAAAAAAAATATTTCATTAATAAAAACTCATAATATGAGTGACATTGCGAAGAAAAAATAAAAACCTAGCTTATTCAAACTTGAAACTTAAAACATTTATTCTTGAAAAAAAAAACTTAAATGAAATGCAGGTATTTCTAGTTATCATTCCCATTGTTTGAAAAAGAAGCAACAACGTCTTCGACATCATCAAAAAAATCTGAAGGGTCGAAGCGCACATTTGGATTTGACTCATTACCATCCAAATTTTCAGTGAAGTTTGTTTCAATGAATTTTCCTTTGTTCTTGATTGATGCTTGATAGAGATCAACAAAATGTTTGGGGGTACGACATTGTTTTGTCGAATGATTATTCAAGCCACATCGGTTGCAAGGATTTCTTAAATTAGTGGGAGCTTGATGTTGCATCTTTTTCCCCTTATCATTTTTACCCTTAAAATCATATGGCTTGGGATTGTAACCATCACGATGCCAAACAATATTTCGGCCACGCCCGCGGCCGTGGCCTCGTTCATTCCCGCGGTTATTACCACGACCACGTCCCCTCATATTTGACGTCGCATTCGCCTCAGGCAGTGCAATAGAACCAGTGGGGCGTGCTTGATGATTTTTCATCAATAGCTCATTGTTTTGCTCGGCAACAAGAAGAACGGATATTAATTCATGATACTTTTTAAAACCACGTTCTCTATATTGTTGTTGGAGAAGCATATTAGAAGCATGAAAAGTGGAGAAAGTTTTCTCAAGCATGTCTTCCTCAGTAACCTTCTCTCCGCATAGTATTAATTTAGACGTTATGCTAAACATTGCAGAGTTATACTCGTTGACAGATTTAAAATCTTGCAACCTAAGGTGCATCCAGTCATAACGAGCTTTAGGGAGGATTACTTGTTTCTGATGGTCGAATCTTTCTTTTAATTTTCCCCATAATTCTAACGGGTATTTCACCGTTAAGTAGTCCTTCTTTAGGTCCTCATGAAGATGATGACGAAGGAATATCATTGCTTTAGCGCGATCTTGTGAAGACGCTTTATTTCCGGTTTTAATTGTTTCTCCCAAATTATTTGCGGTTAGATGGATCTCGGCATCAAGATTCCAAGGGAGATAGTCTTTTCCGGAAATATCAAGAACAGCAAAGTTCACTTTTGACATATTTGAATTCGACATCTTAACTGAAGAAAGAAACATATAATCTAATAAGAATTATACCTAATAACAAAATGTTAAAAACATTATCATCAATGAATCATACAAATTACCAATTCGAAAAAAAATTAATAATAAAAGAATCCATCACTTAATTACTCAATGTAATATGGATTTTTAATGATATTGATTATCTTTTTTTTTAATACATTTAAATTTCAATTTGATTAATAGAAAAAAAAACGGTTCTCTTTTCATTAATAAACAAATTGTAATTTAAATATATGTATAACCATTCAATAAATTTAGTGATATTTAATATTGGAATGCCACAAAAAAAACCGTTTGTTGTTGGAATATATATAACGCATTTGCTCATTAAGACCAATTTCTACAATCATTTAATTTTGAGGAATATACTTTAGGAGACCAAGTTTTTATAATTTTTTTATTAAGACTAACACAATATACTAAGTCACAAAAAGAAGCTAAGAAAATTAAAGAAGTGAGGTTTTTCTAATAGAATGTATATTTAGGAAACTATATACTCAATAGACTTATAAAAATAATCGGATTGTGTTTCACGAGATTTTCATATCAACATGCACAATAATAACTGCTAGTTATTCTAGTGGCTATGCAAAAAAATTAAAATTAAAAATAAAATTAACAGTTTTTATTTTCTTATAAACTATTTATGTGCAAAAATAAATATCTATTTATAACATTAGAATGATTAGCTAACAAAGTGCTAATGTTTTTTCTTTACCGTAGAGAAAAAACATAAAAAAAACTCATAGAGAAAAATTAAAATAAAATGGCTATAACTAAAAAAACAAAAAAAAAAGAATGATAGAACTTGAGTTTTTTTTTCTTTTTTTTATGTAATAGCATAACATGAGGTTATGATATTGAATCATATTAGAACATGAGGTTCTAACAGTTATCTTTTCTTTGACATAACATGAGGTTATATCATTTTGATTTGTTTTCATGTAGCCATCATAGAACATGTAATGCTCATAGACATATGTTAAGAATTCCCTACCTTGTTTTGCTTAGAGCAAAAATCGTGTTGATAACGTGTTGTAAAATGTAAGGAATGAGACAGCAATTAGTGATATGTGTCCGAAAGTGCACAAGGAAGTGATATGTGTTGATAACGTGCTGTCCCTAAAGGTCGTGATAATGGGCATTCATTGGTTACGATTGATATTGAGTACGAATGGAGACCTCCAAGATGTTCTACATGCTTGATCTTTGATCATACTAGTGATATGTGTCCGAAAGTGCACAAGGAAGTGGTTGTTCCTGCTACTAAGGATGCGGTGGATGATGGGTTTGAGGTGGTCAAGAACAAGAAGAATAAAGGTAAGAAGAAGCAACCACAAGTTGCAGGTATTAAATTAACAAAACCATCCCTTAATCTTCAGTTTCGTAATGTTGAGCGAGGAGAAACCTCTAAAACAAATGCTACGGGTCAGAATCCTAAGAAGGCAGCCCCGATGCTTAAAAAGGGTTTCTTGAATAACAAAACATCGAGTTTTGTAACTAAGACGAATGATAAGGATAAGAGTTCTCATAACTCTTTTGGTGCTCTTTGGGATAAGATGGATGATGGTACAGATTGGGAGGATGGTTTTAAAACCAAGAAAGATGTGGTTAATGATAGTGATAGTGAGGTTGAAGAAGTCATATCGATTGATGATCGGCATGGTTCTCGTCAGCCTGATGTTCGCTCCAAGTGCTAACCGCGATGATGTTTTACTTACATTGTTCATGCACCTTTAGGTGGTTCTTTCCTATTGGTGTTCTTTGTTTTGTAATAGTTTATTAGGATCGTATGGCATGTCATATGATGTAGTGGTTGTTCAGGCATTTGCTTGAGGTTAATGTAGCATTGCAGCTACATTCCATTGTACTTCAACGCTTTTGGGAATATATTTTACCGGGGTTTGGATTCCCCTTTACCCAAAAAAAAAAAATAAAATGTAAGGAATGAGAGTTTAGGGAGGAAGAAGATGATTAGTATTGAGTGGTGAACATATGACTACAAGTGTCCCATATTTATATGGGTCTTAGGAATGTAACATACAAGACTAATTAACTAGTAGTCAAAAACTAATTAACACCCATTAAGGTGGATATTCATACATAATAAATATATTTATAACAATATTGTCTTATATATAATCTGGTAAATCTAAATGTTCCGGTGTCTTTCTGATAAATCTTATTGGTTCTTTAACTATTTATTGATTAACGTATATTCTGCACTTCTGATTACTATGTATTATACTGTATTCTGAATAGTGTATTTTACTGTATACTAGTATAATAATACTATTATTAGTAGCTTGCTAAAAATAGCAAGTTTCCTGAAATAAAATGTTTCCTATAATAAACGTTTCAAGAAATGGTTTCATAATAATAAATCGTTTAAATGAAATCAAGTATTAAATATTAACCAATATATCATGCTTAATTTTTATAAAAGTTTAATTAAATTAAATTTAAAATGATTTATACTTTGATTAATTATCATAAGTAAATGGCTAAAACTTGATTATAAAAATGCTACATCAAAAGTCCATTTTATTAATTCCGTGTAACCCGACCCGAGCCTACCGAGATAACTATCTCGGTCGCGCTAAACAAAACGGCAAAGTAAGTAACCTCCCACCAACAGCCAGTGGCTGTTGGTTTAAGCCGACGGCCAACAGTCCCAAAGCTGTTGTCGTGCCACTTCTTGGCCAGTTTTCCCACTGCCAGTGCAGGGGTTCCCACTGCCAGTGCAGTGGTTCCCACTGCTATCAGGCCAAAACACCCTAACAATCCCAAATACCCATGTGGTCAAATCTAAACCCAAACGCCCTGCTGTGGTAAATCTAAACCTTAAACACCCCTGCTGGTCTCAACACAAACACCACCACCGAGAGTTTTTAACTCTCGGTTTGCTATTGATGGTCGGATCGCCCCACTATGGGGTTGTGGTCACTCGCGAATGACAGAAAGAAAGGGTCACCAAGACCCTTATGGCTTGGTTTCATAAATTAAGACAACCCGTCCCTGATTCTTTTTTTTATTACTACTGTTCTTGCTTGTATGATATATTTCGTGATAATAAAAAAATAAAATTTAATTACCATTATTTGATTTCGGAGAAGACAATCACTCGTATCCAAATAGTGATTCGAAATTCAAACCTCGGTCCCTTGTTCTTGTCTCCAGCCGTCAGCCCCATTCCCAACCCTAAGTCGTCCCCCTTTTTTTTTATTACTGTTGACCAAACGTGGGGAGAATAAAACTCCCGTATGTTTTTTAAACTGGGTCGGGCTCTAAGCCCACTCTCTTTTCCTTGTTTCTGTTATTCAATCCGCCAGCCCATTTACATATAGTTTTCATTTTGCTTTGATTAATAATTTAAATGTCTGTGCTCGTGTTCGTGATTGAGATTTTGTAATCTCTATATTTTCTGAATAAATACTTACGTATAATATTTACGTAATATTTCTGACATTAACTAATTATTTTCCGAATAATTAATTTGTAATATTTAAATAAAACTGAGTGCGTAATTATTGTTAACGTTTAATTATTTATTTTCTGAACTTAATAATTATCTTCTGGATAATTATTTTGTTGTAGTATTTAATAAACTGAGGCTGCGCATTTATTATTTACGTTTAGCTAAAGTGATAGCTGTGCCTACGCGTATTTAATATTCGGGAAATTTATATACGGGTTTTACAATTCTTCCCCTTTAAAAAAATAATTCGTCCTCGAATTAAGGATGCGATTATGCCATGGTTTTACAATTCTTCCCCTCTAAAAAGGAGAAATTCGTCCTCGAATTAAAAGTAATAAGCTGGTGAAGTTAATAAAAGCTGAAAGGACATATATGCTGAAAGAGCATGAAGGCTGAAAAGACATATAAGCTGAAGGACCATTCGTCCTTGATTTAGATCATACTGCTGCTGAAAGGTATAACGTGACATGACTGGAGTGAAAATGGAACGTGACATGACTTAAAGAACTTAACTGGATTTATTGAAGGAAAAGGGATGAGAGGTCCGGATGGACTCCTCCGTTTCGAATGGCCTCCCACTCGAAACGATTCCTTCAAGGTCTAACATAAAAAAATAAAAAAAATTCTTGGTCCTGATGACCCTGTCCCGATGAATGCTGAATAGTTTCTGGTTCCATACTTAAGATGGATTTTCTGAATCTGATGGAATGAACAAGGTATAGCATGTAGTATACATGGACCGGTACGTACAAATATCCTCAGAAGATAACATTTATATCTCTGAGTAAGCTGTTGATAATATATGGGAACGAACTACGTGAACAGTTGTGAACGTGCTACATGAGCAATTGTGAACGTGGTTCGTGATCATAAAAAGAGCATTGTGCATGAAATATGTCATGTACGTGATACGTGAAACATACTGTGAGCGTGATACTAGAACACATCATAAACGTATGTTGATTGAGGAAGGAATGCCACACGATACGACCTGAGACGTGAAACGTCTGCCTGGGTATGGAAAAGTTGTGCTAGACTTGAGTCTGGTTTCTCAAGCTTTCTGTAACCGTATTCGGTATAAACTGTGAAACGTGTATCGTGAGATGGAACACGAACTTGAACATGAAGAATGTTATGAACGCGAACGTGAGCTTAAATCATGAGACAACACCAAAACATGAACCGAAGCCGCATCGTATTGCGAATGAGACGTAAACGTGAAACTGAAAATACCGTGAACGTAAAGTGAACGTAAACATACACGTGATCGTGAACATGAATTCTGTCTCATATAATGGTCGATGGAATACCCTGGAATCGTACCATTTACTGCTGAATTTTCCGCAGGCCCGCTACTGCGTAATCCTTTCGGATGAAAGAAAACGCGTAGGTTGATTACACGGTTGACAATGCCTTAGATAGCAACATACTTTTATGAGTCTGTGGTAACTGATAACAATTTCACGGAATTTCGTCTCATTTCTGCTCAGAAGTTTCTAAGGATTGTAGTAACTCACTAGCATGACGGCGTTCTATCTTAAACCTGCGGTATGTCAGGCATCGAGATATGAACATAGTTGCATCAATGTGTGATAATGCTTCTATCAAAATTCTGCCTGGGATTATGGGACATTCTGGTAGAAATTTGGTTGAATAGTTATGGAATAATTTTTAGTGAGAACTGTCAGTAATTTCTGCGGTAGCAGTCAATTGAGTTCTAGAAAAGTTTATACTTCTCTCACAGGCGTCGGTCAGGACCATCAGGTGATGGCCTTCACCTTCACAGGATTGTCTGAAGTTTCTTTCTGCTGAAATATGGTGGTTCAGAAATGCCACCGTGTTCAACTGGAATTCGCATCTGGGAAGATGCTTATATAATTTTCTCCTATCGGAGGTTCTGTACAACTGTGAGAAAATGATTCTCTAGTACTTCTCTTAGAATTTAGCAGATCATAATGTTATCAATGAATATACTGACGATTTTGTCTAAGAAGTCACGGGAAAACTTTTATTCATAAATTTTATACTATAGTTGGAGTATTAGGGCTCAGAAGTATAAGTCACAATTTTAGAGAGATTATAACGTGTGCAACAGCAGTCTCGAAATCTCATGTTCCTTCTCTCACCACTACTGGTGGTATGATCGTGAATTGTTCTTGAAATTTTTTTTAGACATTGTAATAGGTCAGGTAAACCTTCTATACGTGGAATAAATATCAATTAATAATGGTGATCTGGTAAATTTTCCGGTGGTCGATACATGATCTCATGTTACCGGCCTTCTTCCTAATAGACAGAAATGGTGCACCTCCTGGTGGTGCGCTAGGGCGAATAAAGCCTCGTTCCGGTAACTTTTGCAGCAATTGCTGCAACTCTTTTAACTTAGCTGAAGCCCTGGAATAAAGAGTTTTGAAAACAGGTTATGTTCTTGAGACAAGTTCGATGTTAAATTTTGTCTCATGGTTAGGAAGAAATTTTTGGAAAACCTCCTGGGATGACATCTGGAAACTTTGAGATAATCTGCTGATCATGAATTTAAGGAATTTCAGAAGTCGCATCATGACTGGTGACTAGAACTCTTTGCAGCTATAAGATAATAATTTACGTGCTGATAAAGCTGAAACAATTTGTACTGATTTTTCTGACAGATAATAAAATGAATATGTTCAGGAGTTGGTAAGATAGGTCTCGTCGTTAACTGAAAGGATAACTTTAATAACCATGGTTGGTACTGTGGAGTCTTTTCTGGCTGAGAGACAAGTAACTACCTGATTTAAGGTAAAGCTGACATAGGAACACGTGAAGTAAACATGACGATTTATCACTGAATGTGTTCGTCTGTAACCTCACAAAATGAATACTGCGTGTTTAACCTGACTAATACTCTAGTGGTTGTGACTGAATTTTTAATGATCTGATTCATACGTGGTATAATAGGACGGGTATACCCCTTTCTGAAGGGTACCCTAAATTACTGAGGGCCTGGTTTAGAAACATACTGGAGTTATGAGTTATGACTCGTATTTTGAGAAAATATTCGTATGACGTATACCATGACTGGTGTCCTGATATGTGTCTTCCGAAATGATACCTGAGACTTGTGTCTTGACATATGTTTTAGTAGATGAATCTGAACAAGGCTGAAATTTTTTGGTAACTGCTAGGATTGGCGGACCAGTTAGACTACTGACCTCTGTATTTCTGGTCACGTCCGTTCCGGAGTTCTGATATTTACTGACTGATTAATTATAAGCATGGTGGTTGTCACTACTGCTTTGTCTGTCAATTTATGACGGTCATTATCATGACCGTGATTCATGTAACTATTCTGCTGAGTGGCCGGCTGTGCTCCGGTTCCCACTTTTTTGAATGAAAGGTTAGTTGAGTGAAGTGTGACATCAAGCTGAGAAAGTAAAAGCATGGAATGGAATGGTAGTGTCTGATGGTTGAAATTTATTCTTGTCTGAAATTTCTAATTTATAGTTTTCGTCCTTGTTCTGCAGAGTCTTCATAGTATAAACATCATCAACATCTTGAGAAATCTCCAAAGTATCAACAACATCAGCATTTGTGAGATCTTCAAAGTGTTAGCAGCATCAGTATCTGGTAAAATCTTCAACTCACGAGCAGCATCAGCATCTGGTATATCGACAAGTGGAAACGCCTGAGATGATTGAGGATCGATTAGCAATATTCATGGAGTAGGCTACCTGGAGTACACCTGGACTACTGTACATGAAGTACAAAATGAATACTACACATGGAGCATATATGATACACTATACGTGGAGTACTCATGAAATACTGTACATGTCACTGGTGGAAATTTATGGGATGATCGATACTGGTGTCGATCCTCTGACATGATCAAGGTAACAATAGATTGGTTTAAACGGTTCGCAAACTGAACTGAAATGAGTAACATGATAGGCTGACAATTTCTTCGTAGACTTAATGCTGGTTGTATAGAGGCTAAAAAGTATGATTAACCGGAGTTTCATCAATGTTCATTATGAAGACATGATTGATGAATACAAGAACATGATATATCGTGAAATATGATTTTTCTGTAACTCTTCTGTATTCTAGCATGAAAACATCATCACCTTGCTGAAAATGAAATCCTCATAAGGAGACATGAACTTAATCAACATGAAAATGACATCCACTTGAGGGTATGAAACTTGATTGTTAACAAGAACATAAGGGTATAGTCAACTAAGGCTTAATATCAACTAGTGTGGATGGCTATGGTTCAATCCACATAATTTATAGGAGAAAGCATGTGACTAAGTATGGGCGATTCTAGTTCGATCCATAGTTGTCAAATTTTCTAAGAACTTTCATGTATAGAAATTTACGATCTGGGACTATATATGGGTGGTTGTAGTCCAATCCATACTTGTCAAAATTTTATGTAATGTCCTGATATGACAAAGGTGAACAACTATGGATCGGTTCACAAAACAACATTCGACTGTAAAGCATGAAAATTTGATCTGAACATTGGTGAACGTATATGGGCTAGTTCACCAAGTAATATTCGACTGAAAACATGAATTTGTTATGAGTAAGGATGAACGACTATGGTCAGTTCATCTATACTAAAATCTGAACGGGCAAGGATGAACACCTACGGTCAGTTCACCAAAACGAAAATTCGAATGAAAAGCACATGCGACTAAATATGGTCAGTCATGTACCAACCTTTTACTTAGTCAAAAACTTTAAGAAAATTGACTGATAAATGAAGAAAACTTACTGATAATTGCATGAGAAACATGAAAGATAACAACGCCAAAATCTGGGAAGTTCTTGGTGACTACCCACTAGTCACAGGTCAAGTTTTAGAGCCTACAGGTCGAACCTATAGCTCTGATACCATAATTGTAACACCCCACTTAGATAAGTGGCCCATTACGTGTATTTATGGTGTGTCATCAAAGTATAAGGTAAATGTCCTAAAACATTAACTGACCATAACAGAAATAGCGGAATCAAACATCGGTAATCCAACATAAGCTTAAAACATGAAAAGTAAAATACTGAAAGAAAGGACTGAACAATGTCCAACGGCAATATAAAAAGAAGTGCATAACGTAAAGAAGTCTGGACGGCTTCCATCCAATGCACATGCTTTCAGAATCTTAGGAGTGTCCTGGTGTACCTGCCGTTAGAGCATGAAAGAACTACGGCTGAGCATAACGCTCAGTGAACGGATATAATACATGATAGGAATAAACTGAACTTGAAATAATTAATAATTACTGAAACTGAAAGACTGATATGTGGAGTATGATGAAAACTGTAGAAAATCTGATAAGTCTGATTTATAAATAATAAAACTGAACTGTTATCTGTTAAATCTGAAAACATGCATTTACTGTATTTTAATTGCCAGAGCTTATATAGGTCATGTGTTGTAACAATGGTGCATGAATAACTGGAGGGGTGACCTCGTCAAGCTATAGAGGGGTGACCTCTAAATTCTGTGGAGGGGTGACCTCTAAATACTGTGTTGGGTGGAGGGATCAGCTCCAATGTGAAGGATGTAGAGCACACACCACATTCACATGATAAATGTAAACCGATAAGCCTAGGATGCATCCATACGCCCTACTAATAATACTGATAAAATGGCCAAGCTGAGCTGAGTGGAATGCTGCGGGATATCACTCTCCCGCATGTGAGTCATGACACCGGTGCCTCAGGTGTCATGGTTACGGTACCTCCGTAACTAGTACTACTAACTGGTCATGCTTGTATATAAGGCTCAGGCAAATTAACTTAATTATAAAACTGATTTCCGATAATTCTTATAACATATAATTGGGGAAAACAATTGGCTGCAGACGGGAAATCCTAATCATGCATAGAAAGGAAGTCCTTACTGAAAGGACGGAAAATCCGTACCTCGTGTCCAGTAATGAAATAAGATGAAAGCTGAAAGATCTACTCCGACTTCATGGTTACTACATAAATAAGGGACGTGATATGAGTTGTTTGATTACTATATACTTCACTGATTCTTACTGTTATTAACTTGTTTTATCTCCTCTTGTATTATTGTATTGTCTTATATATAATCTGGTAAATCTAACTGTTCCGGTGTCTTTCTGATAAATCTTACTGTTCTTTAACTATTTACTGATTAGCGTATATTCTACACTTCTGATTACTATGTATTATACTGTATTCTGAATAGTGTATTTTACTGTATACTAGTATAATAATACTGTTATTAGTAGCTTGCTAAAAATAGCAAGTTTCCTGAAATAAAATGTTTCCTATAATAAACGTTTCAAGAAATGGTTTCATAATAATAAATCGTTTAAATGAAATCAAGTATTAAATATTAACCAATATATCATGCTTAATTTTTATAAAAGTTTAATTAAATTAAATTTAAAATGATTTATACTTTGATTAATTATCATAAGTAAATGGCTAAAACTTGATTATAAAAATGCTAAATCAAAAGTCCCTTTTATTAAATCCGTGTAACCCGAACCGAGCCTGCCGAGATAACTATCTCGGTCGCGCTAATCAAAACGACAAAGTAAGTAACCTCCCACCAACAGCCAGCAGCTGTTGGTTTAAGCCGGCGGCCAGCAGTCCCAAAGCTGTTGTCGTGCCACTGTCTTGGCCAGTTTTCCAACTGCCAGTGCAGGGGTTCCCACTGCCAGTGCAGTGGTTCCCACTGCCAGTGCAGTGGTTCCCACTGCTATCAGGCCAAAACACCCTGACAATCCCAAACACCCCTGTGGTCAAATCTAAACCCAAACGCCCCTGCTGTGGTAAATCTAAACCTTAAACACCCCTGCTGGTCTCAACACAAACACCACCACCGAGAGTTTTTAACTCTCGGTTTGCTACTGATGGTCGGATCGCCCCACTATGGGGTTGTGGTCACTCGCGGCTGATAGAAAGAAAGGGTCACCAAGACCCTTATGGCTTGGTTTCATAAATCAAGACAACCCGTCCCTGATTCTTTTTTATTACTACTGTTCTTGCTTGTATGATATATTTCGTGATAATAAATAAAATAAAATTTAATTACCATTATTTGATTTCGGAGAAGACAATCACTCGTATCCAAACAGTGATTCAAAATTCATACCTCGGTCCCTTGTTCTTGTCTCCAGCCGTCAGCCACCATTCCCAACCCTAAGTCGTTCCCCCTTTTTTTATTACTGTTGACCAAAAGTGGGGAGAATAAAACTCCCATATGTTTTTTTTAAACTGGGCCGGGCTCTAAAGCCCACTCTCTTTTCCTTGTTTCTGTTATACAATCCGCAGCCCATTTACATATAGTTTTCATTTTGCTTCGATTAATAATTTAAATGTTCGTGCTCGTGATCGAGATTTTGTAATCTCTATATTTTCTGAATAAATACTTACGTATAATATTTACGTAATCTTTCTAACATTAACTAATTATTTTCTGAATAATTAATTTGTAATATTTAAATAAAACTGAGTGCGTAATTATTGTTAACGTTTAATTATTTATTTTCTGAACTTAATAATTATCTTCTGGATAATTATTTTGTTGTAGTATTTAATAAACTGAGGCCGCGTATTTATTATTTACGTTTAGTTAAAGTGAAAGCTGAGCCTACGCGTATTTAATATTCGGGAAATTTAAATACAGGTTTTACACAAAGTTATGTATCGCTTCCATTAGGTACGGGTATAAAACTTTTGAAATTCAAAATTTTAAAACTAAACTTTTGAAATATGAAGTATTTTAAATGTAATGTTAAAAAAGTGAAGATTTACTATTTTCAAATTCATTGTTTTCAAATATAATGCTTGACTACATTATTATTACTGAATGATTACTCTAAATTGAAACGATGTTATGAGAAAAACAATGCAAAATTGCAAACACGTTAATAGAAAAGCATTACAAAACCATGCCGTCGAAAAAATTACCAACTGTTGAAATTCAGTCGAAGCTAGAAATTAATGCCGCTAGCCGCGGAAATTCGGTTATTAAATATAGCGCTTAAATATATTGTTATTACAGTTTTTAACGGAGACTACAATTTGTTGGAAATACGCTTTACGCATTTAGAAAGTCTCGGTCACTCCAACAATGTAGTTATAGGCTCGTAGTTAAGTTTAGTTTCATTTATTAAATAGCCCGACCCATGAGCATGTTCATGGGCCGGAAGCCCAAGTCCATTAAGGACTTGGGGTATTTAAACCTCTTTCCACCATGGAAAGAGGTGTTGGTTGTTTATTTCTTTCATTTTCAATATATGAGTTTTCTTTCACTTCTCTCTCTAACTTTCTCTCTCTAGAAAAACATCAACCCTCTTGATTCATAAAGATTATCATCATTCTACAATTGGTATCAAGAGCCATGGGATGAAATAAAGATTGGTTTTGTGTTGTTCATACTTTTTTAAGTGTGTTCATGTGTTTTTGATTGATTTTTCCAAAAGTTACAAAATTTTTTCGTGTTCTTTGATTCCAAGTGATTTACATATCTTCTAAATAGTTCTAGTAACGATTTGGTGATATTCGTTTGGTTAGAATCACGTTTTTCAAGGTAAAAATCCTTTCTTTCTTGGTGATCTTAAGTCTCGGACTGTTTTTTAGGGATACGATCTAACTTTGTGTTTGCATAAACCCTTGGGGTTTCTACTTGCGATCCTTAGTTACGATCCATCAGTGCGATCCAACTACGATCTATAGGTCCGATCCTTTGTTCATTGCCTAGTACGATCCCTCAGTGCGATCTAGTACTACGATCAGGATACGATCACTTCACCACGATCAGGCTAAGATCATCACTACGATCAGGGTTCGATCACTCACCACGATCAGGTTACGATCATTTCATCACGATCAGGCTACGATCATCTTACTACGATCAGGGTTCGATCACTCACCGCGATCAGGTTACGATCATATCACCACGATCAGGATACGATCATCACTACGATCAGGGTTCGATCACAACAAGATACGATCAGGATACGATCAGGATACGATCAGCCATAGTTTTTTCAACACTTAGAGGATTTTCAACCTTGGTTCTTATTTGGAAACATTAGCAAAAAACACACAATCAAAAGATCTTAATATCTTTAGTTACACAACATTAAAATACATAATCTTATTTCATTGCTCGATCATAATTGATAATCTTTTTTCAAGGGATCACAAAATGAATTCACATTCATTTATGCCAACTATGACTTCACTCACCGATATATCGATCATTTCGGGTACCGATACTCGCCCGCCTTTGCTCATCAAAGATTTATTTGAATCATGGCAAAGTCGCATGAGAACGTACATCATGGGCAAACAAAGTGGTCGACTTATGCTAGAATCAATTGACAAAGGTCCATTAGATTGGGGAGAGGTTACCGTCAACAATGTGATAAGGCCAAGGCAGTATCATGAGTTAACCGATGCCAACAAACTCATTGCAGATGCCGATGAAAGGGCTGTTCAGACAATTCTTCAAGCCCTTCCACCTGATATCTTCAGAATGGTGAGTGAACATAAAGTGGCCAAGGATCTTTGGGATCGACTTGCGGTTTTGCTACAAGGGACATCTCTCACTAAGCAAGAACGAGAATGTCAATTATATGATTTGTTTGATAGATTCCAATACATTCCAGGGGAGACTCTTCATGATTTTTACTGGCGTTTTACCACTTTGATGAATGACATGAATGTCTATAATATAAGGATTGAACAATTTCAGTTAAACACCAAGTTTTTGAACACACTACCCCCTGAATGGATTCAATATGTGACTGATGTCAAAATGATTCGTGATCTACACAAGTCCAATTTAGATCAACTCTATGCTTTCTTACAACAACATGAGAAGCATGTGATCCAAAACCGAATTTCTCAAGGACCTTATCATGAACCAATGGCATTATTGGCAAACCATCCTACACTGTCATACCACAACTCTCAACTTGCTTTAGGACACAAATCTTCATATCAACCTGTGTATCAAACACCAAGCTTTCCACAGTACTCGATTCTGCCACCGTCGCCAACATCTTATCACCAACCAGCAACATCATCATCACAAGGAGACTCACACCCATCACCTTATGCTTCACACCAGTATTCACCGTATCAACCTCCCACCAACCTTGCTAGTACCTATCCACAACTCGAGGCTCCTCAACCTCATTACTCACATCAAGTAAGTGCTCCAACCAATCAGTTTGTTGCTCAACCAGCATCAGCATTGTACTGTGAAGATGACATCCCTGTCCCTGATTTTAGACAAGGAGATAGCCCTACTGAAATCCTTGCTCTGATGTCTGCATATTTAAGTCAAACTTTGAACAAACGAGGTTACCGAGGTTCAGCAACAACTAACAATCAGTTAAGGAACTTGTCTAATTCTCGACAACAGGCAACAATTCAGGACGGAAGGGTCATGGTGCAACCACTTCAAGGGAGATCAAATTCGTCCACTGCTGGTGCACGTTCATCCAATACTAATGCTACAAGGGTTAACAGCACTGGTAAAATGAAGGTGGTTATTTGCTACAACTGCAAAGGGGAAGGGCACATGGCCCGAGAATGCAAGCAGCCTAAGAGGAGAAGGGACGACACATGGTTTAAGGAGAAGATTTACCTGGTGAATGCTCAAGCCCAAGGTCGTGAGCTTGATGTAGAAGAATTGGCATTCCTTGTAGATCCGGGAGTAGCGGAAACTGATGGTCTCACAACAGTCATCACCAACAATGCTGCATATCAATGTGATGATTTGGATGCATATGACTCTGATTGTGATGATCTTAACACCGCTAAAGCAGCTCTTATGGCAAACCTTTCACTCTATGGAACTGATACCATTTCTGAGGTACCAAATACTGCTACAGATACTAGTATTGTACCTTATCAAGTTGAGCAAATGTCTGAGTATTCGGAACAGCCTCCGGTGGTTAGTAACTCAATCGACGAGACAAACAATGATAGCAATAACATTGCAAGTCCTCAGACTTTGAGTGAACCACAACCGGGAGCTCTTACGACTATTAATTCGTCTGCTCAACCTGATTTGGTTAGTGTCCCGGCATCTTTGCTTAGCAGAATGAATAGTACGATCCTTGAAACCATGAATGCTAATCAGACTTTATCTGCCGAGCTTGCTTTGCATAAGGACAAGGTTAAAACATTGGAAATGACTCCTGTGTCCACAACCTTAACCAATCCTGAATTTGATCGGTTTAGGAAAGTTCAAATGGACAATCTGCTAGAAATTGAAAGTTTAAGAGCAAATCTTTCGAATGAGCTTAAAGAAAAAGAGTCAGTCGTTACTAATTTTCAACAACTTCAAACGGATTTTGAAATTCTTGAGTCTAAACAGCTTGAAATGGAAATTAAGACGTCTGAAAGAATAAAAGAAACGGAAATTAATCTTTTAAAACAATATGTCGCTTCACATCTAGTACACTTGTTTCATGCATCATTTAAAGAGTTCAATCTATCGCGTCTTATAGACTTACCACCTAACCCGGGGTATGCAAAGCAAGCGCTTAACCACAACCCACGACTGTATGATGCAACAAAGTTAGGATTGGTATTAGATCCGATAGTTTTCTCAAGTGATTCCATGACACCATATGATGAAAAGCAGTTAAAATTACTTTCGACATATCCTGAATATGATTATGCTTCAATGAATGCAAAAAATGCCACAATAGATCTTAGAATTCGTTTTAATATGAAAAAGAAAACTCTCCAAACATCCACTTTCATGCCGACTAGAGAATGCCTTAGTATAATTCCCACACTTGTCAACTCGGACAAACCAAAGGAAATTCCTAAGAATCTTCCCCCGGTTAGTACGGTAAAGCTCAGCTTGGAAGAGATTGGGCAATACCTTACCGATTTTGACATGGTCATTTTGGAATGTACGACTTCAACGGCTCAAACCGCTGGAGAATGGGCGTTCGAACACATGAAAACGGTGTTTGAAGAAGCGATCGTTCCGTTTGTGGACCATATTAAACAAGGAGTCTATGATCTAGCGTGTAATTTAAGTTTTGAAATTGGTGAAGTTCAAAAAGTTTTCAATAAAATGGATGATGCTTACGAACAACACTTAATTGAAAAGGAAAAGATTTTATCAGAATATGACTGCTTTTTAGAACATATGGTGTCTCTCGAAGTGATGCAAGTTGTTACTGTTAAATATACTCATGAAATTTCATCTACTGTGAATATTTGTGATGATGTGCATGAATCTGTGAATACTGTTGAAAATGTGAATACTGTAGAAAATCATTCTTGTCATGAATCCAACGCTGAATTTTTAAAGCTTCAAGATTCATATAATACACTTTCAAAAAGTTTTAACGAGCTTCAACAACATTCTATATCTCTTAAAATTGAGAATCAATCTAAAAATGAAACTCTTTCAAAACTAAATGATGGTGGAAACTTCGTTGAGACAAGTGACAAGATGATTCAGATTGTTCAGAATTTATAAGAAGAGATGATGAGACTTAAGAGAGAATTAGTATAAACAAAAACGGAACTAGAGGCTGCAGAGACTAAGAATCATGTCCTAGAAAATAGAATTAATTCTATACTAGGAGAGCGTGAACAAGTAAGGCATGGAGACTCACAAATTTCTGGTTCAATAGAAGAACACCCCGCGTTTAATGCGACAGAGCGAAAGTCTTTAATTGACAAACTGAACAAGAAATGTGAGGAAACCTCTGACCTAAAAATTCAGCTCATACACAAAAACATGGTTTTGGCCGAGTTAAAGGAGACACTTCTTCTCACCCGACAAGAAGTTGTTAATAACTTAGCTACCAACTCTGCACCGTCCTCTAGTGCTCCAACAACCAAGTCAGTAGTGCTTTATAAGAACCCGCTCCATAAGAAAAACCCGGTTACCTACGATGATTATATGAGGAATGCAACTAAGCATGTAGATCTTGTTAGGGATATTTTAGATGATTTGTATGCGTTAGATCCCTCAAGCAGTTACTACTATTCAGCTCATGAATATATTAAGCGTGTTCAATATTTCTTAGCATATTTGCAATACATAGGAAAACCGGGTTCTGCACTACTCACTAATCGACCCATTGCTGTAACTCCATTCAATAAGACCCCAGGAGCAAAACCATCATTGGCACCATCAAGTAAGGCACCTTTAAAATCTGTAACTAATGTTCCCTTGGCTTCTACAGGAGTAACTGTGTCCACTAAGGCTAAAGGATCTCGAGGAAAGAAAGATAGGATCAAGCCTTCCACTAATAGGACTGAGAAGAAGAAAGTAGAAGTGCACCCTAGGAACGTTATTTCAGTTTTAAATAAAAAGAATCATGTAGCTAAGACAAAAGGTCCTCTTTTTGAGTGGAAACCTAAGCAAAATGTGAATTCTAATGCGAAATGTTGGAATTGTAATGAATGCATGTTTTCTCAGCGTCATGATTTATGCCTTGTTGATCACGTGAATGAAATGCATGCTATTAAGAACAATCTTGAATGGACTCCAACAGGGAAGAAATTTACCCAAGTTGGGTGGCAATAGAAACCCACTGGTAGGACCTTTAATGCAAATGGAACTAAGTGCCCTTTAACTAGGATCACATCCACGGAAGTTAGGTCTAAGCGTCCTTTAAATAGGAACACTAGCACTAAGAAATGGAACAAGCGCCCTTTAACTAGGTCTGCCACCACTACTGTGCCTACCAGTGGTAATGTCCCCAGTCAAAAAATACCTTAGAATACTAGACAACTAGAATCTAAGCCAACCACTAGTAAGAAAATCTGGAAACCTAAAGTTTCGTCTGATAGCAAATCTAAGATAACTGTATCTGTAGCTGCTAACTCAGAAGAACAATTAGAATCCGATACATCGTCTGTGTTTGGTAAAATTTTCAGGTCGTCCAAATTATTCTTTGGTATTTGGACTCGGGGTGCTCCAAACATATGACTGGAGACCGCTCGATGATCAAAAATTTCGTCAGCAAGTTTCTAGGAACGGTAAAATTCGGCAACGACCATATTGCAAAGATTATGGGTTATGGTGAATACCAAATTGGGAATGTCACGATTTCAAGGGTTTACTATGTGGAGGGACTTGGTCACAATCTATTCTCAGTAGGACAATTCTGCGATTCTAACCTTGAAGTGGCCTTTCGACAACATACTTGCTTCATTCGTGATCTTGCAGGAAATGATTTGTTAAAGGGTTCTCGAGGGGATAATCTATATACTTTGTCTATTCAAAAAATGATGGCCGCCTCTCCTGTTTGCTTACTCTCCAAAGCATCTAAGACCAAGTCATGGTTGTGGCATCGTCGATTATCTCATCTTAACTTTGATGCTATTAACCTTTTGGCTAGAAACAAACTTGTTCGTGGTCTTCCAAAACTTAAGTTCGACAAGGATCATTTATGTTCCGCGTGTTCATTGGGGAAAAGCACCAAGAAATCTTACAAACCTAAAGCAGAAGACACCAACCAAGAACCACTGTATCTTTTGCACATGGATCTTTGCGGGCCAATGCGTACAGCTAGTGTGAGTGGTAGAAAATACATCCTCGTTATAGTGGATGATTTCTCAAGGTTTACATGGGTAAAGTTTTTAGCATCCAAGGATCAAGCACCAGAGTATATCATTACTTTCTTAAAGATGATCCAAGTAAGTCGTAATGCTACTGTTCGCCGCATTCGGACTGATAACAGCACTGAGTTCGTAAATCAGACTCTTCGAAATTATTATGAAAAGGTTGGTATTTCTCATGAAACATCTGTGGCTCGCACTCCACAACAAAATGGTGTCGTTGAAAGACGTAACCGTACACAGATGGAAGCTGCTCGAACTATGTTGATTTATGCGAATGCTCCTTTATTCTTATGGATAGAAGCAGTGGCAACCGCATGTTATACCCAAAACCGTTCCATCATTCGCAAACGTCATGGTAAAACTCCATATGAGCTACTTCATGGACACAAACCCGATATTTCATATCTTCATGTGTTTGGTGCACTTTGCTATCCAAATACAAATAGTGAGAATCTGGGAAAACTTCAACCGAAGGCTGATATTGGAATTTTCATTGGATACTCGCCTGCAAAGAAAGCTTACCGGATTTATAACCGTCGTCTGGGCAAGATTGTAGAAACTTTGGATGTCGATTTTGATGAGCTGACAGCGATGGCTTCTGAGCAACACAGCTCTGAACCCGCATTACACGAGATGGGAACCGGTACAATCAGTTCTAGCTTAATTCCCAACAACCCTACTTCTTCATCATTCATACCACCAACAAGGTCCGAGTGGGATAAGTTATTTCAACCTATGTTTGATGAATTCTTTGATCCATAGAGTAATGATTCTCCAGCACCTGTCGCAGTAGCTCCAATTCCCGTAGTTGCTGCTCAAGATAATGGAAATCTATCAGAGGCATCTACTGTTACTCTTGAACAAGATGCACTATCCCCCACCAATTCTCAAACAACACCTGAATCATCACCCCCACTCGTTCCTAATGATGTTGAAGAGGATCTATATGATCACGATCTGGAATATGCTCACTTACAAGAGCTTCCCTTCTTTGGTTCACATATACTTGATGACCCTACCGGTGTGTCTACCTCAGAGGAAGCTCCTGCAATCGTTCACTCCCGACCACCACGGATTGAAACTCACAACACTAAATGGACAAAGGATCACCCAATCCGCAATATTATTGGTGACATCGATCGACCAGTCTTAACACGCCATCAACTCCAAGAACATGCATTATATTGCTATTTTGATGCATTTCTTTCAGACACTGAACCTAAAAACTGGCAACAAGCCATGACCAAATCATCATGGATTGAAGCCATGCAAGAGGAACTTAATGAATTCCAACGTCTTGAAGTGTGGGAATTAGTTCCGTTACCCAGCAACGTTGAAATCTTGACACTGTTGTGGGTATACAAGGTTAAGCTCGATGAGTTAGGTAGTGTGCTGAAAAACAAAGCTAGATTGGTCGCTAGAGGTTACAAACAAGCTTTGGGTATCGATTTTGAAGAATCCTTTGCTCCTGTTGCACGATTGGAGGCAATTAGACTATTCCTTGCTTATGCTGCTCACATGAATATGATCGTCTACCAAATGGATGTTAAGACGGCATTTCTCAATGGTGAATTAAGGGAAGATGTCTATGTAAGCCAGCCGAATGGATTCGTCAATTCAGAGTATCCTAATCATGTGTAAAAGCTCAAGAAGGCTCTTTACGGGTTGAAACAAGCTCCACGCGCGTGGTATGATCTCTTATCGACGTATCTCATCTCCAAAGGCTTCTCCAAAGGCAAAGTGGACCCCACATTATTCATTCTCAAGGAGGACAACGACATGATACTGGTACAAATTTATGTTGATGATATAATATTTGCTGCGACTAATCAACGTTTGTCTGACCGTTTTGAGAAAATTATGTCCACACGCTTTAAGATGTCGATGATGGGAAAACTTTCATTTTTCTTAGGGTTGCAAATTTCTCAGAATCCCAGAGGCATCTTTATTAATCAATCCAAATTTGCTCTTGAATCCTTAAAGAAATATCACTTTGAAAACTGTGACCCCGTGGATACTCCAATGGTGGAGAGATCCAAGTTAGATGAAGATAAGGAAGGGATAGCTGTCGATCCTAAACTTTACCGTGGAATGATTGGCACCCTTCTCTATCTGACTGCTAGCAGGCCTGATTTGCAATTTGCTATAGGCATGTGTGCCCGGTATCAGGCTCGGCCTACCGAAAAGCACTTACATGTTGTGAAAAGGATCTTTCGGTATCTAAAAGGAATACTTAATCGTGGTCTGTGGTATCCGAATGATTCCTCTATTGCACTAATTTCATATGCAGATGCAGATTATGCCAGGTGTCAAGATACCAGACGTAGCACTTCTGGCAGTGTGCAACTTCTTGGAGATAGACTTGTTAGTTGGGCATCAAAAAGGCAGAAAAGCGCTGCGATATCAAGTACTGAGGCTGAATACATTGCTATGTCCGGTTGTTGTGCTCAAGTTGTTTGGATGAGGTCACAATTGACTGACTACGGTCTTGGATTCAACAAAATCCCGATGTACTGTGATAACAAAAGTGCAATCGCTCTATGCTGCAACTACGTTCAACACTCTCGAGCAAAGCACATTGACATCCGCTACCACTTCATCAAGGAGCAAGTGGAAAATGGAGTGATCGAACTATACTTCGTCAACACTGAGTATCAGCTGGCAGATATATTCACAAAGGCCTTAGATCAAGGACGCATCGAGTTTTTGATCGAAAAGCTAGGCATGAAATCATTTTCACCAACGACACTTAAGGAGTTGGCAGAAGAGTCTGAAGAATAGTACTGGTAAACTATTCTCGAGTATCCTTTGATCGTGATATTGTATATTATCGTACATACTTAAACCATCAAAAGCAAAATACAAAAATATAAAACCAAGAAAAAACCATAAAAATATAAAACCAAGAAAAACCATAAAAAATATAAAACCAAGAAAACCCAAAAATATTTTTCTTTTCAAATCGGGCATGTCTTTTGATACGGTAATATTTACGGCTTTAGAAATGTCGATTAATATTGACACGGCGCCATAAATAGAGTCCGTATAAAAGTTGTACAAGTTTTAAAACATGCCCATTTTGGCTTGTAGTTATTTCTGACTGCAACCCGCTTTTCGCGTTAAAGTCACGTATTTCTTTTGAAAACGTTGGCTCACAACGGGAATTAAGTTTCTCGGGCAAGGTTTACTTTAAAACCTTGTAAGGGGCCAAGTTTACTTTATAACTTGGTCTAACACAAATTTGTGTACGTTTCAGTGCACTTATCTTGTATAAATAAGAGAAATCTTATTTCCACCAGAATCGTTCTATAAAATCACTTAACCGGCAAATGTCCTCATTAATAGTTGTGTCCCTAATATATTTGATTACAGCTCTTTAAATAGAAAACGAGTCAGGGATTAAGGGGGAGCAAATATTAATTCTTCGTGGTAACAAATTTAGTCGTTAAAAAGGGTTGTCAGAAAATATGAGCTACCCGTCATCTTCAGTTATGCTATGTGTGCCTTGTGTGATATAAGTATCTCTTGCATAGGTCATTAACATTTTGGCGTCAAGTATTTGTGTTCGTGTTTGGCAGCGGGTTTATTGTTTGTTAAGTTAATATTAACATTAACTAACTTTCTAAAACAGGGGGACCAGTTTTGCACTTTTTGCAAAATGGTGGGTGTTTGACAGCTTTGACCAAGTCAAAACCACACCCCCCTTCTTCCCGTCTTTACTGAAAAACACACAAACACATATCTTTTCCGCCATTATCGACCTTGAGCAACTAGTTGATTTCTGATCCTTGCTTTATCACCTGCTGCTTAAACATCTAGGTATTTTATCTTGTTAAGTCAATCTCTTTAATCCATTTCATCTCAAAACATCATAACAGGAACTTTAGATCATACCCACGATTTAGGGTTTCATGATTTTTTGCTATGGATACGGTTTTTTAGTGTGGGATTTGTTAAGAATGCATAGATAAACACTGGATATTAACAGATTGGCTTATAACATCGTCCTTGTTCCATAATCGCTCACTTTAGATATACCTCGGTTCTATCACCAAGAATGCGATCATTGGCTGCGATCCATTCTCATCGCATTGATTGCGATGGCTTTACCTTATCCATTCGCTGCGATGGCACATTACGATGGTCCATTGCGATGGACTGTTGCGATGGACCGTTGCGATGGACCGTTGCGATGGACTGTTGCGATGGACCGTTGCGATGGACCGTTACGATGGACCGTTGCGATGGATCGTTGCGATGGACCGTTGCGATGGACCATTGCGATGGATCGTTGCGATGGATCGTTGCGATGGGTATGTTACGATGACTCCAATGCGATGGGTAAGATGCGATGGTAGGATGCGACGGATAGGTTACGATGGATAGGATACGATGGATAGGTTACGATAGTAGGATGCGATGGGGTAGGATACGATGGATAAGGATACGATGGATATGATGCGATGGGTTAGATGCGATGAGTAGAGTGCGATGGCTTGGCACGATGGATAGAGTTCGATGGACTTAATACAATGAATTCACTACGATGGGCATAAAATGACGCATTATTACAATGGACCACATTTGCTAAGCTTTAAGATATGTGTTGCACTATAATGGACTTAGTTTTTGCCATGTTTTTGCCTTTTATATCTCGTTATGTGATTCTGAATGTATGACCTTGGTCCATATGATCTATACTTGTTTTTGCTAACTCAAACTTATGTGGTGATACTTTGTTGTGATTTATATCCCATGCTTAGAAGTTACATGTGTATGAGATATATATGTTTATATATCAACTTTGCTTGTATTTATCTATAAGCAGGAAAATGTCGATAACCGAAGAAGAGCAAAAACAATTAGACCTTACCCTTGTTCCACTTAATGCTCGAATGCAACATGCACCAAATAATTTTCGTCTGAGAGACGATTTTGATCCTTCTTTGGCGGCATTCAAAATCGCAACAGATATCCTAGATTGTTCACCAATAAAGGATGCATTACGTGTCACTGCATCGGTTCCTGAAGTATACATGCATGAATTTTGGGCAACTGCCTCAATCACACAAGCAAAGCAATTGTCAAAGAAGATAATCTCCTTTACTCTGAACAACAAAGCCTTGACATTTGATCTGCGTCAGTTTAGGCAACTATTTAAGCTTCCAAAGCTTGCAAAAGGGGAACACTTTGTGCCTGATCCAGATGCAGAAGAACTACTTAGAGTAATCCGAGAGTTGAACTATGAGGGTGAAATTGGTTTTCTTTCTCAGTTTAACACATCACATATTGGACAACCTTGGAAAGCAATTGTCATCACTTTAGTGAAGTGCCTTACTTCCAAGATTCGCGGATCAGATGCAATGCGACCCGCTCAGGCAGTTATCTTTTGGGGTCTCTACACCGGATCTAAAGTGGATTATGCTTTACAACTTTGGGAAGATTTTTGTCATCAATTCACAAGTTCCAAGAGAAAAGCGGTACATCTTCCATTTCCAAGGTTCACAAAACTCATTATCAATCACTTCATGAAGAGTGACCCAGATATTGATCATCGCGGGAACTTCTTCTATCATACTCAAGATGATGACGATGTGTTAGACACTATGACTGCGGATAATCAATTCACAAAATATAAACTCAGACCAGCTCAAGTGCCTGCAATCATGATGAATGACGGTATAAGGGAAAGTGATCACTACAGAGAGATGCTTAAAGATATTGATGCACAGTTTATACGAGCAAATGCAGATCCTTCTGAAAAACAAGCAGAGACGCAAAAAGGAAAACGAAAGAAAAGAATTTTCAAGCGCCAATCGACTGCTTCATCAAAAGACAAAGGCACAGCACAAGAGCATTTAGTTGATGAAGATGCTGAAGATGCTGAAATGACCCAAACAGAGGAAGAACAGGAAGAAATACCACTTCGCAAGACAAAGAAAGCAAAGCAGACCAAGGGTAAAGAAGCAAGTGTTGCTTCCAAAGAACCTGCTCAACAACAAATGTCTGAAGCCAAACGCCTGCGTATTGTTCTTCAACAAAGCAGACAGGAAGCTTTTTCCACAGGCTCAGGTTCAAGAATGTTTGAGGACTTAGCAGAATTCGGCAATCCTGATGCTGACTTGGCATTTTATGAAGATCCTCTCGACGAAGATACTTATGAAGATGCTGGTAACTACCACATTGAAAGTCGTGAGCTAAGTGAAGAACGTGCGAGTAGTGCAGACACAGATACAAGTATGATGTATCGTGACGCCAATATTACCACTTCTTTACCAGAACCAACTCACATGGTGTTAAACGAAGATGCTCATGCAACTTTCATACCAGCGACTCAACTTCAAAGTAAGTCTACTTCTGGTTCTGATGACGTTTTAAAATATCTTAATCTGGAAGGGGAGGGCGTTGAGGTAACAAACACTGATCCTTCAACAAACGAATCAATGGTGGATGTTCTCATTACTACTATTACATCCACCACCACTCCACCATTATCCACCCCGGTCATCAGTGAGGTCATTACCCTAGCTATCACCCCGGCACCCGTTGCACAACCAGTATCAACCACCACCATCACCACTGAATCTACACCGTCATCCGCAGCTGAACAACTTGTATCAACCACCGCCCCAATCACTGAATCTACATCAACACCTATCCTTCAACAACCAGTATCATCCACCACCACGTTAACAGTTATGGTTACACCTTCACCAGAAGAACCACAAGTATCATCCACATCCAATCCCTTCCTCACAGTCAATGATCCACTGATCCAGTCTCTTCAACAACAGCTAGAGGCTCAAGCTACACAAATAGCTACATTGACTGAAAGGATCACCAATCCTCCCAAGGAACCACAACAAGATGAGCCTACACTTTAGAAACTAATAGAAAGAGTGTCTAGACTTAAAGCAAAACATAAATCATTTCTTAAAGAGAAGAAAACTCGGGATAAAGAAAATGCTGCTTTTCTCGGGTCAATTGACGAGCAGATGACCACGATCATTCGACGCGAAGTCAAGTCTTATGTTGATCAACAACTACCACATCTTGTCGGTAATGGTCTATCTACTCTTCAACTAATGACATTGCTACAGACACGTCTGCTAGATATGGGAGCTCATAAATCAAAATACAAATGCAAAGTTCTACAATATCTCAACAAAGCAATTAATGAAGATAATCCTGCAGACACTACCGACTCTGAGTCTGACAATGCAGACGAACTAGGGGAGGACGACGATGAGGGTAATGATGAGGAGGATGATGGTGACAATGAACAAAATGAGGAAGAAGATAAGGAAGGTGATGAGGAGGAAGAAAAGGATGAAGAAGAAGAGGATAAGGATGACGATGAAGATAAGGACGAAGATACAGGCGATGATGAGGATGACGATGATGATAATGACGAAGGTAATGGAACCACCAAGGGTGATCAGAATGACGAAACAGGTACTAATGCTAAAGAGCCTAATAAGGATGACGGTGACAAAGCTACTGAGAAGGGTTTAGAGGAAGCTGTAGCAAACATCACTGAAACCACTGAAAAGACAATCGAATCTACTGTACCAGAAACTCAGCAACTCGATACAGGTATTTCTACTGCACCAGCTCTTACTACTGATTCTCATAATGAATCCGTAGAATATATGCAAGCAGAAGAACCGATACAGCCAATGATTAAAGAAGAACCTCACGGTGATATACCGGTAATGCAAGATCAACCTTCCACAACATTTGAAGATCCGCACAACAGTGACATGGAAGTTGAAGATCTAAATGTACCAGAACCAACGTTTGCTGAAACTTTAATCATTGATGACACGGTACAGGAGCAACTTTGGCTAACAAATGCAGCACCACAGCATTCTTTTGCCACTGCAACTGAAATGGAGATGACTCAATTCCTCAATAACCCTATCGATTTCTCGGCCTTTCTACGGTATTCTCATGGGAAATCGACAATGACTCCAGATTTGATCAAAATGGCAGCTGCAAACGTGGACTTCTTTGATACTTAGAAGATCAGCCATAATGAAGCAGAATATCATTTCAATGAGCTTACCAAAGCAATGAGAGCGATAACTACAGGAATTCAAACTCCCGTATTGCAACCTCTTACACCAAAGATCATTGTCGGTTCTGCAACAATCCCAATAGAACACTTTGTGTCTCACGACCTTGAATACCTGGAGAATGGAGCAAACAAATATGCCACGTCACTCACCATGGTTAAGGCAATTAACTTGGAGAATGTTCCATGGATAGAGGATAAAGTACCTGGAACCATATGGAGAAAGAAAGTGTTAGAAATACATTTTAACGTATATTAGAAGTATCGGTCACTCCACAATATGATTTATGTTGTAATAGCTCATAGTTAACAAATAGTTATTAGTTACTTATTAAGTTAAGTAAGAACCGGTCCATGGGCTTGTCATGGACCGGCCCAAGCCCATTGTAAGCTTGGAGTATAAATACCCCTTTCCACCATGGAAAGGGGTTGGTTGTTGTTCATGTTTTCATATTAATAAAGACACATTTTCTCTCACTTTCTCTCTCTAGTTTCTCTCACTAGAAAACATCAACCCACTTCATAGATTCATAGGTTATCAATATTCTACATTTGGTATCAAGAGCTATGGGGTGATTTAAGGTAAGGATTGTGTTGCTTTTTTAGTTTTTGAATCAATTAGTAATCTTTAGAAAAAATCAATCTTGAATCTTGTTGTTTTTGGTGTTTTTGTTATTGGGATTGATTGATAAGGATTGGGTTTAGCTTATTTTGGTAAAAATCATAAAACTTTTTGTGGTTTTTGATCAAAAAATCAGATTTAAAGCTGTTTTTCGAGTCTCGAACTATTTTTTTTCCAGTTTATTCCGAATAGGGATTCCGAATAGGAAGGTTTTCAAAATAGCAGATTTATTCCGAATAGACATTCCGAATAGGATAGTATTCAGAATAGCAGGATTTTTTCCGAATAGACTTTCCGGATAGAAGAATTTTTCCGAATAGCAGTATTTTTCCGAATAGCAATTCTTTCCGAATAGCATTTCTTTCCGAATAGCAATTCTTTCCGAATAGCCCATTTTTCCGAATAGCCAAAAAGTTTCCGAATAGTCAAACCTTTCCGAATAGCCATTCTTTCCGAATAGCTTTCCGAATAGCCTATTATTCCGAATAGAAAGTTTTCCGAATAGCCAATTGCCAAAATATTCCGAATTGAAGAAATATTCCGCATAAGGGTTTTTCTGCATAAGGGTTATTCAGCATAGGGGTTATTCCGAATAGGGCATTTTCAGAATAGGGTTATTCCGCATAGGGTTATTCAGTATAAGGGTTTTCAGCATAGGATTATTCCGAATAGGTATTATTCCGAATAAGGTTTATTCTGAGTTAGGGTTATTCCGTATAAGCAAGTTCAAGGGGTATTTGAGTTTTTTTCGATGATCTTTAGTGGATTTAATCTTGAGTTCAACCAACACAACACAAATTCTCAACCTTTCTTCACTGCTCGATCAACCGATAATCTTTGAGTCTTTTAAGTGATCACAATGAATCCGAGTTCATTAATGCCTCAGATGACATCTCTTATGGATATCTCAATTATAACGGGAACTGATAGTCGTCCACCGATGCTTATTAAAGAGGTGTTTGAGGCATGGCAGGGCCGTATGATGCAATACTTGAAGGGCAAACCAACATACGGAAGGCTTATGGTCAAATCGATTTTGAATGGTCCACTCGACTATGGTACCATTGTGGTAAATAACGTGTCTCGACCAAGAGAATATGAAGAACTCACACCGGCACAACAACTCATTGCTGATGCTGATGAAAAGGCTCTACAGACTCTCCTCCAAGCTCTTCCGCATGATATTTATCGCATGGTAAGTCAATATACGGTTGCCAAAGATTTATGGGAACGTCTAAAGGTGTTGCTACAAGGTACGTCTCTTACCAAACAGGAAAGGGAGTGTCAGTTGTATGATCTGTTTGATAGATTCACATACAGCCCAGGGGAAACACTACACGACTATTACTTCAGATTCACTACTCTAATGAATGATCCGAATGTATACAATCTCGTGATTGCTCCATTCCAGGTTAACACCAAGTTCTTGAATACTTTACCTCAAGCTGAATGGGGTGAGTATATTACCGATGTTAAGTTAACCCGGGATTTGCATAAGTGCAATTTAGATCAAATCTATGCTTTTCTTCAGCAGCATGAGAAACATGTGATCATGCACCGTTCTCCTCGTGGTATGTACCCTGATTCCTTAGCTTTGATGGCGAATCAACCAAGCTTGTCACACAACAACACACCTTATATCTTGGGACATCAAGCCTATCATCCATCACCTTACATGACACCGACCTTCCCCCAATACTCGATTCTACCACAACCACCCACCTCACATCAGCAACAATATCGGTTCAATGCACCTTCACCACAGTATGCTTTACAACTTCATCCAGCAAATATTGCACCTTATGCTCAGCCTTCATATTCTTCTTATCAAGAGAATGCAGCATATCCAACAAGCTACCCTGATCAAATGAGTATTCCTTCTAGTGATTATGCAGCTCATCAAGACCAAGCAATGTATTGTGATGATGAGGAAGTCCCCATTCCTGTATTCCAACAAGGAGCTGACCCAGTTGAAGTGCTAACCATTATGTCTGCTTATCTCACAAGGACTTTAAGCAAACGAGGATACAGAGGATCAGCTCCAACCAACAATCAGTTGAGGAATTCATCCAATTCTCATCAACAAGCTACTATTGAGAATGGCAGGGTCATGGTTCAGCCTATTCAACCATATCAGGGGAGACCTACCACATCAACCACCAATGCTCGCACGGTCAATCAGGCACCAATGGCCAATCCTGCTCCACGGGCTAATTCTACGGGCAAGTTGAGAATGATTACATGTTACAACTGCAAGGAAGAGGGTCACATGTCCAGGGATTGTAAGAAACCCAAGAGGAGAAGGGATGGACAATGGTTTGTAGAGAAGATCTATCTGGTTAATGCTCAGGCACAAGGAAGGGAACTTGATGAAGAGGAGCTTGCATTTCTTGCTGATCCAGGGATTGCTGAACAAGACGTTGTCACCACACAGAATGCAGCATACCAAGCCGATGATCTTGATGCGTATGACTCAGACTGTGATGACTTTCAATCTGCAAAGGCTGCTCTCATGGCAACTATCTCCAGCTTAGGGCCAGAAAAGAGATCTGAGGTACTTATTAATACCACCGATAATACCACTGATGCTGGTATTCAACCACATCAAGTTGTGCAAGAGAGTGCTGATTCGAATGAATCTTCGGTGGTGAGTCTTTCAAATGAGGAGACAAACAGTGATAGCAATATCAATGTGAGTTCCCAGACTTTGAGTGAATCACAACCGGGACCCATTTCGCATACGCCTACTCCTGCTCAACAAGATTTGGTCATGGTTCCTGCTACATTACTTAGCCAAATGAATGCTGCACTCTTAGAAACCTTAGCTAAGAATAAGAATTTGTCTGATGAGCTTACCTTAAGCAACGAGAAAGTTCAAACCTTGGAACTAGTGCCTTCGTCTAGTGTTCTAACTAATCTCGAATATGATCATTTTAGAAACAAACAAATGGGTCACTTGCAAGAAATTGAAAACTTAAGAGCAAATCTTTCAAATGAACTTAAAGAAAAAGAGTTAGTGGTCACTAATTTTCAAAAACTTCAAACGGATTTTGAGTCACTCGAGTCTAAGAAGAATGAAATGGAGATTAATGCTACTAATAAGATTAGAAGTCTAGATTACTTGCTTTTAAGACAATACGCTGCTTCTCAACTAGTTCACTTATTTGATGCTTCATTTAGAGAATTTAACTTATCACGTCTAAAAGGCCTTCCCCCTAATCCACGGTATGCAAAACAAGCTTTAAGACATAGTCCTATACTTTATAATGCAACTCAATTAGGATTGGCTTTAGACCCGATTGTTTTTCCTAATGATCGAACAAGTAAGGATCTAGTTGATGAGGATCGGTCATACAATTCTGCAAAATATCCCGAGTGTGATTATTTTAAATTGAATAAGGAGCTTGCAAAAACGGATTTTAGAATTCGCTTCCATATGGACAAAGATCTCATAACAGCACCAACCTACATATTAGATGAAGAAAACCCTAGTACTTTTCCTACACTTGTCAATATGGAAGGTCCTAAGGAAATTCCAAAGGATCTTCCACCTGTTAGCACTGTATGGTTAAACTTGCAAGAGATTAATCAATACTTTACTAATTTTGACAAGGTCATTTTGGAACGTACGACTTCAAATGGCTTAAACGCCGGAGAATGGGCTTTCGAACATATGAACGAGGTGTTTAGAAATGAGATCAATCCGTTTGTCGAAAGTCTAAAAGGCATTTTTGCATCTCTTAAGGAAAATCTTGTGTTTGAAATTGGTGAAGTTCAAAAAGTGTTTTATGAAATGGACACCGCTTACGAACTACAACTAATTGAAAAAGAAAAGATTTTAACCGAATATGACCGATTCTTGTCTGCAGTAATCTCGTGTGATGTGCTTACTACTGTAAATGTTAATTATTCGAATGAGCTTACATCCGCTATGATTAATTGTGATGCTGTGAATATTTGTGAGGATATTTGTGATGATGTTTGTGATCTTTCTGTAAATGTTGCTGATACTGTAAATGAGGTAGATAATCATTCTTGTCACGAATCTAACGCTGAGTTTTTAAAGCTACAAGATTCTTACAATTTACTTTCAAAACGCTTTAATCAACTAGAACAACATTGTATATCCTTAGAATTAAAACAACAAACTCAAAATGAGAATCTTTTGATATCAAATGTTTGTGAAAACGGTGTTGAGACGAGTGACAAGATGATTGCAATTGTTAAGACATTAGAGGAAGAGATAATGAGACTGAAGAGAGATGTGTCATCAAATGAAACAATCAAATTGGAACTAGAGGCCGCAAAGTCTCAAAACCAGGTCTTAGAAATTAGACTTTCGTCTGTTCTAGGGGAGATGGATCGGACAAGACAGGGACTATCCGCTCTTTATGGTTCACTAGAAGAACGCTTCGCTTTTAATGCGGCACAGCAACAATATTATGTTGAACAACTGAACCAAAAGTGCGAGGAAATCTCTGACTTGAACATCCTGCTCATTGACAAAAATATGGTTTTGGCCGAGTTAAAGGAGACACTTCTTCTCACCCGACAAGAAGTTGTTAATAACTTAGCTACCGACTCTGCACCGTCCACTAGTGCTCCAACAACCAAGTCAGTAGTGCTTTATAAGAATCCACTTCATAAGAGAAACCCGGTTACCTATGATGATTATATGAGGAATGCCATTAAGCATGTAGATCTTGTTAGGGATATTTTAGACGATCTTTATGCCTTAGATCCCTCAAGTAGCTACTATTATTCGGCTCATGAGTATATTAAGCGAGTTCAATATTGCTTAGCATATTTACAATACATAGGTACACCAGGTTCTGCACTACTCACTAATAGGCCCATTGCTGTAACACCATTTAATAAGACTCCAGGAGCAAAACCGTCATTGGCACAATCAAGTAAGGCACCTTTAAAATCTGTTGCTAATATTCCCACTTTGCCTTCTACAGGATTAAAAGAGACTACTAAGGCTAAAGGATCGCCACTCAAGAAAGATAAGATCAAGCCCTCCACTAGTAGTGCCAAAAAGAAGAAAGTAGAAGATCACCATAGGAATGTTAGTTCAATTTTAAATAAGAAGAATCATGTTAAGACTAAAATCTCTGCGCCTGTGCAGAAGCCGAAACCATTTGTGAATTCTGATTTAAAATGTTGGAATTGTAATGAATGTATGTTTTCCCAACGTCATGATTTGTGTCTTATTGATCATGTGAATGAAATGAATGCACTTAAGAATGGTCTTGAATGGAAGCCAACGGGTAGAACTCGTGCCCAGGTTGGCTGGCAATGGCGTCCCACTGGTAGGACCTTTACATTAGATGGAACAATGTGCCCTTTAACTAGGAATGCATCCATTGAGGTTAGGTCTGAGCGTCCTTTAGTTAGGAACACTCGCACTCAAGTATGGAAACAGCGCCCTTTAATTAGGTCAGACCCCACTATAGTGCCTATCAGTGAAGAAATACCTCAGGATTTAAGCCAACTAGAATCTACACCACCAATTAGGAAGAAGAAGGCTAGGAAATCTAAGAAACCTAGAGTTAGCAAATCTAAGATTATTAAATCTGTACCTGCTAATAACAAGGAACACTCAGATTCCGATACCTCTACATTGTCTTTGTGTGGTGATATTTTCAGGTGGTCCAAATCATCCTGTGGTATTTGGACTCCGGTTGTTCAAAACATATGACCGTAAATCGCTCGATGCTCCGAAATTTCGTCAGCAAGTTTCTTGGTACGGTTAAATTCGGGAATGATCATATAGCAAAGATTATGGGGTATGGTGAATATCATATTGGAAACGTGACGATTTCTAGGGTATACTATGTAGAAGGTCTTGGTCATAACTTATTCTCAGTAGGACAGTTTTGTGATTCCAACCTAGAGGTTGCTTTTCGACAACACACTTGTTTCATCCGCAACTTGGAAGGAAAAGATTTGTTGAAGGGATCTCGTGGTGCAAATCTTTATACGTTGTCTCTACAAGACATGATGGCCGCCTCTCCAGTATGTCTTCTCTCTAAAGCATCTAAGACCAAGTCATGGTTATGGCATCGCAGATTATCTCATCTTAATTTTGATGTTATTAATCATCTGGCTAAAAACGAGTTAGTTCGTGGTCTTCCAAAGCTTAAATTTTACAAGGACCATTTATGTTCCGCGTGTTCAAGAGGGAAAAGTACCAAGAAATCTTACAAGCCCAAAGCTGAAGACACCAATCAAGAAAAACTTCATCTTTTGCATATGGATCTTTGTGGACCAATGAGAACTGAAAGTGTGAGCGGTAAGAAATTCATTCTCGTCATTGTGGATGATTTATCCAGGTTTACATGGGTTAGATTTCTACGTACAAAGGATGAAGCACCGAAGGCTATCATCACTTTTCTGAAATTCATTCAGGTACGTTTGAATACTACTGTCCGCCGTATTCGTACAGACAATGGTACAGAGTTCGTCAACCAGACTCTTCGTGATTATTATGAAGGAGTTGGTATCTCACATGAAACATCCGCTGCACGCACTCCACAACAAAACGGTGTCGTTGAAAGACGGAATCGTACACTTATGGAAGCTGCTAGGACCATGCTTATTTACGCGAACGCTCCATTGTTCTTGTGGGCAGAGGCTATATCTACTGCATGTTTCACCCAAAACCGTTCTATCATTCGGAAACGCCATGGAAAAACACCTTATGAGCTTCTACATGACCGTAAACCCGATGTTTCATTTTTTCATGTGTTTGGTGCTCTTTGTTATCCAAACATCAATAGTGAGAACTTGGGTAAGCTTCAACCGAAAGCCGATATAGGTATTTTCATTGGTTACTCACCGTCCAAGAGAGCATACCGAATCTATAACCGTCGTCTTGGCAAGATTGTAGAAACTATGGACGCAGATTTCGATGAGCTGACAGCGATGGCTTCTGAGCAACACAGCTCTGAACCCGCGCTTCATGAGATGGGAACCGGTGCTATTAGTTCCGGATTAGTTCCCAATAATCCTACTTCTACATCATTTTTACCACCAACAAGGCCCGAGTGGGATAAACTGTTTCAACCGTTGTTTGATGAATTCTTCGATCCCCCGACTGATGAAGTTCCAGCACCTGTAGTAATTGCTCCAATACCTGAAGTGGTTGCTCAAGCTAATGAACCTTTATCTAATGCATCTACAATTCACATTGAACCGGATGCACCTTCACCAAGTGATTCTCAAACTACACCTGAATCATCACCCCTACTTGTGCCTAATGATGTGGAAGAGGATTCTATTGATCACAACTTGGAATATGCTCACTTGCAAGAGCTTCCTTTCTTTGGTGTAGCGATCCCTGAAAACCCTTCAGCCGCGTCTACCTCAGAAGAAGCTCCTTCTATTGTTCACTCCAGACCACCTAGGATTGAAAACCATAGCACTAAATGGACAAAAGATCACCCAATTAGGAATGTTATTGGAGATCTAGATCGACCAGTCTCTACACGCCATCAATTACAAGAGAGTGCACTCTATTGTTACTTTGATGCATTTCTCTCTGAAGTTGAACCCAAAAATTGGCAGCAAGCTATGACTCAATCATCTTGGATTGAAGCCATGCAGGAGGAACTAAATGAATTCCAACGACTAGAAGTATGGGAATTAGTTCCTCTCCCTGACAAGGTTAACATCCTTACCTTGTTATGGGTTTATAAGGTTAAACTTGATGAGATGGGTGCGGTATTGAAGAATAAGGCTAGATTGGTCGCTAGAGGATATAAACAAGCCTTGGGTATAGACTTTGAGAAATCTTTTGCTCCTGTGGCTAGATTGGAGGCGATTAGACTATTCCTTGCGTATGCGGCTCATATGAACATGATCGTCTATCAAATGGATGTGAAGACGGCATTTTTGAACGGTGAACTAAGGGAAGAAGTTTATGTTAGTCAGCCGGATGGGTTCGTCAGTACGAAGTTTCCTAATCATGTGTACAAGCTTAAGAAGGCTCTCTATGGGTTGAAACAAGCTCCACGCGCGTGGTATGATCTCCTGTCAACATATCTCATTTCGGAAGGCTTCTCCAAAGGCAAGGTGGACCCCACTCTATCCACTCTCAAGGAAGGCAACGACATGATTCTGGTACAAATTTATGTTGATGATATAATATTTGCTGCCACTAACATAGAATTGTCAAACCGATTTGAGAAGATAATGTCCACACGCTTTCAGATGTCGATGATGGGAAAATTTTCATTTTTCTTAGGATTACAGATTTCTCAAAATCCCAGAGGCATCTTTATTAATCAATCCAAATATGCTCTAGAATCCCTTAAGAAATATAACTTTGAAAATTGTGACCCCGTGGACACTCCAATGGTGGAGAAATCCAAGTTAGATGAAGATAGGAATGGGACTATTGTCGATCCAAAACTTTACCGTGGGATGATCGGCACCCTTCTATATCTGACTGCTAGCAGGCCTGATTTGCAATTTGTTGTATGCATGTGTGCCCGGTATCAGGCTCGGCCTACCGAAAAGCACCTACATGTTGTGAAAAGGATCTTTCGGTATCTAAAAGGAACACTTCATCGTGGTCTGTGGTATCCGAAAGATTCCTCTATTGCTTTAATATCATACGCAGATGCCGATCATGCTGGATGTCAAGACACGAGGCGTAGCACTTCTGGATCTGTGCAACTCCTTGGAGATAGATTGATCAGTTGGTCTTCAAAAAGGCAGAAAAGCGCTGCAATATCAAGCACGGAGGCTGAATACATCGCCATGTCCGGTTGTTGTGCTCAAGTCCTTTGGATGAGATCACAATTAACTGACTACGGTTTGGGATTTAACAAAATCCCGATGTATTGTGACAACAAGAGCGCCATTGCCCTTTGCTGCAACTATGTTCAACACTCCCGGGCCAAGCACATAGACATTCGCTACCATTTCATTAAGGAACAGGTGGAGAACGGAGTGATCGAGCTGTATTTTGTCACTACTGAGTACCAGCTGGCGGATATGTTCACCAAAGCCTTAGATCGAGGACGAATCGAGTTTTTGATCGACAAGCTTGGCATGAAATCATTCACCCCAGCGACTCTCAAAGAGTTGGCAGAAGAATCAGCTGAATAGTCGTGGTAAACTATTCAGAGTATCCTTTGTTCGTGATCATGTATATTATCGTAAATATATAAACCACAAAAGAAAAATACAAAAATATAAAACCAAAAAAAAACCACAAAAAAAAAATATAAAACCTAGAAAAACCATAAAAATTATAAAATCAAGAAAAACCAAAAATATTTTTCGTTTTTAAAACGGGCATGTCTTTTAGTACGGTAATATTTACGGCCTTAGAAATGTCGATCAATATTGACACGGTGCCATAAATAGAGTCCGTATAAAAGTTGTAATTTTTTAAAACATGCCCATAATGGCTTGTAGTTATTTCTGACTGCAACCCGGTTTTCATATTAAAGTCACGTATTTCCTTGGAAAACGTTGGCTCACAACGGGAATTAATTTTCTCGGGCGTGATTTACAAGCCAAATCATGCAAAGGGATCAAGTTTACTTTACAACATGGTCTAACACGAATTAATGTACGTCTCAGTGCATTAATTTGTCAAAATAAGAGAAATCTTATTGCCACCTCGAATCAAACTTTTCAAGATATTAATTGGGAAATGTTTTTCATCATCATGTGCCTCGTTAAACAATGAGTACAGCTCTTTAAATAGAAAACGGGTCATCGTTTAAGGGGGAGAAAATGTTACATCGTCTTTCACATCAAAAAGATCTTCAAAAGTTTTCAAGGAAACTCAAAAAGCTTAATGGTTAATGGTTGGATTGCTTTGGCATTTGTCTTGTTGTTGCTTATAAGTTTGTCATGAATAGATTTGTGTGTGTGTTAAGATAGGTTAATCACTAAGGCTCGGGAATCTACCATAAGATAGGTTCAAAATGACAAGTATTAAAACTTGGAAAAACAAAAGCATGTTGATTGGAGTGAAAAGAAAAGTGAGGGGTTAAATGTGACTATGTTTCAAACTTGCTAAAAATTTGACCTAGTCAATCATCACCCACCGTTTTCTTCTTTCTCTCATCTCACTGTTCCCCTCTTTCTTTGCCGCCATTAACAAACAAACACACAAACACTCACGAAATCAAATAAAACATCTCAAAATCATTAATCTTCTAAGTTCAAGATCTTCAAAAAGGTATCTAATCGGATTAACATTCATTTAATTCAAGTTAATTATCTCTTCTTAATCAGAATCAATCAATTTAAGTTTCTGCTTCAATTAGGGTTAATTAAATTGGGGGTTTTGCCTGGGTTTTATTCGGAGTAGAACAAATTGAACTGCTTTGGCCTTTAGACCACTTGAATCAAACGGATTTCGTGCTTAATTAGAAAATATATAAGTGTTGAAAAACATTCCGAATAGGAGGACTTTCCGTGTAAGAGCATTTTCAGAATAGAATGATCTTTCCGCATAGGAGAAGTTTTTCCAAATTGAATGTTCTTTCCGCATAGGCCAAATCTTTCCGAATAGAATGAATATTCCGCATAGAGAAATTTTTTCCGAATAGACTGAATATTCCGCTTAGGCCAAGTCTTTCCGAATAGGATTTTTTATTCCGCATAGACAGTTCTTTCCGAATAGAGAATTTATTCCGCATAGACAGTTCTTTCCGAATAGAGAATTTAATCCGCGTAGACAGTTCTTTCCGAATAGAGAATTTATTCCGCATAGACTGTTCTTTCCGAATAGGATTGTTTATTCCGCATAGACTGTTCTTTCCGAATAGGATTGTTTATTCCGCATAGACTGTTCTTTCCAAATAGAGTATTTATTCCGCATAGGTCTAATGTTCCGAATAGTCTTTTTATTCCGCATAAGCCTAATGTTCCGAATAGACTTTTTATTCCGCATAGGCCTTATGTTCCGAATAGACCTATCATTCCGCATAGGATTTATATTCAGCATAGACCAATTATTCCGAATTGAATGTTTATTCCGTATAGAAGATGTTTGTATGGTTTACAAGCTTAAGGGATTAGGTCATATGTTCAATGCTTAGGTTTAAAGTCATATTGATATTCATATTTGTATGTTTCAACCTTTGTGTTTTATCTTAAGCAGAGACGATGACTAACCCTACAGTACAATAAATACAACACACCAGAGCCACCGCCATTGCCGAAGCCAAGAATCTAAAGTTTATTCCAAACAACTTCCGTTTGAAGGAGGTATCTCACTCTACCCATAATGGATTTAAGGTAGGTACAGCCATGCTTGATAAATCTCATCTCAAGCATGCGCTAAGGAGAAGTGCTTCAGTGCCCTATGACTACCTTTACGAGTTCTGGGCTACCAAAGAGAGGACGTCGAACAAAATCACTTTTTCCTTGGACAACAAGCAGCAGACGCTTACTGTGTCAGACTTCAGGAAGATCTTTGGATTTCGGCCGACACTCAAAGACCTATCATACTCAGCCAACCCGACTAAGGACCAGATCATGGAAATGTTCACCGCCATTGGATGTCTTGACATACGAACCCCGTCTGAGTTTACTACTGGCAAAGTTGGTCAACCATGGAAAGCTATTTTTGGGATTATAAGCCGATGTTTAACACCCAAAACAACTGGGTTTGATGTTGTTCGTCCACCAATCATCAAGATGTTTTATGGTATGTTTAAAGGTATGGGTATTGATTATGCATCACTGCTGTGGGAGGAGTTTACTTTTCAACTCTTCACAAACACAAAGGGTAAGGTTAAAAGTTACCAGTACCCTAGGTTCATTAAGCTGATCATACATTACTTTATGAAACATGATGCATCCATTAATAAGCGTGCAGGTAGTCGTCACCACACGATGGATGATGATGATTTGGTAGACTTAAGACAGGAGACTCATTCGAATACGGTTATTCCTGGTCCCATTCCCAGTCATCTTCTGACCGATGAGATTATCGCATCTGATGATTACAAGAACTTGCTAACAGAAATTGAGAATCAACGAGCAAGCATTCTAGCAGGTGAAGACTCTTCTACCACGGTTAAGAGCAAAGGTAAACGGAAACAAACAGATTTACCTGAACCCAAAGCCAAAAAGAAGAAGACTGCAGTTAAGAAGGGAAAGGGTACGGCTGATGAGTTAGTTCTCCACGATGAAGAAGATATTGATGATCCTGCTCTTAACAAGGCTGAGATAAAAGCGATGAAGATAGCTATGGAAAGGAGTAGGAAAGACACGGGAGGCAGTGGTTCGGGTGCACGGGTAAATATTGAAGAAGAGTACGTGGAACTAGATGATGTGTTTGAGTTTGGATCACCTGAAAAGTATTCTACTTCGAAGGAGACATCCACCCCCCCTGTTTCAGCAAGTGTTGCAAAAAGGACTGGTGCTCCTACAATCATAGAATCTACTCAACCTTTAGCAACTCAACTTCCACCAAAACAACCCGTACCAACCAGACCGGTTTCAACACCATTTCTTCCACCACCAATAACTCCCATCCTTAGTACCGCAGTAACAACCGAGCCTATTCCATCAACCCAGAGCAGCTCTGCAACATCTACAATGGCTACATTGGTGATGGCCGAAATGTTGGATAAACATGTGGATAATCACAAGAAAGAAATGGATGAACTTCGCCAAGAGTTACGTAGACGAGCTCAAAGTGAAGAAGCATCTAAGAAAGCTCAAGAAGAGTTGATTGCTAAGTTCGCTGCAGATATGGAATTTACACGTAAAGCTCATGCAGAAGAACTTGCTCGGGTTAAAAAGGCTGAAGCTGATAGGCATCAAGCACGAATTACGAGACTTAAAGCTATTAAGGATGACTTTAAAGAGCAGAAAGAAGCCCTTGAAGCTTCTATTGAGCAGAGAGTGAAAGACTCCGTTGAATCCCTAATGCTTAAACTGCGTGATGAGTTGAAGACACTCACTGCTGACAACTTGATGATCAAGTCATCCAATCCTTCAGAAGCCGCCTACAAGATTGCTTATGACTTGACGGACTTTGAATTGAAAAAGATCCTCAAAGCTCGTATGAGGGAACTTGGATCGTTTGATAAATCGAGGATTCAACGGGCTCTCTTCAAATCCCTGAATGACGCTATCATGGAGGATGATAGGTTGTTCAAGACGTTTGGAAGTGTGGTACCCTACCACATTCTCCCTGAGGAAGAACGGGAAGAGAGTGAAGAAGAAGAGGGTACTGGTGGAGAAGAGGAAGAAGAAGAAGAAGAAGAAGATAAGGATGATGACGATGATGAGGATGATGATGATAAGAGTGATGATGATGACGAGGATGATGATGACGACGATGATGATGGCGATGATGGTGGTAATGGTAATGAGGAGAGTGTTAGGGGGAGCAACGGGGATGATGATGAGGATGATGAAGGGGGTAAACAGCCTAAAGAGGGAGATAAGGTTACCAGCTCCAAGAAACCTGCTAAGTCTGGAATCAAGTCCAAGAAAGATGCAGCGCAGAAGGACAAATCTACTTCCACGGAATCCAGACGATCCAAGTGGCGCCACGATGTGAATGCCACTACAGGGTCATCTATTCTTGGTACATTTATCGCTGTATCTATACCTATTACCACTAACCCTATTAGTCCTGTTGTTGTTGCTCCTATGATTGCAGAATCGGTAACTGAACCTGAAGCTGCACAACACTCACCCGTCCATGACACTACAGAGACGCCTGAATCAGAACAAGCAGATGTTCACGTCTCCACTCCTCTACAACAAGACCCACAATCTACTGTTCCAAGCACAAGGGACTGGGCAGACACGTTGGATATTGACGAGACTGCACCACCACAAGCTTGGATTACGGCAGCGGCACAATATGATCCGATCACAGACGCTGACAAAGATGTCTTGTATCTCCGTATCCGCAGTCCGATTGACTTATGTGCATTTCTTGCTCATGAGTATAAGACTTCGGTTACTCCATCTTTGGTGAAGAAAGCACTGAAGGATAAGAGACTTCGCGCCAAAACCCGGTTGACCCAAATGGAGTTCGAGTATTATGCCGATGAGATCCTGAAAGCTCTGAACACCGTTCAACGGCCAGGTCTTCATGAATCCGAAAGAGCTCCACCTCCACTTGATCCTACTCAAGATAATCAGATTGCTCTCGACTTCTTCGTCACCAATGATCTGGTGTATCTTCTGAAGGGGTCATCAAAGTACGCAACCTCCCTAACCTTGCTGAAAGCTGCCAACTGGGGGACAATACCCTTTATCGAGGAAAAGGTAAACCGACTCTGGGTCCCAAAGGTAAATCGTAATTATGATATGTATGCTGTCATAGGTGCATCACACTGGGACGAACGAGTTCGAAGGGCGTACAGGGGCTGCTGTCTAGTCAATTCAGGGAGTAACGTTCGATCCGATATCCGCATCTCCAGCATCTTAGGGTTGAAAACTGAAGCCAAGAATGGCTACTATCATGTGACGGAGATTCGTTTGAAAAGGGAGGATGACAGAGACTACAAAATCCAGCAGGGAGATTTCTCTATCATTCGCCTTGAGGATATTGAAGATATGTTGCTTCTGATGACCCGAGATCAACTCACACATATTCCTCGTGAAGACCTCATTGCCTTGAATACAGCACTTCGTATGTTCACACGAAGCGTTGTTATCAAGAAAAGAGTTGAAGATCTTCAGTTGGGAGTCGAAAGCTATCAAAGGAAGCTCAACTTAACCCGTCCAGTCAATCAAGTTCTACCTCAACATGTAGAAAGATGTCCCTATACCGGCATCTCTGTTCCGAATTGCGGCATTTTCTACTTGAACAGTCGAGGTTTAATGAAGTTTATGAGGGTGGGTGAGCTTTACAAGTACAGTGATGGGACTCTTCTACAAGTTAGAGGAAAGTTGGAGCATCTGAACTCGGGTGGGACTTTGCCAGAGATGACCGAGGATTGGCATAAGGGTTATAGGCAGATGGCGAATTATGTGATCAAGAAGATCGATCAAAAGCTCCGTGAACGTAGATTGATGAGGAGTTTGGAAAGATTCGTGGGTGGTAGACCATATTTAGTGCACCACAAGCTACTGCAACGATCCATCTAATGGGTCGTACATTTCAGGTCCACTTTATATTGGTTTTTTAATTGTGAATATGTATATTTGTGAATATTGTGCTTTAATGGCTTGATGTAGTGTTAAGATATGATAATTTTTCAAGAATTTCTCACGAGATTCTAAATCTTTCAAAATATATCATACTAAAGCACTACAACTATCCCTTATTAACTTAAGGGGGAGCATGAACATGTTCTATGGCCAAACATCGATTTCATTTTTACCCAAAGACCGGTTAATCCATTCAATATCCCAAATATTAATGGTTAACATTTTGGATAAGGGGAGAAAATGGGATTAAGGAGATTTAAATGATACTTGGCTAAAAGATGAAAAAGACTTAACGATTATCCAACTTAATATGTGTAAAGCACGTGTTAAGGGGGAGCGTCTTTGATGAACAAAACACCTAAGGTACAAAACTTTTGATTTCAATATCACAAGTACCTTAAGTGATTTTCAATGATTTTTCATGGTGGCAATTCCTTCCCAAAACACGCTTAACTCACGACGGATGTGGTGACAAAAGGGTGGTAGGAATAGGTTTAGTCCAATGATTCATCAGAACCGATGGAATCTTCCCAAGGACAATTCCCTAGATAGAATTAGAAGTCCTAGGAAAGATGGAGAAAGAATGTGAACGTAGCTGAATGCCGACCAAGTACTTAAGCTAGCACTGGAACAATCACAACAAGGTGCTAGTGATGACGTATTGGTAAGCATTGAAGGGGTTGAAGAATGAAAAAGAATTGTAAAGATAAAGGGTGTAAAGAAAGAAGCCCTCCTTACAACTTTAGGCAGAAACCGGGTCAATACATATGCTATTGAGGTCATTTTTGCTAATGATTCTCGGTATTGAAGAAAGACATCATGGACCCAGTGATTCAATGCACAACCCTTCCCAGCTAACTCAAATATCTCTCAAAAGGTATTTGTTTTAATCACACGGAGATCAACACGTTATCTATTGGTTTATTCACTCCGAATAGACTGGTATTGAAAAGGTGGCACTCCTCTCCAGCCATCGCTCACTAAATCAAAACGCACAATCGAGTCTAGAGCCAAGAGATCATCAAAAGTCTCATTAGGACACTTTTCATTTATTCCTTGCTTTCTCACACACTGTGAAAAGTAAGAGATTTTCATGAGTCCTACGCAGTATTCCTGTAATATTGCCAGAACATCCGAGTAATACGCAAGTATTACAATGAAGATGGAAATCCTGCTTGAGCCAACATCAAACAAGCTCATGGTAGGTTACACGTGCGGTTCTTTTAGAACCAATCTTGTGAAAAACTGGAAAGAAACAGTGGTTTAATTCTTAATTGAACTTAAACTCGTTCCAGGCCTCTTCGCGTTATCATATGATCTTGCCAGAACACTCAGAGTGACTCTTTATTGATCACAGTGACGAGTGGAAATCCTTCTAGTGTTAACATCAAACAGCACTTGGTAGGTGACGTGCAAGATTCTTTATGAATTGAGCTCGTGACAACTGGAAAGCAACGATGGTGAAAATCTTAATTGAAATTCACTTGTTCCAGGTTTCATGAATTGACGGCTTCAAATCACAAGGATAATTTATCCAAGTGATTCACTCTTTATGTTCGCAGTCAGCTTTGGACGGTCGAATAAAGAGAACGGGTTTACCCGCGAAATCCTGTCAGGAAGTTACTTAATTGAAACTATCCGTCACGGGTACGATATCTAATATCGTCCAACGGTCTTCACCGACCGGAGGTAAAATGCTACCGAATTAGAATAAAATGTTCAAAGCCATTTTATTCGTGTCGTTGCTGTGTACCTGTTAAAGACGGTGGCGTTGCTGTGTACCTGTTGAAGACGGTGGCGTTGCTGTGTACCAGTGAAGACGGTGGTGTTGCTGTGTACCTGTAGAAGTCATTCCCACATGCTTATGTTTTTCTGCATCAAAGTTTAGCAAAAAATTCAAGAAAGTACAAGATAAAGTCTTCCGCTGTACCAAAATCTGAAACTTTCGAGAATTCAACAAAAAGACATAAGTGTGTGGAACATGAAGTCACGAGGAGGCAAATTCACAAGAAAGGCAAAGATCGCACGTGAAAGGCCAAAGAACAATGCTCTCAAGCCAAAGCCTAAAAGATCAAACCAACATATTCACAACAAAAGAAAGAAAAGAAGAAAAGACTACGAGCTAAAGAACGAAGACTTAGTATGGTATGCTAGGTTTAGAACTTTGTAACGTGGAGTGACCTCCCTTAGGGGGAGATTGTTAGAAATACGTTTTAACGTATATTAGAAGTATCGGTCACTCCACAATATGATTTATGTTGTAATAGCTCGTAGTTAACAAATAGTTATTAGTTACTTATTAAGTTAAGTAAGAACCGGTCCATGGGCTTGTCATGGACCGGCCCAAGCCCATTGTAAGCTTGGAGTATAAATACCCCTTTCCACCATGGAAAGGGGTTGGTTGTTGTTCATGTTTTCATATTAATAAAGACACATTTTCTCTCACTTTCTCTCTCTAGTTTCTCTCACTAGAAAACATCAACCCACTTCATAGATTCATAGGTTATCAATATTCTACAGAAAGTGCTCCAATTCTATGACACTTATGCAGCACTTGGTATTTCTCAATGGAATGCGAAGAAAAAACTTGCCTACAACCATTTCCACCGTCCTAAGAGAGGTTCTCCCATTATATCAACACACAGGATCAAAAGTATTCTAGGGGCAACCACTCAGACGGTCTTCGGCTATGATTACTTGAACGTAATCCTCTTCAAACGTACTGATGAGAAAGAGTACCGAATTGATGAAAGTGATCTTCAGTACCTTCAACTTGAAAACATCGAAGATCTCCTGCTGCTATTGGCTCAAGAAAAAGTTGACCACTTATCACCTGATATTGTCATTGCCTTGAGTTCCAACTTTCGCCAATATGCTAGGAAAATCGTCATTCAGAACCGGGTGGAAGACTTTCAACTTGGTGTAGAAAGTTATCAGAAGAAGCTAAACCTGGAACGTCCCCATACGACTCCACTCAGCAATTTCCATAAGAACAAGAAGGTATACATGGGGACAACCACACCGGAAGCAGGCATCTTCTACCCAAATGAGACTGGCACCATGCAGTATATGCGATTCTCTGAAATGCACAAATTCAGCGATGGCACGCTTAAGCAAGTTCGGGATGATCTGACGGTTCTCAATGCCAAACAACCGCTTCCAACAGTCACCTACACCTGGACAAGCCAGTGCATCAGGGGATCAGAGTACGCAATCAAGAAGATTGAAGAACTTCTCAGAAAGCGCCGGTTGCTTCGAAGCATAGAACGATTCGTCGGTGGACGACCATATGGAGCTCACCATCGGTTCACGGAACGAACCAAGTAATTTTGGTTCGTCTCATTACAGGTCAACTCCATATGTATATTATTGTGAATATGTTATCTATTTACTTTATCAGCTTTTGTGGCTTGTTGTAGTGTAAAAGTATGATATTTTTCAAGAATTTCTCTCGAGATTCTAAATCTTTCAAACAAATCATACTCAATCACTACAACTTACCCTCATTAATTTGAGGGGGAGCATTAATATGTTCTTTAGCCAACATCTAATTTCATTTTATTACCCAAAGACCGGTTAATCCATTAATATCCAAAATATTGATGGTTAACATTTTGGAAAGGAGAGAAAATGGGATTAAGGAGACTTTATGATATTTGGCTAAAACAATGAAAAAGACTTAAAAGATAAACCAACTTAACATGTGTAATGCACAAGTTAAGGGGGAGCGTTTTTTATGATCAAAACACTTAAGGCACAAAATCTTTGATTTTAATATCACAAGTGCTTTAAGTGATTTTCAAAGATTTTTTCATGGTGACTATATCAACCCAACCAAAACACACTTAACTCACGACGATGTGGTGACAAAAGGGTGGTAGGTATAGGTATTAGTCCAATGATTCATCAGAACCGATGGAATCTTCCCAAGGACAACTCCCTAGATAGAACTAGAAGTCCTAGGAAAGATGGAGAATGAATGTGAACGTAGCTGAATGCCGACCAAGTACTTAAGCTAGCACTGGAACAATCACAACAAGGTGCTAGTTATGACGTATTGGTAAGCATTGAAGGGTTTGAAGAATGAAAAATAATTGTAAAGATAAAGGGTGTAAAGAAAGAAGCCCTCCTTACAACTTAAGGCAGAAACCGGGTCAATACATATGCTATTGAGATCATTAGTTAATGATTCTCGATATTGAAGAAAGCCATCATGGACCCAGTGATGCAATGCACAACCCTCCCCAGCTAACTCAAATATCTCTCAAAAGTTATTTGTTTTAATCACACGGAGTTTAACATGTTATCTATTGGTTTATTCACTCCGAATAGACTGATATTGAATAGGTGGCACTCCTCTCCAGCCATCGATCACTAAATCAAAACGCACTATCGAGTCTAGAGCCACGAGATCATCAAAAGTCTCATTAGGACACTTTCCATTTATTCCTTGCTTCTTCACACACTGTGAAAAGTAAGAGATCTTTTAAGAGTCCTACGCAGTATTCTTGCAATATTGCCAGAACATCCGAGTGATACGCAAGTATTACAGTGAAGATGGAAATCCTGCTTGAGCCAACATCAAACAAGCTCATGGTAGGTGACACGTGCGGTTCTTTACGAACTAATCTTGTGACAACTGGAAATAAACAGTAGTTTAATTCTTAATTGAACTTAAACTCGTTCCAGGCCTCTACGCATTATCGTATGATCTTGCCAGAACACTCAGAGTGACACTCTTTAGTGTTCACAGTGACGAGTGGAAATCCTTCTAGTGTTAACATCAAACAGCACTTGGTAGGTAACAAGCAAGATTCAATTTGAATCAAGTTTGTGACAACTGGAAAGCAACGATGGTGAATATCTTAATAGGAATTCACTTGTTCCAGGTTTCATGAATTGACGGCTTCAATCATAAGGATTTTTAATCCAAATGATTCACTCTTTATGTTCGCAGTCAGCTTTGGACGGTCGAATAAAGAGAACGGGTTTACCCGCGAAATCCTGTCAGGAAGTTACTTAATTGAAACTATCCGTCACGGGTACGATATCTAATATCGTCCAACGGTCTTCACCGACCGGAGGTAAAATTCTACCGAATTAGAATAAAATGTCAAAGCCATTTTATTCGTGTTGTTGATGTGTACCTGTTAAAGACGGTGGCGTTGCTGTGTACCTGTTAAAGACGGTGGCGTTGCTGTGTACCAGTTGAAGATGGTGGCGTTGCGGTGAACCTGTTGAAGACGTCCTCACATGCTTATTCCTTTAGCATCAAATACTCCTGAAAATTCAAGAAAGTATGACCTAAAAGTCTTCCGCTGTATCGACTCTGAAACTTTCAAGAATTCAACAAAGGATAAGTGTGTGGGACATGAAGCCACAAAGAGGCGAACCTCACAAGAAAAATAAAGGATGCACGTGAAAGGCCAAAAGAACATGTTCCAAGCAAAAAGGCTGATATCATTCAACACATATTCACAAAAGAAAAGAAAAAGAAAGAAAAGAAGACTACGAGCTCAAGAACAAGATCTAACATGCTAGATTAGGACTTTGTAAATTTGGAGTGACCTCCCTTTGGGGGAGATTGTTGGAAATACGCTTTACGCATTTAGAAACTCTCGGTCACTCCAACAATGTAGTTATAGGCTCGTAGTTAAGTTTAGTTTCATTTATTAAATAGCCCGACCCATGAGCATGTTCATGGGCCGGAAGCCCAAGTCCATTAAGGACTTGGGGTATTTAAACCTCTTTCCACCATGGAAAGAGGTGTTGGTTGTTTATTTCTTTCATTTTCAATATATGAGTTTTCTTTCACTTCTCTCTCTAACTTTCTCTCTCTAGAAAAACATCAACCCTCTTGATTCATAAAGATTATCATCATTCTACACAATTTAAAACGATGCTATCAGAAAAACAATGCAACCACATCATAGAAACACATAGCGCAACCATGCGGTCAAAGAAAATATATGTCGTCAAAATATTATCAGAACATCAAACAGCTGCCGCTATGCGTAGGTACTCGGCTAGTTAATACATAATATACGATCAAAAGAAGCCTAAAAAGTTAGAATAGAAATTTATAACACTCATTAATACAAACTAGCAGGTACCGGCGTAATACAGTGGCAGGTACCCGATAACTACTTTTGTAGTGAGCAAATGTTTTTTATTTATATTTTCTTCTAACAATAATTTACGAAAAAATGACAACTTATAATCAAAATAACTATACGCAACAGCAATGCAAACTATTTCATACATAAATAAACAATAGTTTGAGATTAAACTGAGCAATACAAATAGCGTCTTTGAAGCATAAATTAAAAATAAATGTCACTAAAACACAAAATGTAATTTTGCATAACCAAAAATATGCTACTATTGATATGCTTAATATTAGCTTCAACGTCTTTATTTGCAAATTTTGTAGAAAGTGGATATACGAAAATGGTAGGTAATGTATTCTTAATAGTGTTCTTAAATTGTGCAATTCTTTTAAAACAAGTATTGTTAAAAATATACATCATTATTGTTGCGTTGTTACAAGTTCACATCTAAAGACATTTAAATTTACAAGTGTAACTTATATATGTGTGTTTGTTGAATATCTTTTTACGTCGACCTTTATTTAACGAATAAAATGTTCTGAAGAAAAACCCTCGATACAAATTTAACAAAATATATCTCGTAAAAATATGTCGAGTTTTTTTGAAAAAACCCATTACTTCTTCTATCGAACCTTAAATATGAATGATTATATTGTTGATTTGTGTTTAGACCCGTTAGATAGATTTAAAAACCCGACGACATCATATTTAGATCATTTCAAATACTTTATAAATTTAAAAAAAATAAAAAGCGATCAAATATATTAAAATGAAAAATACTAATGTTGTGTCGAATCCTTTCGGAACACATAAACGTTTGTAACATTTTAACTTTCACATTAAAACAGTCACTAAATTATAACTTCAAACAACAAACTAAAGCCTATAAAACATTAGTAAATTATTATTAATCTAGAGAAACATAGACCAAAATGTATGTCTAGAGAAGGCTACAAATACAAGAGCTTGTTTTGACGCCCACAAATAAACACGTAGGTCGTCTTCTGCTTATCTTCCCCATGGAAGAAACAACTTCATGCTCTGTTTTTCTAAATAATAACGTACACTAATGGCCATCTTCCCCATATATAATTGAAAATGTTGTGAAATATGGCGGGTAATTAAGCTGTAAAGTGGCTTAGCTGGCCAGTTGGGGGTTATCGAGCACCCACCAGCCACTCTAATGGCTCCTGCCTGTTTATGTGAGCAGTGTTTAAGGTTTGAGAGAGATGAATAAATATATGCGGTTGATGTGCTTGTTTGAGGTTAGATCGGGTGTTAAGTGTTTATACTTATGCCAATAGAATTGGTCCTTGTGTTTATTTGTTTATATGGTTTATATAGTAGGTAATGAGCTGTTACAAAAAAATGGGATGTTAAAATATTGAATGATTATTAATGGTATTTAAATATTGAGTTGGACTGTTATGAATTGGGCTTTTATGACAAATAAACGTAACTTTAAATTTTGTCAAAGTATGTAACTCTCATCTTAAATGATAAAAAAATGTTTAATGGACTATGTACAAAATCGTATACAGTGAACATTCATAATGTCTTATATAAGTTTCTTATTAAAGAAATGGTTTGTGCTTAATTTTTTAAGACTTCTATTTTTAGAATGGCATAAATCTATTATAAAGTAATATAGATATAATTTAATACTCATATTAAAACTAATTAATACATAATAATTTATACTCATTTGAAAATAATATTAATTAATAAACCTTATTTCTTAATTGTTCACATTTACAACAATTAAAAACATACATCTACAAAATTATACATATGTTATTTACCTAAAATAATAATGTATACAGTTTTGAAAAATCGAATGAGACCAATGGTTTCAATAGAAAATCGGAGTCATAGTGAGTTTCGGATAACCAAATAAAAATATAGTCACCTAAACCTTAATTTATCGTTTATTAAAATATCTTTGTAAAATTGTAAGAGAAACATAAAATTAAAATATTGTTTCTTAAAAACTATGTTATATGATATCCGCTGACGCAACACGCTAACATAAAAAATAAAATACAGTAATGTCTTAAACCAACGTGTAAGTCCAAACAAACACTGACTGAAGCCCTGAACATAAAACAAAGACACATATATGATGATGTTTTAGATGAGTGTACTAGGTAGACTGTTTTTTCTAACTAGCCTTATATTTTCATATCTTCATTTTTCTGGCTTATGAGCTTATTTTGATTTAAATTTCAACTATGTAAAATAAGGCCATACAAAATTTGTTTATTTGATATAAGAAGTTAAATCAAACATGCTTAAAAAGATATGAGTCCTTTTTGACTGGTAATGTTCGAGGTAAGGGAGTGATAGGACTCGCAATGCCTCAATGGTTCGGGCTTTTAAACTTATTTTTTCATGAAATTTTGACCATATGAGTTTTTTTTTCCATTGTAAGTATTGATAGGTGTGTAAACACCCATCTTTTCTACCACTTAATTACAATAATAACCGGACCAAAACGTGTATTTTATGTCTTTTATGTCGGAATTATGCGTGGTTTGTGTTTTTGTTGTGATTTAGGACGAAAAGGTGAAAAGTGGAGAAAACACGGGAATTCACGGGCATTTACAGACTTTTATTGAAGAAAAAGATGAAAGACGAAGTCAAGAAGTCAAGAGTGCAAAAATAACGGAAGTCCACGACCAATTCTGAAGATTTATCGAAGAAAAAGTCAAAAGACGGAAGTTTATCAAAAGCCGAAGAATTCAAGTCTATTTTACTGAAGAATTTTAAGACGAGTTCAAAGAAATCCCGAAGCCTAAAGTCCTTAAAGTCCCAGTTTAATGAAGATTAAAAGAAAGAAGGACTAATGATGCAATTAATGAAGATTAAAAGAAGGAGGGACCTAATCTTGTAATTAAGAGAAAAGGAAAGAGGGGAGGAAGCTTCCTTAATCCTCCCCTATATATAGAGATTAGTTGTAATCATTTTCTGTTGTTGGCTAATAGTGACAATTAGTCCTTCCACCTTTAATTACCTTGTCATTTACTTTTCTTGTCAAATTTAAATACATGTTTTGCACCTTAATTACCATTTAATTCCAAGTAAGTTCTCATTTTAATTCTTGTCAATCTTTACTTTATCTTGTCAATCTCTTATCTTCCTTTCTTAATCTTTGATTTTCATGTTTATGTTTGTGTTCATGTTCATGCTTTTATTTTGATCCAAATTGTTTTTAATTATTGTGGTTAAAGTTGTTTGTTTTATTGATTTAAACTGTTTGATTGTGTTTATTGTTGCTTCGTTATTGGTTAAACTAAATCGTTTGTTTGACTCTGCTTAATTTGTTGTTAGATTCGTTTATCTGTGATTCCCTTGTTCTTCGGGAGAGTTTGTTGTGTTTCTGATCTTTCCAGGAAATCTTCCGAATCAAGAAAGGGAGTCTGTTCATTCGGAACTTCCAAAGTTCCGAACCAAGGGCTTCATTCGGAACTTCTTAAAGTTCCGAACGAAGGACAACTTCCGACTCAAGACTGCTCATTCGGAAGTCTCAAACTTCCGAACGAAGGGAAGGTTCCGGATCAGCAATTGTTCACTCGGAACTTAAAAGTTCCGGATCAGTATACTTCATTCGGAACTCAAAAAGTTCCGGATCAAGGAGATTCATTCGGAACTCAAAAGTTCCGAACCAAGAGCTTCATTCAGAACTTCTTAAAAGTTCTGAACCAACTTCCGAATCAAGGGCAAGTTCCGGATCAGGGAGTGTTCATTCGGAAGTCTGAAACTTCCGAATCAAGGAGGCTTCATTCGGAAGTCTTCCGAATCAAGGGTGACCAAAAGTTCCGAATCAAGGCAAATTTGAGAAGTTCCGAATCAGTAAAGTTCCGAACAAAGGATCGGTTTGGATAAGTGACATATTCAGATCAATTTGTTCCGGATCAAGGATTTTGGTAATATTCCGAGCGAAGAAGAATCATTCCAACCGAAGGTGACATTCCGGACGAGTGATTGTTCCAAACGAAGGATTGTTCCGAATGAGTTGTATTCAGGTTCTTTTTAGTTTTTGTCTTTGATTTTTATTTTCAAGCTTTATTTTTCCCGCCTTTATTTTAATTGCACTTTAAGTTTATTTGCCTTAGTTTTATTTTAGACTTGCCTTAGTTTAAGTTTTAGTTGCGTTTTAAGTTTGCCTTAGATAGATTTAAGTTTACGTCATTTACTTTAGTGCCCTTTAATTTCAGTCACATTTTTAAATACTTGCACCTTTATTTTAATTAGACTTAGATTTACTTTAAGAGCACCTTTACTTTAATTGTTTTGCACCTTTATTTAAAAAACAACCAAAATATTCTTTTTCACCAAAAACGACTGAGTCACACATAGAGCCTAGATCAATTCGTTAAGATACCGAGAACAACAATTGAACCTAGCAAAATCCAGTTATTAAAATGGCGCCGCTGCCGGCTCTTTTAGTAAAGATTAACGGTTTTCTGTGAGAGACGCGTTGCTTTTTGGGATCCGTTCACTTGTGAGCGTTATTTTTCTTGCATAAAAAATTCAAAAAAAAACCATAAAAATTAAAAATTGACAAAAATCCATAAAAATTAAAAAATTTCAAAAATACAAAAAGATTTTATCTTTATTGTGTATATATATTGTCTTTGTGTTTGGTTTCTTTTTCTTTTGTCTTTGTAGGTGCATGCGTACTAGATCTTCTAATTATCAAGAGCCCGAGCCTCAAGAAGATTTAGCTATGTCTGGTGTTAACAACAACAATCCACCGCACCCTAATAATAACAACAATGTTCTTCCACAGCCCGATCTTCGGACCATGGAGGAACTTTGTCAACCAACAATGTTTGGACGAGGAGGACCGATTGCGCCGATGCAAATCAACGCTCCTGAGTTTTCGTTGAAGAACCACATGATTCAGCAAGTACAAACAAACCCATTCCGTGGATTGCCTGATGATGATGCCAACAAACACCTCGACAAGTTCATTACAATCACCCAAAGCATGAAGTTGGCCGGTGCCACAATGGATGAACTTCGCCTACAACTCTTTCCACACACTTTATTACATCATGCCGAGAAATGGTTTGATCGTCTCCCGAAGAATTCAATTCATACTTGGGATGACATGACTCAACGCTTTTTGTCGCGCTACTTTCCACCATCCATGGTCACGAGCCTTCGCAATCAGATCAGCGGTTTCATGCAAGACCCTGATGAATCTCTTTTTGATGCTTGGGAGCGATATAATGTCTTGATCGATAGATGTCCAAACCACAACATGCTCCCTGTGACATTAATTGATACTTTCTACAACGGTTTGACTTTTCGAGATCGTGATACGATCAATGCAGCCGCCGGTGGCACATTCATGAAAAGGAGACCCGAGGAGTGTAGAGAGTTAATTGAGAACATGACTACTCATCATAAAAACTGGGATTCCTCTGCTTCTTCAAGGAACAACCCGAGAGTCAATGTTTCTTCTACCTCAGCAAACCCTGAGATGACCGAACTCACCCGCATGATGACCGAAATGAGCAAAAGTATTACGCTTCTAGCTTCAAACCAACAACAACAACAAGTTAAAGCTGTTGCTACTCCTTGTGAAACATGCGGCGATCCTCACTCATACACCGATTGTCCTTCGACACAAGGAAATCCGGAAAATGTGTATGCAGCTTATGGTAATTATTCACCGGAAAATTACCAAGCTAGACAACAAGGGGATAGAAACCTGTTGAGTTAACGATCCAACAATTACCTTTCACCCGGTTTTTCTCCTCAAAACCAAAACTCCGCCAACAACTACAATAGAAGCAACCAAATCCCACCAAGAGCTTCTAATCCTTATCACCCACCCGCCCAACAAACCCCACCCAGTAACCCGGATGTTGAGGCCATCATGAGAACCCAAGGTGAGCAAATCAAGAACCTGCAGAGCCAAATTATCAATTTGAAAGGAGATATCACGAAGCAAGGAAATGAGATAACGTCCGAGGTTCGCGATAATATTCAATCCTCCTTCAGCACTCAAACGAATGAATTAAAGAATATGCTTGCTAGTTTCTTGCCCGCCGCTCAACCTTCTTCTTCGAGTTCTCTACCTTCAAACACCGTCACTAATCCGCGAGCCAATGTGAGTGCTATTACTACCCGTAGTGGAGTAACCATCGTAGGACCACCAATCCCACCCCCATCATCTACACCTCCTCCACCACCATTTATCCCTACTCCTCCTACACCCAGTATTAGTGCACCATTACCGTCTCCGCCTCGACGTGATGAAGTTTCCACGAATGACCCTTCAACATCTCAACCTTTACCACCTACACCTGCACCTTCACCACCCAAACCCAATATCCCTTATCCCTCTCGTTTAGGCAAGACCAAAATGCTAACCAAGGAGGACTCCGACGTGACACGCTATGTGAAGATGATCTCTCAGATGAACTTCAACATTAGCTTTCTTGAAGCACTTGTCCACATGCCGAATTTTGTGAAAGCATTTAAGGAATTGCTAAACAAGAAGGAGAAGCTTATTGAACTCGCCAACACACGATTAAATGAAAACTGCTCTGCAGTTATTCTTAAAGAACTTCCGGAAAAGCTTGGAGATCCCGGTCGTTTTGTGTTGCCTTGCGTGTTCAACAAAACTAAAGAAGTTACTGTCCTTGCTGATCTCGGGGCCAGTATTAATTTGATGCCTTTGAGTGTTTGGAAAACACTTCATTACCCGACCTTACTCCAACAAAGATGACTCTTGAACTTGTAAATCGCACTCTCGCTTACCCCGTTGGTATAGCCGAAGACGTGTTCATTAAAGTTGGCACATTTACTTTCCCGGTCGACTTTGTCGTTGTTGATTATGAAATGGACCCTCGTATTCCTTTAATACTTGTTCGGCCATTCTTGAGAACCGGACGAGCTTTAGTGGATGTGGTCGAAGGTGAGTTAATCTTAAGAGTCGGGGATGATGCACAAGTTTTTAAAATGGGGAAGCTTACAGGCAAATCCTTTGGAGGCCGAGAATCAGTGAATATGATAAATGTGCTCGATGACTTTGTCGTTTACAACAATCCTCTATTCGAGTCTTGCAATGATAATCCACTTTTTCATGATGATGTGGATGATTCTCTCCCCACTTTGGACGCTTCTCCCATTTATGATTCTCCACCGGTCTTTGATGCTTATGATGATGATGATTCTAGCTCAGATTCGGATGATTTTGATGGTTGTACTTCTGAGTATCCCGAGCTGCCCACTTTTGATGATTTTGATGAGGCTGATACTCTTTCGAGCGATTCTTCACATGATGAAGATCCTCCGCCATCACTCGATCCTACTTTGGACGATTACTCATTTGAGGAAGATTTCTCTGAATTTCTCAACACTTACTTCCCTCATGAGAGTGATGCTCCTCCTTATGACTTTGAAGATTATCGTCTTGATCCTACTTTGGATTTGAAGAACATTCTGTCAAAGGAGAAGACACCGGTTGACACCAATATCCGTTGCACATATGATTTGACACCTCTTTGTCCCCCTTCTGAGGACGAGGTTGTGCTTCTTTGCGGATCTTCTTCACACTCGGCTGAGCCTGAGTGCTATTTTCCCCTAAAGGAAAAGGTGTTCGACCCCGGTATTGAAGTCTTTAAGCCATCTCAGTATCCACCTGATGAAATAAAAGGAAAAATCTTTGGAACTATTGAAGACATGCTTGCACCTCACCATACTTGCTCCCACCGTGCTCCATCACTGCTTAAGGGAACCTTGCCTACTCTTCTTTGGGTTGCCTTGTTCGCCTTAAGCTTGTGTTATTTGCTCAATGAAAACTATGTCTTTGATCCTGGTGGATATGTTTCATGCTTCTTCCGTTGATGATCAAGGCCGAGTCAGGCTCACGACTCGGTTAACAAAAACCAAGCGCTTCTTGGGAGGCAACCCATGCATCTATCTTTTCGCTTTCTTTATCATAAGTGTAGGGGAGACCCGTTGGTTTGCTTTCCTCTCCTCACTTCTTAATCAGGGATTTGAGCTTCAACGATCCACACTTGATGATTCTTGACGACCCGTGATTCCGTGTCCACTTCTTCCCGGTTCTATCCCAAACTCTTTTCGATTTACTATTTTATATTTTCTCAATATTAAAATAGGAATCTCTTTAGTTGTCTTTTCCTTAGCAAGATTTAAACAACGTGCACAATGTTCTAAGTGTAGGGGAGTTTACTCCCACATGCTTAAACATTGAGGACAATGTTTATCTTAAGTGTAGGGGAGACTTCTATCGAAGTTAAGTGGTCTTTTCCTTGTATTTGTCCTCATTTTAACCGGAAAATCAATTTTTCGACATTTTTCAAAATTTTTGTTCTATTTTGGCCTATTAGTTTTTCCCTTTGTATAATTATTTTCTTTCCTTATTATAATAAATGTTTAATAAGTGGTTTTAATTTTCAAACGTTGTGAATCTTTTGACTCAATCCGAGTTTACTTTTCTAAGTTGCTCTAGCTAGTATCCTTAACGTGTTTAAGTCAAGTTTTGCTAGGCTATTATGTAGGGAGCTATAAAACGCAAAAGTCTTAACTCTCACGGGTTAAGAACAAGAACTTTTCGCAAGTTCCTATAATTGATCCTAGAGAGTCGTTTATCAAGGGAACTTTAAAATGCGATTTCTAAACTTGAAAAAGTCTAAGAATTTGCAAGATCCTATAGGCGACTCGAAAACCCAAAACTTTGATTTAATAGGCTAAGTATCCACGAGTCTCATTACTTGAGATTTTAAACTGTGGAGAACGAGAGATGATAGAGCCAATTATAAGTTCGGTATTCTTTCGTGAATTTATGTGAGTTAATTATAAGCCTATTCTCCCATCGCTTGCTAATAAATTTATCTGCTAATAAATAAGGTTGTACGATTTGAAAAGTTACTTATCTTCTAGCCCAAGATCGTTTAAAAGTTGCTCGATATGGATTAGAGTTCATAGCCAAGGCATAACTTATTGAAGCGGGATGCGAAGATTGGCGAGTCCGAAAAGGCCCTAACAAGGCATGAGGGCTATATTTTGTTGCTAAAGATCCAAAAGTGATGTGAAGAATCATTTATCGAAAATCAATATGAAGGATCGAGACACACGACGAAAAGCAAATACTCCCCAAAAGTCATGGATAAGTGTATCCGAAAAGACCCTAACAAGGTATGAGGATAAATAGATCCAAGTCATAAAAGGAGGCGGATCGTTGTATATCAAAGTCCAAAATAAAGATTGGAGAAAAATGAAGAAGTCGTGGTCCAAGTATGAATCTCTCAAAACTTCAAGTGAAGTAATTCCATTATGAAGAGAAGACCATTATTTCATGAACGTCTCTCAAGATTTGAAGTATGAAGTCGCTGCCAAATATCGGTCCGAGAAAGGTCTCAAATCGCGAAGCGAGTTATGCCAAGATATGAACTTTATGAGGTCCCGAGAAGCAGTTTTAAAAGATTTTGTCCTTTAGCTAACTATTGATTAAATCGTTCACTTTATTTTCAGACTTAATAACTATCGAAATAAGTCAAAAATGCATCCTCGTGATCATTCAAGACAATAATAAAATATAAGAGATACACCTAGGAATAAGGGAGTCTAAGTGAGTAATTGGCCCACATGAGTTCGTGATAGTTTACTAACTTATAATAACAATGATCTCGTTTTTAAGCTTGGTTTGGAGAAAGTGAAAACTTGAGGATGATGATTATTCATAACTTTTCCAAAACCCAAGTTATGCTTTTGATTTCTTTACTTTGAATGTTTATAGTTTTTATTTCTTTAATAAAGGCCAACGTGGATTGATTATGATGAAAAATGTAATCTTGCTTTGTAACTAATTCATTGCATGAGGACATTGCAATGGTCAAGTGTAGGGGATTTGATAGGTGTGTAAACACCCATCTTTTCTACCACTTAATTACAATAATAACCGGACCAAAACGTGTACTTTATGTCTTTTATGTCGGAATTATGCGTGGTTTGTGTTTTTGTTGTGATTTAGGACGAAAAGGTGAAAAGTGGAGAAAACACGGGAATTCACGGGCATTTACAGACTTTTATTGAAGAAAAAGATGAAAGACGAAGTCAAGAAGTCAAGAGTGCAAAAATAACGGAAGTCCACGACCAATTCTGAAGATTTATCGAAGAAAAAGTCAAAAGACGGAAGTTTATCAAAAGCCGAAGAATTCAAGTCTATTTTATTGAAGAATTTTAAGACGAGTTCAAAGAAATCCCGAAGCCTAAAGTCCTTAAAGTCCAAGTTTAATGAAGATTAAAAGAAAGAAGGACTAATGATGCAATTAATGAAGATTAAAAGAATGAGGGACCTAATCTTGTAATTAAGAGAAAAGGAAAGAGGGGAGGAAGCTTCCTTAATCCTCCCCTATATATAGAGATTAGTTGTAATCATTTCCTGTTGTTGGCTAATAGTGACAATTAGTCCTTCCACCTTTAATTACCTTGTCATTTACTTTTCTTGTCAAATTTAAATACATGTTTTGCACCTTAATTACCATTTAATTCCAAGTAAGTTCTCATTTTAATTCTTGTCAATCTTTACTTTATCTTGTCAATCTCTTATCTTCCTTTCTTAATCTTTGATTTTCATGTTTATGTTCATGCTTTTATTTTGATCCAAATTGTTTTTAATTATTGTGGTTAAAGTTGTTTGTTTTATTGATTTAAACTGTTTGATTGTGTTTATTGTTGCTTCGTTATTGGTTAAACTAAATCGTTTGTTTGATTCTGCTTAATTTGTTGTTAGATTCGTTTATCTGTGATTCCCTTGTTCTTCGGGAGAGTTTGTTGTGTTTCTGATCTTTCCAGGAAATCTTCCGAATCAAGAAAGGGAGTCTGTTCATTCGGAACTTCCAAAGTTCCGAACCAAGGGCTTCATTCGGAACTTCTTAAAGTTCCGAACGAAGGACAACTTCCGACTCAAGATTGCTCATTCGGAAGTCTCAAACTTCCGAACGAAGGGAAGGTTCCGGATCAGCAATTGTTCATTCGGAACTTAAAAGTTCCGGATCAATATACTTCATTCGGAACTCAAAAAGTTCCGGATCAAGGAGATTCATTCGGAACTCAAAAGTACCGAACCAAGAGCTTCATTCGGAACTTCTTAAAAGTTCCGAACCAACTTCCGAATCAAGGGCAAGTTCCGGATCAGGGAGTGTTCATTCGGAAGTCTGAAACTTCCGAATCAAGGAGGCTTCATTCGGAAGTCTTCCGAATCAAGGGTGACCAAAAGTTCCGAATCAAGGCAAATTTGAGAAGTTCCGAATCAGTAAAGTTCCGAACAAAGGATTGGTTTGGATAAGTGACATATTCAGATCAATTTGTTCCGGATCAAGGATTTTGGTAATATTCCGAGCGAAGAAGAATCATTCCAACCGAAGGTGACATTCCGGACGAGTGATTGTTCCAAACGAAGGATTGTTCCGAATGAGCTGTATTCAGGTTCTTTTTAGTTTTTGTCTTTGATTTTTATTTTCAAGCTTTATTTTTCCCGCCTTTATTTTAATTGCACTTTAAGTTTATTTGCCTTAGTTTTATTTTAGACTTGCCTTAGTTTAAGTTTTAGTTGCGTTTTAAGTTTGCCTTAGATAGATTTAAGTTTACGTCATTTACTTTAGTGCCCTTTAATTTCAGTCACGTTTTTAAATACTTGCACCTTTATTTTAATTAGACTTAGATTTACTTTAAGAGCACCTTTACTTTAATTGTTTTGCACATTTATTTAAAAAACAACCAAAATATTCTTTTTCACCAAAAACGACTGAGTCACACATAGAGCCTAGATCAATTCGTTAAGATACCGAGAACAACAATTGAACCTAGCAAAATCCAGTTATTAAGTATGAAAAACAAGCTTGAAGCTGAAAGTAGAAAACATCAAAAATCTTAGAGGGTGAAACTTGTGCATGGCCTTATGACTTCTTATGAAGACCTCGGGGAATGTACTATTACGTTTTCGGCTGGTTAAAACGGTTGGGCTTTACTTTGACCAGTTTCACAAAAGTGTATGCTAGCAAATTTGGTGTTGGATCCGCAATAAAAATATCTCAATTTTTAAATGGAAGGTATTATCATCTGAACTTTAGTTCTTTTCTTAATACATCGAACCCACAACAATTTGTCGTATGTTTTTTTTGTTGTATGTTTTTAATTATCGTAATTTTTTTACACTTTTTTTGTATTTTATTTTTATATTAAAATTTTAATTTAATAAAATGAATTTAATTTATGTGAAAAATGGAAAGAATAATATTATGGTGAATGAGGCTTAAATGAATAAGTTAACGTGTGTTGTGAGTGAAAGAGTATTTTGAGATGTTTTATTAAAATGATGTAACTATGAGATTATAAAGACCAAAATAAAGAGAAAATAATGTACCGTGAGACCCTTACTCTTACAGTTTGATACAATATATACTACTTGATTTTTAATATACATTTACTAAATAATTCGACTCTTAACGTACTTAAAATTGAAATTCATGACAAAATAATAAAAACAAGTGACGAAATATGGGTTTCTACAAATAAAAAGACAAAACAATGTAGATTGATAAATTTGAAGGTGTAAAAGAAGTGGGTCGTAAAGAGAAGTTCAAAAATAGATGAAAGAAGGATTCGCAATAAATATCAGTCATAAAAGGAGGGTTCGCAATTGGTTTGTAAGGGTTGAAGATGGGGTTAAGGAGGGTTCACAACTGGGTTGGCAGGAGGTTCGCCATAAGAAAAGAGGGTTCTTTAAAGCTATTAAGGGAAGGACCCCATATGCAATTTTAGTATCGAAGGTGAGTTGACTAACGAACTTCTCAATTTGATACTTCTTAAATTTATAGTTTTTTGTATGTTAAAAAAAAATTATAGTTTTTTTTATTAAATAAATAAGATAGTTTGATCAAGTTAATTTATTATTTTTATTAAAATTATTATTACAAATTTTAAATAAAACTTAATTAATTAAATAAGAATAAAATTATTATTCTGTCAAAAAATAAGAGAAACAAAATTATGATAAATAAATTTTTATAAACTATACATTTTTTGTCCAAAAATAATAATTTTAAAACGAAAAAAATATATATTACTTCATTTTTTACACACATTTACTTATTAAATTCTATTCTTAACTTATTTAAACAGTAAACTAATTTGATTAAATCACACAGATTAACATTATAATTTAACCAAATCCTGATCTAAATAGTTATTTACCGATTCCGTATTGAACAGGATTCGGGTATCGGTATCAGTACCAGGAAATCAGGATTTTCTTGTATTTTTACGGGAATTTCTCGATTTAATACCGATCCCATACCAAATTAGTAATTTTTTTAGTCCCGTTCCCGTATCCAACGAGATTTCTAATGATTCGGTCAAAAATGCTCATCCCTCTACAAAATTATCATCTCGTCTCAAAATAAAGCCAAAAATTTGAAAACCAAATAAGCGCCGAAACAAAAAAGCAAATGATGATGTTTTTGAAGGTAAAATAAGCTTATTATAAGCCCCAAAGGGATTGATTGAACCCATAAGCTACTTATAAGCTAATAAGCCCGGAAATAAGGTAAAATAAACACCCCCTTAGTTGTAGCTCTAAAATCAGGCGATTAATCTGTTTTGTTTTAGCCTTGTTAGAATTGACCAGATTTAGGTGGTGTCTATTTCGGCTTATGGCTTATTTGGTTTGGGGCTTATGTTTCATAAGCTCACTTTTTGTGGCTTATTTTGAAACTTATTACTGTAGTTTATATAAAATTAGGATGAGCTCGGGACCAATCCTGTCCTGTCCTTCCGATTTACTGCTCTCGATTTTTACCGATCTAAATAGTTATTTATCAATTCCGTACCAAACGGGATTCGGGTATCGGTACTGGTACGGGTATCGGTATTGGGAAATCGCGATTTTCTCGTATTTTTTCAGGAATTTCGTGATTTGATACCGATCCCGTACCGAATTAGTGGTCCTGAATTTTTTTTCACTTTATTTCGTGGTCCCGTTCTCGTACCGAACAGGATTTGAGTACCGATAATAGGTACGGTTTAAGTTCGGAATCGAGATTCGGGTCAAAACTAACACCCTGAAGCTGTAACACGAAATAAGGTGGTTTCTAGGTTTTTTACATGCTTATTGTGCTTTTAGTTTTTACATTACTGCATTTTGTTGTTAGTTTCTTAGTTTGTCCATCGTGTAGTTAGGTTTCACTTTTTGCCCCAAAATAAGCCCATTTTTGCCCCAAAATAAGCCCCAAAATAAGCCCAAAATAAGTCCATCGTGTAGTTAGGTTTCACTTTTAGTTTTTACATTACTGCATTTTGTTGTTAGTTTCTTAGTTTGTCCATCGTGATATTTTCTAGCTTATGCTTTTATTTCATAAGCCCATTTTTCCTACCTTATTTTGTAGCTTTTGTGCTTATATTCATTCCATTGTTAAGTGATAATTAAAAAGTAAGTCGGGAGAAATGAGCATATGATATATAACCATACCCAAATAAGCTTGTATGCCATAAAATAAGTTTAAACAACAGCAATAACTAACACCATGAAGCTGTGACTCGAATATAGGCCTCAAATAAGGTGAATACATTACTGCGTTTTCTAGTTAGTTTCTTAGTTTGTGCATCGTGTAGTTAGGTTTCACTATAACTAAATTTTGCCCTAAAATAAGCAGTTTTGTATAATCCTAAGTTCCAAACAAACTGCTTATCTGCTTATTATCAGCAATCCCAAACACCCTCTTAGGTTTTAATAGGAACTTTTATCTTAAAACAATTTTACATACAAATGGAAGTTTTAGGTCTCGAATACCGAAACTAATCGGTCTTTTCATTTTCATTCAGTGAACTGTTAAACTGTATTGCTAAATGGCGTCGAGATTGACAAGTTCTTTCGTCAGTCTCGAAATCGAGCTGACGAAAGTTGGGGAGAAGCTGTTACATCTGCCGTCTTCAACGGAAGGGATTATCAAATGTCTTGTGGTTAGTGTTCCCTTATTCTCCATATAGTTATGTGTTTTATACTCGTATTTGTTGCTGCTGTCAACTAAATCGTAACTCGCTTTTATTATCTTGTAATAGCGAACAGAGGATATTCTATCCAGGTTACCACAATCGGCATCCATATCGATGAGTAAACTGCTGCATCCTGTGATTAAGGCATTGATTGCTGAAGACTTGGTGAGACATTCAAATATTGGTGTGAAAGTCTCTGTTGCGTGTTGCATCTGTGAGATCATGAGAATTATGGTACTCGATCCACCTTACGACGACAACCAGATGATGGTATGGCTCGGTTTAAGTTGTGGAGAATTATTTAAGTATAATGCAAGTAACTGAATTTTCCTTTGTCTTTGGTGATCAGGAGTTTTTTGAACTGGTAGTGGCGGTGTTCGAGAAAGTATCTTCTTCTTCTGATGGATTCCATACTAAAATGATCAAGGTTCTCAATGCATTTACCAGTGGTAGATTTGTTGTGATGATGTGTAACCTGCCGCTGGAGGGACTAACTGTTCGACTATTTAAACGGTTTTTAACTGTTTCCGAGTAAGAACGGCATTTCTTTTCTAAAAGTTAGACTTGTTCTCCTTGCACTTCTGGTTTTGCAAAATGTGACCGTTTTTGGGCTAAAACACTCGCTGCAATCAATTTCAATGTGCAGTCATCTTTTGTAACTAGAGCACTGAAACGATATCAAAATCGTTTAGTGGATTATTTTTAAAGTCGTCTGAGTTTACATTTTCTTCTGTTTTTAAGCTCGAGTTCATCTGCTGTTGTATCCAAGATGGAGAAAATTATGACTATGATCGTAATGGAAATTAAGGAGCTCCCGCGTGAGCTTGTATATCTTCTAGCTATGAACGGAAAAAGCAATAAGCAGGTGATTATAGTTTTGCTCGAGTTCACCTGCTTACAGAAATGAGCAATGGCCACTTTTAGCTTACAAAAGTAAGGTTAATATACACTTGTTGGTTTCATTAATATAGTGTTGTGATGGGTTTAGAAATGTAAATCTGATTGCATTTGGTGTCGAGATATGCAAAAGGTTTGACCCTAACAGTTTAACAGTACTATAATAGCAAATTAGTGAGTAGGACGGCTTTGTAAGGCCAGTAGGAAGGTTAATGGCCTTTTAATCTATGTTTGACTTATAGGCCTAGGACCCGAGTATCTAGTTAAATGTGAGGCTAGAGTCAGAATAAGAAGCTCTAATTGTTTAATTTTGTGTTCGTTATTTTTGGCCTTCTATGCTTTTGAGTACCAAGTGATGGAATCATAATCGTAAGATTACAATAATAGAGGAGGAACAAGATACCGATGGCGGTTCTGTTTTTGGCGGTGATTTGAATATAATTCTACAGTTTCTATTATAACTCTACTTTTTAATCAAAACATTGCTTGGTGCGGGATCACTAGTTGTGGTTTGTTAGCTATAATTTTGCGTATTTAGACTAAAGCCGAAGCTAGCTGTACGATAATTTAACAATTCAAATGTGTTTTAATCAATGCTGTAAGATACTGTTAATCTCTATCTAGGATAATTTACCTCGCCCGCCTCTTAAATAACAGAACAGGATAGCAACAGTATGTTTGACTTGCAGTTAGCTAATCTGCACATAGAATTACCTTCTGAGGGACAAATTATGTGGAATGACTTATAGTACCGATAAACGCCTAAAACATGTAACTTTGCTACTAGAAGATGTAGGATTTTATATATTATGTATGCACAGCTCCCATTATAACTCGTTGTTAGCTAGTCTGCACATAGGCTAACACATATAACTTTATGCTAACCCGAAGCGTGAGGCTGAGAGAACTTGCAGCGGCTGTTACCTTGATCAAGGACCAGATGCTTGTGTTTATTGACAGGTCACTTGCTAAAAATGCGAAGATGGCAACGGAGTTTTAAAGGATTTGCTTTTGAGTACCAAGTGAGGTTTGTATTGAAAGGGGGATTTGATTCAGGAGCTTAAAAAGCTGAAGAGTGTGGCTGACGCCATGCATTGTGCAGCTTTCCTGGCGGGTATTCAAAGGCGTGACAAGAGAATGGTTAAGGAAACACAGCTTCGGACAAATGAGAATTTGGAAGATGAGGGGTTTTTAAACAGTTTAAGGTTAGGTGCAAGGGAAGGTGTATTCAGGGGGTGTTTGTTGCGCATCAGAATAAGAAAACTAAAAGGAACAGCATAAACTGTCTAGCAGAGGTATTACTCATACCAACCGATCGAAGTAGGTTCGTTGTTTACGTCTGATCTGATTGGGTCTCTTGTGAGGCTCGGGAATTTGGTTGTTGTATTTGAAGAATCGAGTGATCAGCAAAGTTTAAGGGTCCACTTGCTTACAGAAATGAGCAATGGCCACTTTTAGCGTAGGAAAGTAAGTTTAATACACTTTTTGGTTTCTTTAATATAGCGTTGTGATGGTTTAGAAACGTAAATCTGATTGCATTTGGTGTCGAGATGTGCAAAAGGTTTAACAGTACTAGAAGATGCAGGAAGTTGCATATTACTATCCACAAATCCATTTTTCTGTCTACTTATTTTCTGTGACATGCTGAGGCATATTGGCCGTTATAGCTCGCACTTAGGTAGTCTGCACCTAGAATTATCATCTGAGGCAAATTGTGTAGATTGTAGAATGGCTTATATAGAATTATCATCTGAGTTGATTAATATCATTGCTTGGAGGTGGTTAAATAAAGAAAGGGATGGGTTTTGTGATGAGAATGGTGAGATAATCATCGTTAACAAGCGTCAGATGAGAGGAAGTCTCAGCAACTGTCTGAGCGACATGATGTTGTTGACATGGGTGCGACGATTGGAGATATCTGTCGGTGTTGCGTATGCATTGAGCTACATTCATTACGACGATCCGCGTGACTTTATGAAAATGGTCGAAAGTCTGCATGCATATTTCGCAACATGGAGAGACAAGGACTGGATGATGATTGAGTTATACTGATTCTTGAATCAGAACGTAGATGTCGTTTTTGATTTTCTACTTGAGAGCTTTTCATTGTACTATTGTTAATTGTTTGGTTATATCCTTGATGATGTACTCTTTGTTAATTGTTTGGTTAGTTTGATGTTGTTGACAAGTTTTGGTAGCTAGTTTAAGACTTTAGATCAGCATGCTTTTTCTTGTAAACAGTAGAAATTATAAATGAAAGTGTTTTTGGTTTGTCTTTAAAGGTTACTTACTATCTTACGGAAGTCTAGGGTATGGTCAGGATCGTTATGAAGGGTATGCATTTGTGGCGCAATCAGGATATGATCAGCAAAGTTACGATAATCGTACATCCGGATATAATGTTAACAGCCAAACCACTGATTGTAGAAAATGGAAATGCTCCACAAGGGAGTTATTAGGGCGATAATCCTAATCAAGCCGGCAATATCTGCGCCTCAATCTGGTTATGCTCAACAACCTGGTTCAAACCCGAGTCATCCACTTTAAAAAGCAGACAAAACAATTTTTTTTCCTTAGAGTAACTTAGAACACAACATCTTAGAAATGATTAGCATATAAAAATAGCTTAACTGTTTCATTGTATTGTTCTAACAATTATTGTTCTAACAATTGTTAACAATTATGTCTTCCATAATCCAATACACAAGCCCATTTCATTTTTACATTGAATAACACATAGGCCCTTTTGTGAATGAGAAGATGCGGATAGGGTTTCATGATAGCCGCCACATCTTATCCCAAATCCTCAAAAAATCTAAATCTCCCCACCTTTTTTTCCATTTTCAGCTACAAACCAAAGGTGATGTATGACACACCCATGTGAATGTGAAGATCAGAGACCAAGCATTAAATCTTTTGGTACCTACCAAACACCAAAGGTGGAGATGAATAGTTTCTAGAAGGTAAAATTAGGGTTTCCACAAACCCATATATAATAAACCCACAGCCATCATACTCTCAATCACATATCTCCTCTTAAAACCCTAACCCTAATTCACGGCCGTCAAACAAACCTTCCATCATTTAGATCCACCAATCAGATCTCGCTAAACATAAATGTAATGAGTTTTCGGAAAGAAAGGAGGGTGTGGTGTGTGCCATGGCGGTCATGTCGTTATGCCTTCGTTGTTGTAACAGATGCTTTCGGAATACTGGTAAAGATCTTATTCTCTTAAAACAATGGGGATTTATACAGGGAAAAGGGTTTTGGGTTATAATTGACCACAACAACCTAAATCTTGTTTACTAATATCACTTTGAAATGAACTTGAGAAATGAGATTGTGATATTGACGTAATGGTGTTTTTGCAGGTAAATTTGACAGCCACCTCTCTCCCCAATATTATTGGAAAGGAGGAAGAAGATGGTGATGGAATTCATGTAAGAAGTGTGAGTAGCATAGATGCGGATGCAGCACAAAAAACAAGAGACACAAAGAACAACAACAACTACTGTGTGAACTCGAGGAAGCTATAGCTGATTTGAAATAAAGGGAGTCCGAGTGGTGGCTGAGAAAGGGTCAGGTCTGGAGGGAAGATGGATGGTGAGCCACGGGTGATTTTTGGGCTTGCGAGTGTTAAAGGGAACAAGTCCAAGAGAGATTCAAGAAATCTTTATTAGTAATCACTAATTCTGTTATATATGATCCAGATCAAATTGTGAAATTGTGTTTTGTTGTTGAGAGAATAGTGAAATGACAGAATGTTCCACAAAAGTAGCCGATCTCCGTCTTTGTTGACAACATGGTTTAGATTATCTTCATAATACAATTTGTTTGTTAACAATCATATTACTTAAGGGGGTGTTTATTTCGGTTTGTAAGGTATCATCCAGCTTATGGCTTATTTGGTTTTAGGCTTATGTTTCATAAGCTCCCTAAAATATGGCTTCTTTTGAAACTTTTAAAATAAGTCTGTGTCATAATGAACAGGCAAAAAGTTTTCTAAATAACCAAGAAAAAGTGAGGTTTTGAAAGATAAGACCAAAAGCTAAACAAGCCATAAGCCCAAACTGTTTTGCTTTGACTTCTGAAAGTCTTTTTTTTTTTGCAAACAGTATGAAACATTTGTGCTTTGACTTTTGAGAGTCAAAATGCACTCCTTCATCAAAATCAACTTCTTGATGTCGAAGTTGTTTTCTTTTGACTTTTGAGAGTCATATGTCAAGTTCTATATGAGTTGAGACTACTTTTAAAATTAAAAGTTGTGACTTTCAGTCAAATTATGTTGGCGAAAAATATGAAAGTATTTTGTTTTCAATTTTGAGTGTCAAAATGCAGTACTTCATGAAAGAAGTTTATATGAGTTATTGTGACTGGATTTTAAGACCCAAAGTTGTGTGAAATTGTTTCCTTTTTTGAAGATCACACAAGCTATACATGATGATTTGAGTCATGCAAATGTTCACTCGATTTTGATGCTTGAAAGTTTCATAATTCTAGTAAGATTGCTACACCGAAGAGAATTTTTTTTGGTGTAGCAATCTTTCTAGAATTATCAAAGTTTCCAACATCAAAATCGAGTGAACGTTTGCATGACTCAAAGCCATAACTATGTGATCTATCAGTTCTGAATTTTGACTACACGATTTGGGGGCTACAGTTTTTGGTGTTTTAGCAATCACACCTACTACCATTTTAATGCTATTATTGTACCTAAACCCAATAGTGATATCTTTATGCATAGTATATTGCTTTTCTCTTCTTTTGGTTTCATTTTACATGAAATATAATTTAGTTCTCTTGTGGATGCCTGCCAAATTGATGTCTGAGACAACTTGAGTAAACACCCGCAACAACAGACCCTATAAACAAAGCGACCAAATTTAGTAACACAAGATGGCAATTGAGAAAAATTTGGTGCGAGTAACTCAACTCCAAATTTAGTAACTCAAGATGGCTATTCCTGACGGAGAAAAGTTTGGTGCGAGTACCTTGCGTAACAACTTGTAGTCAACGTTCTTCCAGAAAATTTTCGACGATTGCGTGAAATGGGATCAGTTTCTTTTGACCACAGAAGACTTTGCCTCGCATATATGTAGATTATTGTATCCCATATAGTTCCGACTATTATTGTCAGAAAGATGATGCTGTCCTTGTTCATGACCATATCAACACAAGTGGTTAAAATTCCCGTGATTTACTTGTATAATTACAAAAAATGCTTTAGCCATAAATCGTCACACTTGCTGATGTTTCTCTGCTGCAGAGAGTAACTAACTCGCTATTGTTAAAAAACCAAAATAACTTATAGGAATGTAAAAGATAACTCGGTATTGGACTATTGGGCTCTCTTTTATTCCTGCAAGATCGATTCATCATTAGCTGCAACTCTCTGTATTTCCTATCGACAATACCAGTTATAGGAAAATTGTGTATGCGCTTTCTTAATTTCGGGCTTTTTTTGTTATCTAGTGTTCATACCCCAAAATGGGGCAGTCCTAACCGTTTCTGGTTTGTAGACCTTATGACCACCTATCCAAGATATCGGGGGTAAGACGGTCTACATGTCACATCGCCACCACCTCCATCCATACCTTGTGGAAGATGGGATTGGGTAAAAGGTTGATTTTGAGTCCTCAAACTCTGTATTTAACTAATAAGTTCTTTCATTTTGAGTCCTCAACCTCAGTATTCAAGTCTCATTTTTCTGAATTACATGGTTTTCGAATGGTTAAAAAAATCAAAAAACAGTTGTCTTAACTTGCCACCACAATCAGTGTGTTTACAGTCGTGGATGTGTAAACCGTGGATGATAATGTTGGTAACAAACTGGATTCTAAGACAAGCTCCATTAGCAATGTGTACGTTGACCCGACAAGCATCAATTATCTTGAAACTGTTCCTGATAAGTTCTTGCTTCAATTGGATAACCATGTCACGTTATAAGACAATCCAGAGTGGAGCATCTTGGATGACAGCGTGTTGAAGGGTGCCAGGTCGTGGGCTAATTGGGTTATCATCTCTGGAGTCAGTCACTACGTAAAAGCGTCCATCACGGCCTCCAATGGCATTTCGGCCAAAACCAATCCCACAGTCAGCAAGGGGCTTGCGGTTGCGTCGCCAGTTTGGGTCACATCCAGCAGTCGTCAATAGGATTACCCGTACCACATGAGAAGTGCCCCAACTTTCTCCTTTATGTGCTGTTAAATCCACCTCGTAAGTCAATATGGTAAAATGAAAATTACAAAACAATCTGATGTTACTATTATCTTTAACCATGTGTTATTTCACACGATATCACCAAGTAATGTAGGACCAATTGCCATAACTATGTCCCGGTTGCCTTCTTATATAATGATCAAAACCAAACAGCCTTACCAGAAATTATCACATTAGAGCTCATGATAATTATTCAAATGAACCCAACTTTGTGCAGACCATGCCAAAGTACTGATTTGAGTCTTTAAAGGTCTCCATGCATCTGTTTACAAGGCTTTCAATTACAAAGATTCTAGTTAACAACTGAAATGCAAGGCCCGGTTCTGCCAAATATTGTTTCTAAACCAACACAAACCTGAAAGAGAAACAAGCTACACCCTCATACAGTTCGCTCTCACACATCCAAACGCTAAATATGTCTTCAGCAAATGCTATTAAAACTGAAAATGCATCAGTGAATGTATCTGTGGCCATTGATGAACCTACGCCTTCTCCATCTTGACCTAGTGAAGTATCATAAGTTCAGATCTCAGATAATGGCAACACGGACCCACTTTTAGGCATATCGATAGATGATTAAGATAAATTGTGTAATAGGATTGTACATGTTATAAACTAAATATAGGTCAGTTTCACTAAACGATGGACATGTTATAAATGACCAGGCGACCCCTTTACGATCTGAACCCACTTGAACTAACCCTGACCCGTCATGTTACTAATATTATCATACTGCTTTTTGGCACTATTCAAGTTAACTGTAGGGACATCAAGGATTGCTCTCACCATATACACCCCCTTACAGTTCACTCTCAGACTTCCAGACTCGCTTCATATACAATAATACAGGTATGTTCTTTAAAAGGGAGCATGCATTCTGACTATGATGATATGCAAACTTCCAGACTCCTAATTGTTTTCGCAAGATTAGTAATTAGTGCATTGTAACACCCGTAGTTTTATTTTAGTATTTCTAACTTCTATCTCGCGTAATTATGTCCCTAGTTTATAGAAAATACACCAGCCATTCATTCTCACATTCACGAAACAAAATCATAAATTCCTAGAGGGAGGAACAACGTTAGATCAGAATAAGAAGATCAACACACTGTAGCGTAGTCATCGTTTTAGTGATCACCATTAAATAGATAAATCAAGTTTATATGTATGCTTAATATTAGCAGCTAAGTCTTTCAATGGTTGAAAATCAAAGTTTAAAATAGTATATGAGATGTTTGATTTTGTGACATGGGTTTAAAGCAACAAAGAAAGAAAACAACATTCGTATGTCATTGTTATATTGTTTAGTTAAGAGTTAATGAGTAATTATTTTGGTAAAAAGAAAAAGTGGTAGTCGTTTGAAGTTTTGTAAAATGTCAACAAAAGAATAGATGGAAAGAGTGCTTGAAGACGTTAGTATGTTTATAGGCTGATAAGCAAATTTTAAATGATTTCAAACATGTAGCTGTTATGAGACTTCCATATGTGATCATGATTTATATTAGCAATCACAAATAGTAAGAACATAACAAATTAAATACTATAATTCATCATCATCATCATCATCATTAACCTGAACCGGTGATTCGTTGGAGTTACTAATCAGATAGTATCATTTATGGGTCAAACACATATCAATGCCTGATTCGATTCGCATAACATTATTCGATCAGCTACTGTGGACAAAGACTAGAGTCTGCTGGTCACTTATGGTGCACAGTGATGAATCAAATGCTATTTTTAACCACCAAAAGCCTCTAAACTTAAGATACCAGCTAATAAAACCTAAGACTAACCTAAGATCTACTTGTACACCAAAAACCTAACACCAAAACACTAAAAATAACCAACTGTGGACACACAAAGGGGTCTGCTGATCTTTAAAGCCTAACAGTGAGCTTCTATAGCTATTAAAGCCTACCAAAAGCTCTCAAAACCCAACTACCAGATAATGCACAAGTGTACTACCCTATATTCTAACAAATGGGCCAAAATCCAAACCACAACACTTGAAAACAAGGTCAAAAACCTTGCTGGTGCTATGGCAGACAGAAAGTTGGTGTCTGCTGGTTTAAATGGCTGACAATGGACTTCTATGGGCTCTACAAGCCACAAAAGTTATCAAACCCAAACTAACTTAAATTCTAATTGTGGACTAATATTAAAGCTTTATATCGAAAAAACAAGGTCACAAAAGACCCATGTAGTCACTGTATGGTGCCTTTTGCTGATGCAATTGGCACTACAGTGGGCTTTGGTAAACTTAAACCTTAACCAAATTGCACACAAGACCACCAATCACAGGCTTAAGCCCTAGACTACCTAAGAAGTATCGATTAACAAATTCACAAGCCAAAAAAAATCACACAAATCTCCTAAAATACCTACTGTGACAGAAAAAGGGGTTGTTTGCTGTAACAGTGGACAACAAAGGCACTATTGAACCACCAAAAGCCACAAAAACTAAAATACCAGATAATCTAGGGCTAATACTATCCCTAAGCTATTTGTAAACCAAAAATAAAGCTACAATACTCAAAAACCAACCCAAATCACCCTGCTGTTGGTTCTAGCAGACAAAATGTGCTTTGTTAAATAGTCGTATGATACTTCAATCGTAATGTCAGGGCATAACCCCATTGCATTGTTTATATAAAGTATTACTGGTTTATATGCTTTGTACTTGTCTATTAGCCCACCCAAAATAAAAGACCCTGCCCACCATGGGGTTTGAACCTATCGTCACATACTCAAGTGTGGCCACTTTCAAGGTTGTTTGCACCTAGCATGAATCCAGCTTTATATATGTAATAATTAGCAGTTGAATCCAACATGTGGGTAAATTCGAATGCACAAACTTGCTAATAAACTCGAATGCGTAAAGAACTCTAGCTAAATTTCAACTCATAGAGATTTTGATGTTGATGAAGTAGTGCATTTTGAGTCTCAAAAGTCAAAGCACAAATGTTCCATACATTTTGCCAAAAAAATGGACTTTCAGAAGTCAAAGCAAAACAGTTTCTACGTGTCACATCTTTTTACCTCTTGAAATGACAATGTCCCCATACGGTTTCTGCTGTTGTACGTTTATAAAATCTAAGAGTCGCCAAAACTGCAGGTTCCAAAATGTGAGTATTAGCACTATTTAGTATCAGGTCTGATAAAATAAACGTGCGGCCGTGTTCCTTTTGAATCCCCTTGCAATTTTGTTAATACATTTAGTAGGTCCTCGTTTGCGAAAATATGACTTCAATATATTCCCCAGATATAACTTATACTATCACATATCATAAGATGCAATTCACAAGAGCATGATTCAGTTTGATGATAACTTATTATGGGCTTATTGCAGTGTTGGTATACCATGAAATTTATGATTCCTAACGAAATATTAATGTGAAAATTCATATAGTTTCTCATGTTACCTGGCTTCATTATTCGTTTGATTTGATGGACAAATCGAGTTGTGTGTTTTTTGAAAAAATATGTAAGATATAACCATTTTGGCTATGATTCCTTGTTACAAAAATATACTAGATGTAGTAATTAAAAATATACAAATTGGAGGTATGTTGACACGATTACAACGAAAAAACCTTTTCTGTAGATGCTCACTAAAAGACCAACAATCGAAATATCTTGCTCCTACACTCTATTTTTAGACACTACTTATCAAAGCTCTAGTGAGATGCGACACTGAAAAAACAGTTATGATAGCTTGGTTCCAGTTTCATATGATATTGAATCTTACACCAGAAACAAACTCTAACAATTATTTAAAGATGAAACTGCACGTCTTCTTATGACCTCTGATAGGGTGTGAATCTAATTAATGATAGCAAAATGCTTCTTTCAGGCATAAAGCGTTGCTATGATGCTAGTGATGGAAATATAGTTCAATTGTCGAATCATAACATACTTTGTCGTCGCCACTCTCCTCTCTCTTCCTTTTATATCCTCGCATGCACGTGCCTTAGCTGTTGCTGCTGTCACCACCACCAGTGATCACCTGCACACAACGAGTTCAAAAGATATTATATACGCAGAAATCAAACTATCACAAGAAGAAAAATTACTAAAACATGGATCATCGCTGCGCGCCTGTCCTCTTGTTTATGAATTGTGCAATGGAACAAGATAACAAACTACGAAAAGATAAAGGTCTCTACGCAACTGTTTACATGGCTTTCAATTACAAAGATTATAGTTAACAACTGAAACAAGTGAAGCTGTACTGAAGCAAGGCCCGGTTCTGCCAAATACTGCTTCTAAACCAACACAAACCCGAAAGAGAAACAAGCTAATCCAGACACCCTCATATAGTTTGCTCTCACACTTCCATACGCTAAATATGTCGTCAGCAAATGCTATTAAAACTGAAAATGCATCAGTGAATGTATCTGTGGCCATTGATGAACCTATGGCTTCTCCAAGTGAAGTATCATAAGTTCAGATCTCAGATACGGACCCACTTTTAGGCATATCTATAGATGATTAAGATAAATTGTGTAATGGGATTGGACATGTAATAAACTAAACATAGGTCAGTGTGTGTTTAGTAGTTTCAGTAAACGATGGACATGTTATAAATGACCAGGCGACCCATCTACGACCTGAACCCACTTGAACTAACCCTGACCCGTCATGTTCCTAATATTATCATACTGCTTTTTGGCACTATTCAAGTTGGACATCAAGGATTGCTCTCGCCATATACAACCCCTTACAGTTCGCTCTCACACTTCCAGACTCGCTTCATATACAATAATACATGTATGTATGCATTCTGACTATGATGATGTGCAAACTTTATCATTTTGGTCCATGCTCTCACACTTCGAGACTCCTAATTGTTTTCGCAAGATTAGTAATTAGTGCATTGTAACACCCGTAGTTTTATTTATCGTATTTCTAACTTCTACCTCGCGTAATTATGTCCCTAGTTCATAGAAAATACACCAGCCATTCATTCTCACATTCACGAAACAAAATCATAAATTCCTAGAGGGAGGAACAACGTTAGCTAAGAAGATCAACACACTGTAGCGTAGTCATCGTTTTAGTGATCACCATTAAATAGATAAATCAAGTTATATGTATGCTTAATACATGTATAGTTGTCAAAAAATGATTGATACATGCTTATGGTTAATATTAGCAGCTAAGTCTTTTGATGGTTGAAAATCAAAGTTTAAAATAGTATATGAGATGTTATGGGTTTAAAGCAACAAAGAAAGAAAACAACTATCGTATGTCATTGTTATATTGTTTAGTTAAGAGTTAATGAGTAATTATTTTGGTAAAAAGAGAAAGTGGTAGTCGTTTGAAGTTTTGTAAAATGTCAACAAAAGAATAGATGGAAAGAGTGCTTGAAGACGTTAGTATGTTTATAGGCTGATAAGCAAGTTTTAAATGATTTGAAACATGTAGCTGTTATGAGACTTCCATATGTGATCATGATTTATATTAGCAATCACAAATAGTAAGAACATAATGAATTAAAAACTATAACTCACAAGAAGCTTGACATACAAAATGGGTTGACGCCAATGGTTCATCAGATTCATGAAATGCTTGTTCTTTAGGGTATTTATCTGATAAATATCACATTTTCTTAAAAGGCCAGTTAACTAGAATAAATATCACTCAAATTCTTTGTTTATTTTCATTTTGTTATAAGGCCAGTTAAATATCACTCAGTAGCTCAACGGTGAACCAGGGCAACCTACCGAAGCCTAGAGTGGGGTCAGCAGGCGCAAATATTTACGGAAAGCAAAACCAAAACAGGTTGAAGTTACCCTTTAAGCAGAGCAAATATTTACGGAAAGCAAGCATCAACATAAGCATCGCCTAATTACTACTTTTAGGTGAACAATTATCATAATCATTACCCTGAACCGGTGATTCATTGGTTGGAGTTACTAATCAGATAGTATCATTTATGGGTGAAACACATATGAATTTGATTCGCATAACATTATTATAGGAAATGACATACAAAGTCAAACAGAAACAACCCCTAACATCGCCTAAACAAAAATCAATCGCAATTCGCAAACAACACAGTAAGTCAAATAAGCAATCATAAGGAGCCCCAAATCATTTGCACTCCCCAACTGTCCTAAAAATACTAAAATTAAGCATTCACAAACATGACTTATATGATAATCAAATCCCAATTCCCAAACAGGAAAACGTTTGAAACAAGGAAAGAAGAGAAACCTTGTTTGCTGACGAAGGAGCATCGCATATTAGACGCATTCTCTCGAGAAAGAGCATATGTGCCTGTTTTAAGGTGTTTATCGGGTTGGCATTGCTAAAACACAATATAAGAAAAGTTAAGAAACAAATTTAGTTGAGACATGCATAAGATAGGTAACAAGGTGAGATGATAGATTATAAACCTTGAAATGCCCAAGTGATAGACACGATCAGCCTCCATGAACGCCTCATTCTCTTCCAAAAACAACGCGTATACCACATACAAGCACGCCTGAGTTTGACAAATCTTAACCTTTCGAATCTGTTCAAACTCGGCAGCGTGATCATCGCAAAATGCAAGCTACATCACAACATTTTAGGGGAAAGTTTCCCTAGGCATTCCAAAACGATATTCCTTGTAGCAAGAAGTTAGAAAATACTCACTCAGGTCTACGCAATTTCAAATTTCGTCCCATTTCCTTGTAAGAAATAACTTTTGAAGCTGCTACACGTGATGGTTAGTTGCTTCATCTGCCACCTTTTCTTTCTTACGAGAAGGAGCCACTGAATCTGAGTCAAGCTTTCTTATCACAAAATTCAACCTATCACACACACAGACACACATTAAAATTCCAGATGTGCAAAATAGGGTGTTTGGTTTAGCTAATTTGATTAGCTAATCTAAAAATAAGGTAATTGAAAGACGAATAAAAAAAAGTGAGGTTTAGCTAATTTGATGGGCTAATCTAAAAATAAGGTAATTGAAAGACGAATAAAAAAAAGTGCGCCAGATTATTCTTAAACTTGTTGACACACTGAGAAACAAGGTCTTGGTATAACCCTTGATTCTTATCCTTGGCGGCAGATTATTCTTAAAGTGCGCCAGATTATTCTTACTGTCAAAATAAAACTGAATTACATTAACACACAATTGAATTGAAATGATCTCTTGACATATATTTTCATTGTCTCCTTTATTTCATCTATTTCAATGTTTATCGTTGCTAAGAGAGACCATTCTTAAAAGTCTTAAAGACATATATTTTCATTACCAAGTTGAAATAAAGCAAGTTTTAAGAGAATAAGATCTTTACCAAAGTAGTATTCCGAAAACATCTGTTGCAACAACGAAGGCATAACGACATAACTGCCATGGCACACACCACACCCTCCTTTCTTTCCGAAAACTCATCAGCTGAAATATGTTTAGTTTTAATGGGGGAGATCTGATTGGTGTATCTAAATGATGGATGCTTTGTTTGACGGCTGTGAATTAGAGTTAGGGTTTTGAGAGGAGATATATGATGAGAGGTGGATTTATATATGGCTTTGTGAAACCCTAATTTTACATTCTAGAAACTATTGCCCTGTTTGTCCGATTCAAAATCAAACCGAACTAAAAAAACCGGAATCAAATTGGTAATCAAAACTAGGGCCGAGCATTTGGATCGTCGGACCGGAAAACCGGACCAGACCGACCCGAACCGGATCGAACAAATTCGGTCCGGTCCTCGGTCCAGGGTTTTGGACCATTTCGGTCCTCGGTTCGGTCTTACTAAAAACAGGTGAATTATGTTTAATAAGACCGGACCGAAGACCGAACCGGACCGACCCGGATTGGACCGGACCATTTCGGTCCAGTCTCGGTCCGGGGTTTTGGACCATTTCGGTTCTCGGTCCGGTCTGATCTTTGTCGGTCCGGTCTGGTCCGGACCTGTTGCTCAGCCCTAATCAAAACAAATCGAAATTGAATGAAGACCAAAATTGAAACGAAATCGAGAAAAAACAAAACAAATATATAGTGTATATTGGTTTTAACCCGAAACTGAATTAAACCGAACAAAACCGAAATAAATATGAAAAAACCATAATATATTTTGGTAGGGGAGTGGTTGACTACTTGACACCAAAAAAGTGACCAAGTGACGCCGCTGGTACTTTTTTATATATTTTTAAAAAAATTATTGTATCGATAAACTTTAGTAAATAAGAAAACATTTTATTGATAAAGAAAACATTACGATAACAAAACGTTACGTAAAAAACATAAAACGTAGACTAGTTAAACATTATAATTTATTCATTACGGTTGTTTAGATGCTCCATAAGATTTTGTCGACGTTGTTCCGCAGCTTCTCTCTAACGAGGTATGTATCTCTGCGTCTTTTTCGGACCCGATCTCGAACCTCTATCTTGTTGATTACACAAAGTTAGGTATTTTTCATATCTCTGATAACTCTGGGCGTGTCTCCACATCGCCTTGGAAGTACGGCTCGTAAAGATCATAAGTGTTACGAGTGTTTGGATTCATAGTGGTGTCTTTGAAAGAAAACTATGTATTGGTGAAGTAGAAAATATACTTGAAATGATATAAAAAAAAGAAAAAATAAAACTGAATTACATTAACACACGAATTTAATTCAATTCAATTGAAATGATTTAATTTAAAAAAAGGTTACTATACCCACCCTAGAAAAATTGGAAGAGGATATTCTGCTGCCATTTTTGGATATGGATATGATATGGCGGATGAACGGTGGATTCAGGCGATGGTGGCTGCTGGAATTGATGAAGGTGAAGAGAGGATTTCAAAATGGTGGCTAGGGTTTTTATGAGTTCAAACCCTAATGTTTTTTATTTATATTAAATAAAAATATGTTAAGTGGTTAATATTTAGGGGATGATTTTGTAAATATAACTAATAGTTTGGGACTCGTTTTCGATAGTTAACGGATGATTCAAAACACGAAATTTTCGTCATTGCGTTTCAAAAGGTTTTTCTTATGAAAATTAGCACTATTTACTTACAATCGTTTCGTAATATTTTATAAGTTTATCTAATATGTTGATTATTTATCGATTATCACGGATAATTATTGTTTTAAGAAAAACAGAATTTACTTTAATTATTCTCGATTTTAACATCCGTTATAAAAATGAAAATAATAAATAATTTAATAAATTCTTTTATCAGATATCTCTTAATAATTAAATATAAATTTCATTTGTATCGCGTTAGTTCTCAGATTTGCGTAGTATCTTCCAATTTACCAAATAAACTCTCGTTTTCAAATAATATAACTTTGATATCTCTCAGGAATGAATTTCGATTAATAAATAATATAAATTATCATTATTTAAAGTATAGAAAATTCCTGGTTGTCACTGTCTATCCGCGTTATTTGGAGTTTCGTCCTCGAAACTCGGTATTTGTTACCCAGTTAAAAGTGTCGAAACGGAGAAATACGAGGTTGTACCCCACTGTTAGGTCAAACATATTTAAGTTTGCTCACTTATAATCCTTCTCATATTTTAGAATTGTTTTTATCCACTTATGGTTGTTTAGGAAAGTCATGGGTAAAATTGGGATGTATATGAAGGATTCGATAGGTCAATCTAACAAAGCGGCCATCATTCATAGAACAATAGAAGGAAACAATTCGAAGCGAAAAATCTAGAAACTCGTCAACTCTTAAAAGTCGTTAAAGGTTCACCACAGCCAGCTCGGCTCATAATTATAGTCCACCGACAAAAAATACAGTTTAATAAAATACCACTTTTTCAGTTTTTTTCTCTAATTTTGTATATAATGATAATTTTACCTTTAACCAATTAATTTACAACTTTTTTAATATTTGTATTAAGTGAAAATGTTATGATAAACTTAATTTATATTATGAAACGTAAAAAGTAAATTTTTATCTATTTATTTACCCTCTGATACCTTCAACTATCATAACAATATGATACCGTTGGATTCAAAACATAATATAAACAATTTGATACAGTCAGTAGCATATAAACCCTACGTGAGTAACAAGAATTCAAAACACAATATGAATTGCATATGATGGATATGATATGACCTCGATGTCTAACAGTGTGACCCCTTACGCCCAACTACTTTCAATCGTATAAAATAATAACTATGACTTATGCACAACCCAACAAAGATGGCAATTTCATCATACGCTTATATACAAATTTTTATTCACGTTATACACAAATTTGTATACACGCATTTTATGCACGTTTTATACACATACGTTTATAACATGCTTATATAAAAATGTGTGTAAAAATATATGTATAATAAATGTGTGTATTAAAATGTGTATATAAAACATGTGTATAAAAACTTATGTATAAAAACATATATAGAAATGTGTATATAAAAATGTACAAAAAAGACGTGTATAAAAACGTGTGTACAAAAACGTATCTAAAAATGTATATAAAATGTGTGTATAAAACGTGTATATTAAATGTGTGTATAAAAACATGTGAACAAAAACAACAAAGTTTAGTAATTATGTGAACTAATTCGCAAAGTTTAGTACATATTTGTCCAATAACCTGATAAGTTTCTCACCTGGATAAAGGGCCACATAAGTAACCAGTTACGGGTAATCGAGGTAAACTAAATGAACATACTTTTGATGTTTAGTAACCTAAAAAGCAAAACTTTATAGTTCAGTAACCCAAAGTCTTAAAAATAAATTGGTAAATTTAGGTGAACAAAAAGTAAAAGTTGAGTAACTTAAACATCCCTTATAACTTCAAACCCTAAACTAATATAGAATTTCAATCTTAATTTTCTATTTATATTTAGAAGTAGGCAATTAAGTTAAAATAACCAAAAAAAATATAGAGTTAACTGCTTTTTTTATCCTCGTGGTTTGATCCATTCTTCACTCTTGGTCTATTTTTTCGAATAGTTTCGTCTTTTACCAAAAAACTATAAACGTTACTCACTTTTGGTCCATTTCTAACCATTCCGTCAAATTGGTCAGTCACGTGATCCACATGTGAGGGCATTATTGTCTTCCTATTATTAAGTGAGGGTATTAATGTCTTTTACTTTTTCCCGCTTATTAATCGTATCTCATACCCCAAAAGCCAAATACCCGATCATTTCCATACCTAAAAAACACACACCCATGTTCTATTCATTTGATTGCATAAAAAACAATCAACCCTAAAATGCTTATTAGTGAATGGTCCTTGAGACCTCTTGGGCGTCCGTTTGATCCCTATTCCACATTCAGTAAGTAACTCTTCAATTTTGGTTTAGTTAAAATTAGGCTTTTTTATTATTTGGGGTTTTTTTAGAAAATGTATGATTGATGATCAATTTATCTTAACCAATCTTTAATTTTATTGCAACAGGTCAACTCCCCACTATTTTCTCATTGGAGATACACCATGGTGGTGTGCTTAGTAGAAAACATAATCGGGTTTACAATAATGGGAATGTTAGTTGGTTTGATAAAATTGATTATGATGGTTTTTCTATAGTTAAAGTATTTCAACATGTTAGCTTGCTTAGGTTATAAAAATCATAAAATAAAGTTTTGGTATAGAGTCCCAAACAAGGACTTAGATAATGGTCGTGCTTCTTTAAGGAATGATAGTGATGTCTTGAAGTTTAATAGATATGTTAATAGGTTTAAACTGATGAGGTTGTATGTCCTACACCTAGTTGATGAACCTAAACCAATTGATGTAGAACAAAATGTAAGAGATGAATTGGACCCAAAATTTTGTGACTTAGACCCTTCTGATGTAGAACAAAATGAAAGTGTAGTTGAGGAGAATCCAAATGTAGGGGATGAGTTGGATCAAAATACAGTTGAACCTAGTTCGGACCATGTGGAGGGTAATGAACATAGCGATGAGAGTGAAGAGAGTGATGACAGTGATTTTGATATGGAATTAGAGGATATGATTAATGATGTTGAGGTAGACATGGATGAGTTTAGGAAGAACATTGATAAAAATGTTGAATGGGTGGGATGTAATGAATCCCCTATTGAAGACAATGATCCAGTACAAGTAGGATTGGAGGATGTATATTTGGAAGATTTTGATAGTGATAGTGACCTAAATGATGTTGAAAGCAGTAGGAATAAGGCTTTAAAAAAGTTAGCTAAACAACACAACCTGTGGATGGGTAGATTTATTCTGAAAATTTCTATTATGGATAAACCATTCCTAACAAAGATATGATAAAGAAGATGGTTACCAAGTTGGTTGTATCTACTAGGATACGGTTGAAGTTGAAGTTGATGTGGATGGTTACCAAGATGTGTGTGTGCTGCTGTTATGACACCTCAAGCAACTACTCCTGTGCCATCACAAGGTTCTGCAAGTGCTTCTGCTAGGCCACCAAGTGCACCTTTTGTCACTCAAAGATACACCAAAGGAATTGCGTCAAAGTTGTCCCCATCAAAGAAGAAGTGACTTGTCATTTGCTTTTAAGACTATGTTTATGTCATTTGGCATGTAAGACTTTGTTATTTGCTTTTTAGATTATGTTCTGTTATCTCTTTTGGCATGTAATAATTTGTTAAGACTATGTTTTGCTAAATCAGTTGCCATGCCAAAGTTGGGTTTCTTATTAGTTTAAATCTTTGAGTATTTGTCTGCAATAGCCATAAACATAACCAACAACTTTCAACTACCAAAATTACAGTAAAGACTGCAATTTCATTAACTTCATTACCATTACATGCAAAAGCAATAAAGTTTTTCATTACAACCATTACATCACTGACATAGATAGAAAACAAAGAAAAACGGCCAGCTAAACAATAACAAAATCTTCATTTTTCTTGTTTCAGCAAACATTTTGAGCAAGATCCACTTGTAGTTGATTATTTTAAGTCATTAGTTCAGGAATTATCACCACCTAAACCAGTTGCCATGCCAAATTCGAGTTTCTTATTAGTTTAGATCTTTGAGTATTTGTCTGCAATATCCATAAACACAACCAACAACTTTCAACTACCAAAATTACAGTAAAGACTGCAATTTCATTAACTTCATTACCAATACATGCAAAAGCAATAAAGTCTTTCATTACAACCATTACATCACTGACATAGATAGAAAACAAAGAAAAATGGCTAGCTAAACAATAACAAAATCTTCATTTTTTCTTGTTTCAGCAACACTTTGAGCAAGATCCACTTGTAGTTGATTATTTTAAGTCATTAATTCAGGAATTATCACATTCCTTCATCATACCAATCAATAAACCCGTGATTTGCACCCTTCTAATTACAAATTAGGTCAAATCGATTATTTATTGAAAACTCAAGCTAAATAGAAAATTGGGGCAAATCGACTTACCCTTGTAGAACAACAATAGATCGTCTTCCGGGGTTCTCTTGTGTCCATGAAGTACGCACCACTCCAATTGAGTTATGGTTTTAGGGTTCTTATAAGTGTGTGTGTGTGTGTGTGTGTTTATGTTAGATGTGTGTAGGGAATAGATGTGTGGAATAAATAGATAAAAGGAGAGTAAAATAAAAGAAGAATAAATAGAGTAAAATATTAAGAGAGAAAGACAACATTACCCCCCACGTGAAAGTCATGTGTAACGTCCAACGTTCCAATTTGACGGAATCATTAGAAATGGACAAAAAGTGAAGAACGTTTATAGCTTTTTGGTCAAGAATGAAATTATTTCAAAAAATGGACCAAAAGTGAAGAATAGACCAAACCACGAGGACCAAAAAGTAGTTAACTCAAATATATATATGTAAACAATAATTTTAGAGTGAAGTGCAAAGATCATCCTTATGGTATGTCGAAAAATCGAATTATATCATTCGTTAGTTTTTTGGACACCAACCATCCCTCCGTTAGTGAACGGTGCATCATACATCCCTCTGGACGGATGTCAAATGTTTTTATCGTTAAGAAATAACAAAGTCTAAAAGGGAGGGTATTATTGTCTTTTTTCAGGGATGTATGGCGAACCTTATCTTTTAAAAAAAATCGAATTCTTTTTTAATCTTCTTCGAAAAAAATAAAAATAAAATTCGAAAAAAAGTTTGTTTCAAAAAAAATTAATTTTTTCTTACAAATAATTTGTTTCGAAAAAAAGTTATTTTCGAAAAAAAGGTTTAATATTCTTCAAAGAATAAAAAAACATTTATTTCGAAAAAAAAATTATTTATTTAAAAAAAAGTGTTTTTTTAAATAATTTGTTTCAAAAAAAATTAATTTCGTAAAAAATAAAAAATATTTTTTTAAAATAAAAGACTAATATTTAAAAAAAAACAGATTAAACCTTTTTTTTAAATAATCTGTTTCGAATTTTTTTTTTTTAAAAAGTTTAATTTCTTTTCGAAACAAACTTTTTTAAAATTTTTTCTTTTTAAAAAAAAATGTTTTTATTTTTTTGAAAATATTTTTGGATATGGATATGATATGGTGGTTGTTGGAATTGATGAAGGTGAAGAGAGGATTTCAAAGATGGTGGCTAGGGTTTTTATGAGTTCAAACCCTAAAGTTTTTTATTTATATTAAAAAAATATGTTAAGTGGTTAATATTTTGGGGCTGATTTTGTAAATATAACTATAGTTAACGGATGATTCAAGACACGAAGTTTTCGTCATTGCTTCCCAAATGGTTTTCCATAAGTCGTCTTCCGTAAGTTGACGTTTCGAAAGTACGGGATGGAAGAATATAAATGTCGATAGGCGATAACGCGATCGCAAACGTATATGACGGGAGTTTTTGGCCAGGCAGTGGGAACCGCAACAGGAGGGCTACGGTGGCAGTTTTGGAATAGGAACCGTGAGCTAGCTCTCGGTGGTGTTTGTTTCGTGCAACCGAGACCTTAGGGTCTCGGTAGGCTATTGATTTCGGGGCTCGAGTAAACCGTAGGTAATAAAAAGACATGTGTTTGGTTTGTCTCGGCTTATTTAAAACTCGGGCTTATTAAAAGTAACTTATTATATAAATTGTATTGTTAATCACGACTTATTTAATTGGCTTATAAATAATACAATTTATTCAAATGGACATATTGTTAATATTAATCATTTATAACACATGAGGTTTTATTAGCTAATAATCAAGGTATAAAACATGATATATTATTAATTAATAATTAATTATAAATATAGTATATGGAAATAATTATTAAAATGGACTTATAAAAATAATTATTATAAATTACCATGGCTTATAATAATTAGCTTATTTAATATACATATTAAATCATGACTTACAAAACGAGCTTATTCGATTAACAAGATATTATTGCTTATGTATATTAAACGAGCTTATTACTATTTATGGAAACTTACTATTTATAGAAACTTATTATTTTTGGAAAGTTACTATATATGGAAACTTACTATTTTTGAAAAGTTACTATATATAGAAACCTGTTATTTTTGGAAAGTTACTAATTATAGAAATACCAAGTATAATAACACAAGAAACATGTAATACATTATTCAAGAACATATGAATGCATAATAATAAGAAATACAAGATAAAACATGAACAAGTAATTTATATATGAACAAGCAACTCATACACGTAATTTATCATACACGCCATTTCATCTTTTGCCATTTACTGGATATAAGGTACGGATATTCTGTCCTTCAGTAAGGACATCTTTTCTATGCATGCTTAGGATTCCCCGTTTGCTATGCCATCTGTTTTCCCCAGTTTTCAAATCATAAAAAAATTTCATTGTTTGCCATGTTATCATTTTAAATCACCTGAGCTATATATGCATGACCATGACTTACATGACCACCTAGTTATGGAGGTACCATAACCGTGACACATGACGCACCTGTGTCATGACTCTTTCGTGACGATAGTGATTTCTCGCGGCGTCCCTCCATGTTCACTTTTGGCCATTATTATTATTATTATGATTATTTTTATTATAAACATCACTTCATTATTATTATTATTATTATTATTATTATTATTATTATTATTATTATTATTATTATTATTATTATTATTATTATATGGGCGTATGGGTGCAACCTAGTTTCAGGTTGACATGTATAGGGTGATTGGTTTAGTGTGTGCTCTACACTCCATCACATTGAGGTTGATCCCTCCATCCAGACTTATATTATTAGAGGTCACCCCTCTAATTGCATGACGAGGTCACCCTCTATGTATTCATGCATGTTGGGAATATGTTATGACTTATATGAGCTCGTGGGCATTTAATTATATTACATGCATAAACTTAAGACTTTTCAAAATATTCCTTTTGTTTATAAATCATCTTCCAGGTTTTCCAGGACATACACATATTCCGCTGAATTTCATATATTTTACTTATATTTCAGTTATTATTATCATGTCATTATATCCGTTCACTGAGCGTATTGCGCAACCGTATTTTCTTTCCATGTCCCATACGGCAGGTACCCTAGGACAAACTTGATCATTTGAGAGTACGTGCATAGGATGGAGGCTACCTTAGACTTCTTTCCTTTTTGCATTTTAAATACTTATGCTTGGTTGATCAATGTTTAATCCTTTTCTACATTCTTTACTTTATGCAAGTTTGAGCTTATGTTTGGGGCCGATGTCTGATTCTGGCTTTCATATTATGCTTTGATGACACGCCATAATTATGACATAACGGACACCTTGTCAAAGTGAGTCGTTACTAAAGCTATGTGAAGAAAATCTTGCAAAGGTTCAACATGCAAGATTGTAAGCCAATATCCACCCCGTTTCCTACTAATGTCAAGTTATCCTCCAAGATGAGTCCTAACAGTGAAGAAGAGAGGATTAAGATGTCTCGAGTACCGTATGCATCAGCAGTGGGAAGTTTAATGTTCGCAATGATATGTACAAGACCAGACATTCCCATGCAATGGGAGTAGTGAGTCGGTACATGGCGGAACCTGGTAGAGGGCATTGAGAAGCTGTAAGAGGATCCTTAGATATCTTAAAGGAACCTCGGATGTTGCATTATGTTTTGAGGAATTGGATCTTATTGTCAAAGGATTTTTTTAAAAAAATATGTTAAGTGGTTAATAGTTAGGGGCTGATTTTGTAAATATAACTAATAGTTCGGGACTTGTTTTCGATAGTTAACGGATGATTCAAGACACAAAATTTTCTCATTGCGTTCGAAATGGTTTTCCATAAGTCGTCTTCCATAAGTTGACGTTTCGAAAGTACGGGATGGAAGAATATAAATGTCGATAGGCGATAACGCGATCGCAGACGTATATCAAAAAATGGAAACTAACAGTTATAAGTAGGATAATTATATAATACTCGGTTATAAGTAAGCAATTATTCAATCACACAAATCTTTCCCATCCTCGAGGAAGACTCATCAAAACTCTAAGTTGAGTAAAACTTATCATAACCCAACCTCGCAACTCACTCACAAAGAATAGACGCGGGTTTGTTATGAATTATTACACATCTCAACCTTTCGATGACTCAGATCGACTCTGAGTAGACATCACATTCTACATTTTCACGTAAGACTACGAGTCTATATTTCGTCTAACTATCGGCCAATCAAATTTTTTTTTGTTATAATACACAAAAGGAGCACGCGGATGTAAAATCATCATTCTAAGGTAATTTACAAAAATGTTGTAAAGAGTTGGCATAACAATCTAACTTGAGCCCGAATCATTAACAACCAAAATGATACTTATATTTTGATTAAGATAAAAGTCGAATCACAAACTAAATATAACATCAACAATTAAAATTTATAAAACGTAAAAATCATCTAATGCCATGAAGCTTAACACTAAACTGGTAAAGTAACTCACGACTAATCATTAACCCAAAATTCACATGATGTCTCTTGGTGTGATTATGAAAAGATCTACGGGACCATTAGGTAACTCACAATGCCCAATGAATGTTCTAGTGTTCATATATAGAAGTATATTATATGTCTGAGTACACTAATCAAGCAATCGAACTCATGTAAACAAGTAATCACATGGCAGACAACAAAGCAATATCGAACATGTATTGTAAATATTCATATAACGACGGAATGAGTATGATGTGATTAATGTTACTACTAAATAAAACTGAGAGTCGGTCATAGTCTAGAGTTACTAATGCAACCTAGTTCTCTATAACCAAGGCTCTAATACCAATCTGTCACACCCCCAAATTCACTGAAGTGGAATACTTGCTTTGCGGACGCGTGGCTTCATGAGTATTCGAGAACCTGATCCGAGAACGACCTATACATGCCAAAAACCACAAAGAAGACTCCAAATAATCCACATAGTCAAGTACCTTAAATACATGCTTAAAAATGTCAACATAAAGTTGGTGAGTTCATAAGTTTTGTTTTAAGGTGTTTATGAAAACATATAGTTTATATCGATCACTGCACCTTGTAGTAAAAATCATAGTTTCTTATTAAAATGCTTTTCTTGATGAAAACAAACTTTGTTACTTATAACAGATTTTATGATAAAAAAACATTGTTCATTGATAATAACATAGATTAATGATAAAGACAATGTTTACGGATAAAAACATAGTTTATTTATATAAGCAGAGTTTACTGATAATAATAGATGTTCTCGTTAATAATTGAATTCCCTGATAATAAAAGATATTATCGTTAACAAATAAGATTCTTGATAATAAAAGAAGTGTTTGATGAACCACAAGATTTTCCAACCATTTGTGACAATTTAACAAATACAAATTCATAAAAAAAATCCTTTATTATTGTCTAAGTTCATGACACCGAAGCGTTAACAACACTGGTAGTATAATCATATAATGTAGCCCCTACGGATGCCTAACCCAGACATCCGTCCTTAGACTCAAATGAAATTGTGCCCGCTTGTCCTCTCTTGGACCAAGCCGGACATAGGCGTCGACCCCAATAGATCTATCCATAACATTCGCGCTTACACAACGTAATTAACGGTTCATGATAATGGGCCAAAGTAATTGGGTTAAAGCGGGACTTAGACCAATACATAAACGAGTATATGTACTTGTGTTCATGCTTGCAACCATTGTCTATACCCGAGAACCATTGAAAAGCAGTTAAAGTTTTGGGCTACGAAACCCACAATAGAAATTTTAGTATCAACATTCATAAGTATAACAATTAATGGAGTTGACCACTCTGCATGTAACAATTAAACCAGTTTATGATCAACCAAGCAAATTATAATTAGTCTGTGACCAAACATGTACCTTCCCCGAAATGATTATAAAACCCATATAAATCAATTTAAAACAAGAAGATGGGGTATGAACTCACCTCGACGTTGCAGAGCAATCAGCAAAAAAAAAACGTTAAGAGCAGCGTAAACGTAACGGCTTGATACTATAAGTCACGATCTATCTTGATGGCTAATCCCCATTAATTCATATGAATGCATCTAATCTCCCCAAATGAATAGTTTTGTCAATACCACCGGTTGATAAACGGTTTAAATCCCATGTCGTATTTGATCAATAATCGGTTAAGTAGGATGAAGCGAAAGATATCACCAAGTATGTAATATATATATACCTAATATATATATTGCATACGAAGGAATGGAACATGTATATAATTCATACCTTGAATTATATAACAAGGACAACAACGCACGAACATGTATATAATTCGCGTTTAACTTAAAGTTTTGGATCTTGTAAAAAACCAATTTTAAAAGTATTAAGTAAGGTAAATGGATCATTGCTATAACACCCCACTTTGATAAGTGGACTGTTACATGATAATTATGGCGTATCATCAAAGCATGCAAGGTAATATGTCTTAAAAACATAAATGACCATAAAGGAAAACCGGAAACAAACATTAGCTCCCAAACATAAGTGTAGAAACTAGAAGGGGGGGGGGGGGGGGGGGTTGAATAGTTTCTCTTCGGTTTATGTCCTAATTAAAGTTCTTTTCAATTAGGTTTGTCTCAAAACTACCTTTTACTTGAAATCTAGTTGCATAATGACTAAGTTCAATTCTAATGCATTAACAATGATAAATATTTGTTGTATGTGATGTAATAATGAACGTATGTAAAGAGTAAGGAAAGAAGCAACCTAATAAGAAGACATCAAAATTTATAGTGGTTCGGCAACGAAGTTCTATCTTCGTTCCTACTCCACTCCTCGAGTACACCTTACTCGAGATTTCCACTATATCCACAAGCTCCCTTCTTGGCGTAGAAAACCTTACAACGTCGCTTACATTATTTTCCGACACTAAGCTAAATTTCGAGACCTAATCTTAGCTAGCACCAATCTACACAACGTCGCCTACTTTACCATTTTATGACACAAGGCTAGATGTTGAGTTCTAATCAAAAGCTATAATTAATCTTCACAACGTTGCCTACTTCATCATTTTCTGACACAAGGCTAGATGTCGAGTTCTAATCGAAAGATAGAACCAATTTTCACGACTCTTCACTTTGAAGCTAAGTGAGAGCTTTACAAGACACAACCGCACATCACTTTATAGTTTAGTGAGAACTAACAAGACACAACCACACATCACTTTATAGTTTAGTGAGAACTAACAAGATACAACTCTTACAACTCAATAACACATATCCAGGTATACACATGTAAGTTGGATCTACACAACAAAAATCCAAGTATATACATATAAAATGGATTTACACAAGACTAATCCAAGTATTCACTAATACATAGGATTAACACAACTAATCCAAGCATACACAAATACATTAGATCTACACAAGACACAAATAAAAAAAATGATGAACATGACTAGATCTTTAGAAGAGGATGATCTTCATCAAGGCTTCATCTTTAATCACATCACAAGTGTGTGAGTGATCTTCTCTTTGGATAAGGTAAAGAAAGAGATCAAGGGGATAATCACAAGTAAACATACTTAACATATTAAATGATCATTTATAAATGATTAGGAATTAGAAAAGAGAAAGAAAAAAGCTTAAATGGTCGAAATGTCATGAAACAAAATGCGAAAAAAATAAGCTCAAAAGCCCGAACCGTTGAGGCATTACAAGTCCTATTACTCCTTTACCTTAAACATTAACACTCAAGGTGGATTTATATATTTTTAAGCATGTTTGCTATAACTTCTTATATCAAATATCCTAATTTTTGATGGGCTTATTTTACAGAATTGAAATTTAATTTGGAATAAGCTCATAAGCTCATACGCTAGAAAAATGAAGATATGAAAATACAAGCAGAGTCAGAAAAAACAGTCTACCTAGTACACTCATTTAAAACATCATCATATATGTGTCTTTGTTTTATGTTCAGGGCTTCAGTCAGTGTTTGTTTGGACTTACACGTTGGTTTAAGACATTACTATATTTTATTTTTATGTTAGCGTGTTGCGGCGGTGGATGTCATATAACATAGTTTTTAAGAAACAATATATTAATTTTATGTTTCTCTTACAAAGACATATTAATAACGATAGTTTAAGGTTTAGGTAACTATATTTAATTGGTTAGCCAAAACTTACGATCACTCTGATTTTCGATTGAAACATTGGTCTGGTTTGGTTTTTCAAAACTATATACATCATTTTAGGTAAATAACATATGTATAATTTTGTAGATGTAAGTTTTTAATTGTTGTAAATGTGAACAATTAAGAAATGAGGTTTATCAATTAATATTATTTTCAAATGTGTATAAATTATTATGTATTACTCCCTACGTCTCAAAATTATTGTCCACCGACAAAAAACACACAGTTTAAGAAAAGTACAACCTTTACGGCTTTCTATCTCTTACTTTTTGTATAAAGACAGTTTTACCTTTAACCAATCAATTTAAAACCTTTTTAAAGTTTGTAATTAAAATTTCTACTAAGGGTAATGTAGTAATCTCGATCTAAACTTCATATTTATTTTTAGAAGTAGACAATTAATTTGGGGCAACCAAAAAAGAAAAGTGGACTATAATTTTGAGACGGAGGTAGTAATTAGTTTTAATATGAGTAGTAATTTATGTTTGTATTAATGAGTGTTATAAATTTCTATTGTAACTTTTTAGACTTCTTTTCATCGTACATTATGCATTAATATATATAAGTTAAATTTTCAAGTATACTATTATTAGTAAGGTTAAATATATTATATATAGTATAGATACATTTTTATTTTTTTAAGACACGTGAGTTTATATTAACTTAAAAGTCTAAAACTAAAACTTATGAAATATTCTTTCCATACTAAAAGTAAAGAAACAGTTTTAAAAAGTAATTTATTAGTGTTTTTTTTTTGATAGAATGACAATTTTACTTTTTAACTAATTAAATAAAATTTATTTAAATTTTGCAATAATAATTTTAAACAAAAATAATATATCAATCTTTATTAAATTTTTCTATCCATTTTTTAATAGTAAATATTTAATTTAAGAAATTTAAAAAAATATAAACAATAAAGAAAGTATAAAAATAAATCAAATAAGCTTGCACAGAAAAGGACAAAGGTTAATTTGTCATTTCAGATCTGTTGAGGACTGTATTTGCAGTTCAAAATTCGGAATAGAGATGTTGACTATACTTACGAAATGACGAGGACCAAACATATATTTCGGTCATGGACCAAAAATGCTATTTACTCTTTGTAGACCCCATTTAAATTTGTTTTATTATTGAGTAAATTGATAAATTTATAGTAGTTGTGGTTTGGTTAATTGCATACTTTCTTAAAGGAGACCTATTAGCGTGTAATTATCGTTTGTGGTACATGTTAGAATTGTAGAACCGTAAAAATGAGGCGAGTATAAGAACGGCTAGGCCCAAAGACTCATGTCAACGAAAATGTAAGTGTCACGTAAGATTCACACGGGAATTTTTTTTGGCACCTCATTTTGTGAGTATGGTAAGCAAAAGAAAATCTTGTGTCAAATGATAAAAAGTGGTACTAGATGTTTACATATACTCTACTTTTTATTAAAAGAAAAAAAAAGCTAAAACATAGCTTGGAGTGAGCTGTTAAGTTTGGCGTCACGAACTGGTGTGGTAAGCCAAATAACTTTCGTGCCAAAAGCTTAACAATCCATATAGCAGTCACCGTATCTCACTCTCTTAATTTAATAATAAATGATATATTTAAATTAAAAATTTACACATCTATACTATCTATACTACTACTTTATAAGACATTTACACTATTTTTAAATAAATAAGTCTTAAAATATTAAGCCTTAAACATTTCTTTATTAAGAAAGTAAAAATGACCAATTGACCAATTAAATTAAAAATCTTCACTCTCAAATCAATAGCTTTACATACAAAAAATTAAAACTAACATCATAAAATTTAAACGTCATTACATCTCTAAACTTGTGACGGTCCTACAATATTAATGTACCTCTTGTAACGACCCATTTAAATTTGTAACGGCCCATTTCTACATTAATCCTTGTAACACCCACAAAATCTAAAAATATATATAAACCACACAAAACCAAAAAACTATCATACTCTATCATTTTTCTCTTTAAAAATAAAAAAATACACCTGTGGCATCACAAGCCTGAAGCCTCTATCTCTCACTTTTAAGTTTCAGCATAAACCACCACTGCTACCACCATAAAATCTATTACCACGACCCCATGCGTTTCACCGTTTATTAATGGTCTGATTTGTTTGGCTGGTTACGGTTTTTAGTGTTTTTCGGTGAGTTTGGTGGTTTTGGGCATGTTAGCGGCTTTCGTGTGTTTTTTCGTGTGTAGATTTTGTTGATATGTAAATCCTACTTATGTTTTAGAGAGAGAAAGAGATAGAGAGATGGTTGATTTCACACAATTCTAGAGAGAGAAAAATGAAGTTTACTATGTGTAAAATGAAGAACCACTACCCTCTCCATCAATGGAGAGGGTTTATATACCCAAGCCCTTGACATGGGCTTGGGCTTACATTTGGGCCGACCTACACATGTTGTAGGCTAGGCTTGGGTTTGTTTGTTAAATAAAGATAAGTAACTAAACTATGAGCTATTACATGGACTATCGTTGGAGTGACCGATCCTTCTTAATACGTAAAACGTATTTCCAACAATCTCCCCCTAAGGGAGGTCACTCTAATCAAGGGCATTACCTAAGTTACAATAATAAGATAAACCTAGCATATTATGATTGTCTTGAGCTCGTAGTCTTCGTCTTTCTTTTCTTTTTCTTTTCAGGTGAACATGCTGATGTGATCATTGACATCAATCTTGAGCATTAATCTCTTTCCTTGATCTTGTGCATCCATCACTTGTGATCTTCGCCTCTTCGTGACCTCACGTCCCACATACTTATACCTTAGTAATTCTTGAAAGCTTCAGAGTTCGATACATCGGAAGACTGAACTTTTAGGCTTTCTTGAATTAGATGAGGTATTAAGTGCATAAAGTATAAGCATGCGGGGACGACGTCTTCTTGGATCCCGCAACGCCACCGTCTTCAAATGCCGCAACATAAGTAGACACGAACGAAATGGCTTTGAACATTTTATTCTAATTCGGTAGCATTTTACCTCCAGTCGGTGAAGACCGTTGGACGATATAAAATATCGTACTTGTGGCAGGTAGATTTAATTAAAAATCTCCTTGACAAGATTTCGCGGGTAAACCCGTTCTCTTTACTCGACCGTCCAAAGCTGACCGCGAACGTAAAGAGTGAATCATTTGGATAAAATTATCCGCATGATTGAAGCCGTCAATTCTGATTCCTGGAACAAGTTTAATTCATTAAAGAATCGCACCATCATTGCTTTCCAGTTGTCACGAGCTTGATTCATATTGAATTTTGCAAGTTACCTACCAAGTGCTGTTTGAGGTTAACACTAGAAGGATTTCCACTCATCACTGTGAACACTAAGGTATCACTCTGAGTGTTCTGGCAAGATCACTAAGATATTGCATAGAGGCCTGGAACGTGTTTAAGTTCAGCTAAGAATTAAACCACTGTTGCTTTCCAGTTATCACAAGTTTGATTCATAAAGAATCGCACAAGTCACCTACCATGAGCTTTTTGATATTCGCTCAAGAAGGATTTCCATCTTCATTGGAAATACTTTCGTATTACTCGGATGTTCAGGCAAGATCATGAAGATTTTGCGTAGGACTCTTAATATCTTTCTTACTTTTCACAGTGTGTGAAGAAGCAAGGAATTATGAAAGTGTGTCCTAATGAGATATTTGATGATCTCAAATGGCTCTAGACTCGATCGTGCACTTTGGATTTTAGTGATCGGAGGCTGGAGAGGAGTGCCACCTTTTCAATACCAATTTATTCGGAGTGAATAAATCAATAGATAATGCGTTGTCTCCGTGTGATTAAAACAAATATCTTTTAAGAGATATTTGAGTTAGCTGGGATGGGTTGTGCATTGCATCACTGGGTCCATGATGTCTATCTTCAATATCAAGAATCATTAAAAATGATCTCAATAGCATATTTATTGACCCGATTTCTGCCTAAAGTTGTAAGGAGGGCTTCTTTCTTTACACCCTTTATCTTTACAATTCTTTTTCATTCTTCAACCCCTTCAATGCTTACCAATACGTCATAACTAGCACCTTGTTGTGATTGTTCCAGTGCTAACTTAAGTACTTGGTCGGCATTCAGCTACATTCACAATCTTTTCTCCAACTTTCCCAAGGACTACTATTTCTAGCTATGGAATGTCCTTGGGAAGATTCCTCCGGTTCTGGAAGAATCATAGGACTTAACCTATCCTACCATCCTTATGTCACCACAATCTTCATCGTCGTGAAATAAATGGGTTGTGGGTAAGTATAAATCACCATGAAATCCATTTTTGATGTGCAAATCCGTTTTGCTCCCGCTTAACATATGCCACGATATTCGAAAACATTTCGCATATGTCGGGATAAGCCAGCACATTAAGTCAAACCATTTGTGATAATTTCCCATATTAAATCACATTTTCTCCCCCATATTAAAAATATTAACCCAATCGATGTTTTTAATATCAATTGATTTAATGAAGTTTTAACAAAGGTTTTGAGAAGAAAAATGCAAGTCCGTTTTATCTTCATGATACCAAATGTATAAGATATGATACCGATTTGTAACATGATCACATATTCACCATATTAGAAAAAAATTGACGAGGTTGGACCTGATTGATGAGAACATCATATGATAAGATCAAATGGTTCTTGTCGGCATATGTTGGTCGCCTCGTCACTACTGAAGTCATCTCTTGACACCACGTGTACGATTGGTATGGTTTTCTTGACACCAATTAGTGAACTTGGCACGTTCGGCATCGAAGATTCTGAATGCTTGACAACTGCTCCCCCTCAATTGTTGACCCGTGTTCTATTGAAAGAGCTGTAGTCGCCGTTTGAGTAGTCGCATCGTCGAGTATGTAGATACCAATAGATAGCTATGGTTGTAGAGATGATAGCTTCATAAAAACAAGACTTCTCTTGTTTTAACAAATAAATGCACTGAAACGTACATTTATTTGTGTTAGACCAAGTTATAAAGTAAACTTGATCCCTTACAAGGTTTTAAAGTAAACCTTGCCCGAGAAAATTAATTCCCGTTGAGAGCCAAAGCTTTCATAAGAAATACTTGACTTTAATGTGAAAATCGGGTTGCAGTCTGAAATAACTACAAGCCATTTAGGCATGTTTTATGAAATATTTACAACTTTTGTACGAACTCTATTTATGGCGCCGTGTCGACATTAATCAACATTTCCAAGGTCGTAAATATTATCGTACCAAAAAACATGCCTTTGAAAAAATAAAGTAAAAATATTTTTGGAATTTTCTGAATTTTTCAATTTTTATGGTTTTTATATGATTTTATATTTTGGTATTTTGCTTTTGTGGATAAAAATATAAACAGTATATACAAATGATCACCAAGGATACGGAGAATAGTTTACCACCACTATTCTTTCGCTTCATCTGCTAGTTCCTTAAGAGTCTCAGGCGAGAAGGTTCTCATTCCTAGCTTGTCGGCCAAAAATTCAATTCGAACGCGATCTAAAGCCTTCGTGAAAATATCCGCTAGTTGATACTCAGATTGGACAAAGTAAAGCTCTATTACTCCATTTTCCACTTGGTCCTTGATGAAGTGGTAGCGAATGTCAATGTGCTTCGACCGGGAGAATTGAACGTTGTTGCAGCATAAAGCAATTGCACTCTTGTTGTCACAGTACATCGGAATCTTGTTGAAACCTAGACCATAGTCGGTTAATTGCGATCTCATCCAAAGAATTTGAGCACAGCAACCAGACATAGCTATGTATTCTGCTTCCGTACTTGAAATTGCAGCGCTTTTCTGCCTTTTCGATGCCCAACTGATTAGTCGATCTCCTAGTAGTTGCAAAGTTCCACTCGTGCTACGCCTTGTATCTTGACAACCCGCGTGATCTGCATCTGCATATGCCATAAGTTGAATCGAAGAGTCCTTTGAATACCAAAGTCCCCGATTAATGGTTCCTTTAAGATATCGAAAGATCCGTTTCATAGTAGCCAAGTGTAACTCAGTAGGTCAAGTTTGATACCGAGCACACATACATATGGCAAACTGAAGATCAGGTCGACTAGCTGTGATATACAGAAGGGTACCGATCATTCCACGATAAAGTGTCGGATCAACGGCAACTCCATGTGGATCTGCATCAAGCTTAGTTCGTTCCACCATTGGAGTATCCACGGGGTCGCAAGATTCCATTTTATACTTCTTAAGCGATTCAAGGGCATACTTGGATTGATTGATAAAGATGCCTCTGGGACTCTGAGATATCTGAAGACCTAAGAAGAACGATACCTTTCCCATCATTGAAATCTTAAACTTAGAAGACATGAGTGTCCCAAATTAAGGTTTGGGTCGAGGCTGCAAATATAATATCATCAACATATATTTGTACCATAATCATATCTTTACCTCGTTTCTGAATGAACAGCGTGGGATCCACCTTGCCTTTAGCGAAGACTTGCGTAATGAGGAATTGTGACAATAGATCATACCATGCGCGAGGAGCTTGCTTCAACCCATAGAGAGCCTTCTTAATCTTGTACACATGATTAGGATAATTAGGATTCACAAAACCATCCGGTTGTTGAACATAGACCTCTTCCTTGATTTCACCATTAAGAAATGCCGTCTTCACATCCATCTGATAGACGATTATATTCATGTGGGTTGCATAAGCGAGGAATAGTCTAATAGCTTCCAAACGGGCAACATGTACAAAGGATTCCATAAAGTCGATGCCCAATAATTGCTTGTATCCACGAGCTACTAGTCGAGCTTTGTTCTTCAATATTCCGCCTAACTCATCGAGTTTCACCTTGTAAACCCATTTCAAAGTGAGTAACTGCACTTGATCCGGGCATGGGACAAGTTCCCATACTTCAAGACGTATAAATTCATTAAGTTCTTCTTGCATAGCTTCTATCCAACAGGATTGAGTAAAAGCTTCTTGCAATGTCTTAGGTTCAACTTCAGTGAGGATAGCATCAAAATGACAAAACATTGCATTTTCTTGTAGCTGACTTCGTGTGGATATCGGACGATTAGGGTCACCAATAATAGAATCTATAGGGTGATCCTTTGTCCATTTGCTGTCATGTTCACGAATCCGTGGATTGGAGTAAACTGTAGTAGGAGCTTCCTCTGAGGTGGACGACCCAGCTTGATTAGGGTCGGGAATATGTACACCAAAGAATGGAAGTTCACACATTTGAGCGAATTCCAAATCGTGATCATCATCATCCTCTTCATCATCAATAGGCATGACATGGGTAGTTGAAACATGTGTTGGTTGAGAATTACTCGTTGAAGGTATATCTTGACCAATTGTAGGTGCAAACGTATCAGATTGTGCTTCGGTTGTTGGAGCGACAACTTCGGTTACCGGAGCTATTTCCTCAGGTTCTGGAGCAGCAATACCTGGAGGAGTAAAGAATTCATCAAAGAATGGTTGAAACAACGTATCCCATTCATTCCTAGAAGGTGGTCTAAATGATGATGAAGTAGGGTTGTTTGGGACAAGACCAGAACTAATGTTACTGGGTCCCATTTCATGAAGTGCGGGTTCAGAGCTGCTTTGCTCAGAAGCCATTGCTGTCAGCTCATCAAAATCAACATTCATAGTTTCGAGGATCTTACGAGACTTACGATTGTAGATTCGGTATGCCTTCTTTACGGGTGCGTAACCAATGAAAATGCCAATATCAGCCTTTGGTTGAAGTTTTCCCAAATTGTCACCATCATTATTTGGATAGCAAAGAGAACCAAATACATGAAGATATGATAAATCTGGTACTTTTCCATGGAGAAGCTCATAAGGTGTTTTACCATGGCGTTTACGAATTAGTGACCGGTTTTGGGTGTATACTGCTGTAGATACTGCTTCTGCCCATAAAAAAATGGAGCCTTTGCGTAAATTAACATCGTTCGAGCAGCTTCCATAAGTGTGCGATTTCGCCTTTCAACGACACCGTTTTGTTGTGGAGTGCGTGCAACGGATGTTTCATGAGATATGCCAACTTCTTCATAATAATCACGCAAGATTTGATTCACAAATTCGGTTCCATTATCTGTACGAATGCGTCGGACAGTAGTGTTGAGACGCACTTGAATCATCTTGAGAAATCCGATGATGAATTTAGGTGCCTCATTTTTTGTTGTAAGAAATTTCACCCATGTAAACCGAGGTAATCATCGGCAATGACGAGGATGTACTTTTTACCACTAAGACTTTCAACACGCATTGGCCCAAAAAGATCCATATGCAACAGATAAAGTTTCTCTTGGTTGGTGTCTTCAGTCTTGGGTCTGTATGATTTCTTAGTGCTTTTCCCCATTGTACACGCGGAACACATATGATCCTTGTGAAATGAAAGGTTAGGAAGACCACGAACAAGTTCGTTTTTCGCCAAATGATTTATAGCGTCAAAGTTAAGATGAGATAACCGTCAATGCCATAACCATGACTTAGTCTTTGATGCTTTGGAGACAAGACATATGGGAGAAGCGGCCATCATGTCTTGTAGAGACAAAGAATACAAATTGTTCCCTCGAGTACCTTTCAATAAATCAACCCCTTCCAAATTACGAATGAAGCAGGTATGCTCTCGAAAAGCAACTTCTAGGTTTGCATCACAAAATTGTCCCACAGAAAATAAGTTGTGACCGAGACCTTCCACATAATACACTCTTGAAATTATAACATTCCCAATATGATATTCACCATAACCCATTATCTTTGCAATATGATCATTTCCAAATCGAACCGTACCAAGAAACTTGTTGACGAAATTTCTGAGCTGAGAGCGATCTCCGGTCATATGCTTGGAGCAACCAGAGTCCAAATACCAGAGAACAATTTGGACCACATGTTTTCAATAACAACAGTAGACAATGCATTAGAAACTATTGGTTCTAGAGTGTTAGCAGATACAGATAATATTATCAGAATTGCTAACATTTGTGTGACTCTTAGATTTCCTGCGTTTTCTAATGTGAGTTTTAGCACTAACAGGTTTTACTGTTCCAACTTTCTTAGGTTTTGGATTGTTCGCGGGTACTATAGTGGGAGTAGACCTATTTAAAGGGCACTTGGTTCCTACAGTAGTGTCGGTGTTCCTAGTTAAAGGACACGCTTGTGTTTTGGTAGCCTTGGTACTCCTTGTTAAAGGGCTCGCCTTCTTCGCTTTAGTGGGAGTGATCCTAGTTAAAGGGCACATATTTCCTACTATAGTGAAAGTTCTACCAGTGGGGCGCCACAACCAACTAACTTGGGTTAACACTTTCCCAGTCGGTTTCCATTCTAATCCATTTTTCTGGGCATACATCTCATTCACATGGTCAATAAGGCAAGAATCATGACGACTAGAAAACATACATTCATTGCAATTCCAATATTTCAAATTAGAATTCACACTAGGCTTAGAACGCTGCATAACCGCAGAGCCTTTAGGTTTAGCTACATGATTCTTTTTATTCAAAACAGAAATAACATTCCTAGGATGGGCTTCTACTTTCTTCTTCACTTGACTACTAGATGGGGGCAAGATCCTATATTTCTTCTTGTTTCTTTTAAGCTTAGATCTTTGAGCCTTAGTAGTGGTGCTTACTCCTGTAGAAGGCAACATAGGAATATTAGAAGCTGGTTTTGATTCCGCCTTATCTTTGGTGACCAAAGTTTGAGATGGTTTAGTCCGAGGGCCCTTATTAAATGGTGTGACGGCTATGAGGGTTCTTTTGATTGCACTAGAGGACGATGCTGAGATAGTGGCTGCATTATCCACAACATTCTTTTCAAAGTTTGCATCATCGATATTAACACCTTCGAATGATGTTTCAAAGATTTCTTGAATAAATTGTTGCTTGCATTCCAGCGAAATACAATGTGTTTGAATCTCATCAAAACGTTTTGAAAGCGAAGAATATGTATCTTGAAGCTTTAAAAATTCAGCGTCAGATTCGTGACAAGTACTATCTACCACATTATCTACAGATTCAACATTATGCACAATAGAATCATTATCAACACTTTTATTCACACAGACGGAAACTATATCATGAGACATCACTTGCTTCAGAAGCTGATCATTTTGGCGTGAAACCCGTTCTATTTCAAGTAAACTATTTTCATAAGCATCATCCATTTCATTGAAGACACGTCTAACTTCTTCTATTTCCAAAAGCAAATCTTGATCAAGATTACTAAGACAAGCTTTAACATTCTTTACAAACAGAACAATTTCGTCTATAAATGCAACTCTAGTGTGCTCAAAATTCCATTCACCTTCCGTTATGGCCGAAGCCGTCGTACGTTCCAAAATGACCTTGTCAAAATCGGCTAAGTGTTGGTGTACTGCCTTTAAGTTAACGGACGCCTTCCTTACCGGTGGAATTAACTTCGTTAAATCCGTTTTGACAAGTGTAGGAGACGTACTAGGAGGGTTTTCATTTGACAAACTTTGGGGCACAAGAACTGTCAATTCAGCTAATTCCTTTTGTAAGCGAATGCGGGTCTTTTTAGACAACTGATATTTGTTATACTGATCATAATCAATCGTATGGAATTTTGAAAGCATTTTAGAATGAGTTTCTTCCGCAAGTGACTGTGTCTCCTTAGTACTACGAACAAAAGGTGCTTCTTTCGATTTGCCAATTAGGGTCATATCATAAAGACACGGAATATATTCCTGAGCTTGTTTTGCATAACCAGGATTAGGTGGTAAATCTTGAAGACGCTTAAGTTCGAGTTCTTTAAACGATTTAGTTAAAAGATGAACCTTTTCTGTGGAAGCGTATTGTTTTAAAAGCTGTTGTTCTTTGAATTTAAGAAGTTTGGTAGCATTAATTTCCGATTCAAACTTTTTAGACTCGAGAGTTTTGAAATCCATTTTAAGTTTCTAAAAATCATTGACAACCGACTCTTTTGCTTTTAATTCATTGGAAAGACTAGCTTTTAATGATTCTATTTCTTTCAAGTGTTCAATCTTTTCAAAACGAAATTGGTCAAATTCAGAACATGTTATTTTCTCTGCTTGAGGGACCATTTCAAAAGTTTTGACTTTTTCTTTATGCAACGCAAGCTCAGCAGTTAGGGTGGAATTGGTATCTACGGATTGTCCGAGGGCCATATGCATTTGATCAATAATATGTTTAGGTACCATGACCAAATCATGTTGAGCATAAGATTCCATACCCGTCGTAGCATTTGGTTGAGGTTCACTCAAATGTGTAGGATTGGGTACCACATCATTTGAGTTACTAGTTCCCGAATGCTGTTCGAGGTTGTCATTTACATGCCCAACTTGATGTTGGTTATCATCAATATTATTAGATCTGGTTGGTACCTCACTAACGACATCAGAACCGTAGTGAGAGAGATTAGCAACGAGAGCAGCTTGGGCAGAGTGAATATCATCACAATCCGAATCATATGCGTCAAGATCATCTGCTTGATAAGCTGCATTAGAAGTGGAAACGGCTGCAATGCCTTCATTGTCTGCTGCCCCTGGGTCTGCAAGAAATGCTAACTCCTCTGAATCCAAGATCTTTCCCTTAGACTGAGCATCGACCAAATACATCTTCTCACGAAACCACGCTTCATCCCTTCTCCTTTTCGGCTAAGTGCACTGCCTATCGATATGACCTTGTCCTCAGAAATTGTAGCAAGTCACAACCTTTTGAGGACCAATGGGACTTCCATTTCCATTAGCTTGAGTATTCACAGCTTGATTGTTCCCAGTCCTTGTAGGAGGTCCATATGAATTTTGCCTTCCCTGAATAGGTTGCACCGTCACTTGACCATCTTGAACAGTAGCTTGTTGTCGAGGATTTGAAGAGGTGCAGAGCTGATTGTTTGTTTGTGGAAATCCTCTAGTTGCAACAAGTTTTGACAAGTAGGAAATGAGATGGTTTAGAACACCAGCTGGCGTATCATTTGGAGTAAAGACTGGTGCTTGGATTAGTGGAAGTTCATTAGAGTAGAAAGCTTGTGCTGGTTGTGCTTCTATTGGAAAATATCCTTGCTGAGGAGTATAGCCCATTGGAGAAGTGTTGGCTTGTGATGATGATGTCTGATATGGTGGTTGCTGTGGGAAAGATTGTTGATGAACACTTTGTTGAAATGCTTGCTGTGGCATCATTGGTGGTTGATAAGATGGTTGATGTGGTTGCTGATAGGCGTGTGGTGGCTGCTGCTGCAAGTATGATGGTTGTTGATAAGTATAAGCCATGTTTTGTTGAGAAGCATACATGGCAAGTGGATCATGAACTTGAGATTTAGACAACCGAGCCTCAATCACATGGCATTCGTGTTGTTGAAGAAAAGCTTGAAGTTGATCCATATTGGTGTTATGCAAGTCCTTGGCCAATTTAACATCCGTCGCGTACTTTTTCCATTCTGAAGGAAGAGTTTTCAAATACTTGGTGTTTAATTGAAACGTAGGAATTGCCATGCCATAGATATTTAGCTCATTCAACAATAGGGTAAATCTCAGATAGTAGTCATTGAGAGTCTCCCCTGGCACGTAGGCAAACTTATCAAAAGTATCATAAAGCTTACACTCTCGTTCTTGTTTAGTTAACGAGGTGCCTTGCATTAGAACACGAATTCTATCCCATAACTCTTTGGAAACTTTATGTTTGCTGACAAGTTTGTAGACATCTGGAGGAAGGGCTTGGAGAATGATGTTTGTAGCATACTTATCACATTTGTCTTGAATCTTCATATCTCCAGTCAATTCACCCGTTGTGCGAGGACGAGTAGTCGTACCTTCTGTCACTGTACCATAATCTAATGGTCCATTGAGCACCGATGCCCAAATGAGATGTCCATTCTCTTTGTTCAACATGTAAAGTTCCATTCGAGAAGTCCAATCCTCGTACATAGACTTCTCCAACATAGGTGGACGATTATCCGTACCCGAGAGGATGGACTTATCCGTAAGAGATGTGTACTCCATGTCGATAAGTTAAGATTTACAAACGTTGATCGACCAATGAAATAAGGTTAAGTGTTTTTGTGTTGTTAAATGAAAGATGTTGTTATCTTTTTTTTGTTGTGAGTTGAAGTCAAGAAACAATGTTAAAATCCCCTAAAATATGTTCTCGATAAACCAAAAATTCCAAGTCAAAATTACACACGAGTTCGAAATTTTTTACGGAATAATTTTTGTATTGTCGGAATGTTGATTTCTGTCGGAATACTCTTTTCTGTCGGAATGTTGCTGGTATCGGAATGTCTAGATCGGAATGTCACACTATCGGAATGTCCAGATCGGAATGTCACACTATCGGAATGTCCAGATCGGAATGTCACACTGTCCAGATCGGAATGTCACTATCGGAATGTCCAGATCGGAATGCCACTATCGGAATGTCCAGATCGGAATGTAGCTAAAATAAATTGGACAGAGTAACGATTCAAGATTCCTTAAAACCGTCGGAATCCTATATCACATTGTTCGATCAGAATGTCACGTCGGAATAAGGTAACGAAATCCATTGATCGCAAAGTAGAACCAATAGGTTATTGCAATCAAACCACACAGTCTTGTACTTTCCGATGGAAACACTTGCAAGAATTTCGGAAAGTTTGAAAAACAAGAAATTTCCCAACTTTTGATCCAAAAGACTTGTGTTTTAATCAAAACCAATATACCAAAATCACTTCGACATGATAAAAGAATGTATTCGACTTTAGAACACAAACAAACACGAAATTTTTTTTGATGATTCGGTAAAAAAACAATCAAAACCACACGTTATGCATAAGAAAGCATAAACAACACAAATACCAACCTATATTTCATCCCAAGCTCTTGATACCATTTGTTGATATGTAAATCCTACTTATGTTTTAGATAGAGAAAGAGATAGAGAGATGGTTGATTTCACACAATTCTAGAGAGAGAAAAATGAAGTTTACTATGTGTAAAATGAAGAACCACTACCCTCTCCATCAATGGAGAGGGTTTATATACCCAAGCCCTTGACATGGGCTTGGGCTTACATTTGGGCCGGCCTACACATGTTGTAGGCTAGGCTTGGGTTTGTTTGTTAAATAAAGATAAGTAACTAAACTACGAGCTATTACATGGACTATCGTTGGAGTGACCGATCTTTCTTAATACGTAAAACGTATTTCCAACAGATTTGTTAGGAGCTGTCAAGATCCAATTGGAATATGACGATATATTTGTAAATATACATCTCATATATATAGATTTTTGTTATGTTTAGTAGTTTCTTGTGGGGTAGTTTGAAGATTTTTAAAGATTTTTGTAATGCACTTTAAGATTCGTTGATATACTTAGTGCCATTTTTCAATGATCATTTGATAAACTTTATGGTTCAGTTTATAATGAATATGGGGTTTTGCATGATTATTAAATGTGAGTAGGCTCTATCATTGTTGAAAAGTATGATAGTATTTGATAAGTGTGTAAACACCCATCCTTTTTACCACTTAACAACAATAATAACCAAGCCTAAACGTGTATTTTATGTCGTAAATGTCGGAATTATGCGTGGTTTGTGTTTTTGTTGTGATTTAGGATCAAAATGTGAAAAAGGGAGGAAAACACGGGCTTTCACGGGCTTTTATCGAAGAAAAAGACAAAAGACGAAGTCGAAAGATCAAGAGTGCTAAAAGAACGGAAGTCCAAGGTCAATTCTAAAGATTTATCGAAGAAAAATTCTAAAGACGGAAGTTTAATAAAAGCCGAAGAACTCAAGTCTAAATTAATGAAGAAATTACAAGACGAGTTTATTAATCCGGAGACAAAGTCGAAAAAAGTCGAAGAAATTAAAAAACGAGAAGTCGAGAAAGAAAGAAGAATGAACCAACACATGTTTAGTTTTCCTAATCACTATAAATAGACTCCTAATGTGTCATTAGGAGTTGTTGGCTAGTTTGACAATCTAGTTCTTCCATTTTAATTACTTGCACTTTTCTTAATTGCACCTTTAATTACTTGTCTTGCACCTTCATTTGTAAGCTTAATCTTTACTTTTAATTGTTGAATCCATAATTTTAATCAAGTTTTTATTAGTCTCTCATTCTACCTTTCTTGTTTTGCTTAATCTTTGTGCTTATTATCTTATTGTCATGCTTATTTGATTTCTTGTTATGTTTTTATGTTATTGATTGAGTTAGCTTATTGAATGGATAGCTTATTGTGTTTTTCTTAAATTTGATTAAGTGCTTTTTAGTTAATTTTTATAAAAAGTTGATTTTAAACATTTTTATTATTTAGTGTTTTTAAAAGTTTTTAAATTTTGGTTGATTAGCTTTTTCTTAAGTTTGATTTGGTTAAGTTTTTAGATTAGTGCTTATTTGTGTTTAGCTTAATTATTGTCTCTAGCTTATTTAATTTTAGTACTATCCGGGTTTAGGTAAAACCCTCTTATTCCGGATAAGGGGCAAGTCCGTTATTCCGGATAGTATTGCAACTCAACATTCCGGATAAAGAGAAGAACTTTATTCCGGATAAGCTGGATTCTTGATTCCAGATAGCGTGAAGAAGATTATTCCGGATACGAATCCGGAATACATTCCGGATAAGCTGCCAGGTACGAATTCCGGATAGTGGTGTGTTGTGTATCCCAGATAAGCTCCATTTGGTTATTCCGGATAAGCTTCGAGTGTGTTATTCCGGATAGAGGTTCATTCCGGATAAGGAAGACTTAACCAAGATTCCGGATAAGAGTTTTTGGTTATTCTGAATATAGCATAGATCATTTTTCAAGATAAGCATTACTTGGTGGATTCCGGATAAGATCTCGAAGGGGATTCCGGATAAGCTTAACTTGCTTATTCCGGATAAGCTGCCAGGTAAGAATTCCGGATAGTGGATAGAACAACATTCCGGATAAGGAACAAGTTGATTATTCCGGATAAGAGTGACAGTTTTATTCTGGATAAGCAGCAGGTTCGATTATCCAGGATAAGAGTAAGATTGATTCCGAATAGTGACAATATTTTGGATCCCGGCTCAGGTTCTGTTTACTTCCTTTTTATTTTCAAGCAGTTATTTTTCTAGCTATTTTTCTTTAAGTTTTATTTTAATTGTTTAGCTTTATTTTAATTTCAAGTTTACATTTTTATTACATTGTCAATTTAATTTTTCGTCACGCTTTAATTCTAAGTCATTTAATTAATTTCTTCTAAGAGTTTTAATATTGCACCATTTAAGTTTAAATTAGTTTTAGATTCATTTACCCGTCATTTACTTTAAAGTTTTGCACATTTATTTTTCAACAACGACAAATATCCTTGTTTTCCACCAAAAGACGATTGAGTCGCACTTAAACCAGTAATCAATTCAATTAGACATAAGACAAAGAACTTTTTATCTGAGTAAAATTGAGTTATTAAATGGCGCCGCTGCCGGCTCTTTTCGTAAAGATTAACGGTTTTCTGTGAGAGACGCGTTGAATTTTGGGATCCGTTCACTCGTGAACGTTATTTTTATTGCTTAAAAATTGTTAAAAATCCATAAAAATTAAAAAAATTTCAAAAATCCAAAAAGATTTTATTTTTATTTTTATAGTGTATATATATCGTCTATTACTTTGGTATCTTTTTCTTTTGCTTTCGCAGGTGTATGCGTACTAGATCTTCAACTTATCCAGAGCCCGAGACTCGTGAATATTTAGCTATGGCAGGTGTGAACAACAACAATAACCCACCGCACCTCAACAATAACAACAACAATGTTCCCCCACCCGATCTTCGGACAATGGAGGAGCTTTGTCAACCTACAATGAATGGACGAGGAGGACCGATTGCGCCGATGCAAATCACGGCTCCGGAGTTTTCGTTGAAGCATCAAATGATCCAACAAGTGCAGAACACTTGTACATTTCGCGGATTGCCGGATGATGATGCCAACAAACACCTCGACAAATTCATTACCGTTACTCAAAGCATGAAGTTGCCCGGTGTTACTATGGATTTTCTTCGCCTTCACCTATTTCCACACACCTTATCCCACCATACCGAAAAATGGTTTGATCATCTTCCAAAGAATTCAATTCATACTTGGGATGAGATGACTCAACGCTTTTTGTCGCGCTACTTTCCACCATCCATGGTCACGAGCCTTCGAAATCAAATTAGTGGATTTACTCAAGAACCCGATGAATCACTTTTTGATGCTTGGGAACGCTATAATGTTTTGATTGATCGATGTCCAAACCACAACATGCTCCCCGTCACCTTAATTGATACTTTCTACAATGGTTTAACTTTCCGTGATCGTGATACGATTAATGCAGCCGCCGGTGGCACATTTATGAAAAGAAGACATGAGGAGTGTAGAGAGCTTATAGAGAACATGACTACTCACCACAAAAATTGGGATTCATCCGCATCTTCAAGGTCAAACCCGAGAGTCAATGTGTCTTCTACTTCTTCAAACCCTTATATCACCGAATTGACCCGCGCAATGGTCGAAATGAGCAAAAACATGCAACTCTTGGCTACAAATCATCAACAACAAGTTAAATCTGTAGCAATTTCTTATGAGACTTGCGGCGGTCCTCATTCATACACTGATTGTCCTTCTACTCAAGACAATCCGGAAAACGTGTATGCGGCTTATGGTAACTACTCAACGGAAAACCATCAAGCTCGACCTCAAGGTGATCGTAACTTGCTAAGTTACCTTTCTAACAACTATCTTTCACCCGGTTTTCCTCCTCAAAACCACAACCCCAACAACTACAATCGCAGCAACAAAATCCCACCTCGAGCCTCTAATCCTTATCACCCACCCGCTCAACAAGCCCCACCCATTCATCAAGATGTTGAAACCTTAATGAGAACCCAAGGAGAGCAAATTAAGAATCTGCAAAGCCAAATTATCAACTTGAATAGGGATATCACTAAGCAAGGTAATGACATTAGATCCGAGCTTCGACATGATATACAAACCTCTTTTAGCACTCAAACAAATGATTTGAAGAATATGCTGGCTAGTTTCTTACCAACTACTCAACCCTCTACTTCGGGCTCTCTACCTTCAAACACCGTCACTAACCCAAGAGCGAATGTAAGTGCTATTACTACACGCAGTGGAGCCACCTTAGTAGGACCATCTATCCCTCCCCCAGTAACTCCATCTACACCTCCTCCACCACCATTTATCCCTCCTACTCCCACGCTTAGTATTAGTTCTCCATTACCATCTCCACCTCTTACTGATGTACCCAAGAAGAAGAACCCTTCACCAACCCCACCTTCCACCTATAAACCCAATCTTCCTTATCCATCTCGTTTAGACAAGGCTAAATTGCAAAACCAAGGATATCATTCAAGTGTCGAACTATTTGAAGATGATCTCTCAAATGAATTTCAACATTAGCCTTGTTGAAGCACTTGTCCATATGTCGAAATTTGTCAAAGCATTCAAGGAATTGCTTAATAATAAGGAAAAGCTGGTTGAGCTTGTCAACACACGCTTAAATGAAAACTGTTCTGCAGTTATTCTTAAAGAACTCCCGGAAAAACTTGGAGATCCCGGTCGTTTTGTGTTGCCTTGCATTTTTAACAAAACCGAAGAATTTACTGCCCTAGCTGATCTCGGGGCAAGTATTAATTTGATGCCCTTTTAAGTGTTTGGACTGCACTATCATTACCCAATCTTACACCAACAAAGATGACTCTTGAGCTAGCAAATCGTACTCTCGCTTACCCCGTTGGTATTGCTGAAGACGTGCTTATTAAAGTTGGCACCTTCACTTTTCCGGTCGACTTTGTTGTTGTTGATTATGAAATGGACCCTCGTATTCCTTTAATACTTGGTCGGCCATTCTTGAGAACCGGAAAAGCTTTAGTTGATGTTGCCGAAGGTGAGTTAATCTTAAGTGTCGGGAATGATGCACAAGTATTCAAAATGGGGAAGATCACAACCAAATCTAATGGAAGAGAATCAGCGAATACGATTAATGTGCTTGATGATTTTGTCGCCTACAACAATCCTCTATTCGATTCTTGCTATGATAATCCACTGTTCCAAGATGATGTGGATGATTCTCTATCCAATTCTGATCCTCCACCAATTTATGATTCTCCACCGGTCTTTGATGCTTATGATGACAATTCTAGTTCCAATGGAGATGATTATGATGACTTTACTTCTGAGTATCCAGACATGCCCACTTATGATGATTTTGATGAGGCTGATACTCTCTCGAGTGATTATTCACATGATGAAGATCCTCCTCCAACAACACTTGATCCTACTTTGGATGACTACTCATTTGAGGAAGACTTTGCTACTTTTCTCAACACATACTTCCCAAATGAGAGTGATGCTCCTCCTTTGGACTTTGATGATTATGGTCTTTATCCTACTTTGGATATGAAGAAACCCGCTTCAAAAGAGAAAAAGCTGGCCGACACCGATATCCACAACACTTATGTCTTTACACCTCTATACCCACCTTCTGAGGATGAGAATGCGAGATTTATGATCGGATCTTCTTCAAGATCTGCTGAGCCTGAGTGTTATTTTCCCCTAAAGGAAAAGGTGTTCGATCCCGGTATTGCACTTTCTAATCTATCTCAGTATCCATCTGATGAAATAAAAGGAAAGATCTTTGGAACTTATGGAGATATGCTTGCACTTCACCCTTACTACCACCATGCTCAATCGCTGCTTAAGGGAACCTTGCCTACTCTTCTTTGGCTTGCCTTGTTCGCCTTAAGCTTGTGCTACTTGATGGACGAAAACCATGTATTTGATCCCGGTGGATGTGTTTCAAGCTTCTTCCTATGCTAATCAAGGTCGAGTCAGACTCACGACTCGGTTAACAAAAACAAGCGCTTCTCGGGAGGCAACCCGCAGTATCTATCCTTTTTCTCTTGTTTTTATAATAAGTGTAGGGGGAGACACTAGTATGTGTTTGTTGTTTTATTTCTAATCAAATGCAGGGATTCGAGCTTTCAAAGATCCATTCTTGATGCCTTTTGATGACCCGCGATTCCGTGTTCCCGTCTTCCTGGTTTTATCCTAAACTCTTTTGATTCTTTATTTTATATTTTCCAATATTAAAATAGGAATCACTTTAGTTGTCTCTTCCTTAACAAGATTTAAACAAAGTGCACAATGTCCTAAGTGTAGGGGAGTTTACTTCTACATGCTTAAACATTGAGGACAATGTTTATATTAAGTGTGGGGGACTTCTATCGAAGTTAAGTGGTCTTTTCCTTGTTTTGTCCTATTTTTAACCGGAAAATCAATTTTTCGACGTTTTTCAAAATTTTTTGATCTATTTTGGCCTATTAGTTTTTCCCTTGTTATAGTTATTTTCTTTCTTTGCTAGAATAAATTTTAATAAAGTGGTTTTAATTTTTAAACATTGTGAATCTTTTGACTCAACCCGAGTTTACTTATCTAAGTTTACTCTAGCTAGTATCCTTAACGTGTTTAAGTCAAGTTTTGCTAGGCTTTTATATAGGGAACTTTAAAACGCGAAAGTCTTAACTCTCACAGGTTAAGAACAAGAACTTTTCGCAAGTTCCTATAATTGATCCTAGAGAGTCGTTTATCAAGGGAACTTTAAAATGTAATTTCTAAACTTGAAAAAGTCTAAGAAGTTGCAAGATCCTATAGACGACTCGAAAACCCAAAACTTTGATTTAATAGGCTAAGCATCCACGAGTCTCATTACTTGAGATTTTAAATTGTGGAGAACGAGAGATGATAGAGTCAATTATAAGTTTGGTATTCTTTCATGAATTTATGTGAGTTAATTATGAGCTTTTTCTCCCATCGTTTGTTAATAAATATACTTGCAATAAATAAGGTTGTACGATTTGAAAAGTTACTTAGCTTCTAGCCCAAGATCGTTTAAAAGTTGCTCGGTATTGATTAGAGTTCATAGCCAAGGCATAACTTATTGAAGCGAGATGCGAAGATTGGCGAGTCCGAAAAGGCCCTAACAAGGCATGAGGGCTACATTTTGTTGCTAAAGATCCAAAGTGATGTGAAGAATCATTTATCAAAAATCAATATGAAGGATCGAGACACACGACGAAAAGCAAATACTCCCCTAAAGATCATGGAGAAGTCTATCCAAAAAGGCCCTAACAAGGTATGAGGACAAATAGATCCAAGTCCTAAAAGGAGGCAGATCGTTGTATATCAAAATTCCAAATAAAGATTGGAGAAAAATGAAGAAGTCGTGGTCCAAATATGAAGAATCTCTCAAAAAGTTCAAGTGAAGAAATTCCTATTATGAAGAAAAGACCATTATTTCCTGAACGTCTCTCAAGATTTGAAGTATGAAGTAACTGCCAAATATCGGTCTGAGAAAGGTCTCAAATTGTGAAGCGAGTTATGCCAAGATATGAACTTTATGAGGTCCCGAGAAGCAGTTTTAAAAGATTTTGTCCTTTAGCTAATTATTGATTAAATCGTCCCACTTTATTTTCAGCCTAATAACTATCGAAATAAGTCAACAATGCATCATCATGATCATTCAAGACAACAATAAAATATAAGAGATACACCTAGGAATAAGGGAGTCTAAGTAAATAATTGGCCCACATGAGTTCGTGTTAGTTTGCTAACTTATAATAACAATGATCTCGTTTTTAAGCTTGGTTTGGGGAACGTGAAACTTGAGGATGATAATCATTCACGACATTCTAATACCCTAAGGTAAGTTTTTGATCTTTTTAATTGTTCCCTTCTTTTAAATATTTTGTCTCTTTAATAAAGGCCAATATGGATTGATTATGATGGAAAATGTAAAACTTGATTTGTAACTAATGCATTGCATGAGGACATTGCAATGGTCAAGTGTATGGGATTTGATAGGTGTGTAAACACCCATCCTTTTTACCACTTAACTACAATAATAACCAAGCCAAAACGTGTATTTTATGTCGTAAATGTCGGAATTATGCGTGGTTTGTGTTTTTGTTGTGATTTAGGATCAAAATGTGAAAAGGGAGGAAAACACGGGCTTTCACGGGCTTTTATCGAAGAAAAAGACAAAAGACGAAGTCGAAAGATCAAAAGTGCTAAAAGAACGAAAGTCCAAGGCCAATTCTGAAGATTTATCGAAGAAAAAGTCTAAAGACGGAAGTTTAATAAAAGTCGAAGAACTCAAGTCTAAATTAATGAAGAAATTATAAGACGAGTTTATTAATCCCGAGACAAAGTCGAAAAAAGTCGAAGAAATTAGAAGACGAGAAGTCGAGAAAGAAAGAAGAATGAACCAACACATGTTTAGTTTTCCTAATCACTATAAATAGACTCCTAATGTGTCATTAGGAGTTGTTGGCTAGTTTGACAATCTAGTTCTTCCATTTTAATTACTTGCACTTTTTTTAATTGCACCTTTAATTACTTGTCTTGCACCTTCATTTGTAAGCTTAATCTTTACTTTTAATTGTTGAATCCATAATTTTAATCAAGTTTTTATTAATCTCTCATTCTATCTTTCTTGTTTTGCTTAATCTTTGTGCTTATTATCTTATTGTCATGCTTATTTGATTTCTTGTTATATTTTTATGTTATTGATTGAGTTAGCTTATTGAATGGATAGCTTATTGTGTTTTTCTTAAATTTGATTAAGTGCTTTTTAGTTAATTTCTTATAAAAAGTTGATTTTAAACATTTTTATTATTTAGTGTTTTTAAAAGTTTTTAAATTTTGGTTGATTAGCTTTTTCTTAAGTTTGATTTGGTTAAGTTTTTAGATTAGTGCTAATTTGTGTTTAGCTTAATTATTGTCTCTAGCTTATTTAATTTTAGTATTATCCGGGTTTCGGTAAAACCCTCTTATTCCGGATAAGGGGCAAGTCCATTTCCGGATAGTATTGCGACTCAACATTCCGGATAAAGAGAAGAACTTTATTCCGGATAAGCTGGATTCTTGATTCCGGATAGTGTGAAGAAGATTATTCCGGATACGAATCCGGAATACATTCCGGATAAGCTGCCAGGTACGAATTCCGGATAGTGGTGTGTTGTGTATCCCAGATAAGCTCCATTTGGTTATTCCGGATAAGCTTCGAGTGTGTTATTCCGGATAGAGGTTCATTCCGGATAAGGAAGACTTAACCAAGATTCCGGATAAGAGTTTTTGGTTATTCTGAATATAGCACAAATCATTATTCAAGATAAGCATTACTTGGTGGATTCCGGATAAGATCTCGAAGGGGATTCCGGATAAACTTAACTTGCTTATTCCGGATAAGCTGCCAGGTACGAATTCCGGATAGTGGATAGAACAGCATTCCGGATAAGGAACAAGTTGATTATTCCGGATAAGAGTGACAATTTTATTATGGATAAGCAGCAGGTTCGATTATCCAGGATAAGAGTAAGATTGATTCCGAATAGTGACAGTATTTTGGATCCGGGCTCAGGTTCTGTTTACTTCCTTTTTATTTTCAAGCAGTTATTTTTCTAGCTATTTTTCTTTAAGTTTTATTTTAATTGTTTAGCTTTATTATAATTTCAAGTTTACATTTTTATTACATTGTCAATTTAATTTTTCGTCATGCTTTAATTCTAAGTCATTTAATTAATTTCTTTTAAGAGTTTTAATATTGCACCATTTAAGTTTAAATTAGTTTTAGATTTATTTACCCGTCATTTACTTTAAAGTTTTGCACATTTATTTTTCAACAACGACAAATATCCTTGTTTTCCACCAAAAGACGATTGAGTCGCATTTAAACCAGTAATCGATTCAATTAGACATAAGACAAAGAACTTTTTAACTGAGTAAAATCGAGTTATTAAATGGCGCCGCTGCCGGCTCTTTTCGTAAAGATTAACGGTTTTCTGTGAGAGACGCGTTGAATTTTGAGATCCGTTCACTCGTGAACGTTCTTTTTATTGCTTAAAAATCCATAAAAATTAAAAAAAATTCAAAAATCCAAAAAGTTTTTTTGTTTTTTTATAGTGTATATATATTGTCTATTGCTTTGGTATCTTTTTCTTTTGCTTTCGCAGGTGTATGCGTACTAGATCTTCAACTTATCCAGAGCCCGAGACTCGTGAAGATTTAGCTATGGCAGGTGTGAACAACAACAATAACCCACCCCACCTCAACAATAACAACAACAATGTTCCCCCACCCGATCTTCGGACAATGGAGGAGCTTTGTCAACCTACAATGAATGGACGAGGAGGACCGATTGCGTCGATGCAAATCACGGCTCCGGAGTTTTCGTTAAAGCATCACATGATCCAACAAGTGCAGAACACTTGTCCATTTTGCTGATTGCCGGATGATGATGCGAACAAACACCTCGACAAATTCATTACCGTTACTCAAAGCATGAAGTTTCCCGGTGTTACTATGGATTTTCTTCGCCTTCACCTATTTCAACACACCTTATCCCACCATGCCGAAAAATGGTTTGATCGTCTTCCAAAGAATTCAATTCATACTTGGGATGAGATGACTCAACGCTTTTTGTCGCGCTACTTTCCACCATCCATGGTCACGAGCCTTCGAAATCAAATTAGTGGATTTACTCAAGAACCCGATGAATCACTTTTTGATGCTTGGGAACGCTATAATGTTTTGATTTATCGATGTCCAAACCACAACATGCTCCCCGTCACCTTAATTGATACTTTCTACAATGGTTTAACTTTTCGTGATCGTGATACGATTAATGCAGCCGCCGGTGGCACATTTATGAAAAGAATACCTGGGGAGTGTAGAGAACTTATAGAGAACATGACTACTCACCACAAAAATTAGGATTCATCCGCATCTTCAAGATCAAACCCGAGAATCAATGTGTCTTCTACTTCTTCAAACCATGATATCACCGAATTGACCCGCGCAATGGTCGAAATGAGCAAAAACATGCAACTCTTGGCTACAAATCATCAACAACAAGTTAAATCTGTAGCAATTTCTTGTGAGACTTGCGGCGGTCCTCATTCATACACTGATTGTCCTTCTACTCAAGACAATCCGGAAAACGTGTATGCGGCTTATGGTAACTACTCAATAAAAAACCATCAAGCTCGACCTCAAGGTGATCGTAACTTGCTAAGTTACCGTTCTAACAACTATCTTTCACCCGGTTTTCCTCCTCAAAACCACAAACCCAACAACTACAATCGCAGCAACCAAATCTCACCTCGAGACTCTAATCCTTATCACCCACCCGCTCAACAAGCCCCACCCATTCATCAAGATGTTGAAACCTTAATGAGAACCCAAGGAGAGCAAATTAAGAATCTACAAAGCCAAATTATCAACTTGAAGGGGGATATCACTAAGCAATGTAATGACATTAGATCCGAGCTTCGACATGATATACAAACCTCTTTTAGCACTCAAACAAATGATTTGAAGAATATGCTGGCTAGTTTCTTACGAACTACTCAACCCTCTACTTCGGGCTCTCTACCTTCAAACACCGTCACAAACCCAAGAGCGAATGTATGTGCTATTATTACACGTAGTGGAGCCACCTTAGTAGGACCATCTATCCCTCCCCCAGTTACGCCATCTACACCTCCTCCACCACCATTTATCCCTCCTACTCCCATGCCTAGTATTAGTTCTCCATTACCGTCTCCACCTCTTACTGACGTACCCAAAAAGAAGAACCCTTCACCAACCCCACCTTCCACCTATAAACCCAATATTCCTTATCCATCTCATTTAGACAAGGCTAAATTGCAAACCAAGGATGACCAATGTGAGACCCCCGAAATCTGACATGGATCAACTAGGCAACGAGGGGGTAACACGTCATAGTACAAGAAACAATGAATTACAATTCATACAAAGTTGACAAAATAAAAACATGTACATTACATCATAAAAAGGTCAGAGTTTTTAAACATAGGTCCCAGAGTTTTAGAAGCGGAAAAATTATATTATTTCGTCTCGATTTATAACAATAAGTTGCCCAAAAGATTGAATAAACTTCTAATAGTTTATATAAAACAAATCTTTAAAAAGCATCACAGAAATCTCCAAGCTGCGATAATATCTTGCGGGCTCCCATCCAAGCAAAGCTAAGTAATAATACCTGAGATTAAACATGTAAAATCGTCAACACAAAGTTGAGTGAAATTCATAGGTTTAGCAATAAAGGTGTGGAACACAAGCATTCTTTTGTAAAACAAGTAAATAGAGAAAATGGTTATGATCATTAACCATAGTCTGAAACCAATATTATTGCTGTTTAGTTCATGAACCGAAGCTTAACTCAAAGTAAGTTCCTCTAGGGAGTATTCAGCCTAAATACTCAAGTATAAACAAATGTAAGTGCGTCAAGGTAATCAGGACGGGGATTGTCAATCCCGATGGATCCACCCACAACATTCGCGCTTAGCGCAAAGCATACGGGACAATTAACGGTTCATGATCAAGAGAGGAAACTTAAGGCTATTAACTATAAGCAATAATATCAATGAAAACTATTGGAAAGCATACAAGTCTGAATAGCATACAAGTTATGAATAGCATACAAGTTATAAATAGCATACAGTTTTTAAATGGATGTGTTCCACCATGTAAAATCTCACCCCGCGTTTAGAAACAATGTACAAGTAGTAAAAGGGGCTATGAACTCACCTTTAGTAAGTAATCACAAGGTAAAAGGGGCTGAGCAAAAAGAAGTCTTCACGGACCTATGCAATGGTGACGCGTAATAAGAATGCGTTCAATGAAGCGATAACGTTTTAGAAGTGGTGGGACATAGTATGACTAGGTAACTTGCGTGCGATGGCGAGACCTAAGATTAAGTTAAAATTTTGACCCAACACCTTGAAACTACTGTAATAACCTAATATCAACCTTGTATGATGGTCCAAGCATTTATGTGTGGGTTCCGAACACGTTTAAGACTCGGTTTGAAAAACCAAAACAAGGGACTGCATTCAGTTTTCTGAAAAAGGCTGTGAAGATTTGGTCATATCTAAAAATCTATAATAGTACAGGAGGTGAAATTTCTTGACATGTATAGGTATTTCTCTTACCTTTAAAAGTTGGGAAAGAACAGCCCTAGAACTATTTTCAATCAACGGGAAATGCACTTTTAGTGACAGACTATCAAAACAGAAAGTTGTAAACGTCTTTCGTACCTTACGGTAGATTAAGCATAAATCCCAATAGGTAAAAGATTTTGACATGAAACCAAAAAGAGAAGTTTTATTATATTTGTAGCTACTGTAAAAAGTCATAAAATCATAAATTAATCCTTTTTACCCAAGTCAATTTACCCACGTTTTAAGCATAACATTCAGATTTGACCTAGTTTAGTAAAACGACCGTTTCGGACTCATCCGGACACTTCCCGTTTCCATCCAACTCAACACATACTAATCACATCAGTGGGTATCCATTTTTCAAATAAAAACAAGGTCATATGTTTTAGAAAATTTTGCCATGACCTGTTTGTTTCTGTGGTGATTTCTATACTACAAAAACAACTCCATTTAGCTACCTAACCACAATCAAGCAACACTTAGGCTATACCAAATCGCCACGCAAGTGTCCTAAGTCTTAATATGCCCTAAGTATCTATAATCTCAGTGGGTTTCACCCAAGGAATTCAAAATTCATGAATAAAAAGAATCAAAGTACTAGTAACATCAAAACTAAAATGTTAGGAGTGACTATACCTTCATAACAAGTAGGAATTAATCCAAACACACAAATTAAACAATTCCTCCTCCTTGATGCTTAGAAATTTCGTGGCCCTTAGCCACGTGTTAAGTCAATCACGTACTCAGCAATTGAGTAGAAATAATATAGTGAGACGATCACCGACGATATGGATGCCCGGGGAAAACACGAAAACCGCAACCTATCACAATAAGGCGCGCGTTAAGACTCGGACTCAATATCGATATATATATACCAAATATAACATGACTCAAATGTTTTCAAAGTATACACGTTTCAAAACCATTTACACGAATCAAAAGAATCCATTTATTCAACGTTACTCGTTATAACACTTGAACACTTGAAAATGACTCGTCATACGACGCCAAGTCAACGCAAGTCAAACTATCTTTTAACCTTATTTGGACCAGTAGCTAAGTCATTTATATAATGACTAAGCACTTGAGTAAGTCACCATGTCCGATGGTGAACACTCAAACTCACGCAACACAATCATTTGAACTACGTGTCCAAAATAAAAATCAGCAAGTACACCCCGAATGTACACACCGATCTACCCTATCTAGACATGTCCGTTTTACATAAAATTGGTTTCAAGGTCACTTATAACCTGTATAAGACTTCACCAAAATTTGAGCTAAAGTTCACACTTTAAAATCCATCAGCTCGACACTTTACTCTACTCCAAATTTTAGGACAGATTTGTGCACTTGTTTTGTAACACCGTTTGGACCACTTTAAAAATACTATCTCGACAATCCGTCTTTTGAAACCACTACTAGACTCATCAAACTCAGTTTGTAAACTTTGAAAATCAGTAGTATCAACTATCTAACCAAGCCTAAAGTCCCCGAGAGTCGACCCAAAATCAGCCACAATTTCGGATTGTGCCGACTTGTTTCTCCCGGTACACGAAAACTAAAACTAGCATAACTTTTGACTCGTAATGAGTTATAGGCTCTATCTTATACCGAAACGAGCGTCTCGGAAAACTCTACAACAATTTCAAATAATCTCAGTCTTTCACAGACCTTAAACCCACGAAAAATCTGTTTAATACCTGCTGTCCCAAAATAACATTTTAGAAAACAAGTCAAATCCATTTTTCACTCAAAACCAATCATTCCCATACCCCTAGGATCACTATACTATCATTCCTAACAACCAAAAACTCCTAAAAACACTTGTATGAAAAATCTAACAAAAATCAAAGACTAAAAACAAGACTTTTAAGGATCAAAACATGACAATCTTACCAAAAATAACATATACAAGATGATTTAAACATAATCCCACCATAGAATCATAAAATCTTGAAAACTTGATGCATGTATATGATTTTGGTGTCATTAGAATCACTATTGAATTCTAAGATGTGGTCTAATTTTAGTTTTGGCTAAATCCTTGTAAAAATTGATGATCAATGGTGTTTTGTGTGTGTAGGGGTGGCGGCATAAAATGTAGGAGGAAGAGGGTTGTGTTTTTTTTATTTACTTGTTGTATGAGTGTGTAGTAGTGGAAAGAAAGTAGTATTTATATGGTGGTTTAAGTGGAGGGCTAGTTTTGCCAATTTGTAAACTTGTGGACTTAAAAACAATTAATAGTTTTAAAGGGTAGAAAATGGTTATTGGTAAATATTGAAAATATTTACGGGGCTCGGTTTCGTAAAAATACTTTTCAAAAGTTACAATGCATCATAAAAATGATTATATGACTTCCCGACACGACTTAATACGTAATTAAAACGAAATCGTCGAAAATATTAATTATTGAAACAATCGATAAATAAACGTAAACTTTTGGGCATCCGTCGGTATCGCGATCACTAGGAATTCTCGTTGTACATTGATTTTAAATAAACTCGTAGTAAAACGCACGCGGGTGATTTTAAATCAAAAACTTTGATTTAAGTTAAATATGGAAAAATAAAATAAAATTTTAAAATTCCATATAAAGTATTGTCATTGGACAGAAAAATACTTGAAAAGTATAATTTAAAAATCTCAGGATTTACATATAGCAATACAAGAAAACGTAATACGTTGGGAAATTCAAGAAGCACGAATAAAAAGAATAAAATAATGCTGGGAAAGTACGGGTTCTCACAGTCCTCCCCCCTAAAGGAACTCTGGTCCCCAGAGTTCTCCTAAAAACAGTAGAAGATGCGAACAAGAGGAGGTACAAAGTGTAGAACAAAATTCATTGCTTCCCAGGTAATTTCCGTACCACGACGAATCTTAACGGTTAGGATTCACTATGCTTCAATTTATTAACTCCTTTTTCGTATAGCTTTTCAGTCTTGGATTAGGATAACGATCTTTGAATAAGGAGATACATCAAGAGATAGAGTTGTTGGAAATACGTGCGATAAACTAACAAGAATGAACACAAGAATCGCTTAAACAGGCAAGGTTGGATAAGATGAACCAAGATTGTAAATCAACAAGAGGTCGCAAATTGTGCAACTGTAAAACGTGACAATCTTAAAATGTAATAATCTAGTTTACAAAAGAACTAGAAGGGAAAAAAAAATAATGAATTACATATGATCATTCAAAATATAGGCTGTTAAAATCAGTTGTCTAGGTGTTTAATATTACTTTAAAACTTAGTTTTAAATATTTTCTTTATTAAAAGAAAATTTTACAAGGTGTAGTGATTTAAAAAAAAAAATCAAACTCTGTAAAAAATGAGTGGGTAAACAGTTGTCAAATCTTTTTTCTTGATCATGATTTCCGGAGCAAAAGTAGAACAGTTCAAAATAGTTATCCTGATCGGCTTAAGAACTTTTGGGTGACTGTATGAAATTATTGTTAAAACTCAGGTTTAACGTTACCATTAGGAAAATCAGATTTTCCAAGTTATTTAGAATCATTGTCAGAAATTATAAATTAATTTAAATAATTTCATTAGGTTGACAATAAAGTATGATATAATCAAATACTTTAAAAGATACAGCTTGATATCTTTTGAAACATTAAGTAAATTTACCAAAGAGGATATAAAGATCCGATAGTTAACTTGAAACAGTTATTTTGGTAATTTAAACATTTGATAAAATGTATAAAATGTTCTTAAAAATTAATAATAATTTTTTAGAAATTTAAGAAAGTGTTTAAGATATCAAACGATAAACACGTAACAGTTTCTGGTTTTCAAAAGGTGACAAGACAGCAACGAATGTGAATCATATAAAGGTCAACAATCTGTATGCGAGCAATATACAAAGGAATAAGACGGAAGTCGTATCAATTCTTAACAAACGTGGTAGAATAGTCACGTCAATAATAAAAATAATAAGAAACAATGATTATAGCAAGATTAATTCACGAGTGCGGTTGGCGTCACCAATAGCGGCTTATTAAGTTCTCGGTGGTCGAAATACGATCGAAATGGAAAAGCCACACAACGAATTTTCGAATCAAAGAAAATTCTTAAGAAGTCAATTGAGAGAAGTTCCAGTAAGATGAACAACATTAGCAATGAAAGGCGAAATCAACACATGATTCACACGAATGAAATTTCAAGACGATAGTATCTTAACACATATCATGGCAATTACACGTAATCATCGTTCACGTCCAGTCATAAATCACTAATCGCGTCCAGAGACGTTTCGAAGGTCTACCAAAATAGATAGAGATGGTCAATCGATGTAGGAGCATAGCAACGTTGAAACTTTCAAGTCGGGTATCAATGGTAAGAATTTAGGCAAATGGTAACGAAAATTGTATCATGAGGATGATGAGGTAACAAGTAAAGCAAGGATCGTTGAGTAAAGAAATCTGTGCTTGAGGCATGTATTTTGTTCAAGAAAAGATAAGGGTTCATAGGTGTATGTCGCGAACTGTTGTTACTCGCACAAGAAGTAAAAGTTTTCAAAACTTATATTTATCTAACTTTTTAAGAAGCATAATTAAAAAGTTGATTCTTGGTTAAATATTTAAGGTGACTACTATTTGGCCTTGCATGGCTCCTTCTAAATTAGGCATAGGTGATCAGGCCATGCATAATTTAGGACTAGCAATGCGATGCTCAGCTTCGTCAACCAATATTACATATCATATGATTTAAAATATGCATATAATGCCATTTGTAAAAACAGAAATCAAAATAGTTTATGAAACTATTTGCTAATAAGTTACTGGCTAACTGTTTTAAATCGACAATTCGTATAGTTACAAGGGTTCTTTATAAGACCGTACTAGAACAATTTGTGAAAATGCATTGTAAAATTAAAATAAATTAATTTTATAAGATAACCTTCAAGTATTTTGTAAATTCCAAGTGGAACTTTTGTAAAATGTTTCGCAAACAATACCAGTTAAATTCATGTGATGACATGATGATATCTTACAAAATAGCGAGTGGGTTGCATGAGGGAAATAAGGAGTAGTTCAAGTCAGTCAACGAAATGGTTACAAGGTGATAAGGTTTCAAGCGGTTTAGCCGAAATCGTCACGAGACACGTGTCAAGATGGTAACGAACGATACGAAAGCAAGAACTTCAACCCCGGTCTAATTCAGTGGTACGATAGAAGCAAAGAAAGATAGTAGAATGACAAATAAGTCATAAACAAAAGAAAGGAATAAGGAATCCGTATGTGCACATCGTAATTTATTTGACAAAAATATACTTTTAAGAAAGTAAGGTATCAGTTAACAAATAGTACAATCACACTGAAAAGTTTCTATATTAGGAAGTTACCGAATTTCAAAAGTTCAAGATCTATGTATGACCGAACTCAAAATTACTATTTTATACTTGTTCAAACGCAATCCTTGTTTTTAGTTTGCAAAATATCATTAGTTAAAGTTTTACGAGCTCAAACGAATCTCAAAAACACTTCAATCCATGTTTTTAACTTCTATTAGTTTTAACCTTTTTAGTCAACTTGACTTTTGGGTTGACCAGACCCATTGACTCACTAAACTACATTTTTAATACTCGAAGTCTAATGCAATTCGATGTAAAACGACGTTTTGAACAACTTTCTAGTTTTACTCGAGACTTGAAACGGATTAAAAATGGACGATAATGCCCTTGCATTAAATCTGTCAGCAAAACGATAATTTAGAACTACGCAAAAATAAGTTCTTAAATTTTCACAATCTCAAATGAGCATAACCTGCTCGATTTTAATGTTTATTGGCCAAATTTTATGTCCTAAACGGACGTCTCAACAAATAGAAGCATATTTTATGTCTAAAGTTATAAAAATATTTTCTCGACAGTGTTAAATTCCCTGTAAAGTTTCTGTACAAAGTATATTTTTTTTTCGACACAACTTGAAATTGAATCTAGATTTCATGATAACTCAAAATTAATGTACACACAAGACTTGTGGATTCCATAAAGACGAAAGAAGATAAACTGTAGAATTAATCATGTAAAGAAAACACAGTATGGAAATGGTTCAAGAATGCCAACGATAATCTGAGAGATAAAAAAACAACGCATGACATCCATGTCTTCGGCTGCAAGATGCAATGCAGGAAGGTCTCCTGACGGTGTGATTTTCCAAAATCACAAGACATACCGAGAAAGAAACAAAATATTAACAAGTCGCACTCCTGAGGCAAGGAGGTTTAATGAAAAGGGAGGATACAAATAGGATCGTAATCCAAATAATTCGTCACATAATAAACGACGATCATGTGTTCAAGGTACAACGGATGTTGTAAGTCGAAATCGAAACGTAGAATGGTCAATGAAATGAGATGTAATCCATGTACAAATGTCGTGTAAAACGGTAGCATAAAGGTCGATCAAGATTACGAAAATCCACAATAATATTCAGGTACTGATTCAACGAATACTTCGAGATGTGTGAATCACACAATGTCTTTTAGTCTTTTCTGGAGACACATTGAGCTAAGCAATGGTCTATAGACTAGACATTCAATTACGAATGGTCGGAAAGAAAATCTGTGCATCTAAATAGATACTTTAAAGAGTTGAACAATGGAAGCAACACGCACGGTAGTAAATATGAAAATCAGGAGTCTCATCGAAAACAACACTTCTTAATTCCGAACAATGGTATCGCGAGAGTATGCACAACATATAGCAGCGAGTCGAGAAAAACAGACGGTTCAAAACGAACGAGCATATGAAGTCAGTCGTACAACGCATAAATGAAATAGCAATAGTACTCAGAAAAATGAGCATGAAAAGTCGGCAGCATACGCGCTCTGAATACAAGTGTGTAACGTCATAACAATATGAAATCATTGTAACAAGATCAGTTCACAAGAATAAGAATTCAAGATATGCAGTAAGAGCAAATGTAATTAAGTAATATCCAATGATAATTCATGAAGCACAAAGGCTTTGAAAAGACATATTAATTATCGTCATTAGGGTAATGTAATATTTCAAAATAAAATCAAGAGATGAAATATTAAAACGATAATTAAAAGTAAATAATAAGGATTAGAGAGTTACCCGCGCAGATATCGAACAACATTGGCAGATTCTGTGGTTGACACTTAAAACATGAAATATTTGAACTTTCGGTTATAGACTAAGTTTTTGAAAAATGACTCAGTTCCCTATAACCATCGCTCTGATACCAATCTGTGAGACCCCCGAAATCTGACATGGATCAACTAGGCAACGAGGGGGTAACACGTCATAGTACAAGAAACAATGAATTACAATTCATACAAAGTTGACGAAATAAAAACATGTACATTACATCATAAAAAGGTCAGAGTTTTTAAACATAGGTCCCAGAGTTTTAGAAGCGGAAAAATTATATTATTTCGTCTCGATTTATAACAATAAGTTGCCCAAAAGATTGAATAAACTTCTAATAGTTTATATAAAACAAATCTTTCAAAAGCATCACAGAAATCTCTAAGCTGCGATAATATCTTGCGGGCTCCCATCCAAGCAAAGCTAAGTAATAATACCTGAGATTAAACATGTAAAATCGTCAACACAAAGTTGAGTGAAATTCATAGGTTTAGCAATAAAGGTGTGGAACACAAGCATTCTTTTGTAAAACAAGTAAATAGAGAAAATGGTTATGATCATTAACCATAGTCTGAAACCAATATTATTGCTGTTTAGTTCATGAACCGAAGCTTAACTCAAAGTAAGTTCCTCTAGGGAGTATTCAGCCTAAATACTCAAGTATAAACAAATGTAAGTGCGTCAAGGTAATCAGGACGGGGATTGTCAATCCCGATGGATCCACCCACAACATTCGCGCTTAGCGCAAAGCATACGGGACAATTAACGGTTCATGATCAAGAGAGGAAACTTAAGGCTATTAACTATAAGCAATAATATCAATGAAAACTATTGGAAAGCATACAAGTCTGAATAGCATACAAGTTATGAATAGCATACAAGTTATGAATAGCATACAGTTTTTAAATGGATGTGTTCCACCATGTAAAATCTCACCCCGCGTTTAGAAACAATGTACAAGTAGTAAAAGGGGCTATGAACTCACCTTTAGTAAGTAATCACAAGGTAAAAGGGGCTGAGCAAAAAGAAGTCTTCACGGACCTATGCAATGGTGACGCGTAATAAGAATGCGTTCAATGAAGCGATAACGTTTTAGAAGTGGTGGGACATAGTATGACTAGGTAACTTGCGTGCGATGGCGAGACCTAAGCTTAAGTTAAAATTTTGACCCAACACCTAGAAACTACTGTAATAACCTAATATCAACCTTGTATGATGGTCCAAGCATTTATGTGTGGGTTCCGAACACGTTTAAGACTCGGTTTGAAAAACCAAAACAAGGGACTGCATTCAGTTTTCTGAAAAAGGCTGTGAAGATTTGGTCATATCTAAAAATCTATAATAGTACAGGAGGTGAAAGTTCTTGACATGTATAGGTATTTCTCTTACCTTTAAAAGTTGGGAAAGAACAGCCCTAGAACTATTTTCAATCAACGGGAAATGCACTTTTAGTGAAAGACTATCAAAACAGAAAGTTGTAAACGTCTTTCGTACCTTACGGTAGATTAAGCATAAATCCCAATCGGTAAAAGATTTTGACATGAAACCAAAAAGAGAAGTTTTATTATATTTGTAGCTACTGTAAAAAGTCATAAAATCATAAATTAATCCTTTTTACCCAAGTCAATTTACCCACGTTTTAAGCATAACATTCAGATTTGACCTAGTTTAGTAAAACGACCGTTTCGGACTCATCCGGACACTTCCCGTTTCCATCCAACTCAACACATACTAATAACATCAGTGGGTATCCATTTTTCAAATAAAAACAAGGTCATATGTTTTAGAAAATTTTGCCATGACCTGTTTGTTTCTGTGGTGATTTCTATACTACAAAAACAACTCCATTTAGCTACCTAACCACAATCAAGCAACACTTAGGCTATACCAAATCGCCACGCAAGTGTCCTAAGTCTTAATATGCCCTAAGTATCTATAATCTCAGTGGGTTTCACCCAAGGAATTCAAAATTCATGAATAAAAAGAATCAAAGTACTAGTAACATCAAAACTAAAATGCTAGGAGTGACTATACCTTCATAACAAGTAGGAATTAATCCAAACACGCAAATTAAACAATTCCTCCTCCTTGATGCTTAGAAATTTTGTGGCCCTTAGCCACGTGTTAAGTCAATCACGTACTCAGCAATTGAGTAGAAATAATGTAGTGAGACGATCACCGACGATATGGATGCCCGGGGAAAACACGAAAACCGCAACCTATCACAATAAGGCGCGCGTTAAGACTCGAACTCAATATCGATATATATACCAAATATAACATGACTCAAATGTTTTCAAAGTATACACGTTTCAAAACCATTGACACGAATCAAAAGAATCCATTTATCCAACGTTACTCGTTATAACACTTGAACACTTGAAAATGACTCGTCATACGACGCCAAGTCAACGCAAGTCAAACTATCCTTTAACCTTATTTGGACCAGTAGCTAAGTCATTTATATAATGACTAAGCACTTGAGTAAGTCACCATGTCCGATGGTGAACACTCAAACTCACGCAACACAATCATTTGAACTACGTGTCCAAAATAAAAATCAGCAAGTACACCCCGAATGTACACACCGATCTACCCTATCTAGACATGTCCGTTTTACATGAAAATTGGTTTCAAGGTCACTTATAACCTGTATAAGACTTCACCAAAGTTTGAGCTAAAGTTCACACTTTAAAATCCATCAGCTCGACACTTTACTCTACTCCAAATTTTAGGACAGATTTGTGCACTTGTTTTGTAACACCGTTTGGACCACTTTAAAAATACTATCTCGACAATCCGTCTTTTGAAACCACTACTAGACTCATCAAACTCAGTTTGTAAACTTTGAAAATCAGTAGTATCAACTATCTAACCAAGCCTAAAGTCCCCAAGAGTCGACCCAAAATCAGCCACAATTTCGGATTGTGCCGACTTGCGTCTCCCGGTACACGAAAACTAAAACTAGCATAACTTTTGACTCGTAATGAGTTATAGGCTCTATCTTATACCGAAACGAGCGTCTCGGAAAAGTCTACAACAATTTCAAATAATCTCAGTCTTTCACAGACCTTAAACCCACGAAAAATCTGTTTAATACCTGCTGTCCCAAAATAACATTTTAGAAAACAAGTCAAATCCATTTTTCACTCAAAACCAATCATTCCCATACCCCTAGGATCACTATACTATCATTCCTAACAACCAAAAACTCCTAAAAACACTTGTATGAAAAATCTAACAAAAATCAAAGACTAAAAACAAGACTTTTAAGGATCAAAACATGACAATCTTACCAAAAATAACATATGCAAGATGATTTAAACATAATCCCACCATAGAATCATAAAATCTTGAAAACTTGATGCATGTATATGATTTTGGTGTCATTAGAATCACTATTGAATTCTAAGATGTGGTCTAATTTTAGTTTTGGCTAAATCCTTGTAAAAATTGATGATCAATGGTGTTTTGTGTGTGTAGGGGTGGCGGCATAAAATGTAGGAGGAAGAGGGTTGTGTTTTTTTTATTTACTTGTTGTATGAGTGTGTAGTAGTGGAAAGAAAGTAGTATTTATATGGTGGTTTAAGTGGAGGGCTAGTTTTACCAATTTGCAAACTTGTGGACTTAAAAACAATTAATAGTTTTAAAGGGTAGAAAATGGTTATTGGTAAATATTGAAAATATTTACGGGGCTCGGTTTCGTAAAAATACTTTTCAAAAGTTACAATGCATCATAAAAATGATTATATGACTTCCCGACACGACTTAATACGTAATTAAAACGAAATCGTCGAAAATATTAATTATCGAAACAATCGATAAATAAACGTAAACTTTTAGGCATCCGTCGGTATCGCGATCACTAGGAATTCTCGTTGTACATTGATTTTAAATAAACTCGTAGTAAAACGCACGCGGGTGATTTTAAATCAAAAACTTTGATTTAAGTTAAATATGGAAAAATAAAATAAAATTTTAAAATTCCATATAAAGTATTGTCATTGAACAGAAAAATACTTGAAAAGTATAATTTAAAAATCTCAGGATTTACATATAGCAATACAAGAAAACGTAATACGTTGGAAAATTCAAGAAGCACGAATAAAAAGAATAAAATAATGCTGGGAAAGTACGGGTTCTCACAACCAAAAATAAAAGATGACAAATAAAGACGTCCAACCTTCTTAATTGAGCCGATTAAAGAAGATACAACACCGACGAGGAACAATACAAAAAGTAAGGCCAACCAAAGGAAATAACCCATTCGCATGCCATATTGATGACCTAGTGCAAACCTTCACCTAATTGTGAACCCTCCTTTGCTCGAAAGAATCCCGTCTTCGTTGATGCCAACCCCTACAAACAATTTGAGACCCCCCTTTTTATGAACTGATACGTATTTCAAATTCTTCCTTTATCCATTTTTGAACTTCTCTTTATAACCCGTTTCTTTTACTTCATTTCTTCACTTAATTTTACCGTTTTGTCAATAATTTCAAATTTCATCAATCTAGTGTTTTGTCTTTTTCATTTGTGAAACTGATTTGAAAATCATTTTTTTATCTTGTGGATTAGTTAAATTAAAAAGCGAAAATCATAATTAAAAAATATGTTGTATGTTATGTTTTAATATCAAATAAATTGAATTCTGGTTTGGTTAAACTATAATGTTATAAAATTCACTAGTGAGGTGAATACCTTTTGTTTTATTTTATTTTATTGTTTAAATAAGATAAGAGTCGAATATTTAGTAATTGTATAAACAATCAAGTAATTTATAATGTATCAAATTGTAAGAGTAAATGATGCCATGACACACTATAATATTTTTATTTGAGTCTTACTTGTGATATGTTATCAACACATCATTTTAATACCAAGGTAAAAGTCGCAAATACACTATGTACTTTTAAATGTAAGCCATTATAAATGACAGATGTTTTAGGTCTAAAATTATAGTGCAACCTGTTATAACAAGTTACATGCTGACATGACAAAGTCAAACAAGTAATGGTTGAATTTTTGCTATGTTGGCAGCTTAGTTGGACGGGTATAATCCCCAACCCATCGAACCCAACCCAAAACCTACCATTTCCTTTTACTCGTTACCTTTAATTTTCTGGAAATCATAACATAAGAACAAAAACGCTATTTCCCTTCATATAAAAACTCTCTCAATCGATTATCCTAATTGCAACAATCCATTGTAAAGTAAATTACTCCTTTTAAAACCCTAATGTCTACTTCGTCTTCAACCTCAGTTAGGCGTTACTACAAGAAGAATCAAGATGTTACAAACAAAACACATTGCGATTGTGACCCCCCCCACCCCATCCCTGTCCAAACTTATTGGACTCTTGAGAATCCTGGAAGATTGTTCAAGTTTCGTGATAAAACACTAAAATGTAGGGTGTATGGGTTTCTAGACCTATAACTACCATCTAAGTACTACAAAGAGTTGTTGTATGAATTTAATGAGGAGAAAAAGTATTTGAAGAGGATTGCCAAACCTTCTGTATCTAACAAAGTTTCTACAAGTGTCTTACCCCATGACTTAAGTGCTCAGCTGGTTAATGGAATGAAGGAGGTGACTAGAATGAAGGAGGACTTGAAGGTTCTAAAGGCCAAATTCCATGTTTATGATAGGTTGTTGTTGGTGGTTTGTGTTTGTGTTTATTTTTATTAGCATTGTTACTTTACTTGATTTGATAATATAATTTTAGTGTTTTCAATGAATGAAATTCTATTATCCAACTGTTTTGTTCCGAGAAATTTTAATTACCATTATTGAATGTTAATGTTTTTTTTATAATGCCTAAACTTGATCCATCCTTTGAATGCATAAGCTGTACAATCATTGATATGAATAAGAATGCATTGTCTAGTATGCTATAATGTTCCCATATGTTGTGCAAAACATTTACTTGTTTGGTGTGTTTAACTTGGCTGGTGTAACGTGTTATGTTTTTAATATTACAAACATTGCACAATTGACCTTATTTATGGTAGCAATATTTCATTGGACCATTTTTTAGACTTTAGTCAATGCTAAAATAAATTTCCCTGACTATACCTATTGTTGGCATCATTAAGGTTGTATAAACCCACCAAGTCATACTGAAATAAATGCAGGTCCTTCTTACATATTAAGGTTTCTATCAATATATAGTCAAACTATAACTGATCTCTCTAAAGTCAAGGTATAGAGGACGTACACAACATTAAATGCATGTCCATGAACAGTTCTGTCAACTGTTCACTTTCTTCACTAGGTCGTACTAGTCTGCTTTAACTTGAATCTTCACTTTATCATGCATAAAGTGCTTTATCAGATTCTCCCGCCTAAAGTATAAAGGGATAAGGCTAGTCTCTGCTTGCTTAAACTAACTTCAAAGGGTCTGGAGTGACCTTAGAGTATTGTCACCTCTGAGTCCTCGAACAACCAACACATTCCTTCTACATTCCTGTTGTTATCCATAACAACTGGTGAGTATGTCTTCAGATTATCTTTAACTTCTCTAACAATGTCTTTGACTTGAATGTGTCTGGTGTGCCATCTGAGGCTTTGCATTCAGATGGTCCTTAAATATGTCGTTGGATTCTGTCTGCGACTCATAACACTTATTCTAATTTAAATCAAATCTAGATAGGGCCATATGGAACTTTCATTGGCCCAACAATGAGAATGTTCGAGGCTTGCGTATTGTCCAATTAGAATTGGGTGTCACTGTGGGCTCGAATTAGTAACTACTAACTCGCCGTTCGAAAAACAAGTAATTTATACTTTCTTCGTATCAAGATTACCGTCTTTTGATAAAAAATACACAGTTTAAGAAAGAACGCATTTATTACAGTCTTTTCTCTCTAACTTTTTGACAGAATGATAGTTTTACTCTTAGCTAATTAATTAAGAGATGCGTTATTTTTCATCCTTATTTTTACTACATACTAAGGGACAAATTCCCACCTTCTATTTATTTTCGATCTAATGGTGGAGATTAACCGAGGATTTAAAAAAAACACGGAGTAGTCATTTTTGCCAAAATGTCCAAAAGTTGTAAAAATGGGCGGAGGGCTGAATTTGTAAATATGACGAAGTAATGATTTATCACTAATGATATTTCACTAGTAAAAGTAATGAAATATCACTAGTGATAAAGCAATAATATGAATGTAATATTACACATTAACTATGTTTACGAAATATCACTAGTGATATTTCATTGTTTTATCACTATTGATAACCATTTTTCGTCATATTTATAATTTTAGTCCATCCATCCTTTTTACAACTTTTAGACATTTTGACAAAAATGATCCATCTATGCTTTTTTTAATCTTAGGTAATTGATGATTATGATTTGTCTTTTAAAATGTAGTAAAATATAAAAATTCAAAATAAATTTTTTTCATTAATTAAAGTTTTTTTTAAGTTTGTAATAATCATTTCAAACTAAAAATATATTAACTTAGATCAAATTGTATTATTTATTTTAAGTAAAAGACAATAATTCTTGAACATTTTAAATAGAAAAAAACTATAAATTCAAGAAGTATCAAATTGAAGGAGTGAGTGGTTGCATATATGGTCCCTCCTTTAAAAGCCTTTAAAGAACCCTCTTTTTCTATTGCGAACCTCCTGCCAACCCAGTTGTGAACCCTCCTTTGCTTCTACGAACCCCATCTTCAACCCTTACAAACCAATTACGAACCCTCTTTTCATGAACTGATATGTTGTATTGCGAACCCTCCCTTCATGAATATATGAACTTATCTTTACAACCCATACTTTTTCTTTTTCACTTTCGTTTCTTCACCATTTTGTCAAGAATTTCACTTTTAATCAATCTACATCTTTTGTTTTTTTTCATTTGTGAAACCGAAATCATGATTAAAAAGTTATATATATTATTTTTTCGAATCGATTAAACTGAAAGGAAAAAAATCCTTATGGTTAGAAGAGTTATTTTTTGCATTCTTGTTTTTAGAGGACTTTTGTCTTTTACTACGTGACTAATTCTCGCATACTATTTGTTTTTTACCAAAATATATGTTTGGTCCTCGTCATTTCGAAAGTATAGTCAACACAAATTTGGACTACAAATACAGTCCTCAACAGATCTGAAATGACAAGTTAACATTTGTCCTTTTCTGTGCAAGCTTATTTGATTTCTATTTATACATTCTTTTTTTTATTGTTCATATTTTTTTAAATTTCTTAACCTGAATATTTACTATTAAAAAATAGATATAAAAATTTGATCAAGTTTGGTATATTATTCTTGTTTAAATCGATATTAAAAAAATTAAATAAATTTTTAATTAATTAGTTAAAAAGTAAAACTATCATTTTATCAAAAACTAAAAATAATAAAACACTAATAAATTACTTTTTATAAAACTGTTTCTTGTAAAAAACAATAATTTTAGGATAGAAAGAAATAATATTACATAAGTTTTATTTTTAGACTTATAAGTTAATATAAACTCACGAGTCTCATAAAATTAAAATTTATTTATACTACATATAAAACAATTAACCCTAGTATCTTTGAAAATTCAACTTATATATATCTTTACTATCTTATAAAGCATTTATCTATATGGTTGAAAGTTAAAAATATAGGATGGTTGAAAAATATAGGTCCCACTAAAATGATCTATACTTCTATACTCCTTTATAAAACATACATATCCTCAATCATAAACCAACCCTCCAACTTTATTCCCAACCATAAACCAACCATCCAACTTCAAAATTCAGACTTCCAAACCAATATAAATACCTAAAGGCCCGTTTGGTTTATAGTATTTTAGGGTCATCTTTACCTTTTACTTTTAATTTAGTTGATTGGTTGAAATCATAAAGTGAAAAACATGGGAACTAACCCCACTGACACAAATCTCATATAATCGGTGGGTTTTTAGAATTTTGATGGGTCCCAGCCTTTGTATGTGTCTAAAGCCTTATATATATTTTATTTACAATAATATATTTTACTAATCAAATACAATATAAAATACTAAATTTCATGGGTCCCATTTCATATAAATTAAAACAGAACAGTAACTTAAACCTATCTTTTATACCATATACTAAAGTTAATTCTAAACCCACCACGAAACCAAACAGACCCTAAATTTACACACACCATGCCAATATCCTCGGAACCAAAAACTTACCAAACCAATTAAACAATATAAACCTACCATACAAACTCATTCTCCCACTAAACGCAAAACCATTATACAATAACACACTCATCTCACAAAAAATCTCTCAATAGATAAAACACACATCTATCTAAAAAAAGTCTCTCATCTCACTTAACAATCTCAAACACCATCAAAATCCGAACCTCCCAGACGTCACCACTAATTTACCATCGAAAGAAAGAATCACCCAAAGATTTTTTAAGTTTTGATGTAAGCTTTCAAGTATTTTTTAATTAGATGTATAGTCTTTATTTATACCTTTATGGGTTTAATGTATAGATCTATGATTTTTATATGTAGATCTATAAGTTTCATGTATAGATCTATAACTATTATATTTATTTCTTTTATTTTTTCTATCAGGTCGGGAAAGTAGCCGCGTGTCATGCCAGAAAAGTCGCCACCCGCTGATTTGGTTGAGTCACCGGAGAAAGGTTGTTGCATGTATTGTTGGACTGACTGTGGATAACTTGGCGGAATATGTGCGGTCCACTCTTATATTTGCCGTTAATATATGTTACAAAATTTACTACAATTTTGGTATAGTGTTGTTGGCATCTTTTATTTAAATTTTTTATAATGCTTTATGCTTAGATCTTATAATTTTATTTTATTTTTTGCGTTTTTTTGGACAGGTCGAAGGATTTCACCGTGTGTCTCTCCACAAAAGTCGATGTTCGTTGGAAAACTGCCACTCTTTACTTTGCTGAAAGAATATTTGTTTAAATTTTGTTGTTAAGTTTAGAAAAAAATTCATGTTTCGTCCCTATCGTTTACACAGAATATCAACTTTCATCCCTATCTCAAAATAACTCCATGAATCGTCCCTATCGTTTACAAATAGGATCAAAATTCGTCCCTATCTTGGATGGGCGTTAATTTCTTCCGTTTTCTCATATGAGTTGAGGGGTATTTTGGTCTTTTACTAATTTTAGCTTCTATAAATACAAACAAGTGGGGAAATATCCACACATATCTTATCCACTACCCACCACTACCGACACAATAATAAAACTCAAAACCTCACCCACCGTCATTCCACCTACACATGTTCACTTCACCTTCCACCGTCTCCATCAAATCTATTCCATCACAAACAATTCTTTCTATATCTCAAACAAAACCTCCACCGATGCATCCGATAAACTCAATCTCATCTCTCATAAATCACATTCATAAACAAATCTCATCAAACCTCCACCGATGCCTCTTAGTCAAAACATCAACTTAATAACTGATGTCATCAAATAAAAGGCACATTACCATTTTGTTAATTCAAACCTCTTGACAAATGAAGTACTTTCACATAACACAAGTGGCGTCTTTATCTCGAATTAATAGCTGCAACCAGACAACAAGTTCAAACAGAGTTCAAAAGAGTCAACTCTTTGAGAAATAAAGAGAGAAAGTCAACTGCAATAAGAAGATTCCAACAAAGTAATAACATCATATCTATCTTAAGTTCTAAAACAAACAGTAGGCTCAAAATAAACACCTCGATCTTCATAAATCCATTGGAGCCGCCTCTTCAGCAGCAATATCATCACCACCAGTTGTTGGCTCTACAGCAGCCTCATTTGCTGGAGCTTCTTCCAGCACTAACTTCAAACTCGTTGATTAAGGCTTGTACAGTTACTTGATCCAATATGGTAAATGGTTCTTCTACTCCAACCACAGAGATGGTGCACACAGAGCTTGTGAGTTTTTCACCTTGCAAGGTCTCTCTTATGGCAAATAGAGCGTCCTTGATGAGGTTATTACGAGAGGAGCTTGTGAAGTTCTCAAACTTGCGTTCCAACTTCCATGTAGGTTTTTGCAGCTTGTGAGCAAGACCCGATAGCAAAAGCTTGGTATTCAAAGTAGTTTCCACTAGGGCAGTTGTAGTAGAGATGGGCCCCAGATTCGTCTAATCTGCTGCGTGATGTTGGGAATGTGTTTTAAAGGGTTTGGAAGACGAGTGGAGATGGAGGTGTGTGGTTGATGATATTATGGATGATGAAATGGTGGCCACTTTTTGGGCTGGTTTTTTAGAGGGTTTTTGAAGGTGAGGAAGATAGTTAGAGTGGTGATGATGGGTTTATCTAGTTGAGTAGAAGGAGGGAAGTGGATAGATTTTTCTTATATGGGTTTTTGATGATGATGATGATCTTGGAAAAGTTTGGATCTGGTATTTTTTGATGAGGAAGGAAAACTTTGGATCTGGTATTTTTTAGTTTAGAAAGAGGCCAATAAAGGGGGCAAGTGTAAAAAGTGGGCTTGATAATATAAATGCATGAGAAATAAAGTAAAAGACTAAAATACCCCGCCCCTCATTGCACTTAACAGCCAAAACTAACGTCCATCCAAAATATGGACGATTTTTTATCCAAGTTGTAAACGATAGGGACGACTGGTGAAGTTATTTTGAGATAGGGACGAAAGTTGATGTTTAGTGCAAACGATAGGGACTATTCTTGAAATTTTTTCTTAAATTTATTGTGAAAAAGTTAATGTGCAGATGCTGCAGTCTCGTAGGAAATTTTGCCGCCGCCACTGCTGTCCTCATGAATCATTGTTACGACCGCCGCAAAAGTGTGTGCGTTGTCGGAATGTGTATGCCATTTTGTTACTATAATTTGTTAATATTTTTTATAAAATTTATTATATAGATTTTATCGTATAAACTTGATTATGAAGTTTCTTGCGTAAAGTTTTTGCGAAGCTTATAGTAAAGTTTTTATGAATTTGTGATAAGTTTTTACAAGTTTATGTAAAGTTTATTTTGTTAGTACTTATAAATTGAATAGATTTGAAAGAAGTTGAACGGGTAAATTTTGAACTTTCGGGAACCCAAAAAGTTGGAAATTAGTGAAATTTTAAATTTTAGAGAACCGTGAAAGTTGGAAATTAAAATTCTAGAGAACTGTAGAAGATGGAAATATGAGCAAAGTAATAACTTTTATATTGGGAAAAGCTAAAATTTTCATCAAAGAAATGAAAATGAATGGCGTATTCTCGAGTAGGCATAAGGACAGGAAAATGTAACCAATTAGTCTTTGATGAATGAAATATCTTTTTGAAAATTATGTATAAGATATCTGTAAATACCATGGTGCAAATTTAAAGAAAGGCGTTGTTTGAATTAATGATATTGAAAATTTCTTTTACGCAATCGAAGATAAAATGATTCGTAACAAAATCTACCTTTTATATGTTGAACTTGAGGATAGCCATGGTAAAAAAATTGGTGTTTTGGGGCTGCGTAATTTTTTTTTGCTAAAATGTTACGATATCTTAAATTTTAAAATATTCAAAATCAAAAGTTCTGAATTGTTTGAAATCTTTTATTTTATTGAGCCACACAACATATTAAGTACTCTTGCTATATGTGTTTGAAGATTTTTGTCTTATGTACGGTAATAAAGAAGTAAAAGGAAAATAGTTTGAATTATAGGGAATCGTGATTATGGTGTAGGATGTCGTTTTCAAATACTTTCGTGTTATATCGTTTTCATATAGATAAAAATCAAATTTATATACGTAAAATCAACTTCAAACATTGAAAACATATAAACCAACTGAAACGATTCACAAAATAAACACACAAATATAAAAGCAACTTAAAGTTGTCAAAGTGTAACACCCCACTTAGGTAAGTGGACCGTTACGTGTATTTATGGTGTGTCATCAAAGCATAAGGTAAATGTCCTAAAACATTAACTGACCATAACGGAAATACCAGAATCAAACATCGGTAATCCAACATAAGCTTAAAACATGAAAAGTAAAATATTGAAAGAAAGGACTGAACAATGTCCAATGACAATATAAAAAGAAGTGCATAAAGTAAAAAAGTCTGGACGGCTTCCATCCAATGCAGATGCTTTCAGAATCTTAAGAGTGTCCCGGTGTACCTGCCGTTAGAACATGAAAGAACTACGAGTGAGCATAACGCTCAGTGAACGGATATAATACATGATAGGAATAAACTAAACTTGATATAATTAATAATTACTGAAACTGAAAGACTGATATGTGGAGTATGATGAAAACTGTAGAAAATCTGATAAGTCTGATTTATAAATAATAAAACTAAACTGTTATCTGTTAAATCTGAAAACATGCATTTACTGTATTTTAATTGCCAGAGCTTATATAGGTCATGTGCTGTAACAATGGTGCATGAATAACTGGAGGGGTGACCTCGTCATGCTGTAGAGGGATGACCTCTAAATGTTGTAGAGGGGTGACCTCTAAATACTGTGCTGGGTGGAGGGATCAACTCCAATGTGAAGGATGTAGAGCACACACCACATTCACCTGAAAACTGTAAACTGATAAGCCTAGGATGCATCCATACGCCCCACTAATAATACTGATAAAATGGCCAAGCTGAGCTGAGTGAAACGCTGCGGGATATCACTCTCCCGCAGGTGAGTCATGACACCGGTGCCTCAAGTGTCATGGTTACGGTACCTCCGTAACTAGTACTACTGACTGGTCATGCTTGTATCTAAGGCTCAGGCAATTTAACTTAATTATAAAACTGATTTCCGATAATTATTATAACATATAATTGGGGAAAACAATTGGCTACAAACGGGAAATCCTAATCATGCATAGAAAGGAAGTCCTTACGGAAAGGACGGAAAATCCGTACCTCGTGTCTAGTAATGAAATAAGAATGAAAGCTGAAAGATCTACTCCGACTTCATGGTTACTACATAAATAAGGGACGTGATATGAGTTGTCTGATTACTGTATACTTCACTGATTCTTACTGTTATTAACTTGTTTTATCTCCTCTTGTATTATTGTGTTGTCTTATATATAATCTGGTAAATCTAACTGTTCCGGTGTCTTTATGATAAATCTTACTGTTCTTTAACTATTTATTGATTAACGTATATTCTGCACTTCTGATTACTATGTATTATACTGTATTCTGAATAGTGTATTTTACTGTATACTAGTATAATAATACTGTTATTAGTAGCTTGCTAAAAATAGCAAGTTTCCTGAAATAAAATGTTTCCTATAATAAACGTTTCAAGAAATGGTTTCATAATAATAAATCTTTTAAATGAAATCAAGTATTAAATATTAACCAATATATCATGCTTAATTTCTATAAAAGTTTAATTAAATTAAATTTAAAATGATTTATACTTTGATTAATTATCATAAGTAAATGGCTAAAACTTGATTATAAAAATGATAAATCAAAAGTCCCTTTTATTAAATCCGTGTAACCCGACCCGAGCCGACCGAGATAACTATCTCGGTCGCGCTAAACAAAACGGCAAAGTAAGTAACCTCCCACCAACAGGCAGCGGCTGTTGGCTTAAGCCGGCGGCCAACAGTCTCAAAGCTGCTGTCGTGCCACTGTCTTGGCCAGATTTCCCATTTCCAGTGCAGGGGTTCCCACTACTATCAGGCTAAAACACCCTGACAATCCCAAACACCCCTGGGGTCAAATCTAAACCCAAACGCCCCTGTTGTGGTAAATCTAAACCTTAAACACCCCTGCTGGTCTCAACACAAACACCACCACCGAGAGTTTTTAACTCTCGGTTTGCTACTGATGGTCAGATCGCCCCACTATGGGGTTGTGGTCACTCGCGGCTGACAGAAAGAAAGGGTCACCAAGACCCTTATGGCTTGGTTTCATAAATCAAGACAACCCGTCCCTAATGCTTTTTTTTTATTACTACTGTTCTTGCTTGTATGATATATTTTGTGATAATAAAAAAAAATTAATTTCCGTTATTTGATTTCGGAGAAGACAATCACTCGTATCCAAATAGTGATTCGAAATTCAAACCTCGGTCCCTTGTTCTTGTCTCCAGCCGTCAGCCACCATTCCCAACCCTAAGTCGTTCCCCTTTTTTTATTACTGTTGACCAAAAGTGGGGAGAATAAAACTCCCGTATGTTTTTTTAAACTAGGTCGGGCTCTAAAGCCCACTCTCTTTTCCTTGTTTCTATTATACAATCTGCCAACCCATTTACATATAGTTTTCATTTTGCTTCGATTAATAATTTAAATGTCCGTGCTCGTGTTCGTGATCGAGATTTTGTAATCTCTATATTTTCTGAATAAATACTTACGTATAATATTTACGTAATATTTCTGACATTAACTAATTAGTTTCTGAATAATTAATTTGTAATATTTAAATAAAACTGAGTGCGTAATTATTGTTAACGTTTAATTATTTATTTTCTGAACTTAATAATTATCTTCTGGATAATTATTTTGTTGTAGTATTTAATAAACTGAGGCTGCGTATTTATTATTTACGTTTAGCTAAAGTAATGGTTGTGCCTACGCGTATTTAATATTCGGGAAATTTAAATACGGGTTTTACAAGTCTTCTCCTCAAAAAAAAAAAAAAAATTCGTCCTCGAATTAAGGATACGATTATGCCGTGGTTTTATAATTCTTTCCCTCTAAAAAGGAGAAATTCGTCCTTGAATTAAAGGTAATAGGCTGGTGAAGTTAATAAAAGCTGAAAGGACATATATGCCGAAAGAGCATGAATGCTGAAAAGACATATAAGTTGAAGGACCATTCGTCCTTGATTTAGATCATACTGCTGCTGAAAGGTATAACGTGACATGACTGGAGTGAACATGGAACGTGACATGACTTAAAGAACTTAACTGGATTTATTGAAGTAAAAGGGATGAGGGGTCCGGATGGACTCCTCCGTTTCGAATGGCCTCCCACTCGAAACGATTCCTTCAAGGTCTAACATAAAAAAAATAAAAAATTCTTGGTCCTGATGACCCTGTCTTGATGAATGCTGAATAGTTTCTGGTTCCATACTTAAGATGGATTTTCTGAATCTGATGGAATGAACAAGCTATAGCATGTAGTATACATGGACCGGTACGTACAAATATCCTGAGAAGATAACATTTATATCTCTGAGTAAGCTGTTGATAATATATGGGACCAAACTACGTGAACAGTTGTGAACGTGCTACATGAGAAATTGTGAACGTGGTTCGTGATCATAAAAGGAGCGTTGTGCATGAAATATGTCATGTACGTGATACGTGAAACATACTGTGAGCGTGATACTAGAACAAATCATAAACGTATGCTGACTGAGGAAGGAATGCCACACGATACGACCTAAGACGTGAAACGTCTGCCTGGGTATGGAAAATCCGTGCTAGACTTGAGTCTGGTTTCTCAAGCTTTCTGTAACCGTATTCGGTAACAACTGTGAAACGTGTATCGCGAGATGGAACACGAACTTGAACGTGAACAATGTTATGAACGCGAACGTGAGCTTAAATCATGAGACAACACCAAAACATGAACTGAAACCGCATCGTATTGCGAATGAGACGTAAACGTGAAACTAAAAATAACGTGAACGTAAAGTGAACGTAAACATACACGTGATCTTGAACATGAATTCTGTCTGATATAACGGTCGATGGAATACCCTGGAATCGTACCATTTACTGCTGAATTTTCCGCAGGCCCGCTACTGCGTAATCCTTTCGGATGAAAGAAAACGCGTAGGTTGATTACATGGTTGACAATGCCTTAGATAGCATCATACTTTTCTGAGTATGTGGTAACCGATAACAATTTCACGGAATTTCGTCTCATTTCTGCTCAGAAATTTCTAAGGATTGTAGTAACTCACTAGCATGACGGCGTTCTATCTTGAACCTGCGGTATGTCAGGCATCGAGATATGAACATTGAAGGTCTACGATATCTAAGGATTTGGTAAATGATAGATTAGATGTATTGATTTGGTGGAAGAGATGGGGAAGAAGGAGATGAGGTGTAGAGAGAGAAAGGAGAGAAAAGATAAGTAGAGAGAGAAAGTGATTAGATTAAAATGAAAAATGTTGTAAATGAATGAACCACCCCTCCTAACATGCTAGGAGGGGTATATATAGCCCACCCTACATGTGGGCTATATGGACTATATTTACTACAAACTTGATCACGAGCCTAATACAATAATATATCGTTGGAGCGACCGATCCTTCATAAATACGTAAAAACGTATTTCCAACAATCTCCCCCTAAGGGAGGTCGCTCCAAGTTACAAAGTTCTAAATATTCTATAGCTCGTGATCTATGCTAATAATGATGTGACCGAGACTTTCTTTGGAAAAACACATTTCCAACAATCTCCCCCTAAGGGAGGTCACACCATTTTACAAAATCTTAAACCTAGCATACTATGCTTGAGTCTTCGATCTTGTTCTTGTGAATATGCTTGATGTGATCTTTGACTTTAGTCTTGAGCATGTTTCCTTGCCTTGACCTTGTGCATTCATCATTTGTGAAATTTGCCTCTTCGTGACTTCATGTTCCACATACTTATACCTTTAAATTCTTGAAAGCTTCAGAGTTTGATACAACGGAAGACTTGACCTTCAGACTTTCTTGAATTTGTTGAAGTACTAAGTGTATGTAGTACAAGCATGTGGTGACGACTTCTTCTGGATTATACACCGTAATGCCACCTTCTTGTTACGCTGCATAAGACAGTTAGCAACAAACCATATACACGGATGAAATGGCCTTGAACATTTCATTCTAATTCGGTAGCATTTTACCTCCGGTCGGTGAAGACCGTTGGACGATATTAAATATCGTACTTGTGGCAGGTAGTTTCAATAAAGAACCTCCTTGACAAGATTTCGCGGGTAAACCCGTTCTCTTTACTCGACCGTCCAAAGCTGACTGCGAACGTAAAGAGTGAATCATTTGGATAATATTATCCGCATGATTTGAAGCCGTCAATTCATGTTCCTGGAACAAGTGAAGTTCAATTAAGAACCGCACCATCGTTGCTTTCCAGTTGTCACTAGCTTGATTCATAAAGAATCTTGCAAGTTACCTACCAAGTGCTGTTTGATGTTAACACTAGAAGGATTTCCATTCGTCACTGTAAATACTTAATAGTATTACTCTGAATGTTCTGGCAAGATCACTAAGATATTGCGTAGAGGCCTGGAACGTGTTTAAATTCATTTAAGAATTAAACCACTGTTGCTTTCCAGTTATCACAAGTTTGATTCATAAAGAATCGCACAAGTCACCTACCATGAGCTTTTTGATATTCACTCAAGAAGGATTTCCATCTTCATTGTAAATACTTTCGTATTACTCGGATGTTCAGGCAAGATCATGAAGATTTTGCGTAGGACTCTTAAGAACTTTCTTACTTTTCACAGTGTGTGAAGAAGCAAGTAAATATGAAAGTGTGTCCTAATGAGATATTTGATGATCTCAAATGGCTCTAGACTCGATCGTGCATTTTGGATTTTAGTGATCGGAGGCTGGAGAGGAGTGCCACCTTTTCAATACCAATTTATTCGGAGTGAATAAATCAATAGATAATGTGTTGTCTCCGTGTGATTAAAACAAATATCTTTTAAGAGATATCTGAGTTAGTTGGGATGGGTTGTGCCTTGCATCACTGGGTCCATGATGTCTATCTTCAATATCAAGAATCATTAAAATGATCTCAATAGCATATGAATTGACCCGGTTTCTGCCTAAGTTGTAAGGAGGGCTTCTTTCTTTACACCCTTTATCTTTACAATTCTTTTTCATTCTTCAACCCCTTCAATGCTTACCAATACGTCATCACTAGCACCTTGTTGTGATTGTTCCAGTGCTAACTTAAGTACTTGGTCGACATTCAGCTACGTTCACAATCTTTCTCCATCTTTCCTAAGGACTACTATTTCTAGCTATGGAATGTCCTTGGGAAGATTCCTCCGGTTCTAGAGAAATCATTGGACTTTAACCTATCCTACCATCCTTATGTCACCACAATCTTCACCGTCGTGAATAGAGATGTTTTGGGTAAGTGTATGTCACCATGAAATCCATTTTGAAGTGCAAATCCATTTTGCTCCCCCTTAACATATGCTACGATATTCGAAAACATTTCGCACATGTCGGGATGAGCTAACACGTTAAGTCAAACCATTTATGATTGATCATATCCCATATTAAATCACATTTTCTCCCCCATATTAAAAATATTAACCCAATCGATGTTTTTAATATCAATTCATTTAATAGCATTTTAAGAAAATTTGGGAAGAAAAATGCAAATCCAATTATCTTCGTGATTTTAACAAGCTCCCCCTCAAATTAATGAGGGTGTAGTTGAAACGTAAATTAAATACCTTTTAAACACAAGTGTAAGGTATTTATCACGTGCAAAGATCATATATGATAATGTATTCACAAGATTAGCAATTTACGAGGTTGGACCTGAATAATGGAGAACAGCATATGAAAGAAGCACATGGTTCTTGTTCATGAATGTTGGTCACCTCGTCACGTCCCCGAGAAAATTAATTCCCGTTGTTGAGTCAAAGCTTTCCGGTGAAATGCTTGACTTGATTATGAAAAGCGGGTTGCTATCGGAAATAATAGCAAACCATTTTGAGCATGTTTTAAAAATTTGAACTTCTGCTCGAACTTTATTTACAACCCCGTGTCATTATTGAATGACATTTCTAGGTTCGTAAATATTATCGATTCCAGAAGACATGCTCTTTTTATCAAAACATTTTTGAACACACAATTTTGAAAGATTTAGAAAAACCTTTTGAGAAATTCTTGAAAAATTGTGTTCAAAGTTTTGAAAAAAAACCAATTACTTGAGCTTAAGATGTTGAATATCTTAAAAGCGAGCTCAAGTCCGAGAAGTTGTAAACTTCCCGTTGTTAAGGATAAGTTTATCATCGGCGATAAACTTTCCTTTTATCTGAAGAACGAGTCCTAAGCTGACATTTACTTAGAAGTCGTTTTCATGAGCTTGAAAACTTTGACTGTTTTAACGGAAAGCTCATGACCGAGAAAGGTTAATTTCTCGTTACGAGGAAAAGTTCTCTTATTTAAAAGATACACTTTCCTTTCTGAGCTTAAAACTTCGAATGTTTTAATACAAGCTCATGACCGAGAAAGGTGAATTTCTCGTTAAGAGGATAAGTTATCATAAAGGATAAACTTTCCTTTATTTTAAGTTCGAGTTACAGTCTGACATTTAACTGTAAGTCATTGTGCATGAGCTTAAAAACTTTGAATGTTTTCGATATAAGCTCATGCCCGAGAAAAATTAATTTCTCGTTGTAAGGATAAGTTTATCATTGGCGATAAACTTTCCTGCCTTTGAAGAACGGGTTACAGACTGTCATCTATCTATAAGCCTTTGTGCATGAGCTTAAAAACTTCGAATGTTTTTAATATTAGCTCATGCCCGAGAAAACTTAATTTCTCGTTGTTAGGATAAGTTTATCATCGGCGATAAACTTTCCTTTCTTTGATGCACGGGTTATCGTCTGATATTTAACGATAAGCCATTATACACGAGCTTAAAACCTTTGAATGGTTTTAGGATAAGCTCGTGTCCAAGAAAACTTAATTTCTTGTTAAGAGGGTAAGTTATCGTTGCATAGATAAACTTCCCTGTCTCTGAAGTCCGGGTCGTCGTCTGTCATTTAACGAGGAGCCATAATGCATGAGCTTAAAAACTTGGAATGTTTTTTATTTAAGCTCATGCCCGAGAAAAATGAATTTCTCGTTTTTAGGATAAGTCATCATCGGGATGAACTTTCCTGTCTTTTGAGATCGAGTTACAGTCTGTTATGTGACTGTAAGTCCTTTGTTGCAGCTTAACCATGAAATCCCTGAGACATTTGTTTCTCTGATATCTGCTTCTTCAGCAACCAAACTCTAAGAGTGTCCTTAGTTGAACGGTACACAACGATTGGACCGCTTCGTTCTTTTGGAACATCAACTTTGGTACCTGCAATCTCATTAGGAATTTGCATGCTTTGACGTGGGTTAGCGATATCAATTATAGAAGCACATGGGGGTTCACAGTTGGCTTTACTTGTTTCAGAGGCGACCTGAGTAGATGATTCACTAGTCTTGGCTGGCAAACGTTTCCTTTTATAGAAAACCTTAAGTTTAGGCGTAAGTGAAGTATCATCTTTATCAGTTTCCTCCCTAGTAGACTTAGTAGAATCGGAGACTATCCTAGTTAAAGGGCACTCGTTTCCTACAAGAGTGAAAGTTCTACCAGTGGGGTGCCACATTTTGCCAACGGGTTTGATTTTAGCAACCCACTGGGATTTAAGTCTAGCACGGGAGTTCACCTCATTAAGCAATTTTTTGATACAGGAATCATGATTTGCCGTAAAGACACATTTTCTACATGTTTTACAAGTAGCATATTTAATGTCCGAGTAAGATCTAGAATCCCTAGATGATTGATTGATGCTCCTAGAATTGGACATGCTACGGTTAGCAGTGTTGGGTAAACTAGAAGGCATCTGACTAGGTTTGAAATTCCTATCTCTTACATGTGTCTTTTGCTTAGCTTCCCTAAGATCAGATTCATGGCAAACGTCATTTGAACTAGTTCTAGACGTGGTGTTGGTATTTTTAGGGAAACTAGAGGCAATCATATGATTTGGTCTTGCTAAAGCTGGAGTGATCACATTGGGCCTAGTTGCTGGAGTGACTGGTCTAAAAAGATGAACCAAATCAACTTGGGAGGCAAACCGCGGTCTCGAGAATTGTGGTCGCTCGGATCTAAATGCAGTAGGTTGTCTGACAATCGGTTGTCTGACGAACTGATTTGTAGGCGGTTTCCCCAAGATTGATGGTTTTTCAAGCTTAGTGTCCACACTAGGTCCTCTATTTTTCCTTAACTCGTTTTTCAACGTAGCTATAGCAAACACCTTTTCCTGTACTTGGGCTTTTAAAGTCTCATTCTCTTTGAGCAAGTTATCTTGGGATGCCAACTTAGATTCAAGCAGTTGAATTTGTTTCAAAAGATTATCCTTTTCAGCTTTAGAATCTTGAACAGTTTGATCCAATTTTCTTTCAAGAACAACGTTTGACTTTTCAAGTTTTTCAAAGTATGTTTCAAATTTGTCCGTTTTCTTAGAAAATTCAAGTTTGGCATCCTCAAGATCTTTTGATTGCCGAGCTACGATCGTTTCGAGCTCTTTAATCTTGGAATCAGAATCAGTTAACGAGGCAGTTATAAAGCATTTATCATGATGAACTATAGCATTTTGAACACTTTCTCCCCCATTATGACTCACATCGGATGAATCAGAAGTGGTATTGCTATCACTCTTTTCCATCCCATGTTTGTCATAATTAGGTTCAGAATGCTCAATATGCGGCATGTCATCAGCATAGACATCATAAACAACATCATATTGTACCATGTTTGCAGGCTCTGGGTCATAAATGGGTAAGGTGTCATCAAAAGAGATCTCGTGAACATTCCTTGACGTGCCACTGGTATCATGTTGTCCTCCTGATTCCGTGCTCTTGCCATCGTTAGGCTCCAAGTTGTCAATCTTATGACCAATTTCCTCTTGCATCGAAGAGTCTTGCACTCCATTATCATACCCTTGCTGAAGTCGAGATCTTTCATAAATCGAAGACGAGACCGAGGTCATGAGTTTCAATATTGTATCACGAAAAACTCGAAGCTCGGTATGTGTATCTCGAAGAAAAGATTGGCAAAGCATCGAACTTTCAGACTTGATGATATTGAATTGGAGGAAAGGCGTGAGTTGTGTCACAAGAGCCTTATAAGCAAGTGCCGATGCAGAGTGATTAAAACTTTCATTGTTGAGTTGCTCTGCGAGTTGGGTCAAGATGGTGAACATTGATTCCATGAATATATGACGATCTTGACCAAAGATTGTCACAAATTCGCTCCCTCCTTGAATCCCCGAAAGAGTGACAAGATGAGACTGAAGCATTCGAAATGAAGTGATGCCACTTTCGCTGACCTTGTCTTGCAAATTATATGATTCTCCCTTGTTTGATGTCGAATTCAAAAAATCCATTGAAAGTCGAAGAAAGATAATGTGGATGTTGTTGTAGTCGGGTTTTTACAATTCGACTCGGCTCAAAAAAAAATGTTGTCGGCTCAAACGATTATAGATTAAACCGGATACTAATAGGTCCAATTTAAACTCGGCTCACTGCAAAAATAAATCCCGTCACTATAACTCGTTACTTTTGTCTTCAAAGCCGGCCACAAAACTTTTAACCCGTCACTATAACTCGTCACTATAACCCGTCAAAAAAAAATTCACGGTAACTTTTAAAAAAAATACCCGCCTTAACACGTTTTGCCAAAAAAATGAACAAAATATACTAAACTAAAAAATTAACTTTATAAAAACTTAACAAAAATAAAAATCTGAAACGATAAAAATCTGATTTTATAAAAATTAAAATATAAAAATGTAAAACTATAAAAATTTACTTAACAAAAAAAACAAAATAACAAATCTTTTAAATTTTTGACTTTAAAAGAATCAACAATGCGTTTAAAAAGAATCTGATATATTGGAATTTCAAATTATGTTGTCAAATTGTGCCCCACGTGTTGGTCAGCCTTAAACGTGGCAATAGACACTTTGTAACCTCCGCCCATTAAAATATATAACCCTAATTTATATATCTCTCTCACAGATTAACCGTCACCAACAATCTCTCTCAATTTTTTGTCCGCCCCCTCTCTCTCTTCTGAAACCCAGTTAAAAAAAAAATTTTCACTCTAATCTGAATCCCCTAATTTATTTACCCAGTTCCTATCTTCAAGGATATCCTACAATCTCAAGAACAAAAAAACCTGGATCAAGTAAATCTTTAGGCGGCTTCAAGATCTCTATGGGGTCTCAGGTAGGTATTATAACTTTGTTGCATGCGTGTGTCTGTCTTCTATCTTCTGTAGTTTCCTTCTTGTTTTTTGTTGTCGTGGGTGGTTTGGTAGAGTTTTGGTCAGTCGAAGCAAGAGATGCTTTCTACAATCTTTTTATCAGTCGAAGCAAGTAAATAATGCTTCAAAAGAGATCCATGATGATATTTGTCTTTTGATTATTGATCTGATGACACGACTAAAAGGAAATAACTGAGATCTTTCATCAATTTTTATGTGGATTTTGTTGGTCGAGGGTGTCAGGTCAGTTGTTGTCGAGAGATGAAAGATGTTGACGAGAGATTGTCGAGAGTATTGTGAGGGTGGATCGGGTGAGGTGAGCGGGTGTGTTTGGTTTAGTGAGGGTGATGGTTGAGACGAGTGTTTGTGATAACTGAGTCGAGTCTAGATGTTTTTTGTTTGGTTCGTAACTGTTTTGGTCAAGAGTTGTGACGAGGGTTTTATGATTTCGAAACGAGGGTGGGTAAATGAGTCGAGGGTGGGGGGGTGTTTTGATTGGGTATGGGTTGGTTTCTTCGAGTCTGTCGTGAGGGTAAGGGTTGTGTCGAGGGTTGTGTAGTCTGTATAGAGTCGAGAGTGTTTTTGAGTATGGTTTTCGAGGAGTGGGTGAAAAATGGGGGTCGAGTCTATACGGAAAAAGTCCTATACGGAAAAAAATACTATACGGAAAAAATCCTATACGGAAAATTTCCTATACGGAAAAAAATTCTATACGGAAAAATCCTATACGGAAAAATTCCTATTCGGAAAGTAGTCTATTCTGAAAAATGGTCTATTCGGAAAGTTTGTCTATTCGGAAAAAATGTCTATTCGGAAAGACGGAAATCTGACCCGAGAACTGATAACTTTGGATATGTTTGGACAAATTGATGGGAGATGGATTATTGGACTGATTTGACCAAAAACCTGAGACTTTGGACCGATTTGAAAATGAAGAAGAAACTGATTAAAAATGACACATTAAAAAAATGATTAAAAAATGACAAAATAAAAAATGACGGATAAAAAATTATTAAAAAGTGACTGATTAAAAATTTTTTTAAAAAAATGAGAAACTGACAAACTGATTAAAAAAAATGATATGATTAAAAAATGATATGATTAAAAAACTTGATAAAAAAACTGATTGGATAGATGTTCAAGACAGAAAGAAGAAAAAAAATGAGACGATTATATAAAAAAAAAAATAAGACGAAAAGATTATTAAAAAAAATTCAATCAAATCAATAGATAAAAAAAAATACAAATCCTAAGATTTAACCATGGCTCTTGATACCAATTGAAGGTCTACGATATCTAAGGATTTGGTAAATGATGGATTAGATCTAGTGATTTGGTGGAAGAGATGGGGAAGAAGGAGATGAGGTGTAGAGAGAGAAAGGAGAGAAAAGATAAGTAGAGAGAGAAAGTGATTAGATTAAAATGAAAAATGTTGTAAATGAATGAACCACCCCTCCTAACATGCTAGGAGGGGTATATATAGCCCACCCTACATGTGGGCTATATGGACTATATTTACTACAAACTTGATCACGAGCCTAATACAATAATATATCGTTGGAGCGACCGATCCTTCATAAATACGTAAAAACGTATTTCCAACAAACATAGTTGCATCAATGTGTGATACCGATTCTATCAAAATTATGCCTGGGATTATGGGACATTCTGGTGGAAATCTGGTTGAATAGTTATGGAATAATTTTTAGTGAGAATTGTCAGTAATTTCTGCGGTAGCAGTCAACTGAGTTCTAGAAAAGTTTGTACTTCGTTCACAGGTGTCAGTCGGGACCATCAGGTGATGGCCTTCACCTTCGCAGGATTGTCTGAAGTTTCTTTCTGCTGAAATAGGGTGGTTCAGAAATGCCACCGTGTTCAACTGGAATTCGCATCTGGGAAGATGCTTATATAATTTTCTCCTATCAGAGGTTCTGTACAACTGTGAGAAAATGATTCTCTAGTACTTCTCTTAGAATTTAGCAGATCAGAATGTTATCAATGAATATACTGACGATTTTGTCTAAGAAGTCATGGGTAAACTTTTATTCATAAATTTTATACAATAGTTGGAGTATTAGGGCTCAGAAGTATAAGTCACAATTTTAGAGAGACTATAACGTGTGCAACAGCAGTCTGGAAATCTCATGTTCCTTCTCTCACCACTACTGGTGGTATGATCGTGAATTGTTCTTGAAATTTTTTTTAGACATCGTAACAGGTAGGTAAACCTTCTATACGTGGAATAAATATCAATTAATGATGGTGATCTGGTAAATTTTCCGGTGGTCGATACATGATCTCATGTTACCGGCCTTCTTCCTGATAGACAAAAACGATGCACCTCCTGGTGGTGCGCTAGGGCGAATAAAGCCTCGTTCCGGTAACTTTTGCAGCAATTGCTGCAACTCTTTTAACTTAGCTGAAGCCCTGGAATAAAGAGTTTTGAAATTAGGTTATGTTCTTTAGACAAGTTCGATGTTAAATTCTGTCTCATGGTTAGGAATAAATTTTTGGAAAACCTCCTGGGATGACATTTGGAAACTTTGAGATAATCTGCTGATCGTGAATTTAAGGAATTTCAGAAGTCGCATCATGACTTGTGACTAGAAGTCTTTGCAGCTATAAGATAATAATTTACGTGCTGAAACAATTTGTACTGATTTTTCTGGCAGAAAATAAAATGAATATGTTCAGGACTTGGTAAGACAGGTCTCGTCGTTAACTAAACGGATAACTTTAATAACCATGGTTGGTACTGTGGAGTCTTTTCTGGCTGAGAGACAGGTAACTACCTGATTTAAGGTAAAGCTCACATAGGAACAAGTGAAGTAAACATGACGATTTATCACTGAATGTGTTCGTCTGTAACCTCAAAGAATGAATACTGCGTGTTTAACCTGACTAATACTCTAGTGGTTGTGATTGAATTTTTAATGATCTGATTCATACGTGGTATAATAGGACGGGTATACCCCTTTCTGAAGGGTACCCTGAATTACTGAGGGCCTGGTTTAGAAACATACTGGAGTTATGAGTTCTGACTCGTATTTTGAGAAAATATTCGTATGACGTGTACCATGACTGGTGTCCTGATATGTGTCTTTCGAAATGATACCTGAGACCTGTGTCTTGACATATGTTTTAGTAGATGAATCTAAACAAGGCTGAAAATTTTTGGTAACTGCTAGGAATGGCGGACCAGTTAGACTACTGACCTCTGTATTTCTGGTCACGTCCGTTCCGGAGTTCCGATATTTACTGACTGATTAATTATAAGCACGGTGGTTGTCACTACTGCTTTGTCTGTCAATTTATGACGGTCATTATCATGACCGTGATTCATGTAACTATTCTGCTGAGTGGCCGGCTGGGTTCTGGTTCCCACTCTTCTGAATGAAAGGTTAGATGAGTGAAGTGTGACATCAAGCTGAGAAAGTAAAAGCATGGAATGGAATGGTAGTGTCTGCTGGTTGAAATTTATTCTTGTCAGAAATTTCTAATTTATAGTTTCCGTCCTTGTTCTGCAGAGTCTTCATAGTATAAACATCATCAGCATCTTGAGAAATCTCCAAAGTATCAACAACATCAGCATTTGTGAGATCTTCAAAGTGTTAGCAGCATCAGTATCTGGTAAAATCTTCAACTCACGAGCAGCATCAGCATCTGGTATATCGACAAGTGGAAACGCCTGAGATGATTGAGGATCGATTAGCAATATTCATGGAGTAGGGTACCTGGAGTACACCTGGACTACTATACATGAAGTACAAAATGAATACTACACATGGAGCATATATAAGACACTATACGTGGAGTACTCATGAAATACTGTACATGTCACTGGTGGAAATTTATGGGATGATCGATACTGGTGTCGATCGTCTGACATGATCAAGGTAACGATAGATTGGTTTAAACGGTTCGCAAACTGAACTGAAATGAGTAACATGATAGGCTGACAATTTCTGCGTAGACTTAATGCTGGTTGTATAGAGGCTGAAAAGTATGATTAACCGGAGTTTCATCAATGTTCAATATGAAGACATGATTGATGAAGACAAGAACATGATATATCGTGAAATATGATTTTTCAGTAACTCTTCTGTATTTTAGCATGAAAACATCATCACCTTGCTGAAAATGAAATCCTCATAAGGAGACATGAACTTAATCAGCATGAAAATGACATCCACTTGAGGGTATGAAACTTGGTTGTTAACAAGAACATAAGGGTATAGTCAACTGAGGTTTAATATCAACTGGTGTGGATGGCTATGGTTCAATCCACATAATTTACAGGAGAAAGCATGTGACTAAGTATGGGCGATTCTGGTTCGATCCATACTTGTCAAATTTTCTGAGAACGTTCATGTATAGAAATTTACGATCTGGGACTATATATGGGTGGTTGTAGTCCAATCCATACTTGTCAAAATTTTATGTAATGTCCTGATATGACAAAGGTGAACAACTATGGATCGGTTCACAAAACAACATTCGACTGTAAAGCATGAAAATTTGATCTGAACATTGGTGAACGTATATGGGCTAGTTCACCAAGTAATATTCGACTGAAAACATGAATCTGTTATGAGTAAGGATGAACGACTATGGTCAGTTCATCTATACAAAAATCTGAACGGGCAAGGGTGAACACCTCTGGTCAGTTCACCAAAACGAAAATTCGAATGAAAAGCACATGCGACTAAATATGATCAGTCCTGTACCAACCTTTTACTTAGTCAAAAACTTTAATAAAACTGACTGATAAATGAAGAAAACTTACTGATAATTGCATGAGAAACATGAAAGATAACAACGCCAAAATCTGGGAAGTTCTTGGTGACTACCCACTAGTCACAGGTCAAGTTTTAGAGCCTACAGGTCGAACCTATAGCTCTGATACCATAACTGTAACACCCCACTTAGATAAGTGGACCATTACGTGTATTTATGGTGTGTCATCAAAGTATAAGGTAAATGTCCTAAAAAATTAACTGACCATAACAGAAATATCGGAATCAAACATCGGTAATCCAACATAAGCTTAAAACATGAAAAGTAAAATACTAAAAGAAAGGACCGAACAATGTCCAACGGCAATATAAAAAGAAGTGCATAAAGTAAAGAAGTCTGGACAGCTTCCATCTAATGCACATGCTTTCAGAATCTTAAGAGTGTCCCAGTGTACCTACCGTTAGAACATGAAAGAACTACGGCTGAGCATAACGCTCAGTGAACGGATATAATACATGATAGGAATAAACTGAACTTGAAATAATTAATAATTACTGAAACTGAAAGACTGATATGTGGAGTATGATGAAAACTGTAGAAAATCTGATATGTCTGATTTATAAATAATAAAACTAAACTGTTATCTGTTAAATCTGAAAACATGCATTTACTGTATTTTAATTGCCAGAGCTTATATAGGTCATGTGCTGTAACAATGGTGCATGAATAACTGGAGGGGTGACCTCGTCATGCTATAGAGGGGTGACCTCTAAATGCTGTAGAGGGGTGACCTCTAAATATTGTGCTGGGTGGAGGGATCAGCTCCAATGTGAAGGATGTAGAGCACACACCACATTCACCTGATAACTGTAAACTGATAAGCCTAGGATGCATCCATATGCCCCACTAATAATACTGATAAAATGGCTAAGCTGAGCTGAGTGGAACGTTGCGGGATATCACTCTCCCACAGGTGAGTCATGACACCGGTGCTTAAGTGTCATGGTTACGGTACCTCCGTAACTAGTACTACTGACCTCGTCATGCTTGTATATAAGGCTCAGGCAATTTAACTTAATTATATATTTCTGATAATTCTTATAACATATAATTGGGGAAAACAATTGGTTGCATACGGGAAATCCTAATCATGCATAGAAAGGAAGTCCTTACTGAAAGGACGGAAAATTCGTACCTCGTGTCCAGTAATGAAATAAGAATGAAATATGAAAGATCTACTCCGACTTCATGGTTACTACATTAATAAGGGACGTGATATGAGTTGTCTGATTACTGTATACTTCACTGATTCTTACTGTTATTAACTTGTTTTATCTCCTCTTGTATTATTGTATTGTCTTATATATAATCTGGTAAATCTAACTGTTCCGGTGTCTTTCTGATAAATCTTAGTGTTCTTTAACTATTTACTGATTAGCGTATATTCTGCACTTCTGATTACTATGTATTATACTGTATTCTGAATAGTGTATTTTACTGTATACTAGTATAATAATACTGTTATTAGTAGCTTGCTAAAAATAGCAAGTTTCCTGAAATAAAATATTTCCTATAATAAACGTTTGAAGAAATGGTTTCATAATAATAAATCGTTTAAATGAAATCAAGTATTAAATATTAACCAATATATCATGCTTAATTTTTATAAAAGTTTAAGTAAATTAAATTTAAAATGATTTATACTTTGATTAATTATCATAAGTAAATGGCTAAAACTTGATTATAAAAATGCTAAATCAAAAGTCCCTTTTAATAAATCCGTGTAACCGGACCCGAGCCTACTGAGATAACTATCTTGTTCGCGCTAAACAAAACGGCGAAGTAAGTAACCTCCTACCAACAGCCAGCGGCTGTTGGTTTAAGCCGGCGGCCAGCAGTCCCAAAGCTGCTGTCGTGCCACTGTCTTGGACAGTTTTCCCACTGCCAGTGCAGGGGTTCCCACTGCCAGTGCAGTGGTTCCCACTGCCAGTGTAGTGGTTCCCACTGCCAGTGCAGTGGTTCCCACTGCTATCAGGCCAAAACACCCTGACAATCCCAAACACCCCTGCTGTCAAATCAAAACCCAAACGCCCCTGCTGTGGTAAATCTAAACCTTAAACACCCCTGCTGGTCTCAACACAAACACCACCACCGAGAGTTTTTAAATCTCGGTTTGCTACTGATGGTCGGATCGCCCCACTATGGGGTTGTGGTCACTCGCGGCTGATAGAAAGAAAGGGTCACCAAGACCCTTATGGCTTGGTTTCATAAATCAAGACAACCCGTCCCTGATTCTTTTTTTTATTACTACTGTTCTTGCTTGTATGATATATTTCGTGATAATAAAAAAAATAAAATTTAATTACCATTATTTGATTTCGGAGAAGACAATCACTCGTATCCAAACAGTGATTCGAAATTCAAACCTGGGTCCCTTGTTCTTGTCTACAGCCGTCAGCCACCATTCTCAACCCTAAGTCATTCCCCCTTCTTTTTTTTGATTATTGTTGACCAAAAGTGGGGAGAATAAAACTCCCATATGTTTTTTTTTTAAACTGGGCCGGGCTCTAAAGCCCACTCTCTTTTCCTTGTTTCTATTATACAATCCGCCAGCCCATTTACATATAGTTTTCATTTTGCTTCGATTAATAATTTAAATGTCCGTGCTCGTGTTCGTGATCGAGATTTTGTAATCTCTATATTTTCTGAATAAATACTTACGTATAATATTTACGTAATCTTTATGACATTAACTAATTATTTTCTGAATAATTAATTTGTAATATTTAAATAAAACTGAGTGCGTAATTATTGTTAACGTTTAATTATTTATTTTCTGAACTTAATAATTATCTTCTGGATAATTATTTTGTTGTAGTATTTAATAAACCGAGGCTACGTATTTATTATTTACGTTTAGTTAAAGTGAAAGCTGAGCCTACGCGTATTTAATATTCGGGAAATTTAAATACGGGTTTTACACAAAGTTATGTATCGCTTCCATTAGGTACGGGTATAAAAGTTTTGAAATTCAAAATTTTAAAACTAAACTTTTGAAATATGAAGTATTTTAAATGTAATGTTAAAAAAGTGAAGAATTATTATTTTCAAATTTATTTTTTTCAAATATAATGCTTGAATATATTATTATTACTGAATGATTACTCTAACTTGAAACGATGTTATGAGAAAAACAATGCAAAATTGCAAACACGTTAATAGAAAAGCATTACCAAACCATGCCGTCGAAAAAATACCAACTGTTGAAATCCAGTCGAAGCTAGAAATCAATGCCGCTAGCCGCAGAAATTCGGTTATTAAATATAGCGCTTAAATATATTGTTATTACAGTTTTTAACGGAGACTACAACTTAAAACGATGCTATCAGAAAAACAATGCAACCACATCATAGAAACACATAGCGCAACCATGCGGTCAAAGAAAATATATGTCGTCAAAATATTATCAGAACATCAAACAGCTGCCGCTATGCGCATGTACTCGACTAGTTAATACATAATATACGATCAAAAGAAGCCTAAAAAGTTAGAATAGAAATTTATAACACTCATTAATACAAATATAATTTAATACTCATATTAAAACTAACTAATACATAATAATTTGTACTCATTTGAAAATAATATTAATTAATAAACCTCATTTCTTAATTGTTCACATTTACAACAATAAAAACATACATCTACATAATTATACATATGTTATTTACCTAAAATAATGATGTATACAGTTTTGAAAAAACGAACGAGACCAATGGTTTCACTAGAAAATCGGAGTCATAGTGAGTTTCGGATAACCAAATAAAAATACAGTTACCTAAACCTTAAATTATCATTTATTAAAACATTTTTGTAAAATTCTAAGAGAAACATAAAATTAAAATATTGTTTCTTAAAAACTATGTTATATGATATCCGCCGACGCAACACGCTAACAAAAAAAATAAAATATAGTAATGTCTTAAACCAACGTGTAAGTCCAAACAAACACTGACTGAAGCCCTGAACATAAAACAAAGACACATATATGATGATGTTTTAAATGAGTGTACTAGGTAGACTGTTTTTCTAACTAGCCTTATATTTTCATATCTTCATTTTTCTATCTTATGAGCTTATTTTGATTTAAATTTCAACTATGTAAAATAAGGCCACACAAAATTTGCTTATTTGATATAAGAAGTTAAATCAAACATGCTTAAAAAGATACGAGTCCTCCTTGACTGGTAATGTTTGAGGTAAGGGAGTGATAGGACTCGCAATGCCTCAATGGTTCGGGCTTTTAAACTTATTTTTTCATGATATTTCGACCATATGAGTTTTTTTTCCATTGTAAGTATGAAAAACAAGCTTGAAGCTGAAAGTAGAAAACATCAAAAATCTTAGAGGGTGAAACTTGTGGATGGCCTTATGACTTCTTATGAAGACCTCGAGAAATGTACTATTGCGTTTTCGGCTGGTTAAAACGGTTGGGCTTTTACTTTGTCCAGTTTCACAAAAGTGTATGCTAGCAAATTTTGTGTTGGATCCACAATAAAAATATCTCAATTTTTAAATGGAAGGTATTCTCATCTGAACTTTAGTTCTTTTCTTAACACATCGAACCCACAACAATTTGTCGTATGTTTTTTTGTTGTATGTTTTTAATTATCGTAATTTTTTTACACTTTTTTTTGTATTTTATTTTTATTTATGTATTAAAATTTTAATTTAATAAAATGAATTTATTTTATGTTAAAATGGAGAGAATAATATTATGGTGAATGAGGCTTAAATGAATAAGTTAATGTGTGTTGTGAGTGAAAGAGTATTTTGAGATGTTTTATTAAAATGATGTAACTATGAGATTATAAACACCAAAATAAAGAGAAAATAACGTGCCGTGAGACACTTTACTCTTACAATTTGATACAACATATACTACTTGATTTTTAATATACATTTACTAAATAATTCGACTCTTAACTTACTTAAAATTGAAATTCATGACAAAATAATAAAAACAAGTGACGAAATATGAGTTTCTACAAATAAAAAGACAAAACAATGTAGATTGATAAATTTGAAGGTGTAAAAGAAGTGGGTCGTAAAGAGAAGTTCAAAAATAGATGAAAGAAGGATTCACAATAAATATCAGTCATGAAAGAAGAGTTCGCAATTGGTTTGTAAGGGTTGAAGATCGGGTTAAGGAGGGTTCACAACTGGGTTGGCAGGAGGTTCGCAATAAGAAAAGAGGGTTCCTTTAAGGGAAGGACCGTATATGCAATTTTAGTATCGAAGGTGAGTTGACTAACGAACTTCTCAATTTGATACTTCTTAAATTTATAGGTTTTTTTATGTTAAAAAAAATTATAGTTTTTTTATTAAATAAATAAGATAGTTTGATCAAGTTAATTTATTATTTTTATTAAAATTATTATTACAAATTTTAAATAAAACTTAATTAATTAAATAAGAGTAAAATTATTATTATGTATATAGTTTTGAAAAACCGAACCAGACTAATGGTCTCAATAGAACATTGGAGTCATAGTAAGTTTCAGATAATCAATTAAATATGTTACCTAAACCTTAAACTATCGTTTATTAAGATATCCTTGTAAAAGAAACATAAAATTAAAGTATTGTTTCTTAAAAACAATGTTATATGATATCCGCCGACGCAACACACTAACATAAAAATAAAATACAGTAATGTCTTAAACCGACGTGTAAGTCCAAACAAACACAGGTTGAAGCCCTTAACATAAAACAAAGACACATATATGATAGATGTTTTAAATGAGTGTACTAGGTAGACTGTTTTTTCTAACTAGCCTTATATTTTCATATCTTTATTTTTCTGGCTTATGAGCTTATTCTGATTTAAATTTCAACTATGTAAAATAAGGCCATAAAAAATTGCTTATTTGATATAAGAAGTTAAATCAAACATGCTTAAAGATATAAGTCTTCATTAACTAGTAATGTTTGAGGTAAGGGAGTGATAGGACTCGCAATGCCTCAATGGTTCGAGCTTTTAAGCTTATTTTTTCGCATTTTGTTTCATGACATTTCGACCATATGAGCTTTTTTTTTCTTCCATTGTAAGTATGAAAAACAAGCTTAAAGCTTAAAGTAGAAAACATCAAAAAATCTTAGATGGTGAAACTTGTGGATGGCCTTATGACTTCTTATGAAGACCTTGAGAAATGTACTATTGCGTTTTCGGCTGGTTAAAACGGTTGGGCTTTTACTTTGACCAGTTTCACAAAAGTGAATGCTAGCAAATTTGGTGTTGGATCCTGTCACACCCCATCATGGCGGAATATGGGGCGCGACGTATGGATATCATCACAACAATAGCGTGTCTATAGAGATAACTAAATGATATAAGAAATGTCATAAAATGGTGACACAAATGTCATGACAATATCTCAACAATGCAGGAGTCTAGGTAAGTAGGTAACAGTCCTACCTCTTACCCAAGACAAACAAGTAACACAAACAAAACAAACATATAGGTGCCAACAGTATCACTAATTCAAAAAAACATAAAGGTAAACTAAGAAGGAACGGGGATCTCTTTCTATATGCAATCCTAAGGCATCCAAGTCTAGCCACTTCTATCCTCACGCTTAACCACATTCACACCTGAAAGAGACACTAAAACACGTCAACATAATGTTGGTGAGAGTCATAGGTTTAGACTCCAATGCCAAAACAGTTATAAGCTGTGAATAACCACCATCAACAAAAGAACATATGGACAATGTGTTACAAATATGCATTAACAACTAACATTCAATATTAATCATACCAAACCAAAATCCAAGGCTCCTACCTTGCCAAACAACATGGTATCATAGATGATCACACTATGTACCTATCCCAAGGCCACTACCTTGTCAAACCACAAGGCCACTACCTTGTCAAACCACAAGGCCACTACCTTGTCAAACCACAAGGCCACTACTTTATCAAACCACAAGAACTGAAACGGCACGTGTCCCCCGATCCAAATCATACATAATAAAGAATCACATAGCAGTTAATCACATAATGTACACACAAGTCCATCACAACCATAAAAACATTCACAGCACCAATTTATAAATAACTCAACACAGTGTCTCTTCCATCCCATCTGGAAGTCAAAATCAATAGTAAACATGGGACTATGAAACTCACCTGATTGCTTCTTCACAAGTCCTCGCACTTAGCAACGAGCTAACAAACCAGAAACACACAATCAATACCCGAACCAACCACCAAGATGGCTCATCAACCTATGATAGACATCTAGCCTATTCCCATATAATTACCTCATTGTTAAGTTCTAATCACCCCATTACCCTTCCTTAACAAGTCCCTAACTTGGTTAAGTTTAATAGCTATCCCGTTCATAATTTTACACAAAACAGTCACAGTTTTAGGTCTCAAAACGTTAAGTCAAACGTCCACTTAAATATACCCATGGTTTCTGTAAAAGGAATATTCACACTTTTATACATGTGAGTTAAAACCTCCCACTTGCCCTAACCTTAAAGCTACTGTTAAGGCCCAGATATATGTGTATATATTACTACCTATCCAGAATTCATTGATTTTAAACGTATGAAAAGTTTATTACCATTAGAGGGTCTTACCCTAAACCACAATCTTAGCCCAAGTGCAGATACTCACTACAATATATAAACCATCTCTCATGTTCGTGAGAAGATCCCAATGCAACCCTAAGTACCCCAAACAACCCAAAACTTAAAAAGAAAACAGGCTGATTACAAAACTGTTTTGACCTCCGACTGTTGTAACCTATTTTTGACCCACTTTCCTACCTCCATTTTAGTTCTCGTTTCTTGCATTGGAAAACCACTTCAATTTCCTTTTCAGGGATACTTGGATCGCATCTTGAAAGTTCCTATAACTCCCGATATGATCAAAACAATTGACTCAAAATTCTGCCCAGTTTTTAAAAACGGGTTTAACAAAATCAACCTCATTAATTAACCCTAATCCCTCTAATTACAAGCCCTAATTTATTTAATCATTATAATATGATTAATATACTGTTTTTAATTAAAGCCTAACCTAAATCCGTCATAAGATGATTAAGACATCATTAAAATAATTAAATTGAAAAGAGTTAAGAAGGTTTTACCTTTGAATTAATAGAAGATGAAGAAAACCTAATTTTTGAAGAACCCTAATTGGACACCATTGATGAATTTCGGCTAGGAGATGTTATGGAGGTTAAAAACCTGATTATTATGGTTATGAGTCTGGTTTGGTTAAGTCCTAAAGGCCCCCTAATCCCATTACAAGTCCATTGGGCCTGTTTTGGGCTTTTCCCTTCTTTCTTTCTTCTTTGGTGCGTCTAAACCGACCCAAACACCCCTAAATTCGTTTGTTTTTTTATTTTTTTTATTTAATATTATGTTATTAATATTAATTTAATTTTCCTTAATTTATTTCAGCTCCTAAAGCTTCCAAAACCACAAAACCGTAAAACTAGTCAAATTTACGCGTTTTACCGTAAAAGACGTAAAATATACACTTTTATAAAAACTCTCAAATTTTGAAATAAACTTTATAACTAAGTCCTAAATGACTTAAAACCATCCCGAAAAATATCCATATGACTAATTACCTCATCCGAGACCTCCAAATGCTAAACCGTAAATCGTAAAAATACGATTTTCTATAATACATATACGTATACGTAAAACCACTAAATTGTCACACCCCCAATTTATCAGAGTAATACAACACAATGGGGTGCGACGGTCATGACTATCAAAAGACATAGATACAAAGAACGACTATTTAAAAGTCGTTTTAATTTAATTAAAAGCATAAAACTTGTTTCGGAAGCGAATTACACCAGATCATAATAAAACATTGTTTCAAAAGACTTTAACATTGATCCAAATATCCATATACTAGTCACGACCATTTTCATTTAAAAATCTCTCATGCATAACCACGCCACTCCTCCGTCTTGATACCTGAGAAAAACATTGCTAAAGTGTCAACACAAAGGTTGGTGAGTTCATAGGTTTAAGTTTAAATAGTGTGATGAACCATAAGATTTTCCAAGGCAACCGGCATATAATCTTATAACAAATACAAGATTATAATCAAAAGTATACGTTTTAATCACCTACGTCTAAGCTCGTGACACCGAAGCGTTAACCTAAACCAACAAGATATAATAAGAGCCCGAGCAAATGCCTATCCCGAAGCATTTGTAAATCCTCAAATGTAAGTGTATCTAACTTTGGTCACACAACCAAATTAGACAGGGAGGTTAATCCCGATAGATCTATCCATAACATTCGCGCTTACACAAAGTAATTAACGGTTCACGATAGTGGGCTAAAGCATCTAGGGATATCGCTACTTAGACATCATGTAGGCAAACGTATGAGTTTAAAGCACTTATGTTCATCCGTTTAAAACAAGCAATGTTCTCACCCCAAAATAGTTAAAACAATTAAAAGGGGGGGCTATGAAACTCACCTTGAAGAAGCAGTGAATATGATCAATAAAGATAGCACGGAATATCAAGGCACGCAAAACGATGCACAAACGATCTACTCGTAACCTAAGTAAAATATCCGTACTTAGGCTAAATACAATAAATAATAAGGTACAATGCACTTGGTTGATATTTCATACTTGCTATTGATTTATAAAATGTTTTCATACATTTTTCATGTTCATTCATTTTAGTCACGGGGTCGACTTTGGGTCAAGATTGCTCGTTAAATATTAGTCTGAAAAATAAACGGGTTCTTGTTATAACAACCAAGCCGTGAGGTCTTCGATATTTGATAAATATCGTATTTTTACGAAGTCTTTAAGTCTAGCAAATAATTATGCAAAGTAGTCCACTCGTAAACAAAAATAAACAACTAAGGCTCAATTATTCCTAAGTGTAAAACAAGCATGTTTAGTAATTAATTACGGGTTCATTAGTCGCCTTCAGGACAAACGGAAAGCTACGTTATAAACTAGGCCATGTCAAGTTTACTAAGGTATTTATAGATAAAAGGGGCATGCTCGTTTGGCTATTTAAAAAGGGACACAAAGAGGAGTCCTTGGGTCGAAGGAAAAATAATCCAAGTGACCAAAATGTGGCCTTCTGCCTATCAATTCCGTGTGTATTAATTTCAAGGATTGTATCCCCTGTTTGGTGACTAGACTCGCAATATATATATATATAACATGATAAAATTTCTATGATGGCATTCTCACTTTTAGTCTAGTGTCTATATCACTGTTTACTCTTACACATAGTAGGTACTTGTTTTCACTTCTTTAACATTTAGCTCAAAATACATGCTTTGTACTATGCTAGAAAAGAAAAAGTGGGTTTTGTTTTCACACCATGGTTTATAACAGTAAGCTTTTTGGATACAATACTTTCATACATACATGCCTCAAAAACCATACATCCATGAAATAGTAAAAAGGAGGTGTTTCGTTTACTGGTGGTTGTTGTCTATACCAACCATACGCAAGAAGTATGGGTCTTTACATAGTCTCGCATACATCATTCATACATTACCATAATCAGAAAAAAAATGTGAATCCCTTTGTTGTGAACTTACTATACGCAGCTCTTGTTACAGAAAAATAGTGTCATGTTTCCTTTACAACTTAACAATGTGCATACTTCATGGCAACCTATTTTCACATAGCATACAACTAATTACACCATAAGTCAAAAAGAAAGAAGATGATGTCCACTGTGCTTGTTGTGTTTCGTAGTTGGTGCCCTAAAAAGGGGAAATGGTGATTCCTACTAGTGCCTATATAACACACTCTTGTTATTTCTTGTTTTATACCTTCCTGATTCACGTCATATATGCACAAAGATAATGAAGTACTTCATACATGCTAAGGTCAATAGTACTACTGTTTTTGTATGTCTTGTTTACAATCTTACGGCTAAACTTAAGTCCCCAACTTGTATACTATTGCTAAAGATGTCAAGTAACATTTGTATTATAAATTTTAACCCATACCTTACCCCACATGACAAGTAAACCAAAAAGAAACAAAAGAAGAGAGGACCACTGTCCTTGATTCTTACTTCTTACACACAGGCACATAAACCTCATACATGCATTACATCTTCATCAACAAGAAAAAGAAAGGTTTGTTGTTTCTTCCTGCTCGTTCACACATACCAACAAAATACACATTTTAACTTTGAAACGTTTGAATTACTTTGGTTCTCTCGGTGGTACACCTGCTCACACGCCGACCCTCATTTTATGTATGAAGTATATCTAACTAAGGTTTATGCACATGGTATTAAATCATGCACACATACACACGCAACTTAGTGTATCTACTTATTCTATGAAACTTTTGAAAGTACTCCAACACACACTCGTTTGATAGACACCCTTGTTGTGAGCACAAACTTACTGATGCAAGCATACATAAAATCACCCATCTATTTCTCGTTAAGTCATACCCACTTCGATATGCACGGTTCCTCCTAGGTATAGCATATAGTCGACACACTTTGTGGCTTCACACACAATCACTTTCATGGAGGTATAAAGAAAAGTACGTGACCAAGGTCTCATATTTTTATGTGTCGTGGAACTTATCTATGATATTTGCATACAATCATACATGTTTACTATGTAGATTCACACTTGTTCACAAAATCACCCATTTAGTACATTGTTCGTTCGTCTAGTTTGTTAATGGGTTTCTTTGTTGTTTCACGTAGTCTAGTCCATCAAGTGATTCCCACGTCAACCCAAGCCGTGACTTATTCAATGAAAGTTTTTGTTTCTCAAGATTTTATAGCAAGTATATTATCAACCAAAACATGATAAAAACAAAGGCCAAGGTGACTTACAAAGGGTCCTTAGTAAATGTGAAGGAGTTAGAAGGACAAGGATCGTTCTTATGTTCTAAACCCAAAGTATTTTACTTGCTTAGTAACCAAGTGATATCATCACCCAAACCTACACTCCTTAGCTTTCTTATTTGGTAATGGCAGTGACTCCAGGGGGTTTTCTTTGAGTGTTGTAGTTTTTAATGTGTGTGTTTAATGAGTAACTTGTTGGCTATTTATAGGCAAGTAGTGTGTTCAAGAGTTCAAATTAGGGTTTCAAGGCTTAGTTAGGAGTTTTAGTTAGTTTGTGACTAAGGTTTCCAAGGTAACTAACATGGGAAATTGCACGAAAATGGGGAAGAGGTAAAGGTCTCGTTTCTTGCGTCTAGGTCAGAAACAAGGTTGTACAAGTGTACTTGGTTGACTATTCTTGGCTATGTTGGTTGTAACATTAAGGCTCAAAGAAAATCCATGGGAGCATGGTATGTGTCCGTTGGTTTGGGAGAGAAAGAAAGGAGCAAGAGTACAAGGAATTAATTGGTGAGTGAAGGTACTACAATTTATAATATGTACCGTGGGTCTACATAACAAAACGTGAGTTTGCATTTGGGATTATTAGAGCTAGTGTTTGGAGTGTAGTGACAAGAGAAGGAAAGTTGTTTTGCTTTTATTTTGGTAATTTGCCATTGTAGTTGTTGTGTTTGTAATGTAGTGTAGATATTGTAAATGTTTAGATGTTTATATGTAGTCTAGAGTTTAGGAAAATCCAAGTAGTAGTTTCAAGACAATTTGGTGAAATGAGAATACAGAGGAGTTTGTAAATGTATTGCACGTATTATTTGTTTTGTGTATTGGAACTCTTAAGTTACGTTGATGTAAATAAATGTCTCATTCTAAACTAAGAATCCCTATCATGTAACGTAAATGAATAATAACCATTAAAGTAATAATTATTCACGATTGTCATTCATAAAAATTTAAATTCGTAGACAAAATACGCGTAAACAATCGGGAACATCAATAGACAGACAAGTCTAACCCGAACTATTAAGTTTCACATAAATTAAATAGATTCAAAGTTCACGTGTGTGACATTCGTAATCCCTTAAATTGAGTTTTGTCCTCAAAACTAGCACGTCGATGTCGTTGTCAAAACAAGAGGTTAATTAAATTTTTATCTTCTTTTCATGGTGTTCAATGCGTTCGTTTTTCTTTAGTTTGTAGCTAAGATTAAAATTAGTATAATCTTGCTAGAATTAAAATGAACGAACATTTATCCCGACTTGCACATGGTTTTATAGCATTCCCTAAATCTTTTCTTGTATGTCAAATTTTTATTGACGACGTCGGTTTTGTTTAGTGTGTTTTCTCATTATTAATTTTTTGCGTCATCTCGCGTATTATTTCCCACTTTAAAGTGTCGTGTATTGTTATTTTTCGCCTAGACGACTATATATCACACATTTTAAAATCGTTCCTCATAGTTTGATTAATCCGTTCACATTAATCGTATGCGTCAAGGTTTCATGAATCGGTTTCCCAAAAATCTAGCACAATTGGTCGTCCTAACACATGGTGGTCAGGGCGTTTCTTCCTTTTCTGTGACATTTGCTATTAGATAATTTCGTATATTAATCAATTTAGTTTGCATTCCTTCCCGTTTATGTCCTTTTCATGGAAAGGTAAACGGGTGCACAATTTATAATATATTTAAATCATAGTTCGCTCAGATTCCTTTTATGAAGAAAATATATAATATTTCTTAAGCCTATGATTATGGTGTGATGCTCAAACATCGTTAGGTAAAATAGATCTTTGTCTAGACGGTTTCGGTATTCCATTTATACACGAAAGCACGCTTATCTTGAACCAATTGTTCTTTAACTTGGGTTATGTTACGGCGAGTTCTGGATATCCGTTAAATTTGGATTTTACTCAAATGAGGTTTCGTTCTTCTCATTATTGTTTAAAAGTTGTTTTCAATTTTTCAACTCTAATCTATTTGAGTCTAATTGTTGTTCAAAAACAATTAGCGCTCTTAGTATTTGCGTGTCATATACGCTCTCGTATGAAATAGTAGCGAAGAGAATAATTATACTAGGTTTACTCGTATCGCGTTCTCGACGCTTTTACTTAAGACGGTATAGAAATGTTTGACGTTCATAGCACATAATAAATTTTCCTTGAAGAAATAGGGTAACCTCAATATATTCTATTAGTACTAATATACTCTATTTTTACGATGACTACTATGAGCATACTCGCGTTCGACCTCGATCATACGTAGTTGATCAGGCTACGTACGTCTCGGGACAAACGGTTGCATCCTCCTTTTCATCACAATTTGACTCTTTGAGGTTGTAATTATATATTGGTAGTCCACGGTGCATTTCGTTCGTTACCGTTGCTCACTTTTCACAATTAACAAAATAATTTCCAAAAATTCATTCGTGCTAGTTCTCGTCAAGTTTATCAATAGTTCTTGTTCTCCACATCGAGTTGGTAGTCAAACCAAGTTCCACAACATTACATGGTAGTTCTTACCAAAATATTTCACTATTAGTTGTGGCGTTTGATTAATAATACCTTTATTAATCTTCTAACTTACATTATTTCGATTGTTATTATTCCCACTAATAAGTGTTTCCGCTCGTAATTTCTTATAGTAAAATCAATTTTGATATTTTCTAAAGAATATTTTTCAAAAATCTTTTAGGTAAAATTTACTTTATTTATTTCTCTTCGATTGGTAAAGAAAATATTGTTGAAGAAATCTTTTTCTTAAGTAAAATTTTTGGCGGATGAATTTTTCCTCCGACACATGAAAAATAAAATCTTCTCGTTGGTTAAACAAAAGAGCCTTTAAAGATAAAATAACACGATTTAATTGAATACTTGGAGTACGGTTACATAATTAAGTTTTGTTGGTGGTAACATCGACGGACGTCGAGTCACTTGATTTGCATAAAAGTAAAATAGTTCATATAACATGAATTTTTCACGCTCTATCCATGACGAGGGTGGAAACCCTTGGGTTGATACTTGAATATTGTCGGCGCATTTTTCTTGAAAGACAACTGGTGTAAAACGTTGGCGGGGTATTGGACGCTCTTTGCCCTCGAGCTTCCTTCTTGGGCGATTTCAAGTATTTCTTGTCTTAAACGACATTCCTCCATGTAGCGTTCCTTCATATTTTTCTCATGGGACTTTACCACTCGGCAATCACCCTCCAAGTGCCCAAAGTCATCACAAAGCATGCAATGGTTCGCGCAACTACCTTTGTGGTGGTAGTCACACTTGCGGCAATATGGAAGGTTGCCGAGATACTTCTTGTTCAAGATGGGAGTTGTTTTAGGAACATCCTCCCGGAAATTTGTCCTTGCACAACAAGTAGAGGATGGTAAGGTTTTTCCTTGGTGAACACGCGGCGCTTTCCACGAGTGATTCTTTGGTTTAGTCATAGGGTGAGGGTTAAACCTTTCGACACCTTGCTTCATGGTGTTAAACCTTGGGTGGTTCTTCAACATATAGCATCTCCTCTCATAAGGCCCTTTTCTTCCACTAACGGTATGATTTACCTTAGTTTTTGAAGGGGTATTTCGAGGTCCAAAAGTGTTAACCGGAGTAGCACTTGTTTCCTTAGCTTTTTCGTAAACACTAGGATCCATGGTTCGGTCAACCGTGCGGATACTAGCTTCAAACGCATCGACAGCCCTAATGGCATTTTGGTATTGACGAGTGATGACCTCTTTGAGGTCCTTGCAACCTTGTTCCGTCATTTCAAATTTTCTGTGTAACATTATCGCACAAACGATGTATATTTTTGTTAGTTCTTTCATTGTTATCAATTCTTACGATTGTTCAAATTTGACCAAACTTTTCTCACAATTATTGTAATACAATTTTCAAGGGATCGGATCATAAAATTCGTACATTTCATTCTTGAACTATGTTCCATACATAGTTTTGGAGCTTAAAGTACAAAATTCCATTCAACTAATGAATGGCTTCTTTTAGTCTTGACAACACGTCATACATTCATTACAAAACATCATACTTTTATTAGAAAGGAGGGAAAATCCTAAAGGCCTAGGTGGCGTAGGATCTCTTGGATTTGGGCATGATCCGTGGCTTGCCTAGCCTCGGTATCCTTGTTCCTCATTTGTAAAATTGCAATCTCGGACTCAGCAGCCTCAAGAGACTCTCGTAACTCGGCTATCACTAAGTCCTTGTCTTCATCTTGCTCGATAAGGTGATCCACATCACCCTCTAGATCCTCTAGACGGCCCATCAGGTGTTCTGCATCGAATCCGAGTGCTTCTGAAGTAGGCCCCTCTTCTGGGGATTGAGCAACATTAGGTGGTGGTGATGAAGCACGGTTTCTTTTTATAGAAGTTTCAGGCACTGCTGAAGGCATAGGAGTGGAGATCGGCATAGTAATAGTAGTAGAAATATTTGGGACGATGGAAGGAAATCCCGTAGTGACATTTGGCATCATGACTGGCGAATCTTGCTCGTCATCCGAATTTATTGTGATTACGCTCCGGATGGGGGTAATTTCCTTGTCGGATTCGGATTGCAAAATGACAAACGGAGTGAGAGGCATTTTTCCTTTTCGCCTGTCACCAAATGTAAAACGACGGTTATTTGATAGGTAGAAACGAAGTATTTTTCTAAAGTTCTAAAAATAGAAATGAGTTGCATGATGTCTTGTAAATTTTCTTTTATTTAGAGTAAGTTCTCGCACATCAATCCATAAGTCTACTTAAATGTCCAAGTAGTCCTTACACGGAAAACAATAAGTAAATCGTGGAATGTTAAAGTCCTCTAACATGCTCTTCCACATACTTATTATTTGTACTTTCTTTTAGTAGTGATTATGCATGGATGGATAAATACAATTATCCTTAATCAATTCTTTCATCAATTTAGGTCTATTACGACGTTCATTTTTGTGCAGTTTCCTCTTGTTAAACGTTTATTACTTGCAACTCGGATGAGTAAGTATGTTTTTGAGTTTTAGTCGGCTTACGGCTATTACGTAGCCCGTACTAGTTCTTGTTTTCATACGTCTTTCCTTAACTTATTATTGCTAGTTCGTACACTTTCGACAATTTTTACACCTTGAAAATTTTTTTATTTGATTTAAACGAGTCGAGTACTAAAATTTTATCACAAAAATTTCATCACAAGAATTGTTCCATATGTTTTTAATCTGTAATCGTTCAAAATGTTCAATTCGAGCAATTACTAAATTTCATTACAAGAATTTCTCTGATTTTGGAATATGTTCCGTTATACCTTATATGTTTCGTTTATCTTGCTCTCGTCTAGCGTTTTGCTCGCAACCTTATATAAACTTTACAGTCATTGTTGTATATTTATACCTTGTATTTAAGATCTCAATATATGCCCACATTTCGCATCTGGGGTTCTCAAATATCGTGCAACGCGATAATCCCTTTGATGTGGAAATTGGCATACTAGTTTAACTAAGGGTAAACCCTTTAATTTAGATCTATATTGTAACTTCGAAATTTATAATAAAGTCATGATAACTTAGTCGCAATCAATGGACTAATAAAACTTTGATTCGTCGTTGCGTAGTTTATAAAAATTTCTTTGATAACCATTTGACTTACATGTCAGCGCATTTATGGATAGTTCATATATCGCGAAATTTATTCGTTCTTTGAATTGTAGTATTCATTGGAGCATTACAAGAGTAATACTTGTACTAAGTGTTTTATCGTCATATGTCATTTTAAATAGTGACATCATCGTCGTTCCTCGGTCGCATCAATTTCAATTTCGAAACCGTTAATTAACGTAGGTCACCTTTCCTCAACCGAGCCTATTCTAAATGTTTAGTGGAGTAACAATTTACCGAACCCAGTAAATAGTTGCTCCTCTCGACATTTATAATAGTATCGCTTGATTCAAGTATCACTACAAATTAACACACTACCAAACCCATGGTAAATAAATATATTCATATAGTTTTCTTTCTAGGAATCATGGCGATATTTTTAATTGGGCGCATAGTAATATGAAACACAAAACGTTTCGATAGTCGATAATAGTCCCGCAGACTATCTAAAATATAAGTATGCGTACGCTTAATCTCAAAGGAAAATATATATATGGCACAAACCATTCAAATAAATATGGCACAAACCATTTAAACAAAGATGGCACAAACCATTCAAATAAATATGGCACAAATCGTTTGCGTATCGTAATGATCCATACAAGGATGTTTTAAAAATCGTTTTATTACATGTCCCTATGGTTATCACTCAAACATGGGAAGGGTATACCTAATGCTAATAATACTTAGCAATCAAATTCAAAACTTAGCATTGCAAAAAAATCATAAACTATCTCAAGTCACAACTTACTTGTATCGAAGACGTGGAGTGAAGTGGTTCTTGGAGATTTTTGAGAGACAGTTATAGTCTAGAATTATTTTTCCGATAAATAAATTTTTGACTCACGTTTATAAAAATCATTTTGTAAAATAACCTAGTTCTCTATAACCAGGCTCTGATACCAATCTGTCACACCCCCAATTTATCAGAGTAATACAACACAATGGGGTGCGACGGTCATGACTATCAAAAGACATAGATACAAAGAACGACTATTTAAAAGTCGTTTTAATTTAATTAAAAGCATAAAACTTGTTTCGGAAACGAATTACACCAGATCATAATAAAACATTGTTTCAAAAGACTTTAACATTGATCCAAATATCCATATACTAGTCACGACCATTTTCATTTAAAAATCTCTCATGCATAACCACGCCACTCCTCCGTCTTGATACCTGAGAAAAACATTGCTAAAGTGTCAACACAAAGGTTGGTGAGTTCATAGGTTTAAGTTTAAATAGTGTGATGAACCATAAGATTTTCCAAGGCAACCGGCATATAATCTTATAACAAATACAAGATTATAATCAAAAGTATACGTTTTAATCACCTACGTCTAAGCTCGTGACACCGAAGCGTTAACCTAAACCAACAAGATATAATAAGAGCCCGAGCAAATGCCTATCCTGAAGCATTTGTAAATCCTCAAATGTAAGTGTATCTAACTTTGGTCACACAACCAAATTAGACAGGGAGGTTAATCCCGATAGATCTATCCATAACATTCGCGCTTACACAAAGTAATTAACGGTTCACGATAGTGGGCTAAAGCATCTAGGGATATCGCTACTTAGACATCATGTAGGCAAACGTATGAGTTTAAAGCACGTATGTTCATCCGTTTAAAACAAGCAATGTTCTCACCCCAAAATAGTTAAAACAATTAAAAGGGGGGGCTATAAAACTCACCTTGAAGAAGCAGTGAATATGATCAATAAAGATAGCACGGAATATCAAGGCACGCAAAACGATGCACAAACGATCTACTCGTAACCTAAGTAAAATATCCGTACTTAGGCTAAATACAATAAATAATAAGGTACAATGCACTTGGTTGATATTTCATACTTGCTACTGATTTATAAAATGTTTTCATACATTTTTCATGTTCATTCATTTTAGTCACGGGGTCGACTTTGGGTCAAGATTGCTCGTTAAATATTAGTCTGAAAAATAAACGGGTTCTTGTTATAACAACCAAGCCGTGAGGTCTTCGATATTTGATAAATATCGCATTTTTACGAAGTCTTTAAGTCTAGCAAATAATTATGCAAAGTAGTCCACTCGTAAACAAAAACAAACAACTAAGGCTCAATTATTCCTAAGTGTCAAACAAGCATGTTTGGAAATTAATTGCGGGTTCATTAGTCGCCTTCAGGACAAACGGAAAGCTACGTTATAAACTAGGCCGTGTCAAGTTTACTAAGGTATTTATAGATAAAAGGGGCATGCTCGTTTGGCTATTTAAAAAGGGACACAAAGAGGAGTCCTTGGGTCGAAGGAAAAATAATCCAAGTGACCAAAATGTGGCCTTCTGCCTATCAATTCCATGTGTATTATTTTCAAGGATTGTATCCCCTGTTTGGTGACTAGACTCGCAATATATATATATAACATGATAAAATTTCTATGATGGCATTCTCACTTTTAGTCTAGTGTCTATATCACTGTTTACTCTTACACATAGTAGGTACTTGTTTTCACTTCTTTAACATTTAGCTCAAAATACATGCTTTGTACTATGCTAGAAAAGAAAAAGTGGGTTTTGTTTTCACACCATGGTTTATAACAGTAAGCTTTTTGGATACAATACTTTCATACATACATGCCTCAAAAACCATACATCTATGATATAGTAAAAAGGAGGTGTTTCGTTTACTGGTGGTTGTTGTCTATACCAACCATACGCAAGAAGTATGGGTCTTTACATAGTCTCGCATACATCATTCATACATTACCATAATCAGAAAAAAAAATGTGAATCCCTTTGTTGTGAACTTACTATACGCAGCTCTTGTTACAGAAAAATAGTGTCATGTTTCCTTTACAACTTAACAATGTGCATACTTCATGGCAACCTATTTTCACATAGCATACAACTAATTACACCATAAGTCAAAAAGAAAGAAGATGATGTCCACTGTGCTTGTTGTGTTTCGTAGTTGGTGCCCTAAAAAGGGGAAATGGTGATTCCTACTAGTGCCTATATAACACACTCTTGTTATTTCTTGTTTTATACCTTCCTGATTCACGTCATATATGCACAAAGATAATGGAAGTACTTCATACATGCTAAGGTCAATATTACTACTGTTTTTGTATGTCTTGTTTACAATCTTACGGCTAAACTTAAGTCCCCAACTTGTATACTATTGCTAAAGATGTCAAGTAACATTTGTATTATAAATTTTAGGGATAATTTCATATATACCCAATAAAACTTCATAAATTACATATTTCCCCAAAATACAACTTTTTAATGCATAATGTACAATGCAACTAAAGCATGTTTTGGGGATATATGTAATTTATGAAGTTTTAATGGGGATATATGTAAATGCCCCTAAATTTTAACCCATACCTTACCCCACATGACAAGTAAACCAAAAAGAAACAAAAGAAGAGAGGACCACTGTCCTTGATTCTTACTTCTTACACACAGGCACATAAACCTCATACATGCATTACATCTTCATCAACAAGAAAAAGAAAGGTTTGTTGTTTCTTCCTGCTCGTTCACACATACCAACAAAATACACATTTTAACTTTGAAACGTTTGAATTACTTTGGTTCTCTCGGTGGTACACCTGCTCACACGCCGACCCTCATTTTATGTATGAAGTATATCTAACTAAGGTTTATGCACATGGTATTAACTCATGCACACATACACACGCAACTTAGTGTATCTACTTATTCTATGAAACTTTTGAAAGTACTCCAACACACACTCGTTTGATAGACACCCTTGTTGTGAGCAAAAACTTACTGATGCAAGCATACATAAAATCACCCATCTATTTCTCGTTAAGTCATACCCACTTCGATATGCACGGTTCCTCCTAGGTATAGCATATAGTCGACACACTTTGTGGCTTCACACACAATCACTTTCATGGAGGTATAAAGAAAAGTACGTGACCAAGGTCTCATATTTTTATGTGTCGTGGAACTTATCTATGATATTTGCATACAATCATACATGTTTACTATGTAGATTCACACTTGTTCATAAAATCACCCATTTAGTACATTGTTCGTTCGTCTAGTTTGTTAATGGGTTTCTTTGTTGTTTCACGTAGTCTAGTCCATCAAGTGATTCCCACGTCAACCCAAGCCGTGACTTATTCAATGAAAGTTTTTGTTTCTCAAGATTTTATAGCAAGTATATTATCAACCAAAACATGAGAAAAACAAAGGCCAAGGTGACTTACAAAGGGTCCTTAGTAAATGTGAAGGAGTTAGAAGGACAAGGATCGTTCTTATGTTCTAAACCCAAAGTATTTTACTTGCTTAGTAACCAAGTGATATCATCACCCAAACCTACACTCCTTAGCTTTCTTATTTGGTAATGGCAGTGACTCCAGGGGGTTTTCTTTGAGTGTTGTAGTTTTTAATGTGTGTGTTTAATGAGTAACTTGTTGGCTATTTATAGGCAAGTAGTGTGTTCAAGAGTTCAAATTAGGGTTTCAAGGCTTAGTTAGGAGTTTTAGTTAGTTTGTGACTAAGGTTTCCAAGGTAACTAACATGGGAAATTGCACGAAAATGGGGAAGAGGTAAAGGTCTCGTTTCTTGCGTCTAGGTCAGAAACAAGGTTGTACAAGTGTACTTGGTTGACTATTCTTGGCTATGTTGGTTGTAACATTAAGGCTCAAAGAAAATCCATGGGAGCATGGTATGTGTCCGTTGGTTTGGGAGAGAAAGAAAGGAGCAAGAGTACAAGGAATTAATTGGTGAGTGAAGGTACTACAATCTATAATATGTACCGTGGGTCTACATAACAAAATGTGAGTTTGCATTTGGGATTATTAGAGCTAGTGTTTGGAGTGTAGTGACAAGAGAAGGAAAGTTGTTTTGCTTTTATTTTGGTAATTTGCCATTGTAGTTGTTGTGTTTGTAATGTAGTGTAGATATTGTAAATGTTTAGATGTTTATATGTAGTCTAGAGTTTAGGAAAATCCAAGTAGTAGTTTCAAGACAATTTGGTGAAATGAGAATACAGAGGAGTTTGTAAATGTATTGCACGTATTATTTGTTTTGTGTATTGGAACTCTTAAGTTACGTTGATGTAAATAAATGTCGCATTCTAAACTAAGAATCCCTATCATGTAACGTAAATGAATAATAACCATTCAAGTAATAATTATTCACGATTTTCATTCATAAAAATTTAAATTCGTAGACAAAATACGCGTAAACAATCGGGAACATCAATAGACAGACAAGTCTAACCCGAACTATTAAGTTTCACATAAATTAAATAGATTCAAAGTTCACGTGTGTGACATAAATAACACCATCTCACTTCATAGTCACTACCATTTGAACTCATGAACATGAAATCATCACACATCGTTTCACTCACAAGGTACCCCGTACCAAAAACGATATCCAAACCACAATCTATACACACCAATAAGCACATAAACACGTAAAGACACGTAACTAGCACAAAATAAAACTAAGTGACGAACCTCAAAACCAGGGTTGTCACATCACTCCCTCCTAATAGAAATCTCGTCCCGAGATTTACTCCTTAGGATCAAACACACAAACAACAAATCACATGAGGATACTTGTTCTAAACGAACCCCCCTCATTTCCACGTGAACTTTAGTTCAAGTTTTAAAATACCACGTATACAAACCAAAAATAATTAAACTCATTGCCAAACTATTGACCTCACAGTCAATAAATCTCACAAATGATCTTTAATAAAACAAAGACTCTTATTAACACAAGTCCCAGATAACCGTACATGCAAAATGCATTCTCAAACAACCTTTACCAATCTTAATACACGAAATATAACATGTATACCACTCGGTTCCCCCAGGTTATTCTACGCTCATAAACTACTGGTTTGATCTTTCCAAAGATCATAAATGGACCTACAAAACTCTACATCAGCTCTTCCATTTTACCAAAACATACCACCCGTTACTATGGGTGAAACTCCCTTTAGTTCGTACCCCAAACTACTTAAAATTTCCAATTTCCTTGCAAAGGGACCTATGACGGTCTTTCACATACCCATTAGTTCTTCCAGTACAAATCAACCTACGATCTATACACATCCTCAAAAGGGTGGTTATCTCAGTTAGACCAATCCCTTCGTTCCTATGGCATATCACACCTATAACTCCTCATCCATTCGATTATCGATACTAATCCTCCCAAACAATCAGTATAGATCAGTGCCATTTCCTTTTCCAATCTCGACCTATTTTATTCTTGCTTCGCTCCTATACACACTTCCTTCTTTTCCTCAGCTCATACCATACATCACGATGTGATGCTTCCCATCGTTTCTTCCCTTGCCATAACCCTTTATAAGGCATTCCATACATATTAGGCTAACTTTTATGCAGCACCCTCTATTCCATCACATTCGTACGTAATCCTTCCAACTTTTCAACTACGTGACTTCTCATTCCTCTTGAAATATGAGATGAATTAGTCAGTCTATCGACTATCACCCAACTCTCGTCACCTTCCCCAATTTCGTACTTACATCCCCCTTTCTAAGCTACTCCTATCTATGTAGGAAGTATAGTCTACGTCCCTTTTCTCCACATGATTGTCCAAGCCACGCAACATACATGTTGACGCGTTCACTGCTTTAGACAACTCAACTTGCGTAACCTACATCCTTCATCCAAACCACCCTAATACGTCATCCCTATAGTTCAAGTTCGTCTCAGATTCACTTCATTTTTCTTATTCCATGTCTTATCAATCATGCTTGCCTTTCCCAGATGGTACTTGGCCTTGCAATTTTTCTTTCGTCAATTAACTCCACCCATCACTTTTGACAAATGTTCAATCAAGATGATTGAATATGTGTTAGAGACGTTCATGATCCGTATAGATCATTCTCCACGTCTCGTACACCCAAATGCCTCTAGCATTCTAGGCAGATATAACAGCCCAACTCCACTAACTAAGTCTATCCAGTTCTTCCAAATCTTCAGTTCCTGCAACGTATAAGCAATCTCCTTTCTTTGTCGTCCTCGTACGCGTCCAAATCCTTGCTCCACGTATCGTCATGCTTCGCGAATTCATCTAGTCCTTCCGATAATGCCAAGATCGGCTCATTATCCAATCCACCTCTTCAGCCTCCAAAATGCTTACTCATCCTTCTTCACTTCGCCCCTTGCTGGTTCCATGATATGCCATCATCTCTAACTACTCATCATGGTAGACTTAATACTAAAACTCACACTTGAAAATCTCCCGTATAATTCCACTTCAAAACCAACACATACTTCGCCTCACTCTCCTTCTTAGACTTTGAGTAGATCAAGATGTCGTCGATACTCCCGATGACCACTCATTTATATACGTTCAGGCACACTCGCTTCATTGACTCCATGTAATCCGCTAGTGCTTTGGCGAAGCCAAATGCATAACCGTAAACCCAAAGCGTTCATACAACATCCTTAGCAATTTCAACTATGTCCTCCTTGCACCCTCTCTTAGCGGCAATACGAATAAATTCTTACCTCGTTCTACTTGCAAAATTCTGTACGCATTTTAAAAGACCAATGCTTCCTCTCATCAGACCACTCAACCGCTTTCCACATCCAATCTACTACTAAGCAACTCAACGTTTACCTTGCATCCGTTGCATTTTCTAATAACTCTTGTTTTTAAATCATTCCATCAACAATTTGCCTTGGAAAGGCACTAACTACAACTCCTCTAACTTCTCCGACTTGCTCTATTTATGGTTCTACCTCAAAATAATAGGCAAACCTACTAACTTTCAGGAAGTTTTTAGAGAACATACATGCCTTACGAACAATATTCCCTTCCAACACTCTCTATGGCGCGTTACTTGTGCTAATATCTATACATTTCACAAATCTCTATTCATCTCCCTTGGCACTCCTATTAGACCTCATGAACACATTAGTTCGTCCACGAACCTCTTTCCTCCCCACTAAGGGTATTATGACCGTTCTCTCATGGTCACCTACTTAAGTGTGTAGGCGCGACCAAGTCTTTCATATGACTACCTCAACGCTCCCGAACAATACAAAACCAAAACTACATCCTGAATCCATCAAATACGATCAACGAATCAACCCACGGATAACTAACGGCATTTCACGTGCACCAGTTAAAACAAGTCAAAAACCACGAGACTCAAAAGAAAACTCAAACCCAAAACGTGTATCAATTCAAAATGACGCATGACAACGAAAAATAATCCAAGAAACACCCAATATCAACCAAAACATATTACGCCCCGCGACATATTATTTAAACCGTGCAAAAGACCGACCTTTCCAAACGAATATATATCCTTTTTTATCTATTTATTATTACCTCCTACATCTATGTGACTCAAACAATCTACAAACAACCCTCTTGACGAACTCAAAACTCAACTCAAAAACTAGGTATCCCGTGCATCCCAAATCATAAAAATAAACTACTATTCAAACTCAACCTTTAACCCAACACTTGTAAAATAATTCCGGACAAGATACTGACCTCCCATGACTATACATTCTGAATATTTGAAAAGTACGTTCCGAGTACATAATTTTTGGCTTTTGAATCACTCAAAAAGCTCTAAAAACGAACAAGTTATGACCAAAGCAATTTTATACTAGTTGTTTTAAAAACTAAAGAATAAACTTAGTGATTAATGTAATCCTTTTAAATGACAGATATGATTATATGTGAAATTTTCATAAACTCAATTTAACTTTGTATAAATAATTAAAAATGACATAAATCGGTCAAACTCAATTATATCAACTATGTAGGTAGAAAGAAATTTTTACTTCGCTTTATTTCAAAGAAAGTCTTTTAAAATTTGAAATAAATAAGTGTTGATTAAAAGAAATCTTACGTTACATCTTGTTTCAAACACGACTCCAAAACCTTACCCTTATTTTACCGAATACAACCAACTATCTAACCCTATAATAGATTTCCAAGTCCCCATTTTTCTCAATATATACCGACCCAAAAGAAATGCAAGACCCAACACAAAAGATTTCATTATCTCAAAAGAAATCCCAAGTTATTTCAATAGACTTAAAACCAAGAACACCAGTTTAAAACGTACACGTGAAATACGAAACTCAAAGAATACGCTACAAGACACACTTAAAAAGAAAAAAAAAATCAAAACGTCGTTGAGACTCCACCAAACTCGAGCACTAATAAATTGTTTAAACACAAGAGAGTACTAGGTACGTTCAAGTTATAATAACTACTGAACGACCGTAAATCATAACATAACATCTGTTAGTATATATACATCCGTGTATGTATGCCTATCGAATCTCCCAAACATACTCGTTATCATACATGTCAAGTCAATCGATCACTTTATACGCTCGTTTTTTCCATACGAGTAATCACCTTCTCACCATCTCACCATGCCACAACAAGCACAAAACCCAATACCAAAACCAACCCCTATCGTGTGACCTCATCATCACACAATACGACTATAACTCAAAACATATAACACACTAATAATATAGCCATATCGTAGGCAGCCGTTACATAAACCCATATATATACGTATACCCAAATTCTACATCTCATCATATACAAGCATGTATTAACCCTCTTTCATGCAATCATAATTGAGAACCCATTGAAGTTGTGGTACTTGTATAACTATGTTGGCCACCATACTTATACAATTACCATTTCCCCAATGCACTCCCTCCTATGATGACACTTATAAGACTCAATACAACATATAACATATAAATCTATCTACTCACATAAGCTCATAACCACATAACCAATAAGGTCCAAAACTCCATCTATAAAAATAACATAATAAACTCTTGGAATACAGAAATCCATAGTCTAGCTAAAACAGCCTAGACTAAATCCAAAACGAAAACATAATCAGTTATAAGTCATGTTGCCCGTAAGAGTGGAAACAACTTAAAACCCTTCCTATCCACCTACTCCTAGTAACTCGAACCACCACATAATTCTTAGGGAACATGACTTAAACATCAAAAGATAAATAACATACCTCGGGTATGTAAGATAACTCGATATAAGATAGAAACTACCTTGTACTAAATTATGTACTATAACGTACAATTTAAGCAAAATACAACAGTGACTAGCGTGGACGATTATGGTTCAACCCGCACTAGTCACAAACCCGAAAAGAAAATAACATGTGACTAAGTATGAACATACTACGGTTCAATTCATACTAGTCAAAACATCGCAATAAATAACATCCAAACACATCAATTATTATAAAATGCACACATACTCCTATGACGCCTATATGCAGGGACCCTTAAGCTATAGACTAGGCTACGCGACTAGGCAACCTAATTCTCTATAACCATTGGGCTCTGATACCATTCTGTCACACCCCACCATGGCGGAATATGGGGCGCGACGTATGGATATCATCACAACAATAGCGTGTCTATAGAGATAACTAAATGATATAAGAAATGTCATAAAATGGTGACACAAGTGTCATAACAATATCTCAACAATGCAGGAGTCTAGGTAAGTAGGTAACAGTCCTACCTCTTACCCAAGACAAACAAGTAACACAAACAAAACAAACATATAGGTGCCAACAGTATCACTAGACCATTTTTAGGCCATTTAAGCTTCAATTTCAAATTTTGGCTATGCGAAAAAATTTTCGACCAAAAATTCAAATTTTCGGACCAAAATTCAAATTTTTAGGCCAAATTTCAAATTTTTAGGTTTTATTTTTCATTAAAAATTTCATTTTTTCAAACTTTTTCCCTACTAGTTATTGGCTATTTCTAACTCGATTTCACATTTTAGTGTTTCAAAATTTTTTCGGATTACCGTTTTGTCGGACTGAGGAATTTTTTTGTCGGGCTGGAAAATTTTGGCAAACTTTGATTTTGTTAACACCCCAACACACGCTTTCTACGAATTGAGATCCTGTTTTTCACACGACTTCTACTATGACTTATCAACAAGACAATGATGCTGCGGATTGTGAGCATCGTGATAGCCAGGTAAGAAAGAAGAGGAATGCTGCCCATCTCCAGTCTCAGCTTCTTATAGCACAAAAGGAAGAAGCAGGATTTCCACTTCTAGCTAAAGAGTTTGATCTCATGGCATCTGCAGCAGCATATGATGAGGAAGAAGAGGTGACTACCGACTCCATCTTGATGGCTAATTCACAGCAATCATCCACATCGGTAGTTAAACCTGACAGAGCTCCTGTGTATGATTCAGACGGTTCCTCTGAGGTACACCCACGTCTCAATGATAATGATTTATATAATATGTCTAATCAGGAGGAAGAGTATACTGAGTCACTTGAGCCTTCCACTGAGACACACGGGGTTCAAACGAATAATAGCAATATTAGTTCTAATGCACCCAGTGTGGACCTTAGTGGGGATCAAGTAGCGCAACCTACAACTCTTCCTGACGAGACGCATGCGTATTATAAATCACTATTTGATAAGCTTGCCAAGGATGTTGCTCATGCGAATGTGGTTAATAATAAGTTTAGAGAAACTAATGCCAAATTGACCACTGAGCTTACGGGATATAAGGAACGGGAGAAACGTTTTGAGATTCATCATGCTAAAATCAAGGAACTTGAACAAGCTCATGCTACATCGGTTTATCAAGAAAAATGCACCACTAAGAAATTAAATGCCTTACATTTAAGTAGTGCAAAAAAGATAAGCGAATTGAATGATGAAATCACCTCTCTTAATAAACAGCTTTCAACTGAAAAATCTATCGTTTCTGATTTAAAAGGAGAAATAAAAAAGCTGAAACATGATTTCAAAATTCGAGAAGATGGGCTTCTTGAGGATTTTTGCAATGCTCAGGATAGGATTAGGGACTTAGACAACCTTTTGGTAAAACGTGGACAATCTATGCAGACGATAAATATGCTCGCACCTAAAGTAAATGAGATAAATTACACCCGTTACAAAATGGCTTTAGGTTGTCCTCTTCCTCCCAATCCAGAATATCTTAAGCAAGTTCAGGCCACAAATGAAACCTTATATAATGGTAGTGTGCTCTTGTCTGATGAGCATGATCCTCCTACTGTGCATGATTCTGAGGAAACTACCGAACTTGCTGTAGAGACTCGTTTAAAAATGCAAAAGCTTAACAAAGAAGTGACACCTGTTTATTATCCAAAAGTTAATCCTCCAACGGTTTTTGTTCGATCTAAAACTAGTACCGAATTGCTTTTGCTACCTAGTGAGGAATTGACAGAGGATCCTCCTAAACCGAGTGTTGCACGACGATTTCTTAACGAGCTCAAAGATAATTTTGTCATTCTCAAACGGGTTGTTAACGCCAAAATGACTGGAGGAAACTTTACATCACCCGTTCATGTCGAGTTACAAAAAGTGCTTCATACTGAAATCAATCCGATTATTAATCAAGTTGATGCGAGGATAGGCAATCTTGAGAACGCTTTTCTAAAAGAACTAGCCAAATTTGTTGAAGACTTTAAATCTTTGGCGAAGGAGGCTGATGAATCTCTTGATAGAATTAAAGTTTTGGAAAGCGACCTCGCATGTCTCTCGAAATCAAGTGACAGTGGTGATTGTGTTGATAGTAACCCCATTGCGGTAAACATCTCTGTGTCAGACAATGAAACCCTCCAAACTGAGCTTGATCGTACGAAAGAGAAAATGGAGTCTTATGTCATCAAAAAGGACAACGAATTCACCGATCTTTGGAATAAATATGTCAAAAAATGTGATGAATGTAAGGATGACAAACTCTCGTATGATAAAGCTTACAATGAACTGCAACAAACAATCGAACAGCTACGAGCTCAGTTAGGAGGTGAATGTCGCGACAGTGAGCCTTCAACAAATGTTAATCAAAAAGAGTTCACGATTCTTCAACACCGATATGATTTTCTTCAGAAACACTGTCATTCTCTTGAACTTGCTTTGCAAACCAAAGTTGGAAAAGTTCCTGATGACAATAATTTACAAGTAAAACTCTCTGAATCATTTCGTGAATTGAATGAAAAGAGTAAGGATATTTCTGATCTGAAAGCTCAGTTGCAAGAAAAAGACATCGCGATTGCTGAGTTGCAGAAACTTGTTGGAAAGATGGGTGGGAAAACTGTGGAAGCTAAGGTTTTAAAATCAGTTGTTAGACAACCCAATGCGTACAAAGTACCAAAGCCATCTATCTTAGGAAAACCACCTTCTAATGTTTCTAGGTTACCTCCTAATACCGATGTGCCATCGACTGTACCAAAACCAGCCATCTCACCCTATGTTCCTCCATTTAGAAAACCCACTCTTGCTAAACACAACTCTGTGAATGCACCCTGCACTACTCCTAAGAGTACTCCCAAGTGTGTGACTCTTACGCCCACAAAGGAATCTAATGGTTCAAATGACGTTGGTCAAACCAAAAACCTAGGGGATGGTAAGCAAAAAGGGAACATTCCGAAAGTAAACCATGTGTATTCAAAACCTAGTAAACCAACAACCACTAGAGTTCAACACACACCTAATGGTAATCAACCAAAACCTAGGACCCCTTCCCAACAACCTAGGAATTGGCAATCACCAATGAGTAGCCGTGTTTCGAACATAGTGCCTGAACGGTCAGCAAACCCTAGGTACACAAGACCTTTCGAGAATCCCAAACTCCCTGTATGCCCCACGTGCAAAAAGGGCATTCACCATGGAAATCATGCTCATTGCATTCTGCAATACCTCTATGAGGTAAACTCTCGTGCTTTCACACAGAGAAAGAATGCAGAATCCCATAAGCCAACAAGGAGATTCCCACCCATCACAAAGAAAAGCAATGACAATAAATCCTCAAGGCGGATCAATGCAGGACCTAGTTTCTCTCCAAAGAAGTCTTCCACTGTGCAAGAGAACACTAATCCTATATCTAGTCTTCAGTGGAAACCCACGGGTAGGATCTTTAAGGAAGTCGGTCTTAAATGGATTCCCATCAAGAAGAGTGATGACACCTGCTCCAGCACTAATGCGAGTGTACTGAATGTAGAAAATGCATTTTTTACTCCTAACACTAGTATTTGTGCAAATTCTTCTTCTGTCATTGCAGGTACTTCAGCGGATTCTGAATCCATTTCTTCAAAGGGTTCCAATTCTGTACATTCAACATCACCCTCTTCTGCTATACAAAGGTCTATTTTGGATTATTTTAAAAAATATTGAAAATCAAAATACAAAAATATAAAACCTATAAAAACAAAACAAAAAACGAAAAAATCTTTCAAAAATACCAAAAATATTCTTCTCGACATGTCTTTCAGTTTCGATAATATGGACGTGCCTAGAAATGTCGCTCAATAACGACACGGGTGTGTACATAAAGCTCGAATGAAAGTTCAAATGTTTTTCAAAACATGTCATTTCCCCTTTCTTCAAATGATTTGCAGTTACCTCAGATTGTGACTCGTGCCTCAAATAAAGGAAAGTTGATCACGGATGATAACTTATCCTTAACAACGAGAAATTCATTTTTCTCGGTCATGAGCTTCCGATAAAAACATTCCATGTTTTAAGCTCATGTAAACGACTTACAGTTAAATGTCAGACTGTAACTCGAACATCAAATAAAGGAGAGTGCACCTTTAAAGATAACTTATCCTAATAACGAGTAGAGCAATCTATCTCGGGTTGAGCTTGTCACAAAACATTCAAAGTTTTGAGCTCAACATCATGGCTTATAGTCACATGTCAGACTATAACCCGGTCCCTAAATAAAGGAAAGTCTTTGACTTATCCTCAACAACGAGAAATTCATTTTTCTCGGTCATGAGCTTATATCGAAACATTCAAAGTTTTAAGCTCATGAACACAATTTTTCTCGGACATTTGAGCACAATTTTTCAAAGTATTTCAAAACAATGTGCTCATATACTCCCCTATTTAAATACAATCTCTTTTCGAGGGGGAGTATAATGATTTCATAAACATTTGTTCCAAAGTTTCATGACACATTATTCTCTCCATGTTTCATCACTAATTTCACAAAAATTTCAATTTCATGCAATTTTTGAGGGGGAGAATAGTGATTAAAATGTGTTGTCTTGGATAATATCTTTGATGTAAGTGCTTTCTCTTCCTAATATGTGCAAAAACCTTTCTTTTATGATGCACATATGTAGGGGGAGCGTTTTTGGTGATATAGAAAACTTTCAAGGTGTAAACATTGATTTCTTCAACACCTTGACTGCATTTTCAAATGATTTTTCTGGTTATGATATCTATACCCTTCAACACATAAATTCACGATGGTATTGGTGTCAAAAGGTGGTTAGGTATTCGTCCTATGATCCAACCAGAACCGGAGGGATCTTCCCAGGGACAATCCATTAGAACTTAGAAGTCCTTAGGAAAGATGGAGTAGTTGAGTGTACGGGAATAATGCCGACTAATGACTTAAGCTAGCACTGGAACAATCACAACAAGGTGCTAGTTATGACGTCTTGGTAAGCATTGAAGGGGTTGAAGAATGAAAAAGAAATGTAAGGATAAAGGGTGTAAAGAAAGAAGCCCTCCATACAACTTAGGCAGAAACCGGGTCAATACATCTATTATCAGAATCACTTTGATGATTTCTGATACTGAAGACAAGGCATCATGGACCCAGTGATGCAATGCACAACCCTTCCCAGCCTACTCAAGCTTCTCTCAAAAGAAGTTTGTTTTATTGTCACGGAGTTCAACTCATTTCTATCAACTTTCTCACTCCGAGATAGTAGATATTGAATAGGTGGCAGTCTGCTCCAGCCTCCGATCACCAAATAAACGTGCACTTATAGAGTCTAGAGCCAACGAGATTCATCAAAAATCTCATTAGGACACTTATTCCATAGATCAATTGTTGTTCATCATTAGAACACAAGCGATGATTTACAGAGTCCTACGCTCTATCCTTGTGGTATTGCTAGAACATTCAGAGTGATACTCTTTATTATTCACAGTGATGAATGGAAATCCTTCCAGTGTTAACATCAAACAGCACTGCGGTAGGTCATATGTAAGATTCACTTGAATTAAACATATGTTAACTGGAAAGCAACAGTGGTTTGATTCTTAATTGATTCAAACTCGTTCCAGGTCTCGACGCAATATCTTTATGATCTTGCCAGAACATTCAGAGTAATACTTTTCAGTATTTACAGTGACGAATGGAAATCCTTCCAGTGTCATCATCAAACAGCACTGCGGTAGGTAACTTGTGCGATTCTATACGAATCAAACTTGTGTCAACTGGAAAGCAACGATGGTTTGATTCTTAATTGATTCAGACTTGTTCCAGGAAAGTGAATTGACGACTAAATCAGCAGAATGGAACTGCATGATTCACTCCTTACTTTGAATTATCTGTCGATATATTCAAGTATTGAGAACGGCTACCACAGCTGGAAATCCTGTCAAGGAAGTTCTTTGAACTTACCTGATCACAGGTACAGTATTCGTACTGTATAACGGGAAACCGGTGGAATGCAAACGGCGGGAAACCGGTGGAATGCAAACGGTGGCGTTATCTCAAGAGTCGCAATTCAAGGCCACATATTCAGGATTATTGAAGAAAGCTCAAGAACATCTAAAGACAAAGACTTCCGCTACTCTGATGATCAAGGGAGATTGTTTACAAGCTTTCAAGTCAACACAAAACATGAGTATGTGGAGAAAGACACAAGAACACAAGCTGGCAAAGCTTCAAGATCAAGTCAAGGAAAAGATCAAAGATCCAAGATCATAAGTCATGAAAGGATCGATGAAAGAACTCTCAAGACAACGAGCTTCAAAGTCTGCAACAACAAAGAAGTGAAGTCACATAATACATGACCACCACTTAGGGGGAGATTGTTAGAAGTATTTAAAGTGATGGTCAAAGAAGTGAAGTCACATATTATATGACCACCCCTTAGGGGGAGATTGTTAGAAGTATTTAAAGTGATGGTCATATAATATATCGTTGCGAAGCTCGTGGAAAATGCTATTCAACAGTGTCGAGAGTTCTATGTCATTATTATGCATGAAACGGGAATTAGTCCCGAACACACAAATGAGGAAGGCCTCCTATTCATGTAAGCCTTAGTATAAAAGGCATAACCATCCTCATTTGTGTGTGTGTCTCTCATAATACTTTTCCCTCCTTCTTGTTTTAGAGAGAGAAACTCTCCTTAGTTTCTCTCACTAGGAACACACTTCTTGTATCTTTCTCTTTCTTGTTCATCTAATCTAATCTTCCATTCTTAGTTTTAATCTTGATCTTATTCATCTATATTTCTTATTCTATAAGTCGTGTGAATCAATCCTACAGCATCCAAGTCTAGCCACTTCTATCCTCACGCTTAACCACATTCACACCTGAAAGAGACACTAAAACACGTCAACATAATGTTGGTGAGAGTCATAGGTTTAGACTCCAACGCCAAAACAGTTATAAGCTGTGAATAACCACCATCAACAAAAGAACATATGGACAATGTGTTACAAATATGCATTAACAACTAACATTCAATATTAATCATACCAAACCAAAATCCAAGGCTCCTACCTTGCCAAACAACATGGTATCATAGATGATCACACTATGTACCTATCCTAAGGCCACTACCTTGTCAAACCACAAGGCCACTACCTTGTCAAACCACAAGGCCACTACCTTGTCAAACCACAAGGCCACTACCTTGTCAAACCACAAGGCCACTACCTTATCAAACCACAAGAACTGAAACGGCACGTGTCCCCTGATCCAAATCATACATAATCAAGAATCACATAGCAGTTAATCACATAATATACACACAAGTCCATCACAACCATAAAAACATTCACAACACCAATTTATAAATAACTCAACACAGTGTCTCTTCCATCCTATCTGGAAGTCAAAATCAATAGTAAACATGGGACTATGAAACTCACCTGACTGCTTCTTCACAAGTCCTCGCACTTAGCAACGAGCTAACAAACCAGAAACACACAATCAATACCCGAACCAACCACCAAGATGGCTCATCAACCTATGATGGACATCTAGCCTATTCCCATATAATTACCTCATTGTTAAGTTCTAATCACCCCATTACCCTTCCTTAACAAGTCCCTAACTTGGTTAAGTTTAATAGCTATCCCGTTCATAATTTTACACAAAACAGTCCCAGTTTTAGGTCTCAAAACGTTAAGTCAAACGTCCACTTAAATATACCCATGGTTTCTGTAAAAGGAATATTCACACTTTTATACATGTGAGTTAAAACCTCCCACTTGCCCTAACCTTAAAGCTACTGTTAAGGCCCCGATATATGTGTATATATTACTACCTATCCAGAATTTATTGATTTTAAACGTATGAAAAGTTCATTACCATTAGAGGGTCTTACCCTAAACCACAATCTTAGCCCAAGTGCAGATACTCACTACAATATATAAACCATCTCTCATGTTCGTGAGAAGATCCCAATGCAACCCTAAGTACCCCAAACAACCCAAAACTTAAAAAGAAAACAGGCTGATTACAAAACTGTTTTGACCTCCGACTGTTGTAACCTGTTTTTGACCCACTTCCCGACCTCCATTTTAGTTCTCGTTTCTTGAATTGGAAAACCACTTCAATTTTATTTTCAGGGATACTTGGATCGCATCTTGAAAGTTCCTATAACTCCCGATATGATCAAAACAATTGACTCAAAATTCTGCCCAGTTTTTAAAAACGGGTTTAACAAAATCAACCTCATTAATTAACCCTAATCCCTCTAATTACAAGCCCTAATTTATTTAATCATTATAATATGATTAATATACTGTTTTTAATTAAAGCCTAACCTAAATCCGTCATAAGATAATTAAGACATCATTAAAATAATTAAATTGAAAAGGGTTAAGAAGGTTTTACCTTTGAATTAATAGAAGATGAAGAAAACCTAATTTTTGAAGAACCCTAATTGGCCACCATTGATGAATTTCGGCTAGGAGATGTTATGGAGGTTAAAAACCTGATTATTATGGTTATGAGTCTGGTTTGGTTAAGTCCTAAAGGCCCCCTAATCCCATTACAAGTCCATTGGGCCTGTTTTGGGCTTTTCCATTCTTTCTTTCTTCTTTGGTGCGTCTAAACCGACCCAAATAGGGGTGCAAACGAGCCGAGCTTTTACCGAGCTATTCGAGCTCGAGCTCATGCTCGACTCGATCGAGCCGAGCTTTTATCGAGCCCAAGCCCGAGCTCAAGCCCAATAGTATGGCTCGAAACATATAATGAGTCGAGCTCGAGCTTTTGATAGCTTGGCTCGAGCCCTTATCGAGCTTTTTCGAGCCTTGGTATAAATATATTTTTATATTAGTAAGCAAACGTTGATTTGAGTATTAGACTTATTATAAAGAGTATCTATATAAAAATTTAAATAATATATTGATAGTTGTTATCATAAGTTAGTACATACATAGAATTTGTGGTTGTGTGTAAACGATAATGATAAATTTGTTTCGTATATATAATTTCGAGCTTTTTAAGCTAAGCTCGAGCTTTGCTCGAATCCTAATCGAGCCGAGCTCAAGCCTTAAAGGTAAAAGCTTGACGAGCTATCGAGCCGAGCTCGAGCCTACTATTTATGTTTCGAGTCGAGCCCGAGCCCTATTAAGCTCGGGCTCGGCTCAGCTCGTTTGCACCCCTAGACCCAAACACCCCTAAATTCGTTTGTTTTTTTATTTTTATTATTTAATATTATGTTATTAATATTACTTTAATTTTCCTTAATTTATTTCAGCTCCTAAAGCTTCCAAAACCACAAAACCGTAAAACTAGTCAAATTTACGCGTTTTACCGTAAAAGACGTAAAATATACACTTTTATAAAAACTATCAAATTTTGAAATAAACTTTATAACTAAGTCCTAAATGACTTAAAACCATCCCGAAAAATATCCATATGACTAATTACCTCATCTGAGACCTCCAAATGCTAAACCGTAAATCGTAAAAATACGATTTTCTATAATACATATACGTATACGTAAAACCACTAAATAACACCATCTCACTTCATAGTCACTACCATGTGAACTCATGAACATGAAATCATCACACATCGTTTCACTCACAAGGTACCCCGTACCGAAAACGATATCCAAACCACAATCTATACACACCAATAAGCACATAAACACGTAAAGACACGTAACTAGCACAAAATAAAACTAAGTGACGAACCTCAAAACCAGAGTTGTCACAGATCCGCAATAAAAACTATCTCAATTTTTAAATGGAAGGTATTCTCATCTGAACATTAGTTCTTTTCTTAATACATCAAACCCACAACAATTCGTCGTATGTTTTTTTTTGTTTTATGTTTTTAATTATCGTAATTTTTTTACACATTTGTTTTGTATTATATTTTTATTTATGTATTAAATTTTTAATTTAATAAAATCAATTTAATATGTGAAAAACGAAGAGAATAATATTATGGGTGGATGGGGCTTAAATGAACAAGTTAATGTGTGTTGTGAGTGAAAGAGTATTTTGAGATGTTTTATTAAAATGATGTAACTATGAGATTGTAAATACCAAAATAAAGAGAAAATAGCGTGCCGTGAGACCCTTTACTCTTACAATTTGATACAGCATATACTATTTGATTTTTTATATACATTTACTAAATAATTCAACTCTTAACTTACTTAAAAATGAAATATATGACAAAATAATAAAAACAAGTGACGAAATATTGGTTCCTACAAATGAAAAAGACAAAATAATGTAGATTGATAAAATTTGAAGGTGTAAAAGAAGTGGGTCGTAAAGAGAAGTTTAAAAATGGATGAAAGAAGGGTTCGCAATAAATATCAGTCATGAAAGGAGGGTTCGCAATTGGTTTGTAAGGGTTGAAGATCGGGTTCGTAGAAGCAAAGGAGGGTTCACAACTGGGTTGGCAGGAGGTTCACAATAAGAAAAAAGGGTTATTTAAAGGCTTTAAGGGGAGAGACCGTATATGCAATGTTAGTATCGAAGGTGAGTTGACTAACGAACTTCCCAATTTGATACTTCTTGAATTTATAGTTTTTTTTTAAATAAATATGATAGTTTGATCAAGTTAATTTATTATTTTTGATTAAAATTATTATTACAAATTTTAAATAAAACTTAATTAATTAGATAAGAGTAAAATTATTATTCTGTCAAAAAATAAGAGAAAAAAAATTATGATAAACAAATTTTTATAAATTATGTATTTTTTGTCAAAAGATTAATAATTTTGAAACGAAGAAAATATATATTACTTCATTTTTTACACACATTTACTTATTAAATTCTACTCTTAACTTACTTAAACAGTAAACTAATTTGATCAAATCACATAATTTATCATTATAGTTTAACTAAATCACAAGTACTATCTTTTTAATTAACTCGATAAAAAACATAACTTTTTGAATTATAATTTCCGTTCTTTAAACTAACTAATTTATAGATAAAACGTCACTTTCAAATCAATTTCAGAAATGAAAAAGACAAAACAATTAAACATAACATATTGAGTTCATGCACGAACATTTTGTTTTGGACTCAATATTTGAAAGTAAATAAAATGAAACATAATTTATTTATTTTTATAGTTTTTTTTAAAGATAGGAAAACTAATTAGAGAGAAAAATTAGAGAAATTTTGGTTATGAAAATTTTCTTACACTTTTCGGAAGAAAAATGAAAGAAATCACAAAGCAAATTATATCTATAACTATATTATAAATTATTTTGGACCTTTATCTACCAAATAAAACAAAATTATTGATATCTTCATCAACAACAATTTCTAACAGCTTTTTTTTGTAACAATATATTAAAATAATATTTTTTTCTTTTAAATTGAAATTTTATTTATTTATTTATTATTTTTATAATATAATTTTAATATATTTTCTAAAATTTTGTGCTCTTTAATTTAATATCTATTTTGCTATATTTTTATTAACTTTGAGATTTTTTCATTTTTAATGGTTTTTTTATTCGATTTTTTATAACTTTAACAATACGAACTTAATAGGTAAGAGATTAATATTTGTTAGTTTTAAAAATCGTTATCAGATACTTACCGCTACATTACGCGGGCATCATGCTAGTAAGGACTCAAATGTCTTTTTATTATGATATTTGATTATAAAAGCTAAAGAATATACATATAGTTAACCAGCTGAGCTAGCTCAGTTGGTCACCAAGGGTATCCTTAGGGAGGTATTTTTGGAGAGGTTTCGAGTTCGAGTCTTACCAAGAACCTTTAGGGGCCTGAATTAAGAAGCAGGAGTAGGGTTTATCCCCTAAGGCGAAGGTTCAAGGCTTACATACTGCCCAATTAGATGTCACTGTAAGCTCGAATCACTAACTAATAACTCGCCGTTAAAAAAAAAGAAGAAAAAGAAGAAAGAAAGAATATACATATAGTTTAATAAGTTATTTTTTCCCCTAATTTAAAAATACTTTTTTTTCCTTTGTTATAAAAACATGTAAATAAATTTTTTTTAGACTCGTAAATTTTAATGGTTAGTGGGTCGAGTCTGCACGTATTTTTTCAAACTTTCGCCGAAAAATTGAAAACCAAATAAGCGCCGAAACAAAAAAGCAAATGATGATGTTTTGTCTGCTTTCTTAATAAAATAAGCTTATTATAAGCCCCAAAGGGGTTCATTTGGTCTGTCTTTCCAGAAGCTGGGATTAATTGAACCCATAAGCTACTTATAAGCTAATAAGCCCGGAAATAAGGTAAAATAAACACCCCCTTAGTTGTAGCTCTAAAATCAGGCGATTAATCTGTTTTGTTTTAGCCTTGTTAGAATTGACCAGATTTAGGTGGTGTCTATTTCGGCTTATGGCTTATTTGGTTTCGGGCTTATGTTTCATAAGCTCACTTTTTTTGGCTTATTTTGAAACTTATTACTGTAGTTTATATAAAATTAGGATGAGCTCGGGACCAATCCTGTCCTGAACCCGTCCCGATTTAGTGCTCTCGATTCTTACTGATCTAAATAGTTATTTATCAATTCCGTACCAAACGGGATTCGGGTATCGATATCGGGAAATCGCGATTTTCCGGGAATTTCCCGATTTGATACCGATCCCGTACCGAATTAGTGGTCCTGAATTTTTTTTCACTTTATTTCGTAGTCCCGTTCTCGTACCGAACAGGATTCGAGTACCGAGTATAGGTACGGTTTCGAGTACGGTTTAAGTTCGGAATCGAGATTCAGGTCAAAACTAACACCCTGAAGCTGTAACACGAAATAAGGTGGTTTCTAGGTTTTTTACATGCTTATTGTGCTTTTAGTTTTTACATTACTGCATTTTGTTGTTAGTTTCTTAGTTTGTCCATCGTGTAGTTAGGTTTCACTTTTTGCCCCAAAATAAGCAGATCAGCAAAAGCAGTTTTGTATGATCCAAAGTTCCAAAAAAAGTGCTTATCTGTTTATTATAAGGAATCCCAAACACCCTCTTAGGAATTTTTATCTTGAAGCAACTTTACATACAAATGGAAGTTGTATAAGGGAACTATTCGGTTTTCCATTTCATTTAGTCAAGTGTCAAACTTGTTTGCTAAAATGGAACTGTCAAGTTTGAAATCGAGCTGACGAAAGTTGGGGAGAAGGTGTTTTTTCATCTTTTGTTTCATGACATTTCGAGCATATGAGCCTTTTCTTTCTTTCCATTTTAAGTATGAAAAATAGGCTTAAGAAACGAAATCACCTAATAAGCCCGAGAATGAGAAAAAATAAACACCCTCTTAGTTGTAGCTCGAATTTAGGGCTAAGATCAGGCGATTAATCGGTTTGTGCATAATCATTTTGTTTTTTTAGCTTTTGTTAGAATTGTTATAGTTGAGCACATTTAAGATGATTTTTCATTTTGGGATTGCTGATATTTTCTAGCTTATGCTTTTATTTCATAAGCCCATTTTTCCTGCCTTATTTTGTAGCTTTTGTGCTTATATTCATTCCATTGTTAAGTCATAATTAAAAAGTAAGTCGGTAGAAATGAGCATATGATATATATAACCATACCCAAATAAGCTCATATGCCCTAAAATAAGTTTAAACAACAGCAATAACTAACACCATGAAGCTGTGACTCGAATATAGGCCTCAAATAAGGTGAATACATTACTCCGTTTTCTAGTTAGTTTCTTAGTTTGTGCATCGTGTAGTTAGGTTTCACTATAACTAAATTTTGCCCTAAAATAAGCAGTTTTGTATAATCCAAAGTTCCAAACAAACTGCTTATCTGCTTATTATCAGCAATCCCAAACACCCTCTTAGGTTTTAATAGGAACTTTTATCTTAAAACAATTTTACATACAAATGGAAGTTTTAGGTCTCGAATACCGAAACTAATCGGTCTTTTCATTTTCATTCAGTGAACTGTTAAACTGTATTGCTAAATGGCGTGGAGATTGTCAAGTTCTTTCGTCAGTCTCGAAATCGATACCAATTTGATACGAACTTGCTGGTGATTTTATTAATAATAAAGAAAAACAGAAAACAAAGAACAATAAACCCTAATCTAAAGTTGTTCCAAGTCCTCAGACCTGTTCTATTCCCTCCTCCTAAACGGATAGACTCCTAACCCTATATAAAGACTCAGTAATCTTGTGCAACAAGATAACTTAAACAAGGAAAGCACTTAATAACTAGAAAGTAAATAAATAAATAAAACTAAATATTCCAGCAGATTTTATATTTTTATATTTATCTCTTAGACCCCTGAGTTCGTATCATTACTCCGGCCCCCAAAAACACCTTGTCCTCAAGGTGTTGCTCCAAAATCTTGCCTCACGTGATTCCGGGATCCCATGTTCTTCATTATATCCCGTGCTTCAAGAGCAAGCAGTAGTCTTGATATATTCTTTTGAGCTCTCTTACGCAAACTTGTAATTGTTCATGTGAATCCAATCTTTCAGATCCATTACCAAGCGAGGTAAATAGCTCTCTAGGTTTTCTAGTTTGGATACATGCAACCACAAACTTTTTCCAAAACAACCTTGCCTTCACCTTCCTGTTAGGACTTCGTTGATTTAGTTGGACCTTCATTGAATTCATTGAATGAACTTGTCCTTCATGGATTATCTCTTCCTTTACTGCCGCTTTTAATGATCTGTAAAACTTCTCAGTTGCCACTGAGATATCTTGGCGCGCCTGTCAAAATTCCTCCTTCATCTTTAACTGGAACAGAGCTAACCTTTCGTCTAATTTAGAAAATCTTTCCTTCCAATCAGAGTGAAACTGTTCCAGCATCTCTGCAACTTCAATTAGCCGGTCTTCACAGATCATCTTGAGAATTTTAAGGTTACTGTCTTGTGAACGGTAACTTTCCGACCGATGAACAGTAGCCGATGAATAGTAACATAGCCGTGAACAGTAACCGTGAAAGAATGTTTTGGCCCAGATCTTGCTCTGATACCAATTTGATACGAACTTGCTGGTGATTTTATTAATAATAAAGAAAAACAGAAAACAAAGAACAATAAACCCTAATCTAAAGTTGTTCCAAGTCCTCAGACCTGTTCTATTCCCTCCTCCTAAACGGATAGACTCCTAACCCTATATAAAGACTCAGTAATCTTGTGCAACAAGATAACTTAAACAAGGAAAGCACTTAATAACTAGAAAGTAAATAAATAAATAAAACTAAATATTCCAGCAGATTTTATATTTTTATATTTATCTCTTAGACCCCTGAGTTCGTATCAGATTATAGTTTTGCTCGAGTTCACCTGCTTACAGAAATGAGCAATGGCCACTTTTAGCTTACAAAAGTAAGGTTAATATACACTTGTTGGTTTCATTAATATAGTGTTGTGATGGGTTTAGAAATGTAAATCTGATTGCATTTGGTGTCGAGATATGCAAAAGGTTTGACCCTAACAGTTTAACAGTACTATAATAGCAAATTAGTGAGTAGCACGGCTTTGTAAGGCCAGTAGGAAGGTTAATGGCCTTTTAATCTATGTTTGACTTATAGGCCTAGGACCCGAGTATCTAGTTAAATGCGAGGCCAGAGTCAGAATAAGAAGCTCTAATTGTTTAATTTTGTGTTAGTTATTTTTGGCCTTCTATGCTTTTGAGTACCAAGTGATGGAATCATAATCGTAAGATTACAATAATAGAGGAGGAACAAGATACCGATGGCGGTTCTGTTTTTGGCGGTGATTTGAATATAATTCTACAGTTTCTATTATAACTCTACTTTTTAATCAAAACATTGCTTGGTGCGGGATCACTAGTTGTGGTTTGTTAGCTATAATTTTGCGTATTTAGACTAAAGCCGAAGCTAGCTGTACGATAATTTAACAATTCAAATGTGTTTTAATCAATGCTGTAACATACTGTTAATCTCTATCTAGGATAATTTACCTCGCCCGCCTCTTAAATAACAGAACAGGATAGCAACAGTATGAAGGTGAATGACCTTTTTAGCCATGTTTATGTTTGACTTGCAGTTAGCTAATCTGCACATAGAATTACCTTCTGAGGGACAAATTATGTGGAATGACTTATAGTACCGATATACGCCTAAAACATATAACTTTGCTACTCGAAGATGTAGGATTTTATATATTATGTATGCACAGCTCCGATTATAACTCGTTGTTAGCTAGTCTGCACATAGGCTAACACATATAACTTTACTACTAAAAACACGTGTTATGCTAACCCGAAGCGTGAGGCTAAGAGAATCTTTCTAATCATTTGCTTTTTGGGTCCTTCTGTTGGTGCGTCTTGATGAACTTGCAGCGGCTGTTACCTTGATCAAGGACCAGATGCTTGTGTTTATTGACCAGATGCTTGTGTTTATTGGTGCTACATAGGGGTGACCCACAAGTCAGATGTGTATTCGTTGGGTGTTGTATTATTCGAAGTCTTGTGCCAAAGGAGTGCGGTAGATAAAGATGAAGATGAAAATGAAGATGAAGATAAAGGCGAACATGGAGATAAAGATGAAAGCAAAGATGAGTTGGGAGAAGGGTTATTATCTCAACTGGCTAAATCAAATTTGGAGGATATGATCGATCCATATTTAAGAAAACAGATGGACACGGAATCATTTACGATCTTCTCAGAAACTGCATATCACTGCATAAAAGAGGAAAGAGCTGATCGTCCATATATCGACCAGTTTGTCCGAGAAAGCTGTGGAACTTTAGTGGAAACATGAGAATCAAGTTAAACATACATCATTCACTCAGTTTCAGGTACGTAACCAATTTACTTTAACTTTTCATTTAAGGCCGATTATCCTAATCAACAAATCAGTTTCGCCAACTGTTATAGTCTGGTGTAACCATCACCTACAAGAATCGGGTCAATTGGCAAGGACAAAATCAGTCCACTCGCGAGGACATGTCCTCGCCAAAAAGATTTAGCGTTCCACTTAATCTGAAAATGGAAAAAAGTTACAAATAAGGGTGGCAATTCTAGACATGACACATAAAACGGCCAGAAACCGGCATGAAATTAATTGGGTTTGAGTTAGGGACAGACGAAGTTAAAAATTAAAACTTCTTCAAAAAAATGTAAGTGATTAAACTTGCTCAAATTTTAGCGATAAAAGTATAAAACTATTATTGACCGTTTTATAAATATTAGCTGATTATGAAAACTTATCTTCTCTTAAGATCACTCCATTCCTTCCGAGCACTAATGTGGTGTTGTACAATTTCGTAATTTTGCAGGTTGGGAACGTGGAACACTTGAAGATTGAACTAGATGATATAAAGGTGGCTACCAACAATTTTGATGACGCATATAGCATCGGATCTGGTGGATTCGGTAAAGTATACAAAGCAGTTCTTGAACTTCGATAGCAGTAATTTCTCGTCGACAAATGAGGTGGATAGACGTGGTTTACCCAGAAAACGAAGCACGGTAGCCATAAAGCGCATTAACAATCAAGCAGGAGAACAAGGGTTCATTGCAGAAATTGAAACTCTAACTATGTAAGATGGTATTTTATTTGAATGTAACAAATTATTATACCGTCATCTATATTCTTACTGATACAGGCCGGATAGTTTAATTTTGAACTTATACTCCCCAAAAAGTAACTTATGTCATATAATCAAAAGTAAAAGTGTATGGGGAACATGTGCAGGTGGAGATGTTAGATATTTCCAATTTGAACATCGAAATTAAGATAGATGCTCATTTTGTATCTCCAAATGTTGTTTATGGGGCCTTTTTAATCTTCAAACTTTGCGATTCAAGAAAATTTTCTAGTAAACCGGTGTGTGTTAACCTAAAGTATAGAGTGTGTTAACCTAAAGTATAGAAAGGGTCTCGAAAGTCTGCATGCATATTTCGCAACATGGAGAGACAAGGACTGGATGATGATTGACAAGTTTTGGTAGCTAGTTTAAGACTTTAGATCAGCATGCTTTTTCTTGTAAACAGTAGAAATTATAAATGAAAGTGTTTTTGGTTTGTCTTTAAAGGTTACTTACTATCTTATGGAAGTCTAGGGTATGGTCAGGATCGTTATGAAGGGTATGCATTTGTGGCGCAATCAGGATATAATGTTAACAGCCAAACCACTGATTGTCGAAAATGGAAATGCTCCACAAGGGAGTTATTAGGGCGATAATCATAATCAAGCTGACAATATCTGCGCCTCAATCTGGTTATGCTCAACAGCCTGGTTCAAACCCGAGTCATCCACTTTAAACTTTACCGAATCTAATTAATGATAGCAAAATGCTTCTTTCAGGCATAAAGCGTTGCTATGATGCTAGTGATGGAAATATAATTCAATTGTCGAATCATAACATACTTTGTCGTCGCCACTCTCCTCTCTCTTCCTTTTATATCCTCGCATGCACGTGCCTTAGCTGTTGCTGCTGTCACCACCACCAGTGATCACCTGCACACAACGAGTTCAAAAGATATTATATACGCAGAAATCAAACTATCACAAGAAGAAAAATTACTAAAACATGGATCATCGCTGCGCGCCTGTCCTCTTGTTTATGAATTGTGCAATGGAACAAGATAACAAACTACGAAAAGATAAAGGTCTCTACGCAACTGTTTACATGGCTTTCAATTACAAAGATTATAGTTAACAACTGAAACAAGTGAAGCTGTACTGAAGCAAGGCCCGGTTCTGCCAAATAGTGCTTCTAAACCAACACAAACCCGAAAGAGAAACAAGCTAATCCAGACACCCTCATATAGTTTGCTCTCACACTTCCATACGCTAAATATGTCTTCAGCAAATGCTATTAAAACTGAAAATGCATCAGTGAATGTATCTGTGGCCATTGATGAACCTATGGCTTCTCCAAGTGAAGTATCAAAAGATATTATATACGCAGAAATCAAACTATCACAAGAAGAAAAATTACTAAAACATGGATCATCGCTGCGCGCCTGTCCTCTTGTTTATGAATTGTGCAATGGAACAAGATAACAAACTACGAAAAGATAAAGGTCTCTACGCAACTGTTTACATGGCTTTCAATTACAAAGATTATAGTTAACAACTGAAACAAGTGAAGCTGTACTGAAGCAAGGCCCGGTTCTGCCAAATAGTGCTTCTAAACCAACACAAACCCGAAAGAGAAACAAGCTAATCCAGACACCCTCATATAGTTTGCTCTCACACTTCCATACGCTAAATATGTCTTCAGCAAATGCTATTAAAACTGAAAATGCATCAGTGAATGTATCTGTGGCCATTGATGAACCTATGGCTTCTCCAAGTGAAGTATCATAAGTTCAGATCTCAGATACGGACCCACTTTTAGGCATATCTATAGATGATTAAGATAAATTGTGTAATGGGATTGGACATGTAATAAACTAAATATAGGTCAGTGTGTGTTTAGTAGTTTCACTAAACGATGGTCATGTTCCTAATATTATCATACTGCTTTTTGGCACAATTCAAGTTGGACATCAAGGATTGCTCTCACCATATACACCCCCTTACAGTTCGCTCTCAGACTTCCAGACTCGCTTCATATACAATAATACATGCATATATGCATTCTGACTACGATGATATGCAAACTTTATCATTTTGGTCCATGCTCTCACACTTCCAGACTCCTAATTGTTTTCGCAAGATTAGTAATCAGTGCATTGTAACACCCGTAGTTTTATTTATAGTATTTCTAACTTCTACCTCGCGTAATTATGTCCCTAGTTCATAGAAAATACACCAGCCATTCATTCTCACATTCACGAAACAAAATCATAAATTCCTAGAGGGAGGAACAACGTTAGCTAAGAAGATCAACACACTGTAGCGTAGTCATCGTTTTAGTGATCACCATTAAATAGATAAATCAAGTTATATGTATGCTTAATACATGTATAGTTGTCAAAAAATGATTGATACATGCTTATGGTTAATATTAGCAGCTAAGTCTTTTGATGGTTGAAAATCAAAGTTTAAAATAGTATATGAGATGTTATGGGTTTAAAGCAACAAAGAAAGAAAACAACTATCGTATGTCATTGTTATATTGTTTAGTTAAGAGTTAATGAGTAATTATTTTGGTAAAAAGAGAAAGTGGTAGTCGTTTGAAGTTTTGTAAAATGTCAACAAAAGAATAGATGGAAAGAGTGCTTGAAGACGTTAGTATGTTTATAGGCTGATAAGCAAGCTTTAAATGATTTGAAACATGTAGCTGTTATGAGACTTCCATATGTGATCATGATTTATATTAGCAATCACAAATAGTAAGAACATAATGAATTAAAAACTATAACTCACAAGAAGCTTGACATACAAAATGGGTTGACGCCAATGGTTCATCAGATTCATGAAATGCTTGTTCTTTAGGGTATTTATCTGATAAATATCACATTTTCTTAAAAGGCCAGTTAACTAGAATAAATATCACTCAAATTCTTTGTTTATTTTCATTTTCTTAAAAGGCCAGTTAAATATCACTCAGTAGCTCAACGGTGAACCAGGGCAACCTACCGAAGGCTAGAGTGCTGGTCAGCAGGAGCAAATATTTACGGAAAGCAAAACCAAAACAGGTTGAAGTTACCCTTTAAGCAGAGCAAATATTTACGGAAAGCAAGCATCAACATAAGCATCGCCTAATTACTACTTTTAGGTGAACAATTATCATAATCATTACCCTGAACGGGTGATTCATTGGTTGGAGTTACTAATCATTTATGGGTGAAACACATATGAATTTGATTCGCATAACATTATTATAGGAAATGACATACAAAGTCAAACAGAAACAACCCCTAACATCGCCTAAACAAAAATCAATCGCAATTCACAAACAACACAGTAAGTCAAATAAGCAATCATAAGGAGCCCCAAATCATTTGCACTCCCCAACTGTCCTAAAAATACTAAAATTAAGCATTCACAAACATGACTTATATGATAATCAAATCCCAATTCCCAAACAGGAAAACGTTTGAAACAAGGAAAGAAGAGAAACCTTGTTTGCTGACGAAGGAGCATCGCATATTAGACGCATTCTCTCGAGAAAGAGCATATGTGCCTGTTTTAAGGTGTGTATCGGGTTGGCATTGCTAAAACACAATATAAGAAAAGTTAAGAAACAAATTTAGTTGAGACATGCATAAGATAGGTAACAAGGTGAGATGATAGATTATAAACCTTGAAATGCCCAAGTGATAGACACGATCAGCCTCCATGAACGCCTCATTCTCTTCCAAAAACAACGCGTATACCACATACAAGCACGCCTGAGTTTGACAAATCTTAACCTTTCGAATCTGTTCAAACTCGGCAACGTGATCATCGCAAAATGCAAGCTACATCACAACATTTTAGGGGAAAGTTTCCCTAGGCATTCCAAAACGATATTCCTTGTAGCAAGAAGTTAGAAAATACTCACTCAGGTCTACGCAATTTCAAATTTCGTCCCATTTCCTTGTAAGAAATAACTTTTGAAGCTGCTACACGTGATGGTTAGTTGCTTCATCTGCCACCTTTTCTTTCTTACGAGAAGGAGCCACTGAATCTGAGTCAAGCTTTCTTATCGCAAAATTCAACCTATCACACACACAGACACACATTAAAATTCCAGATGTGCAAAATAGGGTGTTTGGTTTAGCTAATTTGATGGGCTAATCTAAAAATAAGGTAATTGAAAAACGAATAAAAAAAGTGAGGTTTAGCTAATTTGATGGACTAATCTAAAAATAACGTAATTGAAAGACGAATAAAAAAAAGTGACATACATAAGAAATCCCGCCAGATTATTCTTAAACTTGTTGACACACTGAGAAACAAGGTCTTGGTATAACCCTTGATTCTTATCCTGGCGGCTGCTTCAATCTTACTGTCAAAATAAAACTGAATTACATTAACACACAATTGAATTGAAATGATCTCTTGACATATATTTTCATTGTCTCCTTTATTTCATCTATTTCAATGTTTATCGTTGCTAAGAGAGACCATTCTTAAAAGTCTTAAAGACATATATTTTCATTACCAAGTTGAAATAAAGCAAGTTTTAAGAGAATAAGATCTTTACCAAAGTAGTATTCCGAAAACATCTGTTGCAACAACGAAGGCATAACGACATAACTGCCATGGCACACACCACACCCTCCTTTCTTTCCGAAAACTCATCAGCTGAAATATGTTTAGTTTTAATGGGGGAGATCTGATTGGTGTATCTAAATGATGGATGCTTTGTTTGACGGCTGTGAATTAGAGTTAGGGTTTTGAGAGGAGATATATGATGAGAGGTGGATTTATATATGGCTTTGTGAAACCCTAATTTTACATTCTAGAAACTATTGCCCTGTTTGTCCGATTCAAAATCAAACCGAACTAAAAAAACCGGAATCAAATTGGTAATCAAAACTAGGGCCGAGCATTTGGATCGTCGGACCGGAAAACCGGACCAGACCGACCCGAACCGGATCGAACAAATTCGGTCCGGTCCTCGGTCCAGGGTTTTGGACCATTTCGGTCCTCGGTTCGGTCTTACTAAAAACAGGTGAATTATGTTTAATAAGACCGGACCGAAGACCGAACCGGACCGACCCGGACTGGACCGGACCATTTCGGTCCAGTCTCGGTCCGGGGTTTTGGACCATTTCGGTTCTCGGTCCGGTCTGATCTTGGTCGGTCCGGTCTGGTCCGGACCTGTTGCTCAGCCCTAATCAAAACAAATCGAAATTGAATGAAGACCAAATTGAAACGAAATCGAGAAAAAACAAAACAAATATATAGTGTATATTGGTTTTAACCCGAAACTGAATTAAACCGAACAAAACCGAAATAAATATGAAAAAACCATAATATATTTTGGTAGGGGAGTGGTTGACTACTTGACACCAAAAAAGTGACCAAGTGACGTCGTTGGTACTTTTTTATATATTTAAAAAAAATTATTGTATCGATAAACTTTAGTAAATAAGAAAACATTTTATTGATAAAGAAAACATTACGATAACAAAACGTCACGTAAAAAACATAAAACGATAGTAAATAAGAAAACATTTTATTATACATATATTTTAATGGGGGAGATCTGATTGGTGTATCTAAATGATGGATGGTTTGTTTGACGGCTGTGATATGGCGGATGAACGGTGGATTCAGGCTGCTGGAATTGATGAAGGTGAAGAGAGGATTTCAAAATGGTGGCTAGGGTTTTTATGAGTTCAAACCCCTAATGTTTTTTATTTATATTAAATAAAAATATGTTAAGTGGTTAATATTTAGGGGCTGATTTTGTAAATATAACTAATAGTTTGGGACTCGTTTTCCATAGTTAACGGATGTATATGAAGGATTCGATAGGTCAATCTAACAAAGCCGCCATCATTCATAGAACAATAGAAGGAAACAATTCGAAGCGAAAAATCTAGAAACTCGTCAACTCTTAAAAGTCGTTAAAGGTTCACCACAGCCAGCTCGGCTCATAATTATAGTCCACCGACAAAAAATACAGTTTAATAAAATACCATTTTTTCAGTTTTTTTCTCTAATTTTGTATATAATGATAATTTTACCTTTAACCAATTAATTTACAACTTTTTTAATATTTGTAATAATAACTTTAAGTGAAAATGTTATGATAAACTTAATTTATATTATGAAACGTAAAAAGTAAATTTTTATCTATTTACTTACCCTCTGATACCTTCACCTATCATAACAATATGATACGGTTGGATTCAAAACACAATTTGATACAGTCAGTAGCATATAAACCCCACGTGAGTAACAAGAATTCAAAACACAATATGAACTGCATATGATGGATATGATATGACCTCGATGTCTAACTGTGTGACCCCTTAGGCCCAACTACTTTCAATCGTATAAAATAATAACTATGACTTATGCACAACCCAACAAAGATGGCAATTTCATCATACGCTTATATACAAATTTTTATTTACGTTTTACACAAATTTGTATACACACATTTTATGCACGTTTTATACACATACGTTAATAACATGCGTATATAAAAACGTGTATAAAAATATATGTATAATAAATGTGTATATAAAACATGTGTATAAAAACTTATGTATAAAAACATATATAGAAATGTGTATATAAAAATGTACAAAAAAGACGTGTATAAAAACGTGTGTACAAAAACGTATCTAAAAAATGTATATAAAATGTGTGTATAAAACGTGTATATTAAATGTGTGTATAAAAACATGTGAACAAAAACAACAAAGTTTAGTAATTATGTGAACTAATTCGCAAAGTTTAGTAACATATTTGTCCAATAACCTGATAAGTTTCTCACCTGGATAAAGGGCAACATAAGTAACCGCTTACGGGTAATCGAGGTAAACTAAATGAACATACTTTTGATGTTTAGTAACCTAAAAAGCAAAACTTTATAGTTCAGTAACCCAAAGTCTTAAAAATAAATTGGTAAATTTAGGTGAACAAAAAGTAAAAGTTGAGTAACTTAAACATCCCTTATAACTTCAAACCCTAAACTAATATAGAATTTCAATCTTAATTTTCTATTTATATTTAGAAATAGCCAATTAAGTTAAAATAACCAAAAAAGATATAGAGTTAACTGCTTTTTTTATCCTCGTGGTTTGATCCATTCTTCACTCTTAGTCCATTTTTTCAAATAGTTTCGTCTTTACCAAAAAAACTATAAACGTTACTCACTTTTGGTCCATTTCTAACCATTCCGTCAAATTGGTCAGTCACGTGATCCACATGTGAGGGCATTATTGTCTTCCTATTATTAAGTGAGGGTATTAATGTCTTTTACTTTTTCCCGCTTATTAATCGTATCTCATACCCCAAAAGCCAAATACCCGATCATTTCCATACCTAAAAAACACACACCTATGTTCTATTCATTTGATTGTATAAAAAACAATCAACCCTAAAATGCTTATTAGTGAATGGTCCTTGAGACCTCATGGGCGTCCGTTTGATCCCTATTCCACATTCAGTAAGTAACTCTTCAGCTTTGGTTTAGTTAAAATTAGGGTTTTTTATTATTTGGGGTTTTTTTAGAAAATGTATGATTGATGATCAATTTATATTAACTAATCTTTAATTTTATTGCAACAGGTCAACTCCCCACTGTTTTCTCATTGGAGATACATCATGGTGGTGTGCTTAGTAGAAAACATAATCGGGTTTACAATAATGGGAATGTTAGATGGTTTGATAAAATTGATTATGATGGTTTTTCTATAGTTAAAGTATTTCAACATGTTAGCTTGCTTAGGTTATAAAAATCATAAAATAAAGTTTTGGTATAGAGTCCCAAACAAGGATTTAGATAATGGTCGTGTTCTTTTAAGGAATGATAGTGATGTCTTGAAGTTTAATAGATATGTTAATAGGTTTAAACTGATGAGGTTGTATGTCCTGCACCTAGTTGATGAACATAAACCAATTGATGTAGAACAAAATGTAAGAGATGAATTGGACCCAAAATTTTGTGACTTAGACCCTTCTGATGTAGAACAAAATGAAAGTGTAGTTGAGGAGAATCCAAATGATTTGTATCTTTTGATTTGTATCTTTTGAGGGGAAATCTAATAAATAGCCAACATCCCACGGTGTTTGTCTGCTTGCTACTGATAATCAATGTGGCTCTCATAGACAAGTAGAGCCCTTAATATTGTGGAAACTTTCTTAATGAAATAGTTTCCGTGATATTGTGTTTGCATTTGTTAGCATACGTGCAAAGTATAAGGCTTGTATTCTGTAATATATGTGAACCAAATTGGGACAGTGACTGAAGCAATTGAAGTAGTGAAAATGGCAAAGGATGCACAATAGGGTGTCTTATTTAATATAACAAAGAAGTGGGAAACGGGTGATTCTTTCATTGCTGATATTTCGGTCGGTCTTGCCACGGGTCAGATAAAAGCAGGTGCACCTTGCCGTGGAGAGCAGTTGGCCAAGTACAATCAGGTAAGGTTTTCATCTCTTACTATCTTACGGAAGTCTAGGGTATGGTCAGGATCGTTATGAAGGGTATGCATTTGTGGCGCAATTAGGATATGATCAGCAAAGTTACGATAATCGTACATCCGGATATAATGTTAACAGCCAAATCACTGATTGTAGAAAATGGAAATGCTCCACAAGGGAGTTATTAGGGCGATAATCCTAATCAAGCCGACAATATATGCGCCTCAATCTGGTTATGCTCAACAACGTGGTTCAAACCCGTGTCATCCACTTTAAAAGCAGACAAAACAAATTTTTTTCCTTAGAGTAACCTTAGAACACAACATCTTAGAAATGATTAGCATAAAAAAATAGCTTAACTGTTTCATTGTATTGTTCAAACAATTATTGTTCTAACAATTGTTAACAATTATGTCTTCCATAATCTAATATTACTACAAAATTCAATTCATCTTTGGGCTCTCAGAAGAACACAAGCCCATTTCATTTTTACATTGAATAACACATAGGCCCTTTTGTGAATGAAAAGACGGGGATAGGCTTTCATGATAGCCACATCTTATCCCAAATCCTCAAAAAATCTGAATCTCCCCACTTTTTTTTCCATTTTCAGCTACAAACCAAAGGTGATGTATGACACACCCATGTGAATGTGAAGATCAGAGACCAAACATTAAATCTTTTGTTACCTACCAAACACAATCCAAAGGTGGAGATGAATAGTTTCTAGAAGGTAAAATTAGGGTTTCCACAAACCCATATATAATAAACCCATAGCCATCATCAGACTCTCATCACATCTCTGTTCAAAACCCTAGCCCTTATTCACGGTCGTCAAACAAACCTTTCATCATTTAGATCCACCAATCAGATTACTAAACATAATTGTAATGAGTTTTCGGAAAGAAAGGAGGGTGTGGTGTGTGCCATGGCGGTTATGTCGTTATGCCCTCGTTGTTGTAACAGATGCTTTCGAAATACTGGTAAAGATCTTATTCTCTTAAGACAATGGGGATTTATACAGGGAAAAGGGTTTTGGGTTATAACTGACCACAACCACCTAAATCTTGTTTACTAATATCACTGAGTACAAGTTCACTTTGAAATGAACTTGAGAAATGAGATTGTGATATTGACGTAATGGTGTTTTTGCAGGTAAATTTGACAGCCACCCCTCTCCTAATATTGGAAGAAACCGAAAAGGAGGAAGAAGATGGTGATGGAATTAATGTAAGAAGTGTGAGTAGCATAGATGCCAGAACAAAAAACAAGAGACATGACCACTTCTGAAAAAGAATTCCTTTTTTACATTTCTTTCATAAATTTCAACACTTTTAAGCCCATTTCTTAAAAAATTTATTACGTGCAGTGTCCGATTAAGAAGAAAGAAGCATTGCTCAAGTTCCAAAACAAGGTAAAACTTTACGGTATGTTGCTGGAAATTTATCCTTGTTCCCACTTGTTAAGTCATTCGAAGTAATTGTATTGCTTGAATTTGTCGCCAAGGTGAGCCTATCCTCATGGCTTATTTGATTTTGGGCTTATGTTTCATAAGCTCCCTAAAATATGGCTTCTTTTGAAACTTTTGAAATAAGTCCTGTCATAATGAATGTCATAATGAACAGGCAAAAAGTTTTCTAAATAACCAAGAAAAAGTGAGGTTTTGAAAGATAAGATCAAAAGCAAAACAAGCCATCACCCCAAACTGTTTTGCTTTGACTTCTGAAAGGCTTTTTTTTGGCAAAAAGTATGAAACATTTGTGCTTTGACTTTTGAGAGTCAAAATGCACTACTTCATCAAAATCAACTTTTTGATGTCGAAGTTGTTTTCTTTTGACTTTTGAGAGTCATATGTCAAGTTCTATATGAGTTGAGTAATATATTTAACATGACTGTACTTTTAAAATTAAAAGTTGTGACTTTCAGTCAAATTATGTTGGCGTAAAATATGAAAGTATTTTGTTTTCAATTTTGAGTGTCAAAATGCAGTACTTCATGAAAGAAGTTTATATGAGTTATTGTGACTGGATTTTAAGACCGAAAGTTGTGTGAAATTGTTTCCTTTCTTGCAGATCACACAAGCTATACATGATGATTTTTGAGTTGCTGTAAACGCACCCTTTGATATTAACTATGAACAAGAAGCAAGGGCTCAAAGATATACGATGATAGCAAACCAAACAAGTCTTGAGCTTTGAGTCATGCAAATGTTCACTCGATTTTGATGCTTGAAAGTTTGATAATTCTAGTAAGATTGCTACACCGAAGAGAATTTTTTTTTGGGTGTAGCAATCTTTCTAGAATTATCAAAGTTTCCAACATCAAAATCGAGTGAACGTTTGCATGACTCAAATCCATAACTAGGTGATCTAGGGTGTGAAGCTTGAACTTTCTTACCTTGAATTTGATCCTTTTTGGCAAGAACTTCTTGTTGTGTCTTTTTCTCTACTTCTGCTTGCTTAGTCTTCTCAACTAAATTCTTCTTTAAATCAAGCAGTAATTGGGCTAAAGTCTCATTTTCTCCAAAAGAAATTTGACTTTCTAGTGAAGGATGATCACCAGCGGTACTTGTAATCGGCTTAGTTGGCTTAGCAGTACTTGGATCTTCAACAATGTGAGCAGTACTTGCAGTCGGCTTAGTTGGCTTAGCAGTACTTGGATCTTTAGCAATGTTGACTTCACCAGTATTAGACACACTTGTTTCTTCAATCACTTGTGTATCCCCAGATACTTTCTATTCTATAGAAGCCATCATATCAACTTGCACTTCTTCAGTCTTATCTGATTTATTGCTTTGTGGTGATGGAGCAGGAAACTGAATAGAAATTTCCTCCAACTTCTCATAAAAAGCACTCCAATTAGCTTGAAGTGGTGATTGAATTGATGGTTCTGACTGAGTTGCCAATGTTTCTGCAACTTGTGGCTCCTCTGGCTGATTTACCAACTTTTCTTGAACTTGTGGTTCCTCTGGCTGAGTTACCAACATTTCTTGAACTTGTGGTTCCTCTAGAGTAGGTTGTGGTTCTTGTTGTTGAATCTCCATATCTGAAGGTCCATCCACACCAGTCACTAAACCAGTTCCATCTTTATAAGTCCCCATGACATCTTCATCCAATTCAAAATTGATGTCATTTCCAGATATCCTTGTCTGATTATCAGAAGAGTGTGGTTGTTCTTCATTATTCCTCTCCTGTTTGGTTGCATTCAGTTGCATTTTCTTGTGGTTCCTGAATCTTTGCTTCTTGATTGCAGATTTCTGAACAGATCTATATTGCCTCATCCAATATGACACTTTGTTCCTTAACTTGAGTAGGCTAGCTTCCAATTCAGCAATTTTCTTGTCTTGAACAAGCTTTTCTTTCTGCAATACCTGTACCTGTTAGGACAATCTTGTACACAAAGCAGTTAAATTTGCAACATCCACCACCTCTGGTGCTTGTGCTTGTGGTGAACCACTAGCAGCAATAGAAGCAGTAGGTGTGTGGATCATTTCATCAGTGTTTGGTGGAACACCAACATTGTGAGAAGAAGATTGTGAATCTTCTAGAGAGTGGGAGCTCTGGTGAGAAGGAGTTTGCTGAGAAGCACTAGCATTGCTAGGTTCCTCACCTTCTTGATTGGCAGGTTGGGCTAACATATGAGCAAACAATGGTGTTACTGTTCCTATAAAGGCATTGCCTTGTTTGGTCAAGAAAGAGAAAGTTCTCTTTGTGAATGAAGGAACATCACATGTATCAGTTAATTCTGGTAGGTTAGGTATTTGGTCACTAACTAAAGTCTGAATGAATCTAGGATACATTAAGAACTTCTTAGTCCCTTCCAAATTCCTAGTCATGCCTTCAAAAATTAATTTTGAAAAATTAAAAACCCTGTTATTTGCTAGACAAATACCAGCAGATGCCAATGCAACAGGTATTTGATCAAAAGATGTACTTTTTGAACTTAAACAGTGAATAATAGCATGAAAAAGCAATTTCCATTGAGGTGAAAATAATGCTTTAAAGAAAGTAAGACTTTCCCTACCACCCCCATAGCCCATGGCTGCAAGGCCATCATGAATCTCTATATTATTAAGCATACTAAGTCCTTTTTCGTCATTTAGTCTCAAACTTGCTCGTAGCAGTACCTCAGTGACATATATATTCCTATGATTCACCCTAGCCTTAATGCAAGGTTGATCAAAACGAGTACCTAACACAGCAGTATCCCAAAATTGTTCAACAATGGGCATAGAGACAACTGGAGTTACAGTGAGTGCGAAGCGAACATGACTTCGAGATAGGAAACCAAGCATCTCATGGAAACCAAGAGAGTCATCATTCGTAGCAAGATTCGCAACCAAATTATGCTTAGAGATTACTTGTAAAGCAGCCATTAGTATTTTTGATGATCGAAAGATTAGAGAGAAAGTTATAGAATCAAGAGATAAAAATAAAAGATTAGGTGAATCAGTTGTGTAATTGGGGTAAGTATTTAAGTAAATAACAAACCTAAGCGCGAATAAACTGCCAAATTTACAAAAGAGACCCTTAACGGTACAACGGACATGTAGCGGTACATGGAACATAAACGGTACTTGGTTTTGTGCTAGCGGTACTTGGAGTGACAACGGTACCTCACGATTTTGACCAGTTCATGCTTTCCACTAGACATGTAACCTCTTTTATCTTTTTCTATAAACTGCAATAACATCAAAAACACAAAACATAGACTATACAATAAAAATTATAAAAATTTGTACAGCTATTACCTCCCCTCAACATATGAAGCATGTTATTGGTTGAGCATACCAATGTATATCACCAAGAATTCGAATCTCTTTGCATCAAATGCCTTGGTCAACAAATCAGCTACATTGTTGTCTGTATGAATCTTCAAGACTTGAATAAGCTTTTTGTCATAAGCATCTCTTATAAAGTGATGTCTTATTTCAATATGCTTAGTCTTGGAGTGAAATACTGGATTCTTGACAATGCATATAGTACTTTCATTATCAATGTAAATCTTGGTGTTCATGAAGTTAAACCCATAGTCTAACAATTGATTTTGAATCCAAAGTACTTGTCCACAGCAATGAGCAGCAGTTACATATTCATCTTCAGTTGTAGAAGTAGCAACAATGGTTATGAGTCTTCTGCCTAGGAATTGACAACCTCCTGTTATGGATTTCCTATCATGATTTGCTCCAGCATAATCACTATCTGAGTAAGCTTCCAATACAAAGGTGGAATCTCTAGGATACCATAATCCTAAATTAGGTTGACTTTTAAGATATTTAAAAATCTTTTTCACAGCATATAGATGTGACACCTTTGGATGAACTTGGAATCTTGAACAGGCACACACAGCAAACATTATATCTGGTCTTGAAGCAGTAAGATACATCAATGAACCAATCATTGACCTATAGAGATGAATGTCAACATCTTCTCCATGTTCATCTTTTGATAAAGATTTATTGGCTTCAAAAGGTGTGCTTGTACTCCTTGTATCCATACATGAAAATTTCTTTAAGATTTCAGCAACATATTTATCTTGGCTGATAAATATTCCATCTTTCCTTTGTTTGACTTGCAGTCCCAAAAAGAAAGTTAGTTCTCCCATAGAACTCATTTGAAATCTTCCTTTCATCAAAGCTTCAAACTCTTCACACCATGTCTTCTTGGTAGAACAAAAAATGATGTCATCAACATAGACTTGAACTAGAATGATGTCTTCGACATTTTTCTTGATGAACAGAGTTTTGTCAATGGTTCATCTCCTATATCCATGTTCTAGTAGAAAGTTGGATAAAGTTGCATATCAGGCTCTTGGAGCTTGATGTAGACCATAAAGTGCTTTGATAACTTTATAGACTCTATTGGGGAATTTAGGATCTACAAAACCTAGAGGTTGTGAGACATATACCTCCTCTAAAATAGTACCATATAGAAAGGCACTTTTCACATCCATTTGATAGACTATAAATCCCATATATGATGCAAAGGCCAAATATAACCTAATGGCTTCTATCCTTGCCACTGGTGCAAAAACCTCATCATAGTCTATCTCTTCTTCCTATCTATAGCCTTGAGCAACAAGTCTTGCCTTGTTCCTCACAACAACCCCTCTTTTATCCTTCTTGTTCCTGAAGACCCATCTAGTACCAATTACTCTTTTACCTGAGGGAAGATCCACAAGAATCCAAACTTTTTGTAGCTCAAATTGTGTTAATTATTCTTGCATGACATCTACGCAACTTTCTTCATCAAGAGCCTGAGAGATGTTTTTGGGCTCTACTTGAGATAAGAAACAGGCAAACAAACAATGTTGAGTATCTTTATGATTTGTTCTCTGTTGTTGTTTGACATAACTCACTAGTGCATAAGTTTCAATATTGGTTTGCAGTTGTCTTCTGGTTTGTATAGCAGATTTTGGATCACCAATAATATGTGTAGTAGGATGGTTGTTCTTGACTTTATGAGTGGGAATAGAACTGACTGGAATTAATGTTTCCAAATTTTTGAAATCAGTTACTGCACCCTGCTCATCATAGGAAGCTTTGGAGAAGATTCCTTCAGCTGGACTGGCATATAAGTCTTCATCGTCCAATGCTTGCAAAATCTCTTCTAGTGAGTCAACAGATTTGGCAGATTTTGACTTAGCAGTACTTGCAGTTGAAGTACCGCTAGGTATAGTATGTATTGCTAAGTGTTGTGACTCAAAAGATTCTTCTCCTGAATGCTTATTAGTAGATGTAGCATTCTTTTCTTGATCTTGAAGCCTCTGTAGCTCCTGGGAGGCTTGATCATCATTTGATGGCATGGTTTGCTTCTTGGGAGTTGCAGACATGGGAGTAACAGTAGGCATGTTGGGCACATAGATATGGATATCATCATCTGATGAAGAAACATCTTCTTGAGTACCTGCATTAGTTGCACTTGACTCCTCACCTGCATTGTTAGTTTGACAATCCTTTTGCTAAGAGTAGTAATCCATGGAGTTAGTTAGATAATCTAAATCAAACATCCAAGCATGACCTATTCCTGGAACATTGGGTTTATTTTCTATGAAATTGACATTTTCTTCAACTTTCTTAGTTGCCAAATTGTAAACCCTATATGCTTTACTTTGCAATGAATATCCTACAAGATATCCTGGATCAGACTTTCCATCAAACTTTCCCAAATAATCAAGAGTATTTAGTATAGACACATGACACCCAAAAGGTTTTAAATGACTTATGTTAGGCTTTACATTAGTCAAGAGTTCATAAGGTGTTTTGTTTTGAGGCTTAGTTACTAGGACTCTATTTAACACATAACATGCAGTATTGATTGCTTCTGCCTAAAAGGTATTTGGCAAAAGTGAATCAGCCAGCATAGTTCTAGCAGCCTAAATTAATGTCCTATTCTTCCTTTCAGCTACTCCATTCTGTTGTGGAGTTCTAGGATTACTAAATTGTCTCTTAATTCCTTTAGACCTACAAAATTCATCAAAATCAGCATTCTTAAATTCTGTTCCATTATCAGTCCTAATGATTAAAACCTGTTTAGTGAACTGCTTTTCAACTAAAGTGATAAAATCCTTTAGTAATTCACTTGTTTCACTTTTAAGGGTTAAAAAAAAAAACCCAACTGAATCTACTATAATCATCAGTTATGACTAGACAAAAGGTCTTATGACTAATACTTCTGATAGAAACTGGACCAAATAAATCCATATGCAAGAGATGAAAGGGTTTTGTCACAATGTTTACAGTCTTGGTCTTACAAGAGGCTCTATGTTGTTTACCTTTTTGACAAGCAACACATGTGAAATCATTTTGAAAAGATTTGTTAGGTAGACCTCTAACCAAATTTCTTTTTACCAATCTATTAAGATTCTTGAAATTCACATGACCTAACCTTCTATGCCATAAGTTTGACTCATCTAAAGAAGCCTTAGCTAGCAAACATGTAATACCACCTGTTGGAGTAATAGTATGAAGATTAAAGTTGTACATATTTTCTTGTTTGGGTACTTTAAGCAGTATTTGAGATTCCTTAGGCATCTCAAAGTCTTTGGACAACACCAAGCAGTCTTTGTCTATGAATAGTACTTTGTTCTTCTTATCACACATTTGTGATACAGAAAAGAGATTGAACTCATTCAATTCTTTTACAAAGAAAACATCTTCAAACTCCAACTTTCTTGTGTTGATTTTCCCTTTGCCAGTGATTCTACCTTTGCTACCCCCAAAGGCTACTGGACCTCCTTTGAATTCTTCAAATTCAGCAAGAAAATCTTTGTTTCCTGTCATGTGTCTTGAGCATCCACTATCTACAATTCCTTTATCTTATAATTCATCAATGAGATGCCCTTGCACACAAATAAAACTCATTAGTTTTTAACAGGGACCCAAGCCACATTTGGCTCGGATCTTATGGGACCTACACATTTAAGAGTTTGTACTGAAGCATTTCCAGTAATGCTACTTTTACTCTTATACTTCATGGTTTCATTTATGTAGTCAAATTCATAGGGTGACTCTATGTGCTTTGACTTCTTTGACTTAAGTACTGCTTTAGCGGTACTTACTTTAACACATGATATATCTCTTTTAGGAACCCACATTTGTACTGGTTTGTTCTTGTCCTTACTTCTAGGTGTTTTAAATTTTTCAAAAACTTTCTTAGAATTCTTGGAGAACATTGGTTTTATAGACTTTAAACCAACAGTACTTGAGTTTGGTCTAGCAGTACTTGTAGGTTTAGACTTGTCGGTACTTGTTTTACCAGACTTTAAGGATACAAGTCCTTGCTTCTTAAGTACTGCCCCAGGAACAAAACTTTTGGTAGGATTATTTTTAATATGTTTAACTACCCTTGTGTGATCAAACTTAGGTTTGTCATCTTTAAGTTTCTGTTTCCTATAACCCTGTGCATTTTTCCCATTACTGTTTTTCATGACCCTTTGTGTAGCCTTTTGTTTCACAATTTTATCTTCATGTAATGTACAGTATTTGATAAAATGATTTAGACTACCACAAACATAACATCATTTTCTTCTAAAGAAGACCCAAAAGGTTGTTTTGATTTTACTTTTTCAAAACCTATCCCACCCCTTTTGACTTTATTATGTTGTACATTGTTTTTCAATATCTTGTTAGGAGTTTTTACCTACTTGGGAGAAGAACTAGTCTTAGATTCCTCAGAAACAAAGTTGTTCATTAAAGGTGGGTAAACAATATTCTTGGTCACAACAATATTTTCTTGAGACACAGTACTAGAGTTAAAGACATTATTAATCTTAGGTTCTTCTGACTCTATACTAGTATCATTACAAGACGGCATGAAAATTCCTGATACTGGTGGAGGAACAGCCTTCATTCCTTCAGCATATCTATCATTTTCAGGTGTATCATCTACCTCACTAGAACTATCAAAAATCCCTTTTGATAAGTCTTTGTTAGTTAAGGTTATCCCAGGTTGATTCTCAATATATCCTAGGCCTGTTTTATCATAATACCCCATTTGTGAATTAATCAATTTTCCCAATCCCTTAGAGGATTGTTGCCAATGACTAATCACTTCCCTTCCATTACAAAGACTGGTTTTTAAAGATTCATTTTTTGAATTTATTTTTAAAAGTTATTTTTCAAAAGCTTTTATTTCCACATCTTTTTCCCTCATTTGAGGAGTCAAAATCCTTATTTTCTCTTCATAGTTTTGTTGAGCCTTTTTGTACAAAACTATATTTTCTTCTAATTTAACAACACCCTGTTTGAAAGCTTTTACTTCTATAGTGCATGTGTTAACCTTTTGATACTGTTCCTCTAGTTCTACTTTTAGACTATTAAATTTAAGAATACAATCTTTAGAACAAGGATGTACCTCGGTATCTTCATGTGAGAGAGCCATTAATCCAAGCGCTTCTTCTTCTTCTTCTTCTACCCAATTCACCACTCCATCTACAGTAACAAATGCTTTGGTTCCTTTAGGACTCCTGCTGTTTCCTTTTGGAAAGCTTTTAGTTATTCTTGGACTGGTTCTATAGTTGTTTTTGGACTTTTGATTGCTAATCTCAGCTTTATCTCTAGAGCATTCTCTTGAGTGTCCATTCCTTCCACAGTTATATCATTCAACTTTGGACTTGTCATATCCTAATGGCTCATTAGGATCAACAGTCATTTTTTTCCAGTCTTCTTGAAGAATCTATTAGGTCTTACAAACACCATGACAGCTTGCCATTTAAGATCCATCTCTTCAACATTAGCATCATCCATTTGGAACAAGTCATTGAGAGTTATTCTTGGTCTGTTGTCTTGTCCAACAAAGAATGAGAAGGCATCATTGTCACTAAACAATGGTGAAGACCTTCCATGTGGATTTTGAGAGACCATTGGACTGCTTTCAATACTTTGTGGGTAAGTACTGCTTGTAAGTCCTCCAGCGGTATTTGTGAAGTATGTACCGCTGCTAGATCCACTAGCGGTATTTTGAAAGTAAGTACCGATGTTCCCATCTGACACAAAAGCCAAGTTAGACTTTGAAGTAGTTGTTGTCTTTACTTCAGTGCCTTTCACATCCATCTCATATGCTCTAAGATTGTTGTAGAGATGATCAAACGGAATTGTTTCCAAATCATCTCTTGTGATGAAGTGCATAGCCATTGCTTTCCACTATGGTGGAACACTTCTTAAGAATTTTAGATTTGCTTCTTCATTAGGAATTACTTGTCCATAAACTGCTAACTGAATAAGCAACTTGTTGAACCTTCCATATCCACCATGTATTCCCTCTATACTGGTAATTGAGAAGTTATCAAATTCTTTCTTAAGAACAATCTTCTTAATTTTCTTAGATTTGTCATTGCCTCCAAATCTAAGTTTTATAGCATCCCACATAGCTTTGGCATCTTTATAATGATGAAAGCTTGGTAGAATGTCTTCAGAAAGAGCCATAGCCAAAGAAGTTCTGGCTTTTCTTTCTCTGATCTCTGCTTGTATCTCCTCAACAGTCACAGCAGGTAGAGCATAGCATGTACTGTCTGGCAACCAGTGTAGCTTCTTTGGTGTGTTCCCATTCTTGATAACTTGCCACACAGTATGATCTGTGTGATTCAAGTAATGTTCCATCTGCATAGCCCAAGTCTCATAATTGTCACATTTGAGAACTGGGAGTTTAACAGCAGACAGAGTATGAGAAGGTGTTGGTGTAGAGGTAGGTACAGCATTCACGACTTGAGCACCTTGTGCTGGTGTAGGATGCACAACTTGTGGTTGTCCCTGTGGAATAGGATCAGGGATCTGAGCATCATTCAAGTGAGCATCATCACCTTCTGGTTGAGACATTGAGTTTTGAGATATGTGGAGTGTTTAGGGACGTGTTCTTCTTTTTCAGAGTTTCTCAACAAGCTCTGATACCACTTGTTGATCCCTTTGGTTGGATCTATATTTTGTTAAGAATTAGTATAATAGTTTGTAATCAAACTAAAACACTTTGAGCACTCTTACTAACACTAAATAAGTTATGCGGAATCTAACTTATATAGCACAGAAGAACAAAATTACTTTTAACTATTCGATTCTCTGATTTAATCGACTTGTATGAGGTACATAAAAGACATGGTACCTATGTTCCTTTTATAGAGTAAAGAACCCTAGAAACCTTAGAATATTCTATAAAGATAATTATATCACAGACGATATATTATCAATATTCTAAATATTTAGGTATATCATATAAGATATACTCTAACTATAACTATGGCATATCTTATACAAAGATATATTCGTCCTAATCATCATAGCAGTACTTACTTTATAAGTAGCAATACTTACTATGTACCGCGTTAACACTAACGGTACTTACATAACACTAACAATACTTGAAATATACTAACGGTACTTGACACTTAACAAATAATTCCCAACACCATGACATTTGGTTTACTCTCCCAGTACTTCCATCAGAGGTCAGAAATCTAGCCTGTTTCCGTGTTGCTTCGGTTTCCAGTAAATTATTCGTCTTAGGCGGTCGTAATAGTAATCTCATTGATCAAGACAGAACCTCAAACGGGGTCTGGTCTTATGATCCTATTTTCCGTAAGTGGGCGCAACAGGCCCCCATCATCTTCCCGCGCGCAACTTTTGCTTGTTGTGTGTGGAATGGAAAAATATTGGTGGCTGATGGATATACCATGCCTTGGAAATCCACATCGAAAGCTGAAATTTACGATCCCATTACGAACACGTGGGACTCAATTCCCGAACTTGACCTCACACGTGGCTCCGTGTGTGTTGGGTTTGTGATTGACGGTGTCGTCCATGTGGGTAACTTTAACACCCCCAAATTACAATGCGCAGCAGAAATACACATTTGGGTGCTAAATACAAACATCGTTATACAAGACACTTTGAACAATCTCAAAATGATACATTTGGAATATAAAAGGAAATAATTTAACCATTGTCTAAAACTTTCGATCCCAAGAAAAACAATTTTAGAAATATCATAGTAACATTTAGTTCGCCCAAAGATTTTATCCAATCAACAAACAATTTACCAAAGTACATGACCGTACATTATTATTTTTATGACAAAAGGGAAAGAAATCTGTTTTAGACCAATCACCACAAAAACAATCCGCAATCCTTCTCCAGCAAGCTCTGCAATTCATCATCTTCAATTACCTGAAATACATGCTTAAAATCATCAACACAACGGTTGAGCGAGTCTATAGGTTTTCCAAATCAACATTTGAACACAAGAGAAAAATCAATCAAGATTATTTAATAGAATTGCTACGTATACAATCTATTAATCAGGCATTCTGGCATATAGCAATAGCTATTGAATTGTATTAAGCTCATGACACCGACCCCTTAACTTAGTCACCCACGCCTAAAGCCGGCATGACTAGATGAGTTCCAGTGCCCCTACTAGGGTATCAGTTGCAAGTATACCACATTCTCATTCTTGTAAATTTATCCTTCCCAACGGGTTACTCAGCGTAAAGCCCTGGTCTCAGATAGGGTCGTAAGCCAAATAGTACTATTATTAGAATAAGCGGCTATTTCCAACTCACAACATCAAGTTAGAAGATAGTTAACGGCTCATGAATTTAGGGACTTTTGTAACTTAGGTACTTATACAATTCAGGTCAACAAAGGCAACAAAGGCAACATTCGGGTCCAAACAATCAATCATGACTTGTGTTCATTTTACTTTCAAATAGCATGTATCCCCCTCGCGGGTTTTAAAATCATTCAAAACAATTACAAAAGCGAGGCTATAGACTCACTTGGAGTAATAGCAGTAGCAAGACGATCTTCGACGATAGTTGATGCCCGATAAACACAAAAACTGCAACCTATCAAATAAGGCGCGTTCATCAATAATAAACTCGAGTAAAATCCATACGTAATATCATCAAACTCAAAATAATAAAATCACGACCAACCCAAAATGAAAACTATACAAGTGACCTTTTACTTCATTCTATATGTTTACTTTATTAGTCAATTCTTTCGATAAAAATCTGCCGGTACACACCAAATGTACGAGCTCATTTACCCCACTTAAACACGTCAAATACTTATGATACTAATCAGAGACCTCACTTACTATATTTAGAAAGAACTGTTAAAAGCCCATCAAAAGATTTTACATTTAAAGTTCCCTGCCCGACACATCTTTGAACTACAAAAACCGGACAGTTTTACGTCAACAACTCATATAGTCTTTTTAACTTATTCATTTTACTCCGTTTACAAAACCGACACTTGACCTTGAAAATAAACTCAACATCCTCATACTTAACACTTAACATCAGTCCATGACACATTTCAAAATCCTTTTTATAGTCTCCGAGATTCGATCCAAATGTCGACAACAATTATATATCGTGCCGATACTCGTCTCCCGGTACACGAATAATCAAACTAACGTAACTTCGCGCTCGTTTGGAGATAGAAGCTCTACCTTATATCAAATCGAAGCTAAAATAATTCTCTACAACATCATCTGAATAGTTTACTATTTTCAAAGAGTAAGCTACCCAAAATTGGGCTTGAACCTACTGATCTAAATTGACTTTTAAAAAGTCATGCTAAATCAATTTTTCATCCATTTTTAATCAATCTCATAAGCCTAAAATCATCTTAATATCATCACCAACAACTTAACTAACCCATAACACACTTGAATGATCATACAAAAATTTACCCACTCAAAACTTCAAACATGCAATAATTAAAATATACATAAAACAATACTAACAACAACTATATCATAAGAAATTAGATTAAACCTCCATGGATCATCATCAAAAATTAAATGTTCTTGCATGTTGTTAAAAATTACACAAAAATGATCACCATCAAATTTGCAACATGGGATATTGATTAGTTTTTATGGATTCAAAGTAAAATTTTAAAAATATTGATCTAGGGTGGTGGTGGTGTACGGCTAAACAAGATAGAGGAGAAAAGAGAAGTGATTTTGTGCTGTATGTGTTGTAGGTGAGAGAAAAATCACCTTTTATATGGTGGTGGAGGGACTAGTTTTGCCAATTTGGGATAGTTTTGGTCCAAAATGCAATTAAATAGTTGTAAGGGTAGAAAATGTAAATTATCAATTTTGAAAATATTTACGAGGCTCGGGTTTCGTAAAAATACTTTTCAAAAGTTAAAGCGCACTCAAAATATGATAATAATATGATCCCGGTTCGACTTAATACGAACTTAAAATAAAAACGTCAAAAATATAAAAATCGAGACAACAAATGATAAAACATAAAATCTCGGGCATCCGTCAATATCGTGATTACTAATAATCCTCGCAATTAGTAGAAAGGTAAAAATAAGACCTCCAACGTCGGTTTTAAATAAAATCATCAACCGTCATATCATTCAACTCATCAAAAACTTCAAAATTATTCGTAAAATAATCTTATATAATATTAAATAAAAGACCTCGGGTTTGGGTTGTCACATCCTACCCTCCTAAAAGAGAGCGACGTCCCGGCGCTCGGCCCCTCTTATACTCACATTCCATACCTCCAGAACAAAAGAGAACTCTTTTCCTTAAAGAAATCTTCATGCTTCCTTCATGGATTCAAATCCATTCCCAGAATTCTTGTATCTTCACAATATAGTTCTCATTATGTTTCAACCTCATAAGAACTTTCCATAGTTCTTTCTCTATGAAAAGCAACTTATCTTCAAGTTGAACTCTTTCCTTGTTGTTCTCAAAACAAATTTCACCCGTCATAACGACACCTTAAGCATAACCACGTTTCTCAATTTCAAACTCCATCGATTTCCTTCGATTGACAACATATCTCTTCTGACAATTCCTTGTTACTAATAAACGTTCCTTAACCTATACAATCTTATCAATATTTGCCAACATCAGTTCTTGTTCAGTCATTTCATTCCGCCATCATCTCTGCAATGCACCAAAAACCTAACTTACGTCCATAATTCACGATCTTTAACCTTCACAAACTGAAGTTCCTTATGTACGATCAATAGTACATCCTTATAACTAGCATGACAACCATTGTCGCATAAGAATTCTAAGAATTCCTGAGTCAATCACACCCGCACAAGTATATCGTCCAATGTTCGAATCATCCTTTCACTCTGTTCATCATTCCCTGTATAACACACAGTACTCAACTCAACTTTCATCTTTACCCAAACCAAAACGTATCGGTTACTTGACTTGTGAGATTCCTTCATCACTAAGTCTCACTCTCTCAACTTAGGCATGTTATGAGTGCTCAATGTACCATTTCTAACTTGGCTTTACAATAAAATCCTTTCCATAAATTTGACAAAATGTTGAAATCACTCACCTTGACATCCTTCTCAAATCAAACTACTAACTTAAAATTTCATATCCTTGCTATCAAGCCCACACTTCTTGTCATTACCAAAACTCAAATCTTAGAAGATTTTTCCTTTTTCTTCCTGATAAGTGCATTAGCTACCACATTTGCCTTTCCCGGATGGTAGCGAATCTTGTAACCATAATTACTCACAGTCATAACCATCAACATACTCATATATTTAGAATATATATAACTGGTGATCCTCTACTCATTTCCTTCATCCTCCCAAGAAATTAATTATGGAGAAACTTCTATGCTCCTTTATTATTACACTCTTGATTCCATGCAAGTAATATTTCCCACAATCTCAAGCAAACACCACAACTACATAACCCTTACAAAACACATCACAGCAACTACAAACTATAAATACTTCAGATCCTTTCAACAATGACAACATCGATGAAGAACACAACCTACCCTTCAGTGTTCAGAATACAGCTTCCCCATTGTGGAAACATTGGTTTCCGGATCTTTTAAGCTACTAGGAATGATTATTGTTCATATGATTAAACAATCAAAGCGGAATTAGAACAACAACCATTAACAAGGTGTTTAGGCACAATAACATGAATTAAAACACAGGGATTGTTAATTATATTGATAATCAACAACCACTAGACGTGTATACATTGAATCCCACGTCTAGTCGACACACACTTTAGGTTTACATTGTGAATGAATTGAATATGTAAAACCTATGACCCTTGGTTCCTTTTATAGTGTAAGGATTAGGGTTTACAAGAGATAAGAATGAATAAACAAGTAAATCTTCTATTTAAATAAACTTATGCAGAATATCTTTTGCATGTTTATCTAAATAGAAGCTTCCATAAGCTTCTTTGTCTACGTTTTGTCAATGCTTGAATTGCATGTGACAATGCTTGAATTGCTCTTGACAATGCTTGATTCCATCAACGCCTAAATTGTACATGTCAACGCCTGGAATGCTCTTGTCAACGCCTAGACAAATACCTTCATGTTTTCTTCATTTTTGAGTTTCTGCCACATCAACTTTTTGACCCAACAATCTTCCCCTAGTTGATAGTGGCAAAACTTCTATGTGTATCTCTTGTAAGTTATACATGATCTTCAAATTGCTTCCCCTCAAATGTAGCACGTATTTCTTCCCCTTTTTGTCACATCAACAAGGAAGTAAACAATGTTGCAATCTTTGAAGATTCTCCAAATGTAGCTCTTTGTAATGATCTTGAAGAACAATTAATATAATATTTTTGATGTAGAAGTAGAATAACCCAACCTTGTGTTCCATGTCTTGTACTATCCATGTGACTAAGAACTTATAGAGGAGGATATAAGTAGACCTCGATCCCTTGTCAATATTCTCATCCTTTGTGAGACACTGAGCACGATAATGTAACTCCTTCAAGTGTTATGACAAGTCTTCGTCACCAATCATGTAAAGCACGAACAAGTTACCTTTAAAGTCTATGGTTGAGAGTCCACGACTTTAAGATATGATAGAACACAAACTCGCGAAAATCTTCTTCAATCATCAAACTTATCATAAGAATTCTTCCCCTTAAACTAACACCTCTTCATGACGAATTTAATGGAATAACATCTTCATACCATATGTAAAAGGACCTTAACGGATAACTCTTTCACAAGGCTATCCCGATTACATAGTTAACTTGCTTTAAGATCATTAATTCCTTTCGAAAATATCCGAGCCATAAATTCACCACGATATTCTAAATTAAAACGGAGATTCCATGTACCTTTGTGTGTATAATCCTCCTTTTTGTGTGCTCAAAATGTACCAATTTTCTCAAACAGCAGCAATCCTTGTGTTGTCCAATATCCTCTTCTGTCCAACATCTTTGGCAGATGTATTGTCCAATATCAGACAATACTTATCAGCGTTGAAGTTCATATATCGGACGACACTGTCAACTCTATCAGCGTTGACTTATTCCTTGTCAGCGTCAAATTCCAACTTGTCAGCGTCAACCATAAACCTCATCAGCGTCGAACCAAACCTTGTCAGCGCTTGAATAAAGAATGTCAACGTTTGAATTATAAATGTCAGCGTTTAGTCACGTAATCCATCACGTCTCATTCCTGTTGACTTCCAGCAACTAGCAACTGTATCCAACACCAATGCTATAAAAAGCAAATACTAAAGCCCTTGACCTGGTCAAATCGTAGACCATATGAGTATATTTTATACTTCCTTGGCATAAAATCGTTTTGTCTCCATACGGTATATTTTTTTTTCTTTTGCTGCATTCACACGATACAAATCGTACTAAATATCCTTTCTTTAAGATTTCCGTGTGAACACTCTTCTTTTCCACCAATAAGAAACGAGTGACCGTGTGAACAGAAATCATTGTAGCATATTACTTTTGTAGCATAATCGTGTGAACACAATCGTGTGAACACAATCGTGTGAACATGATGATTCTGACCAATCATAATTCATGCACCGTGTGAACACAATCTATCAGCCAACAACGTTCAATTAAATAACATCAACGTCACTTTTTGAGTTAGGCTTAATACTTAGATCGTGTATCTTCACATGTTGTAACAGCCTTCAATACCCACACTTTTCTACTTTAAATTCGTTTTAGGGTTCAAAGAAACCCTAATCATGATTTCATGTGAAAACAGAAACTTGAGTACCATAATCAGCGAACTTCGACTTTAAATAACTTCTTCATTAGAGCTCAAATCAAAGATCCCTTCGGTGAGATCCTAGACACAAGTGCCAAGAACCTACAGTCCAAAAATCACGAAGATCCAACGGTTAACGAAGGAGAGATCGTGTTTTGAACATGGCTGTTCACAGAAAACTGCATTCATCCTACTGCTGACTTTGACGCTTAATAACTTTTGCCTGGGGATAAAACTCGGCAATCCCTCCGGTGGATGTTTAGATCTATGTATGTAGAACACACATATAAAATTTCGTGACGATCCAACGGTTCAATCAAAAGTTATGACCTTCTGAATACTGCTGCGCACACAAAAACGTCCAGAAAAACTCTATACGAATTTTTCTTCTTCTTCAACATTACGAACACCTTGTTGGTCCTAGCATCACGAGCCACGAGGCTCTGATACCAATTGTGGAAACATTGGTTTCCGGATCTTTTAAGCTACTAGGAATGATTATTGTTCATATGATTAAACAATCAAAGCGGAATTAGAACTACAACCATTTACAAGGTGTTTAGGCACAATAACATGAATTAAAACACATGGATTGTTAATTATATTGATAATCAACAACCACTAGACGTGTATACATTGAATCCCACGTCTAGTCGACACACACTTTAGGTTTACATTGTGAATGAATTGAATATGTAAAACCTATGACCCTTGGTTCCTTTTATAGTGTAAGGATTAGGGTTTACAAGAGATAAGAATGAATAAACAAGTAAATCTTCTATTTAAATAAACTTATGCAGAATATCTTTTGCATGTTTATCTAAATAGAAGCTTCTGTTGATCCCAAACTTAGATCGATTAGCTTTGTGTATACGAGATTAGATCAAGTATAACACGTAGAGAAACCTTTGTTGTATGCTTTGTGAATCTAAGTATTATGCGGAATTTAATACTTAAACAAGAACACAAGATGCAAACAAAACTTTCACTTTGATTATCAATGTCGAACTTGCTTACAATGAAAGATGTTTACGAATGAAAAACTTAATGAAAACTTGATTATATTAAACATTAACCTAAAGGCCTTCTTTTATAGACTAAGAAGCCTTGTACAATAAGCTACGTATCAACTATTCTAGGTAAAGATAAACATAGAAAATACATTGTCGTTTCTATCCTTACTAGAAGTATTCTAGAACATAATAAACGTGTAGCTCACATCTTCCATCAGTGCTTGTCTTCAATCTATCAACGCTTGACTTTAACTTGTCAACGCTTATGCTGTCAGCGCTCACTTTGCTCTTGTCAACGCTTGAGTTGTTCTTGTCAGCGTTCAAGTGATCTGGCCTTAATTTATTCCCAACAATCCTCCCCTAAACTTGATATCCACTCTTATGATCAAGTTTCTGAATAAACATTAAGAACTTGGAGGAGTCTGACAAACCTTATCATATTGGTAATAAATAAATCTGATCAAATTCTTTGCCACGTCACTTGTGTAATCTATCTCCAACTGGGTGTCCTTCATCTTTTCCAAAACAGCCTTGGATATGAAATACTGAGCATCTACAAGTAAATACTCAGCAAACTTTGTAGAACTCAAATGGTATACACCAGCAGCTGAATATAACCTCCATTGAAGACCACTGAGATCATCTTCAAGATCCTTCCATATTTCAGGATCTTCTTCTTTTGTCCCACACATTCTTTTGAATGTGGTCCAAAGTTTTATTCCATTAGTTGAGGTTGGTGCTTCAGCCTCATACTTGGTCTCTAGCAACCTCCAAAGGTCCACCAAGTCTTCTCTATCACAACTTGCAAATAAAGATATGAGAGTGGTAAAAGTGTGTACCTCCTTGCCATATCTTCCAATCTTCTAGAATCCACATTCATCTTCATCATAACTCACAATTGGATTCCTGGAATCTAGTGGTAACACATGCACCATATCTGAAGCTTCTAATGGGGAGAGCTTGAGGCTCTTTCTAATAACTGCTTCACTTGGATATAGTTGATTCATATCTTTTGGAAACTCAAGTGTAAATCCCTTCTTCACTGGTCTGGGAACTATCATAGCTTTCTTGATTTCCATCTCTTCTGCAAGTTGCTCCTTTCTTTCATCTGAAAGAAGTCTGAAAGTGTTTTCTTCCTGCACTTTCACCCAAATAGGATAAGCCCTATGTTCCAACTCATCAAATGTCAAAGCCTTCAGCTTCTGATGTGTCCATCCAACTCCATGACATTTGAGCAACATAAAGTAGAGCTTCCTTCTATCCCTTTTCAACTCAGAGAGAATGTTGCTTGCCTTGTGCTTCAAAATCACCTTACAATCCTTCTGAACTCTAAGAAGAATCTCCAAACCCCATATCTGATCTGAAATGGTCAAGTATGGATTATCCATACAGCTTTCTTCCCAAGAATTGTACATCTGAACCACCTCTGGCATATCAAAATCAATCTGCAACTTTAAATCTCTCAGCTTTTCCCTAGCAAGCTCATCACCATACTCAAGTCTTTCTGGTTCAACAATCATCACACTTGAATCTGAGCTAGCTCCATCACTTTCTTCTTCAGAAGTCACAACAAATGGTGACTTTTCCTTTTCACCTTGTTCCATCATTTGCTCAGCCAATCTTCTATCAAATTCAACCTGAGCTGCATTCTTTGGAACAATTTCTTCTACCAACTTACCCTTACCCTTATCTGATGGTGCAATTGTTGGTAAGGTAGATGGTAATACCTGAGTAGGAACATCCTTGATGATAGATGATGACTGGAATACATCACCTCCATATGCAGATCTGTCAACGTCCAAATTTCCTCTATCAGCGCCCAAAATACTTCTATCAGCGTCCAAACTTGTCTTGTCAACGCTCAAATATTTTCCCTCAGCGCCTTGTGTAACCTCTCTCAACATATCTGTAAATGATAAATTTAAATTGGTTGGAGAGATCAAGGACGTATCAAAACCTGTTTGTTCCTTCAAAGTAGTAAGAGCTTCAGCAACATCCAATGATTGACCATCTTGACTGCTCTTATCACTCAGATTTCTTTGATCTTCCTCCCCTTTGGAAGACTCCTCCATACCTCCCTTTGCATGAGCACTCTCCAAAACAACAATCCTCTCTCTCAATTCCTTGAGTTCAAGGCCTTGGTTACTGACAATTTGTACCAAGTCTGCATTCTGCTTTTGCAAGCTAATGCAGACAGCCGTCAATTCCAAAAGAGTCATTGGTTCCAGTCTGCCCTCTTCTGAAATGGGGATTTGACCTCCCAAGTCAGGTTCATTGGGCATGGATGAGGACTTAATTATGGTGGGACTGCCTTGGCCAGCTTCTAAGCCAGAACCAATAGTCCCAGCCTCATCCAGGTCACCAGCCACACTTGTGGTGGTGGTTCTCTCTGCTTCATGGCTAGGACCACCAGAGGAGAACACTCCAGCAGTCCTTTGGCGTTTAAACAACCTATATTCAGGTGGTGTAGAAGATGGGGTGGAAGAAGGTGTAGATGTGGGTTGGTTAAGGGGTGTTTGGGATTGTGATGGTTGGGTGTCAGCGTTGGAAATAGGCACATCAACGCCCACATTAGATATGTCAGCGTCAAAGGATTCTTGGTCTATTTGCATTTGGTCAGGTGAGGGTAAAGGTTCAGGGATAGGTTCAAGTTGTGGGTGAGGTTCAATATGAGGTTGGGGGTCTGGTTGGGGTTGTGCTGCTGCAATAACAGCAAGCATGGCTGGGGTTAAAGGTAGGTCTCTATGAGGTGGTGAATTCATCTTGGTAAAAATAGCTTTCTTTTGTTCAGGGATTTTATAAAAGTCATTGTGATCCCTTGAACAATATCTTTGAGCATCAAAAATCATTTGCAGAAAACGGGGATAAGCTAAAGTCATTTTTGTCCCCTTGTTTTTACACATTCCTTCAAAAATCATTTTAGACCAGTTATATTTTTGCCCTGTTGCAATACACACAATAGCAGTTGCAATGGATCTATTGATCTCATTGTGTGCAGTACATTTGGGACTCAAACATTGAAGGAGAATGTGAATGAGGTACTTCCAGGCTGGGGGAAATTCCTGCTTATGGTACTTGTTAAGAGTACCTTCATCAGGAATAGGGTATCCCAAAGCCCTAAGCCCTTGTTCTATTTCAGTTATGGGAAGAATGGTTATACCATCAGCATCATCAAGATGCAAGGCCTGGCGTACCAAGGCCTCAGTAACCACCCAAGATCTCCCATAAACAATAGAAGTTAATGTGGTCACTCCATTAACTGTTGAGGAACTGACAGTGTTCCAAAACTGTTTAATGTGTGTGACTGGAATGAGTGGTGCATGAGAAAGAGCATACCTTAATGGGGATGCGTTCAAATACGCCACCATTTGTGTGTATTGAGGGAACAAAGTATTATCAGCAACAAGATAAGCAATCATGTTGTGTTGATACTTGAACCCCAAATCCAATTCTGTTGAGTTAAATCTTGGTGCCATTGATGAAAGCTGTTAATTTGAAGTATAAAAGATGAAGGTTGATAAGAGAAAAGTGTTAGACAAGAATTATAGATACCCTGTTTAAAAATAGGAGCCAAATTTATAGGAGGGGATGAATGCATGTGATTGGCCCAAAAATAGGCAAAGATTTTCAAAAACTAATCATGAAAATATTGAAAAAGTTATAAGTTATCTCATGCATTTAATGAAAGTAACAACTCCTAAAATTACGGCTTGAAAATATGTCAAAAAGTAACAACTGGGTAGGTCCCATTGAGTGTCAACGGTCAAATATAACCCATCAACGCCCAACGGCTATAATCTTGTCAACGTTCGCCTAAAGCCATGTCAGCGTCCAATTTGGTCACAACAACGCTTGGAAAAATCTTGTCAGCGTCCAAAAATAAAATTGTTTTAAAAAGTGAAAAATGACCTTAACAAGTAATTTATCCTAGAGAAAATAATCAAAAGCTGATAATTATTATAGGGCGGCAAGCACTGTCCAGTTATGCACACTTGCATAAGCAAGATAGACATAACAGTCCTCTAGTGTCCCTTGCTAACCAAAATTCTTAACAACCAAGTTACCTTGTAAAATCCTTGTTACTCCCAGGTAAATCCCATATCAAAATGATTCCCAAGTCTCCCAACAGACCACAACCAATTCTAGGCCAAAAATGTCTTGGCAGCATGCAAAGTTGATATACTATACATGCTACAGTGCCTCATGGTTTAGTAAAACTAACCCATACTCACCTGTGGACACAATCTAGAATTGTGATAAGAGTATCATAAGGATACCCAAAAATCCTAAAGGTTCCTAAAACCTCCCCTTAAACAAAGATACAAAGAGTTTGCTAAAAATATGCATGAACATAAAAAATTTATGTCAAGATAGGAATGAAACATTCCAACCATCATCCATAAACAAAAACATGTCCAAATGCTTCTCCTTTGATCCATAAGCAACTCTGTATCCAATGGTATACTGCTAACACCATCTGCACATTTAGATTGAAAACCACAAAACTAACATTGTTGCTGACAACGCCCCGATAACACATAACAGCGTTGAAGGAAGCTTTGTCAGCGTTAAACAATTATATTTGCTAACAACGTTGCAAAAACACTTATCAGTGTTCAAACAACCTTTGTCAGTGTTAGAAAAATATAGTGGAAAATCTAAATTATCAATAAGACCAATAATAATAATAATGCATCATCCTGTACATACTTTTACAAAAATAATCCAAAACACATACTTAAGTGAGATTAACCATTCCAATACTTGTTACCAAGTACTGAAATCTTCCAGTATCAAAAGGTTTTGTTAATAAATCTGACACATTTTCCTCAGTGTCAACCCTATCTGGTTGTATTAAACCTTTCTCAAAGCAATCTCTTATAAAATGGTGTCTAATTTCTATGTGTTTAGTTTTAGAATGATGCACAGGATTCTTAATGATGCATAAAGTACTATTATTGTCAACAAATATCTTAGTATGCATGAAGTTATACCCATAATCCAACATTGTTCTGGCTGCTTCAATTAGGGTTCTATTCTTCCTTTCAGCAACCCCATTTTGTTGTGGGGTTCTAGCAATACTGAACTGCCTAGTAATTCCCTTCCTGGCACAAAAATCATCTAGCTTCTTGTTCCTAAATTCTCCACCATTATCACTCCTAAGCATCTTAACCTCATTGCCAGACCTTTTCTCAATTTGAGTGATAAATTCAATAAGAACATCAGCTGTGTCACTCTTCATAGCTAGAAAGAATGTCCAAGTAAACCTAGAAAAGTCATCAGTGACAACAAAACAATATGACTTGCCATTCAAACTTTCTATATTAGTTGGACCAAAGAGGTCCATGTGAAGCATATGAAGAGGTCTGGAACTAGTATGCACCTGCTTGGACTTGAATGAGACCTTGTGCTGCTTGCCTTTAAGACATGCAACACAAGAGTGGTCATTGTGGAAGGCCTTTTCAGGCAAACCATCAACTAAACCAAGCCTCACAAGTCTATTTATATTTTTAAAGTTTATGTGCCCTAGTCTCCTGTGCCACAAATTACTTTCATCTACTGAGGCCTTAGCATAAAAACAAGACATATTTGTATTCACTTTAATCCCATTTAAATTCACATTGTATATGTCCTTATGCCTAGGTGTTCTATACTCAATATACTTCTCATCAGGGATCTTAAAATCCTTGCTTAACACCAAACACTCAGTATCAGTGAAAAGAACCTTATTTTTGTTATCACACACTTGTGATACACTAAACAGATTATAGTCCAGTTCTTTTACCAGGAAGACATTCTCAAAACGTAGATTATTGGTGATAAGGGTTCCTTTTCCTGTGATGGTTCCATAGCCCCCTCCAAAGTATACCTTATCACCATCTTTAATAGGAGAGAAGTTCGTCAGATAGTCTTCCTTTCCTGTCATGTGCCTTGAGCATCCACTATCCCAATATCCATAATCATTGATCTGCTTTTGAATGCCCTGCACATAAAGAAAACAATTTAGTTTTCTTTGGGAACCCAAGTCTCAGAAGACTTGGATTCATCTGGTTGTTCAATAAGAACAGACTTAGTTCTCACAACAACCCCATTCTCATCCTTTTTAGGATGAAATACCCAGTTAACCCCAATTGGTTTTGTAATGACTTTTGAAATATAATTAAACCTGTTGCAAGTCATTGAAATTCCATTATTATTAGGGTTTTGATCTTTCTTGGGTCTCCATGTTAAGCTTGAAGAAGCTTTAGACCCCTTACCTTGTGGCTACAAATACTTAGGTCTGGTCACGTTTCTGTCAGCGTTGGATTTTGTCCTGTCAACGCTGAATTTACCCTTATCAGCGTTGAACCTAGGGTTTGCTACAGGAACCCATTGTCTATTTGACCAGGTATTTGTCTTTTGAAAAGGTCTTTGTCCATGAGTGTTAGACCTTCTAGTAAAGAATGGGGCTGGTCTAATCACTTGTGGACTTTGCTGCACACAAGGTCTGGGTCTGACAACGTTTGACTTCTTAACAACGTTGACTTTCTTCCTATCAACGCTGAAATTGTTCCTATCAGCGCTGGCTTTGGGAGCGTTGACACATTTGTATGCCAAATGTGAAAAGCTACCACAAGTATAACAGGCTTTCTTAGACACATACTTAGGTCTAGAATTAAAGAAACCTGTTCCATGATTGTTAACTTGGCTCTTGGGTGACCTATTATTTCTATACATCTCTGCATATTTAATGGTAGGTCTTCTAATAGTGTTGGAGCCTAGGTCAACAGCTTCACCAGTAGCTGGGTGAGTAACCTTAATGGGTGGGGATTCAATGGGACTTTCACACAGCAACCCTCCCTTAACAAATAAAGTAGGGTTAGCTTTCTTCCACTCATTTAGGTCAGTCAGTTTTTGTTGATACTCTTCTACTGGGGTGACAACTCTTGGTGGAGGAATGAATTCCTCTTCTTGGCATTCTGGAATACCAGTCCAAGATAAATCTTTTCTAAGGACACCATAGAAGTCACCAGCTGGTGGTGGAACCAGAGAGTAATCATTCTCATTCATCCCAAGCCCAGTCATATCCTTAGGATCTCTTTGTTTAGCTACACAGTCTCCTAGGGCTTGGGTGGCTCTATCAAATCTTTGAATCTTGAGGTCAACATTATCTTTATTCTTAATGGCCTCATCTAACTTAGCTTGTAGGTCTTTATTGACTTTTGACATGATATTTCTAATATCCATACTACCCTCTAGCTCATGTTTTAAGATGTTTATCTTATCTTTTAAATCAAATTCCATTTTCTTGTATTCAGAAACGGTTTTCTCAGTTTCAGTAAGAGCTAGTTGGTAATTGGATAATTTACACCTTTCAGTGCTCATATCCTCTTTTAGTTTTAACACCTCTTTGTTAAGTCTGTCAGTGTTTAACCTACAACCTTTGCTACAAAAAGCATCATCATATACCTCATTATCAGATGAAGAGGAGGAGTGTGCCATGAGAGCATATTCAACATGCTCTTCTTCTTCAATATCAGCAATCAAAGCTTTGTCCTCTTCAACATCCTTAGCCAGATAGCTCCAATCCCATCCAGTACCATCAATTCCTTGAACTACAACCATGGCTTTGGAGTCTTGAGTTTTAACAACCTGGCTTGAGGGTTTACCAGCATCAGATCTTCTAGGAGATCTGCATTCCCTCATGAAGTGCCCCATGCGATGGCAGTTGTAGCACTCAACTTTGGATTTATCAAATCCAGCAGTGTCTTTAGCATTGAAGGTCATCTTCTTCTTGAACATTCTATTCCATCTATTTGCTCTTATACTAGCAAGAGCCATGTTCCACTTGATGTCCATCTCTTCCAAGTGTTCATCACTTATCTGCTCAAGGTCCTCATATGTAATCACTGAACCATTGGGCAAAGAAGCAATGTAAGCACAAACAGTATCCAAATCCAAACCAGCAGGTTTAACTCTTGGGGAGTCATTTATGAATGTGTCAGCGTCTGAAAAGGAGACGTTGACAGGACTTGTCCCAGCGCTGACAAATGATGATCCAGTAACTGGATGTATGAAAGAGTCCCGCTGATTGAATTGACCTTCACTATGAGAGAAGAAGGCCATGTTGCTGGTGCTAGCTTTGCTTGAAAGATTTTCATCTTCCAACAGTCTTAGTTTGTTGTAGATGTCATCAAACGAAGAGCTCTTGTGAGTATTATTGGCAAGAATAGATCTTGCCTCAATCTTCCATGTCTCACCAAGACTTTTCAGAAAAGTAGCATTGATGTCAATATCACCAACTTGTGTCCCCATGAAGGACAATTTGCTTGTGATGTCAAGCAATCTGCTTCTCACACTGCTCAGTTTCTCATTGGGCTGAGCTTTGAAGACAGCATAATCATGCAGAAGTTGCTTTTTCTTTTCTTCCTTAGTTTCTGCATTACCACCATATGCAACTTCAATTGCTTCCCAAAGATCCTTTGCAGATTCATAGCTCCTATATTTGTGCTGATTTTCTTGTCCCAAAGACACTTTCAGAATATTTAGGGCTTTCATGTCAGCCCTTTTCTTTGCAATATCTTCAGCACTTACAGCTCTACCATCCCCAGGTTTTTCTTTCTTATCTTCATCAGGACATCCTTCAACAGCTGTTCTTGTTGCAATGGCATTCAGAATCTTTTGAGCTTTATTGAATGAGTTTCCATATTCAATGATGTCCCAGAGTGTGTAGTCAAAGATTCCAAGATATTGTTCAAAGTTGAACCTCCATAGGTCAAAGTTGGTTGCATCAAGCATGGGAATCTTGATGTTTGGTAAGGATGAGGAGGAGGAGGTTATTGCTTCAGACATGATGTTTTTAGGGTTTTGAGAAAATTAGGGTTTTGGTGTTCGTATATCGTTCTGGTGTTCTTCAAAGATCAAAAGTTCCTCAACAAGCTCTGATACCACTTGTTGATCCCAAACTTAGATCGATTAGCTTTGTGTATACGAGATTAGATCAAGTATAACACGTAGAGAAACCTTTGTTGTATGCTTTGTGAATCTAAGTATTATGCGGAATTTAATACTTAAACAAGAACACAAGATGTAAACAAAACTTTCACTTTGATTACCAATGTCGAACTTGCTTACAATGAAAGATGTTTACGAATGAAAAACTTAATGAAAACTTGATTATATTAAACATTAACCTAAAGGCCTTCTTTTATAGACTAAGAAGCCTTGTACAATAAGCTACGTATCAACTATTCTAGGTAAAGATAAACATAGAAAATACATTGTCGTTTCTATCCTTACTAGAAGTATTCTAGAACATAATAAACGTGTAGCTCACATCTTCCATCAGTGCTTGTCTTCAATCTATCAACGCTTGACTTTAACTTGTCAACGCTTATGCTGTCAGCGCTCACTTTGCTCTTGTCAACGCTTGAGTTGTTCTTGTCAGCGTTCAAGTGATCTGGCCTTAATTTATTCCCAACAGCTTCCATAAGCTTCTTTGTCTACGTTTTGTTAATGCTTGAATTGCATGTGACAATGCTTGAATTGCTCTTGACAATGCTTGATTCCATCAACGCCTAAATTGTACATGTCAACGCCTGGAATGCTCTTGTCAACGCCTAGACAAATACCTTCATGTTTTCTTCATTTTTGAGTTTCTGCCACATCAACTTTTTGACCCAACACCCATCTAATAAGGATTAGATCTCGAAACTTACAATTTAGATGTATAAGTGGGACTCACACATCCAATTCTTCTTAGTCAGCTTAACCAATGGTTCAACAATTAGTGAAAACCTTTCGGTAAACCTCCGATTATTCCCAGCTTAGACCAAGGAATTTACAGATTTCTGTCGGCATCGTTGGTACCGACCAATCCTTAATCGTTTCAATCTTGATAAGATCTTCACGAATACCTTTGTTGTCAAACAACTTCCTTAGAAAACGCAAATATTTCAACCAACATTCACACATAGGGAGCTTTACATACAGTTTCTCTTTTTCCAACCATCCCAAAATTTATCCTCATATGCTACTTATGTTCCTCCTTTCCTCTTAGAATAATATAAAATATCGTCAATAGATACAATAACTAACTCATCCTAGTACATCTTACACACATGATTCACCCTGTCCATGAGTACGGCAGATACGCTCGTCAATTTCAAAAACATCACTTGCTACTTAAAGTACCTGCATCATGTACGAAAAACAACTATAGGAATACCTTCCTTCCTAATTCTCAGTTAATGATAACCAAAACTCAAAGCGATACTTGAGTACACACTGGATCCTTATAATTGGTCAAATAACTTCAATCCTCGGCTGTGGATATTGATTCTTGACAGTTAATTTGCTAAGCTCTCAATAATCAATACACATCCGAAATAATCCATCCTTCTTGACAAACGACACAGGCGATCATCATTGTAACGAAACTTAATCTAATACATCCTTTATCCATCACTTCTCATAGTTGACCGAATAACTCATTCCACTCTAACGGTGCCAAATTATAAGGCATACAAATACTACTCAACAAAACGCAGAAGCACTACACCTATCGCTTACAACACTCAATCGAAATGAACTCCACTTTCATGAGACGACAGCAACTCTTCAAAGCTTCAGGAAAACCTCAGAATACTCTCGAGTCATTAACAGATCTCCCAACTTCTCCTCAACTATCCTATCACTAATTACCTGAGCTAGAAATACATCATATCTTTTTTTTACATACTTCCTTGTTTCCAAACAAGATACTTCTCAACGGAAAGTTCACTCATCAACTCTAATAGTCAACACTCAGCTTCGCAGCAAAGTCTAAACCAACAGCTATCAGTTTATAGTGAAGATTAGTCCAATCTCAAGCATCAGCACTTCGCACCACTAACCAATTCATACCCAGAATATAAATCTAAAGATTCCAACTCTTTGAGCATCAAGTCGGTACTAAACACCTACCTTTCTAAATTCAAGGAACACACTCTTAGTATAAAACTAACACTAGCAACCTTTCCATCGGTTAACTCCACATCATAGTTAATTGTCAATCTTATTGACTCTCCATTAATAAAAGCAACTGAATCTTTACAGTTCTATAGTTCTACCCGATTTGAAACCAAACAACATACTAACATAAAGAATCTCAAGTAAGAATATACCATTTACAACATTCAGACCTTAAGGTTTGTCAGCATCACTCAAATGTAAACCGGAGCGGCAACATTCCCATCTGGTCAATTTCCTTTCCCTGGACAATTCCCTTGCTTGTGTCCTTTCTCGCCACGGCTAAATCATATCACTACTCTAGGGGTACTAATTCCAGTAACTAATCCTCTTATCCTACACTTTACAGCTTTATGACTAGGTTGTCCTAACTCTAGTCGCAATTGTGGAAAATTACCTACATGATATAGAGTACAACAAACACAGTTGAGATTTATTTTGTCACCTCTAGACACAGTGGCAGCACGAATCCCATCATTTCTTCCATGGTTTAAATACTAATTTCGGTTCTGTCTTTGGTTATTGTTATTACTGTAATCCATACAATTCTGACCTTGATTCGGGTTGGACTTAACAGATTCCCACTTTCTCTTATTGTTTTCAACAATACTATCTTTCCTATCTCGCACTTTTACTTCCATTAAATCATGCGCCAATCGAACAGCTTCATCGAAAGATTTAGGTCTTGAAGAGATAATCTCACTCTTGATATCACTAGACAATCCTCTAATGTACTGCTTCCTTTCCTTGCAGTCGTTCACCAAAGTATCAGGACATAGCAAATATAGCTCAGAAAATTTCCCATTAAGCAGTAATAACATCATTCCTCAGCACGAAGTGCCTTAATTCGAATACCAACTGTCCTAGTTCCTTCTCAGGGTAAAACCTAGTAGTCAATAGTCCTTTCATCACGGTCCATGTCTTACCATTAGCCACAACCAACCCTAAAGTAGTCACTTGGTTATTACACCATCTTAATGCACCATCCTGAAATATGGCAGCGGCAAATTTCACCTTATTAAATTTTGAACACCCAATAATCTCAAAAGTACTCTCTATCTTATAAATCCAACTATGCAATTCTAATGCACCACTAATACCACAAAACTTCGTAGAACCCCACTTCTGAAAACTAACATATATATATATATTCTTTCGAACTTATAGAACAGCAACAACACTATCGTCTGGATCAGCAGCATCATCATTATGTTCAGTAGCATCATCATTATTTTCAGCAGCAGCATCATTATCCTTAGCAGCATCAACTGCAACGCCATTATCTCCAGCACAACTAACTCCAGCATCTTGATTCCTTGCAGCACGACCAACTTCAGGTGTTCTAGCAATAACTTGTTCGATCATAGTGTTCACAGTAGCAGTCGTTAGTTTTGGTGACATATTTCAAGACACTTAGGGGGTGTTTCTTTTTCTTGTTGTACCTCTTAGTGGGAAGAGTTGTGGGCCCAAATCCCTTTCAACCACTTGTTCCATACTCACATAAAACACTCCCTCTTCCCACTAAGAGCCTAATTAAGAGGCTTATATAGCACCCTTTAAAAAAGTAAACAAGCCCTTAGTCACGTGGATATCCACTAATGACAGAAATATGATTCCCCTACTCCTTCTTCCATCAATACAAAAGAAAGAAACATGATAAGTATACATATCCAGATAAAAGAAAGAATTCTTTATTAGGACATCTCATGAATACTACATGTACGAACAACATAACTACAATGGTTCATCAACCAAAACTCAAAAGAGTTAATAAAGGCACATCATAGTTCATGAGGGTAATTTAGATTGCGTTGAGGATTCAACAAGACAGTGGCAATGTCTGTCACTACAATCATCTACTGAACAAACTTAAAAGATAATAAGTTCCATCACAATGCTACGACACAAGGTTTAAATAAGTTTGATCACAAAAAGAAAATAAGATACAAAGAAATCCATTACGCGATTAGTTCCTTAGACAGCAGCTCCTCATCCTCCTTAACATTGTTGTCAGCTTTATCACACTCGTTTATTTCCCTTTTCGCACTTCAAAGTCGAATCCCTAACATGATGGAAGCTCACTCTCAAAATCCAAATACTCACTGCTTACACGGCAGATTAATCACAAGGTAAGTCTCAGTACGACTTTCAACATTCCTAAACTTCCAAACTTGACTTAGAATTGATCTCACATGAAGCTCCCACTCACTCATCCTTTCAAAACTTACCTACTTCTTTTTAAACCTTTCAATTAAAGCACACAAATTTATCACAATTGACCCAAAACTAGTAATCACATCCAGCTTCCAAGTCCTAACAAACTCAAATCTCCACATACCAGCTACAACCTTTGAAACAACTTTTCTTTCACATCAACCTTCTAATCACACCAATTTCAGCCACATATCTATCATACATCAACTAGTTAAACATCCTCATACCCGACACAAGTCGCAAGAAATCATTTGTAAAATCGTTCATCATCTGGTCTACTGTTCTAGACCCTCGGCAGTATATAAGGTCATTATTTAAAATTATATATATATGCATTACATAAAGAAAATAACAATACAAGTACTCAACGTACTTTCAACAACGTCAATACATCATCAATACAACATCATAGTATTTACTTAATAAATACTCTAAAATCATTTCAATTTTAAGGGATACATATAATTATAAAACAATACAAAACAAATAATCTTACCGGAGCCTTGCGGAGAAGTTGCGTGCTTTTGTAAAATATTTTCGACAACAAACTTATAGTTTAGGACATTTTTCAAAAATCGACCTAATTCGCTATAACTAAAAAGCTCTGATTACCAATCTTTAACACCCCCAAATTACAATGCGCAGCGAAAATACACATTTGGGTGCTAAATACAAACATCGTTATACACGACACTTTGAATAATCTCAAAATGATACATTTGGAATATAAAAGGAAATAATTTAACCATTGTCTAAAACTTTCGATCCCAAGTAAACAATTTTTGAAATATCAGAGTAACATTTAGGTCCCCCCAAAGATTTTATCCAATCAACAAACAATTTACCAAAGTACATGACCGTACATTATTATTTTTATGACAAAAGGGAAAGAAATCTGTTTTAGACCAATCACCACAAAAGCAATCCGCAATCCTTCTCCAGCAAGCTCCACAATTCATCATCATCAATTACCTGAAATACATGCTTAAAATCATCAACACAACGGTTGAGCGAGTCTATAGGTTTTCCAAATCAACATTTGAACACAAGAGAAAAATCAATCAAGATTATTTAATAGACTTGCTACGTATATAATCTATTAATCGGGCATTCTGGCATATAGCAATAGCTATTGAATTGTATTAAGCTCATGACACCGACCCTTTAACTTAGTCACCCACGCCTAAAGCCGACATGACTAGATGAATTCCAGTGCCCCTACTAGGGTATCAGTTACAAGTATACCACATTCTCATTCTCGTAAGATTATCCTTCCCAGCGGGTTACTCAACATAAAGCGCTGGTCTCAGATAGGGTCGTCAGCCCAATAGTAATATTATTAGAATAAACGGCTATTCCCAACTCACAACATCAAGTTAGAATATAGTTAACGGCTCATGAATTTAGGGACTTTTGCAACTTAGGTACTCATACAATTCAAGTCAACAAAGGCAACAAAGGCAACATTCGGGTCCAAACAATCAATCATGACTTGTGTTCATTTTACTTTCAAATAGCATGTATCCCCCTCGCGGGTTTTAAAATCATTCAAAACAATTACAAAAGCGAGGGTATAGACTCACTTGGAGTAATAGCAGTAGCAAGACGATCTTCGACAATAGTTGATGCCCGATAAACACAAAAACCGCAACCTATCAAATAAGGCGCGTTCATCAATAATAAACTCGAGTAAAATCCATACGTAATATCATCAAACTCAAAATAATAAAATCACAACCAACCCAAAATGAAAACTATACAAGTGACCTTTTACTTCATTCTATATGTTTACTTTATTAGTCAATTCTTTCGATAAAAATCTGTCGGTACACACCAAATGTACGAGCTCATTTACCCCACTTAAACACGTCAAATACTTATGATACTAATAAGAGACCTCACTTACTATATATAGAAAGACCTGTTAAAAATACATCAAAAGATTTTACATTTAAAGTTCCCTGCCCGACACATCTTTGAACTACAAAACCGGACAGTTTTACGTCAACAACTCATATAGTCTTTTTAATTTATTTATTTTACTCCGTTTACAAAACCGACACTTGACTTTGAAAATAAACTCAACATCCTCATACTTAACACTTAACATCAGTCCATGACTTATTTCAAAATCCTTTTTATAGTCCCCGAGATTCGATCCAAATATCGACAACAATTATATATCGTGTCGATACTCGTCTTCCGGTACACGAATAATCAAACTAACGTAACTTCGCGCTCGTTTGGAGCTAGAAGCTTTACCTTATATCAAATCGAAGCTAAAAGAGTTCTCTACAACATCATCTTATTAGTTTTACCATTTTCAAATAGTAAGGTACCCAAAATTGGGCTTGAACCTACTGATCTAAATTACCTTTTAAAAAGTCATGCTAAATCAATTTTTCATCCAAATTTTAATCAATCTCATAAGCCTAAAATCATCCTAATATCATCACCAACAACTTAACTAACCCATAACACACTTGAATGATCATACAAAAATTTACCCACTCAAAATTTCAAACATGCAATAATTAAAATATACATAAAACAACACTAACAACAACTATATTATATGAAATTAGATCAAACCTCCATGGATCATCATCAAAAATTAAATGTTCTTGCATGTTGTTAAAAATTACACCAAAATGATCACCATCAAATTTGTAATATGGGATACTGATTAGTTTTTATGGATTCAAAGTTAACTTTTCAAAATCAACTGATCTAGGGTGGTGGTGGTGTACGGCTAAACAAGAGAGAGGAGAAGAAAAAAGTGATTTTGTGTTGTATGTGTTGTAGGTGAGAGAAAAATCACCTTTTATATGGTGGTGGAGGGACTAGTTCTGTCAATTTGTGATAGTTTTGGTCCAAAATGAAATTAAATAGTTGTAAGGGTAGAAAATGTAAATTGTCAATTTTGAAAATATTTACGAGGCTCGGGTTTCATAAAAATACTTTTCAAAAGTTAAAATGCACTCAAAATATGATAATAATATGATCCCGGTTCGACTTGATACGAACTTAAAATAAAAACGTCAAAAATATAAACATCGAGACAACAAATGATAAAACATAAAATCTCGGGCATCCGTCGATATCGTGATTACTAATAATCCTCGCAATTGGTAGAAAGGTAAAAATAAAACCTCTAACGTCGGTTTTAAATAAAACCATCAACCGTCATATCATTCAACTCATCAAAAACTTCAAAATTATTCGTAAAATAATATTATATAATATTAAATAAATGACCTCGGGTTTGGGTTGTCACAGTAACATGAATTTTAAAGAAGTTCAAGTGTTGGAAAATCTTAAGGACAAGTGGCGGCGTATCCACTCATTCGACCGAGACTTGATTACGGTGGTTAATCGGTCGTTGGATGGGATGAATTATTTTTATGGTGATATATATAAACTAGAACGTGGTATATGGAAAGTTTTGGCCTCGGCTTCAGAATTGTATAATAGGATGGGGTATGCTATGATGGGTTTTCACAATGATATATGTGTTATTGGTGGTATGGTTAGGAAAGATGGTGGGGTTAGGGATATTAATAAGATGTGGGATGTTGATGTTTTGGTACTGGGGAATGAGAACGAGAAGCCAGTATGGAAGAAAACGGCTTCCATGACTCGGTGTCTAGGATCTATTCACGGGTGTTCCGAGATGAGGATTTAGATGTTTTCGGGTTCTGATTATTGTAAGACTAAAATCTGAAACACGTGAATATGATTTGTATGGTCCTCAATGTTCCATTTAGACGTCGTTTGTTTGGATGACTTATGTTTCATTTTTATTTGGTGTATCAGTAATTTTGTTTTATATGATTTTGAAAAGAAAAATTGAAGAAAAAATAAAAACCGCATTGCGTTTGTGGACGTGGCCACTAGTTTTGTTTAATACATAGTATAATTGACTAGCAGGTACCCTCGCAATGATGCGGCGAGTACCTGTGACTAATTTTTTTGGCGTAATAACTCGTTTTTCTTGGTTATAACTTTTGAATCGACAGTTTTCATATAAAACCATGTTTTAAAAACGTAATTTTAATCGAGAGATATTATTACTTTTGCATTATCTATAATATATATGTATGAAAGTTTAAGAAAAGTTATGTAAATGGTTAAAGGAAAACTAAACTAGATGCAATTAACCATTTTTGAATTAGACTTTCATTTGATACATACATGAAAGTTTTTGTAGTGTTATAATTTCTTTGAGAAATATATCTAATATTATTGTTTGCATTAGTATAATATAAATGTATAATGTTATTACAATGTACATATATTATTGTATATTTATGTAATGAGGTGTGTTTTAATAAGAATACTAGTTTATTGATCCGTGAAATCACGGGGTCTTAAGAAACACATTGTGCTTTTATAAGAGCCGAGTTTTGCGTGTAAATTTTTTGGGAAACTAACGAAAAGCGATTAACATTTATTGTACTCGATTAAAATATAAATAAAAAGTTGATTGTAATGTCACGCATACGAACGGGTTATATATAAACATATCATGTCACGGATAAAAATAGTAGTATTGTCTCATTAAACTACGTAGTAGGAGTATTTTGTTATTTTTACATTGATTATTTTATTATAAAACAATTTATATAGAAAACAAATGTTAATAAACTTTTTGTAATAAATATAAAAAATATTCTTAAAAAAACAAACACACATTCATTTGTTTATGTAGTAATTTTTGTAATAAATTTTTATTAAAAACAAATTTTATGTTATAATATAAAATATCACTTAAAAACAGAGGATTATATTCCGGTCTTATCTTTTATGAACCATCCGAAGTCAAAAACAAAAAACACACACACAAATACACACTTTACAATCAGATCGAGTAACACCACACACAATCAGGTATATCTTATTTTGATTGTTAGTTTTATTAATTTATATCATATTTGATTATCAATTTTATCATTCTTGCCGATCAATAGTGTAAAAATGTTATTTTAACCGGATATTGATAATTATTTGTTGAATGCTTAATCGATGAAAATCTTTATAATTATTATTCGTAAATCATATCACTATATGTTTAATCGATGTTTATTGTTATTGCATGTTTATAAATTTGTTAGTGCATGTTTATAAATAGATCATTTTCTTTTGAAATTACAGTACTTTCCAACTCTAATATCGGGTTACCTTTGAGATTCCCACAACCTTTTGACTTTTCCACCTAGCAATCGAGACGTAGTTGATGGCCTAGCATCTAGGTGGCCGCCTAGCCCACTTTTTACAACACTGGTTGAAGTTATCATTTACCTTGTGCTTAAAATCTAAAATAAGAAATTTCATGTATTGTTTATTGCAATAACTCAAATCACGTAAAATCGTATATTCGTACTTTTTCCTTATCAGAGCAAGTGGTTTGCATCAATTTCAAAAGAATCTTATACAAACTATCCAACAAAAGAATTTTGTAAAACTCCATAATGTTATAAGATGACCTTATGTAAAAAGGCTAAAAACTAAATAAATAGCACTAAGCCATTAACCAATTCAACAGTTTTGAATAAGTATCCTTGGATTCCTTAATGATGATGTAAGTTTAAACTTTCAATCTTAGTTAATCTAATTTAAAAGATAAATGATGATTTATACATCTCGGTTAATAATCTCTTCATTGATTTGGCTCCTTTATTACTCATCTAAGAAACTTACCTTGTATTAATGACATAAGACATTTAAGACTTACGATTAAAACATTGTATGAGAAATTTTCCTAATATGAGACTCATTTTTTCCAATACATTGTATTATATGGAATGTAAAAACACACCACTTAAAAGGAGACTATTAGGATAATAAAGCCCAAAATTTGTCAATGAAAATATCATTCTTCTACACCATATGGTAGGTCACCAAATTGTCGCAAAACACCTAAATAAAAATGCTAATAGTTTGATATATCATAAATCTTTCTTGTTGGGTCAGTATTTACTAACCTTGAAGCAACTCTAGGATTTGAATATAAAACCCCCCTAAGTGTTTCATGCTCAGCAGTAAGGCCAGTCTGCTGAAGGATGACCACTGAAGACTTTATAGCTGAAGAAAGTTCAGCATTCCCCTTCCAGTGAACTTAGAAGACAAAGGAGTCTTCGCTTCAAATACTAGGCGGTCTAGTTACTGAAGAACAAGGACTGAAGAAGGGCTTTCAGTTCAGTTTGGCTTGACAATACCAAACTGAATGATGTCGATCTCCTCTAGGATACTGAAGACTTTTCAGTATTCTGATGGTTTGCATTAGGCGGGAAAAGATAAGTTTAAGTCAAAGTAGGTTGCTTGTATACTTAGATATAAGTACAACCTTTATCTTTTCTAGAATAGTTTAATATGTACTTTGTACTGTTTATCCAACATGGGCATCAACCACCTACTGGATAAACCCATGCATTGAAACATGCAAAATGCAAACCCTAATTTACACTGCCTATAAAATGAGTGTACATTGAGAGAGAAAAGGTTAACCAATACAAGAGCTTAAACTCTGGAAAACCTTTCTCTCTCGATACCAACTAAACCATATAGCCAAGATGCATATGAACGTTTAGATTGGAGCTTAGACTTTAACTTTGGTTAGACGTTTATGTAGAGGAGATCAAACCCCATTGTCATTTAACCACTTTGTTATTCCGCAAACAAAGTGGGTTATAGATTCTTTATTTTATTCTAATAAAAATCTATACGTTAAAAAGTATATTGGTATTGTTGTTTTAATCTTTCATAGTTCTTATCTATTGTTAAAACAACACACTTGAGTCGAAGTAAGAGTTATTACTTTAGATAATAAGTAATATCGAATTACTAGGGACCAACAAGTGGTATCAGAGTAGTTTGATTATTTAAACTCTTATTTTATTAAACTACTCATTTAAACGTTTTCAAATCAAGATTCAAAATGGCTCAAGTTATACCACAAACCTAGAATATAGGGGTGGCTAACTCAATGTTGCTCCTGTACTAGAGGTAGCCAACTTTACAAATTGGAAGAAGAGGTTTCTTGTCCACATGATTGGAATTGAACCTCAATTCCTAGGAATCATTAAAAATGGTCCTTTTGTTCCTATGGTTGGGGACAATAAAAAACCTGAAGCACAATGGACTGCTGATGAGGAGCTGCTAACCTAGATCAGCGTCTCAAAAGTCTCATCATGTCTGTGCTCCCAGATGACCAAATGAATTATGTTGTAAATTGCAAAACAACCAAAGCAACATGGGAGGACCTTATTCTTTACCATGAGGGACCCTCTGATGTAAAAGAAACCAGAATCATGGATTTAAAGCTTCACTACAACACCTTCAAGCACAAAGAAGGGGAAACCCTCACACAGACATTCACCAGATACAAAGCACTGATGAATGAACTTGTGAATGATGGTGTTGAGCTTTCAAAACTTGAAATCAACATAGTTTTTGTTAATGCATTGCCAAAAAAGTGGCTCAGTTTCTGCCAAAGTTTGAGAAATGCTAATCACATTAAAGATTGTGATCTAGCCTCTCTATTTGGGAAACTTAAATATGAAGAAAACCTAGTTGATAGGAATTATGAAGGCTCAAGTAAGAATAAAGCATTAACCATTGCTACACCCTTGTCTACAGCCTTCTTCAGTGAGGCTGTCATTCAAGACTACCAAGATAGTCCTGATGATGAGGAAGATAATAGATCTAGTGATGAATATCTGAATGATCTCAAAGAGGAATTTCATGAAAGAGCACTTCTGGCCAAGTCTAGAAGGTTCTTTAAGAAAGGAGGCAAGTTCTCTAGCTACACAAAAGCTTTAGTTGACACTGATTGCTACAAATGTGGGAATACTGGTCACTATGCTAGGGATTTTTATTCAAAAACATCCCTCCCTTCATATTCCTCACCAGCTCAATCAAGACAATCTGGTCAATCATCATTTCAACCAAAACAAATTGCTTCTACTCCATTTCAGCAAAGTAGGGTTGAACTCAAATCAACAAAAGACTTTGAGGCCAAATATAGAGAAATCAAGGCAAGATAGCCTTAATGAGTACTGAAAGCTCCTCATACAAGACCCCCAAGAAAGACAAGAACAAAGGGCTTGTTGCTGAAGCCTATGAATAGGATGAAGAAGATGTTTCTTCAGATGATGATGAAATGGTGAATGTGAAATTGTTGATGGCACTTGCTAATGATGAAGGGGGAAATTCAAATGTTATGACCAGAGAATGTGCCAGAAATGGTGAATGGGTCAATGTCACAATCAAAAAGGTGCAAACTCTTCTTGAATTAGAAGATAAAGATGACATTAAATTTGTCTTTGATTACTTGTGCATTGATCTAAAATTTGTTGAAGAGCAAAGAAACAATTTGCTTGAAAAATTTCATAAACTTGTTCTAAAACTTGAAGATTTTGAAAGTAAGCAAATAGAGCTAAAAGAAGCTAAACTTGATATTCTTACTTTTCAACAATTGAACAAAGAAATTTTGGAAGAAAATAACTCCCTTAGAGTGGAACTAAAAGAAGCAAAAGATATTGTTAAATCTTGGCTTAGAAACTCTGATAGGGTAAATCAATGCATAAGTGAACAAATACCTGCTCAAAAGAGGAAAATGCTTGGTACTGAAGGATCCTCCAGCACCAAATCTATTGTCTTTGTCAAAGCCTCAAATGAGGATGGTAGCTCGATCCCTGGCATTGAAAGGTCAGGTGAAGAGAATTTACCAAATCATGACACTGGACGAATCCTTGTTCCTGAGTTTCAAGCAAGTGTTGACACTTCAGCACTAGTTGAGTCCTCAGTTACTGAGGATGACTCAGATGATGATATAGAGAATGAAGTAAGTAACCCACTTCCTCCTTTGGAGAAGCTGGCTGGTGCTGAACCCTCTACTGGACCCAATACTATCCAGTCTATCATCAAGTCACACACCTCACACAAAGGTAGTTCTTCCAAACATGTCAAAATTGACACTTCAAAGAACTCTTTAGCTCCTGCTAAAGGTTCACATATGGGAACTACCTCTTCAGTTTCAACAAATAAACTAAAGAATGCTAGATCTAAGGAAGATTAGAGAATGTCTCTTGTCATGCAAGAGATCAATGATCTTAAATTTCAACTCAGGCAGCAGCAAACACCAACACAATTCAGAGATGAACCTTCAGATTCTCCTCATTTTAAGTACAAGACACAAATTAAAAAGGCTTGTGATTTGTGTGGTCTAAACAACCATCTCACTGAAACTTGCCTAAGAGTGATTTATTGTACCAAATGTGAAAGGACTAACCATCACACTTGTGAACACACTCAGTATATGCTGGCAAAAACTAGTGTTGATGCTCACAAAACTGAAGCATCTCATTCTAGGCGAAATATGCCTTTCCCACCATGTATTTATTGTGGTATGGGTAATCATCACTCAGATGACTGCCACTATTACCCTGTTTGTAATATTTGTGGAAGTTATGACCATGACACTCATGGACATAATCATATCATCTCACTCAGAAGAGGTATTAAACCAAGAAACCCAAACTCTATTACCAAATGTTGTGAGACTTGTGGAAACGATGTCCACATTACATCTGATCACAACCATATAGAGTGGTTCAGAAGAGGTGAAGCCCTTTAGGCTAAGAAAGTAAAAGCTATTCAGACCTCTCTTCTGAGCAATCACACATACCCTCTACAAGAGGACCCTTCAGATCTAGAACACCTTCTAGATCTAAAATCCCCACCTAACAAAGGTGAGTTTCAAAACAAAACTGACCATTTCCTTAACTTGTGCGATGTGATCTCAGGAAGCCTATTTGGTACCTAGATAGTGGCTGCTCAAGGCATATGACTGGCACCAAAGGTTATCTGCACAAGTATAAGGAGGAAAAGGTCCCAAAGTTGTTTTTGGTGATTACTCTCAGCTACTACTAAAGGATTTGGTTCAATAAAATGCAATGGTATAGTTTTCTCAAGGGTAGCATATGTCAACGGATTGAAGCACAACCTCATCAGCATAAGTCAACTTCGTGATGCAAAGTATCTTGTGCTGTTTGATGACAAAAAAGGTACAATCTTCAACTCCAATCATGAAATGGTAATGATTGCTCCAAGAATCAAAGATGTTTATGTCATGAAAATGAACTCTACTAAGGAGACATGCTTCTTTGCTAAAGCCTCAAATATTACCAATTGGCTTTGACATAAGAGGCTCTCACAACTCAATTTCAAAACAATAAATCTGCTGGTAAAATAAAATCTTGTTATTGGTCTTCCTTCACTTGTCTATTCCAAGGACAAACCATGCTCAACATGTAACACCCCATTTTGATAATAGAATGTCACACGTAATTATGGCGTGTCATCAAAGCATACAAGGACAAATGTCTAAAACATTACATGACCATAGGGATAACCGGAATCAAACATCGGTTCCCAAACATAAGCCCAAAACATAATAAAGCAAAAGAAATGAATGAAAGTGTTGTCCCTTATATTTGTGATGATTAAGCAAGGAAGAAAGAAAGAAAATAAATGAAGAAGAGATGGATTCCTAGAGAGAGAAAGTAGTGAGAGAAAGTAGAGAGAGAGAGATGATTAACTTTTTGGAGTATTAGATTAGAAGTGAGAAAAAAATAAACAACCAACCCTCCTAACATGCTAGGAGGGTAGTATATATAGTCCACCCACATGCGGGCTTTAATGGACTATATATTGGGCCGGGCTTGTCTTTTGGACTTTAATTAGTTTAAATCCAAGCCCGTAAACCACGACTAATTAACTACCTATTACAACGTTCTAACTAATGTTACAATAATAACCTATGACCGATCATTCTTGTTTGACTCAATATTTTGAGGCTAACAATCTCCCCCAATGTGAGGTCATACCCTTTTGATATTTGGAGATCAAAGGAGATTACGAATCTCGTCATAAATGAGCCTTGAACGTGTAACAGTAGTTTTGTTCCTTCATGCTATGATCTTTGAGCCTTTGTCGTTGTCTTTCGACTTTGTCTTTTAGTCTTGAGATCTTCAAATCATTCTTGACTTGTCTTTTCCATCTTGCGATCTTGTGTATTTATCCACATGCTCACACTATTAATTGTCGAATAAGTCTTTGGGCATGAATATGTGGTTTTGAATCTTTGACTTTGCTGAGTACACCGTGATGCCACCTTCTCGAGACAAAAACATGGACACGGACTGAATGGCTTTGACATTCATCCTAAATCGGTAGCGTTTTACCTCTGGTCGGTGAAGACCGTTATACGATATTAAATACCGTACCTGTGATTAGGTAGATTCAATTAAGAATCTCCTTGACAGGGTTTCGCGGCTGTACTAGCCGTTCTCTTTACTCGACCGTCTCAAAGCAAGACTGCGAACATAAAGAGTGAATCAATTGGATAAATATCCGCTTGATTAAAGTCGTCAATTCAAATTCCTGGAACAAGTTTGATTCATTAAGAATCTTACCATTGTTGCTTTCCAGTTGACACAAGTTTGATTCATAAGAATCCCACAAGTCACCTACCGTAGCGCTGTTTGATGTTGACGCTAGAAGGATTTCCATTCGTCACCGTGAATATTAATAAATATCACTCTGAATGTTCTGGCAAGACCATAAAGATATTGCGTAGAAACCTGAAACGAGTTTGAATCAATTCAGAATCAAACCACTGTTGCTTTTCACTTTTACATATGTTCAATTCATAACGAATCTTGCATATGACCTACCGCAGTGCTGTTTGATGTTAACACTGGAAGGATTTCCACTCATCATTGTGAATACTAAGTAGTATCACTCTAAGTGTTCTAGCAATATCACAAGGATATAGCGTAGGACTCTCTTGATCTTCATCCGTGTGTCCTAACGAGATTTGATTGATCTCTTGGCTCTAGACTCGATTTGTGCACTTTTAGTGGTCGGAGGCTGGAGCAGATGCCACCTGTTGAATATCAACTATCTCGGAGTGAGAAAGTCAATAGAAGTCGTGTTGATCTCCGTGACAATAAAACAAACTTCTTTTGAGAGAAGCCTGAGTAGCTAGGAAAGGGTTGTGCTTCACATCACTGGGTCCATGATGAGATTGTCTTCATGATGAGTTGACCCGGTTTCTGCCTAAGTTGTATGGAGGGCTTCTTTCTTTAGACCATTTATCCTTACATTTCTTTTTCATTCTTCAACCCCTTCAATGCTTACCAAGACATCATTAATAGCACCTTGTTGTGATTGTTCCAGTGCTATCATCAGTACTTAGTTGGCATTTAGCTACGTTCACATTCTACTCCATCTTTCCTAAGGACTTCTAATAATCTATTGGATTGTCCCTGGGAAGATCCCTCCGGTTCTGGTTGGATCATAGGACTTAAACCTAACCACCCTTTTGACACCAATAACGTCGTAAATTAAAGATGTTGTGGGTATTAGATCGTAACCATGAAAAACACTTTAAATTCTAACAAAGTGTTTGGAAAACATTTAACACCTTGCTAGTTTTGTCGTTTCAGAAATACTCCCCCTTCACATGTGCATCGATAATCGAAAGTGTTTCGCACATGTAGGTAATAGTTAAAGTGCTTGAGTCTTATATAAGATCACATTTTAATCACATTTTCTCCCCCTATCTCTAATATATAAAATCTTTTGATATTAGAGATACCAAATTTGATTAAAATATATTTTGAAAAATAGTCTTGAAAATCTTCGGGAGAAAGATGTGTTAATCTTTTGCATGAAGTTGAATTGCTCCCCCTCAAAAATTGATCCAATGGAATTGTCATTACGAGGATTTGATCCACATTAAACGTTTGAGGATAGGAGTTGTTGAACACACAATTTTTGAAAGATTTTGAATATCATTGAGAAATTCTTGAAAAAATTGTGTTCAACGCTTTTTGAAAAATCAATTCTTTTTGACGAAAAGGTTTTTCTAAAGCATAAACTTGAGTTCATAGACTTTGAATATCTTGACGAATCCACTCAAGTGTAAGAAGATTTAACTTCTTTTGCTAAGGGTAAGAGTACAAAAGCGTACACTCCCCCGTGAAGTTAGATCCGGGTTGCAATCTGAAAGTGATTACAAGCCATTGTGTTGAGCTTAAAACATTGAATGTTTTGTGACAAGCTCAACCCGTGATAGATTGCTCTACCCGTTTGGTAGGATAAGTTATCTTTAAAGATACACTTTCCTTTATTTGAATTACGAGTTACAGTCTGACATTTAACTGTAAGTCGTTTACATGAGCTTAAAAACTTTGAATGTTTTTAATGAGAGCTCATGACCGAGAAAATTTATTTTCCCGTTGTTAAGGATAAGTTATCATTCATGATCAACTTTCCTTTCTTGGAAGTACGAGTCACAATCTGAGGTAATTATAAATCATTGAAATGACATGGTTTGAAAAATATTTACAACTTTCATTCGAGCTTTATGTACACACCCGTGTCATTATTAAGCGACATTTCTAGGTACGTCCATATTATCGATACTGAAAGGCATGTCGAGAAGAATATTTTTGGTATTTTGAAAGTTTTTCCATTTTTTATTTTGTTTTTCTATGGATATTTACGTTTTATTATTTTATTTTATTTTTCAAGTTTTTCGAAAATAATCCAAAATAGACTTTTGTACAACAGAAGAAGGTGATATCGAATGTACAAAATTAGAACCCTTTGAAGAAGGAGAAGTGGGTTCAGAATCCGCTGTTTTACCTGCAATCACAGAAGAAGAGTTTGCACAAATACTAGAATTAGGAGTAACAAATTCCTTTTCAGCGTGTGGAACAGTAGCATTAGTGCTGGTGCAGGTGTCATCACTCTTTTCTATTGGAATCCACTTAAGACCAACTTCCGTGAAGATCCGACCCGTTGGTTTCCACTGAAGACTAGATTTAGGAGTAGTTTTCTCTTGCACAGCGGAAGACTTCTTTGGAGAGAAACTAAGTCCTTTTTTAATCCATGTTTCAGATTTGTTGTTGTCGCTTTTATTTGCGACGGGTTTGTATCTCCTTGGTGTCTTATGGGATTCTGTATTCGATCTCCGTTCAAAGGAACGAGATTTTACCTCATAGAGGTATTGCAAAATGCAATGGTCATGATTTCCATTGTGAATGCCCTTTTTGCAAGTGGGACATACAGGGAATTTGGGATTCACGAAAGTACTTGTATTCCTTTGTTTTCCAAATCATTCAGGCTTAGTGTTTGAAACACGACTATTCATGGATGGTTTCCAATTCCTAGATTGCTGAAGAGGGATCCTAGGTTTTGGTTGACTACCATTAGGAGTGTGTGGAACTCTAGCGAGATTTGGTGAACTAGGTTTTTATACACGAGTTTGTCTTGCTGAATCTTCCCTTTTTGTTTCGCATCCTCTAGGTTGTGGGTATGAACGAGGTCATTTGAACCTACTGATTCCTTTGTGGACGTGAATGTCACACGTTTTGGAGGAGTCCTAGAAGTGCTAGTTGCATTCACATGGTTGGGTTTAGCAATAGTGTGCTTTCTAAATGGAGGAACATAGGGTGATATGGATGGTTTTGGAACACTTGGTTGCACATCAGTCTTAGGGGTAACCTAGATTTCATATGAGAAGAATTGGAGAACGGAGTCAGTTTTCCTAAGATAGACAGATTTGGATCCTTGTAGGCATTGGGTTGTCGAACAACAGGTTTCTTAATGCTAGGTTCCACGATTTTCCCACCCATTTTTTTTCTTCGTGTAAACTATATTCCGAAACTAGTCTAGATGGTGGCTAAGTCTAAAAAATACTCGAACAAAATTTAGCTAAACATGTCATCGGAATGAGTCGTAATCTGAATAACCTTGTCGGAATGTCCAATCGGAATACCCAATTCGGAATGTCTCCTAATCGGAATACCCTTGTCGGAATGTTCACCTTTATCGGAATAACCTTGTCGGAATAACCTAATCGAAATAACCTTGTCGGAATACCCAAATCGAAATGTCCCCTAATCTGAATAACATTGTCGGAATGTCCTAATCGGAATGCAAATCGGAATGCAATCGGAATATTTTAAGTGCAGTCGGAATGTGATCGGAAAGCTGGTCGGAATGTTTAAACCCTTTTCCGATGCTACTGATCGGAATCACAATCGGAATCTTTAAACCCTTTTCCGATTACACCAATCAGAATACTAGTACAGTTTCGAGATTTTGAGGTAAAAAGATGAATTTTTCGACAAGAAATCGATTTTAACCAACCAAATGCGACCAAATCCCTACCACAACTATGTAGAAGATTTATATCAAGATTTAGAGCATGGAAAACACAATCTTGAATTCGAGATGATTATAAGAGAAAAACCACACGAACCAAGTAATATCAACAACGAATCAAAAAACTACCCCATGGCGATTGATACCAATTGTTGTCTCTTATATTTGTGATGATTAAGCAAGGAAGAAAGAAAGAAAATATATGAAGAAGAGATGGATTCCTAGAGAGAGAAAGTAGTGAGAGAAAGTAGAGAGAGAGATGATTAACTTTTTGGAGTATTAGATTAGAAGTGAGAAAAAAATAAACAACCAACCCTCCTAACATGCTAGGAGGGTAGTATATATAGTCCACCCACATGCGGGCTTTAATGGACTATATATTGGGCCGGGCTTATCTTTTGGACTTTAATTAGTTTAAATCCAAGCCCGTAAACCACGACTAATTAACTACCTATTACAACGTTCTAACTAATGTTACAATAATAACCTATGACCGAGCATTCTTGTTTGACTCAATATTTTGAGGCTAACAGAAAGACTAAACAAGCATAAGTATATGAAGGCAAAAAGGCAAAAAGGAAAAGAAGTCTCTAGCAGCTTCCATCCTATGCACGTCCTCCAAATGCTCGAGTCTTTCCTAGGGTACTTGCCGTTTTGGGACATGGAAAGGAAAGTAACGGCTGAGCAAAATGCTCAGTGCACGGATATAGACATAGTATGAATGACTAAAACATAATAAAGACTTAATAGCAGCGGAATTGTATAAGTCCTGGAAAACCTGGAACATGTTCATAAAACTGGTTTTATAGTTTGAAAAGCCTTATGTTTATCTTTTGAAAACTGTTTAACATATTTTACCATTAGCCAATATAGGTCATGAAAATCCACCGTGCATGAATACTTGGAGGGGTGACCTCATCATGCAAATTAGAGGGGCTGCCTCTAATTTAATATACTGGTTTTGGGTAGGAGGGATCAACTCCTTGTGAAGGATGCAAGGCACACACCACATTCACCATGAAATCCTGACTGAAACATGTAACTAGGATGCACCCATACGCCCCACATGATAAATATAATATAAATGGCTAAAAGCTGAAGGGACGCCACGAGCAATCACTCCGCCGTGGTGAAGTCATAACATCAGTGCCTCTAATGTTATGGTTATGGTACCTCCATAACTAGGTGAAACTGGTCATGCATGTATATGGCTATAGGTATTCTAAATTAAACATAAGCAAATCAAACACATAACTTATACTACGGGAAAACATTTGGCTGCATACGGGGAAATCCTAATAAGGAAAGAATGTCCATACTGAAAGGACGGGAATCCGTACCTTATGTCCAGTGAACGAAGAAGACGAACTGAGAGGAATCCTACTTCCGTATCACTAATGCTACATAAATACATACATGAATAAGTATCTGCTTACTAAATACGCAACTGGTTTTATGTCATGTCTTAGCTTATTTTATATGTTCAAATCATGTTTTACTGTTTTAAGCCTTAAACTGTGTTTATCTTATATTCTGTTTACTCTGATTAAGTATTTCTGGTATTTCATGTATTATTATACTTACTGTGTAATAATAAGTAACTTTCCAAAAATAGCAGGTTTCCTAAAATAGAAAGTTTCCAAAAATAGAAAGTTTCCAAAAAAGAAAGTTACCAAGAATAGAAAGTTTCCAAAAATAGAAAGTTTCCAAAATAGAAAGTTTCCAAAAATAGAATTAGTGCTTAAAATAGATAAGTTTCTAAAAATAGAAAGTTTCCATAAATAGATCAGCTGCCTTATTTAAATAAGTTTCCATAAATAGATTAGTTGCCTGAATTAAATAAGTTTCTAAATATAGAAAGTTTCCATAAATAGATTAGCTGCCTTATTTAAATAAGTTTCTAAAAATAGAAAGTTTCCATAATTAGATATAAGCTGGTTAAATAACCTAAGTATATAAGCCTAAGTGTTTTCATGATTATTTTCTAAGTCATAATGATATAATGTATAGTTTATTAATTATTTCATGTAATTTAAATAAACTATAGGTTAAAATATTTAATTAAAGTATATCATGTTTTTAATTAAATAAAGTTAAATACTTAGGTTATATCATACATTATTATTTATTAATAATATAACCTAAGTCATGTTAATTAATTAATTATAACCATGGTTTTTAAATAATTAATTAATTATAAGTCTAAAAAAAATATAAAATACTTAGGTTAATAATTTCATGATCTAATAACTTAATTATAACCTAAGTCATGTTATTAAATTAATCATGTCATGTTTATTAATTTAATTTAACATATGATTATAAAAAATAATCTTAACATAAACCGTGAACCGGATCTTGACTAAAAACCATGAACCGGACGTGAAATCGACACCATACCCTGAACCACTTCGGGGTTCCCCTTGTCTTGCTTCTGCCGTAGGACCCACACCACCCAACCGGGACCATATGGTCTCGGTGGTGGTCGAGTAGCCAAACCAAGACCCCCTTGGGGTTCGGTTTAGGCGCCGGCCAAAACAAACACCCCTAAAACACCCTTTTTGATTTCTTCCAAAAACCATTTTCATGTAAGATCTATGTTTTTAATTAGGTTTTAAAAACATCTTGTTCTTAATTAATTATTAGATCAAATCAAAAAGAAAAGGGTAAAAAAACATATACCGAATGCATGGATCTAAACGAGGATGAACCAACACGAACACTTGTACCAAAAACCAAGATCAAAATCAAATAAACACCCTCCTTGGTGTGTTTATGTGTGGCGGCCAAAAGAAGAAGAAGAGGAGAAGGAGAAACTTTTTAGGGTTTTTGGTGTTTTCCTGTAAATTGAAAAATGACCAAAATCTTTCCTAATTCGTTGTTTTAGTAAAAATTGATGGGCTAAGCCCATCCTCCCTCCCTAATTTCGTGGTATGGGGCCCACATGGGGTAACCCGTACTTTTCTCGAGTCTAAATATTATAGTGTATTCTCGTGTTTTATCGTGTTCGTGTTTACGTGTTTTAATTAGTTATCGATCGTGACTTAATATATTTATTCGTGTTCGTAATAAATATATATACATACGTAATATTAGTTCGTGATAACTATATATATATATATATATATGTAATTAATATTAGCTCGTGACTAAATTACGTTCATGATTTCATGATCGCATGTTCGTGATTAATTATTGTCAAATAATTATTGCGTGTTCGTGCGTAGTAAATATTTATCGTGTTCTAACACGTACGTAATACGTAAAATCCTAACACGTAATCGTAATCATACTATAAAAGGAAAGTTTTAATCTAGTACGTACGATCTTAAGGGTACTATTCATGGTAAAAGCATGCGGGTTTTACAACTCTTCCCCCCTAAAAAGAATAATTCGTCCCCGAATTATAGATAACGTAACTGGAAAAGAAGAACATACCTGAATCAAACTGAAAGGGTATGTACGATAAAAGGACATGAAGATGACATGGTAGAAGGGAACGTGGAACGTGACATGTCTTGAAAGGATATGTAACGTGACATGACTGAAAGGACATATCTAATAGATAAGAGATAAACGGATAAGAAGTCCGGATGAACTTGTTCGTTTCTAAGTGGCCTCCCTCTTGGAACGGTTCCTTCACAAGATCTTGACTCAAATGATAAATCTTGGTCCTCCTGACCTTGACTTGAAATACAAAGAAGTTCTTGGTTATAAACTTAAGGTAGATCCTCTAAATTTGATCGAGGGAATAAGAATTAACGTGTAAGGGAAACTAAAACGTTATCGTGCAAAACACTTATAACTTCACTGATAATTAGCAACGATGCGCGAGACATAAGGAAACGTAGTACGTGAAATTTTTTTTGAACGTGACACGTGAAAATTTTTGAACGTGTTTGAACATCATACGTGGAGAATTTGGTGAGTGTAGTATGAGTAACATATCGTGATCCATGATACGTGTAACATATCTTGATCATGATATGAGAAACGTGGAATGAACATGACATGTGAAACATATCGTAAACATAGAATACAATGGCGGTAACGCCAAACGTTCAGGTGAGACGTAGAATATGACGTGAAACGTCTATCTGAGGATAAGGAGTTATACTAAACTTGGGTCTGGTCTCTCAAGTTCTTGCAAAACTTCCCAGAATGAGGAAAATGAACGTAAAATCATAAGCCGAGATACCATAGTGTCATGAACGCGAGCGCGAAAGCAAGTCGTGAAATTAGAATGAAAACGTGAAGTAAATAAGGAGCCAATTGCGAATCTTTGTCTGACCCGATAACTAAGGAATTGCCAAGTGATCGGATGAGCCTTGGCTGGAACATGTCCGATCAATCTGTTGGTTCTGAAATCCTTGCAGATATAAGGATTCTGCAGACTTGATCAAACTGTTTGCGATGACCCAGATAGCATCATGTTTCTTCTGAGTTTACGTTAATCTGGTAACCAAAATCCATGGAGATCTTGTCCCATTTCAATTCACAATTTCAGATGATGAAAACATCCCAGTCTGTTGGTGTCCTATCTTAACATGTTGGTATGTCAGGTACTTAGATATGAACGTAACTGTATCCTTTTTTCGTAGAACTTGATACCTAGGAGTTTGCGAAACTCTGAGTCTCTGAATCTAGACTTCTCCTAGCGTAGGATTTTCTAGAACACCTAATGTAGTGTAGGGTTCTCTCCTTTACGCATAAGCTGAGTCATGGTAAGATTAACCGTAGAAACCCATGTGATTCAGCGTGTCACTGTAATCAAATAGAATTGATATTGGAAAAATTTCCAGGGTAAAATTTCTCTTGTCATAGAATTTGCAACATAGTGCAGATATGGTCTTCCTGTTCTTCTCTAGGCTTAGAGGAAATCAGGTTATCCTCAATGAAAACACTGATGAATTTGCTATGAGTTCATGGAAACTCATTCTTATAATGCCGTTGGAGCATTGATAAGACTAATTCGAAATCATAAATCTAGCATGACCGAGTCGTACACGAATAGCAGTTATGGACATGTCCTGCTCTTTCACTCGTCACTGTTGGCAGCATGATCATGAGTTCGATCTTGGAAAAGTGATTAACACTATAAGGTCGATTGGACATGTTGTCAATGCGTGGAGGAGAATAATGGTCATGAATGGTGATTTGTTTAAATCGAGGGTAGTCGACACATAATCTCATGGTACCGTTCTTCTCCTTGTAGGTTCTTCTGGAATGCATAGGAAGATTTTGGAATAATCAACTGGCTATGCGTAAAAGACTTAAGTGGTCGTGTCTTACTGACAGCTAGAAAATTTTAGCGACCATGGCTAACAACGCACATGCTTGTAAGCATAGATAATTTGTACAGATTTTCCCGATGGAAAATCAAACTGAATGTATTCAGGAGCCCGAACATTACTGCACATAATTATGAATCGTAGCATGGTGTGCTGTTCATAGTCCATAATTAGGATAAAATTCATCTCGTGTCTGTCCGAGGAAATACGTTAGCAGCTTGGATCTCATCATTAAGCTGAAGGAAAACCTTCGTATAGGTGGGAATATGGTTACAAGAAATGAAAGTGTCATCGGGAAACGTGATAGTTCCCACTGATGCGCCGGTAATGGTACTGAAATTCTTGTGGCCTGATTAATACCTGGCGCAACAAAATGGATATACCCTTGGAGGGTACCCTGAATTTCTTAGAAATGTTCCATAATTAGACGTGAGTCATGTGTCTTGACTCGTGTCTCGGAAATATAAGCATGACATATGTCTTGACTGGTGTCTTGACATGTGTCTTCAGAAAGTATACGTGAGACATGTGTCTTGACTGATGTCTTGACATGTGTCTCGAGACGTGAAACAATAGAACTACAATATTAGGTTACTATGCCAGAATTGGCAGATCGGTTGGACTACTGATCATTAGTATGTCTGATCACGTCCGCGACCGGAGCCTCGGTTGCGATTTTTAGGATAGTTATTGTCATAGTAGTGGTTACTATCATCCTGTCTGTCAGTTCCATGACGGTCATTCTCATGACTGTGATTCATGTAACTATTCAACTGAGTGGCCGGCTGGTACCGATTTGCACTCATATGACTGAAACGACAACTGAATGACGTGTGACAAGTAACTAAGAATTTGGGACAATGATTGATGGAAATCATCTGATGGTGAAGCATCTTCTCGTCCAATTGCTTTGCTCTGACGCCTTTGTCTTCGTCTTGTAGGATCTCCAGCTTGTGAACAGCATCCGCATCTCCAACATCAGCAGCATCAACCTTTAGTAACATCTCCAAGCTATGAGCGGCATCAACAATTTGTAGAGTATCAGCAAGTGGAAATACGCACATGGGATAAGGTACATGGAGTACACCTGAAATGATCGGTATGGGGTCGATCATTTATCATGATTTAAGGAAAGTAGATCGGTTAAACGGTTAGGAAACCATCATGATAACCTGGCAATGCCAGTATATACCTCATTTTAGTTGCATAGAGAAACGTTAAAGTGTGGTTACACAAAATTCAAGATGATTTGCCTGAAAGCATGATCAATGAAAACCAACCATGACTATCATGAAAACATAATTTACATGAATTTCAATAGTGTCTTGCATGGAAGCAAAGACAACAAAAGAGACGTAAGACATAATCACGTGAAGACCAAGTCATTATGAAGAAACATGGAACAACTCAATGTGAAGGAGTGTATAACATAATCAGCATGAAACCGAAGTTAACCATGACAGTATGATAGCATACTTGACATAAAAACATAATAATATTATGAGGGGACATGAAAAAATTTATGCCAATAAATCATGAGAAAAATTTAATGCATGAAAAACAGTGCATGAATGTATAATGTAGTTTATAAAAACCTTTATATGTGCGAGGGGACGCCTATGGGTCGGTCCCAAAACAAAAGACATGGCGAGGGGAAGCCTATGGGTCGGTCCCAAAGTTAAAAGTTTCGATAAAAGCACATGCGACTAAATAGGGCCAGTCCTATACCAACCATTACTTAGTCATAATCCCTGCAACAATGATACATGAAACATAAATAAATGAAAATCATTTGTCAAAACTTATCAGAAAATTTTTTATGTGACTAATTATGAACTACTAGGGTTCAGTCCACATAGCCACAGTTCACGAGGAACATTATGCATGAAACAATGACACATAACTAAATATGAATGTCAGTTGTCCATCCATATTAGTAAAACAATATCGATGAAAACATCAAGGTTAAAACCTCAAGGTGCTGAAAACATCATGGTTAAAACAACAATGCGCTGAAAACATCAATACGTAGAATAACAAACGTTGGCTTAGGAAGCTCCTGGTGACTACCCACTAGTCACAGGTCGAGTTTTAGAGCCTACAGGTCGAAGCCTTGTCTCTGATACCATAATTGTAACACCCCATTTTGATAATAGAATGTCACACGTAATTATGGCGTGTCATCAAAGCATACAAGGAAAAATGTCTAAAACATTACATGATCATAGGGATAACCGGAATCAAACATCGGTTCCCAAACATAAGCCCAAAACATAATAAAGCAAAAGAAATGAATGAAAGACTAAACAAGCATAAGTATATGAAGGCAAAAAGGCAAAAAGGCAAAAAGGAAAAGAAGTCTCTAGCAGCTTCCATCCTATGCACGTCCTCCAAATGCTCGAGTCTTTGCTAGGGTACCTGCCGTTTTGGGACATGGAAAGGAAAGTAACGGCTGAGCAAAACGCTCAGTGCACGGATATAGACATAGTATGAATGACTAAAACATAATAAAGACTTAATAGCAGCGAAATTGTATAAGTCCTGGAAAACCTGGAACATGTTCATAAAACTGGTTTTATAGTTTGAAAAGCCTTATGTTTATCTTCTGAAAACTGTTTAACATATTTTACCATTAGCCAATATAGGTCATGAAAATCCACCGTGCATGAATACTTGGAGGGGTGACCTCATCATGCAAATTAGAGGGGCTGCCTCTAATTTAATATACTGGTTTTGGGTAGGAGGGATCAACTCCTTGTGAAGGATGCAAGGCACACACCACATTCACCATGAAATCCTGACTGAAACATGTAACTAGGATGCACCCATACGCCCCACATGATAAATATAATATAAATGGCCAAAAGCTGAAGGGACGCCACGAGCAATCACTCCGCCGTGGTGAAGTCATAACATCAGTGCCTCTAATGTTATGGTTATGGTACCTCCATAACTAGGTGAAACTGGTCATGCATGTATATGGCTATAGGTATTCTAAAATAAACATAAGCAAATCAAACACATAACTTATACTACGGGAAAACATTTGGCTGCATACGGGGAAATCCTAATAAGGAAAGAATGTCCATACTGAAAGGACGGGAATCCGTACCTTATGTCCAGTGAACGAAGAAGAAGAACTGAGAGGAATCCTACTTCCGTATCACTAATGCTACATAAATACATACATGAATAAGTATCTGCTTACTAAATACGCAACTGGTTTTATGTCATGTCTTAGCTTATTTTATATGTTCATATCATGTTTTACTGTTTTAAGCCTTAAACTGTGTTTATCTTATATTCTGTTTACTCTAATTGAGTATTTCTGGTATTTCATGTATTATTATACTTACTGTGTAATAATAAGTAACTTTCCAAAAATAGCAGGTTTCCTAAAATAGAAAGTTTCCAAAAATAGAAAGTTTCCAAAAATAGAAAGTTACCAAAAATAGAAAGTTTCCAAAAATAGAAAGTTACCAAAACTAGAAAGTTACCAAAACTAGAAAGTTTCCAAAAATAGAAAGTTTCCAAAAATAGAAAGTTTCCAAAATAGAAAGTTTCCAAAAATAGAATTACTGCTTAAAATAGATAAGTTTCTAAAAATAGAAAGTTTCCATAAATAGATCAGCTGCCTTATTTAAATAAGTTTCCATAAATAGATTAGCTGCCTGAATTAAATAAGTTTCTAAAAATAGAAAGTTTCCATAAATAGATTAGCTGCCTTATTTAAATAAGTTTCTAAAAATAGAAATTTCCATAATTATATATAAGCTGGTTAAATAAGCTAAGTATATAAGCCTAAGTGTTTTCATGATTATTTTCTAAGTCATAATGATATAATGTATAGTTTATTAATTATTTCATGTAATTTAAATAAACTATAGGTTAAAATATTTAATTAAAGTATATCATGTTTTTAATTAAATAAAGTTAAATACTTAGGTTAAATCATGCATTATTATTTATTAATAATATAACCTAAGTCATGTTAATTAATTAATTATAACCATGGTTTTTAAATAATTAATTAATTATAAGTCTAAAAAAAATATAAAATACTTAGGTTAATAATTTCATGATCTAATAACTTAATTATAACCTAAGTCATGTTATTAAATTAATCATGTCATGTTTATTAATTTAATTTAACATACGATTATAAAAAATAATCTTAACATAAACCGTGAACCGGATCTTGACTAAAAACCATGAACCGGACGTGAAATCGACACCATACCCCGAACCACTTCGGGGTTCCCCTTGTCTTGCTGCTGCCGTGGGACCCACACCACCTAACCGGGACCATATGGTCTCGGTGGTGGTCGAGTAGCCAAACCGAGACCCCCTTGGGGTTCGGTTTAGGCGCCAGCCAAAACAAACACCCCTAAAACACCCTTTTTGATTTCTTCCAAAAACCATTTTCATGTTAGATCTATGTTTTTAATTAGGTTTTAAAAACATCTTGTTCTTAATTAATTATTAGATCAAATCAAAAAGAAAAGGGTAAAAAAACATATACCGAATGCGTGGATCTAAACGAGGATGAACAAACACGAACACTTGCACCAAAAACCAAGATCAAAATCAAATAAACACCCTCCTTGGTGTGTTTATGTGTGGCGGCCAAAAGAAGAAGAAGATGAGAAGGAGAAACTTTTTAGGGTTTTTGGTGTTTTCCTGTAAAGTGAAAAATGACCAAAATCTTTCCTAATTCCTTGTTTTAGTAAAAACTGATGGGCTAAGCCCATCCTCCCTCCCTAATTTCGTGGTATGGGGCCCACATGGGGTAACCCGTACTTTTATCGAGTCTAAATATTATAGTGTATTCTCGTGTTTTATCGTGTTCGTGTTTTATCGTGTTCGTGTTTTATCGTGTTCGTGTTTTACGTGTTTCAATTAGTTATCGATCGTGACTTAATATGTTTATTCGTGTTCGTAATAAATATATATACATACGTAATATTAGTTCGTGATAACTATATATATATGTAATTAATATTAGCTCGTGATTAAATTACGTTCATGATTTCATGATCGCATGTTCGTGATTAATTATTGTCAAATAATTATTACGTGTTCGTGCGTAGTAAATATTTATCGTGTTCTAACACGTACGTAATACGTAAAATCCTAACACGTAATCGTAATCATACTATAAAAGGAAAGTTTTAATCTAGTACGTACGATCTTAAGGGTACTATTCATGGTAAAAGCATGCGGGTTTTACACAGCATGTGAAAAAGGGAAGCACCATAGGGTCAGTTTCAAAACAAAGCAAACTTTCTCAATCAAAGAAAGTCTTCATTTGCTTCACATGGACTTATTTGGCCCAGTATCACCTAGGGCCATTTGTCATGAAAAATATACACTTGTCATTGTTGATGAGTACTCCAGGTACACCTGGGTATATTTTCTGAAAAAGAAAAGCCATGCACCAGATGCCATCATGTCATTCATCAAAAGAGTTGAAAATCAAAATGACACTCATGTCAAACAACTCAGAACTGACAATGGCACTGAATTCAGAAATCACTCACTGATCAAATTCTGTGATGACAAAGGAATTTCCCAAAATTTCTCATCTCCTTACACACTTGAACAAAATGGTGTGACTGAAAGAAGGAACATAACTTTGATTGAAGCAGCAAGAACAATTCTTGCTGGATCTGCTCTCTCTAAGAATTTTTGGAATGATGCTGTAGCCACTGCTTGCTACACTCAAAATAGATCCATCATTGTGAAGAGACACATGAAGACTCCCTATGAAGTCTTCAGGGGGAGAATTCCAAACATCTCATTCTTACATGTGTTTGGGTGTCCAGTATTCATTCACAATCACAAAGATCACCTTGGAAAGTTTGATGAAAAATCTGATGATGGTTACTTTCTTGGATACTCCCTTGTATCTAAAGCATACAGAGTCTTTAAAACAAGAAGACAATGTATTGAAGAAACCTATCACATCACATTTAATGAAAGTTCTGAAGCTCTCACTTTTACAAATCCATCAAATGATGAACTTCATATACATGAATCTCACAATTATCCATCTGATGAATTTCAACACTATGAGCCTTCTAAAAAATATCAAACAAGCAACTTAGTCCCTCATATTGATCCATTTGAAGATATGACAAGTCATATAAAAGGAAATCCTTCAGTATCACATACTGATGGCTGTCAATCAAATAATGATCAATCTCAAAATGATCAAAATGATCAACAAGGAAATACAAATGACCAAAATGGCCAGCCTCAAAACAATCAGCATTCTGACACACATGATCAAAATGATCAATCATATGCAGCTACTAATGAACAATCTGAGCCCCTTGCTCAAAGCTCTCCTATCATCTCTAGGGAATTAGGTCTTGGATATGCTGCTTCTAACCAAGAAGGAAGCCCTCCAATGATTGAACCCTTGTCCACTGAATATCCTTCAGTAGACACTAGAGACATTCCAAGTCCAAGTCCATGTCATGGACTTCCAAGCTCTAGCTCTAATCATGATACCAGTACCTATTCTCCAGCTCCACAAAAATCTTTGACTCAAAATAGTCACATACAGCTGGTGAACATAATAGGTAATCTTGGTGAAGGTAGAGTCACTAGATCTATGGCAAAGAAACTGAGTGCTGCTTCATCTAGAGAATGCCTCTATGCAAATTTTCTCTTAGAAGTTGAACCTACAAAGGCTTCTAAAGCACTCACACACCCTGGGTGGTGGATGCCATGCAAGAGGAACTCAATAATTTTAAAAGAAACAAAGTCTAGAAATTGGGTCCTCTTCCATATGGTAAATCAACCACTGACACCAAATGAGTTTACAAGCTCAAGAGAGATGAAACCGATGCAGTGACCAAAAATAAAGCCAGGCTGGTGAACCAAGGATTTAATCAAGAGCCTGGGGTTGATTTTGATCAAACCTTTGCTCTAGTTGCACGTATAGAAGCCATAAGGATCTTCCTTGCATATGCCACTTACATGAACTTCGTCATCTACCAAATGGATGTCAAAACTGTATTCCTTAATGGTGACCTAAAAGAAGAAGTGTATGTTACTCATCCTCCTGGCTTTGAGAGTAGTAAATACCCAAATCATGTCTACAAGCTTTACAAAGCTTTGTATGAACTGAAGCAAGCTCCAAGAGCATGGTATGAAACTCTCTCAACTTTTCTCATTGAACATAAATTTGTTAGAGGAAAAATAGATAGCACCTTGTTTATCTATAAATCTAAAACTGACACCATTCTGGTACAAATTTATGTGGATGACATAATCTTTGGTTCTACAAGCTTGAAACTTTGCAAACAATTTGCCAAGCTTATGACCAGTAAGTTTGAGATGAGTATGATGGGAGAACTCACATACTTCCTAGGTCTTCAAATTAAACAATCTGACCAAGGCATCTCCATCAACCAAGAAAAATATGTCAAGGATCTGCTGAAGAAGTATGATATCAATTGTGCTTCAGTGAAGACTCCAATGGTACCCCTTAACAACTTAGGACCTGATCTCACTGGACAATCAGTCAATGAGACTCAATATAGAGGTATGATTGGGTCACTCATGTACTTAACTGCAAGCATACTTGACATTCAATTCTCTACATGCCTTTGTGCAAGATACCAAGCAGATCCAAAGGAATCACACCTTACTGCTGTAAAGAGAATCTTCAAATACCTAAAAGGTACACCAAGTCTAGGTCTTTGGTACCCCAAATCCTCAGGATTTGATCTATAGGGGTATTCAGATTCTGACTATGTTAGATGAAATTTGGACAGAAAAAGCACTTCTGGTGCCTACCAATAGCTAGGTGGCAAACTTGTGTGTTGGAGTGCTAAAAAGCAACAAACAATTGCTATGTCTTCAACAGAAGCTGAATATGTGGCAGCTGTTGGATGTTGTGCCAATGTTCTTTGGATGAAAAGTCAACTGGCTGATTATGACATAGAATATGAAAAGGTACCAATCTTTTGTGATAACAATAGTGCTATTGCAATATCCAATAATCCAGTCCTCCACTCAAGAACAAAACACATTGATATCAGATATCACTTTATCAGAGATCACATTGTGAAAGGGGACATAGAATTACATTTCATCCCACTCAATACTAACTGGCTGATATCTTCACCAAACCATTGGATGAACCAACTTTCAAAAGATTGATAATGGAGCTTGGTATGCTGAACATTGATGATACAAAACCTGAACCTTCAGCATTCACTGAAGAAACATGAAGGTTCAGCATTTCAAAAAAAAAAAAGAATTTGATTATTGTTTAGTAGCATTGTCTGAGTAAAGGAGTGTGCAATGTCATATGTCTATTTCACTTTGTGTGATTGTGTATATGATGTTTTGTCACCTTATCTGATTCACTAAAGCTAAACAAATAATCACTAGTCATCAAAAGGTTCCTTCAGCAATGCTGAACAAATTTTAAATACAACTGAGTAGCTAGGCCTGAGTAGAGGAGCATGTAGTGTCATATGTCTTGTTCACTTATGTGAACATGTATATGGGGTTTTGTCACCTCATCTGACGCACTGAAGCTCACAAGTATTGCCATCAGCTTCAGCATATCTGAGCAACATCATTTAATACCTATCAATCATGTGATTCAAAAGAGTTAATGCCATTAAATTTCTTGTGAATAAAACAAACACTCTTTCAAAAAGGTGTCATTTGTTAATTAAGGAAATTTCAAACGTCTCCATCCACAGTCAACAACTCCCTGACACATGGGGCGTTTCACTGTTCAAAGCAACAGAAAATCATACCTTTTTGCAGAACATTAATGAGAAAGTTTGTGCCAAATGTTCAAAAGAAACCCTAAAAGATTTATAATTTTTTCAAATGGTTTTAAAAACGTTTTACAATTCAGTTAAAGTTTTTATATAATCCCTAATAATTGGATTTCCTTCCATGCTTACAAATCTTTTCATCCAAAAAACACACAAACTCTCTCTCTCTCTCTCTCTCTTTCAAAAAAACACACAGAAACATCAATGGCTGAATCATCTTCCACCCCTAAGATTACCAAAATCAATCTTAAACCATCCACTCATGTTAACTATCCCATTGATGATATCTTCTTTAAACCCAACAACATCACCTTGCTCAAACCTGAATCCATTAAGTCTGTTCCTAGGGAACAAGTTTTGACTTATCTATCCAAAGGTGTTTTAAGGTATGCTTTATTTGAGGATCCTGGTATGATGTTTCAAAATGTGCTAAAAGAATTTTGGTTTACAACAGAGGCTTCTAACAACAGGAAGTCCATTGAGTTTGATTCTACCACGATTGGGATTCATGGTAGATTTGGGTTAAAGTTATTTAGAAAAGTTTTGGGGTTAGATTATTTGGAAAACCCTAATAAGTATGAAGCAATACCTGATGATTTTATGGTTGTCAAAAATTTCTTTAAAGAGATTGGGTATACTAAAGAAATTACTGAAAGGGGGGGAGGGGGGGGGGGGGTTAAAAAGAAGTTCTTTACCACCAAGATGGAAATTATTAATGACCATTCTCATTGAATGTTTGGGGGGGGGGGGGGGGGGGAACTGGAGGCCTTGACCAGATCAATCAAAAGGATGCTATTATTTTATACTGTCTGGCCAAGGGTGTCAAAGCTGATTTTGGGAGGCTTATTTTTGAAGATCTCCATGGGAAGCTGGATAAAAAGACTAGAGAGAAAAACGTTTTGTACGCCAGATTTCTATCTCTCCTCTTTGCTGACCGTCTTGGAAATGACTTTTCAAAAATCAAAGGAGAGAACCTAATTTTTAAGACCTTTGATCTCACTCGCTAGAACATTCCAGTCAGCACCATTGATCCTCCTCTTACACAACCCATGCTGGACATCTGCTCAGCAGATGATCCAATAGTGTACAAAGCTCCCAAAGACACTTCTCCAACTAGAGAAGGGGATCTACAAGGCAAAAAGCCTGGAGCTTCATCTGGAACTCGTCAGAAGCAAACGTCAATCAATACCAAGAAGGTTAGATGTGAGTCCAGAAAGAGGAAAACCCTCACATAATCTTCCTCAAAGAAGATTGATGATGATTCCCAAGGCCATGCTTTGAAGAAGACTAAGTCCCTGGCCAAGGACAAGAACCCTAACCAGCCATCACCTTCAGTCTCTGCTGGAGGTGATATGCATAAAGAGGCCCAGCAAGCAACCCATCTCTCAACTTATTTAGGAGAGAAAAGTGAAGACGGAGCTCACCCTCAGCTCAATAGTGTGGAGTCAGCATTGGTAAGTACATTTATTCTTAATACAAGTCATACTTCATTACTAATTTCTATTCCTTGTCACTCTGAGTCTGCATCAAAGAATGATATGTCAGTAAATCCAACAGCTGATGCTGACCCTGGCCTATCTGTTTCTAATGATGTAGCTCCCCCACAACATGGTTCTACTGAAGGAACCAAAAACATTATCATTAATCTAAACTTATCAGGGACTCTTTCTCAAGATCCATCAGGTCAAACCAACCCTGGTGGTGAAGGGCTTGAAACTGATCCACACACTCATGTTGATGCTCCAAAGATTCCCAAGGAAGTGCATCTCACCATTGGAGCCAAGGTGGGACACTTGCCTACGGTTGTCAGCATGTCTATAGATGATTTGGAGAAAGAACTTGGGTTCAATGAAAGAATTCCAGTCAATCTAGATGACAGTGATGAAGAGCCTGCTGATGCAACACAAAAGCCAACTTCCCCCAGAACTGAGCAGGTAAAAGAATTAACCAATCAAGTGTTGATTCTTCAATCACAGGTGGCCAGACTGAAGGAAGAAAAGGTGCTTGCTGACAATGAAATCTCAACTCTCAAAGCAAGACCACCTCCTCCTTCTTCTGAACAAATTAAGGATGTCATCATTGTTGCTTTGAAGCCCTTAGTCCAAGATATGGACACCACCACTTCCTTAAAGCATGGGATGTCCTCTCTTAAGGATTCCATTAACGGTGCTTCCATGGAGTTTCCACCAGAATTCACACCAGTTCCTGGCCAAGTTAATACCTTGTGTGATTCTGTGTCAAAGATCAAAGATAGAGTGGCGTTACTAGAGAAACAAAAGCTGACCATTTTTGATGAGGTTCAGCAGAAGCTACATGCCCTTGAAACCGTTCTAGCCATGTTGGCCAAGGTAACTACTACTCTTGATCATCTTTGTGTCCTCTTCCCTGCTGGTGGGTCATCAGAAGCTGTTGGGCAGTCTTCTGCTGAGGGGGAGAAAAACACAATCCAGCAGCTCTTTCAGAAACATGCCCAAAATAAGGCTCATAAACAATCCATTGTCTATGAGTCACCAGTTATTGAAAAGAGCCCATCAAAGGGTAAGGGGGAGTCATCAGCCAAAGATGATCATATGCAAGGGCTGACCACAAGTGGGGAAACAACTGATAGTGGTTCACCTCCCTTTATACCCAAAAACAAAGGAGAGCTTACTATGAATGATCGTTTGATCAACGCTGGAGTGGCCACTCAGGAAGAACTTAACAATCTATACAAGCTTCAGCAAGGGGAGAAACTAAGAGATCTAAAGCTAAACTTGTATGAATAAATTGGAAAAGTTGAAGTAGAAAGTCTCTTCCAGAAGAAAGTGTTATATGAAAAGTTTTGTATAACAAGGCTTAACAGAATAAATATCTCACCAATCACCAATGTTGACATGTTGACCAGCAAAGGCGACATCAATCTCAAGTTCTATAGGGGTGATGGAACTGATGAGATACTTAAAAACATTCAAGGAAAAGAACTTTCTTACACTGAATGGATGGAAATGAGTGTGATGATCAAGAAAAAGAAAATCCAAGAGATGGGATGAAGTTCGCACCAAAATCGAGCATTATATGAGAAATCATGAAAGACTAGGTGAAATTCTGAACATCAACACTCAAGGTTCTCTAGAAGATCAAGATCCAATACTGGATCTGAACAAAAGAGCAAATCTGATACAACCTGAAGTTGGTGACATCTTTGTCACTACAAAGAAATACAAAGGCCTTGTTCAGTTTCAAAATCATCTCCCTGGTCGTGTACTGGACGAACCAGAACTATGAATGATTATGTTCAATCATCAAGAACGTCAAGACTTTATGGGCATAAGTGATCTTGATGAAATGAACAATGATCTTCTCTCGAATGTTCAAAGGATCTTTTACTCTCTTCATGGTGGTCCAGGACTTACTGATGCTGCTAAAACCTTCGGCATGTGCTTGCTTGCTATAATGGACCACAGAAACTCAGATCCATTAACTCAGACTTCCATCATTGAAGAACTTAGGCCTAAGGATAATTGAATAATCATTTGTATTGATCTAGTTGTAATTTGTAATAATTATTGAATAAATGATTATCTGATGTTTATAAGTTATTAATTGTTTAGTGCAAGTAAGAAGAAGTTTTTATGCTCACTTACTACTGACATTAGACTTAGGCTATTTGTATATCCAAATAGGGGGAGATTGTTGGTTCAGTATTTACTGACCTTGAAGCAACTCTAGGATTTGAATATAAAATCCCCCTAAGTGTTTCATGCTCAGTAGTAAGGCCAGTCTGCTGAAGGATGACCAGAGGAACAAAGTTCCTACTGAAGACTTTATAGCTGAAGAAAGTTCAGCACTCCCCTTCCAGTGAACTTAGAAGACAAAGGAGTCTTCACTTCAAATACTAGGCTGTCTAGTTGCTAAAGAAAAAGGACTAGAGAAGGGCTTTCAGTTCAGTTTGGCTTGACAATACCAAACTGAATGATATCGATCTCCTCTAGGATACTGAATACTCTTCAGTATTCTGATGGTTTGCATTAGGCGGGAAAAGATAACTTTAAGTCAAAGTAGGTTGCTTGTATACTTAGATATAAGTACAACCTTAATCTTTTTTAGAATAGTTTAATATGTACTTTGTACTGTTTATCCAGCATGGGCATCAACCGCCCACTGGATAAACCCATGCATTAAAACATGAAAAATGCAAACCCTAATTTACATTGCCTATAAAAGGAGTGTACATTAAGAGAGAAAAGGTTAACCAATACAAGAGCTTAAACTCTGGAAAACCTTTCTCTCTCGATACCAACTAAACCATATAGCCAAGATGCATATGAACGTTTAGATTGGAGCTTAGACTTTAAATTTGGTTAGACGTTTAAGTAGAGGAGATCAAACCCCATTGTCATCCAGCCACTTTGTTATTCCGCAAACAAAGTGGGTTATAGATTCTTTATTTGATTCTAATAAAAGTCTATACGTTGAAAAGTATATTGGTATTGTTGTTTTAATCTTTCATAGTTCTTATCTATTGTTAAAACAACACGCTTGAGTCGAAGTAAGCGTTATTACTTAAGATAATAAGTAATATCGAATTACTAGGGACCAACATTTCTACACCAGCTAAATATATACATATATATATACATCTAAAAGTGAATGTTCTAACCAATTAAACTTTTGTAAATCTAACTGAAAGTAACATAGCGGTCTTGACATAACCAACCAACTAAACAACAATAATTAGAGGTGTCCTTGATGATTGTCACTGCTTTACATGTTTCATTCTTGTGAGTTCTAACAAAATAGTGAACTATGAAACCAAGTTAGGCTAAGAAAAAATAAACAAAGAAAACAGTGAGATAGTGTGCATCTGCTACTCAATTACATAAAATGCCCAATTATTATTTCATTTTATATTACAATAAGAAATTGAACTAAAATAAACTTGACCCGGGATTTTCAACATTCTTTCGATCCAAATAAGGTAGTTAGTCTGCATGGTTTGAAGGTGCTACATATAGTTTCTGCAACCACTCCAAATCAAACATGTTATATTAGTATATCAGACGTAGATGTTGCAAGATAGGTAGTTCTAATCTCGGGTCAAAATGAATCATTTACTTAGCATGTGGAATTGGGTCAGGTAAGCGGAATAAGCACACGATACAAATATATCAGAAACAAAAACGAGGGTAAAATTTCACTTGGTTGGCTTGTGGCGAATAACTTTATTATCATAACATAGCGGATATAAATCTTGATGCAAGTGAGCAGATAATCTACATGAATACAGCTAGTGTTACCTATTAAAGATTTCTAGAGGAAAACGCCCATGACAAGATGCTGGAGCAAAATAGACCCATTTTTAACGAAAGAATGACCACACCTATAAGATCATGTTTATCCCACTTGGTAATTAGAGCATCTAACGTAAGCTGTCTACGTTAAAAGAAAATAAGTGTACTTGTAACCTGGTATTCAAGATCATCAGCTGCAAAATACATATATGGTTGATGCTAGGACTTTTCTCCACACAAAAACGCCCGGTCTTAATATGTCACAAAGAACCTAAACAAATATGCCCATTATTCTCAGCTAGCGTGTATATGAGATGGATACTAAGAAAAAGTAAATGAAGTAAATCTACCTAAATATCTCAAGACCAACCAATATGATCACTAACAACAAAAGCTATTGTCGACTGAGAATGACTCATTTGACCTCTTTATTAAGTTTGTGAAAGGAGAGTGGCCTTGTACCAACATGAACAGGGTCAATGTTCTCTCCAAAGAGTTTACTTAAATTGGAGGCTCGTCTAGATTCAGGGATACTTCACCCTGTTAGATATATTATTTATAGTTCCGTATTTAATTATATGAGAATTGATCAACAATTAACCAAAACATGACAATTCATCTACATAGATAAAAACATAAATGAGTTCAATGGCTAGCAGCCTAGCACAATGTATAATGACCTACGTTATGTCCTTCTCGTAGGCATGTTTGTTTGCGGCTTTAGGAGCATGCAAGAAAAATATGTGAGATCATTACTGCATTGAACTCCCCATGTATAAACACCCCTAGTGTCTATATTTATATATTTAGATGCTTTATTTTTCAAAACACGTATCCAAACACCCCTAATGTTCCTCATTATATACGTTAAATAAATTTTTAAAAAACCAATATGTCTCGTTGTTTAAGTACATAGGTAATACAACAATTCGGATGTAGAGTAGGTTAGGTTTACTATCAAGCACATCCTTGCAGTCGCCATCTTCCCTTGTACTTTGTAACATCAGTACACTATTACATAATAAAAAATAGCTTTAGACTTTGTTCAAGTAGAAACTTACATTTAGCCCGAAAAGTTTAACAAATAGCTGATAATGACCACAAAGATCAGCTAATGAAAACATTAGCACCTATCCCTCCCGTTCAGGTACCAAATGTTATGGACACACGAATTTTTGCACGTAAACAATTAATATTAGCCACAATGTACTTGCATTTTGTTACCAATCAGGGAAACACATATAAACTACAACCAACTATGTTAAAGTAATCACAACAACGAATCCATGTCTCTAGGAAAGTAGTCTAATTTTGGCACCAATCTTACACATACCTAAAATAGTTGTTTAAAGAGTAACATAAGTACTTTATTTAATACCTTGATCTTGCTTAAAACACTAAGTCACACGCGAATGCTGCTCCGTTTCATCCTTATTCACTGTTCATTGACCTCGTACGCTCTACACATTCATATACCTATCATTAATATATCCGCAATTCTTGAGAATACCAACTTATTAGAGCTTTAGATCCTGTGACAATAATTTCATTTATTCAAGTTCAGTATCATAAAGAAGATGGCTGTAACACCCCCATTTTACCATTACGCAGTGGAACATTGATCTGGGGTATTACTTCATAGAACACAAGTCATAATAATTGAAAACAACTCAAAAGATTGATGAAATCAACTTTCTTTATATTTGATTTGAAAAATCAGAGTTTTATAATATGAGGTTCCCAAAATCTAGAATAATTTCAGTCTTGTGCCTCTTCATGCCATCCTTGTGCTTCTCTATGCTATCAGTCACCATTTATCTGAGATATATGCTTTAAAGTCAACACAAAGGTTGAGTGAATTCATAGGGTTTAAACATGTTTTGAATACAAGTATGTCATCCGGGCTACATTGTTATACGCCCCCATAAAATAGTTATCATACTGCACTATGCTCATGACCCCGCTGCTAGACTATCCTTAGTTTAGCAAAATAAAGTGTATCTGTTAGCCAAGGTAGGATCCTTCAGCTGCTGGCAAGCTCGACTTGCCCAGATAGGGGATGTCAACCCCCAAATAGTACTATTCACAATATTAGCGCTCATTTTCAAGAAATGATTAGCGGTTCACGATTAAAAAAGGGACTTAATGGCAGTAGTAAACATAGTGTCAATAATCATACCATACAGTTTTAAAAGCACTTGTATTCCAGTTTTAGCATATATCCCCCCTCACGGGTTTTGAAATCATTTAGAAAGCATTTAAAAAGTGAGGCTATGAACTCACCTTATGTCCATAGAATCCAAGCTATAATCAGATATATTTCATTCACGGATAAACAGCTTGATCATACAAACCACAGCATGGTCTCATAAACGACAGCTTGATCTCACACAAACTTGGATTAATACATTGTGTATAGTATCAAGTCTTTAATCTTTTGTTCAATCTTGTTAAATATTGGTTATATTTTCTTTATTCAATATTTGGTTGTAATTCTAGCACAATTGTTCAGGCCATCATACTTAGAAGCCATTCTATAAATGTTTGAGCAGCGAGGGCACTTTAAATCATAAACTCAACCACTCAGTCAAAACGTAATATCGAGATGGAACATCTTTGTACAAAGATCCCTACTAACATGATACTTTCATTACTTCCTCATATTCATAATTAATCTTCTTTAGTTTCAAAATTGGCAAAAAAGCCCTTTTAGTTATACTTTGGTATAATTGCACTTTTAACCCTTAAGTATATTGTTTTAGTATTTGCATTTTAAACCTTCAATATTTAACCTTAGGACCTCAAACTTTCCAACATTTATTCTTATAGATTATACTTTCATAAAATGACACTTTTGGCCCAAAATGTTAAATAGTTTCAAAAATGACAGTTTTAGTCCCTACACTTGTAAAAATCACATAACAACCTCAAAAATGGACCAAATGATCTACGATTTTTAAACAAAGTTTCAAAAAATATTTATAATTATAATAAAAACATTTCTTCAGAATTATAGCTTTTTAAATTGGGTTTTGCTTATTATTTCATGTAAATTACAAAACTAGGATTTTAAGACATCTTTAACTTATAACATTCATTAAAATTGATGGAAGGACTTAGTTTCTTTTAGATTATATTTCTAACATAATTTTGGCATTATAAAAACTCTAAGAAAGTATTATAACAAGATCAAAGCATAGCTAACATAGGAATTACCTAGGATGCTCCAAAATGGCTCCTAATGGCTTCTTATGAACATATCTTGCTATCAAAGCTTAAAGAGCTTCAATGGATAGATTCTAGACCTGGTTTCTGGTCTTGGGACATGTCCTAGGAGGTATATAGAAGTGGAAATGGAGAATGGGTAGGAGATACAAAGGAAACATGGTGCAAGTTGAAATGAAAGCATTTCTCCCCTATTTATACCCATTTCAACACTTAGCATCCAAGCAAAGGATTGAAACGTGTAAGATGGATAAATTACTGACTAAGGGAAGCTAGGAAAGGTCTATTCAAGTTTGTAGACTCTAGGAACAAAATATCTAAGACTTGTGGCTAGAAATCATTTTCGGAAACCTAGGATAAGAATGGTGATGTGTAGCAAGCAAGGAGGTGATCCACCAGCTTGTAAAAATCCTAAAATATCCTAGTATACTTCAAATATCTAGATTTCAAAGTTATAATAGGCGGAAAAGGGTTTAAAACAAAATTTGGAGAGAAATAGTAAAACCGGGTTCAATTCTAGGGCTTGTAACTTGTAACGCTAAGGGTTTAGGAATGTGATTAGTGATGGATTAGTGTTTAATTAGGGTATATACGTTGTAATTAAGAAGTTTGGGTCTTTGGTTTGAAGCTTAACAAAGGTTTGATGTGAAAATGGGAAGAAAACTTATGCGGGTTAGGGTTTCTAATGATTTATGGTTAAGTCTTAGTAAAAGTGATTATCCTTCAGTTAGCTACTGATGTAAACTTAATTTAGGTCCTAGAAATTGTGTTTTAAGTGTCCAATAAGTTCTCACACTTGGTTTAATAGCTTAGTTTAGGTAAATATGTCTAAAGAGTGAAAATACCCATTTTGACCTAATTTACAAGCCATGCATTGAAATCTTGTACCTTGTGCATTAGGGTACTTGTACATTGTTTTAACATAATCTTATAACCTTAATAAAGTGTTGGGAATAGAATGAAGCCAAGACACTTAGACGCTGACAAGAGGAATTGGTTGATAGGAAGAAATCAAGCGCTGTCAAGACAAGCGTTGACAGGAAGAAGTCAAGCGTTGATAAGAAGAAGTCAAGCACTGATAGAATACTTAGTCTACACGTTTTATGTTTCTAGTAAAGATATGTTCGACAATGTATTTCTTATGTTTATCTTTACCTAAAATAGCCGATACGTAGACTCTTTTACAAGGTTCCTTAATCTATAAAAGGAGGCCTTTAGGTTTAATTCATTATTATGTTTTTCACACTTTCATTATACGCAAGTTCGATTAATCAATCAAAGTGAAAGTTTGGTTTATCTTGTTTGTGTGTTCTTGTTTAAGTATTAATTCCGCATAATACTTGAATTGTTTCATATACAACAAAGTTTGTCTAAGTGTTTAACTTGATTCATTCTCGTTTACACAAGCTAAATCGATCTAAGTTTGGGATCAACAAGCGGTATCAGAGCTTGTTGAGAAACTTTGATCTAAAGAACACAAAAACCCAAAATCGCCAAAAACCCAATTTTCAAGAATCCCTAAAATCCAGACAACATGTCTACTGCATAGTTGACCTCCTCCTCAAGCCATAACATAAAAATCCCCATGCTAGACCCAGACAACTTTGAGTTATGGAAGTTCAATTTTGAGAAGTACCTTCAAATCCATGACCACACCTTATGGGAAATTATTGAATATGGAAACACATTCGATAAGGCTGCCAAGATTCAAGCTGCTATCACTTTAAGATCAACTCCAGGCTCAAGTGAAGCTGCTCGAAAAGATCAACCTGGAGATGGGAGAGCTGTCTCAACTGAGGACATTGCAAAGAGAAGGAATGATATGAAAACTCTAAGCATCCTCAAACTTTCTTTACGACAAACCAATCAGCACAAGTATAGAGGCTATGAGTTTGCCAAAGATCTTTGGGCAGCCCTTCAAGTCACTTATGGTGGTAATGATGATATTGCCTTAGAGAAAAAGAAGCAACTCTTGCATGAGTATGTTTTGTTCAAAGCTCTTCCCAATGAAAAGCTAAGTGGGGTGAGAAGTAGACTTCTTGACATAACAGGCAAGTTGTCATTTATGGGAACAGTGCATGATGATGCTGATATCATCACCACTTTCCTTAAAAGTCTTGGTGATGCATGGAAGATTGAAGCAAGGTCTATGATTTCTAATAATACTCAAAAAAGTTCCACTTTTGATGACGTCTACAATAAACTAAGGATTATAGAGAGTGAAATACTTTTGGATCAAGGAAGCAAATCTACCAATGGAAATATGACCTTCTTCTCACATAGTGAAGGTCAATTTGATCAAAGGGAGTCATATATGCACCCCGTTACTGGATCACCATGTGTCAACGTTGGATCAAGCTTTGTCAGCGACCCACATACAGACGCTGACACATACAATGTTGACTCACTAAGATTTAAGCCTACTGGTATTGATCTAGATACAGTGTGTGCATACATTGCTTCATTGCCCAATGGTTCAATGATTACATATGAGGACCTTGAGCAAATTAGTGATGAGCACTTGGAGGAGATGGACATAAAGTGGAATATGGCACTTGCAAGCATAAAGGCCAATAGATGGAATAAGAGATTCAGGAAGAAGAAGACTTTTAGTGCTAAATACACTGTTGGGTTTGATAAATCCCAGGTTGAGTGTTACAATTGCCATAGAATGGGACACTTTATGAGAGAGTGCAGATCTCCAAGAAGATCTGATGCTGGAAAACCCTCAAGCCAAATCATCAAGGTTGAAGATACAAAAGCTATGGTTGCCATGCAAGAGATTGATGGTGTTGGCTGGGACTGGAGCTTTTTGGCCAAATATGTGGAAGAGAACAAAGCCTTGGTTGTAGAAAAGAAGGAAGAGGAGCATGTTCACTATGCTCTCATGGCACATTCTTCATCTTCATCAGACAATGAGGTATATGATGATGCATTTTATAGTAAAGGTTGTCGTTTAAACACTGAAAAACTTAACAAAGAAATTTTAAAGTTAAAATCAGATGTTTTTGAGGAAAAATGCAAGTTATCTAACTATTAACTTGCACTTGTTCAAACTGAAAAGACTATGGCTGAATATAAGAAAATGGAGCTTGACCTAAAAGATCAAATCAATGTTTTGACTCATGACCTAAATGCTAGTATTCAGGTTAGGGACATCTTGGAGAGATCCAAAGATGTTATACAAGCTGAGTTGGATGAGACCTTAAAAAACAAAGATAATGTAGGGCTTAAAATTCAAAGATTTGATAAAGCTTCTCAAACCCTATAAAAATGCGTTAGTGAACAAAGGGATTCTAGGGATATGACTGGGATTGGGATGAAAGAGTATGCTGATGTTCCACCACCTGCTGGGAACTTCTATGGTGTCCTTAGAAAGGATTTGTCTTGGACTGGTATACCAGAACTCCAAGAAGAGGAACTTATTCCTCCACCAAGAGTTCATACTCCATTAGAGGAATATAAGCAGAAATTGACAAATTTAGACCAATGGAAGAAAGCCAATTCTACTTTGTTTGTTAAAGGTGGCATGCTTAGTGAAAGTCCAAATGAGTCAACACCCATAAAAGTGACCAACCCTTCTACTGGAAAGACTGTTGACCTTGGCTTAAACGTTGATAGAAAACCTAGTATTAAATATGCAGAGATGTATAGAAAACCTAGGTCACCAAAAAGTCAAGTTAGTGATAATGGGACGGGTTTCTTTTCCTCTAGACCTAGAGTTATGTCTAGAAAAGTCTGTTATACATGTGGGAGTTTTTCACATTTGGCTTATAAGTGTGTCAATGCTTCAAAGGTCAATGCTGATAGAAAGTCAACCATGGTCAAACCTAAACCTTTTATCCAACAAAGTCCACAAGTCATTAGACCAGCTCTATACTTTACTAAAGGGTCTAATACTTATGGACAAAGGCCATTTCAAAAGACTAATACCTGGTCTAACAGACAATGGGTTCCTGTAGAAAACCCTAGGTTTGACGCTGATAAGGGTAATTTCGGCGTTGTCAAGAACAATTTTAACGCTGACAGGAATGTTTCCAACACTGTTAGACCAAGTAATGCCAAATACTTGCAACCAAAGGGAAAGGGGTCTAAATCTTCTTCTAGTTTATCTTGGAGACCTAAACAAGATCAAAACACTAATTCAGATGGGATTTATATGACCTGTAACAGATTTCATTATATTTCAAAGGCCATAACTAAACCAATTGGGGTTAACTAGGTGTTTAATCCAAAAAGGGATAAACAAGGGGTTGTTATAAGGACTAAGTCTGTTCTTGTTGAACAACCAAATAATTCCAAGTCTGCTCAGGCTTGGGTTCCCAAAGAAATCTAATTTGTTTTCTTTATGTACAGGGCATTCAAAAGCAGGTTTATGATTATGGATATTGGGATAGTGGATGCTCTAGGCACATGACGGGGAATGAAGATTATTTGAAAAACTTTACCCCCATTAAGGATGGTGAAAAAGTGTAGTTTGGAGGAGGATATGGAACCATTACTGGCAAAGGCACTCTTATCACCAACAATTTGCGTTTTGAGAACGTATTTTTGGTAAAAGAACTTGATTATAATCTGTTTAGCCTATCACAAGTTTGTGATAACAAAAATAAGGTTCTTTTCACTGATACTGAATGCTTGGTGTTAAGCAAAGATTTTAAAATACCTGATGAGAAATTCATTGATTATAGAACACCTAGGCATAAGGACATTTATAATGTGAATCTTAATGGAATTAGGATGAATAATAATATGTCATGTCTATATGCTAAGGCTTCAGTTGATGAGAGTAATCTTTGGCACAGAAGGTTAGGGCATATTAATTTTAAGAACATAAATAGACTTGTGAGACATGGTTTAGTTGATGGTTTACCTGAAAAGGCTTTCCACAATGACAACTCTTGTGTTGCATGCCTTAAAGGCAAACAACACAAAGTCTCCTTTAAGTCTAAACTTGTGCATTCTAGTTCTAAACCACTTCACTTGCTGCATATGGACTTGTTTGGTCCAACTAATATAGAAAGCTTAAATGGTAAATCTTATTGCTTTGTCATAATTGATGATTTTTCTAGATTTACTTGGACTTTCTTTTTGGCTTTAAAAAGTGAAACTGGTGATGTTTTGCTTAACTTTATTACCCAATTAGAGTAAAAGACTAGGAATGAGGTTAAAATACTTAGAAGTGATAATGGTGGTGAGTTTAGAAATAAGCTGTTAGATGACTTTTGTGCCAAGAAAAGGATTACTAGGCAGTTTAGTGTAGCTAGAACCCCACAACAAAATAGGGTAGCTGAAAGGAAGAATAGAACACTCATAGAAGCAGCTAGGACAATGTTGGCTGATGCTCACTTTCCCATTGCATTTTGGGCTGAGGCTGTGAATACAGCTTGTTATGTTCAAAATAGGGAATTGATCAACAAAATCCACAATAAGACACCTTATGAGCTATTTTGGAGTAGGAAACCTAATATAGGTTTTCTTAAACCCTTTGGTTGTCATGTAGTTATCTTAGATACTAGTGATGCCTTAGGAAAGTTTAGTGCTAATGGTGATGAAGGCTATTTTATGGGCTATTTAGTGCAGAGTATAGGATATAGGGTTTACCTTAAGAAAGAAAAATGTATACTTGAAAAGGTACATGTCTGATTTTTAGAAAGTAAACCTAGTGATACTGAAAGTGGACCAAATTGGTTATTTGACTTGGAACCTCTATCTAGAACCTTAAATTATATGCCTGTTACTAATCTAGACATTGTGAAGGTAAATTCAAATGTTGTGGAAGAACCAGTTGTTGAAATTTCAGGTATACAGGTTGATAAGGAGATAGGATCACATGCAGACAAATCAGCACCCATACTTGAGTATGTTACCATTCCTATATGGACAGATGCATTTGCTGCTGCTGCTGCTGGAAAGGAAAAAGGTGGTCCACAAGTAACACCTGTTGATGAAAACATGCATGAATCTTCCAGTGCTGACAAAGGAAAATCTGGCGCTGATGGGTCAAATTCAGGCGTTGATGGCTCAAACGTTGACAACACCAATTTAGGCGTTGACAACTCTTTTGACCATCTATTTTCTTCCAATGTTTTTGAACAAGGTGAACCTTCAGTAGTACATGAAGAGGTTCATTCAGATGATGATGGAAGAGAATTTGAAGAAGATATTGGCAACTTGGAGACTGAAATTGAAGACAACACAATTATTGAAGGAGGAGTGCTTACATCTACTATCAAGAATCACCCTTCTTCTCTAATTATCGGTGATGTAATGTATCCTGTAAAAACTAGAAGGTCTCATCAAAATCATGGAGGATTTATTGCCAATATCCACAAGAAGGTTGATACCCCTCTTGTTCAGGCATGTTTGTTTGCTTGTTTTCTGTCACAACAGGAACCCAAAAAGATATTGGATGCTCTCAAAGAACCAAGTTGGGTGGAAGCAATGCAAGATGAGCTTCGCCAATTTGCTATTCAAGATGTTTGGGAGTTAGTTGATTGTCCTAGATATGTCAGGCCTATAGGGACAAGATGGGTTCTTAGAAACAAAAAGGATGAGAGAGGGATTGTGGTTAGAAACAAGGCATGTTTAGTTGCTCAAGGCTATGCACAAGAGGAAGGGATAGACTATGAAGAGGTTTTTGCACCTGTTGCAAGGATTAAAGCAATAAGGATTTTCCTAGCCTATGCCTCCTACATGGGCTTCACAATTTATCAAATGGATGTAAAGAGTGCTTTTCTTTATGGCACAATTACATAGGAGGTTTATGTAATGCAGCCTCCTGGTTTTAAAGATTCAGAACATCCAGAAAAGGTGTATAGATTGAATAAAGCAATGTATGGACTTCATCAAGCCCCAAGAGCATGGTATGGCACATTGTCCACCTATCTGGTGGAAAATGGATTCAAGAGGGGCACCATAGATCAGACTTTGTTTACAAAGAAGACTGGAAAGGACTTCTTACTTGTTCAGGTCTATGTGGATGATATCATCTTTGGCTATTCAAGTCCAAAGATGAGTGAAGACTTTTCCAAGCTCATGACAGACAACTTCAAGATGAGTGCAATGGAGAGATGAACTTCTTTCCAGGGTTACAAGTTCAGCAGAAAGAAGATGGTATCTTCATCTCTCAAGACAAATATGTAGCAGAGATCTTGAAGAAGTTTGGATTTTCTCCACATGAAAAACGGGCTAGCACACCCATGGATAGGGAACACCCTTGGGGAAAGATTGGAGACGGAAAAGAGGTGGATGTCAGGCATTATAGATCAATGATTAGATCATTGATGTATCTTACATCTTCTAGACCTGACATTATGTTTGCTGTGTGTGCATGTGCACGCCATCAAGTGACTCCCAAAGAGTGTCATCTTCATGCTGTCAAGAGGATTTTTAGGTACCTTAGGTGCTATCCTACCTTGGGATTATGGTATCCAAATGATTCTCCATTGGAGCTTATTGCATATTCAGACAATGATTATGGGGGTGAAAAGTTTGATAGAAAACCCACAACTGGTGGATGCCAATTTCTTGGGAGTAGGTTGATATCTTGGCAATGAAAGAAACAGACAGTGGTGGCCAACTCTACAACTAAAGTAGAATATGTAGCTGCAGCTGCTTGTTGTGGACAAGTCTTATGGATTCAGAACCAACTGTTAGATTATGGGTATAATTTCATGCATACCAAGATTTTTGTAGACAATAACAGTACTTTATGCATTATTAAAAATCCTGTACATCATTCTAAAACAAAACACATAGAAATTAGACATCATTTTATAAGAGATTGTTTTGAAGAAAGTTTAATACAACCAGATAGGGTTGACACAGAGGGAAATGTGGCAGATTTATTAACTAAACCTTTTGATACTGGGAGATTTCAATACTTGGTAACAAGTATTGGAATGATCAATCTTACCTAATATGTGTTTTGAACCTTGTGTAAAAGTATGTACAGGATATGCATTGTTATTTGTCTTTGTACAAAATTAGATTTTCCACTTTGTTGTCTAAAGCTGACAAAGGTTATTTTAACGCTGAAAAGTGTTAAATTGACGTTGTCAGCAACATGTTAGTTTTGGGGTTTTTGATCTAATTATGCATGCATTGTTAGCATTGTACAAATGGATACAGAGTTGCTTATGGACCCTTGGAGCTTACTTGGAGCATGTTCAAGTTTATGGATGATGGTTGGAATATTTATATTCCTATCTTGACATAAATTTTTATTTCATGCATTTTATTTAGCAACTTGTATATCTTACTTTAAGGGGAGGTTTAGGAAACCTTTAGGACTTTTTGAGTATTCATAAAATACTCTTATCACAATTCTAGATTGTGTCCACTGGTGAGTACGAGTTAGTTTACTAAATCGTGAGGCACTGTAGCATGCAAAGTTGATATACTTTGCACGCTGCCAAGACTTTTTGACCTAGAATTGGATGTGGTCTGTTGGGAGACTTGGGTATGATTTTTATTGGGCTTACCTGGGAAGTTACAAAGGATTTTATAAGATAACTTCATTGTTAAGAACTTTGGTTAGCAAGGGACACTTGAGGACAATTATGTCTATCTTGCTTAAGCAAGTGTGCATGATTGGACAGTGCTTGCCACCCTATGGTAATTTTCAGTCTATAGGTTATCTTCACTAGGACAAATTACTTTGTTATGGTCCTTTTCCTTTTTTTTTATTTTTATTTTTGGAAGCTGACAGTTTTATTTCCAAACGTTGTTAGGACCAATTTTGACGTTGAAGCCTTGGTTTGCCAGGCTTTGCATCTTGATGATGCAGATGGTATAACCACCCTACCCATTGGTGAGCTAGAACAAGGACTTCAAGCTTTGGGTTATCCTTTCCCTAAAGAGGGAACTTTAAACACATATTCAAAACAGGAATTTCCCCCCAGCTTGGAAGTCCTTGATACATGTCATGCTTCAATGTTTGAGTCCCAAATGTACTACACACAATGAAATTAACAGATCTATTGGGAGTACCATTGTGTGTATTGCTACTGGGCAAAAATATAATTTTTCTAAAATGATTTTTGATGGCATGTGTCATAATAAGGGTAACAAGATGACTCTTGCTTACCCAAGATTTTTGCAATGGTGTTTGATGAACAAAGATATTGCACTAGGGATCACAATGATTTTTATAAGATCCCTGTGCAAAAGAAAGTAATTTTTGGAAAGATGAATACACCACCAAACAGAGACTTACCCCTTACCCAAGCTATGCTTACTGTTATTGCAGCAGCACAACCTCAACCAGACCCACTACCACAACCAGACCCATTACCTGAACCATGACCATCACCCCAACATATGGAAATTGACCAAGATCCCTTCAACGCTGACACGTTAAATGTTGGCGTTGACACTCCAAATCCAAACGATGACACACTTTTACAACAAACCCAAACACCCCTTAACCTTCAAACTGAAACCCAATCCACATCATCTTCTTCACCCTCAGACTTTAGGATGGAAAAAACCAAAGGACTACTAGAGTCTTCTCCTCTAGTGGTCCTAGCTATGTTGTAGCGAGAACCACCACCACAAGTGTGGTTGGTGACATGGGTGGGGCTAGGACTATTGGTACTAGCTTAGATGCAGGCCAAGCCAGTCCTAACATCATTCAGACCCCATCCATGCCCCATAACTCTACTTTGGGAGGTCAAATTCCCATTCTAGAGGAGGGCAGATTGGAACCCTATACATTGTTGGAATTGACGGCTGTCTGTATTCGCTTGCAAAAGCAAAATGCAGACCTTGTACATACTGTCTCTACACAAGGCCTTGAACTCAAGCAATTGAGGGAGAGGATTGTTATTTTAGAAGAAGCTAACCCTAGGCGTGGAGTGGAGGATTCTTCCAAAGGTGAGGATGAGCAGATACATGTGAGTGACAAAGGCTCACATGAAGGAGAATCTTTGGGTATAGCTGAAGCTCTAACAGATTTAAAGAGGCAACCAGGTTTTGATGTTTCATTGGTTACCCCTACAAATTTGAATTTATCTTTTACTGAGATGATGGATCAGTTCACAAAGCCAAGCGCTGACAAGAGTAAGTTGAGCGTTGACAAGCAGGTTTTTGATGCTGACAAGCTAAGCGCTGTGATAGGTGTGTAAACACCCATCCTTTTTACCACTTAATTACAATAATAACCAAGCCAAAACGTGTATTTTATGTCATTTATGTCGGAATTATGCGTGGTTTGTGTTTTTGTTGTGATTTAGGATGAAAAGGTGAAAAGTGGAGAAAACACGGGCATTCACGGGCTTTTATTGAAGAAAAAGACGAAAAACGAAGACGAAGTCAAGAGTGCAAAAAGAACGGAAGTCCAAGACAAATTCTGAAGATTTATCGAAGAAAAAGTCAAAAGACGGAAGTTTACTAAAAGCCGAAGAACTCAAGTCTTATTTATTGAAGAATTAAAAGACGAGTCCAAAGAAATCCCGAGCCAAAAGTCATTAAAGTCCAAGATTTAAGAAGATTAAAAGACTTAAGGACTAATGGTGCAATTAACAAAAGATTAAGAAGAGAAGGACTTAAGTGTGCAATTAAGGAAAAATAAAGGAGGGGAGGAAGCTTCCTAAGCACTCCTTAACCTCCCCTATATATAGATTAGGATCATTTCATTTTTACTCTTGTTGGATAGTTTGACACACTATTTCTTCCATTTTTATTTACTTGCACATTTACCTTATTGCACTTTAATTACCTTGTCTTGCACTTTAATTTCCAAGTAAGTTACTTTTATTTTTATTGAATCCTTACTTTTATTTGTTTATCTCTCATTCTACCTTTCTTTCTTTGCTTGATCTTCATGTTTATGTGTTTATTATCATGCTTATTTGATTAAAGGTTATGTTTTTATGCTTTTGATTGTTTTGGATTATTGATTTTTATAGCTTATTTGTGTTTATCTTTAAGTTTCTAAGGTTTTTATAAAAGTTATTTTTATATAAAGTTTGTTTTCGTATACCTTTTTCATTTTGTGTTTTCAAAAGTCTTTAAATTTTAGCTTATTAGCTTTTTCTTATACAGTTTTCATTAAGTTTTTCGTTGTGTGCTTATTTGATTAATAGCTTATTTGTCTTGCTTATTTTACCTTATTTCTACTGTATTCCGATCTACTTAATCGGAAAAGGGTTTGATATTCCGACCAGCGCTCTTGTTGCTCGGTCGAAAAAGGGTTTAGGATTCCTACTAGGATTCCGATTGAGCATTCCGACCAAGGGGATTCCTACCATATTCCGATCTAGGGTGTTAATTGGTATTCCGATCAGGGGTGTCTAGTGGTATTCCGATCAGGTCAGGTGGTGAGAGCATTTCGACCAGGAGTCCACTCCTCATTCCGATTTGTTATTCCGACGAGAGTATATTCCGACCAAGGGGATTCTCACCACATTCCGATCGTACCAAGGTAAGGGTTATTCCGACGAGGCCACATTCCGATCAGAAAGGTAAGGTACATTCCGATTGGGATTCTGATCGGAATGCATTCCGACGGTAGGTTTGTTTCATATTTTGTCTTGTTTAATTTTTAAGTTTACGTTTTAATACTTTGTCAAATTTTAATTTTCGTCAAGTTTTAATACCCGTCATTTAATTAATTACTTTTTAAGTTTTAAATTCCCGTCATTTATTTTAAATTAGAGTTAGATTTAAATTACCTGCCATTTACTTTAATTGTTTTGCACTTTTATTATACTACAACGACACAACTTTTGTTTCACCAAAGAACGACTGAGTCGCATAGTTAAACCAGATCAATTCGATTAGACTACTTTGAACGATAATTTTCTTACAAGGAAAAAACCTTGTATTAAAGATAATTTTCACCAATCCGCGAGCGAATGTGAGTGCTATTACTACTCGTAGTGGAGTTACCATCGTATGACCACCTATCCCGCCCCCATCATCTACACCTCCTCCACCACCATTTATCCCTACTCCTCCTACACCTAGTATTAGTGCACCATTACCGTCTCCGCCTCGTCATGACGATGTTCCCAAGAAGAACCCTTCAACATCTCAACCTTTACCTACTACACCTTCACCACCCAAACCCAATATTCCTTATCCATCTCGTTTAGGCAAGACCAAAATGCTAACCAAGGATGACTCCCAAGTGTCGAGCTATGTGAAGATGCTCTCTCAAATGAACATCAACATTAGCCTTGTTGAAGCACTTGTCCACATGCCGAAATTTGTCAAAGCATTCAAGGAATTGCTTAACAAGAAGGAGAAGCTGATTGAGCTCGCCAACACACGCTTAAATGAAAACCGTTCTGCAGTTATTCTTAAAGAACTTCCGGAAAAACTTGGAGATCCCGGTCGTTTTGTGTTGCCTTGCATTTTCAACAAAACTGAAGAATTTACTGCCCTAGTTGATCTCGGGGCCAGTATTAATCTTATGCCTTTGAGTGTTTGGAAAACACTTTCATTACCCGACCTTACTCCAACAAAGATGACTCTTGAACTTGCAAATCGCACTCTCGCTTACCCCGTTGGTATTGCCGAAGACGTGTTCATTAAAGTTGGCACATTTACTTTCCCGGTCGACTTTGTCGTTGTTGATTATGAAATGGACCCTCGTATTCCTTTAATACTTGGTCGGCCATTCTTGAGAACCGGACGAGCTCTAGTTGATGTTGCCGAAGGTGAGTTAATCTTAAGAGTCGGGGATGATGCACAAGTTTTTAAAATGGGGAAGCTTACAAGCAAATCCTATAGACGAGAATCAGTGAATATGATTAATGTGCTCGATGATTTTGTCATCTACAACAATCCTCTATTCGACTCTTGCATTGATAATCCACTTTTTCAAGATGATGTGGATGATTCTCTCTCCAATGTGGAACCTTCTCCCATTTATGATTCTCCACCGATCTTTGATGCTTATGATGATGATTCTAGCTCAGATTTGGATGATTATGATGACCTTACTTCCGAGTATCCTGATATGCCCACTTATGATGATTTTGATGATGCCGATACTCTTTCGAGTGATTCTTCTCATGATGAAGATCCTCCGTCATCCATGCTTAATCCTACTTTGGATGATTACTCTTTTGAGGAAGACTTTTCAAATTTTCTCAATATTTACTTCCCTCATGAGAGTGATGCACCTCCTTTGGACTTTGAAGATTATCATCTTGATCCTACTTTGGATTTGAAGAAAATTCTTTCAATGGAGAAGCAACCGGTCGACACCGACATCCGCAACACATATGATTTAACACCTCTTTGTCCACTTTCTAAGGACGAGGTTGTGCATCTTCTTCGCGGATCTTCTTCACATTCTGCTGAGCCTGAGTGCTATTTTCCCCTAAAGGAAAAGGTGTTCGACCCCGTTATCGATATTCTACAGCCATCTCAGTATCTACCTGATGAAATAAAAGGAAATATCTTTGGAACTATTGAAGACATGCTTGCACCACTTCACCCTTGCTTCCACCGTGCTCCATCTTTGCTTAAGGGAACCTTGCCTACTCTTCTTTGGCTTGCCTTGTTCGCCTTAAGCTTGTGCTATTTGATGGACGAAAACTATGTCTTTGATCCTGGTGGATATGTTTCATGCTTCTTCCTATGATGATCAAGGTCGAGTCAGGCTCACGACTCGGTAATCAAAAATCAAGCGCTTCTTGGGAGGCAACCCATGCATCTATCTTTTAGATTTCTTTATCCTAAGTGTAGGGGAGACCCGTTAGTGTTTGCTATTTCCTCTCTTCTACTAATCAGGGATTCGATCGCTCAATGATCCACTCTTGATGATTCTTGACGACCCGTAAATCCGTGTTCCATCTTCCCGGTTCTATCCTAAACTCTTTTCGACTCACTATTTTATATTTTCCAATATTAAAATAGGAATCTCTTTAGTTGTCTCTTCCTTACGAGATTTAAACAAAGTGCACAATGTCCTAAGTGTAGGGGAGTTTACTCCCACATGCTTAAACATTGAGGACAATGTTTATATTAAGTGTAGGGGGGAATTCTATCGAAGTTAAGTGGTCTTTTCCTTGTATTTGTCCTCATTTTAACCGGAAAATCAATTTTTCGACATTTTTCAAAATTTTTGATCTATTTTGGCCTATTAGTTTTTACTTTTGTATAGTTATTTTCTTTCTTTGCTAGAATAAATTTTTAATAAAGTGGTTTTAATTTTCAAACATTGTGAATCTTTTGACTCAACCCGAGTTTACTCTAGCTAGTATCCTTAACGTGTTTAAGTCAAGTTTGGCTAGGCTTTTATATAGGGAGCTATAAAACGCGAAAGTCTTAACTCTCACGGGTTAAGAACAAGAACTTTTCGCAAGTTCCTATAATTGATCCTAGAGAGTCATTTATCAAGGGAACTTTAAAATGCGATTTCTAAACTTGAAAGAGTCTAAGAATTTGCAAGATCCTATAGGCGACTCGAAAACCCAAAACTTTGATTTAATAGGCTAAGCATCCACGAGTCTCATTCCTTGAGATTTTAAACTGTGGAGAACGAGAGATGATAGAGCCAATTATAAGTTTGGTATTCTTTCGTGAATTTATGTGAGTTAATTATAAGCCTATTCTCCCATCGCTTGCTAATAAATTTATCTGCAATAAATAAGGTTGTACGATTTGAAAAGTTACTTAGCTTCTAGCCCAAGATCGTTTAAAAGTTGCTCGGTATGGATTAGAGTTCATAGCCAAGGCATAACTTATTGAAGCGGGATGCGAAGATTGGCAAGTCCAAAAAGGTCCTAACAAGACATGAGGGCTATATTTTGTTGCTAAAGATCCAAGTGATGTGAAGAATCATTTATCAAAGATCAATATGAAGGATCGAGACACACGACGAAAAGCAAAAAACTCCCCAAAAGTCATGGAGAAGTCTATCCGAAAAGGCCCTAACAAGGTATGAGGATAAATAAAGCCAAGTCCAAAAAGGAGGCGGATCGTTGTATATCAAAGTCCAAAATAAAGATTGAAGAAAAATGAAGAAGTCGTGGTCCTAATATGAAGAATCTCTCAAAACTTCAAGTGAAGAAATTCCCATTATGAAGAGAAGACCATTATTTCATGAACGTCTCTCAAGATTCGAAGTATGAAGTCGCTGCCAAAGATCGGTCCGAGAAAGGTCTCAAATCGCGAAGCGAGTTATGCCAAGATATGAACTTTATGAGGTCCCGAGAAGAAGTTTTAAAAGATTTTGTCCTTTAGCTAACTATTGATTAAATCGTTCACTTTATTTTCGGCCTAATAACTATCGAAATAAGTCAACAATGCATCCTCGTGATCATTCAAGACAATAATAAAAATAAGAGATACCCTTAGGAATAAGGGAGTCTAAGTGAATAATTGGCCCACATGAGTTCGTGTTAGTTTGCTAACTTATAATAACAATGATCTCGTTTTTAAGCTTGGTTTGGAGAAAGTGAAAACTTGGGGATGATGATCATTCATGACATTTCCAAAACCCGAGGTATGTTTTTGATTTCTTTACTTTGAATGTTTATACTTTTCTATCTCTTTAATAAAGGCCAAGGTGGATTGATTTTGATGAAAAATGTAAACGTGCTTTGTAACTAATGCATTGCATGAGGACATTGCAATGGTCAAGTGTAGGGGATTTGATAGGTGTGTAAACACCCATCCTTTTTACCACTTAATTACAATAATAACCAAGCCAAAACGTGTATTTTATGTCATTTATGTCGGAATTATGCGTGGTTTGTGTTTTTGTTGTGATTTAGGACGAAAAGGTGAAAAGTGGAGAAAACACGGGCATTCACGGGCTTTTATTGAAGAAAAAGACGAAAAACAAAGACGAAGTCAAGAGTGCAAAAAGAACGGAAGTCTAAGACCAATTCTGAAGATTTATCGAAGAAAAAGTCAAAAGACGGAAGTTTACTAAAAGCCGAAGAACTCAAGTCTTATTTATTGAAGAATTAAAAGACGAGTCCAAAAAATCCCGAGCCAAAAGTCATTAAGGTCCAAGATTTAAGAAGATTAAAAGACTTAAGGACTAATGGTGCAATTAACAAAAGATTAAGAAGAGAAGGACTTAAGTGCGCAATTAAGGAAAAATGAAGGAGGGGAGGAAGCTTCCTAAGCACTCCTTAACCTCCCCTATATATAGATTAGGATCATTTCATTTTTACTCTTGTTGGATAGTTTGACACACTATTTCTTCCATTTTTATTTACTTGCACATTTACCTTATTGCACTTTAATTACCTTGTTTTGCACTTTAATTTCCAAGTAAGTTACTTTTATTTTTATTGAATCCTTACTTTTATTTGTTTATCTCTCATTCTACCTTTCTTTCTTTGCTTGATCTTCATGTTTATGTGTTTATTATCATGCTTATTTGATTAAAGGTTATGTTTTTATGCTTTTGATTGTTTTGGATTATTGATTTTTATAGCTTATTTGTGTTTATCTTTAAGTTTCTAAGGTTTTTATAAAAGTTATTTTTATATAAAGTTTGTTTTCGTATACCTTTTTCATTTTGTGTTTTCAAAAGTCTTTAAATTTTAGCTTATTAGCTTTTTCTTATACGGGTTTCATTAAGTTTTTCGTTGTGTGCTTATTTGATTAATAGCTTATTTGTCTTGCTTATTTTACCTTATTTCTACTGTATTCTGATCTACTTAATCGGAAAAGGGTTTGATATTCCGACCAGCGCTCTTGTTGCTCGGTCGGAAAAGGGTTTAGGATTCCTACTAGGATTCCGATTGAGCATTCCGACCAAGGGGATTCCTACCATATTCCGATCTAGGGTGTTAATTGGTATTCCGATCAGGGGTGTCTAGTGGTATTCCGATCAGGTCAGGTGGTGACAGCATTCCGACCAGGAGTCCACTCCTCATTCCGATTTGTTATTCCGACGAGAGTATATTCCGACCAAGGGGATTCTCACCACATTCCGATCGTACCAAGGTAAGGGTTATTCCGACGAGGCCACATTCCGATCAGAAAGGTAAGGTACATTCCGATTGGGATTCTGATCGGAATGTATTCCGACGGTAGGTTTGTTTCATATTTTGTCTTGTTTAATTTTTAAGTTTACGTTTTAATACTCTGTCAAATTTTAATTTTCGTCAAGTTTTAATTACCCGTCATTTAATTAATTACTTTTTAAGTTTTAAATTCCCGTCATTTATTTTAAATTAGAGTTAGATTTAAATTACCTGCCATTTACTTTAATTGTTTTGCACAAGATAAGTCATATATTTTCAAGATTTTAATCATTATATTTTGAAAATAACTACCTCATCATTGACAATTCACATGTTTTCACATCTCTTATATATTTGGCTCGTTCTTTTAAAACAGGGTAACTGCTTATTCTTGTCTAACTAAATTTTCACACACATTCATCTTTCATAACATTTATCACAACTTTCTACATCAATGGTGCCTAAGTTTAAACCAACTGATTTGGAATTGGGGTTCAGAAGTCAGCACAACATGGTTGCCTATTTAGAGGCTGACAATGCTCTGTTTCCCCAATATACTCAGATGGTGGAGTATTTAAATGCATCCCCAATAAGGTATGCACTTTCTCATGCTCCTCTTATCCCTGTCACTCATATTAAAAAGTTTTGGAATACTGTCACTTCCTCAACAGTTAATAATGTGACTACATTGACTGCTACAGTCCATGGTCTTTCATGGGTGGTTATTGAAGCCTTGGTTTGCCAGGCTTTGCATCTTGATGATGCAGATGGTATAACCACCCAACCCATTGGTGAGCTAGAACAAGGACTTCAAGCTTTGGGTTATCCTTTCCCTAAAGAGGGAACTTTAAACAAATATTCAAAACAGGAATTTCCCCCCAGCTTGGAAGTCCTTGATACATGTCATGCTTCAATGTTTGAGTCCCAAATGTACTACACACAATGAAATTAACAGATCTATTGGGAGTGCCATTGTGTGTATTGCTATTGGGCAAAAATATAATTTTTCTAAAATGATTTTTGATGGCATGTGTCATAATAAGGGTAGCAAGATGACTCTTGCTTACCCAAGATTTTTGCAATGGTGTTTGATGAACAAAGATATTGCACTAGGGATCACAATGATTTTTATAAGATCCCTGTGCAAAAGAAAGTAATTTTTGGAAAGATGAATACACCACCAAACAGAGACTTACCCCTTACCCAAGCCATGCTTACTGTTATTGCAGCAGCACAACCTCAACCAGACCCACTACCAAAACCAGACCCATTACCTGAACCATGACCATCACCCCAACATATGGAAATTGACCAAGATCCCTTCAACGTTGACACGTTAAATGTTGGCATTGACACTCCAAATCCAAACGATGACACACTTTTAAAACAAACCCAAACACCCCTTAACCTTCAAACTGAAACCCAATCCACATCATCTTCTTCACCCCCAGACTTTAGGATGGAAAAAAGCCAAAGGACTACTGGAGTCTTCTCCTCTAGTGGTCCTAGCTATGTTGCAGCGAGAACCACCACCACAAGTGTGGTTGGTGACATGGGTGGGGCTAGGAATATTGGTACTAGCTTAGATGCAGGCCAAGCCAGTCCTAACATCATTCAGACCCCATCCATGCCCCATAACTCTACTTTAGGAGGTCAAATTCCCATTCTAGAGGAGGGTAGATTGGAACCCTATACATTGTTGGAATTGACGGTTGTCTGCATTCGCTTGCAAAAGCAAAATGCAGACCTTGTACATACTGTCTCTACACAAGGCCTTGAACTCAAGCAATTGAGGGAGAGGATTGTTATTTTAGAAGAAGCTAACCCTAGGCGTGGAGTGGAGGATTCTTCCAAAGGTGAGGATGAGCAGATACATGTGAGTGACAAAGGCTCACATGAAGGAGAATCTTTGGGTATAGCTGAAGCTCTGACAGATTTAAAGAGGCAACCAGGTTTTGATGTTTCATTGGTTACCCCTACAAATTTGAATTTATCTTTTACTGAGATGATGGAGCAGTTCACAAAGCCAAGCGCTGACAAGAGTAAGTTGAGCGTTGACAAGCAGGTTTTTGATGCTGACAAGCTAAGCGTTGTGATAGGTGTGTAAACACCCATCCTTTTTACCACTTAATTACAATAATAACCAAGCCAAAACGTGTATTTTATGTCATTTATGTCGGAATTATGCGTGGTTTGTGTTTTTGTTGTGATTTAGGACGAAAAGGTGAAAAGTGGAGAAAACACGGGCATTCACGGGCTTTTATTGAAGAAAAAGACGAAAAACGAAGACGAAGTCAAGAGTGCAAAAATAACGGAAGTCCAAGACCAATTCTGAAGATTTATCGAAGAAAAAGTCAAAAGACGGAAGTAAGCTAAAAGCCGAAGAACTCAAGTCTTATTTATTGAAGAATTAAAAGACGAGTCCAAAGAAATCCCGAGCCAAAAGTCATTAAAGTCCAAGATTTAAGAAGATTAAAAGACTTAAGGACTAATGGTGCAATTAACAAAAGATTAAGAAGAGAAGGACTTAAGTGTGCAATTAAGGAAAAATGAAGGAGGGGAGGAAGCTTCCTAAGCACTCCTTAACCTCCCCTATATATAGATTAGGATCATTTGATTTTTACTCTTGTTGGATAGTTTGACACACTATTTCTTCCATTTTTATTTACTTGCACATTTACCTTTTTGCACTTTAATTACATTGTCTTGCACTTTAATTTCCAAGTAAGTTACTTTTATTTTTATTGAATCCTTACTTTTATTTGTTTATCTCTCATTCTACCTTTCTTTCTTTGCTTGATCTTCATGTTTATGTGTTTATTATCATGCTTATTTGATTAAAGGTTATGTTTTTATGCTTTTGATTGTTTTGGATTATTGATTTATTTAGCTTATTTGTGTTTATCTTTAAGTTTCTAAGGTTTTTATAAAAGTTATTTTTATATAAAGTTTGTTTTCGTATACCTTTTTCATTTTGTGTTTTCAAAAGTCTTTAAATTTTAGCTTATTAGCTTTTTCTTATACGGTTTTCATTAAGTTTTTTGTTGTGTGCTTATTTGATTAATAGCTTATTTGTCTTGCTTATTTTACCTTATTTCTACTGTATTCCGATCTACTTAATCGGAAAAGGGTTTGATATTCCGACCAGCGCTCTTGTTGCTCGGTCGGAAAAGGGTTTAGGATTCCTACTAGGATTCCGATTGAGCATTCCGACCAAGGGGATTCCTACCATATTCCGATCTAGGGTGTTAATTGGTATTCCGATCAGGGGTGTCTAGTGGTATTCCGATCAGGTCAGGTGGTGACAGCATTCCGACCAGGAGTCCACTCCTCATTCCGATTTGTTATTCCGATGAGAGTATATTCCGACCAAGGGGATTCTCACCACATTCCGATCGTACCAAGGTAAGGGTTATTCCGACGAGGCCACATTCCGATTAGAAAGGTAAGGTACATCCCGATTGGGATTCTGATCGGAATGTATTCCGACGGTAGGTTTGTTTCATATTTTGTCTTGTTTAATTTTTAAGTTTACGTTTTAATACTCTGTCAAATTTTAATTTTCCTCAAGTTTTAATTACCCGTCATTTAATTAATTACTTTTTAAGTTTTAAATTCCCGTCATTTATTTTAAATTAGAGTTAGATTTAAATTACCTGCCATTTACTTTAATTGTTTTGCACTTTTATTATACTACAACGACACAACTTTTGTTTCACCAAAGAACGACTGAGTCGCATAGTTAAACCAGATCAATTCGATTAGACTACTTAGAACGATAATTTTCTTACAAGGAAAAAACCTTGTATTAAATATAATTTTCACCAATCCGCGAGCGAATGTGAGTGCTATTACTACTCGTAGTGGAGTTACCATCGTAGGACCACCTATCCCGTCCCCATCATCTAAACCTCCTCCACCACCATTTATCCCTACTCCTCCTACACCTAGTATTAGTGCACCATTACCGTCTCCGCCTCGTCATGACGATGTTCCCAAGAAGAACCCTTCAACATCTCAACCTTTACCTACTACACCTTCACCACCCAAACCCAATATTCCTTATCCATCTCGTTTAGGCAAGACCAAAATGCTAACCAAGGATGACTCCCAAGTGTCGAGCTATGTGAAGATTCTCTCTCAAATGAACATCAACATTAGCCTCGTTGAAGCACTTGTCCACATGCCGAAATTTGTCAAAGCATTCAAGGAATTGCTTAACAAGAAGGAGAAGCTGATTGAGCTGGCCAACACACGCTTAAATGAAAACCGTTCTACAGTTATTCTTAAAGAACTTCCTGAAAAACTTGGAGATCCCAGTCGTTTTGTGTTGCCTTGCATTTTTAACAAAACTGAATAATTTACTGCCCTAGCTGATCTCGGGGCCAGTATTAATCTTATGCCTTTGAGTGTTTGGAAAACACTTTCATTACCCGACCTTACTCCAAAAAAGATGACTCTTGAACTTGCAAATCGCACTCTCGCTTACCCCGTTGGTATTGCCGAAGACGTGTTCATTAAAGTTGGCACATTTACTTTCCCGGTCGACTTTGTCGTTGTTGATTATGAAATGGACCCTCGTATTCCTTTAATACCTGGTCAGCCATTCTTGAGAACCGGACGAGCTCTAGTTGATGTTGCCGAAGGTGAGTTAATCTTAAGAGTCGGGGATGATGCACAAGTTTTTAAAATGGGGAAGCTTACAAGCAAATCCTATGGACGAGAATCAGTGAATATGATTAATGTGCTCGATGATTTTGTCATCTACAACAATCCTCTATTCGACTCTTGCATTGATAATCCACTTTTTCAAGATGATGTGGATGATTCTCTCTCCAATGTGGAACCTTCTCCCATTTATGATTCTCCACCGATCTTTGATGCATATGATGATGATTCTAGCTCAGATTTGGATGATTATGTTGACCTTACTTCCGAGTATCCTGATATGCCCACTTAGGATGATTTTGATGAGGCCGATACTCTTTCGAGTGATTCTTCTCATGATGAAGATCCTCCGTCATCCATGCTTAATCCTACTTTGGATGATTACTCTTTTGAGGAAGACTTTTCAAATTTTCTCAATATTTACTTCCCTCATGAGAGTGATGCACCTCCTTTGGACTTTGAAGATTATCGTCTTGATCCTACTTTGGATTTGAAGAAAATTCTTTCAATGGAGAAGCAACCGGTCGACACCGACATCCGCAGCACATATGATTTAACACCTCTTTGTCCACTTTCTGAGGACGAGGTTGTGCATCTTCTTCGCGGATCTTCTTCACATTCTGCTGAGCCTGAGTGCTATTTTCCCCTAAAGGAAAAGGTGTTCGACCCCGGTATCGATATTCTACAACCATCTCAATATCTACCTGATGAAATAAAAGGAAATATCTTTGGAACTATTGAAGACATGCTTGCACCACTTCACCCTTGCTTCCACCGTGCTCCATCTTTGCTTAAGGGAACCTTGCCTACTCTTCTTTGGCTTGCCTTGTTCGCCTTAAGCTTGTGCTATTTGATGGACGAAAACTATGTCTTTGATCCTGGTGGATATGTTTCATGCTTCTTCCTATGATGATCAAGGTCGAGTCAGGCTCACGACTCAGTAATCAAAAATCAAGCGCTTCTTGGGAGGAAACCCATGCATCTATCTTTTAGCTTTCTTTATCCTAAGTGTAGGGGAGACCCGTTAGTGTTTGCTATTTCCTCTCTTCTACTAATCAGGGATTCGAGCGCTCAATGATCCACTCTTGATGATTCTTGACGACCCGTAATTCCGTGTTCCATCTTCCCGGTTCTATCCTAAACTCTTTTCGACTCACTATTTTATATTTTCCAATATTAAAATAGGAATCTCTTTAGTTGTCTCTTCCTTAGCGAGATTTAAACAAAGTGCACAATGTCCTAAGTGTAGGGGAGTTTACTCCCACATGCTTAAACATTGAGGACAATGTTTATATTAAGTGTAGGGGGGACTTCTATCGAAGTTAAGTGGTCTTTTCCTTGTATTTGTCCTCATTTTAACCGGAAATCAATTTTTCGACATTTTTCAAAATTTTTGATCTATTTTGGCCTATTAGTTTTTACTTTTGTATAGTTATTTTCTTTCTTTGCTAGAATAAATTTTTAATAAAGTGGTTTTAATTTTCAAACGTTGTGAATCTTTTGACTCAATCCGAGTTTACTCTAGCTAGTATCCTTAACGTGTTTAAGTCAAGTTTTGCTAGGCTTTTATATAGGGAGCTATAAAACGCGAAAGTCTTAACTCTCACGGGTTAAGAACAAGAACTTTTCGCAAGTTCCTATAATTGATCCTAGAGAGTCATTTATCAAGGGAACTTTAAAATGCGATTTCTAAACTTGAAAGAGTCTAAGAATTTGCAAGATCCTATAGGCGACTCGAAAACCCAAAACTTTGATTTAATAGTCTAAGCATCCACGAGTCTCATTCCTTGAGATTTTAAACTGTGGAGAACGAGAGATGATAGAGCCAATTATAAGTTTGGTATTATTTCATGAATTTATGTGAGTTAATTATAAGCCTATTCTCCCATCGCTTGCTAATAAATTTATCTGCAATAAATAAGGTTGTACGATTTGAAAAGTTACTTAGCTTCTAGCCCAAGATCGTTTAAAAGTTGCTCGGTATGGATTAGAGTTCATAGCCAAGGCATAACTTATTGAAGCGGGATGCGAAGATTGGCAAGTCCAAAAAGGTCCTAACAAGACATGAGGGCTATATTTTGTTGCTAAAGATCCAAGTGATGTGAAGAATCATTTATCAAAGATCAATATGAAGGATCGAGACACACGACGAAAAGCAAAAAACTCCCCAAAAGTCATGGAGAAGTCTATCCGAAAAGGCCCTAACAAGGTATGAGGATAAATAAAGCCAAGTCCAAAAAGGAGGCGGATCGTTGTATATCAAAGTCCAAAAAAAAGATTGGAGATAAATGAAGAAGTCGTGGTCCTAATATGAAGAATCTCTCAAAACTTCAAGTGAAGAAATTCCCATTATGAAGAGAAGACCATTATTTCATGAACGTCTCTCAAGATTCGAAGTATGAAGTCGCTACCAAAGATCGGTCCGAGAAAGGTCTCAAATCGCGAAGCGAGTTATGCCAAAATATGAACTTTATGAGGTCCCGAGAAGCAGTTTTAAACGATTTTGTCCTTTAGCTAACTATTGATTAAATCGTTCACTTTATTTTCGGCCTAATAACTATCGAAATAAGTCAACAATGCATCCTCGTGATCATTCAAGACAATAATAAAATATAAGAGATACCCCTAGGAATAAAGGAGTCTAAGTGAATAATTGGCCCACATGAGTTCCTGTTAGTTTGCTAACTTATAATAACAATGATCTCGTTTTTAAGCTTGGTTTGGAGAAAGTGAAAACTTGGGGATGATGATCATTCATGACATTTCCAAAACCCGAGGTATGTTTTTGATTTCTTTACTTTGAATGTTTATAGTTTTCTATCTCTTTAATAAAGGCCAGGGTGGATTGATTTTGATGAAAAATGTAAACGTGCTTTGTAACTAATGCATTGCATGAGGACATTACAATGGTCAAGTGTAGGGGATTTGATAGGTGTGTAAACACCCATCCTTTTTACCACTCAATTACAATAATAACCAAGCCAAAACGTGTATTTTATGTCATTTATGTCGGAATTATGCGTGGTTTGTGTTTTTGTTGTGATTTAGGACGAAAAGGTGAAAAGTGGAGAAAACACGGGCATTCACGGGCTTTTATTGAAGAAAAAGACGAAAAACGAAGACGAAGTCAAGAGTGCAAAAAGAACGGAAGTCCAAGACCAATTCTGAAGATTTATCGAAGAAAAAGTCAAAAGACGGAAGTTTACTAAATGCCGAAGAACTCAAGTCTTATTTATTGAAGAATTAAAAGACGAGTCCAAAGAAATCCCGAGCCAAAAGTCATTAAAGTCCAAGATTTAAGAAGATTAAAAAACTTAAGGACTAATGGTGCAATTAACAAAAGATTAAGAAGAGAAGGACTTAAGTGCGCAATTAAGGAAAAATGAAGGATGGGAGGAAGCTTCCTAAGCACTCCTTAACCTCCCCTATATATAGATTAGGATCATTTCATTTTTACTCTTGTTGGATAGTTTGACACACTATTTCTTCCATTTTTATTTACTTGCACATTTACCTTATTGCACTTTAATTACCTTGTCTTGCACTTTAATTTCCAAGTAAGTTACTTTTATTTTTATTGAATCCTTATTTTTATTTGTTTATCTCTCATTCTACCTTTCTTTCTTTACTTGATCTTCATGTTTATGTGTTTATTATCATGCTTATTTGATTAAAGGTTATGTTTTTATGCTTTTGATTGTTTTGGATTATTGATTTTTATAGCTTATTTGTATTTATCTTTAAGTTTCTAAGGTTTTTATAAAAGTTATTTTTAAATAAAGTTTGTTTTCGTAAACCTTTTTCATTTTGTGTTTTCAAAAGTCTTTAAATTTTAGCTTATTAGCTTTTTCTTATACGGTTTTCATTAAGTTTTTCGTTGTGTGCTTATTTGATTAATAGCTTATTTGTCTTGCTTATTTTACCTTATTTCTACTGTATTCCGATCTACTTAATCGGAAAAGGGTTTGATATTCCGACCAGCGCTCTTGTTGCTCGGTCGGAAAAGGGTTTAGGATTCCTACTAGGATTCCTATTGAGCATTCCGACCAAGGGGATTCCTACCATATTCCAATCTAGGGTGTTAATTGGTATTCCGATCAGGGGTGTCTAGTGGTATTCCGATCAGGTCAGGTGGTGACAGCATTCCGACCAGGAGTGCACTCCTCATTCCGATTTGTTATTCCGACGAGAGTATATTCCGACCAAGGGGATTCTCACCACATTCCGATCGTACCAAGGTAAGGGTTATTCCGACGAGGCCACATTCCGATCAGAAAGGTAAGGTACATTCCGATTTGGATTCTGATCGGAATGTATTCCGACGGTAGGTTTGTTTCATATTTTGTCTTGTTTAATTTTTAAGTTTACGTTTTAATACTCTGTCAAATTTTAATTTTCGTCAAGTTTTAATTACCCGTCATTTAATTAATTCTTTTTAAGTTTTAAATTCCCGTCATTTATTTTAAATTATAGTTAGATTTAAATTACCTGCCATTTACTTTAATTGTTTTGCACAAGATAAGTCATATATTTTCAAGATTTTAATCATTATATTTTGAAAATAACTACCTCATCATTGACCAATCACATGTTTTCACATCTCTTATATATTTGGCTCATTCTTTTAAAACAGGGTAACTGCTTATTCTTGTCTAACTAAATTTTCACACACATTCATCTTTCATAACATTTATCACAACTTTCTACATCAATGGTGCCTAAGTTTAAACCAACTGATTTGGAATTGGGGTTCAGAAGTTAGATGGTTGCCTATTTAGAGGCTGACAATGCTCTGTTTCCCCAATATACTCAGATGGTGGAGTATTTAAATGCATCCCCAATAAGGTATGCACTTTCTCATGCTCCTCTTATCCCTGTCACTCATATTAAAAAGTTTAGGAATACTGTCACTTCCTCAACAGTTAATAATGTGACTACATTGACTGCTACAGTCCATGGTCTTTCATGGGTGGTTATTGAAGCCTTGGTTTGCCAGGCTTTGCATCTTGATGATGCAGATGGTATAACCACCCTACCCATTGGTGAGCTAGAACAAGGACTTCAAGCTTTGGGTTATCCTTTCCCTAAAGAGGGAACTTTAAACAAATATTCAAAACAGGAATTTCCCCCAGTTTGGAAGTCCTTGATACATGTCATGCTTCAATGTTTGAGTCCCAAATGTACTACACACAATGAAATTAACCGATCTATTGGGAGTGCCATTGTGTGTATTGCTACTGGGCAACATTATAATTTTTCTAAAATGATTTTTGATGGCATGTGTCATAATAAGGGTAGAAAGATGACTCTTGCTTACCCAAGATTTTTGCAATGGTGTTTGATGAACAAAGATATTGCACTAGGGATCACAATGATTTTTAAAAGATCCCTGTGCAAAAGAAAGTAATTTTTGGAAAGATGAATACACCACCAAACAGAGACTTACCCCTTACCCAAGCCATGCTTACTGTTATTGCAGCAGCACAACCTCAACCAGACCCACTACCACAACCAGACCCATTACCTGAACCATGACCATCACCCCAGCATATGGAAATTGACCAAGATCCCTTCAACGCTGACACGTTAAATGTTGGCGTTGACACTCCAAATCCAAACGATGACACACTTTTACAACAAACCCAAACACCCCTTAACCTTCAAACTGAAACCCAATCCACATCATCTTCTTCACCCCCAGACTTTAGGATGGAAAAAAGCCAAAGGACTACTGGAGTCTTCTCCTCTAGTGGTCCTAGCTATGTTGCAGCGAGAACCACCACCACAAGTGTGGTTGGTGACATGGGTGGGGCTAGGACTATTGGTGCTAGCTTAGATGTAGACCAAGCCAGTCCTAACATCATTCAGACCCCATCCATGCCCCATAACTCTACTTTGGGAGGTCAAATTCCCATTCTAGAGGAGGGCAGATTGGAACCCTATACATTGTTGGAATTGACGGTTGTCTGCATTCGCTTGCAAAAGCAAAATGCAGACCTTGTACATACTGTCTTTACACAAGGCCTTGAACTCAAGCAATTGAGGGAGAGGATTGTTATTTTAGAAGAAGCTAACCCTAGGCATGGAGTGGAGGATTCTTCCAAAGGTGAGGATGAGCAGATACATGTGAGTGACAAAGGCTCACATGAAGGAGAATCTTTGGGTATAGTTGAAGCTCTAACAGATTTAAAGAGGCAACCAGGTTTTGATGTTTCATTGGTTACCCCTACAAATTTGAATTTATCTTTTACTGAGATGATGGAGCAGTTCACAAAGCCAAGCGCTGACAAGAGTAAGTTGAGCGTTGACAAGCAGGTTTTTGATGCTGACAAGCTAAGCGCTGTGATAGGTGTGTAAACACCCATCCTTTTTACCACTTAATTACAATAATAACCAAGCCAAAACGTGTATTTTATGTCATTTATGTCGGAGTTATGCGTGGTTTGTGTTTTTGTTGTGATTTAGGACGAAAAGGTGAAAAGTGGAGAAAACACGGGCATTCACAGGCTTTTATTGAAGAAAAAGACGAAAAACGAAGACGAAGTCAAGAGTGCAAAAAGAACGGAAGTCCAAGACCAATTCTGAAGATTTATCGAAGAAAAAGTAAAAAGACGGAAGTTTACTAAAAGCCGAAGAACTCAAGTCTTATTTATTGAAGAATTAAAAGACGAGTCCAAAGAAATCCCGAGCCAAAAGTCATTAAAGTCCAAGATTTAAGAAGATTAAAAGACTTAAGGACTAATGGTGCAATTAACAAAAGATTAAGAAGAGAAGGACTTAAGTGTGCAATTAAGGAAAAATGAAGGAGGGGAGGAAGCTTCCTAAGCACTCCTTAACCTCCCCTATATATAGATTAGGATCATTTCATTTTTACTCTTGTTGGATAGTTTGACACACTATTTCTTCCATTTTTAATTACTTGCACATTTACGTTATTGCACTTTAATTACCTTGTCATGCACTTTAATTTCCAAGTAAGTTACTTTTATTTTTATTGAATCCTTACTTTTATTTGTTTATCTCTCATTCTACCTTTCTTTCTTTGCTTGATCTTCATGTTTATGTGTTTATTATCATGCTTATTTGATTAAAGGTTATGTTTTTATGCTTTTGATTGTTTTGGATTATTGATTTTTATAGCTTATGTGTGTTTATCTTTAAGTTTCTAAGGTTTTTATAAAAGTTATTTTTATATAAAGTTTGTTTTCGTATACCTTTTTCATTTTGTGTTTTCAAAAGTCTTTAAATTTTAGCTTATTAGCTTTTTCTTATACGGTTTTCATTAAGTTTTTTGTTGTGTGCTTATTTGATTAATAGCTTATTTGTCTTGCTTATTTTACCTTATTTCTACTGTATTCCGATCTACTTAATCGGAAAAGGGTTTGATATTCCGACCAGCGCTCTTGTTGCTCGGTCGGAAAAGGGTTTAGGATTCCTACTAGGATTCCGATTGAGCATTCCGACCAAGGGGATTCCTACCATATTCTGATCTAGGGTGTTAATTGGTATTCCGATCAGGGGTGCCTAGTGGTATTCCGATCAGGTCAGGTGGTGACAGCATTCCGACCAGGAGTTCACTCCTCATTCCGATTTGTTATTCCGACGAGATTATATTCCGACCAAGGGGATTCTCACCACATTCCGATCGTACCAAGGTAAGGGTTATTCCGACGAGGCCACATTCCGATCATAAAGGTAAGGTACATTCCGATTGGGATTCTGATCGGAATGTATTCCGACGGTAGGTTTGTTTCATATTTTGTCTTGTTTAATTTTTAAGTTTACGTTTTAATACTCTGTCAAATTTTAATTTTCGTCAAGTTTTAATTACCCGTCATTTAATTAATTACTCTTTAAGTTTTAAATTCCCGTCATTTATTTTAAATTAGAGTTAGATTTAAATTACCTGCCATTTACTTTAATTGTTTTGCACTTTTATTATACTACAATGACACAACTTTTGTTTCACCAAAGAACGACCGAGTCGCATAGTTAAACCAAATCAATTCGATTAGACTACTTAGAACGATAATTTTCTTACAAGGAAAAAACCTTGTATTACGCTGATAGGAGTAAGTTAGGCGTTGACACACAGGTTTTGGACGTTGATAGACCTGCAGGTATGGTTGATGTATCCCAGTCATCAACTATCTTCAAGGATGTGTCTACACAGGTACCATCATCATCTTTACCAACCATTGATATATTAGATAAGGGTAAAGGAGGGATCATGGTAGAAACAATAGTTTCCAAGGATGCAGCCCAAGTAAAGTTTGATTCCATGTTGGCTGCATAACTTGATAAAGAGGAGAGAATGGAGGAAATTGCTATTGAGAGTAAGGAAGGAAGTGATGATGAGAGCACAGATTCAAGTGTAATTATTATTGAAGAACCAGAGAAACTTGAATATGATGATGAGTTGGCAAAGGAAAAGATTGCAGAGTTGAAAAACCAGGTGGATTATGAGATGCCTGAAAGTTGCTTAGATGTACTTTGCATGGGAAAATAAGGTAATGGAGAATCCAGACATGGCTTTATCAGACCAAATTTAGGGTTTCGAGATTCTACTAAGAGTTCAAAGGGATTGCAAAGTGATTATGAAGTATAAAGCTAACAAAGTTCTTTCACCGACTAAGAAGGATAGAAGGGAGCTCTACAACATGTTGCTCAGATGTTATCAAACAGGTTGGACTTTTCAGAAATTGTAGGGATTGTCTTTTGATGAGTTGGAGTATAAGGCTTATCCTATATGGGCAAGTGTTCAAGAGCAGAACACTATCAGGCTTCTTTCAGATGAAAGAAAGGAAGAACTTGTAGAAGAGATGCAGATCCAACAAGCTTTGGTTACATCAAGACCATTGAAGAAGGGAGTTCCACTTGAGTTCCTAGAAAACATGGATAGATTGAATCCTAGTGAAGCTGTTATTAGAAAGAGTATCAACCTCTCACCCTTGGAAGCTTCACATATGGTAGAGGTGTTACCTCATGATTCCAGAAACCCTATAGTTCACTATGAGGAAGATGCAAGTGGGTTTTGGATGATTGGCAGATATAGGAAAGAGGTACATACTTTCACTACTCTTATGTCTTTGTTTGCAAGCCTGCATAGGGAAGACTTGGCAGACCTTTGGAGGTTGATGCAGGCCAAGTATGAGACTGAAGCACCTACTTAAGTCAATGGAATAAAGATTTGGTCAACATTTAAGAGAATGTGTGCACCAGATGAAGAAGATCCAGTTTGGAAGGATCTTGATGATATCAGTGGACTTCAATGGTGTCAACATTCAGCAACTGGTGTGTATCACTTGAGTACTACAAAGTTTTTTGAGTATCTTCTTGTGGATGCTGAATATCTTATGTCCAAATAAGTTTTGAAGAAAATGGTGTCAACACAGTTGGAGATGGATTATACAAGTGAAGTTGGCAAAGATTTGATTAGGTTTATTGATTTCCAACTTAATAAGATTTGTAAGAATCCTCCTTGTACTTAGTTTTTATTCAGAAACTTGATTACTAGAGTAGATATCAAGTTTAGGGGAGGATTGTTGGGAATAAAATGAAGCCAAGACACTTAGACGCTGACAAAAGGAATTTGGACGTTGATAGGAAGATATCAAGCGCTGTCAAGACAAGCGTTGACAGGAAGAAGTCAAGCGTTGATAAGAAGAAGTCAAGCACTGATATGATATTTAGTCTACACGTTTTATGTTTCTAGTAAAGATATGTTCGACAATATATTTCTTATGTTTATCTTTACCTAAAATAGTTGATACGTAGACTCTTGTACAAGGTTCCTTAATCTATAAAAGGAGGCCTTTAGGTTTAATTCATTATTATGTTTTTCACACTTTCATTATACGCAAGTTTGATTAATCAATCAAAGTGAAAGTTTGGTTTATGATGAGATGGCATTTGTACATGATCTCATCGTTCTTTTTGGGCTTTATATGTATAAAAATGTCATAAAATACCATATATATGCTTGTCTTTGTTTACTTGTGTGTTTTAGGTATGGATATCGTGAAAAAGACAAAAGATCACAAGAAACAAGGAAAAATGGACACGAGAAACAAAGCCGTACAAAGAACCGGGCCCTAGTTTATGAATTATCCAAGATTAACCCTTGAAGACTTGAAGATATACAATATTGATCCTCAAAATATGAAGAAATGACACTTAAAACCCTTGTATATTCATAATTACAATTTTGGTCCCTTAAGTTTGTCAAAATTACAAAATGGTCCTTCAACTTTGAAGAATTGGCAAGTTTAGTCCCTCAACAAATCTAAATTGCCAATAATGGTCCCTCATGAAGTCAAAGAACCAATGAAGACCTTTGAAGATCAAGAATGTCCAAGATCAGTCCTTTAAATATTCAAACATGGCAAAAATAACCATTGAAACCTTATTTGTAAAGTTTTGTGGCGAAAGTATAAACTTTGAAAGTTTATTAACAAAGGGAATCAAGTTTTTAGGCTGAAAAACGTGTTTTACCCATTTCACCAAAACACAAGGACCATATTTGTCATTTCCCTAAGTTTAAATCACACAAACACGCCCCAAACACCACCTCCCCACCTTTTTCGGATCAAACTTACTACTATTCACCATTCATCCCACCCAGATTTACCTTCACTTAAACAAAGGGTAAATTACAACTAACTCTACCCACGCTTGATTCACACATGCAGAAACTCATCCCACACCCAAAACCCTCACTCCCACTCACCAAAGGGCCCCACCATTCAAGCCGTCCACCTATCACATCACAACTTAACCTCCAAGGCATGCCACGTGTCCAAATCAACAGCTGACACTCTTTGCTTGCTCACAAAGCTAAAAGGAATGCTCAAGATCATTTTGGACAGCTAAACAACTCAATGCACTCAAGGGCAAATTTGGGAATTCCTAGCTAGGGTTTCATGTATTTTCTTGTTCTAGAATCACCCCTTGTACTCTATAAAAGGACCCCCAACCTGTGGTGAGGCCTTTGTTCCAGTTTTACCTTTTAAACATTGTAATTCCTTTTTGAATTTTATAAAATTTGGTATTTTGAGAAAATTGTAATTCCTTTTTATGTTTTTGAAAGTTGGTGTTGTTTATGTTGGGTCAAAAAGTTGATGTGGCAGAAACTCAAAAACGAAGAAAACATCAGGCGTTGACAAGAGTAATCCAAGCGTTGACAAGAGCAAATTGGGCGTTGACAGAAGTCAACAAAAGTCAAACGCTGTCAACAAAAGTCAACGTTGAAGATTTGATGGAGAAATCTATTTAAGGAATATATTGAGTATATTATTTATGATATACACAATATATACTTTATCTAAATAGAAGATTTAGATGTTTATTTGATTTTATCTCTTGTAGATTCTGTTCCTTCCACTATAAAAGGAACCAAGGTTATTAGGTTTTTCATATAACTTTCATTCACAATGTAAACCTAAAAGCGTGTGTCGACTAGGTGTGGGATTCAATGTACACACACCTAGTGATTGTTGATTATTAATATAATTAGCAATCCAATTGTGTTTTAATTCATGTTCTTGTGCCCTAAACACCTTGTTAATGTGTTATGTTCTTATTCTGCTTTGATTGTATAATCATATGAACATGATGCATTCCTAGTTGCTTCAAAGATCCGGAAACCAAGGTTTCCACAATTGTTATCAGAGCCTCGTGGCTCGTGGTGCTAGGACCAACAAGGTGTTCGTGTATGGTGAAAAGAAGAAAAATCCGTCTAGGGTTTTTCTGGACGTTTTTGTGTGCGCAGCAGTATTCAGAAGGTCATAACTTTCGATTGAACCGTTGGATCGTCACGAAATTTTATATGTGTATTCTACATACATATATCTAAACATCCACCGGAGGGATTGTCGAGTTTTATCCCCAGGAAAAAAGTTATTAAGCGTCAAAGTCAGCAGTAAGTGAATGCAGATTTCTGTAAATAGCCATGTTCAAAACACGATCTCTCCTTCGTTAACCGTTGGATCTTCGTGATTTTTGAACTGTAGATTCTTGGCACTTGTGTCTAGAGTCTCACCAAAGGAATTTTCGATCTGAGCCCTAATGAAGAAGTTATTCAAGGTCGAAGTTTGCTGATTATGGTATAAACGTTTTTGCTCTTTTACATAAAATCATGAACTAGGGTTTCTATAAACCCTAGATCGACTTAAGGCTGAAACGTTTGAGGTTTAGAGGCTGTTATAATGCAGAATGGTGTATGGTTTGAATCTGTTTGTTCTCATAATCCTAATTAGGGTTTCGATTCATATTTGTCTCGATCTAGGGTTTGTATCATAAGCAGCAGGTTTCGATCAAGCTGTCAGATGTGTTTATTTATGCACATGATAGCAGCAGCAAAAAGGAAACGACAAGAAGATTGGTTCACATAATGAGATTGTTGAATAAAGTTCGACTAATTTGTGGAGGGTTTATTCAAGCAGGTCACGTGGGGTTTCAAGCTCTTATGGCCCATTGTTTATCTCGTGTGAGGACTAAAGTAGTATGGTACTATACATGTTGCTGGCTTGCTGCACACGTGAGGTTGGTTATAATATTATGTGACAATATTCTGTTCGTATGAATGTAAACTGTGTGTTCACACGAAGAAGCAAAAGACATGAGTAACAAGGTATTTGTGTGTTCACACGGTTACATAATTGAGATTGGATGAAACGTGTTGTCTAAACTTTTTGATTGGTCAAGAGGATCACATGTTTGGAAGTTATTCGCAATTGAGTGTTCACACGAATTAGCCAATCAAACAGAAGGTTTGAATTTAGGTGAATATATTTTGTTTCCATTTTCATTTATGGGAATAAGATATAAACATTGCTGTGGAAATTTATTGCCCTAGATGACGTCAGCAGAAAGAGGCGCTGGCAAGAGTAATGTTGACGCTGACGAGTGAAAATTTGACGCTGACAGAATAAGTCAACGCTGACAGCGTTGACAGTGTCGTCCGAGATATGGTTTTTCAAACGCTGTTAGGTATTGTCCGATATGTGACAATACACATTCCAGATATATTGGATAGAGAAGGATCTCGGATAACACAAGGATTGCTGCTGTTTGAGAAAATTGGTATGTTTTGAGCACACAAAAAGGAGGATTATACACACGAAGGTACATGGAATCTCCGTTTTAATATAGAATATCATGTTGATATTTATGGCTCGGATATTTTTAAAAGGAATTAATGATCTTAAAGCGAGTTAGCAACTATTCGTGAGAATTTGATGGATATTTTAAACTATGTAATCGGGATAGCCTTGTGAAAGAGTTATCCAATTCCATACTTTTACATATGGTATGAAGATGTTATTTCATTAAAATTCGTCATGAAGAGGTGTTGGCTTAAGGGGAAGAATTCTTATGGTAAGTTTGATGATTGAAGAAGATTTTCGCGAGTTTGTGTTCTATTATATCTTCAGATGTCAAAGCAAGTTTGAAGATAACTTGTTCGTTCTTTACATGATTGGTGACGAAGACTTGTCATAACACTTGAAGGAGTTACATTATCGTGCTCAGTGTCTCACAAAGGATGAGAATATTGACAAGGGATCGAGGTCTACTTATAATTTGCCAGGTATAAGTTCTTCATCACGTGGATAGTACAAGACATGGAACACAAGGTTGGGTTATTCTACTTCTACATCAAAAATATTATATTAATTGTTCTTCAAGATCATTACATAGAGCCTATATTTGGAGAATCTTCAAAGATTGCATACATTGTTTACTTTCCCGTTGATGTGACAAAAAGGGGAAGAAATACATGCTACACTTGAGGGGAAGCAATTTGAAGATCATGTACAACTTACAAGAGATACACATAGAGTTTTGCCACTATCAACTAGGGGAAGATTGTTGGGTCAAAAAGTTGATGTGGCAGAAACTCAAAAACGAAGAAAACATCAGGCGTTGACAAGAGTAATCCAAGCGTTGACAAGAGCAAATTGGGCGTTGACAGAAGTCAACAAAAGTCAAACGCTGTCAACAAAAGTCAACGTTGAAGATTTGATGGAGAAATCTATTTAGGGAATATATTGAGTATATTATTTATGATATACACAATATATACTTTATCTAAATAGAAGATTTAGATGTTTATTTGATTTTATCTCTTGTAGATTCTGTTCCTTCCACTATAAAAGGAACCAAGGTTATTAGGTTTTTCATATAACTTTCATTCACAATGTAAACCTAAAAGCGTGTGTCGACTAGGTGTGGGATTCAATGTACACACACCTAGTGATTGTTGATTATTAATATAATTAGCAATCCAATTGTGTTTTAATTCATGTTCTTGTGCCCTAAACACCTTGTTAATGTGTTATGTTCTTATTCCGCTTTGATTGTATAATCATATGAACATGATGCATTCCTAGTTGCTTCAAAGATCCGGAAACCAAGGTTTCCACAGTTTAAGGGTAATTCTGAGTTCCGTTTGATGTTATAAGTGTGCTTGAATCTTGTGGTTCAAGGACGTTTATGTTTGGTAAGGTTTTCAAGTTTGAAATAACCTTGAAAAGTGGTTTCTAATTTTGCTATTTTTCTTGTACTAATCCTTGACCAAAAGCTATAAGCTCTTACAAGCTTGTTGACACCAAGCTTGTGAAGGGATTGGAGCCTTTGGTTGGGCTGTTTGTTCATTGTGTTGAAGATATCAAGTCCTTGAGTTTCTACTTTGAAACATCAACCAAGGCAGTTATCCATCTCCATTGTCCAAGTACCTTGGTCTTGTTCTAGGTGTTGAACAAGGTCCATGGAGCATTGCTGATCCTCCTAGGAAGTTGTGGAGGATAGGTATAGCTTCTAGTTAAGATTCCTCTAAAAAATCACATGATATTGTCTGATTTGTGTTTTGCTAAGTGATTTGGTGATTTTGTGTTTGTGCTTTGTGTTTATTGGTTGGTATCTGTTAGTTGTCACCTAGTGTAGCTATTTGATCATTAAAATCAGTAGGTTGTTTGTAGAATTAAGAAGTTGCTTTAAAAAAGGGCTTATAAAAGGTTGTTTGGGTTTACTGGTTCATAAGGCCTTGTGGCCTTGTGCCCTTGGTTCTTAGGGTTTGGGAGGTCAAAACAAGTCATATTAAACAAGTTTTAGTCATTGTTTAAGTTTCTGAAAGTTTGGAAAAGGAATTTGAAGTTTTGTAAAAATCTGATAAAAAGTTTTTTGAAATTGGTCAAATACATCAGATCCAATAACTTCTTTGTTTGTTGGATCTAAGGTCTGAAATCAGGTTTAGGAATAGTTTAGGTGATAAGATATCTTTGCATTATCTGGTTGTTGAATTTGGTGGCTTATTGAGTGTCCTATAGCTTATCAAAGTTGGCTGAAGTGGTCATTTGCATCAGCAAAGTGACCACCTCATTTTGTGTTTGCATTTGTAATTCTAGTGTATGCCTTGTTGTTCATTGCTTGGATCTTGTTTATGTGTTGCTTGTGAGTAGATTTTGCTATTTGGTGTGCCTTGTATCTGGCTTATAAGCTAACTGGCTTATTAAGCCCTTCTTGCCAAAATTTGTCATCAATTGGTCAACTGACCTCTTGATTCACCAGGACTCCTCCTTGAGTTCTTCACAAAAATTGCTTATAACAAGCCTATATACCATCCCTGATCATTTGGTGAACTTTGGAGTACTTTGACTTTTGGTCAAATAAGCACAATTTGGCTTATTTTTTAGAACTGCTTTTTGTTGCATGCAACAACTTGGTTTTTGTAATAGAACTCATTTTTCTCAACTTAATAACAAGTCTGGAAGGTTACAAGTCTTTTGGTTAAGCCTTTGCTAGAAAACTAGCTTATTTGGCTTTTTTAGCCAGCTTATTAGTTCACACAGCTTATTCTACTTGCCTTTTTATGATTTTCTTGACTGATTATTCTTAGTTAAGCTATTTGTGAGCTTTTGCAACAAACCAGAGCTTCTAAAACGCCCTAGAACTCTAACCCGACCATTTTGTCGTTTAGTGGATTTCTATTTTGCTTATTTCTGGCTTATTGAGTGAGCTTTTTCAAAAATTTCTTTTTACAGTTCTCTTAGGCATCTCAAAAGAAGGTTGTGTGTTTAAGCAGAGCTTATGGCATTGGCTTATTGCTTAATGGGCTTATTAGCCCAATAAGAATAAGCTGTTGGCTATTTAAGCTGTGATAAGCTCAAAACCAGCTTTTGCGCCTTTAGACTTTTGCGCTTAGAATTAAATTTTGAGTCAGATAGGGCTTTTTCAGGTCATTTGGGCCTAGTTTGACTTTTTGGGCCCAAAAGCCCATTTAAGTTGACTGTTTTTGGTTTTAGCCCATTTGGGAGCCCATTAGGGGTATTTTGGTAATTTCACTTTCATTTTCAAATTATTTAGGTTAAAATAAACTACTTTGCAAGTTTTTAGAAATTTTTATAATTTTTGGATTATTAATATTATTTTATTATTATTTTTCAAATTTCACATTTTTGCACTTTTTATATTTTTCTTAGGTTAAAAACATTAAATTAGGATTTTTGCAACTCTTAGATTAATTTTATCATCATTAGATTAATTTTTATAATTATTTTAAGTTTAAGTAGTTTTTAAATCATTTTAAATAGTTTTTATTAGTTTAAATTTTTATAAAAATAGTTTTTAATCTTTTTAGGTCATTTTAGAGGTTTACCAAGTGTAAAATCTTTTTTTGGGCTTTTTTGATAACTAATTTGATTTTTAGGGCTTTAATTAGCATTTAAAAATTAATATTTAGTTAATTAAAAGGTTTGAAAAAGTTTTGATCATTGGTAAACTCTTAGTTTATTCATTTTGATTTTTGGTAATTTTTTGGGAATTTTTAGAATTAATTTTTATTTTAGCTCTTTTTACGGTTTTACGTTTAGTCGTCATAGTAATTAATTTCACGTCTTCGTCATTCTATTTTCTCATCCCTTCTTTCAAATATTAATCTCAATTCTTGTTACATCTTAGTCACACACATATACCTCCTTGGGAAACGAACTTTATTTGGGTCATTAGTACACGGTTTTCCTAAACCGTCGTATTTAATACTTTCCCTATTTACCTCCTTTTCCTAAAGGTGTGGTAAAACACTACAATCAATTTTTGGCGCCGCTGCCGGGGAGGGGTGTCGTGATTAATTTGTCTTGTTGTTTTTAATATTAACCATAAATAGTATTTATATTAGTAGAACTCTACTAATACGTATTATCGGTTTTTTCGTTTTTCTTGTGAAATTATTATTACTATATTGTATTAAGTATCACAACAAAATCAAAATATCTCCAAAAGTGTGAAAACACAACCTTAATTGGGATTTGATCTCCTAATTATTGTATTCGAATCTCAAACAAAAGAAAAAGGCAAAAATAGATAAATACTTTCGTGAAGCTCGATTTTGAAGAATACAAACTATAAGGTGGGTATAAGGCGGGTATTATAAAATATACCCTAAGGAAAAAGGCTCTTAAGTGCTTCGCGCCGCCTCGTTTCCCCGCTTGCTTGTGAGTATTTTGAGATTGAAGGCTAATCGAGGGTTTTGCCGCCCAAAGTATTATTACATATCATATATATTTGCTTGGTTTTCTTTGTGATTAAGCCCTCTTGAACAATTTGGTTTTCACCAAAGTTCTAAAGTCATTCGAAGACGTTCACTCCACGTGATCGTTTTCATTCTTTTGAGGCTTCTTTAATCAAGAGTTTGATTCAAGGAGAGATTTGGTAGATTGTTGTCTACGAAGATACACAAAATTAAAAAAAAAATTAAAAACAATCAAAAACACAAAAAAATTGAAAATTTACAAAACACCCAAAAAGAATCTTCTTTGCTCACCTCCCATTCTACGTGAAGTTTATGCTAACTCGTAGTCAAGCAAAACGAGCTCGTAAACGTCGTCAAAATCGAGGAAATCAAGAGACGTTGATTGAAGGACAAACTCCGATTGTTGAACCTATTGTAGAACAAGAAGTCGTCATGGCTAATCATACTATGATGGAGTTGCTTCAAGCACCCACCGAGGGTTTTGGAGAAGCCATTGTGATTCCCGCCATCCTTGCGGAGAATTTCGAGATTAAGACGGGTTTAATGTCGATGTTGCAAGCTAATAAGTTTAGAGGTCATGATAAAGACAACCCGCATTATCACATAAGGAATTTTAATCGTCTCACCGCAACTAGCAAGTTTAAGGATGTTCCACATGACGCCATTAAGATGATGTTGTTTCCATACTCGTTAGATGGACCCGCTAAAATTTGGCTTGAGAAAGAACCGCCAAATTCGATTTCGACATGGGGTGATCTCGTTTCTAAGTTTGTGAACAAATTTTTTCCACCATCTAAAACAACACATTTGAAAAATGAGATTTCAAGGTTTGTGCAACGTAATAATGAGAGTTTTTCAATGGCATGGGAACGATTTAAGGAAATGTTACATGAATGTCCACACCATGATTTTTCGGAATTACATCAAGTTGATACTTTTTATAATGGGCTTAATGATCATGAACGAGATTATTTGAATGTCGCCGCGGGTGGTAATTTTTTGTGCAAAACGACCGATGAAGCTTTAAAGATTATCGAGAATAGATCTAAGGTTTACAACCCTCGTAACACATCGAGTGTTGCCAATATGGGTTCTTCATCATCGTCATCAGCCTTACATGATGAAGCTAATGAGGAAAATCGGTTTTTCGATAGGTTTTCAAATCTTATGACTCATTGGAAAGCACAAGATGCTTTGAATTCCGCATCGGTTAAAGCGGTTGAAAAGAGTTGTTTGTCTTATGGTGGAGCTCATGATCTTTCCGAGTGCATTACCGCCGGTGGTAACACTTCGAGTGCTTACGTAGCAACGGGAACTTATAACCAAAACGGCCAAGGTTCCCGCCCAAATCAAGCTCCACCAAATCAAAATGCTAATAACTATTGAAACAACAACCAAAATTTTGGTTATCAAGGCAATTCACGTAACTACAAAAAGGGAATTATCAAAGTGGGAATGGACAAGTACAAATCAAAACCAAAACCGTGATTTTCAAAACACTACACAAGGTTTTCAAAATGCCCACACTAAAAATCTTCAAGGAGAATTTTTGGATTATGCTAAAGCAAATGATGCTAAATTTGATAACATGCAACGTGAGATGATTAGCTTAAGATCCGAGTTGAAAAATGAGCTTAAAAACGAACTTGCTAATGAACTTAAGACTCATGCTAATAAAATGGAAGGAAATGTTCAACGTCTTCAACAAAATCTGTTGGGCCAATGAAAGTTTTAACTATGGCCCTGTCTAGATTTGTTTAAATTAGACTAAGTGTTGAAAGGTCGCTGAGAGGACCAGCGACAGAGACTAGACCAGTGGAAGGCAAAGCCTCAGCTGGCACACCAGGATCATTCAAGTCAAAGACAACGTCAGAGAAGTCGAAGACAATCTGAAGTCAGACTCACCAGCGATTATGGATAGCTGGGATGTCAAAGGAATGCACTGGTGTTCAAGGATCTCTGAGTTGACAACACTCAGAGATCACTTAAGAACCCTAGAGACTTGGATCAAGCAAAGCTTATCCAACCCCTTATAGTTTAGGCGGGAGAATCTTACAAGTGTTTTGAGCGGGACAAAACAAGAGATTCAAAGTCAATGCCTAGTACGACCTAGTGGGACAAAGGTGAACAGTTGGCAGAACTGTTTACCTAAAGTAGTTAAAGGCATGTCTCGATTTGGACATGCATTTAATACGTTGTATGCTTCCATTCAGAAGATGACACGTATCAACTACCCCCCACTAAGGATACAACCTCGTACCACTATAAATAGGGGATGAGAAAGAAGTTAAGATTCAACCCTTGTGCTTGGAATCTTTATCTAAGTTCTTTCTCCCACTTGAACCACTGAGGCCTCAGCTGTCCATCAGCGACTCGTTGGTTCACTTGTAAACTTGAGTCTCGAATCAAGTTTACTTGTTCTAGGGTTCATTTCTTGTTGTTATTCAACAGGTGTATTCATAACACTTTGTAATACTTTGTTGATAATAGTTAATAAAGGATTACTCGTTTGAAAAGTATATCTATTGTGTGTTATTGTTTTCGTGTCTTAGTTTCAACAATTGTTGTATTTTGGGACTTTCAATTGGTATCAGAGCGGTTTGATTTATAAAACTTTTCTAAAAACCGTTCTTGTTTTTAAAATCAAGATCCAAATATGACTGAAACTATGCCACCCATCCCACCACCATTTGGTCAATCAAACCAAGCAAATACTTCCACAAACGCGCCAGCCACCACATCCACTACCATGCCTACACCTGTTGTAAGCACTGGTGTGAATGAGGATGATCTTCCACAGCTTCTTGATAATCGTGGAGGGTCACATGTGTCTAATGTGCCAGCGTTTGATGAAGAAGATTTCTCAAGTTGGAAAAGTGAATTTCTTATATACTTAGATGGCTTAGAACCCTTCTTGTTTGAAATCTTAGAAAATGGTCCTTACGTACCACTGGCTATTACCTCTACACCAGAAAGACCCATTAAGAAACCTGTTAAGCAATGGTCTCCAGCTGATAGACGTTTGGCCAACCAGGACAAGAGACTTAAGAGTATCATAGTCTCTTGCCTACCCAAGAACATCATGAAGTCCATTATCAAATGCAATACCGCACAAGAAATGTGGACTGAATTGGTTCTAGGGTATGAAGGACCAGAAGAGACCAAAGAGACCAAAATCCAAGCATTAAGACTTAAGCTTAACGCCTTTAAAGCCCTAGAAACTGAGACTGTTTCTCAAACTTACACTAGACTTAAGATCTTGCTGAATGATTTAGGTAACAATGGTGTTGTTCTACCCAAGGCTGAGGTTAATGCCACATTTGTCAATAGTCTGCCTAGGAAATGGCTTAGTCTTAACCAAACCCTGAGAGCAAATAATGCCATAAAAAATGATACTCTTGCTCAACTTTTTGGCAGATACAATTATGAAGAAGGACTGATTGACTCTATTTACAAATCAGAGACTGATAGGTTTACTTCTCCTATATCTGGGTCAAAAGCTCTTGTTGCTAACCACTCCTTTCAGGATAGTGACTCTGACGTGGAAGAAGACACAAGAAGCAGTCAAGAATTCCTTGATGAATTGCATGCTGAATTCCATGACAGAGCCCTTTTAGCTGACCAGAAGAGATACTACAAAAGATCTGGGAGAGTTGGTGCTGCCAAGATTGACAAATCCAAAGTGTTATGTTACACTTGTGGAAAGGCTGGTCATTTCCAAAAGGACTGCTGGTCAAACAAGACATCTTCTCCCAGCTTTCCATCATCCAGCAAAACCAACAGCAAAAAGAAGTTCTCTTCCTCACCTTTCAAGCAATCCTCTCTCAATGACTCTGAGGGTAAAAAGGACTACAAGGTAAAATACAAGGCCTTGAAAGCTGAGCTGATTAAACTCAACCAGAAAGCTGATGATGCAGCCAAGAAGAAAGATAACAAAAAGACTGAAAAAGGTCTGATAGCTGCTTCTTTTGACTGGGATGATGAACCCCTCACCTCTGAGGATGAAGGAACCACTACCGTCAGAGCCTTCATGGCTGTTGCTGATGAAGAACCAGCAGTCGGTAAAAGTGAGGCAAGATCAGGCCAATGGGTGGACATCACCATGAAAAAGGTACAAAGATTACTTTCTATGCCTGAAGGTCCTGACAGAGACCATGTCAGTGACTATACTTTTGTTGACCTCCATTTTGTTGAAGAACAAAGAAAAAATCTGTTAAATAAGTTTCTAAATCTTAAAACAGAACTGAATCTTTGTCAATCTGAACTAGCTAATCTTAAACCTTTTGTGAACATGGCTAATCAACTTCAAAATGAGGTCAGCAAGTTGTCCATTGAAAATGAATCTTTGACTGATGAAAACGATGATTTGAGAAAAACCATTAAAAAATGGAACCTTGGCCAGTCCACTGTGGAAGAAATAGTTGCTGAAACCATTTCAGGTAATGTGGTTCAAGCCATAGGGGGTAAGGGTAGGTTCAAAAACCACATTCCTGTGCCCAGTGTTAAATTTGTCCCATCAGAAGTCACTTCTCCTCACTCCACCTCTGTGGTTGAGAAGGACTCTGACAAAGAATCTGACGCATCAGCTACTCCCAAGCTTACTGGTGCTAACCCATCAGATTCCTTGCTTGGCCCAAAACCAGTTCTCAAAACCTCTGGGAACCCCACTTCCAAAGTTGCTGATAAAGCACACAAGAAGGTTTATGTGGCCAAAAACACTGACATACCCACTTCTTCCCCCGAAGAGTTATCTCCCACCAAGAAACTTCTCCTCACCCTGATGGAAGAGGTAAAAGGGTTGAAAGAAAAAATCAACCCCAAGGATAACAGTCCTTCTGTTAACTCCCTTGGTGAAAGCTCCAGCAGCTCAAAGGGGAGAACGCTATTCAGGCCTTGCAAACACTGTGGGTTCAAAAATCATTCCTCAGATGATTGTTCCAAGAGACCCAAGTGTATCACATGTGAGTCCACTGAACACTCTTCTAGAGAGCATGAGGAGATCATCGCTGTTCAGAGAACTCGAACACAGCTTAGATCTAAGACCCCTCACAGGCCCTCTAGAAGACCTGAGCAACCAAAATCCAGAGAAAGTTCTCAGGGATACATGCCTAATCCTCCCTGCAAATATTGTGGCTTCTATGACCACCACTCTGATGAGTGTGAACATTACCCTGGTTGTGACATCTGTGGCAGCATGCGACATGAAACCAGGGATTGCAACCAAAGAGGGGGAGAAAGGCCCAGAAGACCCAATGTCGCCAGTCAGCGACAGCATGGACCCACTGGAAAGTGGGTTCATCATAGAAACTAATCTGGTTTGTTATATCTATGCAGGCATACCTAAAGAAATCTGTTTGGTATTTGGATAGCGGGTGCTCCAGACATATGACAGGAATTAAACAATATCTGCATAGATATAAGAAGGAGCCTGGTCCAAAAGTAGTCTTTGGGGATGACTCCTTAGGGGCCACTGAAGGATATGGCTCAGTGGATTGCAATGGATTAACCTTCACAAGGGTCGCTTATGTAAATGGTTTGAAGCACAAACTAATCAGCATTAGTCAACTCTGCGATGCTGGGTTCAAGGTTCTGTTCTCTAAGACCCAAGGAACTATCTTCAATCAGAACGATGATGTCGTTCTAATTGCACCCAGAAGAAGGGTTGTTTATGTCATTGACATGACATCATCCCCTGAAGGAGAGAACACCTGTCTCTTTGCCAAAGCATCTGATAGCGAAAACTGGCTCTGGCATAAGAGACTCTCCCATCTCAACTTCAAAAACATCAACAAACTGGCAAAGAATGACTTGGTAGCTGGACTTCCCTCTCTGACCTTCAGCAAGGACAGACCCTGCTCAGCCTGCGAGAAAGGGAAGCATCACAGGGCTTCATTCAAAACAAAACAATCATTCTCCATTAACAAGTGCCTTCATCTTCTTCACATGGACTTGTTTGGACCAGTTAAACCTCAATCCCTCAATCACAACAAATATACCTTGGTCATTGTAGATGAATTCTCCAGATACACATGGGTATTCTTTCTTAAGAGAAAGAGTGATGCTGCTGAAAGAATCATGTCCTTCAACAGAGAAATAGAAAACCTCAATGACTGCAGGGTAAAGGCTATCAGAAGCGACAATGGCACAGAATTCAAAAACCATGCCATGGAAGCCTTTTGTGATGAAAAGGGTATATCACAGAACTTCTCAAACCCAGGAACCCCTGAACAAAACGGTGTCGCTGAAAGAAGAAACAGAACACTCATTGAAGCTGCCAGAACGATGCTCAGCGAATCTAGACTTCCTAAACAATTCTGGGGTGAGGCTGTGTACACAGCATGTTACACACAAAACAGATCCATTATTGTGAAGAGACATGGCAAGAACGCTTATGAAGTGTATAGGAAGAGAGCCACTGATGTAAGCTACTTCCATGTCTTTGGTTGCCCTGTTTTCATTCACAATTACAAAGATCACCTGGGTAAATTTGATGAAAAATCAGATGATGGATTCTTCCTTGGATACTCTCCCACCTCCAGATCTTTCAGAGTATTCAATATTCGCAGGCAAGAACTAGAAGAGTCCATTCATGTCACCTTTAATGAAGCTGACGCTGTCATAACACACACCAACTCAGAGGATTGTGACATTGACTTCAACGAAGTTAAATCTTATCCCAAAGATGATTTCTCAAATCCCAAGGAATCATCTCAAAGTCGTCACAAGGATCTCCCATATGTTCAAGCTTTTGATCCTCACTCCATCTCTGACATCACTCCAGAGACTGTTGGTGTTGAATCTCTTACTCAAATCTCTGAAGAAAATGCTGATCCTGTCACTTTGGATATTCAATCAGATGAAGAGATCATGGACGAAGAGATTACATGTGATGAACCTCCATCACTCCCTGAACTTGAAGTGACTCCTGATCCCACAGAGACTCCTGCTCCACAATCCAAATGGAGTAGGAACCAAGATATTCTTCTAGTTAATATTCTTGGAGAACCCTCTGAGGGAGTCACCACCAGAGGAAAATTAAAAACTCTGGAAACCGCCTCTGCAAATGAATGCCTGTTTGCAAATTTTCTCTCTGAGGATGAACCTAAGAACGTGGCTGCTGCTCTGCTTGATGAAGGCTGGGTTGTTGCCATGCAAGATGAACTCAATCAGATCAAGAGAAACAAGGTGTGGACTCTGGTTAAAGCTCCATCTGGTAAGCAAGTGGTTGGAACAAAATGGGTCTACAGAAATAAAAGGGATGAAGCTGGTATGATTGTAAAAAACAAGGCTAGGCTCGTGGTGCTGGGATATAACCAATCTGAAGGAATTGATTATGATGAAACCTTCGCACCAGTGGCCAGATTGGAAGCCATCAGAATCTTCCTAGCCTTTGCAGCTTATATGGGTTTCATGGTTTATCAGATGGATGTGAAGAGTGCCTTTCTCAATGGGAAACTTGCAGAGGAAGTATATGTCAGTCAACCCCCAGGGTTTGAAAACAGTGACTACCTAAATCATGTCTGCAGACTTCACAAAGCACTCTATGGGCTGAAACAAGCGCCAGAGCCTGGTATGAAACTCTCTCAAAATTCCTTCTTGAAAATAAATTTGTCAGAGGTACCATTGACCAAACCTTGTTCACCTATAGGTCCAAGGGTGACGTCATATTAGTACAGATTTATGTGGATGACATAATTTTTGGTTCAACCAATGTTAACTTGAGCAAACAATTTGCCAAACTTATGACCAAAAAATATGAAATGAGCATGATGGGGGAACTAACCTTTTTCTTGGGTTTTCAAATCAAACAAAATTCAAAAGGAATTTCTATTTGTCAAGAAAAGTACGTTAGAGATTTGCTCAAGAAGTATGATCTGTCTGATTGTGCATCAGTGAAATGCCCCATGCTTCCTCCCAACAACTTGGGAGCTGATGACTCAGGGGTCTCTGTTAACGAGACCTTATATAGAGGCATGATTGGGTCACTGATGTATCTCACAGCAAGCAGACCAGACATACAATTCTCCACTTGTCTCTGTGCTAGGTACCAAGCTAACCCCAAGGAATCCCACCTTGTAGCTGTCAAAAGAATTTTCAGGTACTTGAAAGGATCTCCCTCATTGGGTCTCTGGTACCCAAATGGTTCAGGCTTCGACCTCAAAGCTTACTCCGACTCAGATTACGCTGGGTGCTGCCTTGACAGAAAGAGCACCTCTGGTAGCTGTCAAATCCTTGGAGGAAAGTTGGTATGCTGGAGTGCTAAGAAGCAAAACTCTGTGGCTATGTCATCAGCTGAGGCTGAATATGTTGCGGCCGCTGGTTGCTGTGCACAAGTTCTCTGGATGAAAAGTCAGCTGGCTGACTATGGAATTAACTATGAGCAGGTTCCTATATTCTGTGACAACACCAGTGCCATAGCCATCTCCAATAATCCGGTACTTCATTCCAGAACCAAGCATATTGACATCAGGTATCACTTTATCAGAGACCATATTCTAAAAGGTGATATTGAGCTACATTTCATACCCACTGAGTACCAGCTCGCTGACATTTTCACTAAGCCGCTGTCTGAGCCAAGTTTTACTAGGCTTGTCGCTGAGCTGGGAATGCTCAATATTGGCAAATAAATCTGATGATGACCGCTGTCTCTGGGCATTTAAGGGAATTGAATGTAACGAGGTAGTTACATTTCAATGGGAATGTTTTTAATCAGATATTAAATTCAAATGATTGTCTCTTTATGCCACCAACTTTCCCGCTTTCCAAGGGGACAAGTATACCATGAAAGGTCAAGGGGACCCACGAGTTTCTGAAAAAGGTTAATCTTTGCATTTAATGCTCTTATTGGAAAACGGCTAAACCTTTCAAAACCCTTGACCCAAAATCATTTTTTTTGTCACTTTGAAAATCTTCTCTCACACATTCCTTTTCATCTTCTCCATTCTCTCACCACCTTCAAACTCACAACAATGGCGTCTTCTTCACCAAACCAAACCTTCGTTGTACAAGCCGCCACAAACGTTGATTTCGAGATCTCAGATGGCAAGATTGCTTTAAACAACTGTGTAGCTCTTCTCGAACACAACAACCCACTCTACCATACGTTGTTCCAATTCCTCAAGAACTCCACCATTGGCGAAGCTATCACCAAGGAACCCTCCACTTGTTACTATCAATACCTTCGAGAGTTCTGGTACAGCGCTGAAGTCGATCCATCCTCTTCCCAAATCACCTTCAACCTTTCCACCCATCCTCAACCTCTCACCTTTGATTTCACAACCTTTGCCACAGCCATTGGACTCCCTTACAACAACAATATATCAGCTTTACCCACCAGTGCCACAGTGAGAAAAGCTCTGGCCACCCTTCAGCCTCATGATGATCAGGAAAATCCTTTCACTGCTGCTGGCTTCCAAAGCAAATCCCTCATTAAGGTCAATTACTTCTCTCCCACATGGAGAACGCTGATGCTGTATATTGTCAAATGTCTGGGAGGGAACACTGGCTCTCACGACCAACTGAATGGCTCCCAACTGGCCATTGCCTACAGCTTAATCTGGGGTTTGGACATAGGGATCGCTCACATTCTTTACACCGATCTCATTGCTAAGTTGGAAAACAAAGGGAAGAAGAACCGTGGGGCCACCATCTGCTACACCAGATATCTCTCTCTTGTCTTAGAAAATATTCTTGGTGACTTATACACTGATGACACTCTACACTCCTTTCCCTCTCATCATATCACCGCTGCATCACTGAAAGCTCCAACTGAAGATGAAGTGCCTCTTACCAGGCATATGATGAAAATCGCTGGGTTACTTGCTGAGGATGACGAGCCCTTGATCCCTCAACCTGAGGTGAATGCTGAAAGTATGGCTGATAAGTCTCTGTCCAAGACCTCTGTGCAATCTACTTCTCAGCCCAAGGTGCTTAAGGAAAAGAAGAAGAAGAGGAAAGACATCCCCCTTTCCTCTGAAACCCCTTCTGTTAATCCTTCCAAGAAGACAAAGACAAAGAAGAACCCATCCCCTTCTCTGGTGGATGTGGTAGTAGAGCCCATTGCTGACAAACAACCAGAGTCTAGTGTCTCCATGTCAGCGAAGACGACTAAGATCCCTCTCCACGCTGATATCACTCAGGTATTAGTCTGACCTTTATTTTTCCTCTCAGAGGTCCACATACATTCACTCTCATTATCTGTAGGAGAGAGTGATGTATTTTAGAGTTTGCCTCAACTCTTAGCGTGTCTGTGTCAGCACCTAGACCTTTAGGACTCTCTGTACACTCTGTCTTCACTAGGAAATGATTCACTTGTGCTTCTAACGCACCCCGATGATCCTTCAACCTCTGGACTGTGCTCTTGGCAAACAACAACCTGAGCACATATAAGTCCCGACCCAGAGTCTCTGCACTTCTCACTGACTCTGGGTCCCCATCATTAATAAAAGAGTCCCAAAGAATTTATTCTTTTGGAAAGGCTGAATCATCACCCTCAGTCTTTCTAGGGGCAGCGATAAAAGGCGACCATCACCCTCATATTAATTCACAATCAAAAGAGTCCCAGGGAGTAATCCCTCAGGGGGAGCTGGATAATCACACCCAGCTATCCCAGGGGCAGAGAAAGGCGACCATTCCCATATCATTTTCACAATAAAAGAGTCCCAAGGAGTAATCCTTACGGGGGAGCTGGATAATCACACCCAGCTATCCTAGGGGCAGCGAATGGCGATCCTTCAACACTTTTACTTCACATTAAAAGAGTCCCAAGGAGCAATCCTTCAGGGGGAGCTGGATAATCACACCCAGCTATCCTAGGGGCAGCGAATGGCGATCCTTAACATACCTATTTCACAATTAAAAGAGTCCCAAGGAGAAATCCTTAGGGGGGGCTGGATAATCACACCCAGCTTTCCTAGGGGCAGCGACTGGCGATCTTTAACTGCATTATTTTTCACAACTGGTTACTAATAACTCTTATCACAGGCTCACAATATTCATCAGGAACAACTTAACAATGATGATTACTTGATTGCTGATGACAATTCTGCTGAAGTTGCCACAATTGATCTTGACGCCCTCTCAGACTTCGAATCTCTGCCTGATGATGAAGTTCTTATTATAGAGGAAGGCCCCTTCACCTCTGACTTTGAGGAAATGAGCACTGATGACTACAACCTGTCCTCCATTGAGCTGACACCGGTCTCTGTCCCCTCCCTTCCTAATGTTCAAGAACTAGCTGCCAAAAGGCTATGGGAACAGAGACTTAGCTCCCCTGCACCTGTTCCATTTCCCACCTTGCCAAGTGTCATGGAGCTGGGGGCTAAGCAACACCTGGAATACCTCCTCTCACGCAAGTCAGCACAAGTCCCACGAATGAAAGATGTACAGGAACTGGCTGCTGAGGCTTTATGGGAAAAGAGAGGGGATATCAGCATCACGAAACCCAAAGTCACAAACGAAGCTCTTCTCTCTGAAATCCAGACCCTGACTCATGCTGCTGAGGAGCTTACTACAAACTTAGAAACATCATTAACTTCATCAGTGGAGTCTTCCATGACCGCAATGCTTCCGCAACTGCTGAACAACGCTCTGAAGGCACAACTACCTGACCTACTCAGCCAGAGTCTTCAGACGTACATACCATCTGTTCTAACCTCAGCGGTAAAGGCAAATGTTGCAGCCATAGCTCAGGCTGCTGAACCCTCAAGACTTCTTCTTCAAGAACTTCTCCAAGGTGAACTCAAGGAAATTTGCATATTTGTTCACCAGGAGTTCCTTCGTTTCAATAAGGCAGGTTCAGGCAGTGCACCTGCTGGGGCTATGCCTGAGGGGGAGAAGTCTGCCTCCTCTTCTGAAGAAGAAGCTGATGATGCTGTATCTACGGGGGAGCAGTAGAAGAAAAAGCCTACACCTGAAATACCAACACCCACTCCACTGAGATCCTTCAAGCCTGCTGCTGATTCTGCGAAAGATAAAGGTAAAGGGATTGTAGTTGAACAACCTGAAATTACCCTACACTCCCTTCAAGCTGAAGGTGGATCCAAACCCTCCAAAAACTCTGACCTCAACAAATTCAAAAGCGCTGATGAACCACCACTCACCCCAGAGCAAGCCAAAGCCCAAATCCTTAAACATCAAAGATTAGCAAATATCAGGGCTGCTGAACTAAGGAGCAAAGAAGCTCTGGACAAGCTCTCTCCCTCTGCTAAGAAAGCTCAACTGGCTAAACTCAAGGAACTGGAGGTTAAGAGGAACAACCTCTTAACAGAATATCAAAGACTGGTCAACCAGAGATCTGAACCCGGTCGTATCACCAAGTACACATGCTTCACCAACAAAGACAAAAAGGTGGTAATGACTATTTATAGGGAGAATGACATGCAGAATTATAAAGTCTCCAGCGACTTCAAACTCAGAGATCTGAGCCTCTCTGAGTGGTTGGAAATACTATCTGTTGCCCAAAAGAAGACTGGGCCTGGTCCTGCTCAAATGATGAAAAACATTCAAGCAAAACTCAATTGGGTAAGAGATACTGCAAAGAAGCTGAAGGTACCCCTACCTCCACAGCTTTCCTCTCAATCATCTTCTCAGGTGCAAAGAAAAAGGAAAACACCAATGGGGCCTCTGACTGAAAGGTTGGTCACTGAAGATGTAGTGGTCGATGGGATGCTCAGAAACTTGGTCCTTCCCAAGGAAATCACCAAACCCATAGAAGGCCAAGTTTACACTGAGCCAGAGGTAGGTATGGTATTTATGAATGGTAACTGTGATTATGCTTTTCAGCGTTTGAATGAGCTACCTCTGGCATCAACCATTCAGCTAATCAGACTCAAGCAGGGCATCCTAAGGAATTGCAAAGAAGCTGATGAGTTCGATTTTGAAATTGAACTTGTCATTAACTCTAGGAGTGACAAAGTCGAAGCCCAGAGAATCTGTGATCAAGGTCTTGATCGCTGAAGAACCTATTTATTTTTGTTTATGTTTTCACCTTAGGGTGCTATTGTAATAGACTAGGTTCATTCTGTTTAATAAAACTTTGAGGTATGTTTGTTAAATTATGTGTAAGAAGAAGCTGTGTACTCACTTACAATAATTTTAGACTTAGTATAATTTATAAACAAATAGGGGGAGATTGTTGGGCCAATGAAAGTTTTAACTATGGCCCTGTCTAGATTTGTTTAAATTAGACTAAGTGTTGAAAGGTCGCTGAGAGGACCAGCGACAGAGACTAGACCAGTGGAAGGCAAAGCCTCAGCTGGCACACCAGGATCATTCAAGTCAAAGACAACGTCAGAGAAGTCGAAGACAATCTGAAGTCAGACTCACCAGCGATTATGGATAGCTGGGATGTCAAAGGAATGCACTGGTGTTCAAGGATCTCTGAGTTGACAACACTCAGAGATCACTTAAGAACCCTAGAGACTTGGATCAAGCAAAGCTTATCCAACCCCTTATAGTTTAGGCGGGAGAATCTTACAAGTGTTTTGAGCGGGACAAAACAAGAGATTCAAAGTCAATGCCTAGTACGACCTAGTGGGACAAAGGTGAACAGTTGGCAAAACTGTTTACCTAAAGTAGTTAAAGGCATGTCTCGATTTGGACATGCATTTAATACGTTGTACGCTTCCATTCAGAAGATGACACGTATCAACTACCCCCACTAAGGATACAACCTCGTACCACTATAAATAGGGGATGAGAAAGAAGTTAAGATTCAACCCTTGTGCTTGGAATCTTTATCTAAGTTCTTTCTCCCACTTGAACCACTGAGGCCTCAGCTGTCCATCAGCGACTCGTTGGTTCACTTGTAAACTTGAGTCTCGAATCAAGTTTACTTGTTCTAGGGTTCATTTCTTGTTGTTATTCAACAGGTGTATTCATAACACTTTGTAATACTTTGTTGATAATAGTTAATAAAGGATTACTCGTTTGAAAAGTATATCTATTGTGTGTTATTGTTTTCGTGTCTTAGTTTCAACAATTGTTGTATTTTGGGACTTTCAAAATCAACAAAAGATGGAACAAGGACAACATGAGATTAAGCAAGAATTGTTAAAAGCGGATTTAAGGCAATTAAAATTTAAAGACCGAATGGCAAAAATGTTTGAAGCAATCATATGTAAATCCTCTTCCTTGGGTGGTCTTCCTAGTGATACCATTTCAAACCCGAAGGTAGAAATGAAGGTTATTACTACACGAAGTGGTAAAACTTTCAAGGAACCAATCTCTCGTCCAAGTACTTCTACGGAGAAGGAAATATAGAAAGAGCCAGAGGTGATGGTAGAAAAAGAGCATATCACAAGCCCACGAAGTACCGCTCAAACCACACCTACGGTTGAACCAATACCAATCATGGAACCCGAGATTCCAAGGCCGTTGCCTAATGTCCAACCCACACCACCCTTACCTTACCCTTTGAGACGTGACAAGGAAGAGGCACAAGAACGGAATAATTATCAATTTGAGCTTTTTATGAAAATGTTTCGTGACATACATTTTAACATAAGTTTTGCCGACGCTCTTATCATGATGCCTCGATTCGCCGCAAACTTCAAAAGTATGCTAAACAACAAAGAGAAGTTACAACAATCGTCTAGTTGTTCATCGGTTTTTCTTAGTCGCATACCACAAAAAGTCGGTGATCCCGGTAAACTTTTGATTCCGTGTGCAATTCAAGATATGGAGGAATGCTACGCCTTGGCCGATCTTGGTGCTAGTATTAATTTAATGCCTCTTGAGATTTTCAAATTGCTTTCGCTTCCGGCTCTTACTCCTTCGAACATGTCTATCGAGGTGGCCGATCATTCTACGATTTTAGCATGTGGAGTAGCCGAGGACGTTTTCATTAAAGTCGGAAAGTTTTACTATCCCGTTGACTTTATCGTTGTAGACATTCCTATCGATCGAAAAGTTCCTCTCATTTTGGGTCGTTCATTTTTTGATACATCAAGAGCACTTATTGATGTTCATGCTCGAAAAATCACCCTTCGTTTCAATGAGGAAGAACTTGTCATCAATGCAACACAAAACTCCAATATTTCTCATGTCTATTCTATTGCAACTTTAAACCATGGTGATTCAACCAATGTCGTTTGCAAAGAATTTTCACCAAGAGTTTTAGGAAATGTCGCCAAAAACAATTTACCATTTCCTTCGCCGGTGGAGGTTATGAATGTAAAGCCTACAAAGAAGAAACGGTCAATACTTGAATCGAAAAATCCTTCGTCTCACCTCGAACATTCCTTCTTGAAAAGTGTTGATAAGTCGCCGGTTTCTACGGAAGATATTTCGGATGACGAATATGTTGACCCCGATGGGGAGGTTTTCTTTGTCGATAAACGTTTTGAGAACTTACCACCACCAAAACCAAAACGGTTTTCAAATGTGAGAATTTTTAGTGTGACTAACATCGTCTTAGAAACACCAAATATTTTCGACATAATCAAAAAGGGTTTTCATAAGGAGAGTTTAAAAGGTAAAAAAGGAAAAGATTTTAAATGTGATTTAATTGATTTTTCTACAAATCTAACTTCGTCATCACCACGTGTTTTGAGTGCTACAAGCTCGTCTACTCCTTTTGACGATGCTTTGTGTGGTTTTAGTATGGGGGAATCCCCTTATGTTCCCTCATCCTTGTCCACCGAGGACGAGATTTTCGATCCCGGAATTTCATGTAAAGGGAAATCTCGGTCTTCCACCGATGCAATAAATGGAAACTATATCTATTTGCTTGGTGCGAGTCTACCTCCAGTAGCTCAAAAGTTTGTCTTACCAATTGTCCCACCCTTCTTCTTCTCATCTCTTTTCTTCAAACTCTTTGAGTTTATGGCACGTGTTGAAGTGGCGTTGATTTTTTATCCAATGAGAACGAGGACGCCATCTTCGACCCCGGTATTTTGCATCATCAAAGGACTTAGTTCTTAAATACCGGTTGCTTTTTGGGCCTTGTTTATGATGTAAGCCCCACTAAAAATTGACCATACCATGATTTTCCCTAAATGTTCACATTTTGAGGGGATTGAGTCGAGCTCATGACTCGGTAATAAAAAACGAGGTGTCTCGTGGGGGAGATCCCATGCTTATCCTTTTATGCTTTCTAATAAACAATGAGAGGGGATTTGTGCCCTTCCAACTCGTTGTCTCGTGGTTTTTTATGATTGTGTTATCTAGATCATCATCATCTACGATTGAAGACTCTCGCGTTCGTTTACGTGAGCCTCCATCGTTTGCTTGAAGAAGTTTTTCACGAATCTATGACATATCCTTTATTGTTCTAACAATTATATTTTAGTATAATTCATAAACGGCTTTAGATATATTGTTGATCACCCTTTCCATGCTAGATCCTAAGCATTCGACTCTTCGTCTCTAGTATGGGGGTGCTCCACCTTTAGACTCGAAACATTGAGGACAATGTTTACTTTTAGTATGGGGTGAATAGGTACTTGCTTTGCTACGTCCTCACGTTTTCCAACTTTCAATGTTTTGTTTTATTGCTAATAAGGCTAAAAATGGCCAAATTTTAAAATTTTTCCTAGTTTTAATAAGTGTTTTTAAGACACGAATGTATATTTTCCGATGGGTAGAATAAGAGCTAATTTTTGACTTGATGGGCATTTGGAGCCCTTTACATTCCTTAACCCGCTCAATTCAAGTTTTGCTAGACTTTTATATAGGGAACTTTAAAACACGAAAGTCTTAGCTCATTCGGGTTAAGAACAAGAACTTTTCGCAAGTTCCTATAACTGATCCTAGAAAGTCACTTATCAAGGGACCTATAAAATGCATTCTCTAAACTTGAGAAAGTTCAAGAAAATGCAAGATCCTATAGGTGGCTTGAAAACCCAAAACTTCGATTTGATATAGTCTTAATGAAAGCTAATCCAAATTTGGCTTAATTTTGACTTGCATGGCTAAGTATTCACGAGTCTCTTTAATTAGAGGTCTTTAAATAGTGAAGAACGAGAAATGATAGAGTTAGACAAGTGATCATGCTAAACATAGAACATGAAAATGTTCTTTCAAAAACTCATATATTTTTAATTGTGGCTTTTTCTCCCATAAGATCAATGCATTAGGAATAAAAATAATTGCAATAAGTAAGGTCGTACGATTTGAAAGGTTACTTAGCTTCTAGCACAAGATCGTTTAAAAGTTGCTCGGGGTTGAATAGAGTTCATAGCCAAGGCATAACTTATTGAAGCGGGATGCGAAGATTGGTGAAGATCCAAAAAGGCCCTAACAAGGCATGAGGAGCTATATTTTATTGCTAAAGATCCAAGATGATGTGAAGTATCATTATTCCTAAATCAATATGAAGGATCGAGACACACGACGAAAAGCAATTACTCCCCTAAAGATCATGGAGAAAGTCTATCCAAAAAGACCCTTACAAGGTATGAGGATAAATATATCCAAGTCCAAAAAGGAGGCGGATCATTGTATATCAAAGTCCCAAATAATGATTGAAGAAAAATGATGAAGTCGTGGTCCAAGTATGAAGAATCTCTAAAAAAGGTCAAGTGAAGAAATTCCAAAATATGAAGAGAAGACCATAATTTCAAGAACGTCTTCCCAAGATTTGAAGTATGAAGTACATGCCAAATATCGGTCCGAGAAAGGTCTCAAATCGTGAAACGAGTTATGTCAAGATATGAACTTAAGGAGATACACGAGAAGCCGTTTTAAAAGATTTTGTCCTTCGGCTAACTATCGATTAAATCGTGCTACTTTGCTTTCGGACTAATAAATACTCAAATAAGTCAATATGAATTACTGGTGATCCATGACAAATAGTTAAAAAATTCTAGTAACCCATTTCCTTTTATAATAACTTGGATTGCGGGGAGAAAAAGTATTACACAATTTGGACATATGAGTAGTGTTAGCATTGTGACTTGTACCAACAATGATCTCGTTTTTGCACTTAGCATGGAATGTATGACAATCAAGGATGACGAATTTACTCTATGGGACATTTACTTGTTTCTATTTATTAACCCTAAAAGTCACATTCGTGATGAAAATCATACATCATGTCTTTTCACATCTTCGTAGTATTGTTGCAAGTCTTTTACTTTACAATAAAGGTTAATAAAATTGAATTTTGGTGATGCTTAGATACTTTATTCTAGCATTATGTGAGGGCACGGCAATGGCTTAGTATGGGGGAGTGATGAGATGGCATTTGTACATGATCTCATCGTTCTTTTCGGGCTTTAAATGCATAAAAATGTCATAAAATACCATATATATGCTTGTATTTGTTTACTTGTGTGTTTTAGGTATGGATATCGTGAAAAAGACAAAAGATCACAAGGAAAAACGGCCATGAGAAACGAAGCCGTACAAAGAACCGGGCCCTAGTTCATGAATTATCCAAGATTAACCCTTGAAGACTAGAAGATATACAAGATTGATCCTCAAAATATGAATAAATGACACTTAAAACCCTTGTATATTCATAATTAAAAGTTTGGTCCCTTAAGTTTGTCAAAATTACAAAATGGTCCTTCAACTTTGAAGAATTGGCAAGTTTAGTCCCTCAACAATTCTAAATTGACAATAATGGTCCCTCATGAAGTCAAAGAACAAATGAAGACCTTTGAAGATCAAGAATGTCTAAGATCAGTTCTTCAAATATTCAAACATGGCAAAAATAACCCTTGAAACCTTATTTGCAAAGTTTTGTGCCAAAGTATAAACTTTGAAAGTTTATTAACAAAGGGAATCAAGTTTTTAGGCTGAAAAACGTGTTTTACCCATTTCACCAAAACACAAGGACCATATCTGTCATTTACCTAAGTTTAAATCACACAAACACGCGCCAAACACCACCTCCCCACCTTTTTCGGATCAAACTTACTACTATTCACCATTCATCCCACCAGATTTACCTTCATTTAAACAAAGGGTAAATTACAATTAACCCTACCCACGCTTGATTCACACATGCAAAAACTCATCCCACACCCAAAACCCTCACTCCCACTCACCAAAGGGCCCCACCATTCAAGCCGTCCACCTATCACATTACAACTTAACCTCCAAGGCATGCCACGTGTCCAAATCAACAGATGACACTCTTTGCTTGGTCACAAAGCTAAAAGGAACGCTTAAGATCATTTTGGACAGCTAAACAACTCAATGCACTCAAGGGAAAATTTGGGAATTCCTAGCTAGGGTTTCATGTATTTTCTAGTTCTAGAATGATCCCTTGTACTCTATAAAAGGACCCCCAACCTGTGGTGAGGCCTTTGTTCCAGTTTTACCTTTTAAACATTGTAATTCCTTTTTGAATTTTATAAAAGTTGGTATTTTGAGAAAATTGTAATTCCTTTTTATGTTTTTGAAAGTTGGTGTTGTTTAAGGGTAATTCTGAGTTCCATTTGATGTTATAAGTGTGCTTGAATCTTGTGGTTCAAGGACGTTTATGTTTGGTAAGGTTTTCAAGTTTGAAATAAGCTTGAAAAGTGGTTTCTGATTTTGCTATTTTTCTTGTACTAATCCTTGAACAAAAGCTATAAGCTCTTACAAGCTTGTTGTCACCAAGCTTGTGAAGGGATTGGAGCCTTTGGTTGGGCTGTTTGTTCATTGTGTTGAAGATATCAAGTCCTTGAGTTTCTACTTTGAAACATCAACCAAGGCAGTTATCCATCTCCTTTGTCCAAGTACATTGGTCTTGTTCTAGGTGTTGAACAAGGTCCAAGGAACATTGTTGATCCTCCTAGGAAGTTGTGGAGGATAGGTATAGCTTCTAGTTAAGATTCCTCTAAAAAATCACATGATATTGTCTGATTTGTGTTTTGCTAAGTGATTTGGTGATTTTTTGTTTGTGCTTTATGTTTATTGGTTGGTATCTGTTAGTTGTCACCTAGTGTAGCTATTTGATCATTAAAATCAGTGGGTTGTTTGTAGAATTAAGAAGTTGCTTTGAAAAAGGGCTTATAAAAGGCTGTTTGGGTTTACTGGTTCATAAGGCCTTGTGGCCTTGTAGCCTTGTGCCCTTGGTTCTTAGGGATTGGGAGGTCAAAACAAGTCATATTAAACAAGTTTTAGTAATTGGTTAAGTGTCTGAAAGTTTGGAAAAGGGATTTGAAGTTTTGTAAAAATCTGATAAAAAGTGTTTTGAAATTGGTCAAACACATCAGATCCAATAACTTCTTTGTTTGTTGGATCTAAGGTCTGAAATCAGCTTTGGGAATAGTTTAGGTGATAAGCTATATGTGCATTATCTGGTTGTTGAATTTGGTGGCTTATTGAGTGTGCTATAGCTTATCAAAGTTGGGTGAAGTGGTCATTTGCATCAGCAAAGTGACCACCTCATTTTGTGTTTGTATTTTTAATTCTAGTGTATGCCTTGTTGTTCATTGCTTGGATCTTGTTTATGTGTTGCTTGTGAGTAGATTTTGCTATTTGGTGTGCCTTGTATCTGGCTTATAAGCTAACTGGCTTATTAAGCCCTTCTTGCCAAAATCTGTCATCAATTGGTCAACTGACCTCTTGATTCACAAGGACTCCTCTTTGAGTTCTTCACAAAAATTGCTTATAACAAGCCCATATACCATCCCTGATCATTTGTGAACTTTGGAGTACTTTGACTTTTGGTCAAATAAGCACAATTTGGCTTATTTTTGAGAACTGCTTATTGGTGCATGCAACAACTTGCTTTTTGTAATAGAACTCATTTTTCTCAGCTTAATAACAAGTCTGGAAGGTTACAAGTCTTTTGGTTAAGCCTTTGCTAGAAAACTAGTTATTTGGCTTTTTCAGCCAGCGTATTGGTTCACATAGCTTATTCTACTTGGCTTTTTGTGATTTTCTTGATTGATTATTCTTAGTTAAGCTATTTGTGAGCTTTTGCATCAAACCAGAGCTTCTGAAACGCCCTAGAACTCTAACCCGACTATTTTGTCGTTTAGCGGATTTCTATTTTGCTTATTTCTGGCTTATTGAGTGAGCTTTTTCAAAATTTCTTTTTACAGATCTCTTAGGCATCTCAAAAGAAGGTTGTGTGTTTAAGCAGAGCTTATGGCATTGGCTTATTGCTTAATGGGCTTATTGGCCTAATAAGAATAAGTTGTTGGCTATTTAAGCTGTGATAAGCTCAAAACCAGCTTTTGCGCCTTTAGATTTTTGTGCTTAGAATTAAATTTTGAGTCAGATAGGGCTTTTTCAGGTCATTTGTGCCTAGTTTGACTTTTTGGGCCCAAAAGCCCATTTAAGTTGATTGTTTTTGGTTTTAGCCCATTTGGGGGCCCATTAGGGGTATTTTGGTAATTTCACTTTCATTTTCAGATTATTTAGGTTAAAATAAACTAGTTTGCAAGTTTTTAGAATTTTTTATAATTTTTGGATTTTTAATATTATTTTAATATTATTTTATTATTATTTTTCAAATTTCACAGTTTTGCACTTTTTATATTTTTCTTAGATTAAAAAAATAAAATTGGATTTTTGCAACTCTTAGATTAATTTTATCAACATTAGATTAATTTTTATAATTATTTTAAGTTTAAGTAGTTTTTAAATCATTTTAAATAGTTTTTATTAGTTTAAAAATTTATAAAAATAGTTTTTAATCTTTTTAGGTCATTTTAGAGGTTTACCAAGTGTAAAATCTTTATTTGGGCTTTTTTGATAATTAATTTGATTTTTAGGGCTTTAATTAGCATTTAAAAAATAATATTTAATTAATTAAAAGGTTTGAAAAAGTTTTGATCATTGGTAAACTCTTAGTTTATTTATTTTGATTTTTGGTAATTTTTTGGGAATTTTTAGAATTAATTTTTATTTTAGCTCTTTTTACGGTTTTACGTTTAGTCGTCATAGTAATTAATTTCACGTCTTCGTCATTCTATTTTCTCATCCCCTTCTTTCAAATATTAATCTCAATTCTTGTTACATCTTAGTCACACACATATACCTCCTTGTGAAACGAACTTTATTTGGGTCATTAGTACACGGTTTTCCTAAACCGTCGTATTTAATACTTTCCCTATTTACCTCCTTTTCCTAAAGGTGTGGTAAAACACTACAATCAGTTTATCTTGTTTGTGTGTTCTTGTTTAAGTATTAATTCCACATAATACTTGAATTGTTTCATATACAACAAAGTTTCTCTAAGTGTTTAACTTGATTCATTCTCGTTTACACAAGCTAAATCGATCTATGTTTGGGATCAACATAAAGTCCTATTAATATTTATATCCTTGTCCAAAAATAACTAGGTAGTGATTCCATGTAGATTTCTTAATATATTGGTTTTTAGGTCATTAATCCTAATGTCTTTCTATCTTGGGTAATTAGTGTTTGTACCTTTATAAACACTTATTCTAGGGCTTATTAGTATGTTTATGACTTCTAGGGATTCTACATTTTTAGTTTAAGGGTTTGTATAGCTTGATCATATTCTAGGGATAATTATGGGAGCTTAAGACCCTATGCTTTGATAACTTGTACTTTATGCTTTACCAACTTGTAACTTAACTTGAAATAAATGTATAATCTTAATATGATACATAATTGAGTTTTATAATTTGTGGCAAAAGATTAGACTCTAATTTAATGTATAATGGATTTTATATGCTAATCTTGGTTACTAGGTCTTAACTTGTAATTAGCCTTGGATTAGTGAATATTAGCATTTTATGACCAATTAACTTTCCTTTATTTGATAGATTATAATTAGTACATTGTTTTTTTATAATAGTACATACATTTTATATAGTTACATTGCCTGAAATATTGTTTATCAAGGGTTTCTAGGTGGTGATCTAGACTATTATGTACAATTACTTGTACTTAGCTTTGTATGGTTTGTTCTTGCCATTATTAGGTATTATTATGTCTTAAAAGTATAGTTTTCAACTTGTTTATATTCCATAATGACTTATTCATATGTATTCTCCATTCATAGTTTACCATTCTTAAGTTTACAACTCACTTATAGGGATTCTAGGGTTTCTAAGGGAATTTAGGGCATCATAGTTACATTTGAGATGTTCTTATCAATACTGAACCTATTAGATCACTATTATATTTTAGACTTGATATATACATTGTATTGACAACATATAGGAATATGTTGTAATGGCAGTTCAGGTTGTGAGAAGCAGTTCATTTTACCAAGTAAGGTACAAAAAGCAAAAATTTCTAGCCAAATTTTCATATTGAGACAGTTATAGCTTATAGCATAGATGTGAATTTTGAGGATTGTCACAATGGCCACCACTCAAACTTCAATCTTTTAAAAATTAGAAAGCTAAACTCAAAACGCTATCCTCGTCCTGCAAACGATTCAAATCCTTATCGTCCTTCTACAGCGCTGTCACATCTTTGAACACCGCCTCATACATTTGTGTTTCTACACCTACACATCAAAATGAAAAGTAAGATCCATTACATGAAAAATGAAGATCAATGTAACGTTAGTTCCACTTGCTACTACTAATTTGAGTAATTTACTAACAAAGAAACACAAAAATTATAGAAACCTATAAAATTCATACAAAAATCCAAATTTAACAAAACCTATAAGTTATAACAGAACCCTTATATCAAAAATCTATTTTAACAATTGTTACATTTGACAAATATAATTGAATTTCATACAAAGAAATTGGTACCTTATTATAACTGATTCATCATCATTCTAACTTATAACAGCGTCTCTAATAAATTGCCATCGGTTATAGAACATGATAGGTCTATAGATAAATAAAATCCATTGTAATTCCATGTATTCTTGGGTTACTTCGAATTAAATATATGGTTGGCCGAATCATCAATGCTGCAAATTGAATGATTCAGACTGAATCTTTAGATATATAAGATAAGATAAGATACTTGATAACATTTGCAAAAAGTTACCTTTATACTTGATAATAGTTGCAAACAATCTCCTTGCTTGAACTATGGCATCTACAAATTGTTGCAATATAGCTCGGCTTGGTATCACCTACAGTGTCTAACAATCATATTCTCATAATTGCATTATTATTTGTTTGGATCATGTTTTATTCATGCTAAAGTTTGGATATCAGATTCTCGACATGTTAATGTTGGACCTGCTAACAATGATATGAAAGCTTTGCTTTTACTCAATTAAATTATGTGTCGTACAATTTAGTTTGTGCCATGGTCATTGTACCAATTAAGCTATGCTAAATAATTGGTGTAACTTATAAGTAGTGCAAACTGGAATAAAAGGTTTGATCAAAACTGAATTCAGATCATGCCAGATCTGATCAAAACAGAAAAGCCAAACAAATCACAACCTGATATACATCTTGATAACATGACATCAATTGAGAAAATGTCACATCTGATCAAAACTAAATTCAGAATCATGAGGAGCAAACATAAATGAAAAATCTGCATTAATTAATATTTGTAGTTTCATTAGAATAAAGGTATCAACTACTACCAAATTAAAAAAACAAAAATATTTTAAATATCCACACATTTTTCATCGGTTAACTAATATTTTGCATAAAGAAGCAATCTTTATCTCATAACACCCTTGGTCAAATTCATAGAATCAATTATAATCATCATCTCAAGTGTTTACATTATGAAAAAAATCAAAATACATTAATCTTAAGATATTCCAAGATACGTCTTCCATATGCCTCCAAATCATATACCTGCTACGTGTTGGGAATAAATACAAGTATATTAGTTACCCCTGCTAGTTGGTCATTTGTCCCCCTGCTAGAGTAAGTTCCCCCTGCCAAATAACAAAGGCAGGGGGATTGGTTCCCCTGCTGAAGTCAAAGGCCTTGCCGCTAGAGATAAACTTGGAATAGATTATTACGCGTTTCTGTTACTACTCCGAGATACTTTCCAAGTTTGTTAGTAGTAATCTTGTACGTGAGTCCTTATGCCTATAAAAGGACTCACTAGGTTATCATGCAATGTGTGTCTTTCTCATTTGTCTTTCATTTCGTACTTTAATGTTTTTGTAACCCTAATACCATTATTAGGTATTCGTATATCTTTGATATATTAAAGTTTAACGTTTGCTTTAATCATTTGTTCTTGTGCTAAACACTACATTCCGCATCTTGTTTAGTTACTTTGTATTGCAAAGTTTCTCTAGTGTTAGATTGAATTTATTCTTACTATCACAACCCTTAAACAGGCTATAAAGGTTTAAGATCTGAGTTTGGGATCAACAAGTGGTATCAGAGCTTGTTGAGAAACTTTGATTAAACCAAGAACAAAACCCTCACTGCAACCATGTCTTCAGATTCTTCCTCAAACATCAATAACCACAACAACCTCAAACTACCCATGCTGGATCCTGAAAACTTCAAATTATGGGAGTTTAGGATCCAACAATACCTCAAAATGGAATACTATGTTCTCTGGGAGATCATAGAGTTTGGTGATCAATTCACCAAAACAATGACGGTTGAAGAAGGCAAGGGAGAAGAGAAAGGTGAAAGTTCCAAAGGTGGTGAAGTCAAGAAGAAATCTGCTGCTCTTTGTGACAAGGAAATACTGGCCAGAAGGCATGATGTCAGAGCTCACAGTTCATTGCTGTTAGCTCTACCTGATAGACATCAACTAAGATTCAGAAAGTACAAGACAGCTAAGGAACTCTAGGAAGCAATAGGCACAACCTTTGGAGGAAATGAAGCCACAAAGAAGAAAAAGAAGAATCAAATGCTTGATCAATTTGCTACCTTCAAAGCAATTGGTGATGAATCAATTGGGGCTATTTACAATAGGCTTCAAGATATGGTGGCACAGTTGGAGTTCTTTGAAATTGAAGTGACAAGAGAGCAGGTGAATACCAAGTTTCTCAACAGCCTTCAGAAAGAATGGTTTGTCTACAAAGCCATCTGGCAAAATAAGGATGACTTAGATAACAAGAACATTGATGACATATACAATAACTTGAAAGTTTTTGAACCTGTTGTCAATGAGATGAAGTCAAAAGGAACAATTCCTACCAATTCAAGTGGATCTACTGATTCCCCTGCTAACATGGCATTCATATCTCAAAGCAGTGGAATCTCCAAAGGCAGTGGAATCGAAGTAGGCCCTGCTACTCATTCCCTTGCTACCAGGTCTGGATCATCATCTGATGAAGAAATACCTGCAATATTCAGTCTTAACACTGCTTGTGCTTTTATAGCATCACAAGGGCCACAAGGATCTACTGTGTTACACGAAGATCTAAGTCAAATCAGTAAGCAAGGATTGGAGGAGATGGACATCAAGTGAAACATGGCTCTGCTTAGTATGAGAGCCAACAAGTTTTACAAGAAGTATGGAAAGAAGATATCCATCAATCCCTCTGATGTGGCTGGGTTTGACAAAACAAAGGTTGAATGCTACAACTATGGCAAGAAAGGTCACCTTGCTAGGGAATGCAGAGGACCTAAGACTGGGAACAACTATAGGAAGGAAACCAAAGATGATGATTCTGGTGCTAAGGCTATGGTAGCCATACAGGGGATAGATGGAGCAGGTGGATGGGATTGAAGTGCCATGACAGAGAGTGTGGAAAGAAATCAAGCATTGGTTGTTGAGGTAAAAGAGGAAGATTTTGCTCTTATGGCCATGTCAAGCTCCAACTTAGACAATGAGGTATATGATGATTCATATTTTACTAAAGCTTGTAGGAAAAATACCGAGTCATTGAATGATCAAATAAGAAAGATAAAAGTTGATTACATCAATTGTGACAATGACCTTGATAATTACAAACGTGCTTTAGAACAGCTAGAGTCTACCATAAGAGAGTATAAACAAAGAGAAAGTGATTATAGAGATCACATTGTGATTCTAGAGAGAGATGCTAAGGAAAACAATGATTCCATTAAGGAGTTGACTGCTGAACTTGAAGTTTTTAAAGCTAATAAAAAGATAGATGATGAAACTATTGAAAAATTTGGAAAAGCTTCTAAAGATTTAACTAAAGTAGTTGAAATTAGAAAATCTCCTAGGGACAAAACAGGTTTTGGGATTAAAAATGAGCATGCTACCATACGACCACCTCCTGCCAATATTCATGCACCTTTTCCTAGAAAAGACTTGTCTTGGACTGGTCTCTCTTGTTTCCAAAAACAGGAAGATATTGAATTTGACTTAAGTTCTTACATACCTAATAGTTTTGAAACAGAAGAGCCACTAGTTAAAACTAGTATTGTTAGGGACTTTGAAAAAGAACAGATTGCTTTAAAACAATGGAAAATTGATAACCCTGTTCTCTTTTCAAGAGAAGGACTTTTTGGTAGTGATTCTAGTTCTAAGAGTAGTTCAGCCAAATCTAAAACAGGATCATAGTCCTCTAAGTCCACCATTAAATATGCTGGTATGTATAGGTCTGTCAGAGGTAATCAGAGAAATTGGAATGACCAAAAGTCTCACCAATTAGGAGAAGACTTTGTGATAAATACAAAACCCTATTTCACATGTGGCAGTTTTGATCACACTTATCAAGAATGTCAGGCACCAATGGAAGTTGTGGCTGCAAATCCTTTAAAGGATATGTAACCTAAAGCCATTTTTCTAAATGCAGGGGCAAAATCTTTTTCCCCTGCCAAGTATGTTGCCCCTGCTTTGTGAAATAGGGTTACTGACAAATATGTTTCTCCTGCTCTAAGAAAGGTGAATTATGTTCATCCCAAGACCAGCTCTTCTATGACCAACCCAGCACCTCATAATGCTTATAGATCTGTCCCTAGACCTTACCAACACATAAATAGAGGCCAAAACAAAAGACGGGTTCCCTTTGCTAAGCATAGGGATTCCCCTGCTAAATCTGGGGTATCCCCTGCTAGCAAAGTTTTGCCCTCTAGGAACATGGGAAGATGGGGAAAAGCTGTGAAAGCCTCAGCTCGTTGGGTTTGGGTACCCAAAAGGGGTGCTCAGTCTAATGGTGTATCTCTAGTTTTTGATAAGCTATCCTACATTGATACACGAGGTAGATCCAAGTCTGTAATGGCTTGGGTCCCCAAGAAAAAGTAATTTGTTTTTCCTTTTGCAGGTGACAAAGAAGACAAGGGATGATAGAGCATATTGGGATAGTGGATGCTTAAGGAGCATGACTGGACAAAAATCTTATCTGTCTAACTTTGTTCCCCTGTATGACAATGATGGTGTTTCCTTTGGAGATGGGCATGGAACAATCACAGGAAAAGGAACTATTGTCACCAATGGGATGACCTTTGACAATGTCTACTTGGTGAAAGAACTCAAGTACAATCTCTTCAGTGTGTCACAGATGACTGATAACAAGAATTTTGTCTTGTTTACAGATACTGAATGTCTGGTGTTAGGAAAGGAGTTTGTCTTACCACCCAACACTCCTATTGTACTCAGAACACCAAGACAAAAGAACATGTACACAATTGATCTCAAAGACATCTCTCTTCAAGACAATGAAACCTGTTTCATTGCCAAAGCCTCAGTTGATGAGTGTAAGAAATGGCATAGAAGACTTGGTCATCTTAATTATAAGAACATGAACAAACTGGTAAAATATAATATGGTTCATGGTCTTCCTTCCAAGTCCTTTGTCAATGATCATACTTGTGCTGCTTATCTAAAAGGGAAGCAACATAGAGCATCTTGCAAATCAAAAACAAGTATGTCCACTACCAAGCCATTGGAACTACTGCATATGGATCTTTTTGGTCCTACTTCTGTGGCAAGCATAAAGAAGAAATGGTACTGCCTAGTGATTATTGATGATTTTTCAAGGTTCACATGGACATTCTTTCTGTTTGAAAAGAGTGACACAGCTGATGTACTCATTGGGTTCATCAATCAGATTGAACTATCAAAAAGCATGAAGGTAGTGACCATGAGATCAGACAATGGTGGTGAATTCAGAAATCAGAAACTGGACACTTTCTGCATAAACAAAGGAATCAAGAGGGAATTTAGCATTGCAAGAACACCTCAACAAAATGGAGTTGCAGAAAGAAAGAATAGGACACTTCTTGAAGCAGCAAGAACTATGCTGTCTGATTCCAAACTTTCAGTTATCTTCTGGGCTGAGGCTGTATCCACTGCTTGTTATGTCCAAAACAGGGCCTTGGTGGTTAAGGCACACAACAAGACCCCTCTTATCAGCTGTTCAATGGAAGACCTCCTTTAATTGACTTCTTTAGACCATTTGGATGTCATGTGATCATTTTGAACACAATTGACAATCTAGGCAAGTTCAGTGAAAAGGGGGATGATGGATATTTTGTTGGTTATTCATTAAAAAGCAAGGGATATAGGGTCTTCAACAAGAAGACAAGCAAAATAACATAGAATCTTCATGTGGATTTTCTTGAAGACAAGCTTGAAGATGTTCAAACAGGTCCTGATTGGTTCTTTGATATTGAGGTTCTTTCAAAATCTATGAATTATGTACCTGTTGCATTGCAGAATACTAACATTTCAGGTACTCAAGAACCAACTGGTGAGGAGAAGCCACCATTGAGGTACATGAATGTACCCTCACTATTTCCCATTAAAGTTGCTTCAAAAACAGGTGACGAAGATGATACCTCTCAAAGGAAAAAACAAACAATCTCTTCCCCTACTAAGTCAACTTCTGAAAGCAGTGGAATGGGTGAAAGCAGTGGAATCCAGGATTCCCCTGCTAGATCAATTGCTTCCCCTGCTACCAAAGAACCAGTTGTCAATGACATTCATGATGAAGAAAGAGAATCCCCACTCATTTCCTCATCTTCATCTGATGGTCCTCTCATATCCAGCAGTGGAAGCAGAATAATTAAGAGTGGAGGTCCAAGTTATTCAGAGCTGCATTCAGCCCATCAGCACCCATCTCTAGGTCATGATGTATCATTTGGAAGCTCTTTTGAGGAGTTCTTTCCCAATCAAGATAGTCCCATCAATTCTGACTTGGAAGAGGATGAAACAGAAGTAATCATGAGTATGCATCCCACCTATAGAATCAATAAGGATCACCCTCTCTCACAAATCATTGGTGATCCTGAAGCCCCTAGACATATAAGGTATACAGTAAAGGAGCATAGCTTCATTGCTAACATCACCATGAAATTTAACAATGACAACATGCAGTGTTGTCTGTTTACTACATTTTTGTCACAATAAGAGCCAAAGAAGATTTTTCAGGCTTTAAATGATCCAAGTTGGGTTGAAGCTATGCAAGAAGAGCTCTTACAGTTTGACATTCAAGAGGTTTAGATTCTGGTAGATTGTCCAAAATGGCCAAGGCCTATTAGGACAAAGTGGGTGCTCAAGAACAAAAAGGATAAGAGGGGTATAGTAGTCAGCAACAAAGCAAGACTGGTGGCACAAGGATATACACAGGAAGAAGGCATTGATTATAAGGAAGTCTTTGCTCCAGTTGCCAGGATTGAAGCCATTAGATTATTTCTTGCTTATGCTTCATTTATGGACTTCACAGTGTTCCAAATGGATGTAAAGAGTGCCTTTTTATATGGCACCATTGATGAAGAAGTCTATGTTACGCAACCTCCAGGGTTTGAAGACCTAGAACATCCAAACAAGGTATACAAGGTGAAAAAGGCTATGTGTGGACTTCACCAAGCTCCCAGGGCCTGGTATGGAACTCTTTCTAAATATCTATTGGATAATGGCTTCAACAGGGGGAAGATTGATCAGACCCTGTTTATCAAGAAACAAAAGGGTGACCTTCTGTTGGTACAAGTCTATGTTGATGATATCATCTTTGGGTCTACAAACTCTATGCTTAGCAAAGAGTTTGCCAAGTTGATGCTGGACAAATTCCAAATGAGTGCCATGGGTGAGCTAAACTTCTTTTTGGGGTTACAAGTTCAGCAGAGGAAAGATGGGATATTTATCTTACAAGACAAATATGTGGCTGAAATTGTGAAGAAGTTTGGCATGTCTTAGGGAAAGAAGGTGTCCGCACCAATGGACAAGGATCATCCATGGGGTAAAGATGGTCCTGGAAAGCTTATAGATGTCAAGAATTACAGGTCTATGATTGGGTCTCTCATGTACCTCACAACTTCAAGACCTGACATCATGTTTGCAGTCTACTTATGTGCAACATACCAGGTGGCACCAACAGAGTGTCATTTATTTGCTGTAAAGAGAATTTTTAGGTATCTAAATTGCCATCCAACCTTAGGACTTTGGTATCCTAAGGAGTCACCATTTGAGCTGATATCCTACTCAGATAGTGACTATGCTGGTGACAACAATGATAGGAAGTCTACAACAGGTGGATGCCAATTTTTGGGAAGCAGACTTATATCTTGGCAATTTAAGAATACTATTATGGCCACATCAACAACTAAAGCTGAGTATGTAGCAGCTGCTGCATGCTGTGGTCAAGTACTTTGGGCTCAGAATCAGCTGCTTGATCATGGGTATAACTTTCTTAAAACCAAGATATTTATTGACAACAACAGCACCATTTGCATTATTAAGAATCCTGTTTTTCATAGCAAGACTAAACATATTGAAATAAGACATCATTTTATCAGAGATTGTTTTGAAAAAGGGCTAATTGTTCCTAAGAAAACTGATACAGAACTTAATGTTGCTGATCTTTTGACAAAAACTTTTGAAATGGGGAGGTTTTAGTACCTGGTTGCAGGTATTGGAATGGTTTCTCCCTAAAATTGATGTCTATTGTGTCTTGTATATCCATGATTGCTTTATTGTTGTTGTTGTATAAATGTTAGTCAATTTTTCCATCATTTTTCATTCCACTGCTTTTGAACAAAGATTCCCCTGCTGGGGGTACTTCCCCTGCTAAAAGAGTTTTTCTCTTAAGCTGGGTTTATTCTTTTTAAAAGTGGTTATATGTGGTTTTAGACTAACAATGCAGAGATCCAAATGGTGCATACTACATTCATGGGTGAATCACTTATATGTTCTATGTTTGAGGGGAGGTTAGGTCACACCTTTAGGACTTAGGGTATCCTTAGGATACTCATATATGATTCTAGATCACATCCATTGGTGAGTAAGGGTTTAGAATAATGAAGACTTGCTGCAAAGCTTGTCAGAATTCTGAAACCTTGAGGCACTGTAATGTGTACTTGCACCTCTATATCAAAACAACTTGCTGTTTAGGTACAGATGTGTGGTACACTTTGCCAAGACTAAACTGACCATAGGAAATGGAAAAGGTAGGGGTGGTGACTAGGGTATGTGATGAGATGGCATTTATACATGATCTCATCGTTCTTTTCGGGCTTTAAATGCATAAAAATGTCATAATATACCATATATATGCTTGTGTTTGTCTACTTGTGTATTTTAGGTATGGATATCGTGAAAAAGACAAAAGATCACAAGATACAAAGAAAAACGGACACGAGAAACGAAGCCGTACAAAGAACCGGGCCCTAATCATGGAAAACTCAACAAATACCCTTGAAGACTTGAAGACAATCAAGATTGATCCTCATTTATTGAAGAAATGACACTTAAAACCCTTGTATATTAATAATTACAAGTTTGGTCCCTTAAGTTTGTCAAAATTACACAAAATGTCCTTCAACTTTAAAGAAATGGCAAGATTAGTCCCTCAACAATTTCAAATTGTCAAATATGGTCCCTCATCAAGCCAAAGATACATTGAAGACCTTTGAAGATCAAGAATGTCCAAAATCAGTCCTTCAAATATGCAAAAGTGTCAAAAATAACCCTTGAAACACTTTTTAGAAAGTTTTGTGCCAAAATTGCCAAGTCTTGGAAGTTGTTACAAAGGATTTGGACGCTGACAGACTTTTAAACACAAAAGACAAAAGGAAGGAAGAAAAAGGACCAAGGTTGCCAAGTTTATAAGTTTAAACTAAACAAACACGCGCCAAACACAATTTCCCCACTAAAATCGGATCAAACGTGGCACTATTCACACGTATGAACCCAGATTTAACTTTTTACCAGCAAGGGGGTTTTTACAATTACCTACACCAAAACACAATTAACCTTCACACGAATCAATTCCATGCCTAAACTCACACTCCCACTCACCCAAAGGACCCCACCATTCAAACCGTTTCACCCATCACATGACTACTTGCCCTCCAAGTCATGCCACGTGTTAAGATCAACAGCTGAGAGTCTTTGCTTGATCACAAAGCTAAAATGAACGTTTGGGATCACTTTGGACAGCTCATCAACAACAAACGCACTCAAGGACTCAAGGGCATTTTAGAGAAATCACATCTAGGATTTGTGAATAGTGTAGCCAGGCATTTGCCTATAAAAGGAGACCTCAACATGTGAGAGTCCCTTTGTTCCAGTTTTAGGCTATCAATCTTTGTAATTCCTTTTTAAGTTTAATAAAATTTGAATTTCTGAAAATTTTGAATTCTCTTTTTGATTTGATTAAAAGTTGGTGTTAGAATAGCCTAAATCTGAGTTCCATTTGATTGTTAAGACCTTCCTTAATCTTGTGGTTAAGGCACGTCTTGGTTCATAAGGTTTTCAAGGTTCAAAGGCCTTAAAATCCTAGTTTCTGATTTTGCTTATTTTGTGTACTAACCCTTGGCCATAAGCTATAAGCTCTTGCAAGCTTGTTGACACCAAGCTTGTGAAGGGATTAGAGCCCTTGGTTGAGTTGTTTGCTGTTTGTGTTGAAGATATCAAGTCCTTGAGGTTCTACTTTGAACCATCAACCAAGGCAGTTTGCATTTTCTTTGTTGAAGTACCTTGGTCTTGTTCTAGTTGTTGAACAAGGTCCAAGGAGCATAGCTGGCCTTCCTAGGATGTTGTGGAAGGCAGGTATAATCCCTTGTTAAGATTCCTCTCAAAATTTCATGTTTATGACTGATTTTGATTTGGTGCTTTGATTTTGAGTATTTGTGTTTGAGCTGGTAATTTTTGAGTTAGATTGTGTTAGTTGCTATCTAGTGAGTGTATTTGATCATTAAAATCAGTAGGTTATTAGTTAAAATCACAAGTTACTTTGTTAAGTGGTAGATTAAGGAGTGTTTGGGTCTACTGCTTGAATTGGATTTGTGGTTTGCTAAGTGCTTGTATTGAGATTGCAAGTGTTGGTATCTGTTTGTTAGGTGCTATTGTTCATATGTTTGCAGTTTTGAGGGTTTTGAACACATAGATTCATAGATTGGCTATAAAATCTTAAATACTTGGTAAAATTGGCTAGGATTTTGAGGACACCTAGATCTAAGCTTAGGCTAGGGCTAACAAGTGCTAAACCTTAGTTAATCACACCAGGGAAGAAGGATTTGAGGCTTGAAATTGGATCAAGTGTCAAATAGATCAGCAAAACTTGTCTGCATATTGTTCATTGTTCATCAGAAACTTTGTGTGCTTTGATCTTGTTGTTTACTTTGATTCAGTGTTTGATTCTTGTTGCTTTGTGTTTATTCATAGTTTATATAGCTTGTGTATGCATCCTGTTAAGTTTGGTTGGCTTATTCTTGCTAAATCTGCTTATTAAGTGCTTAACTGCTTATTTCCATATCTAGTGCATATCTGGTGACTGTTTGGCTTATTGTGGCTTATTGTGTGAACCAAATTGTGATTTTCTTGTTGCTATTGACTCCTTGTGGTTCACTGATCACAAGGGTGCCTTTGTTTCCAATTGAATCAAACCAGAACTCTTAAATAAGCTTGGTCAAATAGTCAACGCAGTGGGAACTCCTTTCCCCTGCTAGTTGCCACTGATAGTGTAAAATTGGGTTCAGCTTATCAATAAGCTATAATAGCTTATTTTAACCAGCAACAACTTTGTTTTTGTAATAGGTGCTCATTATTTGACCCATTTGTTCATACTGGAGCATTTGGTGGGTTGACTTTAGGGTTTGACTAGAAAACCAACTTTATTGACTTTTTCATAAGTTCATTTGTGCTTATTCTGGCTTATTGGTTGTGCTTATTGGATTTTTGTTGATTGATTTTGCTTATTGAGTCCATTTGTGATCTTTTGCAAGTTGAATCAAGTCCTGAGGTGCCTTATTTCTAAAAAACGACTATTTTGTCGTTTTGTGAAATAATACCTTGCTTATTTCTGGCTTATTGAGTGAGCTTTTTCAAAATTTCTTTTTACAGATCTCATAAGCATCCCAAAAGAAGGTTGTGTGTCAAATTAGAGCTTATGGCATTGGCTTATTGCTTAATGGGCTGAAAAGCCCAATAAGAATAAGCTGAGTGTTCAATAAGCTGTGATAAGCTCATATTCAGCTTTTGGGCCTTTAGAGTTTTATTCTTAGAATTGAATTTTGAGTTAGATAGGGCTTTTCCAAGTCAATTGGGCCAAGTTTGACTTTTTGGGCCCAAAAGCCCAATTGTGTTGACTGTTTTTGGTTTTGGCCCATTTGAGGGCCCAATAGGGGTATTCTGGTAATTTCACTTTGATTTTCTGATTATTTAGGTTAAATAAACTAGTTTGCAAGTTTTTAGAATTTTTTATAAATTTTGGATTTTTAATATTATTTTAATATTATTTTATTATTATTTTTCAAATTTCACATTTTCCAACTTTTTATATTTTTCTTAGGTTTATCACATTAAAATAGGAATTTAGCAACTTTTAGAATAATTTTATCACTTTTAGATTTATTTTTATAATTATTTTAAATTTTAATAGTTTTTAAATCATTTTAAATAGTTTTTATTAGTTTAAAAATTTCTAAAAATAGTTTTTAATCTTTTTAGGTCATTTGAGGTTTACCAATTGAAAAATCTTTATTTGGGCTTTTTGATAATTTATTTGATTTTTAGGGCTTTAATTAGCACTTAAAAATTGAATATTTAATTATTTAAAAGGTTTGAAAACGTTTTGATCATTGGTAAACTTTTAGTTTATTTATTTTGATTTTTGGTGAATTTTTGGTAATTTTTAGAATTAATTTTTATTTTTGTGGTTTTTAGGGTTCTACGTTTTAACTTTCTAGTAGTATTAATTTTTATTTTTACGTCTTCGTCATCTTCTTTTCTCAACCCCTTCTAAACCAATCATTAATCACAAACATTTAACAAGTTTTTCACACACATATACCTCCTTGGGAAACGAACTTTCATTTCATCTAGGGTCATTTGTACACGGTTTTCCTAAACCGTCGTATTTAATACTTTCCCTACTTTGTGCATCCTTTTCCTAAAGGTGTACAAAAACACTACAACCATTTTGACACCGCTGCCAGGGAGGTGTGTCGTGATTAATTTGTATTGTTGTTTTTAATATTAACCATAAATAGTATTTGTATTAGTAGAACTCTACTAATACGTATTATCGGTTTTCTTGGTTTTTCTTGTACAAATATTATTACTATATTGTATTAAGTATCACAATAAATTCACAATATCTCCAAAAGAGTGAAAACACAACCTTAATTGGGATTTCATCACTCAATTATTGTATTCGAATCTCAAACAAAAAGAAAAAGGCAAAAATAGATAAATACTTTCGTGAAGCTCGATTTTGAGAAATACAAACTATAAGGTGGGTATAAGGCGGGTATTATAAAATATACCCTAAGGAAAAAGGCTCTTAAGTGCTTCGCGCCGCCTCATTTCCCCGCTTGCTTGTGAGTATTTTGAGATTGAAGGCTAATCGAGGGTTTTGCCGCCCAAAGTATTATTACGTATAATATATTTGCTTGGTTTCTTTGTGATTAAACCCTCTTGAACAAATTGGTTTTCACCAAAGTTCTAAAGTCATTCGAAGGCGTTCACTTCACGTGATCGTTTTCATTCCTTTGAGGCTTCTTTAATCAAGAGTTTGATTCGAGAAGAGATTTTGTAGATTGTTGTCTACGAAGATACACCAAAATCCAAAAAAATTAAATATCATCAAAAACACAAAAAAAATTGAAAATTCTCAAAACACTCAAAAAGAATCTTCTTTGCTCACCTCCCATTCTTCGTGAAGTTTATGATCACTCGTAATCAAGCAAAACGAGCTCGTAAACGTCTTCAAAAGCAAGCCAATCAAGAGACGTTGATTGTTGAAGAACAACCTCCAATTGTTGAACCTATTGTAGAACAAGAAGTCGTCATGGCTAATCGTACTATGATGGAGTTGCTACAAGCACCCACCGAGGGTTTTGGAGAGGCTATTGTGATTCCCGCCATTCTTGCGGAGAATTTCGAGATTAAGACGGGTTTAATGTCGATGTTGCAAGCAAATAAGTTTAGAGGTCATGAGAAAGACAACCCGCACTACCACATTAGGAATTTTAACCGTCTCACCGCCACTAGCAAGTTTAAGGATGTTCCACATGACGCCATTAAGATGATGTTGTTTCCATACTCGTTAGATGGACCCGCTAAAATTTGGCTTGAGAAAGAACCGCCAAATTCGATTTTGACATGGGCCGATCTCGTTTCTAAGTTTGTGAACAAGTTTTTTCCATCATCTAAAACAACACATTTGAAAAATGAGATTTCACGATTTGTGCAAAGAAATAATGAAAGTTTTTCAATGGCATGGGAACGATTTAAAGAAATGCTACATGAATGTCCACACCATGATTTTTCGAAATTGCATCAAATAGATACTTTTTATAATGGGCTTAATGATCATGAACGAGATTATTTGAATGCCGCCGCGGGTGGTAATTTTTTGTGCAAGACGATAAATGAGGCTTTACAAATCATCGAGAATAGATCTAAGGTTTATAGCCCTCGTAACACACCGAGTGTTGCCAATTTGGGTTCGTCATCATCGTCACAATCGTCTCGTAGCATTAATGCCTTACATGATGAAGCTAATGAGGAAAATCGGTTTTTTGATAGATTTGCTAATCTAATGTCCCATTGGAAGGCTCAAGAAGCTTCCAATTCCGCTTCGGTTAAAGCGGTTGCTAAAAGTTGTTTGTCGTGTGGGGGAGCTCATGATCTTTCCGAGTGCATTACCGCGGATGGTAACACTTCGAGTGCTTATGTAGCAACGGGAACTTACAACCAAAACGGTCAAGGTTCCCGCCAAAATCAAGCTCCACCAAACCAAAATGCTAATAATTATCGAAACAACAACCAAGGCAATTCACGCAATTACAACAAAGGGAATTATCAAAATGGGAATGGACAAATTTCTAATCAAAACCAAAACCGTGATTTTCAAAACACTACACAAGGTTTTCAAAATGCTCACACTAAAAATTTGCAAGGAGAATTTTTGGATTATGCTAAAGCAAATGATGCTAAATTTGATAACATGCAACGTGAGATGATTAGCTTAAGATCCGAGTTGAAAAACGAGCTTAAAAATGAACTTGCTAATGAACTTAAAACTCATGCAAACAAAATGGAAGTAAATGTCCAACGTCTTCAACAAAATCAACAAAAGATGGAATTAGGACAACATGAGATTAAGCAAGAGTTATTAAAAGCGGATGCTAGGCAATCAAAATTTGAGGACCGAATGGCTAAGATGTTTGAAGCAATCATGTGTAAACCCTCTTCCTCGGGTGGTCTTCCTAGTGATACCATTGCAAACCCGAAGGGAGAAATGAAGGTTATTACTACACGAAGTGGTAAAACTTTCAAGGAACCAATCTCTCGTCCAAGTACTTCTACGGAGAAGGAAATCGAGAAAGAACCCAAGGTGATGGTCGAAAAGGAGCACATTACAATCCCACGAAGTACCGCTCAAACCACACCTACGGTTGAACCAATACCAATTGTGGAACCCGAGTTTCCAAGGCCGTTGCCTAATGACCAACCCACACCACCTTTACCCTACCCTTCAAGACGAAACAAAGAGAAGTTGAAAGAACGTAACAAACAACAAATCGAGCTTTTAATAAAAATGTTTCAACAAGTGCATTTTGATGTGAGTTTAGCCGACGCGTTGTTGTATATGCCTCATTTCGCTTCCACTTTTAAAAGTATGATGAGCGATAAGAAAAAGCTTTCAAAGCTTGCTAATTGTTCTTCGGTTTATCTTAACCGCATACCGGAAAAAGTTGGTGATCCTGGAAAGTTTCTCATTCCTTGTGACATACAAGATATGAAAGAATGCCTCGCCTTGGCCGATCTTGGTGCGAGCATTAATTTGATGCCATTTTCCATTTGGAAATCGCTTTCGCTTCCGGCTCTCATTCCTTCGAACATGTCTATCGAGACGGCCGATCATTCTACAATTATGGCATGTGGAGTAGCCGAAGATGTTTTCATGAAAGTGGGGAAGTTCTACTATCCCGTTGATTTTATAGTAGTTGACATCCCCGCGGATCCTCAAGTTCCTCTAATTTTAGGTCGTTCATTTTTAGACACTTCGAGATCGCTTATCGATGTTCACGCAAGAACTATCACTTTGAGATTCAACGAAGAGGAACTTGTTATAAACGCTACTCAAAACTCAAAACCTTCTCATGTTTATGCAATCGCTACCATCAATCACATTGACATCGTTGATGTGGTTTGCGATGAGTTTTCACAAGAAGTGTTAGGTTTTTCCGATAGCTCGTCAAGTGGCAATCCCACTATTTTGGATCCGATTCTTGCTAATTCCACACCAAATCTCACTCTATTCCAAGGAGGCGATCTCACTTCAAATGAAATCGACAATGAAGATGAGGTGTTGATTAGTGATGAAATTTCTATTCCACCATTTCTTTCGCCGATGGAAGTTATGAGTGTTGAACCAAAATCTTCAATCGAGGAACCACCTATCCTTGAATTGAAAGATCTTCCTTCTCACCTTGAATACGCATTCTTGGAAGGTGATGACAAGTTGCCGGTTATTATTGCAAAAGAACTTGCTAATAATGAAAAAACCGAGCTCTTGAAAGTTCTTAAGGCTCATAAAGGGGCAATTGCGTGGAAAATATCCGACATTAAGGGTATTGACCCAAAATTTTGTACTCACAAGATTTTAATGGAGGAGGACTACAAACCCGCAATTCAAAGTCAAAGAAGGGTGAATCCCAAAATTCACGATGTCATCAAAAAGGAGGTCCTTAAACTCCTTGACGCGGGAATGATTTATCCTATATCTGATAGCCCATGGGTGAGTCCAATCCATTGTGTCCCTAAAAAGGGAGGAATGACCGTTGTGCCTAATGAAAACAACGAGTTAATTCCCACTCGTGTTGTGACCGGTTGGAGGGTGTGTATTGACTACCGAAAGTTAAATGACGCCACTCGTAAAGACCACTTTCCTTTGCCCTTCATGGATCAAATGTTGGAGCGACTCGCGGGAAATGAATTCTATTGCTTTTTAGATGGTTTTTCCGGTTACTTTCAAATCCCTATCGACCCTCGTGATCAAGAGAAGACTACGTTTACGTGTCCTTATGGAACGTTCGCTTATCGTAGGATGCCTTTCGGACTTTGTAATGCACCGGGTACATTTCAACGGTGTATGATGGCGATTTTTCACGATATGATCGAGAAGTCGATGGAAGTGTTTATGGATGACTTCTCGGTGTTTGGTAATTCGTTCACGTCATGTTTATCTAATCTTGAGCAAATGTTAAAACGTTGTGAAGAAACCAATCTTGTGCTTAATTGGGAAAAATGTCATTTTATGTGTAAACAAGGAATCGTCTTAGGACATAAGGTGTCGAAGGCGGGGATTGAGGTCGATAAAGCTAAGGTAGACGTCATCGCCAAGTTACCTCATCCCAAAACCATTAAGGGAGTTAGGAGTTTCCTAGGCCACGCGGGCTTTTATCGTCGTTTCATCAAGGACTTTTCAAAAATCTCTCGACCTATGACACACCTTCTCGAGAAGGATGCTCCTTTTAACTTCAATGAGGATTGTGTTAAGGCTTTCGAAACTCTCAAAAGGAAACTTACCGAAGCTCCCATTCTTGTTGCTCCTAACTGGGAATTACCCTTTGAAATCATGTGCGATGCAAGTGATTATGCTATAGGGGCCGTCTTAGGGCAACGTTATGACAAGCATTTCCGTCCTATCCACTATGCAAGTAAGACGATGACCGAGGCTCAATTAAAGTACACCACAACGGAAAAGGAATTCCTTGCCGTGGTCTATGCTTTTGAGAAATTCCGACCTTATCTCGTCTTGACTAAAAGCATCGTGTATACCGACCATTCGGCTATCAAGTATCTCTTAGCTAAGCAAGATGCTAAGCCGAGATTGCTTCGTCGGATGCTCCTCCTCCAAGAATTTGATGTCACCGTGCTTGACAAAAAAGGAGCCGAGAATCTAGCGGCCGATCATCTCTCTCGTCTAGAAGATCCTCACAAAGATGTTTTCGAGAACAAGGAAATTACCGAAACATTTCCTCTCGAGACTCTCGGTGTAGTGAATTCTAAAGACACCACCCCATGGTTTGCCGACATTGCAAATTACCATGCGGGCAATTTCATAATCAAGGGTATGACGACACAACAAAAACGAAAATTCTTTCGTGACGTCAAGTTCTATTTTTGGGACGACCCTTATCTCTTTTGAGTTTGTGCGGATCAACTCGTTCGACGTTGTGTTTTTGGTGCCGAAGCTTCTAATATCCTTAGAGCTTGTCACGAGGGACCCACGGGTGGTCACCACGGTGCTAATCTCACGGCTAAGAAAGTGTTCGATGCCGGATTCTTCTGGCCTTCTATCTATCGTGATGCACACGCACTTGTGAAGTCGTGTGATTCGTGCCAACGTCAAGGAAAATCGTCTCAACGTGATGAAATGCCGCAAAACATAATTCAAGTGTGTGAGATTTTCGACATATGGGGAATAGACTTTATGGGGCCGTTCCCATCGTCTCATGGCAACAAATATATCCTCGTCGCGGTGGACTACTTTTCTAAGTGGGTGGAAGCTAAGGCTTTGCCTACTAATGATGCTCGTGTGGTAGTGAAGTTTTTGAAGCAACTATTCTCTCGGTTCGGAACTCCTCGTGCTATTATAAGCGATCGTGGAACCCATTTTTGTAATGACCAATTCGAAAAGGTTCTAAAAAAATATGGAGTTACTCATCGTCTTTATACGGCTTATCACCCGCAAACGAGTGGGCAAGTCGAGGTTTCGAACCGAGCTTTGAAGAGGATTTTAGAGAGGTCAATTGGAGAAAACCGTGCTTCATGGTCCGACAAACTTGATGACGCTTTATGGGCCTTTAGGACCGCTTATAAGACACCTATCGGTTGCACTCCTTGTAAGTTAGTCTATGGGAAGAATTGTCATTTGCCCATTGAGTTGGAGCACAAGGCATATTGGGCCCTTAAGCATGCAAACTTTAACTTGAAGACCGCGGGAGATCACCGGAAAATACAATTGAATGAATTGGATGAACTAAGAGATAATGCTTATGAAAATTCATTAATTTTTAAAGAAAAGACTAAAAAGTTTCATGATTCAAAGATTAAAAACCGGGTTTTTAACGTTGGTGATCAAGTGTTGCTTTTTAACTCTCGTCTTAAGATATTTTCCGGGAAATTGAAATCTCGTTGGTCGGGTCCGTTCACCATTACACAAGTGTTTCCATATGGGACCATTGAGCTAGCTCAAGATGATGGTCCTAATTTCAAGGTGAATGGACATAGGCTTAAGCACTACTTTGGTGGGGAAATTCCTTCAATGGTTGCCCTCGACCAAGTCACCTTCCCCAATGATAATTAGCATTGAGGGGATCGAGTCGAGCTCATGACTCGGTAATCAAAAACGAGGTGCCTCGTGGGGGAGATCCCATGCTTATCCTTTATGCTCACTATTCACTAATAAGGGGACTTGTACCCTTTCAACTCGTTGTCTCGTGGTTGTTTGTAATTGTGTAATCTAGATCATCATCATCATCTACGATTGAAGACTCTCGTGTTCGTTTACGTGAGCCTCCATCGTTCGTTTGAAGAAGTTTTTCACGAATCCATGACATATCCTTTATTGTTCTAACAATTATCTTTTAGCACACTTAATAAACGGCTTTAGATATATTGTTGATCACCCTTTCCATGCTAGATCCTAAGCATTCGATTCTTCGTCTCTAGTATGGGGGTGCTCCACCTTTAGACTTGAAACATTGAGGACAATGTTTACTTTTAGTATGGGGGGTGAATAGGTACTTGCTTTGCTACGCCCTCACGCTTTCCAATTTTCAATGTTTTTATTGCTAATAAGGCTAAAAATGGCCAAATTTTAAAAATTTTCTTAGTTTTCATAAGTGTTTTTAAGACACGAATGTATATTTTCCGATGGATAGAATAAGAATTAATTTTTGACTTGATGGGCATTTGGAGCCATTTACATTCCTTAACCCGCTCATTTCAAGTTTTGCTAGACTTTTATATAGGGAGCTTTAAAACGCGAAAGTCTTAATTCATACGGGTTAAGAACAAGAACTTTTCGCAAGTTCCTATAATTGATCCTAGAAAGTCACTTATCAAGGGAACTTTAAAACGCATTCTCTAAACTTGAAAAAGTCCAAGAAAGTGCAAGATCCTATAGGTGGCTTGAAAACCCAAAACTTTGATTTGATATAGTCTTAATGAAAGCTAATCCAAATTTGGCTTAATTTTGACTTGCATGGCTAAGTATTCACGAGTCTCTTTAATTAGAAGTCTTTATATAGTGAAGAACGAGAAATGATAGAGTTAGACAAGTGATCATGCTAAACGTAGAACATGAAAATGTTCTTTCAAAAACTCATATGTTTTTAATTGTGGCTTTTTCTTCCCATAAGATCAATGCATTAGGAATAAATCATAATTGCAATAAGTAAGGTCGTACGATTTGAAAGGTTACTTAGCCTCTAGCGCAAGATCGTTTAAAAGTTGCTCGGGGTTGAATAGAGTTCATAGCCAAGGCATAACTTATTGAAGCGGGACGCGAAGATTGGCGATCATCCAAAAAGGCCCTAACAAGGCATGGGGAGCTCTATTTTTGCTAAAGATCCAAGATGATGTGAAGTATCATTATTCCTAAATCAATATGAAGGATCGAGACACACGACGAAAAGCAATTACTCCCCTAAAGATCATGGAGAAAGTCTATCCAAAAAGACCCTAACAAGGTATGAGGATAAATATATCCAAGTCCGAAAAGGAGGCGGATCGTTGTATATCAAAATCCAAAGTAAAGATTGAAGAAAAATGATGAAGTCGTGGTCCAATATGAAGAATCTCTCAAAAACGTCAAGTGAAGAAATTCCAAATATATGAAGAGAAGACCATAATTTCAAGAACGTCTTCCCAAGATTAGAAGAATGAAGTACATGCCAAACATCGGTCCGAGAAAGGTCTCAAATCGTGAAACGAGTTATGCCAAGATATGAACTTAAGGAGATACACGAGAAGCCGTTTTAAAAGATTTTGTCCTTCAGCTAACTATTGATCAAATCGTGCTACTTTGCTTTCGGACTAATAACTACTCAAATAAGTCAATATGAATCACTTGTGATCCATGACAAATAGATAAAAAATGCTAGTAACCCATTTCTTTTATAATAACTAGGATTGCGGGGAGAAAAAGTATTACACAATTTGGACGTATGAGAAGTGTTAGCATTGTGACTTGTACCAACAATGATCTCGTTTTTGCACTTAGCATGGAATGTATGACAATCAAGGATGACGAATTTTACTCTAAGGAACATTTACTTGTTTCTATTCTTTGACCCTAAAAGTCACTTTCGTGATGAAGATCATATGTTATGTCTTTACACATCTTCGTAGTATGTTGTAAGTCTTTTACTCTTCAATAAAGGTTAATAAAATTGAAGTTTGGTGATGCTTAGATACTTTATTCTAGCATTGCGTGAGGGCACGGCAATGGCTTAGTATGGGGGAGTGATGAGATGGCATTTATACATGATCTCATCGTTCTTTTCGGGCTTTAAATGCATAAAAATGTCATAATATACCATATATATGCTTGTGTTTGTCTACTTGTGTATTTTAGGTATGGATATCGTGAAAAAGACAAAAGATCACAAGATACAAGGAAAAACGGACACGAGAAACGAAGCCGTACAAAGAACCGGGCCCTAATCATGGAAAACTCAACAAATACCCTTGAAGACTTGAAGACAATCAAGATTGATCCTCATTTATTGAAGAAATGACACTTAAAACCCTTCTATATTAATAATTACAAGTTTGGTCCCTTAAGTTTGTCAAAATTACACAAAAGGTCCTTCAACTTTGAAGAAATGGCAAGATTAGTCCCTCAACAATTTCAAATTGTCAAATATGGTCCCTCATCAAGCCAAAGATACATTGAAGACCTTTGAAGATCAAGAATGTCCAAAATCAGTCCTTCAAATATGCAAAAGTTTCAAAAATAACCCTTGAAACACTTTTTAGAAAGTTTTGTGCCAAAATTGCCAAGTCTTGGAAGTTGTTACAAAGGATTTGGACGCTGACAGACTTCTAAACACAAAAGACAAAAGGAAGGAAGAAAAAGGACCAAGGTTGCCAAGTTTATAAGTTTAAACTAAACAAACACGCGCCAAACACAATTTCCCCACTAAAATCGGATCAAACGTGGCACTATTCACACGTATGAACGCAGATTTAACTTTTTACCAGTGATGAGACTGCTTTTATACATGGTCTCATCGTCCAAATCGGGCTTAAAATACATTAAATATCATTAAATATACCAAATATATGCTCGTGTTTGTTACTTGTGTATTTTTAGGTACGGATATTGAGGAAATGGCAAAAGATCACAAGAATCATTCAAAAACGAACACGGGAAACGAAGTCGCACAATGAACCGGGCCCAAGTTTAAAAATTTGCAAAAAGACCCTTGAAGAATTGAAGATTGGCAACTTTAGTCCCTCATCTTTGAAGAACTTGTCACAATTGACCCTCCAAATGTCAAATGTACAAGAATGGTCCTTATTGTTTGAAGATTTTACAAGATCAGCCTTGAAGAATCCAAGATTTACATTTAAAACCCTTGGAAAAAGTTTTGGAAGTTGTTGTGCCATTTTTGACAACTTGCCAAAAGTTGTCATGTGTAAAACAAACGCTGATGGATTTATTTACAAAATGGAAGAAAGTGAAAAGCTTGGGGGCCAAGTCTGCCAAACAGCAAAACCTCCACACCCAACCATCTCTTGACACGTCATACAACCCACCCACAAACCCATACCCTACCCGACCTTACCCAGTCCAATACCCAAAACCGGTTTTAATTAAAAACTTGGTCAACTGGTCAACCATTTTTTCCCTCTAAACATAAAGTTTAAAAACTTTATTTCCCAAAACAGATTAAATCCTCTCTTAATCCTCCTTAAACCCTAATCTTACCCAGACTCAATCACACTCAAACAAAAAGGGTTTTTCCCCTTTTTGTCCAGATCCTTGATTCACTCTTCTCTCATCCTATCCCACACAAAAACCCTTTCCCCAACACAACCATGTGACCTATAGGACCCTCCCCTGCAACGTCACTCTCACCCAAAACCCTAAACCCGACCAAATAAACGACTCAGATGATCCCCTTGTCCTCCAAGCTCAAATGGACGTCCAAGATCAAGATTCCAACAGCTGGCACATCACTCTCATTCACATGGGCGCATTTGACTAAATTTGAAGATGAAGACCCAAGGGCCTTTTTGGCATTTTAGCAACTAGGGTTTTTAGTTTCTAGGACCTTCTTTCTAGTTGTATAAATAGAGACGACCTGTGTCTCTATTGCTCTTGTTCCAGTTTTTAGCTTTCTCCATTGTAATTCCTTTTTAATATTATAAAAGTTTGGTGTTTTTGTTTAAAACAATTGTAATTCCTTTTTATCAGTGTTAAAAGTTGTGTGAGTGTGATTGAAAGCTAAGAACTGAGTTCCATCATCATTGTGTAACACTTTGAGTGTTTAAGGTTTTCAAAAAAGTTTTTGAAAATATTTGGTTAATTTCAGAAAATTTTAATCAAGGAAAGTGAAAGTGGACTTTGATCTTTGGTTTTCTGATATTGACATTGATACTAAAACGTGTTTAAGTTCATTGGTTTAAGGTTTAAAGGTTTTAAGGAAGTTTAAGAAAATCAGAAAGTGTATTTTCTTTGTGTTTGTTCTTGTTTGATTTGCAGGATTGTTGAAGGAGTTTGTCCAAGGTTCAGCTCAGGCCCCAGCCTGAAAGGAGGTGACCTAGCTGTCACTAAGGGTCCTGGATGTAGGACCCTTGAGGTAGTCCCTTGTCTCTATTTCATTTTTCTTAGTTTCTGAAAAATCTTGATGTGTATGTGATTTTGCATGAAATCTGGATAAGTGTTGTTTGAAGTATTGGATAATGCTTGTTTAGAACTAATATGCATGTTTAGAAGGATTGTAATCAGTTTGTTAGGGTTTGTGAAGGATTTTCTTTGTCAAAATTTGATTTCAGGTTTTTAAGGAGTGTTTGGGATAAGAATTTTTATGGATTTATGCTTTAAATCTTGTGCTATAATCTGTCTTATACACTGATTAGGGTATTGCTAGGTTGTTTGTGAGCTTGACTTTTTGTTTGGGAAAATTTTGAACACTTGTGCATGATAAAAAAGGTGAAAAAATAGCTATAATCAGTTACTGCTTCCTTTTTGCTTATTTGTGTGAAATTGGCACTTCAAATTTGTAAATCTGCTAGGTTATAGGCTTGGAAAGGGTTTGCATTTGCTTGCTTGTCATCTAGTTGGATTGTATGCAAGATTTGGGAGCTTAAAGTTCACTTTTTGTGCATCTAAGTTAACAAAATTACCCCTAGAACTGCATAAGTCATATCAGTGACTTAATTTGAACTTTTGTGCTTGATTCTGCTTAGTATTTGTTTGTTTTGTGTTTGTGTTTGACTCCTTGTACTCCAAAGAGTACAAGGGTGCCCTTTGTTCCATCAAAATCAACACCAAATACAAGGACCAAGCTCCTCTTGGTTTGTATTCACAAGTGAATACATACTCATTGTGTTCATCAGAAACATAAGAGTACCTGGGCACGTTTTTTGCTCATAATTTGGCTTAATCTTTGAATAACTTGGATTTGGTTTGTGTTCTAAGTAAGTATTAGTTACTGGTTTGAGTTTAAAAAAGTAAAAAAAAAAAGAAAAAAATTGCAAAACCTCACCTTGCCTGGGCTCGAACACGCGACCTCTCTTATGGAGGAGTAACGTGTTAACCAGTGATCTGGATGGGTTTTTATGTTTACACTTCATTTCATTAGTTACTTAAGTTGACTTTGTTTTGTCCTTATTTAAATAAGCCGTAGCTTATTTAGTCTTTTTCAGCTTATTTATTAAGCTTATTTGGTTTAGCTTATTTTTCCTAGGATTCTATTGTCATGTTAGATTTTTCTGTTTAAAAATATTATTTTTCTCTTTATTTAATTATTTATTAGGATTATTTTTAGATTTAATTTTAGAAAGTAAATTAAAAATAGTAAAAATCATTTTAAAAATCCAGAAAAATAGTTTTTAGGTTTTAATTCATATATCTGAGGTTTACATTCCAAAAAGTTTTCAAAAAGTCTAATTTTTAATTTTATTTGATTTTAGGGTTTTTTGACAACTTTAAAAATTAATATAAAATTAATTAAGAGGTTTTAGGAACTTTAACTTGCATTTTTATCTTAGTTAGAATATTTAGGATTTTTGGTAATTTTTTAGAATTTAGTTTTAAACTTTTCATTTTTTGGATTATTTTAATATTATTTTATTAATAAAAATTCAAAGTTTGTTTTTTCTACTTTTTTCATTTTTCCTAGGTTAAGGACATTAAATTAGGAACTTTTTCACTTTCCAATTAATTTTTAGGCTTTTCAATTAATTTTTAGAATTAATTTAAGATTTAATAGATTTTAATAGTTTTTAGGAGTTTAAAAATAGTTTAATTTGGTTTTAAAATTTTAAAAATAGTTTTTAGCTTAATTAGGATATTTTTGAGGTTTACAAACTATAAAATCTTGTTTAGGGCTTTTTAATAATTAAAAGTGATTTTTAGGGCTTTAATTAGCATTAAAAAGTCATTATTTAATTAATTAAAAGGTTTTAGCAAGTTTGGATTTTTTTTGTAAACTCTTAGAATTCTATTGGGGATTTTTAGTAATTTTTAGGAATTTTTAGGTTAAAATTTTAATTTTTGTGTTTTTTTTACGTTTCTACGTCTTAACTTTCTAGTAGTAGTTTTTGTTAAATTTTTATTTTTTCGTCTTCGTCATTTTCTCTTCTTGTTAATAATCAAAAACAAATCAATCAAATCAATTCATTACACAACACACGTGCCTCCCCGAGAACGAACTCACTCTTACTTGGGTCATTTTCACACGGTTTTCCTAAATCGTGCACGCTTGCCCTATATTATTGCCTTCTTTTCCTAAAGGGGTAATTTTACAACCACATCATTTTGGCGCAGCAAGGGGGTTTTTACAATTACCTACACCAAAACATAATTAACCTTCACACGAATCAATCCCATGCCTAAACTCACACTCCCACTCACCCAAAGGACCCCACCATTCAAACCGTTTCACCCATCACATGACTACTTGCCCTCCAAGTCATGCCACGTGTTAAGATCAACAGCTGAGAGTCTTTGCTTGATCACAAAGCTAAAATGAACGTTTGGGATCACTTTGGACAGCTCATCAACAACAAACGCACTCAAGGACTCAAGGGCATTTTAGAGAAATCACATCTAGGGTTTGTGAATAGTGTAGCCAGGCATTTGCCTATAAAAGGAGACCTCAACATGTGAGAGTCCCTTTATTCCAGTTTTAGGCTATCAATCTTTGTAATTCCTTTTTAAGTTTAATAAAATTTGAATTTCTGAAAATTTTGAATTCTCTTTTTGATTTGATTAAAAGTTGGTGTTAGAATAGCCTAAATCTGAGTTCCATTTGATTGTTAAGACCTTCCTTAATCTTGTGGTTAAGGCACGTCTTGGTTCATAAGGTTTTCAAGGTTCAAAGGCCTTGAAATCCTAGTTTCTGATTTTGCTTATTTTGTGTACTAACCCTTGGCCATAAGCTATAAGCTCTTGCAAGCTTGTTGACACCAAGCTTGTGAAGGGATTAGAGCCCTTGGTTGAGTTGTTTGCTGTTTGTGTTGAAGATATCAAGTCCTTGAGGTTCTACTTCGAACCATCAACCAAGGCAGTTTGCATTTTCTTTGTTGAAGTACCTTGGTCTTGTTCTAGTTGTTGAACAAGGTCTAAGGAGCATAGCTGGCCTTCCTAGGATGTTGTGGAAGGCAGGTATAATCCCTTGTTAAGATTCCTCTCAAAATTTCATGTTTATGACTGATTTTGATTTGGTGCTTTGATTTTGAGTATTTGTGTTTGAACTGGTAATTTTTGAGTTAGATTGTGTTAGTTGCTATCTAGTGAGTGTATTTGATCATTAAAATCAGTAGGTTATTAGTTAAAATCACAAGTTCCTTTGTTAAGTGGTAGATTAAGGAGTGTTTGGGTCTACTGCTTGAATTGGATTTGTGGTTTGCTAAGTGCTTGTATTGAGATTGCAAGTGTTGGTGTCTGTTTGTTAGATGCTATTGTTCATATGTTTGTAGTTTTGAGGGTTTTGAACACATAGATTCATAGATTGGCTATAAAATCTTAAATACTTGGTAAAATTGGCTAGGATTTTGAGGACACCTAGATCTACGCTTAGGCTAGGGCTAACAAGTGCTAAACCTTAGTTAATCACACCAGGGAAGAAGGATTTGAGGCTTGAAATTGGATCAAGTGTCAAATAGATCAGCAAAACTTGTCTACATATTGTTCATTGTTCATCAGAAACTTTGTGTGCTTTGATCTTGTTGTTTACTTTGATTCAGTGTTTGATTCTTGTTGCTTTGTGTTTATTCATAGTTTATATAGCTTGTGTATGCATCCTGTTAAGTTTGGTTGGCTTATTCTTGCTAAATCTGCTTATTAAGTGCTTAACTGCTTATTTCCATATCTGGTGCATATCTAGTGACTGTTTGGCTTATTGTGTGAACCAAATTGTGATTTTCTTGTTGCTATTGACTCCTTGTGGTTCACTGATCACAAGGGTGCCTTTGTTTCCAATTGAATCAAACCAGAACTCTCAAATAAGCTTGGTCAAATAGTCAAAGCAGTGGGAACTCCTTTCCCCTGCTAGTTGCCACTGATAGTGTAAAATTGGGTTCAGCTTATCAATAAGCTATAATAGCTTATTTTAACCAGCAACAACTTTGTTTTTGTAATAGGTGCTCATTATTTGACCCATTTGTTCATACTGGAGCATTTGGTGGGTTGACTTTAGGGTTTGACTAGAAAACCAACTTCATTGACTTTTTCATAAGTTCATTTGTGCTTATTCTGGCTTATTGGTTGTGCTTATTGGATTTTTGTTGATTGATTTTGCTTATTGAGTCCATTTGTGATCTTTTGCAAGTTGAATCAAGTCCTGAGGTGCCTTATTTCTCAAAAACGACTATTTTGTCGTTTTGTGAAATAATACCTTGCTTATTTCTGGCTTATTGAGTGAGCTTTTTCAAAATTTCTTTTTACAGATCTCATAAGCATCCCAAAAGAAGGTTGTGTGTCAAATTAGAGCTTATGGCATTGGCTTATTGCTTAATGGGCTGAAAAGCCCAATAAGAATAAGCTGAGTGTTCAATAAGCTGTGATAAGCTCATATTCAGCTTTTGGGCCTTTAGAGTTTTGTTCTTAGAATTGAATTTTGAGTCAGATAGGGCTTTTCCAAGTCAATTGGGTCAAGTTTGACTTTTTGGGCCCAAAAGCCCAATTGTGTTGACTGTTTTTGGTTTTGGCCCATTTGAGGGCCCAATAGGGGTATTATGGTAATTTCACTTTGATTTTCTTATTATTTAGGTTAAAATAAACTAGTTTGCAAGTTTTTAGATTTTTTATAAATTTTGGATTTTTAATATTATTTTAATATTATTTTATTATTATTTTTCAAATTTCACATTTTCCAACTTTTTATATTTTTCTTAGGTTTAATACATTAAAATAGGAATTTAGCAACTTTTAGAATAATTTTATCACTTTTAGATTAATTTTTATAATTATTTTAAGTTTTAATAGTTTTTAAATCATTTTAAATAGTTTTTATTAGTTTAAAAATTTCTAAAAATAGTTTTTAATCTTTTTAGGTCATTTTTGAGGTTTACCAATTGAAAAATCTTTATTTGGGATTTTTGATAATTTATTTGATTTTTAGGGCTTTAATTAGCACTTAAAAATTGAATATTTAATTATTTAAAAGGTTTAAAAAAGTTTTGATCATTGGTAAACTCTTAGTTTATTTATTTTGATTTTTGGTGAATTTTTGGTAATTTTTAGAATTAATTTTTATTTTTGTGGTTTTTAGGGTTCTACGTTTTAACTTTCTAGTAGTATTAATTTTTATTTTTACGTCTTCGTCAACTTCTTTTCTCAACCCCTTCTAAACCAATCATTAATCACAAACATTTAACAAGTTTTTCACACACATATACCTCCTTGGGAAACGAACTTTCATTTCATCTAGGGTCATTTGTACACGGTTTTCCTAAACCGTCGTATTTAATACTTTCCCTACTTTGTGCATCCTTTTCCTAAAGGTGTACAAAAACACTACAACCAGTATGCTTATTTTCTTGGGTTGACCAGGTGCAGGGTGACTTATGTGTTAAGTTTTTGTGCTTAGACCATTGCTGAATAGAGGACTCTTGAGTTTCTATGTATCTACCTTGCGTATACAAGGGTGTGCATTAGAGCAGAGCTAGTTAGCATTGGTCTCTCCATGATTAGTCTAATACCCCTAGGAAAGTTTCCCCTGCTTTCACCTTTTGATTCCCCTGCTTAATCAACATTCCCCTGTTTGACCGTTGACCGACAATACCGTTACCCTGCTTATAGCCGTTGGGCCTGCTTGCTAAAATTTTGGTTAGGGAATATTTTATTCTTTTCAAAAGATATTTAAGGCGCTTTCTTCGCTGATTGGTAATCTTTTCTTTATTATTTCAAATAAATTACTTTTTTATCAAGATTTATCTCTGATATTTTTGCAATTTGAAAATTCGGTCCAATCGCAGCTCTTCAATTCGCCTATAAAAGCTTAATTCCCTTCACCAGCAGGTCCATCTCTCTCCTTCGATCAAATCCCACCTAACTCTCACCATTATAACCTTCAAACGTTTTCAACCTTTATCATGTCTCTCAAAATTGTTGTTAATCACAATCAAATTGCTTTATTACATGATGAACCAGCAGAATTCGTTGATGCTGTGGCTTTTCTAAAATCCTCGTATTTTAGTGTGGCTCTTCTCATCAACCCTAGGATTTACACCTCACACATTCAGCAGTTTTGGTCTAAATCCATGACCAAAACAATGAATGGAGAGATAATAATTCAAAGCACAGTAGATGGTCATCCCAAAGTGATTACACTTGCCTCCATTAGAGACAAACTTCTTCTAGATGATGAGGATGGGATAACCAACCTACCCGAGGCTGATATCTTTGAGGGTCTAATTAAATTGGGGTATACTCTTTCTGCTGATCAAAAATGTAAGTTTGCTAAAGGTCAGTTTGCCCCATATTGGAAATATTTGATTCATACAATTTTACAATGTTTGTCACCTAAAACCACTACTATTAATGAATTTGGTAGTGAAGTTGCCTCTGCCCTGATCTGCTTAGCAACAGGGAGGAGGTATTGTTTTTCTCAAATGATTTTCAAAGGAATGGTTAAAAATGTTACAAGCAATTCAAAATTTTGTATGTACCCAAGGTTTACAGAACTTTTGTTGAATATGAGTGAACATGGTCCTATAACACACAGAAACTACTTTTTAGCAACCAAACATACTACTAAACTGTTCACCACACTTCTTGCACCATCTCCACAATTTTCTGGCAAGGCTATTCCACTCACTTCAATCATGATGAAACAAATCAGACAGGAAGAAGTCAAGACAAAACCAGCCCCACACAAGTCTTCTAATTCCCCTGCCAAGAGACTACCCCTGCCAGTACTCTACCCCCTGCTGATCCAAAACATGAAAGGAGAACTAAATCCAGGTTTGCCAGGTCTCCTTTTCCTGGTGAATCTTCACAAGTAGTAGAGAGGAGAGCCTCCAAAAGGTTGGAGCATACTAAGGGTTTGGCTGCCACTACTGTCTCATCCTCAAGGGGTGGTCAAGATAGTGACACCATCAGTATGTCCTCTCCCTCACTCAATGATACCCAAAAATGGGAGAAATCCCCTTCTAGGGTTGAGAGCAGCATGCAACCAATGACCATTTTGGAATTGACGAATATGTGCATGAGCTTGAAAAAGCAAAATGCACAACTTGTACAAACTGTCAAAAAGCAAGGTCTGGTTATCAATAATTTGGAAACCAGCCTTGCTACACTTGAGGGGAGGATAAAGCCCAAGCTCATCATATCTACAGATGAGGATGCTTCCAAAGGGGAGGAAGTTTCTAATACAGATGAATCTACTCAGTGGTATGATTATCCTGGTGGTCAGGGTTTAAAGCAACGAAAGATAACAAGTGCTGAGAAAGGGACTGAGAAAGGAAGTGCTGAGAAAGGAAGTGATAAGGGGAGTGCAACAAAATAGATTGCTCAAACTTTGCTGGCTATGGGCAATCAAGAAGAAGCCCCTGCTTTAAAATTATCCCCTGCTATTGATGATCTCACTGTTGTAAGTCATTCCTCTGCTAAGCCTATTACTCACACTTTTGTTAGAAAGAATAGAAGGCAACCAGCTCAGAAGCGAATTACAATTAGAGAACCTGTACCTAAAGGCAAGCCAGCACCAGCAGTGGATCCAAAAGACAAGGGAAAGGGGATCATAGTTGAGCAGCCCAAGAGGAAATACAAGCATAGAACTCCTGAACAGCAAAGGGCTCAAGAAGAACATGATGCACAAGTAGCCCTCGGACTACAGCAAGAAGAGATTGATATGCAGGATCAGAGAATGCAAAAGATGAGGCCCAGAGAAATGCTTAAGCAGGTTGAAATTATGCATAGAGAGTTGGATGAAAGGGTGCCTCATGTTCAAGAATTTCTAGATCAATGGGTAAAGGAGTTAGTAAATGCTCCTTTGGAAGACATGTATTAATTGATTTGTCTAGTTTATAAATATCAAAATGAATATCTGGAAAGAAGGGCAAATCAGATTTAGAAGGAGAAATACTTGAAGTCAGAGAAGGGAAGGCTGGCACACTACAAAGTTTTGCTCAAGAGACATAAGAAGTGGAAGGATGGTGATTTCACAGACATGACTTTTGGGGATATAGAAAAGGCAGTCAAACCAGTTTTAAGAGAATTGGATGTAGAAGACTTCATGACTATTAACTCTCCTGAGGAAGCTGAGTATCTTATGAGAAAAAATGAAGTGTTACAGATAGCTAGGGAATCCAGAAAAAGAAAGGCTGAAGGAATAACTTTGGAAACTACACAAGCAGGTGCATCATCCCAAGCAGGTGCATCATCACAAGCAGGGGTATCACATCAAGCAGGTGAAAGTTTTCCAGCAACTGAGAGATCTGTACTCAATGCACAAAGAGCAGCCAAAAGACTCAAGAGGATGGAAAAAGTTGGCATAGTTACTAAGGAGTCTCAACGTCCTTCAAATTAAGAAATTGATAAACAGCTAATTGTGCAGGAAAATGATGATATCTCACCTAGTGAACTTGGGAAGAAATTTTCTATAATAGAATATGTTGTTTATGAACACAAGGGGAGAACTTGGTGGAAGCTTACAAGAGCTGACAATACAGCACAGACATTTCTAAGTCTAGATGTCATGTTTCAAACCTTGGATAGTGAGGACTTAGAAGATCTGTTGAAGATTTGAAGAAGACCTTTGCTGCAAAACCTCCTACTATGGATGGTGTGGAGAAGGAATGGGTGATCTGGGAGTGCGTACATAGGATGTATGAGCATGAATTATTTGATCCCATATTTGATGCAGTGAATGGAGGAAATTTGTTGTATTGGAAGTTGTTTACCAATTCTGGGGTCTACGAGATAGTTATGGAAGGGGTAAGTGTTTATTTGATCAATCATCGTACTATCCCTTCAATCAGGAGACCTTGAAGAAATTAGCACAGGCTGACTTGATTGTAGATGCTAAAGCACCTGTTGCTTATGATCTGGTAAGGATGATGCATAGTCAGATTTGGCCAGTAAGTTTGTAAGCACCCTCATAAACTAGTATTTATTCAGAAACTTGTCTTTAGGTGAAAGCACAAGTTTAGGGGAGGATTGTTGGGAATAAATACAAGTATATTAGTTACCCCTGCTAGTTGGTCATTTTTCCCCCTGCTAGAGTAAGTTCCCCCTGCCAAATAACAAAGGCAGGGGGATTGGTTCCCCTGCTGAAGTCAAAGGCCCTGCCGCTAGAGATAAACTTGGAATAGATTATTACGCGTTTCTGTTACTACTCCGAGATACTTTCCAAGTTTGTTAGTATATAAAAGGACTCACTAGGTTATCATGCAATGTGTGTCTTTCTCATTTGTCTTTCATTTCGTACTTTAAGGTTTTTGTAACCCTAATACCATTATTGGGTATTCGTATATCTTTGATATATTAAAGTTTAACGTTTGCTTTAATCATTTGTTCTTGTGCTAAACACTACATTCCGCATCTTGTTTAGTTACTTTGTATTGCAAAGTTTCTCTAGTGTTAGATTGAATTTATTCTTTCTATCACAACCCTTAAACAGGCTATAAAGGTTTAAGATCCGAGTTTGGGATTAACACTACGCATTAAAAAAGGTGATTCATATTGGGTGGGTTCTTGGAATGAATCATATTAATTCATGAGATTTTTGAAAATGCCAATTAATAACACAAACATAAAAAGGAATTAAACATTTCCATACCTACGTAGGGTTGGCTTCAAAGTGTGGGTATCTGGTGTTCTTGGTTAGGGTTTGGGAAATGGGAGAGGCTGATGAAAAAAAGTGGGAGAGATGACCCGGTTGTTTCTTTTTTGTTTCAAAATAGTCCGCAAAAATTGGTCCTTCCTATAAAAGTTTTCATATTTCCTCCAATTTTTACAGAAATTTTTGGGTGTAAGTTTTAGTAATTTTCATATGCTATTATGTAAAATGACCAAGTTAGACATCTTAGAATTTCAATATTTCTTTTTTAGAAGGGCACTAATGGTCTTTTTAAAGCCTCCTTTATTATAATATATAGATTAATTATACATTAAAAATTTTGTAATGTATTAGTGTATTAAAAAGTTACACACTATTTATTAATATTTGTATGTTGTAAAACTCAAGTTGTACATTAAATATTATATATTTGTTTGTGCTTTTGTTGTTTGCATCAAATTTTGTACAATAGGCATAAATAATTGTATTACTTAAAAAACTTAAACATTTAATGAGGATAGAGTGATCAAAATGCTTTACATGTAGTAGTGATGAATTGACAAACATACTCTTATTATTAACAATCAACTTGGCGACCTCAATAAAAATAAACCAAAAATGTTGCGGGTCGAGTAAAACATGATTAGATCAGTTAGTTTTAAACTACAACATCAAAACAATTACACTCGAAAAATCATGAGAACCAAATATGTAGTAACTCTCTTAATAATTATAATGAGAGGCAAAAAAATTACATTTTATTCCAGAAGAAAAGATAAAACTAAAATAAACCGGATTTTTAATCCAAAAAAGATAAAACTAAACCAACCTTTTTCGGTTAGTAAAATTCGCAATTAGGATCCCATATACAACATATCAGCCTACAAACACATATATACAAATCCACAAAGTTAAAAACCAACTGATTTAGCTCAGTTGGCCACTAAGGTTTCACTAAGTGGGTTTTTTGGGGAGGTTTTCTGGAGGTTTTAGTTCAACACCTGCCAAAGGCCTCTCAGGTGAAGCGGATAAGGAGTTTAACATAACTAGGCGAAGGTTCGAAGAAGACATTCTGCCGCTTGGATGTTATTGCACGACTCGACCCACTAACCACTAATTTTTGTCGTTCTAAAAAATCCAAAAACTTAAAGATGAAATAGAAATACCATACATGCATTAATCAAGACATTCTTTTTATGTTTGCACCTTTGTACGTATTTATAAAAACAATAAGTCAATAAAATGAATAATCCGTTAGTAGTATCGTTGATGTTCGTCTGAGGATATGATGCCTACTTTTAAAAATAGAAAAATTACCTCATTTCCTTTGTAATTTTTTAAAATATTTATATTTTACACCCTTTAGTATTGCATATATACATAAAAAATACAAATAAAAGTAGTTAGTTACATACTTTTTAAAAATAGGCATCATAAAATATATTGTAAGATTGAAAAAATTACGGTTCAAAAAATATATTCATGTAACAAAAAGTATTACTAAAATCACAAAATAGCGAATTCCTTTAAAAAACTTTCTACCTAGATGAAAACATCGCATGTGTATTTTCACTAATTCATAGTTTTTTTATACACATCATTTTCTACCCAACCAAGATCAAACGTTAGTAGGAGTTAGTGCCTTTAACTATGGATACATAAAAACACTTGTCTTCTCCAGGAAAAAGATCCCCATAGACCCCATCTATATCATAGACTAAAAGAGACGATCCTAGCCCTCCATTTTTATTTTATTGCACGGTCCATATTATTTCACTTTTAAAAAAATTAACTACACTTTCCTAAAAAACATACCGGCTATTTCCTTTTTTCATCACTATCCTACACTCTCCTTCTCTCTCTAACAACCGTAACCACCCACCATTTCTTTAAAAACCGTAACCACCATGAATCCACAACCGCCATAATCCATACACCATTAATCCACAACCGTAACCACCATTAATCCACAACCGTATCATCCCCACCATCCCAACCATTGTTTTCGATTGATTCCCCACCATCTAATCGTAACCCTAACCCTAATTTTTTCAGATCTATGGATATTCGTGAGGAGTATGCTGCGGCTAACAAGGGCAAGCTCATATCATCGTCTAAAACATCCGGATAAGGTAATCTTCATTTCAGTGTTAAGCTTATGCTTATTTGGTACATTAGCGTGATATTAAGTGTGTTTTGATGTAGTTAAAGTGTGCTTTGATGTTTTGTATAGAATGACTTAAGTTTCGCTAAACCAGGCGTATGTTTGGTGAAGATAGCAGTAGTTGTTTGTTTTGGCTTATATGTGGGCTTATGAGCTTATTTGATTTCGCCTTATACTTCATAAGCCTAAAAATTTCTGGCTTATTTTGTGACTTATTGGCTCATGATAAACTTATATAAGCCCATAAGTCCCTAATAAGACAGGAAATTGGGGCTTATGAAATATAAGCCGAAATCAAGTAAGCTCATAAGCCCACATATAATCCGAAACAAACAACTCCTTAGTAAAGCGTTTGATGAAATAGCTGTATTGTCATAATTAGTATGTGGAAACGGTAGTTGCTGGTAAATGCTACTAGAAGTAGCATTTTAGCATTTTGATTTGGAGCGTTAAGAAAAAGTAGGAAGTAGCATTTGGCTCATGAACGCTTGCTACCAAAAACACTATGTGTAAACAATAGAAATTTTAGAAATAGCCGTTTGTTTGTGTTTGATAATATAGCTGTAATGATAAAGTGTAAAATAGCGTAAAAGGTAAACACTATTGTTAAATGCTTCTTTTCTTTAGTGTTTCGAGTTCAAACAAGCTAAGTGACAAAAATCTCATTGTACTGATTTCTGTTTTATTTAATTGATATGTTAGGTTTTATTTATTTTTGTACTGATTTTTTGAATGTTTATGATGTTTGATATGATTATAAGAGATTGTTTGGCTTATCGTTTATGTTGTGGTATTCGTGTAGTTATCTCGTTCAGCTAAGCATCTCAATGAGATTTTTAGTTACTGTTACACTTTGTTATTTTCAGAAAGTTAGATTCGGTGCTTGTTAACTAATTTTGTTGTCATAATTTATGATTTCTGATAATACAAATCTGCTCCTATAGTTTAATTGTTGTGTACTTTGCGAATAAAAATTGAGAGATTTGACTGTATTGATGTTATCAGTTGATTAAATAAGGATTTCCTACTGGTTTTTAGGGCTGCTAAAGGTTTTGTAGTTGACTGTAGTTATAAATCTTTAGTATGAAATCTGCTAGTTAAGACTGATTGTCATTTTTGAATGATTAGACAAATCTGATATGATAATAGTTATAACTTTGGAGGTTGTTTGGATGTTATAGGATTGTTTAGGCTAGGTTAAATTGTATAGTTGATACTTGCAGGTGCGACTTTGTTTCTAGGCTAGTTGAAATGTTTCTAGGCTAAATTGTCACAGTTTGCTCATTTCTTGTGCTAACTAGTTTGATTGCTTAATCCTGCAAGTTTTGATGATGATTTGATATATTTCACATGTGTTGATTGCCTGTGTTTAGATTACTTAGCCTTAATCGTGTTTTAGAGTGCTCAAATTTACTTGTCACTAGAAATAGCTGTCATAATATTCCAAGTTTCTTCTTCTAGTATAAACCTATTAGTTTTTGGTGTTTTTCTGGTGCACTTGGTATATGTGACATAGATCAGTATTTGTAATTGCATTTCAAAGGCTTTTAGTAAGATTTCGTTTGTAGAAATTCAACCAGTGTTTGGCTTGAATAATCAGGAATCCAGTGTTTGGCTTTTAGTAAGATTTTGTAGCTTGAATCCTTGAAAAAATTTAGTTCTAATCTGTCATTTAGATCATAGAAAGTTAGTGTACAAGTTTTCTCAGTCAAACTCCAATGTCAAAATGGAATTTGCACCAAAAATGATTGTTTATTTCTAGTGTCAAGTACCTAGAAAATTCATATGCCTTTAAAATCTTTGTTTCTCAGTGTTATAGTTCAACTCTTGGCTTTTTAAAAACCTTGTTAGTCCAGCTTTTCAGTTTGCTATTGCTTTTTGTCCAGTTTTAATTTTAGCTTATCAAAATAAGCAAACTCAATTCTCTGATGTGCATGTAGCTTAAGTCCTTGTCCATTTTCAATTCCAGTCAATCTATGTACCTTATTGCTTTTTGTCCAGATTTACTACAACCGAGCTTATTTCCTTTTACGTACCTTGCTAAATTTAGATTTTAAACCTTTTGCAAAAAGCTAGACTTGAAAAGATCAAGTAATAAGCTCATATGATTCACCATGAATCATATATGTTTCATGGTGAAACATATATGTTTCACCATGAATCATATATGTTTCACCATGAAACATATATGATTCATCATGAATCATATATGTTTCAACATGAAACATATATGATTCATCATGAAACATATATGATTCACCATAAAACATATATGATTCATGGTGAATCATATATGTTTCATGGTAAAACATATATGTTTCAACATCAAACCTATATGATTGTAACATATATGATTATTTTGTTTAATGTGTTTAATGTGTTCTCTTTTGTAGATATTAGAACTAAAGCTGGTATAAAAAGTACGCCTCCTAAACTTAAAGCTCCTAAAACAACCTTCCGTCCTAAATGTAAAGCTGCTAAAACAAACCCGCTTCCTAAATCTATAGATCCTAGCACAGATAATCCTAAACCACCTTCACTTGGCGTGGAACCAGCAGTTGCCGAAAAAGTAACACAACCACCTCCTCCAATCGATAAGAGACTCAAATATCCTACTGTAGTTAAAAATGTATTCTCTTGAAGAGGTAAAGCTGTTGAGAATGTAGAGGGTAACAAAGATAAGGGTGAAAATGTTGTTTCTGACGTAGGGGGTAGTGAGGTTGGGAAGGATGGCCATGATGGGAAAGGTGATGAGCCGACTGAGAGTGGTAGTGATGAGACGGCTGAGAGTGGTAGTGATGATGGCAACAGTTTTCAGCTGGCCAAGATTAGGAGTGAGGAGTCAGCCGAGAGTGGTAGTGAGTATGTGGCTGAGAGTGGGAGTGACGAGTCTGATGAGCTAATACAGACGGGTGAGGATGTGGCTGATGATTTGGTTAAAGTTGAAAAGGTGAAAACTCCTAAGAAACGTGTTAGGAAGGTAGCTGCGAAAGTTGGTACTGGGAAAAAACCAAAGGTTTTGAAAGAAGAGGCTGATGTGCATGATGAGAGCAAAGCCAAGGTCGATAGAAAAAGGAAGGTAGCTGCCAAAGTTGGTAGGGGAAAAAAGCCAAAGGTTATGAAAGAAGAGGGCGATGTGCATGGTGAGAGCAAAGACTCCATGTTGGTTTGTTATGATTCACCATCAAAAAAGCAGGTGCAGAAGAAACCTCTTACTGCGGAACAGGCTAAGAAGGTTGAGTACTCGAATAGGTTTCCACCGGTTTTTAGTAGAACCGTACTGGCGTCGCTTTTTGAGGCGATAAACGAGGCTAGTTATGTTGACATGGAAGGGTTTTTGAATGAGATTGGATTTTCTGACTGGTGGGGTCTTAAGGTTGATAGTTTGCCAAATCGGTTAGCGAGGGTTGCTGTTAAAGCTTTCGAAAAATCCACCTACAACTTTAAGATTGATACAGGCAGTTTTCAAGTCACGCCTGAGAAGATCCATGAGATTTTAGGACTTCCTATTGGTGGAATTTCCTTGTTTGATTTGCCGAGGAGATCTTCGGATAACGATGTTGTGAAGTCATGGCAACAACAGTTTGAGCCAAAGCGTCTGAAACAAATCACGGCTAAGGACATCAGTCAGAAGTTGAAGAAGGCGAAGGAAATTGACTTTATGTTTAAACTCAATTTCCTCACACTTTTTGCAACAGTTATGGGTGATGCAAACACTATGAAAGCTATTCCAAGGGTTAATGTGGTTCGTCATATTTATGAAGAAACGGATATCGCTAAAGTGGACTGGTGCCGTTTCATTCACTCTTGTCTTCAAGAAGGTGTAGAACTTATGACTCTCGCAGGGTTTTACATAGGTCCCTTGTATTTTCTGATTGTAAGTTCTGCTATCTTATTTATTTTTGTTTTTTATGTTTTTACACAGGTCCTTGTATTTTCTGATTGTAATTTTAACATTCATAATGAATCATATATGTTTTATAATGAATCATATATGTTTCATCATGAAACATATATGATTCATGTTGAATCATACATGTTTCATCATGAAACATATATGATTCATTATGAACCATATATGTTTCATGATGAAACATATATGATTCATATGGTGAAACATATATGATTCATCATTAATCATATATGTTTCATATATGTTTGTAATACTAAATATTAATCATAATTTGATTCTACAAAGTATTTATCATATATATTTTTTATGTATTGTTTGCAGATCCTTTATCTTGATTCTACAAAGTATGACCGATTCACAGTCCTTCGATCAAGACCAGTCATCAGGGACTTGAGTTCTGCTGACATGCATGCTCGCCAAGAACTTGAGTTTGAAGATCAAGTTTTTTGTAATCTTGAGCTTCATGGAAAGTGGAGCGCGGATGATGTGAAACCCCCAGAATCAGGCAAGGAAACACGTAGGCAGCATGGGGGTAACACGTCATGGTACAAGTAACAATGAATTATAAATGACTCGAAAATGACGTAATAAGACATTTACATTACATAATAAAAGATCAGAGTTTTTAAACAAAGGTCCCAAAGTTTATAAGCGGAAAAATTTATTATTTTATCATGATTTATAACATATAGTTACCAAACATACATAATAAACTTCTGACAGTTTCTACCAAAACCAAACTTTAAAAAGTATCACAGAAATCTCCAAGCTGCGATAATATCCTGTGGGCTCCCATCCAAGCAAAACTAAGCATTATACCTGAGATTAAACATGTAAAATCGTCAACACGAAGTTGAGTGATATTCATAGGTTTAGCAATAAAGGTGTGGAACACAAGCATTCATTTGTAAAACAAGTAATGGGGGGATGACTATGTACATTATCCATAGTCATGATGTATATTATTGCTATTTAGCTCATGACACCGAAGCTTAACTAAAGGTAAGTTTCCCTAGTGAGTATTCAGCCTAAATACTCAAGTATAAACAAATATAATGCGTCAAAGTAATACGAGACGGGGATTGTCAATCCCGATGGATCCACCCACAACATTCGCGCTTAGTAACACAAGTAAATTAATGATTCATGATATGGTAGGGAAACTCAGTGGCTATGGAAACTAAAAGCAATAATAATAACTGTAATCTGTTTTGGAAAGCATACAAGTTCTGGATAGCATACAAGTTCTGGATAGCATACAAGTTCTGGATAGCATACAGTTTTAAATGAATGTGTTCCACCATGTAAAATCTCACCCCGCGTTTAGAAAAATGTATAAGTAGTAAAAAGGGGTTATGAACTCACCTTAGCGATAGTGATATCAAACGACGATACCGATCAAAATAATAGTGACAGGAGTGAAGCGATGAAATAAGATAAGTCGAGAAATCACAAGCTTCTAACGACGACCTAAAATAAAGCGAGGCGTCTTAGGTTTATAAACAACAATGTGAATGCATGCATATGAGTTTATAATATTTTTTTAGATAGGTTGGACATTGTACTTGACGTGTTTTATAAAGTGTATAAAACTTTGGATTAAAAATATTAAGTTTTGAATATTTACTATACTTATAATATAACCCGTCCGATTTTCTATTTTATCCCGACTTATATCAGCCAAAATATCCACAAATGATCATGTCTCGGATTATAAATGTAAGTGGTTCCTAGTAGTCGATGTGTATTTAATATTGTTTGGTTTACAAAATACTTGTTTCATCGCCAATAAAACTTTATCCGTATAGACTCGATAACTTAAATTTTCCATGTTCTCAATGTTGTTATTCGCGACCGTTTCACCAAGTTTATATTATTCACGACCGTTTCACCAAGTTTATATTATCCACTAACCAAGCCTTCTATAATATATCAATATACCATGTCTTAAATGTCTACTACTCCTTCAGTTTTTACAACCGATCAAAACTGAAAATCACAACTATGAGTTTAAGCATTATTTTGAGTGTTTCTCTTGAAAGATTATCAAGCACAATGTCAAACAATTACAAAGTAATACAAGATATTGAAAATATATAGATTTATAAAGATTTAAATATGCATGAGCATCATCAAAATAAGAATAAAAAATATAAAGGAAAAAATCTCTTACAAGAAGCGATGGATAAATAAGAGCTAAGATCATGACTTTGACCAAAGTCAACAACAAATATCTTTGCTAAAAACCCTTGTATAATCTGCCCTTAACTCCAATAAATGATGAGTTTAATGTTGATGCTTGTCCATTAATGAAGAAATAAATATATGGGCAAAACTAGAACTCCAACCCTTCATGGTGAAGCTAGTTATACTAGTAAAATGAAAGTAGTGTAAGAGAACTATAAGATGTTTGTGACTCACGGTTTAAAATAAAGTAAAGCAAAGATATGGAGTCTTATTTTGCAAGATATGATATGAGATTGGAAAGTTTCAACTTTAAACTTATCAACGTGTTGCTGTTTTGTGTTAGTCACACGCCACCTCAAGCTAATGAGGTGGTGATGTGATGGTTTTTATTATTAGTTTTTTTTAAAGCGGGTATTATCGGGGTCCGATATTTTAAAAGTTAGGCGATATAAAAATACGCGTTAGACACGAAAAATAAACGCTCAATATAAAATAAAAACTTTATAATTCAGAGAACATTGATATTTTAATATAAAAATGGAGGGATTATATTTAATAAACTTTAACGCGTCATATAAAGAATGACACTTAAAATTTTATCATAAATTTATTAAGAATGTCCGTAAAACGAATAATTAAAATAATGACAAGAAAAATATTTTTATTTCATATCGAGGATATTTACGGTCGATGACGGTCATAGACTTTGCCAATAAATAATAAAAGGCACATTTTTTATACGTTAAATCAATAACCTTGTCGGTTTACCGAAAATTCAATATTATTAGTAAAATGATCATGACAAATAAAATTTGGTTAATAAATATTAGCCCGAATATTAATAATATTATTAGAACCCGATCTAAATGTTTATTTTAAATTTCAGGTTACTACAGTAAATAAATATGGACAAATAAAAATATTTTTTTTTATAATTCCGAATAAAATATTATCAATGATCAGAAAAATAATTAAAATACAATTTAATTAAAATTCTCAAGATCTCAGGATTTACGTATGAGAGGAACAAGTAAAACATTGTAAAATCGAGAAGTACGAATAAAAGAATAATTTAATACCGAAAAAGTACGAGTTCTTATAGTCGACCTCCCTAAAAGAACTCTGGTCCCTCAGAGTTCCACTGGAGACGGAAGAAAATGCAAACAAAATGAGATACATAGTTTAGAACTGATTCATTGCTTCCCATGTAATTTCTGCACCTACGGCGAACCTTACAATTGGAATCCAACTGTGCTTCAGATTCTTAACTCTTTTACAAAATTATTTCAAACTCGAATTGAAATAATAATCATTCAGTATGAAGAAATATAAAGAGTTAAAATGAACACAGGAATTGCTTAAACGGAGAAGTTGCGCTAAATCAAGTTAAGATTGATAATCGACAAGGAATCGCAAGTCGCACAAACTGTAAACATAACAATCTACCTTTCAAAAGTAATCAAGGAGAGATATGAATATAGACATTTAAAATAAGAGTTGTCACAATTGTCTATACAGGATTTGGTATTACTTTCAAACTCAGCTTAAATATTTTCTTGATGATAAAAATACAAGGCTTGAGGAAAAAAAACGAAATTCGTATCGATTCTTAACGAACAGGATAGAATAGAGGTGTTGACAATAAAACAATAAGAAACAAGGAATATAGCAAGTCATCACTCCTTGAGTGCAGTTGGTGTCACCAACATTGGCTTATAAATTTCTATGTAATCGACATACGATTGAAAGATAAAATCCACACAACAATTTTCGGATCAAAGAAAAATTTTAATTAGACACGTGTGTATGATTCAAGTAAAATGAACAACATTGGCAATTAGAGAGCGAAATCAACACATGGTTTACACGAGCGAATTTCGAGGCAATAGAGTCTGACACACATCATGATGAATATATGATATCGATATTCATGTACAGTCATGAATCGTTATTCTCGTCCGGAGACATTTCGAAGGTATACCAAAATTTACTCAAACAAAGTTGGTCGAGGAGGAAGTATAAAAACATCAGAACTTCCAAGTACGGTATCAATAGTCGGTAACTTGACGAGCGGTAAATAGAATTGTATCATGAAAGAAAATGAGGTAACAAGTAGAGCAAAGCTCATTGAGTAAAGAAAATAGATTGTACTCGCAAACACGCAATTCGTTCAAGAAGAAAAATAAATAAATAAATAAATAAATAAACATATGCATTTGTCTTGAACTTGTACTACTTACATAACGCATAAAAGCTTTCATAATTTTATTTTTACAAGAATTTGAGGTGACTACTATTCAGCCTCGCATGGCTCCTTCTAAATAACGCATAGGTGATCAGGCCATGCATAATTTAGGATTAGCAATGTGATGCTTAGCTTCGTCAAACCAGTATTACCTGTCATATATTAAAAATATATATATAACCATTTGTAAATCAGGAATCAAAATAATTTACGAAACGTTCTCGAGAGTAAGTAATTCGTGAAATACATCGTAACAGTAATATCAAATAACTCTATAGAATAACATTCATGTATTTTGTAAAGCCCAAGTAGAACAATTTGTAAAATAATTCGCAAACAGTACCAGTTTAAATTTATAAAATAGCGAGTGGGTTACACGAGAGTAATAAAGGGTAGTTCAAGGCAATCAATGAAATGGTTACAAGTTGATAAAGTTTCAAAAGGTTTAGCCGGAATCGTCATGAGACACGTGTCAAGATGATAACGAACGATATGAAAGCAAGAACTTCAAACCTCGGCCCAAATCAGTGGTACGATAGAAGCAAAGAAAGACAACTTAGAATGACAATTAAGTCATGCATAAAAGAAAGGTAAAGGATCCATATGCGTTCATGTCGTAATTTATTTGACATAAATATGCTCTTAAAGAAGTAGGGCATCAGTTTCCAAGTAGTACAACTACTCCGAAAAGTTTCTGTTTTAAGAAAGTTTAGGAATCTAACACGTAAATAGTGACGCATAAAAATGTACACACATTTTTTTAAAGCTCGAAGTCTAAAGCAATTTGGTGTAAAACGATGTTTTGAACAACTTTCTACTTTTACTCGAGACTTGAAACAGATCAGAAATTGACGAAAATGCCCTCGCATCAAATCTGTCAAGGAAATGATATTTTAAAAATACGTAGAAATAAACTCTTAAATTATACAGTTTCAAAAGAGTGTAACTTGCTAATTTTTAAGATTTACGGATCAAATTTTATGTCATAAACGAACGTCTCAACAAATAGAAACATATTTTTATTTCAAAGTTTACAAAATATTTTCTTGACATCGTTAAATTACATGTAACTTTTCTGTAGAAAGTATATTTTTCGACACACTTTGAAATCGAATCAAATTTCATAATGACTCGGAGTTTATGTACACACATGACTTGTGGATCCCATAAAAACAAAAAAGAATAAATTGTATAATTAAACATACAAAGGAAAACATTGTATAACAATGGTTAAAGAATACCAATGATAATCTTAGAAATAAAAAAAACGGTGCATGGCATCCGTATCTTCGATTTGAAGATGCAATGCAGGAAGGTATCTTGGCGGCGTGATTTTTCAAAATCACAGACATACCGAGAAAGAAATGGAATATTAACGGTTTGCACTCTCGGAGCGAGGAGATTTAATGAAAATGGAGGATACAGGTCTATAGAAGTAGAATTATATTTCAAACAATCGCCACATAATAGAGGATGGCTTACAAGATGACGATAGTGTTTCCAAGGTACAAATGGACGTTGAAATTCGAAGTCGAAACGTAGAATGGTCAATAAAGTAATATTTAATCGATATTCGAGTGTCGCGTAAAACGATGACGTAAGGGTCAATCAACATTACGAAAACTCACGATATTATTCAACACGGATTCAAGGAATCCTTCAAGATGTGTGACTCACATGATGTCCTTTAGTCTTTTTCGGAGACTCTTTGGGCTACACAATGGTCTATAGACTATTTTTCAAGACATCCAGTCACAAATGGTCGGAAAGTAATCTGTATATCAAAATAGATATTTTAAAGAGGTTTAACAATGAAATTAACACGCACGGTAGTAAAATGAAAATTAAAAGTTTTATTGAAAACAACAACACTTATTTAATCCCTAACAATGGTATCACGAGAATACGACAAAATGTAACAGTGAGTCGAGAAAAACAAGCGGTCCGAAACGGAATGAGTATGTGAGGTCAATCGCATCACGCATAAATGAAATAGCAATAGTACTCAGAAAAGTGAGTATGAAAAGTCGGCAGCATACGCGCTCCGAATACAAGTATGAAATGTCATAACAATATAAAATCATTGCAACAAGATCAATTCACAAGAACAAGAATTCAAGAAATGCAGTAAGAGCATATGTAATCAAGTAATATCCAATGATAATTCATTGAGCACAAAGGCTTTGAAAAGACATAATAATCGTCATTAGGGTAAGGTAATATCTCATAATGTAATCAAGAGATGAAATACTAGAACGATAATTAAAAGTAAATAATAAGGATTAGAGAGTTACCCACGCAGATATCGAACAACAATGGCAAATTTTGTGTTTGACACTTAGAAACATGAAATATTTTAACTTTTGGTTATAGACTAAGTTTTGAAAACGACTCAGTTCCCTATAACCATCGCTCTGATACCAATCTGTGAGACCCCCAGAATCAGGCAAGGAAACACGTAGGCAGCATGGGGGGTAACACGTCATGGTACAAGTAACAATGAATTATAAATGACTCGAAAATGACGTAATAAGACATTTACATTACATAATAAAAGATCAGAGTTTTTAAACAAAGGTCCCAAAGTTTATAAGCAGAAAAATTTATTATTTTATCATGATTTATAACATATAGTTACCAAACATACATAATAAACTTCTGACAGTTTTTACCAAAACCAAACTTTAAAAAGTATCACAGAAATCTCCAAGCTGCGATAATATCCTACGGGCTCCCATCCAAGCAAAACTAAGCATTATACCTGAGATTAAACATGTAAAATCGTCAACACGAAGTTGAGTGATATTCATAGGTTTAGCAATAAAGGTGTGGAACACAAGCATTCATTTGTAAAACAAGTAATGGGTGGATGACTATGTACATTATCCATAGTCATGATGTATATTATTGCTATTTAGCTCATGACACCGAAGCTTAACTAAAGGTAAGTTTCCCTAGTGAGTATTCAGCCTAAATACTCAAGTATAAACAAATATAATGCGTCAAAGTAATACGAGACGGGGATTGTCAATCCCGATGGATCCACCCACAACATTCGCGCTTAGTAACACAAGTAAATTAATGGTTCATGATATGGTAGGGAAACTCAGTGGCTATGGAAACTAAAAGCAATAATAATAACTGTAATCTGTTTTGGAAAGCATACAAGTTCTAGAAAGCATACAAGATCTGGATAGCATACAAGTTCTGGATAGCATACAAGTTCTGGATAGCATACAGTTTTAAATGAATGTGTTCCACCATGTAAAATCTCACCCCGCGTTTAGAAAAATGTATAAGTAGTAAAAAGGGGCTATGAACTCACCTTAGCGATAGTGATATCAAACGACGATACCGATCAAAATAATAGTGACAGGAGTGAAGCGATGAAATAAGATAAGTCGAGAAATCACAAGCTTCTAACGACGACCTAAAATAAAGCGAGGCGTCTTAGGTTTATAAACAACAATGTGAATGCATGCATATGAGTTTATAATATTTTTTTAGATAGGTTGGACATTGTACTTGACGTGTTTTATAAAGTGTATAAAACTTTGGATTAAAAATATTAAGTTTGAATATTTACTATACTTATAATATAACCCGTCCGATTTTCTATTTTATCCCGACTTATATCAGCCAAAATATCCACAAATGATCATGTCTCGGATTATAAATGTAAGTGGTTCCTAGTAGTCGATGTGTATTTAATATTGTTTGGTTTACAAAATACTTGTTTCATCGCCAATAAAACTTTATCCGTATAGACTCGATAACTTAAATTTTCCATGTTCTCAATGTTGTTATTCGCGACCGTTTCACCAAGTTTATATTATTCACGACCGTTTCACCAAGTTTATATTATCCACTAACCAAGCCTTCTATAATATATCAATATACCATGTCTTAAATGTCTACTACTCCTTCAGTTTTTTACAACCGATCAAAACTGAAAATCACAACTATGAGTTTAAGCATTATTTTGAGTGTTTCTCTTGAAAGATTATCAAGCACAATGTCAAACAATTACAAAGTAATACAAGATATTGAAAATATATAGATTTATAAAGATTTAAATATGCATGAGCATCATCAAAATAAGAATAAAAAATATAAAGGAAAAAATCTCTTACAAGAAGCGATGGATAAATAAGAGCTAAGATCATGACTTTGACCAAAGTCAACAACAAATATCTTTGCTAAAAACCCTTGTATAATCTGCCCTTAACTCCAATAAATGATGAGTTTAATGTTGATGCTTGTCCATTAATGAAGAAATAAATATATGGGCAAAACTAGAACTCCAACCCTTCATGGTGAAGCTAGTTATACTAGTAAAATGAAAGTAGTGCAAGAGAACTATAAGATGTTTGTGACTCACGGTTTAAAATAAAGTAAAGCAAAGATATGGAGTCTTATTTTGCAAGATATGATATGAGATTGGAAAGTTTCAACTTTAAACTTATCAACGTGTTGCTGTTTTGTGTTAGTCACACGCCACCTCAAGCTAATGAGGTGGTGATGTGATGGTTTTTATTATTAGTTTTTTTTAAAGCGGGTATTATCGGGGTCCGATATTTTAAAAGTTAGGCGATATAAAAATACGCGTTAGACACGAAAAATAAACGCTCAATATAAAATAAAAACTTTATAATTCAGAGAACATTGATATTTTAATATAAAAATGGAGGGATTATATTTAATAAACTTTAACGCGTCATATAAAGAATGACACTTAAAATTTTATCATAAATTTATTAAGAATGTCCGTAAAACAAATAATTACAATAATGACAAGAAAAATATTTTTATTTCATATCGAGGATATTTACGGTCGATGACGGTCATAGACTTTGCCAATAAATAATAAAAGGCACATTTTTTATTCGTTAAATCAATAACCTTGTCGGTTTACCGAAAATTCAATATTATTAGTAAAATGATCATGACAAATAAAATTTGGTTAATAAATATTAGCCCGAATATTAATAATATTATTAGAACCCGATCTAAATGTTTATTTTAAATTTCAGGTTACTACAGTAAATAAATATGGACAAATAAAAATATTTTTTTTTTATAATTCCGAATAAAATATTATCAATGATCAGAAAAATAATTAAAATACAATTTAATTAAAATTCTCAAGATCTCAGGATTTACGTATGAGAGGAACAAGTAAAACATTGTAAAATCGAGAAGTACGAATAAAAGAATAATTTAATAACGAAAAAGTACGAGTTCTTATAGATGAGGCAAAGAAAAGAGAGGGTTTCTTTGGTGCCAAAGATGTTAAAAAGAAGAACAAAGCTTCAGGCATACCTCCTAAGGACAAAAAGGTATGAATCAACCCTCGCAATATATGATTATAATACCATATATGATTCACCATTAATTGTATTTGATTTTAACTACATTTGTTTATAGAGTATCTGCACAATTATTGAAGAGAAGCTGACGAGAGTAACTAAGGAGAAGGCTGATTTAGAAACTCTCTTGAGAAATGCTAACAAAGACTTCCCGAATGATGTACACGTTGATGTTTTGTACAATAGATATCTTGGGTTGTTTAGAGATACTCTATGGCTGGAAGATAAGTCACCTCATCTTGACGATTTTGACGATGTTAATCCTAAGAAAGAAGATGAGAAGAAAGACGATGAGAAGAGAGATGAGACGGCTGATCATCCGGCTGAGAAGAGAGACGAGCCGGCTGGTGATCCGGCTGAGAAGAGAGACGAGCCGGCTGGTGATCCGGCTGAGAAGAGAGACGAGCCGGAGAATGTTGTTGATGCTGGAAAAGGAGACAGAGGCAAGGAGACGTCTCATACTGAGGATGTTGTGCTGAGAAGGAGGGGTGTCTTGATGAATTCAATGTGGAAACGTATACTCAGTGGATTAATTCGAACATATGGTGGTATGGACCATGTGTGGTTGATGTGACTGTTGAATCTTTTGGCCATGAAGTAATTTGTTAACCTTTCATATTTATTCATATTTTTTACGTTATGTTATTATGAATTGTTTAATTAAAAAAAGGTTCAATGTTTCAAGAGGAGTATTAGGCTTGGCCTACGGATCTTCCTGGTGCTGTGTTTGCTTGGACTGCTCCACCGCTACCTGGTGTTGAGCCTGCTGGGACTGCTCCACCGCTGCCTGGTGTTGTGCCTGTTGGGACTTCTACACAACAGACTCCTCCACAACAGACTCCTCCACTGGGTATCAAGAAATTGGTCCAACCAGATTCTCCAATAACTTCTGTTTATCAGTATAAGAGAATCAATGTTGCGTCATTGATTAACAGAGTTGAGTTTATCATGGGAAACAGCTTGTTTTCTATGCAAGGCGACAAATAGTAAGCTCTCTTTGTCATGTCTTTTAGAATTTTTTTGTTAACTGTTTATGAAAAATACATGATCCATGATGAATCATACATGATCCATGATGAATCATACATGATTCATGATGAATCATGTATGTTTCATCATGGATCATGTATGTGTAGGATTGTAAATCTTGCTTATGTTTTTAGAGAGAGAAAGAGATAGAGAGATGGTGAGAACACACACACTTAGAGAGAGAAAGTGAAAGGAAAAAACTTTTCTACTATGTGTAAAAATGAAGAACACACACCCTCTCCATCAAAGGAGAGGGTTTATATACCCAAGCCTTGTGATGGGCTTGGGCTTACAATGTTGGGCCGGCCTACACATGTTGTAGGCTAGGCTTGACTTTGTTTGTTTAATAAAGATATCTAGACTACGAGCTACTACTTAATATATTGTCGGAGTGACCGAATCTTCCTAAATACGTAAAAACGTATTTCCAACAATCTCCCCCTAAGGGAGGTCACTCCAAACAAGGGCGTCACCCGAGTTACAATAATAAAATAAACCTAGCATACTATGCTTGTCTTGAGCTCGTAGTCTTCGTCTTTCTTTTCTTTTTCTTTTCTGGTGAACATGCTGATGTGATCTTTGACATCAATCTTTAGCATTAATCTCTTGCCTTGATCTTGTGCATCCATCACTTGTGATCTTCGCCTCCTCGTGACACCATGTCCCACATACTTATACCTTCGTAATTCTTGAAAGCTTCAGAGTTCGATACAGCGGAAGACTTAACTTTTAGGCTTTCTTGAATTTGATGAGGTATTAAGTGCATAAAGTATAAGCATGCGGGGACGACTTCTTCTTGGATCCCGCAACGCCACCGTCTTCAAATGCCGCAACATAAGTAGACACGAACGAAATGGCTTTGAACATTTCATTCTAATTCGGTAGCATTTTACCTCCGGTCGGTGAAGACCGCTGGACGATATTAGATATCGTACCCGTGACGGATAGTTTCAATTAAGTAACTTCCTGACAGGATTTCGCGGGTAAACCCGTTCTCTTTATTCGACCGTCCAAAGCTGACTGCGAACATAAAGAGTGAATCATTTGGATAATAATATCCGCATGATTTGAAGCCGTCAATTCATGTTCCTGGAACAAGTGAAATTCAATTAAGAACCGCACCATCGTTGCTTTCCAGTTGTCACGAGCTTGATTCGTATAGAATCTTGCAAGTTACCTACCAAGTGCTGTTTGAGGTTAACCTAGAAGGATTTCCACTCATCACTGTAAACACTAAGGTATCACTCTGAGTGTTCTGGCAAGATCACTAAGATATTGCGTAGAGGCCTGGAACGTGTTTAAATTCATTTAAGAATTAAACCACTGTTGCTTTCCAGTTATCACAAGTTTGATTCATAAAGAATCGCACAAGTCACCTACCATGAGCTTTTTGATATTCGCTCAAGAAGGATTTCCATCTTCATTGTAAATACTTTCGTATTACTCGGATGTTCAGGCAACATCATGAAGATTTTGCGTAGGACTCTTAAAATCTTTCTTACTTTTCACAGTGTGTGAAGAAGCAAGGAAATATGAAAGTGTGTCCTAATGAGATATTTGATGATCTCAAATGGCTCTAGACTCGATCGTGCATTTTGGATTTTAGTGATCGGAGGCTGGAGAGGAGTGCCACCATTTCAATACCAATTTATTCGGAGTGAATAAATCAATAGATAACGTGTTGTCTCCGTGTGATTAAAACAAACACCTTTTGAGAGATATCTGAGTTAGCTGGGATGGGTTGTGCATTGCATCACTGGGTCCATGATGTCTTATCTTCAATATCAAGCATCATTAAAAATGATCTCAATAGCATATGTATTGGCCCGGTTTCTGCCTAAAGTTGTAAGGAGGGCTTCTTTCTTTACACCCTTTATCTTTACAATTCTTTTTCATTCTTCAACCCCTTCAATGCTTACCAATACGTCATAACTAGCACCTTGTTGTGATTGTTCCAGTGCTAACTTAAGTACTTGGTCGGCATTCAGCTACGTTCACAATCTTACTCCATCTTTCCTAAGGACTACTATTTCTAGCTATGGAATGTCCTTGGGAAGATTCCTCCGGTTCTGGAAGAATCATAGGACTTAACCTATCCTACCATCCTTATGTCACCACAATCTTCATCGTCGTGAAATAAATAGGTTTTGGGTAAGTATAAATCACCATGAAATCCATTTTTGATATGCAAATCCATTTTGCTCCCCCTTAACATATGCCACGATATTCGAAAACATTTCGCACATGTCGGGATGAGCCAGCACATTAAGTCAAACCATTTGTGATAATATCCCATATTAAATCACATTTTCTCCCCCATATTAAAAATATTAACCCAATCGATGTTTTTAATATCAATTAATTTAATGAGGTTTTAACAAAGGTTTTGGGAAGAAAAATGCAAGTCCGTTTTATCTTCATGATATCAAACGCATGAGATATGATACCGATTTGTAACATGATCACATATTCACCATATTAAAAAAGAATTGACAAGGTTGGACCTGATAGATGAGAACATCATATGATAAGATCAAATGGTTCTTGTCAGCATATGTTGGTTGCCTCGTCACGTCTGAAGTCATCTCTCAACACCACGTGTACGATTGGTATTGTTGTCTTGACACCAACTTGTGAACTTGGCCCTTTCGGCGTTGAAGATTCTGAATGCTTGACAATTGCTCCACCTCAATTGTTGACCCGTGTTTTATTGAAAGAGTTGTAGTCGTCGGTTGAGTAGTCGCATCATCGAGTATGTAGATACCATTGTAGATTGCTATGGTTGTAGAGATGATAGCTTCATAAAAACAAGACTTCTCTTGTTTTAACAAATAAATGCACTGAAACGTACATAGATTTGTGTTAGACCAAGTTATAAAGTAAACCTGATCCCTTACAAGGTTTTAAAGTAAACCTTGCCCGAGAAAGTTAATTCCCGTTGAGAGCCAAAACTTTCATAAGAAATGCTTGACTTTAATATGAAAACCGGGTTGCAGTCAGAAATAACTACAAGCCATTTAGGCATGTTTTATGAAATATGTACAACTTTTGTACGAACTCTATTTATGGCGTCGTGTCGATATTAATCAACATTTCTAAGGCCGTAAATATTATCGTACCAAAAGACATGCCTTTGAAAAATAAAGTAAAAATATTTTTGGATTTTTCTAGATTTTTCAATTTTTATGGTTTTTATATGGTTTTATATTTTTGTATTTTGCTTTTGTGGATCAAAATATAAACAATATATATAGATGATCACCAAGGATACGGAGAATAGTTTTACCACCACTATTCTTTCGCTTCATCTGCTAGTTCCTTAAGAGTCTCAGGCGAGAAGGTTCTCATTCCTAGCTTGTCGGCCAAAAATTCAACTCGAGCGCGATCTAAAGCCTTCGTGAAAATATCCGCCAGTTGATACTCAGATCGGACAAAGTAAAGTTCTATTACTCCATTTTCCACTTGCTCCTTGATGAAATGGTAGCGAATGTCAATATGCTTCGACCGGGAGAATTGAACATTGTTGCAGCATAAGGAAATTGCACTCTTGTTGTCACAGTACATCGGAATCTTATTGAAACCTAGACCATAGTCGGTTAATTACGATCTCATCCATAGAATTTGAGCACAGCAACCGGACATAGCTATGTATTCTGCTTCCGTACTTGAAATTACAGCGCTTTTCTGCCTTTTCGATGCCCAACTGATTAGTCGATCTCCTAGTAGTTGCAAAGTTCCACTCGTGCTACGCCTTGTATCTTGACAACCCGCGTGATCCGCATCTGCATATGCCATTAGTACAATAGAAGAGTCCTTCGGATACCAAAGTCCCCGATTAATGGTTCCTTTAAGATATCAAAAGATCCTTTTAACAGTAGCTAAGTGTAACTCGGTAGGTCGAGTTTGATACCTGGCACACATACATATAGCAAACTGAAGATCAGGTCGACTAGCTGTGATATACAGAAGAGTACCGATCATTCCACGGTAAAGTGTCGGATCAACGGCAACTCCATGTGGATCTGCATCAAGTTTAGTTCGTTCCACCATTGGAGTATCCACGGGGTCGCAAGATTCCATCTTATATTTCTTAAGAGATTCAAGGGCATACTTGGATTGATTGATAAAGATGCCTCTGGGACTCTGAGATATCTGAAGACCTAAGAAGAATGATACATTGCCCATCATTGACATCTTAAACTTGGAAGACATGAGTTTCCCAAATTCATCGGATAAAGTTTGGGTCGAGGCTGCAAATATAATATCATCAACATATATTTGTACCATAATCATATCTTTACCTCGTTTCTGAATGAACAGCGTGGGATCCACCTTGCCTTTAGCGAAGCCTTGCGTAATGAGGAATTTTGACAAAAGATCATACCATGCGCGTGGAGCTTGCTTCAACCCATAGAGAGCTTTCTTAAGCTTGTACACATGATTAGGATAATTAGGATTCACAAAACCATCCGGCTGTTGATCATAGACTTCTTCCTTGAGTTCATCATTAAGAAATGTCGTCTTCACATCCATTTGATAGACGATCATATTCATGTGGGCTGCATAAGCGAGGAATAGTCTAATATCTTCCAAACGGGCAACAGGTGCAAAGGATTCCATAAAGTCGATGCCCAATAATTGCTTGTATCCACGAGCTACTAGTCGAGCTTTGTTCTTCAATATTCCGCCTAACTCATCGAGTTTCACCTTATAAACCCATTTCAAAGTGAGTAACTGCACTTGATCCGGGCATGGGACAAGTTCCCAAACTTCAAGACGTATAAATTCATTAAGTTCTTCTTGCATAGCTTCTATCCAACCTGATTGAGTAAAAGCTTGTTGCCATGTCTTAGGTTCAACTTTAGTGAGAAAAGCATCAAAGTGACAAAACATTGCACTTTCTTGTAACTGACTTCGTGTGGATACCGGACGATTAGGGTCACCAATAATAGAATCTATAGGATGATCCTTTGTCTACTTGCTGTCATGTTCACGAATCCGTGGATTGGAGTAAACTGTAGAAGGAGCTTCCTCTAAGGTGGACGACCCGGCTTGATTAGGGTCGGGAATTGGTACACCAAAGAATGGAAGTTCACGCATTTGAGCGAATTCTAAATCGTGATCATCATCATCCTCTTCATCATCAATAGGCATGACATGGGTAGTTGATTCGGGTGTTGGTTTAGAATTACTTGTTGATGGTATATCTTGACCAATTATAGGTGCAGACGTAACTGATTGTGCAACGGTTGCTGGAGCGACAACTTCGGTTATCGGAGCTATTACCTCATGTTCTGGAGCAACAATAGTTGGAGGAGTAAAGAATTCATCAAAGAACGGTTGAAACAACGTATCCCATTCAGTCCTAGAAGGTGGTGTAAATGATGATGAAGTAGGGTTGTTTGGGACAAGACCAGAACTAATGTTACTGGGTCCCATTTCATGAAGTGCGGGTTCAGAGCTGCTTTGCTCAGAAGCCATAGCTGTCAGCTCATCAAAATCAACATTCATAGTTTCGAGGATCTTGCGAGAGTTACGGTTGTAGATTCGGTATGCCTTCTTTGCGGGGGCGTAACCAATGAAAATACCAATATCAGCCTTTGGTTGAAGTTTTCCCAAATTGTCACCATCATTATTTGGATAGCAAAGAGAACCAAATACATGAAGATATGATAAATCTGGTACTTTTCCATGGAGAAGCTCATAAGGTGTTTTACCATGGCGTTTACGAATTAGTGACCGGTTTTGGGTGTACACTGCTGTAGATACTGCTTCTGCCCATAAAAATAATGGAGCCTTTCGTAAATTAACATCGTTCGAGCAACTTCCATAAGTGTGCGATTTCGCCTTTCAACGACACCGTTTTGTTGTGGAGTGCGTGCAACGGATGTTTCATGAGAAATGCCAACTTCTTCATAATAATCACGCAAAATTTGATTCACAAATTCGGTTCCATTATCTGTACGAATGCGTCGGACAGTAGTGTTGAGACGCACTTGAATCATCTTGAGAAATCCGATGATGAATTTAGGTGCCTCATTCTTTGCTTTAAGAAATTTCACCCATGTAAACCGAGAGTAATCATCGACAATGACGAGGATGTACTTTTTGCCACTAAGACTTTCAACACGCATTGGCCCACAAAGATCCATATGCAAAAGATAAAGTTTCTCTTGGTTGGTGTCTTCCGTCTTGGGTTTGTAAGATTTCTTAGTGCTTTTCCCCATTGTACACGCGGAACACAAATGATCCTTGTGAAATGATAGTTTAGGAAGACCACGAACAAGTTCGTTTTTCGCCAAGTGATTAATAGCGTCAAAGTTAAGATGAGATAACCGTCGATGCCATAACCATGACTTAGTCTTCGATGCTTTGGAGAGAAGACATACGGGAGAGGCGGCCATCATGTCTTGTAAAGACAAAGTATACAAATTATTCCCTCGAGTACCTTTCAATAAATCAACCCCTTCCAAATTACGAATGAAGCAGGTATGCTCTCGAAAAGCAACTTCTAGGTTTGCATCACAAAATTGTCCCACATAAAATAAGTTGTGACCGAGACCTTCCACATAATACACTCTCGAAATTATAACATTCCCAATATGATATTCACCATAACCCATTATCTTTGCAATATGATCATTTCCAAATCTAACCGTACCAAGAAACTTGCTGACGAAATTTCTGAGCTGAGAGCGATCTCCGGTCATATGCTTGGAGCAACCAGAGTCCAAATACCAGAGAACAATTTGGACCACCTGTTTTCAATAACAACAGTAGACAATGCATTGGAAACTATTGGTTCCGGAGTGTTAGCAGATACAGATAAAATATTATCAGAATTGCTAACATTTTTGTGACCCTTAGATTTCCTGCGTTTTCTAATGTGAGTTTTAGCACTAACAGGTTTTACTGTTCCAACTTTCTTAGGTTTTGGATTATCCGCGGGCACTACAGTGGGAGTAGACCTAGTTAAAGGGCACTTTGTTCCTACAGTAGTGTTGGTGTTCCTAGTTAAAGGACACACTTGTGTTTTGGTAGCCTTGGTACTCCTAGTTAAAGGGCACGCTTTCTTCGCTTTAGTGGGAGTGATCCTAGTCAAAGGGCACGTATTTCCTACTATACTGAAAGTTCTACCAGTGGGGCGCCACATCCAACCAACTTGGGTTAACACTTTCCCAGTCGGTTTCCATTCTAATCCATTTTTTCGGGCATACATCTCAGTCACATGGTCAATAAGGCAAGAATCATGACGACTAGAAAACATACATTCATTGCAATTCCAACATTTCAAATTAGAATTCACACTAGGCTTAGAACGCTGCACAACCGCAGAGCCTTTAGGTTTAGCTACATGATTCTTTTTATTCAAAACAGAAATAACATTCCTAGGATGGGCTTCTACTTTCTTCTTCACTTGACTACTAGATGGGGGCAAGATCCTATCATTCTTCTTGTTTCTCTTTAGCTTAGATCTTTGAGCCTTAGTAGTGGTGCTTACTCCTGTAGAAGGCAACACGGGAATATTAGAAGCAGGTTTTGATTCCGCCTTATCTTTAGTGACAAAAGTTTGAGATGGTTTAGTCCTAGGGCCCTTATTAAGTGGTGTGACGGCTATAAGGTTCCTTTTGATTGCACTAGAGGACGATGCTGAGACAGTGGCTGCGTTATCCACAACATTCTTACCTTTTAGAGTACGAAGTGTTTCCTTTAACTCAGCCAAGACCAGATTCTTATCACAAATTTGTTCCCTCAAATCAGATATTTCCATCGACTTTCGATTCAATTGTTCAATCAATGATTGATTTTGTGCAGTGGTATCAACACATGCGGGCTGTACTGAATCGAAGAGTCGTGTATTTTTCTGTTTTAAGTTATCAACTTTGGAAAAAATCTTGGAAACTCGATTATCTAGATCAAGTTTAAAATTCTCAGCGGCCTCAAGTACGTTCACACAGTTAAGCTCCTTAGATTTCTCTATTTCTATCGGCAAAGAGTTAGCAACTTTGTCACTTGGCTGACGCTGTTTTGATTGTAAATTCAATCGAAAATTCTTTTCAAAGTTTGCATCATCGATATTAACACCTTCGAATGACGTTTCAAAGATTTCTTGAATAAATTGTTGCTTGCATTCAAGCGAAATACAATGCGTTTGAATCTCATCAAAACGTTTTGAAAGCGAAGAATATGAATCTTGAAGCTTTAAAAATTCAGCGTCAGATTCGTGACAAGTACTATCTACCACATTATCCACAGATTCAACATTATGCACAATAGAATCATTATCAACACTTGTATTCACACAGACAGAAACTATATCATGAGACATCACTTGATTCAGAAGCAGATCATTATGGCGTGACACCCGTTCTATTTCAAGTAAACTGTTTTCATAAGTATCTTCCATTTCATTGAAAACACGTCTAACTTCTTCTATTTCCAAAAACAAATCTTGATCAATATTACGAAGACAAGCTTTAACATTCTTTACAAACGGAACAATTTCATCTCGAAACGCAGCTCTAGTGTGCTCAAAGTTCCATTCACCTTCCGTTATGGCCGTGGCCGTCGTACGTTCCAAAATGACCTTGTCAAAATCGGCTAAGTGTTGGTGAACCGTATTTAAGTTAACGGACGCCTTACTTACCGGTGGAATTAACTTCGTTAAATCCTTTTTGACGAGTGTAGGAGACGTACTAGGAAGGTTTTCATTTGACAAACTTTGGGGCACAAGAACTGTTAATTCTGCTAATTCCTTTTGTAAGCGAATGCGTGTCTTTTTCGAAAATTGATCTTTGTTATGTTGATCATAATCAATTGTATGGAATTTTGAAAGCATTTTAGAATGAGTTTCATCCCCAAGTGATTGTGTCTCCTCAGTACTACGAACAAAAGGTGCTTCTTTCGATTTTCCAATTATGGTCATATCATAAAGACCGGGAATATATTCCTGAGCTTGTTTTGCATAACCGGGATTAGGTGGTAAATCTTGAAGACGTTTAAGTTCGAGTTCTTTAAATGATTTATTTAAAAGATGAAACCTTTCTGTGGAAGAGTATTGTTTTAAAAGCTGTTGTTCTTTGAATTTAAGAAGTTTGGTAGCATTAATTTCCGATTCAACCTTTTTAGACTCGAGAGTTTCGAAATCCATTTTAAGTTTCTGAAAATCATTGACAACCGACTCTTTTTCTTTTAATTCATTGGAAAGATTAGCTTTTAATGATTCTATTTCTTTCAAGTGTTCAATCTTTTCAAAACGAAATTGGTCAAATTCAGAACATGTTATTTTCTCTTCTTGAGGGACCATTTCAAAAGTTTTGACCTTTTCTTTATGCAACGTAAGCTCAGTAGTTAGGGTGGAATTCGTATCTACGGATTGTCTGAGGGCCATATGCATTTGATCAATTATATGTTTAGGCACCATGACCAAATCATGTTGAGCATAAGATGCCATACCCGTCGTAGCATTTGGTTGAGGTTCACTCAAATGTGTAGGATTGGGTACCACATCATTTGAGTTACTAGTTTCCGAATGCTGTTCGAGGTTGTCATTTTCATGCCCAACTTGATGTTGGTTATCATCAATATTATTAGATGTGGTTGGTACCTCACTGATGACATCAGAACCGTAGTGAGAGAGATTAGCAACGAGAGCAGCTTGGGCAGAGTACCAAATCTGAATACCAATCTGAATACCAATCAGAACGCCGTGATCGGAACACCAAAACCCTATTCCGATTACACTGATCAGAATGTACTATAAACCCTTTTCCGATGACCAGATCGGAATAATGCCCACTTTTCTCGGACAAAACTCAACCAATTCGTGATTTTAAGCCAAAAAATGATCAAAACACCCAAAAATTTTGTGTTTTTAGCCAAAGTAACTATACCAAATCCCTACCACAACTATGTAGAAGATTTGTATCAAGAAAAAACCATCAAAAACACAAAAAAAAAAATTGGACGTGTGAAAATGGATCAAAAATGGCGTATGAATCAAGAACACAAACACATGAACAATACAATCATCCCATGGCTCTTGATACCATTTGTAGGATTGTAAATCTTGCTTATGTTTTTAGAGAGAGAAAGAGATAGAGAGATGGTGAGAACACACACACTTAGAGAGAGAAAGTGAAAGGAAAACACTTTTCTACTATGTGTAAAAATGAAGAACACACACCCTCTCCATCAAAGGAGAGGGTTTATATACCCAAGCCTTGTGATGGGCTTGGGCTTACATTGTTGGGCCGGCCTACACATGTTGTAGGCTAGGCTTGACTTTGTTTGTTTAATAAAGATATCTAGACTACGAGCTACTACTTAATATATTGTCGGAGTGACCGAATCTTCCTAAATACGTAAAAACGTATTTCCAACAGTATGTTTCATCCATAACTTTTTGTGTAAATTACTGGATAACACCATTTATTTTCTTAATTTGTAGTGAAATTGTTTTTCAAACTGTATCTGGATATCCTCTATCAGCCGTACGTGTCAATTTGGAGACTTTGGCACCAAGGATATGGATAGATGCTAGTATCATAGGCTGTTTGTCGCATTCTTAATGCTGAGCATGATACCAAACTTCCAGAGACGAAATATCACTATTTTTCTACTGGTTGTATTGTAAGTTGTCATTTGACTATTCTTCGAGTGGTTCTATTAGTTTCATGTTTTCTCTTAAGACTTTGTTTTTCTTATACAGAAACCAGATATGATTAGCAGAGTTCTTGATGAGGAACCATCATACAAACTATTTAAGGAAGCAATATTGGCTCAGTTTGAAGGTGATGAAGCTACTACGTCTCTCTCACGCGTTGAGTTGGCTTTTTTTCCTATATGCGCTTCAAATCATTTTTATGTCGTTGTTTTCAACCTTAAAATGCAAACTACAATGTTGATTCTTGATAACGCTTATGGATATACCTATTCAGCAAAATACAAGGGAGCTTGCAATATTTTGGTAAGTTTATTATGGGGGATTATATATAATTACGGATTATGATTGTATTTCGTTACACATGCATCTTTTTTATTTAATATGTTTTTGTGTTTTTCTCTTTACTCGTTTTATAAAAAAAGTTCTTTGCAAGGTATTTGGAGGAGCATAATCATCCAAGTCACTCCAAAGTTTCAAAAATGAAAAGCTATGTTCCAAAGTTGAGTTGGAGTACTAAAACAAATCATGAAGACTGTGGGGTATTTGCTATGATCCATTTGGAGAACTACACCGGCAACAGTAAGAGGAGCTGGGATGTTGGTCTATGCGAAGAATCTGCTATGCAAAGAACTTTGTTGATGCGTATGAGGTTCAAGATAGCTACAAAGATTCTTCTTCATAATTTCAACAAGGAAAGAGCCAAAATGTTCAACCTAGCCTATGATTTTGAGACAAAGGTTGACAAGGAAGAAAGAATCTAAATCATTGTTCATGCGCTCAACCATAGACATGAGCGCGATCCAGAGAAGGATTCAGCCGAGAGTGAAGAGGATGATATGGCTCAGAAATGAGAGGCTGATACATTGAAGGGGAGTGAAGAGGGTGATATGGCTAACAAAATTGAATGGAAATGAAGAATGACTTTATTCTATGATTATGAATGGTAGAAGGATAGGAAAAAACACTAATATGGGTCTCTTTTGGTAGATCTAGCTGTTGGGCCCCTGATGTTTCTAGTTCGTAGTAATCATTGTATTTTGAACGTAGTCTAAACAATGTAGTCTGTACAAGGTAGTTTGAATTACATGTTTGTATTTTATATGTGTTCAAATCTTTGATAATTACAAGGTTTATCTGTGTACAAAGAATGATAGATGTGCCTTGATGAATCATATATGGTTGATGATAAATCATACATGTTTTATCATGAATCATACATGATTCATCAAGACACATGTATGAATAATCACACTTGCTTTTGAAATTTTTAGATTTAGAGTTCTTTTTAACAATAATAATGTATCACTCTTGAATGAATCCATCATGATTCATATATGATTCATTATGAATCATATATGTTTCATCATGAAACATATATGTTTCATGATGAATAATATATGTTTCATAATGAAACATATATGATTCATGATGAATCATATATGTTTCATAATGAAACATATATGATTCATCCCCAAACACTTCCAAACACTTTAAATTAAAATGATAATGCATAAATAAACATGTATGATTCATGATGAATCATATACGATTCATAATAGAACATATATGATTCATGATGAATCATATATGATTTGTCATGAATCATATATGATTCCTCATGAATCATACATGATTCATCCCCAAACACTTCAAATTAAAATGATAATGCAGAAATAATCAAGTATTAATTGAACTAAATATCAAAACAAAGTTGATTCAAAGTATGAAACTAAGTGTAAAACAAAGTGTTAATTTAAAACATATTGATAGTAAATATGACTTGAAAAAACATAGAATGATCAACAAGTTGTGTTTGATGTTTGTTCTATAACAGCAACGTTTCCAGCTTCTGTAGCAGCAACGTTTCTAGCTTCTGCTTGAGCAGCTTCCATAAGCGCCAACTTTGCAATATACTTCGGATTTAATGGACATGTGTTCTTGGTATATTCATTTTTCACTTGTTTGCAACATAAACATTTCCTAGCCTGCTTTTTCTTAGCTTTTATAATGATTTCTCTTGCACTTTTTATACATGCTCCTTTAGGTGTTGCTTTACGTTCTCTTTTAAGACCGGCTTTGTTTCGAGCCCCTTCTGGATTTCCTATGATCGGTTTATCAGCAGCCGGCTTTCAAATTGCATATAAATCTAGGATTACATCACTCGTTTTCTGGGAAGGTGGCTTAGGAACTTTAACTTGTATTTCCTTCTTAATTTTTTCCAACGTTTGCACAAATTCTGCCAACTTTGCTTCATCTTTACTCAACCAAAACAAGCATTCATCGACCACGTTGTTGGCGTCATTAGTTAACCTTTCAATGGTTTCGTTCTTTTCTCCGTATCTGTTTGTCTTTCTTCTCAATCCAAGTGGTATTAAATCCCTTCTCCAACGCCTTAGAATGTATTTTTCTGGAATCTTTCCAACATCACGGTTCTTCAAAACACAAAATACGTGTCGGCACAGAAAACCATACCGAGTGAAATGTCTACAAGTACAATTAACTGAATCGTCTTCTGGATGACGCAGAACCTGATTATGAAATATTAAAAACAAAATTAATACTTGGGCATTTACCAAAACAATTATGAAACATGTATGATTCATTAGGAAACATGTATGATTCATCAGGAAACATGTATGATTCATCATGAAACATATATGATTCATGATGAATCATACATCATTTTGGTAACAGTAACAACAATTAATGATTCATTAACCATGAAACATATATGATTCATTATGAATCATGTATGTTTCATCATGAATCATATATGTTTCAGGATGAATCATACATGTTTCATGATGAATCATATATGTTTCATCAAGAAACATGTATGATTCAACATGAATCATATATGTTTCATGGTGAATGAATCGTATACTATTTTGGAAACAGCAACAACATTTAATTGATTTCACTCACTAACCTTGTAGGTAGCAACCTTGTCTTCTTCTTGTATAACCATCTCTTTGCCTTCCTCGGTATGAATTGCCCGGTACTCCCCTGCCCTCGTGTCTTTAACATGAACTGTCTCAACTCCCTCTTCCGTTCTAAGCTCTACTATTTGACAAGCCCAAACCGATTCCATTATTTCCTTTTGAACAAGCAGAAATATTGTCCTAGTATATATCGTAGCCGCATGTGTTTCCATCTCTAACCTTGTATAAGGTTTTGAAGCTGTTTCAAATGTTTTGAAGTCTAAAAACTCTTGCCTGTGTCTTTTCCTTTCCATGGCCGCTTCATAGGACATCATGAAATTGAGTAATGTTGACCCATGATTCGTGAAACATTTGAAAAATGCATTTTCACTCTCGGATCTGGAAGTGGTTCTCATTAAGCCAAACAAAGGAGAGGTAATAAAGTATGCCGGTAACCACATTTCTCGAAGGGTAAACATCTTCTTCATCCACTCGTGGTCTTGCAATTTGAAGTCTTTGATTAATTTATTCCATCTTTCTTCAAAGTCCTTAGGCTCTATGAACATATTCTACACAAGTTTGTTGAAACGTTCTTTGAAATTTGTTTCTTCATATGTTTCTTTGCATATCTGTAAAAATAATCAGACGAGAATGATTAGATACATGGTTCATCATGAATCATGTATGATTCATGACGAATCATATATGTTTCATCATGAATCATATATGTTTCACCATGAATCATGTATGTTTCATCATGAAACATATATGATTCATGATAAAACATACAGAATTCTACAAGAAAAATACGGACTTATGGTAAATGAAATTCACCTTTGATGAAACTTTTTGCATGATGTGCCACATGCATAATCTATGTTTAGACTGCGTAAACACTGCTTCAATTACTCGCTTCATTGCCCCATCTTGATCTGTTACAACCATATCGGGTTGCTTTGGGTGAGCAGTCAAGAATGAAGTTAATAGCCATATATAAGCATCTATGTCTTCACATAACAGCAATCCCGCGCCGACTGTCACCGACTTTTTGTGATTATCTATGGCGGTGAATGGAACAAAAACCATGTCGTACCTGCAAATTAAGTAAATCATAATCAGATGAGAATGATTAGATACATGGTTCATTAGATACATGTTTCATCATGAAACATATATGTTTCAGAATGAAACATATATGATTCATGATGAAACATATATGATTCATCATGAAACATATATGATTCATCATGAATCATGTATGTATGTATGTTTCATGATGAAACATACATGATCCATGATGAATCATATATGTTTCATCTTGAAACATATATGTTTCATAGTAAACCATACAGAATTCTACAAGAAAAAGTTTTTATTCAACAACTTACTTTTTCGTTCTAAATGTTGCGTAAAATGATATTACATCACCAAACTCATTGTAGTTACATTTATCAACTTCATCTGCCCAAAAAAGTGCAACTAACACGCCGTTTTCAACCTTATACTGAAATGTAAAGTTTAGCGCAAACAACTTCCTATTTTCCATCTTCTCTATCAACATATGTGCATCACTTTCTCCTATAACCTCATTAACGCCTCTGACACGATTCTTAAAATCGTCAGTCGTGCCATGAACATACTAAGAACCCCCTTTCATCGTAGAAAACAAGTGGTGCGCCTTTGTTCCACAAAGTTTCATTGTTGAAGCTTTTATAACAAACATTTTTCCGCCTGAGTCATCTTTCGTTGTTTCTTTGTAAGATGCTCAAATTCTTTCGGAATCATTCTGTGGTTGTGTCTCGGATCGAATGTAACTACTTCATACTTTCCGGTATGACTATCCAAAGCAATCTTAATTCTCGCACGGCAACCCGTTAGTCTATGCCTTGTATTTCTAACTTGCTTATCATTGTGTTGAGGATCCAATGTGTTAATATTTATCTCTTTTGGATTCCCTTCTCGATTACACATGACATACTTTGATTTCACCAACCCACTTTTTGTTTTCTTTTGGCATGTCATCTTAGCTTCAAACCCTGCCTTTTCAGCGTAAGTGTTATAAAAATCGACACCTTGATCTATTGTATCAAAAGTTTGCCGCACAAAAGGTAGGTACTGCGTTTCGACATATGGTTCGCAGTATATCGTTCCTCCAGGTGTCTCGCCTTCTAGGAACAAAGTTGGCGTGCTCCTTGGAACTGTTAAACAATAACATTTAGGTTTGGTTTTAGTAAATTATTTTTACAGTGAATCGTGTATGTTTCATGTTGAATCATATATGTTTCATCATGAAACGTATATGATTCATGATGAAACATACATGATTCATCCAACTTGTTTTTGAAGTTTATACCAATTACAGTGTTTTAAAGAATAACTATTTTAATAGAATCATAGAATCATATATGATTCATTTTGATCAATTGTTTGTATATTGAATGAAACATATATGTTTCATGATGAATCATATATGATTCATCATGGAACATATATGTTTCATGATGAAACATACATGATTCATCCAACTTGTTTTTGAAGTTAATTTCCTTTACCAATTACAGTGTTTTAAAGAGTGACTATTTTAACAGAATTATATATGTTTGTATGTTGAATGAAACATATATGATTCATCATGAATCATATAGGATTCATCATGAATCACTTGTTTTGTATATTGAATGAATCATATATGATTTCTCTGGAGTTTGAGTGATATTGGCTTCAACATTTGACTCTTCCATTTGATTCTGAGTCATAGGGTTTTCATCTTCTTCGTATTGAACTATACTTGAATCTGCATCAATCGCATCGTCATCAGCCATATTTGTGGTAGTTGTGATTAGGGAAGGTAGTTGTGGAGGTTGAGGTCGCCGGAAAAATGGAATGGAGGTTGTTGTGGTGGTTAAGGTCGCCGGAAAAACTAAGGTTTATAAATCTGTGATTAGGGAGATCTGTGATTATGGAGTTGTGGTGGTTGAGGTCGCCGGAAAAAATGGTTATGGAGGTTGTTGTGGTGGTTGAGGTCGCCGGACTAAAGGTTATGGAGGTGGTGGTGGTCGTCGGTTTTGATAACGGGAAAAACGAAAAAACGGTTTTGAGCTCAGAGAGCTGTGTGTTTTTTTAAAGAAAAAAATGAATTATTAATTTCTAAAACTCTATTTATATTTTTAATTAGTAAAAAGTAGGTGTAATCTTGACCATTGTATGCAAAAAATGGATGGCCCAGATTGTCTCATTTGGTCTATGCTATATATTGTGTCTAGGGGATCTCAACTCGTCTTCTCCATATGTTGAAATTTAAGCTAATTTTGTGTCTTTTTTAATGTTTAATTACATGTATTAAGACTTGTTTGAACAAGATTTGATGTTTTTATCAATTTTTAATCTTGTTACACTCTGAGACATGGGTTCTTTATTTTCATTCAAGATTTGCAAAATAATTGTGTTTATTTTTGTGGGTTTTTAAAATCTTGATGATTTGTGATCGGAAGTGTGTTGTATCATCATTTTATTGTGATTTGCTTCTTAAAATTCATTAGTAGCTTATTGTTTTAACCAATGTTTTGAAACCCGAGTTTCAAATCGACCCGGTCGAGTCATCGGGTTCGGGTCAACCCGAGTTGAACCAGGTTAACCCGGTTTTCTAAAAAAAAATTATTTTAATAATTAACAAAAATTATATATAAAAATAAAAAAAATCTTGTATATTAAGGATATAAATTGTTTAACAACCAATATAATATGTAAAAATAAAATTCCGTCGAAAATACATAAAATTTACATTCTTTTTAAAAAACCCCGAAAAAATTGAAACCTGGCCGGGTCTCGAGAACCGGGTTGACCCAGGTCAGCCCAAACCCGGTGGGTCGAGCCGGGTTTCGAAAATATGAAACCCGGGTCAATATGACCCGTTTTTCGGCCGGAACCGAGTCAACCGGTTGAGCCGGCCGGGATGACCCGGGTTTCAAAACATTGGTTTTAACCACATTAAGGGGATGTTTGGTTTGGCTTGTATAACGTAAGCTTATTTCGGCTAATATAACATAAGACTCAATTTTATGGCTTATTTGGAGACTTATAGGCTTATATAAGTTTGTTATATCATGATAAACTTATATAAGCCCCTAAGTCTCAAAATAAACCACCAAATTAAAGCTTATGTTAAATAAGCCGAAAATAAGCCATATTTCGGCTTATATTTCATAAACCCTAATTTTTAAGCTTATTTTGAGACTTATGGGCCTATATGAGTTTAATATATCATACCGAACTCATATAAGCCAATAAGTCTCTAAATAAGCCATAAAATTGAAGCTTAAGTTATATAAGCCGTAATAAGCTTGCGCTATATAAGCCAAACCGACTTTAGGGGTTGTGTTTGTTTTTTCTGTTATGTTGGATTATTTAATTTCGGCTTTTATTTTACAAGACTCAATTTTATGGCTTATTTTGAGACTTTATATAAACCCATAACTCTCATAATAAGCTATTGGGCCTTAAGAGATATAAGCCGAAATCAAATAAGCTCATAAACCCACAGCCCCACGTTAAGCCGAAAAAAATACCCGCTAAGCTACTTATTATTTTACTCACAAATAAGTAGTACCAAACATCTTTGGAACAACTTAAGTGTTGATCCCAAACATAGATTGATTTAGCTTTGTGTTAACGAGATTAAATCAAGTTTAATACGTAGAGAAACTTTGTTGTGTATGAAACGATTTAAGTATTATGCGGAATTAATACTCAAATAAGAACACACAAACAATGTAAACCAAACTTTCACTTGATTGAATAGAACAAAATTGCGTACAATGAAAGTGTTAAACGTATGAAAACTTATATTGAAACAAAACCTAAAGGTCTTCGTTTATAGACTAAGAAGCCATGTACAAGAGTCTACGTATCAGCTATTTAAGGTAAAGATAAACATAGAAAATACATTGTCGATCATATCTTTACTAGAAACAAACTAGAAACATAATACGCGTAGACTAAATCTTCTATCAGTGCTTGACTTCATCCTATCAACGCTTGACATCTTCCTATCAACGCTTGTTCTGTCAACGCTTGTTTTCTTCTTATCAATGCTTGTTATCTTCTTGTCAGTGTCCAAGTGTACTGGCTACATTTTATTCCCAACAATCCTCCCCTAAACTTGATATCTACTCTAGCAATCAAGTTTCTAAATAAAAATTAAGAACTAGGAGGAATCTTACAAATCTTATCATATTGGTAATAAACATGCCTAATCAAATCTTTGGTCACGTCACTTGAATAGTCAATCGCCAGTTGTGTTGTCTTCATCTTTTCCAAAACTTCTTTGGACATGAGATACTCAGCATCTACAAGTAGATACTCAGCAAACTTTGTAGAACTCAAATAATACACACCAGCAGCTGAATACAAACGCCATTGAAGTCCACTGATATCATCCTCAAGATCCTTCCAAACAGGATCTTCTTCTTCTGGTGCACACATCCTTTTGAATGTTGACCAAAGATTTATTCCATTTACTGAAGTAGGTGCTTCATTCTCATACTTGGCTATCATCAACCTCCAAAGGTCTGCCAAGTCTTCCCTATCCAAACTTGCAAAGAGAGACATAAGAGTAGTAAATGTGTGTACCTCTTTCCCATATCTTCCAATCATCCAAAACCCACTTGCATCTTCTTCATAGCTAATGATAGGGTTTCTGGCATCAAGAGGTTTCCATGGGTGAGAGCTTAATGCTCCTTCTTATAACAGCTTCACTGGGATTCAATTTATCCATATCTTTAGGGAACTCAAGTAGAACTACCTTCTTCAAAGGCCTTGGAACAATCATTGCCTTTTGAATCTCCATCTCTTCTGCAAGTTCTTCTTTCCTTTCATCTGAAAGAAGTCTGAGAGTGTTCATTTCTTGCACTGTTGCCCAAATGGGATAAGCCTTATACTCCAACTCTTCAAAGGATAATCCCTGCAATTTCTGAAAGGTCCATCCTGTTTGATGACATCTGAGCAACATGTAATAAAGCTCCCTTCTATCTCTCTTCAGCAGTGAGAAAACATTGCTAGCCTTATGCTTCAGAATTACCTTGCAATCTCTTTGAACTCTTAGAAGAATCTCCAAACCCCAAATTTGGTCTGAAATTGTCAAATCTAGATTCTCCATAATCTTACTCTCCCAAGCATGGTACATCTGAGCAACTTCTGGCATATCATAATCTACCTGCAACTTTAACTCTCTAAGTTTCTCCCTTGCCAACTCATCACCATATTCAAGTCTTTCTGGTTGTTTAATTATCATCACACTTGAATCTGAGCTTCCTTCATCACTTCCTTCTTGTTCCTCAAAAGTAACAACAAATGATGATTCACCAACCTTCTTCATTTCTTGTTTCATAAGTTTTGCAGCCAACTTTGAATCGAACTCTACTTGTGCTGCATCCTTTGGGACTACTGTTTCTACCATGATTCTTTTATCCTTATCTAATGGATCAACGATGGGTAAAGATGATAATGGTACCTGTGAAGACACTTCCTTGATGATAGCTGATGACTGGAATACATCAACCATATCTGCAGGTCTGTCAACGTTTAAATCTTGAGTGTCAGCGCCCAAATTACTTTTGTCAGCGCTTGGTGTGTCAGCGTCCAAAGTCTACTTGTCAACGCTCACCTTACTCGTCTCAGCGCCTCTTGTGAACTGCTCCATCATTGCTGTGAAGGACATGTTCAAGTTTGTAGGAGTAATCAAAGATGTATCAAAACCTTGTTGCTTCTTCAATTCAGTAAGGGCTTCAGCCACACCCAAAGATTCTCCATCATATGAGCCTTTGCCACTCAAATCAACAGGCTTTGTAGCAGCTTCATGTGAGCCTTTATCACTCAAATTAACAGGCTCTGTAGCAGCTTCCGCCCCTTTGTAAGAATCCTCCCATGATGAAAGAACTCTTGTCTGCCTTCTCCTAGATTCAGCAGTTTCCAGAACAACAATCCTCTCCCTCATTTGCTTGAGTTCAAGGCCTTGTGTACCAGGTCTGCATTTTGCTTTTGCAAGCTAATGCAGACAGCCGTCAATTCCAACATTGTGTATGGTTCCAATCTGCCCTCCTCTAGAATGGGTATTTGACCTCCCAAAGAAGAGTCATGGGGCATGGATGAGGTCTTAAAGATGTTAGGACTGGCTTGGCCTGCATCTAAGCGAGTACCAATAGTCCCAGCCTCATCCATAGCACCAACCACACTTGTGGTGGTGGTTCTCTCTGCAACATGGCTATGACCACTAGAGGAGAACACTCCAGTATTCCTTGGGCATTTTTTCAACCTATATTCAGGGGGTGTAGAAGATGATGTGGATTGGTTGGTAGTTTGAAGGTTAAGGGGTGTTTGGGTTTGTGATGGAAAGGTGTCAACGTTTGGATTAGTAGAGTCAACGTTAACATTTAACGTGTCAACGTTGAATGAGTCTTGGTCAAGTTCCATGTGTTGAGGTGAAGGGAAGTGTGGAGTCCTATGATCGTTAGACTCAATGGTTATGAACCATTATATCTAGGTTGATCATCATTCATATGATAACATAGCGGAATAAGAACAATGATCATAACAAGGTGTTTGGACACAAAGAACACATGAATTAAAACACAACTGGATTGCTTATTATATTAATAACAAACAACCACTAGACGTGTATACATTGAATCCCACGTCTAGTGCGACACACACTTTAGGTTTACATTGTGAATGAATGATATGAATAAAACCTAAGACTCTTGTTCCTTTTATAGTGGAAGGAACAGAATCTACAAGAGATAATATCAAATAAACATCTAAATATTCTATTTCTATAGATATATACTGAATATATTATTTAGAATATATCCAATATATTCCCTAAATAGAATTCTCCATCAGCGTGTAAACATCCGTCAGCGTCTCAACACTTTCCGTCAGCGTCTCAACTAGCCGTGTCAGCGGCTTTGACAAACGTCTTGATGTTTTCTTCGTTTTGAGTTTCTGCCACATCAACTCATATAATTTTAGACCCAACAATCTTCCCCTAGTTGATGTCGGCAAAACTCTTTGTATATCTCTTGTAAGTTGGTACATGATCTTCAAATTGCTTCCCCTCAAATGTAGCATGTATTTTCTTCCCCTTTTTGTCACATCAACAAGGAAGTAAACAATGTATGCAATCTTTGAAGATTCTCCAAAAGTAGGCTCTGTGTAATGATCTTGAAGAAAAATAAATAAAGTATTCTTGATGTAGAAGTAAAATAACCCAATCTTATGTTCCATGTCTTGTTTATCCATGTGATGAAGAACTTATACCAGATTGAGAAAGAATATAAGTAGACCTCGATCCCTTGTCAATATTCTCATCCTTTGTGAGACACTGAGCACGATAATGTAACTCCTTCAAGTGTTTATGACAAGTCTTCGTCACCAACCATGTAAAGCACGAACAAGTTATCTTTAAAGTCAGTGAATGGTACGCCACGACTTTAAGATATGATAGAACACAAACTCGCGAAAATCTTCTTCAATCATCAAACTTACCATAAGAATTCTTCCCCTTAAGCTAACACCTCTTCATGACAAGTCAATATCTTCATATGTAAAAGCTGTTAGCGAATAACTCTTTTACAAGGCTATCCCGATTACATAATCCAATAAAATTCTTCATGAATGGTTGCTAACTTACTTAAAAATCATTAATCCCTTTCAAAATATCCGAGCCATAAATATCATCATGATATTATAAATTAAAACGGAGATTTCATGTACCTTTGTGTGTATTTTCCTCCTTTTTGTGTGCTAAAAACGTCCAATTTTCTCAAACAGCAGCAATTCCTGTGTTGTCCAATATCCTCTTCTGTCCAATATCTTTGGCAGTTGTATTGTCCGATATCAGACAATACCTATCAGCGTTGAAGTTTATATATCGGACGACACTGTCAACCTATCAGTGTTGACTTATTCTGTCAGCGTCAAACTTCCTTCTGTCAGCGTCTGAATTACAAACGTCAGCGCCAACCATCAACCTTGTCAGCGTCCATTCTTATCAGCGTTGCACCAAGACTTTGTCAGCGTCTAGCTAACAAACAGCAACGTTATGAACATTGAAACAAATAAATTATTTCCCATGTCCATATACTACATTAAAGATAATAAATTAAGTATCTTTTAACCAATAAGAAACTTGTAACCGTGTGAATACAAGTTCTTTCCTCCAATCAGAATCAAGCGGCTCTAACGTAATCTTATGATGGAGTAGCATGTAGAGAATAATAACATAACAAATCACTCCATGTGTATAGCCAATCACAATTTATATACCGTGTGAATACTTTAGCCATGTGAATACAAATTCGTGTGAACACAAACTTTCTCAACCAATGAGAATTGAAGGCTCACGCTTTTGATTTCCTTTGCATGCATACCACATTCGTTTCTTTTAGTAACATCACAACCTGCTTTGTACGCAACATACATGCGCACTTTACGTTCCATATTTTTTTCTTTGCAGCAAGTGATATTTTATGTAGTAGACAAAGAATCTTCATACGTCTCTTTCTGCCTTGTAGACACGATCGCTGCTGCTATCATGAATTACAATGAAACCCTAAACAAAACTTTCAAACACAGATCTAGGTTTATAACTCAAACCCTAAAAGCGAAGGATCCGCTTTAAATAACATCACAGCAGCTTCATTCATCGAAACCCTAACTTAGGGTTTGTTAATAATCCTAGCTCGATTCTTCCATTATAGCAGCCATAACTTCATAATCTTTCTGCTTTTTATGGTGATCTAGGGTTTTGAGAATCAAACCCTAAATCGTATGTGATAAAAACAAAATCAGAAAAACTGTACCTTCACCAACAGCTAACTTCGACGAGCTATAACTTTTTCTTGAGGCCTGAACTCGACGATCGCTCCGGTGAGATTGAAGACACATACCTTGAGAACCTCTGGACAAAATTTCATCCAGATCCAACGGTTAACGAAAGAGATATCGTGTTTTGAATACGGCTGTCCACAGAAAACTGCATATACTCTGCTGCTGACTTTGACGCTTAATAACTTTTGCCTGAGGATAAAACTTTACAATCCCTCCGATGGATGTTTAGATCTATGTATGAAGAACACACATATAAAATTTCGTGACGATCCAACGGTTCAATCAAAAGTTATGACCTTCTGAATACTGCTGCGCACACAAAAACGTCCAGAAAAACCCTAGACGGATTTTTCTTCTTTTCAACATTACGAACACCTTGTTGGTCCTAGCATCGAGAGCCACCTGCTCTGATACCAATTGTGGAGTCCTATGATCGTTAGACTCAATGGTTATGAACCATTATATCTAGGTTGATCATCATTCATATGATAACATAGCGGAATAAGAACAATGATCATAACAAGGTGTTTGGACACAAAGAACACATGAATTAAAACACAACTGGATTGCTTATTATATTAATAACAAACAACCACTAGACGTGTATACATTAAATCCCACGTCTAGTGCGACACACACTTTAGGTTTACATTGTGAATGAATGATATGAATAAAACCTAAGACTCTTGTTCCTTTTATAGTGGAAGGAACAGAATCTACAAGAGATAATATCAAATAAACATCTAAATATTCTATTTCTATAGATATATACTGAATATATTATTTAGAATATATCCAATATATTCCCTAAATAGAATTCTCCATCAGCGTGTAAACATCCGTCAGCGTCTCAACACTTTCCGTCAGCGTCTCAACTAGCCGTGTCAGCGGCTTTGACAAACGTCTTGATGTTTTCTTCGTTTTGAGTTTCTGCCACATCAACTCATATAATTTTAGACCCAACAGGAAGGGGTCTGGTATTGGGTCAAGTTGTGGTTGTGGGTCAGGTTGAGGTTGTGCTGCTGCAATAACAGCAAGCATAGCTTGGGTGAGGGGTAAGTCTCTGTGAGGGGGTGAGTTCATCTTACTAAAAATAGCTTTCTTTTGCACAGGGATCACATAAAAATCATCATGATCCCTTGTGCAGTACCTTTGCTCATCAAAAACCATTTGCAAAAATCTGGGATAAGCCAAAGTCATCTTATTACCCTTGTTTTTACACATGCCATCAAAAATCAGTTTAGAAAAATTATACTTTTGCCCATTTGTAATGCACACAATTGTACTAGCAATTGATCTGTTAACTTCATTATGTGCAGTACATTTGGGACTCAAACATTGAAGGATGACATGTATTAAGTACTTCCAAGCTGGGGGAAATTCTTGTTTATGATATTTATTTAAAGTACCCTCTTTAGGGAAAGGATACCCCAAAGCTTGAAGTCCTTGTTCTATCGCATGAATGGGGAGAGTGGTTATACCATCTGCATCATTAAGATGCAAAGCTTGGCGAACCAAGGCTTCAGTAACCACCCAAGTACGCCCATGAACAATAGCTGTTAATGTAGTCACATTATTAAGCGTTAAGGAACTAACAATGTTCCAAAACTGTTTAATATGAGTGACAGGGATGAGAGGAGCATGAGAAAGAGCATACCGTAATGGAGATGCATTCAAATATGCCACCATCTGGGTATATTGTGGAAACAAAGTATCATCAGCCTCCAAATAAGCAATCATATTGTGCTGACTTCTGAATCCCAATACCAAGTCACTTGGTTTAAACTTAGGCGCCATGGATGTAGAAAGCTGTTTATGAAAGATTATAAAAGATGAATTATAGGAGAAAATTGTTAGACAAGAATATAAGAGTACCCTGTTTAAAAAGTAGGAGCCAAATATATAGGAGTGATAGGCACATGTGATTGGTCAAATATAAGGCAAGTATTTTCAAAATATAATGATGAAAATATTGAAAAGAAAATAAGTTATCTTGTGCATTAATTAAAAGTTATCTACTCCCAAAATTACGGCCCCAATTTTCGTCAAAAATAACAACTGGGTAGGACCCACTGAGTGTCAACGGTAAAAAATAACCCATCAACGCCCAACGGCTATATTCCTGTCAACGTTTGTAAAAGCCATGTCAACGTCTAAATTGGTCACAACAACGCTTGGAAATATATCTGTCAACATCCAAAAATAAGAATAATAAAAATGAAAAAGTACCTTAACAAAGTAATTTATCCTAGTGAAGATAACCTATAAACTGAAAATGACTATAGGGTGGCAAGCACTGTCCAATTATGCACACTTGCTTATGGAAGATAGACATAACAGTCCTCTAGTGTCCCTTGCTAACCAAAATTCTTAACAGTTAAGTTATCTCATAAAATCCCTTGTAACTCCCAGGTAAACCCAATATAAATCATACCCAAGGCTCCCAACATACCACATCCAATTCTAGGCCAAAAAGGTATGGGCAGCATGCATAGTGTATCAACTTTGCATGCTACAGTGCCTCATGAGATAGAAAACTAACTCATACTCACCAATGGACATAATCTAAAATTGTGATAAGAGTATTATAAGAATACCCAAAAAGTCCTAAAGGTTCCTAAAACCTCCCCTTAAACTGTGATACATAAGTTTCCAAATAATATGCATGTAAATAAAAATTTATGTCAAGATAGGAATATGAACATTCCAACCATCATCCATAAACTGAAACATGCTCCAATGATTCTCCAAGGATCCATAAGCAACTCTGTATCCAATGGTACAATGCTAACAACGCCTGCACACTTAGATCAAAAACCACAAAACTAACATGTTGCTGACAACGCCACGATAACACTTATGAGCGTTAAAATAACCTTTGTCAGCGTTAGACAAATAAAGTGGAAAATCTAACTTCACAAAAAGACCAATAACAATGCATATCCTGTATATACTTTTACAAAAAGATCCCACAACACATATTAAGTGAGATTGATCATTCCAATACTTGTTACCAAGTATTGAAATCTTCTAGTATCAAAAGGTTTAGTTGATAAATCAGACACATTTTCTTATGTGTCAACCCTATCTGGTTGTATTAAACCCTTTTCAAAACAATATCTTATAAAATGATGTCTAATTTCTATGTGTTTTGTTTTAGAGTGATGTACATGATTTTTAATAATGCATAAAGTGCTGTTATTGTCTACAAAAATCTTGGTATGCATAAAATTATACCCATAATCCAACAGCTGGTTCTGAATCCATAAGACTTGTCCACAACAAGCAGCTGCTGTAACATACTCTGCTTCAGTTGTAGAATTGGCCACCACTGTTTGTTTCTTGCATTGCCAAGATATCAATCTACTCCCAAGAAACTGACATCCACTAGTTGTGGATTTTCTATCAAACTTGTCACCACCATAATCATTGTCTGAATATGCAATAAGCTCCAATGGTGAATCTTTTGGATACCATAATCCCAGGTCTGGATAACATCTAAGGTATCTAAAGATCCTCTTGACAGCATGAAGATGACACTCTTTGGGAGTCACTTGATGACGTGCACATGCACACACAGCAAACATAATGTCAGGTCTTGAAGCTGTGAGATACATCAATGAACCAATCATTGATCTATAGTGCCTGACATCCACATCTTTTCCAACTCCAACTTTTCCCCAAGGGTGTTCTCTATCCATAGGAGTGCTAGCCCTTTTCTCATGTGGAGAAAAGCCAAACTTATTTAAGATTTCTGCTACATATTTATCTTGAGAGATGAAGATACCATCCTCTTTCTGCTGAACTTGTAACCCTAGAAAGAAGTTCATCTTCCCCCATTGCACTCATCTTGAACTTGTCTGTCATAAGCTTGGAAAAGTCTTCACTCATCTTTGGACTTGAAGACCCAAATATGATATCATCTACATAAACCTGGACAAGTAAGAAATCCTTACCAGTCTTCTTTGTAAATAAGGTATGGTCTATGGTGCCCCTTTTGAATTCATTTTCCACCAGATAGGTAGACAATGTGCCATACCATGCTCTTGGGGCTTGATGAAGTCCATACATAGCTTTCTTGACTCTATGCACCTTGTCTGGATGTTCTGAATCTTCAAAACCAGGAGGCTGCATAACATAAACCTCCTCTACAATTATGCCATAAAGAAAAGCACTCTTTACATCCATTTGATAGACAGTAAAGCCCATGTAGGAAGCATAGGCTAGAAATATTCTTATAGCCTCAATCCTTACAACTGGTGCAAAGACCTCCTCATAGTCTATTCCTTCCTCTTGTGTATATCCTTGAGCCACTAAATGTGCCTTATTTCTGACCACAATGCCTCTTTCATCCTTTTTGTTTCTAAGAACCCATCTTGTCCCAATAGGTCTGACATGTCTAGGACAATCAACCAACTCCCAAACATCCTGGATAGCAAATTGGTGAAGCTCATCCTGCATTGCTTCCACCCAACTTGGTTCTTTGAGAGCATCAAAAAACTTCTTGGGTTCCTGTTGTGACAAAAAACAAGCAAACAAACATGCTTGAACAAGAGGGGTATCAACCTTCTTGTGAATATTGGTAATAAATCCTCCAAGATTCTGATGAGATTTTCTAGTTTGCACAGGGGACATCACATCACCAATAATTAGAGAAGAAGGGTGATTTTTGATTGTAGAAGTTAGCACTCCTCCTTCAATAAGTGTGTTGTCCTCAATCTCATCTTCCATGTAACCAATATCTTCTTCAGACTCTCTTCCATCAACATCTGAATGAACCTCTCCATTTCTGTTTGAAGGTTCACCTTGTTCAAAACCATTTGAAGAGAAAATATGGTCAAAAGAGCTGTCAACGCCTGGACCATGGCTGTCAACGTTTGAGCCATCAACGTCTGAATTTGTCTTGTCAGCGCCAGATTTTCCTTTGTCAGCGCCTGAAAGATCATGCATGTTGTTAACTGGTGATACTTGGGGACCACCATTTTCCTTTCCAGCAGTAGCAAATGCATCTGTCCATATGGGAATAGTGACATACTCAAGTATGGGTGTTGATTTGTCTCCTTGTGATCCAACCTCTTAATCAACCTGTTTGCCTGAAACATCAACAACTGGTTCTTCCACAACATTTGAAGTTACCTTCACAATGTTTCGATTAGTAACAGGCATATAATTCAAAGTCCTAGATAGAGGTTCCAAGTCAAATAACCAATTTGGACCACTTTCAGGATCACTAGGTTTACTTTATAAAAACCTAACATGTACCTTTTCAAGTATACATTTTTCCTTCTTAAGGTAAACCCTATATCCTCTACTCTGCACTGAATAACCCATGAAGTAGCCTTCATCACCTTTAGCACTAAATTTACCTAAGGCATCACTAGTGTCAAGCACAACTACATGACAACCAAAAGGTTTAAGAAAACCAATATTAGGTTTCCTTCCCCAAAGTAACTCATAAGGTGTTTTGTTATGAATCTTGTTGACTAATGCTCTATTCTGAACATAACAAGCTGTATTCACAGCCTCAACCCAAAAAGCAATGGGAAAGTGAGCATCAGCCAACATAGTCCTGGCAGCTTCTATAAGGGTTCTATTCTTTCTCTCAGCAACCCATTTTGCTGTGGGGTTCTGGCTACACTAAACTGTCTAGTAATCCCTTTCTTAACACAAAAATCATCCAACAACTTATTTCTAAACTCACCACCATTATCACTTCTAAGCATCTTAACCTCATTACCAGACTTCTTTTCAATTTGGGTAATAAAGTTAATTAAAGTATCAGTAGTCTCACTTTTCAAAGCTAAAAAGAAAGTCCAAGTAAACCTAGAAAAATCATTAGTGATGATAAAACAGTAAGATTTTCCATTTAAGCTTTCTATATTAGTTGGAACAAACAAGTCCATATGTAGCAAGTGAAGTGGTTTAGAACTAGAGTGCACCTGTTTAGACTTGAATGAAACCTTGTGTTGTTTGCCTTTAAGGCATGCAACACAAGAGTGGTCATTGTGGAAAGCCTTTTCAGATAAACCATCAACCAAACATGTCTCACAAGTCTGTTTATATTTTTAAAATGAATGTGCCCTAATCTCCTGTGCCAAAGATTACTCTCATCAACTGAATCCTTAGCATAAAGACATGAAAAGTTATTATTCATCCTAATTCCATTAAGATTCACATTATAAATGTCCTTATGCCTAGGTGTTCTATAATCAGTGAATTTTTCATCTGGAATCTTAAAATCCTTGCTCAACACCAAGCATTCAGTATCAGTAAAAAGAACCTTATTTTTGGTATCAAAAACTTGTGAAACACTAAACAGATTATAGTCAAGTTCTCTTACCGGAAACACGTTTTCAAAACGCAAATTGTTGGTGAGAAGAGTTCCTTTGCCTGTGATAGTTCCATATCCGCCTCCAAAGTAAACTTTATCACCATCCTTAATGGGAGTGAAGTTTGTGAGATAATCTTCCTTCCCAGTCATGTGCCTAGAGCATCCACTATCCCAATAGCCATAATCATTAACCCGTTTTTGAATGCCTTGTACATAAAGAAAACAAATTAGTTTTCTTTGGGAACCCAAGCCTGAGCAGACTTGGATTCATTTGGTTGTTAAACAAGAACAGACTTAGTCCTCATAACAACCCCTTGTTCATCCCTTTTTGGATTAAACACCCAGTTAACCCCAATTGGTTTTGTTATGACCTTTGAAATATAATTAAATCTGTTACAAGTCATAGAAATCCTATCTGAATTAGGGTTTTGATCTTGCTTAGGTCTCCATGTTAAGCTAGAAGAAGCTTTAGACCCCTTTCCCTTTGGTTGCAAATATTTACCAATATTTGGTCTGCCAACGTTTCTGTCAGCGTTTGATTTGGTCTTGTCAACGCTGAAATTACCCTTGTTAGTGTTGAACCTAGGGTTTGCTACAGGAACCCATTATCTATTAGACCATGTATTGGTCTTCTGAAGAGGTCTTTGTCCAGAAGTATTAGACCCTTTAGAAAAGAATAGGGCTGGTCTAACAACTTGTGGACTTTGCTGGACAAAAGTTTTGGGTTTGAAAGTGTTTGACTTTTTGTTAGCGTTGACCTTTGAAGCACTGACACACTTATAAGCTAAATGTGAAAAACTTCCACAAGTATAACAGGCTTTTCTAGACATAACTCTAGGTCTAGAAGAGAAGAAACCTGTTCCATTATCACTAATTTGACTTTTTGGTGACCTAGTTTTTCTATACATTTCTGCATATTTAATACTAGTTTTCTTCAACTGTCTTGCCAGTGATTGGGTTTATTACTTTGATAGGTGTAGACTCATTTGGGCTTTCACTAAGCATGCCACCCTTAACAAACAAGGTAGGGTTGGCTTTCTTTTATTGGTCCAAATCAGTCAACTTCTGCCTATATTCCTCTACTGGGGTAAGAATTCTTGGTGGAGGAATAAATTCCTCTTCTTGGAGTTCTGGTAAACCAGTCCAAGATAAGTCCTTTCTTTGGACACCATAGAAGTCTCCAGCTGGTGGTGGAACACCAGCATACTCTTTCATCCCAATCCCAGTCATATCCCTAGAATCCCTTTGTTCACTAACACATTTTTCTAGGGTTTGTGAGGCTTTATCAAATCTCTGAATTTTAAGGTTTATATTATCCTTATTTTTGATAGCCTCATCTAACTTAGCCTGTAATTCAGCATTGACCCTCTCCATAATGTTTCTAATATTAGTACTAGCATTTAAATCATGTTTTAAAATATTGATTTGATCTTTTAGGTCAAGCTCCATTTTCTTATACTCAACTACAGTCTTTTCAGTTTGAGTAAGAGCAAGTTGATAGTTAGACAACTTGCATCTTTCATTACCCACATCTGTTGACAATTTTAAAACTTCTTTGTTAAGTCTTTCAGTGTTTAGACGACAACCCTTACTACAAAAAGCATTATCATATACCTCATTGTCTGATGAAGAAGAGGAGTGTGCCATGAGAGCATAGTGAACATGCTCTTCTTCTTCCATTTCAGCAACCAAAGCTTTATTCTCTTCCTCATCCTTAGCCAAATAGCTCCAATCCCATCCAACACCATCAATTTCTTGCATTGCAACCATGGCTTTGGGATCCTGAGCCTTAATGATTTGGCTTGAGGGTTTTCCAGCATCAGATCTTCTTGGAGATCTGCATTCTCTAATAAAGTGTCCCATACGATGACAATTGTAGCACTCAACTTTGGATTTATCAAATCCAGCAGTGTCCTTGGCATTGAAAGTCATCTTCTTCTTAAATCTTCTATTCCATCTATTTGCCCTTATGCTTGCAAGGGCCATATTCCACTTTATGTCCATCGCCTCCAAATGCTCATCACTAATTTGCTCAAGGTCCTCATATGTAATCACTGAACCATTAGGCAATGAAGCAATGTATGCATACACAGTACCTAGATCAATACCAGCACGCTTAACTCTTGGTGAGTCAATTTTGTATGTGTCAGCGTCTGAATATGAGGTGTTGACAGGATTTGATCCAGCGTTGACACAAGTTGATCCAGTAACGGGGTGCATGTATGACTCCTTTTGATCAAATTGACCTTCACTATGTGGGAAGAAGGCCATATTTCCATTGGTAGACTTGCTTCCATGTTCCAAAAGAGTTTCATTCTCCATCAGCCACAGTTTATTGTAAACATCATCAAAAGTAGAACTTTTGTGAGTGTTATTAGCAATTATAGATCTTGCTTCAATTTTCCATGCATCACCAATACTTTTAAGAAAAGTGGCGATAATATCAACATCACCAAGCATTGTTCCCATGAAGGACAGCTTGCTTGTAATGTCAAGAAGTCTGCTTCTCACACTACTTAGCTTCTCATTGGGTTGAGCTTTGAAAACAGCATACTCATGCAAGAGTTGCTTCTTTTTCTCTTGTACAATATCAGCATTACCACCATAAGCAACTTCAAGAGCTGCCCAAAGATCTTTTGCAGACTCATAGCTTCTATATTTTTGTTGATTTTCTTGTCCCAAATAGAGTTTCAGAATGCTTAGGGTTTTCATGTCAACCCTTCTCTTTGTTATGTCCTCAGCTGAGACAGCTCTACCATCTTCAGGTTTTTCTTTTCGATCCTCTTCAGTAGAACCTTTAACATTTGTTCTTTGTAAGATGGCAGCTGCAATCTTTTGAGCTTTATTGAATGTGTTTCCAATTCAATAATTTCCCAAAGAGTGTAGTCATAGATTTGTAGATATTTCTCAAAGTTAAACTTCCACAGCTCAAAATTGTCTGGGTCTAGCATGGGAATCTTGATGTTGGGGGTTGAGGAGGAGGAGGAGTTTACTTCTGGGGTAGACATGATGTTTTTAGGGTTTTGTGAAAATTAGGGTTTTTGGCGATTTAGGGTTCTTGTGTTCTTTAGATCAAAGTTTCTCAACAAGCTCTGATACCACTTGTTGATCCCAAACTTAGATCGATTTAGCTTTGTGTTAACGACATTAAATCAAGTTTAACACGTAGAGAAACTTTGTTGTGTATGAAACGATTTAAGTATTATGCGGAATTAATACTCAAATAAGAACACACAAACAATGTAAACCAAACTTTCACTTGATTGAATAGAACAAACTTGCGTACAATGAAAGTGTTAAACGTATGAAAACTTATATTGAAACAAAACCTAAAGGTCTTCTTTTATAGACTAAGAAGCCTTGTATAAGAGTCTACGTATCAGCTATTTAAGGTAAAGATAAACATAGAAAATACATTGTCGATCATATCTTTACTAGAAACAAACTAGAAACATAATACGCGTAGACTAAATCTTCTATCAGTGCTTGACTTCATCCTATCAACGCTTGACATCTTCCTATCAACGCTTGTTCTGTCAACGCTTGTTTTCTTATTATCAACGCTTGTTATCTTCTTGTCAGTGTCCAAGTGTACTGGCTACATTTTATTCCCAACATTAAGCGTGCTCCCTTAGTCGTTAAGTATGGCACATAAGCGGTTTTATGGTTATTTATCCAAAGAACATCATGTAGTATGTTATTTTTATGGTATGCGGGATGATTGGCATTACTTTTAGAAGCGATTATCTAATGATTAAAATGAAAACTCGTTGATGTTGAACTTTCAGTCATTGAGTGTAGTGAAATTGATTATAATTATTCATGGCTATAATCACATTTTGATAATACCTAGTTGAGTCGCTGCAACAATGCATCAGAAGCCAAAGATTGGTTTGATTCTTATTAGACTGCTTTTATCCGCAACTTCAACCAACCGGTCGGATAGAAAAAAACAGAACACACCAAATATTATATTTAAAAAGTACAAAAACAAGAGGGAGAAACCACGACCGGGTCGTGTGGTGACTTCGAAGTTGCGATCCAACCTTGCCACATGTCTTATTATGAATGGCTGATTAAAATTACCTTTTTCTTTTGATATTCTTCATGGTCTTCATCCACTACAAGATAGCTGATAGTATGAGATGTTGCTGCCATTATCAGAAAATAGAAAAGAGGAAGACGGCTGATTGAATGAAAGAGAAGATTAAATAGTAAAACCTAAAATTAAGTAAATTGTTATAAAACATTAGCGTTTTTTCTAAGCCCAACATAATAAGGTAGTAAGTTCACAAACCCATTGTAAGTAATCCATATAAGTGTTACAAAGTTACGAATTATTTTTTTTTGCTAGAATTAATATGCAAAATATAAAAGGATAATTTTATATTAAAAACTAAGTGAATATTTTTTTATTTTTTTTTATAAAAAATAAAAAAAAATATATTATATGTTAGGTTGGATTGTTGATAAATGATAAGAAAGTTGAGATTGAATGTGTGTGTTGGTTGTATAGGTGGAGGCGAGCTTCCACTGATAACATCGGCTTCCACTGATAACACCTTCAGTTCCTTGCTAGCTGCAACGGTAATTTTGTTTTATTTAACTAAGATTATGTTTCTTTTCGTTTTTAAAACTTTAGTTTGATTGGTTTTTAACTGTAACGTGGTTCCTGTAAGATCTTACCTATATAGGTGAGTGGTCGTTTCACGGAGACTTGAAGTTCAGAATTAGATAATCAGTTAAATCACGGAGACTTGTATCTGATTTAGAGATATATCCAAAGTCCGTTTCTTGGGGGGTGTTTGGGATGGCGTATTTGTATCTACTGTGAAATGAGCAGATTAACTGATTCATCCAAACACTCGGGTCATATAACTGAAGAGTATCTTTGTATAATTGGTTTCGTGCAGGTTGCTAGCAAATGTCGACTCTCATTGAAGGTCTTCCCAATGATATTGCAATAAGATGTCTCGCGCGGGTACCATATTATCTTTTCCCAAGATTAGAAACCGTCTCTCATTCATGGCGGGCCACAGTTCACAGCACCGAATTCTACAAAGCCCGTCAAGCAGTCAACTCAACCGAATCACTTTTATGTGTATGTGCCTATGACTCACAAAACATATGGCGGATATACGACCTAAAGCACGACATTTGGTTCACTCTCCACGTACTTCCATCAGAGGTTAGAAATCTAGTCAATTTCAGTGTTGCTTCGGTTTCCGGTAAATTATTCGTCTTAGGCGGTCGTAATCTCCTGGTTGGGCGTGACCGAGACAGGCCCCCAAAAAGCGAGGTTTGGGTTTATGATCCCATTTTACGTCAATGGGCGCAACGGGCCCCATGATCGTCCCCCGCGCATGTTTTGCTTGTTGTGTGTGGAATGGAAAAATATTGGTGGCTGGTGGATATACCGTGCCTTGGAAATCGACATCGAAAGCTGAAATTTACGATCCCAATACGGACACGTGGGACCCAATTCCTGAACTTGAACGCACACGTGGCTCCGTGTGTGTTGGGTTTGTGATTGACGGTGCGGTCCATGTGGGTAACACAAATTTTAAAGAAGTTCAAGTGTTTGAAAATCTTAAGGACAAGTGGCAGCGTAGCCATTCATTGGACCGACGCTAGATTACGGTGGTTAATGGGTCGTTGTATGGGATGAATTGATTTTGATGGTGATATATATAAACTAGAACATGGTATATGGAAAGTTGTGGCCTCGGCTTCGGAATTGTATGATAGGATGGGGTATGCTATGACGGGCTTTCGCAATGATATATGTGTTATTGTTGGTGGGTTTGTGCCAGATGGAGGGGGTTGGGATATTAAGAAGATGTCGGGTGTCGATGTTTTGGTACTGGGGAACGAGACCGAGAAGCCAGTGTGGAAGAAAGTGTCTGCCATGATTCTGTGTCAAGGATTTATTCACGGGTGTGTCGAGTTGAGGATTTAAATGTTTTCGGGTTCTGATTATTGTAAGACTAAAAGCTTAAATACATGAATACGATCTATAAGTGATTTTGTTTTATATGATTTGAAAAGAAAATGGAAGAAAAAAGAATAGCGCACTCGGCTTGGTGGACGTACCCACTAGTTTTGTTTAATAAGAACTAAAATATATAGTTAAATCTTTATATAATTATAGTGAGAGGCAAAAAGTTTACGTTTTATCCCGGGAAAAAAGATAAAATTAAAATATATCGGATATTGAATCAACACCCTATATGATTTGGGTTCTAAATTCATTCTATCAAGTTGTTTTCTTTAACTTCATAAACTTGATAAATCTACAACAAACCTTGTTCTGTTTATAAAATCTGCAGTTAAAGTCACATATTAAACTATACAAATCCAAATGCTTAAAGAAGAAATCGAAATACCATACGTGCATTAATGAATCAAAAATAGTCATGTACCTTTTGAAGTTTGACATTTTTTGTTGTTATGGATTTCTTACAATAAGCAATAAAAAATAATATGATTCTTAATTACTCTCAAACGCTTTTCATAGACTGCAAACAAGACAAGCTTTAGTCGATTAACTCCGCCAAGGACTGAATGTACAGCTTTAAAAGAATGACGACCAAACATGTAATTTGGTCAAACCAAAGTGAACAAAAATGAAATTTACTCTACATGTTGAACTAGGAGTGTACATCGGTTTGATTTTTTGGTATTTGGTTTATCGAGTTTGGTTTTCTAGTTGTTTGGTTTATTTGGTTTGAGTTATGTGGATTATTTTTCGGTAAAACCAAAATCAAACCAATTTAAGTTTGAATTAATTGAATGGAAATTTAAATTTGAATTTGGTTTGGTTTTTAGTTGACTCAAATAACCTGAATTACTTTATTTATAATTATAAAAAAAATAATTATATGAAGTTTTAAGAAAGTTTTTTTATTACAATTATAAAAAATGTTTTTTTATATATGAATACAGTTTAATTATATATAAATATAAAAAAAATTGTATGTATTTATATGAATTCGGGTTTCGAGTCGGTTCCGTTTTGTGTTTTGCTAAATCCGTATCATTTTCGGTTCGGTTCAACAATGACACAAAAGCCAAATTATATGTTCCATTCGATTCTAGTTTGAAAAGCATTTTTGACATTTTTGTTTACGTACATTTGGAGACTTGCTATATATGATTATTTTGCTTTTATTCTAAAGTCGTGTTCCTTTTGAAGTCCAACATTTTTGTTGTAATGAATTTTCCACCATAAGCATTCAATAGAAAAAGTAGTACGGCTTTTAGTTACTCTCAAACGCTCTCTATCTTAGAGACAAAGGTGTTACGAAGAAGCAACTCCTCTTCATTTTGGTCGCACAACTGTCATATCAGCGTCATATTATTACAACACAACTAAAAAAAATACCACCTCACTCAAACACACCCAACCCCTCTTCACTTTGGCCCTACCACTTTCTTTTCTTTTTCTTTTTTTGTTTTTCACACAAATTAAAATTTATTTCATTTAAATTAAAACTTACAAATACTTAAATAAAATTATACTACGAAAATAAAAATACAATATTATACTAAAAACGTTTTAAAAATTTATTAAAAATTATTAAATTTTTACCAGAAAATGATAATAACCAAACCCCATAGATAAAAATTATAAATATAATTAAAAAAATAAAAAATATATCCACCCCACCCCACTCGCCCATCCTTTCTTCTTCTTCTTTGTTTACCAAAAAACAAACACACACACATACCACACACACCCGAAAACACACACTACTAAAGAAATAGCATTTACCCACAGCAAGATCCGTGGGAAATTCTGTGGGTAAGGGCCCTTACCCACCGATTTCCCACGGAATTATTTCGTTTGTAAAAACATATTTTCCTACAGAATTTCCCACAAAGCGTTGACCATTTTCCCACGGATTTCCCACGGTTATTATTACACATTTTTAACATTCAAAGAGTGGGTTATTATTACACATTTTTAACATTCAAAGAGTGGTTTTTTCGCACAGATTTCCCACTAATTTTTTTTCTCACAGATAACCCACAATATTTTCCCACAGATTAGCCACAAGTGTTAATAAACATTTACCCATATAATTTCCCACCGTCTTCCCACAATTTTTAACCAGCTATTTTTCAATAATTTAATAGTTTTATATTTTATGTAATATTTCTTATACTAATAAAATAATGTATTTCTAATTAATATTTCTTATACTAATAAAATAATGTATTTTTAATTTTTGACAAATATAATAAAATCACAACTCAACAAAAACACATATTATCAAAAACAAATCCAATATAAAAAATCTATTATATACGAAATTAATATGACAATACCATAATGAACTAAAAAAACCAAATCTCAATCTAAATATACTGCTTTTTTTTGAACAGATCTAAATATACTACTAAATATGTACAAAAACTAAATACAGAATCTTAATGTATACAAAGTCTAAGAGGGTGTTTGTTTTAGCTTATATAGTAGGCTTATAAGCTTATTATCTTTTATAAGCTTATAAGCCAAAAATAAGTGTTTGGTTAAGCTTATATAAATGGGCTTATAAGCTTATATAAGGAGGTTTCGGTAAACCAATAATTTGTGCCTTATATAAGGTTAATTGGGCTTATATAAAAATATTATCTAAAAAGACTTTTATACCCTTATTTAATAATTACTATCCTTTTTATTTTTATGTAATTTTTTGTCATTTTATCATATTAGTTATATAAACTAAACCAAACACTTAACAAATATAAAAGACATAATTTGTTTATATAATATAAGCCTAAACCCACTTATAAGCTTAATCAAACACCCTCTAAATATATCAAACTCTACATAAACAACGTCTTCTTATCTTCCATCTTTTTTCTTCAAACAAATCTTGTCATTTATTCCCTTAACTCGTTCAAGTAATTGCTACTCCGCTTCCTCAAAGTTGTTCGAGTGGCCCAAAGTAAAGTACTACCAGGTCTACAATAAAAAATGTTAGACGAAAAAAACATCATCAGATTTATTATACTTGTGGGAAATCGGTGAGAAATTACCCACGAATTTTCCACTGATACTTTTTATTGATAGGGCTTGGTGGGCTTTATGTAAAAGGTTAGGTAAGTACCCACGACTTTCTCACAGATTTATCATATCCGTGGGAAATCTGTGATAAATTATTCACGGCTTTCGCACGAATATATTTTGTGGGAAATCTGTGAGTAATTACCCACAAATTTCCTACGGATTTATCATATGCGTGAGAAATCTGTGGAAATTACCCACGACTTTCCTACGGACATGATCGTTTCTCTTAATTTTTTTCGATATAGTTAAACATTCAAATATTACACATTCTCATGTCGACATATAATACATTAATAGACATAATAAACATTAACGGAGTAGTCGATAGGGTATCGTTGTACACAAGATGAATGAGTAGTCGATAGGGTATCGTTTTACACGAGATGTTCAAATGAGTAGTCGACAGGGTATCGTTGTACACGAGATGTTCAAATGAGTAGTCGATATGGTATCGTTGTACACGAGATGTTCAAATGAGTAGTCGCTAGGGTATCGTTTTACACGAGATGTTCAAATGAGTAGTCGATAGGGTATCGTTCTACACGAGATGTTCAAATGAGTAGTCGATAGGGTATCGTTGTACAAGAGATGTTCAAATGAGTAGTCGATAGGGTATCGTTGTACACGAGATGTTCAAATGAGTAGTCAATAGGGTATCGTTGTACACGATATGTTCAAATGAGTAGTCGTTGGGGTATCGTTGTACACAAGATGTTCAAATGAGTAGTCGATAGGGTATCGTTGTACGCGAGATGTTGAAATGAGTTGTCAATAGAGTATCGATGTATACGAGATGTTCAAATGAGTAGTCGATGGGGTATCGTTGTACACGAGATGTTCCAATGAGTAGTCGATAGGGTATCGTTGTACACGAGATGTTCAAATGAGTAGTCGATAGGGTATCGTTGTACACGAGATGTTTAAATGAGTAGTCAAGAGGGTATCGTTGTACACGAGATGTTCAAATGAGTAGTCGATAGGGTATCGTTGTACACAAGATGTTCAAATGAGTAGTCGATTGGGCATCGTTGTACACGAGATGTTCAAATATTGGGCATCGTTGTACACGAGATGTTAAAATGAGTAGTAGATAGGGTATCGTTGTACACGAGATGTTCAAATGAGTAGTTGATAGGGTATCGTTGTACAGGAGACGTTCAAATGAGTAGTCGATTGGGTATCGTTGTACACGAGATGTTCAAATGAGTAGTCGATAGGGTATAGTTGTACACGAGATGTTCAAATGAGTAGTCGATAGGGTATCATTATACACGAGATGTTCAAATGAGTAGTCGATAGGGTATGGTTGTACACGAGATGTTCAAATGATTAGTCGATAGGGTATCGTTGTACCCGAGATGTTCAAATGAGCTTTACAATAGCGTGGGGAACATTAGTTTGTAGTAGTTTGTCATTTAGTCAATTTAGCATCTCGACTTCGTAATTTAATTTGTATGTTTTATCTACTTTGTATTGTAATTCGTATGTTTTATCTACTTCGTAATGTAATTCATATGTTTTATCAACTTTGTAATGTAATTCATATGATTTATCACCTTTTTAATGTAATTCGTATGGTTTTTCGACTTTGTAATATAATTCGTATGTTTTTTCGACTTTGTAATATAATTCGTATGTTTGATTGTTTAACTTTTTATCGACTTTACAATGTAATTCGTATGTTTTATTGAATAAACTTTTATAAACATTCTCACGGATGTATAAATCATAAAATATTGGTAGTCCGTGGGAAATATGTGGGTAATGTATGGGAAATCCGTGGAAAATTTGTGGGAAATCTGTAATCCGTGGGTAATTTTCCTACAAATTTCCCCCGGATATATAAATAATAAAATAATGTGTTATCTGTGGGAAATCCGTGGGAAATTACCCACGGATTTCCCACGGATGTATAATTAATAAAATATTATGAGTTCCGTGGGAAATCCGTGGGTAAATTACCCATGAATGGATAAGTAATAAAATAATATGTTGTCCGTAGGAAATCCATGAGTAAATTACCCACGAATGGATAAATGAAAAAATAATATGTTGTCTGTGCGAAATCCGTGGGTAAATTACCCACGGATTTCCCACGAATAAATAATAATAATAATAATGTGTATACCATGGAAAATCCGTGGGTAATTTGACACGGCTTTCCCACGGATGTGTAAAATAACAAAAATAATTTTGTACTCCGTGGGTAATTTGCAATCCGTGAGAAGTGCGTGGGTAATTTGTCACGACTTTCCCACGGAAAGCTTGGTCAATGCTTATGTGGGTAATTTTCCACGGAATATTTTTTTTTTCATTTCTGTGAGAAATCCGTGGGAATACCGTGTCAAATTTCCTACGGTTTTTGTTCCGTGGGAAAATTTTCGTGGGTGAAAGCTATTTGTGTAGTAGTGATACACACACCACACACACACTTTTTCAAAAGAATGAAACAAGAAAGAAACAGAAAAAAGAAGAAAAAAAAGTGAAGAAATAAGAAAAATGAAATCTCCACGGCTAGTTTTGATTACGTGTCTCGTCGTTCAGATTTCGGTTTTCTGAAATCTTCACGGCGAAGAGGTGTGGGTGTGGCAACAAGAGGCGACGAGCCTCGGCGAGGGTTCCAACTGAAAACAACCTAAGCTCGGTTTATCGGCCCGCTCTGAAGAATTCATAGGTCAGGAGCGTTAGGTTGTGTTTGTCAACAAGCGTTTACGAGTAACAAGCGCTAAACATTTTTCTATGAGAAGCTTCATTAAAAGTATTTCATACTATTGTTTAACTGCTTTAATCTTAAAGTTAAAACTAATAAATCTCCAAATGATTTTAGAAAAGTAGGGAAGCAAAGCAGACCATGGTGCAACCAGCCCAAAACAGAACCATAACATAGAATACGGCCCAAAAAGAGCCCAATTTTGTCGCCATGTCATCCGTCCACTCCTTATAAACCTTCCAACCAAACACACCCCTAACTTGTACAATATTCATCTTGTACAAAACATGAGACGGGAGTAGTGATTTATGTAGTAACGGGAAACAAAAACAATTAACTTAGGAAATATGATTACTTTTTCATCTATTTCATGAAACTTTAAGGTAATTTTATGTATTCTTTTAATGTTTAATTTAATGTATTGAGACTTGTTTGACCAATATCTCTTGTTTTTATGATAACCCATTTGTCAAGTTTTAATCTTTTATGTTCAATTTCATGTTTTTATGGCTTCTTTGTTTCTGATTGAGTTAGTATAAAACACACCATCGTCACATCATGGCATCAACTTTCATTATTCAAAGCAACTACATGAGTGAGTTAGTTAATAAAAAAGGCCGATGACACTACCAAAAACATTCCTCAGAAAAATCAATAGAATAAATACCCACTCACATAAACATCCTCACACAAGTGGACCACGTAAACGACCGATTTCATTACACGTCCCTTTAAGCCTTTAATGGGTGGAGCGTGTCGATGACAGGGTCGACCACTCATCCGACTAAATAATGACACTTGGTCTGATTCAATACGAGGCATATGTGTACAAATCAAAAGTTGATACTCTTTCTGTCTCATAATTATTGTCTTCCGATAAAAAAAGACAGTTAATAAAACTTCATAATTACATCTTTTTTTTCTTAATTTTTTTCATAATGGAAAACTTTTATGTAATTAATTAACAAATTCTCTTATGTTTGTAATATTATCCTTATGCTAGGGTAATACAGTAAATTGAAACTAGAATTTTTTTTTAAATAAACCATTAATTTAAAATTTTCGAAAAAAGTAAACTATAGTTATAAGAAAGAGGTAGTAACATAAGGCAAATCTCTTATGATACACCAGATCCGGCTCGGTTATTGATAGAGTGAATAAATGATTATATTAATTTAAAAACGCCAAAAAAGTAGACAATATAATTATAGAAAAGAGGTATTAACATGATTATATCAATTCCATAATCAATATATCCGGTTACATCCTCCTCCTCCTGATTTTATCAATTTTTCTTTCTTTTTCTTTCAAAAAGTTGAACCACTTGGTGTCCGATTTGATAGTTCAACTCAAATCGAACAAAACCCGATGATCTAATTCGGTTCGAATTTCAACAAAAACTCCATGTACAACTGACCGATTACTCGTTCAGTTCCCGGTTCAAAGCTGGTTCGAACCAAGTTAAAACATTGGTATTTCCGGATCAGATACAAATACATTGAACCAATGGGGAAGAAACCAAACATTTTATATTTTTTAAATAAAATGACATCATTGGTATCCTATTTCATTGATGAGAATATTCCTCATCGTCTTGCGCCTTTATCCGTAATCTACTTGCTTGCCTTTTTTAGTAACTATTTGTTAGTATTTTTTATGTTTTGTGTTTCGTAGTGTAATGTTATCGTAGAGTTAGCGCGTGACGTATTTGAGGCATAGCCAACTAGCAACTAGTTGACTAGTGGTTAGCGTTTTGCATAAATTGCTTGTTTGGAAACAAGCAACTGGCATTCATACTTTTTCTAAACGCTCCAAATAGCATTTACGAACAACTAGCGTTTTCACCTAATAATTACTACAACTATGTTACCAAATGATTTATCGAAACCAACTGCTATCTTCGCCAAACATACCCTAAGTAGTATGATGTTATAGGATAGCATTACTTGCATAGTTGCGTATTAGTGGACACTTATTCGGAGGTATTAGCAACATGAGCTAAGGATACCTTGTTATTGTCGTGATCAATATCAGATGAAATTACCTTACTTTTATTTTTTTGGTTTTAATTATAATATTGATGATTTCTGATTGGTGAAAGTGATGTTTTTATGGCTTCTTTGTCGCCATGTGATTTGTCCACTCCTATTTACCTTCCAACCAAACGCAACCTTAACTTGTACATCTTGTACAAAATATCAAACGGAAGTAGCGATTTATGCAGCACAAAACATCAAACATCAGATTTATGGTAAGTTTGTCTTCTTCTTTTTTTTATGTTTGATTTCATGTATTGAGACTTGTTTGAACAAGATTGGATGTTTTTATGATGACCCATTTGTCAAGTTTTAATCTTTTATGTTCCATTTCATGTTTTTATGGCTTCTTTGTTTTTATTCAAGATTCTCCAGAATATGGGTTTTATTTAATCTTGATGATTTCTAATTGGTGAAAGTGATATGATTAGAAAGATAATCAGTTTCTACACTGTGTGACTTTGCTTCTTATATCGTTTTTCGCCTCTATTGGTTTGCTTCTACACTCAAATAAGTAATATCATACATGTTTGGATCAACTTACTTTTTGTGTCATGTGTGAAAACGTTGTAAGCACGTAAGCGGTTCTTTATTTTCATTCAATAATTCGTAAAATTTAGGTTTTGTTTTTTTTTGTTTTTTTTAATCTTGATGATTTCTTATTAGAAATGTGTTATATCATCATTTATGTTTGTTTTTTTATGGGTTCTTTATTTTCATTTTAGTTTGATGTGGTTGTGATTTTAGAGATATATCAATAGTCAGTTTCTTAAGGGTGTTTGTAATGTAGAGATTTTGCTAGTTTGAAAGTTTCGTTCTCGGAATCTTTTCGAATTGATTTCCGGTTAATTGTGTGAGATTAGTTGTTCTTGGTGAAACAAATATTTTTGGTTTTGGAGAATAAATGAGCAGGACTTAATAATAAATGACGAGAAATTAAAACAAGTTAAAATGTAAACGGTGCGATATTTAAAACTTTAAAAGTAAATGACGAGAAATGAAAGGACGTAAAATTAAAATTAACAAAAAGTAAATGATGCAAATTAAAACTTAAGCTAAAAGTAAAGCAAAAATAAAAATTCAAATAAAGAAAAAGGTGGGAAAAATAAAGCCTGAATATAAAAGACAAAAATATTTAAACAGAAAAAATCACAAAGAAAATTAGACACAACCCTTCATTTGGAAGTTTTAAAACTTCCGGATGAAGCTTCCTTCATTCGAACTTTGGAACTTCCGGATGAAGGAGCATTCATTCGGAACTTTGGAACTTCCGGATGAAGGAGCATTCATTCGGAACTTTGGAACTTCCGGATGAAGCTACCTTCATTCGGAACTTTTGACTTCCGGATGAAGCTACCTTCATTCGGAACTTTTAACTTCCGAATGAAGCACTTGGTCCGGAACTTTAAACTTCCGAATGAAGGATTCTTGATCCGGAACTTCTGGGAAATGATAAGATACAGTAACTATGAACCCGAAGAACAGGGGATGTACAGTAACATGATCCAACGCACAAATTAATCAGATTCAAACAAAATATTAAAACGAAACAACCAATAAGCATCAACTAACAATAATCAATCAAAATAAATCATCAAAACTAACAAACATAACCAAATTAATCAAAACCCACTTGATCAAAATCATAAAAAACTCAAGAACATGAACAATGATGAATAAGAACAAATCGAACTAGAAAGGAAGAAGATGATGAATTAAAAGCTTAATTAAAAAGTAAGGATTCAATAACAAAAGCTTAAAACACAAATTAATCTAGAGAGAGAAAGCCTAAGTTTAGAGAGAGAAACTACCTACTCCTAATCTAATCCTAAAACTAACCAACCCTCTCACATGTTGTGAGGGTGGTATTTATAGGAGAGGGGAAGGGTTGGTGGCTTCCTCTTTCTTTCATTCTTTCTTGGTCCTCAGTCTTTCAGTCTTCTTAAATTCTTCGACTTTTCAGACTTCGTCTCAGGATTTCTTTGAACTCGTCTTGTAATTTCTTCATAATTTAGACTTGAGTTCTTCGGATTTTAGTAAACTTCCGTCTTTTGACTTTTTCTTCGATAAATCTTCAGAATTGGTCTTGGACTTCCGTTCTTTTTCCACTCTTGATCTTTCGACTTCATCTTTCGTCTTTTTCTTCGATAAAAGCCCGTGAAAGACGTGTTTTCTCCACTTTTCACCTTCTCGACCCTGAAACACAATAAAAACACAAACCACGCATAATTCTGCCATTTACGACATAAAATATACGTTCAGGTCCCGTTTTAATGTAATTAAGTGGTAGAAAAGATGGGTGTTTTCACACCTATCAAATCCCCTACACTTAACCATTGCAATGCCCTCATGCAATGCTTAGTGATAAAGCAAGGTTTACACTTTCCATCATAATCAACCTACCTTGGCCTTTATTAAACAACTAAGGAAAATAAAAAAAGATAGAAAATAACAAGATGCGACAAGGGAGAAACAAGTAAAGAAATCTAAGACTTACATTAGGGCTTGTGTGTCATGAATGTTTATCACCCTCAAGTTTCACGTTCCCCATGCCAAGCTTAAAAACAAGATCATTGTTAGTACAAGTTAGCATAACAAACATTTACTCATGCGGTTCAATTAATCACTTAAACTCCCTTATTCCTATGGGTATCTCTTATATTTTATTTTTGTCTTAGAATGATCATGAAGATGCATTGTTGGACTTATTTCGATAGTTTATTAAGGCTGAAAGCAAAGTAGGACGATTTGATCAATAGTTAGCTAAAGGAAAAAATCTCTTAAAACTGCTTCTCGGGATATCAAAAAGTTCATATCTTGGCATAACTTGGTTCACGATTTGAGACCTTTCTCGGGCCGATATTTGGCATGTACTTCATACTTCATATCTTCGAGAGACGTTCTTGAAATAATGGTCTTCTTATCGTTCATAGAGTTTCTTCACTTGGAGATTTTTTAGAGGTACTCCAACTTTGTTGACCACGACTTCATGATTATTTCTTCAATCTCTATTTGGGATTTTGAGATACAACGATCCACCTCCTTTTCGGACTTGGATCTATTTATCCTCATACCTTGTCAGGGTCTTTTCGGATAGATTTCTCCATCATCTTTATGGGAGTTGATTGCTTTTCGTCGTGAGTCTTGATCCTTCATATTAACTTTGGGAATAATGCTTTTCGCATCACCTTGGATCTTCAACAATAAAATTGAATCCTCATGCCTTGTTAGGGCCTTTTCGGACTCGCCAATCTTCGCGCCCCGCTTCATAAGTTATGCCTTGGCTATGAACTCTCGTCATTACCGAGCAACTTTTAAACGATCTTGGGCTAGAAGCTAAGTAACTTTTCAAATCGTACGACCTTACTTATTGCAGATAATTTATTAGCAAGTGATGGGAGAAAAAGATCATAATTAACTCACATAAGTTAATGAGAGAATACCAAACTTGTAACCAACTCTATCATTTCTCGTTCTCCACAATTTAAAATCTCAAGGAATGAGACTCGTGGATGCTTAGCCTAATAAACCAATTAAGGTCTATATGGTTAAGGATACTAACTAGAGTGAACTTGGATAAGTAAACTCGGGTTGAGTCAAAATATTCACAACGGGCCTAATATATCTAAGATATCTAAACTTGCTAAAACCATTTTATTAAAATAAGAGAAAAATAGCACAAATAATGGGAACTACAACTAGGCCAAAATAGATTAAAAATTTTGAAAAATGTCGAAAAATTGATTTTCCGGTTAAAATGAGGACAAATACAAGGAAAAGGCCACTTAACTTCGATAGAAGTCCCCCTACACTTAATATAAACATTGTCCACAATGTTTAAGCATGTGGGAGTAAACTCCCCTACACTTAGGACATTTTGCACTTTGTTTAAATTTTGCTAAGGAAGAGACAACTAAAGAGATTCCTATTTTAATATTGAGAAATATAAAATAGTGAATCGAAAAGAGTTTAGGATAGAACCGGGAAGAAAGGAACATGGAATCACGGTTCGTCAAAAGTCATCAAGAGTGTGTCTTTGAAGCTCTATCCCTGCATATGATAAGAAAAAGAACAAGAAACACCAACGGGGCTCCCCCTACACTTATGGTGAAAATAGATAGATAAATGGGTTGCCTCCCAAAAAGCGCTTGTTTTTGTTGACCGAGTCACGAGCCTGACTCGTCCCCGAATTAAGTGGTCCATGGGGAAGCCTCGAATGTGATACCGGGATCAAAGACCTTGTCCTCGTTCCCGGAAGACATTAATAAAGGAGAGGCGGGGGAATAAGTCTTGAAAGGGAGAAAGGTCCTTTCAACATACGTATAGTATGTGAAGGCAAGATCCACGGGAGGTGGGTTGGGTATAGTAAGCACATTGTCATCCCCCAAAGACAATGGATGCTGAGCAAACGGCAAAGCCGTATTGTTATCAATCATAGCATAATCAATGTCACCTCCCAGATCAAAACACTCATCCTCATTTCCTGGTATGAAACGAGTAGAGTAAAAGTGATACATCACCCGCTTGGGTGTGCACGTGGGAGGATGAGGTGGCAATATACTATGAGAAGTAGGAGAACAATTACCTTCCACCTGCGTCCCTTTTTCAGTAGATTCACATCTTTCCACCTCTGGGATAGAAGGTGTAGTGTCATCGTGTAATAAATCCTCTAGAAAAAGTATATCTCCTTCCACATCAGCATACCCGGATATGTATTCCATGGGTGTATCAATATCAAGAAACTCATCGATCTCAGGAATGTGAAAACCATCATCACTAAGGAGTGAGGTATTTTGCTTTAGAAATTCCTCCTCGTCGAAAATAACCTCAATATCGTCATCACTTTCCTCATTATTTATAGGGCCAATAATATGCTCAGGGATATGGGTACTCGTCTGATCTTGCTGCTGTAAAAAGGACTCCATATAAGTTCGCAGCATGTGTAAAAGCTCTGTTGATTGCGCTTGACAAGTTGTAGCAAGATCGACAATAGGTTCTTGGTAACTCATCCCGTGACGAGGCTGATGATCGAGTGAGTGCGGTGGGGGCTCATAGTTGAAAACCTGAATTATAGCAAGGTTGTGGCTCGTAGTTGTTCATCGGTTGGGAATAATTAGAAACCGGGTTTGGTTCATAATAATCCATAGGTGAAGAAAACTGAGGATCCGGATTTTGCTCATAATAATTCATTGGTTGACAATAATAGGTATCATGTGGACCCCCACAGTTGTTGCAAACCGGGTGTGGAGAAAAATCAGGTGCGTCTTGTGGATAGCTATTTTCATTGTCATAATTGTACCCCGGTTCTTGCCCGTGACCATACGGGTATCGAACCGGGCACGAAACATGCCAATGAGAATCGCTTCCACAATAGATGCACGGGGGAACAGGAGGTAGGTTCAAAAAGTACGAATTAGTCGAGTTGCACAAAGGACAAAATCCGGATTGTGTGTAGTCGATATCGTTTCCGCACCGCTCACATGTACACCATTGACAAGAGTTGTTCCCAGATAATTGTTTCCCACACCGGACGCAATGGACATAAAAATCCATAAAGAAAGATAGATAAGCAAGAAGAATATTCTTGGTGCAAAACTTTTGAAAAAGAAATGCTTTTTATGATTTTTCAAATGTTTTTGGATTTTTGAAAATTGTTGACAAGAAAAATAACGTTCACAAGTGAACGGATCCCAAAAGCCAACGCTTCACTCACAAAAAATCTTCGATCTTCACGAAAAGAGTCGGCAGCGGCGCCATTTTAATGTAGAGATTTTGCTAGTTTGAAAGTTTCGTTCTCGGAATCTTTTCGAATTGATTTCCGGTTAATTGTGTGAGATTAGTTGTTCTTGGTGAAACAAATATTTTTGGTTTTGGAGAATAAATGAGCAGGACTTAATAATAAATGACGAGAAATTAAAACAAGTTAAAATGTAAACGGTGCGATATTTAAAACTTTAAAAGTAAATGACGAGAAATGAAAGGACGTAAAATTAAAACTTAACAAAAAGTAAATGATGCAAATTAAAACTTAAGCTAAAAGTAAAGCAAAAATAAAAATTCAAATAAAGAAAAAGGTGGGAAAAATAAAGCCTGAATATAAAAGACAAAAATATTTAAACAGAAAAAATCACAAAGAAAATTAGACAGAACCCTTCATTCGGAAGTTTTAAAACTTCCGGATGAAGCTTCCTTCATTCGGAACTTTGGAACTTCTGGATGAAGGAGCATTCATTCGGAACTTTGGAACTTCCGGATGAAGGAGCATTCATTCGGAACTTTGGAACTTCCGGATGAAGCTACCTTCATTCGGAACTTTTGACTTCCGGATGAAGCTACCTTCATTCAGAACTTTTAACTTCCGAATGAAACACTTGTTCCGGAACTTTAAACTTCCGAATGAAGGATTCTTGATCCGGAACTTCTGGGAAATGATAAGATACAGTAACTATGAACCCGAAGAACAGGGGATGTACAGTAACATGATCCAACGCACAAATTAATCAGATTCAAACAAAATATTAAAACGAAACAACCAATAAGCATCAACTAACAATAATCAATCAAAATAAATCATCAAAACTAACAAACATAACCAAATTAATCAAAACCCACTTGATCAAAATCATAAAAAACTCAAGAACATGAACAATGATGAATAAGAACAAATCGAACTAGAAAGGAAGAAGATGATGAATTAAAAGCTTAATTAAAAAGTAAGGATTCAATAACAAAAGCTTAAAACACAAATTAATCTAAAGAGAGAAAGCATAAGTTTAGAGAGAGAAACTACCTACTCCTAATCTAATCCTAAAACTAACCAACCCTCTCACATGTTGTGAGGGTGGTATTTATAGGAGAGGGGAAGGGTTGGTGGCTTCCTCTTTCTTTCATTCTTTCTTGGTCCTCAGTCTTTCAGTCTTCTTAAATTCTTCGACTTTTCAGACTTCGTCTCAGGATTTCTTTGAACTCGTCTTGTAATTTCTTCATAATTTAGACTTGAGTTCTTCGGCTTTTAGTAAACTTCCGTCTTTTGACTTTTTCTTCGATAAATCTTCAGAATTGGTCTTGGACTTCCGTTCTTTTTCCACTCTTGATCTTTCGACTTCATCTTTCGTCTTTTTCTTCGATAAAAGCACGTGAAAGACGTGTTTTCTCCACTTTTCACCTTCTCGACCCTGAAACACAATAAAAACACAAACCACGCATAATTCCGCCATTTACGACATAAAATATACGTTCAGGTCCCGTTTTAATGTAATTAAGTGGTAGAAAAGATGGGTGTTTTCACACCTATCAGTTTGCGGTGGCTTATTTGATACTGCCTACTCTACGTTGCTATGTGTTTTAAGTGTGTTTTAATTGATTCATCCAAACACTCGGGTCATATAACTGAAGAGCATCTTTTGTTTAGTTGGTTTCGTGCACGTTGCTAGCAAATGTCGACTCTCATTGAAGGTCTTTACAATGATATTTCAATAAGATGTCTCGCACGGGTACCCTATTATCTTTTTCCAAAACTAGAAACCGTCTCTCATTCATGGCGGGCCACAGTTCACAACACCGAATTCCACAAAACCCGTCGAGCAGTCAACTCAATCGAATCACTTTTATGTGTATGTGGCTTTGACCAAAGTGACCGTAAAAACATATGTCAGCTATACAACCCATACCACGACATTTGGTTTACTCTCCTAGTACTTCCATCAGAGTTCAGAAATCTAGCCCAACTCCATGTTGCTTCGGTTTCTGGTAAATTATTCATCTTAGGCGGTCATAATTGTGACCAAGACACAACCTCAAAAAAGGAGGTCTGGGCTTATGATCCTATGTTCCGTCAGTGGGCGCATATTAGTCAAGTAATAGATACTTATGTATATGGTTTATATTAGAGGGTATTAGAGTGTAATTATGTAATCTATTTATATCGGTGTAATCACTCATTCATATATACAATATACGACATTTCTTACTGTTTATCTTGGTATCAAGAGCCAAAGGGTCACAAACCCCAACCCTAGTTTTTTTTTCTCCTGCCGTCACCCACCACAGCCACAAACCATTCTCTACCGCCCTCCATTATCACCATGGCTCTCCTTGCCCCTTTCACCACACCCGAAAAGCAAAGTCATAATTCCCACAAATTTGGTTTCACACTCTCCACAACCAATTACGGCCACTGGAAAACAATGATCCAGTCGTTCCTCGTTACAAACAAGCTTTTCCCCTATGTTGATGGCACCATCACTTGCCCAGATCAGTTCATCACTATCTCATCTGCTGACAAAAATCAGCCACCGGCCACCCAACAGAACCCAAACCATGCAACGTGGGTGACTAATGATGCTAATGTTCGCATGTTACTCTTATCTACCATCTCTGAAAGTTATTTCCAGTATGTTCAGGGTGATACATCCAGAGAATTATGGATTGCTCTTGAACGCGCCTTTGCCCCAAACACTATCTCCCGTGAATACACCCTTAAATCACAACTTCTCAGGCTAAAGATGGAACTCGATTAGACTAGCTCTGCCTATCTTCTCCGTGCTTTTCAATATGTTGATGCCTTGGCCAATATTGGTGAACCATTCAAAGAAAAAGACCTTGTTATGCTGGTTGTTAATGGTCTTAGTGATGAGTATGATGGTTTCAAGTCACAAATTGTGAGTAGACAATTTCCCACTGCCTTTTCTGATTTACACGCCCTTCTTTCTGATCATGATTACATGATCAGGAAGCCTCCATCAGCCTCTGTGCAGGTTTTTGCAGCCGCGACCTCATCAGCTCCTACCGCTTCAGGCGGGATCTCTTCCTTGCCTCCTGACACGGTTAATGCTCTTCAACAAGTTTTGTCACAACTTGGTCTGCAAGTTCAGCCGCAATCCTCAATTTCACAGGCCTCTTCCCAGCAGCCTCAGGCCCACTATGCCTCTCGAGGTCGTGGACGTGGATCGCACAATCGTGGTCGTGGGGCCCGCAGCAACTCTAGGAACTACAACAACAATCACAACAACAACAATTCTAATGGTGGTAATCGAAGTCAATTTTCATGGGCATCTAATCAAAACACTGTTTTTGGTACTTGTAACAGGTGCGGTATTGGACATATCCCATCTCAATGTCCTAATCGAGATCCCAATACAATGAGGTCTCCATCACCTTCAGTCAACTTTTCTGATTATCGTTCACATGCATCAACTAATTGGCTTCCAGACACTAGTTTCAATGGACACTCTGACTTGGATCAGCACAGCCTTGATCACTCAGAACCATACTATGGTAAGGATTCTCTTTATGTTGGTAATGGTGAAAGTCTCCCTATTTTACATATTGGTTCAACCAAAATTTACTCCCCACACAAAACCTTTACCCTTTCAAACATCCTCCATGTCCCTCAATTAAAACGGAACCTCCTTTCGGTTCAAAATTTTGCCATTATAATAATGTGTTTTTTGAATTTCACTCTAATTTTTTTGCTGTGAAGGACACGTTTACACGGAAAACCCTCCTCACGGGTCCAAGTGACAACGGACTTTACTCTCTCCGCCTTCCACTTTCACATCATGTTCACCTTTTGCTTTTTCTGTTGTTCGTGCATCTTCTGACACATGGCATCGAAGACTTGGACATCCACATCCAGATCTTTTGAAGTTTATGTTATTTAATTTTTCTCTTCCTGTTAACAATAAAAGTTTGAGTACCTCTTGTAATTCTTGTCACATGGAAAAATCCGCAAAACTACATTTATTACCCTCATGGTTCAATAGTACTAATGTTTTGGATTTAATATTTTGAGATGTTTGGGGTCCTACTCCCGTTAAATCCTTTAATGGTGATTCATATTTTTTATTATGTGTCGACCATTTTACACGTTATATGTGGATTTTTTCGTTAAAACACAAGTCTGATGTTTGTGCTACTTTCAAAACTTTTCATGCTATGGTTGAAAGACAATTTAACACCAAGCTTAAATCTATTCAAACAGATTGGGGAGGAGAATTTCGACCCCTGTCTCCCTTCCTCTCTTCTTTGGGCATTATTCATCGTCTCTCATGCCCTCACACCAGTGAACAAAATGGTTTTGTTGAGAGACGCCACCGACATGTGGTGGAAACAGGTCTTACTCTTCTTGCCCAACCAGGTGCTCCTAAACGGTTTTGGAACTTTGCATTTGACACAACCGTTTACCCGATTAACAGAATGCCATCTCGCGTTGCTTCCAAAATATACCTTCTGAACACCTTTTTAAACGAAAACCTGATTATTCCTTTTTACGAGTCTTCGGTTGCCAGTGTTATCCTCATCTTCGTCCTTACAATCCTCACAAAATGGATTTTCGTTCCTTACCCTGTCTTTTCCTTGGTTACAGTCCAACTCATCATGGTTATCGTTGCCTTGATCTCAATACAAATCGGTTATACATTGCCCGTCATGTTCGTTTTCATGAACAATATTTTCCATTTCTTCACCAGCCTTCTGCTACACCTACACAGTCTCAACCAGATCCTTATTTCTCTTCCTTTCCTATCTATTGTTGCTCTCCAACACAGTCTGCAACACAACCCATTTCTACTGACCCACAATCGACCCACTCACACCAACCCATTACTGAACCACAATCACACCCGCCCAATACTAAACCACAATCGACCCCATCACCTCAGCCCCTACCAAATCACCCAACACCACCGGCCTCTATACCACCTATTACCTCAACCCGACCAGTCCATCTTCGCCAAACCCTCCTAAAACTAAACGTTATGATCCCTCGGCTTTTCACGCAACAACTGAACCTATTGTTACCGAACCCACGACTTTATCTGTTGCTAACAAAGATCCTCAATGGCAACGAGCCATGTCTGAGGAATACAGGGCTTTGATGAAAAATGACACGTGGACTTTGGTTCCACCCGTCTCGAATGCTAATGTGGTTGATTGTAAATGGGTGTACAAACTTAAAAGGGATCAACATGGGGCTATCACACAATACAAGGCGCGCTTAGTTGCTAAAGGTTGTAATCAACAAGCTGGTATTGATTATCATGAAACCTTCAGTCCGGTTGTCAAACTGACTACTATTCGGGTAGTTCTTTCTTTGGCAGTCATCCATGGCTGGTCACTTCGTCAGTTGGATGTTCAAAATACGTTTTTACATGGTGATTTAAAAGAAACTGTTTATTTGCGACAACCTCAAGGTTTTGTGGACCCTGCAAAGCCGCATCATCTCTGTCTACTACATAAGTCTTTGTATGGTTTGAAACAAGCCCCTAGAGCATGGTTTCAACATTTGTCCAAGGCTCTGCATCTTTTGGGATTTAAAGGATCCAATACTGATCCCTCCCTTTTTATTCACTCCTCTGCTGGCACCTTTTTGTACATGCTTGTTTACGTTGATGATATCATTTTAACAGGCAACAATGATACAACCATTGATCATGTTGTTAAAAGCTTAAGTTCTACATTTGCACTGCAAGATATGGGTTGTCTCTCTTGTTTCTTGGGTATTGAAGTCAAATCCAATGGTTTGGATGTTATCCTCTCCCAGAAGAAGTACATCTTGGAAATCTTAAACAAAGCTAGCCTTTCGCAGTCCAAACCGGTCTCCTCTCCATGCTCAACAACGACTCCCTTAACACTGGGTGACAACCCAATTTTTGGTAACCCGTCTCGGTATAAACAAGTCGTTGGGGCCCTTCAGTATCTCACCTTGACTCGCCCGAACATTGCCTTTGCTGTGAATAAGGTTTGTCAATTTATGCATACTCCAACAGAAAAACACTGGTATGCTGTCAAACGGATTCTTCGCTACCTACGAGGCACCTTGAATCATGGTCTTCTCTTCAAACGGGCATCTGGATGTACTCTACATGCTTATACAGATGCGGACTGGGCTGATTGCCCTGATGACCGTCGATCCACGGGGGGTTTTGCTATCTATCTTGGCTCTAATCTTGTTTCTTGGTCAGCTCGGAAACAACGGACTGTCTCTCGGTCATCCACCGAGTCTGAATATAAAGCCTTAGCCGACACAGTGGTTGAACTTACTTGGCTTGAGTCTCTACTACGAGAACTTCGTGTTCCTGTCAAATCCAATCCGATATTATGGTGTGACAATCTGGGAGCTACATATTTGTCTGCAAACCTGATCTTCCATGCTCGTATGAAACATGTTGAGGTTGATTTTCATTTTGTGCGAGAAAAGATTGCACAAGGACGACTTTCTGTTCAATTCATCTCTACACATGATCAGATTGCAGATGTCTTTACAAAGCCGTTGCCAATTGACAAATTTGTGACTCTACGGGACAAGCTACAGCTTGTTTCCCACGCTTAGCTTGCGGGGGGATATTAGTCAAGTAATAGATACTTATGTATATGGTTTATATTAGAGGGTATTAGAGTGTAATTATGTAATCTATTTATATCGGTGTAAGCACTCATTCATATATACAATATACGACATTCCTTACTGTTTATCTGCGCAACAGGCCCCCATGATGGTCCCGCGCGCAAGTTTTGCTTGTTGTGTGTGGAATGGGAAAATATTGGTGGCTGGTGGATATACCTCACTTTCGGAATCAACCTCGAAAGCTGAAATTTACGCTCCGGATACGAACACGTGGGACCCAATTCCCGATCTTAACCACGGACGTAACTCCCCGTTTATCGGGTTTGTGATTAACGGTGCAGTCCATGTGGTTAACACTGTTTTAAATGAAGTTCAGGTGCTGGAAAATTCAACGGACCAGTGGCAGCGTTGCCATTCATTGAACAAAGGCGTGATTATGGTGGTTAATGGGTCGTTGCATGGGATGAGTTACCATGAAATCTATTTGTTTGCAAAGATCGACCCAAATTTTTTTGGACTCTAACCCAAAACTTAGAGTGTGTACGGTTTGTTTTGGGTCGATTTTTGGTTAAAACCGAAACCGAACCAAACTTTCTGGTTTTTATAAAATTTAAAACGGAAATCGTGAGAGAGAAGGTAAATTATAACATAACAGATTTCAAGGACGAAAAGTGTAAAGTCCCCTAAAATTTATATGCGGATTTATTTTTATCTTGAGAGAGAAGGTAAATTATAAACCTTTCAACCAAACACACCCTTAAACACAGTAAACTGGAAACAAAGGTAAGTTTGTGTCTTATTTTATGTTTAATTTCATGTTTTTATGATGACCTTTTGTCAAGTTTTAATCTTTTATGTTTAATTTTATGTTTTTTTGGGTTTGATTGATGATTTCTGATTGGTGAAAGTGATGTGATTAGAAAGTGAATTAGTGTGAAAACGCTGAAACCACATAAGCGGTTTAACTAAGGAATCCCAAACGCCCCCTTAGTCCTTCAATTTAGCACATTGGCAGTTTTATACTGTAGTTATTATCCGAAGAAAGTTCCTGTGTGGCTAAATTTGTGTAAATATTTTGGTTTGCTTGTTAAAACTGATTATTTGCTTATTGTTTTAACCAGTGTTCATAAGCCTTAATTTTCCGGCTTGTTTTCAGACTCAGTGGGCTTATAAAAGCCCATAATAAGTCTCACAGTAAGCTAGAATATTGGGGCTTATGAAATATAAGCCGATATCAAATAAGCTCATATGCCCACATATAAGCCGAAACAAACACAATATTAAGCTACTTATTATACTCTCAGTTAAGCAATACCAAACAACCTAAGTGCCTCTTTAGTCGTTGAGTATAGCACATAAGCGGTTTTACGGTTATATATCCAAAGACCGTCCCTGTCGATCATCTTTGATTTTTATGCTATGCATGCCGTTCGATATTGCTTTAAGAAGAGATTATCTAATGATAATAATGAAAACTCGTTGATTATAATTATTCATTGCTATAATCACATTTTCATAAAACTTAGTTAAGTCGCTGCCACAATGCACCAGAGGCCAAAGATTGGGCTGATTCTAATTATGTGATTATTTGCAATTCATTTTACATATAAATTTCTTAGTAATCAAAATTTATCCAACTTGTTTGATTATCACAACTAAAAGTAGTAATGTCAAACGCTCTCTAAGAACATAAGCAATTTTTTGCTATTTAAGAAGCAATTTTTTGCTATTCAAACGCCCTCTAGACCGGTTTTGATAAGCAAGTAGTGAACATAAGCAAGTTGTGAGCTGCTTAATTCTACGAGTGTCTATTTAAGTTACCTTTTTACCAACATATTCTAGAGTGTTATATTGCATACTTGTAAAAACTATGCAAATCCAAGCAATATGTTTAGAAGTGCTTATTTAGTAAACAACCTATAAGCTCTTATTTATAAACACCCTAGTCGTTCACCAATACATCAATAAAGACCTTGATTTAAGTTTTAGATATGCTAGATGTACCTTAAACATGTAATCTCATATGTTTCAGTTCGTGAGTTATTAAGTTTTCATTCTCGGTTTACTCACCTTCAGGTGAGCTTCCACTGATAACACCTTCAGTTACTTGCTAGCTGCAACCGTAATTTTTTTTCTTTAACCAAGCTTATGCTTCTTTTCGTTCTTAGAACTTTAGCTTGATTGGTTTTAAACTATAATCTGGTTATTGTAAGATCTTAGCCTATATGGGTGAGTGGTCGTTATCTGTTTATAATGGAACCGATTTGAAGTTCAGAATTAGGTAATCAATTATATTAAATCACGGAGACTTGTATATGATTTTAGAGATATATCAATATTCAGTTTCTTAGGGGGTGTTTGAGATGGCTTATTCGATACTGCCTATCTGCATTGCTAAAAATTAAGCAGTTTATGTTTTAAGTGATTAACTGCCTATCTACTGTGGAATAAGCAGATTAACTGATTCATCCAAACACTCGGGTATTATGACTGAAGAGTATATTTTGTTTAATTGGTTTCGTGCAGGTTGCTAGCAAATGTCGACTCTCATTGAAGGTCTTCCCAATGATATTGCAATAAGATGTCTCGCGCGGGTACCTTATTATCTTTTTCCAAAATTAGAAACCGTCTCTCGTTCATGGTGGGCCGCAGTTCACAGCACCGAATTCTACAAAGTCCGTCAAGCAGTCAACTCAACAGAATCACTTTTATGTGTATGCGGAATGGACCGAATTGACCTAGAAAACATATGTCAGCTATACGACCCAAACCGCGACATTTGGATTACTCTCCCAGGACTTCCATCAGAGCTAAAAAATCTAGCCGAATTCCGTGTTGCTTCGGTTTCTGGCAAATTATTCGTCTTAGGCGGTGGTACTGACCAAGACATTACCTCAAAAAACGAGGTATGGGCTTATGATCCTATTTTCCGTCAGTGGGCGCAACAGGCCCCCATGATCGTCCCACGGGAAAGTTTTGCCTGTTGTGTGTGGAATGGGAAAATATTGGTGGCCGGTGGATATACCATGTCTCAGAAATCGACCTCGAAAGCGGAAATTTACGATACCAATACGGACACGTGGGACCCAATTTCCGATCTTGACCACGGACATAACTCCCCGTGTACCGGGTTTGTGATTGACGGTGCGGTCCATGTGCTCGACTTGCTTTGTAACAAAGTTCAAGTGCTGGAAAATTCAATGGACAAGTGGCGGCTTAGCGATTCATTAAACAAAGGCCTTATTACGGTCGTTAATGGGTCGTTGTATGGGATGAATTATATTGCTGGTCATATATATAAACTAGAACATGGTATATGGAAACTTGTGGTCCCGGTTCCGGAACTTTTTGATAGGATGGGGTATGCTGTGATGGGTTTTCGCGATGCTATTTATGTATTCGGTGGCGTGGTTGGCCCCCAAGGATCATGTCACACTATTAAGTCACTTTCGGAAGTTGATGTTTTGGTACTGGGGAACGAGAACGAGAAGCCCGTGTTGAAGAAAGTGGCTTCCATGACTCGGTGTGAAGGAATAATTCACGGGTGTGCCGAGTTGAGGATTTAGATGTTTCCGGGTTCTGAACACTAAAATCTGAATATTAGAAAAAATGTCTGAAAACCACCAGTATGGTCTCATTTAAACGTGGGTTTTTATGTTTGAAGTGTCATTTTGGTTGTGGTTTAGTGGTTGTTCAAAACTTTGAGTTTGCTTTCGTAAATAGTTTAGGATGGTTCATCTCCACTCGAGGGTTGAAGATTAAAACATGAATCACGACATCACGTACTCCTATAGTGCCAAATGATCCATGTGGTAAGCGCATCAATATAGCTCATATTGATTTTCTTGGAAGCGATCTGCATTAGAGGCTGTGAGTAAATTGTTGTTGGAAATATCAATGATATTTTGAGCTCATTTTAAACCGAAATCTACAGGTCCCTAGCAGTAGTCCTGGAATACAATTCAACCATGAATTAAACCTGCACTGATTAATTTTCAAATAAACATACATGGCTTCAACCTTCGTACTTTTGGTTAAGTTTTACGTTACTCACATACCACTGGACCAAAATGTCAATAGTTTTACGTTACTCACATACCGTTAGACCAAAATGTCAATAGTTTTACGTTACTCGCATACCGCTAGACCAAAATGTCAATAATATACATTTACGTGGAACAAGATTCTACGAATACCAATAGTTATCTCACGCTAGATGGAACAAGCTTCTGCCTATTGGCGTGATATGTGGAAAATGAGTGAATTTAGTTTTAAAGGTTTAAAATATAAGTGTTTAAATGATGCTAAAATTTTCCATAGTAATAAGAGCGGGAACTTTCCCTCGGCAACCTAGAAAAATGAATTTATTTATCTGATGCACCGAATAAATATACTTTAAGTACTTTTTATTTGATTTTATATGAACCAAAAAAATATGACACTTTGTTTATTACTCATACTTGGTGGGTTGGTTCTTAAAGTACCCATGAAAGAAACAATGCGTACTACAGATTAACACTTTAAACAGTTAAAACATGATATAACATGAATAATAAGCTAAGAACATACAGAACCAGTAAAACACATGTATTTCAGACAACTCATACACGTCCATATTCTTATGTAGTATTATCCGTCAAGGCGGAGTAGGTTCTTCAGCGTTTCCGATAGCTTTACAGGACACAAGCTACGGATTTCCCGTCCTTCTGTAAGGACAATCTCTTCCTTTATTAGGATTTCCCGTATGCCGCCAACTGTTTTCCCAGTAGTTACAGATTTAAATGCTTGTGTTTTATTAGTTTTCTTAGCCATATATATGCATGCCAGTTTCACCTAGTTATGGAGGTACCGTAACCATAATACTAGAGGCACTAGTGTTATGACTTCACCACAGCGGAGTGATAGCTCGTGGCGTCCCTTTCAATTTGTTTGGCCTTTATTATTATATTATCATGTGAGGCGTATGGGTGCATCCTTGTTACGGTGTCAGTCAAGATTTCATGGTGAATGTGGTGTCTGCCTTGCATCCTTCACAAGGAGTTGATCCCTCCTACCCATTACCATATTAATTAGAGACATCCCCTCTAATTGCATAACGAGGTCACTCCTCCAAGTATCCATGCACATTGTTGACCTCATGACCTATATTGGCTTTTGGTATATTAAACTAATACATATTTTCATAAGTAACATAAGCTATGTTTTCAGAACTAAAACCGGTAAACATGTTATACATCTAGGTTTCCCAGGACTTATTCATTTTCGCTGCCTTTCATACTTTATATGCTCCTTTATGCTTTCATTACTCTATGATTCCATGCTTTATTGTATATCCGTGCACTGGGCGTTATTCGCAACCGTTTTCTATTTCCATGTTCTCAAACGGCAGGTACCCAAGGTCGCAAGTAGGTACTCAAGAGTATGTGCATTCGGATGGAAGCTATCCAACCTTCTATATCTTATGCATTTATCATACTTTATCTTACTTTATTTCATGTTGGACATTGTTTAGTCCTTTTCTCTTACAGTACTTATATTTGCTTGTGTTGAGTTACTTGGACTACCGATGTTTGTTTTTGGTATTTCCATCTATGGTCATGAATGCTTAAACATTTACCTTGCATGCTTTGATGACACGCCATATATTACTATGATATTCCATTTTAACAAATATGGTGTTACAATTATGGTATTAGAGCCCAAGGTTTCGACATGTAGCTCTGTAAAGCATGACCTGTGACTTACGGGTAGTCACCATCGTCTTCCTAGAGCTCATAGTTGTTTTCCTGCATTCATTTCATTTTTAATTCATGTATTCATTTCAAGCATTCATCTCTTTGTCGCAGGAATTTTGACAAAGTAATGCTTGGTACAGGACTGTTCCTATTTAGTCGCATGTGTTTTTATCGAAACATTTTATTATTTAGTGGATCGACCCATAAGCGTCCACACTTGCCTTTTTGTTTTCGTGAACCAACCCATAGGCGTTCACTCATGGACATATCATCATATTTAAATTACCATGCATTTTAAAACTGTTTTATGCATCATAAATAAACTCATGTTTTATACAATGTTCATGTATTTTTTACTCATGTCATATTTATTCAGACTTATTATTTATGTTGCATTTTGTTTTAAACTGTCAGATGGTGAACACACGCAATGCTCAAGAATTGGCTACAACTGTTAATGCAGCTTTGCAAGCCATCCTTCCCCAACTTCGCAATGAAATCAGGGACGAAGTTCATGCTGAAATCCAAGCCCAGGGCGTTCAATTTTGCCCTCATCCTCAGAACCACATCAATCCTCCACCTCCACCGCATGTTACCCTTATGACTTGGTTGGAGCGATTCAACAAACAGAGACCCTGTTCGTTTGAGCAGACGGACAGCCCCAACGAGGCTGAAGCTTTGATTTCTCATATTGAGAAGATATTTGATGCGATGGGTTGTGACGGCGTCTTCAAGGCAAGACTGGCTTGCTATAAGTTTGAAGGTGATGTGCTGCAGCGGTGGAAGTCAGTCAAGCAGTCTAATGGTGGTGATAATTGGGTTGTACTGTTGACTTGGGGCCAGTTTAAGGAGCTCTTCCTTAATCAGTACTTCCCACATGCAGAGCAGGAGAAGCTTAAGAGGGATTATCATAATATCCGACATGTTGCTAGGGAGAACAGCAATGAATTCATGTAGACGTTTCTTCGCTTGGCTGGATTCTTGGGAGCAGCAGCTGGTATTGCTGAGGAGCAAGTTGTGAAGGTTCGTTGGGCTCTTCGCACTTCGGTTGCCAACAGTTTGGTTTGTGCTACGTTCACTACAGTGGCACAGGTGGCTGATGCAGCCCGTAAGCTTGAGATGCTTTAGGAACGAGAGGAGTTTGGTGATGATCGATCAATGAAGAGGTATCTTCAATCACCAATTGTAAACCATTCAATTCTTTCAGTATTTTCATTTTCATATCATCCTCTGTTCAACTTTACATTACAGATAGAAGACTGATGATCGTAAACCTACGGTCGCTCAACAGCAAGCATCTAAGGGAAATGGTCAGACCAACGACCGTTCTGGTTCAGATAGGCGTGGCGGTAATGATAATTACCATAACAATGCCAATAACTCAAACAACAGCAGGTCCCTACATTTGCCATCTTTCATGTTAAACTATCTTATGTTATGGTATTCTGACACTTCCAACGACTCATATTCAGGAACAATAACAACGACAAGGATCAGAACCGTAGAGGTTCACAGTCTAACCGTTCTACTTCATCTAGTAACTATTAAACCTTCTATGTAATCATGCTTATGTTCCATGATCATGTCTCATGCATGTAATCCTGAAACAAGCTCTCATCTAGCTAGGATGCCTGCTGGAGGATTCACGCATCCTATCTGTCCTACTTGTTTGTACAAACATTATGGTATTTATCGCCGAGGTACTGGTGGTTATTCAAGTGTGGCCAACAAGGCTATCAGAAGAAGGATTGTCGCCAAGGTGAGATAGAAGACACCTCTGGACATGCCGACTCCAAACCACCTCCTACTTCTGGTCGCGTGTTCACTACTACTAGAGACCAAGCGAACAAGACTTCATGCACCATCACTGGGAATCTCTTTATGAGTGGTCTGGCAGCATGCGTTCTGTTTGATACTGGAGCGAATCATTCAGTCATATCCACTACTTTTTATGTACGTGTTAGTATTTCCCCTATGCCATTAGATAATGCCTTAAGCATTTCCAAGCCACTTAGGGACTCTGTACGAATCACCCAGGTGTACAGAGGCCTTCCCCTAGAATTTGATGATAAAATCCACAGAGTTGACGCACTTCCTTTGGACATGTGCGATTTTGATTTGATATTGGGCATGGACTGGTTATCAAAACACCAGGCTACGATAGACTGCCACACTTATCGAGTTATCTTCGGTTTGAGTCAATCGGTTTGACTTAAACCGGTGCGGCCTAAAATCGGTTTTGTTATATTTTATCCGGTTCGGTTTAATTTTAACCGGATTTTGGTTAGAATCTAACTGGTTAGGTTTGGTTTTACAACAGTCCTTTATGTTTTCTTAAAATGATTACAAAATCGTCGATTCGTTCTAAGGGAAGCCGGTTCAAAAAACATGCATTTCTAAAAACCGGTTTTGGTTTTCTTATCTCGGTTCATGATAGAGTTTTTTTGCTTGTTAAGCCAACATGAAGATATTTTCATAGTTTAAAATTTAAACGCAAAGTCTATTTAAATTTTACAAACATTTAAAATATATTTTTTAAACATCCCGTATATTACACGGGTTTTCATCTAGTATACAAAATAAGGAATTAGATATTGCATGGACTATAGGAGGTTCAAATTATGGTTATGAGAGTGTTCACATCAAAAGCCAAATTTATAGCTGTCACTTATTTCTTTGTATCATTTAGAACAGTTAATTGATTTCTTTATAACATACAGATATGTGAAAGTCGTGGGCTTTTATCCCGTTTGGAAGTACTCGATATCTCGGGGAATCCTTTAACCGACGAATGTGCTCCATACCTTTCGATAATCTTGCAGAAGTGCAAAGGTAATTCATGAGTTGGAACATAGTGCAGTCATTTTAGTAATATAAACAACTTATCTTTATGCAACTAAGAATGATTGATAGGTGTGTAAACACCCATCCTTTTACCACTTAATTCTGGCTAAAACGAGACCAAAACGCGTATTTAATATCATCTGTTTGGAATTATGCGTGGTTTTTGTGTTTATTGTGTTTTCAGAGCCAACCGGATGATTATTGAAGAAAACATGGGATTGCACGGGTTTTACCGAAGAAAAAGACTCAAAATGAAGTCTATTGTCCAAGAGATGCAAAAGATTTGAAGTCACTGGGCCTATTAGAAGATTTATCGAAGAAAAGGACCAAAGATGGAAGATTTATGTAAGTCGAAGAAACTCAAGTCTATTAAACGAAGAAATTAAAAGACGAGTTGAATTTAATCGACGACAAATCCCGAATCAGAATCGAAAACGTCAACTTTTCTGAAAAGACGAGAAGACAAGAAGAACGGGAGAAAGCCCACTCACCAACCAAAGGGAACACCTATATAAAGTCCACCCTTCACACTTTTCATTCAGTTTTTAGTTTTTTCATCCTCCTTCTTTTTCTCCCTTTCTGTTCGTAGACATCACCATCACCACTAGGGTGTTTGGTGATTTTGATTCTTGTTTTTCAATCTTGTAATTTAATCTTTATCTTTTGTTTGTTAAAACCTTAATCATTCAATATATCAATCTTTCCATTTCATCTTGTTCATCATCATCTTTTATTTCAAGTTCTTAAGTTCTTATTTGGTTGAGTTTTGATTTTAAAAAGTTGTTGAATTTGTGTTTTTACTGTTGGGATTTGTTGCTTATGGTTATTAAATGATTATTGGTTAATTTGGTAAAACCTTTTTGCTTATTTAGCTTGATTCTGGATTAAATCGTCTCTCCCTGTTTTTCTGGAAAGTCACTGTTCTTGAGTATTCCCAGGTTCCGGATGAACACAAACTTCCGAATGAACACAAAGTTCCGGATGAACAAATAGTTCCGGATGAATGTTATTCTTAAAAGTTCCGAATAAATTCCTTTTCAAAAAGTTCCGAATAAATTTTTAAAAGTTCCGAATGAATGCTCTTTCCAAATCTTCCGAATAAACTTCCGAGTCAAAAGTTCCGAGTGAACTTCCGGATAAACTTCCGGGTGAAAGTTCCGGACGAAGTTCCGGATCAACAACTTCCGAATCAACTTCCGGGTGAAAGTTCCGAGTGAACTTCCGAACCAACTTCCGAATAAACTTCCGAAGAAAGTTTCGGATAAACTTCCAAGTGAAGGTTCCGAACGAAGTTCCGAATCAACAACTTCTGAATCAAGGTGACTTCGAATCAATTTTCTTTGAGTATTTTTAAGTGTTATTTTTTTACTGTTTCTTCATTTTTATTTTTTATTATATTTTAATTCAAGTTTTTATTAATTGTTATTAATTTAATTGCTTTTAAATTTAAGTTTGCATTTTCGTGCATTTAAACATTTAGTAGAATAGAAAACCACTCCCTTTTTAGTAACCAAGAACAATCATTCCACTTAGAACCGAGATCAATTCGAGAGGATATCGAGAGAATTTAGAACCCACCACACTAAAAACAAAGTATCAAATGGCGCCGCTGCCGGCTCTTCTCGTTAAGATCAATAGTTTTTTGTGAGAACTTGGATTTTGGGATCCGTTCCCCGTGAACGTTACTTTTTCATAAAAACTTTCAAAAACACAAAAAAATATAAAATTTTCAAAAATCCTAAAAATTAAAAAACACAAAAAAAAACCAAAAATAATTTTGCTTTGTTTTTGCCTTGTTAGTTCTTTTGCAGGTGTATGCGCACTCGATCAACGTCTTATCAAGAGCCCGAGCCTCTCGATAACTTAGACATGGCCGGTGTACAAAACAACAACAACATACCACCTCAAAACAATAATAATAACAACAACAACCCACCTTTTATTAACAACAACAACAACAATGAGCCTCTACCGGATAACCGCCCGATGATTGAACTGCTGCAAGCTCATGTAGATGGCAACACTGATCCAATTGTTATACCCGCGATTGCAGCCAACAACTTTGAGCTAAAATCCGGCTTTATCTAGATGGTCTCTGCTCAACCATTCTTGAGGCGTACCATTGATGACCCACATGACCACATCAAGAGATTCTTGCAACTCACCAATACGGTCAAATTCAATGGTGTTCCAAAAGAGGTAATCCGGTTACAACTTTTTCCCTTTTCTTTAGAGGGACAAGCCCGGCATTGGCTTGCTAAGGAACCGCCACAGAGTATTCTTTCGTGGACGGATTTGGAGACCAAGTTTATCAATTACTTTTTCCCACCCTCTCGTACTACCGCTTTGCGGAATGAAATCATAAATTTTGAACAAAGTACGATGAGTCTTTTAGTGAATCTTGGGATCGTTTTAAAGATCTTTTAAGAAAATGCCCACAACATGGTTTTACCAAAGTGCACCAAATTAACACTTTTTATAATGGTTTAAGCATGAATGACCAAGATTCACTAAACAGTGCCTCGGGGGGTAATCTTTTGGCTAAGACTTCCAATGCTTCTTGGGATATCATTGAGAATAAGTCTCGTGTGCAAACCAAGAGTGTTCGGACCAATGTTGCTAGTGCTAGTACTAGTGACAGCGACAAGCGACTTGACAAAATCACTACGCTTCTTGAATCGCTTGCTACCCAAACCGCCAGCAACACCAACAGCATCAACGCTAGAAACGCTAAAGACGCTCAAGTCAATGCTGTTAGCCAACCATGCAAGATATGCGGGGGTCCTCACTCTTACACCACTTGTACTGCTACCCAAGACTTCCCTTCTGAAAATGTGAATGCAGCATACGTCACCTATCCTCAACCTGCTTATCAAGCTCGACCTCAAGGTGACCGCAACTTGCTTAGCTACCGCTCCAACAACTATCTCTCACCACCTGGTTTTCCTCCAAACAACCCAAACCAACAACAAAACCTCAATCGCCCTCCTCAACAACAACAACAACCTCGTACACCATACATACCACCTCATAAACAGTAACAACCACCTCAACGAAACAACCAAGTTTACCAGCAACCTGCTTATCAACCACCCGCATACAATGCTCCTCCCAACCAACCCACCGCTTTACACCAAGAAGTGGAAACCTACATGAGGACTAATGATGTGATCGTGGGAAATCTTCAGCGGGAAGTGCTCAACTTGAAAGCAGACTTGGTCAAACAAGGGAACGATCTGAGAGCTGACATGCGAAACACTTTGGATAGTCAAACGAATGACTTAAAGAACATGATGGCTAGTTTTTTCCAAGGTAATCAACCCTCTTCTTCGGGTACTCTTCCGAGTAACACCGTTGCGAATCCAAGAGGGGAGATGAAAGCAATCACCACTCGCAGTGGCAAAGGTACCAAGGAACCCGAGCTTCCTATACCTTCACCGGTGATTGTGACTAAGGAGAATGAGTCACCTGCTCCTATTCCTCATCCTTCTCCTTCCCCAATTACTCCGCCTCTTACTTCTACCCCTCCTCCACCCAAGGATGTGAGTGATCCTATTCTCCCGAAGACTTCCTCTTCTTCCAATATACCTTATCCATCTAGGTTGAGGAAAGAGAAGCTCAAAAGCAAGGACGATATTCAGGTTTTGAACTTTCTTAAAATGTTCAAACAATTGAATTTCAACATCTCCTTCGCTGAGGCTCTCGCTCACATGCATAAGTACGCAAAAATGTTTAAAGATCTTCTGAGTGACAAGGAAAAGCTTCTTGATATCGCCAACACCCAACTTAATGAGAATTGCTCTGCAGTGCTCTTAAGGAAATTGCCAACCAAGCTTGGTGATCCGGGTCGTTTCTTAATCCCTTGAAATTTCCCGGGAGTACATAATTGCATGGCCCTAGCCGATCTAGGTGCCAGTATTAATCTAATGCCTCTAAGCGTTTGGAAGCAGTTATCTCTCCCTGAGCTAGTCCCCACCAAAATGACTTTGGAATTAGCTAACCGTACGGTTGCTTATCCAGTGGGGATAGCCGAAGACGTCTTTGTAGGAGTCGACAAATTCACTTTTCCTGCCGATTTCGTCGTCGTCGACTACGAGATGGACCCTCGTGTTCCCTTGATCGTGGGTCGTCCATTCCTGAGGACCGGTCGCACTCTCATCGATGTTGAAGCCGGTGAGCTTATCATGATAGTGGGTGACGATAAAATCGTCTTCAACATGGGAAAGTTGTCTAAACAACCTTATTCATACGAGAGTGTTAATTGTATTGACGTTCTGGATGAGGCTTGTGAAGAACACTTTAATGATGCTTGTAAAAATATTCCCACCTCTCTTCCCAATGTTGAAACCGTTTCCTCTATTGATTCATCACTGTCTCTATTTGGAGAAAGTGATTTGTTTTAGAACAATCTTGAAGCCACCATGGGAGATGTGAACTTAGCTAATGTTGATTCTCCCACCGATGGGGATGAAGACATGCATTTCTTTGAAAACCTTCTCAACGAAGACAATCTTTCTCCACCATCTCCCACGGTTATTGCTATCGATACTTCGACTTTGAAAACGCCTCCCATCGAAAATCCTCCGGATTTAGAACTTAAGGAGTTGCCGCCCCATCTCGAGTATGTGTTCCTTGAAGAAGAGAAGAAGTCGCCCGTCATCATAGCAAAGGATTTGAAAGATGAAGAGAAAACTCGCCTCATCGCCGTGCTTAAAGATCATAAGAAGGCTATTGCTTGGAAAATTTCTGATATTCGCGGAATTGATCCTCACTTCTGCACACACAAAATTCTCATGGAGGACGACTTTAAGCCCACAATTCAAAGCCAACGAAGGGTGAATCCAAAAATCCATGAAGTCATCAAAACAGAGGTTATCAAACTTCTTGATGCGGGTATGATTTACCCTATTTCGGATTCACCATGGGTTAGTCCAGTCTATTGTGTGCCCAAGAAGGGCGGAATAACCGTTGTTCCCAATGAACACAACGAGTTGATTTCCACTCGTCTCGTTACTGGGTGGAGAGTTTGTATAGACTACCGCAAACTCAATGATGCCACGAGAAAGGATCATTTCCCTCTACCTTTTATGGACCAAATGCTTGAACGTTTAGCGGGTAATGAATATTACTGATTTCTTGATGGTTTCTCGGGTTATTTCCAAATACCCATCGATCCCCAAGATCAAGAGAATACAACATTCACTTGTCCCTATGGCACATTTGCTTACAAAAGAATGCCTTTTGGCTTATGCAATGCCCCCGGGACTTTCCAAACGTGCATGTTAGCTATCTTCCATGACATGGTTGAACAAACCATGGAAGTCTTCATGGATGATTTCTCGGTCTTCGGGGATTCCTTCTCTTCTTGCCTTGCCAATTTTGAACGTATGCTTAAGCGGTGCGAAGTAGGGGTGAGCGCGGTTCCGGAACCGCACCGAACCGAACCGGAACCGCAAGAACCGAGAACCGCAAAACGTAAAATATAGGAACCGAGAACCGAACCGAATACCATGTTTCGGTTCCGCTCGGTTCTCGGGTCCGGTTCGGGTATTTCGGGTCTTACCCGATTGGAACCGCAAAATTTTAAAAACACCCAAACATTTAATATTTTTTATTTTTTTACGCATATTTACTTCTAATAAAAAAGAAATGTAGCAGCTATACTATAAGAAGATAAAGAAGTAATAGTTTTAATGTAAAACTACTTCAAAAAATTCAATTCTAATTCAAATCGTATGTATTCAACGAGTTTTTTTTGTTGTTTATAGATTACAAAGTATTATAAATGTATAAATATAAACATCATGTTGCTATAACGATGAACTTATATATTAAGATTTTCGATATGTGAAATATTACGTAAAAAAACGAAAAATTCTTATATACTTGAAATTTGAACGGTTCTTCGGGTCCGGAACCGAGAACCGCGGAACCGAACCGAACCGAACCGAGAACCGCAATTCTATAAATTTTGGAACCGAGAACCGAACCGCGGTTCTAAAATGCGGTTCGGTTTAGGTCGGTTTTGGTTCGGTTCTCGGTTCCGGTTCGGTTCTCGGTCCATATGCTCACCCCTAGTGCGAAGACACTCGCCTTGTTCTGAATTGGGAAAAATACCATTTTATGGTAAAAGAAGGCATCGTGCTAGGACACAAGATCTCCAAAGCCGGTCTTGAAGTAGACCGTGCTAAAGTAGATGTTATCGCTAAGTTGCCTCCACCTTCAACCGTGAAGGGTGTGAGAAGTTTTCTGGGTCATGCGGGCTTCTACCGTCGATTCATCAAAGATTTTTCTCAAATCGCTCGCCCGATGACCCACCTCTTGGAAAAAGATACTCCTTTTATCTTTTCCAAAGAGTGCCTTGAAGCCTTTAACTCGCTTAAGGATAAGCTAACTAAAGCACCCGTCTTGGTTACCCCTAATTGGGAGCTGCCCTTTGAGTTGATGTGCGATGCTAGTGATTTTGCTATTGGAGCGGTTCTGGGACAAAGAGTGAACAAACACTTCCAACCAATCCATTACGCTAGCAAGACAATGACGGGGGCACAATTGCATTATACGACAACCGAAAAAGAGCTTTTAGCTGTTGTCTATGCCTTTGAAAAATTTCGCCCCTATCTTGTCCTTTCCACCACAATCGTTTACACCGATCATTCCGCGTTGAAGTACTTGTTGACAAAGCAAGATTCCAAACCAAGACTTCTTCGCTGGGTTTTGCTTCTCCAAGAATTTAAAATCGAAATTCACGATTAAAAAGGAGCTGAAAACCTAGCCGTGGATCATCTCAGTAGACTTGAGGATCCTTACCAGGGGGATCATCCGAACAAAGAAATAAATGATTCTTTTCCCTTGGAGACCTTAATGTCTATCAATTCGAATTCTGATGAAACCCCGTGGTTTGCGGACATTGCAAACTACTTAGCGGGTGGAATTCTCAAGGAAGGGTTAACATCCCAACAAAAGAAAAAGTTCTTCAACGACATTAAGACTTACTTTTGGGATGACCCGTATCTATTCAAACAATGTGCCGATTTGATTATTCGCCGATGTGTTGATGGACCGACAGCTTTAGAAATCCTTGACGCTTGCCACAAAGGACCCACCGGTGGTCACTTTGGTCCCAACTACACCGCCAAAAAAGTGTTTGACTCGGGATTTTATTGGCCCTCCATATATCGTGACGCTCACAATATGGTTAAACGATGTGATGCTTGCCAAAAACAAGGCAAGATCACACATAAAGATGAGATGCCTCAGAATTTCATTCAAGAATGTGAAATCTTTGATGTTTGGGGTATCGACTTTATGGGGCCATTCCCTTCTTCTAAAGGAAACAAATACATCCTTGTAGCCGTTGACTACGTCTCCAAATGGGTTGAAGCCAAAGTTTTACCTACTAATGACGCAAGGGTGGTTTGTAACTTTTTGAAATCTCTATTCGCTAGATTCGGTGTGCCTCGTGCCATTATTAGTGATCGTGGGACTCATTTTTGCAATGACCAATTTGCTAGAGTCATGGCTAAGTACGGTGTAAATCATCGTCTTTCCACAGCCTACCACCCACAAACTAATGGCCAGGCTGAAATATCCAACCGAGGACTAAAGCGAATTCTTGAAAGGACCGTGGGAGAGCATCATGCCTCATGGGCTGATAAACTTGATGATGCTTTGTGGGCTTTCCGTACCGCATACAAGACTCCTATTGGTTGTACACCATATCGTCTCGTGTACGGGAAAGCATGCCACCTCCCCATTGAGTTGGAGCACAAGGCTTACTGGGCCTTGAAGTGGGCTAATTTTGATATCAACAAAGCCGGTGACCTACGCAAAATCCAACTCAATGAGCTGAATGAACTCCGTAATGAGGCTTATGAAAATTCTTTGATCTATAAGGAGAAGACTAAGCTCATTCACGATTCTAAGATTAAGAACCGAGAGTTACAAGTTGGAGACAAAGTTTTACTCTTTAACTCTCGGTTGAAAATCTTTTCGGGCAAGCTGAAATCTCGTTGGTCCGGCCCATTCACCATTGCCCAAATTTTTCCATATGGTACTCTCGAGCTCGCTCAACCTAATGGACCTAATTTTAAGGTGAATGGCCAACGAGTGAAGTTGTACTTTGGTGAGGACATCTCTCAGGAGATGATTCCATCCCTCACCACGTTCCCCATGAACTAACTTTAGGCCGAGTCAGGCTCGTGACTCGGTTATCAAAAACAAGCGCTCCTCGGGAGGCAGCCCGAGTATCTATCCTTTTCTGTTTTAACCTCCTAAGTGTAGGGGGACTTCTATCGGTGTTTGTATTTGTGTGGTGATGTGATTACAGGGATAAGTGCACTTTTGGAACCTTTGAAGAACCGTGCTCCCGTGTTATCCGAAATCCGGTTCGATCTCTCAATATCGTGATTCAATTTTCTTCATAATCACATTTGAAATTGATCACTTTAGTCGTCTCTTCCTTAACTTAAGTTAACCAACGTGCACAATGTCATAAGTGTAGGGGAAACTGTTCCCACATGCTTAAACATTGAGGACAATGTTTATCTTAAGTGTAGGGGGACTTCTATCGAAGTTTTAAGTGGACTTTTCCATGAAAATGCCTTCATTTAACCGGAAAATCATATTTTTCAACATTTTTCAAATTTTTTATTAACTTTGGCCATTTAGTCGTAATTTTTAAATTTTTATCGTTGCTTTCGTATGGATATATCCCACAATAAAGTCAAAAATATTAATAAAGTGGTGTAGCTAGTTTAGAAATCTTTGACATATTAGGCCCGTTGCGATTATTTTGACTCAACCCGAATAGACTTATCCAAGTTTATTCTAGCTAGTATCCTTAACCATGTAGATCTTAATTGGTTTATTAGGCTAAGTATCCACGAATCTCATTACTTGAGATTTTAAATTGTGGAGGACGAGAAATGATAGAGTCAATTATAAGTCGGTATTCTTGCACAAGCTCACTTGGTGTAATTATTTGCCTATTCTCCCATCACTTGCTAATAATTTATCTGCAATAAGTAAGGTCGTACGATTTGAAAAGTTACTTAGCTTCTAGCCCAAGATCGTTTAAAAGTTGCTCGGTAATGATAAGAGTTCATAGCCAAGGCATAACTTATGAAGCGGGGCGCGAAGATTGGCGAGTCTGAAAAGGCCCTAACAAGGCATGAGGATTCCATTTTATTGCTAAAGATCCAAGGTGATGTGAAAAGCATTATTCCCAAAATCGATATGAAGGATCAAGACTCACGACGAAAAGCAATCAACTCCCATAAAGATCATGGAGAAGTCTATCCGAAAAGACCCTAACAAGGTATGAGGATAAATAGATCCAAGTCCGAAAAGGAGGTGATCGTTGTATCTCAAAATCCCAATTAGAGATTGAAGAAATAATCATGAAGTCGTGGTCAACAAAGTTGGAGTACCCCTCAAAAGTTTCCAAGTGAAGAAACTCTATTAACGATGAGAAGACCATTATCTCAAGCACGTCTCTCAAGATATGAAGTATGAAGTACATGCCAAATATCGGCCCGAGAAAGGTCTCAAATCATGAACCGAGTTATGCCAAGATATGAACTTTTTGATATCCTGAGAAGCAGTTTTAAGAGATTTTGTCCTTTAGCTAACTATTGATCAAATCGTCCTACTTTGCTTTCAGCCTAAATAAACTATCGAAATAAGTCCAAAAATGCATCTTCATGATCATTCTAAGACAAAAATAAAATATAAGAGATACACCTAGGAATAAGGGAGTTTAAGCATATAATTAAGCCATGTGTGTGAGTGTTTAATTTGCTAACTTATAATAACAATGATCTCGTTTCTAAGCTTAGTTTGGGGAACGTGAAACTTGAGGGTGATAAATCTTCGCAGCACCAAAGCCCTAATGTAAGTCCTTGATCTCTTTGCAAGTTATTTCCATGTAGCTATTTTCAAGTGAAAATGGTTTTCTATCCTTTTGTTTCCTTTAAAGTTTAAATTCTTTAAGTACTCTAATTTTTGTTTAGTAGTATTTCAATAAGGCCAAGGTTGATTGATTATGAGAAAAGTGTAAAATTGCTTTATCACTAAGCATTGCATGAGGGCATGGCAATGGTTAAGTGTAGGGGATTTGATAGGTGTGTAAACACCCATCCTTTTACCACTTAATTCTGGCTAAAACGAGACCAAAACGCGTATTTAATATCATTTGTTTGGAATTATGCGTGGTTTTTGTGTTTATTGTGTTTTCAGAGCCAACCGGATGATTATGAAGAAAACATGGGATTGCACGGGGTTTAACGAAGAAAAACACTCAAAATGAAGTCTATTGTCCAAGAGATGCAAAAGATTTGAAGTCACTGGGCCTATTCGAAGATTTATCGAAGAAAAGGACCAAAGATGGAAGATTTATGTAAGTCGAAGAAACTCAAGTCTATTAAACGAAGAAATTAAAAGACGAGTTGATTTTAATCGACGACAAATCCCGAATCAGAATCGAAAACGTCAACTTTTCTGAAAAGACGAGAAGACAAGAAGAACGGGAGAAAGCCCACTCACCAACCAAAGGGAACACCTATATAAAGTCCACCCTTCACACTTTTCATTCAGTTTTTAGTTTTTTCATCCTCCTTCTTTTTCTCCCTTTCTGTTCGTAGACATCACCATCACCACTAGGGTGTTTGGTGATTTTGATTCTTGTTTTTCAATCTTGTAATTTAATCTTTATCTTTTGTTTGTTAAAACCTTAATCATTCAATATATCAATCTTTCCATTTCATCTTGTTCATCATCATCTTTTATTTCAAGTTCTAAAGTTCTTATTTGGTTGAGTTTTGATTTTAAAAAGTTGTTGAATTTGTGCTTTTACTGTTGGGATTTGTTGCTTATGGTTATTAAATGATTATTGGTTAATTTGGTAAAACCTTTTTGCTTATTTAGCTTGATTTTGGATTAAATCGTCTGATACTCGGTTTTTGCTATGGGTTCAATTTCTCTCGATATCCTCTCGAATTGATCTCGGTCTTAAGTGGAATGATTGTTCTTGGTTACTAAACATAAGGGTTTGGTTTTCTTAGTCTAATAAAAAGTGGAAATGAAAGTTTAAATCAAAAACAATTACTTTAATTATAATCAACTAAGACTTGGTTTGAAATTAAAATCAAAATCAAAATTAAAATTAAAATTTAAAGTTCAAATTAAAATTAAAGCTAAAATATAAATTGTGAAATATGAGTAAAGGAACAGTAAAACAACAACAGTAAAATAGCAACAGTAAAACAGCAACTTTAAAATACCCAAGGATAACTGATTCGGAACTTTCTGATTCGGAAGGTACTATTCGGAAGTTTTTCTTGATTCGGAACCTTCCGGATGAAGAGGTTGATTCGGAAACTTCCGGATGAAGAGGTTGATTCGGAAACTTCCGGATGAAGACTATTGATTCGGAACTTGCTGACTCGGAAATAACTGGTTCGGGACTTTCAGCTTGATTCGGATGTTTCCGGATGAGGGGTTGATTCGGAGGTTTCCGGATGAGGGGTTGATTCGGAACTCCTTGCTTGATCCGGAACTTAATAACTGGTTCGGAACCTTCCGAATGATGGCTTCATTCGGAACTTTTTAGCTGGTTCGGAAGTTTTGAATACCCAGATACAGTAGCAGGTAAGCGAAGAACACGGGACACAAATCTTAATCAAAATCAAATCAAATACTTAAAAAGGATTTACCAAATTAAACACAAATTATTTAGACACCATAAGCAACGAATCCCACTAACAAAAACGCAAATCCAAACAACTTTTGAAGATCAAATCAAGAAAATAAAAAAACTCAAAGACTTGAAGATAAAGATGAAGATGAACAAGATTAAATGGAAAGATTAAACAAAAGCTTTGTATTGAATGATTAATGTTTTGACAAGATAAACCAAAGATTAAAATTACAAGATTGGAAAGACAAAGATAAAAATCACCAATCACCCTAGTGGTGATGGTGTTCTACGAAACAGGAAGAAAAGAGTGGGGAAAAAGAAAAAATGAAAGCTAGTCTAAAATGTGTGAGGGAAAGGCTATTTATAGTCTTGTCCTTTGGTTGGTGAGTGGGCTTTCTCCCGTTTTTCTTGTCTTTTCGTCTTTTCAGAAAAGTTTCCGTTTTCGATTCTGATTCGGGATTTGTCGTCGATTAAATTCAACTCGTCTTTTAATTTCTTCGTTTAATAGACTTGAGTTTCTTCGACTTATATAAATCTTCCATCTTTGGTCCTTTTCTTCGATAAATCTTCGAATAGGCCCAGTGACTTCAAATCTTTTGCATCTCTTGGACAATAGACTTTATCTTGAGTCTTTTTCTTCAGTAAAATCCGTGCAATCCCATGTTTTCTTCAATATTCATCCGGTTGGCTCTGAAAACACAATAAACACAAAAACCACGCATAATTCCAAACAAATGATATTAAATACGTGTTTTGGTCTCGTTTTAGCCCGAATTAAGTGGTAAAAGGATGGGTGTTTACACACCTATCAAATCCCCTACACTTAACCATTGCCATGCCCTCATGCAATGCTTAGTGATAAAGCAAGCTTACACTTTTCTCATAATAAATCAACCTTGGCCTTATTTAAAATCTACTAAACAAAAATTAAAGAAATAAAACTTCAAAGATAACAAAGGGACAGAAAACCATTTTCACTTGAAAATAGCTACATGGAAATAACTTGCAAAGAAATCGATGACTTACATTAGGGCTTTGGTTCTACGAAGATTTATCACCCTCAAGTTTCACGTTCCCCAAACTAAGCTTAAAAACGAGATCATTGTTATTATAAGTTAGCAATTCAAACACTTACACACATGGCCTAATTAAATGCTTAAACTCCCTTATTCTTAGGTGTATCTCTTATATTTTATTTTTGTCTTAGAATGATCATGAAGATGCATTTTGGACTTATTTTGATAGTTTATTAGGGCTGAAAGCAAAGTAGGACGATTTGATCAATAGTTAGCTAAAGGACAAAATCTCTTAAAACTGCTTCTCGGGATATCAAAAAGTTCATATCTTGGCATAACTTGGTTCACGATTTGAGACCTTTCTCGGGCCGATATTTGGCATGTACTTCATACTTCATATCTTCGAGAGACGTTCTTGAGATAATGGTCTTCTCATCATAATAGAGTTTCTTCGCTTGGAGACTTTTGAGGGGTACTCCAACTTTGTTGACCACGACTTCATGATTATTTCTTCAATCTCTAATTGGGATTTTGAGATACAACGATCCGCCTCCTTTTCGGACTTGGATCTATTTATCCTCATACCTTGTTAGGGTCTTTTCGGATAGACTTCTCCATGATCTTTATGGGAGTTGATTGCTTTTCGTCGTGAGTCTTGATCCTTCATATTGACTTTAGGAATAATGCTTTTCACATCACTTTGGATCTTCAGCAATCAAATTGAATCCTCATGCCTTGTTAGGGCCTTTTCGGACTCGCCAATCTTCGCGCCCCGCTTCATAAGTTATGCCTTGGCTATGAACTCTTATCATTACCGAGCAACTTTTAAACGATCTTGGGCTAGAAGCTAAGTAACTTTTCAAATTGTACGACCTTACTTATTGCAAATAAATTATTAGCAAGTGATGGGAGAATAGGCAAATAATTACACCAAGTGGGCTTGCGCAAGAATACCGACTTATAATTGACTCTATCATTTCTCGTCCTCCACAATTTAAAATCTCAAGTAATGAGACTTGTGGACACTTAGCCTAATAAACCAATTAAGGTCTACATGGTTAAGGATACTAGCTAGAATAAACTTGGATAAGTCTATTCGGGTTGAGTCAAAATAAACGCAACGGGCCTAATATGTCAAAGGCTTCTAAACTAGCTACCCACTTTATTAATATTTTTGACTTTATTGCAAGAATATATACATATGAAAGCAACGATAAAAATTTGAAAAATACAACTAAATGGCCAAAGTTAATAAAAAATTTGAAAAATGTTGAAAAATAGGATTTTCCGGTTAATTGAAGGCATTTTCATGGAAAAGTCCACTTAAAACTTCGATAGAAGTCTCCCCTACACTTAAGATAAACATTGTCCTCAATGTTTAAGCATGTGGGAAAAGTCTCCCCTACACTTATGACATTGTGCACGTTGGTTAACTCAAGTTAAGGAAGAGACGACTAACGTGATCAATTTCAAATGTGAGTTATGAAGAAAATTGAATCACGATAGTTGAGAGATAGAACCAGATTTCGGATAACACGGGAGCACGGTTCTTCAAAGATTTCCAAGATTGCAGTAATCCCTGTAAGCACATCACCACACAAACACAAACGACCAAAATAGGTCCTCCCCTACACTTAGGGGGTTAAAGGGATAGATACTCGGGCTGCCTCCCGAGGAGCGCTTGTTTTTGATAACCGAGTCACGAGCCTGACTCGACCCAAATTCAGTTCATGGGGAACGTGGTGAGGGATGGAATCACCTCCTGAGAGGTGTCCTCACCAAAGTACAACTTCACTCGTTGGCCATTCACCTTAAAATTTGGTCCATTAGGTTGAGCGAGCTCGAGAGTACCATATGGAAAAATTTGGGCAATGGTGAATGGGCCGGACTAACGAGATTTGAGCTTTCCCGAGAAGATTTTCAACCGAGAGTTAAAAAGTAAGACTTTGTCTCCAACATGGAACTCTCGGTTTTTAATCTTAGAATCGTGAATGAGCTTAGTCCTTTCCTTATAGATCAAAGAATTTTCATAAGCCTCATTACGGAGTTCATTCAGCTCATTGAGTTGGATCTTGCGTAGGTCACCGGCTTTGTTTATATCAAAATTAGCCCACTTCAAGGCCCAATAAGCCTTGTGCTCCAACTCAATGGGGAGGTGGCACGCTTTCCCGTACACAAGACGATAAGGCGTACAGCCGATCGGGGTCTTGTAAGCAGTACGGAAAGCCCACAAAGCATCATCCAATTTATCAGCCCATGAGGCACGATGCTCTCCCGCAGTCCTTTCAAGAATTCGCTTCAGCCCTCGGTTGGATATTTCAGCCTGGCCATTAGTTTGTGGGTGGTAGGCTGTGGAAAGACGATGATTTACACCGTACTTAGCCATGACTCGAGCAAATTGGTCATTTGCAGAAATGTGTCCCACGATCACTAATAATGGCGCGAGGCACACCGAATCTAGCGAATAGAGCCTTCAAAAAGTTACAAACCACCCTTGCGTCATTAGTAGGCAAAGCTTTGGCTTCAACCCACTTTGAAACGTAGTCAACGGCTACAAGGATGTATTTGTTTCCTTTAGACGAAGGGAATGGCCCCATAAAGTCGATACCCCAAACATCAAAAATTTCACACTCTTAAATAAAACTCTGAGGCATCTCGTCTTTATGTGTGATTTTGCCTTGCTTTTGGCAAACATCACATCGTTTGACCATATCGTGAGCGTCACGGTATATGGAGGGCCAATAAAATCCCGAATCAAACACTTTTTTAGCGGTGTAGTTGGGACCAAAGTGACCACCGGTGGGTCCTTTGTGGCAAGCATCAAGGATGTCCGACGCTGCCGGTCCATCAACACATCGGCGAATTATCAGATCAGCACATTGTTTGAATAGGTAAGGGTCGTCCCAAAAGTAAGTCTTGATGTCGGTAAAGAACTTCTTCTTTTGCTGGGACGTCAACCCTTCCTTGAGAATTCCACCCGCCAAGTAGTTTGCAAAGTCCGCAAACCACGGGGTTTCATTTGGCTTCGAGTTTATAGACATTAAGGTCTCCAAGGGAAAAGAATCATTGATTTCTTTGGTCGGATGATCCCCTTGGTAAGGATCCTCAAGTCTACTAAGATGGTCCGCGGCTAGGTTTTCTGCTCCTTTTTTATCGCGGATGTCGATTTTAAATTCCTGGAGCAGCAAAACCCAGCGAAGAAGTCTTGGTTTGGAATCTTGCTTTGTCAACAAGTACTTCAGCGCGGAATGATCGGTATACACAATGGTGGTGGAAAGGACAAGATAGGGGCGGAATTTTTCAAAAGCATAGACAACAGCTAAAAGCTCTTTTTCGGTTGTCGTATAATGCAATTGTGCCCCTGTCATTGTCTTGCTAGCGTAATGGATTGGTTGGAAGTGTTTGTTTACTCTTTGTCCAAGAACCGCTCCAATAGCAAAATCACTAGCATCGCACATCAACTCAAAAGGCAGCTCCCAATTAGGGGTAACCAAGACGGGTGCCTTAGTAAGCTTATCCTTAAGCGAGGTGAAGGCTTCAAGGCACTCTTTGGAAAAGATAAAAGGAGTATCTTTTTCCAAGAGGTGGGTCATCGGGCGAGCGATTTGAGAAAAATCTTTGATGAATCGACGATAGAAGCCCGCATGACCCAAGAAACTTCTCACACCCTTCACGGTTGAAGGTGGAGGCAACTTTGCGATAACATCGACTTTAGCACGGTCAACTTCAAGACCGGCTTTCGAGATCTTATGTCCAAGCACGACGCCTTCTTTTACCATGAAATGGCATTTTTCCCAATTTAGAACCAGACGAGTGTCTTCGCACCTCTTTAGCATACGTTCCAAATTGGCAAGGCAAGAAGAGAAAGAATCTCCGAAGACCGAGAAATCATCCATGAAGACTTCCATGGTTTATTCAACCATGTCATGGAAGATGGCTAACATACACCTTTGGAACGTCCCTGGCGCATTACATAAGCCAAAAGGCATTCTTTTGTAAGCGAAAGTGCCATAGGGACAAGTGAATGTAGTCTTCTCTTGATCTTGGGGATCGATGGGTATTTGGAAATAACCCGAGAAACCATCAAGAAAGCAGTAATATTCATTACCCGCTAAGCGTTCAAGCATTTGGTCCATAAAAGGTAGAGGGAAATGATCCTTTCTCGTGGCATCATTGAGTTTGCGATAGTCTATACAAACTCTCCACCCAGTAACGAGACGAGTGGGAATCAACTCGTTGTGTTCATTGGGAACAACGGTTATTCCGCCCTTCTTGGGCACACAATGAATTGGACTAACCCATGGTGAATCCGAAATAGGGTAAATCATACCCGCATCAAGAAGTTTGAGAACCTCCGTTTTGATGACTTCATGTATTTTTGGATTCACCCTTCGTTAGCTTTGAATAGTGGGCTTGAAGTCATCCTCCATGAGAATTTTGTGTGTGCAGAAGTGAGGATCAATTCCACGAATATCCGAGATTTTCCACGCAATAGCCTTCTTGTGAGCTTTCAACACAGCAACGAGGCGAGTCTTCTCTTCATCTTTCAAATCCGTTGCAATAATGACGGGTGACTTCTTGTTGTCGTCAAGGAACACGTACTCGAGATGTGGCGGCAACTCCTTAAGTTCCAAATCCGGAGGATTGTCGACGGGAGGCGTTTTCAAAGTCGGAGTATCGATAGCAATAACCGTGGGAGATGGAGGCGAAGGATTGTCTTCGGTGAGAAGATTGTCAAAGAAACTCATGTCTTCATCCCCCTCGGTGGGAGAATCATTAGTAGCTAAATTCACATCTCCCATGGTATCTTCAAGATTGTTCCAGAATAAATCACTATCTCCAAATAGAGACAACGATGAATCAATAGAGGACACGATCTCAACAGTGGGAAGAGAGGTAGGAATACTTTTGCAAGCATCATTAAAGTGTTCTTCACAAGCCTCATCAAGAACGTCAATACAATTAACGCTCTCATATGAATAAGGCTGTTTAGACAACTTTCCCATATTGAAGACTACTTTGTCGTCACCCACTCTCATGATAAGCTCTCCGGCTTCAACATTAATAAGAGTGCGACCGGTCCTAAGGAATGGACGACCAACAATCAGTGGTACACGAGGGTCCATCTCGTAGTCGACGACAACAAAATCAGCAGGGAAGGTGAATTTGTCGACTCCTACAATGACATCTTCGGCTATCCCCACTGGATAAGCAACCGTACGGTTGGCCAATTCCAAAGTCATTTTAGTGGGGACTAGCTCTGGGAGAGATAATTGCTTCCAAACACTTAGAGGCATGAGATTAATACTGGCACCTAGATCGGCTAGGGCCATGCAATTCTCTACTCCCGGGAAATTGCAAGGGATAAGAAAACGACCCGGATCACCAAGCTTGATTGGCAATTTCCTTAAGAGCACTGCAGAGCAGTTCTCATTAAGTTGGGTGTTGGCAATGTCGAGGAGCTTTTCTTTATCGCTCAGAAGGTCTTTAAACATTTTGGCGTATTTGGGCATGTGAGCGAGAGCCTCAGCGAAGGAGATGTTGAAATTCAGTTGTTTGAACATTTTAAGGAAATTCGAAACCTGAATATCATCCTTGCTCTTTTGCTTCTCTTTCCTCAACCTTGAAGGATAAGGTATATTGGAAGAAGAGGAAGGCTTTAGGGGAATAGGATCACTCACAACCACGGGTGGAGGAGGGGTAGAATGAAGAGGTGGAGAAATTGGGGAAGGAGAAGGATGAGGAATAGGAGCAGGTGACTCGTTCTCCTTAGTCACAACCACTGGTGGAGGTATAGGAAGCTCGGGTTCCTTGGTATCTTTACCACTTCGAGTAGTGATTGCTTTCATCTCCCCTCTTGGGTTCGCAACGGTGTTACTCGGAAGAGTACCCGAAGAAGAGGGTTGACTACTTTGGAAGAAACTAGCCATCATGTTCCTCAGATCATTAGTCTGGCTATCCAACGTGTTTCTCATGTCAGCTCTCAAATCATTGCCTTGCTTGACCAAGTCTGCCTTCAAATTGCGCACTTCCTCTTGGAGATTTCCCACTATCACATCATTGGTCCTCATGTAGGTTGCGACCTCTTGGTGTAGTGCAGTGTTGGTTTGGTTGGAAGGAGCATTGTATGCAGGTGGTTGGTAAGCTGGTTGTTGGTAGACTTGATTGTTACGTTGAGGTGGTTGTTGTTGCTTGTGAGGTAGGATGTATGGTTGACGAGGTTGTTGTTGTTGTGAAGGAGGGCGGTTAAGGTTTTGTTGTTGGTTTGGGTTGGTAGGAGGGAAACCAGGTGGTGAAAGATAGTTGTTGCTGCGATAGCTAAGCAAGTTACGGTCACCTTGGGGTTTTGCTTGATAAGCAGGTTGAGGATAGGTGCCATATGCCGCATTCACATTCTCAGCAGGGTAATCTTGGGTGGCGGTACAAGTTGTGTAGGAGTGGGGACCACCGCATATCTCACAAGGTTGGCTGACAGCGTTCACTTGTGCATTTTTGGCGTTGTTGCTGTTGTTGCTGACGGTGTGGGTGACAAGCGATTCAAGAAGCGTGGTGATTTTATCTAATCGCTTGTCGCTGTCATTAGTGCTAGCACTAGCAACATTGGTCCTAACACTCTTGGTTTGCACACGAGATTTATTCTCAATGATATCCCAAGCAGCATTGGAAGTCTTAGCCAATAAATTACCCCCCGAGGCACTATTCAGTGAATCTTGGTCACTTATGCTTAAACCATTGTAAAAAGTATTGATTTGATGTACTTTGGTAAAACCATGTTGTGGGCATTTTCTTAAAAGATCTTTAAAGCGATCCCAAGATTCACTGAATGACTCATCGTACTTTTGTTCAAAGTTTATAATCTCATTCCGCAAAGCGGTAGTACGAGAGGGTGGAAAAAAATAGTTGATAAACTTTGTTTCCAAATCCGTCCACGAGAGAATACTCTGTGGCGGTTCCTTAGCAAGCCAATGCCGGGCTTGTCCCTCTAAAGAAAAGGGAAAAAGTTGTAACCTTATAACTTCCTGTGGAACTCCATTTAACTTGACCGTGTTGGTGAGTTGTAGAAATCTCTTGATATGGTCGTGTGGGTCATCAATGGTGCGTCCCAAGAACGGTTGAGCTGAGACCATCTGGATAAAGCCTGACTTTAGCTCGAAATTGTTGGCGGCAATTGGTGGAATGACAATTGGATCCGTATTACCATCGACATGAGCTTGCAGCAATTCAATCATTGGGCGATTATCCGGAAGTGGCTCATTGTTGTTGTTATTCATGTTGTTGAAAGGAGGGTTGTTGTTGTTATTATTGTTGTTCGGAGGTGGGATGTTATTGTTGTTTTGTACACCAGCCATGTCTAAGTTATCGAGAGGCTCGGGCTCTTGATAAGACGTGGATCGAGTGCGCATACACCTGCAAAAGAACGAACAAAGAAAAACAAAGCAAAAATATTTTTGGTTTTTATGTTTTTTACTTTTTAGGATTTTTTGAAAATTTTATATTTTTTTAGTGTTTTTGAAAATTTTTGTGAAAAAGTAACGTTCACGGGGAACGGATCCCAAAATCCAAGTTCTCACAAAAAACTTTTGATCTTAACGAGAAGAGCCGGCAGCGGCGCCATTTGATACTCGGTTTTTGCTATGGGTTCAATTTCTCTCGATATCCTCTCGAATTGATCTCGGTCTTAAGTGGAATGATTGTTCTTGGTTACTAAACAAAAGGGTTTGGTTTTCTTAGTCTAATAAAAAGTGGAAATGAAAGTTTAAATCAAAAACAATTACTTTAATTATAATCAACTAAGACTTGGTTTGAAATTAAAATCAAAATCAAAATTAAAATTAAAATTTAAAGTTCAAATTAAAATTAAAGCTAAAATATAAATTGTGAAATATGAGTAAAGGAACAGTAAAACAACAACAGTAAAATAGCAACAGTAAAACAGCAACTTTAAAATACCCAAGGATAACTGATTCGGAACTTTCTGATTCGGAAGGTACTATTCGGAAGTTTTTCTTGATTCGGAACCTTCCGGATGAAGAGGTTGATTCGGAAACTTCCGGATGAAGAGGTTGATTCGGAAACTTCCGGATGAAGACTATTGATTCGGAACTTGCTGACTCGGAAATAACTGGTTCGGGACTTTCAGCTTGATTCGGATGTTTCCGGATGAGGGGTTGATTCGGAGGTTTCCGGATGAGGGGTTGATTCGGAACTCCTTGCTTGATCCGGAACTTAATAACTGGTTCGGAACCTTCCGAATGATGGCTTCATTCGGAACTTTTTAGCTGGTTCGGAAGTTTTGAATACCCAGATACAGTAGCAGGTAAGCGAAGAACACGGGACACAAATCTTAATCAAAATCAAATCAAATACTTAAAAAGGATTTACCAAATTAAACACAAATTATTTAGACACCATAAGCAACGAATCCCACTAACAAAAACGCAAATCCAAACAACTTTTGAAGATCAAATCAAGAAAATAAAAAAACTCAAAGACTTGAAGATAAAGATGAAGATGAACAAGATTAAATGGAAAGATTAAACAAAAGCTTTGTATTGAATGATTAATGTTTTGACAAGATAAACCAAAGATTAAAATTACAAGATTGGAAAGACAAAGATAAAAATCACCAATCACCCTAGTGGTGATGGTGTTCTACGAAACAGGAAGAAAAGAGTGGGGAAAAAGAAAAAATGAAAGCTAGTCTAAAATGTGTGAGGGAAAGGCTATTTATAGTCTTGTCCTTTGGTTGGTGAGTGGGCTTTCTCCCGTTTTTCTTGTCTTTTCGTCTTTTCAGAAAAGTTTCCGTTTTCGATTCTGATTCGGGATTTGTCGTCGATTAAATTCAACTCGTCTTTTAATTTCTTCGTTTAATAGACTTGAGTTTCTTCGACTTATATAAATCTTCCATCTTTGGTCCTTTTCTTCGATAAATCTTCGAATAGGCCCAGTGACTTCAAATCTTTTGCATCTCTTGGACAATAGACTTTATCTTGAGTCTTTTTCTTCAGTAAAACCCGTGCAATCTCATGTTTTCTTCAATATTCATCCGGTTGGCTCTGAAAACACAATAAACACAAAAACCACGCATAATTCCAAACAAATGATATTAAATACGTGTTTTGGTCTCGTTTTAGCCCGAATTAAGTGGTAAAAGGATGGGTGTTTACACACCTATCATCGTCTCTCCCTGTTTTTCTGGAAAGTCATTGTTCTTGAGTATTCCCAGGTTCCGGATGAACACAAACTTCCGAATGAACACAAAGTTCCGGATGAACAAATAGTTCCGGATGAATGTTATTATTAAAAGTTCTGAATAAATACCTTTTCAAAAAGTTCCGAATCAATTTTTAAAAGTTCCGAATGAATGCTCTTTCCAAATCTTCCGAATAAACTTCCGAGTCAAAAGTTCCGAGTGAACTTCCGGATAAACTTCCGGGTGAAAGTTCCGGACGAAGTTCCGGATCAACAACTTCCGAATCAACTTCCGGGTGAAAGTTCCGAGTGAACTTCCGAACCAACTTCCGAATCAACTTCCGAAGAAAGTTCCGGATAAACTTCCGAGTGAAGGTTCCGAACGAAGTTCCGAATCAACAACTTCCGAATCAAGGTGACTTCCGAATCAATTTTCTTTGAGTATTTTTAAGTGTTATTTTTTTACTGTTTCTTCATTTTTTATTTTTTATTATATTTTAATTCAAGTTTTTATTAATTGCTATTAATTTAATTGCTTTTAAATTTAAGTTTGCATTTTCGTGCATTTAAACATTTAGTAGAATAGAAAACCACTCCCTTTTTAGTAACCAAGAACAATCATTCCACTTAGAACCGAGATCAATTCGAGAGGATATCGAGAGAATTAAGAACCCACCACACTAAAAACTCAAGTATCAATGATAAATTTGGTCATTAGATACAAAATATAGATCTTCCAATCCTTTTTCTTCTTCTTTTATAGACCTTTAAAAAAGGGAGGTTTAAAACAGTTTAAAACGTGTTGTTACTACTAAAACATCAACGAACTAAGGAGATAAGCAGCCAACAGGTTTTCGTGTACAATTAAGGATGAAAGAATAGAATCTAACATCTTTAGACAACACCTTTGTTTTTTGTAATTTTGTTTTTTTAATTTTACTCTTTTCACAAAGAGTTTAGTTAAATACTATCTGTTGCAGCCCTTTACAGATTAAATATTGAGCGTAGTTCTATCTCGTCTCTAATAATACAAAAGATTACCGAGTCTTTGGATTCTGAATCAGAACTTTCTGAACTTTTTATAGGTATTTTTTTTGCCTTTGATGTGTGTTGGCTGATTTTGTTTGAATTTTTTATTTGCCTTCAATTGAGCATGCTTGATTATTTAGCATTGAACAGGATACAATAGCTCAATAGAAGGATTGGACATTGTTCATCTGTTGAACAAACTCCACATGCGTAAGAGGTACGTATCATAAAATCTCCCCTTTCAAAGATTTAGTTAGTAATTTGTTTTTGTTGGTTGCAGCTTTTCTCAGATTCATTTAAACGGCATAAGGCTACACAAGAACGCTGTTGATAGCCTTTGTAAGCTCGTAAAAGTACCATGTTTCTTCCGATTGCTGATTGGAGAAACACATATTGGAACAGTGAGAAAGCAATGCATTTCATCTTATATTTAAATTCATTATTCTTTATAATTTTCAATGACTTAAATTTAACGTTTTTATGCAGGAGGCAGCTTTGCAGTTGGCTGATTCATTGAAATATAAGAGAGGCGGGTTAAATCAGCTTGATATGTTGATGGAGGCCCAAGTATTGAAGAACGGGTTGACTTGTTTCTGGAGGTCCGAGATCGCGTGACGAAGAGGGGTTTAGTAAAATGGGCATAACTTTTGCATCTTAAGTCCGTTTTCAGCCCGTGACCTGTCAAAACGTGCGTAAAAAGGAGACCGATGACGCTATAACCAGCTTTTAGCTGGTTGCGGATTTTCCAAGGCCCGAAAAGCCTTTTTACTATTAGTTTTTTGCATTTTTATGTTTTTTTCACTTTCAGTTGGACTTTGTCATTGGGCTACGGTCCAGCCCGTTGGACTTTTAGGGTTTTTCTTTGTTTGCAGTCATTATTTAATGAATCTGCTGTAACCCTAGCAAGACAGTTATCAGTTTAATAAAAGTTAAACCACTGGCCGTTGTGTTGCCGTGTTTTACCCTAATTTTCGGGCATTCTTCAGAATCAACGATTGTTAGCAGAATTGTTTCTGGCATTCTTATTGAATCAACAGATCCAATTACTTATCTTTGTCACTTTGTTTTTTAGTCTACATCAGTTGGTATCAAGAGCCAAAGTTCCTGATCAAGATGCCTCCAAGGAGAACTAGGCCTATTCACGATGTGAATGAATAGGAATTTGAGCAGCGTATGATGGAGAGAATGGAGGAGCGATTCGATCAAATGTTTGATCAATTGACCGACCAGATGAACACTTTGATGAGCAATAGGAGGCCTCGTAATCGTCGTCGTGAGGAAGAAGATGCAGATCTGGAAGAAAATCCGTTTGGTGATGGTTTGTCTGATGATGAACAATCAGTAGGGCGACGGATGAGAGATCGCAGTGGGAATAATGATAGGCGTTGGGAGACCGGAATGAGGGTTAATATTCCCGAGTTTAATGGGGATACTTTAAATCCTGATGAGTTTATTGATTGGCTTGTTGCTGTTGAAAAAGTATTTGAATTCAAAGAAGTTCCAGAAAACAAAAGGGTTTCGTTGATCGCTACCAAGTTACGTGGTCGGGCATCCGCGTGGTGGCAACAAGTGAAACTGACGAGGAACAGAGTTGGGAAGTCAAAGATCACGAGTTGGCAGAAGATGAAAAAAGTCATGAGGGATAGTTTTATTCCTCATAACTACCAGCGAATGATGTACCAGCGGTTACAGAATCTGAAACAGGGGCCAAGTCTGTTGAAGATTACACGACCGAATTTTACCAACTAATTGCAAGGAATGACGTTCAAGAGACAGAAGATCAGCTTGTCTCTCGATACATTGGTGGTTTAAGAGTCCAGATCATGGATTTTGTTAACATGTTTGATCCGATGACACTTTCTGAAGCGTATCAACGAGCACTGACTTTTGAGAAGCAGAACCGACGAGTGGGGAGTTCTTCTTCTCCTGCAATAACAGGTGCTTCTGGTTCGGGTAATGCGGCATCGCGTTTTGCCCCAACTCAGGCTAAAGCAGTTGGTGAGAATACTGGACCAGTTCCTAAAGCGGCTGGCAGTGGTGGGTTCAAGTGTTTTAACTATGGTGAACCTGGTCACCGACAATCAGAGTGTAAGAAGGCTGGGAAGAAGCAGTTATTTACTGAACCTGAGGAAGATGATGATGTGGCTTATGATGACTACGTGGGAGACACAGTTTATGATGCAGAACCTGAGTATGAGGAGGAGTATGTGTCTGGAGATGTGGGGGTGAATTTGGTGGTAAGGCGCTCCTTCTTAAAACCTAAAGCTGATGGTGATGATTGGCTCAAACACAACATCTTTCAGTCAACTTGTACCATTATGGGTAAGGTTTGCACTTTTGTATGCGATTCAGGTAGTTGTGATATTTTGATAGCTGAAGGAGCAGTCCAGAAATTAGGGTTGAAAACTAAAGATCGTCCCAAACCTTATAAGTTACAGTGGCTTAAAAAGGGTGGGGAGATAACAGTTTCCAAGCGTGTCCAAGTTCCGTTTTTTGTAGGAACAACTTATAAGGATAATATTTGGTGTGATGTGATACCTATGGATGCTTGTCACTTATTGTTGGGTAGACCTTGGGAGTATGACCGTGATGTTACTCACCATGGGAGAACTAATACTTATAGTTTCCTGTTTGGGGGTGTGAAGATTACTTTGATGCCAAATAAACCTAAGGAAGTAGTTAATAAACCCACTGGTACTTTACTAACTCTTTCACAGTTCGAAGACGAGCTGGAGGTGGGAGGTGATGTTTTTGTATTAATAAGGAAGGAGGTTTCTAAAGACGGTGAAGTTCCTGAAGCCATGATCCCATTACTTGAGGAATTCTCTGATGTTTTCCCTGGTGAATTACCTGATGGTTTTCCACCATTGCGTGACATACAACATCATATTGATCTAGAGCCTGGGTAACAGTTGCCTAACAGGCCACATTATAGGATGAGCCCAGGAGAACATGAGGAGTTGCGCAGGCAGGTTGAGGAGCTGGTTTCCAAGGGTCATGTTCGTGAGAGTATGAGCCCGTGTGCTGTTCATTCCCTATTGACTCCAAAGAAGGATGGTACATGGCGTATGTATGTTGATAGTCGAGCCATCAATAAGATTACTATGAGGTACAGGTTTCCTATTCCTCGCCTTGATGATTTGCTTGAACAGATTAGTGGTGCTACCATTTTCACGAAGCTAGATTTGAAGAGTGGGTATTACCAGATTCGTCTTAGACCTGGTGACGAGTGGAAGACCGCTTTCAAGACCCGTGAAGGGTTGTATGAGTGGTTGGTCATGCCTTTTGGTTTATCAAACGCACCAAGCACATTTATGCGTGTGATGAATCAACTGCTCAGGCCTTTTATTGGCAAGTTTGTGGTTGTTTATTTTGATGACATTCTTATTTATAGTGCTTCTTATAATGAGCATGTCAACCATGTGTGGCAGGTCTTGACCTTGCTTCGGAAGGATAATTTTTATGCAGCCACGAAGAAGTGTGTGTTCATGACCCCTAAAGTTTTGTTTTTAGGGTATGTTGTTTCTGGTGATGGCATACAGGTGGATGAATCTAAGGTAGCAGCTGTTCAGGAGTGGCCAACTCCAACTACCATTACTGAAGTTCGGAGTTTCCATGGTCTTGCTTCTTTCTATAGGTGGTTTATCCCTAATTTCAGTTCCATTATGGCCCCTTTGACAGAATGTATAAAGGGTAAGTCATTTGTGTGGACGGAGGAAGCAGAGATGGCTTTTCAGGTTGTCAAGGAAAAGCTTACTACAGCGCCAATCCTGGTATTGCCTGACTTTTCTAAAGTTTTTGAGCTTCATACTGATGCTTCTAAGGTTTCAATTGGTGGAGTTCTTAGTCAGGGTGGGCGGCCTGTTGCCTATTTTAGCGAGAAGTTGACAGGGCCGAAGTCGAGGTACTCTACTTATGACTTGGAGTTTTATGCAGTGGTCCAAGTTGTGAAGCATTGGCGCCATTATTTGTTTTATAAGGAGTTTGTTTTGTTCACTGACCATGATTCCTTAAGGCATATTCGTACTCAAGATAAGGTTTCACATAAACATGGGCGTTGGTTGGCTTTTCTTGAGAAATTTACTTTTGTGGTGAAACACAAAACGGGTGCTTCCAATCGTGTTGCTGATGCCTTAAGCAGGAGAAGTAGTTTACTTGTAACCATGCAGGTTGATGTTCCTGGACTGGATGTCATTCGTGACATGGTGACTGTGGATCCATACTTTTCAATTGTTCTGTAGGATTTGCAATCGGAGAGAAAACAGATTTTGTTATGCATGATGGGTTCCTATTTAAAGGGAATCAACTTTGTATTCCTGATTCAAGTCTTCGCTTGCAAATTATTAAGGAGTTACATGGTGAAGGACATGTTGGTCGTGATCGCACTTTACAGTTGGTTCAAGCTTCTTATTTTTGGCCTACTATGAGGAAGGAAGTGGATCGTTACGTCAAGAGGTGTCGTATTTGTCAAGTTTCAAAGGGGACGGCTACTAATGCAGGACTTTATATGCCTTTGCCAGTTTTTTTGCAACCCTGGGTTGATATTAGCATGGATTTTGTGTTGGGGCTACCTCGTACTCAAAGGGGTAATGATTCAATATTTGTTGTTGTTGATCGTTTTTCTAAGATGGTTCATTTTATTCCTTGCAAGAAGACAACAGATGCAGTTAATGTAGCCCAACTTTTCTTTAGGGATGTGTACCGTTTACATGGTTTACCTTCCTCCATTGTTTCTGATCGGGACACCAGGTTTTTTAGTCATTTTTGGCGTAGTTTGTGGAAGATGGTGAATACTCAACTCAATTTTAGTAGTGCTTATCATCCTCAAACTGATGGGCAAACCGAAGTTGTTAACGGGTCCCTTGGTAACCTGTTAAGGTGTTTGGTGGGTGATCATGTGAAGGCATGGGATCAGAAGTTGTATCAAGCTGAGTTTGCTCATAATCATGCTGTTAATCAGAGCACTGGGTTTAGTCCTTTCAGGTGGTTTACTCTGCTCAGCCACGTGGTCCTCTTGATCTTATGACTCCTCAGATTTCTAGGTCCGTTCCAAAGAAAGTGCAGGATTTTGTTGAGGGGTTGCATGAAGTTCATAAATCTGTTCGTGACAACTTGGTTCGCGCTAATTCGAAGTACAAGCAGGATGCAGATCAAAAGAGGAGACATGTTGACTTTGAAGTAGGAGACTTTGTGTGGGCTATTTTGACTAAGGATCATTTTCCAGTTGGTGAATACGGATTTCACTGATCACTTACGCAATTCTGGCAAGCACTGAAAGTGCGATCTCTTTTGTTTTTAGCAGGGAGGCAACTAAAACCGTCGAACCCCACCGTAAGAGGGGGGTGAGACTATTCTACCGACCAACTTGGACTTGGGCGGTAGACGTGCCTGCAGGCACACAAAAGAAAGCCGACGGAACCCTAGAAACTAAAAAAGGGTATCCTGAGCAATTGCAATAATCGGGTTCATTGATATTCCTGGTATAGTAGATGCTATCACACACACAATCATTTTTTCGCCCCCATGTCGCCACACAAGGGGCATGAGGACGTAAAAATTGTCTGCTAAGAAGATTGGTCCAGTGGAAATTGTGGATAAAATGAACTCAAATGCTTATCGTTTGAAGTTGCCAATTCATATTCGTTGTTCTGATGTTTTTAATGTGAAGCACTTGTTGCCTTACCATGGTGATTCTTTAGATGATGATACAGTTGGGAATTCGAGGGCGAATTTCTCTTATCCAGGGGGGAATGATGGAGGCCCAAGTATTGAAGAACGGGCTGACTTGTTTCTGGAGGCCCGAGATCCCGTGACGAAGAGGGGTTTAGTAAAATGGGCATAACTTTTGCATCCTAAGTCCGTTTTCAGCCCGTGACATGTCAAAACGTGCGTAAAAAGGAGACCGACGACGCTGTAACCACCTTTTAGCTGGTTGCGGATTTTCCAAGGCCCGAAAAGCCTTTTTACTATCAGTTTTTTGCATTTTTATGTTTTTTTCACTTTCAGTTGGACTTTGTCATTGGGCTACGGTCCAGCCCGTTGGACTTTTAGGGTTTTTCTTTGTTTGTAGTCATTATTTAATGAATCTGCTGTAACCCTAGCAAGACAGTTATCAGTTTAATAAAAGTTAAACCACTGGCCGTTGTGTTGCCGTGTTTTACCCTAATTTTCAGGCATTCTTCAGAATCAATGATTGTTAGCAGAATTGTTTCTTGCATTCTTATTGAATCAACAGATCCAATTACTAATCGTTGTCACTTTGTTTTTTAGTCTACATCATATGTCCTCATGTATGTTGACGTCTAACTATGTCTTGAAACTCAGTGGTGATATATCTTTGATCCATTGTATTCAAGAGTTGAATCTTGGAGATAATCCACTCATGCCAGAGGTTGGACTTCTTTTCTATATCTAAATGAATAATATACTCTTTCAAATGACTCAAATTAAATTGCATGCTATCTGTACTATTGATTGTTAATATTGGTCATAATAATAGCAAACTAAGCGTGTCTATTCAGCGATTCTAAGGAGAACGTGATTGTGAATGAATGCAGGGTGACATTGCTTTGGCATCAATAGTAAAAAATGAACGTTGTTCCTTAAAAGTTGTTGATTTGAGCAAATGCCGACTAGGGGTTGTTGGTGTAATCAGTATTCTTGAGGCTTTACGAGTCATTGTGTTCATAGCGGAGCTCAACTTGTCAGAAAACGTTCTTGAGAGAGAGTATAATGCTTCATTGAACAATGTTAATGAGATTTCATCTGCTATTGCTAACGCAATAATGGCTTCTCGGAAAAAGTAGGAGGAAAAAGGTTGTATAGAGCATGGTCAGCGAGATCAATATGTGGTGTGACAAAACGCCATATTGATGGGAACATAGTTCATCTATATGTTAAGCCAAAACAATGTTGTAAAATTAAACCTTCATGTTGCACAAGGTTTACAGTTTCGTAAGCCTTGGAACCTTTCCAGTTTGTTGATCGCTGTTGAATGGCTTCTGACATCTATAATGTAACACTTTAAATCTTTGACTTGATCACAATTTAAGGTGGTGTTTGTTTCACTAAGATGTCTTAGGTCTGAATTTGACTATTAGAATGCACTAGTAACAAAAACTATCTTAAATTTTAACGAACCCGAAAAATTTATCTAAACACTGTTTGTAGTCCAAATTATAAAAGCATGATTTATATAAACAAAAATTTCACCCAAACCTATTTATATCTAATGAACCCAAAACTATGTCTATTTCTTAATTTATACGAACAAATAAAATTCATATTTTTGAATTTGGGTTTTAAAAACTACCTAAAATATCCACTCAACAAATAATTAACTTAATGGATAAAGCCCAAATCCATATTTTATGCAATGGATAAAACCTCAAATAGATATTTGTTACTTTGCGTACTTTTGTGCCCTACTCATTTTCTCACATCTAAACTAAACCTATTAGCCTTAAAATATTGAGTCAAACAAGAATGTTCGGTCATATGTTTATTATGTATCGTATTTTAGAACGTTGTAATAGGTAGTAGGTTAGTCGTGTTTTACGGGCTTAACTTTAAGCTAAAGTTCATTCATAAGTAACTAAAGCCTAAAAAGAAAGTCCGACCCAAACATATAGTCCATAATCAAGCCCACATGTATGGGGACTATAAATACCATTCCTAGCATGTTAGTAAGGGTGTTGGCTCATTTGTAATTCTCTCTCAATCTAATATTCACCAAGTTCCAACCATTCTCTCTTTTTTCTCTCTCTACTTTCTCTCTCTAGAATTCATCTATCTTCTATCTACCTTTCTTGTTTAATCATCACATATTTATGGGACAACAATTGGTATCAATCGCCATGGGGTAGATTTTTGATTGGTTGTTGTTATATCATTTGATTCGTATGATTTAATCCATAAATCATCTCGGATTCAAATATTTTTTTTGTGTTTTTCGTGCTCTAAATCTTGATATCAATCTCCTACATAGTTGTGGTAGGGATTTAGGTGTTTTGGTTTGGTTAAAATCACATTTTTCTAGGCAAAAATCTCATTTTTTTACCTAAAGTTTCGGAAAAGTACCCATATTGCGACACTTTAGCTTCATTTCCATCGCAATAGTCAAGGGTTTCTGGATTGCGACCAATATTGCGACGTAGTATTGCAATAGGTGTTATTGGGACGTGACATTGCGACAGGTCCAAGTCTAGACATTGCGACAGGTTTGGGATTAGACATTGCGACAGGTTTGAGATTAGACATTGCGACAGGTTTGAGATTTAACATTGCGACAGGTTTGAGATTTAACATTGCGACAGTTTTGAGATTTGACATTGCGACAGGTTCAAGTCTAGGCATTGCGACAAAAGTTGTTGTGTTATTGCGACAAGGTTTAGATATTGCGACAGATTGGAGGATTTTTTGAAAAATTCCATAAATACACTTAAAAATTTCGATCGTGTGTTTTTTGGTCTTGGAGAATTTTTGTTTTTTCGAGAACATTTTTTAAGGATTTCAACACTTTTTCGCTTCAACAACAATCACTATAACATCTACTTAAGATCCGTATTCACTTCATCATTTCAGAGAATATTGAGATGGATTCTACTACAGAGTATCGTGTGACGAACAACAACATCACGGTGGCGGGTAACAAATAGAGACCACCAATGCTTGTGTCGGGTCGATATGATCAATGGCTATCCCATTTTCTACGTTATCTTGACACAAAACCTAACGGTGATGCTTTAAGGCAATGCATTTTTTATAGACCCTATAAATTCTCAAGGATAAAAGTTCCTGCAGTAGCAGCCACAGACACAACTGATGAACAACCCGCTTATGAACGTGATGAAAAGAGAAACGACCTCACTCCAGAGAACCGTTCTTGGTTTGATGCAGAGAAGGAAGCAATCTACTTAATTCTCAGTGGCATTGGAGATGACATTTATTCCACGGTTGATGCATGCCCTACTGATAAAGAAATGTGGACGGCTATTGAAAGATTGCAACAAGGTGAATCACTTAACAAACAAGATATGAAAACTAAGATGTTTTGGAACTTTGGCAAGTTTACTTCAAAGGATGGGGAATCAATTGATTCTTATTACTCCCGATTCTACAAAATAATGAATGACATGACACGAAACAACTTGCAAGTTTCCACCATGCAAATCAATGTCCAATTTCTACAGCAACTTCAACCTGAGTGGACACGGTTTGTCACCTTGGTGAAACAACAACAAAAGTTAGACGAAGTTTCATATCACACGCTTTTTGACATTTTGAAACAATTTCAAAATGAGGCAAATGAACTTCGAGCTGAACGAGTTGCAAAGGTTTCAAATCCACTTGCTTTGGTGTCTACCACTCAACATTACCCAGATTATCGTTCTCGTGCTCCAAAGACCTACTCTACTCAATCATCATCACCACGATCATCCACTGTCTCTAAGTCACATGCTTCAACAAGATCTAGAGGCAAAGAAGTTGCAAGAGCACCATCACCCACACCTGAGCAATCATCCGAGGAAGACAGTGATGAAGAACTAGCTTAAAAGGATAGGGAATTCAAGCAACAAATGGTTTTTATTATGAAGCAATACAGGAAAATCTACAAACCCACCAACAACAACCTCAGAATATCATCTAACATGAGGAACAATTATGCTCAGAGTCCTCCTAGGAATGACACACGAAGGCGTGCTGAGAGTCCTCCAAAGTATGATAATCAGAGGGTTGCTACTGTTGTTGGAAATAGGGAAACTGTTGGTGCTCAAGTTGTGCAACAAAGTGGGATTCAATGTTTCAACTTCCAAGGTTTTGGGCATTTGGCTAGGGAATGCAGGCAGCCAAAGAGGGTTAAAGATTATGGTTATCATAAGGAAAAGATGCTGCTGTGCAAGAAGATGGAAGCTGGGATCAAGTTATCAGCTGAGGAAGGAGAAATGCTTGACGACACAGATGATGAACTCTCCGACCAAGAGCTCGAGGCACATTATTCATACATGGCAAAGATTCATGAGGTCCTTAACGTCACTGAAGATGACAATGGTCCTATATTTGATACTGAGCCAGTTGATAAGGTACAAAATGATGATGAATATAATGTGTTTGGTGATACACATAAGCATAGTGATCTACCAACAACAATTACTGACGCATGTATGATGGAAACGGTTGATAGCAATACCACACCCAATTCATCAGACATGTGCAATAATAGGTTTGAGGATGATCAACATGCAAATGAGTATGATGACGAGGAGCGTGTCGCGCTTGCTAATTTAATTTCTAGTTTATAAAAAGATGTCAATGAAAATAGAAACAGTCAAAAGAAATTAAAGAAGGCAAACGCAACGCTCACTCAAAACTTTGAAGAAAGCAAAGCCGCTCTTATAAAATCTAGTGAGACCATTGATAGTTATAGGGCTCAGCTTCTTTAAAGAGACAAAGAGCTTGAGGGGTACAAAATTCCTTTAATTAATGTTAAAAAGGCCGATTTTGAAAATAAATACAACGAAGCTCTTCCTTTGTTAACTAACAAAAAATGTCAATTTAATGTTTTATTAAGTGATGAACGTCAAAAAACGTACCTTGCCACAAAAAAAGTTAATGAACTTGAACATAGGCTTTCTATGAATACCACCGATTCTGTTAAAATTCTTGACGAAAAGAAACAAGAGGTTGAAAAATTAAAACAAGATTTCAAAAATAGACAAGGCAAAGATACTAAAAAAGTAAAGGATCTCGAAGAACAAGTCGATTTTTTGAAAAAATTTGTTTATAAAACGCATGACTCTATTCAAACCGTTAGAGTGATAGCACCTCGGTCGTTTTTCAAGGGTCAAGCTAGTTTTGCAAGTCCCAAGTACCTTGAACAAGCTCAAGCTGCAAACCCTCACTTATATCTTGATGAGTATGAATGGATCAATCATGATTGCCCAATAGTTAGCCTCGGTAGTGAAGAGACGTCCCTTTGGGATGAGGAGAGTAGATCACCATTCAATAAAGATTTTGTGACACCATATAATTATGCTTATGAAAACAGTCTTTATGGTCTTTTCACTCCACAAAAACAGAAGTCTCGTGAGGAATTGTTTCTTGAAAGCAAACAACGAAGAATTCAATGAATGAAAATTTTTGCCACTAAGAAATCAAATGTTTTTAAATATATTAACTATTTTCCTCTTGATGCTTCTAAAAGCAAAAGTAGAAAAACACTTGGTATTCTTAAACATCACATTGATAATGTTCAATTAATTGTTGAAAGCGATTGGCAAAAACGTGAAAAGGATAAGTGGAAAACAGAGATTCCTCATTACATAACTGTGCTTGTGAAAGAACTTTTAATACCAAATACGAAGATAATAAAAGAAAATGTTCTTGAGTTTGAAAAATTGATTCGGTCTGAAATGTTGGATGATTTAAAATATGTTGACTCTCTTGAAAAAGCAATTGATGAACTTCAAAATGACAAATCAGATTTTTCAAACAAATATGATCTACTCTTAGAAGAATGTCTCTCCAAATATATTTTGTGTGTTGCTCTTCAATCTTGTGCTGATATCAATGAATATTCTGACGTTGCATGCAAATATCTTGATAAGATCAAAGAGTGTGAGCGTCTTGAACTTGAGCTTTCGAAACACAAAGAAAATGTTGATAAAAAGGCTTTTGAGTTACTTTAACACCGATCTGATTTCCTTCAAAAACATTGTCATTCTCTTAAACTTGATTTGCAAGACAAAATCGGAAAAGGTCCAAATGATAATAACTTGCAAGTAAAACTTTCCGCCTTGTGTCGAGAAATGAACGAAAAGGGTATGGAAATTACAGACTTGAAAGCTCAGTTGCAAGAAAAGGACATAGTGCTAGAAGAGTTGAAGAAACTCGATGCCAAAATGGGTGGGAACACTGTGGAACCTAAAGTTGTGAAACCTATTGTTCGACAACCCAATGCTTACAAGTATCCAAAGCCATCTATCTTAGGAAAACCGGATCCTTTCTCCAATTCTTTTCATGTAAAATATAGGTTACCCCTAAGATTGATGTGCAACCAACTGTTCCAAAACCATCCATATCACCCTATGTTCTTCCATTTCAAAAGCACACTTTTGCTAAATCTAACCATGTGAATGCACTTGGTACTTCTAGGAATACCCCCAAGCGTGTGACATTTGTCTCCACTAAGGAATCTGTAGGTTCAAATTACTTAGATCATACCCACAACCTAGAGGATGCTAAGCAAAAAGGGAAGATTCAGAAAGAAAAAACTGTGTATTCAAAACCTAGTACACCAAATCCCACTAGAGTTCAACACACTCCTAATGGTAGTCAACCAAAACCTAGGATCCCTTACCAACAACCTAGGAATTGGAAACCATCCATGAATAGTCATGTTTCGAACATTACGCCTGAACGATTTGGAAAACCTAGAAATACAAGGACTTTCGTGAATCCTAAATTCCCTGTATGTCCCACTTGCAAAAAGGGCATTCACAATGGAAATCATGACCATTGCATTTTGCAATACCTCTATGAGGTCAAATCTCGTTCCTTTGAACGGAGATCGAATACAGAATCCCATAAGACAACAAGGAGATACAAACCCGTCGCAAAGAAAAGCAATAACAACAAATCTGAAACGTGGATTCAAAAAGGACATAGTTTCTCTCCAAAGAAGTCTTCCGCTGTGCAAGAGAAAACTACTCCTAGATCTAGTCTTTAGTGGAAACCAACGGGTCAGATATTCACGGAAGTTGGTCTTAAGTGGATTCTAATAGAGAAGAGTGATGAACCCTGCGCTAGCACGAATGCGAATATTTTCGCCTTAGACAGGAATTTGTTACTCCTAACACTAGTATTTGTGCGAACTCTTCTTCTGTCATTCCAGGTACCTCCGTGGATTCTGAACCCACTTCTTCTTCAAAGGTTTCCAATTCTGTACATTCGATATCAACTTCTTCTATTGTACAAAAGTCTATTTTCGATTATTTTCGAAAAACTTGAGAAAATACAAAAATATAATAAACCGTAAATATCATAAAAAACAAAATAAAAAATGAAAAATATTTTAAAATACCAAAAATATTCTTCTCGACATGTCTTTCAGTATCGATAATATGGTCGTACCTAGAAATGTCACTTAATAACGGCACGGGTGTGTACATAAAGCTCGAATGAAAGTTGTAAATATTTTTCAAAACATGTCATTTCTATTTTTAATAAAGGAAAATGTCTATTTTGAACAATTTTTCCGACAACGGGTAGAGCAATCTATCTTGGGTTGAGCTTGTAACAAAACATTCAACCTTTTGAGCTCAACACAATGTCTTGTAATCACTTTCAGATTGCAACCCGAATCGATATTCACGGGGGAGTGTACGATTTACTGCGCTTACCCTCAGCAAAATAAGAGAAATCTTCTTACACTTGAGTGGATTCGCCAAGACATTCAAAGTCTATGAACTCAAGTTTATGCTTTAGAAAAACCTCTCGCCAAAAGGATGGCTTGTAATCACTTTCAGATTGCAACCCGGATCGATATTCACGAGGGAGTGTACGATTTAGTGCGCTTACCCTCAGCAAAAGAAGAGAAATCTTCTTACACTTGAGTGGATTGGTCACGACATTCAAAGTCTATGTGTAAAACCCGCATGCTTTTATCATGAATAGTACCGTTAAGATCGTACGTACTAGATTAAAACTTTCCTTTTATAGCACGTTTACGTTCACGTATAAGAATTTTAAGTATTACGTACGTGTTAGAACACGATAACTATTTATTACGTATGAACACACGATAATTATTCAAATAATAATTATAATCATCAACGTAAATTAATCACGAGCTAATATTATTTACGTATATATATTTATTATGAACATGAATAAATACATTAAGTCACGATCAGTAATTAATTAGAACACATAAAACAAGAACACGATAAAACATGAACACACTAAAATATTTAGACTCGAGAAAGGTACGGGTTACCCCATGTGGGCCCCCTACCCGCGGCTACACCAAGGTGAATGGGCCAAGCCCATTTTAATTTTTACTAAAACAAGGAATTAGGAAAACATGTTTTATTATTTACAAAACAAGAAAAATAGTTAAAACCCTAAAAGTTTTTCTCCTTCTCCTTTGTCCTCTTCGGCCGCCGGATATATAACACCAAAAGGGGGTGTTCGGTTGATTTTTGATCTTGGGAATTGTGCAAGCATTCGTGTGTGTTCATCCTTTATTGATCCACGTATTCGGTATAACTTTTTAACCCTTTTCTTTTATGTTTTGATTTGTTGAATCACATAAAATCATGATGTTTTTAAAAACTAATTAAAAACAATTATTAAAACATGTCTATGATTATGGGGTAAATCAAAACAAGGGTTTTTAGGGGTGTTTGTTCTAGCCGACGCCTAACCGAACCCCTAAGGGGTCTCAGCTTGGCTTATTACCCACCACCAGACCTCATGGTCTCGATATGGTGATGGTGGTCCCACTGCAGCAGCCAAAACAAGGGAACCCCGAACTTGGTTCGGGGTATGGTGTTAATTACGGGTCCGGTTCATGGTTTCTAGTCACAAGTCCGGTTCATATATTATTTTAAGGTTTATGATTTTAATAGTTATGTGTTAAAAATTAAATTAATAAAACATGATATGATTAATTTAATTAACATGACTTAGGTTATAAATTTAATTATTATAACATGAATTTTAACCTAAGTATTTATATTTAACTAGACTTTATAATTAATTAATTATTAAAAACCATGACTATAATTAATTAATTAACATGACTTATGTTATATTATTAATAATTAATAATACATGTTTTACCTAAGTATTTTACCTTATTTAATTAAAAACATGATATATTTAATTAAATACTTTTAACCTATAGTTTATTTAATTTACATGTAATAATTAATAAACTATACCTTATATCAATATGACATAGAAAAGAATCATAAAACACTTAAGCTTATATAATTAGCTTATTTAGCCAGCTTATATCTAATTATGGAAACTTTCTATTTTTAGAAACTTATTTAATTAAGGCAGCTAATCTATTTATGAAAATTTTCTATTTTTAGAAACTTATCTATTTTAAGAAGTAATTCAACTTTTGGAAACTTTCTATTTTTTGAAACTTTCTATTTTTGGAAACTTTCTATTTTTGGAAACTTTCTCTTTTTGGTAACTTTCTATTTTTTGAAACTTTCTATTTTAGGAAACCTGCTATTTTTAGAAAGTTACTTATTATTACACAGTAAGTATAATAATGCATGAAATACAAGTAATACTTAATCAGAATAGACAGAATATAAGATAAACACAGTATAAACCTTTAAACAGTAAAACATGACATGAACGGATAAAATAAGCTAAGACATGACATAAAACCAGTTACGTATTTAGTAATCAGATACTTATACACGTATGTATTTATGTAGCATTATTGATACTGAAGTAGGACTCTCTTCCGTTCGTCTTCTCCGTTCACTGGACATAAAGTACGGATTCCCGTCCTTTCAGTATGGACATTCTTTCCTTATTAGGATTTCCCGTATGCAGCCAACTGTTTTCCCGTAGTATAAGTTTATATGTTTGATTGCTTATGTTTAATTTAGAATACCTGAAGCCATATACATGCATGACCAGTTTCACCTAGTTATGGAGGTACCATAACCATAACACTAGAGGCACTGGTGTTATGACTTCCCCACGGCGGAGTGATTGCTCGTGGCGTCCCTTCAGCTTTTGGCCATATTATTATATTTATCATGTGGGGCGTATGGGTGCATTCTAGTTAAATGTTTTTTAGCAGATTACTCAGTGTGAATGTGGTGTGTGCCTTGCATCCTTCACAAGGAGCTAATCCCTCCTACCCAAAACCAGTATATTAAATTAGAGGCAGCCCCTCTAATTTGTATGATGAGGTCACCCCTCTAATTATTCATGCACGGTGGATTTTCATGACCTATATTGGCTAATGGTAAAATATGTTAAACAGTTTTTATAAGATAAACATAAGGCTTTTCAAACTATAAAACCAATTTTACTAAGACTTAACCGGGTTATTCGGGACTTAGTTTCTTCCGTTGTTATATGCTTATATGCTTATATTATTCATGCTTTATTCTACATCCGTGCACTGAGCGTATTGCTCAGCCGTTTTCCTTTTCATGTTCCCAAAACGGCAGGTACCCAAGGACGCTCGTAGACTGTAAGCGTACGTGCATATGGACTGGAAGCTTTCTAGCCTTTCTTTACTTTATGCATTATCTATACTTTGATACTCTTTCCATGGACATTGTTTAGTCCTTTCATTTACAGTACTTATGTTTGTGTGTGATGAGCTCTACTTTTGGACTATCGATGTTTGATTCCGGTATTTCCTTTTTATGGTCATGTAATGTTTTAGACATTTATCCTTGTATGCTTTGATGACACGCCATAATTACGCGTGACATTCCATTATCAAAATGGGGTGTTACACTATGAACTCAAGTTTATGCTTTAGAAAACCTCTCCGCCAAAAAGAAATAGAGTTTTTCAAAAAGCGTTGAACACAATTTTTTCAAGAGTTTTTCAATGATTATTCAAAATCTTTCAAAAATTGTGTGTTCAACAACTCCCATCCTCAAAAAACGAAATGTGGATCACAACCTCACAATGACAATTCAATTGGATCAAATTTTGAGGGGGAGCATTCCAACTTCATGCAAAGATTGACACATCTTTCTCCTGAAGATTTTCAAGATGATTTTTCACAATATATTTTAATCAAATTTGGTATCTCTAATATCAAACGATTTTATATATTAGAGATAGGGGGAGAAAATGTGATTAAAATGTGATCTAAAAGACTCAAGCACTTTGAACTCTTACCCACATGTGAGAAACACTTTCGATTATCGATGCACATGTGAAGGGGGAGCATTTTTGAAAAGACAAAACTATCAAGGTGTTAAACGTTTTTCAAAAAACACTTTGTTAGATTTTTTAAAGTGGTTTTTATGGTTACGATCAAATACCCACAACATCTTTAATCCACGACGTTATTGGTGTCAAAAGGGTAGTTAGGTTTAAGTCCTATGATCCAACCAGAACTGGAGGAATCTTCCCAGGGACAATCCAATAGATTATTAGAAGTCCTTAGGAAAGATGGAGTAGAATGTGAACGTAGCTGAATGCAGACTATGTACTGAAGCTAGTACTGGAACAATCACAACAAGGTGCTAGTAATGATGTCTTGGTAAGCATTGAAGGGGTTGAAGAATGAAAAAGAATTGTAAGGATAAAGGGTGTAGAGAAATTAGCCCTCCATACAACTTAGGTAGAAACCGAGTCAACACATCATGAAGACAACTCATCATGGACCCCGTGATGTAATGCACAACCCTTACCTAGCTACTCAAGCTTCTCTCAAAAGAAATTTTTTTATTTTCACGGAGAACAAAATGACTTCTATTAGCTTTCTCACTCCGAGATAGTTGATATTGAATAGGTGACATCTGCTCCAGCCTCCGACCACTAAAAGTGCACAAAATCGAGTCTAGAGCCAAGAGATCAATCAAATCTCGTTAGGACACACGGAATGACGATAAAGAGAGTCCTACGCTATATCCTTGCGATATTGCTAGAACACTCAGAGTGATACTACTCAGTATTCGCAATGATGAGTGGAAATCCTTCCAGTGTTAACATCAAACAGCACTGTGGTAGGTCATATGTTGTCCCTAAAATATGTATGATGATTCTACACGAATAAAGAAGAAAGAAAGGTAGATAAAAGATGGAAGGTTTCTATAGAGAGAAAGTAGTGAGAGAAGTAGAGAGAAGTGTGTGTGAAACTTTGGTGAAATTAGATTAGAAAATGAGATAACCAACACTCTTCCTAACATGCTAGGAAGGGTATTTATAGCCTTTGCCTACATGTGGCTTAATGGGCTATAGTTTGATTGGGTCGGGCTTAAATAAGTGCTTAGTACCTTGAAAGAGGGCTTTTAAGCTAGCCATCAACCCCGTAATGTCACGACTATAATAACTAACCATTACAACGTTCTACTAAATGTTACAATATAAACCTATGACCGACCATTCTTGTTTGACTCAATAATTTGAGGCTAACAATCTCCCCCAATGTGAGGTCATTCCACTTTGATATTTGGAGTTCAATAGAGATTACAAATCTCGTCATAGATGAGTATTAAACGTGTAGTAGTAGTCTTGTTCCTTCATGCTGTGATCTTTGAGCCTTTGTCATTGTCTTTCGACTTTGTCTTTTATCTTGAGATCTTCAAATCATTCTTGACTTGTCTTTGCCATCTTGCGATCTTGTGTCTTCATCCATATGCTCATACTTTGCACTATCTTGAAAGCTTGCTAACAATCTCCTTTGAATAGAGGTCATTTCTATACTTTAGTTATTAAGGAAGATTATGATCATCAGAGTTGTAGATGTCTTTAGCTTTCTTGATTGTTGGATGTCTTTGGGTATGAAAATGTGGTTTTGAATATTCGACTTTGCTGAGTACACCGTAACGCCACCTTCTCGAGACAAAACTTAGACACGGACTGAATGGCTTTGACATTCGTCCTAAATCGGTAGCGTTTTACCTCCGGTCGGTGAAGACCGTTACACGATATTAAGTAGCGTACATGTGATAGGTAGATTCAATTAAGAACCTCCTTGATAGGGTTTCGCGGCTGTACTAGCCGTTCTCTTTACTCGACCGTCTCAAAGCAAGACTGCGAACATAAAGAGTGAATCAATTGGATAAATATCCGCTTGATTAAAGTCGTCAATTCAAATTCCTGGAACAAGTTTGATTCTTAAAGAATCTTACCATTGTTGCTTTCCAGTTGACACAAGCTTGATTTATAAAGAATCTCGCAAGTTACCTACCGTGGCGCTGTTTGATGTTGACGCTAGAAGGATTTCCATTCGTCATTGTGAATATTAATGAATATCACTCTGAATATTCTGGCAAGACCATAAAGATATTGCATAGAAACCTGAAACGAGTTTGAATCAATTCAGAATCAAACCACTGTAGCTATTCAGTTTACACATGTTTAATTCTGAAAGAATCTTACACATGACCTACCACAGTGCTGTTAGATGTTAACACTGGAAGTATTTCCACTCATCATTGTGAATACTAAGTAGTATCACTCTGAGTGTTCTAGCAATATCGCAAGGATATAGCGTAGGACTCTATTGATCTTCATCCGTGTGTCCTAACAAGATTTGATTGATCTCTTGGCTCTAGACTCGATTTGTGCACTTTTAGTAGTCGGAGGCTGGAGCAGATGCCACCTATTCAATATCAACTAAATCGGAGTGAGAAAGTCAATAGAAGTCGTGTTGATCTCCGTGACAATAAAACAAACTTCTTTTGAGAGAAGCCTGAGTCAGTTGGGGAGGGTTTGTGCATTACATCATTGGGTCCATGATGTGTTGTCTTCATGATGGTTTGACCCGGTTTCTGCCTAAGTTGTATGGAGGGCTTCTTTGTTTACACCCTTTATCCTTACAGTTCTTTTTCATTCTTCAACCCCTTCAATGCTTACCAAGACATCATTACTAGCACCTTGTTGTGATTGTTCCAGTGCTAGCATTAGTACTTAGTCAGCATTCAGCTACGTTCACATTCTACTCCATCTTTCCTAAGTACTTCTAATAATCTATTAGATTGTCCCTAGGAAGATCCCTCCGGTTCTGGTTGGATCGTAGGACTTAAACCTAACCACCATTTTGACACCAATAACGTCATGAATTAAAGATGTTGTGGGTATTTGATCGTAATCATGAGTGCTTGAGTCTATAGATCACATTTTAATCACATTTTCTCCCCTATCTCTAATATATAAAATCGTTTGATATTAGAGATACCAAATTTGATTAAAATATATTTTTGGAAAATAGTCTTGAAACTTTTCGGGAGAAAAATGTGTCAAACTTAGCATGAATTTGGAATGCTCCCCCTCAAAAATTGATCCAATTGAATTGTCATTGTGAGGATGTGATCCACATTTCACTTTTTGAGTATAGGAGATGTTGAACACACAATTTTTGAAAGATTTTGAATAATCATTAAGAAACTCTTAAAAAAATTGTGTTCAACACTTTTTGAAAAAATCTATTTCTTTTTGGCGAAAAGGTTTTTCTAAAGCATAAACTTGAGTTCATAGACTTTGAATGTCTTGACGAATCCACTCAAGTGTAAGAAGATTTCTCTTCTTTTGCTGAGGGTAAGGGCACTAAAGCGTACACTTCCCCTTGAAGATAGATCTGGGTTGCAATCTGAAAGTGATTACAAGCCATTGTGTTGAGCTTTAAACGTTGAATGTTTTGTGACAAGCTCAACCCAAGATAGATTTCTCTACGTGTTGTTGGAAAAATTGTCCAAAATAGACATTTTCCTTTAAAAATAGAAATGACATGTTTTGAAAAATATTTACAACTTTCATTCGAGCTTTATGTACACACCCGTGTCGTTATCGAGCGACATTTCTAGGTACGTCCATATTATCTATACTGAAAGACATGTCGAGAGGAATCTTTTTGGATTTTCAAAGATTTTTTAATTTTGTATTTTGATTTTTTCATTAATATTTACATGTAGATGTTTGATAGATGAATCAAACAGGCTCCTTTGCCAGAATCTCCAGTTCTGCTGGAGTCAAACATCTCATACCAATTTGCCTAACTAAATACACAAACCTCTCTTTCGAAAGAGCTTTTGTAAACAAGTCAGCTAATTGGTAATCAGTTCCAACAAAGTATAATTCAATGATACCCCTTTCAACTTGTTCCTTAATGAAGTGACATCTGACATCTATGTGCTTCGTGCGGGAATGTTGTACCGGATTGAAGGAGATAGCTATGGCAGACTTTGAGTCACAGTACATAGGTACTTTATCAAAGTGGAAGCCATAATCCGTGAGTTGTGTTCTCATCCATAAAACTTGAGCACAACACGCAGATAGAGACACATACTCCGCTTCGGCTGATGATAGTGACATGCAATCCTGCTTCCTGGAAGACCATCCCACAAGCATATCTTGACCTAGAAATTGTGCACCACCAGAAGTACTTTTACGTGTATCAAGACACCCTGCATGATCAGAATCTGAATAGGATGTTAGAAAGAAACCGGTTTCCCTCGGATACCAGAGTCCTAAATGAATGGTATTCTTGAGGTACCGAAAGATCCGTTTAACCTCCTTGAGGTGCTTTTTAGTGGGTCGTGATTGGTATCGTGCACATTAACACGTAGCATGTGATATATCTGGTCGGCTTGCTGTTAAGTACATGAGGGAGCCGATCATGGAACGATATCTCGTTTGATCTATGGCATATCCCTCCAAATCAGCATCTAGGGATGTGGTTGATAATGGTGTCCCAACAGGGTCACATGATGTCATACCATGCTTTTTGATTATCTCTTGACAATACTTAGCTTGGTTAATAAAGATACCACTTGGGGATTGGTGAACTTGAATTCCTAGAAAGAATTTTAGTAAATCTTCACAAGCAGAATGTCATCCCATATTTATAAGTGAACAAAGTTAGATCAATGGAACCTTTTGAGAAAGCTTTGGAGACCAGAAATTTCGAGAGATCGTCGTACCACGCCCTTGGAGCTTGCTTGAGTCCATAAAGTGCTTTGTGGAGACGATACACCTTGTTAGGATAATGAAGATTGAAGAATCCTTCCGGCTGTGTGACATAGACTTCTTCCTTCAAAGGACTGTTAAGAAACGTCGTCTTTACGTCCATTTGATAAACGATGAATCCCTTATGTGCAGCATAAGAAAGGAAAATCCTGACCGCTTCCAATCGAGCTACTGGTGCAAATGATTCTTCAAAATCAATACCCTCTTTCTGGCCATACCCTTTAGCCACTAGCCTAGATTTATTCTTGATGATCGTGTTCTCTTCATCCATCTTGTTTTTCCAGATCCATCGAAGATTTAATGGCATTACATCGTATGGTCTGTCAACAAGTTCCCCGACTTTAAGTCTTTCAAATTGTTGTTGTTCATCCGTCATCGATTCAATCCAAGCGTGATCTGCCAAGGCTTCTTTAATATTTGTTGGTTCAGCTGAACTCACGGCGAGTGCGAACATACAAACATCAACATCGGTTTCAAGTTGTCTTCTTGTACGAACGGGTTGTGAAGGGTTTGCAATTACTTGAACCAAAGGATGATCTCGGGTCCAATGATATGTTGAAGGATGTCGTTGATAAAAAGTATGCATATTTGACGGATCAACATGGTGAGTAGAAGACTCTCCAGTTTCGTGTACCGGTGTACTGAATGGGTTGATAAATTCGTCTTCGTCATTTTATGCATTATCTGCTTGATTTGTGTTCTCTGGAGCAATGACAGTAGTTGTGGATGTTGTAGGAGCGGTTGTTGATGTGACATTCTGAGGAGGTAAATCTGCAGCAACCCGTGTTGAAGTAGATGAAGTTGTATCCTTTTGTTGACGATGATCGGTATCATCATTCTTATCATGAGTGACAGCGGAAGACTTCGATACATTTTGTTTCTCCCCCGTGAAATATTCATCATACATTGGTCCATATAACATTTCCAACTCTTCAAGTATCGTGTTGACTGTCATAACTGCTCTTGGAACATTTCCTTGAACAAGCGTTGAACTTGACGGTTCATTGTTGTGGTCTTGAGTTCCGAGTTCCGTGCGGTTGTGAACGGAAGTCGTTTGTCGTTGTGGATCGGGACTTAAACTGTTTTGTTCAAGTGTCATTTCTTGTAATTCATCAAATCTGATATGAATAGTCTCGACTATCAGCTTTGTTCTCTTGTTGTAAACTCTATAGCCCTTAGACTGAGTTGCATATCCTACTAGAATACATGCACCGCCTTTCTCTTTCATCTTATCCAAATTTTCACCATCTCGAATTATGTAACAAGTACATCAAAAAACATGAAGGTGTTTGAGTGAAGGTTTTCGATCATGAATTATGTGATATGGTGTCTTTTCGTATCTTGGGATAATTAAGGATTGGTTTTGTGTGTAGCATGCGGTTGACACGGCTTCGGCCCAAAAGTATAATGGAAGTTTTAAAGCAGATAATAATGTTCGAGCAGCCTCAACTAAAGTACGGTTTCGTCTTTCAACAACGCCGTTTTGTTCGGGTGTTCGGACAATAGATGTTTCATGTTCAATTCCGTCAGCTTCAAAATAGTTTCTCGGAGTTGAATTCAAAGATTTTGTGCCTCTGTCAGTACGAACTACTTTTACTTGAGCTTGAAGACCACGTAGTATCAATTTAAGGAAGCTGATGAGAACTTCGGGTGTTTCATCCTTAGACCTCAAGAAGTGAGTCCATGTGTACCTTGAGTCATCAACGACAATTACCATAACATATTTCTTCCCATTGATACTTTGAACACGCATGGGACCACACAAATCTATATGAAGAAGATCTAACTGTCCTTTAGAGCTTGGTGTAGTCTTTGTCTAGTCTTTGTCTTAAATCTACTTCATTTAGCTTTACAAAGCTCACAAGAAGAACAAAGATGATCTTTGATGAATTTCAAGCTTGGAAGGCCTCTCACAATATCTTTCTTGGAAAGCAAGTTGATGGTATCAAAGGTGAGATGAGATAGACGTTGATGCCATAACCATGCCTGAGTCGTTGAAGCTTTAGCCATGAAGCAAATTGGAGTAGATGAAGTTGTGTCTTGTAGTGAAATTGTGTAAATATCAGTACCCCATGTACCGGTAAGTAAGTTATTCCCATCATAATCATGAACAAAACATGTCTTCTTTCTAAAAGCAACTTCCAAATCTGCATCACAGAATTGACCAACCAAGAAAAGATTGTGATTGAGCCCTTCCACGTAGTATACCCTTTTTATCATGATATACCCCTGAACCAAATCTCCATATCCTAGGATTAGTGCAAATTGATCATTTCCGAATCGGACCGTACCCATGAACTTCTCCACGAAGTTAATTAGAAGCTTTAGATTCCCCGTTATGTGCTTCGTGCATCCAGAGTCTAGTATGAAGAGAATTATTTGTATTACCTACAGAAGAGTTAGAACACGATGGAGCATTTGCTAAATTAGATACCACAGTAGTTGTGATTGTAGAATCATTAGTGTCCTTAGAAACATTTAAAGGCATACTAACACTCGTAGTCACATTTTCTGTCCTAACTTTAGGCATCCATTTATATCCCGGAGGACATTGATTAGCAAACCACCATTTCCAAGACTTGCTAGCAGACTCATATATTTCCCTAATTCTGCTTCTAGGGTTCTTAGTGGTGGAGTCTGATGCATTACTTTTCTTAGTGGGGGGTTGCAACAGAATGGTTCACTTTGCGTTTGGGTTTACTAGCACTAATAGGCATCACAACTTGCTTCTTAGTTCAAGTAGCTACGCCTTTCACATTATTCATAGCACACATAGAATGATCAGCATTAGCACATTTTCCACATTTCACACAAATAAACTTAACATTTAAAGCACTCAAAGCATTCGAATCATTCAAATCGTCATTATATGTGATTACAGACGTTCTATTCTTAGAAACATTCAAATTCCTAGGGTGTTCTTCTACTTCCTTCATCTTCCCTTTACTCTTGTGTTTTCAAACCTTATCATTCACTCGAGTGCTCTTAAGCTGAGGCCGGCTAACACTAGCAGTAGAGAATACTCCTGTAGTACAAGACACACGAATATTAGTGTTTCTAGAAGTCTAAGGCGAGTGACTAACTTTGTTTGTGGGTTTAGTGGTTATTCTATACATTCCTGGTTTAATCACATTATTGTGCTTAACGCTTGGTACTGCAATATTCCTTATGGGTTGAGTATGTGGTAACTTTTCCTTTCCATCCATCTTGGGGGCAAACACAGGTTTTGCAAACGAAGAATTTGAGAAACCAGATGGTTTTCCCAAGATGGAGAATCTATTTACTTTAGAGGCATTGGGTTGTCAAAGAACAGGTTTCTTAACGCTAGGTTCCACAACTTTCCCACCCATCTTAGCAACGAGTTTCTTCAACTCTGCTATAGCGATGTCTTTTTCTTGTAACTGAGCTTTCAAATCCGTAATATCAAGAATTTTTTCGTTTAGTAATCGACATGACTCAGATAATTTTACTTCCAAAGGTGTATCATTTGAAAACCTATCAACTTTCTTTTGGAAAGCAAGTTCAAGTGAGTGACAATGTTTTTGAAGATAATCATATCTATGTTGAAGTAACGAAAACTCTTTTTGGTCAACTTTATTTGAAAGCTCAGTTTCAAGACGTTCACACTCTTTCACTTGATCAAGATATTTGCATGCAACATCAGAATATTCATCAATATCAGCACAAGATGTAACATAAACACACATAATATCTTTTGAGAGACATTCATGTAAGAGTAGATCATATGCTGTAGAAAACTCGTCTCTTTCAGGTTGAAGGTCGTTCACTTCTTGTTCAAGAGATTCCACATATTTCAAATCATCAAACATTTCTTGCTTAATTAATGTTTCAAATTCCAAAATATGTTTTTGCGTTCTTTCCGTAAGCGGAATCAAAATACTTTTCACAAGCACAGTTATATCGTGAGGAATTTCTTTGTCTCCTTTCGAAAGTTTACGTTTTTTCCAGTCATCATCAACAACCTTTTTTGAAATTTTCAAGGTTACTCTTGAGAATACTAAGTGCTTGATTACTCTTGCTTACAGAAGCTTTAAATGGCAAGTATTCAATAAATTTTGAAACATTAGTTTTCTTAGTGGAAAAAGCTTGACTCCATTTAATTCTTATTTGTTCACATTCGAAAATTATTTGCTCACGAGTTTTCTGTGTTTGCGGTTTGTAAAGACCATAAAGACTGTTTTCATAAGCATAATTATATGGTTTAACAAATTCTTTATTAACTTTTGGTCTACTCTCTTCTTCCAAATCGTTTGTCTCTTCACTATCGGGTCTAACAACAAGGCAATCAAGATCGGTCCATTGGGACTCATCAAGATATAAGTGTTAATTCTCATATTGAGCTTGCTCAAGGTACTTAGGATTAGCAAAACTAGGTCGATCCTTAAAAAACGAACGAGGTGCCAACATTCTCATTGTTTGAACTGATTGATTAGTTTTGTAAACAAGTTTCTTGTAAAAATCAATTTGAGTTTCAAGTTCCACCATTTTATCGATATCTTTCGCTTGTTTAGTTTTGAAATCCTTTTCCAACTTTTCAACCACTGCTTTCTTTTCATTAACAAGTTTAGTTTTATCCTCTTGAAGAAAACCATTTACTTGAGTTAGCTCATTGTCTTTCGTGGTAGCAAGATACGTTTTGTGACGTTCAGTACTCAAAGAGGTGTTATAATTACGTTTCTCTTGTTCTAGAAGCTTAAGAGTTTCGTTATATTTCTGTTGAAAATCGTCCTTTTTGACATTAATTAAACACCCTTTGTACCCCTCAATCGCATTGGTCTTTTGAAGAAGCTGAGCTCTATAGCTATCAATGGTCTCACTAGATTTAAATAGAGCAGCTTTGCATTCTTCAAAATTTTGAGTGAGCATAGCGTTTGCCTTCTTTAATTGCTTTTGACTCTTTCTAGTTTCTTTGACATCTTTTTGTAAAGAAGCAATTAAGTTAGCAAGCGCAATACGCTCCTCGTCATCATCATAGTCATTTGCATGTTGATCATCCTCAGACTCATTATTGGACATGTCTGATGAATCGGGTGTGGTATTGCTATCAACCGTTTCCATCATACATGTGTCATTAATGGCTTTGGGTAGTTCACTATGCTCATGAATATTGCCAAACACATTATATTCCTCTTCAGTGTGTACCTTATCGATTGGCTCAGTATCAAAGATATGACCATTGTTATCTTCAGTGACGTTGAGAACTTCTTCAACGTTTGCCATGTACGAGTAATGTGCTTCAAGTTCTTGATCAGAAGCTTCATCATCAGTTTCATCAAGCATGGCTCCTTCCTCAGCCGAAAATTTAACCCCAGCTTCCATCTTCTTGGAAAGCAGCATCTTTTCCTTATGATAACCAGAGTCCCTAACTCGTTTCGGCTTTCTGCATTCCTTTGCCATATGCCCATAACCTTGACAATTAAAACATTGAATCCCACTTTGCTGAACCACTTGAGTACCAACAGTGTCCCTATTCTCACCAGCAGTAGCAATCCTCTGAGCATCATACTTAGCAGTTTGTCAATAATACCGTGAAGAACCCTCAACATGTGTTGGATTACGTCGATCATACCTTGGAGGACTTTCATCACGTTGACGTGTTTCATAACTTTGAGGACTCTCGACATATTCGTTCCTTGTGTTAGATGATGTTCGAAGATTGTTGTTGGTGGGTTTAAAGATTTTCTTGTAGGTCTTCATAATGAAAGCAATTTGTTGTTTCATCTACCTATCCTTCTGAGCTAGTTCTTCATCACTGTCCTCTTCAGATGATGGCTCAGGTGATGGTGATGGTGCTCTTGGTTCTTTGTCTCGTGATCTTATGGGAGCTGAATACTTAGATGAAGTGGAGTATCTTGGTGAAGAGGATGTGGTGGAGTATCTTGGTGATGAGGATGTAGTAGAGTATGATTTTGGAGCACGAGAGCGATGATCTTGGACATGGTGAGTGGTAAGACACCAAAGCAAGTGGATTAGCAGTCTTTGCTATCCTTTCAGCTCGAAGTTCATTTGCTTCATTCTGAAATTGTTTCAAAATATCAAAGAGCATGTGATAGTTGACCTCGTCTAACTCACTCTGTTGTTTCACCAAAGTTACAAATCGTGTCTACTCTGGTTGAAGTTGCTGTAGAAATTGCACATTGACTTGCATGGTGGAGACTTGCAGATTGTTTCTTGTCATGTCATTCATCATCTTGTAGAACCTTGAGTAGTATGAATCAATTGATTCCCCATCCAATGAAGTAAACTTACCAAATTTCCAGAACAAGTTGGTTTTGACATCTTGCTTGTTAAGTGATTCTCCTTGTTGCAAGCGTTCAATGGCAAGCCACATTTCTTTTGCAGTAGAGCATGCATCAACCGTTGAGTAAATATCATCCCCAATCCCGCTGAGAATCAAATAGATTGCTTCTTTCTCTGCATCAATCCAAGCATGTTTCTCTTTCGAAGTGTTCTCATATGTTTCCTCAATTGTTTGCTCATCAAAACCAGTTGTTGTTTCGGTTGCTGGAATTGCAGGAATGGTTATTGTAGAGAGAGTATATGGTCCTTCTTTGATGCAACGTCGAAGAACATCACCATTTGGTTTAGTGTCAAGATATCAAAGGAATCGTGATTGCCATTGTGCATATCTACTAGTCACAAGCATTGGTGGTCTCTCTTTATTGCCCGCTACCATGATATTGTTGTTTGTTACACGATACTCTGTAGTAGAATCCATCTTGATAAGCTTTGAATTTAGAAATGAATATGGATCTTAAGTAGTTGATATAGTGATTGTTGTTGAGAAGAAAAAGTGTTGAAATCCCTTAACAATTTGTTCTCGAAAAACCAAAAAATTTCAAAAACCAAAAAACACAAAAATTTTTAAGTGTATTTTTAGAATTTTTTAAGAAACCCTTCAATAGATGAAACGTCCAAACCTATCGCAACCCTTATCACAACCCTGATCGCAGTCCTAGATCGCAGTCCTAGATCGTGGTCTTGATTGTGGTCTTGGATCGTGGTCTTGGATCGTGTCTGTCGATCGTAAGATGTGATCGTAACAATCGATCGTAACACAATCGCAACAGCAGATCGTAACCTCGATCGCAATATGTGATCGGACTATTTGATCGCAAGTAGACACCCCAGGTTTATGCGATCGTAATATCCGGATCGTAACCAATAAAAAGTTCGAGACTTTTAGGCAACAAGAAAGATGAGAACTTTACATGGGAATTCGTGTTTCTAGCCAAACCAATATCTCCAGATCGTTACTACTATTATTTAGATGATCTATAGTATGATTTAGAACACGAAACACAATGAAAAACAAGAAAAATACTTGAATTCGGGATGATGTTAGGAGTAAATCACACGAACCCAATATAATAGCAACAACGGATCACAAAAACTACCCCATGGCGATTGATACCAAATGTTGTCCCTAAAATATTTATGATGATTCTACACGAATAAAGAAGAAAGAAAGGTAGATAAAAGATAGAAGGTTTCTAGAGAGAGAAAGTAGTGAGAGAAGTAGAGAGAAGTGTGTGTGAAACCTTGGTAAAATTAGATTAGAAAATGAGACAACCAACACCCTTCCTAACATGCTAGGAAGGGTATTTATTGCCTTTGCCTACATGTGGCTTAATGGGCTATAGTTTGATTGGGCCACGCTTGAATAAGTGCTTAGTACCTTGAAAGAGGCCTTTTAAACTAGCCATCAAGCCCGTAATATCACAACTATAATAACTAACTATTACAACGTTCTACTAAATGTTACAATATAAACCTATGACCGAACATTCTTGTTTGACTCAATATTTTGAGGCTAACATCATATGTAAGATTCTTTAAGAATTAAACATATGTAGAACTGAAAAGCAACAGTGGTTTGATTCTGAATTGATTCAAACTCGTTTCAGGTTTCTACGCAATATATTTATGGTCTTGCCATAACATTCAGAGTGATATTCATTAATATTCACAGTGACGAATGGAAATGCTTCTAGCGTCAACCTCAAACACCGCTACGGTAGGTGACTTGCGAGATTCTTATGAATCAAGCTTGTGTCAACTGGAAAGAAAAAATGGTAAGATTCGTTATGAATCAAACTTGTTCCAAGAAATTGAATTGACGACTTTAATCAAGTGGATATTTATCCAAATGATTCACTCTTTATGTTCACAGTCTTGCTTTGAGACGGTCGAGTAAAGAGAACGGCTAGTACAACCGCGAAACCCTGTCAAGGAGGTTCTTAATTGAATCTACCTAATCACAGGTACGATATTTAATATTGTATAACGGTTTTTACCAACCGGAGGTAAAACACTACCGATTTAGGACAAATGTCAAAGCCATTCAGTCTGTGTCTATGTTTTGTCTCGAGAAGGTGGCGTTACGGTGTACTCAGCAAAGTCAAAGATTCAAAACCACATACTCATGCCTAGAGACATATTCAACAATTAATAGTGTGAGTATGTGGATGAAAACACCAGATCGCAAGATGGCAAAGACAAGTCAAGGATGACTTGAAGATCTCAAGATTAAAGACAAAGTCTAAAGACAATGACAAAGGCTCAAAGATCACAACATGAAGGAACAAGACTACTATTACACGTTCAAGACTAATTTATGGCGAGATTAGTAATCTCTACAAATCTCCAAATGACAAAGGGTAATGACCTCTCATTGGGGGAGATTGTTAGCCTCAAAATATTGAGTCAAACAAGAATGTTCAGTCATATGTTTATAATGTGTCGTATTTTAGAACGTTGTAATAGGTAGTAGGTTAGTCGTGTTTCACGAGCTTAACTTTAAGCTAAAGTTCATTCATAATTAACTAAAGCCTAAAAGGAAAGCCCGGCCCAAACATATAGTCCATAATCAAGCCCACATGTAGGGGGACTATAAATACCCTTCCTAGCATGTTAGGAAGGGTTTTGTAGCCACCACTTTCTTTTCACTCTTATCTACCCAAAACATAATAAAACACTACCTTGTTCTTTCGTCTATTTTTTTAACTCGAATCCACCAAGATAACAAGCATGAATCTCGTATCTTTTTGTAATTTGTGGTTAGTTGTTTCGGCTTTGAATCTTGATAAAAGTATCGTCCGGTAAGTTTGTATATATCAAAGGTCAATAATGAGCGATGGTGTTGTGGTTTAAAGGGTTTTGAGGTGGGAGGCACCGAATATGTCTTTAGGTTAAGAGAGAGTCAGACCGAATCACCAAGTTTGATCAAGTCAGATGTTTATATCTGACCTTGCCTCTGACTCTCTGGAAAAAAACAAACAACTAATACATCTGACCCATAGTAACTTTAAAGGATAATCCTCACTCCTGCTTCTATTTATTTCGGGCCCATAAAAATAGTTATTGAAACTCGAACTAGAAACCTCTTAAAGAATACCTCCATTTTTAAATCAAGTTGAGCAGGTTAATTAGTTATTAAATCAACAAAAACGAAGAAAGTTACTTAAATCTGATTAAAAACATAAGCTACTTAAATATAATTGAATTTTTTTGCCTATCAGTAAAGATAATATAAAATCAACAATCTATTTTAACCAATAAAATGAAATAATTTACAAACCATCTAAGCTTACAACATTAAAATACTTACCTTAAATAACCCTATTGTACAACCAATTTATGCTTAAGCATTAAAATTGTCATAAAAACAATTCCATATATAACTCAAAAATTTTGCTAAAACCAGCCGAACTGTTTTCTAAAATTCAAATTTTTAAACAAATTCAAAATTTGTAACGCATGTGTTATTTTGGCAATGTTTTTATGATAATTAATATAAACACGTTATGATAATAAGACACACGCTCCTCCCCTAAAATAGAGCATATACCAATGAAACCCTAAATCTAAAAACCTATATAAATCCATCCGTTGCAAAACATTTGTAGCACAATGATAGGCATCCATGTTTTTGCAGGCGCTTATATCCAAAATCTCACTTCTTAATCTCCCTTCTTTGTTGTGCTGTCATAGGATAGAATGGATTGATGTCCATTTTTGCAACACCATTGATCTAATTGCTTGCACAAACATGGATTGCTGATCATTTTAATGTTGCCAAGAATTGAATGGATTTAGTTCCATTCATGCAACAGCATTGATTTAATTGTTTGCACAAATAATCCATCTTCTGCTTAATGTTCATTCAATGAAAAAAATGTAATTGAATGAAGATTAAGTAGAAAATACCCCAAACATATATCTCCCCCGAAATACTCCAGAAACGGATCATGATGAATTAATATGCAAAATAAAAAAATTAACTTTTATCATAATAATCTTATGAATTCAATGATTTTTATGTTTTGATAAAATCAATTCAATTAGAAAAATGTTGTATTGTTTTCTGGGAAACCTAATATTTTTTATAATTTATATGTTTTACAGATTAGAATATGTTAATATATTAACTTAAGAGATATCAAATGTCTGGTGGAAGTTTCGCAAGGATTTCAAGATCAGTTTGAAGGTTGAGTTACTGATATCGAACTAGATGAAAGTAAGTTTGATATTCTTTGTTTTATCTCAGTTTGATTTATATTATTTGTACAAACTATATCCAAGTTTCAATACAATCTCAATGACTCCAATATAAATTCAAATCCGTTTCATCATATTTACCACTTTGATTTTTTCAATTCAATCTCACAAAGACCCGTGCCAAAGCTATGAACAAAGGCTATCTGTTAATTTTGTGTGTTTTGTATGCCCACAAAGTGTTTGTTGAAATGTATGTATGAATCCATATATGAATTGATGTTGTCCACTTTAGTTTGTTATTTTATAGATCAAAAGTCATGTAATGTCGATTTAATATATCTATAATTTGTTTGCATCTCAAAACTGATAATGACTTAAATCTATGAAAAAAGATCAGGCAGGAGATATTTTGTATGTGGCTTATGTTATGATGAAACAATTAAGATAAGTAGTTATAAGTTTGAAACAATTAAGATAAGTGCCAGCAACCTTACAGAATTGTGATAACTTACCCTTTTTGCAAGACTGTTGTTATTAGAATGTGTAGTAAAAGTTTGAAATGATTTCAATACTGTCATTCAAATAAGCACCATACCCTATGTATGATCACCCAATAATGAACCCTTTAAATTTTATGTTGCATCATTTTATGTTTTCAAAGACACTCTACTTAAAATGCTATATGATAATGACGATTCAACAACCCAAACATGGGTATGAAAACGAGCATACTATGTAGAGAAGTGGAGTCATAGCTTCGAGCAACTGGTATAGGATTATATTATAGGATATAGGCAAACAACCAACTGCTAATGGTGTCATTGGTGGATGTATTGGTGTCATACAATATATTTGTTACAAATTTTTTTTGTCGTAGAGTATTTTATTTGCACGTCTTTTAAAGAAAATTTATGTACAATGTTTTGGCGGGTTTGGGTTGGTAAACTTAATGTTTCTGTGGCAGCAATATTCCATCATTCTAAAAAAAATTCGGCACCATGATTATAGGTCTTTTCTACTTAGACATCAGTTTGTGCTAACATGACACGTAAATATGGTATTGTTTAAGCTTATTAAGTGATGGATATGGAGAAGGATTATAAAGTGATAATATTGTAGCCAAAAGAGTATGCACATCACAGTTTGTTTCGCATCTGGAATTAATAACACACATCACAATCAGCACATGAATCGACTCTTAATTTGCGTATCGGAATGGTGGAGTTTTATTCTGAATTTATAAAAATAAATATCAAAATGAAGCTACAGAGCATTAGATTAAGTATCTGTTTAAATTCAAAAAGCACCACGTTTACCCTGTGAATTTAGTTATTCGGTCAAATATGGTAGAATTCAAAGGTATCACGGGTCATTAAGCTATTATAAGATACAGGTGATTAAGTGAGTAATGTCTACTATATTTGTATGTAGAAGTAAATTGTTGTAAATGAGCATATTCTCTCAATTCAGAAACAACTATTTTTTTTATTGAAGGAGTTCTACAGCCTACCATCTACTTTGCAAGGGTATTGAAGTGAAGGTAGTTGCAGAAAAAGCACGGCAGGTGTATGACACAATGGAATTTTCAGAAATATCGTGTTAGCCTCAAAATATTGAGCCAAACAAGAATGCTCGGTCATATGTTTATTATGTATCGTATTATAGAACGTTGTAATAGGTAGTATAATTAGTCGTGTTATACGGGCTTAACTTTAGGCTAAAGTTCATTAATAAGTAACTAAAGCCCAAAAGGAAAGCCCGGCCCAAACCATATAGTCCATAAAAAAGCCCGCATGTGGGTGGACTATATATACTACCCTCCTAGCATGTTAGGAGGGTTGGTGATTCATTTTCTTCTTAATCTAATAGTTCAAAAATTCACACACTTCTCTCTCTTTTCTCTCTCTAGTTTCTCTCTCTAAAATTCATCTTATTTCTACCTTTCTTCTTTAAATTCGTGCTAGAATCATCACATATTAGGGACAACAATTGGTATCAATCGCCATGGGGTAGTTTTTGTGATTCGTTGTTGATTTACTACTTAATTCATGTGATTTTACCATAAAATCTACTCGGATTCAAGTGTTTTCTTATGTTTTTCGTACTCTAAATCTTCCTCCTTTAATCTCTACATCTTTCATTCGTGTGGTAAGATTTTGGTTACTTTGGTTTGGATTGAATCACGAAATCCAAGGTAAAAATCCAATCTTTCTTGTTGTTCTAAGTCTCGGCTTATTTTTAGGAGTACGATCTAACTCTGTGTTTGCATAAACCATTGGGGTTTCTACTTGCGATCCTGAGTTACGATCCATCAGTGCGATCCAGCTACGATCTTTAGGTCCGATCTGTTGTTCATTACCTAGTGCGATCCATCAGTGCGATCTAGTATCACGATCAGGCTACGATCATATCACCACGATCCGGCTACGATCATCACCACGATCAGAGTGCGATCTGGAGTACGATAGGTAAGTACGATCAGACCACGATCAGAGTTCGATCCAACTGCGATCAAGGATTACGATCATAGTGCGATCAGGGTGCGATCAGGTTCATTACGATCAGAGTACGATCAGGTTCACTACGATCAGGGCACGATTGTTCAGTACGATCCGACTGCGATCTAGTAGTACGATGAGAGTGCGATCAGACTACAATCAGAGTGCGATGGACATCTAATTTTTTGTTCGAGTATTTTTTAGACTTAGCCACTATCTAATTTTTTCCATACTAGTTTTAGGCTATTTCTAGCTCGATTTCAAAATTTGGTGATTACAAATTTTTTAGGTCTACCGTTTTGTCGGACTGAGGAATTTATTGTCGGGCTGAGAAAAAATCGCAATTTTCGGAATTTCAACAACCAAACAATCACAACACAACTACTTAAGATCCACATTCGATTCATCATTCAGAGAATATTGAGATAGATTCTACCGCTGAATATCGTGTGACGAACAACAACATAATGGTGGCAGGTAACAAAGAAAGACCACCAATGCTTGTGTCGGGTCGATATGATCAATGGCAATCCCGTTTTATACGTTACCTTGACACAAAACCTAACGGTGATGCTTTAAGGCAATGTATCTTGGAAGGACCCTATAAACTCTCAAGGATTCAAGTTCCTGCAGTACCAGCCACATACACAAGTGACGCACAACCCGCATATGAACGTGATGAAAAGAGGACCGACCTCACCCCAGAGAACCGTGCGTGGTTTGATGCAGAGAAAGAAGCAATCTACTTAATTCTCAGTGGCATTGGAGATGATATTTACTCTACGGTTGATGCATGCCCTACTGCTCAAGAAATGTGGACGGCCATTGAACGATTGCAACAAGGTGAATCACTTAACAAACAAGATCTGAAAACTAAGATGTTTTGGAACTTTGGCAAGTTTACATCAAAGGATGGGGAATCAATTGATTCTTATTACTCCCGATTCTACAAGATGATGAATGATATGACCCGAAACAACTTGCAAGTTTCCACCATGCAAGTCAATGTCCAATTTCTACAGCAACTTCAACCAGAGTGGACACGGTTTGTCACCTTGGTGAAACAACAACAAAAGTTAGACGAAGTTTCATATCACAAGCTCTTTGACATCTTGAAACAATTTCAAAATGAGGCAAATGAACTTCGAGCTGAACGAATTGCAAAGACTTCCAATCCACTTGCTTTGGTGTCTACCACTCAACATTACCCAGATTATCACTCTCGTACTTCAAAGACTTACTCTACTCAATCATCATCACCACGATCATCCATTGTCTCCAAGTCACATGCTCCAACACGATCCCGAGGCAAAGAAGTTGCAAGAGCACCATCACCCACACCTGAGCAATCATCCGAAGAAGACAGTGATGAAGAAATAGCTCAAAAGGATAGGGAATTTAAGAAACAAATGGCTTTTGTTATGAAGCAATATAAGAAAATCTACAAACCCACCAACAACAACCTTCGAACATCTTCAAACTCGAGGAACACCCATGCACAGAGTCCTCCAAGGTATGACACACGAAGACGTGCTGAGAGTCCTCCAAAGTATGATCGACAACCTAAGTATGATAATCAGAGGGTGGCTACTGTGGTTGGAAATAGGGAAACTGTTGGTACTCAGGTTTTGCAACAAAGTGGGATTCAGTGTTATAACTGCAGAGGTTTTGGGCATTTGGCTAAGGAATGCAGGCAGCCAAAAAGGGTTAAAGATTATGGTTATCATAAGGAAAAGATGCTGCTATACAAGAAAATGGAAGCTGGAATCAAGTTATCAGCTGAGGAAGGAGAAATGCTTGACGACACAGATGATGAACTCTCCGACCAAGAACTCGAGGCACATTATTCTTACATGGCAAAGATTCATGAGGTCCTTAACGTCACTGAAGATGACAATGGTCCTATCTTTGATACCGAGCTAATTGATAAGGTACAAGATGATGCTGAATATAATGTGTTTGGTGATACACATGAGCATAGTGATCTACCAACAACAATTACTGACACGTGTATGATGGAAACGGTTGATAGCAATACCACACCCGATTCATCAGACATGTGCAATAATGAGTTTGAGGATGATCAACATGCAAATGAGTATGATGACGAGGAGCATGTCGCGCTTGCTAATTTAATTGCTAGTTTACAAAAAGATGTCAATGAAAATAGAAAGAATCAAAAGCAATTAAAGAAGGCAAACGCAGCGCTCACTCAAAACTTTGAAGAATGCAAAGCCGCTCTTATAAAATCTAGTGAGACTATTGATAGCTATAGGGCTGAGCTTCTTCAAAAGACAAACGAGCTTGAGGGGTACAAAAGTCATGTCATCAACGTTAAAAAGGACGATTTTGAAAATAAATACAATGAAGCTCTTGCTTTGTTAACTAAATAAAAACGTCAATTTAATGTTTTATTAAGTGATGAACGTCAAAAAACGTACCTTGCCACAACAAAAGTTAATGAACTTGAACAGAGGCTTTCTATGAACACCACCGATTCTGCTAAAATTCTTGACGAGAAGAAACAAGAGGTTGAAACATTAAAACAAGATTTCAAAAATAGACAAAGCAAAGATACTGAAAAAGTAAAGGATCTCGAAGAACAAGTCGATTTTTTGAAAAAAGTTGTTTATAATACACATGACTCTATTCAAACCGTAAGAATGATAGCACCTCGGTCGTTTTTCAAGGGTCAACCTAGCTTTGCCACACCCAAGTACCTCGAACAAGCTCAAGCTGCTAACCCTCACTTATATCTTGATGAGTCTGAATGGACTGATAATGACTGCCCAGTAGCTAACCTCGATAGGGAAGAGACATCCCTTTGGGATGAGGAGAGTAGATCACAGGTCAATAAAGATTTTGTGAAACCATATAACTATGCTTATGAAAACAGTCTTTATGGTCTTTTCACTCCACAAAAACAGAAGTCTCGTGAGGAATTATTTTTAGAATGCAAACAAAAAAGAATTCAATGGAAAAAAGCTTTTGCCACTAAGAGGAAAACTAATGTTTTTAAATATATTAACTATTTGCCTCTAGATGCTTCTAAAAGCAAAAGTAGAAAAATACTTGGTTTTCTTAAACACCACGTTAATAATGTTCAATCAATTGTTGAAAGCGATTGGGAGAAACGTCAAAAGGATAAGTGGAAAACCGAGATTTCTCACGACATAACTGTGCTTGTGAAAGAACTTTTAATACCAAATACAAAGATAATAAAAGAACATGTTCTTGAGTTTGAAAATTTAATTCAGTTTGAAATGTTTGATGATTTGAAATATGTTGAGTCTCTTGAAAAAGAAATTGATGACCTTCAAAATGACAAATTAGAATTTTCAAACGAATATGATCTACTCTTAGAAGAATGTCTCTCCAAAGATATTTTGTGTGTTACTCTTCAATCTTGTGCTGATATCGATGAATATTCTGATGTTGCATGCAAATATCTTGATAAAATCAAAGAGTGTGAGCGTCTTGAACTTGAGCTTTCGAAACATAAAGAAAATGTTGATAAAAAGGCTTTTGAGTCACTTCAACACAAAACTGATTTCCTTCAAAAACATTGTCATTCTCTTGAACTTGCTTTGCAAAAAGACGTTGGTAGTTTTCCACATGATAATAAATTGCAAGAAAAACTTTCCCAAACGTTTCGAGAAATGAACGAACAGAATTTGGAAATTAAAGGGTTGAAAGCTCAGTTACAAGACAGGGACAGAGCGATAGCAGAGTTGCAGAAACTCATTGCTAAGATGGGTGGGAAGATTGTGGAACCAAGTGTTAAGAAACCTGCTGTAAGACAACCCAATGCTCAAAAAGTGACTAGACCCTCTGTCTTGGGAAAACCATCTGTTTTCTCTAATTCTGCATTTGCAAAACCTGCGTTTGCCCCCAAGACGGATGGGAAGGATAGGTTACCACACAACACTCCCAAAACAAATATTCGATCACAAAGCATTAAGAACACAAATGTGGTTAAACCAGGGATGTATAGATTGACCACTAAACCCACACAAAACAAAGAAAGTCAATCACCTCAGACTTCTAGAAACACTAATAGACGTGTGTCTTTTACTACAGGAGTAGTCCCCACTGCTAGTGTTAGCCGGCCCCAGCTTAAGAGCACTCGCATGAATGAAAAGGTCTGGCAAAACAAAAGTAAAGGGAAGATGAAGCAAGTAGAAGACCACCCTAGGATTTTCAATGTTTCTAAGAATAAAACGTCTGTAATCGCGTGTAATGACGATTTGAATGATTCGACTTTGAATGCTATGAAAGTTAAGTTTGTTTGTGTGAAATGTGGAAAGTGTGCTAATGCTAATCATGCTATGTGTGTTTCGAATAATGTCAAAGGCGTAGAAACTAGAACTAAGAAGCAAACTGTGATGCCTATTAGTGCTAGAAAACCCAAACGCAAAGTGAACCATTCTGGTGCAACCCCCCCTAAGAAAAGTATTGCATCAGACTCCACCACTAAGAACCCTAGAAGCAGAATTAGGGAATTATATGAGTCTGCTAGCAAGCCTTGGAAATGGTGGTTTGCTAATCAATGTCCTCCAGGATATAAATGGATGCCTAAGGATAGGACAGAAAATGTGACTACGAGCGTTAGTGTGCCTCTAAGTGATGAAACTAGGGAAACTAATGAATCGGAAATCACAACTAACATGGAATCCAATTTAGCAAATGCTCCATCGTGTTCTAATTCTTCTGCAGGTGATCGAAGTAATTCTTTTCATAATGGACTCCGGATGCACGAAGCACATGACGGGGAATCTCAAGCTTCTAATTAACTTCGTGGAGAAGTTCCTGGGTACGGTCCGATTCGGAAATGATCAATTTGCACCGATCCTAGGATATGGAGACTTGGTTCAGGGGAATATCACTATAAAAAGGGTTTACTACGTCGAAGGGCTCAATCATAATCTTTTCTCGGTTGGTCAATTTTGTGATGCGGATTTGGAGGTTGCTTTTCGAAAGAAGACATGTTTTGTTCGTGATTATGATGGGAATGACTTACTTACCGGAACACGGGGTACTGATCTCTACACTATTTCACTACAAGACTCCACATCTTCAACTCCAATCTGTTTCATGGCTAAAGCTTCAACGACTCAATCTTGGTTATGGCATCAACGTTTATCTCATCTTAACTTTGATACCATCAACTTGCTTTCCAAGAAAGATATTGTGCGAGGTCTTCCTAACTTAAAATTCATCAAAAATCATCTTTGTTCTTCTTGTGAGCTTTGTAAAGCTAAACGGAGCAGTTTCAAAACAAAGACTACACCTAGCTCTAAAGTACGGTTAGATCTTCTTCATATAGATTTGTGTGGTCCCATGCGTGTTCAAAGTATCAATGGGAAGAAATACGTTATGGTAATTGTCGATGACTACTCAAGGTACACATGGACTCACTTCTTGAGATCCAAGGACGAAACACCCGATGTTCTCATCAGCTTCCTTAAAGTGATACAACGTGGTCTTCTAGCTCAAGTTAAAGTGGTTCGTACTGACAGAGGTACTGAATTTTTGAATTCAAAACTGAGAGACTATTTTGAAGCTGAAGGAATTGAACATGAAACATCTATTGCTCGAACACCCGAACAAAACGGCGTTGTTGAAAGACGAAACCGTACTTTAGTTGAGGCTGCTCGAACATTATTATCCGCTTCAAAACTTCCACTATACTTTTGGGCCGAAGCCGTGTCAACCGCATGCTACACACAAAACCGCTCCTTAGTTATCCCAAGACACAAAAAGACACCATATCACATAATTAATGATCGCAAACCTTCACTCAAACACCTTCATGTTTTTGGATGTACGTCTTACATTATTCGAGATGGTGAAAATCTGGACAAGATGAAAGAGAAAGGTGATGCATGCATTTTAGTGGGATATGCAACTCAGTCTAAGGGATACAGAGTATACAACAAGAGAACAAAATTGATAGTCGAGACTATTCATATCAGATTCGATGAATTACAAGAAATGGCACTTGAACAAAGCAGTTTAAGTCCCGATCCACAACGACACACGACTTCCGTTCACAACCGCACGGAACTCGGAACTCAAGACCACAACAATGAACCGTCAAGTTCAAAGCTGGTTCTTGAACATGTTCCTAGAGCAGATATGACAGTGGACACGACACTTGAAGAGTTAGAAATGTTATATGGACCAATGTATGATGAATATTTCACGGGGGAGAAACAAGTTGCATCGAAGTCTTCCGCTGTCACTCATGATAAGAATGATGATACCGTTCATCGTCAACACAAGGATACAACTTCATCTACTTCAACACGGGTTGTTGCAGATTTACCTCCTCAGAATATCACATTAACAATAGATCCTACAACATCCACAACTACTGTCATTGCTCCAGAGAACACACATCAAGCAGACGATGCATTATCTGACGAAGACGAATTTATCAACCCATTTGGTACACCGGTACACGAAACTGGAGAGTCTTCTACTCGCCATGTTGATCCGTCAAATATGCATACGTTTTATCAACGACATCCTTCAACACAACACTGGACCCGAGATCATCCTTTGGTTCACGTAATTGGAAACCCTTCACAGCCCGTTCGTACAATACGACAACTAGCCACCGATGGCGATGTTTGTATGTTCGCACTTGCCGTGAGTACTGCTGAACCGAAAAACATCAAAGAAGCCATGGCTGATCATGCTTGGATTGAATCGATGACGGATGAACTTCACCAATTTGAAAGACTTAAAGTCTGGGAACTTGTTGACAGACCATACGATGTGACTCCATTAAATCTTCGTTGGATCTGGAAAAACAAGATGGATGAAGAGAATACGATCATCAAAAACAAAGCTAGGCTAGTGGCTAAGGGGTATGGCCAGAAAGAGGGAATTGATTTTGAAGAATCATTTGCACCAGTAGCTCGAATGGAAGCAGTCAGGATTTTTCTTGCTTATGCTGCACATAAGGGATTCACGGTTTATCAAATGGACGTAAAGACAACATTTCTTAACGGTCCTTTGAAGGAAGAAGTTTATGTCACGCAGCCGGAAGGATTCGTCAATCCTCATTATCCTGACAAGGTGTATCGTCTCCACAAGGCACTATATGGACTCAAGCAAGCTCCAAGGGCGTGGTACGACGAGCTCTCTAAATTTCTGGTATCCAAAGGTTTCTCAAAAGGTTCCATTGATCTAACTCTGTTCACTTATAAATATGGGGATGACATTTTGCTTGTGCAAATTTATGTTGATGACATTATTTTCGGGTCTACAAACCCAAAACTTTCAAAATGGTTTGAAAAAGTAATGCACAGCAAATTTGAAATGTCAATGATGGGCGAACTAAAATTCTTTCTAGGAATTCAAGTTCACCAATCCCCAAGTGGTATCTTTATAAACCAAGCTAAGTATTGTCAAGAGATAATCAAAAAGCATGGTATGACCTCATGTGACCCCGTTGGGACACCATTATCAACCACATCCCTAGATGCTGACTTAGAGGGATTACCCATAGATCAAACGAGATATCGTTCCATGATCGGGTCCCTCATGTACTTGACAGCAAGCAGACCAGATATTCATCATGCTACATGCTATTGTGCACGATATCAAGCACGACCCACTGAAAAGCACCTCAAGGAGGTTAAACGGATCTTTCGGTACCTTAAGAATACCATTCACATGGGACTCTGGTATCCGAGGGAAACCGGTTTCTTTCTAACGGCCTATTCAGATTCTGATCATGCAGGGTGTCTTGATACACGTAAAAGTACTTCTGGTAGTGCACAATTTCTAGGACAAGATAAGCTTGTGGGATGGTCTTCCAAGAAGCAGGATTGCACGTCACTCTCATCAGCCGAAGCGGAGTATGTGTCTCTATCTGCGTGTTGTGCTCAAGTTATTTGGATGAGAACACAACTCACGGATTATGGCTTCCACTTTGATAAAGTACCTATGTACTGTGACTCAAAGTCGGCCATAGCCATCTCCTGCAATCCGGTACAGCATTCCCGCACGAAGCACATCGATGTCAGATACCACTTCATAAAGGAACAAGTTGAAAGAGGTATCGTTGAATTATACTTTGTTGGAACGGATTACCAATTAGCCGACTTGTTTACGAAAGCTCTGTCGAAAGATAGGTTTGAGTACCTCGTTAGGCAAATTGGTATGAGATGTTTGACTCCAGCAGACCTGGAGATTCTGGCAAAGGTGCCTGCTTGATTTATCTATCAAACATCAACCTGTAAATATCTTTGAAAAATCAAAATACAAAAATATAAAACACATAAAAGCAAAACGCAAAATTAAAAATCTTTCAAAATCCAAAAATATTCTTCTCGACATGTCTTTCAGTATCGATAATATGGACGTGCCTAGAAATGTCGCTCAATAACGACACGGGTGTGTACATAAAGCTCGAATGAAAGTTGTAAATATTTTTCAAAACATGTCATTTCTTCTTTTAAGAAAGGAAATTGTCTATTTTGGACAAATATTTCCAAACAACGGGTAGAGCAATCTATCACGGGTTGAGCTTGTCACAAAACATTCAACGTTTTAAGCTCAACACAATGGCTTGTAATCACTTTCAGATTGCAACCCGGAACTATATTCACGGGGGAGTGTACGATTTCGTGCTCTTACCCTCAGCAAAAGAAGAGAAATCTTCTTACACTTGAGTGGATTCGTCAAGACATTCAAAGTCTATGAACTCAAGTTTATGCTTTAGAAAAACCTTTCGATAAAAAGAATTGATTTTTTAAAGCGTTGAACACAATTTTTTCAAGAATTTTTCAATGATATTCAAAATCTTTCAAAAATTGTGTGTTCAACAACTCCCATCCTCAAAAAGCGAAATGTGGATCATATCCTCACAATGACAATTCAATTGGATCAATTTTTGAGGGGGAGCATTTTCACTTCATGCAAAAGATTAACACATCTTTCTCCCAGAGATTTCAAGACTATGTTTTCAATATATATTTTAATCAAATTTGGTATCTCTAATATCAAAAGATTTTATATATTAGAGATAGGAGGAGAAAATGTGATTAAAATGTGATCTATAGACTCAAGCACGTTAACTCTTACCCACATGTGCAAAATGTTTACTTAAATTCTTTCGCATTTAAATGCACATGTGAAGGGGGAGTTTTTCTGAAACGACAAAACTAGCAAGGTGTTAAATGTTTTTCACACACTTTGTTAGAATTTAAAGTGGTTTTCATGGTTACGATCAAATACCCACAACATCTTTAATTCACGACGTTATTGGTGTCAAAAGGGTGGTTAGGTTTAAGTCCTATGATCCAACCAGAACCGGAGGGATCTTCCCAGGGACAATCCAATAGATTATTAAAAGTCCTTAGGAAAGATGGAGTAGAATGTGAACGTAGCTGAATGCCGACTAAGTACTGATGATAGCACTGGAACAATCACAACAAGGTGCTATTAATGATGTCTTGGTAAGCATTGAAGGGGTTGAAGAATGAAAAAGAAATGTAAGGATAAAGGGTCTAAAGAAAGAAGCCCTCCATAAAACTTAGGCAGAAACTGGGTCAACTCATCATGAAGACAAACTCATCATGGACCCAGTGATGTGAAGCACAACCCTTTCCTAGCTACTCAGGCTTCTCTCAAAAGAAGTTTGTTTTATTGTCACGGAGATCAACACGACTTCTATTGACTTTCTCACTCCGAGATAGTTGATATTGAATAGGTGGCATCTGCTCCAGCCTCCGACCACTAAAAGTGCACAAATAGAGTCTAGAGCCAAGAGATCAATCAAATCTCGTTAGGACACACGGATGAAGATCAACAGAGTCCTACGCTATATCCTTGCGATATTGCTAGAACACTCAGAGTGATACTACTTAGTATTCACAATGATGAGTGGAAATCCTTCCAGTGTTAACATCAAACAGCACTGCGGTAGGTCATATGCAAGATTCTTTATGAATTGAACATGTGAAAAAACTGAAAAGCAACAGTGGTTTGATTCTGAATTGATTCAAACTCGTTTCAGGTTTCTACGCAATATCTTTATGGTCTTGCCAGAACATTCAGAGTGATATTCATTAATATTCACAGTGACGAATGGAAATCCTTCTAGCGTCAACCTCAAACAGCGCTACGGTAGGTGACTTGTGAGATTCTTGTGAATCAAACTTGTGTCAACTGGAAAGCAACAATGGTAAGATTCGTTAAGAATCAAACTTGTTCCAGGAATTTGAATTGACGACTTTAATCAAGAGGATATCTATCCAATTGATTCACTCTTTATGTTCGCAGTCTTGCTTTGAGACGGTCGAGTAAAGAGAACGGCTAGTACAGCCGCGAAACCCTGTCAAGGAGATTCTTAATTGAATCTACCTGATCACAGGTATGATATTTAATATCGTATAACGGTCTTCACCGACCGGAGGTAAAACGCTACCGATTTAGGACGAATGTCAAAGCCATTCAGTCCGTGTCTATGTTTTGTCTCGAGAAGGTGGCGTCACGGTGTACACAGCAAAGTCAATGATTCAGAAACCACATACTCATGCCTAAAGACATATTCAACAACTAATAGTGTGAGCATGTGGATGAAGACACAAGATCGCAAGGTGGCAAAGACAAGTCAAGGATGATTTGAAGATCTCAAGCTTAAAGACAAAGTCGAAAGACAACGACAAAGGCTCAAAGATCACAGCATGAAGGAACGAGACTACTATTACACGTTCAAGACTCATTTATGGCGAGATTAGTAATCTCTACAAATTTCCTAAATGACCAAGGTTTATGACCTCTCATTGGGGGAGATTGTTAGCCTCAAAATATTGAGCCAAACAAGAATGCTCGGTCATATGTTTATTATGTATCGTATTATAGAACGTTGTAATAGGTAGTATAATTAGTCGTGTTATACGGGCTTAACTTTAGGCTAAAGTTCATTAATAAGTAACTAAAGCCCAAAAGGAAAGCCCGGCCCAAACCATATAGTCCATAAAGAAGCCCGCATGTGGGTGGACTATATATACTACCCTCCTAGCATGTTAGGAGGGTTGGTGATTCGTTTTCTTCTTAATCTAATAGTTCAAAAATTCACACACTTCTCTCTCTTTTCTCTCTCTAGTTTCTCTCTCTAAAATTCATCTTATTTCTACCTTTCTTCTTTAAATTCGTGCTAGAATCATCACATATTAGGGACAACATATCGCTTCAAAAAACATCTTCAAAAGCCTGTAAGTTACTGAAGGTGATGGTGGTGTTAGTACCAATGTTAAGGTGACCTTGAGACCAGGTCCCTGTTATAATAGCACATAGGATACTGTACACTTTAGAACTTATAGGAGCTCTGACATAATAGTCATCAATTAGACCCCTTAAATCAGCAACCAAACACCCTTGCAAAGCATCCGTACAAAACACTATGTGGAACTTGGAATTAGGTTAGTGTGCTTGGTGCACTTGATCGAACAACTATTGAGAGTTGTTTTTCATTCCTTTTATAAATTCAAAATTCTATATGCCCATGTTTCCCTTCACTAAATAAGTATTGGTAACAAAACAAAGGTAAATTAATAGGTAAGAGCACCTGGGATGTTTCTCAGGAGGTTGGTGGTGCGAATCCACCCGGATCTGTTACATACAAAAAGTTTCTACGGGAGGCTACTTACTATGCATTGATTTTTTATTTAATGCTTGCTGTTTGCTGCCATATATGTTCATTATTCAATCTCGGGTGAAATAGAATGCTTGCTGCTTGCTATTTGTTGTTTGCTGCCAACTGTGTTCATTCTTCAATCACCGATATGTTATTGAATGCTTGCTTTTTGCTGCTGACTATTTGACGATATGTTATTGAATACAGCAACACGTACTTCAATGCTAGCAACCCTCATAGACGATAAACAGAAGGAGATTGAGATGATGGACCAAACTGTTGTTATTGCAATCAGCTCAATCTGGGTAACAAATACTAGACATTAGAGGTAGCTGTTTCGAACCAGCTACCTTGAATACATGTTAGGTTGGGTCATAATTTCATTTCAATGGGTCGAATGAGTACATGTTTAAACACAGATATATAGAAGCGGGTCAAATGAATCTAATCAAGTAAAAGTTGATTATAATTGTATTTAAATGCTTATATCCTCCTAAATTATTCACGGTATCAAATTAGATTATTAGTTTGGATAATATACTTTTGTTATTTTTATATTCATAGTCAATGTACTTTATTATTATAAATTTGTAAACATGGATAAAAGGAGTGTTTGTGGATCCACTTAATACGTTTTGACCCGTGCCCTTTACTTTTTCCAGGTTTTTAGCCGTAAAACTTATGGTTTTACAAATTGTGATGCTTTTAATTAGTCAATTTATTTAGTCACCTTTTCTTATTTTTGTGAGTAACATGATTAAGTTGTAGTTAAGGTATCATGTTAGATAACTCTATTAGGATAGTTTATCTTACACAGTTACTTGCTACACTTCTCCAGGTGCCTAGACCTTATTACCTTATCTTGGAGATGCTACAACTAAGTGAGGAAGGACCCCCTCACATTAGGAATAAAGATGAGCATATATGTCTGAAGCATTGTTTGGTTTAGATAGTCCATGCGTAAATTTGTTAAATGATATATGTGTAGTGTATGATTCAGTTATCAGGTTGCATATCTTGGATTACAACATATCTTATTGTAAATCTGAAAACAGGAATAAGATTATATAGGTGAAAAAATGGACGAGTCAAAAGTAAGTTGCGTGATGTTTGCCAGGTAAAGATACAAGTTGCTTGTGCAAAATTTCTAAATCTGTATAGTTTGGTAAGGTTTCACGCATATAAGAAAATAATTGAATCATGTTTTGATGGTCTATTATGTCAGGGAATATAGTTTGTTATCAAATGATTATTTTTTTTGCATTTTGTACATAGGTTAAACTGCCAATTCTATTCCTTTCTGGACAACGAGATGAGATGATTCCTCCATTCCACATGAAGATGTTATATGCTAAAAAAGCTGCACACAACAAACGTTGCTTATTTGTTGAATTCCCTATCCGCATGTAGATGGACACCTGGTGGTGATCATTATTGGAAAACCATCCAGACATTCCTGCAACATAATTTCATTATAAGGCTGATGAATCGCAACAGAAACGGTACGTCTTCAATAATCTTCACATGTACTGTTATTTTAGGTTCATATAGATAACTGCAGTATACTTGAATAATATCGCACCACATTGAATGCATATGTAGTTACATAGTTAAGGGTGCAACTCAAACTTAATGTTTTTATTCAATAAGAAAATAGCGGCAAGTTTTATAATAGAAAAGAAAACGAATATTTCGTTCTCGGAAACACATGAATTCATGTGTTCAGACTTTTCTGTAAATGTTTGATGAAACAAATTTTTTAATTGAAGGTAACTTTAGTTTCATACCTAAATTGTTGCGACAGTGATGACTATTAGGAGAAGAAGAGTTGTACCACAACATATTTGCAAAGGTCTATTAAATTTAACCATGATTCATAATTTTATTTTCATTTGATATACATTTGACATTAAAATGATATATATTGGATTCAAAGTTTATAAGATGTGCATTGTGTGTGTGCTGGAGACGAAGCACTTAAAAGAATTCCTTATAAAGTGTGGATAATGAATTGTATGAATTAGCTGTTATAATTTGTGTGTTCTTTGGATTTGGTTTATATATGATCAGTGGCAAAATCATGGACAACAAAGTGCAATAAAAATGACAACTCAAGTTGGAGGGCATAGAGAGTTAACAAATATCAATGTAGCACAAGTTTCATTTAGGTGTTTAACATAAAATGTGTTATGGCTGAGGATGATCTTGCTCTATGAACTTTGTTGGACAAGGAATGTTAGAAACAATGGGTGAACTAAAGACGCAAGAAAGGTTCAATATTCTTTTAGCAACCTCTTACTTTGTTAATAGAAGTTTGCACGTAAATGAAACTTGTTCAATATTCTACTTATAGCAATATCACTTCTATTGTAATGTGCAGTTTGCACGTTACTTGATAATTGGAACCTGATCTTGTCATAAATGGGTGAAAGTTAACTTGGCTAAAACTGGAATGGGTCAAATGGGTTGAATGACTTGAAAGATGCTTAAAAATTATTTGCAGTAGAAAAATGCCATATATATATTTTAGAACGGACAAACAATGTTTCTGGGTTTAGAGTCGTATCAAGGTCAATGTGGTTGTTTTATTAAAACAGTGTCAATATCTTTCTATTTTGTTACTTACACCTTATAAAATGACCATTACTTAGATATCTTAATTTGTATTTGAGAACATCCATTGACAACCCTCTTCGTTGTTGTTGTGTCACACAACATGGTTTCTTCTAATACAATGAAGGTTAGAACCAAATTAATATGATTGTCCTAAGTTTTCACATGCTTTGCGCAACTGACTGAGTTTAGCGGGACAAAGATTGATATGGCATTAGAAGCAAGATGTAGTTATCTCTTCACCTACTCTTTTTAGACCTCCTTCCATCAGAATATATAATAACTCATCTCATCACTTTATGATTTTTTCTAATGACACACATGTTTTCATTGAAAATGTATTTTTAGATTGGTCTCCCTGTGTCCCTCTTATAAGCTCACATGATTAGACTCATCACTTTTGAATTGAGTTATTTTTGTTAATATGTCTTTTTGTATCATCGTTTATTGTTTATAGATAATCGTGTGTTATATTAATTGGTTGATCAACTTCTTTTAGTGAAATAATAATTTGTCTACAATTTTTAACCAATACAAATGTAGTTTACAAATAACTGTTACGCGGTTTATGAACAATGTTCTAATAGTATGTGATATATATATTTTCAAATGTTTTTTTTTAATATTTTGTAAATTAGAATTACATTTACATTTTGTTCACAGTTTCTTTATAATTACTATTATGTTTAACTGTTAGGTGTTCACGGCATGGACATTGGGTGTTGACTGTATTCGCTCTCACATATGTCAACCATAGAACTTTATTATTATGATCGTTATAAAGTTAAACGCTTATCAAATAATTTATGTTCCATTTTAAAGATGATTTATTACCAAAACCCTTTTTTTAATATTAACATCTATTTGTTATTACTTAAAAAAGCACTCATTAAACTAAACCGGACGTTAGACGGGTCTTTAAGCTAGTAAGCATATTAAAACAAAAAATCACAATAATATTCTAGTTAAATCTAATAAAAAATGATAAATAAGGAAAAAAACCCGGTTAGAATAGTCATACCATAATTCGGGAAGGTTTCAATAGTTCAGATTTCTCCAATGGTTTTGTAATGTTAGCGTTCTTAGATCTAATTATCTTTGATTATTTTCTAATGATTTTGAATGTTTTGATGAATCTTTATTGGTAGAATTTTATTTTGAGTAAAGTGTAAAAATCATCTTTGTGATATTTCAAAAGTTTGAATTACATCCCTCGTTAATATTTTGCGTAACATACATATTTATATTTCTAAAATGGTGCACCATACATCCTTTAGGACGGATGGTGAAAAGGTTTTCAGTTAAAGTTAAAACTGTTTGTCAACTTATGGGTGTTTTAGTCATTTAAAAGTTATTTTTTACAAAAAAAAAACTCGAAAAAGCATTTTTTTTTTTTAAATTTCGATAAAAGTTTTTTGATAAAATATTTCAAAAATATTTTTTTTCAAAAGTGTTTATAGTTACAAAAAATTTCCAAATTTTTTTTTCCAAAAAAATACTTTTTATAAAAAAGTTTCGAAAATAGTCTTTTTTTTCAAATTCTTTTGAAAAAGTATTTTACAAAAACCTTTCGAATTTTTTTTTTTCAAATAACTAAAAAGGAGTAAAACATCTTATATTTTTTTCAACTTTCAGAAAGTTTTAATTTTTTTCGTAGAAATTTTTCCAAAAGAGAAGTATATATTAATACAAAAATTCTTAAAAAAAATTTAGAAAAAAAATCTTTTCGAAAATTTTTGAAAATTATTTTTTGAAAAAAAATTGTTTTCAAAATAAAAAAAAAACAAAAACAAAAACAAAAACGTTTTGATTTTTTTTTAAAAAAAAAGACTATTTATGAAAAAAAAATATAAAACTTTTTTTTTGGAACTTTTCTAAAAAGAAATATTTTTTCAAAATTTTTGAAAAATAAATAATTTTTCGAATTTTTTTTGAAAAAAAGGTTTTTCAAATTTTTTTTGAAAAGTTAAGTACAAAAATCATCCCTAGATTGTTAAAGGACTAAAACAATCTTTAAAGTGACAAACAGTTTTAACCGTTAACTGAAAACTATTTGCATCATCTGTCCTCAGAGATGTATTTGTACTATTTTACAACCACAAAGATGTATGTTGCACGAAGTATTAACGAAAGATATAATTCAAACTTTTAATAATATACAGGGATGATTTTTGCACTTTAATCTTTTATTTTTATTTTTAGAGAGATGTTGTGGTTTCAAATTTTATAAAGAAAAGGAAAATGGCGTTTGAAGAGGAAGAAGAGAAATGGGCGATGACACATAGGTTTTAGGTATTTTACTTTTTGACCCTTTCGACATCTTTTCAATTTTGTTAAGTTTAGTCCCTTCGTGTTTTTTTATAAGATTTGGTCTCATGATTTATAGACTAACCCAACTCTTAAATATGTAATACATCATGCATTCAAAACATGTGATATGAATATATATATATATATATATATATATATATATATATATATATATATATATATATATATATATATATATATATATATATATATATATATATATATATATATATATATATATATATATATATATATATATATATATATATATATATATATATATATATATAGGGGAGAGTTAAAATAAAAAGACTTTTTATGGTGAGAAGGATAAGAAGGATTTTCAGCCACTAATTTAATCAATAGATAAGATCAATCCATACTTCTAACTAACTAACTAACTAACTAACTAACTAACTAACTAACTATCTAAACATGATTTTAAAAAAGTTTTCAAAAAATTCTGAAAAAATTCCACAATGTCGGATATGTTGGTGCATAAAAAAGTTGTGAAGAACGTTTTTTTAATTTTGAGTTTTTTACGTTTTTTTAATGCACAAAAAACGAAATTCGATGCACAAAAAGGTGAAATTTGGTGTACAAAATTTTTTCATGCACAAAGTTTTTAATTTGTTATAGTTTGATGCGGAATCAAATTTTAAAGGAAAAAGTCAAAAGAAGTTAGGCAAAAAAATGAGTTCTTGATCCACAAAAAACGTAAGAAACGTAAAAGACTACGTTTTTGTGCATTAGAATTTCGTTTTTGTGCATTAAAAAAACGTAAAAAACTTCAAATTAAAAAAACTTTTTTTACAAAAGTTTTTTGCACCAACATACCCGATCTACTGGAATCTTTTCAGAATTTTTGAAAAACTTTTTAAAAATCATGTTTAGATTGTTAGTTAGTTAGTTAGTTAGTTAGGATTATGGTTTAATCTCATCCATTGATTTTAAATCAATGGCTGAAAATCCTTCTTATCCTTCTCACCAAAAAAGTCTTTTTATTTGATCTATCCCCTATATATATATATATATATATATATATATATATATATATATATATATATATATATATATATATATATATATATATATATATATATATATATATATATATATATATATATATAGAGGAGCGTTATTGTGGTAACCAGTCTTAAAATAAAAACGATAGGTACCAATCTGAACCGTTCAATGTATAATTAATGATTTGATGTAATTAAATATACTTTAACTAAATGTAATGGCAGTATGGTAAATAAAATGAAATCTAAGGCAATTTTTAACAGCAATTAATATCCAAATTTCATACGTCTAATTTAAGCTGTTACAGTACTTTTTTATATGCTGGTTGTGGGGTCATTGAAAATATAAACATGATTTTTCCTCTTTCCTGACGTACGTTGCTTCGTTTTTATATTAATTTATTCTTTTTCAATTTCAAAAAAAATTCATGATATATGCATCCAAAGCAAAAGTCAAAGACGTACACCATGATTGAAAAAAAAATAATATTTTAGCTAAAAATTAATTCACTATAAATTGTGGTTAGAAATTGGCGTATCAAAACATGAAATTAAGTGTCATATTTTTTTTTAAAATAATTGTCAACAAAATATGTGTCACTACAAATTCATAGAAATTAAAAGTGTTAGGAAAAAATATGTCACTATAAATGTATTATAAAAATTAATGTGTCACTACAAATGTATCATAAATTTTATGTGCCGTTAAATTTATCATAATTCAAGTTGACGCAATTATTGTTAGAAATTTAGCATATCACTAAAATAAACCCATACATATACCATGAAACCAAGATTATAAATTAAAGTTTTTAATAAAAATTTATCGATAAATATGTGTCATTACAAATGTATTAAAAATTATGTGTGTCGAAAAAAATGTGTCAAGAAATCTAATGTGTCACTAGATATGTATTATAAAAAATATGTGTTCCACTACAAATGTATTTATATATATATTCAATGATACATATTTTACGACACATGATGGAAGTGAGACGCAAATTTTTGTGACACATTGTTGGTCACAATTTAATTTTTCTCACACACTTAGTTTTCTAACACATTTCTAATGCCACATTAAGTTTATTGAGACATTTACACATCTAATTTTAAAACATTTATAATGATATAGTAATTCTTTTACCAAATTTAATTCACATGATAAGTCTACTACAGTGAATTTCATGATTCATATATACTTCTTAGTTTCTAACATTGGAATGAAACATATTAAAAAAAATGATATGATGATTTATATGGTCACTTTTTATAGTTGACGTAGTACATCATCATACTAAACAAATACACACCCAATTAAAATGGACTAAATACATCATCATCGATGTACAACAACTACGACCACACACCAACTCTTATAATAAAACGGATACATAAAAAACTATGAGTAGGCCCTACTATGTACATCAACTTCTACAATACAGTAACATTAAATAAAGGCATTGAGATCTCAAAGAACAAAAACTAACAGATACTTGAAAGATTCAAGAAGCCTAAAAAATCAACTTACAATATTAAAACATATGTGAACCACCGAGTTTAATTTGTATCAAAATATCAAATTAATAAATCAACATACAAAAAAAAGTAGAGCTTTGGAAACAAGATCTAGAAATGATACGCTATATATGAATCACCAAATTTGTAATCATGGAATATAGAAATAACCTATATAAAATTAACAAAAGAATCCCGATCCAAGAATTTGATCAGAAGGCTTTGAATATTTCGTCAACGCCGAAAAAACGAAGGTCTTGCTCGCTATCTTCTTCTTGGCCAGAAAACAATCCTTGTATTTGATTCTTTTGATGAAGCTTTAGTAGAAATGGAATATAGATGGAGAATATATTATTTGTAAAAGAGAAAGGATGAGAGGCGTTTGTGTTTTTTTTTCACATGGGACATTTAGTTTAATGAGAAAAAGTAGTTGCTAGGATCATGGAGATAATTGATAAGGAAAATTACTTTAATACCCCTATAGACAAAAAAGCTATATTAATTTTAGTTTAAATAATAAGTACACGTGGTAAAATCTGATTGGTTCCTATCGTTTTTATTTTAATATTGGTTCTTACTTGAACGTAAATATATATATATATATATATATATATATATATATATATATATATATATATATATATATATATATATAGAGTTTGGATCAAATAAGAAGTTAACTTAAGATAAGAAGAATAAGAAGTAAATAAAATAAAAGGCATATTTGACATTTATCATAATAGGTAACCTCCTCCTACTATTTCTGAATCTGTATCACGACGCCTTATAATGCATCTCATATCTTGTTTCTTCGTTTTATATAGTATCTATGTATACAAAAGTACATATATATGTACACCCGTATAAATGCATGTGTGCTTAAAATAGATGCAACGGTTAACATACATATGTTTGACTATATTAATGACAACAATTACGATTGCATCTAATTTTAATTTTATACACGTGTGCATGCATCTAATTTTTATTGCATATTGCTTAAATGCATCTAAATTTTATTGCATATTGGTTAAATTAAATGCATCTAATTAATTCAAGAAATGCATTCATGGGACATGACGTATGAATTAATAAAAGGTGCATGATTTAATGATTAATTATTCTTAGATGAACACTTTCATTATATCACAAATGCTACGGTTATAGATAAAAATGAAAAGTTACCATGATATAATTTAGGGCTAATGACTAAAAAATGCATCTAACTTGACACTTTTTACCGTTCTGTGTAGCCATTTTTTTTCCTATATTATCATTAAACTTTGTGATTTCGTACATTGTGTGTATCCGGTGACCTACTTGACTGGTTAGCAGGTTGCCTTAACGACCGTTAAACTTTTTATTACAACGTTAGTCCTTTATATTAACAACCATTAACATACATACTTAAAATTTGATTTTTTTAAAAATAAAGCGTAAAACCTTAAAAAAAAGTATATAACTTCATATACAAATTTTCTTTAGAAAAAAAATTTACGCACGTTTGAATAAAAAAATTTAATATTATTTTTTTAAACATGTTTTAGTTCATTTTTTAAATTTATATAAAACGTGTATTATATTACATAACTTCTTCGTACATAATAAATCTTAAATTTTTTTTGCAGAAAATCAAACAATTTTTTAAAAAAATAAAATGTATAACTTAAAAAAAAAAGTATGTAACTCCATATATTTACGTTTTCGTCAGATATTTTACGTTTTTCTCAGTAATTTTACGTTTTCGCCTGTAAATTTACGTTTTCGTCAGTAAATTTACGTTTTTGTTTGTAAATTTACGTTTTCGTCAGTATTTTTACGTTTTCGTCAGAAAATTTACGTTTTCATCTGTAAATTTGTGTTTTCGTCTGTAAATATACGTTTTCGTTTGTAAATTTACGTTTTCATCAATAACATCACATTTTCGTCAATAAATTTATGTTTTCGTCAGTAAATTTACGTTTTCGTCTATAAATTTACCTTTTCGTCATTAAAATTACTTTTTCGTCAGTAAATTTATGTTTTCGTCTGTAAATTTACGTTCTCGTCGGATATTTTACGTTCTCGTCATTAGTTTTTCGTTTCGTCAAAAAATTTATGTTTTCGGCCAAAAATTACGTTTTCGTCTGTAAGTTTTGGTTTGTAAATTCATGTTTTTGTCAGTATTATTATGTTTTCGTAAGTATTTTTATGTTTTCGTAAGTAACTTTACCGACGAGAACATAAATTTACTGACGAAAACGTAAATGTACAGACCAAAACGTAAATTTACAGACGAAAACGTAAAGTTATTGGCGAAAAGGTAAAAATACTAACGAAAACGTAAAAGTATTGACGAAAAAGTAAATTTACAGACGAAAACGTAAATTTGTATACGAAAATATAAAGATACAGACGAAAACGTAAATTTACTGACGAAAACGTAAATTTACCAACGAAAACATAAATTTAATGACGAAAACGTAAATATTGACGAAAACATTAAATATTGACGAAGACGTAAATTTACTGACGAAAACGTAAATTTTTTGACGAAAACGTAAATTTACAGACGAAGAAAAAAACGTAAAAATACTAACGAAAACGTAAAAATACTGACGAAAACGTAAAATTGCTGACGAAAACGTAAAATTGCTGATGAAAACGTAAAAATTCTGATGAAAACGTAAAAAACTGACGAAAACGTAACAATACTTATGCTAACGTAAAAATACTGATGCGAGCGTAAAGTTACTGACGAAAATGTAAAATACTGATGAAAACGTAATATTATTAATAAAAACGTAAAATTATTAATGAAACGTAAAATTATTGATGAAAACGTATAAGTTCTAATGAAAATAAAAAAGAACTGATGAAAACGTAAAAAAAAGGGTTAAAATATAAAATCAAACGAATACTGATAAAAACGTTCGAAAATATAAATTTATGTAAAAAAGGTATTATTTTTGTAAAAAATTTCCAAAATATTTTTGTGCAAAAAAAACCGTAAAAACATTTTTTTAAGCTATACGTTTTTTTTAAAAAAAATGTAAAAAAACTATTACAAAAATTTACTGTAATTTTTTTTTAAATTATACGTTTTATGAAAAATATTATTTTTTTCAAAAATCAAAGTTTAAGTGTTTATTTGAACAACCGTTAATATAAGGACTAACATTGTAATAAAAATTAAACTGTTGTTAAGTTAACCTGCTAGAGCAAGTCAAACAAGTCACCGGTACACACAATATACGAAATCACAAAGTTTAATGATAATATAGGAAAAAAAAATATGGCTACATAGAACGGTAAAAAGTGTCAAGTTAGATGCATTTTTAAGTCATTAGCCCTATAATCTATAGGTGCGTATCATTTTACAGAATAGATGCTTAATTTATTATAGAGAAATACTAAAATTTATGATATGGATGCGTCACTGGGAAAAATCAGAATGGAAGAGAGTTGATGATAGAAAAAAATGGAAGCAAATGTAATTTACTTTTCTATCCTTCTAGACTTGATAAAATCTTTTGTTATTTACATATTTGCCATTATTCATTTTTAGCCTTTGATCTTTTGATCTAATGGTTCTAATCTCTTCTTATTCTTCTTATTTTTGTTAATATTCTCATTGGATCATTACTCTTTTGATCTAATGGTTCTAATCTCTTCTTATTCTTCTTATTTTTGTTAATATTCTCATTGGATCCTTACTATATATATATATATATATATATATATATATATATATATATATATATATATATATATATATATATATATATATATATATATATATATATATATATATATATATATATATATATATATTCTCATTTGATCCTAACTCTCTCTCTATATATATATATATATATATATATATGATATGTCCATGTTTAAATTAGGTATATGAAATTATCTTTTAGAAATAAGAAATATTTTTTATGAAAATGACTACAAAAGTAAAAGGTTTATTTTTCATTTCAACCACATTGACACTCATTTTATGTTTATGTGGAATATCAAGGTCATAATTTCCGAAACTATTTATAATTAATACATTTTGTTCATTTGTTATATGTGAAACTTTATAAAGTTGTAAATGTCTATGATATAGTTATCGGAATGGTTTTAGATAATGCGCTATAGCGTGAAGCGTGACATTCGGTACGAAATAAACTAAGACGTCGTTTCTATGCGTAGCGTGCTAAAAAGCGGAATAAAGCGTGATATAGCGCGTAACATGACACTTTTTTTTGAACTTTTTTTTTGCAGATTTATAGGAATTGGGCTTGTTTAGTAGCTTTGAGCTATTTAATAGACTCGGACTTAGTAATTTTAATATGAAGATAAATTATTGAGTAACTACAAGCCGATTTTTTGTTAAATTTGAATTCAAGTCTTGTTTCATTTTGTATCATGTAAAAGGTAAATTATTAATTAACAGATCTAATTTCTTATGTATACCATCTTTTTTAAACTCGCTATATAAATGTTAATTTATAAATATATTGTGACGTTATATATCACGTTTCAAAAAACGTTGAAACCTGCCAATACCGCCACGCTTCACGTTATTTATAACCTCGGTTGGTGATGTAATTTTATAATTTCAAACATTCTAAATATTAGTGATGCATCATCAATATATATAATTTATAAAAGATTTATACGATAATATTGTTTTGATATGATTTGATTTACATATTTTCGGTAATAAGGATATTTTTGTTAAAACCATTAAAACTTACCATGAGTTTGAAAAACAAAATTCTTAATTTTAGATATATAATTTAGGAACTCTGTATAAGATTATTAGATCAGTTTAAGGTCCAAATTAGATTCACACATTTCTCCTCTTTTGAAGATGAAAATTAAGAAAATGAAAACCTACCCAGAAGTGATATCACTCGTTAAAAAAAGAACAAGAACACCAGGCCCCCTTACCATGAAAGACGCATCTACCAGTTTTCTGGTAGATGATACAAAACTCGTAAATGATATAAAGGAGGTGTGTGCGAAAGATAACGATGAGGCAGATACTAGTGCGACTGCTTCTTATGCTTCCGTTGACGTTAAGTCGATGAAAATGAAAGAAAAAAACTACGCAGTAGTTCTGCCAGGTGCGGTAACGGAAGTGAAATTCTATCCAACTAAAGAAATGAGAATGCTTGTTGCTGGAAACGACAGTGGAAACATTGGGTTTTGGAAGATTGATTCAGATGAAGATGAAAATGGGATCTATGTTTATACGCCACATCCTGCCTATATTACAGGCATTTCGGTTCAATCTTCTTCGTTATCTAAGGTATTTCTCATACTTAATTCTTCATATATTCAACATTTTGAAGGTCATTGTATGAAATATAATTCTGTCAAAACCAGGCTGAAACATTTTTAATGTTTAGGACATTGATTGATAATACATTTTATCAAGTTTTGGTATATACTGTCACATCTAAATGTTTTTTAAACTTTTAGTTAAATACTTTGAGTCGACAAAAATTGAAATTAATATGAAACATGATTTAAAGTATATGCTAGTAGTAACATTTTCAACTTTAAGCTGGACTGTTCTATGAAGTTTGAACCCACCGCTACATATACTAAAACTAGTTAAAGTCTTCTTTCTTCAAGAGGCTTGCGTCGCGACTAAAAGGTTAAAAGGTTGTTTGTCAACTAGCATGAACATGTACATGAAACGTTTAAGGGTATATATCAAGGAAGTTGATAAAATGTTCATAATGTGTTTCTTTGAAAGATTTATTCAAATTAAAAAAATAGCCAGAATTTTGGTTGGAGAAGATGTAGTAAGATGGTAGTGATCTGCAACCTTTTGCATGGGTAAAAGTTTCACGACTTTGCAACTTATAAATATGGATGCGTTGAATACTATTTTATGCAATTTCCTGATGAATTAAAATCACATAAATCCAATGACATTTGCAGATAACAAGTAGTTGTCGCGATGGCCTGCTTCGGGTATTTGATATTGAGAAGTTGAGTTTTGACCTAGCTTATAAAAGCGAGTACGCAATTTTTAGTATTGGTAGACCAAAGGACGATGTGAATTGTGTATACCTTGGGGAGGATCGTGGAGGTGTTAGTATTTTGGATGTACGCATGTCAAACCCCTCTAATTCGTTTAGCTTACACTCTAACTCAGTCAACACAATAGACTTTAATCCGCAAGATTCAAATCTAATGTCTACAAGTTCTAGTGACAATACTGTGTGCATTTGGGACTTGAGATATATTGATCAAAATGTTTTCATCAAGGAGGTTAAACACAAGAGCAAGGTGAATTCAGCTTATTTTTCTCCTTCTGGACGCCTTGTTGCCACCACAAGGTACGACATGCATTCAAAATGTTCAGTTTACTATCGTTGTAAATATTAAACTCTTTTTAGTTATTCTATGATTTCACTATGGAATAACTCTCATTTAATTGGTACCATGTCCTATGATTCATATAGTATGGACGATGACATCGGGCTCATAACTGGAACAAGTTATGATGTTCAGTACATGATAAATCACCCCTGTTATACATCCAGATTTCTTTCTCGGGTTAGGTAATTCAAGTTACCACACAAGCTATTACAAACTATATATTATAATTAGCTTTTATTAAGAGCCTTGAAATTTGAGAAGAAGTAGACTCCCAAGCTACTAAGAACGGATTTGGAGAGAGTGAACCGACCACCATAAGAGAGAACTCTAGCCTTCCATTTTGACAGTCTTTTACGGAATCTTTCAATGAGGGAGTTCCAATTTAGGCATCTGGACATTTTTGCACCAATGGGGAGACCCAAATAGGTGCAAGGGAATGAGCAAGGTAGGAAACCAATTTGAGTAGCATAAGAGTTGGTTTCTGTTATAATTAGCTTTTATGGAGAAGATGGATACAATCTTGCCTTACATCAGGTTACGCTTCTGTCCTTGTAAACGGGTCTCCTACAATGGAATTTAAATTTGAAAGGGATCTTCGTCAAGGTGACCCTCTTTCACCTCTCCTTTTTATTATTGCGGTTGAGGCTCTTAGTGTGGTTCTTTCTGAAGCTAAAAATAAAAGATTGTTTTATGGTGTCAAGATCGGAAAAGATAGAATTCATGTCTCTCATTTCCAATTTGCTGATGACGCTTTAGTAATAGGAGACTGGTCCTTAACTAACGTCAAGAATTTGTCCAGAATACTATCTTGCTTTCATCTTGCCTCGGGTCTCAAAGTCAATTTCAGTAAAAGCAAGTTCTTTGGTCTTGGTGTTTCAACAACAGAAACCAACTCTTATGCTACTCAAATTGGTTTCCTACCTTGCTCATTCCCTTGCACCTATTTGGGTCTCCCCATTGGTGCAAAAGTGTCCAGATGCCTAAATTGGAACCCCCTCATTGAAAGATTCCGTAAAAGACTGTCAAAATGGAAGGCTAGAGTTCTCTCTTATGGTGGTCGGTTCACTCTCTCCAAATCCGTTCTTAGTAGCTTGGGAGTCTACTTCTTCTCAAATTTCAAGGCTCCTAAAAGTATCATTACCAAACTTGAAAGCATTAGAAGAAAGTTTTTTTGGGGTGGCTCTTCGGAATCAAATAAGATTGCTTGGATTGCATGGCAGAAAGTTATCTCCCCGTTTAAGCAAGGTGGGCTTGGTCTTGGGAGTTTAAAAGTGAGTAACTTGGGTTTTCTTTCGAAATGGTGGTGGAGATTCTATAATGAAGAAAACTGCCTTTGGTGTAAAGTAATTCGATCTATACATGGACCTAATGGTGGGCTTCTTGATTCAACCTCTATCCGATGTAAAGCGGGTCCTTGGTATCACATTGCTAAGTTGAATGAAGATTTTCAAGACTATAGGATTGACTTGAAATCCCTTTTCAAGATAAAAATTGGCAACGGTGAGAACACTAAATTTTGGCTCGACAAATGGTTAGGAGGGACTCCTCTTAGTGCTTCTTTTCCACGCCTCTTCCGTCTTGACTCAAAACAAGATTGTCGGGTAAGTGAACGAGCCCCTATGCATATCAATCCAACAATCGATCCCACTAACCCCCTCTCACTACCACATGGCCCACTTAATCCGTTTGGGCTTCGATTCAATTGGACTTGGAACAGACCCCTGCGATCAGCTTGTGAAATACAAGAGTTAGAAGAGATTACTAATCTCCTTTCTAACATAAATCTATCTACTGATCAAGACCACTGGGAATACACCTCCTGCCCATCTCGAATATTTTCTGTTAAGTCTATTCGTCAGCTCATCACCGATGCAACCCCTCTCCCGTTTCTAGAACATACAAGATGGAACAATTTGATTCCCATAAAGGTAAACATAAACTCTTGGCGGATCTTGAACGAAAGGCTCCCAACCCGTTTAAATCTAGACAAGCGAGGGATTGACGTACATTCTGTTCGATGTCCTATATGTGACGATGACATCGAAACAGAAGGGCATCTGTTTGTGCATTGCTTGGTCGCGACTGATACATGGCTTCAAATCCTCAAATGGTGGCACCTTGAAGACCTTCATCTCTCAAGTCTCATGGAAGTGATTTCCCTCGCGGACCGTTCTAATCTACCATCCCGTTTATGCCAGCTGTTCGATGGTGTGGTGCAGTCAACATTATGGATAATATGGAGTTTTAGGAATGAGACTGTTTTCAAGCTCAAAAGACCAAAGAAGGAGTTTATTTTGTACGATATAAAAATGAGTTCATTTAATTGGATCTCTAATAGATATAGGAAGTCCTTTTGTAACTGGGTTGAGTGGTTTTCTAACCCTCGTAACGCCCTCCCTTGTACCATGTAATCTCTTTTCCTAGCATCTTGCTAGTTTTATATAATTGCCGTTCAAAAAAAAGCTTTTATGCATAATCATATGTGTATATGTTTTTTGCAGAGGCATATGGGGTTGGGATGATAGCTTCTTGATGGTGGCAAATTTAAATATGAAGAAAAGGAAAGGGGCGATAGACATTATATCCACAGAGACCAAATCATGTTCATATTCTTTGGAAAGTGAACACGTTAATGCATTCCTATGTCGTCTCGATGCTCATCCATTGATGCCTGGCGTGGTTGCTGGTGGTACAGCTGGAGGTCGAGTTTACGTCTGGGACATATAAATGTGCATGCATAATCATTCATTATCTTTTCTTATTCAAGTATTTTACCCTAGTTTTTTTAATGAACATTATATGCTTGTTGGATGCAAGTTCACCTATATGTTTGTTAAATTTCATCCCTTTCAGTCAAAGGTCTTCTAACAATTTTTAGTACTCGACGTATACGAAAGAAAAAACAACGGTTTTCTTGTTCTTGTCAATGAATTCTGTTGCCGCCAATCAACTGTTGGAAACACGTTGGAAAACAGATCTATTTGTATTTACTCGAGTAATCAGTTGCGGCATCACCTGCTCCGTCTGTGCTTCACATACTGGTTCTAAGTCTGTTCTCTGTGCACTCTAAACTACCCTATTGTATATTACCATTATTATTACGGCCAATCATAATCACATATTCACATACATATATGTTTGTGGTTAAGTTTGTTTCCAAACTATATATTACGCGGGTGCCCTAGCATTACCCATGACTATGCTTTGATAAAATTGGATGACAAAATCACTATGACTTAAGTATAATAAGTGTAAAAATTGTCACAAAAACACTAAGACTCAAGTATAATAAGTGTTAAAAAAAGTGTAAAAGTGAAAAAGTTGTTATTTTTTCTAAATAAAATGAAAAAATAGACATATTTGATTTATATTCATTTGGATATTAAAATTACTTTAAAATATGGAAGGAATCTCCTTTTTATCCAATGGCTGAGATTAAATCCTCACTTTACACTGCACAGGTATTTTGATAATTTCATCACTTACTATATAACCTTTTTTACTCTCCTTCACATAATAAACGCACACACCGTCTCATTCTTTCTCTCTACCCCGATTTAGTTTCTCTCTCTACAAATCCATCTTCACGAATTCATAAACCTATCACGAACCCACCAAGATTAACCAACTGAGCTAGCTCAGTTGGCCACCAAGAGTAACCTTGGGGAGGTATTCTTGGAGAGGTCTCGAGTTCGAGTCTCACTAAGGATCTTCAAGGGCCCGAATTAATAGAAGCAGGAGTGAGGTTTATTCCATAAGGAGAAGGTTCGAGGCTTGCATATTACCCAATTGGATGTCGTTGTAAGCTCGAATCACTAACTACTAACTCGCTGTTGAATTTTTTTATCATCATTCGAATTTATAAGCTTTTAGCTAGCTTATTATGAATGAACTATGTGAATTTATTGTTCTTAATTACAAGCTAGCCTTTTAGTTGATTTATGTGAATAATTGGATTATCGTGAATAAGCTGCTTCAAGTGAATAAGCTTATGAATTAGAGGATATTGTTGATCCCTTTGATTGCATCTATATTCTGTTAAGAACTAGTATAATAGTTTGTAATCAAACTAAAACACTTTGAGAACTCTTACTCAAACTAAATAAGTTATGCAGAATCTAACTTATAAAGCACAAAAGAGCAGAATTATTTTTAACTATTCGATTCTCTTATTAATCGATTTGAATGAGGTAAATGAATGACATTGTACCTATGTTGCTTTTATAGAGTAAGGAACCCTATAAAACTTAGAATATTCTATAAAGATAACTATATCACAAACGATATATTATCAATATTCTAACTATTTAAGTATAAGTATATCACATAAGATATACTCTAACTATAACTATGACATATCTTATACAAAGATATATTCGTCCTAATCAATATAGCAGTACTTACTTTATAAGTAGTAGTACTTACTATGTACCGCGTTAACACTAACGATACTTACATAATACTAACAGTACTTAAATTACACTGACGGTACTTGACACTTAACAAATAATTCCCAACAATCCTCCCCTAAACAAGAATGATAACTTGTTGTCTTCTTGTTTCTCTTGTACTCGATGTATTTAGAATACATGTCTTCCTTCTTTCCTTCATCCTTGGATTGAACTTGGTAATTTGTATTTGTATCCAACTGAATGTAGCGAAACACTTCAACATAGATCTTCTTCTGATAAGATAATCTTCAAACAGCATGAATATCATCTTTGTCTTTAAACTATGATCTTCTTGTCTCTTGTAAACATCCATTTATCTTTGCAGCATCACTAATTGTCTTCTTGAGTTAAATCTATGAACTCTGAATCATGAACTTCAGTCTTGATTTGATGAGACAAAACATTCTAAGTATTTTCTTTTTTAAATACTCCTTTGCTTGCAATCTTCATTCTTGAAATAAAATAGTTAACAACAAAAACCAATCTGTATTGGCTTCATGATTTTTAGAAAATCACCAGCTGTCACACCTCACCATGGCGGAATATGGAGTGCGACGTATGGATATCATCACAACATGGCGTGTCTATAGAAATAACTAAATGAAATAAGAAATGTCATAAAATGGTGACACAAATGTCATTACAATATCTCAACAATTCAGGAGTCTAGGTAAGTAGGTAACAGTCCTACCACTTACCCAAGACAAACAATAAACATAAACAAAGCAAACATATAGGTGTCAACAGTATCACTTATTAAACAATCAAAAGAAACTAAGAAGGAACGGGGATCTCCTTCCAAAATGCATTCCTAATGCCTCCAAAACTAGCCACTTCTATTCTCTAGCTTAAACACATTCTCACCTGAAAGAGACACTAAAACACATAAACATAATATTAGTGAGAGTCATAGGTTTAGACTCCAACGCCAAAACAAACCATAAGCTGTGAGTAATAACCAAAAGTTAAAAACATATGGACAATGTGATACTAACATGCATTAACAACTATTATTCAAGATTAAACACACCAAACCAAATCCAAGGCTCCCAGCCTTACCAAACACCATACTCCCAGAGGCGTCCAAACACCTATGAACCAATCCCAAGGCCCCGCCTTGCCAACATCCCCTTGGTACCAAGTCAAAACATAAACAATCAAGAATCAACTATCAGTTAATCACATAAGTATGCACACACAAGTCCATCACCAACGCAAAACATTCACAGCGTAATTTATAAAACAAAACAGTGTCTCTTCCATCCCATCTGGAAGTCAAAATCATTAGTAAACATGGGACTATCAAACTCACCTAATTGAGCTTCTCCAAAAGTCCGCGCACTAGCAAAAAGCAAACAAACTAAAAATACATAATCAAAACATGAACCAATCACTAAGACGGCTCATCAACCTATGATGGACATCTAGCCTTCTCCCATATTTGATCCTCATTTATATGCTCAAATCATCTCATTACACCCCTCTATAAAGCCCTTAACTCATTTTACTTCATAACCCGTCCCGTTAACATTTTACCCAAAACAGTCCCAACTTTTAGGTCTCCAAACTATAAGTCAAAAGCCCACCTAAACATACCCATGATCTCTGTAAAGGGAATATTTATTCCCTTACATTTGTTAGCTAACACCTCCCACTTGCCCCAACCTCAAAGCTACTGTTAAGGCCCCGATATATATATACATATATATATATATATATATATATATATATATATATATATATATATATATATATATATATATATATATATATATATATATATATATATATATATATATATATATATATATATATATATATATATATATATATATATATATATATATATATATATATATATATATATATATATATATATATATATATATATATATATATATATATATATATATATATATATATATATATATATATATGTAACACCCCCAATTTCACAAGGCAGCAGAATATCAACATTGGGTGTTATTTCATAGCACATCACACATAGTCATAGAAACGACCTCAAAAGAGACGTTGTATAAAATAAACCATTCGACAAAATCAGAGTTCAATAAAAGAGGTCCCAACAATTCATACAAACTTTAATAAAAATATAAATGTTTGTCAAAGTTATCGAATGGTAATTGTTTGTTTTGCCTTTACATTATCCCACGCGGCTCCATGTTCTAGCTGCTCTTAAACCTATACACCTGAGAATACATGCTAACATGTCAACACAACGGTTGAGTGAATTCATAGGTTTTTAATAAACAATAATGGGGTTTTAAATAAACCATAAAGCTTTTGTACACAAGAATCTCATCCATTGGCGATATTGAAACACATACAATACCTATATTCCACACTATTACGCTAAGCTCATGACACCGATGCCTTAATCAATAAGTTTTCCCTAGTCAGGTATCTTGCCAAATACCCCATACTTCACGTACAACACACCCAGCTGAGCCTCCAACTCACAGGTGCGACCTGCCTGGGTGGGGATCATCATTCCCAATGGATCCATTCGTCTGTACGAGCGCCTACCCATCATAGGTAGTTAACGGTTCACGATTTATAGGGACTTTTCACTAGCAATAAGTAACTTAGCCTTACTAATAGTGGCTCATTACCTATACAGTCAACGCTTGTGTTCATTTTCCAAAAGCATTCAATCAAACTTATTTACATTCATTAACAACAACTTGTATTCGTTCAAAGCATATATTCCAACAACGAATGTTTATTCACAATCATGTATCCTTTCAAAAGGATACAACACGTATGCTTATTTACCAAGAGCATGTATTCCCCCTCGCGGGTTTATAAACATATATAAAACAGTAAAAGCGAGGCTATGAACTCACCTGATATAGCTATCAATGTTTATCGAGGAAAAAAAACATCCAATAGTCGATACACGACTTCACGAGATAACAATCAATCGTTGATCGAGAGCGAGATGCCCAACGGTCGTTATATGACCGAACGAGACCTATAATGACGAGACGCGTCTTAGGCTCGAAACTATACATAAGTCAAACATATATGTAAATAGTTTACTTTAGTAAGTTTGGACATTGTATAAGTTTTATAAACTTTTCATAAGACTTTTGATGACAATCTACCATGTATTGTCTCATTATGACCATTAAGCCCACCAAAGCCCCTTAGTGGCCCATTATAAGTACTTGTGACTTTAATACATTTCAATCTCAGTATTGAACTCTAAACTTATTATAAATCTCAGGTCCAATAATGGCACAATAGCCATTATAAGTGTATGTTGGGCTTTGTGGCTCAAATCCACTTTATATGCAATACGGGTTCTAAAACGCCTCCAAACAATGTCCACTTAGTATTTCATGATGGTCGGGTCTTAAGTTTTATACATATCAGTATATAAATGAGTCCATATTTCTTGATAAGTAGGCCATACCACTTCGGTCTTAATAAAAATGATCAATTTCTACATTTTATTACTACAGTTCAATTTAGCCAATTTTATGATATGTCTCGGTATTTAAGATATTACTCCTAAAACGTAATTATTCTCGACTTGGATTTTATACTCTCATTACCTTAGTTAAGTCTAATACAAATATTAAGAACTCTCATTACTTATGTTTTCATGAAAGGGTCAAAATAATCAAACATTAACTCGGGTCAATGCTGTTTTTGGGCAGCAAGGTTCGGTTTCACGGTTTTGGCCGCCATTTCTAAACCGTATGTCCATAGAAAACCAACCGACTCGTGGAGGTTGTAAATAAGTTTATCTACATTTGATAGTATTCAATCTTTACTTAGTTCTAAGCTCTTATAGCAGTTTTAAGTTAGTTTATACAGCATGTTCAGATTTGACACTTTTAACCGTTTTGACCATATCTAATTCATCGGGTATCGTCACAAGACGAGTCACCCGGAAAAATCACCACAAAGAACAAGGCTACAACCTATTATTTTTACCTAAGTCTCCAGATGTGCCCATGTTTCAAGAAGTACTCGTTAATGCTGTTGGTCCAAAATTATAATTCACAACCTCCACTTTGGGCTTGTCTTAGCTTATTTTTATGATTCAAACATATATGTACAATGTCCAAAACTTCTCAAATCAATTAATACATCCATATTTTTAGTAGAGATATGATATTTATACATATATGAAGATACTTATTACAACAATAAAATCAAAGAAAAGCTTACAAAAGATGACGTGAATAAGATCAAACCGGTGAATAGGATCAAATCAACAAGACTTGTGTCAGGTTACCACAAAAATCACTCTATATTCTTATAACTCTTGCAAGTCTCTTGATCAACTCAGCCCTTAATTCAAGGAAATAACGAGGGTTGATATTATTTTATGAAAAGTGACTACAATTGAACTAGAATCATAGGTCTTTCATCACTAGTCATCCATGAAGTCACGAACTCCATTTATGGTTAGTATTTGAGGCTGCCATGGTTCGGTAACATCAAAATTAAAGAAGAGGCTATTTTATTCACTTGAGATGTATATTATAATAGAGGTTGACGTGTTGCTGTGATAATAGAATGATAGGACACGTTATCATGCTTGTACATGTGTGCTTATAAACTAGAAAACCATTGGAACCATTTGATGTATAAAAACGTTAAGAGATAATGATTAGGTTAGCTTGTCATATATATACTTTTATCATTTAGTTCAAGTATTGTATAATCGATAAAGCGGGTATTATCGAAGCTCGATATTTTAAAAGTTACGCGATTTGAAAGATACGCGTTAAGTACGAAAAATAAACTCTCAATATAAAATAAAAACATCGACATTCGGAGAACATTTATATTTCGATATATATATATAAATAAAGAGTAAGATTTAATAAATACTAACGCGTTATATAAACGAACGAGACTTAATGGTTTAGAGTAAATTACCAAAAATACTTATAATCCGAAAAATTAAAACGACGGCAATAGAAAATATTTCTATGCCATAGCAAGGATATTTACGGTCAATGACGGACGTAGACTTTGCCAATAAATAATATTGACACGTATTCAATATGTTAAAGCCTTAACCTTGTCGGTTAGTCAAGAATTCTATATTATTCATAGAACGAACATGAAAATTAAACGTCGAGTATTAAATATTGGTCCAAATATTTGAAATAAAATTAGAGCTCAGTCTAAATGTTGATTTTAAAGTTCGGTTTACTACATTAGCTACCCCTTTAGGAAGCGACGTCCAGGCGCTTAATTCGTCTTAATAGTCTTCGGTTTAATGGGGAAGACGTGAAAAATATACAAGTCATTGCCGAGATTTCTAACGAATGTTGGATGAACAAAATTCAAAGCCATGAGTATACATAACAGGCACAAATGAACGGTATGAATGTAACTTCAATCCTTGTAATGAAAGAATTATACATAACTCGAAGGAGAAGCCATTGAAAGCGAAAAATTGACAAGTCACCAATTTTTGGAAGTGGTTCAAGGTACAATACTACTAGCTTATCAAAAATGCGACGGTCGATGTAAGTTCAAAAAATTCCACATGAAAGGTGAAAAGTCGAACGAAGTGGACGCATTTGGGAAAATTCGAGTGCGACAATCAATTCAAAACCTCAGTGGTCACATCGATCAAATCGAAACACATATCGATCACGGTTCTCGTAAAAGAAACTACGTCATAAAAAAATCACATTGATAGTACATAATTCCATGGAAAACGTTACATATATATATATATATATATATATATATATATATATATATATATATATATATATATATATATATATATATATATATATATATATATATATATATATATATATATATATATATATATATATATATATATATATATATATATATATACTTTTGTCTATCCAGATTTTACTGATTTTGAACATACAAAAAGTTTGTTATGATTAGGGTGTCTTACCCTAACCCAAAATCTTAGCCCCAATTCAGATACTTCCTATAATATATAAATCATCTCCCATGTTCGTTTGAAAGTCCCAATGCAACCCTAAGTACCCCAAACAACCCAAAACTTAAAAAGAAAACAGGCTGTATTCAAAACTGTTTTGACCTCCGACTGTTGTAACATGTTTTTGACCCACTTCCCCACCTCCAATTTAGTTCTCGTTTCTTGCATTGGAAAGCCACTTCAATTACCTTTCTATAGATACTTGGATCGCAAAATAAGAGTTTGTAGAACTCCCTATATGATCAAAACAATTGACTCAAAATTCTGCCCAGTTTTTAAAAACGAGTTTAATTAAATTAACCTAATTAATTACCCATAACCCCATTAATTCCAAGCCCTAAACCATCTAATCATTATGATATCATTAAAATACAGATTCTTATTTAAACCCTAACCTAAATCCATCATAAGATGATTATATAAACATTAAAAACAATTAAATTAAAAAGTTTTATTGAAGATTTACCTTTGATTTATGAAAACCCCTAAATTTTATGAAGAACCGTAACTTTTTATGAAACCCACGAGTTTTCTCTTTGCTCCAGGGATTATGATGTCTTTTGGTCGAATTAAAAACATGATATGGTTAAACAAAAGAATCCTTACCAAATTATAAAAGACTTGTTTCCTTTTTTATTTTTTTTCCTTTTTCTTCTCCTTTTCTTGCGTCCAAAACCGACCCAACACCCCCTAATTTCGTTTTATTTTATTTTATTGTTAATTAATATCTTATTAATATTACCTTAATTTACCTTAATTTATTTCAGCTCCTAAAACCCCCCAAAACCTCAAAACCGTAAAACTAGTCAAATTTACGCGTTTACCGTAAAAGACGTAACATATACAGTTTTATAAAAACTCTTGGAATTTGAAATAAACTTTATATTTAAGTCCTAAATGACTTAAAACCATCCCGAAAAATACTCTCGTGACTAATTACCTCATCCGAGACCTCTAAATGCTAAACCGTAAATCGTAAAAATACGATTTTCTATAATACATATACGTATACGTAAAACCACTAAATAACACCATCTCACTTCATAGTCACTACCATGTGAGCTCATGAACATGAAATCATCGCACATCGTTTCACTTACAAGGTACCCCGTACCGGAAACGATATCCAAACCACAATCTATACACACCAATTAGCACATAAACACGTAAAGACACGTAACTAGCACAAAATAAAACTAAGTGACGAACCTCAAAACCACGGTTGTCACATCACTCCCTACTAATAGAAATCTCGTCCCGAGATTTACTCCTTAGGATCAACCATACCATTAACAAACAACTGAGGATACTTGTTCTAAATGAACTCCTCTCATTTCCACGTGAACTTTAGTTCAAGTCTCAAATTACCACATATACTAACCAACAATATTTAAATTCATTGCCTACCCTTGACCTCACAGTCAATAAATCTCACAAATGACTCTTTGATAAAACAAAGACTCTTATTAACCCAAACCCGAATAACCGTACATGCATATATGCATTCTCAAACAACATTTACCAAACCTCAATACATGAAATATACCATGTATACCACTCATTTTCCCCAGGTAATTCTATACTCATAAGCTACTGGTCCGATCTTTCCAAAGATCATAAATGGACCTACAAAACTCTACATCAACTCTTCCATTTTACCAAAACATACCACCCGTTACAATGGGTAAAACTTCCTACATAACTTTGTCACTAAACTCTAATGGTTTCCTCCTTTTTAACATAGCATCCCTTGTTGCTCTCATCCTTTCCACAAAAACCATTACCACATTAGTAGCCTCTTCTACCAATTCTAGTCCACAATGGGGACAACTCACCCTATCCTTTCATATAGTGCCTCAAATGGCATTTACCAACTTCTAGTAGGATAACTATCATTATATGAAAACTCAACCATCGCTAACGAGTTTCCTAACTCCCTCTAAACCAATCACTCATGCCCTCAGTGTAACTCCTAAGGTTGTATCAATATCTCACTTGCCTATCCTTTTCCAGTTAGCTGGATATACTCATATACAATCATGTTCATCAACTCCCTTTAGTACGTACCCCAAACTACTTAAAAATTCCAATTTCCTTACAAAGTGACCTATGACGGTCTTTCACATATCTATTAGTTCTTCCAAATCCAAATCAACTTATGATCTATACACATCATCAAAAGGACGGTTATCCCAGTTAGTCTATCAACTGCCATCCAAACCCATGCTACAACTACTTCCATTAAATTTAGATAGCTCATTAGTAGCACCTATACACTTCTCTCTCACTTTTCTTCATGATGATTTTTTTTATACTTAACACTTCCTTTATACCTACACAATGTCTTACCTTCAAGGTCATATTGATCCTCATCTTGTCTCAGTTAGACCAAGCCCTTCGTCCCTATGGCACATCACACCTATAACTCCTCATCCATTCGATTATCGATACTAAGCCTCCCAAACAATCAGTATAGGTCAGTGTCATTTCCTTTTCCACACTACGACAGTATAATCCTGCGTTGTGCTTTATTCTACTCATTAGGCTCTACCAAAGTTTTACCTTCGGTTCCTATCTCGACCTATTTCATTCATGCTTCGCTTCTATACACACTTCATTCTTCTTCCTCAACTCATACCATACACCACGATGTGATGATTCCCATCGTTTCTTCCCTTGCCATAATCCTTCATAAGGCATTCCATACATATTAGGCTAACTTTTACGCAAAACCCTCTATTCCATCACATCCGTACGCAATCCTTCCAACTTCTCAACTACGTGACTTCTCATTCCTCTTGAAATATGAGATGAATTAGTCAGTATATCGACTATCACCCAACTCTCATCGTACTTATTCCTCCACCCCATTATGTATCCCTTTCACCAACTTCGTCCTTACATCGCCCCTTTCTAAGTTATTCCTATCTATGTAGGAAGTATAGTCTACGTCCCTTTTCTCCATATGATTGTCCAAGCCACGCATCATACATGTTGACGCGTTCTCTGCTTTAGACAACTCAACTCGTGCAACCTACATCCTCCATCCAAACCACCCTAATACGTCATCCATATAGTTCAAGTTTGTCTCAGCTTCACTTCATTATTCTTATTCCATGTCTCATCAACCATGCTTGCCTTTCCCAGATGGTACTTGGCCTTGCAATTTTTCTTTCATCACTTAACTCCACCCATCACCTTTTCCAAATGTTCAATCAAGATGATTAAATATGTGTTGGAGATAGATCATTCTCTACATCTCGTACCCCAAATGCCTCTAGCATTCTAGGCAGATATAACAATCCAGCTCCACTAACTAAGTCTATCTAGTCATCTATACGTCAAATTTTCCAAGTAGCTTCACTTGTGTTTTTTTTCTCACAACCAGTTCTCCTACTCCCTCCTAATAGGGACAGACTAGAGTTTCATATGATTCCATGCGGATCACACTCTCATCTTATACCCACATTAGTTTCCATTTGTCTACTAAGCCATATTTTGAATACTTATTCAAATCTCATACTTCTACTTTGATCTTGACCTAATATGAGGTACTTTCAGTCATCATCTTCTAGGAATACTTGGTTCTCAACTTCCATGGTTCTCCCTTATTCCTACACTATCCCGTCCAACAAAAATTCCATACTTCATTCATCAGATCTATGGAAATCACTAGTGCATTGGATAATGCATAGCTGTCTCTTCCAAAGATCTTTCATAACACCTTCACAAAACCGACTCTCTAATCACTTCTCCACGAAACTTATTCAGCTCAGCTTCACTCCGATACTCGATCTGCCCTTCTTCGTCACAAACCATACGTAAATTTCCCATCATAGTGCTTGTCACCTTTCCAGTCCTCGCAACTTTTGTGACTCCTTCGAAATCTCTTGCATCCTTCTTGCTACCGACACGTACTCCTTTCAGCTCCTTGCTTCGCGATGTAGCTCTTTACGCCCTCCTTCTCGTCTCCATGATGTTACCTATGAACTTCACACTACCAGTAGCTTCTAACTTCAACTCATCTACCACAATATTTCTAAAAGTACTTCAACCCCTCAATGGCTCACTCTTCCTTACTTGTTGTACTTCACCGTTAATTAGCCTCCTACCAATCATTCTTTTACATTCATGTTTTCCCTTCACGTGTCTACTACTACCTTGCCTCCATAACTATACCAATCCCTTGCGTGTTATTTGCCCAATCTTTAGTAGAAAATTTCTACTCTACCCTCACATCCGCTGGTACTTTCATCAATCTCCTAATGGTACTTCAACCAACTTCTCATAGCATGACGTCTCGTTCTCACGACCAGTCAACTAACTTTACTTACTCCCTTATTCCCGTAACCAGTCTAAGTTCTAAGACTCCACAAATCTTAATCACTCCTTCAACACAACCTTTAAACCAAAACACATATCTCCATTATAGTATCTAACCATAAGTAATACTACCCAACTCTATTCTCTCATCCTAACGTTCCCACAACCGCATAAATAAATCAACCATGACGTGTAACCCAAAGAATTCCAAACAATCGTGTCCCAAAATAAAATATAGGGTAAAACGAACCCTAGCCAAAACAACTAAAAACAAAACAATGTAATCCGAAAGATCAATGGAGTGTGCCAACAACGAAAAATTAGACTCGCCACGATTAGTATTACCAAATTTCGATACATTAGAAATTTTTAAACTTTCGCCCCATTTAGTTACTCCTCATAAGAACCAAACTTCAATACTACCAAAATCAATCATACTCATTTTTAATCAATAACTCATCCGTTTATCATCATCATTTTATCTAGATATCAACGAGTTAGTATACTACAATCTTATTCTAACCATTATCTTATTTACCCATATTAAACTTATTTCACTTGTTATTATGAAACCAATACATGTTTATAAAATACATTGTTTTATTTTCATTTTATTTTATGTTATTATTATTATTTTATAAAATCCATTTAGGCTGGTTATAACTAAACTACTACAAGTTTACAAGGTGTGGTGTTATTATTATCATTACTATTATAAAATCTCCTTTTTATTCTTGCCGTCTAGTTAAATACTTCTAAAATTTTAATTACACTTAAGAAAATTTTTGTAAAATTTCTTTACCCCTTTAAAATGTATTATCACATGTTACATAGAAAACTAATCCAATTATTTTAAAGACAATTTTTTTTAAAGCTTACTACCACAAACTTAAAAAAAATATGTAAGTCACGATATCATATCATACACTTACAAATTATTTTCAAAACCGTTTTCCTATAATCAACCACACTTATTTGTAAGAAAATTTAGTGGTTCTCAATAATTAAATACATACCCGAATGTAGACACACATCAAAAGACTCAAAACGTCGTTGGAACTCCATCAAACTCCAGCACCATAAAACACGAACAAACACAAGGTACGTTCAAGTTATAATAACTAGTGAACGACCATATACCATACTTAATACATAGTATTATATATACATCCACATATATATACCTATTAAATCACCCAAAACATACTCGTTACCATACATGTCAAATCAACCAATCGTGTCATACACTCGTTTTTCCATACGAGAAATCACCATCTTACCACAAGGCATAAAACCCATCACTAAAACCAGTCCATATCGTGTGACCCCATAATCACACAACATGACTATAACCCAAAACAATAACACACTAAAAAGAAAAAAATTAGCCATATCGTAGGCAGCCGTTATATAAACCCATATATTATAAATATACCCAAAATCCACATCTCATCATATACAAGCATGTACTAACCCTCTTTCATGCAATCATACTTAGGAACCCATTGAAGTTGTGGTACTTGTATAACTACGTTGGCCACCATACTTATACAATTACCCTTTCCCCAATGCACTCCCTCATATGATGACACTTATAAGAATTAATACAACAAATAACACATAAATCCATCAACTCACCTAAGCACATAACCACATAAATAATAAGGTCTAAAACTCCAACTATTTAAATAACATAGTCAAACTCTTGAAATACATAAATCCATAGTCTAGCTAAAACAGCATAGACTAAATCCAAAACAAAAACGTAATCATTTATAAGTCATATCGCCCATAAGAGTGGAAATAGCTAAAAATCCTTCATACCCACCTACTCCTAATAACTCGAACCACCACATGATTCTTAGGGAACATGACTTAAACATCAAAAGAAAAAAATACTACACCTCAGGTAGATAAAATAACCCAACAAAAGATAGAAACTACCATGTACCAAATTATGTACTATAACGTACAATTTAAGCAAAATACGACAATGACTAGCGTGGATGATTATGGTTCAGCCAGCACTAATCACATCCTGAAAAGAAAAATAACATGTGGCTAAGTATGAACTTACTATGGTTCAACTCATACTAGTCAAAACATCACAATAAATAACATCCAAACACATCAATTAATATAAAATGCACACATACTCCTATGACGCCTATATGCAGGGACCCTTAAGCTATAGACTAGGCTACACGACTAGGCAACCTAATTCTCTATAACCATTGTCTCTGATACCATTCCGTCACACCCCACCAGGTCAGAATATGGGGTGTGACGTATGGATGTCATCACAACATGGCGTTTCTATAGAGATAACTAAATGAAATAAGAAATGTCATAAAATGGTGACACAAATGTCATGACAATATCTCTACAATGCAGGAGTCTAGGTAAGTAGGTAACAGTCCTACCACTTACCCGAGACAAACAATAAACATAAACAAAGCAAACATATAGGTGTCAACAGTATCACTTATTAAACAATCAAAAGAAACTAAGAAGGAACGAGGATCTCCTTCTAAAATGCATTCCTAATGCCTCCAAAACTAGCCACTTCTATTCTCTAGCTTAAACACATTCTCGCCTGAAAGAGACACTCAAACACGTTAACATAATGTTGGTGAAAGTCATAGGTTTAGACTCCAACACCAAAACAAACCATAAGCTATGAGTAATAACCAAAAGTTAAAAACATATGGACAATGTGATACTAACATGCATTAACAACTATTATTCAAGATTAAACACACCAAACCAAATCCAAGGCTCCCAGCCTTACCAAACACCATACTCCCATAGGCGTCCAAACACCTATGAACCAATCCCAAGGCCCCGCCTTGCCAACATCCCCTTGGTACCAAGTCAAAACATAAACAATCAAGAATCAACTAGCAGTTAATCACATAAGTATGCACACACAAGTCCATCACCAACGCAAAACATTCACAACATAATTTATAAAACAAAACAGTGTCTCTTCCATCCCATCTGGAAGTCAAAACTATTAGTAAACATGGGACTATGAAACTCACCTGATTGAGCTTCTCCAAAAGTCCGCGCACTAGCAAAAAGCTAATAAACCAAAAACATATAATCAAAACATGAACCAATCACTAAGACGGCTCATCAACCTATGATGGACGTCTAGCCTTCTCCCATATATGAACCTCATTTATATGCTCAAAGCATCTCATTACACCCCTCTATAAAGCCCTTAACTCAATTTACTTCATAGCCCGCCCCGTTAACATTTTACCCAAAATAGTCCCAACTTTTAGGTCTCCAAACTATAAGTCAAACGCCCACCTAAACATACCCATGATCTTTGTAAAGGGAATATTTATGCCCTTACGTATGTTAGCTAACACCTCCCACTTGCCCCAACCTTAAAGCTACTGTTAAGGCCCCGATATATATATATATATATATATATATATATATATATATATATATATATATATATATATATATATATATATATATATATATATATATATATATATATATATATATATATATATATATATATATATATATATATATATATATATATATATATATATATATATATATATATATATATATATATATATATATATATATATATATATATATATATATATATATATATATATATATACTTTTGTCTATCCAGATTTTACTGATTTTGAACATACAAAAAGTTTGTTATGATTAGGGGGTCTTACCCTAACCCACAATCTTAGCCCCAATTCATATACTTCCTACAATATATAAACCATCTCCCATGTTCGTTTGAAAGTCCCAATGCAACCCTAAGTACCCCAAACAACCCAAAACTTAAAAAGAAAACAGGCAGATTTCAAAACTGTTTTGACCTCCGATTGTTGTAACCTGTTTTTAACCCACTTCACCACCTCCAATTTAGTTCTCTTTTGTAAAGACACTTCAATTACCTTTCCAAGGATACTTGGATCGCAAAATAAGAGTTTGTAGAACTCCCTATATGATCAAAACAATTGACTCAAAATTCTGCTCAGTTTTTAAAAACGGGTTTAATTAAATTAACCTAATTAATTACCCATGACCCCATTAATTTCAAGCCCTAAACCATCTAATCATTATGATATCATTAAGATACAGATTATTATTTAAACCCTAACCTAAATCCATCATAAGATGATTATATAAACATTAAAAACAATTAAATTAAAAAGGGTTATTGAAGATTTACCTTTGATTTATGAAAACCCCCAAATTTTATGAAGAACCCTAACTTTTTATGAAACCCACGTATTTTCTCTTTGCTCCAGGGATTATGATGTGTTTTGGTACAATTAAAAACATTATATGGTTAAACAAAAGAATCCTTACCAAATTATAAAAGCCTTGTTTCCTTTTTTTATTTTTTTTCCTTTTTCTTCTCCTTTTCTTGCGTCCAAAACCGACCCAACACCCCCTAATTTCGTTTTTTTATTTTATTGTTAATTAATACCTTATTAATATAACCTTAATTTACCTTAATTTATTTCAGCTCCTAAAACCCCCAAAACCTCAAAACCGTAAAACTAGTCAAATTTACGCGTTTACCGTAAAAGACGTAAAATATACAGTTTTATAAAAACTCTTGGAATTTGAAATAAACTTTATATTTAAGTGCTAAATGACTTAAACCATCCCGAAAAATACTCCCGTGACTAATTACCTCATCCGAGACCTCTAAATGCTAAACCGTAAGTCGTAAAAATACGATTTTCTATAATACATATACGTATACGTAAAACCACTAAATAACACCATCTCACTTCATAGTCACTACCATGTGAGCTCATGAACATGAAATCATCGCACATAGTTTCACTCACAAGGTACCCCGTACTGGAAACGATATCCAAACCACAATCTATACACACCAATTAGCACATAAACACGTTAAGACACGTAACTAGCACAAAATAAAACTAAGCGACGAACCTCAAAACCACGGTTTTCACACCAGCTATCAACGGATTTGATATATTCTTTACCAGTTAGCCGTACACTCTGGAATAGCCAATACATTGTTCATAAAGAATAAGGTGTACTGATAACCTTACAATTTTTGGTAAATTGTCAACCATCAACGGATTTGATGAAGTCTTTACCTAGTACCATTTGTCTAGGACTAGCCAACTCTTTATCTCAAAACAAGGTGAGTTAGAACCATATAGTTTTTAGCAAACTATCAACTTTCAACGGATTTGAGAAGTCTTTACCACAAACCGTTTGCTTATGGACTAGCCAGTTCTTATGTGTGTTAGACATGGTAAACTGAGAACCATTTGTGAAGTGTGACTGAAAGTCAAACACTTAGGTCTCTTTCTCGGCTTCTTCCTCATCTTTCAAATCCTTGATTTGTTGTTTAACCATTCTGATCAACTCTAAAGCATCAACAGATTCTTTTGTAACTTCTAATTGTTGTTCCAACATTCTTTCCAACAATCTTCTTTTGAATGGGTAAGTCTTCTCTTGCAGCATATAGTATGTAACATCATCTATATCCAAAATATGTAATCCACATGACCTATAATATCTCTAGTAACTAGGAAATTGATCCTCTAATACCTTCAACATTTCTTGATCACAGTTGTGTGGCTCATACATAAAGAGAAATTCCATATATAATAGTGATACTTCAGTTTTACCTGCACTGGCTTCTTGAACTAACCTGAAAAGATCCTGAATATCTTGTCTATCAAGAATGTGAAGAATATCCTCTAAAAGTCTGAATATCCTGGTTGTGCCATAAGTTCTTTGAATTCCATGAGCTTCAAGTCCTTGATCCATAGAGTATATCCATTTAACAATAGATGACTTCTTTCCAAAAATCTTTGTGTCAATACATTGATCTTCAAATTTTACTATCTTCAAGTACTTCCTCAAGCTCTCATCATCATCACCATCTTCTATTGTTGACTTAGCCCGCTTGGCTTTCTTTTTTGTCTTTGTTGATCTTTTTCTTTTAACACCCTTGGAGGTTCCCTCAAGTTCTGTTGAACCCTCTTCCAAGTTTGTATGTACCGTCTCTTCAGTATGTACTGTTGACTGTGTATGTACTGCTTGTACATTTTCAGTCTGAGAAATATTTTGAACTTCATCTCCTTCATTCATTCTTTGAGCAGTCTCTTCCTCCCTTGAACTTACCTTCTCCTTTCTACTCTTCCTCACATAAGTGGTCTTGATAGGAGGAGATGTATTTGTAGGTTCAGCAGTACTTGCCTCAAATCTAGGAGTACTTCTAAATTGTCTTTGTTGTTGCAGATGTCTTCTATGTCTTTCAACAGCTATTCTATCTACTTCAGATCCAATCTCAACAAAATTCAATTCAGTTCTCTTATTTTGCTCATACAAAGTCCTGATTTCTTCAAAATTCTTCTTGACCAGCTGAATATGAGTGAAACCCTTAACTCTCTTAAGAAAATTCAGAATTTGATTCCTAATCTGCATAGTAGTTGGAGGGTTAATCTTTTCTCTTCTTCTCTTTTCAGCAAAGAATCTTTGTTTCTCCCTTACCAGATCATCAATCAACTTTGATTTCGCTTCTTCATCATAAGCATCTCTTTCTTCAACTATCAATGAGTCTGCAAGAAGGTCACTTGCATGTAATTCAACTTGAATCCTATCATACTCTTATATGTTCCATTCTTGCTGTATTCTCTTAGCTTCTAGTAAATGCTGCTTAGCTTCAAGTTCTTCTTGTAAGTCTTCTTCACGAATCTGAGCTTGCATTCTAAGAGCATATTCCTCATCACGGTCCAATTGATTAAATCTGTACATGACTTTGCTTATATCATCATCTGAATCACTTTCATTTTTAGATTCTGACAGTATTTGCTTCTTCCCCTTATCCTTTGGATTAATTTTAGGTAGCTTCTTCTTCAGCTTAGAAGGTTTTTCTCATCAGCTTGCTGTTGAATAACTATACCTTTAGTGGGGTGTGAATCTTGAACTTTCTTACCTTGAGTTTGATCCGTTTTGGCAAGAACTTCTTGTTGTGTCTTTTTCTTTGCCTCTACTTGTTTAGTCTTCTCAGCTGAATTCTTCTTTCTTAAGTCAAGCAGTAATTGGTCTAAAGTCTCATCTTCTCTAAAAGGAGTTTGACTTTCTAGTGAAGGATGATCACCAGCGGTACTTGCAATCGGCTTAGTTGGCTTAACAACACTTGCATCTTCAACAATGTCAGCAGTACTTGCAGTCGGCTTATTTGGCTTAGCAGTACTTGGATATTCAACAATGTTGACTTCACCATTATTAGACACACTTGTTTCTTCAATCACTTGTGTATCCCGAGATACCCTTTCTTCCATAGAAGCCATATTTCAACTTGCACCTCTTCAATCTTATCTGACCCATTGCTCATTCTTGATCTAGACAGTACTTGCAAAGTTTGTTTCCTTTGAAACCATATTTTTCTTTGTGGTGGTGGAATTGAAGATACAAGAAATTGAATGTTAATTTCCTCCAACTTCTCATAGAAAGTACTCCAATTTACTTGAAGTGGTGATTGAGGTGTTGGTGCTGGCTGAGTTACCATCATTTCTTCAACTTGTGGCTCCTCATGAGTAGGTTGTGGTTCTTCCTGTTGAATCTCCATATTTGAAGGTTCATCCACACCAGTCTCTAAACCAGTTCCATCTTCATAAGTCCCCATGACATCTTCATCCAGCTCAAAATTGATGTCATTTCCAGAGATCCTTGTTTGATTATCAGAAGAAGGTGGTTGTTCTTCATAATTCCTCCCCTGTTTGGTTGTATTCAGTTGCCTTTTCTTGTAGTTCCTAAATCTTTGCTTCTTGAGTACAGCCTTCTAAATAGATCTATGTTGCCTCATCCAAGGTGATACTTTGTTCCTCAACTTGATTAGGCTAGCTTCCAATTCAGCAATTTTCTTGTCTTGAACAAGCTTTTCTTTCTGCAACATCTATACCTGTTGGGACAAACTAGTACACAAAGCAGTTAAAGTTGCAACATCCACCACCTCTGGTGCTTGTGCTTGTGGTGAACCACTAGCAGCAATAGAAGCAGCAGGTGTATGGATCATCTCATCATTGTTTGGTGGAGCACCAACATTATGAGAAGAATATGGTGAATCTTCTAGGGAATGGGAACTCTGGTGAGAAGGAGTTTGCTGAGAAGCACTGGCATTGCTAGGTTACTCACCTTCTTGATTGGCAGGTTGGGCTAACATATGAGCAAACAATGGTGTAACTATTCCTGTAAAGGCATTGCCTTGTTTGGTCAAGAAAGAGAATGTTCTCTTTGTGAATGTAGGAACATCACATGTATTAGTTAACTTTGGTAGGTTAGGTATTTGATCACCAACTAAAGTCTGAATGAATCTAGGATACATAAAAAACTTTTTAGTTCCTTCCAAATTCCTAGTCATGCCTTCAAAAATTAATTTTGAAAAATTAAAAACTCTATTATTTGCTAGACAAGTACCAGCTGATGCCAATGCAACAGGAATTTGATCAAAAGATGTACTTTTAGAGCTTAAACAGTGAATAATAGCATGAAAAAGCAATTTCCATTAAGGTGAAAATAAAGCTTTAAAGAAAGTAAGACTTTCCCTACCACCCTCATAGCCCATGGCTGCAAGGCCATCATGAATATCTGTGTTATTAAGCATACTAAGTCCATTTTCATCATTTAATCTCAAATTGCCCTTAGCAGTACCTCAGTTACATATATATATTTCTATGATTCACCCTAGCCCTAATTCAAGGTTGATTAAACCGAGTACCTAACACAGCAGTGTTCCAAAATTGTTCAACATTGGAAATAGAGATAACTGGACTTATAGTGAGTGCAAAACGAACATGACTTCGAGATAAGAAACCAAGAATCTCATGGAATCTAAGAGAGTCATCATTCGTAGCAAGATTCGCAACCAAACTATGCTTAGAGATCACTTGTAAAGCAGCCGTTAGTATTTTTTATGATCGAAAAATTAGAGAGAAGGTTACAGAATCAAGAGATAAAAATAAAAGACTAGGTGAATCAATTGTGTAATTGGAGTAAGTATTTAAGTAAATAACAAACCCAAGCGCGAAGAAACCACCAAATTTACAAAAGAGACCCTTAACGGTACAACGGACATGTAGCGGTATATGGAACATACTCGGTACTTGAATTTGTGCTAGCGGTACTTGGAGTTATAACGGTACCTGAAAATTTTGACCAGTTCATGCATTCCACTATCATATTTACCCCTTTTATCTTTTTCTATCAACCTGCAATCATATCAAAAACACAAAACATAGACTATACAATAAAAATTAGTATAAAAATTTGTACAGCTATTACCTCCCCTCAACATATGCAGCAGTCTATTGGTTGAGCATACCAATATGTGTCACCAAGAATTCAAATCTCTTTGCATCAAATGCCTTGGTCAACAAATCAGCTACATTGTTGTCTGTATGAATCTTCAAGACTTGAATAAGCTTCTTGTCATAGGCATCTCTTATTAAGTGATGTCTTATTTCAATAGGCTTGGTCTTAGAGTGAAATACTGGATTCTTGACAATGCATATAGTACATTCATTATCAATGTAAATCTTGGTGTTCATGAAGTTAAACCCATAATCTAACAATTGATTTTAAATCCAAAGTACTTGTCCACAACAATGAGCAGCAGCTATATAGTCAGCTTCAGTTGTAGAAGTAGCAACAATGGTTTGCTTCTTACACTGCCATGATATGAGTCTTCTACCTAGGAATTGACAACCTCTTGTTGTGGATTTCCTATCATGATTAGCTCCAACATAATCACTGTCTGAGTAATCTTCCAATTCAAAGGTGGAATCTCTATGATACCATAATCCTAAATTGGGTTGACTTTTAAGATACTTAAAAATCTTCTACACAACATGTAGATGTGACACCTTTGGATGAATTTGGAACCTTGAACAGGCACACACATCAAACATAATATCTGGCCTTGAAGCAGTAAGATACATCAATGAACCAATCATTGATCTATATAGATGAATATCAACATTTTCTCCATGTTCATCTTTTGATAAAGACTTCTTAGCTTCAAAAGGTGTGCTTGTACTCCTTGTATCCGTACATGAAAATTTATTCAAGATTTCAGCAACACACTTATCTTGACTGATAAATACTCCATCTTTCCTTTGTTTGACTTGCAGTCCCAATAAGAAAGTTAGTTCTCCCATAGAAATCATCTGAAATCTTTCTTTCATCAAAGCCTCAAACTCTTCACACCATGACTTCTTGGTAGAACCAAAAATGATGTCATCAACATAGACTTGAACTAGAATGATATCCTTAGCATTCTTCTTGATGAACAGAGTTTTGTCAATGGTTCCTCTCCTATATCCATGCTCTAGCAGAAAATTGGATAAAGTTGCATACTAGGCTCTTGGAACTTGATGCAGACCATAAAGTGCTTTGATGACCTTGTAGACTCTATTGGGGAATTTAGGACCTACAAAACATGTAGGTTGTGAGACATATACCTACTCTAAAATAGTACCATAAAGAAAGGCACTTTTCACATCCATTTGATAGACTATAAAACCCATATATGATGCAAAGGCCAAAAATAACCTAATGGCTTCTATCCTTGCCACTGGTGCAAAAACCTTATCATAGTCTGTCCCTTCTTCATGTATATAGCCTTTAGAAAAAGTCTTGCCTTGTTCCTCACAACAACTCCTCTTTCATCCTTCTTGTTCCTGAAAACCCATCTAGTACCAATTACTCTCTTACCTGAGGGAAGATCCACCAGAATCCAAACTTTTTGTAGCTCAAATTGTGTTAATTCTTCTTGCATGGCATCTACCCAACTTTCTTCATCAACAGCCTGAGAAATGATTTTGGGCTCTACTTGTGATAGGAAATAGGCAAACAAATAATGCTGAGTATCTTTATGATTAGTTGTCTGCTGTTGTTTGACATAACTCATAAGTGCATGAGTATATTGGTTTGAGGTTGTCTTCTGGTTTGTACAGCAGACTTGGGATCTCCAATGATCTGTGTAGTAGGATGGTTGTTGTTGACTTTATGAGTGGGAATAGAACTGACTAGAATTTCTGTTTCCAAATTGTTGAAATCAGTTACTGCACCCTGCTCATCATAGGAATCTTTGGAGAAGATTTCTTCAGCTGGACTAGCATACACGTCTTCATCATCCATAGCTTGTAAAATCTCTTCTAGTGAGTCAACAAATTTAGCAGATTTTGACTTAGCAGTACTTGCAGATGAAGTACCGCTAGGTGTAGTAGGTACTGTTGTATGTTATGACTTAAAAGATTCTTCTCCTGAATGCTTATTAGCAGATATAGCATTCTTTTCTTGATCTTGAAGCATCTGAAGCTCTTGGGAGGCTTGATCATCTTTTGATGGCTTCTTGGGAGTAGCAGACATAGGAGTAAAAGTAGGCATATTGGGCATATAGATAGGAACATTATCATCTGATGAAGAAACATCTTCTTGAGTACATGCATTAGTTGCACTTGACTCCTCACCTGCATTGTTAGTTTGACAATGCTTTTGCAGAGAATAATAATCCATGGAGTTGGTTAGATAATCTAAATCAAACATCCAAGCATAACCTATTCCTGGGACATTGGGTTTATTTTCTAAGAAATTAACATGGGCATTTTCTTCAACCTTTTTAGATGCCAAATTATAAACCCTATATGCTTTACTTTGCACTGAATATCCTACAAGATATCCTGGATCAGACTTTCCATCTAACTTTCCCAAATAATCAAGTGTATTTAGTATAGACACATGACACCCAAAAGTTCTTAAATGACTTATGGTAGGCTTCACACCAGTCAAAAGTTCATAAGGTGTTTTGTTTTGAGGTTTGGTTACTAAGACTATATTTAACACATAACATGCAGTGTTGATTGCTTCTGCCCAAAAGTTATTTGGCAAAAGAGAATCAGCCAGCATAGTTCTAGCAGCCTCAATTAGTGTCATATTCTTCCTTTCAGCTGCTCAATTTTGTTGTGGAGTCTTAGGATTACTAAATTGTCTCTTAATTCCTTTAGACCTACATAATTCATCAAATTCAGCATTCTTGAATTCTGTCCCATTATCAGTCCTAATGATTAAAACCTGTTTAGTGAACTGCTTTTCAACTAAAGTGATAAAATCCTTAAGTAATTCACTGGTTTCACTTTTAAGAGCTAAAAAGAAAACCCAACTGAATCTACTATAATCATCAGTTATGACTAGATAAAAGGTCTTATGACTAATGCTTCTTACAGAAACTAGACCAAATAAATCCATATGCAAGAGTTGCAAAGGCTTTGTCACAGTGTTGACAATCTTGGTCTTACAAGAGGCTATTGTTGTTTACCTTTTTGACAAGCAGCACATGTGAAATCATTTTGAAAATATTTGTTAGGTAATCCTCTAACCAAATTCCTATTCACTAATCTGTTAAGATTCTTGAAATTCACATGACCTAACCTTCTATGCCATAAATTAGACTCATCAAAAGAAGCCTTAGCTAGCAAACATGTAATACCACCTAATGGAGTAATAGTATGAAGATTAATGGTGTACATATTTTCTTGCTTAGGTACTTTTAACAGTACTTGAGATTCCTTTGGCATCTCAATGTCTTTAGACAGTACCAAGCAGTCTTTGTCTGTGAACAACACCTTGTTCTTTTTATCACACATTTGTGATATAGAAAAGAGATTAAACTTGTTGAGTCTTAGGATCTAGACTCATCTGGGATATGATAACAATGATTGTAAGCACAGCGGAACACAATAACAAACACAATCAAAGTTATGAACAAGGCTTTCTTATTCATAAATACTAATAAGCTACTAGCTCCTGGTGCCTTATAGGCTTGACACCAGGAGGACGCACACACACCTTTAGTTTACATTGTATCTCAATCAGTCAATAACCATGTGTGCCTAATCCTCTTTATATAATAGAGGTACTAGGGTTACATCACAACCATAGCTTATTATCAAAGCTAACCTAATATTACATATTAGGTCCTTATTGTTTCTTCTGTCTTCATCTCTGCCTATAGGTTTTGTAATCATCAAATCTGTATGTCCCAACAATCTTCCCCTATTTGATATTACAAAACAATGTGCATGAAGAAACAATGCTCGAACATGTCATCACGATAATAAGCTGCACATCTAACTATTCTTCCCCTTTTTGTAATCAGCAAATAGGGTCTTGTGCAACTCGTAGACGCTTCCCCTCAAGTGATGCATGTAGATGGTTAAGTATATAAACAATCATACTAACCATCTCTTGAATCTTGAACTTAGTGGCATAGATCATTTCTTCCTTCAGTATGAAAAAGACATGCTTATTACAATATCATGTAATAAAATGTCTTTGAATAATTCTTGTAGTCAATATATGCATGGCGATCACATGCAATGGCCGATAGTCTCAGTGAGCTCTGACGGATCAACCAGAAACCACTCGATGCTTATGATCATGCTAATTTTGTGATGATCATATCATGAACTGTATGGTATCATATGCCCCCCAAATATTTGTAAAAGAGCGTGTAACTGTTCCAGTTAAGAATTATAGCATAAACTGAACCTCCGAAACGATCTATACCCCTCGTCAAGATGAACTCCCCCCCTTTTTTTTTTTTTTTTTTTTTTTATATATAATTTTTTTTAAACGAACAGCAGGAACCAGCAACTACCACCAGAATAAACCATAACGTACCAGTAGGAACGACCAGTAGGAACGACCAGTAGTAACGACCAGTAGGAGCGACCAGTAGGAGCGACCAGTAGGAGCGACCAGTAGTAACGACCAGTAGGAACCGACTAGTAGGAATCCACCATGAAGGCTAAGCTTCCCCTCGATCCATGTATGCTTCCCCTGAAGAAATGCATGTCCAATCCGATAGGTACCTTGGAGTGATCACTGATGAAGAAAATCACGTAGAACCAATTTGATGAAGAAGTGGAACCTCCCAAACTTGTGTCTTATATCATGCATTTTATCCAGTTTTTGTAACACGGGAACTGATAACCACACAACTATGAGCCAGCTGTTAGCTATAACAATATATTTAGTCAAAATGATACATTTTTGATCAAAATGACAAGGTGTATTGCTCACCAACAGTTTTTGGTACATGGGAACTGCTAACCTTCACAACTATTAGCCAGTTGTAAGCTGTAACAATATATTTAGTCCAAAGACAAGGTGTATTGCTCACCTAAATGCTGATATAATAAGAAACAAATTTTGAAACTCAACCACAACATCAAATAAATAATCAAGCATCAACCTCAATGACCAGAAGTAACCATAGCTCACCAGTAGGAGTAACCAGTAGTAACGAAAACCTACCAGTAGCATCTCGAACCCCGTTCTTTTTTTTATTTTTTATTTTTTTTTTATTTTACATGCTGTCACCACAATGTCGCTAAGCTGTTGCTAATATCAAACACATCTTCTTCCTCCAAACCTTTAGTGAGGCAAGAACTGTCACTAATACTGTTACAGAAGCGTCACAAAAAGGAATAGCTCCTTCCTCCCATGACCTTTTAGTGACACTTAATCCGTCACTAATGTTGTTGCTAAATTGGCATCATATGGACTGTACATAAACTTTGGAGCCCATCTTGTGTAATACCAAGCCCATATATAAACGTGACTCATAACTTATACATTTAGAGTCCATGTATGCTTCTCGTATAATAGGAATGTATGATATCCCTAAACATAGACTCCCCATGTTGCACGTTATACCATATTGGATGAGAAGAGCATATCATATTCATTTAGTCCCATAGTCACGTCCAAAAACAGCATCTCCATAAATCACGTTCAGCACATATAGAAACTTGTTAAATTTTCCTTAAAATCAGTCAACCTTCTCGTGTAAAATAGGAAACAAATAGTCTTCCAGAAAAATATTAAAGACCACACGTTTTTCTTCCAATAAATCAGGAAAATAATACCATATATCTTCCATAAAAATTGTAACTCCTTCCCATATATGACGTAGGACTTGATATAGAATCACACGTGTTTGACCCTATTAATTAGGGAATGAAACGAAATTCAAGCCCTAACAACTAGGGATTCACACATCAGCCTTGAATGAAAATCGTAATAAATATGGAATCCCATATAGAACCGTAATCCCATTTGGTGTCCAAATATTACGCATGCAAATCCCTTTATTTACGCAGTCCATAACCGTTTCAAATAAATCATGGTCAACCTAAAAAGGCAGGGATTAAAACTATACCTTTCACATATAGAAATCATGTCACAGCCATAAACCACGTTCCATCACATCCACGTCAGGCAATCATGTGAGATCCACGTCAGGCAATCATGTCACAGCCATAAATACCTCCCATGAAGATCAACACAGTCTTTTGACTTGTTCAAAAATAAATATGGCAACCATGAATTTCGTCCAAGCAGACCTTTATGCCAGCCAATCTGTACTACACCCTCACGTGTAACAGTACTCCAAAAATCAAGGAGGAACAATCGTGTGATTTTAACAATAGGAATAGCTGCCAAAAATATCTTGAATAGTTTCCCACATTATGAGCCAAGAAAATCAGAGAAGGTAATCCGAATATTTTAGCAAGTAAATAATGAGCACACGTTTTTGTCACGCAACCTTTGTGTGTACCCAGCCTCACCAATCTACGAAACATATACCTGTACTGCTGTGGGAAATCACGTGTTTTCATAGTATGATCCAACAGTACAAGTCATGATTAAAACATTCCCTTCTGCTCAAAACACCAATCTAGGGTTTCCAACAGAAGACACCATGCACACAAATTTCTTGATTGGCAGCAATGTTAATAATCAATCTAAGGTTTTTAGATGGAGTACACCAAAACCCTAAATCAATCAGCAGCAATAATCAGTTTCTACAACTGCAACATCATGCACAAATCATCAGCAAGCCAAACTTGTTATTCGTTCTGAGCAGAAACAATAATCAATTCTAGGGTTTCACAAACATAAAACCCTAAACTGAAAATCGTGTGAAGATCACAGCAGCCAAAAACACCGAAGATCATACTAGGGTTCATCATTGATTCAAGAATCAACTCCCCATGGCTAGTATGATCACCATCAATGTACGAGCAACAACATCAAAGTACCAGTAGCAACATCATAATAACAGTAGCAACAATCATCTAGGGTTTGTTGGAAAAACCCCTAGATCAGTAGCTTTATTTATTTAAAAACAGAAAACACTAACGAAAACCTTGTAGATCAACCAGATCGAGAGCCAACAAGCTCTGATACCACTTGTTGAGTCTTAGGATCTAGACTCATCTGGGATATGATAACAATGATTGTAAGCACAGCGGAACACAATAACAAACACAATCAAAGTTATGAACAAGGCTTTCTTATTCATAAATACTAATAAGCTACTAGCTCCTGGTGCCTTATAGGCTTGACACCAGGAGGACACACACACACCTTTAGTTTACATTGTATCTCAATCAGTCAATAACCATGTGTGCCTAATCCTCTTTATATAATAGAGGTACTAGGGTTACATCACAACCATAGCTTATTATCAAAGCTAACCTAATATTACATATTAGGTCCTTATTGTTTCTTCTGTCTTCATCTCTGCCTATAGGTTTTGTAATCATCAAATCTGTATGTCCCAACAAAACTCATTCAATTCTTTTACAAAGAACACATCTTCAAATTCTAACTTCCCTGTGTTGATTTTCCCTTTGCTAGTGATTCTACCTTTGCTACCTCTAAAGGCTACTGGTCCTCCTCTAAATTCTTCAAATTCAGCAAGAAAATCTTTGTTTCCTGTCATGTGTCTTGAGCATCCACTATCTACTATACCTTTGTCTTTCAATTCATCAATTAGATGCCCCTCAGTATCTTCATGTGAGAGAGCCATTAGAGCAAGCTCTTCTTCTTCTTCATTTTCATCCCAGTTCACCACTCCATCAACAGTCACCAATGCTTTGGTTCCTTTAGGACTCATGCTGTTTCCTTTTGGAAAGCTTTCAGTTATTCTTGGACTGGTTCTATAGCTGTTCTTAGACTTCTGACTGCTACTTTCAGATTTGTCTCTAGTGTATTCTCTTGCAAAGTGTCCATTCCTTCTACAGTTATAGCATTCAACTTTGGACTTGTCATATCCTAATGGCTCATTAGGATCAACAGTCATCTTTCTGCCAGTCTTCTTGAAGAACATGTTAGATCTTACTGACACCATAGCAGCTTGCCATTTAAGATCCATCTCTTCAACATCAGCATCATCCATTTGGAACAAGTCATTGAGTGTTAATCTTGGCCTGTTGTCTTGTCTAACAAAGAATGAGAAGGCATCATTGTCACTAAACAATGGCGAAGAACTTCCATGTGGATTTTGAGAGACTATGGGGCTACTTTCAGTAATTTGTAGGTAAGTACCGCTTGTTAGTCCTCCAGCGGTATTTGTGAAGTATGTACCGCTGCTTGTTCTACTAGCGGTATTATGAAAATAAGTACCGCTGTTTCCACCTGACACTAAAGCCAAGTTAGACTTTGTAGTAGTCGCTGCCTTAGTCACTTCAATGCCTTTCACATCCATCTCGTATGCTCTAAGATTGTTGTAGAGATGATCAAAAGGAATTATTTTCAGATCATCTCTTGTGATAAATTGCATAGCCATTTCTTTCCACTCTGGTGGAACACTTCGTAAGAATTTTAGATTAGCTTCTTCATTAGGAATTACTTGTCCATAAACTGCCAATTGAATAAGCAGCTTACTGAACCTTCCATATCCACCATATATTCCCTCTATCTTCTTAAGAACAATCTTCTTTATCTTCTTATATTTGTCATTACCTCCAAATCTAAGTTTTATGGCATCCCACATAGCTTTAGCATCCTTATAATGATGAAAGCTTGGTAAGATGTCTTCTGAAAGAGCCATAGCCAAAGAAGTTCTGGCCTTTCTCTCTCTGATCTCTGCTTCTACCTCTTCAGCAGTCACAGCAGGTAGAGCATAGCATGTAGCATCAGGCAACCAGTGTAGCTTCTTAGGTGTATTCCCATTCTTGATAACTTGCCACACAGTGTGATCTGTGTGATTCAAGTAATGTTCCATCTGCATAGCCTATGTCTCATAATTGTCACCTCTGAGTACTTGGAGTTTAACAGTAGAAAGAGTATGAGAAGGTGTTGTAGTTGTAGAGGTAGCTACAACATTCACGGCTTGAACACCTTGTCTTGGTGCAGGATGCACAGCTTGTGGTTTTCCCTGTGGTAGAGGATCAAGGTTTTGAACATCATCCAAGTGAGCATCATCACCTTCTGGTTAAGACATTGAGTTTTTGTGTGAGTGAAGTGTTTGGGGTTGAGTTCTTCTTTTTCAGAGTTTCTCAACAAGCTCTGATACCACTTGTTGATTCCTTTGATTGGATCTATATTCTGTTAAGAACTAGTATAATAGTTTGTAATCAAACTAAAACACTTTGAGAACTCTTACTCAAACTAAATAAGTTATGTGGAATCTAACTTATAAAGCACAGAAGAACATAATTACTTTTAACTATTCGATTCTCTTATTAATCGACTTGAATGAGGTACATGAATGACATAGTACATATGTTCCTTTTATAGTGTAAGGAACCCTAGAAACGTTAGAATATTCTATAAAGATAACTATATCACAGACAATATATTATCAATATTCTAACTATTTAAGTATATCACATAAGATATACTCTAACTATAACTATGACATATCTTATACAAAGATATATTCGTCCTAATCAATATAGCAGTACTTACTTTATAAGTAGCAGTACTTACTATGTACCGCGTTAACACTAACGGTACTTACATAATACTAACAATACTTAAATTACACTGACGATACTTGACACTTAACAACTAATTCCCAACATATATGAGAGATATGTGAATAAGTGTATAAATTAGAGGAGATTTATGTGCATAAGCGTATAAAATAGATGAGAGTTATGTGAATAAGCTTATAAATTATAAGATTATAGATAAGGTAGCTTATTAGCATATTTTGGTTAATTATCATGTTTTTTTAAGTATGTGAATTATGAATAAGCTTATGTTAGTGTGAATTATTAGGCATTTTAATTAAGTTGATATGCTAGTGGTTGTGTTGGGAAAACGTACTGTTGAGCTATGCGATCGTTTAGCCATCGGTAAATGCGTGAGCCTATCGGGGGCACACACTCAACACGAAGAACACACTTTTATTTACGTTTTATTATTTATTAATTAAACGTTTAATAAAAACTTCACTATTATTTAATTAACGATAGTTAAATTAATTAACGGTAGTTAAATTAATTAACGGGCTTTAATTAATTTATCGTGAGTGCGTTATTTAAAGTTAAGGAAACAAAATCGATTTTAGAACCCCCATGGTAATAGGCGGTCGAATATCCCCCTAAGGGAAGATTTTTGGTTTATTAATTAAACAAAGTAATTACCATAATTTAAATAAGTTTTCTTGGAGTAGGGACCAAGTTTTAAGGAGGTGGGGATTAGTATTGTAACCCCCTATTTTGATAATGGAATGTCACGCGTAATTATGGCGTGTCATCAAAGCATGCAAGGTAATATGTACTAAACATACATGACCATAGGGAAAACCGGAATCAAACATCGGTTCCCAAACATAAGCCCAAAACATAAATAAAGTAAATGACCAAAAAGGAAGACTAAACAAGCATAAATATGAAGGCAAGAGGAGAAGGAATCTAAGGTAGCTCCCATCCTATGCGTCCTCCAAATGCTCCAGTCTGTCCTTGAGTACCTTCCGTTTTGGGACATGGAAAGGAAAGTAACGGCTGAGCAAAACGCTCAGTGCACGGATATAGACATAGTATGAATGACTAAAACATAATAAAGACTTAATAGCAGCGGAAATGTATAAGTCCTGGAAAACCTGGAACATGTTCATAAAACTGGTTTTATAGTTTGAAAAGCCTTATGTTTATCTTATGAAAACTGTTTAACATATTTTTACCATTAGCCAATATAGGTCATGAAAATCGACCGTGCATGAATACTTGGAGGGGTGACCTCATCATGCAAATTAGAGGGGCTGCCTCTAATTTAATATACTGGTTCTGGGTAGGAGGGATCAGCTCCTTGTGAAGGATGCAAGGCACACACCACATTCACCATGAAATCCTGATTGAAAACATGTAACTAGGATGCACCCATACGCCCCACATGATAAATATAATATAAATGGCCAAAAGCTGAAGGGACGCCACGAGCAATCACTCCGCCGTGGTGAAGTCATAACATCAGTGCCTCTAATGTTATGGTTATGGTACCTCCCTTACTAGGTGAAACTGGTCATGCGTGTATATGGCTATAGGTATTCTAAATTAAACATAAGAAAATCAAACACATAACTTATACTACGGGAAAACATTTGGCTGCATACGGGAAATCCTAATAAGGAAAGAATGTCCATACTGAAAGGACAGGAATCCGTACCTTATGTCCAGTGAACGAAGAAGACGAACTGAGAGGAATCCTACTTCCGTATCCCTAATGCTACATGAATACATACAGGAATAAGTATCTGCTTACTAATACGTAACTGATTTTATGTCATGTCTTAGCTTATTTTATATGTTCTTATCATGTTTTACTGTTTTAAGCCTTAAACTGTGTTTACCTTATATTTTGTTTACTCTGATAAAGTATTTCTGGTATTTCATGTATTATTATACTTATTGTGCAATAATAAGTAACTTTCCAAAAATAGCAGGTTTCCTAAAATAGAAAGTTTCCAAAAATAGAAAGTTTCCAAAAATAGAATTTCTGCTTAAAATAGATAAGTTTCTAAAAATAGAAAGTTTCGATAAATAGATTAGCTGCCTTATTTAAATAAGTTTCTATAAATAGATTAGCTGCCATAATTAGATATAAGCTGGTTAAATAAGCTAAGTATATAAGCCTAAGTGTTTTCATGATTATTTTCTAAGTCATATGATATAATGTATAGTTTATTAATTATTTCATGTAATTAAAATAAACTATAAGTTAAAATATTTAATTAAATCATATCATGTTTTTAATTAAATAAAGTTAAATACTTAGGTTAAAACATGTATTATTATTTATTAATAATATAACCTAAGTCATGTTAATTAATTAATTATAACCATGGTTTTTAAATAATTAATTTATTTATAAGTCTAAAAATATAAAATACTTAGGTTAATAATTTCATGATTTAAATAATTAGAATAACCTAAGTCATGTTATTAAATTAATCATGTCATGTTTATTAATTTAATTTTAACATAAGACTATAAAAATAATAATCTTAACATACACCGTGAACCGGATCTTGACTAAGAACCATGAACCGGACATGAAATCGACACCATACCCCGAACCAATTCGGGGTTACCCTTGTCTTGATGCTGCCGTGGGACCCACACCAACCAACCGGGGCCATATGGTCTCGTTGGTGGTCAAATGGCCAAACCGAGACCCTCTCGGGTTCGGTTTAGGCGTGGCCAAGAACAAACACCCCTTAAACATCCCTTTTTGATTTATACCAAAACCAATTTCATGTTAGATCTATGATTTAATTATGTCTTTAAGAAAAACATATCATGTTCTTAATAATTAAAAGATTAAATCAAAAGAAAAGGGTTTAAACGAATTACCGAATGCGTGGATCTAAAGAACGATGAACAAACACGAACACTAGCAATAAATACAAGATCCAAGATCAATCAAACACCCCTTTGGTGTGTTTGAAGGTGGCGGCCAAAAGAAACAAAAGAAGGAGGAGGAGAGCTTTTTTTTTAAGTTTTTGTGAAAATCCTCTGTAAAGTGAAAATGAGTAGTGTTTTTCCCTTAACCCCCTTCTTTAGTAAATTTTGATGGGCTTGGCCCATCCTCCTTCCTAATTTCGTGGCATATGGGCCCACATGGGGTAACCCGATCATTTTCCGTGTCTAATTAATAAGTGTGTTCTCGTGTTCGTGTTTTACGTGTTTGTTCGTGTTTATTTGTGTTCGCGTTTTGTGTGCTCTCGTTAAATAATTACCATGACCTAATATATTTATTTACGCTCGTAATAAATATATATATGTAATTAATAATAGTTCATGATTTAATTACGTTCGTGATTTCATGATCGCATGTTCGTGATTAATTATTGTTTAAATAATTATTGCGTGTTCGTGCGTAATAAATACTTATCGTGTTCTAACACGTACGTAATACATAAAATCCTAACACGTAAACGTAATCGTACTATAAAAGGAAAGTTTTAATCTAGTACGTACGATCTTAAGGGTACTATTCATGATACAAGCATGCGGGTTTTACAACTCTTCCCCCCTAAAATGAATAATTGTCCCCGAATTATAGGTAACCTAACTGAAAGAGAAACATACCCAAATCAAACTGAGAGGGTATGTAAGATAATTGAACGTTCGGGTTTCCTTGCAGAAGGAACGCGAAACGTGACATGTCTTGAAAGGACATGGAACGTGACGTGACTGAAAGGACATATCTAGTTGATAAGAGAAAAACGGATAAAAGTCCGGATGAACTTGTCCGTTTCCAAGTGGCCTCCCTCTTGGAACGGTTCCTTCAGAAGATCCTGGCACTAATGATATATCTTGGTCCTCCTGACCTTGACTTGAAATACGAAGAAGTTCTTGGTTATCAACTTAAGGTAGATCCCCTAAATCGATCGAGGGAAAAAATTTAACGTGTAAGGGCAACTAAAACGTTACGATGCAAGACAATCTGACTTAACTGATAATTAGAAACGATGCGCGAGACATAAAGAAACGTAGTACGTGAAAAATTTTGAACGGGATACGTGAAAATTTTTAAACGTGCTACGTGAAGATATGGCGAGTGTAGTATGAGTAAACATATCGTGATCCATGATACGTGTAACATATCTTGATCATGATATGAGGAACGTGGAATGAACATGACATGTGAAACATATCGTGATCATAGAATATAATGGCGGTAACGCCAAACGCTACAAGGTGAGACGTGGAATATGACGTGAAACGTCTATCTGATGATGGAGAGTTATACTAAACTTGGGTCTGGTCTCTCAAGTTCTTGCACAACTTCCCAGAACGAAATGAACCTAAAATCTTAAGCCTAGATACAAATCATGAACGTGAATAGTGTCATGAACGCGAGCGCAAAAGCAAGTCGTGGAATTAGAATAAAGACGTGAAGTAAATAAGGAGCACAATTGTGAATCTTTGTCTGACCCGATAACTGAGGGATTGCCAAGTGATCGGATGAACCTTTGTTGGAACATGTCCGATCAATCTGTTGGTTCTGAAATCCCTACGGATGTAAGGATTCTGCAGACTTGATCAAACTGTTTGTAATACCCAGATAGCATTATGCTTCTTCTGAGTTTGCGTTAATCTGGTAACCAAAACCCATGGAGATCTTGTCCCTTTTCGATTCACAATTTCCGATGATGAAAACATCCTACTCTGTTGGTGTCCTATCTTAACCTGTTTGTATGACAGGTATGAAGATATGAACGTAACTGTATCTTGCTTCATCGAACTTGATACATAGGAGTTTACGAAACTCTGAGTCTATGAATCCAAACTTCTCTTAGCGTAGGATTTTCTAGAACACCTAATGTAATGTAGGGTTATCTCCTTTACGCATAAGCTGAGTCATGGTAAGATTAACCGTAGAAACGCATGTGATTCAGCGTGTCACAGTAATCAAACAGAATTGATGTTGGAAAAAAAATTTCCAGGGTAAAATTTCTCTTGTCATAGAATTTGCAACATAGTGCAGATATGGTCTTCCTGTTCTTCTCTAGGCTTAGAGGAAATCAGGTTATCCTCAATGAAAACACTGATGAATTTGCTATGAGTTCCTGGAAACTCATTCTTATAATGCCGTTGGAGCATTGATGAAACTAATTCAAAATCCTAAATCTAGCATGACCGAGTCGTGCAGGAATAGCAGTCATGGACATGTCCTACTCTTTCACTCGTCACTGTTGGCAGCATGATCATGAGTTCGATCTTGGAAAAGTGATTAACACTATAAGGTCGATTGGACATGTTGTCTGTACGTGGAGGAGAATAACGGTCATGAATGGTGATTTGTTTAAAAACCGACGGTAGTCGACACATAATCTTATGTTACCGTTCTTCTCCTTGAAGGTTCTTTTGGAGTGTAAGGGACAATTTTGGAATAATCCGTTGGTTATGCGTAAAAGGACTTCAGTAGTCGTGTCTTACTGACAGCTAGAAAGTTTTAGTAATCATGGCTGACAAAGCACGTGCTTGGAAAACATAGATAATTTGTACATATTTTCCTGATGGAAAAATCAAGATGAATGTATTCAGGAGCCTGAACATTACTATACATAATTATGAATCATAGCATGGTGTGCTGTTCGTAGTCCATAGTTAGGATAAAATTCATCTCGTGTCTGTCCGAGGAAATGCGTTAGCAGCTTGGATCTGATCATTAAGCTGAAAGAAAACCTTCGTATACGTGGGAATACGAAAGGCGTCCTTCATGGCCATGAATATATGAACTATGGTGAAAGAAATGAAAGTGACATCAGCAACGTGACAGTTCTTACTGATGTGTTGGTAATGGTATTGAAATTCTTGTAGCCTGATTAATACCTGGCATAACAAAATGGATATACCCTTGGAGGGTACCCTGAATTTCTTAGAAATGTTCCATAATTGGACGTGAGTCATGTGTCTTGACTCGTGTCTTGGAAATATAAGCATGACATATGTCTTGACTGGTGTCTTGACATGTGTCTTCAGAAAGTATACGTGAGACATGTGTCTTGACTGATGTCTTGACATGTGTCTCGAGATGTGAAACAAATAGAACTACAAATATTAGGTTATTATGCCAGAATTGGCGGATCAGTTGGACTACTGATCATTTGTATGTCTGATCACGTCCGTGGCCGGAGCCTCGGTTGCGATTCTAGGATAGTTGCTGTCATAGTAGTGGTTACTATCATCCTATCTGTCAGTTCCATGATGGTCATTCTCATGACCGTGATTCATGTAACTATTCAGCTGAGTGGCCGGCTGGTACCGGTGCACTCATATGGATGAAATGACAGCCGAATGACGTGTGACATGTAACTAAGAGTTAGGGACAATGATTGATGGAAATCGTCTGATGGTGAAGCATCTTCTCGTCCAATTGCTTTGCTCTGACGCCTTTGTCTTCATCTTGTAGGATCTCCAGGTTTTGAACAGCATCCGCATCTCGTAGCGTCTCCGAACGTCAGCAGCATCAACCTTTAGTAACATCTCCCAGTTATGAGCGACATCGGCAATCTTCTAGAATATCAGCAATTGAAAATACGCTGAGGTGATTCAGAATCGACTAGCGAATACTCATGAAGTATTGCAAGTGAAATACACATGGATTAAGGTACGTGTAATACATATGAAATACGGTACGTGGAGTACACGTGGAATGCACATGAAATGATCGGTATGGGGTCGATCATTTATCATGATCTAAAGAAAGTATATCGGTTAAACGGTTAGGAAAACCATCATGATAACCTGGCAATGCCAGTACATACCTCATTCTGGTTGCATAGAGAAACGCTAAAGTGTGGTTACACAAAATTCAACGATGATTTGCCTGACAGCATGATCAATGAAAACCAACCATGACTATCATGAAAGCAGAATTCAATGAAATCCAACAATGTCTTACGTGAAAGCATAAATAACAAAAGAGGCGTAAGACGTAATCAACATGAAGACGTAATCAGCATGAAGACGGAATTATCATGAAGGAACATAAAACGATCTATCATAAAGGAGTGTATAACATAATCAGCATGAAACCGAAGTTAACCATGGAAGTATGAAAACATACTTGACATAAAAACATAGTAACTTATGAGGGGACATGAAAAAAAAATTATGCCAATAAATCATGAGAAAAAAATTTTATGCATGAAAACAGTGCATGAATGCGTAATGTTAGTTTATAAAAACCTTTTATGTGTGCGAGGGGACGCCTATGGGTCGGTCCCAAAACAAAAGACATGGCGAGGGGACGCCTATGGGTCGGTCCCAAAGTTAAAAGTTTCGATAAAAGCACATGCGACTAAATAGGGCCAGTCCTGTACCAACCATTACTTAGTCATAATCCCTGCAACAATGATACATGAAACATAAATAAATGAAACTTATCTGTCAAAACTTATCAGAGAAAAAATTTTTATGTGCCTAATTATGAACTATTGGGGTTCAGTCCACATAGCCACAGTTCACGAGGAACATTATGAAACAATGACACATAACTAAATATGAATGATGGTTGTCCATCCATATTAGTAAAACAATATCGATGAAAACATCAAGGTTAAAACCTCAAGGTGCTGAAAACATCATGGTTAAAACAACAATGCGCTGAAAACATCAATACGTAGAATAACAAACGTTGGCTTAGGAAGCTCCTGGTGACTACCCACTAGTCACAGGTCGAGTTTTAGAGCCTATAGGTCGAAGCCTTGACTCTGATACCATAATTGTAACACCCCATTTTGATAATGGAATGTCACGCGTAAGTATGGCGTGTCATCAAAGCATGCAAGGTAATATGTACTAAACATACATGACCATAGGGAAAACCGGAATCAAACATCGGTTCCCAAACGTAAGCCCAAAACATAAATAAAGTAAATGAACAAAAAGGAAGACTAAACAAGCATAAATATGAAGGCAAGAGGAGAAGGAATCTAAGGTAGCTCCCATCCTATGCGTCCTCCAAATGCTCCAGTCAGTCCTGAGTACCTGTCGTTTTGGGACATGGAAAGGAAAGTAACGGCTGAGCAAAACGCTCAGTGCACGGATATAGACATAGTATGAATGACTAAAACATAATAAAGACTTAATAGCAGCGGATATGTATAAGTCCTGGAAAACCTAGAACATGTTCCTAAAACTGGTTTTATAGTTTGAAAAGCCTTATGTTTATCTTATGAAAAATGTTTAACATATTTTTACCATTAGCCAATATAGGACATGAAAATCCACCGTGCATGAATACTTGGAGGGGTGACCTCATCATGCAAATTAGAGGGGCTGCCTCTAATTTAATATACTGGTTCTGGGTAGGAGGGATCAGCTCCTTGTGAAGGATGCAAGGCACACACCACATTCACCATGAAATCCTGACTGAAAACATGTAACTAGGATGCACCCATACGCCCCACATGATAAATATAATATAAATGGCCAAAAGCTGAAGGGACGCCACGAGCAATCACTCCGCCGTGGTGAAGTCATAACATCAGTGCCTCTAATGTTATGGTTATGGTACCTCCATAACTAGGTGAAACTGGTCATGCATGTATATGGCTATATGTATTCTAAATTAAACATAAGCAAATCAAACACATAACTTATACTACGGAAAAACATTTGGCTGCATACGGGAAATCCTAATAAGGAAAGAATGTCCATACTAAAAGGACGGGAATCCGTACCTTATGTCCAGTGAACGAAGAAGACGAACTGAGAGGAATCCTACTTCCGTATCCCTAATGCTACATGAATACATACATGAATAAGTATCTGTGTAATAATAAGTAACTTTCCAAAAATAGCAGGTTTCCGAAAATAGAAAGTTTCCAAAAATAGAAAGTTTCCAAAAATAGAATTTCTACTTAAAATAGATAAGTTTCTAAAAATAGAAAGTTTCCATAAATAGATTAGCTGCCTTATTTAAATAAGTTTCCATAAACAGATTAGCTGCCATAATTAGATATAAGCTGGTTAAATAAGCTAAGTATATAAGCCTAAGTGTTGTTTTCATGATTATTTTCTAAGTCATATGATATAATGTATAGTTTATTAATTTTTTCATGTAATTAAAATAAACTATAGGTTAAAATATTTAATTAAAGCATATAATGTTTTTAATTAAATAAAGTTAAATACTTAGGTTAAAACATGTATTATTATTTATTAATAATATAACCTAAGTCATGTTAATTAATTAATTATAACCATGGTTTTTAAATAATTAATTTATTTATAAGTTTAAAAATAAAAAATACTTAGGTTAATAATTTCATGATTTTAATAATTAGAATAACCTAAGTCATGTTAATAAATTAATCATGTCATGTTTATTAATTTAATTTTAACATAAGACTATAAAAATAATAATCTTAACATACACCGTGAACCGGATCTTGACTAAGAACCATGAACTGGACATGAAATCGACACCATACCCCGAACCAATTCGGGGTTACCCTTGTCTTGATGCTGCCGTGGGACCCAGACCAACCAAACGGGGCCATATGGTGTCGGTGGTGGTCAAATGGCCAAACCGAGACGGGTTCGGTTTAGGCGCGGCCAAGAACAAACACCCCTTAAACATCCCTTTTTGATTTATACCAAAACCAATTTCATGTTAGATCTATGATTTAATTATGTTTTTAAGAAAAACATGTCATGTTCTTAATAATTAAAAGATTAAATCAAAAGAAAATGGTTTAAACGAATTACCGAATGCGTGGATCTAAAGAACGATGAAAAAACACGAACACTAGCAATAAATCCAAGATCTAAGATCAATCAAACACCCCTTTGGTGTGTTTGACGGTGGCGGCCAAAGGAAACAAAAGAAGGAGGAGGAGAGCTTTTTTTTTAGGTTTTTGTGAAATCCTCTGTAAAGTGAAAATGAGTAGTGTTTTTCCCTTAACCCCCTTCTTTAGTAAATTTTGATGGGCTTGGCCCATCCTCCTTCCTAATTTCATGGCGTATGGGCCCACATGGGGTAACCCGATCATTTTCCGTGTCTAATTAATAAGTGTGTTCTCGTGTTCGTGTTTTACGTGTTTGTTCGTGTTTATTTATGTTCGCGTTTTGTGTGCTCTCGTTAAATAATTACCATGACCTAATATATTTATTTACGCTCGTAATAAATATATATATGTAATTAATTATAGTTCACGATTTAATTACGTTCGTGATTTCATGATCGCATGTTCGTGATTAATTATTGTTTAAATAATTATTGCGTGTTCGTGCGTAATAAATACTTATCGTGTTCTAACACGTACGTAATACGTAAAATCCTAACACGTAAACGTAATCGTACTATAAAAGGAAAGTTTTAATCTAGTACGTACGATCTTAAGGGTACTCTTCATGATAAAATCATGCGGGTTTTACAAGTATAAATACATAATCACCTAGCTCATAAAAGTTGTTTCTCCCTTTTCTTTGCTTGCGTCCGATCAAACGAAAGAACCCACACAAACCAAACGATTTTTTCCTTAAACCCTAAAATCACATAAAGTGTAAACCTTTGCTAGATCGACTACCTTTTGGTACTCCCTTGTGATGTTTCTTAACCTGTACTAAACCATTGATCCTCGTATTAAGGTTTTAGTCTTGTTTTTGGTCCCCTTGTGGTTCGTCCAAACGCAAACCCAAAATTAGGGTTTCGGGTGATTTTTCCAAGTATCTTGTAACGTTCTATAAACCGATCCTTATGTAACCCCACTTAGGGTTTTGGATCTAGGGTTTCTAGTTACAAGATAAATCAAAGAGAAGTTACTACTAGCATCGTAGTGATTGTTCGTTTGATGTGCCGTGTGAGCAAACGATAGAGGCAGTTATTTTACCGTTATATTTTAAGATCAAGATCCATTAATTGATTGCTTCAATTAATTCAAGGTTGGTTTTATAATGGTTTTATTATGTATTAATCATGTCTGTTTATACTAGATCCATTTCGCTACGTACTCGTAGTTAATGATTTAACTAGTTTTCAAATCCCAACACGTACAACATAAAGGACGACTCGTTTGAATTTTTGAAAATTCAAGAAGTTTCCTCGTCTACATGTCGCCGGGAAACGTACAACATAAATGACGAATGGTATCTCGGGGTTTTGACAAGTCAACGTCCTAAGAAGATTATTCCCGACGACTTGTCGCCGGGGAAAAACAAGACATGTGGCAAGGTTAATATTAAGCTAATCAAGTTTTTTTAATACGTCGTTATTATCCCGGTGACTTGTCAGCGGGGAAAAGTGGTCCAGCGTGACACTAATTTGGTTGACTGAAAATGACGCGGGTCCCACTTGTCGCTGAGGATTCTCACCGGGGAAACTTTCGACGAATCCCCGATTATATTTCGATGGGGAAACGTTTCCCTGTCGACTTATCGCTGGGGAAACGTCCAAAAATTTGACGGGGAAGGCATTGAATGTTGTAGTTGGTTTGTCCCCTTGTATGCAAAAAATATACGTTATCCAATATAACTTTTTTCAATACGTCTATAAATAAATGTAAAAAGGAGGTTCAAAATAAAAAAACGTTAATGAATTAAAAGTGAAAGTCAACACAAGCCGCATGGACAATTCATGTAAATTTTCAAGTGGTAAACGATTTAACCTGCTAATAGTTAAGCTATGTTTTTTTGGGTAAAGGGGAGTTCACCCCGGTAAAATATAGTTAGGTGATGAGACTGCTTTTATACATAGTCTTATAATCCAAAACGGGCTTTAAATGCATAAAATATCATCAAAAATGCGAAATATATGCTTGTGTTTGTTACTTGTGTATTTTTAGGTACGGATATTGAGGAAATGAAAAAAGATCACAAGGAACATGCAAAAAGGAACACGGGAAACGAAGCCGCACAAAGAACCGGACACGAATCAAGAATTTCTAATAATGTCCTTGAAGTTTGAAGAATTGGCAAGATTGGTCCCTCAACCTTTGAAGACTTGACAATTTATACCCTTGCAAAACTCATTTATTACATTTGGGTCCCTAAATTATCAAGACAATACAAGTTTAGTCCTTGGAATATGAAGAATTTACATGAAAAGCCCTTGGTTCATGTTTAAGAAACCTTTTGTGGCCAAAGTGCAAAAAGAAAAACTTACTTACAAAGGATTATTCACATTTGAGCTGTTTAAAGTTAAGTGACAAGAGATTGGGACTTGAGGGGCCAGAATGGGGAGACAGCCAAACATTCCCCCACCAATACCATCACTCCACGTCATCCACTACCACCCATCAACCAATCAGATCACCCCCACTAGCCATGTCACCATCCCACTTTCTTTAACTGATTTTATTAAATCAGTTTAACCATTTTGGAGGCAAACACCATTTTTAAAAACTTAATTACCCCATAACAGATTAAACCCCTCCTAAGCACCCCATAAACCCTAATCAAACCCAGACCCAATTAACCGAAAAACAAGGGGTTTTTCACCCATACTTTCCGGAATGGTAATTCGTCCCATCCTTACTTAATCCCACACCGAAAGCATAAACCCAACACACCCATGTGAGCAGTAGGACCTCCCCTGCTCACGTTCCTATCCCCCAAACCCAATGAGGAGACCAAATGACTGGTTGGATACGAATACTTGGTCCCTACACTTCAACAAACGGATGAGATTAAGTTTTGCAAGCTGGCATTCCACATGCTTTCTCAGAGATCACGAGATACCACAATTGACCAAGACTTTCAAATCAAGACCAAGGGCAGACTTGGAAATTACTTAGCTAGGGTTTTAGTTATTCACTTGTAGCCTAGAATGTTCTTTTATTCAGTATAAAAGGAGTATGTAGGATGTGCATTACCCTTTGTTCCAGTTTTTTTATAAAGTCTTTGTAACTTGTTTTTCTTAATGAAAGTTGGTATTTTTAGTGAAAATTTAATTCCTTTTCAGTTATTTAAAAAATTGTATTGACTTGTGTGAAAAAGCTGAGTTCCAAAATTCTGATTTGTTAAGTACTTTGCAATCATTGGTTTCTTGTCAAGAAAAATTGGTTAAAAGTGTTTGTTTTTCAAGGAATTTTGTCAAGGATTTCTTTTCAGTGTTGTGTTAGTAGGAGGAACTTCTTTGTATTAAGGTTTAAGTGGAAAGAATAGGACAATAGAAAACGTTTTTCTTAGGTTTTCACTCAAACTTAAGACCAATCTCAGGAGGAAGTGAAAGTGGATGCCTGAGATTGGTTTATTGAGTTTAAGTTGTTAATCTCAAGTGGTATTTGTTGGTTTAGTATTAGGTTTAAAAAGGATTTCAATTTTCAGAAAATTTGGTGGTTTCAAATCTTTCTCAAAAGTTTTTGGTTTCCATTTTCTATTCTCAACTCACTACTTATATAAGCCTGCTCATAAGCTGTTGATACAAGCTTATGAGCATCAACTTATATAAGTTTGAAGGTAAGTTTATAAGTTCTTGTTTCTGAGCTTGGTGTGCTAGATTGGTGGAATTGTCTGTTTAAATCTCACTCATTGACCAACTTTATCAGCAAGCTTTGCGTCAGACCCCATTATCTATGATCAGTTACTGATTTTGGCCCATTGTGTGTGAATTTTGTGTGTATACTTGGTGCTTTTGTGTTATTTTTGACTCCCAACACTCAACTGAGTGTAGGGGTGCCTTATCTTGCCAAAATATCCAACAAATAAACAAAAACAAGCCAAAGCAGGTGTGAGAACACGCAATTTCGATAAATTTCTTTTAACTGTTATACGTGCTTATTCACACTTTCACCACATTCCCTATTTATTTTACAGTGATTACGTGTCATCCTCGGCTTTTAGTTAAATATAAAATTCTACGAATTTCGCTAATTTACGATATTATTTAGCAAAATGCCCGAACATCATGTTTGTATATTCTACGAGGTTTTATTACATTTTATATGTCTTATTATTGACTTTTTGCCTCAAAAATAATGAAAAACGACATCTTGAGCAATTACGGACGCAATGGTGAACTTTTGCATTTTTGCGTTTTCTGGCTGTCGGACTGAGTTTTCGGGTCCGAACGTCGGGATAAAAAATTATTTTTATGTGATTTATAGTTATTCTTGATTCCTTGATCCAACTTAGTGAAATCCGGGCCAAACAAGTATTTACGAGTAATTTTAAAGAAATTTCGTTTTAAAAATAAACGAGTCTCGGTTTTAGTCGGAAACCGCACGTAATTTAAACCCGTAAATTTTCGAGAGTTAACACCAAAATTTTTGGGCCTTTTCTTAGGAATTTCGGCTGGGAATAGGCTTAGGGAGCCAATTTTGACTTTGGTTGACCATCATTAGCCAACACTTGAAAAAAAAACACATAGTATCTTTTCCAAAAAAATAAAAAATAAAAAAATCTCTTGCTTCTCTTTCTTTCTCCTTAGGCCGACACATCACCCCCACCCTCCAAAACCACTGATTTTTTTGATTTGAGGTAAATTACTACTAGTCCCATGATTGTTTTTCAATTCCTAATTAAACTCATGTGTTAATTTTAACATGCATCAAGTTTTTGCATGAGATCAAAAATCATCAAATCTTATGATTTGATGATATTTTTATGAAATCCTATGTTTGTTTTTGTTGTTCCAATGCATAAAACCTTATTTTTTTGGATAAAACTTTGATTTGGGTATGTTATTATGACCTAGGGCCACAAAATTTTTATGATCAAGGAGGAAGGAATCGAGTTTGTTTGTGTTTTGATTGATTCATACTAGTTGTGAAGGTATATCCTAACTAGTGTTTTGATTTTGATGTTATTAGCATTTTTTATTCACTTTGGTCATTGATTTTGAAATAATGGGTGAAACCCACTGATGTTATGAACAATTAGGGCATATTAGGACTTAGGACACTTGCGTGGCGATTTGGTATAGCTTAAGTGTTGCTTGATTAAGGTTAGGTAGCTGAATGGAGTCATTTTCGTAGTATCGAAATTATCACAGAAACAAAAAGGTTATGGCAAAATTTTCTTAAAAATATGACTGTGTTTTTATTTGAAAATTTGATACCCACTGATGTGCTTTACATGTGGTGAGTTGGTTGGGAGCGGGAAGTGTCCGGATGAGCCCGGAGCGGTCGTTTTACTAAACTAGGTCAAATCTGAGTGGTAGGCTTAAAACGTGGGTAATTTGTCTTGGGTAAAAAGGGGGAATATAGGATTTTATAACTTTTTACAGTAGGTAAAATCATAAGACAACTTCTCTTTTTGGTTTGGTGTCAAAATATTTTACCATTTAGGATTTATGCACAAATTACCGTAGGCTTCCAGAGTCGATTTCAACTTCCTGTTTTGATAGCCTGTCACTAAAAATGGATTTTCCGTTGATTGGTAATAGCTCCAGGTTTGTTCTTGCCCAACTTAGAAAGGTAAGAGAATTTCCTACTCATGTCAAGAAACCCCATTTTGTGCTATTATAGATTTTTAGTTATGACCAAATCTTCACAGCCTTTTTTAGAAAACTGAATGCAGTCCCTTGTTTTGGTTTTTCAAACCGAGTCTTAAACGTGTTCGGAACCCACACATAAATGCTTGGACCATCATACAAGGTTGATATTAGGTTATTACAGTAGGTTCAAGGTGTTGGGTCAAAATTTCAACTTAAGCTTAGGTCTCGCCATCGCACGCAAGTTACCTAGTCATACTATGTCCCGCCACTTCTAAAACGTTATTGCTTCATTGAACGCATTCTTATTATGCATGACCATTGCATAGGTCCGTGAAGACTTCTTTTTGCTCAGCCCCTTTTACCTTGTGATTACTTACTAAAGGTGAGTTCATAGCCCCTTTTACTACTTTATTCATGTTTTACAAATGCGGGGTGAGAAATACATGCGTAGAATACGTGCAGTAGACTTTTTACAGTATTACTTTTACTAGTATTCAATCAAGTATTCAGTATTGCACTTACAGTTTCATGATTTACTGAATGCCTTAGTACCTTAGTCAAAAATCCTCTATATCATGAACCGTTAATTCACATATCGCAAGCGCGACTGTTTGTGGATGGATCCATCGGGATTGACAATCCCCGTCATGAGTACCGACGCATATACATTCGTTTATACAAGTATTTTGACTAGATACTTATTAGAGGTCCCCAGTAATACATATGTTAACGCTTCAGTGTCATGAGCTATTGCATTAAGTGAAGTACATTTAAATTGCACATTGGTACAACTTTTCTTTCTTTAATATTACATGTTTATATGGAAAACATTTCTTGTATTCCATAACTTATTCTATTAAACCTGTGAATTTCACTCAGCTTTATGTTGACATATTTACATGTTATTTCTCAGGTAATACTAATGCTTAATTTAGCTAAGGATGGGAGCCCGCATGATCAGGCAGCTGGATGATTCCATGTCATTATTGGTTGAAACTTTTGGGAAAACTAATTATATCATGTTAATCATGCCAAATAAAAGCACTTTTATGCACTAAGACTATTATGAGTACGTTGGTAAAATTATGTGACTTTTGTTGATGTCATATTATGCAAATCTGGGACCATATTTATATATTTATTCCGCAGCTTTTGAATAAATTCGTGAAGTGTGTCATTTTATTTCCTTGTCTTTTATTTACCTTATTGCCATGTATGCTGTTACCATGATGTGGGACCCACAATGCTTACCTGTCCCATTACCAGATTTTTGGGGTCTTACAACAGGCCTTCAAAAGCATCAGTTAAACTACCTTAGTTGTCTGAGAACGATGTGGTTCTCGGATAGAACTAGTTTTTGATTCATTTTGTCACTGTAGCAAGTTTTGTTAAACTGGGCACGTTTTTGTAATTTCTAGGCTTAAATCTTGTTAGATTTTAAAAGTTTTTGTGTTTTCATAGTTAGAAAGTTACCAGGTTCTAGTTTTTATAAAAAGAAAAATAAAAAAAAAAGTTTAACAAAAAGGACGTGGCCAGGACTCGAACCTACGCCACTCCTCTCACACACAAACGCGTTAACCATTTGCCCTAGGGTCTTTGACTGGTTAACTCATGGTTTGTTTAATACTTAAGGTGTTTAATTTGTAGCTTATTTAAACCTTTAGATTATAAATAAGTTGATTTCAGCTTATTTATCTAGGGTAGTTACTGTTTTTCAATTTTCATTTGTACTTGGATAGATTTAGGACTTTTTGGATTAAAAAATTTATTTTTCACGTCATTAATTAATTTTTTATGATTATTTTTAGTTTAAATTTTAGAAAGTAATTAAAAAATAGAGAAAAGTATTTTAAAATTTTGAAAAAATCATTTTTAGGTTTTAATTAAGTAATTTGAGCTTTACATCCATTAAAGTTTTCAAATTTACTTATTTTTGATTTTATTTAATTTTTTGTTTTTAATTAGTCTTCAAAAACTAATATAGAATTATTAAAAAGGTTTTGGAAATTTTTGTTTGCATTTTTGTCTTAATTACATATTTCTTGATTTTAGGTAATTTTTTGGTAATGTTTACGACATTTTCATTTTTCGTCGAATTTTACGATTTTACGCTTTTTACGTCGTAGGATAATTTTTAGCGTAATTCGTGTTTTTCTTTCTCTTTTCTCATCAATATAATCACAAATTAATCATCTCTTAACACACACACCAAGCCTCGTTGAGAACGATCCCCACTTTTGGGTCATAAGTGCTTTGGTTTTCCTAAACTGACACTTAATACTTTCCCTTTTTTGCTCTCTTTTCCTAAAGAGTAGTAAAAACACTACTATCATTTTGGCGCCGCTTCCGGGGAGGCGTGTTGTGTTTTGATTTGGAAATTGTTGTTTTTATATATAGCCATAATATCGTTTGGTATTAGTAGCACTCTACTAATACGTATTATCGGTTTTTCGTTTTTTTTGTGTGAATATTATTACTATATTGTATACGTAGAACAATAAATTCACAAGTACTCCAAAAGTGTGAAAACACAACCTTGATTGGGAGGTCATTACTCAATCATTGTATTCGAATCTCAAACAAGAAAGAAAAGGCAAAAATAGATAAATACTTTCGTGAAGCTCAATTTTGAAAAATACAAACTATAAGGTAGGTATAAGGCGGGTATTATAAAATATACCCTAAGGAAAAAGGCCCTTAAGTGCTTCGCGCCGCCTCGTTTCCTCGCTTGCTTGTGAGTATTTTGAGATTGAAAGCTAATCGAGGGTTTTGCCGCCCAAAGTATTATCTACACACACACACACACACACACACATATATATATATATATATATATATATATATATATATATATATATATATATATATATATATATATATATATATATATATATATATATATATATATATATATATATATATATATATATATATATATATATATATATATATATATATATATATATATATATATATATATATATATATATATATATATATATATATATATATATATATATATATATATATATATATATATATATATATATATATATATATATATATATATATATATATATATATATGTATGTATATATTGTTGGTTTCATTTGATTAAACCCTCTTGGACGTTTTGGTGTTCCACCAACGTTCTAAAGTCATCGAAGGCGTTCACTTCACGTGGTCGTTTTCATTCCTTGAGGCTTCTATAATCAAGAGATTTGATTAAGGAGGAAATCTGTAGATTTTTATCTACTTAATACAATTCCAAAATCCAAAAAAAGTAAAAACAATCAACAATCCAAAAAAATTGAAAAAGTCAAAAACACCAAAAAGAATCTTCTTTGCTCATCCCTACGTTGTACGTGACGTTTATGAAAACTCGTAATCAAGCAAGACGTGCACGTAGACGTCGAAATCGAAAGGAAAACACACCAACACCTTCTAGTGAAGAGACTCCAAGTTAGGAACCTATTGTAGAACAAGAAGCTATCATGGCTAATCGTACTATGATGGAGTTGCTTCAAGCACCCACCGAGGGTTTTGGAGAGGCCATTGTGATTCCCGCCATCCTTGCGGAGAACTTCGAGATCAAGACGGGTTTAATGTCTATGCTTCAAGCCAACAAGTTTCACGGACACGAAAAAGACAACCCACATTATCACATTAGGAAATTTAATCGTGTCACCGCGACAAGCAAGTTTAAGGATGTACCCCACGATGCCATTAAGATTATGTTGTTTCCATACTCGTTAGAAGGACCCGCCAAGATATGGCTCGAGAAAGAACCCCCAAATTCGATTTTGACGTGGGGTGATCTCGTTTCTAAGTTTGTGAATCAATTTTTTCCACCATCTAAAACAAAACATTTGAAAAACGAGATTTCACGATTTACTCAAAGGTCTAATGAGAGTTTTTCAATGGCTTGGGAAAGGTTTAAAGAAATGTTACATGAATGTCCACACCATGATTTTTCCGAATTGCATCAAATTGAATTTTTTATAATGGGCTTAATGATCATGAACGAGATTACTTAAATGCCGCCGCGGGTGGTAGTTTTTTGTGCAAAACGACCAATGAGGATTTAAAAATCATTGAGAATAGGTCTAAAGTTTATAGCCCTCGTAACACACAGAGTGTTGCCACTATGGGTTCGTCATCGTCATCTCGTAACATGAGTGCCTTGCAAGATGAAGCAAATGAGGAGAATCGGTTTTTCGATAGGTTTTCGACTCTTATGACTCATTGGAGAGCACAAGATGCTTTGAATTCCGCATCGATTAAAGCGGTTGCCAAGAGTTGTATTTCTTGTGGTGGAGCTCATGATTTTTCTGAGTGCATTGCCATGGATGGTAACACTTCGAATGCTTATGTAGCCACGGGAACTTATAACCAAAACGATCAGGGTTCCCGCCAAAATCAAGCTCCACAAAATCAAAATGCTAACAACTATCGAAGCAACAATCAAAATGGTGCTTATCAAGGAAATCAACGTAACTACAACAAGGGTAATTACCAAAGTGGAAATGTGTAAATTTCAAACCAAAACCAAAACCATGATTTTCAAACTACCACACAAGGTTTTCAAAATGCTGACACTAAAAATCTTAATGGAGAATTTTTATAATATGCAAAGGCAAACGATGCTAAGTTTGATAACATGCAACGTGAGATAATTAGCTTAAGATCCGAGTTGAAAAACGAGCTTAAAAACGAACTTGCTAATGAATTGAAAAATCATGCTAATAAAATGGAAGGAAATGTTCAACGTCTCCAACAAAATCAACAAAAAATGGAGCAAGGTCAACATGAAATTAAGCAAGAGTTGTTAAAAGCGGATGCTAGGCAATCTAAGTTTGAAGATCGAATGGGAAAAATGTTTGAAGCTATCATGTGTAAACCTTCTTCTCCGGGTGGTCTTCCTAGTGATACCATCGTAAACCCGAAAGGAGAATTGAAGGTTATTACTACTCGTAGTGGTAAAACTTTCAAAGAAACCATTTCTCGTCCTAGTACTTCTACGGAGAAGGACATAAAGAAAGAAACCGAGGTGGTGGTAGAAAAGGAGCAAATTCCAAGCCCACGAAGTACCGCTCAAACCACACCTATGGTTGAACCAATACCAATAGTGGAACCCGAGATTCCAAGGCCGTTGCCTATGCCCCAACCCACACCACACTTACCTTACCCTTCAAGACGAAACAAGGAAAAGGCACAAGAACAAAATAATTATCAATTTGAACTTTTTATGAAAATGTTTCGTGACTTGCATTTTAATATAAGTTTTACCGACGCCTTGGTCATGATGCCTCGATTTGCCGCAAACTTCAAAAGTATGTTTAATAACAAAGAGAAATTGCAAAAGTCGTCTAGTTGTTCTTAGTTTTTTTTATCCGCATACCTCAAAAAGTCGGTGATCCCGGTAAATTTTTAATCCCATGTGCAATACAAGATATGGAGGAATGCTACGCCTTGGCCGATCTTGGTGCTAGTATAAATTTGATGCCTCTTGAGATTTTTAAGTCGCTCAATCTTCCTAATCTCACTCCTTCAAGAATGTCAATCGAGATGGCAGATCATTCTACGATTCTAGCTTGTGGAGTAGCCGAGGACGTCTTCGTGAAAGTTGGAAAGTTTTACTATCCCGTGGACTTTATCGTTGTTGACATTCCTATTGGTCCTAAAGTTCCTCTAATTTTAGGTCGATCATTTTTGGATACCTCGAGAGCACTTATCGATGTGCATGCTAGGAAAATCACTCTACGTTTCAATGAGGAAGAACTTGTCATAAATGCAACTCAAAACTCTACGCTTTCTCATGTGTATTCTATCACGTCTTTGAAAAATGTTAATCCCATCAAAAACATTTGCAAAAGAATTTCAAAAAGAGTTTTAGGAGTTGAATGTAAAAACGATTTTCCGTCCCCTCCGCCGGTAGAGGTTAAGAGTGTTAAGCCTATGTCCCCAATCACGAATGATTCTTCGGATGATGAATATGTTGACCCCGATGGGGAATTTTTCTTTGTCGACAAACGTTTTGAGAACTTACCACCACCAAAACCAAAACGGTTTCAAATGTGAGAATTTTTAGTGTGACTAACATCGTTTTAGAAACACCAAATATTTTTTACATAATTAAGTCGGGTTTTCATAAGGAGTTTTCAAAAGATGAAAAAGGAAAAAATTTTGAATTGGATTTAAAAGATTTTTCTACAAAGCTAACTCCGTCATCACCTCGTGTTTTGAGTGCTAAAAGATCGTCTTCTCCTTTGGACGATGCTTTGTGTGGATCTAGTGTGGGGGAAGCACCTTATGTTCCCTCCCCTTTCTCCACCGAGGACGAGATATTTGATCCCGGAATTGCTTATAAAGGGAAATCTAAGTCTTCCACCGATGCAATAAATGGAAAATCCTTCTATCTGATTGGTGCGAGTCTACCTCAAGTAGCTCATGTTTTTTATGACTTACCCATTGTCCCACCCTTCTATTTCTTCTCATCTATTTTCTTTAAACCCTTTGGGTTTGTGTTGACACATGTTGAAGTGGCATTGATTTGTTTATCCAATAAAAACGTGAACGCCATCTTCGACCCCGATATCTTGCACCATCAAAGGACTTAGTCCTTAATACCGGTTGTTTTTGGGCCTTGTTTATCATGTAAGCCCCACCAAAAATTGACCATACCATAATTATCCCTAAATGATCACATTTATGGGGGATTCGAGTCGAGCTTTTGACTCGGTTATCAAAAACAAGGTGCCTCGTGGGGGAGACCCATGCTTATCCATGTACATATTATAGCTTTCTAATTAGTTTAATGTGAGGGGATTTTTGCCCTTCCAACCTTTGTTCCATGGTTGTTTGTGAATTGTGGTTTTTAGATAATCATTATCTTCACGATTGGAGCCTCTCGTGTTCGTTTTATGGGAGCACACGATCGTTTGCTTGGAAGAATTTCTCAATATCCATGATATATACTTTGATGTTCTAACCTTAGGTTTATAGCACACTTCATAAACGGCTTTAAATTTAATGGTTCCACCCTTTCCATGCTAGATTAAGCATTCGACTGCGTCTCTAGTATGGGGGTTTTCCATCCTTAGACTCGAAACATTGAGGACAATGTTTAACTTTAGTATGGGGGGGTGAATAAATACATGTGTTGCCAAACCTTTACGCTTTCCAAAGTTTATCTTTTTGTTTATCGTTTTGTTGCAAAATAAGGCTAAAAATGGGCAAATTTTAAAAATTTTCTTGTTTTTCATAAGTGTTTAAGACACGAATGTAGGTTTTCTGATGGTGAGAATAAGAGTAATTTTTGACTCGACCGTGCGTGTTGAGCACTTAGCTTCGATTCCTTAACTTTTTAGGCTAAGTCTCTTAAATGAGGACGAGAAATGATAGAGTTATTTATAAGTCTCGTAATCGTCACGATCTCATGTGTAGTAATTATTAGCTTATTCTCCCCACGCTTTTGTATAATAAATTGTTAATAAATATTGATTTAGCGGCTTAGTCACTATTGTTGGTTTCTAATTTGTTTTAGTAGCTTCCATGTAATTAAATTGAGAAAACATTAAGGTATCGCCAGCGTCACTGTTTTGAAGTATTGGCACCCGGATAATCGAAAGCTTCACCCAATAATAAGATTTCAAGTGCTCACCTAAATTAAGCAAAAATTTGAAGCTCACAAGGCCGAAAAATCTATGCCCAAATTGAAAGTGAATCAAGCCTTAATCTTTGAAGCTTTAAAGATCCAAAATTCGCTTTAGCGTGAGGATATACATCTTTGGCCATAATAAAACCACCGATTAGGAGGATAATAAAAGGCAAGGCAAGACCGAAGTCATAATAAAAGCTCCGTGGCGGAGTTGAATAAAAGATGGAGGTAAACCTTTGATAATAAGGCCCTTCCGTTAGGGGGCGTATAAAAGTCTTGGTAATAAGTCTCATGTTCAAAACCGTTATAAAACCGTGTTTATCGATCCTTCTTGTTGAATTAATTTTTTGACATCGTTGTCTATTAGGGTGAATTATTAATTCGATGATTTTGGTTACACCGTTAAGACTCTATTTTTAGACTTAATCTCTATTCACGCATAAGTCAATGATGTATCCTGGTGATCATTAAGACAAAATAAAATATAAGAGATACCAATTAGGAATAAGGGAGTTTAGGTTCGTAATTAACACTCATGAGATATGATTGTGTTGCTAACTTATAATGACAATGATCTCGTTACACGCTTAGCATAGAACTGGGTGAAAATCGAAGACGATGAAATTATTTCTAACGAAGAATTCACGTGTTCTTATTCTATGAACCTAAACGTCCCATTTTGCGATGAAAATCATACATTATGTCTAAAACACATGTAGTAATAATAGTAGAAGTGTAGCTAGTTTATCGTTCAATAAAAATGAATAAAATTGAATTTTGTAGGTGCTACGATACTTTATTCTAGCATTGCGTGAGGGCACGACAATGGTTTAGTATGGGGCAGTGATGAGACTTCTTTTATACATAGTCTCATCATCCAAAACGGGCTTTAAATGCATAAAATATCATCAAAAATGCCAAATATATGCTTGTGTTTGTTACTTGTGTATTTTTAGGTACGGATATTGATGAAATGCAAAAGATCACAAGGAACATGTAAAAACGAACACGGGAAACGAAGCCGCACAAAGAACCGGACCCGAATCAATAATTTCCAATAATGTCCTTGAAGTTTGAAGAATTGGAAAGATTGGTCCCTCAACTTCTGAAGACTTGACAATTTATACCCTTGCAAAGCTCATTTATTGCATTTGGGTCCCTAAATTATCAAGACAATACAAGTTTAGTCCTTGGAATATGAAGAAATTACAAGAAAAGCCCTTGGTTCATGTTTAAGAAACCTTTGTGGCCAAAGTGCAAAAAGAAAAACTTACTTACAAAGGATAATTCACATTTGAGCTGTTTAAAGTTAAGTGACAAGAAATTGGGACTTGAGGGGCCAGAATGGGGAGACAACCAAACATTCCCCCACCAATACCATCACTCCACATCATCTACTACCACCCATCAACCAATCAGATCACCCCCACCAGCCATGTCACCATCCCACTTTCTTTAACTGATTTTATTAAATCAGTTTAACCATTTTGGAGGCAAACACCATTTTAAAAAACTTAATTACCCCATAACAGATTAAACCCCTCCTAAGCATCCCATAATCCCTAATCAAACCCAGACCCAATTAACCTAAAAACAAAGGGTTTTTCACCCATACTTTCCAGAATGGTAATTCGTCCCATCCTCACTTAATCCCACACCCAAAGCATGACCCCAACACACCCATGTAAGCAGTAGGACCTCCCCTGCTCACGTCCCTATCCCCCAACCCCAATGAGGAGACCAAATGACTGGTTGGATACGAATCCTTGGTCCCCACTCTTCTACAAACGGATGAGATTAAGTCTTGCAAGGTGGCAGTCCACATGCTTTCTCAAAGATCACGAGATACCACAATTCACCAAGACTTTCAAATCAAGACCAAGGGCAGACTTGGAAATTACTTAGCTAGGGTTTTAGTTATTCACTTGTAGCCTAGAATGTTCTCTTATTCAGTATAAAAGGAGTATGCAGGATGTGCATTACCCTTTGTTCTAGTTTTTTTACAAGGTCTTTGTAACTTGTTTTTCTTAATGAAAGTTGGTATTTTCAGTGAAAATTTAATTCCTTTTCAGTTATTTAAAAAATTATATTCACTTGTGTGAAAAAGCTAAATTCCAAATTCTGATTTGTTAAGTACTTTGTAATCATTGGTTTCTTGTCAAGAAAAATTGGTTAAAAGTGTTTGTTTTTCAAGGAATTCTGTCAAGGATTTCTTGTAAGGGTTATGTTAGTAGGAGGAACTTCTTTGTATTAAGGTTTAAGTGGAAAGAATAGGACAATAGAAAACGTTTTTCTTAGGTTTTCACTCAAACTTAAGACCAATCTCAGGAGGAAGTGAAAGTGGATGCTTGAGATTGGTTTATTGAGTTTAAGTTGTTAATCTCAAGTGGTTTTTGTTGGTTTTGTATTAGGTTTAAAAAGGATTTCAGTTTTCAGAAAATTTGGTGGTTTCAAATCTTTCTCAAAAGTTTTTGGTTTCCATTTTCTATTCTCAACTCACTACTTATATAAGCCTGCTCATAAGCTGTTGATACAAGCTTATGAGCATCAGCTTATATAAGCTTGAAGGTGTTCTTGGTCTTGTGGTATTGTGTAGGAACCAAACAAGAGTCAAGACCTCAACTCCATTCATTGTTAGTTTACTCATTTGAAGATATTGTTCTAGCCTAGGGTCCTTCTTTGGATTCCTACAATAGGCTTTCTCTACTGTTTCTTAAGCTCAAATAAGCCCTTAAATCAACCCTTTGGAAAGCATAAGCACATGTACCAAGCTTGAACCCATTGGCTGTTTTTATGTGAGTTTTCTATGAGTTTATATGAAGTTGGTGTAAGTTAATTGTTTTATATCTATGTTCTAGATGCATGTTAGAGTAAATATTAGTCAGTTTTAAGTAGATTTACAAGAAATCTCTTTGTTAATTTGCATTTATAGAAAATGAAGGGGTGTTTGGGTTTGCATGATAGGTTAAGCAGTTGACACCTAATTGGCCAAAAGTCTGCTCTTACATACTCTATTTGTTAGCATTTGGTGTTATAAATACTTGGTTCTGAGTTTGGTTTGTTTAAAATAGAAAAGTGCATGCTATTTTTTGGTCATAAGTGTTCTTAACATTCAGTAGGCTGTAATTCCTTTTATTTTCAGTATTTTACCATTAATCTTGTAATCATTTAGGGATTAGGTTAAGGTAAGTTTATAAGTTCTTGTTTCTGAGCTTGGTGTGCTAGATTGGTGGAATTGTCTGTTTAAATCTCACTCATTGACCAACTTTATCAGCAAGCTTTGCATCAGATCCCATTATCTATGATCAATTACTGATTTTGGCCCATTGTGTGTGAATTTTGTGTGTATACTTGGTGCTTTTGTGTTATTCTTGAATCTCTACACTCAACTGAGTGTAGGGGTGCCTTATCTTGCCAAAATATCCAACAAATCAAAAAAAACAAGCCAAAGAAGGCCTTCAAAAGCATCAGTTAAACTTCCTTAGTTGTCTGAGAACGATGTGGTTCTCGGATAGAACTAGTTTTTGATTCATTTTGTCACTGTAGCAAGTTTTGTTAAATTGGGCACGTTTTTGTAATTTCTAGGCTTAAATCTTGTTAGATTTTAACGTTTTTATGTTTTCATAGTTAGAAAGTTACCAGGTTCTAGTTTTTATTAAAAAAAAAAGTTTAACAAAAAGGACGTGGCTAGGACTCGAACCTGCGCCACTCCTCTCACACACAAACGCGTTAACCAGTTGCCCTAGGGTCTTTGACTGGTTAACTCTTGGTTTCTTTAATACTTAAGGTGTTTTAATTTGTAGCTTATTTAAACATTCAGATTATAAATAAGCTGATTTCAGCTTATTTATCTAGGGTAGTTACTGTTTTTCAATTTTCATTTGTACTTGGATAGATTTAGGACTTTTTGGATTAAAAATTTTCTTTTTCACGTCATTAATTAATTTTTTATGATTATTTTTAGTTTTAATTTTAGAAAGTAATTAAAAAATAGAGAAAAGTATTTTAAAATTTTGGAAAAGTCATTTTTAGGTTTTAATTAAGTAATTTGAGGTTTACATCCATTAAAGTGTTCAAATTTACTTATTTTTGATGTTATTTAATTTTTGGTTTTTAATTAGAATTTAAAAATTAATATAAAATTATAAAAAAGGTTTTGAAAATTTTTGTTTGCATTTTTGTCTTAATTACATTTTTCTTGATTTTAGGTAATTTTTTGGTAATTTTTAGGACATTTTCATTTTTCGTCGAATTTTACGATTTTACGTTTTTTACGTCGTAGGATATTTTTTAGCGTAATTCTCTTTTTCTTTTTCTTTTCTCATCAATATAATCACAAATTAATCATCTCTTAACACACACATCAAGCCTCCTTGAGAACGATCACCACTTTTGGGTCATAAGTACTTTGGTTTTCCTAAACCGACACTTAATACTTTCCCTTTTTTGCTCTCTTTTCCTAAAGAGTAGTAAAAACACAATCCGGGAAACAGAAAATTGCACACAATCCGGATTACTTGACACTATGTAATTCAGAATCCAAAGTACTTACCCTTATCCGGAATGTTGGCTATGGATGGAATCCGGAATAAGCTAATTATTGAGCTAATTCGGAATATGAAGACTACAAATAATCCAGAATTTATAATAACAAACGTAACCCGGAATTTGATTTAGTGAGTATTCCGGAATATAAAATTTCTTAACTATTCCGGAATGAAGATCTTTGTGAAGTTCGGAATAAATTATTGCACTTAATTCGGGACAAGTTTTAAAACCCGGATAAGAAACAAATTAAGCAAAAATGAAAATAAGCTAAAATCTAATAAGCACTTAACCAAAAACTTAACCAAACTAATTTTAACAAAAACCAAATAAGCCATAAATTAAAAACTATGAAAACACTAAATACGCAAAATATTAAAAATCAACTTATAAAAGATTAAACTAATAAAACCACTTAATTAAAAATAAGCTAAACACTAATTAATCAATAAGCACAATAAGTTAAAACATCAAACACAACAAGTCAATAAGAACAATCACCATAGCAAATCAATCAAACAATCAACATGATTAAACAAACTACATGATTAATGAAACAAAACAATAGATTATGATTAAGAAAGGAAGAATGAGAAATACTTAATAAGCTTGAATTAATGATGAAGAATAAGATTCAAATACAAGATTAAAAAGATGAAAGATTTAGCAAACTTGAAAGAAAATTCTAGAGATAGAAAGTAACACCTACTCCTAATTACCTATTAAAAACTAACATGAACTAACTCCCCCTCCTAATGAAGAATTAGGAGGTATTTATAGGAGGAGGGGAGGTGGTGATGTTGCTTCTCTCTTTCTTATTGTCTTCTCGTCTTTTTAAATAACTCGTCTTTCTCGAATTTGTCTCGGGATTTGTCGAATGATAAAATGAACTTCGTCTTCTAATTTTCTTCTTTTATTAGACTTGGTTCTTCGACTTCGTTAAACTTCCGTCTTTAGACCTTTTCTTCGATAAATCTTCAGAATAGGCCTTTGACTTCCGTTCTTCTTGCACTTTTGATCTTTTGACTTCGTCTTTTGTCTTTTCTTCGATAAAAGCCCGTGTTTTCTTCCTTTATCATATTTTTGTACTAAAACACAATAAAAACATAAACCACGCATAATTTCGACTTTTACGACATTAAATACACGTTTAGGTCTCGTTTTTACTTGTTTTAAGTGGTGAAAGGATAAGTGTTTTCACACTTATTAAATCCCCTACACTTGACCATTGCAATGCATAATTTCAAAGCATAGTTTAACATTTTTCATCATAATTAACCCACCTTGGCCTTTATTAAATACTAGACACTAAGGAAACCAATAAGATAGAAAATAACAAAATATTTGAAGGACGAAACAAGTAAAGAAATCTAAGACTTACATTAGGGCTTTGGTTGTCATGAATGTTTATCATCCTCAAGATTCACGTTCCCCATACTAAGCTTAAAAACGAGATCATTTTTATTATAAGTTACTAAGAACTCACTCATGTGGCTCAATTATTCGCTTAGACCCCCTTATTCCTAGGTGTATCTCTTATATTTTATTGTTGTCTTGAATGATCATGAGGATGCATTGTTGACTTATTTCGATAGTTTATTTAGGCAGAAAGTAAAGTAGGATGATTTAATCAATAGTTAGCTAAAGGACAAAATCTTTTAAAACTGCTTCTCAAAACCTCATAAAGTTCATATCTTGGTATAACTCGTTTCACGATTTGAGACCTTTCTCAGATAGATATTTGGCATTAACTTCATTCTTCGAATCTTGAGAGATGATCTTGAAATAATGGTCTTCTCTTCATAATAGGAATTTCTTGACTTGATGTTTTTGAGAGATTCTTCAAACTTGGACCACGACTTCTTCATTTTTTCTCCAATCTTTATTTGGAATTTTGAAATACAACGATCCGCCTCCTTTTAGGACATGGATCTATTTATCCTCATACCTTGCTAGGGTCTTTTCGGATAGACTTCTCCATGATCTTTAGGGGAATATTTTCTTTTCGTCGTGTGTCTCGATCCTTCATATTGATTTTTGATAAATGATTCTTCACATCACTTTGGATATTTAGAAACAAAATGTAGCCCTCATGCCTTGTTAGGGCCTTTTTGGACTCGCCAATCTTCGCATCCCGCTTCAATAAGTTATGCCTTGGCTATGAACTCTAATTAATCTCGAGAAAATTTTAAACGATCTTATGCTAGAAGCTAAGTAACTTTTCAAATCGTACGACCTTACTTATTGCAATTATATTTATTAACAAGCGATGGGAGAAAAAGCTCATAATTAACTCACATAAATTCATGAAAGAATACCAAACTTATAATTGACTCTATCATCTCTCGTTCTCCACAATTTAAAATCTCAAGGAATGAGACTCGTGGATGCTTAGCCTATTAAATCAAGGTTTTGGGTTTTCAAGTCATCTATAGGATCTTGCAACTTCTTAAACTTTTTCAAGTTTAGAGTTTGCATTTTAAAGTTCCGTTAATAAACGACTTTCTAAGATCAATTATAGGAACTTACGAAAAGTTCTTGTTCTTAAACCCGTATGAGTTAAGACTTTCACGTTTTAAAGTTTCCTATATAAAAGTCTAGCAAAACTTGATTTAAACACGTTAAGGATACTAGCTAGAGTAAACTCGAATAAGTAAACCCGGGTTGAGTCAAAAGATTCATGTAAACTTGTTAAGACCATTTTATTTAATAATTTTTCTCTTTTGACTTTATTCTTGAAATGAAATATATACATATGATGCGATGAAAAAAGGAAAGAAAATAAAAGAAAATAACTGAAAAATACTACCAGGCCAAAATAGATCAAAAATTTTGAAAAATGTCGAAAAATTAAATTTTCCGGTTAAAATGAGGACATATTCATGGAAAAGCCCACTTATTACTTCGATAGAAGTCTCCCCTACACTTAATATAAACATTGTCCTCAATGTTTAAGCATGTGGGAGTAAACTCCCCTACACTTAGGACATTGTGCATAATAAGTGTGTAAACACTTATCCTTTTGCCACTAAAATCAAGGAAAAACAAGACCTAATCATGTGTTTTATATCATAAAAGTCGGAATTACGCGTGGTTTTGTGTTTTTGTTGTGAAATAGGTACAAAAGGACAAAAACAAAGAAAACACGGGATTTCACGGGCGTTTTATGAATAAAAAGACAAAATCAAGCTTCAACGACCAAAAGTGCAAAAGGAATGAAGATTCGAGGGCTTAAAGAGAAGATTTTATGAAGTTTATGGCAAAAAGATCAAGTTTTAAGAAAGCCAGGGACTGGAATAGACAAGGTGTTAAAGTTTTCTATGTCATGGCCAAATGGACCAATGGGAGGCCAGAATGCCCCATCACACGGATCATAATCCGCAGTTACATTTTCAGCCAATAAGATTGCACCATTTCTTTCACTTGGATCAAGCACTAAATATAATTAAAACCCCACTTCATTAATTTACCTCAGCCATTAATTACCTGGGTAATTAATTTACCCAATCACAACAACTTTTTACCCATAATCCCAATACACCAACTCGAGCCAATAAAAACGCGACACGTGGCACATTTCTTCAACACCGAATTGCCAGCGATCTAGAGGGATTCAAGCTTCGAGTTCTATATGAATTTTGATCATCTCGAAAAGACGAAGCTAATGGAGACAACCAATTGTGATGCCGTGGCCTAGATCGAAAACACCTAATTTCATTATCAAGCCACAAACCCTAATCTGACGTGGAGGACTTTTATTGGACGATTACCTGTTGTGACTGACACCACCTGTCATACTAGCAAAACCCACACCAACCCACACTCCTCCTAACCTCCTATAAATACCCTCTCTCCCCACACTTCCCACACACCCTTCTTTTAGCATTTTCTCCTAGAATTTAGGATCTGTAACAACTTATGTTACAGGTCATTTAGTTTGTAGCTAGCACAGATTTTGTAACGAGTTATCACCTCTTGTACCTCAATTTATTTCAAATTTCAATAAAATCAATTACGAGTTACTGTTCATCTCTTTCGTTCCTGTAATTTTATGTTCCAGTTGATGTTTTGATATTTGTGATCGTGATTTGGAGCTAGTTATGATGTTTTGAGGCAGTATTTGCAACCATTGGTTAATGTTTGGTGTAGATCTGAATTTTGGAGGGAAGTAGCTGATTCTAAATCCACATGCTTCATCTCTGTGGATTTAGCTTGTTTAAGTTTCTGGTTAAAGTTGATATAGAGTCGTTAAGTGTTTCTGAGCTTGCTTCTCCATCAGTGGTGGCCTGGAAGTCAGGTGACCCTTATTTTTCATTTCTAGGCTAAAATTAGGAATAATCTGCTAGTTTCTATGTTAATGATGTTCTATGATTATTTACTGCTTCAATCTCCTTATTTCGATCTGTTTTAGTTGTATTGATAGTTGTTTTAATTCAATTTGCATTAGACTTTCATAGATCTTAGTTAATTGTTGCTGATATGGTTTAATCTAGTGTTTGGATCTGCTTATTTGTGCAAGTGTTGGTTGAGCTGTGTATTAGAGCTTGCTATAGTTTTATTTTGCATCTAAAATCAGTCTAAAACCAGCCATAAAAAGTCAGCTAGTACAAGTCAAAAGGGCAAACGGTCACAAAATAGTTTGGGTCATTTGAAATCTAAATAGCTGTTTTTCAAGCATCATCTCTTTCTCATCAGTTTGATTTAAACAGTAAGCCTTATCATTTTGGATAGCCAGCAGTAGTGTTAATAAATTTGTAGTTAAGAGTTTTTTTCAGAGCTTATTGGATAAGTCACAAATCAGCTGTAAACATAGCTTATTAGAACTTAACTTTGTGCAAATCTTCAAGTCAAAATCTGATTTCTCGTTACAAGTAGCTTTAGCCTTTTCACCTTTTTAAAAGTTGTGTAATCATAGCTTAATATCAGTTTTGTACTTTCAGAAATCAATTTAGAATAAGTCAGAAAGTCCACGTAAGTTCAATAAGCTCACTCTAGCTTATTTTCATCAAACGGCTTAATTTTTCAGTGCTTTCTAGATTTCTTTCGTAGACATAATTTTTCTCAGTTTTTTTATCAAATTTGAAAAATTTCAGCTTTTACGAATAAGCCATAAGCTCATATCAAACTTTTAGCATAAGCTCAATTTTCGTTTAATAAGCTAAAGTGCATCTTAAAAGCTCAAATTTATTTTCCATAGTTTATTTTCGATAAGGAACTAGTAGAAACGAAAACGAGCTCTTTTGGTGTCCTAATAAGCCCAAACGAGCTTAACAAAAGCATTCAGCCCGTTTTTTAGTTTTAGTGTTCGAAAATTGCTAATAAGTCCCCCAATTTGCATACAGTTTACATTTTGAGCAATTGCAACATTGGTTCTTTTTCATTATTTCCATTTTCACTTCCTGCGTATTGTTGTTGGGCCAGAATCACAATTGGGCTCACAAGTTTCAAAGGATGCGTTTTTTTCTTTTAAATCAGTACATTCTCAAATTTTAACAAAATAGAATTAGTTTTAATTAATAAATAAATAGAATATATATAAAGTATAAAAAATTAGTTTTTATATTTTTAGATTGAATTTGGCATTTTTCATTTTTAGAATAATTTTACATTTACATTTTTGTCATTTTAGTATTTTGCATATTTTTTTTACTTGTCATTTTCATTAAGCATTTTATCACTCTCGTTTGCATTTTATTTGCGCATTTTATATTTTTACTTTGTGTTTTATTTGCGGTATTTGCAATTTGTTTTTATTGTAGTACGTATTACGTAATTTAGATATTTTTACCTTTTTGCTTGCTTTGTGCGATAATTAGACATAGAATACCATTCAATTACTATAACCAAAAATAATAAATCTTTACGATAAAATTGGATATCAATTCGAGTCGAGTCGAGGAACGAAAAAGAGATAAAAAAAGAATTGAAAAATTCATACATTAAAATGGCGCCGCTGCCGGTTCGCTCGTACGATTGACGATTTTTCGTGAAGACGTTTGGATTTTGGGATCCGTTCTTTTTGAACGTTACGTTTCTTGCAACAAAATCAAAAACATAAAAAAATCAAAAATTTATAAATACAAAAACATTAAAAAATCACAAAAGCAATTTCTTTCCTAAGAATTGCACCAAAAAAATTAAAAAAAAAATCCAAAAGTAATACTTTTTCCTAAAAGTATTACACCAAAAATATTACGTATTAGTGTTAATTTTTAGTTCGATTTCTTTCGATTTTTCTTGTATATATATATTTTTCTAAAAAAATACAAAAATATTCTTCTTTATCCTCTATTGTGTTTAATTCTTTTTCTCAACCCCTCTTATTTATAATTCTTCATGGATTTGTCTTGCGTTCGGTGTGGGAGACCATGGCTTGGTTTTCCAATATGTCCATGGTGTACTTGTGCGAAGTGTGGTTCCGATATCGACAATACACAATTTGGATTTTGTCCATTGTGTAATTCTAGAAATTCGTACTTCTCCTCTTACACAAATTTCTCCCCTCCTCCCGTCTATGACAATCCCTATTCTCAACATGCACCGGGTTTTTCTCAATACCCGTGTTGCAATCATTGTGGGGGCCCTCACGATACTTTTTATTGTCAACCGATGAATTATGAGCCACATCCGTGCTATAATTCCGGTTTTCAAAATTTTGAACCCCCACAAAACTCCGTCGTTCATCAACCTTCTTTTAAGGAACAAAGCACTAGTTTTGATGAAATTCTCGAAAGCTTAAGACAAATCAAAATTAGCTTGCATGACGAAAGACAACAAGAGCAAGCATCTACTCTTAGTGTTTCTACTCCTCCTCTTGTGTGTTCTTACTATTTTGATGACGATGAGACGACTATTTCTTGGAGTGATCTTTGTGCTCAATGTCCTAGTGCAATTGTAATCCCTTCTCTCAATATCCCAAATGCATCTAAGGATCTTGATACATCGAGTGAGATTAGCGATTTTGGGCTCGACAAATTCTTTGATGAAGTTTGTGATGTGCCGACTTTTGCTGAGCTTACGGACACGGTCGTTCCGCTAGTCCATGATCACATACTCACAAATCCAAATGCGAAAATTGATTCTTCCAATAAGAGTTCTATATGTGGTGAGTATGATGATTTCGTCTTCGAGCCCGAGATTAAGGAAATTATCGACCGAGAGCTAGCTCTTTTACCTCCACTTCCACCTACGAGTGAGGTCGATTTTTCCAATATCGAGGCCGAACTTGATGAGTTGGAACGTCTTATTTTTAATAATAATGACGAACCAACTCACATGACCACACATCCAATTCTCGAGGAGTTACCTAATAAACACTCCTCTAATGAGAATTACGTTTACCACATTCGTGAGGATTTAACTTATCAACAAATCCCACAAATGAATGATGGTTTCGTACTTGATCGTGATCTCTTCGAGAGAATTTCTAAAATCCTCAATGAGGGGAACGACAAACCTTTGTTTGACGAGCCTATCTATGATGAAGCAATCGAAGAGATTCACGTTCATGAGGATGATTACTTTGACCCGGGAGGTGACATTGACCATTCTTTGATTGATACCTTTACGGCTTTGCCGAATAGTGACCATCCTATGTCTTTGGGGGATGACAATTTGTCTCCTTTACCCACCCCACCTCCCGTGGATCACGACCTCACATACTTTTCGTATGTTGAGAGGACCTTTTTACCTTCTATGACTTATCCTCCTGCCTCTCATTTATTATGTTCATCCGGGACCGAGGATAAGATCTTTGATCCCGGTATAACATTCGAGGCTTCCCCAAGGACCATTTAATTCGGGGTCGAGTCAGGCTCGTGACTCGGTTAACAAAAACAAGCGCTTCTCGGGAGGCAACCCGATGATCTATCTATTATCTATATTTTATTTATTTATTTTCTATAATAAGTGTAGGGGGAGCCGTGTAGGTTGTTTGTTTTGTGTGTTGTGATTGTGTAGGTACATATGCTTTGATGATCCACTTTTGGTACTTTTGACGTGACCCGTGTTCCCGTGTTACCCGTGTACCCGGTTCCTTCGATAAGTTTTTGCTATTGTGATTCAATCTTGTATATAAATAAATGTAATCACTTTAGTTGTCCTTTCCTTAGCTCGATTTTAAACAACGTACTCAATGTCCTAAGTGTAGGGGAGTTTATTCGCCCACATGCTTAAACATTGAGGACAATGTTTATATTAAGTGTAGGGGGATTTCTATCGAAATTTTAGTGGACTTTTCCATGAATTTGACCCCATTTTACCGGAAAATTTAAAAAAATTTTCAACGTTTTTCAAATTTTTGATCTATTTTGGCCTAGTAGTATTTTTATTCATTTTCTTATTATCGCATCATAATAATTTCCATTTCAAGAATAAAGTTAAATAAATAGATAAATAAATAAAACGGTTTTAACAAGTTTAGATATCTTTGATATATTAGGCCCGTTGTGAATATTTTGACTCAACCCGAGTTTACTTATCCAAGTTTACTCTAGCTAGTATCCTTAACCATATGGACCTTAATTGGTTTATTAGGCTAAGCATCCACGAGTCTCATTCCTTGAGATTTTAAATTGTGGAGAACGAGAGGTGATAGAGTTAATTATAAGTTCGGTATTCTTTCATTAACTTATGTGAGTTAGTTATGAATTTTTTCTCCCATCGCTTGTTAATAAATATATTTGCAATAAATAAGGTTGTACGATTTAAAAGGTTACTTAGCTTCTAGCACAAGATTGTTTAAAAGTTGCTCGGTATTAATTAGAGTTCATAGCCAAGGCATAACTTATTGAAGCGGGACGCGAAGATTGGCTTATCCAAAAAGGCCCTAACAAGGCATGAGGATACCCGAGTCCAAAAAGGCCCTCACAAGGCATGAGGATTCACTTTTTGCTAAAGATCCTAAGATGATGTGAAGATCATTAATCCAAATTAATATGAAGGATCAAGACACACGACGAGAAGCAATTACTCCCCTAAAGATCATGGAGAAGTCTATCCAAAAAGACCCTAACAAGGTATGAGGATAAATAGATCCAAGTCCGAAAAGGAGGCGGATCGTTGTATATCAAAATCCTAAATAAAGAAGAGGATAAATGAAGAAGTCGTGGTCAACGTTTGAAGCATCTTTCACTCCTTATGAAGATGTATACCAAAATGAAGAGAAGACCATAATTTCAAGATCGTCTCTCAAGATTTGAAGTTTGAAGTACAAGCCAAATATCGGTCCGAGAAAGGTCTCAAATCGTGAAACGAGTTATGCCAAGATATGAACTTTATGAGGTTTCGAGAAGCCGTTTTAAAAGATTTTGTCCTTTAGCTAACTATTGATTAAATCGTTCCACTTTATTTTCGGCCTTAATAAATTATCGAAATAAGTCAAAAATGCATCCTCGTGATCATTTAAGACAAAAATAAAATATAAGAGATACACCGTAGGAATAAGGGGGTCTAAGTGATTAACTAAATCACATGAGTAAGTGTTAGTTGTGCTAACTTGTAATAACAATGATCTCGTTTTTATGCTTGGTATGGGGAACGTGAAACTTGAGGGTGATTTATATTCATGACACCAAAGCCCTAATGCAAGTCCTAGATTTCTTTACGAGTTTCTTCCATCAAATAATTTCCAAGTTAATAAATGATTATAACTTTGGTCTCCTTTTAAGTTTTTATCTTTTCATCATTGTAATAATAATATATCTTAATAAAGGCCGAGATGGGTTGATTATGAGAAAAATGTAACTTAATGCTTTAAAACTATGCATTGCATGGGGTCATTGCAATGTTCAAGTGTAGGGGATTTAATAAGTGTGTAAACACTTATCCTTTTGCCACTAAAATCAAGGGAAAACAAGACCTAATCATGTGTTTTATATCGTAAAAGTCGGAATTACGCGTGGTTTTGTGTTTTTGTTGTGAAATAGGTACAAAAGGACAAAAACGAAGAAAACACGGGATTTCACGGGCGTTTTATGAAGAAAAAGACAAAATCAAGCTTCAAGGACCAAAAGTGAAAAAGGAATGAAGATTCGAGGGCTTAAAGAGAAGATTTTATGAAGTTTATGGCAAAAAGATCAAGTTTTAAGAAAGCCAGGGACTGGAATAGACAAGGTGTTAAAGTTTTCTATGTCATGGCCAAATGGACCAATGGGAGGCCAGAATGCCCCATCACACGGATCATAATCCGCAGTTACATTTTCAGCCAATAAGATTGCACCATTTCTTTCACTTGGATCAAGCACTAAATATAATTAAAACCCCACTTCATTAATTTACCTCAGCCATTAATTACCTGGGTAATTAATTTACCCAATCACAACAGCTTTTTACCCATAATCCCAATACACCAACTCGAGCCAATAAAAACACGACACGTGGCACATTTCTTCAACACCAAATTGCCAGCGATCTAGAGGGATTCAAGCTTCAAGTTCTATACGAATTTTGATCATCTCGACAAGACGAAGCTAATGGAGGCAACCAATTGTGATGTCGTGGCCTAGATCGAAAACACCTAATTTCATTATCAAGCCACAAACCCTAATCTGACGTGGAGGACTTTTATTGGACGATTACCGGCTGTGACTGACACCACGTGTCATACTAGCAAAACCCACACCAACCCACACTCCTCCTAACCTCCTATAAATACCCTCTCTCCCCACACTTCCCACACACCCTTCTTTTAGCATTTTCTCCTAGAATTTAGGATCTGTAACAACTTATGTTACAGGTCATTTAGTTTGTAGCTAGCATAGATTTTGTAACGAGTTATCACCTCTTGTACCTCAATTTATTTCAAATTTCAATAAAATCAATTACGAGTTACTGTTCATCTCTTTCGTTCCTGCAATTTTATGTTCCAGTTGATGTTTTGATATTTGTGATCGTGATTTGGAGCTAGTTATGATGTTTTGAGGCAGTATTTGCAACAATTGGTTAAGGTTTGGTGTAGATCTGAATTTTGGAGGGAAGTAGCTGATTCAAAATCCACAGGCTTCATCTCTGTGGATTTAGCTTGTTTAAGTTTCTGGTTAAAGTTGATATAGAGTCGTTAAGTGTTTCTGAGCTTGCTTCTCCATCAGTGGTGGCCTGGAAGTCAGGTGACCCTTATTTTTCATTTCTAGGCTAAAATTAGGAATAATCTGCTAGTTTCTATGTTAATGATGTTCTATGATTATTTACTGCTTCAATCTCCTTATTTCGATCTGTTTTAGTTGTATTGATAGTTGTTTTAATTCAATTTGCATTAGACTTTCATAGATCTTAGTTAATTGTTGCTGATATGGTTTAATCTAGTGTTTGGATCTGCTTATTTGTGCAAGTGTTGGTTGAGCTGTGTATTAGAGCTTGCTATAGTTTTATTTTGCATCTAAAATCAGTCTAAAACCAGCCATAAAAAGTCAGCTAGTACAAGTCAAAAGGGCAAACGGTCACAAAATAGTTTGGGTCATTTGAAATCTAAATAGCTGTTTTTCAAGCATCATCTCTTTCTCATCAGTTTGATTTAAACAGTAAGCCTTATCATTTTGGATAGCCAGCAGTAGTGTTAATAAATTTGTAGTTAAGAGTTTTTTTCAGAGCTTATTGGATAAGTCACAAATCAGCTGTAAACATAGCTTATTAGAACTTAACTTTGTGCAAATCTTCAAGTCAAAATCTGATTTCTCGTTACAAGTAGCTTTAGCCTTTTCACCTTTTTAAAAGTTGTGTAATCATAGCTTAATATCAGTTTTGTACTTTCAGAAATCAATTTAGAATAAGTCAGAAAGTCCACGTAAGTTCAATAAGCTCACTCTAGCTTATTTTCATCAAACGGCTTAATTTTTCAGTGCTTTCTAGATTTCTTTCGTAGACATAATTTTTCTCAGTTTTTTTATCAAATTTGAAAAATTTCAGCTTTTACGAATAAGCCATAAGCTCATATCAAACTTTTAGCATAAGCTCAATTTTCGTTTAATAAGCTAAAGTGCATCTTAAAAGCTCAAATTTATTTTCCATAGTTTATTTTCGATAAGGAACTAGTAGAAACGAAAACGAGCTCTTTTGGTGTCCTAATAAGCCCAAACGAGCTTAACAAAAGCATTCAGCCCGTTTTTTAGTTTTAGTGTTCGAAAATTGCTAATAAGTCCCCCAATTTGCATACAGTTTACATTTTGAGCAATTGCAACATTGGTTCTTTTTCATTATTTCCATTTTCACTTCCTGCGTATTGTTGTTGGGCCAGAATCACAATTGGGCTCACAAGTTTCAAAGGATGCGTTTTTTTCTTTTAAATCAGTACATTCTCAAATTTTAACAAAATAGAATTAGTTTTAATTAATAAATAAATAGAATATATATAAAGTATAAAAAATTAGTTTTTATATTTTTAGATTGAATTTGGCATTTTTCATTTTTAGAATAATTTTACATTTACATTTTTGTCATTTTAGTATTTTGCATATTTTTTTTACTTGTCATTTTCATTAAGCATTTTATCACTCTCGTTTGCATTTTATTTGCGCATTTTATATTTTTACTTTGTGTTTTATTTGCGGTATTTGCAATTTGTTTTTATTGTAGTACGTATTACGTAATTTAGATATTTTTACCTTTTTGCTTGCTTTGTGCGATAATTAGACATAGAATACCATTCAATTACTATAACCAAAAATAATAAATCTTTACGATAAAATTGGATATCAATTCGAGTCGAGTCGAGGAACGAAAAAGAGATAAAAAAAGAATTGAAAAATTCATACATTAAAATGGCGCCGCTGCCGGTTCGCTCGTACGATTGACGATTTTTCGTGAAGACGTTTGGATTTTGGGATCCGTTCTTTTTGAACGTTACGTTTCTTGCAACAAAATCAAAAACATAAAAAAATCAAAAATTTATAAATACAAAAACATTAAAAAATCACAAAAGCAATTTCTTTCCTAAGAATTGCACCAAAAAAATTAAAAAAAAAATCCAAAAGTAATACTTTTTCCTAAAAGTATTACACCAAAAATATTACGTATTAGTGTTAATTTTTAGTTCGATTTCTTTCGATTTTTCTTGTATATATATATTTTTCTAAAAAAATACAAAAATATTCTTCTTTATCCTCTATTGTGTTTAATTCTTTTTCTCAACCCCTCTTATTTATAATTCTTCATGGATTTGTCTTGCGTTCGGTGTGGGAGACCATGGCTTGGTTTTCCAATATGTCCATGGTGTACTTGTGCGAAGTGTGGTTCCGATATCGACAATACACAATTTGGATTTTGTCCATTGTGTAATTCTAGAAATTCGTACTTCTCCTCTTACACAAATTTCTCCCCTCCTCCCGTCTATGACAATCCCTATTCTCAACATGCACCGGGTTTTTCTCAATACCCGTGTTGCAATCATTGTGGGGGCCCTCACGATACTTTTTATTGTCAACCGATGAATTATGAGCCACATCCGTGCTATAATTCCGGTTTTCAAAATTTTGAACCCCCACAAAACTCCGTCGTTCATCAACCTTCTTTTAAGGAACAAAGCACTAGTTTTGATGAAATTCTCGAAAGCTTAAGACAAATCAAAATTAGCTTGCATGACGAAAGACAACAAGAGCAAGCATCTACTCTTAGTGTTTCTACTCCTCCTCTTGTGTGTTCTTACTATTTTGATGACGATGAGACGACTATTTCTTGGAGTGATCTTTGTGCTCAATGTCCTAGTGCAATTGTAATCCCTTCTCTCAATATCCCAAATGCATCTAAGGATCTTGATACATCGAGTGAGATTAGCGATTTTGGGCTCGACAAATTCTTTGATGAAGTTTGTGATGTGCCGACTTTTGCTGAGCTTACGGACACGGTCGTTCCGCTAGTCCATGATCACATACTCACAAATCCAAATGCGAAAATTGATTCTTCCAATAAGAGTTCTATATGTGGTGAGTATGATGATTTCGTCTTCGAGCCCGAGATTAAGGAAATTATCGACCGAGAGCTAGCTCTTTTACCTCCACTTCCACCTACGAGTGAGGTCGATTTTTCCAATATCGAGGCCGAACTTGATGAGTTGGAACGTCTTATTTTTAATAATAATGACGAACCAACTCACATGACCACACATCCAATTCTCGAGGAGTTACCTAATAAACACTCCTCTAATGAGAATTACGTTTACCACATTCGTGAGGATTTAACTTATCAACAAATCCCACAAATGAATGATGGTTTCGTACTTGATCGTGATCTCTTCGAGAGAATTTCTAAAATCCTCAATGAGGGGAACGACAAACCTTTGTTTGACGAGCCTATCTATGATGAAGCAATCGAAGAGATTCACGTTCATGAGGATGATTACTTTGACCCGGGAGGTGACATTGACCATTCTTTGATTGATACCTTTACGGCTTTGCCGAATAGTGACCATCCTATGTCTTTGGGGGATGACAATTTGTCTCCTTTACCCACCCCACCTCCCGTGGATCACGACCTCACATACTTTTCGTATGTTGAGAGGACCTTTTTACCTTCTATGACTTATCCTCCTGCCTCTCATTTATTATGTTCATCCGGGACCGAGGATAAGATCTTTGATCCCGGTATAACATTCGAGGCTTCCCCAAGGACCATTTAATTCGGGGTCGAGTCAGGCTCGTGACTCGGTTAACAAAAACAAGCGCTTCTCGGGAGGCAACCCGATGATCTATCTATTATCTATATTTTATTTATTTATTTTCTATAATAAGTGTAGGGGGAGCCGTGTAGGTTGTTTGTTTTGTGTGTTGTGATTGTGTAGGTACATATGCTTTGATGATCCACTTTTGGTACTTTTGACGTGACCCGTGTTCCCGTGTTACCCGTGTACCCGGTTCCTTCGATAAGTTTTTGCTATTGTGATTCAATCTTGTATATAAATAAATGTAATCACTTTAGTTGTCCTTTCCTTAGCTCGATTTTAAACAACGTACTCAATGTCCTAAGTGTAGGGGAGTTTATTCGCCCACATGCTTAAACATTGAGGACAATGTTTATATTAAGTGTAGGGGGGATTTCTATCGAAATTTTAGTGGACTTTTCCATGAATTTGACCCCATTTTACCGGAAAATTTAAAAAAATTTTCAACGTTTTTCAAATTTTTGATCTATTTTGGCCTAGTAGTATTTTTATTCATTTTCTTATTATCGCATCATAATAATTTCCATTTCAAGAATAAAGTTAAATAAATAGATAAATAAATAAAACGGTTTTAACAAGTTTAGATATCTTTGATATATTAGGCCCGTTGTGAATATTTTGACTCAACCCGAGTTTACTTATCCAAGTTTACTCTAGCTAGTATCCTTAACCATATGGACCTTAATTGGTTTATTAGGCTAAGCATCCACGAGTCTCATTCCTTGAGATTTTAAATTGTGGAGAACGAGAGGTGATAGAGTTAATTATAAGTTCGGTATTCTTTCATTAACTTATGTGAGTTAGTTATGAATTTTTTCTCCCATCGCTTGTTAATAAATATATTTGCAATAAATAAGGTTGTACGATTTAAAAGGTTACTTAGCTTCTAGCACAAGATTGTTTAAAAGTTGCTCGGTATTAATTAGAGTTCATAGCCAAGGCATAACTTATTGAAGCGGGACGCGAAGATTGGCTTATCCAAAAAGGCCCTAACAAGGCATGAGGATACCCGAGTCCAAAAAGGCCCTCACAAGGCATGAGGATTCACTTTTTGCTAAAGATCCTAAGATGATGTGAAGATCATTAATCCAAATTAATATGAAGGATCAAGACACACGACGAGAAGCAATTACTCCCCTAAAGATCATGGAGAAGTCTATCCAAAAAGACCCTAACAAGGTATGAGGATAAATAGATCCAAGTCCGAAAAGGAGGCGGATCGTTGTATATCAAAATCCTAAATAAAGAAGAGGATAAATGAAGAAGTCGTGGTCAACGTTTGAAGCATCTTTCACTCCTTATGAAGATGTATACCAAAATGAAGAGAAGACCATAATTTCAAGATCGTCTCTCAAGATTTGAAGTTTGAAGTACAAGCCAAATATCGGTCCGAGAAAGGTCTCAAATCGTGAAACGAGTTATGCCAAGATATGAACTTTATGAGGTTTCGAGAAGCCGTTTTAAAAGATTTTGTCCTTTAGCTAACTATTGATTAAATCGTTCCACTTTATTTTCGGCCTTAATAAATTATCGAAATAAGTCAAAAATGCATCCTCGTGATCATTTAAGACAAAAATAAAATATAAGAGATACACCGTAGGAATAAGGGGGTCTAAGTGATTAACTAAATCACATGAGTAAGTGTTAGTTGTGCTAACTTGTAATAACAATGATCTCGTTTTTATGCTTGGTATGGGGAACGTGAAACTTGAGGGTGATTTATATTCATGACACCAAAGCCCTAATGCAAGTCCTAGATTTCTTTACGAGTTTCTTCCATCAAATAATTTCCAAGTTAATAAATGATTATAACTTTGGTCTCCTTTTAAGTTTTTATCTTTTCATCATTGTAATAATAATATATCTTAATAAAGGCCGAGATGGGTTGATTATGAGAAAAATGTAACTTAATGCTTTAAAACTATGCATTGCATGGGGTCATTGCAATGTTCAAGTGTAGGGGATTTAATAAGTGTGTAAACACTTATCCTTTTGCCACTAAAATCAAGGGAAAACAAGACCTAATCATGTGTTTTATATCGTAAAAGTCGGAATTACGCGTGGTTTTGTGTTTTTGTTGTGAAATAGGTACAAAAGGACAAAAACGAAGAAAACACGGGATTTCACGGGCGTTTTATGAAGAAAAAGACAAAATCAAGCTTCAAGGACCAAAAGTGAAAAAGGAATGAAGATTCGAGGGCTTAAAGAGAAGATTTTATGAAGTTTATGGCAAAAAGATCAAGTTTTAAGAAAGCCAGGGACTGGAATAGACAAGGTGTTAAAGTTTTCTATGTCATGGCCAAATGGACCAATGGGAGGCCAGAATGCCCCATCACACGGATCATAATCCGCAGTTACATTTTCAGCCAATAAGATTGCACCATTTCTTTCACTTGGATCAAGCACTAAATATAATTAAAACCCCACTTCATTAATTTACCTCAGCCATTAATTACCTGGGTAATTAATTTACCCAATCACAACAGCTTTTTACCCATAATCCCAATACACCAACTCGAGCCAATAAAAACACGACACGTGGCACATTTCTTCAACACCAAATTGCCAGCGATCTAGAGGGATTCAAGCTTCAAGTTCTATACGAATTTTGATCATCTCGACAAGACGAAGCTAATGGAGGCAACCAATTGTGATGTCGTGGCCTAGATCGAAAACACCTAATTTCATTATCAAGCCACAAACCCTAATCTGACGTGGAGGACTTTTATTGGACGATTACCGGCTGTGACTGACACCACGTGTCATACTAGCAAAACCCACACCAACCCACACTCCTCCTAACCTCCTATAAATACCCTCTCTCCCCACACTTCCCACACACCCTTCTTTTAGCATTTTCTCCTAGAATTTAGGATCTGTAACAACTTATGTTACAGGTCATTTAGTTTGTAGCTAGCATAGATTTTGTAACGAGTTATCACCTCTTGTACCTCAATTTATTTCAAATTTCAATAAAATCAATTACGAGTTACTGTTCATCTCTTTCGTTCCTGTAATTTTATGTTCCAGTTGATGTTTTGATATTTGTGATCGTGATTTGGAGCTAGTTATGATGTTTTGAGGCAGTATTTGCAACCATTGGTTAATGTTTGGTGTAGATCTGAATTTTGGAGGGAAGTAGCTGATTCTAAATCCACATGCTTCATCTCTGTGGATTTAGCTTGTTTAAGTTTCTGGTTAAAGTTGATATAGAGTCGTTAAGTGTTTCTGAGCTTGCTTCTCCATCAGTGGTGGCCTGGAAGTCAGGTGACCCTTATTTTTCATTTCTAGGCTAAAATTAGGAATAATCTGCTAGTTTCTATGTTAATGATGTTCTATGATTATTTACTGCTTCAATCTCCTTATTTCGATCTGTTTTAGTTGTATTGATAGTTGTTTTAATTCAATTTGCATTAGACTTTCATAGATCTTAGTTAATTGTTGCTGATATGGTTTAATCTAGTGTTTGGATCTTCTTATTTGTGCAAGTGTTGGTTGAGCTGTGTATTAGAGCTTGCTATAGTTTTATTTTGCAGCTAAAATCAGTCTAAAACCAGCCATAAAAAGTCAGCTAGTACAAGTCAAAAGGGCAAACGGTCACAAAATAGTTTGTGTCATTTGAAATCTAAATAGCTGTTTTTCAAGCATCATCTCTTTCTCATCAGTTTGATTTAAACAGTAAGCCTTATCATTTTGGATAGCCAGCAGTAGTGTTAATAAATTTGTAGTTAAGAGTTTTTTCAGAGCTTATTGGATCAGTCACAAATCAGCTGTAAACATAGCTTATTAGAACTTAACTTTGTGCAAATCTTCAAGTCAAAATCTGATTTCTCGTTACAAGTAGCTTTAGCCTTTTCACCTTTTTAAAAGTTGTGTAATCATAGCTTAATATTAGTTTTGTACTTTCAGAAATCAATTTAGAATAAGTCAGAAAGTCCACGTAAGTTCAATAAGCTCACTCTAGCTTATTTTCATCAAACGGCTTAATTTTTCAGTGCTTTCTAGATTTCTTTCGTAGACATAATTTTTCTCAGTTTTTTTATCAAATTTGAAAAATTTCAGCTTTTACGAATAAGCCATAAGCTCATATCAAACTTTTAGCATAAGCTCAATTTTCGTTTAATAAGCTAAAGTGCATCTTAAAAGCTCAAATTTATTTTCCATAGTTTATTTTCGATAAGGAACTAGTAGAAACGAAAACGAGCTCTTTTGGTGTCCTAATAAGCCCAAACGAGCTTAACAAAAGCATTCAGCCCGTTTTTTAGTTTTAGTGTTCGAAAATTGCTAATAAGTCCCCCAATTTGCATACAGTTTACATTTTGAGCAATTGCAACATTGGTTCTTTTTCATTATTTCCATTTTCACTTCCTGCGTATTGTTGTTGGGCCAGAATCACAATTGGGCTCACAAGTTTCAAAGGATGCGTTTTTTTCTTTTAAATCAGTACATTCTCAAATTTTAACAAAATAGAATTAGTTTTAATTAATAAATAAATAGAATATATATAAAGTATAAAAAATTAGTTTTTATATTTTTAGATTGAATTTGGCATTTTTCATTTTTAGAATAATTTTACATTTACATTTTTGTCATTTTAGTATTTTGCATTTTTTTTTTACTTGTCATTTTCATTAAGCATTTTATCACTCTCGTTTGCATTTTATTTGCGCATTTTATATTTTTACTTTGTGTTTTATTTGCGGTATTTGCAATTTGTTTTTATTGTAGTACGTATTACGTAATTTAGATATTTTTACCTTTTTGCTTGCTTTGTGCGATAATTAGACATAGAATACCATTCAATTACTATAACCAAAAACAATAAATCTTTACGATAAAATTGGATATCAATTCGAGTCGAGTCGAGGAACGAAAAAGAGATAAAAAAAGAATTGAAAAATTCATACATTAGTGCACTTTGTTTAAATCTTGCTAAGGAAGAGACATCTAAAGTGATTCCCATTTCAACATTTATCAATAAGATATAGAATTAGAAGTGTTAAGGATAGAACCGAGAAGACGGGTACACGGGATCACGGGTCGTCAAATATCATCAAAAGTGGATCTTTGCAAGCTTTAATCCCTGCACATCATAATAAACACCTACGTGGCTCCCCCTACACTTATTATAAAAAACGGTTAAAAAGGATAGATCATCGGGTTGCCTCCCGAGAAGCGCTTGTTTTTGTTAACCGAGTCACGAGCCTGACTCGACCCAGAACTAATTCAAGGGAAACGTGACGAGGGATGGAATCATCTCATGAGAGATGTCCTCCCCAAAGTACAACTTAACTCGTTGGCCATTCACCTTGAAATTAGGCCCATTTGGTTCAGAAAGCTCAAGAGTACCATATGGGAAAATTTTAGCAACGGTGTATGGACCGGACCAACGACTCTTAAGTTTTCCTGGAAAGATTTTCAACTGAGAGTTAAAGAGTAAAACTTGATCGCCTATGTGAAACTCTCGGTTCTTAATCTTGGAATCATGAATGAGTTTAGTTTTTTCCTTATAGATCAAAGAGTTTTCATAAGCCTCATCCCTTAATTCATTGAGTTCATTGAGTTGGATTTTCCTATGATCACCGGCTTTGTTGATATCAAAATTAGCCCATTTCAAGGCCCAATAAGCCTTATGCTCCAACTCAATGGGGGAGGTGGCAAGCCTTTTCCTACACAAGGCGATAAGGGGTACAACCTATAGGTGTCTTATAAGCGGTATGGAAAGCCCACAAAGCATCATCTAACTTATCGGCCCATGAGGAACGATGCTCTCCCACGGTACGCTCTAAGATTCGCTTAAGTCCACGGTTAGAGATCTTGGCTTGACCATTAGTTTGTGGATGATACGCGGTGGAAAGACGGTGATTGACACCATACTTAGCCATGACTCGAGCAAATTGATCATTGCAAAAATGAGTCCCATGATCACTAATGACAGCACGAGGAACACCGAATTGAGCAAATAATTGTTTCAAAAAGTTCACAACCACCCTCGCATCGTTCGTAGGTAAAGCGTTTGCTTATACCCATTTGGATACATAGTAAATGACTACGAGGATGTACTTGTTCCCTTTGGATGATGGAAATGGACCCATAAAGTCGATGCCCCATACGTCAAAGATTTCACATTCTTGGATGAAATTTCTAGTCATCTTTGGCAATAGAATCCGGAGTCGAAAACTTTCTTTGCGATATAATTAGGACCAAAGTGACCACCGGTGGGTCCTTTGTGGCAAGCTTCTAGGATTAGTAAAGCTGCCGGCCCATCAACACACATACGAATGACAAGATCCGCACATTGCTTGAAAAGGTAAGGGTCGTCCCAATAATAGTGTTTAATATCCTTAAAGTATTTTTTTCTTTTGTTGGGACGTTAACCCTTCCATAAGAACACCACTCGCTAAATAGTTTGTAGTGTCCGAAAACCATGGGGTATCTTCAAGATTGGAGTTAATAGACAATAAGGCCTCATGGGTAAAGTATTCATTAATCTCTTGATTAGGAAGTTCCCATTGATAAGGATCCTCGAGTCTACAAAGATGATCCGCGGCGAGGTTTTCCGCTCATTTTTATCACGAATTCCGATTTTAAATTCTTGTAGGAGCAAAATCTAACGAAGGAGTCTCGATTTAGCATCTTGCTTGGTCAACAAGTATTTCAAGGCGGAATGATCAGTGTAAACGATGGTGGTGGAAAGCACAAGATAGGGGCGTAATTTCTCAAATGCATACACTACAGCTAAAAGCTCTTTTTCGGTAGTGGTATAATGCAATTGAGCTCCCGTCATTGTCTTGTTAGCATAATGGATTGGTTGGAAGTGTTTGTTCACTCGTTGACCTAAAACCGCTCCTACCACGAAATCACTAGCATCGCACATGAGATCGAAAGGTAACTCCCAATTTGGAGAGACTAAGACCGGTGCCTTAGTTAATTTACCCTTTAGAAGTTCAAAAGAAGAGACATTTGAAATTGTGTAAACTGAAGTTTGTTCTCTTGATTCTTAACCAATTGAAAGTTCTAACAATATCAGGTTTATTATCGTTTTTGGTTGATAGGGTTATTTGGATTTTCTATGTCTATTTAATCAAGCAAGTAAAAATGTGAAAAATAGTAAGCTACGTAACCGTAAAACAATTAGCACATACCAAGTCTTTATTCACAAAAGGAAAAAATCGTAAATCTATGGAAGTAATGTGTTAAAATGTAAGTAATTGAAACTAAATTGCTTGAAATGTAAAAATCAGAAACTAAAAGGACCAATTATGGAAATTTTAACAAATTTCTAACAAATTGTAACAACTTCCAAAACTACTTAACTGAAAATGACAAGTAATGAAAAGTTATGGACTAAAACAATGCAAACCCAAATAAAGTGGAAATTTAGCTAGTAATGGAAACTGTTTAAGACTATGGGGACTCAAGTGCAATTTAATGGGCAATTTTACAAAAAACGGGCTCTTAGAACAAATAAGCTCGTATAAGCTCAAAATGCACCAAATAAGCTCAAACAAGTTTTAAACTACTTAAAGTCCAAAAACACTTAGGCTAGTACCAGGAAAAAGCTTGAAACACTCTAAAACTCAAATAAGCCAACTCCAATAAGCCAAGAATAAGCTACAATGAAATCCAGTCATGCACATCTCAGTTTTAGAGAAAAAACTGATTAAGCAGCTTATTGAGAGTCTGAAATGTCTTTTCTTATGAAAAATGGTCAAAGGAATAAGCATGAAATTGAAAATAAGCAAAATGTAGAAAGTGAAATTTCTGAAAACTTCCAAATCTACTCAATACAAGTTCCTAAACAAGATTGTGAAAGAAAATAACAAGATTCATGAAGTGGATTTGCCAAACCAAGAAATCAGTATGCTCTTTTGTTACAGAAACTTGATGTTGCCTAAGTGCTTATGAAAAAGCTTATTTCTTACTCAAATGTGAATACTGTATGATTTCCTTACAAGACCTTAAACTTCAGATGTTAAATGACAAGTAGAAACAGGTTTGACTGATTTTTATCAAGAAATTAAGAAATGGCATAAGATTGAAAAGTGCTACTTTTCTGATGAACTAATATCACTAAACTGACCCAAACATTTTTTCAACCATTTGCCTGTTTGACAAACTTTTTGACTTGAAAACTACTAAGACTTGTTTAAAATGACTGAAGAATGAGAAATGAACTATGATTAACCAGTTAACAAAAATTGAACTACAAAATGACAGCAAATCCAAACACCACTTATCTGAACTTTTTACAAATTTTGTGAAGAGAAATTAAGCAAATGGTTGAACTGAGCTAAGACTGATATCTACACAAGCTTATTGATCAAAATGACATGCAAATGAACCAAGAACAAGCTATTAAACACACAAGTACTCAAAGTGCATAAGCAAGCTATAATACTGATGAGAATGAAGACATAAACTAGTATAAGCTAACAAATTATTATCAAACTAACTACTAGCTATCTAATCAGTAGAATCAAGGTAAATCAAACTAAACACACTTGATCAAAGCAACATATAGTAGTTACACTAGAATTTAGCATGCATAGGACTATTTAGTGGAACAAAACTCAAGAACATGAAACCTTTTAGCAATGTGCCTACATTGATGGAGTAGGTAGGCGTTGAGCCTCCTAAACAATGCTAAACCACCACCTTAGCACTAAAATCTACTATTCAACCATCTACCATCATCATCATCATCATCATATCTACTCAATTCTGCTTCAAAATCAAGTCAGCAACAGGAATAGGAATAAACAGCTACAATTCTTCAACAAAAGCTTCTTATGATCAAATGTGATCATAAGCAACTCATAATAGCACAAAGTTCAACAGGAATGCAGGGATTGATAAGAAGATTGAAGGAAAAAGAGGGAATTTTATTGATTTGAATGTGAAAAGTGGTTACAGAATTAGGTAAGTAGCTACAACTAACTATAACTAACTCAAGAGTTTGTCAAGCTCTTGAGTTTGTTACACTAACAGCTAACTAGCTAGACTGAGAGAGAAAAATGGGAAGTGTGTGAAAATTTCACACTTAGCTAATTACATCAAATGAGAGAACTATTCCCTATTTATAGAAAAGAAATGAGAAGTTGTTGGGGTTGATGACGTATCCCCACCAATAGCAGGCTGCCAGGTGTCACCAATCTCTTAATTACAGATTATTGTGTTCTTCATGAATTGGGGGTTTTTGATTCTTTGAGTTTGAGCTTGATTAAGTGTTTCAAATGCATTCCTCTCTTGAAAACGAGCAAGTTTCATGTAGAAATCATTTCTTGAAATTAAGTGTAGCTCAAAAACGATCCTGGGTTTATTTGTTGAAGAAGATGCCATGTGGCTCTTTCTGGTTGGGCGAGAGATAAGCACACAGATTGTTATCCGTTTTGGATATAATGCATTATTGCATGTCAGCCTCACATTGGTTATAAATCGAGTTAGTGGGATGACTATAGCAATAGCGGCTCATTTATTATGTTGGTGAGGTGGCAATATTGTTGGCAATCCGTGTGCTCCCTTTCTAGCATTCTCATTGGTTAATAACCAATGCACACGGATTAAACACAAACTTGGAGTATTTTTGGCACTTTTAACCTTAGACTTAGGCAGATTATCCAAATGATCTAAAATCTTCATTTTAATGGCATTATTGGTCCTTCCACTTGCATACTTGTCTAGTTTGACCATTTGACTTGGTTGACTTTGGAGTTGACCATGTTTGACTTTAATCTTGACTTTGACAAATTTTCACTTTGATTCCTTCAACTTTGGAATGTTGTCAAGATAGGTCCTTCATCTTCAAAGTCTTGTCATCTTTGATCCTTCTTTGTCTTTTCATCCAAATAAGCTTGATTTCTTATTGTTTGCTTGAAAATGTATTCTTCTTACCTATTTATACACAAACACAAAACATACCACATAATTCCGCTTTATAGCATAAAAGTTAGGTATTTTCCATGTGTTTTAGGGTGATTTGTTGATTAATTGAAATGAGTTTTTGCTCATATCAACATTCTTGAGAAAAGATGAAAGGAGCATCCTTTTCTAAGAGGTGAGTCATTGGTCGAGCTATCTTTGAGAAATCTTGGATGAAACGACGATAAAATCCCGCATGACCTAAAAAACTCCTAACTCCTTTGACGGTGGTAGGTGGAGGCAACTTAGCAATGATGTCAACTTTAGCACGGTCGACTTTGATATCGGCTTTGGAAATTTTGTGACCCAGAACAATGCCTTCTTTTACCATGAAATGACATTCAATTAAGAACGAGACGAGTGTCTTCACACCGTTTAAGCATACGTTCTAAATTGGAAAGGCAAGATGAGAAAGAATCACCATAGACCGAGAAATCGTCCATAAAGACTTCCATAGTTTCTTCAACAATGTCATAGAATATAGCCATCATACACCGTTGGAAAGTACTAGGAGCATTGCATAAGCCGAAAGGCATTCTTTTGTAAGAAAATGTTCCATAAGGACAAGTGAATGTGGTTTTCTCTTTTTCTTTTGGATCGATAGGAATTTGAAAATACCCGGAGAAATCGTCTAAGAAGCAATAGTAGTCATTACCTTCTAAACGCTCGAGCATTTGATCCATGGAAGGAAGAGGAAAATGATCCTTACGAGTGGCATCATTGAGCTTGCGATAGTCTATGCAAACTCTCCAACCCGTGACAAGTCGGGTAGGAATCAACTCGTTGGTTTCGTTGGGAACAACGGTTATTCCGCCTTTCTTAGGCACACAACGGACGGGAATAACCCATGGCGAATCCGAGATAGGGTAAATCATTCTGGCGTCTAGAAGTTTGATAACTTCTTTCATAATGACGTCATGAATTTTTGGATTAACCCTTCTTTGGCTTTGGATTACGGGTTTAAAGTCATCTTCCATGAGAATTTTATGAGTGCAAAAGTTAGGATCAATTCCGCGGATGTCGGAGATTTTCCAAGCAATTGCTTTCTTATGATTTTTGAGCACATCGATAAGTCGAGATTTTTCATCATCTTTTAAGTCCTTTGCAATGATGACGTGTAACTTCTTATTGTCTTCTAGGAAAACGTATTCTAAATGAGACGGTAAATTCATAAACTCTAAATCCGGAGGATTGTCGATGGAAGGCTTAATCAAATTCGGATCATTGTTTGTAACTTCCTTAGGAGTAGGTAGAGAAATATGGTCCTCATTAAGAAGTCTCTCAATGGTACGAATGTATTCTTCCCAATTGGAGGGAGAATCGTCATATTTTAAGTCCACATCCCCTAAACTTGCTTCAAATTCGTTTAAAAGAAAGTCACTTTCTCAAATGGAGTCAATGATGGAGCAATAGAAGCTACGTTCTCAACATGAGGTAAAGGAGAACTCCCGCTCTTACAAGCCTCGTGAAAATGTTCTTCGCATGCTTTGTCGAGCACATCGATGTAATTCACGGATTCAGGCTCATCGAGACGTTTGGAAAGTTTACCCATGTTAAAGACATTATTATCATCCCCGACCCTCATGATAAGTTCTCCCGCGGCTACATCAATCAATGTACGCCCGGTTCTCAAGAAGGGTCGTCCCACAATTAAGGGAGCACGGGGATCCATTTCATAGTCAACAACAACGAAATCGACAAGGAAAGTGAATTTGTCGACTCCAACGAACACATCCTCGGCTATCCCCACCGGATAAGCAACCGATTGGTTAGCTATTTCCAATGTCATACGAGTAGGGACTAGCTCGGGTAAAGACAATTGTTTCCACACGGACAATGACATAAGATTGATACTCACACCGAGATCCGCCAAAGCCATACAATTCTCTACACCCGGAAAATTGCAAGGAATAAGGAATCGACCGGGATCTCCTAACTTAACCGGAAGTTATCTCAAAAGAACGACATAAAAGTTTTCGTTCAATTGGGTATTGGCGATATCGAGCAATTTTTCCTTATAACTTAAAAGATCCTTAAACATCTTAGCATATTTAGGCATGTGAGCGAGAGCCTCGGCAAAGGTGATATTATTGTTTGAACATTTTTAGGAAGTTCGAAATTTGAATATCATCCATATTCTTCAATTCCTCTTTCCTCAACCTTGAGGGATAAGGTATTTTGGGTTGAGATGAAGGCTTTGGAATGGAATTCTCACTCACATCCTTGGGTGGAAGAGGGGTATAAGTGGGAACCGGTTTTGGAACCGAAGGTGTGGTATAAAATTGAGGTATAGGAGGAACATAAGGTGTAGACGAAGGCATAACGGGTGGTATGTCACAAGTAGAAGGTGAGGGACGGTAGGTAGAAGTAGAAGGAATATCGGGTCCTTGGTTAGGTGGGGAATAAGAAGGTTATACGATGTTCTTACCGCTCCTAGTAGTGATGGCATTAACGTTAGCCCTAGGATTGGTCACGGTGTTAGAAGGGAGGGCACCTTGGGGACGAAGGGTTTGAATCATTTGCATAATTTTCCTATCGGTTGATTCTTGTATCTCTCTGGTCGATTCTTGTAGCGATTTCATTGTTCACTCATGTTCAGTCAACTTTTGTAGAACCAAGTCCATTAGATTATACCCTTGATTATTAAACCCTTGATTATTAAACCCTTGATTATTAAAATCTTGGTTTTGAAATTTTGGTTGGAAACCATTGTTGTTATAAAAACCTTAGTTAAAGTTGTTGTTTTGAAACCCTTGGTTTGGCCCATTAAAATTCCCTTGATTTTGACCATTGAAATTCCCTTGATTTTGACCATTGAAATTCCCTTGGTTTGAATTAAAATTCCTTTGATTGTTGGAAGAATTCCCTTGAGAATTATTCCTTTGTTGGCCTTGGTTCCTTGGTGGGTATTGGGTATTGGGCATTGGTCAATTGATGAGGGGGTCTAGCATGAGGTTGAAAACCGGGATGAGCCAAATAATTAGTAGATCTATAAGAAAGATTATTAGCATCCACATTTGGTTTAAAATGAACCCTCTCATTAGTGTTATAAGCATACACTTCTTGTTGAGAGGGGTCATAAACCTTATCACAGTTACAGTAGGAATGTGGCCCACCACAAGTCTCACAAGTTTCACAAGTCTATTTTAAAGCATGAACATGTGTAGTGGAAGGGTTATCTTTTAAAACAAGTTGTTTTATTGCTGAAGTAAGTTCCTTTAGTTGATTAGCCGTCTCACTCTCACTAGCACTAGCCATAATAGCCCTAACACTCTTGGTTTGGACTTTGGCTTTGTTCTCAATAATTGCCCAAGCCTCATTCATAGTTTTCACAAGAATATTACGTCCCGAGGCACTATTTAGTGAATCTTGGTCACTCAAAATTAATCCATTAAAAAAAGTATTAATTTGATGTAACTTAGTAAAACCGTGTTGTGGACACTTTCTCAAAAGTTCCTTAAAACGATCCCAAGATTCACTAAATGTCTCATCGTACTTTTATTCGAAATTAATGATGTCATTTCGCAAAGCGGTAGTACGTGAGGGTGGAAAGAAATAATTAATGAACTTTGTCTCAAGGTCCGTCCATGTTGCAATACTCTTGGGTGGTTCCTTATCAAGCCAAGTCCGGGCTTGTCCCTCGAGGGAGAAAGGAAAGAGGAGCAAACGAATTACCTCTTGTGAAACCCCATTGTATTTTACAGTATTGGATAAATGTACGAACCTCTTGATGTGATCGTGAGGATCATTGATAGGTGTGTAAACACCCATCTATTCTACCACTTAATTACAATAATAACCAGACCAAAACGTGTATTTTATGTCTTTTATGTCGGAATTATGCGTGGTTTGTGTTTTTGTTGTGATTTAGGACGAAAAGGTAAAAAGTGGAGAAAACACCAGAATTCACGGGCATTTACGGACTTTTATTGAAGAAAAGGATGAAAGACGAAGTCAAGAAGTCAAAAGTGCAAAAAGAACGGAAGTCCACGACCAATTCTGAAGATTTATCGAAGAAAAAGTCAAAAGACGGAAGTTTATCAAAAGCCGAAGAATTCAAGTCTATTTTATTGAAGAATTTAAAGACGCGTTCAAAAGAAATCCCAAACCACAAGTCATTATAGTCCAAGTTTAAAGAAGATTAGAAGGAAAAAGGACTAATGGTGCAATTAATGAAGACTATATGCTTAAGGGCTTAATCTTGCAATAAACAAGAAATGAAGGAGGGGAGGAAGCTTCCTTAATCCTCCCCTATAAATAGATTAGGATTGTTTACATTTCATTCTTGTTGGCTAAGTGTGACAATTAGCTCTTCCACCATTTACTTATCTTGTCATTTACTTTTCTCATCAAATTTAAATACCTTGTCTTGCACCTTAAATTCATTTAATTTCAAGTAAGTTTTCATTTAATCTTTGTCAATCTTTACTTTATCTTGTCAATCTCTTATCTACCTTTCTTAATCTTTGGTTTATGTGTTTATGTTTATGTTCATGTTCATGCTTTTATTTTGATCCAAGTGATTGTTGATTATTGTGGTTAAAGTTGTTAAATTTCTTGAATTTAATTGTTTGTTTATGTTTATCTGTTGATTGTTACTGTTTAGCTTAATCGTTTGTGTTTATTTTGATTAATCTTTGTTTAGATCTGCTGTTTTTGTGATTCCCTTGTTCTTCGGGAAGGTTTTGTGTGTGATCTTTCTAGGTAAACTTCCGCACCAAGAAGGAGGGAAGGCTTCATTCGGAACTCCAAAGTTCCGAGTCAAGGTTTCATCCGGAAGATTTGGGATCAGCAAAAGTTCCGAGTCAAGCTTGTTCATCCGGAACATTCAAAGTTCCGAACGAAGGATAACTTCCGAACCAATAGTCATTCATTCGGAACTCAAAAGTTCCGAACCAGAAAAGCTTCATTCGGAACTCAAAAGTTCCGGATCAAGCACTGTTCATTCGGTACTCCAAAAGTTCCGGATCAGTGATCGTTCATTCGGAAGTTTCCAAAGTTCTGAACCAAGATCTGTTCATTCGGAACTTAAAAGTTCCGAATAAACTTCCAAATCAAGGGGCAAGTTCCGGATCAGTGATTGTTCATTCGGAAGTTTTAAACTTCCGAATCAAGGAGCTTCATTCGGAATCTTCCGAATCAAGGGTGACCAAAAACTTCCGAATCAAGGCAAAATTTAGAAGTTCCGAATCAGTAAAGTTCCGAACGAAGGATTGTTTTGGATAAGTGACATATTCAGATCAATTAGTTCCGGATCAAGGATTTTGGTAATATTCCAAGCGAAGAAGAATCATTTCAACCAAAGGTGACATTCCGGACGAGTGATTGTTCCAAACGAAGGTTTATTCCGAATGAGCTGTATTCAGGTTCTTATTAGCTTTTGTCTTTGATTTTTATTTTCGAGCTTTATTTTTCCTGCCTTTTATTTAATTGCACTTTAAGATTATTTGCCTTAGCTTTATTTTAGTTTTGCCTTAGTTTAAAAAATCCATAAAAATAAAAAATTTCAAAAATCCGAAAACGTTTAAAAAATCATAAAAAGCATTTCTTTTTCAAAGATTTTGCACCAAAAATATTTCTTTTCACGTTAACCATTATTTTTCTTCTATTTCTTTGCTATCTTTTTCTTTTGTAGGTGTATGCGTACCCGTTAAATAAAAGGCAGGAAAAATAAAGCTCGAAACTTCTATTTCTTTGCTATCTTTTTCTTTTATTTAATTGCACTTTAAGATTATTTGCCTTTGCGTTAACCAATATTTCTTTTCACGTTAACCATTATTTTTCCTGCCTTTTATTTAATTGCACTTTAAGATTATTTGCCTTAGCTTTACTTTAGTGCCCTTTAATTTCAGTCTCGCTTTTTAAATACTTGCACCTTTATTTTAATTAGACTTAGATTTACTTTAACCGCCCTTTTACTTTTAAGTCTTTGCACATTTAATTAAAAACAACCAAAAATATTGTTTTTCATCAAAGATCAACTGAGTCACACATAGGGCCTAGATCAATTCGTTAAGATACCGAGAACACGAACTTTAATCTTTTTAATTAGGTAAAACCCTAGTTATCAAATGGCGCCGCTGCCGGCTCTTTTCGTTAAGATTGACGGTTTTCTGTGAGAGACACGTTGCTTTTTGGGATCCGCTCACTTGTGAACGTTATTTTTCTTGTCTAAAAAATTCAAAAAATCATAAAAATTAAAAATTGATAAAAAACCATAAAAAATAACAATTTCAAAAATCCAAAAAGGTTTTATCTTTATTGTGTATATATATTGTCTTTGCGTTTGGTTTTGTTTTCTTTTGCATTTTCAGGTGTATGCGTACTAGATCTTCTAATTATCAAGAGCCCGAGCCTCAAGAAGATTTAGATATGGTAGGTGTTAACAACAACAACATTCCACCGCACCTCAATAATAATAACAACAATGCTCTTCCACAGCCCGATCTTCGGACCATGGAGGAACTTTGTCAACCAACCATGTTTGGACGAGGAGGACCGATTGCGCCGATGCAAATCAACGCTCCTGAGTTTTCATTGAAGCACCACATGATTCAGCAAGTACAAACAAACCCATTTAGAGGATTGCCTGATGATGATGCCAACAAACACCTCGACAAGTTCATTACAATCACCCAAAGCATGAAGTTGCCTGGGGCCACAATGGATGTACTTCGCCTACAACTCTTCCCACATACTTTATCGCATCATGCCGAGAAATGGTTTGATCGTCTCCCGAAGAATTCTATTCACACTTGGGATGACATGACTCAACGCTTTTTGTCGCGCTATTTTCCACCATCCATGGTCACAAGCCTTCGCAATCAGATCAGCGGTTTCATGCAAGACCCTGATGAATCTCTTTTTGACGCTTGGGAGAGATATAATGTCTTGATCGATTGATGTCCAAACCACAACATGCTTCCCGTCACATTGATTGATACTTTCTACAACGGATTGACTTTTCGAGATCGTGATACGATTAATGCAGCCGCCGGTGGCACATTCATGAAAAGGAGACCCGAGGAGTGTAGAGAGTTAATTGAGAACATGACTACTTACCACAAGAACTGGGATTCCTCTGCATCTTCTAGGAACAACCCGAGAGTCAATGTTTCCTCAACCTCAGCAAACCCTGAGATGACCGAACTCACCCGCATGATGGCCGAAATGAGCAAAAGTATTACGCTTCTCGCTTCAAACCAACAACAACAACAAGTTAAAGCGGTTGCTAATCCTTGTGAAACATGTGGCGGTCCTCACTCATACACCGATTGTCCTTCGACACAAGGAAATCCGGAAAATGTGTATGCTGCTTATGGTAATTATTCACCGGAAAATTACCAAGCTAGACAACAAGGGGATAGAAATCTGCTGAGCTACCATTCCAACAACTACCTTTCACCTGGTTTTTCTCCTCAAAACCAAACCCCGCCAACAACTACAATAGAAGCAACCAAATCCCACCAAGAGCTTCTAACCCTTATCAACCACCCACCCAACAACACCCAACCATAAACACCGATGTTGATGCCATCATGAGAACTCAAGGTGAGCAAATCAAGAATCTACAGAGCCAAATAATCAATTTGAAAGGAGATATCCTGAAGCAAGGTAATGACATCATAACCGAGGTTCGTGATAATATTCAATCCTCCTTCATCACTCAAACGACTGAATTAAAGACTCTATTGGCTAGTTTCTTGCCCGAAGCTCAACCTTCTTCTTCTTCGGGTTCTCTACCTTAAAACACCGTCACTAATCCGCGAGCTAACGTGAGTGCTATTACTACTCGTAGTGGAGTCACCATCGTAGGACCACCAATCCCACCCCCATCATCTACACCTCCTCCACCACCATGTATCCCTACTCCTCCTACACCTAGTATTAGTGCACCATTACCGTCTCCGCCTCGTCATGACGATGTATCTCGGAAGGACCCTTCAACATCTCAACCTTTACCAACTACACCTTTACCTTCCGCCTATAAACCCAGAATCCCATACCCTTCTCGCATAGGTAAGACCAATGATCTAACAAAGGAGGACTCTCAAATAACAAAATATATCAATATGATTTCTCAAATGGGATTCAGCATTAGTTTTCTTGAAGCACTTGTCCACATGCCCAAATTTGTTAAAGCATTTATGGAATTGCTTAACAAGAAGGAGAAGCTGATTGAACTCGCCAACACACGCTTAAATGAAAACTGCTCTGCAGTTATTCTTAAAGAACTTCCGGAAAAGCTAGGGGATCCCGGTCGTTTTGTGTTGCCTTGCGTGTTCAACAAAACTGAAGAATTTACTGCCCTTGCTGATCTCGGGGCTAGTATTAATCTGATGCCTTTGAGTGTTTGGAAAACACTATCATTACCCGGTCTCATTCCAACAAAGATGACTCTCGAACTTGCTAATCGCACTCTCGCTTACCCCGTTGGTATAGCCGAAGACGTATTCATTCAAGTTGGCGCATTTACTTTCCCGGTCGATTTTGTCGTAGTTGATTATGAAATGGACCCTCGTATTCCTTTAATACTTGGTCGGCCATTTTTGAGATCCGGACGTGCTTTAGTAGATGTGGCCGAAGGTGAGTTAATCTTAAGAGTCGGGAATGCCTCACAAAATTTCAAAATGGGGACGCCTACAGACAAATCCTTTGGAGGCCGAGAATCAGTGAATATGATTAATGTGCTCGATGACTTTACCGTCTACGACAATCCTCTATTCGATTCTTCCATTGATAATCCACTCTTTGAAGATGATGTGGATGATTCTCTCCCTACTTTGGAACCTTCTCCCATTTATGATTCGCCACCGATCTTTGATGCTTATGATGATAATGATTCTAGCTCAAATTCGGATGATTTTGATTGTACTTCTGAGTATCCCGAGCTGCCCACTTTCAATGATTTTGATGAGGCTGATACTCTCTCGAGCGAATCTTCACACGATGAAGATCCTCTGCCATCACTCGATCCTACTTTGGACGATTATTCATTTGAGGAAGATTTTTCTGAATTTCTCAACACTTACTTCCCTCATGAGAGTGATGCTCCTCCTTATGACTTTGAAGATTATCGTCTTGAACCTACTTTGGATTTGAAGCACATTCTGTCAAAGGAGAAGAAACCAGTTGACACCAATATCCGTTGCACTTATGATTTGACACCTCTTTGTCCTCCTTCTGAGGACGAGGTTGTGCTTCTTTGTGGATCTTGTTCACACTCGGCTGAGCCTGAGTGCTATTTTCCCTTAAAGGAAAAGGTGTTCGACCCCGGTATTGAAGTCTTTAAGCCATCTCAGTATCCATCTGATGAAATAAAAGGAAAAATATTTGGACATTTTAAAGACATGCTTGCACTTCACCCTTGCTTACACCGTACTCCATCGCTGCTTAAGGGAACCCTGCCACTTCTTTGGCTTGCCTTGTTCGCCTTAAGCTTGTGTTATTTGCTCGATGAAAACTATGTGAAGGTCTACGTATTCTAAGGATTTGTTAAATGATGGATTGATCTAAGGATTTGATGGTGGAAATGGGGAAGGAGGAAGATGAAGTATAGAGAGAGAAAGGAGAGGGAAGAAAAGTAGAGAGAGAAAGTGATTAGATTAATGAATAATTGTTAATGAATGAACCACCAACCCCTCCTAACATGCTAGGAGGGGTGTATATATATAGCCCACCCTACATGTGGGCTATATGGACTATACATTACTAAGTGGACCACGAGCCCATTACATAATTATCGTTGGAGCGACCGATCCTTCATAAATACGTAAAACGTATTTCCAACAATCTCCCCCTAAGGGAGGTCGCTCCAAGTTACAAAGTTCTAAATATTCTATGGCTCGTGATCTATGCTAATAATGATGTGACCGAGACTTCCTTTGGGAAAACATATTTCCAACAATCTCCCCCTAAGGGAGGTCACACCATTTTACAAAATCTTAAACCTAGCATCTATGCTTGAGTCTTCGATCTTGTTCTTGTGAATATGCTTGATATGATCTTTGACTTTAGTCTTGAGCATGTTTCCTTGCCTTGACCTTGTGCATTCATCACTTGTGAAATTTGCCTCTTCGTGACTTCATGTTCCACATACTTATACCTTTAAATTCTTGAAAGCTTCAGAGATTGATACAGCGGAAGACTTGACCTTCAGACTTTCTTGAATTTGTTGAAGTACTAAGAGTATGTAGTATAAGCATGTGGTGACGACTTCTTCTGGATTGTACACCGCAATGCCACCTTCTTGTTACGCTGCATAAGACAGTTAGCAACAAACAATATACACGGATGAAATGGCCTTGAACATTTCATTCTAATTCGGTAGCATTTTACCTCCGGTCGGTGAAGACCGTTGGACGATATTAAATATCGTACTTGTGGCAGGTAGTTTCAATTAAGAACCTCCTTGACAAGATTTCGCGGGTAAACCCGTTCTCTTTACTCGACCGTCCAAAGCTGACTGCGAACGTAAAGAGTGAATCATTTGGATAATATTATCCGCATGATTTGAAGCCGTCAATTCATGTTCCTGGAACAAGTGAAGTTCAATTAAGAACCGCACCATCGTTGCTTTCCAGTTGTCACGAGCTTGATTCGTATAGAATCTTGCAAGTTACCTACCAAGTGCTGTTTGATGTTAACACTAGAAGGATTTCCATTCGTCACTGTAAATACTTAATAGTATTACTCTGAATGTTCTGGCAAGATCACTAAGATATTGCGTAGAGGCCTGGAACGTGTTTAAATTCATTTAAGAATTAAACCACTGTTGCTTTCCAGTTATCACAAGTTTGATTCATAAAGAATCACACAAGTCACCTACCATGAGCTTTTTGATATTCGCTCAAGAAGGATTTCCATCTTCATTGTAAATACTTTCGTATTACTCGGATGTTCAGGCAAGATCATGAAGATTTTGCGTAGGACTCTTAATATCTTTCTTACTTTTCACATTGTGTGAACAAGCAAGGAATAATGAAAGTGTGTCCTAATGAGATATTTGATGATCTCAAATGGCTCTAGAGTCAATCGTGCATTTTGGATTTTTAGTGATCGGAGGCTGGAGAGGAGTGCCACCTTTTCAATACCAATTTATTCGGAGTGAATAAATCAATAGATAATGTGTTGTCTCCGTGTGATTAAAACAAATATCTTTTGAGAGATATCTGAGTTAGCTGGGATGGGTTGTGCCTTGCATCACTGGGTCCATGATGTCTATCTTCAATATCGAGAGTCATAAATGATCTCAATAGCATATGAATTGACCTGGTTTCTGCCTAAGGTTGTAAGGAGGGCTTCTTTCTTTACACCCTTTATCTTTACAATTCTTTTTCATTCTTCAACCCCTTCAATGCTTACCAATACGTCATAACTAGCACCTTGTTGTGATTGTTCCAGTGCTAACTTAAGTACTTGGTCGGCATTCAGCTACGTTCACAATCTTTCTCCATCTTTCCTAAGGACTACTATTTCTAGCTATGGAATGTCCTTGGGAAGATTCCTCCGGTTCTAGAGAAATCATTGGACTTTAACCTATCCTACCATCCTTATGTCACCACAACCTTCATCGTCGTGAATAGAGATGTTTTGGGTAAGTGTATGTCACCATGAAATCCATTTTGAAGTGCAAATCCATTTTGCTCCCCCTTAACATATGCTACGATATTCGAAAACATTTCGCACATGTCGGGATGAGCTAACACGTTATGTCAAACCATTTATGATTAATCATTTCCCATATTAAATCACATTTTCTCCCCCATATTAAAAATATTAACCCAATCGATGTTTTTAATATCAATTGATTTAATAGCATTTTAAGAAAATTTGGGAAGAAAAATGTAAATCCAATTATCTTCATGAATTACACAAGCTCCCCCTCAAATTAATGAGGGTGTACTTGAAACGTAAATTAAATACCTTTTAAACACAAGTGTAAGGTATTTAACACGTGCAAAGATCAATATATGATGATGAATTCACAATATTAGCAATTTACGAGGTTGGACCTGAATGATGGAGAACATCATATGAAAGAAGCGCATGGTTCTTGTTCACGAATGTTGGTCACCTCGTCACGTCCCCGAGAAAATTAATTCCCGTTGTTGAGTCAAAGCTTTCCGGTGAAATGCTTGACTTGAGTATGAAAAGCGGGTTGCTATCTGAAATAATAGCAAACCATTTTGAGCATGTTTTAAAAGTTTGAACTTCTGCTCGAACTTTATTTACAACCCCGTGTCATTATTGAATGACATTTCTAGGTTCGTAAATATTATCGATTCCAGAAGACATGCTCTTTTTATCAAAACATTTTTGAACACACAATTTTGAAAGATTTAGAAAAACCTTTTGAGAAATTCTCGAAAAATTGTGTTCAAAGTTTTGAAAACCAATTACTTGAGCTTAAGATGTTGAATATCTTATAAAACGAGCTCAAGTCCGAGAAGTTGTAAACTTCCCGTTGTTAAGGATAAGTTACCATCGGCGATAAACTTTCCTTTTATCTGAAGGACGAGTCCTAAGCTGACATTTACTTAGAAGTCGTTTTCATGAGCTTGAAAACTTTGACTGTTTTAACGGAAAGCTCATGACCGAGAAAGGTTAATTTCTCGTTATGAGGAAAAGTTCTCTTATTTAAATGATACACTTTCCTTTCTGAGCTTAAAACTTCGAATGTTTTAAGACAAGCTCATGACCGAGAAAATTGAATTTCTCGTTATGAGGATAAGTTCATCATTAATGATAAACTTTCCTTTATTTGAAGTTCGAGTTACAGTCTGACATTTAACTGTAAGTCATGTACACGAGCTTAAAACCTTTGAATGGTTTTAACGTAAGCTCGTGTCCGAGAAAATTTAATTTCTCGTTAATGAGGATAAGTTTACCATTGGCGATAAACTTTCCTGCCTTTGAAGAACGGGTCATCGTCTGACATTTAACGATGAGCCATAATGCATGAGCTTAAAAACTTGGAATGTTTTTTATATAAGCTCATGCCCGAGAAAAATTAATTTCTCGTTGTTAGGATAAGTTTACTATCGGCGATAAACTTTCCTTTCTTTGAAGATCGAGTCATAGTCTGTAATGTGACTATAAGTCCTGTTTGCAGCTTAACCATGAATCCCCTGAGACATTTGTTTCTCTGATATCTACTTCTTCAGCAACCAAACTCTAAGAGTGTCCTTAGTTGAACGGTACACAACGATTGGACCGCTTCGTTCTTTTGGAACATCAACTTCGGTACCTGCAATCTCATTAGGAATTTGCATGCTTTCACGTGGGTTAGCGATATCAATTATAGAAGCACATGGGGGTTCACAGTTGGCTTTACTTGTTTCAGAGGCGACCTGAGTAGATGATTCACTAGTCTTGGCTGGCAAACGTTTCCTTTTATAGAAGACCTTAAGTTTAGGCGTAAGTGAAGTATCATCTTTATCAGTTTCCTCCCTAGTAGACTTAGTAGAATCGGAGACAATCCTAGTTAAAGGGCACTCGTTTCCTACAAGAGTGAAAGTTCTACCAGTGGGGTGCCACATTTTGCCAACGGGTTTGATTTTAGCAACCCACTGGGATTTAAGTCTAGCACGGGAGTTCACCTCATTAAGCAATTTTTTGATACAGGAATCATGATTTGTCGTAAAGACACATTTTCTACATGTTTTACAAGTAGCATATTTAATGTCCGAGTAAGATCTAGAATCCCTAGATGATTGATTGATGCTCCTAGGATTGGACATGCTACGGTTAGCAGTGTTGGGTAAACTAGAAGGCATCTGACTAGGTTTGAAATTCCTATCTCTTACTTGTGTCTTTTGAATAGCTTCCTTTTGACCAAAATCATGGCGCACATCATTTGAACTAGTTCTAGACGTGTTCATTGAACTATTCTTAGGGAAATTAGAGGCAATCATGTGATTAGGTCTTGCTAAAACTGATTTAGTCACATTAGGCCTAGTTGGTGGAGTGACAGTTCTAGAAATATGACCCAAATCAACTTGGGAGGCAAACCGCGGTCTCGAGGATTGTGATCGCTCGGATCCAAATGCAGTAGGTTGTCTGACAGTTGGTTGTCTGACGAACTGATTTGTAGGCGGTTTCCCCAAGATTGATGGTTTTTCAAGCTTAGTGTCCACACTAGGTCCTTTACTTTTCCTTAACTCGTTTTTCAACGCAGCTATAGCAAAAACCTTTTCCTGTACTTGGGCCTTTAAAGTCTCATTCTCTTTGAGAAAGTTATCTTGGGATGCCAACTTAGATTCAAGCAGTTGAATTTGTTTCAAAAGATTATCCTTTTCAGCTTTAGAATCTAAAACAGTTTGATCCAATTTTCTTTCAAGAACAACGTTTGATTTTTCAAGTTTTTCAAAGTATGTTTCAAATTTGACCGTTTTCTTAGAAAATTCAAGTTTGGCATCCTCAAGATCTTTTGATTGCCGAGCTACGATCGTTTCGAGCTCTTTAATCTTGGAATCAGAATCAGTTAACGAGGCAGTTATAAAGCATTTATCATGATGAACTATAGCATTCTGAATAATCTCTCCCCCATTATGACTTACATCGGATGAATCAGAAGTGGTATTGCTATCACTCGTTTCCATCCCATGTTTGTCATAATTAGGTTCAGAATTCTCAATATGCGGCATATCATCAGCATATACATCATAAACCACATTATATTGTACCATGTTTGCAGGCTCTGCGTCATAAATGGGTAAGGTGTCATCAAGAGAAATCTCGTGAACATTCCCTGACGTGCCACTGGCATCATGTTGTCCTCCTGATTCTGTGCTCTTGGCATCGTTAGGCTCCAAGTTTTCAACCGTATGATCAGTTTTCTCTTGCATCGAAGAGTCTTGCACTCCATTATCATACCCTTGCTGAAGTCGAGATCTTTCATAAATCGAAGACGAGACCGAGGTCATGAGTTTCAATATTGTATCACGAAAAACTCGAAGCTCGGTATGTGTATCTCGAAGAAAAGATTGGCAAAGCATCGAACTTTCAGACTTGATGATAATGAATTGGAGGAAAGGCATGAGTTGTGTCACAAGAGCCTTATAAGCAAGTGCCGATGCAGAGTGATTAAAATTTTCATTGTTAAGTTGCTCTGCGAGTTGGGTCAAGATGGTGAACATTGATTCCATGAATATGTGACGATCTTGACTAAAGATTGTCACAAATTCACTCCCTCCTTGAATCCGTGAAAGAGTGACTAGATGACACTGAAGCATTTGAAATGAATTTACACCACTTTCCCTAGCTTTGTCGTGCATTCGATGCAAGTCTCCCTCTTTAAGTGTCGATTTTAACGATTCCATTGGTAATCGAGGAAAAATGATGTGGATGTTGTAGTTTGCAGGATTTTACAATTCGATTCGGCTCAAAAGATGTTGTCGGCTCAAACGAAGATAAAATAAACCGGAGATCAAAACAAAGTCGGCTTACTTCAAAAATAAAATCCGTCAACAAATAAATCAAAGCTACGGTAAATATAATGATCCGGCCGTCAAATATTTTACCACTTCAGTTCTTTCGAAATACCCGCCTCAATACGATGTACCAAAAATTAATAAACAAAATTTTCTTAACTAAAAAGTTCAATTAAAAATTTATAAATTTAAAAAAGTTAGCTTAATAAAAAATGTAACTAAAAATAAAAAATAAAAAATAAAAGTAAAAAAAATAAAAAAAAATCTGATAATCCTTTTTGAAACAGGCATATCCCCAGACTATTAAATATTGCCAAGAAATGGGAAACTTTGTTTCCTCCGTCACAATTATCACGTGGCCCAATCAGAAGCAATTCACCGCCCAACACCTTTCCTAGTTAAATCCGCCCCTAATAATACTTAAACCTAATTTCTCTTCTCTCTCTCATAACTTCGTCCGTCCATATCTCTCTCTCTTCTCAAACATCACACAAACCTGTCAATCTATCTCTCTCAATCTCAAACACAGAACCCTAATCTGTTCCCATCTCCAATCTCAAATTAGACTCCCTTTAATCAATTAACACCGAGCCTAATCCCATCAAAATCCTATGTACCCTGAAGTACGAATCTTCAAGATCAATAAATTGGTCTCAGGTAGGTTTATTTTCAACTTTTTGATTTGTTGAGTTGTTGTCTCTCTCTTCTGTAGCGTCTTTCTTGTCAAGTGTCTAGATTGAGTGATTGATGATGAATATGTTTAAACTTATAAATCTTAGAAAAGATTTTGAAAAAGTTTAAGCAAGCTGAGATCTTGGTTTTGATGTTTGAGTCTTATAAAAATGGAGTGTGTTTGGTTGTGTGTGTTAGTGAGTCGAGAGGGTTTAGGTTGGATCTAACAACGTTTAGAGTTTTCTGTTGTGGGTTTGATGTGTTAGGGTGATGAGAGTGAGGCTGTGAGACGAGGTGTTAGAGTGACGAAGGAATCGAGGGTGTTGGGTCGAGGTTGGTTTGGTGAGGTTGAGTGTTGGGAGTTGTCGAGAGTTGTCGAGAGGTGTGAGAGACGAGAGTTGGGATGGGAGTCCGAGTGGTCTTTGGGTAACCGTTGGTGTTTTTTTTTTTGTTGGTCGAGTCTTGATAAAAAAATGGAGTCTGTTTTGTCGAGTTTAAGGGTGTTTGAGTTTGGGTTTTGGTGAAAGGTTGTGTTTGATGGTGAGGGTCGGTCGAGTGTGGGTGGGTTTTTGTTTGTGTCGATGTCGAGTGTAGTGTGAATGTTTTGGTGAGTCACTGTTTGTGTGAGGTGGGTTTGTTTAGAGTTGTAGGGTGAAACGAGAGGTGTTTGACGTCGAGAGATGTTTGATGTTCATGTCAGTTCGAGTCGTCCGAGTCTAGGGGGTGAGTTTTGAGTTGAGAGTTGAGGTTTAGGTTGATTTTGAGAGTCTGTTAAATTTTGTCAGTCAGTCAATTCCGAATAGACTTCTATTCGGAAAGTGTCTATTCGGAAAAAATCTATTCGGAAAAAAAAAAATGTCTATTCGGAAAAAATGACTATTCGGAAAAAAAAATGACTATTCGGAAAAAGTTACCATTCGGAAACCCTATGCGGAAAGACGATACGAAAACTGAAAACTTTGGATCAAAAAAAAAGGACGGATGACACTTGACAGATTTGGACTTTTTTGACAGATTGGACGGTTTGGACTGATAAGAAAAATGAAGAAGAAAACTGAAAAAAATACTGATTAAAAAATTATTAAAAAGTGACTGATTAAAAAAAATGATTAAAAAAATGACTGATAAAAAAAAATGATTAAAAAAAAACTTGATTATTTTAAAATTTTTTTTTTTTTTTTAATAAAACTAGATGATTTAAAAATTGATAAAACTGATAATAAAAACTGATAATAAAAAACTGATTGTAAAAAAAAAACACACGAAAAAAAATAAAACTGATAATAAAAAATAAAAATTGATAAAATTTATAAAAATTGATAAAAAGTTGATTGAATGATGAAAAGATTGATAAAAAATTAGAAAAGAAAGGATTTTTACCACCAAATCAAAAGATAAAAAAAATGCAAATCCTAAGATTCAACCATGGCTCTTGATACCAATTGAAGGTCTACGTATTCTAAGGATTTGTTAAATGATGGATTGATCTAAGGATTTGATGGTGGAAATGGGGAAGGAGGAAGATGAAGTATAGAGAGAGAAAGGAGAGGGAAGAAAAGTAGAGAGAGAAAGTGATTAGATTAATAAATAATTGTTAATGAATGAACCACCAACCCCTCCTAACATGCTAGGAGGGGTGTATATATATAGCCCACCCAACATGTGGGCTATATGGACTATACATTACTAAGTGGACCACGAGCCCATTACATAATTATCGTTGGAGCGACCGATCCTTCATAAATACGTAAAACGTATTTCCAACACTATGTCTTTGATCCTGGTGGATATGTTTCATGCTTCTTCCGTTGATGATCAAGGTCGAGTCAGGCTAATGACTCGGTTAACAAAAATCAAGCGCTTCTTGGGAGGCAACCCATGCATCTATCTTTTCGCTTTCTTTACCATAAGTGTAGGGGGGACCCTTTGGTTTGCTTTCCTCTCCTCACTTCTTAATCAGGGATTCGAGCTTCACTGATCCACTCTTGATGATTCTTGACGACCCGTGATTCTGTGTTCTACTTCTTCCCGGTTCTATCCTAAACTCTTTTCGATTCACTATTTTATATATTTTCTCAATATTAAAATAGGAATCTCTTTAGTTGTCTTTTCCTTAGCGAGATTTAAACAACGTGCACAATGTCCTAAGTGTAGGGGAGTTTACTCCCATATACTTAAACATTGAGGACAATGTTTATCTTAAGTGTAGGGGGGCTTCTATCGAAGTTAAGTGGTCTTTTCCTTGTATTTGTCCTCATTTTAACCGGAAAATCAATTTTTCGACATTTTTCAAAATTTTTGATTTATTTTGGCCTATTAGTTTTTCCCCTTTGTATAGTTATTTTCTTTCCTTATTAGAATAAATCTTTAATAAAGTGGTTTTAATTTTCAAAACGTTGTGAATCTTTTGACTCAACCCGAGTTTACTTGCCTAAGTTACTCTAGCTAGTATCCTTAACGTGTTTAAGTCAAGTTTTGCTAGGCTTTTATATAGGGAGCTATAAAACGCGAAAGTCTTAACTCTCACGGGTTAAGAACAAGAACTTTTCGCAAGTTCCTATAATTGATCCTAGAGAGTCGTTTATCAAGGGAACTTTAAAATGCGATTTCTAAACTTGAAAAAGTCTAAGAATTTGCAAGATCCTATAGGCGACTCGAAAACCCAAAACTTTGATTTAATAGGCTAAGTATCCACGAGTCTCATTCCTTGAGATTTTAAACTATGGAGAACGAGAGATGATAGAGCCAATTATAAGTTCGGTATTCTTTCGTGAATTTATGTGAGTTAATTATAAGCCTATTCTCACATCGCTTGCTAATAATTTATCTGCTAATAAATAAGGTTGTACGATTTGAAAAGTTACTTAGCTTCTAGCCCAGATCGTTTAAAAGTTGCTCGGTATGGATTAGAGTTCATAGCCATGGCATAACTTATTGAAGCGGGACGCGGAGATTGGCAAGTCCGAAAAGGCCCTAACAAGGCATGAGGGCTGTATTTTGTTGCTAAAGATCCAAAGTGATGTGAAGAATCATTTATCAAAAATCAATATGAAGGATCGAGACATACGACGAAAAGCAAAAACTACCAAAAGTCATGGAGAAGTGTATCCGAAAAGACCCTAACAAGGTATGAGGATAAATAGATCCAAGTCATAAAAAGGAGGCGGATCGTTGTATATCAAAGTCCAAAATAAAGATTGGAGAAAAATGAAGAAGTCATGGTCCAAGTATGAATCTCTCAAAACTTCAAGTGAAGAATTCCTATTATGAAGAGAAGACCATTATTTCATGAACGTCTCTCAAGGTTTGAAGTATGAAGTCGCTGCCAAATATCGGTCCGAGAAAGGTCTCAAATCGCGAAGCGAGTTATGCCAAGATATGAACTTTATGAGGTTCCGAGAAGTAGTTTTAAAAGATTTGGTCCTTTAGCTAACTATTGATTAAATCGTTCACTTTATTTTCAGACTTAATAACTATCGCAATAAGTCAAAAATGCATCCTCGTGATCATTCAAGACAATAATAAAATATAAGAGATACACCTAGGAATAAGGGAGTCTAAGTGAGTAATTGGCCCACATGAGTTCGTGATAGTCTACTAACTTATAATAACAATGATCTCGTTTTTAAGCTTGGTTTGTAGAAAGTGAAAACTTGAGGATGATGATTATTCATAACACTTTTAAAACCCAAGGTATGCTTTTGATTTCTTTATGTCTTTAATTTTCTATTTCTTTAATAAAGGCCAACGTGGATTGATTATGATGAAAAGTGTAATCTTGCTTTGTAACTAATGCATTGCATGAGGACATTGCAATGGTCAAGTGTAGGGGATTTGATAGGTGTGTAAACACCCATCTTTTCTACCACTTAATTACAATAATAATCGGACCAAAACGTGTATTTTATGTCTTTTATGTCGGAATTATGCGTGGTTTGTGTTTTTGTTGTGATTTAGGACGAAAAGGTAAAAAGTGGAGAAAACACGGGAATTCACGGGCATTTACGGACTTTTATTGAAGAAAAGGATGAAAGACGAAGTCAAGAAGTCAAAAGTGCAAAAAGAACGGAAGTCCACGACCAATTTTGAAGATTTATCGAAGAAAAAGTCAAAAGACGGAAGTTTATCAAAAGCCGAAGAATTCAAGTCTATTTTATTGAAGAATTTAAAGACGAGTTCAAAAGAAATCCCAAACCACAAGTCATTATAGTCCAAGTTTAAAGAAGATTAGAAGGAAAAAGGACTAATGGTGCAATTAATGAAGACTATATGCTTAAGGGCTTAATCTTGCAATAAACAAGAAATGAAGGAGGGGAGGAAGCTTCCTTAATCCTCCCTTATAAATAGATTAGGATTGTTTACATTTCATTCTTGTTGGCTAAGTGTGACAATTAGCTCTTCCACCATTTACTTATCTTGTCATTTACTTTTCTCGTCAAATTTAAATACCTTGTCTTGCACCTTAAATTCATTTAATTTCAAGTAAGTTTTCATTTAATCTTTGTCAATCTTTACTTTATCTTGTCAATCTCTTATCTACCTTTCTTAATCTTTGATTTATGTGTTTATGTTTATGTTCATGTTCATACTTTTATTGTGATCCAAGTGATTGTTGATTATTGTGGTTAAAGTTGTTAAATTTCTTGAATTTAATTGTTTGTTTATGTTTATCTGTTGATTCGTTACTGTTTAGCTTAATCGTTTGTGTTTATTTTGATTAATCTTTGTTTAGATCTGCTGTTTTTGTGATTCCCTTGTTCTTCGGGAAGGTTTTGTGTGTTTCTGATCTTTCCAGGTAAACTTCCGCACCAAGAAGGAGGGAAGGCTTCATTCGGAACTCCAAAGTTCCGAGTCAAGGTTTCATCCGAAAGATTTGGGATCAGCAAAAGTTCCGAGTCAAGCTTGTTCATCCGGAACATTCAAAGTTCCGAACGAAGGATAACTTCCGAACCAATAGTCATTCATTCGGAACTCAAAAGTTCCGAACCAGAAAAGCTTCATTCGGAACTCAAATGTTCCGGATCAAGCACTGTTCATTCGGAACTCCAAAAGTTCCGGATCAGTGATCGTTCATTCGGAAGTTTCCAAAGTTCCGAACCAAGATCTGTTCATTCGGAACTTAAAAGTTTCGAATAAACTTCCGAATCAAGGGGCAAGTTCCGGATCAGTGATTGTTCATTCGGAAGTTTTAAACTTCCGAATCAAGGAGCTTCATTCGGAATCTTCCGAATCAAGGGTGACCAAAAACTTTCGAATCAAGGCAAAATTTAGAAGTTCCGAATCAGTAAAGTTCCGAACGAAGGATTGTTTTGGATAAGTGACATATTCAGATCAATTAGTTCCGGATCAAGGATTTTGGTAATATTCCAAGCGAAGAAGAATCATTTCAACCAAAAGTGACATTCCGGACGAGTGATTGTTCCAAACGAAGGTTTATTCCGAATGAGCTGTATTCAGGTTCTTATTAGCTTTTGTCTTTGATTTTTATTTTCGAGCTTTATTTTTCCTGCCTTTTATTTAATTGCACTTTAAGATTATTTGTCTTAGCTTTATTTTAGTTTTGCCTTAGTTTAAGTTTTAGTTGCGTTTTAAGTTTGCCTTAGATAGATTTGAGTTTACGTCTTTACTTTAGTGCCCTTTAATTTCAGTCTCGCTTTTTAAATACTTGCACCTTTATTTTAATTAGACTTAGATTTACATTAACCGCCCTTTTACTTTTAAGTCTTTGCACATTTAATTAAAAACAACCAAAAATATTCTTTTTCACCAAAGATCAACTGAGTCACACATAGGGCCTAGATCAATTCGTTAAGATACCGAGAACACGAACTTTAATCTTTTTAATTAGGTAAAACCCTAGTTATCAATCATCATGAGTGCGGCCAAAGAAATGTGTTGCGGAAACCATTTGAATAAACCCATTTTTGAGCTCGAAGTTGTTAGCGTCAATAGACGGCACCACAATCGCATCATCGTTGCCTTCGACGTGTGATTGTAATGAGCTCGATCATTGGACGGTTCTCCATTGTATTGACAACGGGAGGCTCTACAATAGGAGGTTCAATAGTAGCGGCTTGAATGGATTTCCTCCTTCTTGAACGGGTACGCATACACCTACAAAAGAAAAAGATAGCAAAGAAATAGAAGAAAAATAATGGTTAACGTGAAAAGAAATATTTTTGGTGCAAAATCTTTGAAAAAGAAATGCTTTTTATGATTTTTTAAACGTTTTCGGATTTTTGAAATTTTTTATTTTTATGGATTTTTGAAAATTTTTGAAAATTTGACAAGAAAAATAACGTTCAAAAGTGAACGGATGCCAAAATCTAACGCGTCTCTCACAAAAAAACCGTTAATCTTCACGAAAAGAGTCGGCAGCGGCACCCTTTTAATATAGGAATTTTAGTTCTCGAATATGTGTCTAATCGAATTGACCCGGTTTTAAGTGCGACTCAGTTGTTCTTGGTAAAAAGAAAGAAAGTGTCGTTGAGTAACTAAATAAAAATGAAAGCTTGAAAAGATTATAAACTAAAAATAAAGACTTTGAAAATTAAATGACTAAAGATTAAAACTTTATAAAAGGTAAATGTTGAAAGTTAAAACTTTAAAACTTCATAAATTTTAAACTTGAAATTAACTAAGATAAAATACTTTGAAAATAAATCTAAAGAAAAATGGCGGGAAAAATAAAGGTTTGAAAATAATTTGGAAAACAAGCATTCATATAAGTCGGAATCAATAAACTGACCACAATCCGGAATGTGTAATCAACTCACAATCCGGAATCCACGTTTCACAATCAATCCGGAATAACAATCCCACACACAATTCGGGAAGTGAGATTTCCAAACTAATCCGCAATCCAACTGCTTCACTACTAATCCGGAATGTATAATTCCACCCTAATCCGGAATACGTAACTAAACTAAATCCGGAATAAATGAAATTCGACCTTATCCGGATTCTAAATTCCACACGTTATCCGTGAAACATAAAATTGCACACAATCCAGATTACTTGACACTATGTAATCCGGAATCCAAAGTACTTACCCTTATACGGAATGTTGGCTATGGATGCAATCTGGAATAAGCTAATTATTGAGCTAATCCGGAATATGAAGATTACAAATAATCCAGAATTTATAATAACAAACGTAATCCAGAATTTGATCTAGTGAGTAATCCGGAATATAAACTTTCTTAACTAATCCGGAATGAAGATCTTTGTGAAGTTCGGAATAATTTGTTGCACTTAATTCGGGACAAGGGTTTTAAAACCCGGATAAGAAATAAATTAAGAAAAAATGAAAATAAGCTAAAATCTAATAAGCACTTAACTAAAAACTTAACCAAACTAATTTTAAGAAAACCCAAATAAGCCACAAATTAAAAACAATGAAAACACTAAATAAGAAAAATATTAAAAATCAAGTTATAAAAGATTAAACTAATAAAACCACTTAATCAAAAATAAGCTAAACACTAATTAATCAATAAGCACAATAAGCTAAAACATGAAACACAACAAATCAATAAGAATAATCACAATAGCAAATAAGTCAAACAATCAACATGATTAAACAAACTACATGATTAATGAAACAAAACAATAGATTATGATTAAGAAAGGAAGAATGAGAAATACTTAATAAGCTTGAATTAATGACGAAGAATAAGATTCAAATACAAGATTAAAAATATGAAAGATTAAGCAAACTTGAAAGAAAATTGAAGAGAGAGAAATTAACACCTACTCCTAATTACCTATTAAAAACTAAAATGAACTAACTCCCCCCTCCTAATGAAGAATTAGGAGGGTATTTATAGGAGGAGTGGAGGTGGTGATGTTGCTTCTCTCTTTCTTCTTGTCTTCTCGTCTTTTTAAATAACTCGTCTTTCTCGACTTTGTCTCGGGATTTGTCGAATGATAAAATCTTTGTCTTCTAATTTCTTCTTTTATTAGACTTGGTTCTTCGACTTTGTTAAACTTCCGTCTTTAGACTTTTTCTTCGATAAATCTTCATAATAGGCCTTTGACTTCCGTTCTTCTTGCACTTTTGATCTTTTGACTTCGTCTTTTGTCTTTTCTTCGATAAAAGCCCGTGTTTTCTTCCTTTTTCATATTTTTGTCCTAAAACACAATAAAAACACAAACCACGCATAATTCCGACTTTTACGACATCAAATACACGTTTAGGTCTCGTTTTTACTTGTTTTAAGTGGTGAAAGGATAAGTGTTTTCACACTTATTAATAAGCACCAACTAAGCTTCAATTAGGTTGAGCCGACCCTAACCCTATCACATATTCGGGTCGGGTCACTTGGGTCCAAAAACATATTTGGGTTGACCTGAATTGACACGAGTTTTAATTAGACTCAGGTTTGGGTTTATATTTTTTAGCCTTGACCCAACCCGAACCCGAATTGACCCGACCCGAATTAATCCGACCCGAATTGACCCGAACCCGAGTGACCCGAGTTCTAATCATGCTTGGGTTTGGGTATGATTTTTTTACTCTCATCTAGAGTTGACCCGAACCCGACCGAGTCAATGCGAATCACACCCAAGCTGCAATCATGTCGATGAAAAATAAAAAGAAATCAAATTTGAATCATCTTCTCAATTAGTAAAATATATTATAGTAAAATATATTATGAACGTAGTACTTAGAATTTAATAACATATACTTATAGTTGAGATATTTTAGTTATGTGTAATTTAACTTATACTTTTACTATCTTAAAGACCCGTCTAACGTCAGGACTACTTTAAAGAGTGATTTTTGTAATTAAAAATTAGTGAATATTTATATTAAAAAAATAAAACGGGTTTTTGTAATATATGAATACAATAATATAATGAACATGAAGTATTCGATCTATTATGGTCTTTACGCATTACGTATGTGAGTCTCAATTAAGTAACAAAAATTGCCCATTTCGCTAAAACTTGAATGTTGCACAATAAAAATTATTAAAATGAATACGTGAACAGTTATCATACATTCATTTTTTAAAGCTTAACTCCTGAAAGTATATATTCAATTTTGTAAATGATGCATACAATATATTCATTTTTAAGGGATTTTATAGAAAAGTGTTTTTAAGAATCTGAACTTTCTTACCCATGGGTTGAATAACATCACCAAGAACCTCAATTGTCACTTGTATAATAATACACTGACCCTTTGTCCTAATAGACTCAAAGTCAAACGGAGTTTCCTACCTATGGGTTTAATAACATCACTAGGAACCTCAATTGTCACTTGTACAACAACATATAGAGTAACACTTCCTTAACAACGTAACTATATTGGGCGTTTATGGCTAATATCACATTAAATGTATGATTTTTTTGCTTGATAATTTTTTAGTATAACCAACAACCCGAATCACCCGATCCGACATAACCTGACCGGAGCTGATAACTTAGGGGGTGTCTGGATTCCTTCATTTACCAAGAGGTAGGAATTAACATTAATCCACTAAATTAGTCATTTAATATGAATGTGTTCCAAATAATCTAGAAATTCACAAAAATGCATGGAAGAATCGATGAAATGTTTTCACAAAAATGGCTAGTGGAATATAGTACATGTGACAAAAAAATTCCTTTAGTAGTAGTAGTAGTATGCTTGTCTTGTGTTAAAACTTAAAAGAGACATACATACATACATACGCAACACATAAAGAAATCAACATCATCAAACCCAATTTGTTCCACCTATTTTAGCCTCACAAAACTATATACAATTTTTGTGCATGGATATAGAAATTTTGCATAAAAAGAGTTATAGAATATTGAATCATACTTACACTTGATGCAAATAAACCTTTTGGATAGTTGCAAACAAAATTGGTTTTAGCCATCATTAAAAATATGGCATAACAATATTTTTCTCATCCAACAGTGGGCTTGTAAAACTTTTGATTTCTCAGCCTTCTTGATTTTAGCTGGAGTATGGGTTAAATTTCCTGATTTCATCCTTCTTGTTTCTCAGCCTCACAGACCCGACACTTCAATAAACAACCACACTCACCTGTCTTTCAACTTTCATCTCATTATTATACTATTTAGGCCTCTGGGAACACGTGTCCAGTTGAAACTCACCGTCTTTGAATATGATTGTTGTTTTGACATGCCTGATAGTAACATGATCGTTGCGTCTTCTTGCAACTCTTCCTATGTATTAACAGAAAAATAAACTTAGATAAGCTAAAAATGGGACATCCAAACACTCTTGAACTACAATACGCTATCTCAACCCGAACCTACATTAAGATACACGATGTAGAAAAAAAAATCTCAACAAATTTGATATAGTTAATAATTAGTTCTCGATAAATTTGTATACGCACTAACCAAACACAAACCCCCACTAATTCGAACTACTGAGTTTCTTTCTTACAAATTTGTATATGCCAGTATATAGAACAACTTCCAAACAACTTGTCCAAATGCAGGGGATTTGTAAGAATTTGCGGATCGTATCTGTAAATGTTTGATGATCCAAATACAGGGGATCTGTAAAAGTTAATAACATGAATTATTGTTATTGCATATTACCCAATCAAGCGTTATACACACTTTAAATATAACAGATTTTATGCTTGTACACTATATAAGCTTAAAAATAGGATATCCGAAACACCCTTGAACTACAATAAGCTATCTCAACCTGAACCTACATTAAGATACGGGATGTAGAAAACTAATTCTAGACCAATTTGAGATAGTTAATAATTACTTTATAATCCCCTAGTATCTCAACTACGTGGTTCTCCGCACACTATTTTCACATAGGATCTTACTATAATTTAGGTTGTTCCTCTTGCAATTTAGGCATTCAGCGTTCTCCACACTCCTAATAACCATGAAATGGTGTTATTCAACATCACCCATTATCTTCAAAAATTGAGATAGTTTAAACATAGATTCCCTAAAAACATTGAGAAAGTCCTTCACCAGCCTAATAGCAAAGCAAATCAACATGTCAAGCATTAGACTAGAAACTACCTTGATGATTCATGAACATAATATTTGATTCTATAAAAGGTCATATGATATTATCAAGACGTGACTTGTTCAATCTAAACATACTATAGGTTGAATTGTTAATTGGATTAAGTAAATGAAGTCATATGCAAGTATTCATAAAGTCATATAAGAACTTTTGATTCCGGGAAAGTTGTAAATATCGTTTCCCTATGTACTATGTGTCTCTAAGATCAACCCAATAACATGTAGCTTGAAAGTAAATAACTATAGTTTCCTGAAGCTCATAACTTGGCATATACTTGTGAGTATCCCAACTTCCTCCTCAAACTTGGCATATAATTCCTTCTTTTGATCGCTACCTGCACTTAAAAACCCCATCACCAAGCTATATGGTTATGAAAATATACCATCCTTAGTTGGATTTTAAGGTTATAATTGCAGTTGTAAGTGTAGCAGATATATCTTATAGCCATCAAACCATGCAGTTTTCACTATAGACTTAAATGAGCAATATGTCCAAAAATATTTTATTTTAAAAAATCAAAAGTCTTTCACCAGCTTGTTGTAGCTACGTCATCTACTTAATCCAATAACATCTTCCATTGTTATTTTTTGCGTCACTTAAAGAAGGGCATTCAACAAATGATATTCATTTACTTCATTTACTTAATCCAATAAGATCTTAGAGTCATTGTTTTTTTAAGTGCCTAACTTAAACGGCCATAATTTATTTACAACACCAAACCCACTCATTTCAACTGCCATCTGAGCAACTAAACAAACACGTTACCGCCCCCATATCAATAACAAAGCATCCATTGCAGCCTCTATCTCAGCCCCCATTCCAGCACTCTAAATAATGTCTAGTATTGCTACCACTAACTTTCTAATATTGTTTAAATAATGTGACACTGTTGAATAAGTCATATCTAGTACCATTATATCGTGCCTCAAGATCATGTAATTTAGGTATGACTCCTTTGTAACACTCGCATATCCTCTAATCCATGACATTCACATTTTATAAACTATTTCTTTCATCCATTACACTCAAGTCAGCCTATAAAGTTAGACATAAGTCTAATATAGATCAAGACACAATGGGCCTAATTGACTTCAATAGAACCAAAAAACGTCGGGTAAAAATTTCATCTTTTATATAAAGTTATTTTTAGACTTGTCGTCTTATACAATAGAACCAAAAAGGCAAAAACATTACCATCATATTATGATCTAATTTTAAACAACGTTTTCAATTGTTACATATGTGTTGTTCCTGTAATAAGTTTTTGAATGTGTTTATGTGGTTCAAATATTTAACAAAATATATAAAATATTTAAAACATGTCTAATAACCATTTTTTCATTGCTAAAGTGATCTGATTTTAGGTCTGTGATCATCAATAGCACCAGTAACTCATTTACCAGACCAAACACTCCCATAAGCATGAAACGGACTTCTAATGTCCCGTTTGACCACAACTCATATTTACTTAATACACTTATTGTCAGTTGCCTAATTCTAAACGTCACCTATTGCATAACGACCATCTACTCTGAATTTAACCTTTAAGGATAGAAGCATAAAGCATAACTACATTAAAAACACCACAAAAGGAATAACCTTTTTAGTTCAGTTATGAAAGCAGTGATGATGAGCAGGAAATTCCACCTCTCAAAATGGTTTTGTATACTCGATCCATCAATTAATTTATCGTGTATGCGTCTACCACTCTTTTTAGCAGCCTTTCACCTAAGGGGATGACAAATTGAAAAACAAAATCACTTTTCATTGTCAGCTTGATTAACTTTGACCGATTGTTCCTCTTCAGCAGCCTTTCGGGTATCTTCAATTCTTCATACAGAAACACAAAATATTATCAAAAAGAAAATAAAATCTCAAAACTCACTCTATCAAAATAAAACACAATTAAAAAATACAAAAAAACAATCTAGTTATAAATGGAGTGATTGCCATTTTCTATCTTTAATTATCTTACACAATAAATCCAAACGCCCCCTTGTATTCATATTGTTGCACGAATCAAGAACATAACACACTCTAAGGCCAACACTAACATTAAGAGAGCAAAAATACAATAATAAGACTTCAATTAAGACTAATGGGGGCGTTTGGAATTGCATTTTCAAATCAAATGACCTACTTGTAGGCCAGCATAATGAAATATACATTTAAGAGACTGAGATACAAAGACAACCATAACACACATGATTAACACGATAAAAAAACTTACCATAACACAAAGAATTAACACAATTAGTGGTGAACACAACATCAAAATTTTACATGAAAGGATTAAGCTTTACATCTACACAAACACACCAAACCTATTAACCCTTATAAGCATATATGATAATAGAATAAAAAAGAATTATATCATACAATTTGAACCAAAAACAAACAGAATCATATACCTATTTTTGAATAATGAAAGCTCCCGGTTCTTGCTTCTAAAAAAAAAGGAAAAAAAATCAACAATTAAGCAATTAAGCAATTAAGCAAAACAGATCTAAACAAAAAAATCATTATTAAATTAAGATGAAACCAATAAAGAAAACATTACGGTGATGAATGAACGACAAATCAAATAGCTATAATCTCTACTACTTATAAAGGCTACATAGTATTTGTTGAAAAACTCATCTCACCATCTCACCATTTCTATTAGTAGTAACTTTCCTCAACATTACCTTACTTAACATCACAACACATCCAAAAACAGAAATCTTCTACACTATGGAAAATGTCAAAGAATGAATATTAGTTGTATGTCACAAAATTAAACCTTTCTTCAGTTTCGTTGTGTATTTTTGTTAAGCTATAAATGTGGTTTCATATCCTAAAACCTTCCCTAAAATGATTCCAATCAATTGATTTCGGTTTCATATACCTCCTTAATCAATACGCTCCCTCAAAGCCGCCACCACATCTTTTAACCACCACATCTCCCGAATCCACCACCACATCTGCTGAATATGTCACCATCTCTTGATGGTTAGGTGGTTTCAAGGTAGTTTTGGTTTGTGGTATTGGGTGATTGGTGTTTTTTTTTGAGTATCGTGTGTGTGTTTTTTTCCATATGTCTTTTTAGATGTTATGTTCTCCAATTTAGGGATCATATATTTCTGGGTGTTTGGTGAAAGTATTTCTTGATCAGGTTCTTTTATTTTTTAAGCAATGTTATCATATATATGTTAATTAGGTTTTATATTTATCTAATTTGTTTTTTTAGTGTGCACCACAATTTGGCCAGTAAGGAGGGAGGCTGACGATGAAGAGACAAACAACTCCGTGAAACAATGAATAGTAACGGCGGCTGAAAACTGATATTCACATATTTCCACATAACTTTTGGTGAGTGATACATAATATTAGCGTTTGATATTTCTTTTATCTTTTGGATGAATAATTTCCTTCCTCTTTAATTAATTAATGTCTTGGCTGTTTGGGTTAGCTTATTTTAGTTACGTCAATTTTCGGAAAGATTGTGGTGAATAATGGGTGTTTGGATTAGCTTATTTTAATTACTTTTAATGAAAGCAATGATGCCTAGGAATTATATAGCTTGATGTAACCTTATGTACTAGAAATTTAAGCGTTGCTTTGTCAGCTTGACCACTTTAGCAGAGCATTAAACTAGGCACTAGGTCGTAGAGCTGAAAGATATCCCTGAGAAAACAAAACAAGAAGCTACTGTAGCAAATAGATTTATAATTATGAGGAGATACTAAGAATGGAACTAAATATAAGTTTTGCTCCATGCTGGGCCTAAGACCAACGTTACGTGTTTGCTTATGCTTTTCTGCAGCAACAAGGCTAACAAGCTCAATGAACCCATAACCTTCGGATTGCATAGTTTGCTTGTTACGAATACATTTTGTAGAAATCACTTGTCGTATTATTGTGGTTGTTGCTGTCATTGCTTGAGTTGAGGTTACAGAGAAAATAAGCGGCTAAACCAATCATCAAGATTGTTCCCATATGCAGATCATTTCGTAAAGATACTTACAATGTTGGTCCCCTACGATCAGGTACCTTAATTTATATATCATTAAATAGTTGTACTAGGTGTATATCTTCTTTTTCCGTTTTTTTTGTACATGACGTGTGCAATTAAATTCTTGTTTTTTTGTACAGCGACTCGATAGATGGATTTGTGGTTGACTGCTTCGACATATCGTCTTTTCCATACTCAGTTGTTTAGCCAGTAATAAGCTACGGGGACCGTTGCCACAACTACTTTATAAAAAAGGAGAAGGACAACGTTAAGACCAATCCCGGGCAGTTATTACATCGGTTAGTTGGGGTTCAAATATCTTTTAATGAACTTAATTATAGTTCATTGTTATAGCTACTCTTGAGGGGTGTTGGACTTGCGTATTAGAAGTGATTATGTGATAAAGAATACTCAAAATATTCCTATAATAGAATGAAAAAGATAGTGCTTGGATTTGCTTTTGCTGCTTTAAGTTGTTATAATCACTTCTGCTGGTATTAAGTGGTTAGCAAATTCTGATTATTTGAAGTAATACAAACTATCACAGGCTTCATAGCTAAACAAATATACATGAGTAATTTTGTTTCAACCTTCTGATACTCAGTTTTATTGTAGCTATTATCAGACTGATTATTTAACTCAGCATCTTCATTTACAAGAATAGGTTACTCAAACACTAAAAAATGATTTAGGAATTAACTTTTTATGGTTGTAGTTCATATGAATATTACCTGCAACCAAAATGCGGAAATTGGAACGTCATGAGCTCATAAGGTGAGCTTCCATACAGAATCCCACCTTCAATATTATCTCCATGTATCTGCAATTAGTCATAACAAGTTTGTTACTTTTCATGATATTTACATTATAGCAAAATGCGGCTCAGATGTTATTCTAAAAACCAGTATTTTTTGTCTAAAAACCAGTTGATTTGATCTTTATGGTATTTCTAGATTTGAGGAAGTAACATAGCAGCCGAAATGGAAACTTCACCTGTATCCAGACTCTGTCATCATGTGTTAAATCAAATACCAAATAGTCGTAACCTTCAAGGTAAAGAGATATCATCTTTGATGTCATATAAAATGGCGAATGTGCATATGTTGTACTCCAATCTCCCCAGCCCTGTACAATGACATATAGATGTTTCATAAGTTATTTCCATACGTTCATAAATATTATATTAAGTTGAGCACTTGAGCTATCTTGTTTCTCAACTATATCATTATGTATCCGTATTCAGTTATATTGTTTATTGCGCGAGTGGAATAAGCCTTTATAATAAATGCTCTTCTCAGCTTCTTATATCCACTCTCATAGCTTTTCAGATGTATTTCTCGTATGTACGAAACAAGATGTTCACTTAAGTCAATACTTTCTTTCTCTTCTTATCTTTATGTCTAATGAACACCGATATATTAAGAATGGTTTTTGTGTGCTTAAATATCTTGTCGGATGTGAGATAGCTCTTGCGTGTTGACTGTGACATATCAAAGATAAAAATTTACTCTCGTAATCTTTTTTTTATTAGTGTAGCGGCTTGACCAAATAACAAAGTAACCATAGATGTCAAGATAATAGAGTTTTGTAATATGAATGTATATATGATATGTGTTTATAACTTATTTGCAGAGTGGTAACTATAAGTATGAAGTTGAACCAAGGATACTCCAGATATATCCATTTTGATCCAATGCTTTTTTAAACGATATATTTTGATGCAATGATTAAATAACAAAGAAAGGAGCATATGTTAAAGTGACAAGCTTAGTCCTCTTTGATATTCTAATAAATTGTCACCACAAAAAACATACCGTATTGAAGGTTTGATATGGATCCTTCAAAGTAATTTGGTCATTTACTACAACCGTTTGACCACTATACTCAAGTCAGTGATATTGAAGACTATATGATTAGTCGTAGGCCCTGTTTTAATTTTGGATAGTACTTACAAGTTAGTATCTGTAAACAAAAATACATATGATCTCCACATAATACTACTGAAAAAATGAAAACCCACTTTATGTTGTGTTATCCATAGAGACATAACAAGAATTAATAAGATATAAATGAAGTCAGTCAAACAGTTCGGTTGAGGAGTATACACCTCAATGTTGTGTACCAAGAAGTTTTACGTGGCGTGTATTGTGCATTGTTTGAATGCTACACGACACACTTATCACAAAATTAAATAACTTTTCAAATCTTCAAATATCGGTACCACAAAGTTCGATAAAGTATATGTACACCCCAAATGTCGATGAAGGAGGAGTTCACAGTTCAAATATCTTGTACCTAAATTTTTTGCGTGATGAGTAACATGTGTTGTTAGTCTTTATCCCATAAGTGATATGATGTTTTACTTTGAGTTTCATTAAAACTTTTATATGTAGTTTGATGGAGTACATGTTTATCGATATTGTATCTAAAGTTGAATTATCACATGTTACAAGATTTTGCAATTAATTTGATTTTACTACAATATCGCATATCGATATGTTCTTTTATCTGCAAAAGATTTTACTTAAAGTTGAATGATTGTATTTTACGACAGTTTCCAGCTATAATTTCATTTAACTATTATAAAGCTTATCGTTTCATAATTGCCGCTATGCGATTCCGCAGCTATGCGCGGGTATTCACCTAGTTTATATAAAAATGTACAAACCACTTGATAAACAATTAATCAAATTGATCTCCATTCAATTACATTTTTTTCATTGAATGAAGATCAAGAAAAATGATTATTTTATGCCTAATATTCATTCAATTACATTTTTTTTATTGAATGAAAATCAAGAAAAGGGATTATTTGTGCAGCACAATGATCATCAATCTATATTGTTGTACAAACAATTATATCAATGATGTTGCATGAATGGACCTAAATCCATTCAATTCTATGACAACATTACAAAGAAAAGGAGATTAAGAATAGAGTTTCTTTTTGATCTAACGGATTGCACAAACATGAATACCGAGAATTATGAATTTTGTGTTACAAATGTACTGTGGTATGATTTTTATAGGTTTTAGGTTTAGAGCTATTTTAGGGCAGGAGCGTCCATGCGATTAAACCAAAACGTGTTACATATTAATTGCCATAAAAACATTACCAAAAACTAACAAATGCGTTTTGAATTTTAAAAAGTTTTGAATTTTTATAAAACGGTGAAGTTATGAAATTGTATTTTTGGAAACTGGTGCATTAAATATCTTGTACATTGATGCTATTTTAGGAAACAAATTAAGTTATTTGTGCTTTAAAATAATTATAAATTATTTTGATTTATTATATAAAATAGAAGTTAAAGAAAAAATATTTAATGAAACTGAAAATCAAACCAATTTTTTACAAATCATATATAGTTGGTTCACAATATATGATAACTTTTTCTAAAGCAAGTCAACTATTCTTTTAAACGTAAATCACCACCATAAGTTTTGAGCAATTTTTTAATTAATCTTTTACTCACTTGCCAAATTTATGACTCCTTAACTTTATATAATCAGCAATTTTTTTGAAACGTAAATTACCAATATAGCAATTTTTTTGCAATTGATCTTCCACTTGTAAAATCAATTTACTTGCCAAATTTTGTGAATCCCTAACTTTATATAATAACTTTATTGTTGAAAAGCTGCAAATATTTAGTAATGGTACGTTTGGACCTAACCAGGCTTCTTTAAATTAGGTTTTAATATATAAGCAGTTTGTAATTATTTTTCTCACAATATTTTCAGCAAAAAGTATGAGACATGCAGATAAGCACATCATGAAATGAAAAAATAATAATACAATCATGAAAAGATTCTGAAAAATAATTCAATAATCATGTCCTATAATAGTGTAATAAATTCATTTGACTTGCCACATGTTGTAACAGAATAAGGTTGAAATTACTGGATCAGTTATTATGGAAGGTAGAATGAAATTAGTAAACACAAATTATAGGCAAAATGAATGGATTGCATTTTCCCGCGCAAATCAAAGACAGTAAAGGACTATATATATGTTTTACACCTCACACTTATCAGCATCAATATCCTAAGCTAATTTAAGATTAAAGATCATGGTTTTTTGGGGTGAGTATACATTTTAATCCTTTACTTCATTGTCTACTTTATGCATTTTGCTGCAATCCAACCATGAGTGTGTTTTCGTTTGTTTGTTTAATAGGTGCGCGGGTGAGACCAGGAAAACCCTACATACATAAACCTAAAGCTGGTAACGGTAGACTCAGAATATCTCAGGTATTTATATATAAATTCAAGATTGTGTTTTGGGAAAAAAAGTTCGACTGAAATGAAATATCATTCAAATGTGATTATTTAGGATATATGATGCAACAAACTGTTTTCGCGTGTTTTGGTTATAGAATTTAAAGTTGGCTCGGATAGCAGATACAACAATTGTTTTATGATCGATTATAACATTTTAGTTGTTATATGTTGCACCGTGTGCTATTTACACTGTACTTATTTTACTTCTTAAAATGTAAAGATAACTAATAAATAATCGTGTCAAAATTACTAAAATTTATCGTTACTCATAATTTTTTTTATGTGTTTTAATGATGATATTGATTATATCTTGTAGGCAACTTTGGATATTGGAAGTTTTGAAATACTGAAATCTTCGGTTAGATGTAGTGTTGGAGGTAAAACCGCTGTTCTTTTATGTACCTTGGTGCCTAATAAGGTTGAATCGATGTCGTTGGACTTAGAATTTGATGAGACGGAAGATGTCAAGTTTTCTGTTATTGGTTCTATTGGCGTGTACCTCACTGGGTACTACATTGGTCCGAGACAAGAAACAAATGCCAATAATGACATGTATCCTTATTACTTTATTTTCATGACTTCATATGATTTTCGTGCATCAAGTTGGCATAAGATGCCTATAGAAAAATTTATTTTGTATTTCCTTGATTTTGATGGCATAGAGAATCAGATGCCGAAGATATCAGTGATTCTGAGTCATTGAGATCAGATTATTCAAGTAACTATTATGACTACAGAGACAGTTTCATTGATGATGATTATCTGTCTGAACCAGGTAGCATACATTTATATTGAGTCTATGTGCTTACATATAAAGTTATATCTACTTATCCAACTCATAATCAGCAGAGTATGATGAGGAGAATATTTGGAAGTTAAGAAATGGGAATCGTCGTCGTTGTTAGAGACTATACAAGAGGTATGTGTTGATTGAGTTAGATAAGGAAATGCATGTTCCCGGAAACTAATGACGAAAACCATTTTCTAATGTCATCCTTGTAATTTGGCTGATATAAGGTATTCATGTCAATGAATTGCAGATGTTTAATATACTATACTTGCTTTCTTAAGCAAGTTAAATGTCATATTTTGGCACAATTACCGTTTCATTTTTGCTGATAAAAAGGGTAAACTCAAGAAAATTAGCGAAATCAAAGAGCATGACTTTTAGTAAATTTAATTAGTGCATTCCTCAAGATTCTACATATATATATTAAGAAAAGAAATAACAAAATATGTTTCGGTCGAAGCTTACTTGTTAGACCCCAATCTGTTTTGATCTGTTACTCGTCTGCCCATTTGTGTCAATGCCACTCGACTAACCATACATACACTTTTTGATGGTTACTTTATGCACTTTGGGGTATAAAGGAACCGGTAAGGGTGTGCCTCAAGATTCAAGGCTGACATAAGATGTAGAAGTGACTAGCATTGTTTAATAGCTCCGATCTAAAGCTAATAAGTGTCCTAAGCATTATATTTAAAAGAGACTAACGCGCAACTACGGGTGTACCTAAGTCAAGCCGAGTAGAAACTAGCTACCTTGCAAGTATCTATGATTATATACAAAGGGTGAAACTAAAACACCACTCACAAGCTTTAAACGCAATGTATTTGTATTTTAGATTAGTATTATTTGCAAGTCTTTATGTCAAACGGCCGGTATATTTTGCTTGCGCAACTAGAAACTCTCCTTGATCAGGTAGCTTGAACGCAATCATGACTTAGTTTGAATGTATGCATTTTCAAGATTTTTTTTTGTTACTCGCGAGTTATTATGACCCGATTACCTAGTGCAAACCATGATCCGTTAGCTGTAAAATACGTTACCTTATAATATGTGTATGAATCCCAGAGTTAGAATTCTATATCACAAAATATATATGTGTTTTTTATCTTGATCGAGATCAAAGAGCATGATCTATTTTCCTATGTAATATATTTAACCATTCAGCTAAAAATATGCCTCAATGAGAAGTGATATATAAATGTATGTTCAAAAAAAAAGAAGTAACAAATCAACTCTTGCAGTCTTGCGAAATTGTGAAAAATATCGCAAGATTTGATATTTAAAAAATATCACTAATTTTTAATAAAAATATCAAAAATTCGTGATATTAAAAATATCAAAAATTTGCGATATTTTAAGGGTAAAAGCTATATAATACCATCGTATTATTTTAAATATACCGACTTTAAATACTAACTAATTTATTATCGCGTGACTTTAACAATTACTTTCAAATTTGTTTCATCTTTACCAATATGGTGACTTGTTACCGATACACTGGCAGGGTATTATCCACGTACTTATTTACCATTAATAATGTAAAGTTAATTAGTTAAATTAAAGGTAAAAGCTATACAATATTATCGTACTTATTCAAATGTGCCGGCTTTAAATACTTACTAATTTTATGATGGGCGGGTATATTAGTAGTCTACGATGGATTTTATTAGTGACATGAATTTTTAATATAAATTAATTAATGACGTGGAAATGTAGCCGATAATATTGTTACAAAACAAACAAGTTAATTGGTAAAGTCACGTGATAAATTAGTAAATGTTTAAAATCGATACATTTAAATAAGTACGATGATATTATATATCTTTTACCCATATTTTAAAAAAGTTTAAATAGTATGAAAGTGTACTCCAAATTGTATTTAATTTTGATCTAATGTACTTCATCTTTTTCTTCTCAATTTTCTATACTTTGGACATGATTTTCTAGTTGTTCATATGACTTGAAAGATGGACAAAAACCGAAAAGTTATCTTGATTTTGTGAAAACTGTCCGCGGACGCGTACTTACTCTAGACTAACTATACTAAGTCTTCTTTTTTGTGAATACTATAGTATTGATTGACACGTTCTTTGACGCTCAAACTTTTTATGTTAATCCGCGAGATTTTAAGTTGCTTGATTTATGTGCTTAAACCGTCTATTTTTTTTTACTTGCGTATACGATTCTTACGTGAATTACTTATGTTATACCTTTCGTCAATGTATTTATAGTTAATAAGAGTAATATCCCTAGCCATCCTTAAATATTTTCCAATTTCTCTTTTTTCTAAAATCCAATACATAAAAAATCTAACACCCTACCATAATAGAAAAATACACACACTCAATTCAAAAATCTCTTTCTTCTATCTTCTCTTTTCTCTTCGTCCACCACCCACAACCACCACACCACCACCAACATTTAATCCGTTTCCTACATTTTTAAGGTGTGAACGTATTACAAATTGCACATTTGGAACACGACGCCCAATACTTGATTGTGCAAATTGCACTATTATGAGTTTTGGGGTTTTTAATACGTGGTTTCTCTGATAGATAGTTTATTCATAATTTTAATCTCTTATTTTTTTAATATATTTTTGACATCTTAATGTCTATGCATAAATGTTGTGTGAGAATATGTCACCAAGTTGGTGTGCTTGTTTTCTAAAAGAAAACTATAAAATGTTGAATCTTTATGTGTTTTACGGCATTATAAACCTTTATGGGTGATCATTATAGTTGTTATTGATATTGTTTATGAGTTGACGATGAGAACATGTTTAGTATGGATTTGAAAGTGTTGAGACGATGGGAATAGGTTTAATATGGATTCGTGATGAAATTATTAGGTTTGGTAAAATCTATACTGAATTATTATTAATCATCAAATATAAATACCTTAATAAGTCTTGCACAATAAGATAACTAACATGGTTTAAGCCCGATAGTAGTATAAGAAACAATGCATAAGCTAATAATAATTTAGTTAAAATCCCATGAGTTAGAATGAGAGGTATTCGAACGTTCAAAATGAAATGAAACTCAAGAAATATGGCACTCGGAAGACCCTTGGTGAAGATATCTACATATTGAAACCAAGGTGAAACATGTAAAATACTCACTTTCTCAAAAGCCACATAATCACGAACAAGAGGTATATCTATCTCGGTATGCTTAGTACGATTGGTGTTGAACCGAATTAGTAGAAAGGTAAACGGCACTAAAGTTGTCACTAGTAAACAAGTGTAGCAGTATGTAAGGATCATGCAATTCGAGCAAAAGATTACGAATCCATGCAGTTTGAGCGAAAACATTAGCAACACCCTGATATTCAGCCTCTCCACTAGAGCGAGATACAACAACTTGTCGTTTAGCAGAACATGATAGTATACTATCCCTAAGAAAAACACAATGCCTAGAAGTGGATTATCGATGATTTGGCAACCTCCCCAATCAACAACGGTGTATGCAGTGAGTTGAGTAGTAGTAGAAACATGCAACTGAAGACCATGATCAAGAGTACCACACACACACTAAATAATCCTCTTCAAAGCCGCAAGATGAGGCTCACGGAGATCATGCTTATAGAGAAAAACTTGTTGAACAACATAGGAAATATCTGGTCGCATAAAAGTAAGATATTGAAGAGCACATGAAAGCTACGATACAAGCTGGAATCAGAAACCGGGTCACCATCAGGACCCAACTTTGATTTAGTATCGCTCGGAGTCATGCAAGGATTGCAATGCTACATATGAGCTCTTTCAAGAATCTCTTCAGCAAATTTGGACTGTGATAAAATAAACCAAATGCAAACCACTTAGCATAAATACCAAGAATATAATTAAGTGAGCCAAGATCTGTGATGCCAAACTCACCATGAAGAGAGCCAATATTACATTGTAACAATGATGTAGATGATGTAGTTTTTATAATATCATCCACATATAATAATAGATAATAAATGTTCGATCCAAAATGATAAAAAAAAATAAGGATGTATCGGTTTTACTTTGCTGAAAACCAATCCGTGTAGAAAAGCTAGAAAAACATTGAAACCATGCTCGAGGAGCATGCTTAAGTCCATATAGTGATTTTTGCAAGTGACATACATAATCATGTCTGGTAGAATTGAAAAAACCCGGGAGGCTGGTGCATATAAATCGACTAAAATAAATGACCATGATGAAAAGCATTCTTTACGTCAAGCTGATGAATAAGCCAGTCACGAGAAACTACGGGACTCAAAACAGTACAAATGGTAGTCGATTTAACCATTTGTCTAAATCTCATGTTGGGATTATGATAGAGTATTCAAATACTGCTAAGAAGAAGAATGTGAAGATAGATTATGATGCACAATATGCTACACAGTTACATGTGGGGATGAAGAAAGAAAAAGGCTAGCAAAAGAAAAGACTATTGAGAAAGAAGCTCGTCCTCTAGTTGATGACGTAGACTGTTGGAAACTCACTTTATGTGACGACATTTAAGAATTCCCATTAGTTATCATAGTCACACACGCTTAGACTAGACTAGGTACAATGTATAGTTTAAGGGTCGTGTGTGACTATATATACCCCTCCTTAGCTTCCAAGGAGGGGTGTTGCTTGTGTTTCCTTTTCATTTTATTACATTTCTTTCTTTCTCTTTACACACACAACCACTCTCTCTCTCTAAGCTCAACAATGGCTTCCACCACCATCTACCACCATGTTAGACCACCGGATCATATAATAGCATATCTCACAATTGGTATCAGAGCCTCGGTTCCATCCTTGGATCGTTCTTATTTTCGATTTAGGTGGTCTATAAAAAAATTTGGTCCGTCTTGTTATTTCTTTGTCACGTCTTATTACTTTTAAGATTTGTCACGTCTTATTACTTTTTGTCCAATCAGTTTCCATGTTTCTCATCTTGTGTTTATATCCAAGACTCATAATTTTTTGTCCTTGTCATTAGTCAAAGATGGTTTCCTTTTTTTGTTTCACTGGTTCTATCATAAACAGATTCATCCATGGTCAAAATGAGTTTTCTCATGGTCAAAAGTTGTCTCGTATCTGGTTTTATGTCTACTGTTTCTGGTCTTAATTTTTGATCTGGTATTTTTTTTTCTGGGTTTATCTTGTTGTTTATGATGATGAAGTTACCCAGAAAAATATTCAGAGTACCATACCCAGATTTTCAGGAACAAGGACATCCCGTGGATAAGATTCCTACTTCATGGTACATCGCATTGAGTGCGATGGGTTGACTGCGATGGTACCATTGCGATGGTATCCATCTAGCATGTGATGGCACTTATATTAAGATGGCTGTTAACTTGACTGCGATGGCATAACTTTTAGACTGAGATGGCTATACTTTTTAGACTGCGATGGGTCTAAAAAGCTAGACTGCGATGGACTCTTCTTGTTTAGACTGCGATGGGTCCATCTTGACTGCGATGGACTCAAAGTTTTGTGCTTCGATGGTATGTTGCTTAAACAGACTGCGATGGCTTGGTTAAGTCATTACGATGGGTTCAAACAAGTTACATTGCGATGGACAATAATTTCTTTTGACTGTTGCGATGGATGTAAAGATTGACTGCGATGGAAATTCTTTTAGACTCCGATGGGTTTAAAATGTTTGACTACGATGCAGTTTAAAACTTACATGACCATGACCATGATGTTTAGTCTTAACAATTGACCGAAACCATCACAACCGAGTCAACTCGGTAATTACCGAGTTGACTCAGTTTACTCACTGAGTCTTGCAACACAAAGCACTCCCACCTTTTAACTCCCAATCAACACCATAACTAACCTAAACCCTTCGTCTCCTAATCCCAAGGACATTCCAACAACGAGAAATTAAGTTTTCTCGGGCATGAGCTAATATTAAAAACATTCGAAGTTTTTAAGCTCATGCACAATGGCTCACCGTTAAATGACAAATTGTGACCCGAACTTCCAATAAAGGAAAGTTTATCATTAATGATAACTTATCCTCATAACGAGAAATTCAATTTTCTTGGTCATGAGCTTGTCTTAAAACATTCGATGTTTTAAGCTCAGAAAGGAAAGTGTATCTTTTAAATAAGAGAACTTTTCCTCATAACGAGTAATTAACCTTTCTCGGTCATGAGCTTTCCGTTAAAACAGTCAAAGTTTTCAAGCTCATGAAAAACGACTTCTATGTAAATGTCAACTTAGGAATCGTCCTTCAGATAAAAGGAAAGTTTATCGCCGATGGTAACTTATCCTTAACAACGGGAAGTTTACAACTTCTCGGACTTGATCTCGCTTTCCTAAACTGCATTTTGAACATCATGGTCATGGTCATGTAAGTTTTAAAATGTTTCAAAATTGTTTGAAAGATTTAGAATGTTTGACTACGGACTTGATCTCGATTTCTAGGTTCGTAAAATGTTTGACTACGATGCAGTTTAAAGTTTTCAAGCTCAAGTAATTGTTTTTTCAAAACTTTGAACATCATGGTCATCGTAGTCAAACATTCTAAATCTTTCAAAATTGTGTGTTCAAAATGTTTTGATAACAAGAGCATGTCTTCTGGAATCGATAATATTTACGAACCTAGAAATGTCATTCAATAATGACACGGGGTTGTAAATAAAGTTCGAGCAGAAGTTTAAAAGATTTAAAACATGCTCCATATGGTTTGCTATTATTTCCAATAGTAACCCGCTTTTCACATTGAAGTCAAGCATTTCACCGAAAAGCTTTGACTTCAGAATCCGAAGTTATCAACTCCACAATCCGAAGTTCGTTGCAATTGATATCTACATACTCGACGATGCGACTACTCAAACGGCGACTACAACTCTTTCAATAGAACACGGGTCAACAATTGAGGGGAAGCAATTGTCCAGTATTCAGAATCTTTGACGCCGAATGTGCCAAGTTCACATGTTGGTGTCAAGACAACAATATCAATCGTACACGTGGAGTCAAGAGATAACTTCAGACGTGATGAGGTGACCAATATTCGTGAACAAGAACCATGTGCTTCTTTCATATGATGTTCTTCATCATTCAGGTCCAACCTCATAAAACTGCTACTCTTGTGAATACATTATCATATATGATCTTTTCATGTGATAAGTACCTTACACTTGTGTTTAAAAGGTACTTCATTCACGTTTCAAGTACACCCTCATTAATTTAAGGGGGAGCTTGTTAAATTCATGAAGATAAATGGATTTAATCGGATTTGCATTTTTCTTCCCAAATTTTTTCTTAAAACATCATTAAATCAATTGATATTAAAAACATCGATTGGGTTAATATTTTTAATATGAGGGAGAAAATGTGATTTAATATGACTCAATGGTTTGACTTAATGTGCTGGCTCATCCCGACATGTGCGAAATGTTTTCGAATATCATAGCATATGTTAAGGGGGAGCAAAATGGATTTGGATATCAAATTGGATTTCATGGTGACGTTACTTACCCATACCCTATCTATTTCACGACGGTGACAATTGTGGTGACATAAGGATGGTAGGATAGTTTATAGTCCAATGATTCTTCTAGAACCGGAGGAATCTTCCCAAGGACATTCCATAGCTAGAAATAGAAGTCCTTAGGAAAGACGGAGAAAGATTGTGAACGCAGTTGAATGCCGACCAAGTACTTAAGTTAGCACTGGAACAATCACAACAAGGTGCTAGTGATGATTTATTGGTAAGCATTGAAGGGGTTGAAGAATGAAAAAGAATTGTAAAGATAAAGGGTGTAAAGAAAGAAGCCCTCCTTACAACTTAGGCAGAAACCGGGTCAACTCATATGCTATTGTGATCATTTTAATGATGCTCGATATTAAAGATAGACATCATGGACCCAGTGATGCAAGGTACAACCCATCCCAGCTAACTCAGATATCTCTCAAAAGATATTTGTTTTAATCACACAGAGACAACGCATTATCTATCGATTTATTCACTCCGAATAAATTGGTATTAAAAAGGTGGCACTCCTCTCCAGCCTCCGATCACTAAAATCCAAAATGCACAATCGAGTTTAGAGCCATTTGAGATCATCAAATATCTCATTAGGACACATTTACATTATTCCTTGCTTGTTCACACAATGTGAAAAGTAAGAAAGATATTAAGAGTCCTTAGCAAAATCTTCACGATCTTGCCTGAACATCCGAGTAATACGAAAGTATTTACAATGAAGATGGAAATCCTTCTTGAGCGAACGTCAAAAAGCTCATGGTAGGTGCTTGTGCGATTCTTTATGAATCAAACTTGTGATAACTGGAAAGCAACAGTGGTTTAAATTCTTAAATGATTTTAAACATGTTCCAGGCCTCTACGCAATATCTAAGTGATCTTGCCAGAACATTTAGAGTAATACTATTAAGTATTTATAGTGACGAATGGAAATCCTTCTAGTGTTAACTTCAAACAACACTTGGTAGGTAACTTGCAAGATTCTATATGAATCAAGCTCGTGACAACTGGAAAGCAACGATGGTGCGGTTCTTAATTGAACTTCACTTGTTCCAGGAACATGAATTGACGGCTTCAAATCATGCGGACAATATTATCCAAATGATTCACTCTTTACGTTCGCAGTCAGCTTTGGACGGTCGAGTAAAGAGAACGGGTTTACCCGCGAAATCTTGTCAAGGAGGTTCTTTAGTGAAACTACCTGCCACAAGTACGATATTTAATATCGTTCAACGGTCTTCACCGACCGGAGGTAAAATGCTACCGAATTAGAATGAAATGTTCAAGGCCATTTCATCCGTGTATATGGTTTGTTGCTAACTGTGTTATGCAGCGTAACAAGAAGGTGGCATTGCGGTGTATAATCCAGAAGAAGTCGTCACCACATGCTTATACTACATACACTTAGTACTTCAACAAATTCAAGAAAGTCTGAAGGTCAAGTCTTCCGCTGTATCAAACTATGAAGCTTTCAAGAATTTAAAGGTATAAGTATGTGGAACATGAAGTCACGAAGAGGCGAATATCACAAGTGATGAATGCACAAGGTCAAGGCAAGGAAACATTCTCAAGACTTAAGTCAAAGATCACATCAAGCATATTCACAAGAACAAGATCGAAGACACAAGCATAGATGCTAGGTTTAAGATTTTGTAAAAAGATGTGACCTCCCTTAGGGGGAGATTGTTGGAAATATGTTTTTCCCAATAAAGTCTCGGTCACATCTTAGTTAGCATAGATCACGAGATATAGACTATTTAGAACTTTGTCTCTTGGAGCGACCTCCCTTATGGGGAGATTGTTGGAAATATGTTTTACGTATTTATGAAGGATCGGTCGCTCCAACGATATATTAATCTAACGGGCTCGTGATCTAGTTAGTAAACGTATAGTCCATATAGCCCACATGTAGGGTGGGCTATATATTCCCCCTCCTAGCATGTTAGGAGGGGTTGGTGATTCACATTTCTTACAATTCCATATTTACTTTCTCTCACTACTTTCTCTCTCTAGAAACATCAACCCACCTTATTGATTCACAAGATTATCACAATTCTACATAGACTGAGATGACGTTCAAGCATAGATCTAAGTTGATAAGGATCTGGCTCAGAGATTGCAAGAGGAAGTGATAACGCTCAAATCCAACATGTATACATAAGCGTTATCTTCACTATTAATACAAAATTTGTGGTAATAAACGGGCTTTTATTGCTAATATTGTGCAAAAAATGGTTCTTGTGTTTTGTATCTAGCAAGGAGAAAGAAACGCGGAGATAAGATGAAATTACGAGAATTGGAGGCGAAAGGATGAATGAGACATGAAATTATAGCTCTCGTATAACGAATAAGACAAAGAATAAGGGTCTTGGAAAGCTTCGAAGAAAGAATGAGGAAAGAAATAAAGAATAAGTACTACAGAAGAAATAAGGAAAAGATGTTAAAGAAGTAGGCACTTGAAAAGAAGTAGGCAGCCAAGTCAGGTGGTTTCCAACCAACCAGTCAAAAGGAGCCGCCAACCATGTTGGATGACAGCCGGCTACTCCCCTTCCCGCCAACTACTCCAAAAACGGGTTTTGATAATTAATCTTTAAACAAACCATTTACTTGCCACCATCAATGGAAATTTGATCAATTCTCTCCCATAACACCTTAGGACGTTTTTCCCTTTTCTCCAAGGAAAAATATGTATAATTTAGACCGTAGGACCATGGTTCTAGGTGTGCTAGCTATTGTGATAATTCTAAATCTTGACAAAGGTTAGAACACCATTACTAATTAACACAAAAGATAAATAAACCCTCTTAATCCTCATAGGAGGGACGAATTTCGAGTAGTGGGAATTCGGCTGGTGGTTGATTGCTCAATTGGAAGCTTGGAATTGCTATAAATTCTAGTGTTAGTCATTTGTGATTAAAGAACATTGTGGTAAAACTCTTGTACTTGAATTGGTTTTATATTTAAATTAATTTTTGTTGAATGTTTAATGTGATGATGAATTGTGATGAAATGTGCTTGAACATGATTTCCGAGTAGTGTGATATGTTTGGGTGATGAACATGGATTCTAAAGGAGAGTATGAATAATGATCGAGAAAATATAGTCGGGTTTGTATGGTTGATAAAACTCTTAACACTTGTTTTGATAATCATTGAAATACAACTATTTATTGGATTTAATGGTCGAAAGGATTTCTGGTAAACTATGTTCTAAATGATTTATGCATGAGTCGATTTGGTTAATTGGTGTTTGACAATCACCAGATGAGTTGATTAACGAAACTTATCAAAAGGTTTATCTTGGGTATAGGTCGAAAGGACCCATTCAAACCAAACTTATCTCTCAATCTTTTCTAGCAAATTGTAATTACGATGGATTGGAATAGATAATCATATGTCGAAAGGGTTTATCTAATTTAACTTGTTTGTCTAATTCAACTTGTTAATATGAATTTTATGAAACAGACCATGGAATAAGGTTCATATACTCTAGATTTTTTATTCATAGTTGTTATCCAACACATGTTTAATCTCTTCTACGGATAAAATGGAATTCACACAAGTATTACTTTTAATTATGATTTCCTTTATAATATTTTTTTCTAGCGGTAATATCGGTAGTCACATCCCTATTACTTACACCATTACCATGTTTTGAGCATACGCAAATCCCATGGGACGATCCTGACTTTCCCGACTTTGCTACAATTGAACGAGTATACTTGCTTGTATGCGTTGTTAAGGAGTTAATAAGTCTTGTTTATAAATTTAAAACTAGGAGTGTAAGACGCGCATCAAGTTTTTGGCGCCGCTGTCGGGGATTTGTTTATTTTTCATGTTATAATCATTAAAAATTAGCAGTGGTGTCAAAATTTTAGTTTTTTTTAGTTAAACATAAAAATTGAATAAAAAATAAAGTTTAGGAATTTTGAGATTTTGAATAATACTGGAATAATAAGATGATCTTGTGCCTATTTGATGTCATTATATTGCATATGTCATTAGTTCATAACTTTTATAGTAGTAAGAAAAAGAGATAGAAGCAATAAGCTAGTGTTTGGATCAAGCTCTTGTTTGATTAATTTTTTAGTGATGTGATAGTAGTTTGTGTGTTCTTATTTGTTTAAAGAAAAGCTTCAAAAATACGTGTTCAGAAAAATTTGGAAAATTGTGTTTAAAAATAAATCAAAAATCGAAAAAAATAAATTTTGCAGGGTTGCTGCAGCCGGCCGGATACTCCACCAGCTGACCAGCTCCCTGCGACCTGTTGACGACCGACCGCCAACTGCTTAGCTGGGCGGATCGGCTGCTTGTGTTCTGAGGCACCTTGGCTGCTGGTTGCTTCGAGCAGCCGGTCGGCTACCTGCGACCTGTAAAAAAAATAAAAAATTATTTTCATTTTATTTTTGTTTGATTAGTTTTCTTGATTGTTTAACTCGTTCTAGGATTGATTGTATGCTTATTTAGTTACTTGTTTTGTATATTGTTATCAGCTAACGCTAACGCTAACGTTTGTGATTTTCTATTGTGTCATTTTAGTTTTATTATAGAAATGGATTCCTTAAGTGAAATTTCCGCCTACCTCAATGATCTAGAAGGAGAGTTGAGTGATGAATGTAATTTATAATATGGTCAAATATATTATGATCAATATTTAATTACGCAGATACAAGGCAAGCGAGCAACAAGTTGCGTCGCAAGCCCTTTTTTGAATAGCGAAACTAATTCTATGAAAAACCACATATGTGGATTTAGGCGTCATAACGTTGCTATTCATAACGCGTTGAATTCTCTTCAGAACCTTCACCGCTTCAGGTGCAAAGAAACCAAACGTATCAAACACGTGCTAATTTTCAATGCATTATTTTTCGTGTTTTATCACTTTGCATGAGGCGGCTTTCAAAGCAGCCTGACCCGCTGTAAAACGGCTACCCAACCCCACTAGAGGAGAAACCCCAGTCAGATCAACACACGCATGTTTTCCTCCAGCCCATCCAAAAACCAAAATATCCGCCGGTCTGAGTGTGGATTGATAACTAGGTTTTAGTTAGAAAAATTGTTCGTTGAAATGGGTCTAATCGAATTGATTATTGGTTTAAGTGCGAATCAGTCGTCTTTTGGTGGAAAATAAAAAGGTTGGTCGTTGTAGTAAAGTAAATGTGCAAAACGTTAAACTAAATGATGGTAATTAAAGCTAAACCCAATTAAAAAGTAAATTGTGCAATATTAAAACTTTTAAAAGTAAATTAATTAAATGATAAAAATTAAAGCTCGACGAAAATTAAATTTGACAATGTAATAAAAATGAAAAGTTGAAAACTTTTCACAATGCAAACTTAAAAATTAATCAAGACAAAATATTAAACACCAGCCTGTCGGAATACACCCGTCCGAATCCCGTCGGAATGAACCGTCAGAATACGATCGGAATGTGTGCTTACCTCCCCTATCGGAATATGGTCTGAATGAGCTTCTGTCAGAATGTGGTCGGAATCCCCAATCGGAATACCCAATCGGAAAGCTTCTGTCGGAAACTTATCGGAATGCAACCAAAAGGAATCTCGTCGGAATATGGGAAACTAAGTCCAATCGGAATCACAAACCCTATTCCGATGTGGTGATCGGAATGTAGGGTCGGAATCTAGAAACCCTATTCCGACGGTGAATCGGAGTCCCCGTCGGAATGCAAAACCCCTTTCCGATGACTTAGATCGGAATAACAGTATGAAAAATGTAAATAAGCAAAACAAATAAGCTATTAACCAAATAAGCACACAACTAAAAGTTTAACTAAAACACGTATAAGAAAAAGCTAATAAGCTAAAATTTAAAACTTTTAAAAACACTAAATGATAAACTATTTAAAAACGACTTTTTTTTATAAAAATAACTTCTATAAAAACTTAAGTAAATTTAAGATAAACACAAATAAGCTATAAAATCAATAATCCAAAACAATCAAAAACATAAAAACATAACACTTAATCAAATAAGCACATAAAAATAAAGATTAAGCAAAACAAGAAAGGTAGAATGAGAGATTAAAAATAAGAACTTGATTAAAAATAAGAACTTGATTAAAAATAAGATTCAACAACAAAATTAAAAGACTTACTTGAAATTAAAGGCAAGAAATTAAAGGTGCAATTAAGTAAATGACAATAAGAAAGTGCAAGTAATTAAAGGTGCAAGTAATGAAAATGGTGGAAGACTAGTTTGTCAAGTTAGCCAACACCTCCTAATGTGATATTAGGAGGGTATTTATAGGAGATTAGGGAGGTAAGCATGTGTTGGAAGCTTCCTTCTTTCTTTCTTTCTTGTCTTTTCGTATTCTAAATTCTCGTCTTTTTTCGACTTTGTCTCGGGATCAATTAAACTCGTCTTGTAATTTCTTCATTAATTAGACTTGAGTTCTTCGGCTTTATTAAACTTCCGTCTTTTGACTTTTCTTCGATAAATCTTCAGAATAGGCCTTGGACTTCCGTTCTTTTTGCACTCTTGATCTTTTGACTTCGTCTTTTGTCTTTTTCTTCGATAAAAGCCCGTGAAAGCCCGTGTTTTCTTCCCTTTTCACATTTTGGTCCTAAATCACAACAAAAACAAAAACCACGCATAATTCCGACATTTACGACATAAAATACACGTTTTGGCTTGGTTATTATTGTAATTAAGTGGTAAAAGGATAAGTGTTTTCACACTTATTAAATCCTCTACACTTGACCATTGCAATGTCCTCATGCAATGCATTAATTACAAAGCAAGATTTACATTTTTCATCACAATCAATCCACATTGGACTTTATTAAAGAGACAAAATATTTAAAGGAAGAAAATAAATAAAAAGATGAAAACTTACCTTGGGGTTTTGGAATGTCATGAATGATTATCATCCTCAAGTTTCACGTTCTCCAAACCAAGCTTAAAAACGAGATCAATGTTATTATAAGTTAGCAAACTAACACAAATTCATGTGGGCCATTTATTCACTTAGACTCCCTTATTCCTAGGTGTATCTCTTATATTTTATTGTTGTCTTGAATGATCACGAGGATGCATTTTTGACTTATTTCGATAGTTATTTAGGCTGAAAATAAAGTACGACGATTTAATCAATAGTTAGCTAAAGGACAAAATCTTTTAAAACTGCTTCTCGGGACCTCTTAAAGTTCATATCTTGGCATAACTCGCTTCACGATTTGAGACCTTTCTCGGACCGATATTTGGCATTGACTTCATACTTCAAATCTTGAGAGACGTTCATGAAATAATGGTCTTCTCTTCATAATAGGAGTTTCTTCATTTGAACTTTTTGAGAGATTCTTCATATTTGGACCACGACTTCTTCAACTTTCTCCAATCTTTATTTGGGATTTTGATATACAACGATACACCTCCTTTTAGGACTTGGATTTATTTATCCTCATACCTTGTTAGGGCCTTTTTGGATAGAATACTCCATCATCTTTAGGGTAGTATTTGCTTTTCGTCGTGTGTCTCGATCCTTCATATTGATTTTTGATAAATGATTCTTCACATCAGTTTTGGATCTTTAGCAACAAAATGTAGCCCTCATGCCTTGTTAGGGCCTTTTCAGACTCTCCAATCTTCGCATCCCGCTTCAATAAGTTATGCCTTGGCTATGAACTCTAATTAATACCGAGCAACTTTTAAACGATCTTGGTCTAGAAGCTAAGTAACTTTTCAAATCGTACAACCTTACTTCTTGCAATTAAGTTTATTAGCAAGCGATGGGAGAAAAAGCTTATAATCAACTCACATAAATTCATGAAAGAATACCAAACTTATAATGGACTCTATCATCTCTCGTTCTCCACAATTTAAAATCTCAAGGAATGAGACTCGTGGATGCTTAGCCTATTAAATCAAAGTTTTGGGTTTTCAAGTCATCTATAGGATCTTGCAACTTCTTAGACTCTTTCAAGTTTAGAATTCGCATTTTAAAGTTCCCTTGATAAACGACTTTCTAGAATCAATTATAGGAACTTGCGAAATGTTCTTGTTCTTAACCCGTAAGAGTTAAGACTTTCGCGTTTTAAAGTTCCCTATATAAAAGCCTAGCAAAACTTGACTTAAACAGGTTAAGGATACTAGCTAGAGTAAACTTAGATAAGTAAACTCGGGTTGAGTCAAAGATTCACAACATTTAAAAATTAAAACCACTTTTATTAAAATTTATTCTAGCAAAGAAAGAAAATTACTATAACAAAGGAAAAACTACTAGGCCAAAATAGATCAAAAATTTTGAAAAATGTCGAAAAATCAATTTTCCGGTTAAAATGAGGACAAATACAAAGAAAAACCCACTTAACTTCGATAGAAGTCCCCCCTACACTTAATATAAACATTGTCCTCAATGTTTAAGCATGTGGACGTAAACTCCCCTACACTTAGGACATTGTGCACGTTGTTTAAATCTTGATAAGGAAGAGACAACTAAAGTGATTCCTATTTCAATATTGAAGGAAATAAAATATAGAATCAAAAGAGTTTAGGATAGAACCGGGAATACGGGAACACGGAATCACGGGTCGTCAATAGTCATTGATGAAACTGCTTTTATACATAGTCTCATCGTCCAAAAGGGCTTAAAATGCATAAAATATCATGAAAATACCCAAATATATGCTTGTATTTTTTGCTTGTGTATTTTAGGTACGGATATTGAGAAAATGACAAAAGATAACAAGAATCATGCAAAAACGAACACGGGAAACGAAGCCGCACATTGAACCAAGCCCTAATGAAGATTTTCCCAAGAAAACCCTTGAAGATTTGAAGATTTATGAAGAAGGGTCCTCCAATATTGAAGAATTAACACTTTATACCCTTGTATCTTCGTAATTATAAGATTGGTCCCTAAAGTTTGTCAAAATTACCAAAAGGGCCCTCCACTTTAAAGAATTGGCAATTTAGTCCCTCAACAAAGCTAAATTGTCATTATTATCATCCTAAAAGTCAAATATATCATGAAGTCCTTCAAAGAACAAGAAAAGACATGTTTGGTCCTTGAAATATGTTAATTTGCAAAAAGGACCCTTAACTTTCAACTTTTGGCAAGAATGGTCCCTCATAAATGAAGACATGGCAATTTTAGTCCTCCAAAATGCCAACAATACAAGTCAAGACCATAATCCTTGAAGAAAATACCAAAACAGCCCTTCAAGAATCACAAAATTGCAAGAAATACCCCTGAAAATACTTTGGAAAAGTATTTGGGGCAAAAGTGTGAAGTTGGAAACTTCACTTACAAAGGAAAACGGATTTTAGTGCATTATTTACAAAGTGAAAGAAGAAAAGAAGAAGAGGGGTTAAAGCTGGCCAGACATAAAAGAATCCTAGACCACTCACAACCTCCCACGTGTCCCACTCAACCCCCTCAACCAATGAGAACCCTCCCTGCTGCCAAGTCGCACTCCACTCACCCCATTTAATTAACTAATCCAACTGATTAGTTAATTACGCGTCTAACACGATTTTTAAAAATGAAAATAGATCAAATGAGGTGTTCTTAGTGTTCTTATGAAAATTGGGTATTTTCTTAATACTTGATATCAACCCTTAATTCACTCCAGATTTGTGATTAAGGTGACACTAAACCCAACCCCACCATAAACCTTGGCCACGTCACCCAACCAGCTCACATGATAAACCCTTCTATACCACCTTTAGGGAAAATGCCAAAATGACCAGCAAATCCAACGCCCAAGATTTGGCTTCAATCCTAAGCTTTCTTCTAAGCCGTTGATCACATTTGCAGCTATGACACCTCACATAAACAGCCAATTCTCTTCACATGATGCCAAGATACTCAAGCTACTCAAGGGGCATTTTAGGACTTCTACTGCATTAGGGTTCACGTTTTATTGCTTTCTAGTCATCACTTGTAAGCCTATATAAGGCATAGGACTTAGAACATTAGTTTTTGCTCTGAATTTTCCTTGTTCACAAATCTGTAAATCTCATATTCAGTTAATGAAATGTGTATGAATTTTGTGAAGAAAACTCAAGTGCCACTCTTATAATCTGCTTATTATTGTTAATGTTTACTTGTTCTTGAATCAAAAAACCTGTTTTCAAAAGGAGTGTGCAAAAGTTTGCACATTTTCCACTTTTCTTGATATTTTGCTAAGTCTTGTTCAAACCTTGGAATTCTTGGGCTATAAGGCTGATTATAGCATCCTGATATTGTGTTATCAAGGTGTGGTGAAGCTTATAACTTGGGGATAATCAAGTGTGGAGAACTAAGGTTGCATTAATCAAGAAGTTTTCATCTTTCTGTTTTGATAATTGTGCTTCTAACTTTGTTGATTCTTAGCAGGCTTTGTTGTGGAAGCTTGTGATTGTTCTTGCTAGCACATAAGCTCAAAATTCGTGGGTGTGGATGTACATCCATGAGGTTTGCATATTTAATCCCAAAATCTGTTAAAATCTTGATTTTTGGTGATATTTGTGTGTGCCTTGTGTTCTTGCTGATTTTATTGCTTAATCTTGCTTAAATCTACTTAATATATCTGTTATTGAGTTAATTTGGGCTTAGGTGGTCTTGAAATACACTTTTGATTTGAAAATTTTTGTTTTGAAAATTTAAAGGGGTGTTTGGGATTACCTGTTTGAGATCATAAGTGGTTATTGTGTTGTTAGAAGGTGTTGTGTGTGCTTGTTATATGTTATACACTTGGTTGAGTGCATATTGCTGCAATTTTTTGGGCTTGAACCTTGAAATCAAAGATTGTGCTATAACTACTTGAGTTTGACAGTTTTTGACCTAAAATTTTAGGAATACTTAGAGTATATGCATGTTTAGGGTTATAAGTTGTTAAATCATTGTTATCATAACGTATCTTAGAGATTTGAGTGTTTGAATCTGGCTTGTTGGTCAAGTGCATCAGCAAAGTGAAAAAATTGCATGTTTAGTGTTCATCAGTAACTTTAACTGCTTGAATCTTGCTTAATACTTTGAATCAGTGCATGAAATCTGTTTAGACTTGCTTATTTAAGTTTAATATTGCTTGTGTATGCATTTGGTTAAGTTTGGCTGGCTGAATTGTGCTATAAGTGCTTATTGAACCTCAATTGCTTATGTGTTCATGTCTGTGAGTGATCTGGTGATTGATTGATTAAACTGTACAAATTGGCTGATTGTGATTGTGATTTCTTTGTTCTTATTGACTCCTCTTGATCCACTGATCATTTGGGTGCCTTTGTGTAACTTGAATCTCCAAAAAAGTCACTAAAGACAAAAAAGTCAACAAGTCAAGCAGTGGAAAAAGTTCCTAATGCTCAACACCTAAAACTAGCCCCTACTAGTGCAATTTTTCAGTTATCTTATCAATAAGCAATATTGGCTTATCCAGACCTGCAACAACTTATTTTTTGTGATAGATCTTCATAATTTGACCCATTTTATTGAACTGGAGCTTAGACTTTGACTTTGACTTTTTGCTAGAAAACCAACTTATTTGACTTTTTCATAAGTGCTTATTTGCTTATTCCAGCTTATTGAGTCAAATTATTTGAAAACTTTTTGTTGATTAAGCTTAGTTAAGTAATTTAAAAGCTTTTGCAATTTGAATCAGCTCTTGGGATAGCCTATAACTCAAAAACGACTATTTTGTCGTTTTCTTTAGATTGCTTTTTGCATTTTCAGGCTTATTCCTTTGGCTTATTTCAAATTTCTTTTTACATAAGTCTTAAGCAACTCAAAAGAAGCTTGTGTGTCTAATTTGAGCTTATGGCATCAGCTTATAGCTTAATGGGCCAAAAAGCCCATTAAGAATAAGCTGTTTGGTATAAGTCAGCTTATTTCACATTTTCAGCTTTTGGGCCTTGAAAAGTTGTGTTTAAAATCAAATTTTGAGTCAGATAGGAGCTTTTGGGCTTATGTGGACAACATTTTTCTTATTGGGCCTTAAATAGCCCATTAAGGGGTCTGTTTGGACTTTTGGCCCATTTGAAGGCCCATTAGGGGTATTTTGTAATTTCAAGTTCATTTTCTATTTATTTAGGTTAAATTAAGCTAGTTTGCAAGTTTTTAGAATTTTTTTATAAATTTTGGATTTTTAATATTATTTTATTATTATTTTATTATTTAAAATTAAAATTTAGATTTTTCAAGTTTTTATATTTTTCTTAGGTTAAATACATTAAGTTAGGAATTTTACAACTTTTATAATATTTTTATTGTCCTTAGATTAATTTTTATAACTATTTTAAGTTTTAATAGTTTTAATTTGTTTTTAAATAGTTTTAATTAATTTTAAAATTTTCAAAAATAGTTTTAAATTAAATTAAGTCATTTTAGAGGTTTACAAAGTGATAAAACTCATTTTGGGCTTTTTATTAATTAAATTGATTTTTAGGGCTTTAATTAGCATTAAAAAATATTATTTAATTAAATAAAAGGTTTGGGTGATTTTTGATTTTTTGTAAACTCTAATTACATTATTTAGGATTTATTGCAACTTTTTTAGGAATTTTTAGGATAAATTTTAATTTTGGTGCTTTTACGGTTTTACGTGTATGACCTTTTCGTCTTAGTTTAATCCGTCATCGTAACCGTCATTCTCTTCTTATTCCATTTCTATTTTCTTTCCCATAATCATATAATCACATAATTAATCATTTCTTAACACACACACCAAGCCTCCTTGAGAACGATCCCCACTTTGGGTCATAACTTGTGATTTTCCTAAGTCACTTGTTAATACTTGCCCTAATTACGCTCTTTTTCCTAAAAGACGTATTTTTACAACATATCATTTTGGCGCCGCTGCCGGGGAGGCGTGTTGTGTTTTGATTTGGCAATTGTTGTTTTTATATATAGCCATAATATCTATTTGTATTAGTAGCACTCTACTAATACATATTATCGGTTTTTCGTTTTTTGTGTGAATATTATTAATATATTGTATACGTAGAACAAAAAATACACAAGTACTCCAAAAGAGAGAAATCACAACCTTGACTTGGGAGGTCATTACCCAATCATTGTATTCGAATCTCAAACAAGAAAGAAAAGGAAAAAATAGATAAATACTTTCGTGAAGCTCGATTTTGAAAAATACAAACTATAAGGTGGGTATAAGGCGGATATTATAAAATATATCCTAAGGAAAAAGGCTCTTAAGTGCTTTGCGCCGCCTCGATTCCCCGCTTGCTTGTGAGTATTTGATTTTAGAGCTAATCGAGGGTTTTGCCGCCCAAAGTATTATTAAATATCATATATACTTTCTTGGTTTCAATTGATTAAACCCTCTTGAACATTTTGGTGTTCCACCAACGTTCTAAAGTCATCAAAGGCGTTCACTTCACGTGATCGTTTTCATTCCTTGAGGCTTCTTTAATCAAGAGATTTGATTAAGGAGGAGATTTGTAGATTTTGGTCTACTTAATACAATCACAAAAATCCAAAAAAAGTAAAAGCAATCAAAAACCACAAAAAAATTGGAAAAATACAAAACACCAAAAAGAATCTTCTTTGCTCACCCCCACGTTGTACGTGACGTTTATGCTTACTCGTAATCAAGAAAGACGTGTACGTAAACGAAAGAACAAGACACCCACTCCTAATCTTTCTAGTGAGGAGTCTCCTATTGACGAACCCATTGTAAGAGAAGAACCAACCATGGTGAATCGAACTATGATGGAGTTACTTCAAGCACCCACCGAGGGTTATTGAGAGGCTATTGTGATTCCCGCTATCCTTGCGGAGAATTTTGAGGTGAAAACGGGTTTGTTGTCGATGATCCAAAACAACAAATTCCATGGTGATGAGAAGGACAATCCACACAACCATATCCGCCAATTCAATCGTCTTACCGCCACTTGCAAGTTTAAGGATGTTTCTAATGACTCGATTAAGATGATGCTTTTTCCATATTCCTTAGCGGGGCCCGATAAAATTTGGTTAGAGAAAGAGCCACCCAATTCTATATTGACGTGGAAGGATCTCGTGTCTAAGTTTGGAACCAGTTTTTTCCGCCCTCTAAGACTACGCATTTGAAAAACGAGATTTCAAAATTTTCACAAGAATATAATGAGAGTTTTTCAACGGCTTGGAATAGGTTTAAGGAAATGTTACATGAGTGTCCTCATCACGGTTTTGACTTGCATCAAATTGACACGTTTTACAATGGACTTAATAATCATGAAAGGGATTATTTAAATGCCGCCGCGGGTGGTAATTTTTTGTGTAAAACGGTTGAGGAAGCTTTGGTGATAATTGAGAATAGATCTAAGGTGTATAGTCCTCGTAGCACGTCTAGTGTTCGTAAGGCTTCGTCTTCGGCTTCACCTTCTTTGTCTACTACCATCGATGCTTGCCAAATTGAGGCGAACTTGGAAAACAAAATCTTTGATAAGCTTAAAGGTCTTTTGATTGAGTTCAAAGTTGGAGAACCAAGTGCTCCCGCTACGGCTAAAGTGGTTGAGGTTTCATGCATGTATTGTGGTGGAGGTCATGATTTCTCCGAGTTCATTACCAACGGTGGTAACACTTAGAGTGCCTACGCGGCCACGAGAACTTACAACCAAAACGATCAAGTTACCCGCTCTAATCAGTTGACTCCACCGGGTTTTGGTTCAAATCATAATGCTAACAACAACTATCGCAACAATCAAGTTGGTTTCAAAAAGAATTACAAAAAGGGAAACTATGGTAATCAAGGGGCTAATAATCAAGTTTCAAACAAAAATCAAAATGATTTTCAAAACAACAACAAAGGTTTGCAAACTTTGAAAGATCTTCCAAATGAATTTATTGAATACGCTAATGGGAACGATGCTAGGTTTGACAACATTCAAAGAGAAATCATTAGCCTAAGATCCGAGTTTAAGAACGACTTGAAGAAAGAGTTATGAGCTTAAAATCCATACAAACAAAATGGAAGGGAATGTAACAAGGTTATAACAAAACCAACAAAAAATGGAACAAGGGTAACATGAAATTAAGCAAGAGATGATTAAAGCCGAGAAGAGGCAATCCATGTTTGAGGACAAAATTTCATCTATGTTTGAGGCAATAATGTGCAAACCGTCTTCGAGTAGTCTTCCTAGTAACACCGTATCAAACCCTAAGGGTGAGATGAAAGAAATTACCACACGTAGTGGTAAGACACTTAAGGAACCGACTCCTCAACCAATTTCTCCTACGGAGGAAGCAATTGAGGAAGAACCCGAGGTGGTGGTCCAAAAGGAGCATGTTCCAATCCCACGAGTACCGCTCATGCCACACCTACGGTTGACCCATTACCAACATTGGAACCCGAGATTCCAAAGGCTATGCCTATGCCTCAACCCACACCACCTTTGCCCTATCCATCGAGACTTAGAAAGGAGAAACGTCAAGAGCGCAACAATTATCAATTTGATATTTTTATGAAAATGTTTCGTGATTTGCACTTTAATGTGAGTTTCGCCGATGCTTTGGTCATGATGCCTCGATTTTCCGCTAACTTTAAGAGTATGTTGAACAACAAGGAGAAATTACATCAATTGTCTAGTTGTTCATCGGTTTATCTTAATCGCATACCTCAAAAAGTCGGTGATCCCGGTAAATTCTTGATCCCTTGTGCAATCCAAGATATGTAAGAATGCTTTGACTTGGCCGATCTTGGTGCTAGCATTAACTTGATGCCACTTGCAATCTTCAAGTCGCTCAATCTTCCTAATATTACTCCTTCACTAATGTCTATCGAGTTGGCCGACCATTCCACGATTCCCGCATGTAGATTGGCGGAAGACGTTTTTGTGAAAGTGGGAAAGTTCTATTATCCGGTAGACTTTATCGTTGTCGATATTCCCACGGATCCTCAAGTTCCTCTCATTTTAGGTCGTTCGTTTTTAGATACGTCTATGGCTTTGATCGATGTTCATGCTAGAAAGATCACCTTACGTTTCAACGACGAGGAACTTGTTATAAACGCAACTCAAAACTCTCAAATTTCTCATGTTTATTCCGTTGCAACCATCAACCTCGTTGATATGATTGACGTGGTTTGCGAGGAATTTTCACAAGAAGTTCTAGGTTTTGGTGATGATGAAAATAATGGCAATCCCACTATGTTAGATCCCATCCTTGATAACTCGACACCAAACTTCACTCCATTTGAAGGTGGTGGTTTTACGTTGGAAGAATTCGATGTTCCACGTACTTGTAACGAAGACCTCGACAACGATGAGGACTTCTCGATTATCAAGGATTTCCTTAGCGATTTCCTATTTCCTCCACCCGAGGAGGTTATGAGTATCGAGCCCAAATCTTTACTTGAGGAACCACCTATCCTCGAGTTGAAAGATTTACCTCCTCATCTCGAATATGTCTATTTGGAGGAGGGAGACAAGTTGCCGGTTATTGTGGCGAAGGAACTTTCGGATGATGAAAAAACCGCACTTGTCGATGTTCTAAAGGATCACAAAGGGGAAATTACGTGGAAGTTATCCGAAATTAAGGGGATCGATCCCAAATTTTGTACCCACAAAATCTTAATGGAGGAGGATTACAAGCCCGTAATCCAATGTCAAAGGAGGGTGAACCCCAAAATTCACGACGTCATTAAAAAGGAAGTCCTTAAACTCCTTGACGCGGGAATGATTTACCCTATTTCCGATAGCCCTTGGGTGAGTCCTATTCATTGTGTTCCTAAGAAGAGAGGAATGACCGTTGTTCCAAACGATGCCAACGAGTTAATTCCCACTAGACTCGTGACCGGATGGAGAGTGTGCATTGACTATCGTAAGTTGAATGAAGCCACTCGTAAAGACCATTTTCCCTTGCCCTTCATGGACCAAATGTTGGAGGGTCTTGCGGGAAACAATTTCTATTGCTTTTTAGATGGTTTTTCCGGTTACTTCCAAATTCCCATCGATCCTCGTGATCAAGAGAAAGCTACGTTTACGTGTCCATATGGAACGTTTGCCTATCGTAGAATGCCATTCGGACTTTGTAATGCACCGGGAACCTTTCAAAGGTGCATTAATACTTGATTTTTACCCCTAGTATCAAAATTCGTAGTCCCAAGTCTTTTCGAATTGAAAACCGGTCTTAAGTGTGACTCAATCGTCTTTGGGTGAATCAAGAGAATGGTTTGGTTTGTTTGTTTTAAACTATTAGCAAGTAATTAAAGTGTCGTTGAGTAAATTTGAAACTTTGACAAAATTAAAGTTAAAGTCAATTAAGAAAATACTTGAAACTTAAAACTTTGAAAAACTTTAAAACTTAAAAACTTAGTTAATCGAAATAAAACAATTCATGTCCATCGGAAAACTCCAAAATAGCAACTATCGGAATACATAAAAAGGCCATCGGAATAATTCATGTTGACACCCATCGGAATAATCAAGAACAATACTATCGCAATGAACACCTATCGGAAAGCCACTATCGCAATGATTCAGATCGGAATGATGTAAAGTACTACTGTCGCAATGTAAATCTATCGGAATGATGCTATCGAAAAATGGGCAGCACTTCGTCTTAACCAAGACCTTAAGACCCGTCGGAATATGCGATCGCAATAGGCGATCGCAACCCAGATCGGAATAAGGGGTAATAACCAACCGATCGCAAAGTAAAACCCTAATGGGTTATTGCGATCAAACACTGAAATCAATCGGAACGTGTAGAAGCAGTCGGAATGTGTACAAAAACCCTTGTTTTGCGATGGATGGCAACAGTTCCGAAATTGGTGGCAAGAGTGAATCTCAATAAGCAAATGCAATAAGCTATTCTAACCGGATCTTAATCACTTCAAAAAGCTTAAATTCGACAACTTTTCAAGATATGAAATCAAGAACTTTATGAAAGAGACTTTTAAAATAACTAATACCTTTATCAAATCCGAAAATCAATAAGCTAAAACTCGAATAAGCCAATAAGCATTATAAGCTTATGTCCTAAACGCGAAAGAACTTATGTGTAAACCAAGAAGATCAATCCTTCAACCAGGAAATCATAAAATCATACACATGAAGTATGATATTCGGATCAAAGGTAAAATAAATCAAGAAGTGAAGAATGAGACTAAAGATTTAAAAGCTTAAAATTGAATTTTGATAAATGAAAATAAGCAATACAAAGATGTTTAATCTTGAAAGATTAAGAAAGAGGAAGAAATTTAGTGAGAGAAACTTTAAGACTTTCTCTCTCTAAAAACTAGAAAGAAACTTAAAAATAAATATTAGCCAACTCCCCTCCTAATGTGATTAGGAGGGTATTTATAGGGAAGTGGGAGGCATGTGTGGTTCTTTCTTCTTTCTTTTTCTTCTCGACTCGACTTTAATTCTTCGTCTTTTATCGATGTCGTCTCGGGATTCGAACTTGTCTTTTAATTTTCTTCTCTTATTAGACTTAAGTTCTTCGACTTCGTTAAACTTCCGTCTTTAGACTTTTTCTTCGATAAGTCTTCAGAATAGGCCTTGGACTTCCGTTCTTTTTGCACTCTTGATCTTTTGACTTCGTCTTTTCCCGTTTTCTTCGATAAAAGCCCGTGAAAGCCCGTGTTTTCTTCCTTTTTCATATTTTGGTCCTAAAACACAATAAAAACACAAACCACGCATAATTCCGACTTTTACGACATAAATCACACGTTTTAGTCTTGTTATTACTGAAAATAAGTGGTAAAAGGATAAGTGTTTTCACACTTATTAAATCCCCTATACTTGACCATTGCAATGCCCTCATGCAATGCATTAATTTTAAAGCCCGGTTTACATTTTCCATCATAAATAACCTATCTTGGCCTTTATTAAATGCTAAACATGAAAAGATAGATTAAGTAAAGAAATTAAAAACTTACATTGGGTTTTGGCAGCCATGAACGTTTATCATCCTCAAGTTTCACGTTCCCCATACCAAGCTTAAAAACGAGATCATTGTTATTATAAGTTAGCAAACTATCACGAACTCATGTGGGCCAATTACTCACTTAGACTCCCTTATTCCTAGGTGTATCTCTTATACTTTAATTTTGTCTTGAATGATCACGAGGATGCATTGTTTGACTTATTTCGATAGTTATTTAGTCCGAAAATAAGGTGAACGATTTAATCAATAGTTAGCTAAAGGACCAAATCTTTTAAAACTGCTTCTCGAGACCTCATAAAGTTCATATCTTGGCATAACTCGCTTCACGATTTGAGACCTTTCTCGGACCGATATTTGGCAGCGACTTCATACTTTGAATCTTGAGAGACGTTCATGAAATAATGGTCTTCTCTTCATAATAGGAATTTCTTCACTTGAAGTTTTGAGAGATTCTTCATCTTTGGACCACGACTTCTTCATTTTTCTCCAATCTTTATTTTGGACTTTGATATACAACGATCTGCCTCCTTTTAGGACTTGGATCTATTTATCCTCATACCTTGTTAGGGTCTTTTCGGATAGACTTCTCCATGACTTTTGGGGAGTTCTTGCTTTTCGTCGTGTGTCTCAATCCTTCATATTGATTTTCGATAAATGATTCTTCACATCACTTTTGGATCTTTAGCAACAAAATGTAGCCCTCATGCCTTGTTAGGGCCTTTTCGGACTCGCCAATCTTCGCATCCCGCTTCAATAAGTTATGCCTTGGCTATGAACTCTAATCCGTACCGAGCAACTTTTAAATGATCTGGGGCTAGAAGCTAAGTAACCTTTTAAATCGTACAACCTTATTTATTGCAGATAAATTTATTAACAAGCGGAGGGAGAATAGGTTTATAATTAACTCACATAAATTCACGAAAGAATACCGAACTTATAATTGACTCTATCATCTCTCGTTCTCCACAATTTAAAATCTCAAGGAATGAGACTCGTGGATGCTTAGCCTATTAAATCAAAGTTTTGGGTTTTCGAGTCGCCTATAGGATCTTGCAAATTCTTAGACTTTTTCATGTTTAGAAATCACGTTTTAAAGTTCCCATGATAAACGACTCTCTAGGATCAATTATAGGAACTTGCGAAAAGTTCTTGTTCTTAACCCGTGAGAGTTAAGACCTTCGCATTTTATAGCTCCCTATATAAAAGCCTAGCAAAACTTGACTTAAACACGTTAAGGATACTTAGCTAGAGTAAACTTAGGTAAGTAAACTCGGGTTGAGTCAAAATGTTCACGACTAAGGAAAATCTAAAACCACTTTATTAAAAATTTATTCTAGCAAAGGAAACATAACAAAGGCAAATACAACTATACAACTAGGCCAAAATAGATTAAAAAATTTGAAAAATGTCGAAAAATCAAATTTTCCGGTTGAAGTGAGGGCAAATTCATGGAAAAGACCACTTACTTCGATAGAAGTCCCCCCTACACTTGAGATAAGCATTGTCCTCAATGTTTACGCATGTGGGAGTAAACTCCCCTACACTTAGGACATTGTGCACTTTGTTTAAATCTTGCTAAGGAAAGGACAACTAAAGTGAATTCAATGTGAACATATAAAATATGAAATATTGAATCACAAGAGTTTAGGATAGAACCGGGAAGATAGGAACACGGTATCACGGTTCGTCAAGAGTCATCAAGATGCTCTCTGAAGCTTTAATCCCTGCACAACACAAGAAACAAGACAACAAACATATGCGGGGCTCCCCCTACACTTATTATGAAAGCAGTAAAGGATAGATCACCGGTTGCCTCCCGAGAAGCGCTTGTTTTTTATTACCGAGTCATGAGCCTGACTCGACCCAATTTTAGTTCATGGGGAACGTGGCGAGGGATGGAATCATCTCTTGAGAGATGTCCTCACCAAAATACAGCTTCAAACGCTGGCCATTCACCTTGAAATTGGGCCCATTCGGCTGAGAAAGCTCAATGGTCCCATAAGGAAAGACTTTGGCGACGGTGAATGGACCAGACCAGCGGCTCTTCAACTTGCCAGAGAAGATCTTCAACCGAGAGTTAAAGAGTAGAACTTGATCACCAACGTGGAACTCTCGGTTCTTAATTTTAGCGTCATGAATGATCTTGGTCTTCTCCTTGTAGATCAGCGAGTTCTCATAAGCTTCATTCCGTAGTTCGTTGAGCTCGTTGAGTTGAACCTTGCGATGATCACCGGCTTTGTTGATGTCGAAGTTAGCCCACTTCAAGGCCCAGTGCGCCTTATGTTCCAGCTCGATGGGTAGGTGGCAGGATTTCCCGTACACAAGACGATAAGGTGTACAACCGATCGGGGTCTTGTAAGCAGTACGGAAAGCCCACAGAGCATCATCTAACTTATCGGACCACGCGGCGCGATGCTCTCCCACAGTACGCTCCAAAATTCTCTTCAAGCCACGGTTGGAAATCTCGGCTTGCCCATTGGTTTGGGGATGATAGGCGGTGGAAAGACGGTGATTGACACCATACTTAGCCATGACTCTTGCAAATTGATCGTTGCAAAAATGAGTCCCGCGGTCACTGATGATAGCACGAGGAACGCCAAATCGAGCGAAAAGCTGCTTCAAAAAGTTCACAACCACCCTCACATCATTCGTAGGAAGAGCCTTAGCTTCAACCCATTTAGAAACGTAGTCGACGGCGACGAGGATGTACTTGTTCCCTTTGGAGGATGGAAATGGCCCCATAAAGTCGATGCCCCATACATCAAAGATTTCACATTCCTGTATGAAATTTTGAGGCATCTCATCCTTATGTGTGATCTTGCCTTGACGTTGGCAAGCATCACAATGCTTAACCATTTCGTGAGCGTTACGATAAATGGTGGGCCAATAGAATCCAGAATCAAACACTTTCTTAGCGGTGTAGTTGGGACCAAAGTGACCACCGGTGGGTCCTTTGTGGCAAGCTTGGAGGATGTCAAAAGCTGCCGGTCCGTCAACACATCGACGAATAATCAGATCAGCACACTGTTTGAATAGATAAGGGTCATCCCAAAAGTAAGTCTTAACATCATTTAAGAACTTCTTCTTTTGTTGGGATGTTAACCCTTTGATGAGAATACCACCCTCTAAGTAGTTTGCAATGTCCGCAAACCACGGGGTGTCATCAAGATTGAGATTTATAGACATTAAGGTCTCAAGGGGGAAAGAGTCATTGATCTCTTTGTTCGGATGATCCCCTTGATATGGATCCTCAAGTCGACTCAGATGATCCGCGGCCAGGTTTTCGGCTCCCTTCTTGTCACGAATTTCAATGTTGAATTCTTGAAGGAGCAAAACCCAGCGAAGAAGTCTTGGCTTAGAATCGTTCTTTGTCATCAAGTACTTCAACGCGGAATGGTCCGTGTATACGATGGTGAGGGATAAAACGAGATAGGGGTGAAATTTCTCAAAAGCATAGACAACAGCTAAAAGCTCTTTTTCGGTTGTCGTATAATGCAATTGAGCCCCCGTCATTGTTTTGCTAGCGTAGTGGATTGGTTGGAAGTGTTTATTCACTCGTTGGCCCAAAACCGCACCAATAGCAAAGTCGCTAGCATCGCACATCAATTCAAAAGGCAGCTCCCAATTAGGGGTGACCAAGACCGGTGCCTTAGTTAGCTTATCCTTAAGAAGATTGAAGGCTTGAATACACTCTTTATAAAAGATAAAAGGAGTATATTTTTCCAAGAGGTGGGTCATCGGGCGAGCGATTTTAGAGAAATCCTGAATGAATCGACGATAGAAGCCCGCATGACCCAGAAAACTTCTCACACCCTTCACGGTTGGGTGGAGGTAATTTGGCTATGACATCATCTTTAGCACGGTCGACTTCAAGACCGGCTTTAGAGATTTTGTGTCCTAGCACAATGCCTTCTTTTACCATAAAATGGCATTTTTCCCAGTTCAGAACAAGGCGAGTGTCTTCACACCACTTAAGCATACGTTCCAAATTGGCAAGGCAAGAAGAGAAGGAATGCCCGAAGACCGAGAAATCATCCATGAAGACTTCCATGGTTTGCTCAACCATGTCATGGAAGATAGCCAACATGCACCTTTGGAAAGTCCCGGGGGCATTGCATAAGCCAAAAGGTATTATTTTATAAGCAAAGGTGCCATAAGGACAAGTGAATGTTGTCTTCTCTTGATCTTGGGGATCGATGGGTATTTGAAAATAACCCGAGAAACCATCAAGAAAGCAGTAATATTCATTACCCGCTAAACGTTCAAGCATTTGGTCCATAAAAGGTAGAGGGAAATGATCCTTTCTCGTGGCATCATTGAGTTTGCGGTAGTCTATACAAACTCTCCACCCAGTAACGAGACGGGTAGGAATTAACTCGTTGTTTGCATTGGGCACAACGGTGATACCGCCCTTCTTAGGCACACAATGGACTGGACTAACCCATGGTGAATCCGAAATAGGGTAAATCATACCCGCATCAAGAAGTTTGATAACCTCTTTTTTGATGACTTCATGGATTTTAGGATTCACCCTTCGTTGGCTTTGAATTGTGGGCTTAAAGTCGTCCTCCATGAGAATTTTATGTGTGCAGAAGTGAGGATCAATTCCACGGATGTCGGAGATTTTCCAAGCGATAGCTCTTTTATGCTTCTTCAACACAGCGACAAGTCGGGCTTTTTCGTCCTCTTCCAGATCCTTTGCGATGATGACCGGTAACTTCTCGTTGTCTTCCAGGAAAACATACTCAAGATGAGGAGGAAGGTCTTTAAGCTCAAGAGTAGGAGGATCCTCAATAGATGGTGAAACTAACGATGGATCATCATTAGTCACCTCTTTAGGAGAAGGAGGAGAGAACGGGTCCTCATTGAGAAGTCTCTCAATAGTACGAATATCTTCGTCCCAATTGGTGGACAAATTATCATACTTAATATCGAGAGGACCCAAGCTAGCTTCGAAATCATCCAAGTCACTTTCTCCAAAAGGAGTCAATGCTGGAGCAATTGAGGCAACGGTCTCAACATTGGGTAGAGAAGAGAGAGTACTTTTGCAAGCATCATGAAAATGTTCTTCACAAGCCTCATCGAGAACATCAATAGCATTAACACTCTCATATGAATAAGGTTGCTTAGAAATCTTACCCATGTTAAAGACAATTTTATCGTCACCAACTCTCATGATTATTTCGCCCGCGACTACATCAATGAGAGTGCGACCGATCCTCAGGAATGGACGTCCTACGATTAACGGAACACGGGGATCCATCTCGTAGTCAACGACAACAAAATCCGCCGGGAAGGTGAATTTGTCGACGCCAACAAAGACATCTTCGACTATCCCCACTGGATAAGCAACCGTACGGTTGGCTAATTCCAAGGTCATTTTGGTGGGGACTAGCTCGGGAAGAGATAATTGCTTCCAAACGCTTAAAGGCATTAAGTTTATACTGGCACCTAGATCGGCTAGGGCCATGCAATTCTCTACTCCTGGGAAGTTGTAAGGAATCAAGAAGCGACCCGGATCACCAAGTTTGGTGGGTAATTTCCTTAAGAGCACTGCGGAGCAGTTCTCATTAAGTTGGGTCTGAGCGATGTCAAGAAGCTTTTCCTTATCACTTAGAAGATCTTTAAACATCTTAGCGTATTTGGGCATGTGAGCAAGAGCCTCGGCAAAGGAGATGTTAAAATTCAGTTGTTTAAACATTTTTAGAAAGTTTGAAACCTGAATATCATCCTTGCTCTTTTGCTTCTCTTTCCTCAACCTTGAAGGATAAGGTATATTGGATGAAGAAGAAGGCTTTAAGGGAGTAGGATCACTCACAACCATGGGTGGTGGGGAAATGGGGACAGAAGGTGAAGGAGGTGGGGAAAGTTGCTCTTTTTCCTTGTTCACAATCACGGGTGGAGGTGTAGGAAGTTCGGGTTCCATATAACCTTTTCCACTACGAGTGGTGATTGCTTTCATCTCCCCTCTTGGATTCGCAACGGTATTACTCGGAATAGTACCCGAAGAAGAGGGTTGATTACTTTGGATGAGCGAACCAATCATATCACGAAGATGAACCGCTTGATTATTAAAAGAGTTTTGCATGTTTGCATTAATTTCATTGCTGTGTTTGGCCATGTCATTCCTTAGCTCAGCTCGAATATCGCTCCCTTGTTTTGCCATTTCTCCCTTCAAGTTGCGGACTTGACTCTGAAGATTCGTCACCAACTCCCGATTAGTCTTCATGAATGTCTCGACTTCTGGACTCACTGCCATCGGTTGATTGAGAGGTGGAGCTTGGTAAGCTTGAGAATTTCCTTGAGTTGGGTAAGGGTTTCGTTGGGATTGATATTGATTGTTAGCACGAGGTTGGGATTGGTTGTAGCTTTGTTGTTGGTTCTGGTTTGCAGGAGGGAAACCGGGAGGAGCAAGATAATTGTTGGAACGATAACTTAGCAAGCCACGGTCTCCTTGCGGGCGGGCTGGATAGCCTCCCGTGGGATAAGTGCCGTAAGCTGCGTTAACGTCTTCAAAAAAATTTCCGTGAGTAGAAGGACACTCATTGTAGGAATGAGGACCACCACATGTGTCACAAGAAATAGCAACGGCTTTAGCTTGTTGAGTTTGGTTAGAAGTCAACATTTGGAGACTTTTTTTAATATCAAGAATAGCATGTTCCACAACGGATATGTTGGTGGTGGAAGAAGTAGATGAAACATTGACTCTCTGATTAGATCTTGAGGATGCGGATGAATCCCAATTCTTGTGGTGAGTAGTCATGTTTTCAATCAACTCTCGACACTCCTCTGGTCTCCTTTTCATAAAAGTACCACCGGCGGCGGCATTGATCGTGTCACGATCACGAAAAGTGAGACCATTGTAGAAAGTGTCAATGAGAGTGACGGGGAGCATATTGTGATTTGGACAGCGGTCGATCAAATCATTGTACCGTTCCCAAGCATCGAAAAGCGATTCATCATTCTCTTGCATAAATCCACTGATTTGGTTACGAAGGCTAGTGACCATGGATGGGGAAAGTAGCGTGATAAAAAGCGTTGAGTCATGTCGTTCCACGTATGAATAGAATTCTTAGGAAGACGGTCAAACCATTTTTCGGCATGGTGAGAAAGCGAGTGTGGAAAAAGTTGAAGGCGAAGGTCATCCATAGAAACACCGGAGCACTTCATACTTTGGGTCATGGTAATGAATTTGTCGAGGTGTTTGTTGGCATCATCATCCGGAATTCCACGAAATGGGTTCGTTTTCACTTGCTGGATCATGTGATGCTTCAACGAGAACTCCTGAGCCGTGACGTGCATCGGCGCAATCGGGCCTCCGCGCCCGTTCATGGTGGGTTGGCACAATTCCTCCATCGTTCGTAAATCGGGTAGGTGGACATTGTTGTTGTTGTTGTTGTTGTTGTTGTTGTTATTCAAATTGGTTTGAGGTGGGTGATTATTGTTGTTATTAACACCAGCCATATCTAAATCTTCACTAGTCTCGGGCTCAGAATAGTTCGAAGATCTAGTACGCATACACCTGCAGAAGAAAAATATACACAAAGAGAATATCTATAATCTTTTTGGTGCAAAACCTTTTGAAAAGAATTACTTTTAATGATTTTTCAATGTTTTTGTATTTTTGAGGAGTTTTATATTTTTTATGGATTTTTGAAAAATTTTAAAGCAAGGAAAACAACGTTCAAAGAACGGATCCCAAAATTCAATGCGTCTCTCACTAGAAATCGTTTATCTTAACGAAAAGAGCTGGCAGCGGCGCCATTTAATACTTGATTTTTACCCCTAGTATCAAAATTCGTAGTCCCAAGTCTTTTCGAATTGAAAACTGGTCTTAAGTGTGACTCAATCGTCTTTGGGTGAATCAAGAGAATGGTTTGGTTTGTTTGTTTTAAACTATTAGCAAGTAATTAAAGTGTCGTTGAGTAAATTTGAAACTTTGACAAAATTAAAGTTAAAGTCAATTAAGAAAATACTTGAAACTTAAAACTTTGAAAAACTTTAAAACTTAAAAACTTATTTAATCGAAATAAAACAATTCATGTCCATCGGAAAACTCCAAAATAGCAACTATCAGAATACATAAAAAGGCCATCGGAATAATTCATGTTGACACCCATCGGAATAATCAAGAACAATACTATCGCAATGAACACCTATCGGAAAGCCACTATCGCAATGATTCAGATCGGAATGATGTAAAGTACTACTGTCGCAATGTAAATCTATCGGAATGATGCTATCGAAAAATGGGCAGCACTTCGTCTTAACCAAGACCTTAAGACCCGTCGGAATATGCGATCGCAATAGGCGATCGCAACCCAGATCGGAATAAGGGGTAATAACCAACCGATCGCAAAGTAAAACCCTAATGGGTTATTGCGATCAAACACTGAAATCAATCGGAACGTGTAGAAGCAGTCGGAATGTGTACAAAAACCCTTGTTTTGCGATGGATGGCAACAGTTCCGAAATTGGTGGCAAGAGTGAATCTCAGTAAGCAAATGCAATAAGCTATTCTAACCGGATCTTAATCACTTCAAAAAGCTTAAATTCGACAACTTTTCAAGATATGAAATCAAGAACTTTATGAAAGAGACTTTTAAAATAACTAATACCTTTATCAAATCCGAAAATCAATAAGCTAAAACTCGAATAAGCCAATAAGCATTATAAGCTTATGTCCTAAACGCGAAAGAACTTATGTGTAAACCAAGAAGATCAATCCTTCAACCAGGAAATCATAAAATCATACGCATGAAGTATGATATTCGGATCAAAGGTAAAATAAATCAAGAAGTGAAGAATGAGACTAAAGATTTAAAAGCTTAAAATTGAACTTTGATAAATGAAAATAAGCAATACAAAGATGTTTAATCTTGAAAGATTAAGAAAGAGGAAGAAATTTAGTGAGAGAAAGTTTAAGACTTTCTCTCTCTAAAAACTAGAAAGAAACTTAAAGTAAAAATTAGCTAACTCCCCTCCTAATGTGATTAGGAGGGTATTTATAGGGAAGTGGGAGGCATGTGTGGTGCTTTCTTCTTTCTTTTTCTTCTCGACTCGACTTTAATTCTTCGTCTTTTCTCGATGTCGTCTCGGGATTCGAACTTGTCTTTTAATTTTCTTCTCTTATTAGACTTAAGTTCTTCGACTTCGTTAAACTTCCGTCTTTAGACTTTTTCTTTGATAAGTCTTCAGAATAGGCCTTGGACTTCCGTTCTTTTTGCACTCTTGATCTTTTGACTTCGTCTTTTCCCGTTTTCTTCGATAAAAGCCCGTGAAAGCCCGTGTTTTCTTCCTTTTTCATATTTTGGTCCTAAAACACAATAAAAACACAAACCACGCATAATTCCGACTTTTATGACATAAATCACACGTTTTGGTCTTGTTATTACTGAAAATAAGTGGTAAAAGGATAAGTGTTTTCACACTTATTATGCATGATGGCTATTTTTCATGATATGATCGAGAAGACGATGGAAGTCTTCATGGATGACTTTTCCGTGTTTGGTAATTCGTTCACTTCGTGTTTGTCGAATCTCGAGAGAATGTTGAAACGTTGTGAGGAAACCAACCTTGTGCTCAATTGGGAAAAATGTCATTTTATGGTTAAAAGTGGAATCGTCTTAGGGCACAAGGTTTCGAAAGCGAGGATTGAGGTAGATCAAGCTAAGGTAGACGTCATCGCTAAATTACCTCATCCCAAAACCGTTAAGGGAGTTAGGAGTTTCCTAGGCCACACGGGCTTTTATGGCCGATTCATCAAGGATTTTTCAAAGATCTCTCGACCTATTACACATCTTCTTGAAAAAGAGGCACATTTTGTCTTTGACGAAGATTGTGTACGAGCCTTTGAAATCCTTAAGAGGAAACTTACCGAAGCTCCCATTCTTGTTGCTCCCAATTGGAACCTCCCCTTTGAGCTCATGTCTGATGCTAGTGATTACGCTATTGGGGCCGTATTGAGGCAACGTCATGAAAAGCACTTCTTGCCTATTCACTATGCTAGCAAGACGATGACCGAGGCTCAACTAAAATACACTACAACGGAGAAGGAGTTCCTTGCCGTGGTGTATGCATTTGAGAAATTTCGACCTTATCTCGTCTTGACGAAATGCATAGTGTATACGGATCATTCGGCTATCAAGTATCTTATGGCTAAACAAGATGCAAAGCCAAGATTACTTCGTTGGATTCTCCTCCTTCAATAATTTGATCACAAAATTGTTGACAAAAAAGGAGCCGAGAATCTAGCGGCCGATCATCTTTCTCGTTTGGAAGATCCTCACCAAAGTGTTTACGAGCCCAAGGAAATCACCGAAACATTTCCGCTCGAGACACTTGGTGTAGTGAATTCTAAGCTTGATTCTTCCACCCTATGGTTTGCAGACTTTTCAAATTACCATGCGGGCAACTTCATCATCAAGGGTATGACGACTCAAGAAAAACGAAAATTCTTTCGTGACGTCAAGTTCTATTTTTGGAACGACCCTTACTTGTTTTGAACTTGTGCGGATCAAATTATCCAACGTTGTGTCTTTGGTACCGAAGCTTCTAATATCCTTAGAGCTTGTCACGAGGGACCCACGGGTGGTCACCATGGTGCTAATCTCACGGCTAAGAAGGTCTTTGATGCCGGTTTCTTTTGGCCTACTATTTACCGAGATGCACATGAGCTTGTGAAGTTGTGTGACTCATGCCAACGACAAGGAAAAGCCTCACAAAAAGATGAAATGCCACAAAATATCATCCAAGTGTGTAAGATCTTTGACGTTTGGGGCATCGACTTTATGGGGCCGTTCCCATCATCTCGTGGTAATAAGTACATCCTTGTTGCGGTTGACTACCTATCTAAGTGGGTGGAAGCTAAGGCTTTGCCCACCAATGATGCTCGTGTGGTAGTTAAGTTTTTGAAAAGCTTGTTTTCTCGGTTAGGAACCCCTCGTGCGATCATAAGCGATCGTGGAACCCATTTTTGTAACAACCAATTCGAAAGGGTCCTAAGGAAATATGGGGTTACACATCGGCTTTCTACGGCTTATCACCCACAAATGAGTGGGCAAGTTGAGGTTTCAAACCGAGCTTTGAAGAGGATCTTGGAGAGATCCGTTGGGGAAAACCGACAATCTTGGTCGGATAAGTTGGACGATGCTTTATGGGCTTTTAGGACCGCTCATAAGACGCCCATTGGGTGCACTCCCTATAAGCTTGTGTATGGAAAAAATTGTCACTTGCCAATTGAATTAGAACACAAGGCTTATTGGGCCATTAAGCATTGTAATGATGACATGGAGACCGCGGGAAAACACCAGAAAATGCAATTAAATGAATTGGATGAATTAAGGGATATTGCTTATGAAAATTCATTGATTTATAAAGAAAAAGACTAAAAAGTTGCATGATTCAAAAATTAAAAACCGGGTTTTTAACATTGGGGATCAAGTTTTGCTTTTTAACTCTCGTTTGAAAATCTTTTTCTGTAAGTTGAAATCCCGTTGGTCCGGTCCATTCACCGTGACTCAAGTTTTTCCATATGGGACCATCGAGCTAGCTCAAAATGATGGCCCCAATTTCAAGGTGAATGGACATAGGTTGAAGCACTACTTTGGCGGGGAAGTTCCATCCTTGAACTACCTTGACCAAATCACTTTCCCCAATGATAATTAGTATTGAGGGGATCGAGTCGAGCTCATGACTCGGTAATCAAAAAACGAGGTGCCTCGTGGGGGAGTCCCATGCTTATCCTATGTACATATTATCGCTTTCTAATGTAGTAACGTGTGGGGATTTGTGCCTGATGAGACTGTAATTATACATAGTCTCATCGTCCAAATCGGGCTTAAAACGCTTAAAATATCATCAAAATATCCAAAAATGTGCTTGTGGTTGTTCATCGTGTATTTCAGGTACGGATATCGTGAATTCACCAAATGATCACAAGAATGAAGCAAAAATGAACACGGGAAACGAATTCGCACAAAGAACCGGGCCCAAGTTTGGAATTTGCAAAAATGCCCTTGAAGAATTGAAGATTGGCAAGAATGGTCCCTCAACTTTTGAAGACTTGTCACTTTTGACCCTTGTAAATCTCAAAATTACAAGCTTGGTTCGTAAAGTGTCAAGATTTAAAACAATAGCCCTTGAAGAATTATTGAAGTTTCCATGTTAGTCCTTAAACTCCAAAAGTTAACACTAAGGACTAACTTTGTTAAGCCAAAGGACTGCCCATGAAAAGTACTAAGGACTAACTGTGCTAAGCTGATTAAAGGAGTGCTGTTAAGATGGGGACCTAAAGTGATAAAAATCCAAATCTTACTTAACCAAGATACCCAACAACCCATTTAAACAAACCTTACCCGACCCAATCCAAGTAAAAACACACAGCCCACCACCTAGCCCATAGTCAAATGGTAAAAGTTTATTAAACATGGAAACCTGTTTTTATTCTGTAAACACCTCTTCTCCATACTTAACAGATCAAATTCCCCTAATTTTTACATAAACCCTAGAATCACCAAACACCTCATACCCAATACTTAACTCCCAAAATGTGCAGATTAGTGATTCACCACGTCATTATCAAGTCCCCACCCCCATAAATTTGCCATGTCACCTTTGGTCCCCTCTTCTCACATGCCCTGCCCCACAGCTCACAAGAATCCAACAATGGCAGCACATTTGAACGCCCAGGATTGATTGTGTTCTCCACAACTTCATTGGATGATCAAGATGATTTTGTACCAGCTAGCAAACAACAGACCATTGCCAGTGATCACATGGGTCGTTTTTGACTTCAAATTATTCAAACTCAAGAACAGCATCTTATCAGCATATTCGAATTCTTCCAAGGGCAGTTTTGGTTATTCATATATTAGGGTTTGTATTTTTTTATCTTTCTAGATTCTTCTTGTTCATCTATAAAAGGAGACCCAAACTTGTTGGTGATCCCTTGTTCCAGTTTATAATTTTTTTTATAATGAATATTTAAAGTGTTAAAAAATTCCATTGCAAGCTGTGTTCCAATTTAAATACTTGTTTTAATCTAATGAATTTACAATTTTTGCAAATAGTTTAGACTTGTTTAAAAGCTGGTTTGTCCACAAGTTTTGGTATAAGCTACTTTTGAAGAACCAGCTTATAAGAGCTTTTAGGCTTGGTTGATTGACACCAAACACGTCTAATAAGCCCATATAAGCTGTTAAATTTTCAGTTTGGAACCTTTAAAATTTTCATCCAAGTTCTTTGATTATTTTTATTTTATTTTGAAAATATGTTTCTTTTTTTTTGTTAACTGTTGGATTATCACTGTGTCAAAGGCTATCCAAAAGCTTGCTTACAACAAGCTTTTGGGAAGGTTTTGAGCACTTGAAGTTTGCTTGTGGTCTATGTGCAGGATTGAGAAGATATAGACAGAAATCTTGTTCCTTTTTTTAACCTTTCTTTCGGTTCAGCAGTTGAACCACTCACAACGAGCAATTTGTTGAAAATTTCATAAGCCCCTCCCAAAGGCAGATAAGCTAACTAGGATTGATGGCATCAGCCCATCACCTCTGGTTTGGATGTAGATCAGAGAAGGTAAAGGCTTGAACCCAATTCCTTGTTCTTTCTGTTGAGAAGTGGTGGTTTATGTGATTTTGTCTCAAAATGTATGCTATTTGTTTTAGAGTAGTTGTTAGTGAATGTTGGTTTATATTTCATGTTCATGTTCTTTACATTGTCTCCCATTTTGTTTATGCTTCAAATCTTGTTGACATATGAATTGAAAAGGGTGTTAAGAACTGTTCTTATTCAGCTTTTGGGTGACACACAAGCCTTAAGTTTAGTCTAAACACGCTCTCTTAGGTTCATTTTTAAGATTTACAAGTTTTGTTTTTAGGTTGTAGTGTAAAAGGTGGAAATCGTAGTTCAAGTTTTTCTTAAAAATTGTCATTTAGATATAGTAGGACACATTAGTGTTAGATTAGGAGGTTAGGTGACTTAAGAGTCTAGCAAACATACCTTCTCCGGTTTTGTATTTGATAGTTAAAGCATTTTTTTGGTCTAGGTTTAATAGGTGGTAGTGTAATGAATGTTTTGAAGTTTGATATATCTTTTTAAAATCTGTCTTCTCCAACAGTAAGACCTTTTCGCTCTTGGTGTTGTATATTCACTCTTCAAATCTTGGGACCAGTTAGTGTTTAGGTTCAGGTAGGCATACAAGTTTCTTGTTTTTAGTTTGGTAAGACTTTGCGGATTGTAGAACCCTCACAATCTCACCCTTTTTCTAAGTGGATCAGCATAATATTGTTTTTTTCTATCATTTGAGATCAGCAGGTCTTATTGACTTTGTTTCTTTTTGTAATTTGAACATCAAAAATTGGTCATTAGTTAGTCAAAAGATAGATATAAGGGTTCTCGATCTGGTATTAAGCTTTCGTAGGGCTCTCGGTTAGTTACAAATGCCATTCAAACCTACTGCTAGTCCATGAACCACAAGTCCCCATACTGCTGAACAGTAAGGATTTGGGGTGGTGTTTTCTTACTTTGAGCAATTGAAAATAGGTTAATTAGAGAAGTTTTAGGATAATATATAGATAATTTAACTGTTACTTGGCATTAGTGAGCTTTAGGGGAGCCAAAAAGCAGCCATAGGACTCACTGTTGGCATAAAACTCCCAAAGGCTCCACTTTCTGTCCATAGTAGAAATTTTGGTTGGATTGGTATTGTACCTTGTGCATTGGTCACTTTAAGGATTTGGGGTAGAATTTAAGTTAAGTTAATCCGGTATCACACTTGGGGTTAGTTTAGGTGCCTTAAGTTTGCATACACCACCCACTATTTACCCAACATAAGTCCGCAACCCTAAGTTTCTGCATAGTAACACACCAGCAGCTCTCTTGAGTGTATTTTATACTTTTCTTGGCTTGAATCTTAGTGTAGGATAGGTTAGATAGCTGATATTCAGCCTTGATAAGGATTTGGTTTGCTATAAGTTATGTGCATACTCACTGTTACAGCGAATCATCACCACATCCCACTTTTCGCTGCCCGTATACAGGAAGTTCACATAGGGGATCAGTTAGGTGTTTTCTAGCTTGATTATTGGGCAAATTGATAGGGGTTTGGTACTAACAGGTTTAGTATAGCTAGCGTTGCAAGTTTGAGAATATTGGTGGTCATAACAAGTCCCTTTTAAACCCACTGCTTGCCTTTCGATACCCACAGCCCCATAATTTGTCACAAGCTGCTGTTTTGGTTGAATATTGGAGTGTTTTTGCATGTGAATTGGTATATTTGACTGTGTTTTGTATTTGTTTTGACTCCCACAAGCTCAACTAGCTTGTGGGGTGCCTTATTGCCCAAAAAACACCAACAAACAAGCCTAAAACAAGCGAAAACGAGCCCAAAACGAGCTGAAAAACCATACAGTAGGTTTTTCTTTGTTGTCCGAGAACGCTGCAATTTTTTTATTTTTTTTAGTGTTGTCCGATGTCGGACAACACAGAACTTGGACAAGCCTGTTGTCTGGTGATATCTTGGACAACACTGAAGTACTCCACCATGGAGTACTTTGGGGTACTTTTGTTTTTAGCCATTTTTTTGTTTTTTTTAAACTTTTTCATTTTTCCCTTGTTAATTTAGTTAAAAAAAGATTTTTAGAAAAATAATATTTATTTTTAAAATTATTTTATTATTTTTATGATTATTTTAGTTTAAAAAGTGTTTTTAGCCTTTTAAAATTAAAAAAATAGTTTTAAAAATTTAGGAAAACTACTTTTTAGTCTTTGAATAATATAAGTGATTTATTAGTTCAATAAAATAATATTTTGGGCTTTTTCTTAATTATATTTAATTTTAGGGCTTTAATTAGCATTTAAAATTGAATATTTAATTAATAAAAGGTTTTAAAATATATTTATTGGATTTTTATTCTTATTTATATTATTTAAAACTTAGTTTAAACTTTTAATTAATTTTTAGGTTTTATTTTTAATTTCGTCGCGTTTTACGTAATTACGTCATCGTTTTACGTCGAATCGTCGTAGTGTAACCGTAGTCGTAGCTCGTCTTTACTTTTTCTCTCTCTAAACCAAAAACGTCACTAATTCAAGCTTGATTTTATATATTGGCACATTAATCCACACACCTCCTTCGAGAACGAACTTGGACTTTTTCGTCTTCACGGTTTTCCTAAATCGTGTCGATTAATACTTTCCGCCTTGTATTCTTGTTTTTCCTAAAATAAGAAGTACAAAAACTACAATATCATTTGGCGCCGCTGCCGGGGAGGTGTTTTTAGTGTGCCATTATTAGTATCGTGTTTGTGTGAGTAGTGCGTTTTTGCTTTTCAATTTTTGGAAAGCGTGAATATCGTACATACTCATTTTTGTTATTTTTCTCTATTATATTATAATATCCAAATAAATCGTGTTTAGTTTTCCTAAATTAAACACACAACGATCATTTTACTATATTGTAGATATATTGGTTTTCGTTTTTATTGTGAATATTATTACTATATTGTACTTACGTAAGAAAATAAATATACAATTACTCCAAAAGCGTGAAAACGCAACCTTGGTTCGGGATTTCATCACTCGATCATTGTATTCGAATCTAAAGCAAAAGTTTAAAGGCAAAATAGATAAATACTTTTGTGAGGCTTAATTTCAATTAACACAAACTATAAGGTGGGTATAAGGCGGTTGTATTTCACGACCTAAGGGAAAAAGGCTCTTAAGTGCTTAGCGCCGCCTCGTTTCCCCCGCTTGCTTGTGCGTGTTTTGAGAAAGAGGGCTAATCGAGGGTTTGCCGCCCAAGTATTATCTACGTATACTATATTTGCTTGTGTTTTCAAGATTAAACCCTCTTGAACGTTTTGGTGTTCCACCAACGTTCTAAAGTCATCGAGAACTTTCACTCCACGTGATCGTTTTCATTCTTTGAGGGTCCTTTAATCGAGAAAGTCGATTCGAGGGGAGATTTGTAGATTTGTGTCTACGTAATACATTGAAAAATCCAAAAAATTAAAAAAAATCAAAAACCAAAATAATTGAAAAAATAAAAAAAAAAGCCGCAAAAAGAATCTTCTTTGCTACCACCCATTCTACGCTTAGTGCATGCGCACTCGATCGAAGGATTATTCTAATTCTAGCGACGCTTCGAATCGACGCAATCGTAATCGAAGGAATCGACGACGTAGACGAGAATTAGAAACCGACGTTCCTAATATCGTTGTTGAAGAAACCGTAGAGGAGATGGCCGATAATCGTTCGATGATGGAATTGCTCCAAGCGCCCATCGAGGGTTATGGAGACGCGGTCGTAATTTCCGCTATCGAAGCGGAGAATTTTGAGATTAAGAGCGGAATGCTTTCGTTAATCCAAGCTACGAAGTTTCGAGGTCGTGAAGCCGATAATCCTCACGACCATATTCGGAATTTTGATCGTCTTTTGGCCACGAGCAAGTTTAAGAACGTCGACACCGATGTCGTCAAGCTTATGCTTTTTCCGTACTCGCTCGATGGTGCCGCCAAGGATTGGTACGAGAAAGAGCCACCTAATTCGATAGTTACGTGGAAGGATCTCGTTTCCAAGTTCGTTAATTATTTTTTCCCACCGTCTAAGACAACGTTTTTTAAAAATGAAATTACGAAATTTGAGCAAAAACCGAATGAATCTTTTAGAGACGCGTGGGATCGTTTTAAGGAATTGCTTAGGCAATGTCCTCACCATGGTTTTTCCGAGTTGCACAAAATCGATACGTTTTACAACGGTCTTAATTTTCAAGAACAAGATTCGTTGAATTCCGCCACCGGTGGCAACTTTTTGTGTAAGACTCCGAAAGACGCTTTGATAATTATCGAGAACCGATCCAAGGTTTACCAACTCCGCAACGCACCGAGTGTTGCCAATGTCGCCAATGTTAGTAATTCTAATCGCGACATTGAGAGGGTTGATGCAAAAGTCGACAAGTTGACGAATGTGTTTACGTCTTTTCTCGTTGAGATGCAAAAGAAAGACGCTCCCGCTACGGTGAAAGCGGTTGAGGTTTCGTGTACGTTTTGTGGTGGACCTCATAATTATTACGAGTGTGCGGCTACGGATGGCCAAACGTCGAATGTGAGTGCGTTAAATGGAAACAACAATTATCAAAATCAAAATAACGCGGGTCCATCACAACAAGGCAATTATAACCAAGGCAACAATTTTCAAAACCGAAACAATTTTCAAGGAAACAATCAACAAGGAAATTTTTCGAATCAAAATCAAGGAGGTTATAATCAAGGTCGTAATATAAGTTGGCAAAATCGAGACAATAATCAAAACTCGAATTTTTCAAACAACAACAATCAAGGCAACAATTTTTCAAGTGGGAATCAAAACAATTTTCAAAGAAGTAATCAAAACCAAGGGAACTTTAATTCTAATCAAAATAGTTCGTCAAACGATTTTCAAAATTACATGAAAACGAATGAGGCTAATATGAGACGATTAGAGGGAGAAATTGGTACTTTGAAAAACGACTTTACAAATACTTTGAAATTGCAAAACACGAAGATTGAGCAAGGTCAAATTGACATTAAAAAAATGTTTTCGGCCATTATGAACAAATCCTCGGGTGCTTCATCGAGTTCGTTACCTAGTGACACCGTTTCAAATCCGAAGGAACAATGTAAAGCCGCCTCGTCTCGTGAGAAAGGTCGTGTGATTACCCCTAACCTTGAAGGATTTCGTGGTGTTTATTCTTCTCAACCCTCGACTTCTAAGACGTCTTCTTGTTCTAAAGTCGATGGGGTGAACGTGGCGACCAAGGAAAAGAGTGCACACCCTCGTGTACCTCAAATTCCATCCACGGTTCAAAAAGAGAGCTTTATCGACCTTACCAAAGTAACCCTTGAAGAAACTTGTGCTTCAATCCTTCTTAAAAAACCCAAAAGGCGTATGCCGAGAAAGGAAAAGGATCCGGGCCAATTTCTACTACCTTGTGATTTTTTCGAGATTGAGGGATGTTTAGCCCTTGCCGATTTAGGTGCTAGCATCAATCTTATGCCTCATTCTCTATGGAAATTGATGAGATTGCCTTCACTTACCCCCACGAACATGACAATCGATCTTGCAAATTGTACACCACTTATACCAATTGGAATAGCCGAGGATGTCTATGTTATGATTGGAAAGTTTGTTTTTCCCGCGGATTTCGTTATATCCGATTACGAGTGTGACCCTAAATGTCCCATTATTTTAGGCCGACCATTCTTATCGACGGCTCGAACCGTAATCAACGTTCACGAGGGGAGACTTAATATGAGATATGGGGATGACAAAATGGACTTTTTCGCTAGAAAATCCCAAGTTTTTAATGATAATGAAAAAACCGAGGTTTTGAAACCTAATGATTTCAAAATGTTCACTTTAGCGGAAAGAATGAGGTTTAATGCATGTTTTGGAAGAATTAAGAAAAACGGTTTTAAAGATGATGATTTTAATGATAAAGAGTACGTGTACCTAATTCAAAAGGGTATGTGTAAATTTATGGATGAAAACTCACTTTGGGATGTTTTTAGCGAAACAAGTGAAACACCAATTCCGAAGGGCGACGTTAGTGCCATCACGACAATGACCAAAATGGGCTCGTCTTCACCACCTTCGAAGGACCACGTCTTTGAGGCTTCAACTTCTAACTCCATCGAAGTGCCTCCTTTGCCAAGCCCAACACCCGTTGAGGCTAAAGGGTTTATCGACATCGATCCTCTCGTCTTAGAAAAGTCACCTAAGCATAGTCATTCGACTTGTAAAACCATGGTTGTGAGTGCTCACATCGACTCTTTCTTTGACGATGACGATGGCGTTTTGCCGAGATTGATCACGTACTTCGAAATCCACATGCAATTTTTGATTATCCTAAAAAGAAACATGTGAAGTACGATGATTACGAGTTTGATCCCGAGATTGAGGAAATCATTGAACGAGAGCTAGCTCTTATGCCTTTACTTCCACCTACGAGTGAGGTCGATCTTTCCAAAATCGAGGATGAACTTAATGAGTTGGAACGTCTTATTTTCGATGACGAACCAACTCATGTGACCACTAAAAATCCAATTCTCGAGGAGTTACCTAATCAACACTCCTCAAATGAGAATTACGTTTACCACATTCGTGAGGATTTAACTTATCAACAATCCCCACAAATGGATGATGGTTTCGTGCTTGATCGTGATCTTTTCGAGAGAGTTTCTAAGATACTCAAGGAGGGGAATGAAAAACCTTGGTTTGACAAGCCTATCTTTGATGAAGAAATCGATGAGATCGACGTTCATGAGGATGACGAGTATGTTGACCCCAAGGGGGCGGTGTTCTTTATTGATTAACGTTTTGAGAACTTATATAATCCGCCACCCCCTCCCACCAAAGACTTAAATGTGAGGATTTTTAGCGCGACTAATTTTGAATTTGACACGCCAAATATTTTCGACATTATAAAATCGGGTTTTCATAAAGAGTTTTTAAACGATGAAAAAGGAAAGGATTTTAAAGATGTTTTAAAAGAATTTTCTACAAGTTTAACTCCGTCATCACATTGTTTTATGAGTGCTACCACCTCGTCTTCTCCTTTTGACGATGGTTGGTGTGGATCTAGTGTGGGGGAAGCCCCTTATGTTACCTCACATTTCTCCACCGAGGACGAGATTTACGATCCCGGAATTGCTTGTAAAGGGAAATCTCGGTCTTCACTTACCCATTGCCCCACCTTTCTACTTCTCATCTCTTTTCTTCTACCCCTTTGGGGTTTTGGCACGTGTTGAAGTGGCGTTGTTTCGTCTTTCATCCGAAAACGAGGACGCCATCTTCGATCCCGGTATTTTGCATCATCAAAGGACTTAGTCCTTAGTACCGGTTGCTTTTGAGCCTTGTTTATCATGTAAGCCCCACCAAAAATGACCAAACCATGATTATCCCTAAATGATCACATTTATGGGGATTCGAGTCGAGCTTTTGACTCGGTTATCAGAAACAAGGTGCCTCGTGGGGGATTCTCATGCTTATCCTTGTACATATTATAGCTTTCTTAGTTTACTGTAACGAGGGGACTTGTGCTCTTCCAACCTTTGTTTCGTGGTTGTTTGTGATTGTGATTCATTAGGTTCATCGTCATCATTGAAGCCTCTCGTGTTCGTTTTACGGATCACTCGAGCTTCGATCGTTGCCTTTAGAGATTCCGATATCCGATGATATCCTTTTATGTTCTAACGTTTATCTTATTAACATAATTCATAAACGGCTTTTAGGTTATTCGTTTTACCCTTTCCATGCTCGAGATTAAGCATTCGACTTCGTCTCTAGTATGGGGGTGTTTTCACCCCTAGACTCGAAACATTGAGGACAATGTTTAGTTTTAGTATGGGGGGTGAGTAGATACTGCACCTTGCTTACGTCACCACGCAATCCAATATTTATCTTTTTGTTATCGTTTTATGCAAAATAAGGCTAAAAATGGCCAAATTTTAAAAATTTTCTAGTTTTTCATAAATGTTTAAGACACGAATGTAGGTTTTCTGATGGTGAGAATAAGAGTAATTTTTGACTCGACCGTGCGTGTTGAGCACTTAGCTTTGATTCCTTAACTTTTTAGGCTAAGTCTCTTAAATGAGGACAAGAAATGATAGAGTTATTTATAAGTCTCGTAATCGTCACGATCTCATGTGTAGTAATTATTAGCTTATTCTCCCCACGCTCTTGATAATAAATTGTTAATAAATATTGATTTAGCGGTTTAGTCACTATTGTTGGTTTCTAATTTGTTTTAGTAGCTTCCATGTAAATAAATTGGGAAAAAATTAAGGTATCGCCAGCGTCACGGTTTTGAAGTACTGGCACCCGAATAATCGAAAGCTTCACCCAATAATAAGATTTCCAGTGCTCACCTAAATTAAGCAAAAATTTGAAGCTCACAAGGCCGAAAAATCTATGCCCAAATTGAAAGTGAATCAAGCCTTAATCTTTGAAGCTTTAAAGATCCAAAATTCGCTTTAGCGTGAGGATATACGTCTTTGGCTAATAAAACCACCGATGAGACGGATAATAAAAGGCAAGGCAAGACCGAATTCATAATAAAAGCTTCATGGCGAAGTTGAATAAAAGATGGAGGTAAACCATGATAATAAAACCACCGATAATGGAGGATAATAAAAGTCATGGTAATAAGTCTCATGTTCAAAACCGTTATAAAACCGTGTTTATCGATCCTTCTTGTTGACTTAATTTTTTGACATCGTTGTCTATTGGGATGAATTATTAATTTAATGATTTTGGTTACACCGTTAAGACTCTATTTTTAGACTTAATATCTATTCACGCATAAGTCAATGATGTATCCTCGTGATCATTAAGACAAAATAAAATATAAGAGATACCAAGTAGGAATAAGGGAGTTTAGGTTCGTAATTAACACTCATGAGATGTGATCGAGTTGCTAACTTATAATAACAATGATCTCGTTGCACACTTAGCATGGAATTGGGTGAAAATCGAGGATGACGAAATTATTTCTAACGAAGCATTCACGTATTCTTGTTCTATGATCCCAAAAGTCACCTTTTCGTGATGAAGACAATACATTATGTCTAAAACGCATGTAGTGGTTTACTTAAGTTTACGTCTTCAATAAATGTCATCATAAAATGAATTTTGGATGTGCTACGATACTTAATTCTAGCATTGCGTGGGGACACGGCAATGGTTTAGTATAGGGGAGTGATGAGACTGTAATTATACATAGTCTCATCGTCCAAATCGGGCTTAAAACTCTTAAAATATCATCAAAATATCCAAAAATGTTCTTGTGTTTGTTCATTGTGTATTTCAGGTACGGATATCGTGAATTCACCAAATGATCACAAGAATGAAGCAAAAACGAACACGGGAAACGAAGTCGCACAAAGAACCGGGCCCAAGTTTGGAATTTGCAAAAATGCCCTTGAAGAATTGAAGATTGGCAAGAATGGTCCATCAACTTTTGAAGACTTGTCACTTTTAACCCTTGTAAATCTCAAAATTACAAGCTTGGTTCGTAAAGTGTCAAGATTTACAACAATAGCCCTTGAAGAATTATTGAAGTTTCCATGTTAGTCCTTAAACTCCAAAAGTTAACACTAAGGACTAACTTTGTTAAGCCAAAGAACTGCCCATGAAAAGTACTAAGGACTAACTGTGCTAAGCTGATTAAAAGTGATAAAAATCCAAATCTTACTTAACCAAGATACCCAACGACCCATTTAAACAAACCTTACCCGACCCAATCCAAGTAAAAACTCACAGCCCACCACCCAGCCCATAGTCAAATGGTAAAAGTTTATTAAACATGGAAACCTGTTTTTATTCTGTAAACACCTCTTCTCCATACTTAACAGATCAAATTCCCCTAATTTTTACATAAACCCTAGAATCACCAAACACCTCATTACCCAATACTTAACTCCCAAAATGTGTAGATTAGTGATTCACCACGTCATTATCAAGTCCCCACCCCCAGAAATTTACCATGTCACCTTTGGTCCCCTCTTCTCACATGCCCTGCCCCACGGCTCACAAGAATCCAACAATGGCAGCACATTTGAACGCCCAGGATTGATTGAGTGTTCTCCACAACTTCATTGGATGATCAAGATGATTTTCTACCAGCTAGAAAACAACAGGCCATTGCCAGTGATCACATGGGTCGTTTTTTACTTCAAATTATTCAAACTCAAGAACAACATCTTATCAGCATATTTGAATTCTTCCAAGGGCAGTTTTGGTTATTCATATATTAGGGTTTGTATTTTTTTATCTTTCTAGATTCTTCTTGTTCATCTATAAAAGGAGACCCAAACTTGATGGTGATCCCTTGTTCCAGTTTGTATTTTTTTTATAATGAATATTTAAAGTGTTAAAAAATTCTATTGCAAGCTGTGTTCCAATTTAAATACTTGTTTTAATCTAATGAATTTACAATTTTTGCAAATAGTTTAGACTTGTTTAAAAGTTGGTTTGTCCACAAGTTTTGGTATAAGCTACTTTTGAAGAACCAGCTTATAAGAGCTTTTAGGCTTGGTTGATTGACACCAAACACGTCTAATAAGCCCATATAAGCTGTTAAATTTTCAGTTTGGAACCTTTAAAATTTTCATCCAAGTTCTTTGATTATTTTTATTTTATTTTGAAAATATGTTTCTTTTTTTTCGTTAACTGTTGGATTATCACTTTGTCAAAGGCTATCCAAAAGCTTGCTGACAACAAGCTTTTGGGAAGGTTTTGAGCACTTGAAGTTTGCTTGTGGTCTATGTGCAGGATTGAGAAGATATAGACAGAAATCTTGTTCCTTTTTTTTAACCTTTCTTTCGGTTCAGCAGTTGAACCACTCACAACGAGCAATTTGTTGAAAATTTCATAAGCCCCTCCCAAAGGCAGATAAGCTAACTAGGATTGATGGCATCAGCCCATCACCTCTGGTTTGGATGTAGATCAGAGAAGGTAAAGGCTTGAACCCAATTCCTTGTTCTTTCTGTTGAGAAGTGGTGGTTTATGTGATTTTGTCTCAAACTATATGCTATTTGTTTTAGAGTAGTTGTTAGTTAATGTTGGTTTATATTTCATGTTCATGTTCTTTACTTTGTCTCTCATTGTGTTTATGCTTCAAATCTTGTTGACATATGAATTGAAAAGGGTGTTAAGAACTGTGCTTATTCAGCTTTTGGGTGACACACAAGCCTTAAGTTTAGTCTAAACACACTCTCTTAGGTTCATTTTTAAGATTTGCGAGTTTTGTTTTTAGGTTGTAGTGTAAAAGGTGGAAATCGTAGTTCAAGTTTTTCTTAAAAACTGTCATTTAGATATAGTAGGACACATTAGTGTTAGATTAGGAGGTTAGGTGACTTAAGAGTCTAGCAAACATACCTTCTCCGGTTTTGTATTTGATAGTTAAAGCATTTTTTTGGTCTAGGTTTAATAGGTGGTAGTGTAATGAATGTTTTGAAGTTTGATATATCTTTTTAAAATATGTCTTCTCCAACAGTAAGACCTTTTCGCTCTTGGTGTTGTATATTCACTCTTCAAATCTTGGGACCAGTTAGTGTTTAGGTTCAGGTAGGCATACAAGTTTCTTGTTTTTAGTTTGATAAGACTTTGCGGATTGTAGAACCCTCACAATCTCACCCTTTTTCTAAGTGGATCAGCATAATATTGTTTTTTTTCTATCATTTGAGATCAGCAGGTCTTATTGACTTTGTTTCTTTTTGTAATTTGAACATCAAAAATTGGTCATTAGTTAGTCAAAAGATAGATATAAGGGTTCTTGATCTGGTATTAAGCTTTCGTAGGGCTCTCGGTTAGTTACAAATGCCATTCAAACCTACTGCTAGTCTATGAACCACAAGTCCCCATACTGCTGAACAGTAAGGATTTGGGGTGGTGTTTTCTTGCTTTGAGCAATTGAAAATAGGTTAATTAGAGAAGTTTTAGGATAATATATAGATAATTTAACTGTTACTTGGCATTAGTGAGCTTTAAGGGAGCCAAAAAGCAACCATAGGTCTCACTGTTGGAATAAAACTCCCAAAGGCTCCACTTTCTGTCCATAGTAGAAATTTTGGTTGGATTGGTATTGTACCTTGTGCATTGGTCACTGTAAGGATTTGGGGTAGAATTTAAGTTAAATTAATCCGGTATCACACTTGGGGTTAGTTTAGGTGCCTTAAGTTTGCATACACCACCCACTATTTGCCCAACATAAGTCCGCAACCCCAAGTTTCTGCATAGTAACACACCAGCAGCTCTCTTGAGCGTATTTTATACTTTTCTTGGCTTGAATCTTAGTATAGGATAGGTTAGATAGCTGATATTCAGCCTTGATAAGGATTTGGTTTGCTATAATTTGTGTGCATACTCACAGTTACAGCGAATCATCACCACATCCCACTTTTCGCTGCACGTATACACGAAGTTCACATAGGGGATCAGTTAGGTGTTTTCTAGCTTGATTATTGGGAAAATTGATAGGGGTTTGGTACTAACAGGTTTAGTATAGCTAGCGTTGCAAGTTTGAGAATATTGGTGGTCATAACAAGTCCCTTTTAAACCCACTGCTTGCCTTTCGATACCCACAACCCCATAATTTGTCACAAGCTGCTGTTTTGGTTGAATATTTGAGTGTTTTTGCATGTGAATTGGTATATCTGACTGTGTTTTGTATTTGTTTTGACTCCCACAAGCTCAACTAGCTTGTGGGATGCCTTATTGCCCAAAAAACGCCAACAAACAAGCCTAAAACAAGCGAAAACGAGCCCAAAACGAGCCGAAAAAACCATACAGTAGGTTTTTCTTTGTTGTCCGAGAACGCTGCAATTTTTTTATTTTTTTAGTGTTGTCCGATATCGGACAACACTGAACTTGGACAAGCCTGTTGTCTGGTGATATCTTGGACAACACTGAAGTACTCCACCATGGAGTACTTTGGGGTACTTTTGTTTTTACCCATTTTTTTTGTTTTTTAAAACTTTTTCATTTTTCCCTTGTTAATTTAGTTAAAAAAAGATTTTTAGAAAAATAATATTTATTTTTAACATTATTTTATTATTTTTATGATTATTTTAGTTTAAAAAGTGTTTTTAGCCTTTTAAAATTGAAAAAATAGTTTTAAAAATTTAGGAAAACTACTTTTTAGTCTTTGAATAATATAAGTGATTTATTAGTTCAATAAAATAATAGTTTGGGCTTTTTCTTAATTATATTTAGTTTTAGGGCTTTAATTAGCATTTAAAATTGAATATTTAATTAATAAAAGGTTTTAAAATATATTTATTGGATTTTTATTCTTATTTATATTACTTAAAACTTAGTTTAAACTTCTAATTAATTTTTAGGTTTTATTTTTAATTTCGTCGCGTTTTACGTAATTACTTCATCGTTTTACGTCGAATCGTCGTAGTGTAACCGTAGTCGTAGCTCGTCTTTACTTTTTCTCTCCCTAAACCAAAAACGTCACTAATCCAAGCTTGATTTTATATATTGGCATATTAATCCACACAACTCCTTCGAGAACGAACTTGGACTTTTTCGTCTTCACGGTTTTCCTAAATTGTGTCGATTAATACTTTCCGCCTTGTATTCTTGTTTTTCCTAAAATAAGAAGTACAAAAACTACAATATCAGTGCCCTTCCATCCTTTGTTTCGTGGTTGTTTGTGAATTATGGATTTTAGATGATCATGATCTTCACGATTGGAGCCTCTCGTGTTCGTTTTATGGGAGCACTCGATCGTTTGCGTTGAAGACTTTCTCAATATCCATGATATATCCTTTGATGTTCTAACCTTAGGTTTATAGCACACTTCATAAACGGCTTTAAATTTAACGGTTACACCCTTTTCATGCTAGATTAGGCATTCGACTACGTCTCTAGTATGGGGGTGTTTGCACCCCTAGACTCGAAACATTGAGGACAATGTTTAACTTTAGTATGGAGGGTGAATAGATACTTGCCTTGCCAAACCTTCACGCTTTCCAAAGTTTATCTTTTTGTTTATCGTTTTGTTGCAAAATAAGGCTAAAAATGGCCAAATTTTAAAAATTTTCTCATGTATTATAAGTGTTTGAAGACAGAATGTAGGTTTTCCGATGGCGAGAATAAGAGTAATTTTTGACTCGACCGTGCGTGTTGAGCACTTAGCTTTGATTCCTTAACTTCACATTAGGCTAAATCTCTTAAATGAGGACGAGAAATGATAGGGTTAATTATAAGTTACTATGCTAAACGTAGAGTACTCGTATTCTTTCAAAAACTCATGTGTTCTCGTTGTTTGCTTATTCTCCCTTCGCATGTAAATATTTTTTGCTTAATAAATATTGACTTAGCGATTTAGTCTTGATTGTTGGGTTTCTAGTCTTTTCTAGTAGCTTCCGTGTAATTAAATTGGGAAGACATTAAGGTATCGCCAGCGTCACGGTTTTGAAGTATTGGCACCCGAATAATCAAAAGCTTCACCCAATAATAAGATTTCAAGTGCTCACCTAAATCAAGCAAACAATTTGAAGCCCCACAAGGCCGATAAATCTATGCAAAATTGAAAGTGAATCAAGCCTTAATCATTGAAGCTTTAAAGATCCAAAATTCGCCTTAGCGTGAGGATATACGTATTTGGCTAATAAAACTACCGATGAGGTGGATAATAAAAGGCAAGGCAAGACCGAAGTCATAATAAAAGCTTCATGGCGAAGTTGAATAAAAGATGGAGGTAAACCAAAGATAATAAGGCCCTTCCGTTAGGGGGCGTATAAAAGTCTTGGTTATAAGTCTCATGTTCAAAACCGTTATAAAACCGTGTTTATCGATCCTTCTTGTTGACTTAATTTTTTGACATCGTTGTCTATTAGGAGGGGTTATTGATTTGATGGTCTTGGTTACACCGTTAGTACTCTATTTTTAGACCTAAATCTCTATTATCGCATAAGTCAAACAATGTATCCTCGTGAAACATTCAAGACAAAATAAAATATAAGAGATACAACTTAGGAAATTGGGAGGATAAGTACGTGATTAGGGCATATGAGTAGTGTTAGCATTACTAACTTATAATGAAAATGATCTCGTTGCACGCTTGGCATGGAATTGAGGTGAAAATCGAGGACGATGAAATTATTTCTAAAGAAGCATTCACGTGTTCTTATTCTATGAACCTAAACGTCCCATTTTGCGATGAAAATCATACATTATGTCTAAAACGCAAGTAGTAGCAATAGTAGTAGTGTAGCTAGTTTATCATTCAAAAAAGTGAATAAAAATGAATTTTGGAGGTGCTACGATACTTTATTCTAGCATTGCGTGAGGGCACGGTAATGGTTTAGTATGGGGGAGTGATGAGACTGCTTTTATACATAGTCTCATCGTCCAAAAAGGGCTTAAAATGCATAAAATATCATGAAAATACCCAAATATATGCTTGTGTTTGTTGCTTGTGTATTTTAGGTACGGATATTGAGAAAATGACAAAAGATCACAAGAATCATGCAAAAACGAACACGAGAAACGAAGCCGCACATTGAACCAAGCCCTAATGAAGATTTTCCCAAGCAAACCCTTGAAGATTTGAAGATTTATGAAGAAGGGTCCTCCAATATTGAAGATTTAACACTTTATACCCTTGTATCTTCATAGTTACAAGATTGGTCCCTAAAGTTTGTCAAAATTACCAAAAGGGCCCTCTACTTTGAAGAATTGGCAAATTTAGTCCCTCAACAAAGATAAATTGTCAATATTATCATCCTCAAAGTCAAATATATCATGAGGTCCTTCAAATAACAAGAAAAGACAAGTTTGGTCTTTGAAATATGTTAATTTGCAAAAAGGACCCTTAACTTTCAACTTTTGGCAAGAATGGTCCCTCATAAATGAAGACTTGGCAATTTTAGTCCTCCAAATGCCAATCATACAAGTCAAGACCATAATCCTTGAAGAAAATACCAAAAAAGCCCTTCAAGAATCACAAAATGGCAAGAAATACCCCTGAAAATACTTTGGAAAAGTATTTGGGGCAAAAGTGTGAGGTTGGAAACTTCACTTACAAAGGAAAAAGGATTTTGGTGCATTATTTACAAGGGTAAAAGCTATACAATACCATCCTACTTAGCAAAATGTACCGACTTTAAACACTTACAATTTAATCGCTATACATTACCAATGAACTTTCAAATTGATTATTGACTTTACCAATATGGCCCTAAAATGACGAAATTACCCTTTTCTTTTTTACATAATTACGTTTTCGTCAGTAAATTTACGTTTTCGTCAGTAAATTTACATACTCGTCCGAAAAATTACGTTTTCGTCAGTAAATTAACGTTTTCCTCAGAAAAACGTTTTCGTCAGTAAATTTATGTTTTCGTCAGTTAATTTACGTTTTCGTCAGTAAATTTACGTTTTCGTCAGTAATTTTACGTTTTCGTCAGTAAATTTACGTATTCGTCAGAAAATTTACGTTTTCGTCAATAAATTTACGTATTCGTCAAAATATTTACGTTTTCGTCAGTAAATTTACGTTTTCGTCAGTAAATTTACGTTTTCGTCAGAAAATTTACGTTTTCGTCTTACGTATTCTTCAATAAATTTACGTATTCCTCAGAAAATTTACGTTTTCGTCTGTAAATTTACGTTTTCGTCAGTAAATTTACGTTTTCGTCAGTATATTTACGTTTTCGTCAGTAGATTTACGTTTTCGTCAGTAATACGTTTTCGTCAGAAATTTTTCGTTTTCGTCAGTAAATTTACGTTTTCGTCAGTAAATTTACGTTTTCGTCAGAAAATTTACGTTTTCGTCAGAAAATTTACGTATTCATCAGAAAATTTACGTTTTCGTCAAAAAATTTACGTTTTCGTCAGTAAATTTACGTTTTCGTCAGTAAATTTACGTTTTCGTCAGTATATTTACGATATCGTCAGTAAATTTACGTTTTCGTCTGTAAATTTTCGTTTTCGTCAGAAAATTTTCGTTTTCGTCAGTAAATTTACGTTTTCGTCATTAAATTCACATTTTCATCAGAAAATTTACGTTTTCGTCAGGAAATTTATGCTTTCGTAGTAAATTTACGTTTTCTTCAGTAAATTTACTTTTTCGTCAGAAATTTAATTTTTCGTCAGTAAATTTACGTTTTCGTACGAAAACTAAAATTTACTGACGAAAAAGAAAATTTATTGACGAAAACGTAAATTTACTGACAAGACGAAAATTTTCTTACGAATACGTAAATTTTCTGACGAAAACGTAAATTTACTGACTAAAACGTACATTTTCTGACGAAAACGTAAATTTTCTGACGAAAACGTAAATTTTCTGACGACTACGTAAATTTACTGACGAAAACGTAAATTTACTGACGAAAACGAAAATTTTCTGACGAAAACGTGAATTTACTGACGAAAACTTAAATTTTCTGACGAAAACGTAAACTTACTGACGAAAAGTAAATTTACTGACGAAAACAAAAATTTACTGACGAATACGTAAATTTACTGACGAAAACGTAAATTTTCTGACAAAAACCTAAATTTACTGACGAAAACGAAAAATTTCTGACGAAAACGTAAATTTACTAACGAAAACGTATATCTACTGACGAAAACGTAAATATACTGACGAAAACATTAATTTACTGACGAAAACGTAAATTTACAGACGAAAACGTAAATTTTCTGAGGAATACGTAAATTTATTGAAGAATACGTAAGACGAAAACGTAAATTTTCTGACGAAAACGTAAATTTACTGTCGAAAACGTAAATTTACTGACGAAAACGTAAATTTTTTGACGAATACGTAAATTTATTGACGAAAACGTAAATTTTCTGACGAATACGTAAATTTACTGACGAAAACGTAAAATTACTGACGAAAACGTAAATTTACTGACGAAAACGTAAATTTACTGACGAAAACATAAATTTACTGACGAAAACGTTTTTCTGAGGAAAACGTTAATTTACTGACGAAAACGTAATTTTTCGGACGAGTATGTAAATTTACTGACGAAAACGTAAATTTACTGACGAAAACGTAAATTTACTGACGAAAACGTAATTATGTAAAAAAAGAAAAGGGTAATTTCGTCATTTTAGGGCCATATTGGTAAAGTCAATAATCAATTTGAAAGTTCATTGGTAATGTATAGCGATTAAATTGTAAGTGTTTAAAGTCGGTACATTTTGATAAGTACGATGGTATTGTATAGTTTTTACCCTATTTACAAAGTGAAAGAAGAAAAGAAGAAGAGGGGTTAAAGCTGGCCAGACATAGAAACCTATACCACTCACAACCTCCCACGTGTCCCACTCAACCCCCTCAACCAATGAGAACCCTCCCTGCTGCCAAGTCACACTCCACTCACCCCATTTAATTAACTAATCCAACTGATTAGTTAATTACGCGCCTAACACCATTTTTAAAAATGAAAACAGATCAAATGAGGTGTTCTTAGTGTTCTTATGAAAATTGGGTATTTTCTTAATACTTGATATCAACCCTTAATTCACTCCAGATTTGTGATTAAGGTGACACTAAACCCAACCCCACCTTAAACCCTTGGCCACGTCACCCAACCAGCTCACATGATATACCCTTCTATACCACCTTTGGGGAAAATGCCAAAATGACCAACAAATCCAATGCCCAAGATTTGGCTTCAATCCTAAGCTTTCTTCTAAGCCGTTGATCACATTTGCAGCTATGACACCTCACACAAACAACCAATTCTCTTTACATGATGCCAAGACACTCAAGCTACTCAAGGGGCATTTTGGGACTTCTATTGCATTAGGGTTCACGTTTTATTGCTTTCTAGTCATCACTTGTAAGCCTATATAAGGCATAGGACTTAGAACATTAGTTTTTGCTCTTGAATTTTCCTTGTTCACAAATCTGTAAATCTCATATTCAGTTAATGAAATGTGTATGAATTTTGTGAAGAAAACTCAAGTGCCAGTCTTATAATCTGCTTATTATTGTTAATGTTTACTTGTTCTTGAATCAAAAAACCTGTTTTCAAAAGGAGTGTGCAAAAGTTTGCACATTTTCCACTTTTCTTGATATTTTGCTAAGTCTTGTTCAAACCTTGGAATTCTTAGGCTATAAGGCTGATCATAGCATCCCGATATTGTGTTATCATGGTGTGGTGAAGCTTATAACTTGGGGATAATCAAGTGTGGGGAACTAAGGTTGCATTAATCAAGAAGTTTTCATCTTTCTGTTTTGATAATTGTGCTTCTAACTTTGTTGATTCTTAGCAGGCTTTGTTGTGGAAGCTTGTGCTTGTTCTTGCTAGCACATAAGCTCAAAATTCGTAGGTGTGGATGTACATCCATGAGGTTTGCATACTTACTACCAAAATCTGTTAAAATCTTGATTTTTGGTGATATTTGTGTGTGACTTGTGTTATTGCTGATTTTATTGCTTAATCTTGCTTAAATCTGCTTAATATATCTGTTATTGAGTTAATTTGGGCTTGGGTGGTCTTGAAATACACTTTTGATCTGAAAATTTTCGTTTTGAAAATTTAAAGGGGTGTTTGGGATTACCTGTTTGAGATCATAAGTGGTTATTGTGTTGTTAGAAGGTGTTGTTTGTGCTTGTTATCTGTTATACACTTGGTTGAGTGCATATTGCTGCAAGTTTTTGGGCTTGAACCTTGAAATCAAAGATTGTGCTATAACTACTTGATTTTGACTGTTTTTGACCTAAAATTTTGGGAATACTTAAAGTATATGCATGTTTAGGGTTATAAGCTGTTAAATTATTGTTACATAACATATCTTACAGATTTGAGTGTTTGAATCTGGCTTGTTGGTCAAGTGCATCAGCAAAGTGAAAAAACTGCATGTTTAGTGTTCATCAGTAACTTTAAGTGCTTGAATCTTGCTTAATACTTTGAATCAGTGCATGAAATCTGTTTAGACTTGCTTATTTAAATTTAATATTACTTGTGTGTGCATTTGGTTAAGTTTGGCTGGCTGAATTGTGCTATAAGTGCTTATTGAACCTCAACTGCTTATGTGTTCATGTTTGTGAGTGATCTGGTGATTGATTGATTAAACTGTACAAATTGGCTGATTGTGATTTCTTTGTTGTTATTGACTCCTCTTGATCCACTGATCATTTGGGTGCCTTTGTGTAACTTGAATTTCCAAAAAAGTCACTAAAGACAAAAAAGTCAACAAGTCAAGCAGTGGAAAAAGTTCCTACTGCTCAACACCCAAAACTAGCCCCTACTAGTGCAATTTTTCAGTTAGCTTATCAATAAGCCATATTGGCTTATCCAGACCTGCAACAACTTATTTTTTGTGATAGATCTTCATTATTTGACCCATTTGATTGAACTGGAGCTTATTAGACTTTGACTTTGACTTTTTGCTAGAAAACCAACTTATTTGACTTTTTCATAAGTGCTTATTTGCTTATTCCAGCTAATTGAGTCAACTTATTTGAAAACTTTTTGTTGATTAAGCTTAGTTAAGTCATTTAAAATCTTTTGCAATTTGAATCAGCTCTTGGGATAGCCTAGAACTAAAAAACGACTATTTTGTCGTTTTCTGTAGATTGCTTTTTGCATTTTTAGGCTTATTCCTTTGGCTTATTTCAAATTTCTTTTTACAGAAGTCTTAAGAAACTCAAAAGAAGCTTGTGTGTCTAATTTGAGCTTATGGCATCAGCTTATAGCTTAATGGGCCAAAAAGCCCATTAAGAATAAGTTGTTTGGTATAAGTCAGCTTATTTCACATTTTCAGCTTTTGGGCCTTTGAAAAGTTGTGTTTAAAATCAAATTTTGAGTCAGATAGGAGCTTTTGGGCTTAATTGGACAACATTTTTCTTATTGGGCCTTAAATAGCCCTTTAAGGGGTCTGTTTGGACTTTTGGCCCATTTGAAGGCCCATTAGGGGTATTTTTGTAATTTCAAGTTCATTTTCTGTTTATTTAGGTTAAATTAAGCTAGTTTGCAAGTTTTTAGAATTTTTTATAAATTTTGGATTTCTAATATTATTTTATTATTAAAAATTAAAATTTAGATTTTTCAAGTTTTTATATTTTTTTATTTTAAATACATTAAGTTAGGAATTTTACAACTTTTAGAATATTTTTATTGTCCTTAGATTAATTTTTATAATTATTTTAAGTTTTAATAGTTTTTAATTGTTTTTAAATAGTTGTAATTAATTTTAAAATTTTCAAAAATAGTTTTAAATTAAGTTAAGTCATTTTAGAGGTTTACAAAGTGATAAAACTCATTTTGGGCTTTTTGTTAATTAAATTGATTTTTAAGGCTTTAATTAGCATTAAAAAATCATTATTTAATTAAATAAAAGGTTTGGGTGATTTTTGATTTTTTGTAAACTCTAATTACATTATTTAGGATTTATTGCAATTTTTTAGGAATTTTTAGGATAACATTTTTATTTTGGTGCTTTTACGGTTTTACGTGTATGACCTTTTCGTCTTAGTTTAATCCGTCATCGTAATCGTCATTCTCTTCTTATCCCATTTCTATTTTCTTTCTCATAATCATATAATCACATAATTAATCATTTCTTAACACACACACCAAGCCTCCTTGAGAACGATCCCCAGTTTGGGTCATAACTTGTGATTTTCCTAAGTCACTTGTTAATACTTGCCCTAATTACGCTCTTTTTCCTAAAAGACGTATTTTTACAACATATCAGTCATCAAGAATGGATCTTAGAAAGCTCGAATCCCTGCACATGATAAGAAAGAAAACAACAAACACATAGTAGGGTCTCCCCTACACTTATTATAAAAATAAAGAAAAAAGATAGATACTGCGGGTTGCCTCCCGAGAAGCGCTTGTTTTTGTTAACCGAGTCGTGAGCCTGACTCGACCTTGATTAGCATACGAAGAAGCTTGAAACATATCCACCAGGATCAAATACATGGTTTTCATCCATCAAGTAGCACAAGCTTAAGGCGAACAAGGCAAGCCAAAGAAGAGTAGGTAAGGTTCCCTTAAGCAGTTGTTGAGCACAGTGGTAGCAAGGGTGATGAGGTGCAAGCATATCTCCAAAAGTTCCAAAAATCTTTCATTTTATTTCATCAGATGGATACTGAGATGGCTTGAAAATTACAATGCCGGGGTTGAACACCTTTTCCTTTAGGGAAAAATAACATTCAGGCTCTGTAGACCTTGAAGAAGATCCGCTCATAAATCGCACAGTCTCATCCTCAGAAGGTGGACAGAGAGGTGTCAAGACATAAGTACTGTGGATATCGGTGTCGGCCGGCTTCTTCTCCTTTGAAACGGGTTTCTTCATATCCGAAGGAGGATAAAGAGCATCATTAAAGTCCAAAGGAGAAGAATCATTCTCATTTGGGAAGTAAGTGTTGAGAAAAGTATCAAAGTCTTCCTCAAATGAGTAGTCATCCAAAGTAGGATCAAGCTTTGTTGGTGGAGGATCTTCATCAAAAGTAGGTGCAAGGTCATCATGTGAAGAATCACTCGAAAGAGTATCGACATCCTCAAAGTCATCATAAGTTGGCATGTCTGGATACTCAGAAACAAAATTATCATAATCATCCCCATCGGAACTAGAATCATCATAATCATCATAGATCGGTGGAGAATCATAAATTGGTGGAGGATCCAAAGTGGAGAGAGAATCATCCACATCATCTTGGAACAGTGGATTATCATAGCAAGAATCAAAAAGAGGATTGTTGTAGACGACAAAATCATCAAGCACATTAATCATATTCGCTGATTCTCTTCCATTGGGTTTGGTTGTGATCTTCCCCATTTTAAAAACTTGAGCATCATTCCCGATTTGTAATATTAACTCACCTTCGGCAACATCGACTAAGGATTTTCCGGTTCTCAAGAATGGCCGACCAAGTATTAACGGAATACGAGGGTCCATTTCATAATCAACAACAACAAAGTCGACCGGAAAAGTGAAGGTACCAACTTTAATGAACACATCTTAGGAAATACCAACGGGGTAAGCGAGAGTGCGATTTGCTAGCTCAAGAGTAATCTTTGTTTGTGTAAGATCGGGTAATGATAGTGTTTTCCAAACACTTAAAGGCATCATATTTATACTTGCCCCGAGATCAGCTAAGGCAGTAAATTCTTTGGTTTTGTTGAAAATGCAAGGCAACACAAAACGACCGGGATCTCCAAGTTTTTCCGGAAGTTCTTTAAGAATAACAGTAGAACAGTTTTCATTTGTGTTGACAAACACAGCCATCTTTTCCTTCTTATTAAGCAATTCCTTGAATGCTTTCACAAATTTCGGCATTTGGACAAGTGGTTCAACGAGGCTAATGTTGAAATTCATTTGAGAGATCATCTTCATAAAAGAAGTGATTTGAGCATCCTCTTTAGTAAGAAATTTGCTCTTGTCTAACCGAGAAGGATAAGGTATGTTGGGTTTATAGGTGGAAGGTGGGGTTGGTGAAGGGTGTTTCTTGGGTACTTCTGCTGGTGGAGGTGGAGACGGTAATGGAGAACTAATACTAGGCGTGGGAGTAGGAGGGATAAATGGTGGTAGAGGAGGTGTAGATGGAGTAACTGGGGGAGGGGTAGATGGTCCTATTAAGGTTGCTCCACTGCGTGTAGTAATAGCACTCACATTCGCTCTTGGGTTGGTGACGGTATTTGAAGGAAGAGAGCCCGAAGTAGAGGGTTGAGTAGTTGGTAAGAAACTAGCCAGCATATTCTTCAAATCATTTGTTTGAGTGCTAAAAGAGGTTTGTATATCATGTCGAAGCTCGGTTCTAATATCATTACCTTGCTTAGTGATATCTCCTTTCAAGTTGATAATTTGGCTTTGCAGATTCTTGATTTGCTCTCCTTGGGTCCTTAAGAAAGTTTCCACATCTTGATTAATGGGTGGGGCTTGTTGAGCGGGTGGGTGATAAGGATTAGTAGCTCTAGGTGGGTTTGGGTTGCTTCTACTGTAGTTGTTGGGGTTGTGGTTTTGAGGAGAAAAAGCGTGTGAAAGAAAGTTGTTAGAACGGTAACTTAGCAAGTTACGATCACCTTGAGGTCGAGCTTGATAGCTTTCCGTAGAATAGTTACCATAAGCCACATACACGTTTTCCGGATTGTCATGAGTAGAAGGAAAATCAGCGTATGAATGAGGACCGCCGCAGATCTCACAAGAAAGTGCTACAGCTTTAACTTGTTGTTGTTGATTTGTAGCTAAAAGTTGCATGTTTTTGCTCATTTCGACCATTGCGCGGGTCAATTCGGTGATATCAGGGTTTGAAGAAGTAGAAGAAACATTGACTCTCGGGTTATTCCTTGAAGATGCGGATGAATCCCAATTTTTGTGATGAGTAGTCATGTTCTCTATAATCTCTCTACACTCCTCAGGTCTTCTTTTCATAAATGTGCCACCGGCGGCTGCATTAATCGTATCACGATCACGAAAAGTTAAGCCGTTGTAGAAAGTATCAATTAAGGTGGCGGGGAGCATGTTGTGGTTTGGACATCGATCGATCAAAACATTATATCGTTCCCAAGCATCAAAAAGTGATTCATCAGGTTCTTGAGTAAATCCACTAATTTGATTTCGAAGGCTCGTGACCATGGATGGTGGAAAGTAGCGCGACAAAAAATGTTGAGTCATCTCATCCCAAGTATGAATTGAATTCTTCGGAAAACGATCAAACCATTTTTCGGCATGGCGGGATAAGGTGTGTGGAAATAGGTGAAGGCGAAGAAAATCCATAGTAACACCGGGCAACTTCATGCTTTGAGTAACGGTAATGAATTTGTCGAGGTGTTTGTTGGCATCATCATCCGGCAATCCACGAAATGAACAAGTATTTTAAACTTGTTGGATCATGTGATGCTTCAACGAAAACTCTGGAGCCGTGATTTACATCGGCGCAATCGGTCCTCCCCGTCCATTCATCGTAGGTTGGCACAGCTCCTGCATCGTTCGAAGGTCAGGTGGGGGAACATTGTTGTTGTTATTCATGTTGGGGTGGGGTGGATTATTGTTGTTGTGCACACCAGCCATATTTAAATCTTCACGAGTCTCGGGCTCTGAATACGTTGAAGATCTAGTACGCACGCACCTGCAAAAGCAAAAGAAAAAGATACCAAAGAAATAGAGAATATATATGTACGTGTAAAAAAAAAATCTTTTTGGATTTTTGAAAATTTTAAATTTTTTAACAATTTTTAAATTTTTATGGGTTTTTTGGAAATTTTTGAGCAAGAAAAATAACGTTCACGAGTGAATGGATCCCAAAATTCAACGCGTCTCTCACAGAAAACCGTTAATCTTTACGAAAAGAGCCGACAGCGGCGCCATTTGATAACTAGGTTTTAGTTAGAAAAATTGTTCGTTGAAATCGGTCTAATCGAATTGATTACTGGTTTAAGTGTGACTCAATCGTCTTTTGGTGAAAAATAAAAAGGTTGGTCGTTGTGGTAAAGTAAATGTGCAAAATGTTAAAGTAAATGATGGTAATTAAAGCTAAACCCAATAAAAAAGTAAATTGTGCAATATTAAAACTTTTAAAAGTAAATTAATTAAATGACAAAAATTAAAGCTCGACAAAAATTAAATTTGACAATGTAATAAAAATGAAAAGTTGAAAACTTTTCACAATTCAAACTTAAAAATTAAACAAGACAAAATATTAAACACCAACCTGTCGGAATACACCCGTCGAAATCCCATCGGAATGAACCGTCGGAATACGATCGGAATGTGTGCTTACCTCCCCTATCGGAATATGGTCTGAATGAGCTTCTGTCGGAATGTGGTCGGAATCCCCAATCGGAATACCCAATCGGAAAGCTTCTCTCGGAAACTTATCGGAATGCAACCAAAAGGAATCTCGTCGGAATATAGGAAACTAAGTCCAATCGGAATCACAAACCCTATTCCGATGTGGTGATCGGAATGTAGGGTCGGAATCTAGAAACCCTATTCTGACGGTGAATCGAAATCCCCGTCGGAATGCGAAACCCCTTTCCGATGACTTAGATCGGAATAACAGTATGAAAAATGTAAATAAGCAAAACAAATAAGCTATTAACCAAATAAGCACACAACTAAAAGTTTAACTAAAACACGTATAAGAAAAAGTTAATAAGCTCAAATTTAAAACTTTTAAAAACACTAAATGATAAACTATTTAAAAACGACTTTTTTCATAAAAATAACTTTTATAAAAACTTAAGTAAATTTAAGATAAACACAAATAAGCTATAAAATCAATAATCCAAAACAATCAAAAACATAAAAACATAACACTTAATCAAATAAGCATAACAATAAGCACATAAAAATAAAGATTAAGCAAAACAAGAAAGGTAGAATGAGAGATTAAAAATAAGAACTTGATTAAAAATAAGATTCAACAACAAAATTAAAAGACTTACTTGAAATTAAAGGCAAGAAATTAAAGGTGCAAAAGTAAATGACAATAAGAAAGTGCAAGTAATTAAAGCTGCAAGTAATGAAAATGGTGGAAGACTAGTTTGTGAAGTTAGCCAACATCTCCTAATGTGATATTAGGAGGGTATTAATAGGAGATTAGGGAGGTAAGCATGTGTTGGAAGTTTCCTTCTTTATTTCTTTCTTTCTCGTCTTTTCGTCTTCTAAATTCTCGACTTTTTTCGACTTTGTCTCGAGATCAATTAAACTCGTCTTGTAATTTCTTCATTAATTAGACTTGAGTTCTTCGGCTTTATTAAACATCCGTCTTTTGACTTTTCTTCGATAAATCTTCAGAATACGCCTTGGACTTCCGTTCTTTTTGCACTCTTGGTCTTTTGTCTTCGTCTTTTGTCTTTTTCTTCGATAAAAGCCCGTGAAAGCCCGTGTTTTCTCCCCTTTTCACATTCTGGTCCTAAATCACGACAAAAACACAAACCACGCATAATTCCGACATTTAAAACATAAAATACACGTTTTGGCTTAGTTATTACTGTAATTAGTGGTAAAAGGATAAGTGTTTTCACACTTATTATGGATCTTCCATCTAACGGGCCAGTCAAGAAGTTCACAAGTGCTTCTTTCTTGGCGGAGATACCAGCTGTAACACCCCACTTTGATAAGTGGATCGTTACGCGTAATTATGGCGTGTCATCAAAGCATGCAAGGTAATATGTAGTAAAACATACATGACCATAGGGAAAACCGGAATCAACATCGGTTCCCAAAATAAGCCCAAAACATAAATAAAGTAAATGAAATGAATGAAAGACTAAACAAGCATAAGTATATGAAGGAAAAAGGAGAAGAAGTCTATGGCAGCTTCCATCCTATGCGCGTCCTACAAATGCTCGAATCTGTCCTTGGGTACCTGCCGTTTTGGGACATGGAAAGGAAAGTAACGGTTGAGCATAACGCTCAGTGCACGGATATATGACATAGTATAACTGGCTGAAACATAAATAAGACTAATAGCAGCGGAAATGTATATGTCCTGGAAAACCTAGTTGTCTGTCATGTTAACTGGTTTTAGTTCTAAAAACATAGCTTTGTTACTTATAAAAATCTTTATTAGTTACTGTACCAAAAGCTAATATAGGTCATGAGTTCAACAACGTGCATGATACTTGGAGGGGAGACCTCATCATGCAATTAGAGGGTTGCCTCTAATTAACTGGTAAGTGGGTAGGAGGGATCAGCTCCTTGTGAAGGATGCAAGGCACACACCACATTCACCATGAAATCCTGACTGAAACATTTAACTAGGATACACCCATACGCCCCACACGATAATATAATAATATGGCCAAAAGCTGAAAGGGACGCCACGAGCTATCACTCCGCCGTGTTGAAGTCATAACACCGGTGCCTCTAGTGTTAGGGTTATGGTACCTCCATAACTAGGTGAAACTGGTCATGCATGTATATGGCTTAGGCATGTAATTAAACGTAAGCAAGTCAAAACATATAAAACATATACTGGGAAAACAGTTGGCTGCATACGGGGAATCCTAATAAGGAATGAATGTCCATACTAAAAGGACGGAGAATCCGTACCTTATGTCCAGTGAACGAAGAAGACGAACGGAAGAGAGTCCTACTTCGATCTCACTAATGCTACATATATAATATACGTGTATAAGTATTCTTATTACTGTGTACGTAACTGATTTTATATCATTTCTTAGCTTGTTTTACATGTTCATGTCATGTCTTACTGATTTTATCGTTATGTTGTGTTTATCATGTATTATGGATATTCTGATTAAGTATTACTTGTATTTCTCGTATTATTATACTTGTTTTGTAGTAATAAGTAACTTTCTAAAAATAGCAGGTTTCCTAAAATAGAAACTTTCAAAAAAATAGAAAGTTTCCAAAAATAGAAAGTTTCCAAAAATAGGATTACTGCTTAAATAGATAAGTTTCTAAAAATAGAAAGTTTCCATAAATAGATTATCTGCTTAAATTAAATAAGTTTCTAAATATAGAAAGTTTCCATAAATAGAATTAAGCTGAATTATTAAGCTAATAACATAAGCTTAAGTTTTACTGATTAATATCTAAGTCATAAGATTAATAGTATAGTTTATTAATTAATACATGTAATTTAAATGAACTATATGTTATAAAATTTAATTAAATATAGCATGATTTAATTAAAGTAAAGTATAAATAATACTTAGGTTAAAACATGTATTAATATTTATTATTAATATAACCTAAGTCATGGAAATTAATTAATTACATGTCATGTTTAAATAATTAATTAATTACTTTAATCTAAATTAAATCATAAAATACTTAGGTTAAAATCATGTATTATTAATAATAATAATAAACCTAAGTCATGTCTTAATTAAATTAATTATATAACATGTTAAATTAATTTAATAAATCTTGTAAATAATTAACTTGTAAAAATTAATTAGGCTTGTAAAATTAAGTCGTGAACCGGGCCCGTAACCCGTGAAAACCAATGAACCGGCCCGAATAAACCCCACTGAAAACAGTGGCAAACCGGCCTAAGCCGGTTGCCCCTGCCTTTGGCAAAACTGCCACCGCTAGGCGCCGGTGGTCTTGTCCCTGCTTGGCTAGCCGCTGACCACCATGGGCTCCCACTAGCAGTTGCCAGTGGTTCCCCCTGCTGTCGCGGTTCCCCCTGCTTGGTCATATTAGCCACCGGCTTAAGCCGGCGATACTTGTTTTGTTTTCAGCCGAGACCCCCAAAACCACAAAGCCACCCCGACATGCGTCGGGGTCCCTTGTTCCCTGCGGCCGAGACTCCCAACCCACACCGAGACCATAGGGTCTCGGTTGGTGGTGATTAAAAACCCACCGAGAGCTTTGTCTCTCGGTTCCATGCGTCGGCCGAACCAAACACCCCTAAACCACCATGATTTTAACCCCATGATTTAATTAACATGTTTGATTAATAGTTTTTAATAAACGCTAGATTTCATTTGTTCTTGATCTAATAATTAATTAATAAGAAAAGGTTTAAGGATTACCAATGCGTGAAACAAAAGGAGAATGATAACACGAACGATTTCACTTGAATTAGATCACCAAAAATGAATAAACACCCACTCCTTGGTGTGTTATACCCGGCGGCCAAAGGAAGGAGAAAAGGGAGGCTAGGGTTTTGTTCTTTTTAGAAAACTCTGTAATTATGAAAACATGTTTTCCCTTTTTTCGTTTTAGTTAAAAATAAAAGTGGGCTTGGCCCATTTCTTTGTTCTTTCCGTGGTTAGGTGGGGCCCACAAGGGGAAACCCATTGTTTCCCGTGTTCTAAATATTTACGTGTTCTCGTGGTCGTGTTTACGTGATTTATTTATTAATTTTTCGTGTTATAGTATATTCTTGTACGTGATCGTAATAATAATTACATAAATACATAATAATTGGTTAGTGATTATTTACGCTCATGATTTCATGATCGTGAATATAATTATTGTTGAAAATAATTATCGTGTATTAATATGCTTAAATACTTATCGTGTAATAACACGTACGTAATACTTGTATTTAATATTCGTGAAACGTAAACATGTTATATAAGGAAAGTTTTAATCATGTACGTACGATTATAAGTGTACTGTTCATGGTAAAAGCATGCTTGTTTTACAACTCTTCCCCCCTAAAAGAATAATTCGTCCCCGAATTATAGATAAAGTAAACTGGAGGAGAAACATACCCGAATCAAACTGAGAGGGTATGTAAGATAAAAGGACATGAAGGTGACATGGTAGAAAGGAATGTGGAACATGACATGGCTAAAAGGACATGGAACGTGACGTGACTAAAAGAGTCTTACTGAATTATAGAAGGATGAGAGGATAAAACCCGGATAGACTCATCCGTTTCCAAGTGGCTTCCCTCTCGTAACGGTTCCTCCACAAGATCTTGACACCACTGAAAAATCTTGGTCAGGTCATCCTGACCTTGATTTGAAAATACGTAAAAGTTCATGGTTATCAACGTAAGATAGATCCCCTGAATTTGATCGAGGGAATAAGAATTAACGTGCAAGGGTAACTGAAACGTTATAATGCGAAATATCCCAACTAACTGATAATAGTACTGTCTTAGCAATGATACGCGAGACATACTAAAACGTAGTACGTGAAAAATTGTGAACGTGATACGTGAACAATTTTGAACGTGATACGTGGAGATATGGTTAGTGTAGTATGAGCAAACATATCATGATCAATGATACGTGTAACATATCGTGAACGTGATATGGGGAACGTGGAATGAACATGACATGTGAAACATATCGTGAACATGGGATACGACGACGGTAACGCCAAACGCTATAAGGTGAGACATGGAATGTGACGTGAAACGTCTATTTGAGGATAGAGAGTTATTCAAAACTCGAGTCGGTCTCTCAACTTCTTGTAAAACTTCCAAGAACGAAAAATGAACGTAAAATCGTAAGCCAGGATACGATCATTAACGTGAATAGTGTCGTGAACGTGAGTGTGAAAGCAAGTCATAAAATTAGAACAAGGATGTGGACGTAAATAAGGAGCACAAATGTAGACCTTTGTCTGACCCGATAGCTGAGGGATTACCAAGTGATCTGATGAGCCTTGGCTGGAACATGTCCGAGAAATCTGTTGGTTCTGAACTCCTTGCGGATGTAAGGATTCTGTAGACTTGATCGAACTGTCGGCAATAACCCAGATAGCATCATGCTTCTTCTGAGTTTGCGTTAATCTGGTAACCAAAATCCATGGAGATCTTGTCCCATTTCTGTTCACATTTTCTGAAGATGGAAAAAACATCCTAGTCTGTTGGTGTTATATCTTAGCCGGTTGGTATGTCAGGTACTTAGATATGAACGTAACTATATCTTGCTTCGTAGAAACTTGATACATAGAAATTTGCGAAACTATAAGTCTCTGAAATTAGACTTCTCTTAGCGTAAGATTTCCTTAGAACACCTAACGTAGTGTAGGGTTCTCACCTTTATGCATAAGCTGAGTCATGTTAAGATTAACCGTGGAATCCATATGATTCAGCATGTCACTGTAATCAAACAAAATTGATATTGGGAAATTTCCAAGGTGAAATTTCTCCTGTCGTAGAATTTGCAACATAGTGCAAATATGGTCTTCCTGCTCTTCTCCAGACTTAGAGAAAATCAGGTTGTCCTTGAAGAAAACACTGATGAATTTGTTTATGAGTTCATGGAAACTCGATTTATTAAGTCCATAATGTTGTTGGAGCATTTATGAGACTAAAACAAAATCATGAATCTAACATGACCGAGTCGTGTACGAATAGCAGTCATGGACATGTCCTGCTCTTTCACTCGTCACTATTGGCAGCACGATCATGGGTCCAATCTTGGAAAAGTAATTAACACCTTAAAGTCGATTCGACATGTTTTCAATACGTGGAGGAGAATAACGATTATGAATGGTGATTTGTTTACATCGACGGTAGTCGACACATAATATCATGTAACCGTCCTTCTCCTTGAAGGTTCTTCTGGAATGTATGGGATGATTTTGGAATAGTCGGCTGGTTATGCGTAAAAGGAACTTCATTGGTCGTTCCTTAACTGACAGATAGAGATTTTTTTTTGGAGTCATGTCTAACAAAGCAAGTGCTTGTAGAGCATAGATAATTTGTATAGATTTTCCTTGATGGAAAACCATGCTGAATGTATTTAGGAGCCTAAACATTATTGTACGAAATCATGAATCGTAGGAGGGTGTGCTGTTCGTAGTCCATAAATAGGATTAAATTCAACTCGCATATGTCCGAGGAAATGCATTAGCAGCTTGGATCTCATCATTAGGCTGAAGGAAAAAACCTTCATATAGATGCGGAATACGAATGGCGTCCCTTATGGTCATGAATATATGAAATATGGGTACAAGAAATGAAAGTGTCATCGAGCAAACGTGACAGATCCCACTGATACGCCGATGATGGTATTGAAATTCGTGTGGCCTGATTAATACATGGCACAACAAAATGGATATACCCTTTGGAGGGTACCCTGAATTTCTTAGGGATGTTCTAGAATTTTAACGTGAGTCATGTGTCTTGAGTCGTGTCTTGGAAGTATAAGCATGCTATGTGTCATGACTGGTGTCTTGACATGTGTCTTCGGAAAGTATACATGAGACATGTGTCTTGACTGATGTCTTGACATGTGTCTCGAAATGTGAAACAAATAGAACTACAAATATTAGGTTATTATGCCAGAATTGGCGGATCGGTTTGACTACTGATCTTTTGTGTTTCTGATCACGTCCGGGTTCGGAACTTCCGTTGCGATTGCTAGGATAGTTGATGTCACAGTAGTGGTTACTATCGTCTTGTGTGTTAGTTCCATGACGGTCATTCTCATGACGGTGATTCATGTAACTATTCAACTGAGTGGCCGACTGGTACCGGTTCTCACTCATATGACTGAAACAACAACTGAATGACGTGTGACATGTAACTAAGAATTAGGGACAATGATTGATGGAAATCGTCTGGTAGTGAAGCATCTTCTCGTCCGATCGCTTTGGTCTAACGCCTTTGTCTTCGTCTTGTAAGATCTTTAAGTTATGAACAACATCAGCATCTCATAGCGTCTCTAAAATCCGCAGCATCAACCCTTAGTAACATCTCCAAGCTATGGGTGACATCAGCAATTTGTAGAGTATCAGCAAGTGGAATACGCACATGGCATACGGTACATGGAGTACACGTGGAATGCACATGAAATGATCGGTATGGGGTCGATCGTCTGACATGATTTAAAGGAAAATAACTAGTTAAACGGTTAGGAAGACCATCATGATAACCTGGCAATGCTGGTATATACCTCATTCAGGTTGCATAGGGAGACACCAACGTGTGGTTAAACGAATTTCAATGATGACTTTCCTGAAAGCATGATTAATGAAAACCAACCATGACTATCATGAAAGCATAAACAACGAAAGGGACGTAAGACATAATCAACATGAAGATGAAATCAACCTGAAGAAACATGAGACCACTTAACATGAAGGGGTGTATAACATAATCAGCATAAAACTGAAGTTAACCCTTACAGTATGAAACATAGTTGAGATAAAAAAATAGTAACTTATGAGGGGACATGAAAAAAAATAAATTTATGCCAATAAATCATGAGAAAATTTTTATGCATGAAAACAGTGCATGAATGCATGATGCAGTTTATAAAAACCTTTATATGCGTGAGGGTAAACGCCAATGGTCAGTTTACCCAAAACAAAAGACATGGCGAGGGGACGCCTATGGGTTGGTTCCAAAGTTAAAAGTTTCGTTAAAAGCACATGCGACTAAATAGGGCCAGTCCTGTACCAACCGTTACTTAGTCATAAACCTGCGACAATGATACATGGAATAAATAAATGAAACTCGGCTGTCAAAACTTAACAGAAAATTTTTTATGTGACCAATTATGAACTACTGGGGTTCAGTTCACATTAATCACAGTTCACGTCGTGCATGAAACAATGACACATAACTAAATATGAATGACGGTTGTCCATCCATATTAGTGAAACAATATCGATGAAAACATCAAGGTTAAAACATCTAGGTACTGAAAACATCATGGTTAAAACAACAATGCGTTGAACACATCAATACGTGGAATAACAAGCGTTGGCTTAGGAAGCTCCTAGTGACTACCCACTAGTCACAGGTCAAGTTTTAGAGCCTACATGTCGAAGCCTTGGCTCTGATACCATAATTGTAACACCCCACTTTGATAAGTGGATCGTTACGCGTAATTATGGCATGTCATCAAAGCATGCAAGGTAATATGTAGTAAAACATACATGACCATAGGGAAAACCGAAATCAAACATCGGTTCTCAAAATAAGCCCAAAACATAAATAAAGTAAATGAAATGAATGAAAGACTAAACAAGCTTAAGTATATGAAGACAAAAGGAGAAGAAGTCTATGGCAACTTCCATCCTATGCACGTCCTCCAAATGCTCGAGTTTGTCCTTGGGTACCTGCCATTTTGGGACATGGAAAGGAAAGTAACGGCTGAGCATAACGCTCAGTGCACGGATATATGATATAGTATAATTGGCTGAAACATAAATAAGACTAATAGCAGGGTAAATGTATAAGTCCTAGAAAACCTAGTTGTCTGTCATGTTAACTTGTTTTAGTTCTGAAAACATAGCTTATGTTACTTATGAAAATCTGTATTAGTTACTGTACCAAAAGCCAATATAGGTCATGAGGTAACCAACGTGCATGAATACTTGGAGGGGAGACCTCATCATGCAATTAGAGGGGTTGCCTCTAATTAACTGGTAAGTGGGTAGGAGAGATCAGCTCCTTGTGAAGGATGCAAGGCACACATCACATTTACCATGAAATCTTGACTGAAACATGTAACTAGGATGCACCCATACGCCCCACATGAAAATATAATAATATGGCCAAAAGCTGAAAGGGACGCCACGAGCTATCACTCCGCCGTGGTGAAGTCATAACACCGGTGCCTCCAGTGTTATGGTTATGGTACCTCCATAACTAGGTGAAACTGGTCATGCATGTATATGGCTTAGGCATTTAATTAAACATAAGCAAGTCAAAACATATAAAACATATACTAGGAAAATAGTTGCCTGCATACAGGGAATCCTAATAAGGAATGAATGTCCATACTGAAAGGACAGAGAATCCGTAACTTATGTCCAGTGAACGAAGAAGACGAACGGAAGAGAGTCCTACTTCGATCTCACTAATGCTACATACATAATATACGTATATAAGTATTCTGATTACTGTGTACGTAACTGATTTTATATCATGTCTTAGCTTGTTTTACATGTTCATGTCATGTCTTACTGATTTTATCGTTATGATGTGTTTATCATGTACTCTGGATATTCTGATTAAGTATTACTTTTATTTCTCGTATTATTATACTTGTTGTGTATTAATAAGTAACTTTCTAAAAATAGCAGGTTTCCTAAAATAGAAAGTTTCAAAAAAATAGAAAGTTTCTAAAAATAGAAAGTTTCCAAAAGTAGATTTACTACTTAAAATAGATAAGTTTCTAAAAATAGAAAGTTTCCATAAATAGATTATTTGCTTAAAATAAATAAGTTTCTAAAAATAGAAAGTTTCCATAAATAGAATTAAGCTGAATTATTAAGCTAATAACATAAGCTTAAGTTTTACTAATTAATATTCTAAGTCATGAGATTAATAGTATAGTTTATTAATTAATACATGTAAATTAAATAAAGTATATGTTATAAGATTTAATTAAATATACCATGATTTAATTAAATTAAAGTATAAATAATACTTAGGTTAAAACATGTATTAATATTTATTATTAATATAACCTAAGTCATGGAAATTAACTAATTACAATTCATGTTTAAATAATTAATTAATTACTTTAGTCTAAATTAAATCATAAAATACTTAGGTTAAAATCGTGTATTATTAATAATAATAATAAACCTAAGTCATGTCTTAATTAAATTAATTATATAACATGTTAAATTAATTTAATAAATCTTATAAATAATTAACTTGTAAAAATTAATTAGGCTTGTAAAATTAATTCATGAACCGGACCCGTAACTCGTGAAAACCCATGAACCGGCCCGAATAAACCCCACCGAAAACAATCGCAAACCGGCCTAAGCCGGTTGCCCCTGCCTTCGGCAAAACTGCCACCGGCTAGGCGCCGGTTGTCTTGTCCCTGCTCGGCTAGCCGCTGACCACCATGGGTTCCCACTGGCAGTTGCCAGTGGTTCCCCCTGCTTGGTCATATTAGCCACCGGCTTAAGCCGGTGGTGCTTGTTTTGTTTTTCAGCCGAGACCCCCAAAACCACAAGGCCACCCCGACATGCGTCGGGGTACCTTTTTCTCTGAGGCCGAGACACCCAACCCACACCGAGACCATGTGGTCTCGGTTGGTGGTGATTAGAAACCCACCGAGAGCTTCGGCTCTCGGTTCCATGCATCGGCTGAACCAAACACCCCTAAACCACTATGATTTTAACTCCATGATTTAATTAACATGTTTGATTATTAGTTTTTAATAAACCCTAGATTTCATGTGTTCTTGATTCAATAATTAATTAAAAAGAAAAGGTTTAAGGATTACCAACGCGTGAAACAAAAGGAGAATGATAACACGAACGATTTCACTTGAATTAGATCACCAAAAATCAACAAACGCCCACTCCTTGGTGTGTTATACCCGGTGGCTAAAGGAAGGAGAAAATGGAGGCTAGGGTTTTGTTCTTTTTAGAGAACTCTTTAATTATGAAAACATGTTTTCCCGTTTTCCTTTTTAGTTAAAAATAAAAGTGGGCTTGGACCCTTTCTTTGTTCTTGCCGTGGTTAGGTGGGGCCCACAAGGGGAAACCCATTGTTTTCCGTGTTCTAAATATTTACGTGTTCCCGTGGTCGTGTTTACGTGATTTATTTATTAATTGTTCGTGTTATAGTATATTCTTGTACATGATCGTAATAATAATTACGTAAATACATAATAATAGGTTCGTGATTATTTACGTTCATGATTTCATGTTCGTGATTATAATTATTGTTGATAATAATTATCGTGTATTAATATGCTTAAATACTTATCGTGTTACTTGTATTTAATATTCGTGAAACGTAAACATGTTATATAAGGAAAGTTTTAATCATGTACGTACGATTATAAGTGTACTGTTCATGGTAAAAGCATGCGGGTTTTACACCAGCACGCTTACATATGTCAAAAAGAACGTCCATAACCATATCATGTCGATACTTGAAGCCTGAGATCTCTTTAAAATGAACCGCATGTTCCCCAAAGGAATCCAAACATGCCTTGCAACAAACAGGGCATATTATATCAACTGAAAATAATGGGATCATGAGGCGATACTTAAGAATAGAACGGTATTCTACTGGTGACATATGTTGACCTAGCCCGTCTATAGGGATAGCTAGTAGTAAATCTTGAGCATGTGATGCACGTAAACACTCAAAAATTGCTTTCTGCCTCAAAGTCATGTCAAAGTGGAACTCCATATCCTTGACTATTTCACTAAAAAGGGTAGTCGCCAATGTTTGATGGGTTTTAGAGGGGGTGGTATCCTTATTAGTGGCACAACTAGAATCAAAGCTTTGAATCATATCACGTAGGCAAACTAAAGCAGAAGCATATTCATCATCCATACCACATATACCACTATCACATAAGATGTGATCTTGTAACACCCAAAATTGGGCCTTCGAGGCCACAAAAGCATATGAGGAGGCTTATTTAGCCGAGTACAAACCCAAACCACCAAGACGAATGGGTAAAGAAGCAAGTCGCCACAGTAAGTCTCCAAAGAAGGGCCCTCCGCAAACCACTATGTTCTCGATTGACCCGCGCAAACACTTGTCAAAGAACAATGTTAAATCTGATTTGGATCAGACTTACTAGGATCGTTACAACTCTAGGTTGTTTAGACCTTTGATCTAGGGACATAGTAATATTGTATACGCATCGGAATAATAATAAGAACACCAATATTACTATTCTAACAAGGTTTTCATTATACCAAATCAATCAAACCGATACTATTACACATGTGTGTACTATGCTAGTCGACTCTCATGGGAGTTCTAGCTATGCTGGATGAATAATATGAATGCCCTGCCCCTCTTTATATACTAGAGGTGCTAGGGTTTACAAGGAGATAAACATAATAATGCAAGTATATCTTCTAAGTATAAAGAATATCTTCACAATATTCTTCATACTTATCTTCATTCTCTAGAATCTTCTGAAGATCTCTACATCTTCAATAACACTAAAGGTACTTGCGTATGCTAGGGGTACTTGGATTTACCCTAGTGGTACATGGATTACACTAGCGGTACTTGGATTGCACTAGCGGTACTTGGATTTTACTAGCGGTACTTACAAGTACTTTTGGTTTGTTATCGTCAAATCTTAATTCCCAACAATCATCATTTACCTTCGAAACGAGACACTGAGCACGATAATGTAACTCCTTCAAGTGATAGGAAATCACACATTCCTAGATCTTGCAAGTCTTCGTCAACACCATATAAGCACGAACAAGTTATCTTCAAATGCATGAAAGACTTCCCCTGGATTCATGCAATTTACCCAATCGCTCACTAGTTGATAAACTCTTCCTCTTTTTGTCGAACCAACTAGAGAAAATGCAACTCTTTCATTGCAAAAGGGGGATTCAGTTTATTGGTAAGAACGGAAACTGAAACCAACAAAAACCGTACAACTATAAGCCAGCTGTTAGCTAAAACAATATATTTAGTCAAAATGACAAGGTGTATTGCCCACCAACAGTTTTTGGTACATGGAAACTGCTAACCCTCACAACTATGAGCCAGTTGTAAGCTGTAACAATATATTTAGTCCAAAGACAAGGTGTATCGCTCACCTAATGAAGATATAATAAGAACACAAGCCTGTGAAAATCAACTCCAACATCAAACAAGTAATTGTTAATTGTCTTCATAAAAATCACCAATAATCGAGCCATAAAAACTGATGTACTTCAGTTTTGTCGAGATCCGTATGTGTACCATAAATATATGTCATCCGATATCGAACAAAGAAAGCGTCCTTAACCACTTGTCGGATAACACTGAGCGGTACTTTATCCAGCATCCAGCGGTACTTTGAAAAATTAACCAAACAACGACCCTTTTTCTGTCACTATTTTGTAGCAAAACAGCTTTCTCCTTCCTCTCATAGGTTTTCGCGACATTCTTTTCTGTCACAGAGCTGTTGCTAATTCGAAGTATCATATGCTCCAATATAATTAGTGACACTCCAGTTGTCACTTAAGTTGTTGTTGCTGTCTTTAAATCTGGGCGGTACTTAAATATATATATGGACGGTTCTTCAAACGGTACTTAGCAAAAATAAAACCTGTACTCATTTATGCCTTATGCCCGAATCAATGAAACAACCAGCCCATATTAACTTAATATTAGACCACTTCCACTAGTTGTACCAAAAGACAGGCAAAATTCACGCTACATAATTCCTCTCAATATATCACTTCCATAAATATAAGCTTTATTCCACAAAATCAGGAACATAATCCCACGATTAAATAGGCAATCCCATATTTTTTGCGAACATCTTTCTATGATATATCCTCGTATTATAATATTTGTAACATGAATTTCTTTTTCCAAATTCAATATATATCTTGCAGATCTACGCACAACCACGAATGTACAGCATGTAGTACATTTATTTTAAACAGAAATCAAACCTGATCATACGATTTGATCCAATCCTTATTAGCAGACTGTACTCGTGTACATCCAGTTTTGTAATCGACCCATCAAAAATTTACCTTTTCTTGGCTCTCCTTCCAGCGTCAATCAACATCAAGGACTGTTATCACGATCTGCCATCATACGTGACTTTCTTGGTCAAGACACTGTCCAAAGCATCTCCAAACAGTACACACACCAGAAGTTTCATACCGAATATGAATAACAATCATGTGTACCTGCCTTCCCCTTAATTCAAGCTGTGCTAACCAACAGTATATCTAACTTACAGGCAACGTGGACCACACATCAGCTTGCTTGTTCATGTGTAGTACCCACTTCTGCCTTGTACTTCTTTGACCAGCAAGTAACATCTTCTACTGTCCTTTTCTTTTGTACAAGAATCTGATCACCTAGTCAGTCATGGACAAAATAAAAAACATCAAACGTATTATGTGTTTCTATTCATCGTGTGAACACCTGCTAATCCATCATCTGATCTTCTAAACAACAGCAATGATCAACACAACCATACTTTCTATGGCATTAAATCTTGGTAACAAGTTATACTAGGGTTCATTATTGATCAAAGATCAACTAACCAAAGATAGTATAACTATCATCACGAATAAGAACACGAACGTAACAATACCAAGCAGCTTCACGAACGAATTACCTAGGGTTTGTTGGGAGAAACTCTAGATCAGCAACTTATGGAGCTTAATTTTCTGTTTAAATTAATCTTGGGCTTATAGAAACCCTAATTTAACTTGAATAATAAAAACACAAACTTGAAAAACGTTTTCTGCAGCCTACTTCGACCTACTGTAACTTTTTCTTGACAGCTCAGATCGACAATCCCTCCAGTGAGATTGTTGTCACACGTATAAAGTACCTCCAGTTCGAATTTCGTGACGATCCAACGGTTAACGACTGAGTTATCACCGTTTGAATATGGCTGTGCGAATTTGAAAACCCTAGACGGATTTTTGATTCGTTCTTCGTTCTTCGTCCCACGAACCTTGTTAGATCCTAGCATCGAGAGCCACCCGCTCTGATACCAATTGTTAAATCTGATTTGGATCAGACTTACTAGGATCGTTACAACTCTGGGTTGTTTAGACCTTTGATCTAGGGACATAGTAATATCGTATACGCAGCGGAATAATAATAAGAACACCAATATTACTATTCTAATAAGGTTTTCATTATACCAAATAAATCAAACCTATACTATTACACATGTTTGTACTATGCTAGTCGACTCTCATGGGAGTTCTAGCTATGCTGGATGAATAATATGAATGCCCTGTCCCTCTTTATATACTAGAGGTGCTAGGGTTTACAAGGAGATAAACATAATAATGCAAGTATATCTTCTAAGTATAAAGAATATCTTCACAATATTCTTCATACTTATCTTCATTCTCTAGAATCTTCTGAAGATCTCTACATCTTCAATAACACTAAAGGTACTTGCGTAGGCTAGGGGTACTTGGATTTACCCTAGCGGTACATGGATTACACTAGCGGTACTTGGATTGCACTAGCGATACTTGGATTGTACTAGCGGTACTTACAAGTACTTTTGGTTTTATTATCGTCAAATCTTAATTCCGAACAAACAAGGCTGCATCCTCCATGTGTGCAGGTTGGCAGGTCCTTAACCCAAAAAAGAGTTTGGAAATACCCATGCATGATCGAAGTAAAAGGAGCTCACTCTGCGGGTCATGTAACTGTGGAAGAAGACTTATCAAATTAACAGCATTCGCGGCTCTCTTCATGGCCATCTCTCTAATAAAATTGGCATCTCTACTAACAGCTCCCCCAAGAAGCTTTACACCTGAATACGGCCTCCCAATATCCATAGTAAACAAACCATCATGGAGCTTCACACCATTGCATGTGAGCCAAAATACCTCTGTTTTCTTGATATTGAGTTCAAGACCCAAACCTAGACCATTCACCTTTATAATGTCTAACACCTTGGCAACCTCTTATGACTCTCCAATAACGGTTCCATCATCAAGATACCAAGCATGAAGAAGAAGCTTGCAGTTGTCTCTGATATTATGTATAAGCGGGTGTAATACAAGAGTGAAAAGAAGATGTCCTAATGGGTCACCTTGTTGTAACCCCGACAGACCTAATATATATGTCTCCAATATATAATCTCGCTGTCTGCCCATATAAGAAATCCACCCATAAAGAAATAGAGGGAAACCTCACCCTAACCTCATGGAGTGATACCGATCTATCCACAAGGTTAAAAGCATTTGAGAAGTCCACAGTGAGCATTGCAAGAGACCCATCATTATGGTATTCACTCAACACCCTATTAGCGCTATGTAACACAACCTCAGAGCCACCTGACACTCCGACTCCAAACTGGAAATCAGAAAGGTACTTTGACATTTCTTTACCCACACCTTTCATAGCAACCATGGAAACCAAACGTATCCATATAGTACCTACTGCAATAGGTCGAATCCCGTTATTTGATTTAAGGAGAGGTGTGAGAGGGACAGATGCGACAAACTCTCCCAAGATTACTGGACACCTCCCCGCTAACCACAAATTAACGACTGAGGTGATTACCTTTAAGAGATTTGTGACGATAGGAGACCCCTCTCCACATAAAGCATCTAAGATATGTTGTGTCCTTAAACCATCTCAACCGCATGAAGTACCTTTAGGAAATGATTTTATACAACTAAAGACAGAATCAATTCATGCTACCAGGGGAGGCTCAGAAAATGTGTTGCTCGGCATGGATGGGGGAGGCTTCTAAGGATGCTTTACCTCCAAGGCTTTAATGGTATCATCGCAGTATGGAGCTATACCGGAAGAGGATAACACTTTCACTGCTGCTGTAAAGTGCCCATCCGCGACCTTGCGTAGACATTGCTTGATGTTGGTATTGCCTGATGTTGTCTCCTCTATAAAATCACCTCCACCCTGGTCCAACGAACCTGACCCAGAACCATCAAACATCCTCTTAACTAATGTTTCAATACCATCATCTTTCCTCCATGTGGATAGTGACTTCAAGATATAGCTTTGTTGCAAGTATTTTCTATTTCTGGACCTACGTTCTTGTCTATTTTTGGGCTTATACACCTGTAACGTACATCGTGAGAAAAGTAACAACTTGACCCATGTTGCAATAGACTCGGGTTGGGCAACCACCTTGTATAAAAGCCTGAGAAAAAGCCAGATGACAACCATGAGGAATACTTTTGACAGTAGTGACTGTAACACCCCATTTCGGTAAATGGAATGCCACGCGTGATTATGGCGTGTCATCAAAGCATACAAGGATAAATGTATAAAACATCACATGACCATAAAGGAAATACCGGAAACAAACATCGGTACCCCAAAAGTAGAACTCATCACACACAAACGTAAGTACTGAAAATAAAAAGGACTAAACAATGTCCATAGAAATGAGTATCAAAAGTATGAAGAAATGCATAAAGTAATGAAGGCTAGGAAGCGTCCAATCCATATGCACGTACGCTTAAAGTCTACGAGCGTCCTTGAGTACCTGCCGTTTTGGGAACATGAAAGGAACAACGGCTGAGCATAATGCTCAGTGCACGGATATACAAGTATAGCATGAATAATATACGCATATAAGCATAAAGTAGCGGAAAAGACTAAGTCCTGGATAACCTGGTATATCTTAGTAAAACTGGTTTTATAGTTTGAAAAGCCTTATGTTTATCTTATAAAAACTGTTTAACATGTTTACCATTAGCCAATATAGGTCATGAAATATCAACGTACATGAATACTTAGAGGGGTGACCTCGTCATGGAATTAGAGAGGCTGCCTCTAATTAATATAAGTTTTTGGGTAGGAGGGATCAGCTCCTTGTGAAGGATGCAAGGCACACACCACATTCACCTGAATAATCTGTAAAAACATGTAACCTAGGATGCACCCATACGCCCCACATGATAATAATAATATGTCCAAAAGCTGAAGGGACGCCACGAGCTATCACTCCGCCGTGGTGAAGTCATAACACTGGTGCCTCCAGTGTTATGGTTATGGTACCTCCATAACTAGGTGAAATTGGTCATGCACGTATATGGCTTTAGGTATCTAATTAAACATAAGCAATTCAAAAACATATAAAACATATAATGGGAAAACAGTTGGCTGCATACGGGGAATCCTAATAAAGAAGAATGTCCATACCGAAAGGACGGAGAATCCGTACCTTGTGTCCAGCGAACGAAGAAGACGAACGGAAGAGAGTCTTACTTCGATATCACAAATGCTACATAAATAATATACGTGTATAAGTATTCTGATTACTGAGTACGTAAATGATTTTATATCATGTCGTAGCTTGTTTTATATGTTCATGTCATGTTTTACCGATTTTAGCTTTATATTGCGTTTATCATGTATTCTGTCTATTCCGATTAAGTATTACTTGTATTTCTTGTATTATTATACTTGTTGTGTAATAATAAGTAACTTTCTGAAAATAGCAGGTTCCTAAAATAGAAAGTTTCCAAAAAATAGAAAGTTTCCAAAAATAGAAAGTTTCCAAAAATAGATTGTTTCCAAAAATAGAAAGTTTCCAAAATAGAAAGTTCCCAAAAATAGAAAGTGTCTATAAATAGATTAGCTGCCTTAATTAAATAAGTTTCTAAAAATAGAAGGTTTCCATAAATAGGTTAGCTGCCTTAATTAAATAAGTTTCTAAAAATAGAAATTTCCTTAATTAGAATTAAGCTGGATTATTAAGCTAGTAATATATAAGTTTAAGTTTTACTGATTAATATTCTAAGTCATGTGATATATAGTATAGTTTATTAATTATTACATGTAAATTAAATAAACTATAGGTTATAAGATTTAATTAAATATAACATGATTTAATTAGATAAAAGGTAATAATACTTAGGTTAAAACATGTATTAATATTTATTATTAATATAACCTAAGTCATGAAAATTAATTAATTATAAGTCATGTTTTAATAAGTAATTAATTTCTTAGTCTAATTTAACTAATAAAATACTTAGGTTAAAATCATGTATTATTAATATTAATAATATAACCTAAGTCATGTCCAAATTAAATTAATTACATAGCATGTTAAATTAATTTAATTAATCTTGTAATTATTTATCTTCTAAAAATAAATAATTAATCTTGAAAAATAAACCGTGAACTGAACCCGTGTTTTAAAACTAAACATGTCATGAACCGGACCGGTTTAACCCTTGAACCGGCCAAACAACTATCCCTTTAAAGTGCCACCGGCCTAAGCCGGTGGTCCCTTGACCCTTGGCTAGCCGCTACCCATGCGGCGGTTTCCCCTGCTTGTTCGGTTTAGCCACCGGCTTAAGCCGGTGGTGTTTGTTTGTTTGTATCCGAGACCCCCACGACCACCCAGACCAACCCTGACTTGCGTCGGGGTCCCTTGGTCCCTGCCTGCTGTCGAGCCGCAACACCCACACCGAGACGACTTGGTCTCGGTTGTGGTCACACGAGCCACACCGAGAGCATGGGCTCTCTGTTTGTGTGCGCCGGCCGAACCAAACACCCCCTTAAACCCTTGTTTTTAATATCCCATGATTAGATCTAATTAATTAACTTTTTTAATTAATGGTTTTTAATAAACCCATGATTCCCATGTTCTTAGATCTAAAAATAATTAAAAGAAAAGGTTTAAGAGAATTACCAATTCGTGGATCAAAAGGAAAATACTAACATGAACGATCTAGCAATAAATTGGATCAACCAAAACAACCAACACCTCCCTTATGGTGGTTACTATGCGGCGGCCAAGAGGAAGAAAAGGAGGAGCAGGGTTTTTGATTTTCTAATTATTCTGTATTATGAAAATCTCCTTTCCTTTTTTTTTCTTTTTTTTAAATTTTAAGGTGGGCTGGGCCCAGTCTCTTGTCTATGCCGCGTGTAAAAGGGACCCACATGGGAAACCCGTTGATTTTCCCATGTTCTATCATATACGTGTTAACGTGTCGTGCTTATGTGATTTAATTATTGTTCGTTCGTGTCGTAAAATATATTTATAATAACCGTAATAAATATACGTAAAAACATAATATTAGGTTCGTGATTATTTACGTTCATGATTTTCATGTTTGTGATTATAATTATTGTTGATAATAATTGTCGTGTCTTAATACGTAATAAATACTTATCGTGTAATAACACGTACGTAATACTTGTAAATCCCTATCGTGAAACGTAAACGTGCTAAATAAGGAAAGTTCTAATCATGTACGTACGATCATAAGGGTACTATTCATGGCAAAAGCATGCGGGTTTTACAACTCTTCCCCCCTAAAAAGAATAATTCGTCCCCGAATTATAGATAATGTAAATTGGAAAAGAAGAACATACCGAATTCAAAATATGAAATGAGGGTAAGAAGCCCGGATAGACTTCTCTGTTTCCCAAGTGGCTTCCCGCTCGGTTTGATCCCTCCAAAGGATTTTGATGAATGGAATTGTCTTCCTTCTCATGACTCGTTCTTGTGTGTCAAGAACTCGTTCGGGGTCTTCTATGAAAGTGAGATCTTCACGAATCTGTTCCAGTGGATACTGAACCATGTGAAAGGGGATGATACTTGTACCCTCTGAGTAAGGACACATGAAAAACATCGTGAACATGAGAAAGCTGCGGAGGTAACGCTAAACGGTAAGATACTTCACCGACTCGCTCAATGACATCAAATGGTCCAATGAATCGAGGACTGAGCTTCCCTTTGATTCCAAAACGTCTAACCCCACGTGCCGGCGAAACCTTAAGGAAAACTTGATCTCTTATGTTAAAGTGTAAGTCCCTACGATGCTTGTCTTTATAACTCTTCTGACGTGACCGTGCTTCTTACAATTTCTACTTAGCTACTGCGACCTTCTCGTTGGTCAACTCAATCATTTCTGGTCCTTCAAGTGTTTGCTCACCAACCTGATCCTAGCGGATTGGGGCGCGACGCTTTCTGCCATACAACATCTCGAACAGAGCACACTAGATACTTGCGTGCCAACTGTTGTTGTATGCAAACTCTACCAAACAGATGTAATCGTCCCAATCTCCCGTCCATTCCAACGCACATGACCTCAACATGTCTTTTAATGTCTGAATCGTTCGCTCTGATTGCCCGTCTGTTTGAGGATGAAAAGCTGTGCTAAGCTTAAGTTTTGTACCCCAAGCTTTTTGCAGACTTCTCTAGAATCGCGAAGTGAACCGAGGATCTCTGTCTGAGACGATGCTGGATGGAGCACCATGAAGTCTCATGATCTCCCTCCTATAAGTATCGGCGAGTTTACTGACCGAATCTTCCTTGCGGATCGGTAAGAAATGAGTTGACTTGGTAAGTCGATCAACGATAACCCAAATCGCATCATGCGTCCTCTTTGTCATCGGAAGACTGGTAACAAAATCCATGGTGATCTTGTCCCACTTCCATTCTGGGATATCTAACGGTTGAAGAAGACCGCCAGATCGTTGATGCTCGATCTTAACCTGCTAGCAGGTAAGACATTTGGAGACGTAAGTCGCAACATCTTGTTTCATACCACTCCACCAAAAGTATTGCTTGATGTCATGGTACATCTTGGTCGAACCAGGATGAATAGAAAATGGGGAGCTATGAGCCTCAGCTAACAATGCTTCCCGAAGTTCTTGATCATCAGGAACATAAAGTCTCGTGCCCTGCCATAAGATACCATCTGCGTCTACTCGAAATTTTGTATGCTTCTCCAAATTCTGAATTATCGCCTCGATTTCTCCATCATCTTTCTGAGCTTCCTTGATCCTAGAGAGTAACTTAGGTTCCACTCTAAGATTAGCCCAGTAAACGTGTTGTCCACGTACTATGATCTCTATGTCTAGTCGCTCAAAGTCTCTTATAATTTCCTCCTCAATTTTAATGTCGTTTATCATTCCAGACTTTCTGCTAAGTGCATTTGCCAGTACATTCGCCTTGCCGGGATGATACTGCAAATTAATGTCATAATCCTTCAACAGCTCTAACCATCTCCTCTGTCTCATGTTCAATTCACGTTGAGTGAAGATGTACTTCAAGCTCTTGTGGTCTGTGAAAATGTCACATGATTCTCCATACAAGTAGTGCCTCCATATCTTTAATGCAAACATGGCTGCTGCAAGTTCCAAGTCATGCGTAGGGTAATTTTCCTCATAAGGCTTAGGCTGCCGTGAAGCGTACGTGATCACTTTCCCATGTTGCATGAGAACACAACCAAGTCCCTTCCCTAATGCATCAATGTAGATCTGAAATCCACCTTTACCAGATGGGAGAGTAAGAATCGGCGCAGATACTAACTTCTGCTTTAGGTCTTCAAAGCTCTTCTCTCTTTCTTCAGTCCAGACGAATTTCTCCCCTTTCCGCATCAGTTTGCTCAATGGTAGTGATAAATGGGAAAAGTTCTCCACGAACCTACGGTAGTAACCAGCTAAGCCTAGGAAACTGCGGACTTCAGTCGCTGATGTCGGTCTTGGCCACTTGGTAATAGCCTCAACCTTTGCTGGATCCATCGTGATTCCTTCTGCTGATACAATGTGACCTAAGAATGCCACCTTGTCTAACCAGAACTCACACTTGGAGAATTTAGCATAAAGCTGCTTCTGGCGAAAAATCTGTAATACTGTACGAAGATGGTCTTCGTGTTCCTCCTTGGACTTAGAGAATATCAGGATTTCGTCAATGAAAACAATGACGAACTTGTCTAGAAATTCATGGAAGATTCTGTTCATCAAATCCATGAACACAGCTGGAGCATTGGTAAGGCAAAATGGCATGACTACAAATTCGTAGTGACCATAGCGTGTACGGAAAGCAGCCTTGGCGATGTCCTGCTCCTTAACCCGTAGCTAATGATAGCCCGACCTTAGATCAATCTTGGATAAATGTTTGGACCCTTGGAGTTGGTCAAACAGATCATCTATGCGTGGTAGAGGATACCTATTCCTGATGGTGATCTTGTTGAGCTCGCGATAGTCTATGCAAAGACGCATACTGTCGTCCTTCTTCTTCACGAATAAGACTGGTGCGCCCTATGGAGATGCGCTCGCTCGAATGAATCCTCGTTCCAGAAGTTCTTGCAATTGATCTTTCAGCTCCTTCAACTCTATGGGAGCCATGCGATAAGGATCCTTGGAAATCGGCTCAGCTCCTCGGATGAGCTCGATATTAATTTCTACTTCACGTGCAGGTGGTATGCCCAAAATTCTTCTGGAAATACATTTGGAAATTCTGACACTATTGGCTGATCCTGAATTGATGGGGATTCAGCATCCATGTCATGAACAGTAGCTAGATAGCCCTCGCAACCATGTGAAAGTAATGCACGTGCTTGCAGGGTTGATATGATTTGTACAGACCTTCCTGGTATGAACCCGTTGTGAATGTACTCTGGTGCATTAACATCACTGAATATGACTCGATAGGAATGGCAGTCTATGGTAGCATGATGCTTGGATAGCCAATCCATTCCCAATATCATGTCAAAATCCTTCATGTCCAGTGGAAGTGCGTCAACAGGACGAATCTTGTCATCAAACTCTAGGGGAAGGCTCTTGTACACATGGGTTATGCGTACAGAGTCTCTTAAGGGCGTGAAAATATTTAGTATATTCTCTAGTGGCATGGGGAGTATCTAACATTCTTAACATAAGCAGTAGAAATAACCGAGCAAGTAGCACCCGTGTCAAATAGAACGCATGCAGCTTGACCATACGTATACAAGATTCCAGTGATTGCTGGACGGTTAGGCTGTGAACCTCTCTGGTTCTGGTCCCTTCCGTTACCATGATTCCTGGTGGAAGATTCTCGAATGTGTCAGAATTAAGAACTATAGCTTGTAATCATGGAAAAATGAGTAAATCTAAGGACCTACTGCTGTTAGAATGTCCAGCGTTGTTACGGTAATTATCATTACTGCCACGCCTATCCGTAGCAGAACGGTAATGAGTCTGACCGTTTCCCTTGGGCTGAGTAGGCTGTTGCTAAGTAGCCGGCTGAGACCGGTCCCCAGTCTTCTGCCTGGAAGATACAGTTTAAAAGAGATGAAATATTGACATATACTTAAAGAATATGGTTTGGTCACCGCTGAATACGAATGTTTACCTCTTATCGGGTCTCTCTGCTTCCCCGAACTCTTCTCTTTCTTGCAGCATCTCCAGCTTACGTGTTGCATCGGCCACTTGTGCCATCGTGATAAACATAGCACACACCAAGTTGTTTGCGACCGATGTACGAAGAGCCCACCAGAAGTGGTGTGCTTGCTCTTCGGGAGTACCTGCTGTGGCACCAAGAAAACCAGCCAAGCGAAGAAAGCGCTGCATGAACTCGTTGCTATTCTCCCCAGCTCTCTGTCGGATTCCATGGTACTCTCTCTTCAGCTTGTCTTGCTCAGCCTTGGGAAAGAACTGTCCCATCACCAAATCCCTGAACTGAGCCCAAGTTAAACCAGCCACCCAATTATCGCCTCCCTCAGACTGCTTCAGTGCCTTCCACCATGCTAACACATCACCTTCGAACCGGTAGTAAGCCAACCTCGACTAAAGACGGGGTCACAGCCCATGGCATCGAAGATCTTCTCAATGTGAGCCAACCAGCTTTCAGCTTTACTGGGGCTAGATGTTCTCTCGAAAGCTCGAGGGCGTAACTTACTGAATCTCTCCAGCCATGTGACCAATGTTGATGGAGGAGGAGGAGGAGGTACTGGGTGCTGCTGTTGATTGTTGGCAGCCTGCACCTCAGCCATGATTTCGTTCCTCAACTGAGGAAGCATTGCTTGCATTGCAGCTTGGACTGCTGCATTGAGTTGTTCCTGCTCGCGTGTGAGAACCATCTGACAGTATAACATAAAATACATGATTAAACTGATCAAAGCATAAACTATATACGTGAAAAAATTTATACCAATAAATCATGAAAAAAATTTCATGCCAGAAAACTAGTACATGAATGCATGATGCAGTTTTATGAAAACTTTTATATGCGCGAGAGTGAACGCCTATGGTCAGTTCACCCAAAACAAAATACATGGCAAGGGGACGCCAATGGGTCGGGCCCAAAGTTAAAAGTTTCGATAAAAGCACATGCGACTAAATAGGGCCAGTCCTGTACCAACCATTACTTAGTCATAAACCTGCGACAATGACATATATATGTATGCATGAAAATGATGAATGCATGAAAACCGACTGTCAGTTCTAGGAAGACCATAGTGACTACCCACTAATCACAGGTCATGTTTTGAGAGCCTATAGGTCGAAGCCTTGGCTCTGATACCATAATTGTAACACCCCATTTTGATAAATGGAATGTCACGCGTGATTATGGCGTGTCATCAAAGCATACAAGGATAGATGTATAAAACATCACATGACCATAAAGGAAATACCATAAACAAACATCGGTACCCCAAAAGTAGAACTCATCACACACAAACATAATACTGAAAATAAAAAGGACTAAACAATGTCCATAGAAATGAGTGTCAAAAGTATGAAGAAATGCATAAAGTAATGAAGGCTAAGAAGCGTCCAATCCATATGCACGTACGCTTAAAGTCTACGAGCGTCCTTGAGTACCCGTCGTTTTGGGAACATGAAAGGAAAAACGGCTGAGCATAACGCTCAGTGCACGGATATACAAGTATAGCATGAATAATATAAGCATATAAGCATAAAGCAGCGGAAAAGACTAAGTCCTGGATAACCTGGTATATCTTAGTAAAAATGGTTTTATAGTTTGAAAAGCCATATGTTTATCTTATAAAAACTGTTTAACATGTTTACCATTAGCCAATATAGGTCATGAAATCTCAACGTGCATGAATACTTGGAGGGGTGACCTCGTCATGCAATTAGAGGGGCTGCCTCTAATTAATATAAGTTTTTGGGTAGGAGGGATCAGCTCCTTGTGAAGGATGCAAGGCACATACCACATTCACCTGAATAATCTGTATAAACATGTAACCTAGGATGCACCCATACACCCCACATGATAATAATAATATGGCCAAAAGCTTAAGGGACGCCACGAGCTATCACTCCGCCCTGGTGAAGTCATAACACTGGTGCCTCTAGTGTTATGGTTATGGTACCTCCATAACTAGGTGAAACTAGTCATGCATGTATATGGATTTAGGTATCTAATTAAACATAAGCAATTCAAAAACATATAAAACATATACTGGGAAAACAGTTGGCTGCATACGGGGAATGCTAATAAGGAAGAATGTCGATACTGAAAGGACGGAGAATCTGTACCTTTTGTCCAGTGAACGAAGAAGACGAACGGAAGAGAGTCCTACTTAGATATCACTAATGCTACATAAATAATATATGTGTATAAGTATTCTGTTTACTGAGTACGTAACTGATTTTATATCATGTCGTAGCTTGTTTTATATGTTCATGTTATGTTTTACTGATTTTAGCTTTATACTGCGTTTATCATGTATTCTGTCTATTCTGATTAAATATATTACTTGTATTTCTTGTATTATTATACTTGTTTGTAATAATAAGTAACTTTCTAAAAATAGCAGGTTTCCTAAAATAGAAAGTTTCCAAAAAATAGAAAGTTTCCAAAAATAGAAAGTTTCCAAAAATAGATTGTTTCCAAAAATAGATATTTTCCAAAAATAGAAAGTTTCCATAAATAGATTAGCTGCCTTAAATAAATAAGTTTCTAAAAATAGAAAGTTTCCATAAATAGATTAGCTGCCTTAATTAAATAAGTTTCTAAAAATAGAAAGTTTCCATAATTAGCATTAAGCTGGATTATTAAGCTAATTATATATAAGCTTAAGTTTTACTGATTAATATTCTAGGTCATGTGATATAGTATAGTTTATTAATTATTGCATGTAAATTAAATAAACTATAGGTTATAAGATTTAATTAAATATAACATGATTTAATTAAATAAAAGGTAATAATACTTAGGTTAAAACATGTATTAATATTTATTATTAATATAACCTAAGTCATGAAAATTAATTAATTATAAGTCATGTTTTAATAATTAATTAATTTCTTAGACTAAATTAACTAATAAAATACTTAGGTTAGGATAATGTATTATTAATAATAATATAACCTAAGTCATGTCCAGATTAAATTAATTACATAGCATGTTAAATTAATTTAATTAATCTTGTAATTATTTAACTTGTAAAAATAAATAATTAATCTTGAAAAATAAACCGTGAACCGAACTCGTGTTTTAAAACTAAACATGTCATGAACCGGACCGGTTTAAACCTTGAACCGGCCAAACAACTATCCCTTTAAAAGTGCCACCGGCCTAAGCCGGTGGTCCCTTGACCCTTGGCTAGCCGCTGCCCATGCGGCGGTTTCCCCTGCTTGTTCGGTTTAGCCACCGGCTTAAGACGGTGGTGTTTGTTTGTTTGTAGTCGAGACCCCCACGACCACCAAGGCCAACCCCGACTTGCGTCGGGGTCCCTTGGTCCCTGCCTGCTGCCGAGCGGCAATACCCACATCGAGACCACTTGGTCTCGGTTGTGGTCACACGAGCCACACCGAGAGCATGGGCTCTCGGTTTGTGTGCGCTGGCCGAACCAAAAACCCCCTTAAACCCATGTTTTTAATATCCCATGATTAGATCTAATTAATTAACTTGTTTAATTTATGGTTTTTAATAAACCCATGATTCTCATGTTCTTAGATCTAAAAATAATTAAAAGAAAAGGTTTAAGAGAATTACCAATTCGTGGATCAAAAGGAAAATACTAACACGAATGATCTAGCAATAAATTGGATCAACCAAAATCAACCAACGCCTCCCTTGTGGTTGTTACTATGCGGTGGCCAAGAGGAAGAAAAAGAGGAGCATGGTTTTTGATTTTCTAATTATTCTGTATTATGAAATCTCCTTTCCTTCTTTTTCCTTTTTGTTTAATTTTAAGGTGGGCTGGGCCCACTCTCTTGTCTATGCCGCGTGTAAAAGGGACCCACATGGGGAACCCGTTGATTTTCCCGTGTTCTATTATTTACGTGTTAACGTGTCGTGTTTACGTGATTTAATTATTGTTTGTTCGTGTCGTAAAATATATTTATACATAACCGTAATAAATATACGTAAATACATAATATTAGGTTCGTGATTATTTACATTCATGATTTTCATGTTCGTGATTATAATTATTGTTGATAATAATTATCGTGTCTTAATACGTAATAAATACTTATCGTGTAATAACACGTATGTAATACTTGTAAATTCCTATCGTGAAACGTAAACGTGCTAAATAAGGAATGTTCTAATCATGTATGTACGATCATAAGGGTACTATTCATGGTAAAAGCATGCGGGTTTTACAGTGATAGACAATTTAAAAACATGATCAAGAAGATCAACATCCAAATCCAAACCCTCGGTTACGTTTATCTCAGAATCTTTATTAGAAGGCTTCGAAATGCCAACAATATGACCACTCATGCCAATCGAGCATCACTAGAGTTGAGAAAACCAAGGAGGAAACAGAACTATGGAAGCATTACCACACAAAAGAGTGTTAGTGAATGAAGATGGATGTGAAAAAGCAATTTTCAACATTCACCATACCGATCATACACCGAGCCACTCATGAGATTCTCGATACATGCAACGTTGATAATCAAGGGGCATGGGACGCGGAACTAAATTTAACTTATTCGGGCAATTACATGATGGAGGAGATGCTCAACAAGCTAGGTTTTGTGTGGATGGGGTATACCGAGTATTGAAGAAGAGTAGTGCACGAGGTGAGAGTGGACATTCACGGGTTCATGTTCTTGATGGACTTTTATATCATAGACCATGCCGATATTGGGGAACCTTCGGTGGTTTTTTAGTTACAAATTCCTATGGGAAACTAGATGTGTGGTGGATTTTGAGCAATGTATTCTTGTGGTGAACTTTTCTATGCTAAAAGGAGAAAAAGATGACTACATAGAGTTCTTGGTGCTTGCGCTCCTTATTTATAATATGAATATAGCTTACTTTTAAGACATTAATCATGCAAGGAAATCAAAAGTAATGGCTGGACTTGAAGAACAGTGGAAGAAAAAGATAGAATAGTAGCCATTAATAAGAAAACAGTAAGAAGAAATAGAAGTCGAGTGGTTTGGAGAGTTTTAAGGGATTTTATGATAAAATTTCGTGGCTAAGGTATATGGGAAGGATATGGGCTGATTATTTACTTGCCAGGAATGTCTATGATTGATTTTTGGTAACTAGATAAAGTGTATTTGATTTACAAAAGGTTTCCTAATGTATACATTTTACAAAAATCGGTCTAAAGTTTTCTAAAGGCCAAACCCATGAAATATATGTGAAGTAGTGTTAATCTTGGGCTAATATGGGTTTAGGAATAGTTAGTTGGGTTTATTTGGGGTTAACGGGACTTTAAAACTACTTACGGGTTTTAAAATTTAATTACGGGCTTAATTCTAATCATTTAATAATTTAATTAAGCTCATGGATTAATTATAAAGTTTACAAATTGATTTTATTAGTTTAAGTTGATAAAATTAATTTAGACATTTTCGTGATCATTTTTTCATAAAAATGATATTTTATAATTAAATAATAAATAAGATATGATTCCCTCGGTAAATTATCCGAATCGTTGAATATAAATTAAAAGTGATAAATAGATGATTTTTAAACTTTTATAGTCTGTCATATTGTTTTGAAGAAATCGTGAGTTGAAAGCGTTTATATAACTTTTTATTATTAATTAACGGCGATTTCAATAATTTACGTTAACTATTAAAATTAATTATTATTGATACTTATATGACCTATAAAATAAAAATAATATATTTTATGTAAAACAAATAAAAAATAAGCTTTTAGTTCGATGGCCTTCAATTATATTTAATCACGATTCCCAGATAGCATAGTATTTATTTTCTACTTTGCAGTAATTAATTTAAACCCGTAGCATCTAAATTTCTATATCACAAACAGAATTTGCTAAGTCTTTTGTACGTATTACTGGTAATAAAAATTTTTTGTTAGTTTTTGGATATCTTCGTGTTTTTAATTACAATGCTTTCTATAAAAATTTTGTAGCGATAATTATTTTAAAGAATGAGTTCAAATTTACGGGTTGTCACAAAATGTGACAATATATTTTAATAAACTTTCTTTTTAAGAAATGTTTTATTAAAATGGAATATGGAAATTTGAATTTAGGATATACCAAATGGCCAAAGGATATTCCTTTTGAGGTAAAACTTCACAAGATGGAATTTCCCGCTATAGGACAAAATAGAGAGAACTCTAGAGGCCGCCGATCATTATTGGTACCTACGGTACCTTAGTGATAATGAACCACCGGCCTATTTATTGAGTTGCGCTTAGTTAGTTGTTGGACCATGTCTCCTATAAATAGTGGATCATTTCTCCATTTTACAATGAACCTTTTTGGACAACTTTATGCTTCTAATCTCTTTTCTATATTCCAATCATTAGTAAATGATCATTTAATGTGTTAAGTATGTTTACTTATGATTATCTCCTTGATCCCCTTCTTTATATGTCGAAAGAGAATATCACTCACTCACTTGTGATGTGATAAATGATGAAGCCTTGATGAAGATCATTCCTTCCTGAGATCTAGTCATGTTCATCATATTTGGTAATTTTTAGATTTGTCTTGTGTTGATCAAGGTATATGTGTATGCTTGGACGAGTCTTGTGTGTTAGTTCTCACTAAACTCTAAAGTGATGTAGTTGTTAGTGTGTTGTGTGTAATTTCTCACTAAACTATAAAGTGACATAATTGTGAGTATGAGTGTTTAAGTTGTCACTTAACTAGAAAGTGATGTGAGTGTGATAGATGAGTGTATATTGGTTCTAGCTAAGATTAGAATTCGACACCTAGCCTTGTGTCTGTAAAGAAGATGGGCGGCGAAGAATAGATTGGTTCCATCTAGGATGAGAACTCCACATTTAGCTTAGCGTCGGTAATCTTTGTAAGCAACATTGGAAGGTTTTCCCCACCAAGAAGGGAACTTGTGGATATAGTGTAAATCTCGAGTAAGATTTACTCTAGGAGTGGAGTAGGAACGAAGAGAGAGCTTCGTTTCCGAAACACTATAATCCTTGGTGTCTTTCCTTAGCTTGTATTTTTCCTTACTCTTTACTTATACTTATCTTTACATTTAGCATTCCATTATCATGATCAATTGATATAGCAAATGTTTTGAAACATTGGAAATTGGCCTAACTATTATGAAACAAGTTTTCAAGTAATAGTCACCTTTAATGACGAACATAATTTTAATTAAGGAAACTATTCAACCCCCCCTTCTAGTTTCTACAATAGGTATCCGAGCCTAGGTCACTCAAGATCTTTGAAGTATATTGTGCTTTAAAGTTTGGATCGATCAATGGTCTCTACTACTTAGAAGGGTTGGTTGCACTAAAGTTTCCTTTTTGGTCAAAACCTCTTTTCTTAAAAGTAGACCTTAAAATTAATGCTATTTCAACTCATCTTGATAATGATCTTATTAGTTGTGTTTATTCATTTTAGATGTACTCATAAAATGTATCGACTAGTTTGCATCTTTCTTTTGTGTAGGTACTCATGAAGAATAATCATTAATTTGATTATGGATTGGTGATCATGAGTCACTTACACTTGTTGAATACTCCTCTCCTTTTGATCTCCAACATCATAGGATGATGATATCAATATTGGTGAATGTGCTACTAGTCCATTGAAGACTAAGTGTGCACAATATGGTCAATCTTGGTAAACATGTTAGTCCATAAAAGACTAGGGATGCACTTTGCGACCAAGGTACGCTTTTTTCCTTCCACACGCCCTTTGATCATTCTTTTGATCACTACTTGTCTATATGTTTGTTCATGGCTTCGTAGCCTTGACATTTGTTTGCATTATGTGATTCTCTTCTTTTACTCTCTCAAACCTTTATGCTCTCGGCTACTTGACTCACAAGTGTGAGTTAGTCGTAGCTTAAAGTATCGAGCATGTTATTCATGGTTTCCAACCTTATATAGAAAATAGGCCCAATATAATGTGAAGTGTGTGAAATTAAGCTCATCTCTGAGTTGATTGATTAATACTTTGAGACATCCAATTACATCATATGATGTACTTAGGACACTACACATTTAGAATTGAAATATTAAAAGGATATTATCATTTATATCACAAAAAGATCTTGGTATCGTTCATTACCAAAGGCATTTCTTCTTATGCCAGAAAGGCACATCATGAACCATTATATATGACACAAGCTCTTTGTCTCAACTACTTGAAGATAGTCATTCATCTCTTGAGAATTGATATGTGGCCTTGATTCATTCCTCGTTGATTCTCTATTTTGTCTCTTCGTTCACGAGTATTCATTTCTTCGATTAGGTCTTTTTCGGTCTCGATTCCACTCGTAATCTTTCATTAAGGCATTATAACCTAGTGTTCAAGTGGTATAATAAATTTCAAAAGGCTTAAAATATATTTGAATTATTTTAGGAAAAATTGGTTTGAAAATTTTCTTTCATTTTCATGAACATAGCATGGACTCTGTTCGTGGTTCATTAGTTGTCGTGGTGCTCTCTACGGATCATTATTGATAATGAACTGCGGGTCCACTAGACGTAAAATAATCTAGTTTTGTTATTATTTACACTTTTTCAATCCTCTCTCTTACCTGCTTGTGCGGCGGGAAACATCAAAAACCTCTATTAGTAACTTTCCAAAACCTCCAAAATCACTCAAATTAGTTGATTCCAAGACAAGGGTTTCATCAATCCTTCATCTATCATCAATTAATTGTAAGTATCCATTCAATTTCATCTAATTCGTTCTAGGGTTCTTGATTTCATAATTGAGGTTTTTTGAAATTAAAATGAATTAGAACCAAATTAGGAATGTGGGTATCCATAGTTTTAGTGTTATGATTCTTTTAGGTTCATATTCCTTGAAATTCCATGAACCTTAATTATAGAACAAATCCAAAATTGACTAAAGAAATTTTGTTTAATTTTGAAAATGATATGAACCCTTGAATCGATTGGTAATTGCACTGTTAATTCTTACCTAAAAAGGATTTTTGAAAATTAATGTTCAAGCTCATGATTGATGTGCATAATTCATATGCATTTGTCAATGATGACATTTTTTCATTATGAACATAGGAATGATAAAAAATCATCCTTTGGTTAGTCATGTAATTGATTAAACACATTCCTATGGTTTTGAAAATTATTAGTTCATATGTATCATGAAGTGATTTGTGGATGTATTTTTGTTTAATATAGGCACCAAAATGCCTTTGGAAATTAAAAATACCACAAAAAGACTAGTGACTATATGCCTAATCTTTCCGAAACTTGTCAATCCCCTCACCTCGTAAATACTCTTCGTTCCCCTAAGAAACGTTATTTTTATGAGGGTCGTGTCGTGTACTCGGATATTGATGGGTATGTTTACACTCGAACGATGGTTGGGCACATTGGTTTTGATTGCTTGCTGAACATCAATGAGGTGATCTACCCTCAATTTCTTCTTGAGTTCTTTAGTGCATATTCTCTTTTCACTAACGATAATGGAATATTTGTTAATTTTTCCATTCAAGGTCAACCCATTAGTTACTCTCTTTCCGAATTCGATCGAATTCTCAAAGTACCATATGAAGGCCAATTTCGGTTCATCGATGCTTAGAGGCTTGACTCCTTGCTTACGAATAACGATGATGGCATCTATGATGCTTCTCTGGATGACCTTTACTTCATCCTTGCCACTATTTCCAAACCCCGTGAGGAACCCGTTGCTCGTTGTATTCATAACGAGGAACGTAAGTTGTCTCCTTATGAATTACTCTTAAGTGATCTAATGATTGCATGGTCCCTTGGGCCAACATCATTAGGGTGAATGCTTTTTGTCATAGTGGAAATCGAGATCACATTCGCATGTAAGGCACACATGATGTTTTATATCACGCATTTCATCAAGTCTAATCTTACACAGTTCATCGCTAGACGGATTTTTTACGTCATTCGCAAGCCTAAAACAATCCTCCTTTATGCCATGCTACTCACTCGCCTTTATGAAAGGGTTGATAGTGACTTCCCCGCTCTTCGTTTTGCTTCCTATGCACATGTAGACCGCGTGATGTATCTTATTTAAGGAAACCATCCACGAAAGACAAGAAGTTACTTTGGTATGCGAAGAAGCACTCATCGGGAGTCATCCTATGATGTTGGGAAAAGCTCGTCTTCAACTCATCATGATGATGAATGTGAACCTAGTGTCGTTGTAGATTCCCTTAGTGGCTCCTCACCATCCTTGTGCACTTACATGGATGGTTTAGCCGAATTGTCTCGTCCTCCTTCCTCATCCACCAGTGCGCTTCCTCATGGTTTTGACCTTGAGCATGTCTACGGGTATAATCTTGAAGCCCGGAGGAGTTTCATGTGCATCGAGAAGAATCAAAGGGAGCGTTCAATGCCATGGGAAATATGTTTAGGAACTTGGGCAAGAAGAAGAAGTAAAGCTTCTTTGAAGACTTGGTTGGGAGTAATTGTTCTTGTTTTAGACTTGAACTTTTTATAGACATTTCTTTTTGGTTTATGCTTTTATTTTGTATGAACTAACTTGTTTAGATTGCTTAGATTTTAATCCTATTATGTGTTTCATGTGTTAGAATTTTCAAATCACATGTTTATGTCCATTTAGTTGTTGCTTAGTTATTTAGATCTTGGTTGATTATCTATTTTAGCTTGATTATAAAATGTGTAAACTCTGGGCTGTTACAAAATTCTGGAAAAACTATTTTTGCAACCTTCTGTCCGAGGATCAATAAATCCAAGCGGATCAATATTGATATTTAACCACAGGGTCATTTAATGAACCGCGGGTTGATTTTCGAAAATATTATTTTCTTTACAATCTTTATTCTAAATCTATATAAAGATGGATAAAACTTCTGCTAAACATCTGATTTTTCCTAATTCAGCTTGACAAGCTTCATTGTTTACCAAAAACATTTTTATCCATTACCTCTTTGGATCACATCCTTTTCTATTTAAACATTCTTATTCTTTTCTTCCTCGCCATCTCTAAGCTTTTCTAAACCTTAACATTTCAACCATGGTGTCCACAAGATCATCATCTTGCACCAAAAGCTCTTCCACAAAAAAAACATCAAAATCCAGATTAAGATACCTAAACTTAGGTTCTTCTTCTTTTGCCACCCCTAGAAATGATACAACCCCCTTGCCCATTCTCATTTCCTCATCACCTTCACCACCTCTTGCACCATACAAGACGTCCTCAGCCTATGGTACTAACCATTCACATGGTTCTACCTCATCTTCATACCAATCTAGATTTAATGATGTTTCATCACCTTTCTCTCCAAGTCTTTTCTTGGATGAGAACCCTCAACCCCTCCAAAGTATCCCATTTGAGGATAACTTTGTTGAGCCTTCTCCAATCTCACCTTTAGACACCATGCCTCCTCCTCCTTCTCATGACACACCTCTTATGGGTGTTACTATTTACCATCCCTTTGGTGATCCATACCTTTTTAGTTTTCTTGAGGAACATAGTACAAATTGTCCATGTTGTCTTTACAACAACTATCTCATCCAATATCTTAGGATGGAGATGCATGGATCGCATGCAAGATTGTAAAACCTTATGTTATCCTTATTTGATCCTCATCCTCCTCCATCTAGGGGAGGAGATGATGATATTTTTCAAAAATGTCTTTTCATAATATCATATCAAGCCATGAAGATCAACCAATCAAGATTAGAATATCTAGCTTAGTTGTTTAGTTAGTTATTTTCATTTCTTGTATCTTTATTTTCCTACATGAGTTTTTCATGTAGATGTTTTATGGATTTTGCTTAATGTGTTATATCTTTCTTGTTTTCAAATTAATCAACTTCAATTTAAATTTAAAATTGAACCTAAATCTATTGTCACCTCTAAACTTGACTAAAATTGGATTAAAATGTTATCTAATATTTTCACCCTTTGCAAGATACTTTTCTGAGTATGTTGCTTATTTATGAACCTTAGCCTAACCTAGTGCTAACAGAGGTAAAAAAACCAAGATTGGCTAATATTTGAAAAAGTCCTTGTCTTTTCTCAAACTTTTAGAAAATCATGTTTTGGCGACCACTATCAACAGTTCTCTAAATGAACCAACAGATCAATATTGATATTGAACTATGGCCCTATTTAACGAATCGCGGTTAGTGAGCCAATTTTTCTTCATTTTTTTGTCTTTCTCCTTTGACTAGTTTTCTTCAAGATTATTTGTTTTCCTCTTTTAGCTAAATATTCCTTGAAATGTTTCGATTTTCTTTCTATTCTCTGCCTTCTCGACTTTCTTTATATTTCCTTCACTTGGTATCTCTCTTCTCATCTCAACATGTCTTCTTCTTCTAAACTTAACCTTGACATCTCTTTGTCACAAACCTCAAAACTTAAAGCTTATTCTTCTAAGCTTTCCAAGAAACCAAAAATTTTGGTGAACCTATTTGGGCTAAAAAGAACAAGGATCTCATTGAACCTTCTTTACCAAACCTTTTAAGACTTCCAACTTCTCCCCAATTGAGTATTTGAATGAGTCTTACTCAATCAATCCAATTACCAGAGAAATGAAAGCTCTTCTGCCACCACCTAAACCTTTCAACACACCTAAACTAAATGACATCTCTTCTAACCCAAACCTCACTAAGTATTGTGATGGTAACCTTACATTTTCTTCTCCACATTCTCCTTCTCCACCTCCATCTTCTTTTTCTAATGGTGCACCTCCTCCCTCTAATGCATTTGTTTTTCATCATGGAACCTATTGTGCTTGTTGCAGATTTTGAACAAATTGAACTTGCTCACATCTTTGACAAGTTGAATTTTCTTGAATTGTTTCTCACACGACCTGCTCTTCTAGTATTTTTTCCCGTGAGCAAATCTACGGAAGACGTGCTTCTTATTTTACCGGTTAAGACACACTTTAAACTAAGCAAATCTTGAAGGACTACTTCTACTAGAATAGTTGTTATGCTTAGGTTTATTTTCCTTGTGTTTTAATATTCATAATTCCATATATGAATATTCTTTTGTATGTGTTATCATATTATTTTAAATATGATTATTATGTGTGTAATTCCTTGTTTTTATTGTTCCCTTATATCACATATTGTTGAGAGTTGATTTTGGTTAAAATCTTGAATTTTATGGGGTGATTCCAAAAATTCAATGTCCTTAACCAATTGACATAGTCTTCTTTGTTGGATGTTTCTTTTCTATCTTTATTCCAACAAATGTGAATATATCATATCAAAATACTCTCCTTGGACATACTTAGCAATTGTTTACTTCTGAATTTGAGATTTCTTTTCTTTCTCCCTCTCAAATTATTTAGTAAATACTTGTGACTATAGCCTCTACATGGGTGTTTCTTTTCTTTCTACTAACCCTTGTATATAGCTTCTCACTATAGCTCTATCACTTGGTGCCCCAAGCAAAAGGGAGTAAGCACCAAGGGTGAGCTTTTAGCAAAGTCGGTTCTTTTCTTCTTCAAAGACTTGTGCAACATTTTTTGCTTCGATAAAATGGGGAGAAATGGTAGTGGATAAACTCATTAATAATTTGAAAACCTTTGTTTTTACATAAATGAGTTTATGGTTTGTCATAATCAAAAGGGGGAGATTGTTAATGCAACCGATGCCTAAAAACGTTATTTGTAATAACTTATCTTTCATAGTTTTGATTACGACAAAATGTAAAAACATTTATCGTCAGAGATAACATAAGATGAATTATTTGACGAACACTATCATTAAGGTAATAATCATTTAAGTCTTACTCAAACATATCTTAATCTTATACATGGTTAGTGATCATTAAAAGTGATTAACCTTAAAACTCACATGCTATGTTTGGCAGCAAGCTTTTTGAAGCATTTTGGAGCGGTAAGCGACAAGCGGTTAGCAGTTTGACTTAAAAGCTTGTTTGGTAAGGAGCGACTAGAGTTTGGATACCATACAACTGCTTCTATTTGAAATGCTTGATAGGAGAAGCATTTCAGAAATTCTGCTAGAAGTATGCTTTAAAATTACAAATATATCCTCCTTTAGTTTCTTAATAACTTTGTTATTTCCTTAATTATTTTATGTCTTTTTTCGTAATTTTATAGTTTTTAATTACTGCTACTGCTATGTTTACCAAACGTTTTTCTAATAAACAGCTACTACTTACTGCTCCTACTAACTGCTACTGCTTACTGCCTTCTACTTCTGTTTCTTCAACTGCTTAATGTTACGTGTCACCAAACATACCCTTATCCATATGTGAAAAATATTTTAATAAATTTTTTTTAAGAAAATATTTTATTAAAATGAAAAATAGAAATTTGAATTTAGGATATTCCAAATGGCCACAAGATATTCCTTTTAAGGTAAAACTTCACCAGATGGAATTTCCCCACTAGAGGACAAAAGGGAGAGGACTCTAGAGGACGCCGATCATTATAGGTACTTGCGGTTCCTTAGTGATAAGGAACCGTCGACCTATTTATTGAGCCGCGCTCTGTTAGTTGTTGGACCTTGTCTCCGATAAATAGTGGATCATTTCTCCATTTTACAATGAACCTTTTTGGATAACTTTCTGCTTATAATCTCTATTCTATATTCTAATCATTAGTAAATGATCACTTAATGTGTTAAGTATGTTTACTTATGAAATTATCTCCTTGATCCCCTTCTTTATATGGTCAAGAGAAGATCACTCACTCACTTGTGATGTGATAAAAGATGAAGCCTCGATGAAGATCATTCCTTCCTTAGATCTAGTCATGTTCATCATATTTGTTAATTTGAATCTTGTGTAAATCCAAGGTATATGCGTACACTTGGATTTGTCTTGTGTTGATCCAAGGTATATGTGTATACTAGGATGAGTCTCGTGTGTTAGTTCTAAATAAACTCTAAAGTGATGTAGTTGTTAGTGTGTTTTGTGTATGTTCTCACTAAACTACAAAGTGATGTAATTGTGAGTATGAGTGTTTGAGTTGTCACTTAACTAGAAATTGATGTGAGTGTGAGAGATGAGTGTAGATTGGTTCTAGCTAAGATTAGAACTCGACACCTAGCCTTGTGTTGCTAAAGAAGATGGGAGACGAAGAACAAATTGGTTCTAGCTAGGATTAGAACTCGACCTTTAGCTTAGTGTCAGTAATCTTTGTAAGCAATGTTGTAAGGTTTTCTCCGCCAAGAAGGGAGCTTGTGGATATAGTGGAAATCTCGAGTAAGGTGTACTCGAGGAGTGGAGTAGGAACGAAGAGAGAGATTTTTTTTCGAACAACTATAAATCCTTGGTGTCTTTCTTTAGGTTGTTTCTTTACTTACTCTTTACTTATTCTTGTCTTAAAATTTAGCATTCCGTTATCATAATCACTCGATATAGCAAATGCTTTGAAACATTGGAAATTTGCCTAACTATTATGAATCAAGTTTTCAAGTAATAATCACTTCTAGTAACGAACATAGTTTTAATTAAGGAAACTATTCAACCCCCCCTTCTAGATTCTATAGAGATGAATCCCGTAGAGTCTTAATTAGAGTTTGTAATTTGTTAGAGATCTTGGAGATTATATTAACAAAATTCTAGTACTACTTAGTGTATTTTGTATTATTCCCAAAGGAAACAATGGGATAATGCTTCTACAACCCCATACATAGAGCAAAAGGTTTGTTGCTTGTTAAGGTGAGTTCTTTGACAATAGTCTCACTTTACAAGAAGCAAGTGGGATTCCACACTTGCACAAACTAAGTAGGAGTCTTGAATTATTTCAAGGACATAATACACAAGCCTTCTAAACACACTTGTTGAAGTCAACTAAGGCTAAATATGAAAATGTGGAAGCTTAGAACGATGATACTCACATTCATAAATCCACAAGAATTTCTCATGATATGTTTCTAATAAGAATATTGAGGTTTATGAGTTTGAAGATCATTTTGAAATTGGTTACCATAAGTGATGTATTATCAAATTTTGGATTTGATGAATAAATAAGACTATAATAGAAAGATGTTGTCCATAGAAAGATAATCACAATTTAGAATTTGATTGATCTTACACCTATCAAATATTTGATGCTTAAAATGAGTTTCTTTGAAAGGAATATTCATTAGGACAATGTTGTATGTGTATATTGCAATTAAATAATATAAGTTTTAAATCATGCTTAAGAAGTTGACTATGATTAAAACTTCTACATTCGCAAACAATAAATATGTGAAGATGTTTTAATTTTCATACTTGCAATAAGTGTTAGAGTTATAAAAAACGGAATACAACACTATTTGATGGATGATTATCTTGCGAGAACGATATGTAATCATGAGAAAGTTTTATGAATCCATAAATAATCTTTATAAGATATACAACAATGCAAGAATCCACATATGGATTAAGAGCATGTATATAAATGAGCAGAGTTTTAAGTTTAGTTGTTAAATAAATCACTTGTGGGATTTGATTTATAATTATAAAGAAGATTTCTCATGAGTAAATTTCAAAGCCATTGGGAGTATTTGTTTTATTTCTAAAAAATTGGATATGTTGTTAAACATATTAGAAACAATATTTCTTCTTAGAAAATGTTCTTAAGAGTGCCATAAAGTCTTAGAATATTTTAAAAAAATTGCAACCTTGGGAAGTATGTAAAGGCTTAACATATGTGATGAATTAAGTCTAAAGACAATATAAATAAAATCGTTGATTGAGTCTCGAATGATATATCTTACATGGTAAGATTCAATGAATGAATGCATTAGGACCACTGAAGGATTCATTAAGGGCATTATATTGTACATGGGATAAATTTTATTATTTGCATGAATTAAGTTGATTTGACAACATTAAAATCCAAATGAATGACATTAGAATAAATGATGGAACTCTTAAATCTAATTACAAGACATTAGTAAGAACATTCAAATGTTGGATTAGGAATTTATTCCTCGAACCAATAATAGAAATACTATGGATATACTTAGTGATAATCATATTAAAATCATTATGGTGGAAAAACTTGGAGTCTAATTAAATATCCAAACCATTATGTAAGGAATGTTCAAGGTTTACAAAATGGTAGCATAAGTTGTATGGCATACACTAGTGCTTATTTGAGATGATACTCAATTTCAGTTTTACCAAGTGTTTGTCATGAATGAAATCATTGCTAACTAACATGCTTGGTTTAAAATCATGATTGCCTTATACATTAAAAAAGTTGGAATACTTTATAGATTTGAAAACTGTTATGATAAATATTTCCAATAAGTGTATTGTACATCTTATGGAAAGTAGTGTGACAATTAGTATAATATTGTTATATTATCGTGCACGTGTACATACATATTAATCATCCTATTATTCAAGGAATATTTCCACGTGTGATTATGAATATTATTCTCAAAGTTCCACAAGATCAATAATCTCGTTTGTAGGATTTTATAACTTATCAGCAATTGGATTGTTTTGACTAAGACGATAGTATTCAAGCTGGGATTATCATGTAGAGATATTTAATTGGTATTTGGATAAGGGACGGTTAAGCAAATGTATTAAACAATGAATTGACATATAAGGTATGATCAATTTCATTAAATACTATTTTGTTCTATATTTGCATGTTTAATCCATAAATATAGTATCTGCATATTTATATGTATTATATACATTCTAAATATTTTTTGTCGACCATCAATATGGGAGTATGGTTGAACTAAGACAAATATGAGGGTTGGGTGTATTTGTGTTAAATTGATACACAAAGATGAATCTTCCAAACTCATAGGTTATTTAATGTGGTTGAATGATTGGATTACCCCCAACGTGTAAGTGTACTTTACAAATCATCGTCATTAAGATATTACGCTAATAGTAAGTATTGCTAGTCCTTAGACTTGAGATTCAAGCGGATCTTCGCATGGATGGATAACATTTCTTGATTTAGCGTAAATGTTATGTCAGTAACATGGACCATTATAACACCTATTTCAAAAATGACTTTGACATATGTGAAAGGTACTTGTAATAAAAATGGGATTTTGTTCATCCATGAGTAATGGAGTATGATACATACTGGGCCCCTCGTATGGTTGAGCTGATGTTTGCGTGCGCAATCCCAAAATGTTGTTAAGATGAATCTTTGACATTTGGTAATCATAATTAATTACGGAAACAAGAAACATAATCATTTATACATGAAATGACTTTTGATCCATATTCATGATTAATAGTGTCAGAAACAAAAGGATGGAATGATTTATACCATAAGACTGCGATTGGTTCTGAAGACCAAACTCATGTACTTTTGGGAACATTGATGGTGTTGCTAGACTATTTTTCAATGTTAGTATTAACTATTAAGTACGCTATGACATAGACTTCCGCAAGTGGGAGCTATTGGGGTGTGCGTATCATAGTTAGTATTTTATATGGCCGAGAGTACGTGGGCTTGAGGGGTGATAAGACTGCTTTTATACATAGTCTCATCGTCCAAATAGGGCTTAAAATGCATTAAATATCATCAAAATACCCAAATATATGCTTGTGTTTGTTGCTTGTGTATTTTAGGTACGGATATTGAGAAAATGACAAAAGATCACAAGAATCATGCAAAAACGAACACGGGAAACGAAGCCGCACGATGAACCAAGCCCTAATGAAGAATTTTCCAAATAAAACCCTTGAAGATTTGAAGAATTATGAAGATTGGTCCTCCAAGTTTGAAGAATTGACACTTTATACCCTTGTATCTTCATAATTACAAGTTTGGTCCCTAAAGTTTGTCAAAATTACAAAAAGGACCCTTAACTTTGAAGAATTGGCAAATTTAGTCCCTCAACAAAACTAAATTGTCAATATTGGCCCTCCAAGAAGTCAACAAACAAGTCAACACCTTGAAGAATGAAGACATGTCATTGAAAGCCCTTGAAGATTGCCAAAATTGCAAGTTTAGTCCTTAAAACAAGTTTATAAAACTTGTTGTGCCAAAACTGCCAACTTCCCAAAGTTGTTATGTGTAAAAGTGGCGTTGATAGCCATTTAATACAATATGAACAAAGTGTGAAAATAGGGGGGTCAAACCTGCCAGACAACCAAACCTAAACCCTCCACCCATAGCACGCCACCTCACCCCACCTTAAACTCTCCACCAATCATACACACCCTCCTCTCCACGTCAGAATCCACCCAACCCATTTATTTAATCAGTTTTAAAGAAATTATAAATTTGAGGGAAACACGTTTTTTTGAAAACTAATTACCGTTAACCCAATCAAACCCCACCCTGCTATCACTAATCCTTCCATAAACCCTAAATCTTAATTTTCACAAATCAAGGGGTTTTCCCCTAAATCTTTCCAGATTGGCAATTAACGTCACTCTCATCCCAAATCCAACTCCCAAAAACATCACCCTCACCCTCACATGTCTCTCCAACCCTCCCCTGACCCACATCCAAGCTTGAAGACAAAAGGAGGACAGTTAATCAACCTATGAGCATTTTCGTGCTCCCAAAGGCAAAATGGACAACCAAGATCCTCTTTTCACTGCTGGCATCCCACATACGTCTAAGATCATCACATGGGTTCTTGACTAAAATTCAAAAAATGGCATCTTTCTGGAATCTCCAAGGGCAAAGTTGGGAGTTCAAGTTATTAGGGTTTTTAGCTTCTTATCAGTTCTAGAATCATTTGTGACCCTATATAAAGGGCGTTTAGGACTTAGGTTAAATTGTTCTTGCTTTCCTTGTTCACACTCTTGTAAAACCCCTTTTTATGAATGAAAATTTGGTAAAGTGTTATGTGAAGAAAGCCAGTTCCATTTTTACTTTCAGTTTGATTTAAGTGATCTTTGTTCAAGTTTGGTTTAATTTTCAGCAAGTTTTCTTAAGTTTTCAAAGTTTCTGTTTCATTTCAAGGTTTTCTTAAATCTTAAATTCTCATACAAATCTGTTAATATGGTGATGAAAGGTGTTAGTTTGATGGTGTTTGAGTTTGTGTATGTCCAAGACACCATGGCTTGTTCTGGTGTAGTGGGTACCCAAGCTTGAAAAAGCCATTTGTTTGGTCATTTTTTTTGCTTATCTCAGTCTTACCTATAAGCTAAAGCTCACTTCTAGCTTATTCCATAAGCTAGGGGTCTGCCTTGAGCTCTTTACACAGTCCTCTTTGACTTCTCTCTTAGCAGGTTCCAAACAAGAGCCAATTTTTATCCATCTTTCAAGCAAATCCTCATAAGCCCATCAGCAAAGTTCTGCTCAGGCCCCAGCCTGATTGGAGGTGACTATTCAGTCACTGTTGGGCCTGGATGTAGGCCCAACAAGGTAGCATCCTTGTTCTCTTTTTCATTTTTCAAAATATTCAAGTTTATGTGATTTTGCATGATATTTGTGAGAATTTGTTAAGTGTTAGTTTAAGTGCTTAATTTTGCTCAAATTTATGTTTGTATGCATGCTAGAAGTAATTTGATTCAGTTTGGATTGGATCTGAATAGGGTTGTTTTGTTAATTTTGATTTTAGTAAATTTAAGCGGTGTTTGGATTAGGGTAATAGTAGGGTTTAATGCTTTGAATTTAGCCTAAAACCTGTTTAGACACTTCTCTTATGTTGTTATTAGGTGTTAAGTGTGATTGGTTTTCAGTTTGAACAAGTTTAAACACATTTGTATGCTAAAAATTGGATAAAATACCTAAAATCCAGTAACTGCTTTGAGTGACTGATTTTGTATGGATTTTGCCATTTTATGTTGATGAGTTGTTAGAAGATAGATCATTTAAGGATTGTAAATCATTTATCTGCTATTTGGTGAGCTTTTGTGCAAGTGATTGGCCTTTATATTTCACTTTTGTGCCAAGTGTATCAGCAAAACATACATCAGAAACATAGCCTTTATCATAAATTTGTTAAGTGCATTTTGTGTGATTTGTGTGCTAAGAGCTTGTTGGATTTGTGTTGTTCTTGACTTCCCACAACCCAACTGGTTGTGGGAGTGCCCCATTGTCCATCAAACACCTTAAAAATCCAAGTTCAAGTCCTCTTGAACCTTAACTGCACATGTGAAGAAAACAACTTGTGTTCATCAGAAACAAGTATAAATCTGGGCATGTTTTTTACTTGAATAGTTTTAATCTTTGTTATTTTGGATTGGTGTTTGTGTTTTGGTGATTAAAAGAGTAGCAGGCTTGAGTTTGCTAAGTTTAAAAAAAAAAGTTTTTCAAAAAGGACTGGCCAGGACTCGAACCTGCGCCATCCTCCTCACAACACTCACAACTTACCATTGCGCCCTAGGGTCTTTGACTGCTAGGGTTTCTTTTCAAATTCTACTTAAGGTGTGCTTGTTTTGTAGCTTATTTACATAACAGCTTTTTAAAAAGCTATTTCTAGCTTATTTCTTTGAGGATTTGACTGTTTACCATTTTTCTTAGGTTTGTATTAGGTTTTAGGACTTTTCTGTTTAAAAAGTTTATTTTTCCCTTTATTAATTAATTTTCTAGGATTATTTTTAATTTAAATTTTGAAAAGTAATTTAAAAATAGAAAAAGGTAGTTTAAAAATCTGAAAAAATAGTTTTTAGGTTTTTAATCATATTTTTGAGGTTTACAGCTATTTAAGTTTTCAATTTAGCTTATTTTTGATTTTATTGGATTTTAGGGTTTTTAGCTAACTTTAAAATTTAATATAAAATTACTAAATAGGTTTCAGAAAATTTTGATTGCATTTTTGTCTTAGTTACATTATTCTAGATTTTTGATAATTTTTTAGAATTTTTTTATGAACTTTGAATTTTTTTTGAATATTTTAATATTATTTTATTATTAAAAATTGAAGTTTGTTTTTTTTTAGTTTTTACATTTTTCCTAGGTTAATGACACTTAATTAGGAGTTTTGTCACTTTCCAAATATTTTTAGGACTTTTCAATTATTTTCTAGAATTAATTTAAGATTTAATTGATTTTAATAGTTTTTAAGTGTTTAAAAATAGTTTAATTTGGATTTAAAATTCTTAAAAATAGTTTTTAGCCTAATTAGGATATTTTTGAGGTTTACAAACTATTAGATCTTGTTTAGGGCTTTTTAATAATTAATTGTGATTTTTAGGGCTTTAATTAGCATTAAAAAGTCATTATCTAATTAATTAAAAGGTTTTAGCAAGTTTGGATTTTTTGTAAACTCTTAGAATATTATTGAGGATTTTTAGTAATTTTTAGGAATTTTTAGGTTAAAATTTTAATTTTTGTACTATTTACGGTTTTACGTGTTCGCCTTTTTCGTCGTAGTTTAATTCGTTTTCGTAACCGTCTTTCTCTTCTAACCTCATTTCTTTCTTCCTTTTTCAATCATATAATCACAAATCATTAATAAATTCAACACACAACGCACTTGCCTCCTTGGGAAACGAACTTGGACTTATTTGGTCATTAGTGCTCGGTTTTCCTAAACCGACACTTAACGCTTACCACTACTTTGCCTCTCTTTTCCTAAAGGGTTGCAAAAACACAACATCATTTTGGCGCCGCTGCCGGGGAGGCGTGTTGTGTTTTGGTTGAACAGTTGTTGTTTTTATATATAGCCAAAATAGTAATTGTATTAGTAGCACTCTACTAATACGTATTATCGGTTTTTCGTTTTTTTGTGAATACTATTACTATATTGTATACGTAGAACAATAATTTTACAAGTACTCCAAATACGTGAGAAATCACAACCTTGACTTGGGAGGTCATTACCCAATCATTGTATTCGAATCTCAAACCAAAGAAAAAAAGGCAAAAATAGATAAATACTTTCGTGAAGCTCGATTTTGAGAAATACAAACTATAAGGTGGGTATAAGGCGGTTGTATTTCACGACCTAAAGGAAAAAGGCTCTTAAGTGCTTCGCGCCGCCTCGTTTCCTCCGCTTGCTTGTGCGTATTTTGATTCTGAAAGCTAATCGAGGGTTTTGCCGCCCAAAGTATTACTAAGTATCATATATATTTTCTTGGTTTCTATTGATTAAACCCTCTTGAACGATTTGGTGTTCCACCATCGTTCTAAAGTCATCGAAGGCGTTCACTTCACGTGTTCGTTTTCATTCCTTGAGGCTTCTTTAGTCGAGAGATTTGATTAAGGAGGAGATTTGTAGATTTGTGTCTACCTAATACATTCCAAAAATCCAAAAAAGTTAAAAACAATCAAAAACCACAAAAAAATTGAAAAAGTAAAAATACCAAAAAGAATCTTCTTTGCTCGCCTTCTCGTTATACGTGACGTTTATGCAAACTCGCTCCAAAGCAAGACGTGCTCGTAAACGAAGAAACAAATCCACCACTCCTTCTAGTGAGGAGTCTCCTATTGACGAACCCATTGTAGTGAAAGAAGCACCCATGGCTAATCGAACTATGATGGAGTTGCTTCAAGCACCCACCGAGGGTTATGGAGAAGCGATTGTGTTTCCCGCTATCCTTGCGGAGAATTTTGAGGTTAAGACGGGTTTGTTGTCTATGATTCAAAACAACAAGTTTCGAGGTGACGAGAAGGACAACCCTCATAACCACATTCGCCAAATTAATCGTCTCACCGCCACTTGCAAGTTTAAGGACGTCTCAAACGACTCGATTAAGATGATGTTTTTTCCGTATTCCTTAGCGGGGCCCGCAAAAATTTGGTTAGAGAAAGAGCCACCCAATTCTATATTGACGTGGAAGGATCTCGTTTCAAAATTCGTGAACCAATTTTTTCCGCCCTCTAAGACTACGCATTTGAAAAACGAGATTTCAAAGTTTTCGCAAGAGTATAATGAGAGTTTTTTAACGGCTTGGAATAGGTTTAAGGAAATGTTGCACGAATGTCCTCATCATGGTTTTTCCGACTTGCATCAAATAGACACGTTTTACAATGGCTTGAACGATCATGAGCGTGATTATCTTAATGCCGCCGCGGGTGGTAATTTTTTGTGTAAGACGGTCGAGGAAGCATTGTTAATCATTGAGAATAGGTCTAAGGTCTATAGTCCTCGTAGCACGTCGAGTGTTCGTAAGACTTCGTCTTCGCCTTCGCCTTCATTGTCACACACCGTTGATGCTTGCCAAATCGAGGCTAATTTGGAGAACAAGATTTTTGATAAGTTGAAAGGATTGTTAATTGAGTTTAAAGTTGGTGAACAACCCACTCCCGCTATGGCTAAAGGGTTGAGGTTTCTTGTATGTATTGTGGTGGAGCTCACGATTATTCCGAGTGCATTACCAACGGTGGTAACACTTCGAGTGCCTTCGTGGCCGCGGGAACTTATAACCAAAACGGTCAAGTTCCTCGCACTAATCAATTGACTCCACCGGGTTTTCCACCAAATCAAAATGCTAAAAATTATCGAAACAATCAAGTTGGTTACCAAAGCAATCAAAGGAACAATTTCAAGGGTAATAACAACTATGGGAATCAAGGAACTAGTAGCCAATTGCAAAATCAAAACCAAAACCGTAATTTTCAAAACACGAGTCAAGGTCTTCAAAATGTTTACACTAAAGAACTTCCAATGGACTTTTTGAATTACGCCACGGCAAATGATAAGATTTTGGAAAACATTCAAGAGAAATTGGCTAGTCAAGCTAGGGACACGGCTAAAAACACCAAGGAGTTAGCAAATTTTGTGAAGGAAAATCTTAACATGAGAAATGAGTTGAAAAATGATTTTGCTAATCAAATTAGAGGTCAAAACAATAAAATTGAACAAAGTCATGCTAGGCTTGAACAAAGAATTGACCAAAAAGCCGCTAGTCAAGATTTGAAGTTTAATAGTCAAGATGCTAAGCTTAATGCAATTTTAGAAGCCGTCATGGGAAACAAAGCCTCTACTTCGAGTGGTCTACCTAGTAACACCGTTTCAAACCCGAAGGGAGAGATGAAAGTGATTACCACACGAAGTGGTAAGACACTTAAAGAACCGACTCCTCAACCAATTACTCCAACGGTGGATGAAATTGAGGAAGAACCCGAGGTGGTGGTCGAAAAAGAGCATATCTCAAGCCCACAAAGTACCGCTCATGCCACACCTACGGTCGACCCTTTACCAACATTGGAACCCGAGATTCCAAAGGCTATGCCTATGCCCCAACCCACACCACCCTTGCCTTACCCATCAAGACTTAGGAAGGAGAAACGACAAGAGCGCGACAACTACCAATTTGAGCTTTTTATGAAAATGTTTCGTGAGTTGCACCTTAATGTGAGTTTCGCCGATGCTTTGGTCATGATGCCTCGATTTACCGCTAACTTTAAGAGTATGTTGAACAACAAGGAGAAATTGCATCAATTGTCTAGTTGTTCGTCGGTTTATCTTAATCGCATACCTCAAAAAGTCGGTGATCCCGGTAAATTTTTGATCCCTTGTGCAATTCAAGATATGGAAGAATGCTATGCCTTGGCCGATCTTGGTGCTAGCATTAATTTGATGCCACTTGCAATATTCAAGTCGCTCAATCTTCCTAATCTTACTCCTTCACTAATGTCTATTGAGTTGGCCGACCATTCCACGATTCTCGCATGTGGTTTGGCGGAAGACGTTTTTGTGAAAGTGGGGAAGTTCTACTATCCCATAGACTTTATCGTTGTTGATATCCCCACGGATCCTCAAGTTCCTCTTATTTTAGGTCGTTCGTTTTTAGATACGTCTATGGCTTTAATTGATGTTCATGCTAGAAAGATCACCTTACGTTTCAACGACGAGGGACTTGTTATAAACGCAACTCAAAATTCTCAACTTTCTCATGTTTATTCCGTTGCTACCATAAACCTCGTTGATATGATCGACGTGGTTTGCGAGGAATTTTCACAAGAAGTTTTAGGGTTTGGTGATGAAGAAACTAGTGGCAATCCCACTATGTTAGATCCAATTCTTGATAATTCGACACCAACCTTCACTCCTTTCGAAGGTGGTGGTTTTACGTTGGAAGAATGTAATGTTCCACGTACTTGTGACGAAGACCTCGACAACGATGAGGACTTCTCGATTATCAAAGATTTTCTTAACGATTTCCCATTTCCTCCACCCGAGGAGGTTATGAGTATCGAGCCCAAATCTTCACTTGAGGAACCACCTATTCTCGAGTTGAAAGATTTACCTCCTCACCTCGAATATGTCTATTTGGAGGACGATAAGTTGCCGGTTATTATTGTGAATGAACTTTCGAATGATGAAAAAACCGCACTTGTCGATGTTCTAAAGGATCACAAAGGGGCGATTGCGTGGAAGTTATCCAAAATTAAGGGAATCGATCCCAAGTTTTGTACCCACAAAATCTTAATGGAGGAGGATTTCAAGCCCACAATCCAAAGTCAAAGGAGGGTGAACCCCAAAATTCACGACGTCATCAAAAAGGAGGTCCTTAAACTCCTTGGCGCGGGAATGATTTACCCTATTTCCGATAGCCCTTGGGTGAGTCCTATCCATTGTGTCCCTAAAAAGGGAGGGATGACCGTTGTGCCAAACGATGCCAACGAGTTGATTCCCACTAGACTCGTGACCGGATGGAGAGTGTGCATTGACTATCGAAAGTTGAATGAAGCCACTCGAAAAGACCATTTTCCCTTGCCCTTCATGGACCAAATGTTGGAGCGTCTTGCGGGAAACGATTTCTATTGCTTTTTAGATGGTTTTTCCGGTTACTTCCAAATTCCCATCGATCCTCGTGATCAAGAAAAAACTACGTTTACGTGTCCATATGGAACATTTGCCTATCGTAGAATGCCATTCGGACTTTGCAATGCACCGGGAACCTTTCAAAGGTGCATGATGGTTATTTTTCATGATATGAAAGAGAAGACGATGGAAGTCTTCATGGATGACTTTTCCGTGTTTGGTGATTCTTTCACTTCGTGTTTGTCGAATCTAGAGAGAATGTTAAAACATTGTGAGGTGTAATAACCCGAACTTTAAAATCTATATTTAGACCGAGTTCTAATACTAATTCTATTATTCATATCAATATTTATTACCTGACTTTTTTTTTGTCATGTTCGTTCTACGAATAATATTTAATTCTCGGCTGACCGGTAAGGTTAAGGCTTTAACGTATCGAATACATGTAATTTATTACTTATTGCAAAATTCTATGTCCGTCATCGACCGTAAATATCATTGTTATGATATAGAAATATTTTTATTATCGTCGTTTTAATTTCTCGTTTTATGAGAATTCTAGATAATTTACGTTAAAACTTTAGGCGTCATTCGTTTAGGCGACGGGTTAACGTTTATTAAATTATAAGACCTCCTTTATTTATTGAAATATAAATGTTCTTCGAATGTCAATGTTTTTATTTTATATTGAGCGTTTATTTATCGTGGTTTAACGCTATCTTTCAAATCGCGTAACTTTTAAAATATCGGGTATCAATAATACCCACTTTTGCAACATACGGGAAAAAGTTTAAATAATAAACCTCATTCCAATCTTTAACAGACCATGTCAATCCATCTACACATGTGTCTACACACGTGTCTTATATGATCCATGTATCATCAAATAAACTATCAAGATATTTTCATTTCATTTTTATTAACAACACTCGCACTCCCTTTTTATCCTTGTTTTGCCGTTCACCTAAGCAACAAGAATCACCATCATCATATTTTTGGAGGCTCGGCTGATTTCTATGAGATATTTTGATATATTGATGTTATTGGTGTATTGATAATCTTTGGTTGATTTGGGATAAAAAGTCTAAGAATTTGTCTTGTTTTCTAACACCTCTTTTGTAAGATAATTCTTCTCCTTTCATTTACTTATTCATTTTATTTGATGATCATATATAAATATTTATGTAATATCTATATTTTATAGATGTATTTTTAAATATACAAGTATCATTTGGAGTTTGGATATTATAAATAGTATTTAAACCATAAATTACAAGATGCGTAGGTTTAGGTGTTGACTAGAATTCATGCTTTTGTAACCAATTGAAAGAAACGTGGTATCTTGTATATATCAGTATACATAGAGACTTGGATAATAATATAGGGTGATAAATCTATTTATTGTGATAATTTTGCCGGGTGATTAGTCTCGTAACGATACTCGATGAATAAAATATGGCCGAAACAGTGAAAAGGGGCCGAATCTGATCACCTGTTTTACACGGCCGAAAACTCTTAGAAATTGTATCGTGACCCCTAAATATGTAAAACTAAAATTTGTAGATAAAATCATGAAGAACTAGATTCAATTGGATAGTTTACCAGTTCCTTACGGTTTGGAAATGGCGACCAAAATGGTGGTAACGAGTTTGGCTGTCAAAAACAGCCAACTCTTCTAAGTGATAAAAGGAGTAAATGAGCTATGATTAGTATAAATTAGAGGTAATTGGACTTATAATAAGTAAACTAAGTAAGTTAAGAATTATTTTGGTATAAATAACTCTTCTACATTATTTATGGTTTAGGAGAAATGATCTAATCTACGAGACATATCGGAAAAATTATAATAAATGGACTATTCTTCATTAACGTAAAACGTGATGATTTTTATACAAACCGAAGTGGTATAACCCACTTGTCGGGAATTATAGACTCATTTGTATATTGATCATTATAGAACCCAAGACCGGACCAGTATGAGATATTAAGTTGATGTCGTTTGAGGCGTTTTAGAACCTGTAATGCATATAAAGTGATTTGGGCCATAAAAGCTCAAGATACACTTATAATGGATACTAGGCCATTATTGAGCCTAATGTTATAATTAATATTTAAGTTCAAACCTGATCATATAATGGGATTAATCCAATTGAACACTTAATGGGCCATTAATGGGCTATAATGGGCTTAATTGCCAAAATAGAAAAAATATATGGTAAATTGTTATAAAAAGTCTTATGAAAAGTTTTATGAAACTTATGCAATGTCCAAACTTACTAAAGTGAACTATTTACATATATGTACGACTTATTTATAGTCTCGAACCTAAGACACGTCTCGTCATTATAGGTCTCGTTCGGTCATATGACGACCGTTGGGCATCTCATTCTCGAGCAATGAGCGACTGATATCTCGTGAAGTCTTGTATCGACTATTGGATGTTTGTTTCTTGATAAATGTGTGATAGCTATATCAGGTGAGTCTATAGCCTCGCTTTTATATTATCTTTTAAATGATTTTTAACCCGCGAGGGGGAATACATGATGTTTTATAAAATGAACACAAGTTGTTTTCGGTATGCTGGACCCGAATATGATGATAAATGCCTAAGTACCATTGTCTTATGAAGTCCCTGAATTTCATGAACTGTTAATTACCTTGCGAGGTAAACGCTAATACATTTGATAGATCTATTTGGTTTGACAGCCTTATCCTAGGGTATGTATCCTTGTGATCACCTGAGAGGGATATAATGTATAAGAGGTCGTTGGTATATGACAATATTACCTGTAGTAGGGGCGCCGTAAGTGACTCGGTTTGACGTGTTGGTTAACGTTCAGTTGCATGAGCTTAAGGCTTTTATCGATATATATGACTTGTCTGTGTGACAAGCTTGAGATGATTAAAATGCTTGTGTTCAAATTGTGATTTGCAAAACCTATAGACTTGCTCAACCGTTGTGTTGATGATTTTAAGCATGTATTTCAGGTAATCAAGATGGATAGCAGCGGAGCATGCGAGGAGGGAGTTGGTGCTTACTTGTCTAAAACTTTGTTTACTTTTCCATCCTTTGAAATGAATAAAATGTTGTTAAGCTTTTGTTGAATGTATTGTGATTGGTAACGGTTTTTGGGACTAAACGCTACTCTGATTTAATATATATTGGGATGGGAATCTTTTTATACAAGGTTGTATATTATTTTAATGTCTCTTTAAAGGTCGTTGTCTATGATTGTGTGTGATGTGCTATGAGTAGCGCCCTAAAGTGGTATTTCGCTGCGTGGTAATTTGGGGGTGTTACAAAATGGTAATCAGAGCCACAAGTTATAGAGAACTAGGTCGATTTTGGAAAACCTAAACTATAACCTTGGTGTGTTCTAAAAAGTTTTAAGCACGCAACTACTCTGCATGGCCCCGGTAAGGCTATTCTTGCATTACTTTATGATTGATTGTGATTATGTGAACCTATGTGTATGTAGGAATAGTAATATGTATATGTATGAATATACGGTGGTATTTAAAGGCATTGCGCGTGAAGCAATGGTCTTTGAATGATTGTCGTACATTTTATAATACGGTTTTGTATCGGATTTGTCCTCGCCGCAAATCACCGATCTTGATGATTATGTATTATCTGAATACGAGTATGAAACTCATTTGATACTTTGAGTATGTATATTGTTTCGTAAGCTATCGCATATCGACTTGTTTAAGTTCGATTGTTATCATCGTGTCGTGATGTGCCATTTTAGGACATCTCCTTTCGAAACGTAATTGATTGATGTGATATTCGTGTTCCGAGTATTTCTTCTGATTTTTAAGAATCATTTACCCGAGGCAACATCTTCTATGTAATGCGACGTGTGATTTGATTTTATATGCCTATGTTTTATTGGCGAAAAGGAGGATGCCAATGTTGGACCCAAATTATATATGTGTCCAAACCAACTATATAGTTGGGTACAACAAAGATATGCTCGTAGTAGTCATGCGGTTGAGTAACTTAATATCTTGTATCTAAATGGAATGGGACATTTAGATGAGATTTTAACTCGCCCAACTATGAGTCGTTTTAGGTTGTCTTATTGAAATGGGTTGGGACATTTGAATAAGAAAATTTTAAACCACTAGACCTTAGATTGTCGTGTTTTCCTTATTCAAATGGAATGGTACGTTTGAATACGGAAATCATGAGGTAAGTTTATTAACACCTTGTACTTACTATGGTATGTAATTTGGATTTGACATCGTGTTGATAGGTAGTAATACTTGAGTCGGATGACTTATAATCGTCTCGTTGAAATGGATTGGGACGCCTTTTCATTTGAACAAGAAAGTTATAAGTTCCTGAACCGTAAATTTATAAACTCTTGTATACATGAAAGGGGACGCCTTTTGATGTAGACGAGGATTTATAAATGAGTGGGCCCAAGTATGTCTGGCTCGATTTGTGGATGTTTGGTGTGCGTACGTCTTCCTCTGAATCGTGTTTCGTTGGTAAGAATCATTCGGTGCCGTCGTCATTATGATTATTGTCGATTATCATCTAAGTACGAGTAATCCGTTGGACTTATCTCGAGTTATGATTTATTTCTATGGACCATTTTTAATGTGTCTTGGTGATCCCGAGTTTTATAAGCAGATTGTTAGGAACCGTTAACCGTTCTGAGAATAGGCGACTTGTGTATACTTGTGGATTGACAGAGGATCAAGTTATCAACGACGACTTATCGTGGATGTGAATATTTTGTCATTTTACTTGCTATTATCGAAGGGTTCATTCAAGGTTTTCTTGATGATCAACAATGGAGATTTATATTCGATGTTTATGTTCGACCTTTGCTTTTTAAGTACTTATATGGTATGTGAACGAGTCGAATGATCGTAAGTTGTGCGAACTTGAGGCGGCATTGTCCAATGACGTCCGATCATGGGTAACGTGTATCATATAATATCATTGGACCATCCTTGGAAACCTAGACGACGACTTGCTTGTTTTTTTTCACTCTTCACTGTTAAACTAAAGATTATTTAGACGAATTAAGCGTCGGGACGTCGCTTCCTAAAGGGTTAGATGATGTAATAACCCGAACTTTAAAATCTATATTTAGACCGAGTTCTAATACTAATTCTATTATTCATATCAATATTTATTACCTGACTTTTTTTTGTCATGTTCGTTCTACGAATAATATTTAATTCTCGGCTGACCGGTAAGGTTAAGGCTTTAACGTATCGAATACATGTAATTTATTACTTATTGGAAAATTCTATGTCCGTCATCGACCGTAAATATCATTGTTATGATATAGAAATATTTTTATTATCGTCGTTTTAATTTCTCGTTTTATGAGAATTCTAGATAATTTACGTTAAAACTTTAGGCGTCATTCGTTTAGGCGACGGGTTAACGTTTATTAAATTATAAGACCTCCTTTATTTATTGAAATATAAATGTTCTTCGAATGTCAATGTTTTTATTTTATATTGAGCGTTTATTTATCGTGGTTTAACGCTATCTTTCAAATCGCGTAACTTTTAAAATATCGGGTATCAATAATACCCACTTTTGCAACATACGGGAAAAAGTTTAAATAATAAACCTCATTCCAATCTTTAACAGACCATGTCAATCCATCTACCCATGTGTCTACACACGTGTCTTATATGATCCATGTATCATCAAATAAACTATCAAGATATTTTCATTTCATTTTTATTAACAACACTCGCACTCCCTTTTTATCCTTGTTTTGCCGTTCACCTAAGCAACAAGAATCACCATCATCATATTTTTGGAGGCTCGGCTGATTTCTATGAGATATTTTGATATATTGATGTTATTGGTGTATTGATAATCTTTGGTTGATTTGGGATAAAAAGTCTAAGAATTTGTCTTGTTTTCTAACACCTCTTTTGTAAGATAATTCTTCTCCTTTCATTTACTTATTCATTTTATTTGATGATCATATATAAATATTTATGTAATATCTATATTTTATAGATGTATTTTTAAATATACAAGTATCATTTGGAGTTTGGATATTATAAATAGTATTTAAACCATAAATTACAAGATGCGTAGGTTTAGGTGTTGACTAGAATTCATGCTTTTGTAACCAATTGAAAGAAACGTGGTATCTTGTATATATCAGTATACATAGAGACTTGGATAATAATATAGGGTAATAAATCTATTTATTGTGATAATTTTGCCGGGTGATTAGTCTCGTAACGATACTCGATGAATAAAATATGGCAGAAACAGTGAAAAGGGGCCGAATCTGATCACCTGTTTTACACGGCCGAAAAATCTTAGAAATTGTATCGTGACCCCTAAATATGTAAAACTAAAAGTTGTAGATAAAATCATGAAGAACTAGATTCAGTTGGATAGTTTACCAGTTCCTTACGGTTTGGAAATGGCGACCAAAATGGTGGAAACGAGTTTGGCAGTCAAAAACAGCCAACTCTTCTAAGTGATAAAAGGAGTAAATGAGCTATGATTAGTATAAATTAGAGGTAATTGGACTTATAATAAGTAAACTAAGTAAGTTAAGAATTATTTTGGTATAAATAACTCTTCTACATTATTTATGGTTTAGGAGAAATGATCTAATCTACGAGACATGTCGGAAAAATTATAATAAATGGACTATTCTTCATTAACGTAAAACGTGATGATTTTTATACAAACCGAAGTGGTATAACCCACTTGTCGGGAATTATAGACTCATTTGTATACTGATCATTATAGAACCCAAGACCGGACCAGCGTGAGATATTAAGTTGATGTCGTTTGAGGCGTTTTAGAACCTGTAATGCATATAAAGTGATTTGCGCCATAAAAGCTCAAGATACACTTATAATGGATACTGGGCCATTATTGAGCCTAATGTTATAATTAATATTTAAGTTCAAACCTGATCATATAATGGGATTAATCCAATTGAACACTTAATGGGCCATTAATGGGCTATAATGGGCTTAATTGCCAAAATAGAAAAAATATATGGTAAATTGTTATAAAAAGTCTTATGAAAAGTTTTATGAAACTTATGCAATGTCCAAACTTACTAAAGTGAACTATTTACATATATGTACGACTTATTTATAGTCTCGAACCTAAGACACGTCTCGTCATTATAGGTCTCGTTCGGTCATATGACGACCGTTGGGCATCTCATTCTCGAGCAATGAGCGACTGATATCTCGTGAAGTCTTGTATCGACTATTGGATGTTTGTTTCTCGATAAATGTGTGATAGCTATATCAGGTGAGTCTATAGCCTCGCTTTTATATTATCTTTTAAATGATTTTTAACCCGCGAGGGGGAATACATGATGTTTTATAAAATGAACACAAGTTGTTTTCGGTATGCTGGACCCGAATATGATGATAAATGCCTAAGTACCATTGTCTTATGAAGTCCTTGATTTTCATGAACTGTTAATTACCTTGCGAGGTAAACGCTAATACATTTGATAGATCTATTTGGTTTGACAGCCTTATCCTAGGGTATGTATCCTTGTGATCACCTGAGAGGGATATAATGTATAAGAGGTCGTTGGTATATGACAATATTACCTGTAGTAGGGGCGCCGTAAGTGACTCGGTTTGACGTGTTGGTTAACGTTCAGTTGCATGAGCTTAAGGCTTTTATCGATATATATGACTTGTCTGTGTGACAAGCTTGAGATGATTAAAATGCTTGTGTTCAAATTGTGATTTGCAAAACCTATAGACTTGCTCAACCGTTGTGTTGATGATTTTAAGCATGTATTTCAGGTAATCAAGATGGATAGCAGCGGAGCATGCGAGGAGGGAGTTGGTGCTTACTTGTCTAAAACTTTGTTTACTTTTCCATCCTTTGAAATGAATAAAATGTTGTTAAGCTTTTGTTGAATGTATTGTGATTGGTAACGGTTTTTGGGACTAAACGCTACTCTGATTTAATATATATTGGGATGGGAATCTTTTTAGACAAGGTTGTATATTATTTTAATGTCTCTTTAAAGGTCGTTGTCTATGATTGTGTGTGATGTGCTATGAGTAGCGCCCTAAAGTGGTATTTCGCTGCGTGGTAATTTGGGGGTGTTACATGAGGAAACCAACCTTGTGCTCAATTGGGAAAAGTGTCATTTTATGGTTAAGAGTGGAATCGTCTTAGGGCACAAGGTCTCGAAAGCGGGGATTGAGGTAGATCAAGCTAAGGTAGACGTCATCGCCAAATTACCTCATCCCAAAACCGTCAAGGGAGTTAGGAGTTTCCTAGGCCACGCGGGCTTTTATCGTCGATTCATCAAGGACTTTTCAAAGATTTCTCGACCTATTACACATCTTCTTGAAAAAGAAGCACGTTTTGTCTTTGACGAAGATTGTGTACGAGCCTTTGAAATCCTTAAGAGGAAACTTACCGAAGCTCCCATTCTTGTTGCTCCCAATTGGAACCTCCCCTTTGAACTAATGTGTGATGCTAGTGATTACGCTATTGGGGCCGTTTTGGGGCAACGTCATGATAAGCACTTCTTGCCTATTCACTATGCTAGCAAGACGATGACCGAGGCTCAACTTATATACACTACAACGGAAAAGGAGTTCCTTGCCGTGGTGTATGCATCTGAGAAATTCCGACCTTTTCTCGTCTTGATGAAATGCATAGTGTATACGGACCATTCGGCTATTAAGTATCTCATGGCAAAGCAAGATGCTAAGCTAAGATTACTTCGTTGGATTCTCCTCCTTCAAGAATTTGATCACAAAATCGTTGACAAAAAAGGAGCCGAGAATCTAGCGGCCGATCATCTTTCTCGTTTGGAAGATCCTCACCAAAGTGTTTACGAGCCTAAGGAAATCACCGAAACATTTCCGCTTGAAACACTTGGTGTAGTGAATTCTAAGCTTGATTCTTCCACCCCAGGGTTTGCGGATTTTGCAAATTACCATGTGGGTAACTTCATCATTAAGGGTATGACGACTCAAGAAAAACGAAAATTCTTTCGTGACGTCAAGTTCTACTTTTGGAACGACCCTTACTTGTTTCGAACTTGTGCGGATCAAATCATCCGACGTTGTGTATTTGGCACCGAAGCTTCTAACATCCTTAGAGCTTGCCATGAGGGACCCACGGGTGGTCACCACGGTGCTAATCTCACGGCTAAGAAGGTGTTTGATGCCGGCTTCTTTTGGCCTACTATTTACCGAGATGCACAAGATCTTGTGAAGTCGTGTGATGCATGCCAACGACAAGGAAAAGCCTCACAAAAAGATGAAATGCCACAAAATATCATCCAAGTGTGTGAGATCTTTGACGTTTGGGGTATAGACTTTATGGGGCCGTTCCCATCATCTCGTGGTAATAAGTACATTCTCGTTGCGGTTGACTACCTTTCTAAGTGGGTGGAGGCCACGGCCTTGCCCACCAATGATGCTCGTGTGGTAGTCAAGTTTTTGAAGCAATTGTTCTCTTGGTTTCGAACCCCTCGTGCTATCATAAGCGATCGTGGAACCCATTTTTGTAACGACCAATTTGAAAGGGTTCTAAGGAAATATGGGGTTACACATCGTCTTTCTACGGCTTATCACCCACAAACGAGTGGGCAAGTCGAGGTTTCAAACCGAACTTTGAAGAGGATTTTGGAGAGATCCGTAGGAGAAAACCGACAAACTTGGTCGGATAAGTTGGACGATGCTTTATGGGCCTTTAGGACCGCTCATAAGACGCCCATTGGGTGCACTCCCTATAAGCTTGTGTATGGAAAGAATTGTCATTTGCCTATCGAATTAGAACACAAGGCTTATTGGGCCCTAAAGCATTGTAATGATGATATGGAGACCGCGGGAAAACACCGGAAAATGCAATTAAATGAATTGGATGAATTAAGGGATATTGCTTATGAAAATTCATTGATTTATAAAGAGAAAACTAAAAAGTTGCATGATTCTAAAATTAAAAACCGGGGTTTTTAACATTGGGGATCAAGTTTTGCTTTTTAATTCAAGACTGAAAATCTTTTCCGGTAAGTTGAAATCCCGTTGGTCTGGTCCATTCACCGTGACTTAAGTGTTTCCGTATGGGACCATCGAGCTAGCTCAAGATGATGGTCCTAACTTCAAGGTGAATGGACATAGGTTGAAGCACTACTTTGGCGGGGAAGTTCCATCCTTGAACTACCTCGACCAAATCACCTTCCTCAATGATAATTAGTATTAAGGGGATCGAGTCGAGCTCATGACTCGGTAATCAAAAACGAGGTGCCTCGTGGGGGAGTCCCATGCTTATCCTATGTACATATTATCGCTTTCTAATGTAGCTTACGTGTGGGGATTTGTGCCCTTCCAACCTTTGTTCCGTGGTTGTTTGTGAATTGTTAATTTTAGATCATGATCTTCACGAATGGAGCCTCTCGTGTTCATTTTATGGGAGCACTTGATCGTTTGCTTTGGAGACATTTCTCAATATCCATGATATATCCTTGATTGTTATAACCTTAGGTTTTTAGCACACTTCATAAACGGCTTTAAATTTATTGGTTACACCCTTTCCATGCTAGATTAGGCATTCGACTACGTCTCTAGTATGGGGGTGCTTTCACCCCTAGAATCGAAACATTGAGGACAATGTTTAACTTTAGTATGGGGGGGTGAATAGATACTTGCCTTGCCAAACCTTCACACTTTCCAAAGTTTATCTTTTTGTTTCTCGTTTTTGTTGCAAAATAAGGCTAAAAATGGCCAAATTTTAAAAAAAAAATTCATGTTTTGTAAGTGTTTGAAGACACGAATGTAGGTTTACCGATGGCGAGAATAAGAGTAATTTTTTACTCGACCGTGCGTGTTGAGTACTTAGCTTTGATTCCTTAACTACACATTAGGCTAAGTCTCTTAAATGAGGACAAGAAATGATAGAGTTAATTATAAGTTACTATGCTAAACGTAGAGTACTCGTATTCTTTCAAAAACTCATGTGTTCTCGTTGTTTGCTTATTCTCCCTTCGCATGTAAATATTTTTTGCTTAATAAATATTGACTTAGCGATTTAGTTAGGATTGTTGGGTTTCTAGTCTTTTCTAATAGCTTCCGTGTAATTAAATTGGGAAGACATTAAGGTATCGCCAGCGTCACGGTTTTGAAGAATTGGCACCCTAATAATCGAAAGCTTCACCCAATAATAAGATTTCAAGTGCTCACCTAAATCAAGCAAACAATTTGAAGCCCCACAAGGCCGAAAAATCTATGCAAAAATTGAAAGTGAATCAAGCCTTAATCTTCGAAGCTTTAAAGATCCAAAATTCGCTTTAGCGTGAGGATATACGTCTTTGGCTAATAAAACCACCGATGAGGCAGATAATAAAAGGCAAGGCAAGACCGAAGTCATAATAAAAGCTTCATGGCGAAGTGGAATAAAAGATGGAGGTAAACCAAAGATAATAAGGCCCTTCCGTTAGGGGGCATATAAAAGTCTTGGTAATAAGTCTCATGTTCAAAACCGTTATAAAACCGTGTTTATCGATTCTTCTTGTCAACTTAATTTTTTAACATCGTTGTCTATTAGGAGGGGTTATTGATTTGATGGTCTTAGTTACACCGTTAGGACTCTATTTTTAGACCTAAATCTCTATTATCGCATAAGTCAAACAATGTATCCTCGTGAAACATTCAAGACATAATAAAATATAAGAGATACAACTTAGGAATAATGGGAGGATAAGTACGTGATTAGGGCATATGAGTAGTGTTAGCATTAGTAACTTATAATGATAATGATCTCGTTGCACGCTTGGCATGGAATTGGAGTGTAAATCGAGGACGATGAAATTATTTCTAACGAAGCATTCACGTGTTCTTATTCTATGAACCTAAACGTCCCATTTTGCGATGAAAATCATACATTATGTCTAAAACACAAGTAGTAGCAATAGTAGTAGTATAGCTAGTTTATCGTTTAATAAAGTGAATAAAATGAATTTTGGAGATGCTATGGTACTTTATTCTAGCATTGCGTGAGGGCACGGCAATGGTTTAGTATGGGGGAGTGATGAGACTGCTTTTATACATAGTCTCATCGTCCAAATAGGGCTTAAAATGCATTAAATATCATCAAAATACCCAAATATATGCTTGTGTTTGTTGCTTGTGTATTTTAGGTACGGATATTGAGAAAATGACAAAAGATCACAAGAATCATGCAAAAACGAACACGGGAAACGAAGCCGCACGATGAACCAAGCCCTAATGAAGAATTTTCCAAATAAAACCCTTGAAGATTTGAAGAATTATGAAGATTGGTCCTCCAAGTTTGAAGAATTGACACTTTATACCCTTGTATCATCATAATTACAAGTTTGGTCCCTAAAGTTTGTCAAAATTACAAAAAGGACCCTTAACTTTGAAGAATTGGCAAATTTAGTCCCTCAACAAAACTAAATTGTCAATATTGGCCCTCCAAGAAGTCAAAAAACAAGTCAACACCTTGAAGAATGAAGACATGTCATTGAAAGCCCTTGAAGATTGCCAAAATTGCAAGTTTAGTCCTTAAAACACGTTTATAAAACTTGTTGTGCCAAAACTGCCAACTTCCCAAAGTTGTTATGTGTAAAAGTGGCGTTGATAGCCATTTAATACAATATGAACAAAGTGTGAAAATAGGGGGGTCAAACCTGCCAGACAACCAAACCTAAACCCTCCACTCATAGCACGCCACCTCACCCCACCTTAAACTCTCCACCAATCATACACACCCTCCTCTCCACGTCAGAATCAACCCAACCCATTTATTTAATCAGTTTTAAACTAATTATAAATTTGAGGGAAACACGTTTTTTTGAAAACTAATTACCCTTAACCCAATCAAACCCCACCGTGCTATCACTAATCCTTCCATAAACCCTAAATCTTAATTTTCACAAATCAAGGGGTTTTCCCCTAAATCTTTCCAGATTGGCAATTAACGTCACTCTCATCCCAAATCCAACTCCCAAAAACATCACCCTCACCCTCACATGTCTCTCCAACCCTCCCCTGACCCACATCCAAGCTTAAAGACAAAAGGAGGACAGCTAATCAACGCCTATGAGCATTTTCGTGCTCCCAAAGGCAAAATGGACGACCAAGATCCTCTTTTCACTGCTGGCATCCCACAAACGTCCAAGATCATCACATGGGTTCTTGACTAAAATTCAAAAAATGGCATCTTTCTGGAATCTCCAAGGGCAAAGTTGGGAGTTCAAGTTATTAGGGTTTTTAGCTTCTTATCAGTTCTAGAATCATTTGTGACCCTATATAAAGGGCGTTTAGGACTTAGGTTAAATTTTTCTTGCTTTCCTTGTTCACACTCTTGTAAAACCCCTTTTTATGAATGAAAATTTGGTAAAGTGTTATGTGAAGAAAGCCAGTTCCATTTTTACTTTCAGTTTGATTTAAGTGATCTTTGTTCAAGTTTGGTTTAATTTTCAGCAAGTTTTCTTAAGTTTTCAAAGTTTCTGTTTCATTTCAAGGTTTTCTTAAATATTAAATTCTCATACAAATCTGTTAATATGGTGATGAAAGGTGTTAGTTTGATGGTGTTTGAGTTTGTGTATGTCCAAGACACCATGGCTTGTTCTGGTGTAGTGGGTACCCAAGCTTGAAAAAGCCATTTGTTTGGTCATTTTTTTTTGCTTATCTCAGTCTTACCTATAAGCTAAAGCTCACTTCTAGCTTATTCCATAAGCTAGGGGTCTGCCTTGAGCTCTTTACACAGTCCTCTTTGACTTCTCTCTTAGCAGGTTCCAAACAAGAGCCAATTTTTATCCATCTTTCAAGCAAATCCTCATAAGCCCATCAGCAAAGTTCTGCTCAGGCCCCAGCCTGATTGGAGGTGACTATTCAGTCACTGTTGGGCCTGGATGTAGGCCCAACAAGGTAGCATCCTTGTTCTCTTTTTCATTTTTCAAAATATTCAGTTTTATGTGATTTTGCATGATATTTGTGAGAATTTGTTAAGTGTTAGTTTAAGTGCTTAATTTTGCTCAAATTTATGTTTGTATGCATGCTAGAAGTAATTTGATTCAGTTTAGATTGGATTTGAATAGGGTTGTTTTGTTAATTTTGATTTTAGTAAATTTAAGGGGTGTTTGGATTAGGGTAATAGTAGGGTTTAATGCTTTGAATTTAGCCTAAAACCTGTTTAGACACTTCTCTTATGTTGTTATTAGGTGTTAAGTGTGATTGGTTTTCAGTTTGAACAAGTTTAAACACATTTGTATGCTAAAAATTGGATAAAATACCTAAAATCAAGTAACTGCTTTGAGTGACTGATTTTGTATGGATTTTGCCATTTTATGTTGATGAGTTGTTAGAAGATAGATCATTTAAGGATTGTAAATCATTTATCTGCTATTTGGTGAGCTTTTGTGCAAGTGATTGGCCTTTATATTTCACTTTTGTGCCAAGTGTATCAGCAAAACATACATCAGAAACATAGCCTTTATCAGAAATTTGTTAAGTGCATTTTGTGTGATTTGTGTGCTAAGAGCTTGTTGGATTTGTGTTGTTCTTGACTTCCCACAACCCAACTGGTTGTGGGAGTGCCCCATTGTCCATCAAACACCTTAAAAATCCAAGTTCAAGTCCTCTTGAACCTTAACTGCACATGTGAAGAAAACAACTTGTGTTCATCAGAAACAAGTATAAATCTGGGCACGTTTTTGACTTGAATAGTTTTAATCTTTGTTATTTTGGATTGGTGTTTGTGTTTTGGTGATTAAAAGAGTAGCAGGCTTGAGTTTGCTAAGTTTAAAAAAAAAAGTTTTTCAAAAAGGATTGGCCAGGACTCGAACCTGCGCCATCCTCCTCACAACACTCACAATTTACCATTACGCCCTAGGGTCTTTGACTGCTAGGGTTTCTTTTCAAATTCTACTTAAGGTGTGCTTGTTTTGTAGCTTATTTAAATAACAGCTTTTTAAAAAGCTATTTCTAGCTTATTTCTTTGAGGATTTGACTGTTTAGCATTTTTCTTAGGTTTGTATTAGGTTTTAGGACTTTTCTGTTTAAAAAGTTTATTTTTCCCTTTATTAATTAATTTTCTAGGATTATTTTTAATTTAAATTTTGAAAAGTAATTTAAAAATAGAAAAAGGTAGTTTAAAAATCTGAAAAAATAGTTTTTAGGTTTTTAATCATATTTTTGAGGTTTACAGCTATTTAAGTTTTCAATTTAGCTTATTTTTGATTTTATTGGATTTTAGGGTTTTTAGCTAACTTTAAAATTTAATATAAAATTATTAAATAGGTTTCAGAAAATTTTGATTGCATTTTTGTCTTAGTTACATTATTCTAGATTTTTGGTAATTTTTTAGAATTTTTTTATGAACTTTGAATTTTTTTTGAATATTTTAATATTATCTTATTATTAAAAATTAAGGTTTTATTTTTTTTAGTTTTTACATTTTCCTAGGTTAAGGACACTTAATTAGGAGTTTTGTCACTTTCCAAATATTTTTAGGACTTTTCAATTATTTTCTAGAATTAATTTAATATTTAATTGATTTTAATAGTTTTTAAGTGTTTAAAAATAGTTTAATTTGGATTTAAAATTCTTAAAAATAGTTTTTAGCCTAATTAGGATATTTTTGAGGTTTAATAACTATTAGATCTTGTTTAGGGCTTTTTAATAATTAATTGTGATTTTTAGGGCTTTAATTAGCATTAAAAAGTCATTATCTAATTAATTAAAAGGTTTTAGCAAGTTTGGATTTTTTGTAAACTCTTAGAATATTATTGGGGATTTTTAGTAATTTTTAGTAATTTTTAGGAATTTTTAGGTTAAAATTTTAATTTTTGTACTATTTACAGTTTTACGTGTTCACCTTTTTTGTCGTAGTTTAATTCGTTTTCGTAACCGTCTTTCTCTTCTAACCTCATTTCTTTCTTCCTTTTTCAATCATATAATCACAAATCATTTATCAATTCAACACACAACGCAATTGCCTCCTTGGGAAACGAACTTGGACTTATTTGGTCATTAGTGCTCGGTTTTCCTAAACCGACACTTAACGCTTACCACTACTTTGCCTCTCTTTTCCTAAAGGGTTGCAAAAACACAACATCAAGGGGTCACACATTTAGACATCCAGATCATCTTTTATTAAGATATACAATATAATATTGCTATATTTATTGTATAAACTTAATTTAATATAACTTAATCGTTAACGGTATTAATTAATAAGTTAAAAGGTTTAACAAGGATTAATTAAAAAGACTTAAGATGTTGGGGTAATTAACATAATTACTTAATAGAGCATTATAGAAAGTAAAAAAGTCAACCCCAAGGGTTGTAGGGGGTATTCGGCCGACTAAACCAAAGGGAAGGAAGAAGCAGATTTTCTAGAAGGTTATTTTGCTTGGTTAGGAAGAATAGTATCTATTCCTAAAATAGCTTAAGTCTTCTACTATATAAACAAAGGGATTAGGATCACTTTTTCATAACATAAAAGTAAAAAATATCTCCCTCTTGTCTCTTTGTAGCCATCAACTTCCACAACCAAAACCAAGGTATTTTTATTTCTTGGTTTATTAAGTATTATAGTATCAAGATCTAAAAATCGAAGGTGGTTGATTGAAGTGTCGTGCGAACTATCTTAGAGAAGATCTACTTTGATATTTTGGATTTTATAAGGTGAATAGGTTTGATTATTAGAGGGGTTTCCTTGGTGTGTAATTAAGGATTCTTAATCCTTGTTATTGCATGAAAAGGTATGTGATTGTTTATCTTTATGTTAATTACTTATGTGCATATCTGATCTGTACTCTCCGCCGCCTCTTAATGCATGTATATTTGATACATTAGGTTGTTAAATTCCAAAAAAAATTATCACGTCTACACTCTGACCTCTGCCGGTTTAGAAAATATGGTTTTGTGTCAAAGTTTTGCTACTTGTTTCCCTCTTGTTTCCATGTGGGATGTTCTTTCTTTCGCGCTTGATTTTCTACCACTACCTCTCCTGTCAAGAAGGTCATGGTCTCTTTCATCATTTCATCAACTGTTTTTGGTATATTATTGTGAAGATGCTTGATCAGCTCTAGATGTGTGATTGTATGCATAAATCCGAAGATTCGCATGCATTCTAGCATTGCCTTGATGTGCCTACTTTTGGCTTTGAACCTCTTCATCAATTTCTCTGTGGATTCAGTTTCCTTTTGTTTAATGTGACATATTTCCGTGGGATCCTTGATATAATTCTTTTATCGGAGGTAGTTAGCTAGAAATTCCTATTTCAAATCAGCATAGCTATTTATTAACTCTGGAGGTAGATCATCTAACCATACGGTGGCGTTCCCAATTAGTGTGGAATTGAACATGTGTAACCATGTTGGCATGTCCCATCGTTCCACCTTGGTTATCGCCTGGTAGACTTTTAGATGGTCTTCCGGGTCCTCGGACCCATCATATGTCTTGACCTGGTTAGGCATGCAGATTTTTTTACGAAATTCAAAGTTTCTAATGTGAGGTGTGAACGGATCGACTTCCTCGCATAGCCATGGTTAGGATAGGTCGTCTTCTTCTATACTTGAATTTTGTTTCTACGACTTTTAGTGCCCACCTTAGCTCTTGTCACCTTCTGAGTATTGTTCCGTCCTTTTTGAGGAAATTTCTTCGTAGAGCCTCTTGTAGGAGGCGGACTCTACCCTCCTATGGTATTTTTTTTAGGGCATAGATTATGACTCCTAAATTAGTCCTTGGCTTTACCTCTTTGCTTGTCCATCTATCTGATATTTTTTCTGATCTTCGAGGTCCAATGGAATTTTTGTGAACTTCTGTCCAATCAATAAAATGGTCCTCTATCTATCTTCCCCAACTTCTCGAAGACACCTTTTTTCTGCTTCCCAATCTTGTGAAGATTGTCTTTCCTTATGGGCTCTTCCGCTTAGGTGCCTCTTGAATATTACATTTTATTCTTGAGAAGTAACTCTGTTTTTGTCATGGATTCTGATATGTCCAGAGACTATGCTATTTTTGCTTCATTTTTCGTGTTCTCTTTATGTTTGGAGCTACGGACTCAAAACATCGGGATGTTCCGTAGGCTTTTGGGCTTTTACTTGAACATCCGTCAAAGTTTAGGGGGGCTTGTGTAAAACCCGCATTAAAATACCATGAACAGTAAACATGAACAGTACATACATGAAAATACGATAAATTTAAAACTTTCCATTTATAATATATTTCACATGTCACGATATTAAATAACATGTACTTACGTAAATATTATAAATGTGTTGACGATCATGATAATTAAATGCACGATAAATAAAACAAGAACGTACACGTGTAAATAATTTAACTAGAAAAGTTACGGGTTTCACTTGTGGGCCTTAAGGGTGCCGTGGCTAAGAGAGCAAAAAGAAAAGGAGTGGGCCTTTTGGCCCATGACCCATGTTAACCAAATAATAAGAAAAACACAGGGAGGTTTTTCTCATAATTTTGAGGTTACAGAAAAACAAAACCTTGCCCCTCTTCTTCTCCATTGCCGCCGGCTGCCATCAACACCATAAGGTGTTCGGGACGAATTTTGCTACTTAATTTTTGTGTCTACGTGTTCGTGATCATAACCTTTCTCTTCCACGTGTTCGGTAATCAAAACCCTTTTCTTTTTATTCTTTTTATGAATTCATGAAATTAATCTTAAAAACATGAAATGTGTATAGTTGAAGCTCGTTTTCTCAGTTCTTAACAAATTGAAAGTCCTAACAAGATCGAGTTTTTAATTGTTTTTGGTTGGTAAAGTATTTGGATATTCTATATCAAATTCAAACAAATCCTTGCTAAAATGAAAAATAAAGTCTACTTATACGTAAAACAAAGTGCACATACCAAGTATTTATTCAATTAAAATGCAACAAATATAAATTCTACAAAATTTAAAGGACTGAAATTGTAAATTCAATGAAAAATAAATGCCAAAAAAACAAAGTCAAAAAGTCAAAGGACTAATTATGTAAAACAGTTAACAAATTTGGACTAGGAATGAAAATATTTCTAACAAAGTAACTAACTTTTAACTATTTTGAAAACTGACTAACCACTTTTTAACAAACTTGAAACTAGAAGGACTAGAATTTTGCAAACCTAATTAAATGGGAATTTAGCTTGTAAGGGAAACTGTTTAACAAACCAAGGACTAAAATGCAATTTCCAAAAGCTTATTAACAAAAACGGGTTTAAGAACAAAATAAGCTCGTTTGAGCTCGTTTCTTAACCAAATAAGCTCAACCCAATTTCAAAAGTCTTAAAATTCTATTTTAGCTAGGCTTGTAAAAGGGCTTAAGCTGAAACTAGCTAGAACTCAAATAAGCTAAATCCAATAAGCTCAAAATAAGCTAACTAAAAAGCTACACGTGCACAACCTGTTTTTATTGCAAAATCTTGTTAATCAGCTAACAAAAAGAAGGGGAAATCTTGTTTCAAAGAAAATGATCCACTAATTAGCTCTAAATCTGAAAATAAGCTAGAATGGGCTTATGTTGACTTTTGTTGACCAGATTACCAAAAAGCTGAAACTTTGCAAACTCAACCAAGAACACTTTCTAAAGCCATTTGTGAAAGAAAATCAACAGGTTTATGAAGTAGATATGTGGGAATGAGAAAACAGCAATGATTTTTATCATAGAAAAATGCAATTGCTTATGAGTTGATTTTAGGGCTTATTCCAGGCTTATTAATTTAATATTTAATTGATTTTAATAGTTTTTAAGTGTTTAAAAATAGTTTAATTTGGATTTAAAATTCTTAAAAATAGTTTTTAGCCTAATTAGGATATTTTTGAGGTTTAATAACTATTAGATCTTGTTTAGGGCTTTTTAATAATTAATTGTGATTTTTAGGGCTTTAATTAGCATTAAAAAGTCATTATCTAATTAATTAAAAGGTTTTAGCAAGTTTGGATTTTTTGTAAACTCTTAGAATATTATTGGGGATTTTTAGTAATTTTTAGGAATTTTTAGGTTAAAATTTTAATTTTTGTACTATTTACAGTTTTACGTGTTCACCTTTTTTGTCGTAGTTTAATTCGTTTTCGTAACCGTCTTTCTCTTCTAACCTCATTTCTTTCTTCCTTTTTCAATCATATAATCACAAATCATTTATCAATTCAACACACAACGCAATTGCCTCCTTGGGAAACGAACTTGGACTTATTTGGTCATTAGTGCTCGGTTTTCCTAAACCGACACTTAACGCTTACCACTACTTTGCCTCTCTTTTCCTAAAGGGTTGCAAAAACACAACATCAAGGGGTCACACATTTAGACATCCAGATCATCTTTTATTAAGATATACAATATAATATTGCTATATTTATTGTATAAACTTAATTTAATATAACTTAATCGTTAACGGTATTAATTAATAAGTTAAAAGGTTTAACGAGGATTAATTAAAAAGACTTAAGATGTTGGGGTAATTAACATAATTACTTAATAGAGCATTATAGAAAGTAAAAAAGTCAACCCCAAGGGTTGTAGGGGGTATTCGGCCGACTAAACCAAAGGGAAGGAAGAAGCAGATTTTCTAGAAGGTTATTTTGCTTGGTTAGGAAGAATAGTATCTATTCCTAAAATAGCTTAAGTCTTCTACTATATAAACAAAGGGATTAGGATCACTTTTTCATAACATAAAAGTAAAAAATATCTCCCTCTTGTCTCTTTGTAGCCATCAACTTCCACAACCAAAACCAAGGTATTTTTATTTCTTGGTTTATTAAGTATTATAGTATCAAGATCTAAAAATCGAAGGTGGTTGATTGAAGTGTCGTGCGAACTATCTTAGAGAAGATCTACTTTGATATTTTGGATTTTATAAGGTGAATAGGTTTGATTATTAGAGGGGTTTCCTTGGTGTGTAATTAAGGATTCTTAATCCTTGTTATTGCATGAAAAGGTATGTGATTGTTTATCTTTATGTTAATTACTTATGTGCATATCTGATCTGTACTCTCCGCCGCCTCTTAATGCATGTATATTTGATACATTAGGTTGTTAAATTCCAAAAAAAATTATCACGTCTACACTCTGACCTCTGCCAGTTTAGAAAATATGGTTTTGTGTCAAAGTTTTGCTACTTGTTTCCCTCTTGTTTCCATGTGGGATGTTCTTTCTTTCGCGCTTGATTTTCTACCACTACCTCTCCTGTCAAGAAGGTCATGGTCTCTTTCATCATTTCATCAACTGTTTTTGGTATATTATTGTGAAGATGCTTGATCAGCTCTAGATGTGTGATTGTATGCATAAATCCGAAGATTCGCATGCATTCTAGCATTGCCTTGATGTGCCTACTTTTGGCTTTGAACCTCTTCATCAATTTCTCTGTGGATTCAGTTTCCTTTTGTTTAATGTGACATATTTCCGTGGGATCCTTGATATAATTCTTTTATCGGAGGTAGTTAGCTAGAAATTCCTATTTCAAATCAGCATAGCTATTTATTAACTCTGGAGGTAGATCATCTAACCATACGGTGGCGTTCCCAATTAGTGTGGAATTGAACATGTGTAACCATGTTGGCATGTCCCATCGTTCCACCTTGGTTATCGCCTGGTAGACTTTTAGATGGTCTTCCGGGTCCTCGGACCCATCATATGTCTTGACCTGGTTAGGCATGCAGATTTTTTTACGAAATTCAAAGTTTCTAATGTGAGGTGTGAACGGATCGACTTCCTCGCATAGCCATGGTTAGGATAGGTCGTCTTCTTCTATACTTGAATTTTGTTTCTACGACTTTTAGTGCCCACCTTAGCTCTTGTCACCTTCTGAGTATTGTTCCGTCCTTTTTGAGGAAATTTCTTCGTAGAGCCTCTTGTAGGAGGCGGACTCTACCCTCCTATGGTATTTTTTTAGGGCATAGATTATGACTCCTAAATTAGTCCTTGGCTTTACCTCTTTGCTTGTCCATCTATCTGATATTTTTTCTGATCTTCGAGGTCCAATGGAATTTTTGTGAGCTTCTGTCCAATCAATAAAATGGTCCTCTATCTATCTTCCCCAACTTCTCGAAGACACCTTTTTTCTGCTTCCCAATCTTGTGAAGATTGTCTTTCCTTATGGGCTCTTCCGCTTAGGTGCCTCTTGAATATTACATTTTATTCTTGAGAAGTAACTCTGTTTTTGTCATGGATTCTGATATGTCCAGAGACTATGCTATTTTTGCTTCATTTTTCGTGTTCTCTTTATGTTTGGAGCTACGGACTCAAAACATCGGGATGTTCCGTAGGCTTTTGGGCTTTTACTTGAACATCCGTCAAAGTTTAGGGGGGCTTGTGTAAAACCCGCATTAAAATACCATGAACAGTAAACATGAACAGTACATACATGAAAATACGATAAATTTAAAACTTTCCATTTATAATATATTTCACATGTCACGATATTAAATAACATGTACTTACGTAAATATTATAAATGTGTTGACGATCATGATAATTAAATGCACGATAAATAAAACAAGAACGTACACGTGTAAATAATTTAACTAGAAAAGTTACGGGTTTCACTTGTGGGCCTTAAGGGTGCCGCGGCTAAGAGAGCAAAAAGAAAAGGAGTGGGCCTTTTGGCCCATGACCCATGTTAACCAAATAATAAGAAAAACACAGGGAGGTTTTTCTCATAATTTTGAGGTTACAGAAAAACAAAACCTTGCCCCTCTTCTTCTCCATTGCCGCCGGCTGCCATCAACACCATAAGGTGTTCGGGACGAATTTTGCTACTTAATTTTTGTGTCTACGTGTTCGTGATCATAACCTTTCTCTTCCACGTGTTCGGTAATCAAAACCCTTTTCTTTTTATTCTTTTTATGAATTCATGAAATTAATCTTAAAAACATGAAATGTGTATAGTTGAAGCTCGTTTTCTCAGTTCTTAACAAATTGAAAGTCCTAACAAGATCGAGTTTTTAATTGTTTTTGGTTGGTAAAGTATTTGGATATTCTATATCAAATTCAAACAAATCCTTGCTAAAATGAAAAATAAAGTCTACTTATACGTAAAACAAAGTGCACATACCAAGTATTTATTCAATTAAAATGCAACAAATATAAATTCTACAAAATTTAAAGGACTGAAATTGTAAATTCAATGAAAAATAAATGCCAAAAAAACAAAGTCAAAAAGTCAAAGGACTAATTATGTAAAACAGTTAACAAATTTGGACTAGGAATGAAAATATTTCTAACAAAGTAACTAACTTTTAACTATTTTGAAAACTGACTAACCACTTTTTAACAAACTTGAAACTAGAAGGACTAGAATTTTGCAAACCTAATTAAATGGGAATTTAGCTTGTAAGGGAAACTGTTTAACAAACCAAGGACTAAAATGCAATTTCCAAAAGCTTATTAACAAAAACGGGTTTAAGAACAAAATAAGCTCGTTTGAGCTCGTTTCTTAACCAAATAAGCTCAACCCAATTTCAAAAGTCTTAAAATTCTATTTTAGCTAGGCTTGTAAAAGGGCTTAAGCTGAAACTAGCTAGAACTCAAATAAGCTAAATCCAATAAGCTCAAAATAAGCTAACTAAAAAGCTACACGTGCACAACCTGTTTTTATTGCAAAATCTTGTTAATCAGCTAACAAAAAGAAGGGGAAATCTTGTTTCAAAGAAAATGATCCACTAATTAGCTCTAAATCTGAAAATAAGCTAGAATGGGCTTATGTTGACTTTTGTTGACCAGATTACCAAAAAGCTGAAACTTTGCAAACTCAACCAAGAACACTTTCTAAAGCCATTTGTGAAAGAAAATCAACAGGTTTATGAAGTAGATATGTGGGAATGAGAAAACAGCAATGATTTTTATCATAGAAAAATGCAATTGCTTATGAGTTGATTTTAGGGCTTATTCCAGGCTTATTACTGCAAACTGTATAATTTCCTATTAAGGACTTAAACTTCAGATGTTACTTGATCTATAGAAACTGGTTGCAAAGAATTTCATCTACAAATGAAGCTATGGTAAGGATTTGAAATTGGCAACTTTCTGAAATGAGATTTTGAAACAAAGTGAACAAAAGTCTTTTGAAGCAATTACCTATTTGACCAAAAACTTGACTTGAAATGGACTAAGAACTCTTTATCTTGACTAAAATCAACTAAATGACCAATGCTTAACACGTTTTGCTCAAAGATTAACACTAAATCTTATTCTAAAACCTATTGCCAAACACTGGTTTTAGATTTTGATGAAAATTATATGAAGAAAATTGAGCTAGGCTTAAAGCTGGTTTATGATTGAAAGTAATCTAAACTTAACTACCAAAATGAGATGAAAAGGAACTAGTATAAAGCTATGCAACACTCTTAAGCTACAAATGCTAAGTAGGCAATTCTAACAGCTAAGAGTATATATCAAAATGCTGAATTAAGCTAGTAGACAAATGCTAGGCTAACAATAAGCTACACACCCAATCAAATCAGCTCAACTAAAATCTAAGCACCTTTTATCATGCAGCCAACAATGTTACACTAGAAAATTAGCATGCAGTCAACTGTTTAGTGGAACAAAAATAGGAACATGTACACCTTAACTATTGAAGCCTCCATTGTAGGAGAAGGCAGACGCTGAGCCTCTTTTAATCTGCTAAGAGAATCCTAAACCACCACTAATCACCACCATTTACCATCTACAATCATCTACAACTATCATCATCATCATATCAACCAAAACAGCTACTCAACTCTACAATTATGGCTTCTGAATGAAAAGAACAGCTACAGTCTTCAAATTAGCTTCTAGTGATCAAGTTACGATCACTAAAAACAACAGAGATTAATGGAGACTGAACAGTAGAACAGAACAGTAAGAAGATTGAAGGAATTTGGGAATATTATTGAATTGTAATGGAAAAGTTGTTACAAGACTGTTATAACTACCTAACAGACTCTCAAGTGTGTGTCAAGCACTTGAGAGTTGTTGCTAACTATCTTTCTAACAGGAATGAGAGAAAGAAATTAAGTGTGTATGTTTTCACACTTAAGCTACGTGATACAAATGAGAACTCCTATGCCTATTTATAGAATGGAAATGTGAATTAGTTGGGGTTGGTGACATGTAGGAGCCAATCAATTGCTTCCACGTGTCTTCATCTTGTCAATTGAAACTAGCCGTTGAAGAACTGAAATTGGGCTTTTCTTTGTGAGTCAATTTCACTGTAATTGGTTGGTTAGTATGGATTCCTTGCTTGAAAACGAACACTTTTCGTGTTTATAACTTCTTCTGAAATGCCTTGTAGCTCTTGATCGTTTCTGGGCTGTTGGAAGGTTGAAGATGATACGTGGCAGGCATTGATTGGTGGTTGGGATGTCACACGGATTACTATTCGTTTCTTGAAATTCTATTGGTGGAAAAAGGGTGTGGTGGATCACACTGTATAGATTTTGTTAATAAATGGGAGGCGGCTGTGAGTGGGTATTTATTAGGCTGATTTGGTGATCCATGTCTCCCATTCCTTGCATTCTGATTGGCCCATTTCATTTAACACGGATTGAGCCTAGAATAATCTTTCCAAAATGGCAGAACTAGCCCCTTGACTTGGCAGATTGTGATTATGAGCTAGGAACTTCAATAACTTGTCACAAATGGCACTCCAACTTGTAATCTTGAACAAATAGCCCCTTTGACATGAGTTGACTTGAGTGTTGACCATGTATGACTTGGATCTTGATTTTGACAATTTGCACTTTAGCCCTCAACTTTGTAAAGTTTTCAAGATAGGTCCTTGCACTTTAAAGTCTTGTCACTTTTGATCCTTCTTTGTCTTTTTCATCCAATTAAGCTTGATTTCCCCTTGTTTGCTTGAAATTGTATCCTTCTTACCTATTTGATCACACACAAAGAACATACCACATAATACTGCTTTGATAGCACAAAAGTTAGGTGTATGCTATGTGTTTTAGGGTGTTTTGTTGATTAATTGATATGAGTTTTTGCTCATATCAAATCCCCTACACTTGAACATTGTCATGTCCTCATGCAATGCTATATTTTAAAGCACAAATTTACATTCTCCTCATAATTAATCCACCTTGGCCAATATGGAATGCATATACACTACTCTACACTATATGATGCATGATTTTGATTTTTTTACAATGCAATACATAAGATACAATTCTATTTATATCTTTTTAGATTTTTCTTGAAATGGTTTGATGGAAATAACTCATAAAGAATTCAATGACTTTGATTAGGGCTTGGGTACCATGGACATTTATCACCCTCAAGTTTCACTTTCCCAATACCAAGCTTAAAAATAGGATCGGTATTCACAAGTAAAAAGTGCATCAACTTATTCATGACAATTAAATGTGGAACCGGTTATTATTTGAGCAAATTGCTTGTGGGCAAATTTGTCATTATTTCAAGTGTGAAGTATAAGAAATGCAAAATCCAAAAAATAAGGAAGCACGGTTTTAATCCTAAGTAATCCTCTCATCCATTACTTGAAAAACCGCTCACAATTAATATAAGTCTGTTTCAAGATTAATAAGTCATTCGCCTTATGTGTAAAATCCTCATGTCATGCTTTCATAAGTAGCTACACACTCGCTAAGGAAAGAAAAATAAAACTCACGCAATAATTTACATCCGTCGCCTTTTTGAGACCTTGGATCTTCAACCCCGCAACCCGTCAAGGTAATATTGGATTGGAGCAATCTATTGAATCCCCGCAACCTGTCAAGGTAATATTGGAATCCAATAGTAACTATAATTAACACCACACTGCCCCTCTTAGGAGTCTTGTATAATTATTTTTTTCTCTGTTTTTTTCTTTTTTTTTCTAGCCACTCATTTTTTTCATAAGCCGCTCTTATTTTTCTTTATTCCTCACAAAGAAATTTGAAAAGAATAAAAGGAAAAACACCCGCTAGGTATTAAGCATGACATAAGTCTAGTACACATAAAACGTTCTAACTTAGAATCTTAAGACGTACTTATATCAACCATGAATGATTAGACAAAAATGCATAAGAGATTACAAACCAATTAAAACCGTTCTTGATTATTTATTAACATATATACATGCGAAGAAAATAGAGGTTAAGAAGAGAAGGGTTTAGCCACAAGTAATTATCATGAAGTTTATCTATCCCTTTTATACTTGCTTCAACTCTATCATTTCCTATTCTCCACAAATTTAAAATCTCAAATAATGAGATTGGTGGATGCTTAGCCTAATAGACCAATGAAGGACTACATGGTTAAGGATAATAGCTAGAGAATGCTAAGATAAGCAAACTCGGGTTGAGTCAAAATATCCATGGCGGGCCTAATATGTCAAAGAAGTCTAAACTTGTTAAACCATGTTTTTATTATATTTTTTCTTTTATATATATTTTTGATGAAAAAGAAGAAATATATACAATGCAAATGTGTTATGCAAATGAAAAATGATTGATGCAAAAATTATGAATGCATATTTTTGGTGGCCAAAGTAGATCAAAAATTTTAAAATGTTTGAAAAATTAATTTTCCAATGTTATCATGAAGATCAATGACAAGTTCTAGGTAAGGTCACTTCGATAGAAGACCCCCTACACTTAAGCTAAACATTGTCCTCAATGTTTAAGAGCATGTAAATATAAAAACTTCCCCTACACTTATGAAAATGAATAGACTTTGCTTAACCCAGGTTAAGGAAAGGTCAACTATTGGTGAATTCATGTTTAAGCACAAGGTGTCTATGAAAAATCACAATAGTAACGAAGTGAACCGGATACAAGGGCCTCCTCCATAAGCTCCAAAGCATGAAATGAGTGAGCAACCCTACAAACAACATGAAGACAAAAGAAGGTCTCCCCTACACTTATCTCCAATTCTATACCCTTATTGCTAACCTACAACACTCTAAACCTAGTTATACGATGCTTGAGTTATGGAGTCTCTAGCTCGACTCATCCCTCTTTGAATTAACTCTTGGGGAAAATGGGGATCTCTTGGACCATTTCAACGGAAATGTCCTCCCCAAAATAATGTTTCACATGGTGACCATTCACTTTAAAGTTTGGACCATCGGGTTGTGACAACTCAATAGTTCCATATGGAAACACTTGAGCAATAGTGAATGGACCGGACCATCTCGACTTAAGCTTGCCCGCAAAGAGTTTCAACCTTGAGTTAAAGAGGAGAACCGGCTCTCCAACTTTAAACTCATGGTTCTTGATCTTAGCATCATGCAATTTCTTAGTCTTTTCCTTGTAAAGAAAAGAATTCTCATAGGCATTGGCTCTCAATTCATCCATCTCATTAAGTTGATCTTTCCTATGTGAACCGGCTTGGTTTAAATCAAAGTTAGCCCACTTGAGAGCCCAAGATGCCTTATGTTCTAACTTGAATGGGAGGTGGCACGCTTTTCCATAGACAAGCCTATAAGGGGTACAACCAATTGGTGTCTTAAAATCCGTCTTAAAAGCCCACAAAGCATCATCAAGCTTATCCGACCAAGAAGCTCGATGCTCTCCCACCGTTCTCTCTAAAATTCTCTTTAAACCACGATTTGTGACCTCGGTTTGACCATTGGTTTGAGGGTGATACGCGGTAGAAAGTCTATGATTAACTCCATATTTCTTCATAACTCTCGTGAATTTATCATTACAAAAGTGCGTACCACGATCACTTATGATGGCCCGAGGTACACCAAATCTAGCAAACAATTGCTTTAAGAACTTCACAACAACTCTAGCATCATTGGTAGGTAAGGCTTTAGCCTCCACCCATTTAGACACATAATCCACCGCCACAAGTATATACTTGTTTCCCTTAGAAGATGGAAAAGGTCCCATAAAATCTATGCCCCATACATCAAAAATCTCACACTCTTGAATAAAATTTTGTGGCATCTCATTACGTTGCGTAATTTTTCCTTGTCTTTGACACACATCACAAAATTTCACCATCTCTTGGGCATCTTTGTAAATAGAAGGCCAATAGTAACCCGAATAAAAGACTTTCTTGGCGGTATAGTTGGGCCCAAAATGTCCACCCGTAGGTCCTTTATGACATGCTTCTAAGATTTTAAATGCCTCGCGCCGATCTACACACCGTCTAATGATTTGGTCCGCACATTGCCTAAAAAGATAAGGATCATCCCAAAAGTAGTACTTAACTTCCTTAAGAAATTTCTTCTTTTGTTGGTAAGTAAGACCCTCAATAAGCACATTCCCCACAAGATAGTTTGCTATATCCGCAAACCAAGGGGTGGCATCCTCTTGGGAAGAGATAGACATGAGCTCCTCTAATGGAAAGGATTCATTGATTTCTTCATTAGGAAAATCTCCTTGAAAAGGATGCTCAAGTCTACTCAAGTGATCCGCCGCTAAATTCTCGGCCCCTTTCTTATCTCGAATTTCTATCTTAAACTCTTGAAGCAACAAAACCCATCTCAAAAGCCTAGTCTTAGCATCTTGTTTTGTCATGAGATACTTGAGAGCGGAATGATCCGTATACACTATGGTTTTGGATAGCACAAGGTATGGTCTAAATTTCTCAAAAGCATAGACTATAGCAAGCAACTCTTTTTCCGTGGTAGTATAATGAAGTTGTGCATCGGTCATGGTTTTACTCGCATAGTGTATAGGTTGAAAATGCTTATTCACTCTTTGTCCTAAGACGGCCCCCACCGCATAATCACTAGCGTCACACATAAGCTCAAAAGGTAATTCCCAATTTGGAGAAACCAAAACGGGAGCCTTTGTCAATTTCTCTTTAAGAGTCTCAAAAGATTCCAAACAATCTTGGTTAAAAATCAAAGGAGCCTCTTTTTCCAAGAGGTGAGTCATCGGTCTAGCTATCTTAGAAAAATCTTGTATAAAGCGCCTATAAAACCCCGCATGACCTAAGAAACTCCTTACACCTTTAACCGTAGTGGGTGGGGGAAGCTTAGCAATCACATCAATTTTAGCGCGATCCACTTCTAATCCCTTATTGGATATTTTGTGTCCTAAAACAATTCCCTCTTTCACCATAAAGTGACATTTTTCCCAATTAAGCACTAAACGTGTTTCCTCACAATGCTTAAGCATTCTCTCTAGATTGGTGAGACATGAGGTAAATGAATTTCCAAAAACGGAAAAGTCATCCATGAAAACCTCCATTGTTTGCTCTATCATATCATGGAAAATCGCCATCATGCACCTTTGAAACGTCTCCGGTGCATTACATAAGCCAAAAGGCATCCTCTTGTAAGCAAATGTACCGTAGGGACAAGTGAATGTGGTCTTTTCTTGATCCTTAGGGTCAATGGGTATTTGGAAATAACCCGAAAATCCATCAAGAAAACAATAGTACTCATTTCCCGCTAAGCGTTCAAGCATTTGGTCCATAAAAGGTAATGGGAAATGGTCTTTCCTAGTAGCCTCATAGAGCTTCCTATAGTCAATACAAACTCTCCAACCGGTAACAAGTCTCGTAGGAATAAGCTCATTGTTCTCATTAGGTACTACAGTGATTCCACCCTTTTTTGGAACACAATGTACCGGGCTAACCCATGGAGAGTCGGAAATGGGGTAAATCATGCCCGCATCAAGGAGTTTGATCACTTCTTTCTTAATGACCTCATGGACTTTTGGGTTAACCCTTCATTGACTTTGAATGGCGGGTTTGTAATCATCCTCCATAAGGATTTTGTGTGTACAAAAATGTGGATCAATTCCCCTTATATCGGATATTTTCCATGCTAAGGCTTTCTTGTGTTTCTTAAGGACTTCAATGAGTTTTTCCTTTTCATCCTCTTTCAATTCTTTAGTAATTATCACGGGTAATTGGTCTTTGTCCTCTAAGAAAGCATACTCTAAGTGGGATGGAAGGTCCTTAATCAATTGGAGGTGGACTCTCTATGGAAGGTTTTACTATGGAAGGATCCTCATTGGTAACTTCTTGTGGAGTAGGAGAAGGAATAGGGTCCTGATTGAGCAACTTTTGGATAGTAAGAATATCTTCTTCCCAATTAATGGGAGAATCATCATCACCAAGAAAGTTAGACTCAAATTCCTCCAAGAGGAAATCACTCTCTCCAAAAGGTGTTAAGGAGGGAGCAATTGAGGCCACGGTTTCAACATGGGGCATTTCCTTACTAGTACTCTTGCAAGCATCATGAAAGTGTTCATCACACACCTCATCTAGCACATCAACTATGTTAATAGTCTCACACGGTCTAGACTCCTTAACCTCTTTCCTATCACAAACTTTCCCTAACTTAAACACTACTTTCTCATCCTCTACTCTCATAATTAATTCTCCCTCCACCACATCTATCAAAGTACGACCCGTTCTCAAAAACGGTCTACCAACAATCAAAGGAACTCTAGGATCCATGTCATAATCAACCACGACAAAGTCAGCCGGAAATGTAAACTTATCCACACCTACAAACACATCCTCCGTGATACCTACGGGGTAAGCTATGGTTCGGTTGGCTAACTCAAGGCTCATCCTAATGGGAGTGAGCTCGGGAAGAAAGAGTTGTTTCCAAACCGATAAAGGCATGAGGTTTATGCTTGCCCCTAGATCCGCCAAAGCCATGCAATTTTCCACACCAGGCTAATTACAAGGTATCAAGAAGCGCCCCGGATCTCCAAGTTTTGTTGGTAAGGTTTTAAGTAGTACGGCAGAACAATTTTCATTAAGGGATGTGTTGGCCAAATCAACCAATTTTCTTTGTTTGAGAGTAAATCCTTGAACATCTTAGCAAACTTTGGCATATAAGCAAGAGCTTCCGCAAAGGATATGTTTATGTTGAGTTGCTTGAACATCCTTAATAAATTTGAAACTTGGATGTCATCCTTGTTTTTTAACTCGTCCTTTTTCAACCTTGAAGGATATGGAAGAGTTGGTTTAGGTGTAGGTGTTGTAGTGGAAGATTTGTCTTTGATAGCTTCTTCATTGGGAGTTATGGAAGGTAGAGGAGAAGTAGGAATAGGTTGAGAAGGTGTGTTTGGTTGAATGGGAGCATTTTGAGGTGGTGAAGTAGATGTAGAAGGCTTGTCACACGTAGGAACAAAAGTGGGTTTAACAATAGGAGGTTGAGGAGGTGAAGGATCCTTTGTTGACTTTCCACTTCTTGTTGTAATAGCATTGACATTTGCCCTTGGATTTGCTTGTGTGTTAGATGGTAAAGCTCCTTGTGGTCTTTGATTATACGTAATTTGTTTGTGAAGAAGAGCAAATTTCTTGTTATTTTCCTCTTGAGCATCTTTCATTTGTTTCTCATAAGAAGTAAGCTTTTGAAAGATCAAATCCATGGGGTTAGGTTGCACATTCCCTTGATAAAAACCTTGATGTGGATAAGGTGGAGGTGGTGCATTAAATCCTTGATTTGGTGGATAAAAGTTATTTCCTTGATGTTGAAAATGGTTGGGTGCCTTGTAGTTATTCCCTTGGTAATGTGGTCTTGGGCCTTGATTCCGTTGTAACAATTGAGGAGGATTTTGTTGAGGTTGGGTGGGTGGTTGGGTGGGAATCCCGGTGGAGTAAGGTAATTTTGAGACTTGTAAGAAAGGTTATTGGGATTGATATTTGGCTTAAAATGTTCACGATGTTCCTCTTGGTAAGCATAACATTCCCCTTGATAACCTTGCACCTTATCACATTGTTCATAGGAATGGGGACCTCCACAAGTCTCACATGAAAGGGTAATGGCATGCACATCATTTGTAGAATTGTTCAATGAAAGGCTCTTAATAGCTTGGATCAATTCTTGATGTGCCTTAAAAATCATCTCATGATCCCTATCTATCTTTTGAATTATCTCTTGGTGATACTTGAGGAATTGGTTATCACAAGGTGTTTGAGAATTGTTTTGGATAACATAAACCCTTTCTTAAAATTGAGTGTTTGTTTGTACCATTGCTTTGGTCTCAATAATATCCCAAGCCTATTGAATGGATTTAAGAAGAATATTCCCTCCCGCGGAAGCATTAAGTGAGTCTTGGTGATGAGGTTTAAGGCCATTGTAGAAAGTATTGATTTGGTGAACTTCATCCAATCCATGGTTAGGGCATCTCCTCAATAACTCTCTAAACTCCTCCCAAGCATCACTAAAGGTTTGACTAGGTTTTTGTTGAAAGCCTATAATTAAGTTCCTCAAAGCCTGGTCTTAGATGGAGGAAAGAACTTGTTCAAAAACTTAGTAGTGAAACCATCCCATGTGGTGATACTATCGGGTGGTTGTGTATCTAACCAATGCTTAGCCGGACCCTCTAGTGAAAATTGCACCAATATCAACTTAATGGCATCATGGGGAACTCCATTGTACTTAATGGTGTTGCAAAGAGCAATAAATCTCTTAAGGTGATCATGAGGATTATCATTCTTGTTTCCAAAAAAAGGTGTGTTTGAAACCAAGTTAATCATAGCCGTTTTTAGCTCAAATGAATTTGCGGGAATATCGGGTATCTTGATAGCATCGGCATATCCGTGAACATTGGATTGCAAACGTTCCATCAAAGAACGAGTATCAACTCCGGCCATGGCTTCTTGTTGTGGATGAATCAAAGCACGATTCTCGTGATCGGCTTGATAGACGGTGGTGTTCCTACTCTTTCTTTTCTTTCTTCCTTTTCGGAGGAAGGGGTTGTACACCAATCGGTATTTGTGCACGCCCGCGAGTGAGCATGCAACTCAATACGAGGAATGAGAGAGAAGCTCTCGTGTGACTTTGAAGAGAAAAGGATTATCCCCTTCGAGTTTCAATATGAAATATCCATAAGAAAATAATAATATACGTATGTACTACTTGAGTGCAAGACCCCCAATGAAGCCTTCCTTCTTAGAATACTCACAAGTGAACGGGGGTTAGGTGGCGTGAAGCACTTAAGTACCTATTGACCCTTAGATGGCATTTTATAGCACATCGCCTTTCTATTCACTTAATTGTTTGTATTCTTCGAATTGTTGCTTATTGGAAGTATTTATCTATTCTTGCTTTATTTTGTTTGATCGATACACGTGTCAAGGACCGGAACGCCCCTCAACACGGTGTATTGCCTTGGCAATACTTATGGAGAATATGCGAATTGGTTGTTCTTATACGTATACGTATTTACTTATAATAATATATGGAAAATATTTTTGTATTTATGAATTTTTAAGAGAAAATACTATATGTACATAAAAACCGAGAGAATCCAATAATATATATTTTTGGGTGCAATCTCTTAGGAAAAAGATTGCTTTTTGGATTTTTTAATTTGTTTGGTCAATTCTTTAGGAAAAGAATTGTTTTGTTAATATTTTAGTTTTTATATATTTTTTATATTTTTGATTTTTTATTTGTTTTTTATTTATGATACGTAAAAATAACGTTCACTAGGTGAACGGATCCCAAAAGCCAATGAAAACCGTCAATCGATAGTCTCTCGTAAAGTCAAAGAACCGGCAGCGGCGCCATTTGAAATGTGTATAGTTGAAGTTCGTTTTCTCAGTTCTTAACAAATTGAAACTCCTAACAAGATCGAGTTTTTAATTGTTTTTGGTTGGTAAAGTATTTGGATATTCTATATCTAATTCAAACAAATCCTTGCTAAAATGAAAAATAAAGTCTACTTATACGTAAAACAAAGTGCACATACCAAGTATTTATTCAATTAAAATGCAACAAATGTAAATTCTACAAAATTTAAAGGACTGAAATTGTAAATTCAATGAAAAATAAATGCCAAAAATACAAAGTCAAAAAGTCAAAGGACTAATTATGTAAAACAGTTAACAAATTTGGACTAGGAATGAAAATATTTCAAACAAAGTAACTAACTTTTAACTATTTTGAAAACTGACTAACCACTTTTTAACAAACTTGAAACTAGAAGGACTAGAATTTTGCAAAACCTAATTAAATGGGAATTTAGCTTGTAAGGGAAACTGTTTAACAAACAAAGGACTAAAATGCAATTTCCAAAAGCTTATTAACAAAAACGGGTTTAAGAACAAAATAAGCTCGTTTGAGCTCGTTTCATAACCAAATAAGCTCAAACCAAGTTCAAAAGTCTTAAAATTCTATTTTAGCTAGGCTTGTAAAAGGGATTAAGCTGAAACTAGCTAGAACTCAAATAAGCTAAATCCAATAAGCTCAAAATAAGCTAACTAAAAAGCTACACGTGCACAACCTGTTTTTATTGCAAAATCTTGTTAATCAGCTAACAAAAAGAAGGGGAAATCTTGTTTCAAAGAAAATGATCCACTAATTAGCTCTAAATCTGAAAATAAGCTAGAATGGGCTTATGTTGACTTTTGTTGACCAGATTACCAAAAAGCTGAAACTTTGCAAACTCAACCAAGAACACTTTCTAAAGCCATTTGTGAAAGAAAATCAACAGGTTTATGAAGTAGATATGTGGGAATGAGAAAACAGCAATGATTTTTATCACAGAAAAATGCAATTGCTTAAGAGTTGATTTTAGGGATTATTCCAGGCTTATTACTGCAACTGTATAATTTCCTATTAAGGACTTAAACTTCATATGTTACTTGATCTATAGAAACTGGTTGCAAAGAATTTCATCTACAAATGAAGCTATGGTAAGGATTTGAAATTGGCAACTTTCTGAAATGAGATTTTGAAACAAAGTGAACAAAAGTCTTTTGAAGCAATTACCTATTTGACCAAAAACTTGACTTGAAATGGACTAAGAACTCTTTATCTTGACTAAGATCAGCTAAATGACCAATGCTTAACACGTTTTGCTCAGAGATTAACACTAAATCTTATTTTAAAACCTATTGCCAAACACTGGTTTCAGATTTTGATGAAAATTATATGAAGAAGATTGAGCTAGGCTTAAAGCTGGTTTATGATTGAAAGTAATCTAAACTTAACTACCAAAATGAGATGAAAAGGAACTAGTATAAAGCTATGCAACACTCTTAAGCTACAAATGCTAAGTAGGCAATTCTAACAGCTAAGAGTATATATCAAAATGCTGAATTAAGCTAGTGGACAAATGCTAGACTAACAATAAGCTACACGCCCAATCAAATCAGCTCAACTAAAATCTAAGCACCTTTTATCATGCAGCCAACAATGTTACACTAGAAAATTAGCATGCAGTCAACTGTTTAGTGGAACAAAAATAGGAACATGTATACCTTAACTATTGAAGCCTCCATTGTAGGAGAAGGCAGGTGCTGAGCCTCCTTTAATCTGCTAAGAGAATCCTAAACCACCACTAATCACCACCATTGTTAGAAATACGTTTTAACGTATATTAGAAGTGTCGGTCACTCCACAATATGATTTATGTTGTAATAGCTCGTAGTTAGTATTTAGTTATTATTTGCTTATTAACTTAAGTAAGAACCGGTCCATGGGCTTGTCATGGACCGGCCCAAGTCCACTTATGACTTGGAACTATAAATACCCCTTTCCACTAAGGAAAGGGGTTGGTGGTTATCATTTCTTAATTTCCACTTAATAAAATACACATAGTTTCTCTCACTTTCTCTCTCTAACTTTCTCTCTCTAGAAATTAACAAACCCCTTCATAGATTCATTGATTATCAATATTCTACATTTAATTGTTAGAAATACGTTTTAACGTATATTAGAAGTGTCGGTCACTCCACAATATGATTTATGTTGTAATAGCTCGTAGTTAGTATTTAGTTATTATTTGCTTATTAACTTAAGTAAGAACCGGTCCATGGGCTTGTCATGGACCGGCCCAAGTCCACTTATGACTTGGAACTATAAATACCCCTTTCCACTAAGGAAAGGGGTTGGTGGTTATCATTTCTTAATTTCCACTTAATAAAATACACATAGTTTCTCTCACTTTCTCTCTCTAACTTTCTCTCTCTAGAAATTAACAAACCCCTTCATAGATTCATTGATTATCAATATTCTACATTTGGTATCAAGAGCTATGGGGTGATTTAAGGTGGTGATTTGTGTGGTTTTTTAGTTTTTGATTGTATTAGTGTTCTTTTAGAAAAATCATCTTGATTCTTGGTGTTTTTGATGTTTTTGTGATTGGGATTAGTGGATAAGTATTAGTTGTTACTTATTTTAGTCGAAAGCACAAAACTTTTTGGGTTATTTGGTCAAAATCTGGGCTTAATCTTACTTTTTACTGTTCGACTGTTCATTGGAGGAGGTTTCTGTTCATTCAGCAGAAGTTCCGGATCAAGGAGTTCCGGATCAAGGAGTTCCGAATCAAGGAGTTCCGAGTCAAGAAGTTCCGAATCAAGAAACTTCCGAACCAAGAAGTTCCGGATCAAGAAACTTCCGGATCAAGAAGTTCCGAGTCAAGGAGTTCCGAATCAAGAAACTTCCGAATCAAGAAACTTCCGAACCAAGAAGTTCCGAGTCAAGGAGTTCCGAATCAAGAAACTTCCGAACCAAGAAGTTCCGGATCAAGAAACTTCCGAACCAAGAACTTCCGAGTCAAGAAGTTCCGGATCAAGCCAAAGTTCCGAACCAAGAACTTCCGAGTCAAGAAGTTCCGGATCAAGCCAAAGTTCCGAACCAAGAACTTCCGAGTCAAAAAGTTCCGGATCAACCCAAAAGTTCCGAATCAAGGTAATCTTTCGAATCAACACAAAGTTCCGAATCAAGGTAATCTTCCGAATCAAACTTCCGAATCAACAAAAAGTTCCGAATCAAGGGTAACTTTGCTTGTTTTTTTTTCGACGATTTTTTAGAGGATTTAATCTTGGTTTCATACAACAAAAACACAACACAATTCACAAGCTTTACTTCACTGCTCGATCAACCGATAATCTCTGTTTCTTTGAAGAAAAACAAAATGAATCCAAATTCAGTAATGCCTCAGATGACATCTCTTACGGATATATCAATCATAACGGGAACTGATAGCCGTCCACCGATGCTCATTAAAGAGGTGTTTGAGGCATGGCAAGGTCGAATGATGCAATATCTAAAGGGGAAACCGACATACGGAAGGCTTATGGTCAAATCGATTTTGAATGGTCCACTCGACTATGGTACCATTACGGTTGACAACGTGACTAGACCACGAGAATTTGAAGAACTCACTCCAGCCCAACAACTCGTTGCAGATGCAGATGAAAAAGCTCTTCAAACAATTCTCCAAGCACTTCCCCATGACATCTATAGGATGGTGAGTCAGTATACGGTGGCAAAGGATCTATGGGAACGTCTTAAGGTGTTGCTACAAGGCACGTCTCTCACCAAACAAGAAAGGGAGTGTCAACTGTATGATTTGTTTGATAGATTCACCTACAACCCAGGGGAAACGCTCCACGATTATTACTTCAGATTCACCACACTTATGAATGATCTGAATGTATACAATCTTGTGATCGCACCATTCCAGGTTAACACCAAATTCTTGAATACTCTACCTCAAGCTGAATGGGGTGAGTACATTACTGATGTGAAGTTAACCCGGGATTTGCATAAGTGCAACTTAGATCAAATCTATGCCTTCCTTCAGCAGCATGAGAAGCATGTGATTATGCACCGTTCTCCTCGTGGTATGCACCCAGATTCTTTAGCATTGATGGCGAATCAACCAAGCTTGTCTCACAACAACACACCCTATATCTTGGGACATCAAGCTTATCATCAATCACCTTACATGACACCAGCCTTTCCCCAATACTCGATTCTACCACAACCACCCACCTCACATCAGCAACAATATCGGTTCAATGCACCCTCACCACAGTATGCTTCACAACCTCATCCAGCAAATGTTGCACATTATGCTCAGCCATCATATTCTTCTTATCAAGAGAATGCAGCATATCCAACAAGCTACCCTGATCAAATGAGTCTTCCTTATACTGATTATGCAGCTCATCCAGATCAAGCACTATATTGTGATGATGAGGAAGTCCCAGTTCCTGTATTCCAACAAGGAGCTGACCCAGTTGAAGTGCTAACTACTATGTCTGCTTACCTCACAAGAACTTTAAGCAAACGAGGATTCAGAGGATCAGCTCCTACCAACAATCAGTTGAGGAATTCATCCAATTCTCGCCAACAAGCTACAATTGAGAATGGCAGAGTAATGGTTCAGCCAATTCAGCCATATCAGGGGAGAACTTCCACATCAACCAATGTTCGCACCGCCAATCCTGCTCCTGCTCCAATGGTCAACAACCCTCCACGGGCTAATACAGGCAAGTTGAGAATGATTACATGCTACAACTGCAAGGAAGAGGGTCATATGTCCAGGGATTGTAAGAAACCCAAGAGGAGAAGGGATGGACAGTGGTTTGCAGAAAAGATCTATCTGGTAAATGCTCAGGCGCAAGGAAGGGAACTTGATGAAGAGGAGCTTGCATTTCTTGCTGACCCAGGGATTGCTGAACAAGACGTTGTCACTACGCAGAATGCAGCTTACCAAGCCGATGATCTTGATGCGTATGATTCCGATTGTGATGACTTTCAGACTGCAAAGGCTGCTTTCATGGCAACTTTCTCCAGCTTAGGGCCAGATAAGAAATCTGAGGTACTTATTAATAACACTGATAATGCCACTGATGCTAGTATTCAACCACATCAAGTTGGGCAAGAGAGAGCTAATTCGAATGAATCTTCGGTGGTGAGTCTTTCAAACGAGGAGACAAACAATGATAGCAATATCAATGTGAGTCCCCAGACTTTGAGTGAATCACAACCGGGAACCAGTTCGCATATGCCTACTTCTGCTCAACAAGATTTGGTCATGGTTCCTGCTACACTACTTAGCCAAATGAATGCTGCACTCTTAGAAACCTTAGCTAAGAATAAGAATTTGTCTGAAGAGCTTGCGTTAAGCAATGAGAAAGTACAAACCTTGGAACTAGTGCCTTCGTCTAGTGTTCTCACAAATCTCGAATATGATCACTTTAGAAACAAACAAATGGGTCACTTGCAAGAAATCGAAAACTTAAGAGCAAATTTGTCTAGTGAACTTAGAGAAAAGGAGTTAGTGGTCACTAATTTTCAAAAACTTCAAACTGATTTTGAATTACTCGAATCTAAGAAGACTGAAATGGAGATTAATGCTACTAATAAGATTAGAAGTCTAGACTACTTGCTGTTAAGACAATACGCTGCTTCACAACTAGTTCACTTATTTGATGCTTCATTTAAAGAGTTTAACTTATCACGTCTAAAAGGCCTTCCCCCTAATCCACGATATGCAAAACAAGCTTTAAGACATAGTCCTAGACTTTATAATGCAACTCAATTAGGATTGGCTTTAGACCCGATTGTTTTTCCCAATGATCGATCAAGTAAGGTTCTAGTTGATGAGGATCGGTCATACAATTCAGAAAAATATCCCGAGTGTGATTATTTTAAAATGAATAAGGAGCTTGCTAAAACTGATTTTAGAGTTCGCTTCCATATGGATAAAGATCTCATTACAGCACCAACCTACATGTTAGAGGAAGAACGCCCTAGTACATTTCCTACACTTGTCAACATGGAAGGTCCTAAGGAAATTCCAAAGAATCTTCCACCTGTTAGTACTGTATGGTTAAACTTGAAAGAGATTAACCGATACTTTACTAACTTTGACAAGGTCATTTTGGAATGTACGACTTCAAATGGCTTAAATGCCGGAGAATGGGCTTTCGAACACATGAACGAGGTGTTTAAAACTAAGATCAATCCGTTTGTCGAAAGTCTAAAAGGAAGTTTTGCATCTCTTAAGGAAAATCTTCAGTTTGAAATTGGGGAAGTTCAAAAAGTGTTTTATGAAATGGACACCGCTTACGAACTGCAACTAATTGAAAAGGAAAAGATTTTAACCGAATATGACCGATTCCTGTCCGAAGTAATCTCGTGTGATGTGCTTACTATTGTAAATGTTAAATATTCGAATGAGCTTACATCCGCTATGATGAATTGTGATGCTGTGAATATTTGTGATGATGTTTGTGATATTTCTGTAAATGTTGCTGAAACTGTAAATGAGGTAGATAGTCATTCTTGTCACGAATCTAACGCTGAGTTTTTAAAGCTACAAGATTCTTATAACTTACTTTCTCAACGCTTTAATCAACTAGAACAACATTGTATATCTTTAGAATTAAAACAACAAGCTCAAAATGAAAATCTTTTGATATCAAATGTTTGTGAAAACGGTGTTGAGACAAGTGACAAGATGATTGCAATTGTTAAGACATTAGAGGAAGAAATCATGAGATTGAAGAGAGAGATATCATCAAAGGAAACATTAAAAATGGAACTAGAGGCCGCAGAGTCTAAAAACCAAGTCTTAGAACTTAGACTATCAACTGTTCTAGGGGAGATGGATCGGACAAGGCAGGGACTATCCGCTCTTTATGGTTCACTAGAAGATCGATTCGCTTTTAATGCGACACAGCAACAATATTATATTGACCAACTGAACCAAAAGTGCGAAGAAATCTCTGACTTGAACATCCTGCTCATAGACAAAAATATGGTTTTGGCTGAGTTAAAGGAGACACTTCTTCTCACCCGACAAGAAGTTGTTGATAACTTAGCTACCGACTCTGCACCGTCCACTAGTGCTCCAACAACCAAGAAAGTAGTGCTTTATAAGAATCCGCTTCATAAGAGAAACCCGGCTGTATACGATGATTATATGAGAAATGCCATTAAGCATGTCGATCTTCTTAGGGATATTTTAGACGATCTTTATGCCTTAGATCCCTCAAGTAGCGACTATTATTCGGCTCATGAATATGTTAAGCGAGTTCAATATTGTTTGGCTTATTTACAATACATAGGTACACCAGGTTCAGCACTACTTAATAATAGGCCCATTGCTGTCACTCCATTTAATAAGACTCCAGGAGCGAAACCGTCATTGGCACAATCAAGTAAGACACCTTTAAAATCTGCTGCTAATGTTCCCAATTTGCCTTCTACAGGATTAAAAGAGACTACTAAGGCTAAAGGATCGCCACTCAAGAAAGCTAAGATCAAGCCCGCCACTAGTAGTGCCACAAAGAAGAAAGTAGAAGTCCACAATAGGAATGCTAGTTCAGTTTTAAATAAAACGAATCATGTTAAGACTAAAAGCTCTGCGCCTGTGCAGCAGCCTAAACCATTCGTGAATTCTGATTTAAATTGCTGGAATTGTAATGAATGTATGTTTTCACAGCGTCATGATTTGTGTCTGATTGATCACGTTAATGAAATGAATGCTATTAAGAATGGTCTTGAATGGAAGCCAACGGGTAGAACTCGTGCCCAAGTTGGCTGGCAATGGCGTCCCACTGGTAGGACCTTTACTCTCGATGGTAAAATGTGCACTTTAACTAGGAATGCATCCATTGAGGTTAGGTCTGAGCGTCCTTTAGTTAGGAACACTCGCACTCAAGTAAGGAAACAGCGCCCTTTAATTAGGTCAGCCCCCACTATAGTGCCTATCAGTGTAGAAATACCTCAGGATTTGAGCCAATTAGAATCTACACCACTAATTAAGAAGAAAAAGGCTAGGAAATCTAAGAAACCTAGAGTTAGCAAATCTAAGATTATTAAATCTGTACCTGCTAATAACAAGGAACACTCAGATTCCGATACCTCTACATTGTCTTTGTGTGGTGATATTTTCAGGTGGTCCAAATCATCCTGTGGTATTTGGACTCCGGTTGTTCAAAACATATGACCGGAAATCGCTCGATGCTCCGAAATTTCGTCAGCAAGTTTCTTGGTACGGTTAAATTTGGGAATGATCATATAGCAAAGATTATGGGATATGGTGAATATCAGATTGGAAACGTGACGATTTCTAGGGTATACTATGTTGAAGGTCTTGGTCATAACTTATTCTCAGTAGGACAGTTTTGTGATTCCAACCTTGAGGTTGCTTTTCGACAACATACTTGTTTCATCCGCAACTTGGAAGGAAAAGATTTGTTGAAGGGATCTCGTGGTGCAAATCTTTACACTTTGTCCTTACAAGACATGATGGCCGCTTCTCCAGTATGTCTTCTCTCTAAAGCTTCTAAGACCAAGTCATGGTTATGGCATCGCAGATTATCTCATCTTAATTTTGATGCTATTAATCATCTGGCTAAAAACGAGTTAGTTCGTGGTCTTCCCAAGCTTAAATTTCACAAGGATCATTTATGTTCCGCGTATTCAAGGGGGAAAAGCACCAAGAAATCTTACAAACCCAAAGCTGAGGATACTACTAATCAAGAAAAACTTCATCTTTTGCATATGGATCTTTGTGGACCGATGAGAACTGAAAGTGTGAGCGGTAAGAAATTCATTCTCGTCATTGTGGATGATTTCTCAAGGTTTACATGGGTTAGATTTCTACGTACAAAGGATGAAGCTCCGAAGGCTATCATCACTTTTCTGAAGTTCATTCAGGTACGTTTGAATACCACTGTCCGCCGTATTCGTACAGACAATGGTACAGAGTTCGTCAACCAGACTCTTCGTGATTATTATGAAGGAGTTGGTATATCACATGAAACATCCGCTGCACGCACTCCACAACAAAACGGTGTCGTTGAAAGACGAAATCGCACACTTATGGAAGCTGCTAGGACCATGCTTATTTATGCGCACGCTCCATTGTTCTTGTGGGCAGAGGCTATTTCTACTGCATGTTTTACCCAAAACCGGTCTATCATTCGGAAACGCCATGGAAAAACACCTTATGAGCTTCTACATGACCGCAAACCCGATGTTTCATTTTTCCATGTGTTTGGTGCTTTGTGTTATCCAAACATCAATAGTGAGAACTTGGGTAAGCTTCAACCAAAAGCCGACATAGGTATTTTCATTGGTTACTCACCGTCCAAAAGAGCATACCGAATCTATAACCGTCGTCTTGGCAAGATTGTAGAAACTATGGACGCTGATTTCGACGAGCTGACAGCGATGGCTTCTGAGCAACACAGCTCTGAACCCGCGCTTCATGAGATGGGACCCGGTGCTATAAGTTCCGGACTAGTTCCCAACAATCCTACTTCCACATCATTTTTACCACCATCAAGGCCTGAGTGGGATAAACTGTTTCAACCATTGTTTGATGAATTCTTCGATCCCCCGACTGATGAAGTTCCAGTACCTGTAGTAATTGCTCCAATACCTGAAGTGGTTGCTCAGGTTAATGAACCTTTATCTAATGCATCTACAATTCAAGTTGAACCTGATGCACCTTCACCAAGTGATTCACAAACTACACCTGAATCATCACCCCTACTTGTGCCTAATGATGTAGAAGAGGATACTACTGATCACGACTTAGAATATGCTCACTTGCAAGAGCTTCCTTTCTTTGGTGTAGCGATCCCTGAAAACCCTTCAGCCGCGTCTACCTCAGAAGAAGCTCCTTCTATTGTTCACTCCAGACCACCTAGGATTGAAAACCATAGCACTAAATGGACAAAAGATCACCCAATTAGGAATGTTATTGGAGATCTAGATCGACCAGTCTCTACGCGCCATCAATTACAAGAGAGTGCACTTTATTGTTACTTTGATGCATTTCTCTCTGAAGTTGAACCCAAAAATTGGCAGCAGGCTATGACCCAATCTTCTTGGATCGAAGCTATGCAGGAGGAACTCAATGAATTCAAACGACTAGAAGTATGGGAATTGGTTCCTCGCCCTGACAAGGTTAACATCCTTACTTTGTTATGGGTTTATAAGGTTAAACTTGATGAGATGGGTTCGGTATTGAAGAATAAAGCAAGATTGGTCGCTAGAGGATATAAACAAGCCTTGGGTATAGACTTTGAGGAATCTTTTGCTCCTGTGGCTAGATTGGAGGCGATTAGACTATTCCTTGCGTTTGCTGCTCATATGAACATGATCGTCTATCAAATGGATGTGAAGACGGCATTTTTGAACGGTGAACTAAGGGAAGAAGTTTATGTTAGTCAACCGGATGGGTTCGTCAGTACGGAGTCTCCAAATCACGTGTACAAGCTTAAGAAGGCTCTCTATGGGTTGAAACAAGCTCCACGCGCGTGGTATGATCTCCTGTCAACATATCTCATGTCGGAAGGCTTCTCCAAAGGCAAAGTGGACCCCACTCTATTCACTCTCAAGGACAGCAACGACATGCTTCTGGTACAAATTTATGTTGATGATATAATTTTTGCTGCCACTAACATAGAATTGTCTAAACAATTTGAGAAGATAATGTCCACACGCTTTCAGATGTCGATGATGGGGAAAATTTCATTTTTCTTAGGATTACAGATTTCTCAGAATCCCAGAGGCATCTTTATAAATCAATCCAAATATGCTCTAGAATCTCTTAAGAAATATAATTTTGAGAATTGTGACCCCGTAGACACTCCAATGGTTGAGAAAACCAAGTTAGATGAAGATAGGGATGGGATTATTGTCGATCCGAAACTTTACCGTGGAATGATTGGCACCCTTCTCTATCTGACTGCTAGCAGGCCTGATTTGCAATTTGCTGTATGCATGTGTGCCCGGTATCAGGCTCGGCCTACCGAAAAGCACTTACATGTAGTTAAAAGGATCTTTCGGTATCTAAAAGGAACACTTCATCGTGGTCTATGGTATCCGAAAGATTCCTCGATTGCTTTAATATCATACGCAGATGCCGATCATGCTGGATGTCAAGATACGAGGCGTAGCACGTCTGGATCTGTGCAACTCCTTGGAGATAGATTGATCAGTTGGTCTTCAAAAAGGCAGAAAAGCGCTGCAATATCAAGCACGGAGGCTGAATACATCGCCATGTCCGGTTGTTGTGCTCAAGTCCTTTGGATGAGATCACAATTAACTGACTACGGTCTTGGATTTAACAAAATCCCGATGTATTGTGACAACAAGAGCGCCATTGCCCTTTGCTGCAACTATGTTCAACACTCCCGGGCCAAGCACATAGACATTCGCTACCATTTCATCAAGGAGCAGGTGGAGAACGGAGTGATCGAGCTGTATTTTGTCACTACTGAGTATCAGCTGGCGGATATGTTCACCAAAGCCTTAGATCGAGGACGAATCGAGTTTTTGATCGACAAGCTTGGCATGAAATCATTCACACCAGCGACTCTCAAAGAGTTGGCAGAAGAATCAGCTGAATAGTCGTGGTAAACTATTCAGAGTATCCTTTGGTTGTGATCATGTATATTATCGTAAATATATAAACCACAAAAAGAAAATACAAAAATATAAAACCAAGAAAAACCATAAAATATATAAAACCAAGAAAAACCATAAAAAATATAAAACCAACAAAAACCATAAAAAATATAAAACCTAGAAAAACCATAAAAAGTATAAAATCAAGAAAAACCAAAAATATTTTTTGTTTTAAATCGGGCATGTCTTTTAGTACGGTAATATTTACGGCCTTAGAAATGTCGATTAATATTGACACGGTGCCATAAATAGAGTCCGTATAAAAGTTGTACATTTTTAAAACATGCCCATTATGGCTTGTAGTTATTTCAGACTGCAACCCGGTTTTCATATTAAAGTCACGTATTTCCTTGGAAAACGTTGGCTCAGAACGGGAATTAATTTTCTCGGGCGTGATTTACAAGCCAAATCATGCAAAGGGATCAAGTTTACTTTATAACTTGGTCTGACACGAATTTGTGTACGTCTCAGTGCATTAATTTGTTAAAATAAGAGAAATCTTATTGACACCACGAATCAAAATTTTTCAAGAGATAAATTGGAAATGCTTTCATCACTATTTGACTCTTTAAACAATGACTACAGCTCTTTAAATAGAAAACGGGTCATCGTTTAAGGGGGAGATAATAGTAAAATCATCTTTGTCATTAAAATTGATTTTCCAAAGTGATTGTGAAAATTAAGGGCTACATGGTAATTGAGTGGTTTGCTTTAGAAAACGACTAGTGTTCGTTCTAAGTGATAGGCATGGCTTTTAGATTTTGGAGATATGCTAATAGATGTGTTTGCTAATTTGTGTGCAAGTTAAACAAGGGATAAGTAAAATGGAAACATTAGAAACAAAAAGGAAAAGTATAGATTCTAGAGGGACTAAAAGTGTCATTTATTGAAACATATCAAAGTTTTTTGACCTAAGTCAAATAACATATCTACCCGCCCCTCACTACTATTCCTTTCACTGTTTATCTAACACTTTGCCGCCATTGATACACACACAACTCAAGAACTCAGTTTACTCGTTTATCCATCTAAGATCCGGTTCCTTCGTTTAATTAAGGTATATACATCAACTTGTGATCTTCTAAATCCACATTTCTTATCATATAATTCTGATTAAACATGCTCAATTACTCAGTTCAATCCACTTAGGGTTTTTGATTAAATTAGGCTAAATTGATTAGGGATTTATGGTGGGATTTGCTCGGAATAGGTTAAATGATGTTTATATTACCTTAGTTTGCCTTAGAAATTCACAAACGCGTTAGACTAAAACATCTGAGATTCGTTTGAAAAGTTCCGAATGAACACTGGATACAAACTTCCGAATGAAGGATTTCTTCTGAAAAAACTTCCGAATGAGGAAGTTCCGAATGAAGGACTTCCGAATGAGGTAGTTCCGAATGAAGAACTTCCGAATGAAGGAAGTTCCGAATGAAGAACTTCCGAATGAAGGAAGTTCCGAATGAAGAACTTCCGAATGAAGGAAGTTCCGAATGAAGGAATGTTCCGAATGAAGGAAGTTCCGAATGAAGAACTTCCGAATGAAGGAAGTTCCGAATGAAGGAATGTTCCGGATGAAGGAAGTTCCGAATGAAGAACTTCCGGATGAAGGAAGTTCCGAATGAAGAACTTCCGGATGAAGGAAGTTCCGAATGAAGAACTTCCGGATGAAGGAAGTTCCGAATGAAGAACTTCCGGATGAAGGAAGTTCCGAATGAAGAACTTCCGGATGAAGGAAGTTCCGAATGAAGAACTTCCGGATGAAGAAGTTCCGAATGAGGAGAAGTTCCGAATGAGGAAAAGTTCCGGATGAAAATGTTCCGAATGAAGAAATGTTCCGGATGAGTTGTTTTGATTATTCTTGTTTGCATGCTATCTATGTATTTGTTGTTTTATCTTATGAAATGTGTTATGCTTAGAAGTAAGAATGATATATATCTATCTGTTTTTGTGCATCAACCTTTCATGTCTTATCTTAAGCAGATAAAATGACTAATCCAACAGTACAAGCTATCCAAGAATCTAGGGAAGCCGATATTGCTAAAGCCCAAACCCTTAAGTTTATACCCAACAACTATAGGCTGAAGCAAGTTTCTAAATCCACTCACCATGGTTTTAAGGTCGCCATAGCCATTCTTGATAACTCCCATTTCAAGAACGCCCTTAGGAGTACAGCCTCGGTGCCTTATGAGTATATGTTTGAATTTTGGGCAACCAAGGATTTCACTTCGAACAAGATCACCTTCACCATCGACAACAAGCAGCAGACACTCACAGTTTCAGATTTCCGTAAGATGCTTGGTATACGGGATACACCCAAGGGCATGTCTTTCTCAAGGGATCCTACTAAAGATGAACTCGCGGAGTTATTTGACGCACTTGGATGTCCAGAAATACGAGTTGCATCTGAGTTTACTACTGCTAAGGTAGGACAACCCTGGAGAGCTTTGATGGGTATTCTCAGTAAATGCCTTACACCAAAAACGAGTGGACATGATGCTTTGCGAAGTCCGATAATGAACCTCTTCTATGGCATGTACAAAGCTGCGAATTCAGATTATGCTTTGTTGATATGGGAAGAATTCACCTTTCAACTCTTCCACAACAAGAAGCTGAAGACAAACTTCTTTCCTTATCCTCGGTTTATTAAGCTCATCATAAATTATTTTATGAAGCTTGATGCTACTATTGATAGGCGTGCAGGAGGTCGCTATCACACTGAAGAAGCTGATGATACTGTAGATCTGAGGCATGAAGGACCATCTACTGGTGTGATTCCGGGTCCTGTTCCTGATTACCTTCTGTCAGACAAAATCAAAGGTTCTGCTGATTACAAGCTACTGCAGCTTGAAATCGAAAGGCTGAAAGCAAACCTTCAAACTGGAGAAGACTCATCCACAACTGTTAAGAGTAAAGGTAAACGCAAACAACCAGCTGCGTTACCTGAACCCGAACCAAAGAAGAAGAAGTCAGAGGGTAAGAAGGGAAAGGGTAAGGATTTGATGCGTCTACGTGATGAAGCAGATACTGTTGATCCTACTCTTGGTAAAACCGAGCAACAACTGATGAAGATTGCTATTCAAAGGAGTAGGAAAGATACAGGCGGTAGTGGTTCAGGTGCGAGGGTAGATATCGAGGATGAGTACGAGGAACCGCATGATGTTGATGAGTTTGGGTCACCTGAAAACTATTCCACTTCGAAGGAGCCATCAATCCCTATTTCAACAGGTGTGGAAAAGGAACCTGTTGCTTCTACGATCATGGTGACAACTCAACCCTTGGCAACTCTACCAACACCAATCCAACCCTTAACAACCCGACCAACCCGACCGGCTTCCACACCAGTTCTTCCACCACCCATAATCCCTACCCTTAGTACAGCAGTTACAACCGAGCCTACTCCATCAACATCTGCAACATCTGCAACTTCTGCAATGGCAGCAATAGTGTTGGGCGAGATGTTGGATAGACATACGGATGCTCACAAGAGAGAAATGAATGAACTTCGCCAAGAATTAAATAGAAGAGCTCAAAGTGAAGAAGCATCAAGGAAAGCTCAAGAAGAGTTGATTGCCAAGTTTGTTGCAGACTTGGAAGCTACACGAAAGGCTCATGCAGAGGAAATTGCTCAGGTTAAGCAGGCTGAGGCTAATAAACATGCTGCACGCATTACCAGACTTCAAGCAATGAGGGATAAATATAAGGAACAAAAAGAAGCACTCCAAGTATCTGTGAAAGAAAGAGTGCAAGAATCCGTTGAATCCTTAATGCCTAAGCTTCGTGACGAGTTGAAGACACTTGCTGCTGACAACTTAATGATCAAATCATCCAACCCTTCCGAAGCCGCCTATAAGATTGCTTATGATCTGACGGATTTTGAATTGAAGAAGATCCTTAAGGCTCGAATGGTGGAACTTGGGTCGCATGATAAATCGAGGATTCAACGGGCTCTATTTAAATCCCTGAATGATGCTATCATGGAGGATGATAGATTATTCAAAATGTTTGGAAGTGTGGTACCATATAACATCTTACCTGAGGAAGAAAGGGAAGAGAGTGAAGAAGAGGGTACGGGTGAAGAAGAGGAAGAAGAAGAAGAGGAAGGTGAAAAGGAGAAAGACGATGAAGAAGGTGGTAATGATGATGAGGATGATGAGGATGATGACGAGGATGAAGATGATGATGATGGCGATGATGGTGGTGATGAGAATCAGGAGAGTGCAAGGGGTAGTAACGGGGACGACAATCAGGATGATGATGGGGGTGAACAACCACAGGGGGACAAGGTTACCAGCTCCAAGAAGACTGCTACAAAGACTGGAACCAAGTCCACAAAAGATGCAGCACCGAAGGACAAATCGACATCCTCGGAATCAAGACGAACTAAGTGGCGCCACGATGTGAATGCCACTACAGCGTCTTCGGCTCCTGGTATCTCTATCGCTGTGTCTGTACCTATTACAACTAACCCCATTAGTTCTGCTGTTGTTCCTCCTGTGATTGCAGAATCAGTGACAGAACCCGAAGCTGCACAACACTCTCCAGTTCAAGACACTGCTGAAATGCCTGAAACTGAACCAGTAGATGTTCGCACTTCCACTCCTCAACAACAGGTTCAACAATCTACGGTTCCTGAACCAAGCATTCGTGCCTGGGAAGACACGTTGGAGATAGACGAGTCTGCTCCACCACAAGCTTGGATCACGGCAGCAGCTCAATATGATCCGATCACAGATGCTGACAAAGATGTGCTGTATCTGCGTATCCGAAGTCCGATTGACTTATGTGCATTTCTTGCTCATGAGTATAAGACTTCGGTTACTCCATCCTTGGTCAAGAAAGCGATGAAAGATAAAAGAATGCGTGCCAAAACCCGATTACCCCGAATGGAGTTCGAGTATTATGCCGATGAGATCATAAAGGCTTTGAAAACCGTTCAAAGGCCAGGACTTCATGAATCAGACAGAGCTCCACCTCCAATGGATCCTGCTCAAGATAATCAGATTGCTCTTGACTTCTTCGTCACCAACGATCTTGAGTATCTACTGAAGGGATCATCAAAGTACGCAACATCCCTGACTTTGCTGAAAGCTGCCAACTGGGGGACAATACCCTATATCGAGGAAAAGGTAAATCGACTCTGGGTCCCTAAAATGAATCGTAATTATGATATGTATGCTGTCATAGGTGCATCTCATTGGGACGAAAGAGTCCGAAGGGCGTACAGGGGTTGCTGCTTGGTCAAGTCTGGAAGCAATGTTAGATCCGACATCCGCATCTCCAGCATCTTAGGAATGAAAACTGAAGCCAAGAACGGCTACTATCATGTGACGGAGATTCGTTTGAAAAGGGAGGATGACAGGGAATACAAAATCCAGCAAGGAGACTTTTCCATCATTCGCCTTGAGGATATCGAGGACATGCTGCTTCTAATGACCAGAGATCAACTTACACACATTCCTCGTGAAGACCTGATTGCTTTGAATACAGCACTTCGTATGTTCACACGAAGCATTGTCATCAAGTCACGAGTTGAGGATCTTCAGTTGGGAGTCGAAAGCTATCAGAGGAAGCTCAATTTAACTCGCCCTGTGAATCAAGTGCTACCTCAACACGTAGAAAGATGTCCCTACACCGGCATTTCTGTCCCGAATTCTGGCATTTTCTACTTGAACAGTCGAGGATTGATGAAGTTTATGAGGGTGGGGGAGCTCCACAAGTATAGCGATGGCACTCTTATACAAGTCAGAGATAAGTTGGAGCATCTGAACTCGGGTGGGACATTGCCAGAGATGACGGAGGATTGGCATCCGGGTTACCGGCAGATGGCGAAGTACGTGATCAAGAAGATCGATCAGAAGCTCCGTGAACGTAGATTGATGAGGAGCTTGGAAAGATTCGTGGGTGGAAGACCGTATTTAGTGCACCACAAGCTACTGCAACGATCCATCTGATGGGTCGTACATCTCAGGTCACTTTATATTGGTTTTCAATTGTGAATATGTATATTTGTGAATAATGTGCTTGAATGGCTTGTTGTAGTGATAAGGTATGATAATTTTTCAAGAATTTCTCACGAGATTCTAAATCTTTCAAAATATGCCATACCAAAGCACTACAACTATCCCTTATTAACTTAAGGGGGAGCAATAACTTGTTCTATGGCCAAACATCGATTTCATTTTTACCCAAAGACCGGTTAATCCATTCAATATCCCAAATATTAATGGTTAACATTTTGGATAAGGGGAGAAAATGGGATTAAGGAGACGTAAGTGTTACTTGGCTAAAATGAAAAAGACTTAATGAAAATCCAACTTAATATGTGTTAAGCACGTGTTAAGGGGGAGCGTTTTTGATGATCAAAACACCTAAGGTACAACACTTTTGATTTTAATATCACAAGTACATTAGGTGATTTTCAATGATGTTTTCATGGTGGCAATTCCTTCCCAAAACACGCTTAATTCACGACGGACGTGGTGACAAAAGGGTGGTAGGAATAGGTTAAGTCCAATGATTCATCAGAGCCGATGGAATCTTCCCAAGGACAATTCCCTAGTTAGAATTAGAAGTCCTAGGAAAGATGGAGAAAGAATGTGAACGTAGCTGAATGCCGACCAAGTACTTAAGCTAGCACTGGAACAATCACAACAAGGTGCTAGTGATGACGTATTGGTAAGCATTGAAGGGGTTGAAGAATGAAAAAGAAATGTAAAGATAAAGGGTGTAAAGAAAGAAGCCCTCCTTACAACTTTAGGCAGAAACCGGGTCAATACATATGCTATTGAGGTCATTTTTGTTAATGATTCTCGGTATTGAAGAAAGACATCATGGACCCAGTGATGCAATGCACAACCCTTCCCCAGCTAACTCAAATATCTCTCAAAAGGTATTTGTTTTAATCACACGGAGATCAACATGTTATCTATTGGTTTATTCACTCCGAATAAACTGGTATTGAAAAGGTGGCACTCCTCTCCAGCCATCGCTCACTAAATCAAAACGCACAATCGAGTCTAGAGCCAAGAGATCATCAAAAGTCTCATTAGGACACTTTCCATTTATTCCTTGCTTTCTCACACACTTTGAAAAGTAAGAGATTTTTCATGAGTCCTACGCAATATTCCTGTAATATTGCCAGAACATCCGAGTAATACGCAAGTATTACAATGAAGATGGAAATCCTGCTTGAGCCAACATCAAACAAGCCCATGGTAGGTTACACGTGCGGTTCTTTTAGAACCAATCTTGTGAAAAAACTGGAAGGTAACAGTGGTTTAATTCTTAATTGAACTTAAACTCGTTCCAGGCCTCTTCGCATTATCATATGATCTTGCCAGAACACTCAGAGTGACTCTTTATTGACCACAGTGACGAGTGGAAATCCTTCTAGTGTCAACATCAAACAGCACTTGGTAGGTAACGTGCAAGATTCTTTATGAATCGAGCTCGTGACAACTGGAAAGCAACGATGGTGAAAATCTTAATTGAAATTCACTTGTTCCAGGTTTCATGAATTGACGGCTTTTAATCACAAGGATAATTTATCCAAGTGATTCACTCTTTATGTTCGCAGTCAGCTTTGGACGGTCGAGTAAAGAGAACGGGTTTACCCGCGAAATCCTGTCAGGAAGTTACTTAATTGAAACTATCCGTCACGGGTACGATATCTAATATCGTCCAACGGTCTTCACCGACCGGAGGTAAAATGCTACCGAATTAGAATAAAATGTTCAAAGCCATTTTATTCGTGTCGTTGCTGTGTACCTGCTAAAGACGGTGGCGTTGCTGTGTACCTGTTGAAGACGGTGGCGTTGCTGAGTACCAGTAAAGACGGTGGTGTTGCGGTGTACCTGGAAAAGTCGTTCCCACATGCTTATGTCTTTTGCAACAAAAATTCAAGAAAGTACAAGATGAAGTCTTCCGCTGTACAAAACTCTGAAGCTTTCGAGAATTCAACAAAAAGACGTAAGTGTGTGGAACATGAAGTCACGAGGAGGCAAAGATCACAAGAAAGGCAAAGATCGCACGTGAAAGGCCAAAGAACAATGCTCTCAAGTCAAAGCCAAAAAGATCAAATCAACATATTCACACCAAAAGAAAGAAAAGAAGAAAAGACTACGAGCTAAAGAACGAAGACTTAGTATAGTATGCTAGGTTTAGAACTTTGTAACGTGGAGTGACCTCCCTTAGGGGGAGATTGTTAGAAATACGTTTTAACGTATATTAGAAGTGTCGGTCACTCCACAATATGATTTATGTTGTAATAGCTCGTAGTTAGTATTTAGTTATTATTTGCTTATTAACTTAAGTAAGAACCGGTCCATGGGCTTGTCATGGACCGGCCCAAGTCCACTTATGACTTGGAACTATAAATACCCCTTTCCACTAAGGAAAGGGGTTGGTGGTTATCATTTCTTAATTTCCACTTAATAAAATACACATAGTTTCTCTCACTTTCTCTCTCTAACTTTCTCTCTCTAGAAATTAACAAACCCCTTCATAGATTCATTGATTATCAATATTCTACAACCATTTACCATCTACAATCATCTACAACTATCATCATCATCATATCAACCAAAACAGCTACTCAACTCTGCAATTATGGCTTCTGAATGAAAAGAACAGCTACAGTCTTCAAATTAGCTTCTAGTGATCAAGTTACGATCACTAAAAACAACAGAGATCAATGGAGATTGAACAATAGAACAAAACAGTAAGAAGATTGAAGGAATTTGGGAATTTTATTGAATTGTAATGGAAAAGTTGTTACAAGACTGTTATAACTACCTAACAGACTCTCAAGTGTGTGTCAAGCACTTGAGAGTTGTTGCTAACTATCTTTCTAACAGGAATGAGAGAAAGAAATTAAGTGTGTGTGTTTTCACACTTAAGCTACGTGATACAAATGAGAACTCCTATGCCTATTTATAGAATGGAAATGTGAAGTAGTTGGGGTTGGTGACATGTAGGAGCCAATCAATTGCTTCCACGTGTCTTCATCTTGTCAATTGAAACTAGCCGTTGAAGAACTGAAATTAGGCTTTTCTTTGTGAGTCAATTTCACTGTAATTGGTTGGTTAGGATGGATTCCTTGCTTGAAAACGAACACTTTTCGTGTTTATAACTTCTTCTAAAATGCCTTGTAGCTCTTGATCGTTTCTGGGCTGTTGGAAGGTTGAAGATGATACGTGGCAGGCCTTGATTGGTGGTTGGGATGTCACACGAATTATTATCCGTTTCTTGAAATTCTATTGGTGGAAAAAGGGTGTGGTGGATCACACTGTATAGATTTTGTTAATAAATGGGAGGCGGCTGTGAGTGGGTATTTATTAGGCTGATTTGGTGATCCATGTCTCCCATTCCTTGCATTCTGATTGGCCCATTTCATTTAACACGGATTGAGCCTAGAATAATCTTTCCAAAATGGCATAACTAGCCCCTTGACTTGGCAGATTGTGATTATGAGCTAGGAACTTCAATAACTTGTCATAAATGGCCCTACAACTTGTAATCTTGAACAAATAGCCCCTTTGACTTGAGTTGACTTGAGTGTTGACCATGTATGACTTGGATCTTGATTTTGACAATTTTGCACTTTAGCCCCTCAACTTTGTAAAGTTGTCAAGATAGGTCCTTGCACTTCAAAGTCTTGTCACTTTTGATCCTTCTTTGTCTTTTTCATCCAATTAAGCTTGATTTCCCCTTGTTTGCTTGAAATTGTATCCTTCTTACCTATTTGATCACACACAAAGAACATACCACATAATACTGCTTTGATAGCACAAAAGTTAGGTGTATGCTATGTGTTTTAGGGTGTTTTGTTGATTAATTGATATGAGTTTTTGCTCATATCAAAACAACACAAGGAAAACATGGGGGATTAATTAAAATCATGATCTAAGGGGTGTTTGGTGTTTTCTTGTTCGGTCGAGACCCAAACCGAGAGCATTGAAGCTCTCGGTGGTGTTCGATTCGCCCAGCCGAGACCCCAAGGTCTCGGTGTGGGGTTTGTTTGGCTCGGACGTAGGCAAGGGAACCCCGACGCAAGGTCGGGGTGTTTTTTGGTGTGTACCGTGAGTCAACCGAGATCTTATAGGTCTCGGTGGGGGGCTGTGGTCACAGCAGTAGGAACCCCGCCTGTAGCCGGGGGTGTTCTTGGCTCGGCAGTGGGTAGCCGGCAGCAAGCAGGGGGAACCACTTGCTTAAGCCAGTGGGTATTTTGACTCGGACAGTGGCAACCGGCTAGGCCGGGTAGCCACTGTCAAGGGTGTTTGTCTCGGTTTATTTGTGGAACACGGGTACTGGCTCGGGTTAAATTTTAAATCACGGGTTCGGATTCAGGAAAGTATTAAAATCAGAAAAATAATATATTTAATTAAATTATTTTCTAGACTATGTAATTTAATTAAATGCATGACTTAGGTTTAAATATGAAAATTAATATTTCATGTATAACCTAAGTATTTTACTTAGCTTAATTTAATTAAAACATGTATTTTAATTAAATTCTTATAATGTATAGTTTAATTAATTAACCAAGTTATTTAATTAATAAGCTATAACCTTTGAATCATGACTTGTATTTTACTAATTAAACTTTACTAGATATTAATAATCCAACTTATTTCAAATTTTGGAAACTTACTATTTTTGAAAACTTTCTATTTTTAGAAACTTAATATTTATGGAAACCTGCTATTTTTAGGAAGTTACTTAGTATTACAATACAAGTATTATAATACCATACTACATGAATAATAAACAACATAATACAAGAATAACTACAGTTAACACTTTAAACAGTTAAAACATGACTGAACATGAATAATAAACTAAGAACACACAGAACCAGTAAAACACATGTAATTCAGACAACTCATATATGTCCCAATTCTTACGTAGTATTACCCGTCAAGGCGGAGTAGGTTCTTCAGCGTTTCAGTTAGCTTCTATTGGACACAAGGTACAGATTTCCCGTCCTTCAGTAAGGACAACCTCTTCCTTTATTAGGATTTCCCGTATGCAGCCAACTGTTTTCCCAGTAATTACAGATTTAAATGCCTATGTTTTATTAGTTACCTTAACCATATACATGCATGCTAGTTTCACCTAGTTATGGAGGTACCATAACCATAACACTAGAGGTACTAGTGTTATGACTTCACCACGGCGGAGTGATAGCTCGTGGCGTCCCTTTCAGTCTATTTGGCCTTTATTATTATTTATTATCATGTGGGGCGTATGGGTGCATCCTAGTTACAGTGTCAGTCAGGATTTCATGGTGAATGTGGTGTGTGCCTTGCATCCTTCACAACGAGTTGATCCCTCCTACCCATTACCATATTAATTAGAGGCATCCCCCCTAATTACATGATGAGGTCACCCCTTCAAGTATTCATGCACGTTGTTGACCTCATGACCTATATTGGCTTTTGGTATATTAAACTAATACAGATTTTCATAAGTAACATAAGCTATGTTTTCAGAACTAAAAATCAGTAAACATGTTATACATCTAGGTTTCCCACGACTTATTCATTTCCTCTGCCTTTCATGCTTTATATGCTCTTTTATGCTTTCATTACTCTATGTTTCTATGCTTTATTGTATATCCGTGCACTAGGCGTTATGCTCAGCCGTTTTCCATTTCCATGTTCTCAAACGGCAGGTACCCAAGGTCGTAAGTAGGATCTCAAGAGTATGTGCATTCGGATGGAAGCTATCCATCCTTCTATATCTTATGCATTTATCATACTTTATCTTACTTTACTTCATGTTGGACATTGTTTAGTCATTTTCCCTTACATTACTTATATTTGCTTGTGTTGAGTTACTTAGACTACCGATGTTTGTTTCCGGTATTTCTATTTATGGTCATGAATGTTTAGACATTTACCATGGATGCTTTTATGACACGTCATGTATTACTATGATATTCCATTTTAACAAATGGGGTGTTACAATTATGGTATCAGAGCCCAAGGTTTCGACCTGTAGCTCTGTAAAACATGACCTGTGACTTACGGGTAGTCACCAGCGTCTTCCTAGAACTGACAGTTGGTTTTCATGCATTCATTTCATTTTCACTTCATGTATTCATTTCATGCATTTCATCTCCTTGTCGCAGGAATTTTGACTAAGTAATGGTTGGTACATGACTGGCCCTATTTAGTCGCATGTGGTTTTATCGGAACATTTATGTTTGTTTAGTGGACCGACCCATAGGCGTCCACACTTTCCTTTTTGTTTTGTGAATCGACCCATAGGCGTTCACTCACGGACATATCATCATATTTAATTTACCATGCATTTTAAAACTGTTTTATGCATCATAAATAAATTCATGTTTTATACACTGTTCATGCATTTTCTATCCATGTCATATTTTATTAGACTTATTATTTATGTTGTATTTTGTTTTAAACTGTCAGATGGTGAACACACGCAATGCCCAAGAATTGGCTGCAGTTGTCAATGCTGCTTAGCAAGCCATCCTTCCCCAATTTCGCAATGAAATCAGGGACAAAGTTCATGCTAAAATTCAAGCTCAGGGCTTCCAATTTGGCCCTCATCCTCAGAACAACAATAATCCTCCACCACCACCGCCTGTTACCCTTATGACTTGGTTAGAGCGATTCAACAAACTGCGACCCCGTTCATTTGAGTAGACTGACAGCCCCAACGAGGCTGAAGCTTGGATTTCTTACATCGAGAAGATATTTGATGCGATGGGTTGTAACAGCGATTTGAAGGCAAGAGTGGCTTGCTATAAGTTTGAAGGTGATGTGCTATAGTGGTGGAAGTCTATCAAGCAGTCCAATGGTGGTGATAATTGGGTTGCACTATTGACTTAGGACCAGTTTAAGGAGCTCTTCCTTAATCAGTATTTCCCGCATGCTGATTAGGAGAAGCATAAGAGGGATTATCATAATATCCGACAAGTTGCTGGGAAGAAAAACATCGAAATCATGTAGAGGTTTCTCCGTTTGGCTGGTTTCTTGGGAGCAGCAGCTGGTACCGCTGACGAGAAAGCCGAGAGGTTTCGCTGAGCTCTTTGTACTTCGGTTGCCAACAGTTTGGTTTGTGCTGCGTTCACTACAGTGGCACAGGTGGTCGATGCAGCCTGAAAGCTTGAGATGTTTCAGGAACGAGAGGTGTTTGGTGATCATCGCTCAGTGAAGAGGTATCTTCAATCACCAATTGTAAACCATTCATTTCTTTCAGTATTATCATTTTCATATCATCCTCTGTTTAACTTTATGTTTCAGACAGAAGACTGACGACCGTAAGCCTGCGGCCGCTCAGCAGCAAGCATCTAAGGGAAACGGTCAGACCAACGACCGTTCTGGTTCAGATAGGAGTGGCGGTAATGATAATTACCGTAATAATGCCAAAATTTAGAACAACAGCAGGTCCCTACATTTACCTTTTTTCATGTTAAACTGTCTTATGTTATGGTATTCTGACACTCTATTGACTCATATTCAGGAACAATAACAACAGCAGGGATCAAGACCGTAGAGGTTCACAACCTAACCGTTCTACTTCATCTGGTAACTATTAAACCTTCTACGTAATCATGCTTATGTTCCATGATCATGTCTCATGCATGTAATCCTGAAACAAGATCTCAGCTAGCTAGGACGCCTGCTGGAGGATTCACGCATCCTATCTATCCTTCTTGTTCGCGCAAACATTCTGGTGTTTTTCGCAGAGGTACTGGTGGTTGTTTCAAGTGTGGCCAACAAGGCCATCAGCAGAAGGATTGTCGCCAAGGTGAGATAGAAGGCACCTCTGGACATGTCGACTCCAAACCACCTCCTACTTCTGGTCGCGTGTTTACTACTACTAGAGATCAGGCGAACAAGACTTCAGGTACCATCATTGGGAATCTCTTTATGAATGGTTTGGCAGCATGCGTTTTGTTTGATACTAGAGCGACTCATTCAGTCATATCCACTACTTTTGTTGTACGCGTTAGGATTTCCCCTATGCCCTTAGATGATGCCTTAAGCATTTCCACGCCACTTAGGGACTCTGTACGAATCACTCAGGTGTACATAGATCTTCCCCTAGAACTTGATGATAAAATCCGCAGATTTGACGCACTTCCTTAGGACATGTGCGATTTTGATTTGATATTTGGCATGGACTGGTTATCCAAACACCAGGCTACGATAGACTGCCACATCTATCGAGTTATCTTCGGTGATGTTAAATCCCCAGAGTACATACACCATGGTTCTCTGCCATGGAGGTCGGTACAAATTATTTCATCCATGGATGCGTGTGCATTACTAACACACGGCTGTCAGGGCTTTGTAGCCAATATCCATGACATTACTGCCGAGTCTCCATCGATCCAAGATCAGCCTATTGTGTCAGAATTTCCTGACGTATTTCCTGATGAACTTCCGGGCATACCACCTGTTCGTGAAGTCGAGTTTGGAATTGAGTTCATTCCAGGTGCAGAGCCAATCTCCAAGGCTCCTTATCGAATGGCTCCTATAGAGCTTAAAGAATTAATAGATCAGCTGCATGAACTTCTGGAACGAGGTTTCATCCGTCCCAGTGTATCGCCATGGTGTGCACCGGTACTTTTCGTGAAGAAGAAAGACGACATCATGCGTTTGTGTATAGATTATCGTGAGCTGAACAAGATCACGATCAGGAATCGTTATCCTTTTCCGCGTATTGATGACCTTTTCGATCAACTTCAGAGCACCAAGTATTTCTCCAAGATCGATCTGAGGTCCGACTACCATCAGTTGCGGGTTAAAGAGCAGTATATTTCTAAGACTGCTTTCCGTATACGTTATGGGAACTACGAGTTCGTAGTCATGCCATTCGGACTCACAAATGATCCAACGGTCTTCATGGATTTGATGAACCGTGTCTTCCATGAGTTTTTGGACAAGTTCGTTATCATGTTCATTGATGACATCCTAATTTTCTCCAAATCCAAGGAGGAACATGAGGAACACCTTCGTACAGTATTGAAGATTCTTCGTCAGAAGCAGCTGTATGCCAAGTTCTCAAAGTGTGAGTTCTAGGGTCATATTGTATCTGTAGACAGGATCACCATGGATCCTACAAAGGTTGAAGCTATCACCAAATGGCCGAGACCTATATCTGTATTAGGTTCAGAAGTTTTTTGGGTTTCGTTGGCTACTACCGCAGGTTTGTAGAGAACTTTTCACGGTTAGCTTTACCTTTGACTAAGCTAATGAGGAAAGGAGAGAAATTAGTCTGGACTGAGGAAAGAGAGAAGAGCTTTGAAGACCTTAAGAAGAAATTAGTGACTGCACCGATTCTTACTCTCCCATCTGGTACATGTGGATTTCAGATCTATAGTGACGCTTCAGGAAAGGGTCTAGGCTGTGCTCTCATGCAACATGGGAAGGTTATTGCATACGCATCACGACAACTTAAACCTTATGAAGAAAACTATCCCACTCATGATTTGGAGCTTGCAGTAGTTGTTTTCACATTGAAGATCTGGAGGCATTAATTGTATGGTGAATCATGTGACATCTTCACAGATCAAAAGAGTCTCAAGTACATCTTCACCCAGAAGAAACTAAACATGAGACAGAGAAGATGGTTAGATCTGCTGAAGGATTATGACACCAACATTCAGTACCATCCTGGTAAGGCGAATGTGGTGGCAAATGCTCTAAGCAGAAGGTCAGGTATGATTGCTGGCATTTGGATTGCAAAGGAGATCATTCGTGACCTAGAGATGACTGATATTGAGTTTTGTGTACGAGAACAGCATGGTTACTAGGCAAATCTTAGAGTGGAACCAAATTTACAATCTAGGATCAAGGAAGCCCAAAAGGACGATGGTGAGATTTGGGCTATCATTCAGAACCTTGATCAGCACATGGAGTTTTGTGTGGACAATGACGGTATCTTATGACAGGGCACTAGACTAGTGGTTCCTAATGACTCTACACTCAGGAAAGTTGTGCTGACTGAAGCTCACAAATTTTCTATTTACCATACATCCTAATTCTACCAAGATGTACCACGACATCAGTCAGCATTTCTGGTGGAGTGGTATGAAGCAGGATGTTGCCACCTTCGTTTCTAAATGTATATACTGTCAGCAGGTGAAGATTGAACACCAGCGAGCTAGTGGTTTACTACAACCATTAGATATTCTAGCATGGAAGTGGGACAAAATCTCCATGGATTTTGTTATTGGTCTTCTTGTGACTCAGAGGAAAAATGACGCCATCTGGGTTATTGTTGATAGATTGACTAAATCTGCTCATTTTCTGCCAATCTGCAAGGAGCATCCGGTCAGCAAACTGGCAGACACTTTTCAGAAGGAGATCATTAGACTACATGGTACTCCATCAGAAATCATCTCTAACAGAGATCCCCGTTTCACATCACTTTTCTAGGAGAGTTTGAAGAAAGCTTGGGGCACCAGAGTTAAGCTCAGCACTGCCTTTCATCCTCAGACCGACAGACAGTCGGAGCGTACCATTCAGACTTTGGAGGACATGTTGCGGGCGTGTGCTTTAGAATGGACAGGAAGCTGGGATGATTATATCTATCTAGTGGAGTTTGCATACAACAATAGTTGGCACGCTAGCATCGAGTGTGCACCATTCGAGATGTTGTATGGTAGGAAGTGTCGCGCCCCAATCTGTAGGGATCAGGTAGGTGAACGACTAATTGAGGGTCCAGAGATGATTGAGGTGACCAATGAGAAGGTCGATGTCGCTAACGCGAAGATTCAGGAGGCTCGTGCTCGCTAGAAGAGCTATGCTGATAAACGTCGTAGAGATGTATCGTTCAAAGTGGGTGATCACGTTTTCCTCAAGGTATCACCTGCACGGGGATTTAAACGTTTTGGAATCAGAGGGAATCTCAGTCCTCGCTTCATCGGACCGTTCGACATCATAAAACGCGTTGGTGAAGTGTCATACCGTTTAGCGTTACCGCCTCACATATCACACGTTCACAACGTGTTCCATGTGTCCTTACTCAGAGGATACAACTATCATCTAGTTCATGTTGTTCAGTATCTGCTTGATCAAATTCGAGAGGATCTTTCATATGTCGAGGAACCCGAGAGAGTTCTCGAGCGACAAGATCATGTCATGCGGAGGAAGACGATCCCTTTTGTCAAAATCCTCTAGAGGGATCATCCTGAGCGGGAAGCCACTTGGGAGACGGAGGAGTCTATACGGACTTCTTACCCTAATTTCCAGTTCTGATTCGGGTTAGTTTCTTTTAGTTATGTTTTCTCCAATTCGAGGAAGAATTGTTCTTTTAGAGGGGAAGAGTTGTAAACCCGCATTAAAATACCATGAACACTAAACATGAACAATACATACATGAAAATACGATAAATTTAAAATTTCCATTTATAATATATTTCACGTGTCACGACATTTAATAACATGTACTTATGTATATATTATAAATATGTTTACGATTACGATAATTAAATGCACGATAAATAAAACACGAACGTACACGTGTAAATAATTTAACTAGAAAAGTTACGGGTTTCACTTATGGGCCTTAAGGGTTCTGCGGCTAAGAGAACAAAAAGAAAGGGAGTGGGCCTTTTGGCCCATGACCCATGTTAACCTAATAATAATAAAAACACATGGAGGTTTTTCTCATAATTTTTAGGTTACAGAAAAACAAAACCTTGCCTCCCTTCTTCTCCCTTGCCGTCGGCTGCCATCAACACCATAAGGTGTTCGGGACGAATTTTGCTACTTGATTTTTGTGTGTACGTATTCGTGATCATAACCTTTCTCTTCCACATTTTCAGTATAATCAAAACCCTTTTCTTTTTATTCTTTTTATGAATTCATTAAACTAATCTTAAAAAAACACAAGGAAAACATGGGGGATTAATGAAAATCGTGATCTAAGAGGTGTTTGGTGTTTGCTTGTTCGGCCGAGACCCAAACCGAGAGCACTGAAGCTCTCGGTGGTGTTCGATTCGCCCAGCCGAGACCCCAAGGTCTCGGTGTGGGGTTCGTTTGGCTCGGACACAGGCAAGGGAACCCCGACGCAAGGTCGAGGTGTGTTTTGGTGTGTACCGCGAGTCAACCGAGACCATATAGGTCTCGGTGGGGGGCTGTGGTCGCAGCAGTGGGAACCCCGGCTGTAGCCGGGGATGTTCTTGGCTCGGCAGTGGGTAGCCGGCAGCAAGCAGGGGGAAGAAGGGAGGCAAGGTTTTGTTTTTCGGACAGTGGCAACCGGCTAGGCCGGGTAGCCACTGTCAAGGGTGTTTGTCTCGGTTTATTTGTGGAACACGGGTACGGGCTCGGGTTAAATTTTAAATCACGGTTCGGATTCAGGAAAGTATTAAAATCAGATAAATAATATATTTAATTAAATTATTTTCTAGACTGTGTAATTTAATTAAATGCATGACTTAGGTTTAAATATGAAAATTAATATTTCATGTATAACCTAAGTATTTTACTTAGCTTAATTTAATTAAAACATGTATTTTAATTAAATTCTTATAATGTATAGTTTAATTAATTAACCAAGTTATTTAATTAATAAGCTATAACCTTTGAATCATGACTTGTATTTTACTAATTAAACTTTACTTGATATTAATAATCCAACTTATTTCTATTTATAGAAACTTACTATTTTTAGAAACTTTCTATTTTTAGAAACTTACTTTTTATGGAAACCTGCTATTTTTAGGAAGTTACTTAGTATTACAATACAAGTATGATAATACCATACTACATGAATAATAAACAACAGAATACAAGAATAACTACAGTTAACACATTAAACAGTTAAAACATGACTGAACATGAATAATAAACTAAGAACACACATAACCAGTAAAACACATATAATTCAGACAACTCATACATGTCCCTATTCTTATGTAGTATTATCCATCAAGGCGGAGTAGGTTCTTCAGCGTTTCCGTTAGCTTCTACTGGACACAAGGTACGAATTTCCCGTCCTTCAGTAAGGACAACCTCTTCCTTTATTAGGATTTCCTGTATGCAGCCAACTGTTTTCCCAGTAGTTACAGATTTAAATGCTTATGTTTTGTTAGTTACCTTAGCCATATACATGCATGTCAGTTTCACCTAGTTATAGAGGTACCATAACCATAACACTAGAGGCACTAGTGTTATGACTTCACCACGGCGGAGTGATAGCTCGTGGCATCCCTTTCAGTTTATTTTGCCTTTATTATTATTTATTATCATGTGGGGCGTATGGGTGCATCCTAGTTACAGTGTCACTCATGATTTCATGGTGAATGTGGTGTGTGCCTTGCATCCTTCACAAGGAGTTGATCCCTCCTACCCATTATCATATTAATTAGAGGCATCCCCTCTAATTGCATGATGAGGTCACCCCTCCAAGTATTCATGCACGTTGTTGACCTCATAACCTATATTGGCTTTTGGTATATTAAACAAATACAGATTTTCATAAGTAACATAAGCTATGTTTTCAGAACTAAAATCAGTAAACATGTTATACATCTAGGTTTCCCAGGACTTATTCATTTTCGCTGCCTTTCATGCTTTATATGCTCTTTTATGCTTTTATTACTCTATGTTTCTATGCTTTTATTACTCTATGTTTCTATGCTTTATTGTATATCCGTGCACTGGGCGTTATGCTCAGCCATTTTCTATTTCCGTGTTCCCAAACGGCAGGTACCTAAGTCGCAAGTAGGATCTCAAGAATATGTGCATTCGGATGGAAGCTATCCAGCCTTCTATATCTTATGCATTTATCATACTTTATCTTACTTTACTTCATGTTGTATATTGTTTAGTCCTTTTCCCTTACAGTACTTATATTTGCTTGTGTTGAGTTACTTAGACTATCGATGTTTGTTTTCGGTATTTCTATTTATTGTCATGAATGTTTAGACATTTACCTTGTATGCTTTAATGACAATCCATATATTACTGTGATATTCCATTTTAACAAATGGGGTGTTACAGCTTGTACCGCTTTCAACTTTTGTTGGTGTTTCTCTTCTTTGTGTACTTTTTCAGCTATAAGTGGAAACAACTGATGGTAGTATTCATCACAGAGTTCACTGATAGTTATGTCGAACACTCTCTTTTTGGATTCCGTATTTGGGTCTTTTTCCTTACCTATCGTATTCTATACGACGTACGTGGGAGGGGTAGGATTTGGTTGGGCCAATGTGCTCATATTTGGATGAGATCGTTTTGGAAACACAGTTGTGTATTGGGTCCCACGGATGGCGCCACTTATTAGTACAGAATTTGGATTGGATTATTGATTGGATCTGGGCCCTTTGCGGATGGGCTCACGTGTTGTGTCTTGGGTTAGATCTTGTACTAAAAAAAATTAAATATGATGATTTAATGCACAAATCAAAGTAAATTGTTAGTCTTACCATGGGGACGGACCCTACAATTAGATTTCGGTGTAAGAGAAAGATTCATGTTGTTAGATATATGTGTGTTTATTGGGATGTGTGAGAAAATCATACCTTTTGAAAGTATCAGAGTTACCCTTTTATAGGCGAGCCAATTACTCGGGATTCCTAGTATTTCTTGTAATCCTCTGAATGGGACCTTTGTCGGGCAAAAATCCTTCTCGGTCTTTTTGTTAATCGTGACTTGCGGATCCGCTCTCGGGGGTTGATCGGATAATGGCTTACGGATTCGCTTTCGGGGAGCTGATCTAATAATGGCTTGTGGATCCGCTCAGAGAGCTGATACAATCATGACTTGCCTGGTCTTATACTTAGTTGGGTCATGGCCCAAGGCTTGTTATGTGGTTTAGGCCTAATGGCTTGTCTATGTACTATACGTTATCACTAATCATTAATATATTTAGGTGATAGTTTGTTTTTTTATTTTTATTTGTTTTCATGTTAAAGAAGACAATTTGTTGTTTGTCTATGTTAACTTGTATGATATTTTGAAAAATATAAAAAGGTGATAATTAATATATTACTACTAGTCAAGAGTAGTTTTTTTTTTGAAAGAGGAAGATTCGTGATGTATGTGTTATATGTATAAACCATAACCAAGCACAATCCATCGCTAATAAAATACCCATTATATTCTTTAGTATTTCGTTAGTATACATTTTACCTTTTTTATTACTATTTCTCTATTTGAACCAAACATCCCTACACGCGTCATTCAAGTTAAGATATATCGGTTATTTCCTCAAGCGGGCCCGCGTCAAGAATGGCAACGTTATTAATTGATGGGTGTATATTCATCATCAGTCGGCTTGCAACTATTTGTCTTAAATATTCTAATCATTATTACTATCTTCGTCTAATAATAAGTGTTCACTTTAATTTTTCTTGGTCTTTCTTATTTAACTTTGACTATAAATATTTTCATTTGTGTTATATGATATTTGACGAAAAATATATATACTGAGATTTAAATGCATTTTCATTACATATATTTTTCATCCGGTATTATATAACAAATGAAGATATCTATGATCAAAGTTGAATAAGGAAGACAAAAAAAGTTAAAGTGAACACTTATTATAGAACAGGAGGAATACTATTTAAGTTGCAACTTTCTGACATTACTTTTTAGGGAAAATCACTTAAAAATGTAGTAAACTTATCACTTTTTATGGTTGTGTGTACTAAACTATTTTTTTTCTCATTGTGTGTATTAACCTTTTAAATTCATATCATTGTATGTATTAAACTTTCCAAATTTTGAAGGGTAAATTGGTCAATTTACAAGGTAAAATCGTCTCAAAATACAAACAATAATCGAAATTAAAAAGTTTAATACACACAATGAGAAAAAAAATAGTATAGTACACAGAACCATAAAAAATGGTAAATTTACTACATTTTTAAGTGATTTTTCCTACTTTTTATCCTGTACAAATACTATATTTTTTATCAACCTTTGTTTTGGGAAAATTCTTAAAACTAGACGATACCCGCGCATAGCTGCGGAATTGCCTAGCGGCAGATAATTACCGATGATATTTAGAGGTAAGGCTAAAATGCAATAGAAAGTCTTGTAACATACGATAATCCAAGTTTAAATAAAATCTCAAGTAACCATGTATATCTACCAATATAAAAATAATAAAACTTGAAGTGAAACATTACACCAATTCCTAGTTATGAGATAAAAATCTAACAACGGGTGTTAGTACACGATTTTAAGGTGTAGACTCCTTCACCAAACTCTTTCACATAAAACCTTGGTAGTTGAACGATATGTGATTCTATGATAAGTGTATCTTGTAACGTTCAAAATATAACATGAAATCGTTTTCCCCTAATAATCCACACTTCTTGCTTATCCTTTAATTAATTTTGTCAAAAGTGTCATAAACATGTTTACTGTGAACCAAAAATTCCACGTAACCATCAATAACAGGATCCCATTTAGGCCACGGTGTTGCTTGAGCTTCTTTTTCGCCTTCTTTGGATTGATCTTTAGTGTGCATTTTCATTGCAACAACCCCTATGTCATGACCACTTGAAGACTGCTAGTCGTGTCTATGTTCTATTAGCAATGACAAAGTGCCACAAAACTGTTTATATTTCATTTCATATGGCTTTTATCAATAGTCCAAAACAAAATTTTCAAATAAGCAGCTATCAAGGGGTGTTAGGACTGCCTTTTAAAACTGTTTTAACCAATTGAAATACTCGGATAAGTAGCTTAATATAAGCAATTCTCAACCCTTATTCATTATGTATATTCAAATAAGTTGGGCAGGGAGGTATTTGAAGCTTATAATTTTAAGTATAATCCAGTTTCTTCCTATATTGTGAGCGACCCAAAACACCATTGTCAGATCCACAGATTTCATGTATGTGTGGCACAATTTGTTTTTCCCCAAAATTATAACTTACACAAAATTAAAAGGTAATTAACATATAAATTAAACCATATATTTTAGCTACATAATAGCAGGCTAATAAATAAGCAAATTAAGTGGGTATAATTCATTAATAGGCTATTAAACTCTCCTTTCTAATTTAGAAAGGCAATATTCATTAAACTATAAAAAAAACATACGAAAACTTCCAAGACAATAGAGCCAATATTAAACATATGACAAAGAAACAACTCTATATCCATACATGAAAACTACAACACATTAAATAACCGAAAACAACACACATATGAGGTGCCAAAAAAGAACCAATATCTAGTTTTTTTATGCAAAGTAAAATCAGTCATGCACACTTGCAGGCGCACAGTGTACCCATTTAAAGACTAACATCCAAATTACAGAAAGTTAAACTACTTCTCCTGGACAACCTATATGTGGCACGTGCCACATGTAGCTAGGCTATAGCTCCGCCCCTACTAAACACCCTTCACATGAAAAGAGTGCAACCAACCAAGAATACAATTTTGTTTTACTTTATCTAGACTTAACAAAGTTGCATAAAATCGGATGAAACATATTACTGCTAATCTCTGATCTTCATAGCATGTAAAGATCTTTATGTGGCTGACCTTCCAACAAGCTGAGAATATGTACGAGACATTTACTATATAATATGTTACCGTCTTCTCCGGGTAGTTGAGATTATCAACAGTAGAAATAGTTGTCAGCATCTGCAGTGTGGATACATAAATGCTCATTAGTCGGTTTAACTTCATATATTATATTTTATAAACAAAACATCACAAATTAGGCCATCGATGTGAAGTTTTGGCTTATGTATCGATAATTGTAACTTAAGCAATACTTAAGGAGTTGAAGTACCATCTCAGAATATTGTCTTATTTAAACTATTATAATTAAATACTAAGTTAATATCTGCTTACGTAATACATACATGTAGTTACATAGTGTATTCAACCACTAAAACAATGCTGAAACCAAGTATTTCATATATCAGTTATAAATAACAGCTTGCATCCTAAATACGGATATGTAATCTGAATATGCTATCAGGGTACTAAGATTCTAGCTTATTTCCTAACAAAATAAGCAAAAATAGACAGTGAAAAGTTATCCCCCCCTTCACTCATACTAAAAAGCACGCCAAATTTATTTTCTTCTTCCTTAAAAAGACACTTTACAGATTGTCATTACAGTTGCAATTGATGAACTATCAAAATCGGATCTCAAAACAAAGAACCATACATGTCTTAAGAAGTAGTCGGAGTCAGAGCAATAAACGGACTTGTTGGGAAATAAACAAAGTTGGAGGATCAGTGAGAATGCAAGCTGTGATTGTGTTGATCGGAATCATAGTAATGAGATGGACTGATATAAAGAGAAGCAAATTATAAATATAATGACAGTGTGGTATATAGTGGTACAAATTTGTCAAATATGAACAACTTAGTCAAACTAAATGTACATAAAAAACTGCTAAGGAGGAGCCTGACAAAGTGATTTAGTAATCGACAAAAACGAGGTTAGGGTCAGAATTGATATGCATATGGGTTGATCAGACCCCTAATATTTATTTCCTAAATAGGTAGTAGAATTTAGAAACTCTACTAAAATGGCAACACGCCTAACATATTGGTAGTCACCGATAGTGTTTTCAACTGTTAAAACCATTATAATATGTTCCTATAATATAACTTCAGTAATTAATGTAGAGAAATAACGACCTATTTCGACCGGTTCCCTTATTCGTAAATCACACATTTTGACCCCGTACCAATCATGGTCCTCTCTTTATGATAATGGAAGGACAATGCCCACAAGAATACACATAAAAATAAGAAAAAAGTTAATAGTGAAAATGACTAACCATTCACCACGAGCATCTGTAACAGTGTGTATAAAATTTGTACTTGTTAACACATATTCATTATAAATACCCATTCCAGCTTGTGATCCAAAGAATTTGATGGGTGCAAATGAACCACCTGGAAATCAAAAATCCATATAAGCTTTAGCAACGAATTGATTGTCTTTCACAGTCAAATAGTGTCCACTGCGCTCCAAATGAGCAACCTGCATGAAGTACACAACTTTTCTGACGTTGATATTGTAGCAACGACCTAGTTTCGTAAAATAATAGTCATGAACTTATATGAAAGTAAGTTAACAAACTAATAAAAGATTAAAAATGACCTTAAAAGCTTGTTAGAGTTCTATACGACCATAGGTCGCCTAAACTGAAACGAACTAAGAAGAAGAAAGAGCAAGTGTGTGAGGAGCCAAGTGAAGTTCAAGATCACAACAAAGAAATACGATCCAGTCAAACTTCTTCCTACAGAAGCAAAAGATGTTCCACCAAGCTTGGTTATGGCACAAGAGACGTTTACAGGTGCACAAGTGATGTTTACAGGTGCACAAGCGGGAGCTTTAAAGAATCCTTGAGACTCGGCCAAATAATTAACAGAGCGTACTTTATATGCATAAACGTTTTCAGGTTCAGATCTTATAATCTTAAAAGGTTAAAACTTTATGGGAAGTGAGTGATTGTTGTGCGTTTTTGTGAGTGCGTGTATTTGGTATTAGTTAAATCTGGATGGGGTGGTTTGTGTAGGCGTTTGTTTCGTTGGGTCTGAAACACATACCTACAATCATGTTATTTTTCTATTTTTGTACAGCAACAGAGATCCATATAGCCTGAAAAATCCAAGAACACTAAATTAAAAACACATAAAGTTAAACACAATTAAACCACCATCAGTTACATTCAAATACCCAGATTTAAGCTTAACCCAAAATAAAAAAAATAAAAATCAATCTTCTGATAAAATTGAATTACTTTGAGTTACTTTGATATGGTGATGTTATTCTCGATCATCATTGGATTACTTTGAGTTACTTTGATATGGTGATGTTATTCTCGAATATATTTCTGGTATCTAAAGGTTGCCATCAATGGATCGTCCTTATATTCTTATCAAAACAAAAAAATCACTCAAATATACAAATAATTTAATCGTCAAGTAACTAAAAGGTAGAAGTAACTTATCATACTCACCTCCATGAAACCTTGTAGCTATGTATTGTAATTAACTTACAGTTATATGACCAAAATGCTAAAAATGCCTCTGCATAATTTTGAGAATTGCAACTGAATTTCATAAACATTCCTAGTGAAGGTTCTCCGCCACGCCACACGGTAAATGAGTAATATAATGAAGTAATGATCATATGTGGTTACGTTAACTAAAGGAGGATTTACAACAAGTAAGAAGGTCCTAATGTATTGTTATACTTATACATTAGTGAAAACTGAAAAAGAGCATATCAGACCTTAGAAGTAATTTACATCCCTTTTCCTTTTCGAACATATGAGTCAAATGAACTGTCACGACGAAAAGGAGCTCTAACATATTGCATTGCAATTGATCTGCCACTTCTGAAGTTTTTGTTCACAATAGAAAAGCCTACGCCCAATTCAGTAATTTACGTACAAGGATAACCGAAAGTTTATCGAAACCACAAAAACTACATGTTCAACAAAATTTACATAAGCAAGGATACCATGCCACTTCTGACTTTCTAATAGCAGTATATGTGTTTAAAAACACTTGAAACAACCCATTCGCTATAAACTGCAATAAACATATTAACCATTGGCACTCTTAATAAAAATATATTATACACCTTTAAAAAAATATGATGGGGCTTGCTAATGGTGGTCGGAGTGAAGGCCACAATGGAAGATTTGCCCAAAATTCCAACCCACTTGCTTGTTTGTCGGAGTTACGTTTAGCAGTGGTGGTGAAACTCTCAAGATTTTTGTAGCCATCTTGTTTTATATCAGTCTCACCTTAAATCAGCTTCCACCTAATTACAAAAGACAAATTCATATTGCATCATAAAATCATCTTAACTGCATATACAACCAAAAAATGGAAAGAAAAAATCCCAATTTTTTTCATACATAGTTCTTGAATCAGGGCACTTCCCAGCAGATATAGGGTGCACCCCATTTCTTCAACCCACCGGTATCGTTGTCACACCACCCTCTTTAATCGCCACCCTCTTTGGATAATTGTCTCTTTTAGAGAGAGAGACCTCATTTGTTCTCAAACAAAAACAACCGCACACGAAGCCTCCTAGGTATCTCAAACCATCAACCAAAAACATCAATCGACAATCGTTGATGACGAAGATGGTGGCAATGATGGATCTGGTGGCTGCGGTGGCGGCTGTGATTTTTAGAGAAAGAGAGAGGCTCGCAGGATTAGGGTTCTGTTAGGGTATATAAAAAAAAATCTTTGCATCCCTATATGTGTATGAAGCAAATAGGAACAAAGAAAGGGTTTGTCGAAATCAATAAGTATGGAAACTTAAAAACACTCGCCATTGCGATTCCAAAGAAGAAGAATAGAATGACAATGGGAGATGGGAGATGGGAGAAGATGGTTTTACAACATGGAATGCATGTGGTTTATATAGGGTCGAATTAGGGTTTTTAAAAGTTTTCAAAATTTTGAAAATTTTGAATTAGGCCCGATTGTTTGAAACTCTGGCTGGCATACACGCATTATCAACTACATATTGTCAACTATCTAACTATCGAATGTTAGGAATCTTTTTCCTATATTTCCTTTCAAAATTCCTATATTTCCCTAGATAATTCTTATATTTCCAAAGATAAGTGTACTTAAAAAATAAGTCCTATATCCTTTATAAGTAGTAGGGATCTCAAACCATCAACCAAAAACATCAATCGACAATCGTTGATGACGAAGATGGTGGCAATGATGGATCTGGTGGCTGCGGTGGCGGCTGTGATTTTTAGAGAAAGAGAGAGGCTCGCAGGATTAGGGTTTTGTTAGGGTATATAAAAAAAAGCTTTGCATCCCTATATGTGTATGAAGCAAATAGGAACAAAGAAAGGGTTTGTCGAAATCAATAAGTATGGAAACTTAAAAACACTCGCCATTGCGATTCCAAAGAAGAATAATAGAATGACAATGGGAGATGGGAGATGGGAGAAGATGGTTTTACAACATGGAATGCATGTGGTTTATATAGGGTCGAATTAGGGTTTTTAAAAGTTTTCAAAATTTTGAAAATTTTGAATTAGGCCCGATTGTTTGAAACTCTGGCCGGCATACACGCATTATCAACTACATATTGTCAACTATCTAACTATCGAATGTTAGGAATCTTTTTCCTATATTTCCTTTCAAAATTCCTATATTTCCCTAGATAATTCTTATATTTCCAAAGATAAGTGTACTTAAAAAATAAGTCCTATATCCTTTATAAGTAGTAGGGATATCTCAAAAGTATAATAAGTTTCTTACAAAAATATTTTTTTCTTTAAATGCTAAAATAAATGAGAGACTCGAGAAATTATTTATAGAAAAAGAGCGACTTAAAAGACTAACCAGAGGGCTCCTAAGTCATCTTGAGATATTTGAAAAAAAAAAGACATTTTTATAAACCAGTACCACAAGCTTCTTTATACGTTGGGTCTTGTTTCTTCTTTCAAGTATTGTTTCGAAAAAACCAAATGGTTTGGCTCAGTTGACCACTAAGGTTCTACTAAATAGTTTCCTTAGAGAAGATTTCCTGAACGTCTTAGGTTCAAGACTTGCCAAAGGCTCTCAGGCGAAGCAGATAACGAGTTTAACATAACTAAACGAGGGTTTGACGAAGAAAACATTATGTCGCTTATATGTCATTGCACGACTCGACCTACTAACCACTAATATTTACCGAAAAAAAAAGGTATTATTTCGAAAATCATTACAAACACATGATTACTCAAGTACATTTGTTCGTTTCGATTGGAGAATTTAACCTCTCTTTTTAGTTTTAAAGATCTCTTTAGATCATTTTTAGTAACAAGTTTCAAACTTTATTAGTTTATAGTATAAAACTAGCTTTCCTTAGTTTTAAAAATCATATTTTTAGTTCTTAAAAATCATTTAGGCCTCATTTGTTTTTTCCGAGGTTTTATCAAACCATGTATGCAAAAGAAAATGTGCATCTAATGTCTTTATCTACAAGAAAAACACCGTTTGTTTTTTTATATACTATTGAAGTACTTCTTTTCTACTTTTTATCTCTTCATTTTTTTCATTAGTGTTTTTTACATATTTCACTACTTTTACGTTTTCGTCAGTAAATTTACGTTTTCGACAGAAAAATTTACGTTTTCGTCAGAGAAATTACGTTATGGTCAGTAACTTTACGTTTTTGTAAGTAAATTTATGTTTTTGACAGAAAATTTACGTTTTCGTCAGTAAACTTATGTTTTCGTCAGAAATTTTATATTTTCGTCAGTAAGTTTACGTTTTCGTCAGAAAATTTACGTTTTCGTAAGTAAATTTACGTTTTCGTCAGTAAAGTTACGTTTTCGTCAGAAAATTTACGTTATCGTCAGTAAATTTACGTTTTTGACAGAAAATTTACGTTTTCGTCAGTAAGTTTACGATATGGTCAGAAAAATTACGTTTTTGTCAGTAAATTTACTTTTTCGTCAGTAAAGTTACGTTTTCGTTAGAAAATTTACGTTTTCATCAGTAAATTTACGTTTTCGACAGAACATTTACGTTTTCGTCAGTAATTTTACGTTTTTGTCAGTAATTTTACGTTTTCGTCTGAAAATTTACGTTTCGTCGGTAAGTTTACGTTTTCGTCTCTAAATTTACGTTTTCGTCAGTAACTTCACGTTTTCGTGAGTAAATTTACGTTTTCGTCAGAATATGTACGTTTTCGTCAGTAAGTTTACGTTTTCGTCAGTAATTTTACGTTTTCGACAGAAAATTTACGTTTACGTCAGAAAATTTATGTTTTTGTCAGAAAATTTACGTTTTCGTCAGTAAAGATACGTTTTCGACAGTATTTTTACATTTTCGTCAGTAATTTACGTTTTCGTCTGAAAATTTATATTTTTGTCAGTAAATTTACGTTTTCGACTCTAAATTTACATTTTCGTCAGAAAATTTACATTTTCGCCAGTAATTTTACGTTTTCATCTTTATTTTACGTTTTTTTCCGATTTTTTCCGTTTTCGCCAGTAAATTTACGTTTTCGTTAAAAAGTTAGGTTTTCGTCAGTAAATATACGTTTTCGTAAGAAAACGTAAAATTTCCGACGAAAACCTAAATTTACTGACGAAAACGTAATTTTTCTTTCGAAAACGTAAATTTTATGACAAAAACGTAAATTTACAGACGAAAACGTAAATTTACTGACGAAAACGTAAACTTACAGACGAAAACGTAATTTTACGGACGAAAACGTAAAAATATTGTCGAAAACGTAACTTTACTGTGGAAAACCTAACTTTACTGACAAAAACGTAATTTTCTGACGAAAACTTAAATTTTCTGACGAACACGTAAATTTTCTGACGAAACGTAAATTTTCTGCCGAAAAAGTAAATTTTCTGACGAAAACCTAAATTTTCTGACGAAAACGTAATTTTTTTGACGAAAACGTATATCTTCAGACGAAAACGTAAAATTACTGACGAAAACGTAAAATTACTGACGAAAACGTAAAATTACTGATGAAAACGTAAATTTTCTGACGAAAACGTAAAATTACTGACGAAAACGTAAATTTTCTGACGAAAACCTAAACTTACCGACAAAACGTAATTTTTTTATCGAAAACGTAAATTTACAGACGAAAACGTAAATTTTCTGTCGAAAAAGTAAATTTACTGACGGAAACGTAAATTTACTTACGAAAACGTAACTTACTGACGAAAATGTAAATTTCTTGACGAAAATATAAACTTACTGACAAAAACTTAAATTTTTTGTCGAAAACGTAAACTGATGAAAACGTAGAGTTACTGACGAAAACGTACAATATCGGAGAAAAACGAATACTGAAGGTGGTGGTGGGAGGTGAGTGTTGAAGAAGTGAATAGAAGAGGGAATAAGAGAGTTTTTGTTTTCAAAGTGAAGAGATGATAAGTGCTTTTTTATCACTTTTGTCCGCAGAAAAACAAAAATTAAAACTCTACGCTTCAGACAAAAGAGGTAAAAAGAAGTTAGAAAAGATTATTTGAAAAAAACAAACAAGACCTTAATCAACTAAATGAGCCAAGGTCAACGAAAGTCAAATAGTCAACTAAAGTTAACCGGCTACTTTTGCTGGTAATATTGTCATCTCTCATTTATGTTTGACAAAAATAACAGTAACAATAAGTGTATTTTTTTAATAAAAACGTTTGGTAACCTAGCTGCAGTTGTATAGTGCCCAAAGCTCCTAAATGCTACTTTATGAAGCGTTTAAAAGGAGTATTAAGAAAAAATAGTCACCACTCGTTAATGTTTGCCAAAAAAACATTAAAATTCACGACGTCCGATACTCACCGCTAGATACTCCAAAAAGGTCTTCACCAAACACACATGTAAATACCATTTCACAAATTGTCTCTCAAATTCACAATTCAATAACACAATTTCACAATTTGATATCCAATCTGTGTTTCTAATTGCTTGAGATTCTGGATATTTATTGTTATAACAAATACTTTTCACGCTAATTATGCCATAGTAATTGCTTTTCAAAGTCATACTATATGTAGTTATGTCATTAGTTAGTGGTAAAGTAAGAAAAGGCCAAGCTATCCCAAAAAGTATAAAACACAACTACAAGCAAAGCATAAAATATTGTTTCTAACAATCGGCTTCTGTAAACACACCGTTCCATGCCAATTTCGCGATAAACCTTTCAATCATTAGCATAAAAGCTAAATAGCACAAAACATTATTTTATTTTTTTTGAACGGCGAGTTAGTAATTAGTGATTCGAGCTTCCTGATTCTTAATTCGGGCCCCTGAAAGTTCTTGGTGAGACTTGAACTCGAGACCTCTCCAAGAACACCTCCCCAAGGTTACCCTTGGTGGCCAACTGAGCTAGCTCAGCTAGTTGCGCAAAACATTATTTAAACAAGACATGCCTAAATGATCAAAAGCTGATACATAGTGGAAGGGCAGATAACTAGTCAAAACGTGCCCCATAGTACCCTATAATCTTACCAAAAGACTACAGTCATATCATAAGCTATACTACCAGCACTTAATCTGAGTTAAATATTAAGCATATCATGCATAAAATTATCCTTAGCCCTATATAGGTGGACTCTCAGGAACAAACTCCACGGGCTCGCTTTCTGTATCCAACTGTTGTAACGCAGCGACCTTGGCTCTCTTGAATCTTGGTGAACTTCTTACACGGTCAGTCATTGATATGTTCTTTGGCTTGCTCCTATCAAAAGTTCAGCAGTGAATCAAGAATTATACGAGTGAATACCGGTGAAGCGCTAATTTCATACATTGATGTAAAATTATGCAGGTGCGTGTATATGTACCATAATCTTACAGGCTACAATCTTGAACCATTCAAGATGTGAATTATTTTTTTTAAGATCTATTTACTATTGAATAAGGCTGTTTTGGTTGTGTTTTATCTTGAACGAGTCAACTTATAAATCAAGCGAAAAAGGAATCGGTCGGCTCAAAACGGGTCAGAAGTCGGTGCATAGCTCCTACATCAATTTGATTCAAATATTTAGATTATTCTTGTACTAACATTGTTTTAATGATAATAATTAGTAGCTTAATTGTTTGTGAACATGGAAAATGAAAGTTGCTCGGTTTTGACCTGCACCAAAAGTGGCTTGTTTTGACCTGTACAAAAGCACAAAAATGGCGAAGCTTGTATATTATGGAACTTACTTTGAGGTTCCACCACCTCCCTTTCTTTTAACAGCAGATCCTGAGAAACATTAACAGTATTATTTAAGGTTAAAAGCAGAGATGAATCAATTTATAGAATTACAATGAGTTCAGTTACCATTTATTCTCGAGTTTATGCTAGACGCAATCTCCCCAGATGATGATGACCTTCCTGGTGAAGAATTGTCGTCAGCAGAACTCTCGTCACTATCCCCTCCAGATATTGTTCCAGATCCACTCAACAAACTCTTTACATGCTGCGACTTGTTCATATTAGGTGCACTTTTCTGCACGGCTTTAACACTAGCCAGGCCCAAAATCACCAGTCGTCTGTCGCTCGCCAATGGTTCACCTTGTGCTTTATTAGCATTGTCGTCAGCAACACTCTTGCCAATATCCCCTCCAGATATTGTTTCAGATCCACTCAACAAACTCTTTACATGCTGTGATTTGTTCACCTCAGGTACACTTTTCTGCACCGCTTTAACACTAGCCAGGCCCAAAATCACCCTTGGTCTGTCGCTCTTTTGATTCAGGAAAACTCCAGCTGATTGTTCACCATGTGCTTTATTAACATGTGCTGACTTACTGATTCTTGGAGCATCCATCTTACTTTTGTTCTTTGCAGAATCATCTTTGTTTCTCGACTTCTTAACCTTTTGTTTCCTCCGAGGAAGCTTCACTTCAGGTTCCTGTTTCCTTGACGATTTCTTATCTTCTTTAAGGTTATCAATCTGATCATATGCAGATTCCTGAACTGTAGACCCTAAATCTTTTTCAGACATATCAGCAGCATCCTTAAGTGAAACTAATATTAAAGATGTCGACAACACTTCCTTTTCAGCTGTTATATCATTTTCAGAATCATTGAGTTCACAATCAGAAGGTCCTACATGAAAGTGAAATTAATACTGTAATGAAGAATCAATTTACATGCCTCAGGATAATACAAATTTATTTATCAGAAAGGTATTTTATATACTTACTCAACGATGAAGACGGGATTTCATGCCTCATAACTCGTTCTTTGACCAATTCATTCTCTTTCTCCTTCTGAGATATTTCAGACGGTATTTCTAGCTGAATATTCTGTTCCACATCCATTAAAACAGCAGGTGCAGTTTGACTTGCTTCTGAGTTAATTTGGACTAGCGGAGATTCACCTTTCTCCTTCTGAGATATTTCAGAAGGTATCTCTGGCTCAATATCTTTTTCCAAAGCCATGAAAACATCAGGGGCAATAGTTTCACCGGATTCTGTGTTCCTTTGAACATGTGTCTCTGCTCCAGCGTTTTCAATACTAGAAGAAACAACAGTGGCTTCTTGATCCATACCAGAACACTTTTCGCCTTTGTCAAGTCTTGTACTTTCATCATCAAAATCTTGTATATTGTTTTCTAGAGAATTCTCATTGTTGGTTGTGATATTTTCACCTCCTGGATCTTTGGAAGCTTTGACGCCTTCAGTCTTACGTTTCTTTTCCACAGAAGGTCCAGTCCCCAATCCATTCTCTACTAAACTCTCAGTTTGCACAAATGTTCTTTTTTTAGAATTCATCTCGTTATCAAACGGCCTATCTTCCTCGGTAATATTTAGATAATCTTTGTCAGAATTACCAGTTGTAAACTGATTTACACTAGAAACTACACGATTCACAGTTTGTACACTAGTGAGATGTGTCGATGGTGACCCCTGGTCAACTGGGCGGTTATCTGTTGCACGAAGCAGCGCTAGTTGATCCCCAGCCTTATAACTATCCACTTGTTGAATACCAACACCTTGCGCTAAGCGAGAAGCATCGACTGAGAGGAACCAATTGTTGTTAACAGTAGCAAAGGCCCTCTTAACAAGCATCGAGTCAGACAAGTGGTAAAAGCATCCTCTACGTTTTACCTACGACATTTTGAAAAAAGTTAACAAATGAAAAAAATCAAAATATTAACACTGTTTAACAATAACTAAAGAACGGAATACCTTCAGACTATCGATTTTAATATCCCCAAAGGCAGGAAAGCACTGATAATGTTCAAAAACTATTTTCCCTGTATAAAGAGACCGTCTTAGAATGTGTCAAAACAATGGTTCCTCGAGTGAAGAAAAATTATATCACACATACACAATGCAAATAAATTGTTGGTTAAAATCCACGTTTCGGGTTATATTTCATAAGCCAAAAAACTGAGGCTTAGGTCAATATAAGCTGAAATAAGCAAGATTTCGACTTATATATTGATAAACCCCGTTTTTTTTTTTGGAAAATGATAAACCTTCCTACCAAATGTCCCTACTTATCTTCCTACTTATAAGATTACGACAAGTGTCAAAATCAATTAGTGAGATCAAAAGAGATACATAGTGGATTACACTTGTCCATATTTATATAGAGTAGGAGGATAATTAGGAGGATATAATAGGAATGTATAGCATTGCTTTTTTTTTTTTTTTTTGGCTTAGTAGGAACTCAGATTTGTATCTCTAAAACCAAATGCGAAATAAAGAGATTCTGATCACCACCACAAAAATCAATTAAAGTCAACCTCACCCATTACGACTATCCTAACTCAGTAAACCACTATGGGACGGAAGGAACACAATCTTTTTTGGACTATAACAAACATACTAGTTTATAAAATGAAAAACACAAAGGTGGAAAAAAAAGTTACTTTTAAGGTCGGATACAGTGTCGGAATGGGAGACGATGATCGCAAAATGGGTGTCGAGATTCGTGTCGATGAACAAGCTTCTACTATTGTTACTGTTCATGTCTGCATGTGCCATTTTTGGGTGATGATTTTCTCTGGTAGGTGTGTGAAATAAATGGAGGAGATGAAAATTGTTTTACTATTAAAAGTTACTTATAGAAAATAAAAAAATAAAAGGTGAAAAGAAAAGAAAAAGTAAAGAAAATGTTCTTAAAGATAGAAAATAGAGTAAAAGGAAAGAAATTGTTGTAAAAATCGGTTTAGACGGATGATTAACGGGGACGTATGCGTTATGAGAAGATTAATCGTGTCTTATTAATCAGTTTGGTCAAAAATTGATCAACATATATCTATTAATCGGATAAAAATGGGTTATATATCGGGCAAATCAAACAAAAATTGGCTAAAACGGCTAACTTAATTACGCATAAAAAGCGACCAATTTAGGATAAATCGGCAAAATCGTACCAAAATCGACTAAGTCGGGCAAATCGGACATATGTTTTCAAAATTATATAATTATATATATAAAATGTCCAGTCTGATTAATCCTTGATTAATCCGTGCCCAACCGATTAATCGATAGGCGATATCCGACCGCCTAGCTAGTGTCAAGAGATTTTGCAACCTTTAAAAAGAAAGTAATTATAAATCATTACTCCCTTTATTCATTAAGGGGAATGTTTAAATTGGGTAATAAAAAACAATATAAATGTGTGACAGGACTAACTGTTACCATGTATCTACCGTTCATTTTCCTCTCTCACATCCCTTCAATTCACCAAATTCATATCGCAACCGTGTGTTCATTTGAAAAATTGTTCACCGATATGGGTTGCTCAATCTCAGGTATGGCCTTATTCCAAAACCTCTTTTGTAACCGTTGATCTGTTTGTGTGAGATGTCATGTGTTAGATATGATCAGTAGTTCATATTGAGGCAAAAAAAAAACTCACATTTTGCTTCGTCTATGATTTGTTGTTTTCTCTCTCTAAAAACAGATCTGATCTATCTTCGTCCCAAATAGTGTCTGAGATTTGATCTATCTTCATCTGATCACAGTGAGGATTTCGAGAAAATGAAATCCAGAATCACACATCTTTTGAAGATTAGGTATGTAGTGATTAGCGTATATGATTATATGTTCTTTACTGATTATTCATGTGTGGATCCAGCACAAGAGCATAATACTTTGAACTAGATTCGATTGAAGTTTGTGAAGAAGTGGATAAGCTTGCAAATCTTATAGATGCTCTGCCATGCTATAATTAGCTAAAGATTTGTAATGGCTGCTTCGGAAGAGACCAGTACCCTTTTCCTAATCTTTATTTTTGACAATGATGGCTCCGCCACTATACCTTATACCATAATGAAGCTTTGTCGTGCTGCCTCAAAAAGGCAAAGAGTATTAACTGCCAGTGTGCGGTTTGCTCCCGATCAGAAAATATCACAAATCACTATTCCAAAAGGTAATCTTTTTCTTTTTGTCTTTTATTATAATCTCCAATCTTCAAGGACGAAAAGGATAAAGCAGACACGACTAAAGAGCTGGTATGTAACACCCCATTTTGATAAATGGAATATCACAGGATAACTATGGCGTGTCATCAAAGCATGCAAGGTAAATGTCTTAAAACATTAAATGACCATAAAGGGAAATACCTGAATCAACATCGGTAGTCCAACATAAGCTCACACACATGAAATATAAGTACTGAAAGGAAAGTAATACAAAATGTCCAAAAGAAATAATGTATGAAAATGCGTAAGGTAAAGAAGACTGGATAGCTTCCATCCAAATGCACATACTCTCAAGATCCTAAGTGCGTCCCTGAGTACCTGCCGTTTGGGAACATGGAAAGGAAACGGCTGAGCAAGACGCCTAGTGAACGGATATAACATAGTATGAATGACAAAAGCATAATAAAGACTGATTAGCAGCTGAAATATATAAGTCTTGGAAAACCTGGAACATGTTTATAAAACTGGTTTTATAGTTTGAAATGCTTATGATTAACTTATAAAAACTGTATTTTAAATTTAGCCAAGAGCCCATATAGGTCATGAGGTATCAACGTGCACGAATACTTAGAGGGGTGACCTCATCATGCAATTAGATGGGTTGCTTCTAATTATACCGGTCTGGGTAGGAAGGATCAACTCCTTGTGAAGGATGCAAGGCACACACCACATTCACCATGAAAATCTTGACTAAAAACATGTAACTAGGATGCACCCATACACCCCACATGATAATATAAATAAATGGCCAAACTGAAAGGGACGCCACGAGCAATCACTCCGTCGTGGGGAAGTCATAACACTGGTGCCTCCAGTATTATGGTTATGGTACCTCCATAGCTAGGTGGAACTGACATGCATGTATATAGCTCAGGCATTTAAAATATAACATAAGCATTCAAAACATATAAAATAACTAGGGGAAAACAGATGGCTGCAAAAGGGGATCCTAATCAAACATACGAAAGAATGTCCATACTGAAGGACGGAATATTCGTACCTTGTGTCCAGTAGTGAAGCTAGAATGGAAGCTGAACGATCTACTCCGACTTCACGGATACTACATAAATAAGGGACGTGTATGAGTTGTCTAGTTACTAAGTGTGTTACTAGTTTTGTATGTTCTTAGCTTATTTTATATGTTCTTGTCATGTTTTACTGTTTTAAATGTTATCTTGTATTTATTCATGTTTTACATGTATTCAGAATATGTATTTCATGTATTCTTGTATTACTATACTTGTTGTGTCATAATAAGTAACTTTCTAAAAATAGCAGGTTTTCAAAAATAGAATGTTTCCAAAAATAGAAAGTTTTTAAAAATAGAAAGTTTCCAAAAATAGAAAATTTCCAAAAATAGTAAGTTTTTAAAAATAGAAAGTTTCTAAAAATAGTAAGTTTCCCGAAATAGAAAGTTTCCGTAAATAGAAATAAGCTGAATTAATAAGTCTAAAATATAAGCTAGTGCTTATTATTCATAAGTTATAAGTCATGATAGTTTATTAGTAAAGTCTATTAAATTAAATACTTAGGCTAAGTGATTATTAATTAATAATGAAAAATGCATGGTTTATTAATTAATAAATGTCATGGTTAATTTAATAAAACTTTACCCTTATATCAATTAATTAAATTAAGCATTGTATTTAATTTAATTAAGTCAAATAAAATACTTATGTTATAACATGTATTATTAACTCTAATAATATAAGGTAAGTCATGATTTTAATTAAATAAATTAATAATTCATGTAAAATAATTTAATTAATTAATTCCAAAATAATGTCTAAATTAAATCGTACCCGAAACCCGAGGCAAACCAAACCGAGCCAAACACCCCCACACAGCCGACGGCTGGTGGTGGTGACCGGCGGCTAACAGCCTAGGTTGCAGCCGCTGGTTGCCGCTACTGTGCCAACGGTTCACACCGGCTTTAGCCGGTTCCTCCTGCCGAGCCAAAGTGCCCATCGGCATTCGTCGGTTCCCACTTCTGCACCAAGTTTCCCCTCGTGGGGGCCTTGGTTGTTGTTGCCCAAACCAAAAACACCACCGAACCCCATGGGGGTTCTCGGCTGGTGGACCAAAAATGACACCAAGAACCTTGAGCTCTCGGTTGTGTGTCGCCGAACCAAAACAAACACCACCCCAAACCTTTTCTTTTTTAGGTTATTAACATAACATGTTTTGATTTATGTTTTTAAGATTCATGTTCATATAATCAAATTAAAATAAAAAGATTAAGGTTTGTGTTAATGCATAAGCAATGCCTAAAAACATTGTTAGTATTAATTAATCTTTCTTAGTTTTGATCACGACAAATTACAAAGACATTTATTGTCAAACACAATCATAAAACGAATTATCTAACAAACACTATCATCAAGGTAATAATCATTACTCTAACATATCTTAATCATGCTTAGTGATCATAAAAGTGATTAGCCTTAAAACTCACTTTTGTCAAACATTACAAAAGATTTTTAATAAACTTTATTTTTAAGAAAATGTTTTATTAAAATGCAAATGTAAATTTGAATATGGCATATTCCATATGCCATAAGAATATCCTTTGAAGGTTTAAACAGCCTCAGATATTTCAAATTCACTAAAAGACAAAAAGGAGCGGAGTCTACGCCAGCGGTACCTTAACACCTATGGCGGTTCCTTATCGATAAGGAATCGCGGGTGCCAATAAGTAACCGCGGGCAGATATAGCCGTTGGATGTTTTGTCCTATAAATAGTTAATCAAATCTGCATTCTCATCAACCATTTTTGGACATCTTCTTCAGCCTTCTTTCTCCTTTATAATCCTAGTCATTTGTAAATGATCACTTAATGTGTAAAGTATGTTTACTCATGATTATCCTCTTGATGTCCTTCTTTACCTTGTCTAAAGAGAAGATCACTCACACACTTGTGATGTGATTAAAGATGTAGCATTGATGAAGATCACCTCCTCCTAAAGTTCTAGTCATGTTCATCATTTGTTTATTTGTGTCTTGTGTAGATCCAATGTATTTGTGAATACTTGGACTAGTTGTGTTCATCAAAGTTATTTGTGAATACTTGGATTAGAGTTATGTACATCCATTGCACATGTGTGTGCTTGGATTTATGTTGTGTAGATCCAAGCTACATGTGTGTACTTGGATATGATTAGTTGAGTTGTAACTAGTTGTGTTAGTTCTCACTAAACTATAAAGTGATGTGGTTGTGTCTTGTGAGTTCTCATTAAACTATAAAGTGATATGTAGTTGTGTTGTGTGAAGTTCTCACTTAGCTTCAAAGTGAAGAGTCGTGAAGATTGGTTCTAGCTTTGGATTAGAACTCGACATCTAGCCTTGTGTTGGAAAATGGTGAATTAGGCAACGTTTTGAAGATTGGTTCTATCTTTAGATTAGAACTCGACATGTAGCCTTGTGTCGTAAAAGAGTGAAGTGGGCGACGTTTTGTAGATTGGTCCTAGCTAAGATTAGGTCTCGACATTTAGCTTAGTGTCGGAAAATAATGTAAGCGACGTTGTAAGGTTTTCTCCGCCAAGAAGGGAGCTTGTGGATATAGTAGAAATCTCGAGGAAGGTGTACTCGAGGAGTGGAGTAGGAATGAGGATAGAGCCTCGTTGCCGAACCACTATAAATCTTGGTGTCTTCCTACTAGGTTGTTTCTTTCCTTACTCTTTACTCACATTCATTATCACTACACTTACTATACATTGTTAATGCATTAGAATTGAACCTAATCATTATGAAACTAGCTTTCAAGTAAAAGATAGTTTTGTGCACTCACCTAATTGAAAGGAATTTTAATTAGGAGATAAACCGATTAGAAACTATTCAACCCCCCTTCTAGTTTCTACAATTGGTATCAGAGCGATGGTGAGACAAGATCTTTGAAGTATATTGTACTTTAAAACTTGGATTGATCCATTGTCTCCTCAAATTAGAAGGTTAAGTTGTACTAAGGTTTTTCTTTGGTCAAAACTATTTTTTATTGAATATAAGCCTTTTAAAATGTTAATACTGCATATTACTTAAATTAGTAGTATTAATGCTTTTTAGATTTACTCTTGAAATGCATCTACTAGTTTGCATCTTGTTATGTGTAGGTACTCATGAAGATAAATCATTCTATTGATTGTGGATTGAGTTACTTACACTTCTAGAAGACTCATCTTCTTTGATTTCCAACATCATTGAATGATGATATCAAGATGGGTAGAAGTGATACTAGTATTTGAAGACTTAATAGTCATTATGAGTCATTGTTAGGCTTTGTATCGATTCCTTGAAAGCTTGGAATGCAATTTGTGCCCAAGGTACGCTTTCGTTCTTCAACACGCTCTATTGATCATTCTTTTGATCATTAATTGACTATATGCTTGTTCTTGGCATCCTTGCCTTGACATTTATTTGTGGTTTGTGATTCTTTTCTTTTTTCTTCTAAAACCTTCATTGCTTGGATACTTGACTCACTATGGAGATGTAGGGTGAGTTAGTAGAAGCTTAAAGTATCAAGCATGATTTCTATGGTTTGCACCCTTACGGTTAGTAGGCCCTATATCATGTGTAACTTATGCAATTAGGCTCATCTCTAGGATGATTAGTGAATCCCTTGAGATACGAAACTACTTCATTAAGTTGTAGGTGGATTTTACACATTTGGAATTGAAATATTCCAAGGATATTGTTATTGTTAATTCTAGCAATAATTATTCGATCATGTGGGAGAGAAAGTGAATCTATACATTGCTCATATTTTGAAATAGAATAAGACTACTGATATGAGTGTTTTTACTCATATCATTTGTAGCTTAAAACAATGAAATTATGCATATAATATATCAAAAATGCCTTGTATGTGTGTATTTCTTGTTTGAATGTGTGTAGGTACCAAGTTCACGAAAACCGGCAATTATCGACACGAGTTTGAAGATAAAGATCAAAGAAGCCAAAACTGAGCTCGATTTTAGAGGATTTTATCATTTGTCAAGGAAACGGGCCAAGTGGATGCCACATTAGCTTAATGGGCCTGGAAGCCCATTAATGGTTTTGAGTATTATTTGTCTTGTGGGCCTGAAAGCCCAATATCTAGCCCAAAATGGGATTCAATATACATGTTTTTGGCATGGCCCAAGTGATGATAAGTGAGTAAGTGACGGATGGAAAACTATAACAAGCCCAGGCCCAAATAGGGAAAGAAAAGGAACGAATGATAAGAAATTAAGAATAACAAGTGATGGGCTTTAGGTTTCACTTTTGTAACGTGTATTAAACACGTTCCATTTACTCAATAAATAGATACAACCGTCTATTCATTCCACCCACCATTTACTGCCACTCAAAAGTTTTTATCCTTCACACACATTAAAATAACATCGATACAATCTATGTACATCTTCTTTCTTCCATCTTCCCCAAATAAAATAAACCTGTCACTTTATTATTTCCCAAACCCTAGTTACATAATCCTAAAATAATTAATTGGGGTTTTACTTGTTCATGGCGCGTGAGTGTACACGCGAGGGGAATTAATTCCCTACTTTTTCTGATCTTGAAGATGGACTCAACAAAGTGACGTGTCCCTTTTTCTCATCCCTGATTGGTCAAGACAGCACAATCCCACCACTCCACCAATTAAATGAAGACAAATCATCTTGGAGAAAGCACAAGAAGCACAAAAGTGTGCCACGTTGGCGATCCAAGTGAACAAGGGCGAATCCACACCCTTGGATCATAACAAACCAGAGAGATGATGCGAGATGCCCATCCAACGGTTCAAGATCGATCTCCCTCAACAAACTACCCACCCTCGGGTCAGCCTATAAAAACCATGGATTTTATTCAGGAAATTATCCCATTTTTTTTTACTTTTTAGTATTATTATGCTTAAAATTAGATAGATTGTATTTTCTTTTAATAGTATTGTAATTAGTTGGATTGATTTATTAATAAAATTTAATTTTGGTTCAATCTTGTGCGTTTTAATTTTCTGTTGATCTATTTCTGATTTTAGCAATAATAGTAAAAATAATGTTCAATTAAGCTTATTTATAGTTTAAATTGGATATTAGAAGTAAGAATGTGGAGAAACTTTCCCTACTGGAAAGTTTATAACATTACTGTTTGAATATTGGAACTGCTAAAAAGAGTTACTGTGACGATGCTGTTGGTATCAAGTTGCTGCTTATGGTGGTTCGATTGATGGTGATGTTTGGTTCGTTAATGGTTTTTTGGTGTCGATTCAGTCAAATCCGCTCTACGCGTGATTTCTGCTCAACGGCTACTTCATACATCTGGTTAAGCTCAGTTACTTTTGTAAAGTTAGTATAATTAGATACTTTATTTATACTGTTATATGTGAATCTGCCTTTCTGTTCTGTTTGAATCCATGATTTTCAATTTTAAATGTGTAGTCTGCTTATATTACCAGCTGATTACATGCTTAATGTTTTCCTTAGATCAGTAGCTTGATTCAAATTGTTTAGCTTTGAATTATTGTTGAATTTACTGATAGAGTATAGGCTTTACTAGTAGTATAATGTTCGTAGTGTAGTTTTTGATTTCACCTGCTTGAATTGCTGTTTTGATTGGTTTAAATTATTAAAGTTGGAATTGCTGATTTGTTTTCGAAATATGATGCTCACTGTTGGTTTTGTATTTCTAATCTGTTAAATTTCATAGAGGCGTTTGGTATTTGATCCGATTCTCGGTTATCTGAGTCTAAGACATTTAATCGATTTACTGTAACTGCATTTCCAATTGATTTAGTCAGTTTGTAAGTTAGTTAAGATTACTGGTTGTTTAAGTTGAGTTTGCTCTTGTTCATTTTTGTTGCTGGATTCTCGATGTACTGCTGCGTTTAAACTTTTGCCTGCTGCCATGAAATGTTTATACTGATTTATGTCTTTAACTGATCTGGAAGGTATTTCTATTACTTCATTTTAATATTTTCAAGAGCGCTAATGTTCGTCCTAGACATAAACAGAGAAAATAAAGTGGTATTGTTATAGTTTATTTTCGAATTTGTTATCTGTTTAAGTGTTTATTTAATGTTTATGTTTATTTGATTTAAGAGCTTCGAATTTGTTTAGTTTATTATCTGTTTATTTTCATAGCATTCAAGATGTTACTGTTTAGAGTTAGTTGATTGTCTGATGTTAAGATTGCCATAAAATCTGATTTTGCTTAAGCTCATTTCTGATTTTTCTGAATGTTCATGCTAGATGTGTTTTGATATTCATGAGATTTGCTGAACTTTGCTAGTCATTGTTGAGATACATTAGGCCTGCCAAGTTTTCGTGTGGTTTGATCATTTTATTCCTGCTTGGACTGATAGAATTCAGAATGTTGCGTGAATGTATCTGCTAGTTGCTAGTTTACTCTAACTGAATTCTTAACTTTATTTTTGGTTGTGATTTGCTTAAATTGCCCCTTTCTATAATATTCTAGGCTATGTTTTTAACTATACTGAGTATTTTACTTGTTGATTTTAATGTTTGTTTTTTTTACTTAATGACTGTGTTGATTATCTCATGTCTGTATGAGTATAACAGTTTTTTTATCTGTCACACGTTTGTTTAGTGAGATTTTTTTAGCTGTTTGTTAAGTGAGGAATTTTGAGCTTAGTTTGTCACGTTTACTGTTTAAAATAAATATTTTACCAAAAAGTTGCCATTCGCAGGTCTCGAACTCGAGACCTGCCCTTCACACACACAGCGCGTTAACCAAGTGAGCTGGGCTCACTGTTTGGTATTGTTCTGCTTTTAGAAGCTGATAAATGCTTTTCAACCGTAATTTTTAAGTTATACATTTTCTTCATAATTTAAGTTTAACAAGTTAATAAAAATATAAAAAAATATATTAGCTCTTAAAACCTGATGATTAGTTTAAAAATAATAAAGAAATAAAATAAAATAAAAATGTTTTTTTTATTAATTTCAAATGTTTAATTAGTTTAAATTTTAACTAATTAGATTTTTTTTATAACTTTAGATTTAAATATAATGGTTTTTAAATAGATTTGTTTTAAAGTAATTTTTAATAAAGTAAATTAGTCTTAAAAGAGTTTAATTAGATTTTTTTTTCTTTAAATAGTTTAAAAGTAATTTTTAATAAATTGAATATTTTAATAGATTATTAAAATAGTTTAGATTTTAAATAGTTTTATATTTCAAGTAATAAATTGTTTTAGATTTTAAATATAGCGGGGTTTACGATTCATGCACTTTAGGTTTATTTTAAATAGCTTAAGATTCGTAGTTTTAATTGTAGTTTAAAAACCGAAAACCAATTCAAATCAATTGTACAAATCAAAGCAAAACGTCTCAAATTCACAAGATCTTCGTGTACAACGAACTTGGTTCACTCATGTGTTTAATTGAATTCGTCATTGGTATTATTAGATTATTACTTTTTCCTAAAGGTAATTTTCTAATTTACCCTATAACGTATCCAAATTATCACTATACTATCAACGATACATCAAAAATTTTGGCGCCGCTGCCGGGGATCTTGTTTACGATTCGCTTTTGTGGAGAATTGTTGATCGTTGATTTGAAGACTCTTTCCGTCCTCGGAAAGTTTTGTTATTTTCTTATTATATAGTATGTATCGTTTTTGTGAACAATGCCAAAAATAATCTTCTTAATCCTCTATCATGTTTAATTCTTTTTCTCCCCACCCTCTAAATTTTAATTCTTCTTTCGTCGATTGTGTTGGGTGTGGAGAACCGTTATATGGTTTTTTGCCATGTCGGTGGTGCACGTGTGAGCGTTGTGGAAATGACTTACGAAACGATGTACGTGTTGGATTTTGTCCTTATTGTAATGAGATTACTTCATATGGAAATCCGAATTTTTCGAATAATTCTCTCGATTTCAATCCACCTCCACACCCTACATACGAGACACCCTCGAGTGAGTTTTGTGGAAATAATTCTCATTTTGGTGATGATTGTTCGCATCGATTCTCGCTTAATTACGAGCAAGAACCGAGCTACAATCAAAACTTTAATGATAATTGTTATCCACAAGATTTACCGAGTTTATCACAACAATATATTTGTTGTGAGTATTGTGGAGGTCCTCACGAGAGCTTTAATTGTCAACCGAGGGATAATAATTTTTATGAGCCCTTTTCTCGCGTGAATGAAAATTTTAAACGACTTGAAACAATGTTCCAACAAATAATGAATCAAAGAAATGTTGAAGTTGTTGAAAAAAGTATTGAAGACTTGTTGCTTGAAAAGAGACAAATTAATCAAGAGATTAATGACATTACTAATGAATTAGGAAGTCGACGATTTCATGGAGAAATAATTGATGAGGGATTTAGACGAGATTGTGAACTTAGGATTCGACAACTTTCGCAAGATTATAATGGTTTAAGCATTGAAATTCGTGAGAAAGAACGAGCTCAAGCGGAAGCAAAAGCTCTTGCTAATCGTGAACTCGAGCGTTATCTTCTTTTGGATGATGATGAGGATAGTACTATTTCTTTGCGAGATCTTATTGCTCTACATCCTTCGTCTAGTGCTATCGTGTGTCCTATTCGTATCTTGCCGGCTATTGAGCCCGAGGATTCTCCCATCCTAGATGATGAGGAAATATCTCATGACATCACCACTCCTATTCATGATTCTTCCACCGTGGAATTCGAAAATTCTCTAAGCAAGGGGGACGAGCATATTAGCACTATTCTTGTCCAAAACCCGAGAGAGTTTGACGGTATTTCCAATGAGAAGTGTGATTTGCCACATTGTGATGACTCGACTTCTTCCATTCACTTTGATATTTTCTCCAAATCTAATGATGAGAATTGTGATGGAAATGAAGATTTTGAGGATGATTCTACTTCTAGTGAATTTTCTAATGAGGAGTTCTCCGATGAACTTTCTTATAAAGATGATATTCACGACTCGGATTTTGAGGGGTTCACCGATGAACCTACTCTTCTTCACCCATTTCCACCGGGAAATGAGGATGATAGTGATCCGTTTTATGAGAGGTTCACTTTTGAACTTGCTCCTTTAGACCCATTTTCACCGGGAAATGAGGTTGATTTGACTATTCCGATCCTTGAGAAGTTCTCCGATGAACTTACTCATTTAGATGTGGAAGACGTGGTTCTTCGTGAGAAATTATCCAACGTCTATCTTCTCATTTCTAGGATCGAGGCTTTGAATTCTAAGCCTATTAGAAAGTCTTTCTCTCTATCTCCTATTCCCGTTGAGGATAGTGATCCGCTTATGGAGGAGATTGATACTTTTCTTGCTTCTCATGATTCGATACCACCGGGTGTTGATGATATCGACCCGGAGGGGTACGCTCTCTTTTTAGAGAATTTACTTGATGATGATTTTGTTCCAAGTCCTCCTCCCACCCACTTTGACCTTAATGTGCGGGTTTTTCATGTGTCTCATATTGAGTACCATGACCCTATTGATCACATTTCTAAGGGTGAAATGGTCGTTAAAGCAAAGAATGTTGATTCCACTATGGATGAAACTTTTATCCCACCATTACCATGTGCTTTATATGATCTTGGATTAGCATGGGGGGACGACACCGTGTTATCCTTTCCTTTCTCCACCGAGGACGAGGTATTCGATCCCGGAATCGTTGATTTAGGGAAATCTCGGCCTTTCACCGATGCAATAATTGAAAGATTTTTCTATCATCATGGTGCGAGTTTACCTCGTGGAGCATGCTACATCCATACTATTGATTGTGACTACCATCTCTTTTTAGAGATTCGTGTTGGAGTTTTATCCTTTCGTTTTTCATCCGACAACGAGGATGAGATCTTTGACCCCGGCATCGTGCTTTATGTTGGTTTTTACTTTAATATGCCGGTTTTCACCACTTTCCCTAAGGAACAATGAATGCGGGGACCGAGTCGAGCTCATGACTCGGTAAACAAAAACGAGTACATTCTATCTTCTTTCTATTTTCTAACATCTAATAAGGCTTGATATTTCAAGCTCGTGCTCGTGTTTTGTTGTGTTGTGATCTTAGGTACGACCCTTATATTTGAAGACTCTCGTGTTTGGTTTTTGCCGGTCCACTTGATCTTCCATTCTTTGATTGCCAAAAAGGGGCACACTTTCTTACCCTTGATTTTTATCGACTAACGTTTTATCTTGAGGAATAATTAATAAACGGCTTATAGATTTGCGTGCTCTTTCCATGCTAGGAGTTTGCATTTGACTCTTCGTGTCTTAGCAAGGGGGTGTTACTCTTGGGCTAAGAAACATTGAGGACAATGTTTGGCTTTAGCATGGGGGAGTCAATCGATATAATCGCTTGCAATTGCTTTTGTCGTGTCCAAACGTGTTGTTTTTCTCATTTTTTAATAAAATTTTAAATTTTTTGTGTTATTTTTAAGTTTTAATAAATAAAATAAGTGTTTTTGACACGAATGTAAGCTTTCAATAAAAATAGTTTTTGACTCGACTCGGTTTTTAACCTTAGCTTTTCCTTAACGTATTTGAATTAAGTTTTGCTAGGCTATTATATAGGGAGCTTTAAAACGCGAAAGTCTTAATTCATACGAGTTAAGAACAAGAACTTTTCGCAAGCTCCTATAATTGATCCTAGAAAGTCGTCTATCAAGGGAACTTTAAAACGCAAATTCTAAAACTTGCAAAAGTCTAAGAATTTGCAAGATCCTATAGATGACTTGAAAACCCAAAACTTTGATTTAATAGGCTAAGTATCCATTGTTGGAGAACAAGAGATGATAGAGCCAATTATAAGTTTGGTATTCTTTCGGGAATTTATGTGAGTTAATTATGATCCTATTCTCCCATCGCTTTTTAATAAATTTAATTGCAATAAATAAGGTTGAACGATTTGAAAAGTTACTTAGCTTCTAGCCCAAGATCGTTTAAAAGTTGCTCGGTATGGATTAGTGTTCATAGCCAAGGCATAACTTATTGAAGCGGGATGCGAAGATTGGCGAGTCCAAAAAGGTCCTAACAAGACATGAGGGCTATGTTTTATTGCTAAAGATCTCAAGTGATGTGAAGATTCATTTATCAAAAATCAATATGAAGGATCGAGACACACGACGAAAAGCAAAATACTCCCAAAAAGTCATGGGGAAGTCTATCCAAAAAGACCAAAAATAAGGTATGAGGATAAATGAAGCCAAGTCCAAAAAGGAGGCGAATCGTTGTAAATCAAAATCCCAAATAAAGATTGGAGAAAAATGAAGAAGTCGTGGTCCAAGTATGAATCTCTCAAAACTTCAAGTGAAGAAATATTATGAAGAGAAGACCATTATTTCGTGAACGTCTCTCAAGGTTGGAAGTATTAAGTCACTGCCAAATATCGATCCGAGAAAGGTCTCAAATCGCGAAACAAGTTATGCCAAGATATGAACTTTATGAAGTCCCGAGAAGCAGTTTTAAAAGATTTTGTCCTTTAGCTAACTATTGATTAAATCGTTCACTTTATTTTCGGCCTAATAAATTATCGAAATAAGTCAACAATGCATCTTCGTGATCATTCAAGACAATAATAAAATATAAGAGAAACAATTAGGAATAAGGGAGTCTAAGTGATTAATTGGCCCACATGAGTTCGTGTTAGTCTACCAACTTATAATAACAATGATCTTGTTTTTGCACTTGGCATGGAAAAGTGAAAAGTCGAGGACGATGAATCTATTTGATCTTTTATGATACTTAAAGTTATTTTATGTCTTTGCAAAATAAAATGTCAAAAGTTGAATAATGGTGTAGACATAGTTTAATTTTATCATTGCGTGAGGACACGGCAATTGCTTAGCATGGGGGAATTTGATATGAGTGTTTTTACTCATATCATTTGTAGCTTAAAACAATGAAATTATGCATATAATATATCAAAAATGCCTTGTATGTGTGTATTTCTTGTTTGAATGTGTGTAGGTACCAAGTTCACGAAAACCGGCAATTATCGACACGAGTTTGAAGATAAAGATCAAAGAAGCCAAAACCGAGCTCGATTTTAGAGGATTTTATCATTTGTCAAGGAAACGGGCCAAGTAGATGCCACATTAGCTTAATGGGCCTGGAAGCCCATTAATGGTTTTGAGTATTATTTGTCTTGTGGGCCTGAAAGCCCAATATCTAGCCCAAAATGGGATTCAATATACATGTTTTTGGCATGGCCCAAGTGATGATAAGTGAGTAAGTGACGGATGGAAAACTATAACAAGCCCAGGCCCAAATAGGGAAAGAAAAGGAACGAATGATAAGAAATTAAGAATAACAAGTGATGGGCTTTAGGTTTCACTTTTGTAACGTGTATTAAACACGTTCCATTTACTCAATAAATAGATACAACCGTCTATTCATTCCACCCACCATTTACTGCCACTCAAAAGTTTTTATCCTTCACACACATTAAAATAACATCGATACAATCTATGTACATCTTCTTTCTTCCATCTTCCCCAAATAAAATAAACCTGTCACTTTATTATTTCCCAAACCCTAGTTACATAATCCTAAAATAATTAATTGGGGTTTTACTTGTTCATGGCGCGTGAGTGTACACGCGAGGGGAATTAATTCCCTACTTTTTCTGATCTTGAAGATGGACTCAAAAAAGTGACGTGTCCCTTTTTCTCATCCCTGATTGGTCAAGACAGCACAATCCCACCACTCCACCAATTAAATGAAGACAAATCATCTTGGAGAAAGCACAAGAAGCACAAAAGTGTGCCACGTTGGCGATCCAAGTGAACAAGGGCGAATCCACACCCTTGGATCATAACAAACCAGAGAGATGATGCGAGATGCCCATCCAACGGTTCAAGATCGATCTCCCTCAACAAACTACCCACCCTCGGGTCAGCCTATAAAAACCATGGATTTTATTCAGGAAATTATCCCATTTTTTTACTTTTTAGTATTATTATGCTTAAAATTAGATAGATTGTATTTTCTTTTAATAGTATTGTAATTAGTTGGATTGATTTATTAATAAAATTTAATTTTGGTTCAATCTTGTGCGTTTTAATTTTCTGTTGATCTATTTCTGATTTTAGCAATAATAGTAAAAATAATGTTCAATTAAGCTTATTTATAGTTTAAATTGGATATTAGAAGTAAGAATGTGGAGAAACTTTCCCTACTGGAAAGTTTATAACATTACTGTTTGAATATTGGAACTGCTAAAAAGAGTTACTGTGACGATGCTGTTGGTATCAAGTTGCTGCTTATGGTGGTTCGATTGATGGTGATGTTTGGTTCGTTAATGGAGTTTTGGTGTCGATTCAGTCAAATCCGCTCTGCGCGTGATTTCTGCTCAACGGTTACTTCATACATCTGGTTAAGCTCAGTTACTTTTGTAAAGTTAGTATAATTAGATACTTTATTTATACTGTTATATGTGAATCTGCCTTTCTGTTCTGTTTGAATCCATGATTTTCAATTTTAAATGTGTATTCTGCTTATATTACCAGCTGATTACATGCTTAATGTTTTCCTTAGATCAGTAGCTTGATTCAAATTGTTTAGCTTTGAATTATTGTTGAATTTACTGATAGAGTATAGGCTTTACTAGTAGTATAATGTTCGTAGTGTAGTTTTTGATTTCACCTGCTTGAATTGCTGTTTTGATTGGTTTAAATTATTAAAGTTGGAATTGCTGATTTGTTTTCGAAATATGATGCTCACTGTTGGTTTTGTATTTCTAATCTGTTAAATTTCATAGAGGCGTTTGGTATTTGATCCGATTCTCGGTTATCTGAGTCTAAGACATTTAATCGATTTACTGTAACTGCATTTCCAATTGATTTAGTCAGTTTGTAAGTTAGTTAAGATTACTGGTTGTTTAAGTTGAGTTTGCTCTTGTTCATTTTTGTTGCTGGATTCTCGATGTACTGCTGCGTTTAAACTTTTGCCTGCTGCCATGAAATGTTTATACTGATTTATGTCTTTAACTGATCTGGAAGGTATTTCTATTACTTCAGTTTAATATTTTCAAGAGCGCTAATGTTCGTCCTAGACATAAACAGAGAAAATGAAGTGGTATTGTTATAGTTTATTTTCGAATTTGTTATCTGTTTAAGTGTTTATTTAATGTTTATGTTTATTTGATTTAAGAGCTTCGAATTTGTTTAGTTTATTATATGTTTATTTTCATAGCATTCAAGATGTTACTGTTTAGAGTTAGTTGATTGTCTGATGTTAAGATTGCCATAAAATCTGATTTTGCTTAAGCTCATTTCTGATTTTTCTGAATGTTCATGCTAGATGTGTTTTGATATTCATGATATTTGCTAAACTTTGCTAGTCATTGTTGAGATACATTAGGCCTGCCAAGTTTTCGTGTGGTTTGATCATTTTATTCCTGCTTGGACTGATAGAATTCAGAATGTTGCGTGAATGTATCTGCTAGTTGCTAGTTTACTCTAACTGAATTCTTAACTTTATTTTTGGTTGTGATTTGCTTAAATTGCCCCTTTCTATAATATTCTAGGCTATGTTTTTAACTATACTGAGTATTTTACTTGTTGATTTTAATGTTTGTTTTTTTTTACTTAATGACTGCGTTGATTATCTCATGTCTGTATGAGTATAACAGTTTTTTTTATCTGTCACACGTTTGTTTAGTGAGATTTTTTTAGCTATTTGTTAAGTGAGGAATTTTGCGCTTAGTTTGTCACGTTTACTGTTCAAAATAAATATTTTACCAAAAAGTTGCCATTCGCAGGTCTCGAACTCGAGACCTGCCCTTCACACACACAACACGTTAACCAAGTGAGCTGGGCTCACTGTTTGGTATTGTTCTGCTTTTAGAAGCTGATAAATGCTTTTCAACCGTAATTTTTAAGTTATACATTTTCTTCATAATTTAAGTTTAACAAGTTAATAAAAATATAAAAAAATATATTAGCTCTTAAAACCTGATTATTAGTTTAAAAATAATAAAGAAATAAAATAAAATAAAAATGTTTTTTTATTAATTTCAAAAGTTTAATTAGTTTAAATTTTAATTAATTAGATTTTTTTATAACTTTTGATTTAAATATAATGGTTTTTAAATAGATTTGTTTTAAAGTAATTTTTAATAAAGTAAATTAGTCTTAAAAGAGTTTAATTAGATTTTTTTTTCTTTAAATAGTTTAAAAGTAATTTTTAATTAAATTGAATATTTTAATAGATTATTAAAATAGTTTAGATTTTAAATAGTTTTATATTTCAAGTAATAAATTGTTTTAGATTTTAAATATAGCGGGGTTTACGATTCATGCACTTTAGGTTTATTTTAAATAGCTTAAGATTCGTAGATTTTAATTGTAGTTTAAAAACCGAAAACCAATTCAAATCAATTGTACAAATCAAAGCAAAACGTCTCAAATTCACAAGATCTTCGTGTACAACGAACTTGGTTCACTCACGTGTTTAATTGAATTCGTCATTGGTATTATTAGATTATTACTTTTTCCTAAAGGTAATTTTCTAATTTACCCTATAACGTATCCAAATTATCACTATACTATCAACGATACATCAACTACTCTTGAAAATGATCTTATTCTATGCATCAAAATTGCTTGGTTTAATTCATTACCATAGCCGTTTAGACTATTGCCGGAAAGGCACGTCTTAAACCACTATATATGACACAAGCTCTTCACATCATCAATTTGAAGAATGTCATTTGTCCTTTGAGCAATGTCCTTGGTCTTGATTCACTTCTCTTGACTCCTCTCCCTTTGCCTTTTCGCTACGAGTAGGCGTTCATTCATTTCGGTCTTTTCCTATCTCGATTCAACTCGTAATCCTTCAACAAGGCATTATTACCTAGTTTTGTGGTGGTCCAATGATATCCTAAAAGGTTTAAGATATATTTTTATGTATTTAAAAATTTTTGGTTTTCAAAAATTCATCGTTTTTATTTGATAAAAACCTGCCTCTGTAGGCGGTTCTTTATCTCGGCGGCTCAAAGGCGTGGTTCCTTATCGATAAGGAAGAGATTTCACTAAAACCCACTTGTAGAACAAATCCGAATTTTGACTAAATTTTTTGGTTGATTGATGGAATTGATATGAACCTATGAACAAGTTGGTAATGACATTGTTAAATGCTCACCTAAAAACTTTGTTTTGAAAAACCAATGTTCTAGCTCATTGTTGATTTTACATAGTTCATATGTTTTGATCAATGATGAAATGGATACATTGTGAATATGATAATGACAAGGATTAAACCTTGATTTATCAAAAGATTGATAAAACACATTCTCACTTTCCTTGATTTTTGGTTTATATGTAACATATGAGTAATTGGAGAAATATGTTTATATGTTATTTTTAGGTACTATCATCATGACCACAGGATATCAAAATGACCATCTACTCACTAGAAGATACATGCCTAATCCTTCGTTGTCTAATCAATCTCGCTCTTTTCAAAACACTTATCATAATATCGAGTCTCGTTGTTTCCATGAAGGACGTATTTTTCCTTCTAACCTTCGTGGACTTGATTTCATTCGATTCATGTTCAGTACCATTGGATTCGATTGTTTGCTTGATATTGATGAGCCAATATTCCCTTCTTTCCTCATGGAATTCTTTAACTCATTTAAGTTAATACACATCACCAATGGTTTATCTTTAAGATTTTCCATTAAGGGGAAAACCTTTGTATACACTCTCGAGGAATTTGGTGAGATTCTCGGAGTTCCATATGAAGGTTAATGTAGGTTCACCGATGCTTGGAGTGTAAACCACTTAGAATCGGCCCCTGTTGATGTGCATTACTTGACTGAGATTCCTTCGGCTTCGACCATCACTCGTGCCCTTGCTTCACCTCGTGAACATCCTATCCTTGGTAATTTTGAAGGAGAATTTCGTACTCTCACTCCTTGGGAATTACTAAATAGCGATCTTAGTGATTTCATGGTCCCTTGGGCCGAAATCATTAGGGAAAATGCAATGTGTTTGGTTGGTGATCGCAACCATGTGCCTGCTTGTCTTGCACATATGTTGTATTGTGTTGTTACCACTACTCCATACAACCTTGCATTTTTCGTGGCTAAAAGGATTAATTTTGTTCTCAATGGATCTCGGTCTACTCTTCCTTATGCTATGATTCTCTCACGGCTTCTTAAGAGAGTTCTCCTTGATCATCCTCCTCTTAATCCTTCTACTTTTCACTCCGTGGTTCGAGTCATGTTTCCCATTGAAAGAAATGTCTTTCGATTCTCACACATGACTCAAATGAAGATGAAAATGTCTCTCAAGACAATTCTGTCATTTCTCGGTATGATTTGTCATCATCTATCTCTCAATTGTCTTCATTAGACATTGATTCAGACTATCAGTATTGTCTTAATCTTCATCTTCAGGATCGAATCAGAAGTGAATCAAGGCAAGGATGAAATGATCATAGATGAATGATATATACCACTCTTGTGAGATTAACATGTGTGTAAACATGTATGGATTGTTGAACTCTATCTCTTCTCTTATCTCTATTCTTAGAATGTTGTGTATTCTTTAACTAACCATTTATGTTTGGATTACCTAGTATTTTAATCCTAGTTATCCATGGTATCGATTTTTCAATTTACATGGATCTTTGCATCTTATGTGTTTAGATAGCCTCCTAGTCTTTGGTTATTAGTTCCCTTTGGCTTGATAAACCTTAGTATAAAATCTGGGCTAGCAAATATTTAAGGAAGTTCCATTTTCAAACTCCTCTGGTCGCGGTTCCATATCAATGCCGCGGTTCTTTAGCGATAAGGAACCGCGGACCTACGTAAGGAACCGCCCAGTACTGTTTCAACAGAATCTTTACTTTACACTGTTTTCTTTAATCTGTGTAAAACTTTGAGAAAACTTTTGCAAAAACCTGCACTTTCCTAAATTAGGCTACCGAATTTCATTGTTCACATAAAATGATTTTAACCTATTACTAGTTAGGATCATCCCCTTCTCTTCTTAAACCCTCTTTTGTTGATTGTGTTCTTCATCCTTTCAACTCTTCTTTTAACCTCAACATTCAACCATGGTATCCACTAGAACATCCAACTCCTCCAAAACATCTTCATCCAAAAGAAGTCTTAAGGTGAATCTCAAGTCCTCTAAACTTGGTTCTACATCTTCTTTCAAACCAAAAAATGAAGCCTCTCCTATCCTCATCTCCTCATCACTTTCACCACAACTTGCCTCTTGGCAAACAAAATCAACCCATGGTACTAACCATTCTCATGGTTCTACCTCCTCTTCATTCCAATCAATGATGAATGAGTTTTCCTCTCCACTAATTTCTAGCCCTCCCTTAAATGTGAATGCTCAACTACAACCTCATCAAAGGATTCCCTTTGTTTTTTAGCCTCTTCCGTTCACTCCACCAAATTCACCCATCTCACCTATTTCACCCTTGGATACCATGCCTTCTCCTCATCCTCCTACCACTAACACTCCTGTCGTGGGTGTTCCCATTTCCCATCTCTTGGGTGATCCACGCTTGTTTGATTTTTTCATGCACAATGGAACTAATTGTCCTTGTTGCTTGAACAAATTTCACCTCATTGATATCCTAAGGTTGGAAATGATTGGGGATCACATCAAGTTGCAAAGCTTCTTGTTGAACCTATTTGCTAATCCTCCACCTCCTAGGAGATAAATGGTGGACTTTAAAATAAACATGCTTTTCAAAAGAAGATCAAGCTAAAAGAGAACTATGAACTCAAGACCTAGGTGTTAGCTATCTTTTTAGTAGTTAATTGTCTTTTTAACTCTTGTATTTCCTTTCCTTTCCCTCATGATTTTCTCATGTGAATGATTTATGGATTTAGTTTTTTATGTGCTTTAATCTATGTGATCACATTTAACAACTTCAATTTATTTAAAATTGAACCTAAATCTATTACAACCTCTATAAACTTGATTTATAATTGGACCAAAATGTTATTTAAATATTTTGTCACCCTTTGTCAAGACATTCTTTGTGAATGTGTTGCTTTTATGCAATCCTAGCATACTCTAGTGCTAAAAGAGGTAAAAATCCAAGATTTGCAAATTTTTGAAGAAGTCTTATCTTTGTCCAAAACTTTTGAAAATCTAGTTTTGCAGTCCACTGGACGCGGTTCTCAAGCCTTTAGGCGGTTCCATATCAATATGGAACCGCGGGCCTCTTTAAAGAACCGCGCCTAGTAAAGCCGAGTTTGGCTTATTTTTGGTCTTTCTTCTTTGACCACTGTTTTGGTTAAGATTCTTTGTTTATCCAATTTGGCTAAACATTCTCTAAAACATTTCTTTTTCATTTCAAATCTTTGCCTTGTCTATTTTCTTTAAATTCTTCTCTTTTGGGAGTTCTTTCCTTCATCCCTCACTATGCCTAATTCCTCCTTTTCTAACCTTGACATTTCTTTGTCACACTCTTCTCAACCTAAAGCTTCTTCTTCTAAGCTTTCAAAGAAATCGAAAATCTCGGTTAAACCCATTTGGATAAAAAAAAGAATAACAATCCTCATGATTCTTCTTCTCCAAAATCCTCCAAGAATTCATCTTTCTCTCCGATTCAATATTGGAATGAGACTTACTCTATAAATCTAATTACCGGAGAAAAAGAAATTCTTCCACCACCACCTAAACCTTTCAACTCTCCTCAACTCAATGACCTAAATTCTTTCCCTAACCTCACTAGGCATTGTGAAAACATTTCTTATCCATTATCTCCCTCCCCACCAAACTCTAATCTTGATGGACCTCCCCCATCTAACGACTTTGTTTTGCATCATGGTTCCTCGTATGCTTGTTTTCATTTTCAACAAATTGAACTTGCTCATATATATGACAAGCTAATTTTTCTTGAATTCCTCCTCACTCGACCTCCTCTCAAAGTTTTTGTTCCCGTGAATAGAACTTCGAATGATGCTTCTTCATCTTTCTTTTCCAACTAAGGCACTCTTTGTACTTTAGTTGTTTGAGTCAATAAATTTTTAGCAATCTTGGAAGATTATCACTATTAGAATAGCTTATGCTTAGTGGTCTATTTTCCATATTTTTTTTGAATATTCATATTGTGTGTATGAATATTTATCTTGTATGTTATTTCATATTTTTGTAATATAAATGTTATGTGTGTTACTTTTCCCTCTAATTTTATTACACACATTTGTTTAGGAGTTGATCATGGTTAAAAATTAAAATTAATTATGGGTAATTCCATAAATTCTAAATTTTAACCCATTGACACTTTAAATCATGTTTGATTGGTTTGGATGTTTCTTTTCTTCCTTTATTCCACCAATTGAACTATGATGTTGTCAATACACACTCTTTGGACATACTTAACAAATGCTTACTTCTAATTTGAGATATCTTTTCCTTCTCCCTCTCAAGTTAGTTAGTAAGTAGTGCACATACATACATTGGTGTTTCTTTTCTTTCTTCTAACCTTTGTGTAGCATGTCACCTTAGCACATTGACTTGGTGCCCCAAGCAAGGGGGAGTAAGCACCAAGGGGGAGCTACTAGCAAAAGTCCGGTTCTTTTCTTCTCCAAAGACTTGTGCTAACCTTTTTGCTTCGACAAAGGGGGAGAAATGATAGTGATAAACACGTTAATAATTCGAATAAACTTGTATTTTACGTAAATGAGTTTATAGTTTGTCGTAATCAAAAAGGGGGAGATTGTTAATGCATAAGCAATGCCTAAAAACATTGTTAGTATTAATTAATCTTTCTTAGTTTTGATCACGACAAATTACAAAGACATTTATTGTCAAACACAATCATAAAACGAATTATCTAACAAACACTATCATCAAGGTAATAATCATTACGCTAACATATCTTAATCATGCTTAGTGATCATAAAAGTTATTAACCTTAACTCACTTTTGTCAAACATTACAAAAGATTTTTAATAAAATTTATTTTTAAGAAAATGTTTTATTAAAATGAAAATGCAAATTTGAATATGGCATATTCCATATGCCATAAGAATATCCTTTAAAGGTTTAAACAGCCTCAGATATTTCAAATTCACTAAAAGACAAAATAGAGCGGAGTCTACGCTAGCGGTACCTTAGCACCTATGGCGGTTCCTTATCGATAAGGAACCGCGGATGCCAATAAGGAACCGCGGGCAGATATAGCCGTTGGATGTTTTGTCATATAAATAGTAAATTAAATCTGCAGTCTCATCAACCCTTTTTAGACATCTTCTTCAACCTTCTTTCTCCTTTCTAATCATAGTCATTTGTAAATGATCACTTAATGTGTTAAGTATGTTTACTCATGATTGTCCTCTTGATCTCCTTCTTTACCTTGTCCAAAGATAAGATCACTCACACACTTGTGATGTGATTAAAGATGTAGCATTGATGAAGATCACCTCCTCCTAAAGATCTAGTCATGTTCATCATTTGTTTATTTGTGTCTTGTGTAGATCCAATGTATTTGTGAATACTTGGACTAGTTGTGTTCATCCAAGTTATTTGTGAATACTTGGATTAGAGTTGTGTACATCCATTGCACATGTGTGTGCTTGGATTTATGTTGTGTAGATCCAAGCTACATGTGTGTACTTCGATATGATTAGTTGAGTTGCAACTAGTTGTGTTAGTTCTCACTAAACTATAAAGTGATGTGATTGTGTCTTGTGAGTTCTCACTAAATTATAAAGTGATATGTAGTTGTGTTGTGTGAAGTTCTCACTTAGCTTCAAAGTGAAGAGTCGTGAAGATTGGTTCTAGCTTTGGATTAGAACTCGACATCTAGCCTTGTGTCGGAAAATGGTGAATTAGGCAACGTTGTGAAGATTGGTTCTATCTTTATATTAGAACTCGACATCTAGCCTTGTGTCATAAAAGAGTGAAGTGGGCGACGTTGTGTAGATTGGTCCTAGCTAAGATTAGGTCTCGACATTTAGCTTAGTGTCGGAAAATAATGTAAGCGACGTTGTAAGGTTTTCTCCTCCAAGAAGGGAGCTTGTGGATATAGTGGAAATCTCGAGTAAGGTGTACTCGAGGAGTGGAGTAGGAACGAGGATAGAGCCTCGTTGCCGAACCACTATAAATCTTGGTGTCTTCCTACTAGGTTGTTTCTTTCCTTACTCTTTACTCACATTCATTATCACCACTTACTATACATTGTTAATGCATTAGTATTGAACCTAATATTATGCAACTATCTTACAAGTAAAAGATAGTTTTGTGCACTCACCTAATTGAAAGGAATTTTAATTAGGAGATAAACCGATTAGAAACTATTCAACCCCCCTTCTAGTTACTACAGTTTGGTTAATACCGAATGCGTGGATGAAAAGAGGATCGAAACACGAACACGAACACGTAAGGATTCAAGATCGAAAATCAAAAACTCCTTCCTCTTGGTTCTTGATATGTCGTGGCCACAGAGAAGAAAAAAGGGGCTAGGGGTTGTTTAATTTCTAAAAAATGATATTATCAATTCACTGGGAAGTAAATTGGGTACGCATGGATTTCAAAATGGGTCGGGCCCTCTCTTGTCCTCTTTATGCCGTGGATACACAAGCCCAAAGGCCAAAACCATATGTTTTTCATGACTCGATTATTATACGTATGTATTTGTGTTTTAATTGTCGTGAATTAAATATTATGCGTAATTGTTTATCGTGCATTAATAATATACTTAATACTTTTAATTAAATGTTCGTGACACGTGTCGTATATTATTAATAGAAAGTTTTAAATTATCCGTGTTTTCTGTATGTACTGTTCATGGTATTCTTATGCGGGTTTTACAACTCTTCCCTCTAAAAAGAATAATTCGACCCCGAATTATAGATAACATAAACTGAAAGGAAACATACCCGAATCAAAACTGAAAAAGAGGGTAAGAAGTCCGCATAGACTCCTCTGTCTCCCAATTGGCTTCCCGCTCAGGATGGTCCCTCCAAAGGATTTTGACGAATGGAATCGTCTTCTTCCTCATGACTCGCTCTTGACGATCAAGATCTCGTTCAGGTTCCTCGACATAAGAAAGATCCTCACGAATCTGCTCGAGTGGATACTGAACCATATGTAGGGGATGATAATTGTACCCTCTTAGTAAGGAGACATGGAATACGTTATGGATATGAGATAGCTGCGGAGGTAACACCAGACGATACGATACCTCACCGACACGTTCGAGGATATCAAACCGTCCGATGAAACGAGGACTGAGTTTTCCCTTGATTCAAAAACGCTTGACTCCACGTGCTGGTGATACCTTGAGGAAGACATGATCACCCACGTGGAAGTGCAAATCTCTACGGTGCTTGTCGGCATATATCTTTTGACGTGCACGAGCTTCCTGCAGTTTCGCCTTGGCGACGACAACCTTCTCATTGGTCACCTCTATCATCTCTGGGACCTCAAGAATTCGCTCACCAGCCTGATCCCAGCAGATTGGGGCGCGTGTAAAAGCCGCAAAAATAAGGTCATTACTTAATTATATCTTTCAAGTATTTTCGAAACATTTAATGGCGTTAAATACCATTATGTTTAACTGTTTAAGTTAAACCGATATTTAATATTTTATTTTTATGTTTTGATGAGTACCGAGGAATATTAGTGATCGCGATACTGACAGATGCCCAAATTTTTACATTTTATTATCGATAGTTTCGATATTTGATATTTTCTATTGTTGTCGTTTAATTTTTATTTTATTTTATTTTAAAAGTATTTTTTTGTAATTTACGTTAAACTTTTATGTGTCATTCGTTCATTCGACACATTAACTATTTTAAGTCATTTATATATCAAAATATAAATGTTCTCTGAATGTCAATGTTTTTATTTTATATTGAGCGTTTATTTTTTGTATTTTACGTGTATCTTTCAAATCACGTAACATTTAAAATATCGGATCTTGATAATACCCGCTTTATCGTATAATATAAAAAAGTTAACTAATAAACACACTATGTGTGCAATGTTGGCGTAGCATACAAAGGTTTTCAAGATACATGTTCATTTTTAATGATAAATGTCAAGTGTATTTACACGTGTAGTTAAACTAATATCACAATGTCATTTTCTTTTCACAAACAAGGACTCGTATATCTCAATGTTTTCCGAAAATACTTATCATCACAAATATATATTTTATTTTACTCTTGCCTATTTTGAATGATCGAAGATGGAAGGTATTAATATGTAGTCTTATTCATGGTTTACTCTTACAACAAAATTACATCAACGTCTTTATTTTTAAAGGTCATTATGGCTAAAGTTATGGTGTCAGGCATGTAATAAATCTTGGTTATATGTCGATCGTTGGGCATCTCGTTCTCGATCAACGAGTAATTGTTAGCTTATTAAGTCGTGTGTCGACTATCGGATGTTTGTTCCTCGATAAACGTGCAATATCTATATCAGGTGAGTCTATAGCCTCGCTTCATACTAGTTATTAAATGATTTTTAACCCGCGAGGGGAATACATGTTTTTATAAACTTAGAACACAAGTCTTTTATGGTATGCTTGTCCCTCTATGAATGGACCCGTGGTTGCCTTTGACTTGCATTAAGTGATTGCCTTTGTTAAAACCTCAATTATGGACCGTTAATTAACCTATGATGGGTTAACCGCTAGTACAATTAATAGATCTATGGGGGAAGCCTCCCCGGTTCAGTTTGTGTGGACTTGTCACAGAAGCTTAGGCCCGACCTCCACACTGTTTGAACATATTGTATTGAGAAGTCAGGTATACGGCAATGTACCAATAATCTGGAGGTAACGACAATTAATAAATCTCTCGTCTTATTAGACTGATATGGGAGTGTCTAAGGGCTCGGTTCCATGAGCTTGATGCAATTTATGCTATATACAATTATTATTGTTGATGCAAATTATTATTCGATTCTTGTTGCCTTCAAGTATGCCACCAAATTATAAGTTTTGCTTGTGTTCAAAATGATTACGTAAACCTATAGATTTCACTCAGCATTTTTGCTGATCATTTTACTCGCATGTATTTCAGGTAATCAAGGAGTGTGAAGCTTGGAAGTCACGGGAATGAAGTTGTGCACTGCTTTTGTAATTCAAACTCTTTGAATGTTTATCGTTCCTTTCCTTAAAACAATATAAATCTTTTGTTTTAGTTGTACTTTGGTTATGATGTCTCGGGACTACGCTACTCTGAAAAATGTTTGAGGAACGATAAATTTGAGACGTCTCTTTTCGAGTCGTTCTTTATAAATTATGTCTTATTGTACCATTGTTTAGCACCCAAAGATATATTCCGTTGCGTGTAAATTTGGGGGTGTTAAAGATTGGTATCAGAGCCATGAGTTATAGAGAACTAGGTCGTTTTCTGAAAACCCTAAACTATAACTGTCAGTTTTTATTTTTCAAAGAGTCGGTGCACATGACTTCGCGTGACTTCAGGTTCAAGCTGCTTCTGGGACTACAATTTAGTATGCATTATTATGTATCCCTTATTGCCAAGTATTTATAATAAATACTATAATCCCTGATCGATATATATTAATATCGTTAAACTTTTCGATAAAAGTTTATCATTTACTAATGATTTATTTAAATAAATTTCTGAAATTTTCCTGTACTTATTTTAAAGAATTTTCTATATTTATTTAAACTTTTGAAAATTATTCCATTTCATTTTATTATGACCTTATACATATTTTACGAATTTACCACCGCCCAATTACGTCTTCGAGGAGGAGGAAGCAGATTACACTGCTGCAAGCAAGTCACAGTCAACTAAGCCATGTGGATCCCCACGGGATTAGTATCTATTATTTTGCGTCATTATTCTTTACTATCTTTAAGATCATTCCTTGTTGATCTATAATGATGGAATTCCCGACGTGGACCCGAATACACTTGGGAGCGAGAGGACTACTTCAAGAGCAAGTATCCACATTTATTCGTAGATGGACCTTAGGATAAGTAAGCCCCGGGACGGTGCTCTCCTAAGGTGGTGAGGATGTAAAAGCCGCAAAAATAAGGTCATTACTTAATTATATCTTTCAAGTATTTTCGAAACATTTAATGGCGTTAAATACCATTATGTTTAACTGTTTAAGTTAAACCGATATTTAATATTTTATTTTTATGTTTTGATGAGTAACGAGGAATATTAGTGATCGCGATACTGACAGATGCCCAAATTTTTACATTTTATTATCGATAGTTTCGATATTTGATATTTTCTATTGTTGTCGTTTATTTTTTATTTTATTTTATTTTAAAAGTATTTTTTGTAATTTACGTTAAACTTTTATGTGTCATTCGTTCATTCGACACATTAACTATTTTAAGTCATTTATATATCAAAATATAAATGTTCTCTGAATGTCAATGTTTTTATTTTATACTGAGCGTTTATTTTTTGTATTTTACGTGTATCTTTCAAATCACGTAACATTTAAAATATCGGATCTTGATAATACCCGCTTTATCGTATAATATAAAAAAGTTAACTAATAAACACACTATGTGTGCAATGTTGGCGTAGCATACAAAGGTTTTCAAGATACATGTTCATTTTTAATGACAAATGTCAAGTGTATTTACACGTGTAGTTAAACTAATATCACAATGTCATATTCTTTTCACAAACAAGGACTCGTATATCTCATTGTTTTCCGAAAATACTTATCATCACAAATATATATTTTATTTTACTCTTGCCTATTTTGAATGATCGAAGATGGAAGGTATTAATATGTAGTCTTATTCATGGTTTACTCTTACAACAAAATTACATCAACGTCTTTATTTTTAAAGGTCATTATGGCTAAAGTTATGGTGTCAGGCATGTAATAAATCTTGGTTATATGTCGATTGTTGGGCATCTCGTTCTCGATCAACGAGTAATTGTTAGCTTATTAAGTCGTGTGTCGACTATCGGATGTTTGTTCCTCGATAAACGTGCAATATCTATATCAGGTGAGTCTATAGCCTCGCTTCATACTAGTTATTAAATGATTTTTAACCCGCGAGGGGAATACATGTTTTTATAAACATAGAACACAAGTCTTTTATGGTATGCTTGTCCCTCTATGAATGGACCCGTGGTTGCCTTTGAATTGCATTAAGTGATTGCCTTTGTTAAAACCTCAATTATGGACCGTTAATTAACCTATGATGGGTTAACCGCTAGTACAATTAATAGATCTATGGGGGAAGCCTCCCCGGTTCAGTTTGTGTGGACTTGTCACAGAAGCTTAGGCCCGACCTCCACACTGTTTGAACATATTGTATTGAGAAGTCAGGTATACGGCAATGTACCAATAATCTGGAGGTAACGACAATTAATAAATCTCTCGTCTTATTAGACTGATATGGGAGTGTCTAAGGGCTCGGTTCCATGAGCTTGATGCAATTTATGCTATATACAATTATTATTGTTGATGCAAATTATTATTCGATGCTTGTTGCCTTCAAGTATGCCACCAAATTATAAGTTTTGATTGTGTTCAAAATGATTACATAAACCTATAGATTTCACTCAGCATTTTTGCTGATCATTTTACTCACATGTATTTCAGGTAATCAAGGAGTGTGAAGCTTGGGAGTCACGGGAATGAAGTTGTGCACTGCTTTTGTAATTCAAACTCTTTGAATGTTTATCGTTCCTTTCCTTAAAACAATATAAATCTTTTGTTTTAGTTGTACTTTGGTTATGATGTCTTGGGACTACGTTACTCTGACAAATGTTTGAGGAACGATAAATTTGAGACGTCTCTTTTCGAGTCGTTCTTTATAAATTATGTCTTATTGTACCATTGTTTAGCACCCAAAGATATATTCCATTGCGTGTTAATTTGGGGGTGTTAAAGATTGGTATCAGAGCCATGAGTTATAGAGAACTAGGTCGTTTTCTGAAAACCCTAAACTATAACTGTCAGTTTTTATTTTTCAAAGAGTCGGTGCACATGACTTCGCGTGACTTCAGGTTCAAGCTGCTTCTGGGACTACAATTTAGTATGCATTATTATGTATCCCTTATTGCCAAGTATTTATAATAAATACTATAATCCCTGATCGATATATATTAATATCGTTAAACTTTTCGATAAAAGTTTATCATTTACTAATGATTTATTTAAATAAATTTCTGAAATTTTCTTGTACTTATTTTAAAGAATTTTCTATATTTATTTAAACTTTTGAAAATTATTCCATTTCATTTTATTATGACCTTATACATATTTTACGAATTTACCACCGCCCAATTACGTCTTCGAGGAGGAGGAAGCAGATTACACTGCTGCAAGCAAGTCACAGTCAACTAAGCCATTTGGATCCCCACGGGATTAGTATCTATTATTTTGCGTCATTATACTTTAGTATTTTTAAGATCATTCCTTGTTGATCTATAATGATGGAATTCCCGACGTGGACCCGAATACACTTGGGAGCGAGAGGACTACTTCAAGAGCAAGTATCCACATTTATTCGTAGATGGACCTTAGGATAAGTAAGCCCCGGGACGGTGCTCTCCTAAGGTGGTGAGGATGTAAAAGCCGCAAAAATAAGGTCATTACTTAATTATATCTTTCAAGTATTTTCGAAACATTTAATGGTGTTAAATACCATTATATTTAACTGTTTAAGTTAAACCATATTTAATATTTTATTTTTATGTTTTGATGAGTAACGAGGAATATTAGTGATCGCGATACTGACAGATGCCCAAATTTTTACATTTTATTATCGATAGTTTCGATATTTGATATTTTCTATTGTTGTCGTTTAATTTTTATTTTATTTTATTTTAAAAGTATTTTTTGTAATTTACGTTAAACTTTTATGTGTCATTCGTTCATTCGACACACTAACTATTTTAAGTCATTTATATATCAAAATATAAATGTTCTCTGAATGTCAATGTTTTTATTTTATATTGAGCGTTTATTTTTTGTATTTTACGTGTATCTTTCAAATCACGTAACATTTAAAATATCGGATCTTGATAATACCCGCTTTATCGTATAATATAAAAAAGTTAACTAATAAACACACTATGTGTGCAATGTTGGCGTAGCATACAAAGGTTTTCAAGATACATGTTCATTTTTAATGACAAATGTCAAGTGTATTTACACGTGTAGTTAAACTAATATCACAACGTCATATTCTTTTCACAAACAAGGACTCGTATATCTCATTGTTTTCCGAAAATACTTATCATCACAAATATATATTTTATTTTACTCTTGCCTATTTTGAAGGATCGAAGATGGAAGGTATTAATATGTAGTCTTATTCATGGTTTACTCTTACAACAAAATTACATCAACGTCTTTATTTTTAAAGGTCATTATGGCTAAAGTTATGGTGTCAGGCATGTAATAAATCTTGGTTATATGTCGATCGTTGGGCATCTCGTTCTCGATCAACGAGTAATTGTTAGCTTATTAAGTCGTGTGTCGACTATCGGATGTTTGTTCCTCGATAAACGTGCAATATCTATATCAGGTGAGTCTATAGCCTCGCTTCATACTAGTTATTAAATGATTTTTAACCCGCGAGGGGAATACATGTTTTTATAAACTTAGAACACAAGTCTTTTATGGTATGCTTGTCCCTCTATGAATGGACCCGTGGTTGCCTTTGAATTGCATTAAGTGACTGCCTTTGTTAAAACCTCAATTATGGACCGTTAATTAACCTATGATGGGTTAACCGCTAGTACAATTAATAGATCTATGGGGGAAGCCTCCCCGGTTCAGTTTGTGTGGAATTGTCACAGAAGCTTAGGCCCGACCTCCACACTGTTTGAACATGTTGTATTGAGAAGTCAGGTATACGACAATGTACCAATAATCTGGAGGTAACGACAATTAATAAATCTCTCGTCTTATTAGACTGACATGGGAGTGTCTAAGGGATCGGTTCCATGAGCTTGATGCAATTTATGCTATTTACAATTATTATTGTTGATGCAAATTATTATTCGATGCTTGTTGCCTTCAAGTATGCCACCAAATTATAAGTTTTGCTTGTGTTCAAAATGATTACATAAACCTATAGATTTCACTCAGCATTTTTGCTGATCATTTTACTCACATGTATTTCAGGTAATCAAGGAGTGTGAAGCTTGGGAGTCACGGGAATGAAGTTGTGCACTGCTTTTGTAATTCAAACTCTTTGAATGTTTATCGTTCCTTTCCTTAAAACAATATAAATCTTTTGTTTTAGTTGTACTTTGGTTATGATGTCTTGGGACTACGCTACTCTGACAAATGTTTGAGGAACGATAAATTTGAGACGTCTCTTTTCGAGTCGTTCTTTATAAATTATGTCTTATTGTACCATTGTTTAGCACCCAAAGATATATTCCGTTGCGTGTAAATTTGGGGGTGTTAAAGCGCGACACTTCCTGCCATACAACATCTCAATGGTACACACTTGATACTGGCGTGCCAACTGTTGTTGTATGCAAACTCTACTAAGAAGATATAGTCGTCCCAACTTCCTGTCCATTCTAAAGCACAAGCTCGCAGCATGTTCTCTAGTGTTAAACCGCGCATGATCGCATCCTTAATTCGAGGACGAATTATTTTTTTAGAGGGGAAGAATTGTAAAACCCGTATTTAAAATCCTCGAATATTAAATACACGTAGTCTCAGCTTTAATTAAACGTTAATATTAAAAATACGCAGTCTCAATTTTATTTTAAATATTACAAAAACTAATTATCCAGAAAATAATTATTAAGTGTCAGAAAATATTGCGTATGTATTACGTAAGTATTACTTTACAGAAAGAATTATTACGTTCATAAATTAAAACACGAGAAATAAATACGAGTGTACGCGATATATTTTAGTGTCGAAAAACAAAATGAAAACTATATGTTATAAAGGGGTGGCGGTTTTAATCGAAAAAAGGAAAAGAAAATTGGCTTTGAGACCGACCCGTTTTAAACATAAACACAGGAAACACACAAAAGATTATTCCCCCATTTCATTTTTACAAAAAAAAAGAAAACTAGGGTTTCTGTGTGAGATTGGCCGTCGGCTAGAGGACAAAAAAGGGGCATTCGGGCTTAGTTTTCATCATTGATTCGTGTGTGTTTCATCTTTTCATTACCAATTAATACTAGATTTTACTCAGTTAAAAAGTCGTCCGATCTTTCGAATTAACTATCGTTAATTAGTGCGACTCAGTCGTTCTTGGTGGAATATGAAGGGGAAAAGTTATCTATTTGAACTACAAGTCAAATTAAAATAAGAAATGTAAAGGTAATGGTTATCTATTTTAAGTTACAAATAAAATTAAGATGTAAATTTAAATAAAAATGTAAAGGAATGAAAATATCGTTAAGTAAAAGTGGAAGTTTGAAAAATAAAGATAGCAAATAAATACTAGAAGTAAATGACAAAGAGGTAAATTTGAAAACTAAATAAAAATGAAAACTAATGAAAAAGTAAAATTTGCAAACTTAAAAATAAACTAAGTAAAAATGCGGGAAAATAAAATTCAAAAATTGAGATAAATAAAACAAAACACTAGTCAGATCGCAATACGATCGCAACCAATGAACGTGGTTGGATCGTAACCTGATCGTACCCTAGCGATCGCAGCCCATATCGTAGCCTACGATCGTAGTGTAAGGATCGCACTCAATGCGATGGAAACAAGAAATGATGCCCAGATCACACTCAAGTGATCGAAGCGAGTGATCGCACTCAGGTGATCTTGGTTAGCGATCGCAATGAGTGATCGTGACCAAGGATCACAATGAGTGATCGCACCCAAGTGATCGTACTTGGTGATCTTAGCCTTGATCACAACAATGGATCGCAAGTAGAAACCCTAGGGGTTTATGCGATCACACTTGTTGGATCGTACTGGGTAAACACTTAAAAAAGTTACGATGGAATACATTAAGCAAATAAGCTGAACAAAATAAGCACTTTTAACAATAAGCAATGATAGGTGTGTAAACACCCATCCTTTTTACCACTTAATTACAATAATAACCGGACCAAAACGTGTATTTTATGTCATTTATGTCGGAATTATGCGTGGTTTGTGTTTTTGTTGTGATTTAGGATGAAATTGTGAAAAGTGGAGAAAACACGGGCATTCACGGGCTTTTATCGAAGAAAAAGACGAAAGACGAAGTCAAGAAGTCAAGAGTGCAAAAATAACGGAAGTCCAAGACCAATTCTGAAGATTTATCGAAGAAAAAGTCAAAAGACGGAAGTTTACTAAAAGCCGAAGAACTCAAGTCTTATTTATTGAAGAATTAAAAGACGAGTCCAAAGAAATCCCGAGCCAAAATTCATATAAGTCCAAGATTTAAGAAGATTAAAAGGCTTAAGGACTAATGGTGCAATTAACACAAGATTAAGAAGAGAAGGACTTAAGTGTGCAATTAAGGAAAAGAGGAAAGAGGGAGGAAGCTTCCTAAGCATTCCTTAACCTCCCCTATATATAGATTAGGATTTCATTAGTTAGTTTTTGTTGGATAGTTTGACACACTATTTCTTCCACTTTTAATTACCTTGCAATTTAATTACCTTGTCATTTACCTTATTGTCAAATTTAAATACCTTGTCTTGCACCTTAAATACATTTAATTTCAAGTAAGTGTTCTTTTATTCTTGTCAATCTTTATTTTTATTGTTTATCTCTCATTCTACCTTTCTTTAATCTTTGATTTTTATGTTTATTGTTCATGTTCATGTTCTTGAGTTTTTGTTAAATTTATTAAGTGGGTTTTGATTATTTTGATTAGTTTTGTTAGTTTGATTGTTTTGGATTGATTGTTTATGATTAATAGTTGTTTATTGATTAGTTAGATTTAATCTTGTGGTTGATTTAGATTGTATTTGATTAGATCCGTGTATATCTTTGTTCTCCTTGTTCTTCGTGTGTTTCTGTTACTGATCTGTTCCCAGGAAAAAGTTCCGGATCAAAGGCCAGCAATACATTCCGAGTGAAGGATTTCAAAGGGTGTTCATCCGAAATATTGGATATTCCGGATCAATAGAGCTTATTCGGAATATTATTTATTCCGCATCAAGGTGCTTTATTCGGAATATTAAAACATTCCGAATCAAGGTGCTTTATTCGGAATAATATTCCGGATCAACCAAAATTTCCGGATCAACCATTTATTCCGGATCAGCAGGATATTCCGAATCAAGGAGATATTCCGAATCAACCTCGTTTATTCGGAATAATAAAACATTCCGGATCAAGGAGTTCTATTCGGAATATTATTCCGGATCAAGGAGATTATTCCGGATCAAAAGCAACATTCCAAATCAAGACCAACATTCCGAATAAAGAAGTTTATTCCGGATAGGTGACATATTCCGAGTAAGCAATTTAATCCGGATCAAGGGCTTTGGTTGATATTCCGAGTAAAGAAGACCATTCCGAACGAAGGTGACATTCCAAATGAATGTTTATTCCGCATGAGGGTATTATTCCGGATGAGCTAATTTACAAGTTCTTTTAATTACTGTTTTTTAATTTTCTGTTTTCAAGCTTTACTTTTCCCGCCTTTTTACTTAGTCGCACTTTAAGATTCCTTGCTTTAGATTTATTTTAGCCTTGCCTTAGTTTTAAGTTTTAGTTACGTTTTAAGTTTGCCTTAGTTAGATTTAAATTTGCGTTATTTACTTTTAGTGCCTTTTACTTTTAGTCACGCTTTTAAATACTTGCCATTTATTATAAATTAGATTTAGATTTACATTTACGTCTTTGCACATTTATTTTAAAAACAACCAAAAATATTTGTTTCACCAAATTCAACTGAGTCGTACTTTGAACCGGAAATCAATTCGTTAAGATACCGAGAAACGAACAATTGAACCTAGCAAATCTCTTACATTAAAATGGCGCCGCTGCCGGCTCTTTTCGTAAAGATTAATGGTTTTCTGTGAGAGACGCGTTGCTTTTTGGTATCCGTTCATTCGTGAGCGTTATTTTTCTTGCCTAAAAAATTTCAAAAAACCATAAAAATTAAAAATTGTTAAAAATCCATAAAAATTAAAAAATTAAAAAATACAAAAAGATTTTATTTTTATTGTGTATATATATTGTCTTTGTGTTTGGTATTGTTTTCTTTTGTCTTTGTAGGTGTATGCGTACTAGATCTTCTAATTATCAAGAGCCCGAGACTCGAGAAGATTTAAGTATGGCAGGTGTTAACAACAACAATAATCCACCGCACCTCAATAATAACAACAACAATGTTCATCCACAACCCGATCTTTGGACAATGGAGGAGCTTTGTCAACCTACCATGTTTGGACGAGGAGGACCGACTGCGCCGATGCAAATCACGGCTCCGGAGTTTTCGTTGAAGCACCACATGATTCAGCAAGTGCAAACAAATCCATTCGCCGGAATGCCTGATGATGATGCCAACAAACACCTCGACAAGTTCATTACAATCACCCAAAGCATGAAGTTGCCCGGTGCCACAATGGATGTTCTACGCCTTCAACTCTTCCCACATACTTTATCACACCACGCCGAGAAATGGTTTGATCGTCTTCTAAAGAATTCTATTCATACTTGGGATGACAAGACTCAACGCTTTTTGTCGCGCTACTTTCCACCATCCATGGTCACGAGCCTTCGCAATCAAATCAACGGTTTCATGCAAGAACCCGATGAATCTCTTTTTGATGCTTGGGAAAGATATAATGTCTTGATTGATCGTTGTCCAAACCACAACATGCTTCCAGTCACATTGATTGATACTTTCTACAACGGTTTGACTTTTCGAGATCGTGATACGTTTAATGCAGCCGCCGGTGGCACATTTATGAAAAGGAGACCCGAGGAGTGTAGAGAGCTAATTGAGAACATGACTACTCACCACAAAACTGGGATTCCTCTGCTTCTTCTAGGAACAACCCGAGAGTCAATGTTTCTTCTACTTCAGCAAACCCGACATGACCGAATTCACCCGCATGATGACTGAAATGAACAAAAATATCTTGCTTCTCGCTACAAACCAACAACATCAAGTTAAAGCGGTTGCACCTTCTTGTGAAACATGCGGCGGTCCTCACTCATACATTGTTAGAAATACGTTTTTACGTATATTAGAAGTATCGGTCACTCCACAATAATATTCATGTTGTAATAGCTCGTAGTTAGATAATAATTGTTAGTTACTTATTAACTTAATTAAGAACCGGTCCATGGGCTTGTCATGGACCGGCCCAAGCCCAATGTTTAGCTTGGACTATAAATACCCCTTTCCACTAAGGAAAGGGGTTGGTTGTTGTTTCATTCACATTTCATAGTAATAAAATCTTCCATATATTTCTCTCACTTTCTCTCTCTAGTTTCTCTCACTAGAAAACATCAACCCACTTCATAGATTCATAGGTTATCAATTTCTACATTTGGTATCAAGAGCTATGGGGTGATTTAAGGTAAGGATTGTGTTGCTTTTTTAGTTTTTGAATCTATTAGTGATCTTTAGGAAAAATCAATCTTGAATCTTGTTATTTTTGGTGTTTTTGTTATTGGGATTGATTGATAAGGATTGGGTTTAGCTTATTTTGGTAAAAATCATAAAATTTTTTGTGGTTTTGGATCAAAAATCGGGGTTTTAAGCTGTTTTAGAAGTCTCGGAAACATTTCACCAGATTATTCCGAATAGGATTTTCCGAATAGGAAGGTTTTCCGAATAGACAGTTTATTCCGAATAGAAGTTCCGAATAGGAAGGTTTTCTGAATAGAAGGTTTATTCCGAATAGAAGTTCCGAATAGGATAGTATTCCGAATAGAAGGGTTTTTTCCGAATAGACTTTCCGTTTAGAAGAAATTTTCCGAATAGCCACATTTTTTCCGAATAGAAGATTTTTTCCGAATAGCAACAAACTTTCCGAATAGCCAATTTTTCCGAATAGACACCAATTTTCCGAATAGCCAATTTTTCCGAATAGACACCAATTTTCCGAATAGCCAAAATTAGGAAATATTCCGAATTGCCATCATTCCGAATAGACCAGTTTTTCCGAATAGGCCAAATTGCCAAAATATTCCGAATTGAAGAAAACATTCCGAATAGGGGTTTTTCCGCATAAGGGTTATTCTGCATAGAGTTTATTCCGAATAGGGTATTTTTTCAGCATAGGATTATTCCGAATAGGCATTATTCCGAATAAGGGTTTATTCTGAGTTTGGGTTATTCCGTATAAGCAAGTTCAAGGGGTATTTGAGTTTTTTCGACGATCTTTAGTGGATTTAATCTTGAGTTTAACCAACACAACACAAATTCTCAACCTTTTTTCACTGCTCGATCAAACGATAATCTTTGAGTCTGTTAAGTGATCACAATGAATCCAAGTTCATTAATGCCTCAGATGACATCTCTTACGGATATCTCGATCATAACGGGGACTGATAGTCGTCCACCGATGCTTATTAAAGAGGTGTTTGAGGCATGGCAAGGTCGAATGATGCAATATCTAAAGGGGAAACCGACATACGGAAGGCTTATGGTCAAATCGATTTTGAATGGTCCACTCGACTATGGTACCATTACTGTTGACAACGTGACTAGACTACGAGAATTTGAAGAACTCACTCCAGCTCAACAACTTGTTGCAGATGCAGATGAAAAAGCTCTTCAAACAATTCTTCAAGCTCTTCCCCATGATATTTATAGGATGGTAAGTCAGTATACAGTGGCAAAAGATTTATGGGAACGGTTAAAGGTGTTGCTACAAGGCACGTCGCTCACCAAACAATAAAGGGAGTGTCAGCTGTATGATTTGTTTGATAGATTCACATACAGCCCAGGGGAAACACTACACGATTACTACTTCAGATTCACTACTCTAATGAATGATCTGAATGTATACAATCTGGTAATTGCTCCATTCCAGGTTAACACCAAGTTCTTGAATACTTTACCTCAAGCTGAATGGGGTGAGTATATTACCGATGTGAAGTTAACCCGGGATTTGCATAGGTGCAACTTAGATCAAATCTATGCTTTTCTTCAGCAACATGAGAAGCATGTGATTATGCACCGTTCTCCTCGCGGTATGTACCCAGATTCCTTAGCTTTGATGGCGAATCAACCAAGCTTGTCACACAACAACACACCTTATATTTTGGGACATCAAGCCTATCATCCATCACCTTACATAACACCAACTTTTCCACAATACTCGATTTTGCCACAACCTCCCACCTCACATCAGCAACAGTATCGGTTCAATGCACCTTCACCACAGTATGGTTCACAACTTCATCCAGCAAATGTTGCACCTTATGCTCAGCCTTCATATTCGTCTTATCAAGAGAATGCAGCATATCAAACAAGCTACCCTGATCAAATGAGTATTCCTTCTACTGATTATGCAGCTCATCCAGATCAAGCACTGTATTGTGATGACGAAGAAGTCCCTGTTCCTGTTTTCCAACAAGGAGCTGACCCAGTTGAAGTGCTAACTACTATGTCTGCATATCTCACAAGAACTTTAAGCAAACGAGGATACAGAGGATCAGCTCCTACCAATAATCAGTTGAGGAATTCATCCAATTCTCGCCAACAAGCTACAATTGAGAATGGCAGGGTCATGGTTCAGCCAATTCAACCATATCAGGGGAGATCTTCCACTTCAACCAATGCTCGCACAATTACTCCTGCTCCTGCTCCAATGGTCAACAATCCTCCACGGGCTAATACAGGCAAGTTGAGAATGATCACATGCTACAACTGCAAGGAAGAGGGTCATATGTCCAGGGATTGTAAGAAACCCAAGAGGAGAAGGGATGGACAGTGGTTTGCGGAAAAGATCTATCTGGTAAATGCTCAGGCGCAAGGAAGGGAACTTGATGAAGAGGAGCTTGCATTTCTTGCTGACCCAGGGATTGCTGAACAAGACGTTGTCACTACGCAGAATGCCGCTTACCAAGCCGATGATCTTGATGCGTATGATTCCGACTGTGATGACTTTCAAACTGCAAAGGCTGCTTTCATGGCAACTTTCTCCAGCTTAGGGCCAGATAAGAAATCTGAGGTAATTATTAATAACACCGATAATGCCACTGATGCTAGTATTCAACCACATCAAGTTGGGCAAGAGAGTGCTGATTCGAATGAATCTTCGGTGGTGAGTCCTTCAAACGAGGAGACAAACAATGATAGCAATATCAATGTGAGTCCCCAGACTTTGACTGAATCACAACCAGGACCTAGTTCGCATACGCCTACTCCTGCTCAACAAGATTTGGTTATGGTTCCTGCTACATTACTTAGCCAAATGAATGCTGCACTCTTAGAAACCTTAGCTAAGAATAAGAATTTGTCTGATGAGCTTGCCTTAAGCAATGAGAAAGTACAAACTTTGGAATTAGTGCCTTCGTCTAGTGTTCTCACAAATCTCGAATATGATCATTTTAGAAACAAACAAATGGGTCACTTGCAAGAGATCGAAAACTTAAGAGCAAATTTGTCTAATGAACTTAAAGAAAAGGAGTTAGTGGTCACTAATTTTCAAAAACTTCAAACTGATTTTGAATTACTCGAATCTAAGAAGACTGAAATGGAGATTAATGCCACTAATAAGATTAGAAGTCTAGATTACTTGCTGTTAAGACAATACGCTGCTTCACAACTAGTTCACTTATTTGATGCTTCATTTAGAGAATTTAACTTATCACGTCTAAAAGGCCTTCCCCCTAATCCACAGTATGCAAAACAAGCTTTAAGACATAGTCCTAGACTTTATAATGCAACTCAATTAGGATTGGCGTTAGACCCGATTGTTTTTCCCAATGATCAAACAAGTAAGGATCTAGTTGATGAGGATCGGTCATACAATTCAGCAAAATATCCCGATTGTGATTATTTTAAAATGAATAAGGAGCTTGCTAAAACTGATTTTAGAGTTCGATTCCATATGGATAAAGATCTCATTACAGCACCAACCTACATGTTAGAGGAAGAACGCCCTAGTACATTTCCTACACTTGTCAACATGGAAGGTCCTAAGGAAATTCCAAAGAATCTTCCACCTGTTAGCACTGTATGGTTAAACTTGAAAGAGATTAACCGATACTTTACTAACTTTGACAAGGTCATTTTGGAATGTACGACTTCAAATGGCTTAAACGCCGGAGAATGGGCTTTCGAACACATGAACGAGGTGTTTAAAACTAAGATCAATCCGTTTGTCGAAAGTCTAAAAGAAAGTTTTGCATCTCTTAAGGAAAATCTTCAGTTTGAAATTGGGGAAGTTCAAAAAGTGTTTTATGAAATGGACACCGCTTACGAACTGCAACTAATTGAAAAGGAAAAGATTTTAACCGAATATGACCGATTCTTGTCTGAAATAATCTCGTGTGATGTGCTTACTACTGTAAATGTTAATTATTCGAATGAGCTTACATCCACTATGATTAATTGTGATGCTGTGAATATTTGTGAGGATATTTGTGATGATGTTTGTAATCTTTCTGTAAATGTTGCTGATACTGTAAATGAGGTAGAAAATCATTCTTGTCACGAATCTAACGCTGAGTTTTTAAAGCTACAAGATTCTTACAATTTACTTTCACAACGCTTTAATCAACTAGAACAACATTGTATATCTTTAGAATTAAAACAACAAAATCAAAATGAAAATCTTTTGATATCAAATGTTTGTGAAAACGGCGTTGAGAATAGTGACAAGATGATTGCAATTGTTAAGACATTAGAGGAAGAAATCATGAGATTGAAGAGAGAGATATCATCAAAGGAAACATTAAGAATGGAACTAGAGGCTGCAGAGTCTAAAAACCAGGTCTTAGAAATTAGACTATCAACTGTTCTAGGGGAGATGGATCGGACAAGGCAGGGACTATTCGCTCTTTATGGTTCACTAGAAGAACGCTTCGCTTTTAATGCGGCACCGCAACAATATTATGTTGAACAACTGAACCAAAAGTGCGAAGAAATCTCTGACTTGAACATCCTGCTCATAGATAAAAATATGGTTTTGGCTGAGTTAAAGGAGACACTTCTTCTCACCCGACAAGAAGTTGTTGATAACTTAGCTACCGACTCTGCACCGTCCACTAGTGCTCCAACAACCAAATCAGTAGTGCTTTATAAGAATCCGCTTCATAAGAGAAACCCGGTTGTATACGATGATTATATGAGGAATGCCATTAAGCATGTCGATCTTCTTAGGGATATTTTAGACGATCTTTATGCCTTAGATCCCTCAAGTAGCGACTATTATTCGGCTCATGAATATGTTAAGCGAGTTCAATATTGCTTGGCTTATTTGCAATACATAGGTACACCAGGTTCTGCACTACTTAATAATAGGCCTATTGCTGTCACTCCATTTAATAAGACTCCAGGAGCGAAACCGTCATTGGCACAATCAAGTAAGACACCTTTAAAATCTCCTGCTAATGTTCCCAATTTGCCTTCTACAGGATTAAAAGAGACTACTAAGGCTAAAGGATCGCCACTCAAGAAAGCTAAGATCAAGCCCTCCACTAGTAGTGCCACAAAGAAGAAAGTAGAAGTCCACAATAGGAATGCTAGTTCAGTTTTAAATAAAATGAATCATGTTAAGACTAAAAGCTCTGCGCCTGTGCAGCAGCCTAAACCATTCGTGAATTCTGATTTAAATTGTTGGAATTGTAATGAATGTATGTTTTCCCAGCGTCATGATTTGTGTCTGATTGATCATGTTAATGAAATGAATGCTATTAAGAATGGTCTTGAATGGAAGCCAACGGGTAGAACTCGTGCCCAAGTTGGCTGGCAATGGCGTCCCACTGGTAGGACCTTTACACTAGATGGTAAAATGTGCCCTTTAACTAGGAATGCATCCATTGAGGTTAGGTCTGAGCGTCCTTTAGTTAGGAACACTCGCACTCAAGTATGGAAACAGCGCCCTTTAATTAGGTCTGCCCCCACTATAGTGCCTATCAGTGTAGAAATACCTCAGGATTTGAGCCAATTAGAATCTACACCACCAATTAAGAAGAAGAAGGCTAGGAAATCTAAGAAACCTAGAGTTAGCAAATCTAAGATTATTAAATCTGTACCTGCTAATAACAAGGAACACTCAGATTCCGATACCTCTACATTGTCTTTGTGTGGTGATATTTTCAGGTGGTCCAAATCATCCTGTGGTATTTGGACTCCGGTTGTTCAAAACATATGACCGGAAATCGCTCGATGCTCCGAAATTTCGTCAGCAAGTTTCTTGGTACGGTTAAATTTGGGAATGATCATATAGCAAAGATTATGGGGTATGGTGAATATCAGATTGGAAACGTGACGATTTCTAGGGTATACTATGTTGAAGGTCTTGGTCATAACTTATTCTCAGTAGGACAGTTTTGTGATTCCAACCTTGAGGTTGCTTTTCGACAACACACTTGTTTCATCCGCAACTTGGAAGGAAAAGATTTGTTGAAGGGATCTCGTGGTGCAAATCTTTACACTTTGTCCTTACAAGACATGATGGCCGCTTCTCCAGTATGTCTTCTCTCTAAAGCTTCTAAGACCAAGTCATGGTTATGGCATCGCAGATTATCTCACCTTAATTTTGATGCTATTAATCATCTGGCTAAAAACGAGTTAGTTCGTGGTCTTCCAAAGCTTAAATTTCACAAGGACCACCTATGTTCTGCGTGTTCAAGAGGGAAAAGCACCAAGAAATCTTACAAACCCAAAGCTGAAGACACTAATCAAGAAAAACTTCATCTTTTGCATATGGATCTTTGTGGACCGATGAGAACTGAAAGTGTGAGCGGTAAGAAATTCATTCTCGTCATTGTGGATGATTTTTCCAGGTTTACATGGGTTAGATTTCTACGTACAAAGGATGAAGCACCAAAAGCTATCATCACTTTTCTGAAGTTCATTCAGGTACGTTTGAATACCACTGTCCGCCGCATTCGTACAGACAATGGTACAGAGTTCGTAAACCAGACTCTTCGTGATTATTATGAAGGAGTTGGTATATCACACGAAACATCCGCTGCACGCACTCCACAACAAAACGGTGTCGTTGAAAGACGAAATCGCACACTTATGGAAGCTGCTAGGACCATGCTTATTTATGCGAACGCTCCATTGTTCTTGTGGGCAGAGGCTATTTCTACTGCATGTTTCACCCAAAACCGTTCTATCATTCGGAAACGCCATGGAAAAACACCTTATGAGCTTCTACATGACCGCAAACCCGATGTTTCATTTTTCCATGTGTTTGGTGCTCTGTGTTATCCAAACATCAATAGTGAGAACTTGTGTAAGCTTCAACCAAAAGCCGACATAGGTATTTTCATTGGTTACTCACCGTCCAAAAGAGCATACCGAATCTATAACCGTCGTCTTGGCAAGATTGTAGAAACTATGGACGCTGATTTCGACGAGCTGACAGCGATGGCTTCTGAGCAACACAGCTCTGAACCCGCGCTTCATGAGATGGGACCCGGTGCTATAAGTTCCGGATTAGTTCCCAACAATCCTACTTCTACATCATTTTTACCACCATCAAGGCCCGAGTGGGATAAACTGTTTCAACCGTTGTTTGATGAATTTTTCGATCCCCCGACTGATGAAGTTCCAGTACCTGTAGTAATTGCTCCAATACCTGAAGTGGTTGCTCAAGTTAATGAACCTTTATCTAATGCATCTACAATTCACATTGAATCTGATGCACCTTCACCAAGTGATTCTCAAACTACACCTGAATCATCACCCCTACTTGTGCCCAATGATGTAGAAGAGGATTCTACTGATCACGACTTGGAATATGCTCACTTGCAAGAGCTTCCTTTCTTTGGTGTAGCGATCCCTGAAAACCCTTCAGCCGCGTCTACCTCAGAAGAAGCTCCATCTATTGTTCACTCCAGACCACCTAGGATTGAAAACCATAGCACTAAATGGACAAAAGATCACCCAATTAGGAATGTTATTGGAGATCTAGATCGACCAGTCTCTACACGCCATCAACTACAAGAGAGTGCACTATATTGTTACTTTGATGCATTTCTCTCTGAAGTTGAACCCAAAAATTGGCAGCAGGCTATGACCCAATCATCTTGGATTGAAGCTATGCAGGAGGAACTCAATGAATTCAAACGACTAGAAGTATGGGAATTGGTTCCTCGCCCTGACAAGGTTAACATCCTTACTTTGTTATGGGTTTATAAGGTTAAACTTGATGAGATGGGTTCGGTATTGAAGAATAAAGCAAGATTGGTCGCTAGAGGATATAAACAAGCCTTGGGTATAGACTTTGAGGAATCTTTTGCTCCTGTGGCTAGATTGGAGGCGATTAGACTATTCCTTGCGTTTGCTGCTCATATGAACATGATCGTCTATCAAATGGATGTGAAGACGGCATTTTTGAACGGTGAACTAAGGGAAGAGGTTTATGTTAGTCAACCGGATGGGTTCGTCAGTACGGAGTCTCCTAACCATGTGTACAAGCTTAAGAAGGCTCTCTATGGGTTGAAACAAGCTCCACGCGCGTGGTATGATCTCCTGTCAACATATCTCATGTCGGAAGGCTTCTCCAAAGGCAAAGTGGACCCCACTCTATTCACTCTCAAGGACGGCAACGACATGCTTCTGGTACAAATTTATGTTGATGATATAATTTTTGCTGCCACTAACATAGAATTGTCTAAACAATTTGAGAAGATAATGTCCACACGCTTTCAGATGTCGATGATGGGAAAAATCTCATTTTTCTTAGGATTACAGATTTCTTAGAATCCCAGAGGCATCTTTATTAATCAATCCAAATATGCTCTAGAATCTCTTAAGAAATATAACTTTGAGAATTGTGACCCCGTAGAAACTCCAATGGTGGAGAAATCCAAGTTAGATGAAGATAGGGATGGGATTATTGTCGATCCGAAACTTTACCGTGGAATGATTGGCACCCTTCTCTATCTGACTGCTAGCAGGCCTGATTTGCAATTTGCTGTATGCATGTGTGCCCGGTATCAGGCTCGGCCTACCGAAAAGCACTTACATGTAGTTAAAAGGATCTTTCGGTATCTAAAAGGAACACTTCATCGTGGTCTATGGTATCCGAAAGATTCCTCGATTGCTTTAATATCATACGCAGATGCCGATCATGCTGGATGTCAAGATACGAGGCGTAGCACTTCTGGATCTGTGCAACTCCTAGGAGATAGATTGATAAGTTGGTCTTCAAAAAGGCAGAAAAGCGCTGCAATTTCTAGCACGGAGGCTGAATACATCGCCATGTCCGGTTGTTGTGCTCAAGTCCTTTGGATGAGATCACAATTAACTGACTACGGTCTTGGATTTAACAAAATCCCGATGTATTGTGACAACAAGAGCGCCATTGCCCTTTGCTGCAACTATGTTCAACACTCCCGGGCCAAGCACATAGACATTCGCTACCATTTCATCAAGGAGCAGGTAGAGAACGGAGTGATTGAGCTGTATTTTGTCACTACTGAGTACCAGCTGGCGGATATGTTCACCAAAGCCTTAGATCGAGGACGAATCGAGTTTTTGATCGACAAGCTTGGCATGAAATCATTCACTCCAGCGACTCTCAAAGAGTTGGCAGAAGAATCAGCTGAATAGTCGTGGTAAACTATTCAGAGTATCCTTTGGTTGTGATCATGTATATTATCGTAAATATATAAACCACAAAGAAAAATACAAAAATATAAAACCAAGAAAAACCATAAAAAATATAAAACCAAGAAAAACCATAAAAAATATAAAACCTAGAAAAACCATAAAAATTATAAAATCAAGAAAAACCAAAAATATTTTTCGTTTAAAAACGGGCATGTCTTTTAGTACGGTAATATTTACGGCCTTAGAAATGTCGATCAATATTGACACGGTGCCATAAATAGAGTCCGTATAAAAGTTGTACATTTTTAAAACATGCCCATTATGGCTTGTAGTTATTTCAGACTGCAACCCGGTTTTCATATTAAAGTCACGTATTTCCTTGGAAAACGTTGGCTCAGAACGGGAATTAATTTTCTCGGGCGTGATTTACAAGCCAAATCATGCAAAGGGATCAAGTTTACTTTATAACTTGGTCTAACACGAATTTGTGTACGTCTCAGTGCATTAATTTGTTAAAATAAGAGAAATCTTATTGACACCACGAATCAAACTTTTTCAAGATATCAATTGGGAAATGTTTTTCATCATCGTGTGCCTCGTTAAACAATGACTACAGCTCTTTAAATAGAAAACGGGTCATCGTTTAAGGGGGAGAAAATATTAAAATCATCTTCGACATTAAATTGATTTTCAAAAGTGATTGTGAAAATTAAGGGCTACATGGTAATTGAGGGGTTTTTGCATTAGAAAACGACTTATGTGATAGGCATGACTTTTAGATATTGGAGAAATTCTAATAGATTGCGTTTGCTAAGTTGTGTGTAAGGGATAAGTGAAATGAAAAAGTTAGAAATAAAATGGAAAAGAATAGATAATTGAGGGACTAAAGGTGATGTTTAATGAATCTAGTCAAAAATTGACCTAAGTCAAAAAACAAAACACCCCGTCCCTCACTATTCATATTCACTGTTCTTGTTTTCCATTGCCGCCATTGATAAACCTCCACACAAAACAAACACACGTAAATCAATCATATCAGAATCATTTACTTTCTCAGATCAAGATCATCTAAAAAAGGTACTAAATCGGCTTAATATTTCATGAACATCAATTTAATTAACTGTTTAAGGTGGAAATCAAACGAATCAAATTACTGATTAATTAGGGTTAAATAATTTGGGGGTTTTGCTTGGGTTGTACTTGGAATAGGTCTAATTGCACTAAATTGGCCTTTAGAACATTCGAATCAAACGGATTAAGTGCCTAAATAGAAAAATCGTAACTGATTGAAAACTTTCCGAATAGAACATTTTTTCCGAATAGGTCAAAAGTTCCGCATAGGGAAAATTTTCCGCATAGGGCAAAAAGTTCCGCATAGGGTAAAAATTCCGCATAGGGCAAAAGTTCCGAATAGGGCAAAAGTTCCGAATAGGGCAAAAGTTCCGAATAGGGCAAAAGTTCCGCATAGGGCAAAAGTTCCGAATAGGGATAATGTTCCGAATAGGGATAATGTTCCGAATAGGGCAAATGTTCCGAATAGGAATAAAGTTCCGAATAGGGATAATGTTCCGAATAGGGCAAATGTTCCGAATAGGGCAAATGTTCCGAATAGGGCAAATGTTCCGAATAGGGCAAATGTTCCGAATAGGGATAAGTTCCGAATAGGGATAAGTTCCGAATAGGGATAAGTTCCGAATAGGGATAAGTTCCGAATAGGGATAAAGTTCCGAATAGGGATAAAGTTACGAATAGGGATAAAGTTCCGAATAGGGATAAAGTTCCGAATAGGGATAAAGTTCCGAATAGTGAATTTGTTCCGCATAGGCCAAAGTTCCGAATGGGGAATTTATTCCGCATTGCCCAAATGTTCCGAATAGCCTTTTTATTCAGAATAGGAATTTTTTCCGCATAAGCTATATGTTCCGAATAGGACTTATATTCAGCATAGGACTATTATTCCGAATTGAGTGAATATTCCGAATAGAAGATGTTTGCATGATTTCAAAGCTTAAGGGATTATGTCATATGTACAATGCTTAGGTTTAAAGTCATAATGATATTCATACTTGTTTGTATCAACCTTTGTGTTTTATCTTAAGCAGAGACGATGACTAACCCTACCGTACAACAACTACAAGACAACAGAGCCGCCGCCATTGCCGAAGCCAAGACTCTAAAGTTTGTTCCAAACAACTACCGTCTGAAGGAGGTATCTCACTCTACCCATAATGGCTTTAAGGTAGCTACAGCCATGCTTGATAAATCTCACTTCAAGTATGCGCTAAGGAGAAGTGCTTCGGTGCCCTATGACTACCTTTACGAATTCTGGGCTACCAAAGAGAGGACGTCGAACAAGATCACTTTTTCCTTGGACAACAAGCAGCAGACGCTTACTGTGTCAGATTTCAGGAAGATCTTTGGCTTTCGTCCGATTCTCAAAGGACTACCATCATACTCACCCAACCCAACCAAGGACCAGATCATGGAGATGTTCACCGCTATTGGATGTCTTGACATACGAACCCCGTCTGAGTTTACTACCGCCAAAGTCGGCCAACCATGGAAAGCTATTTTTGGGATTCTCAGCCGATGCTTGACACCCAAAACAACTGGGTATGATGCTGTTCGTCCACCAATCATCAAGATGTTTTATGGTATGTTCAAAGGTATGGGTATTGATTATGCATCACTGCTATGGGAGGAGTTTACTTTTCAACTCTTCACTAACACAAAGGGTAAAATCAAAACTTACCAGTACCCTAGGTTTATTAAGTTGATCATCCATTACTTTATGGAAAACGATGCATCCATTAACAAGCTTGCAGGTAGTCGTCACCACATGATAGATGATGATGATTTGGTAGACTTAAGGCAGGAGACTCATTCGAATACGGTTATTCCTGGTCCCATTCCCAGTCATCTTCTGACCGATGAGATCATTGAATCTGATGATTACAAGAACTTGCTCACGGAAATTGAGAAACAACGAGCAAGCCTTCTAGCAGGTGAAGACTCATCTACCACGGTTAAAAGCAAGGGTAAAAGGAAGCAAGCAGATTTACCTGAGCCCAAAACCAAGAAGAAGAAGACAGAGGGTAAGAAAGGAAAGGGTAAGGCTGATGAGATGCGTCTGCGTGACGAAGAAAACATTGTTGATCCTACTCTTGATAAAGCTGAACAACAAATGATGAAGATAGCCATTAAAAGGAGTAGGAAAGATACTGGCGGTAGTGGCTCAGGTGTAAGAGTAGACGTTGAGGATGAGTACATAGAACCTGATGATGTTGATGAGTTTGGGTCACCTGAAAATTATTCCACCTCGAAGGAGCCATCAATCCCTGTTTCAGCTGGTATTGAAAAGACATCTACTCAACCCTTAACAACTCCACCTCCACCAACTCAACCCTTACCAACCAAACAGATTTCTACACCACTTCCTCCACCACCACCTAAGCCCATCCTTAGCACCGCAGTCACAACCGAGCCTATTCCCTCAACACAGAGCAGTTCTGCAACATCTGCAATGGCAGCAATAGTGATGGCCGAGATGTTGGATAAACACATGGATAAACAAAAGAGCGAAATGGATGAACTTCGCCAAGAGTTACAAAGACGTGCTCAAAGTGAAGAAGCATCGAAGAAGGCTCAAGAAGAGTTGATTGCCAAGTTCGCTGCAGACATGGAAGCTACACGTAAAGCTCATGCAGAGGAACTTGCTCAGGTTAAAAGGGATGAAGCTAATAGGCATAAAGCACGAATTGCAAGACTTAAAGCGATTAAGGATGACTTTAAAGAGCAAAAAGAAGCTCTTGAAGCTACTATTAAGCAGAAAGTGAAAGACTCCGTTGAATCCCTAATGCCTAAACTGCGTGATGATTTGAAGACGCTTGCTGCTGATAAATTGATGATCAAGTCATCCAATCCTTCAGAAGCCGCCTACAAGATCGCATATGACTTGACGGATTTTGAACTGAAGAAGATCCTTAAGGCTCGAATGAAGGAACTTGGATCGTTTGATAAATCGAGGAAACAACGGGCTCTCTTCAAATCCCTGAATGACGCTATCATAGAGGATGATAGGTTGTTCAAGACATTTGGAAGTGTGGTACCCTACCATATTCTCCCTGAAGAAGAACGGGAAGAGAGTGAAGAAGACGAGGGTACTGGTGGAGAGGAGGAAGAAGAAGAAGAAGAAGATAAGAACGAGGAGGAGGATGAGGATGAGAATAATGATGAGGATGAGGATGAGAATGATGAGGATGATGATAATGATAAGGATGATGAAGATGATGATGAGGATGATGAGGATGATGATGATGAGGATGCAGATGATGATGATAATGATGGTAACGATGGTGGTGATGGTCACCAGGAGAGTGTTAAGGGGAGCAATGCTGATAAAGGTGAACAGCGTGAGAAAGGGGATAATGGCGCCAGCTCAAAGAAAGTGGTTAAGTCTGGCACCAAGTCAAAGAAAGATGCAGCACCAAAGGAGAAATCTACATCCACGGAATCCAGACGATCGAAGTGGCGCCATGACGTGAATGCCACTACAGGGTCATCTATTCCTGGTACATTTATCCATGCATCAATACCTGTTACCACTAACCCCGTTAGTTCTTGTGTTGTTACTCCTGTGATTGCAGAATCGGTCACTGAACCTGAAGCTGCTCAACACTCACCCATCCATGACACTGCTGAAATGCCTGAATCTGAACAAGCAGATGTTCACGTCTCCACTCCTCAGCAACAAAACCCACAATCTACTATACCTGAACCAAGCACAAGGAACTGGGAGGACACGTTGGAAATCGACGAGACCGCTCCACCACAGGCTTGGATCACGGCAGCGGCGCAGTATGATCCGATCACCGACGCCGACAGAGAAGTCTTGTACCTTCGTATCCGAAGTCCGATTGACTTATGTGCATTTCTTGCTCATGAGTATAAGACTTCGGTTACTCCATCATTGGTGAAGAAAGTACTGAAGGATAAAAGACTTCGCGCCAAAACCCGGTTGACCCAAATGGAGTTCGAATATTATGCCGAGGAGATCCTGAAGGCTCTGAATACCGTTCAACGGCCAGGTCTTCATGAATCAGAAAGAGCTCCACCTCCAATGGATCAAGATAATCAGATTGCTCTTGACTTCTTTGTCACCAATGATCTGGTGTATCTACTGAAGGGGTCATCAAAGTACGCAACATCCCTGACATTGCTGAAAGCTGCCAACTGGGGGACAATACCCTTTATCGAGGAAAAGGTAAACCGACTCTGGGTCCCTAAGATAAATCGTAATTATGATATGTATGCTGTCATAGGTGCATCTCATTGGGACGAACGAGTCCGAAGGGCGTACAGGGGTTGCTGCTTGGTCAATTCTGGAAGCAAGGTTAGATCCGACATCCGCATCTCCAGCATTTTAGGGATGAAAACTGAAGCCAAGAATGGCTACTATCATGTGACGGAGATTCGTTTGAAAAGGGAGGATGACAGGGAATACAAAATCCAGCAGGGAGATTTTTCCATCATTCGCCTTGAGGATATCGAAGATATGCTGCTTCTGATGACCAGAGATCAACTGACACATATTCCTCGTGAAGACCTGATTGCGTTGAATACAGCACTTCGTATGTTCACACGAAGCGTTGTCATTAAGTCAAGAGTTGAAGACCTTCAGTTGGGAGTCGAAAGCTATCAGAGGAAGCTCAATTTAACCCGTCCTGTGAACCAAGTGTTACCTCAACATGTAGCAAGATGTCCCTATACCGGCATTTCTGTCCCGAATTACGGCATTTTCTACTTGAACAGTCGAGGTTTGATGAAGTTTATGAGGGTGGGGGAGCTCCACAAGTATAGTGATGGAACTCTAATACAAGTCAGAGGAAAGTTGGAGCATCTGAACTCGGGTAAGACTTTGCCAGAAATGACGGAGGATTGACATCCAGGTTATAAGCAGATGGCGAAGTACGTGATCAAAAAGATCGATCAAAAGCTCCGTGAACGTAGATTGATGAGGAGCTTTGAAAGATTCGTGGGTGGTAGACCATATGGAGTGCACTACAGGACACTGCAACGATCCATCTGAAGGGTCGTACATTTCAGGTCACTCTATATTGGTATTATTTGTGAATATGTATATTTGTGAATAATGTGCGTTAATGGCTTGTTGTAGTGTTAAAGTATGATAATTTTTCAAGAATTTCTCACGAGATTCTAAATCTTTCAAAATATATCATATTAAAGCACTACAACTACCCCTTATTAACTTAAGGGGGAGCAATCATTTGTTCTATGGCCAAACATCAATTTCATTTTTACCCAAAGACCGGTTAATCCATTCAATATCCCAAATATTAATGGTTAACATTTTGGATAAGGGGAGAAAATGGGATTAAGGAGATTTAAATGATACTTGGCTAAAATGAAAAAGACTTAAAGATTATCCAACTTAATATGTGTAAAAGCACGTGTTAAGGGGGAGCGTTTTCGATGAACAAAACACCTAAGGTACAAAACTTTTGATTTGAATATCACAAGTACTTTAGGTGATTTTCAATGATTTTTCATGGTGGCAATTCCTTCCCAAAACACGCTTAATTCACGACGGATGTGGTGACAAAAGGGTGGTAGGAATAGGTTTAGTCCAATGATTCATCAGAACCGATGGAATCTTCCCAAGGACAATTCCCTAGATAGAATTAGAAGTCCTAGGAAAGATGGAGAAAGAATGTGAACGTAGCTGAATGCCGACCAAGTACTTAAGCTAGCACTGGAACAATCACAACAAGGTGCTAGTGATGACGTATTGGTAAGCATTGAAGGGGTTGAAGAATGAAAAAGAAATGTAAAGATAAAGGGTGTAAAGAAAGAAGCCCTCCTTACAACTTTAGGCAGAAACCGGGTCAATACATATGCTATTGAGGTCATTTTTGCTAATGATTCTCGGTATTGAAGAAAGACATCATGGACCCAGTGATGCAATGCACAACCCTTCCCCAGCTAACTCAAATATCTCTCAAAAGGTATTTGTTTTAATCACACGGAGATCAACACGTTATCTATTGGTTTATTCACTCCGAATAGACTGGTATTGAAAAGGTGGCACTCCTCTCCAGCCATCGCTCACTAAATCAAAACGCACAATCGAGTCTAGAGCCAAGAGATCATCAAAAGTCTCATTAGGACACTTTCCATTTATTCCTTGCTTTCTCACACACTGTGAAAAGTAAGAGATTTTCATGAGTCCTACGCAGTATTCCTGTAATATTGCCAGAACATCCGAGTAATACGCAAGTATTACAATGAAGATGGAAATCCTGCTTGAGCCAACATCAAACAAGCTCATGGTAGGTTACACGTGCGGTTCTTTTAGAACCAATCTTGTGAAAAACTGGAAGGTAACAGTGGTTTAATTCTTAATTGAACTTAAACTCGTTCCAGGCCTCTTCGCATTATCATATGATCTTGCCAGAACACTCAGAGTGACTCTTTATTGACCACAGTGACGAGTGGAAATCCTTCTAGTGTCAACATCAAACAGCACTTGGTAGGTAACGCGCAAGATTCTTTATGAATTGAGCTCGTGACAACTGGAAAGCAACGATGGTGAAAATCTTAATTGAAATTCACTTGTTCCAGGTTTCATGAATTGACGGCTTTTAATCACAAGGATAATTTATCCAAGTGATTCACTCTTTATGTTCGCAGTCAGCTTTGGACGGTCGAATAAAGAGAACGGGTTTACCCGCGAAATCCTGTCAGGAAGTTACTTAATTGAAACTATCCGTCACGGGTACGATATCTAATATCGTCCAACGGTCTTCACCGACCGGAGGTAAAATGCTACCGAATTAGAATAAAATGTTCAAAGCCATTTTATTCGTGTCGTTGCTGTGTACCTGCTAAAGACGGTGGCGTTGCTGTGTGCCTGTTGAAGACGGTGGCGTTGCTGTGTACCAGTGAAGACGGTGGTGTTGCGGTGTACCTGTAAAAGTCGTTCCCACATGCTTATGTCTTTTGCAACAAAGTTCAGCAAACATTCAAGAAAGTTCAAGATGAAGTCTTCCGCTGTACCAAACTCTGAAGCTTTCGAGAATTCAACAAAAAGACGTAAGTGTGTGGAACATGAAGTCACGAGGAGGCAAAGTTCACAAGAAAGGCAAAGATCGCACGTGAAAGGCCAAAGAACAATGCTCTCAAGTCAAAGCCAAAAAGATCAAATCAATATATTCACAACAAAAGAAAGAAAAGAAGAAAAGACTACGAGCTAAAGAACGAAGACTTAGTATAGTATGCTAGGTTTAGAACTTTGTAAACGTGGAGTGACCTCCCTTAGGGGGAGATTGTTAGAAATACGTTTTTACGTATATTAGAAGTATCGGTCACTCCACAATAATATTCATGTTGTAATAGCTCGTAGTTAGATAATAATTGTTAGTTACTTATTAACTTAAGTAAGAACCGGTCCATGGGCTTGTCATGGACCGGCCCAAGCCCAATGTTTAGCTTGGACTATAAATACCCCTTTCCACTAAGGAAAGGGGTTGGTTGTTGTTTCATTCACATTTCATAGTAATAAAATCTTCCATATATTTCTCTCACTTTCTCTCTCTAGTTTCTCTCACTAGAAAACATCAACCCACTTCATAGATTCATAGGTTATCAATTTCTACATACATCGATTGTCCTTCTACTCAAGGAAATTCGGAAAATGTGTATGCAGCTTATGGTAATTATTCACCGGAAAATTACCAAGCTCGACCTCAAGGGGAATAGAAATTTGCTGAGTTACCGGTCCAACAACTACCTTTCACCCGATTTTTCTCCTCAAAACCAAAACCCCACCAACAACTACAATAGAAGCAACCAAATCCCACCAAGAGCTTCTAATCCTTATCACCCACCCGCTCAACAAACCCCACCCATTAACCCCGATGTTGAAGCATTGATGAGAACCCAAGGTGAGGAAATTAAGAATCTTCAGAGCCAAATTATCAATTTGAAAGGAGATATCACCAAGCAAGGAAATGACATTAGATCCGAGCTTCGAGATAATATTCAATCCTCCTTCAGCACTCAAACGAATGATATAAAGAATATGCTGGCTAGTTTCTTGCCCACCACTCAACCTTCTACTTCGAGTTCTCTACCTTCAAACACCGTCACCAATCCGCGAGCGAATGTGAGTGCTATTACTACCCGTAGTGGAGTTACCATAGTAGGACCACCTATTCCGCCCCCATCATCTACACCTCCTCCACCACCATTTATCCCTACTCCTCCTACACCTAGTATTAGTACACCATTACCGTCTCTGCCTCGTCGTGATGAAGGACCCCCCAAGAATCCTCCACCAACCCCACCTTCAACATCTCAACCTTCAACAACTACACCTTCCACCTATAAACCCAACATCCCATATCCTTCTCGCTTATACAAGCCTAACTTGCTCACTAAGAATGACACTCAAGTGTCGAATTATTTGAAGATGATCTCTTAAATGAATTTCAACATTAGCCTTGTTGAAGCACTTGTCCACATGCCGAAATTTGTCAAAGCATTCAAGGAATTGCTTAACAAGAAAGAGAAGTTGATTGAGCTTGCCAATACACCCTTAAATGAAAACTGTTATGCAGTTATTCTTAAAGAACTTCCGAAAAAACTTGGAGATCCCGGTCGTTTTGTGTTGCCGTGCATTTTTAACAAAACCGAAGAGTTTACTGCCCTAGCTGATCTCGGGGCCAGAATTAATTTTATGCCTTTGAGTGTTTGGAAAACACTCTCATTACCCGACCTCACTCCAACGAAGATGACTCTTGAACTAGCAAATCGCAGTCTCGCTTACCCCGTTGGTATTACCGAAGATGTGTTCATTAAAGTTGGCACATTTACTTTCCCGATCGACTTTGTCGTTGTTGATTATGAAATGGACCCTCGTATTCCTTTAATACTTGGTCGGCCATTCTTGAGAACCGGACGAGCTCTAGTTGATGTTGCCGAAGAATATTGATAATCTTGTTAATCAATGAAGTGGGTTGAAGATTTCTAGAGAGAGAAACTAGTGAGAGAAAGTGAGAGAGAAATGTGTGTTTTTCATTCAAATGGTAAAATGGAAAAATCAACAACCAACCCCTTTCCATGGTGGAAAGGGGTATTTATATCCAAGCCACTAATGGGCTTGGGCCGACCCATGACAAGCCCATGGGTCGGTTTCTTACTTAACTTAATAAGCACACATTAACTACGAGCTATACAACATTAATAATATTGTGGAGTGACCGATACTTCTAATATACGTTAAAAACGTATTTCTAACAATCTCCCCCTAAGGGAGGTCACTCCACGTTACACAGTTCTAAACCTAGCATACTATACTAAGTCTTCGTTCTTCAGCTCGTAGTCTTTTCTTCTTTCTTTTTGTTATGAATATGTTGATTTGATATTTTAGGCTTTGGCTTGAGAGCATTGTTCTTTTGACCAATCACGTGTGATCTTTGCCTTCTTGTGAATCTTGCCTCCTCGTGACTCCATGTTCCACACACTTATGTCTTTTGTTGAATTCTTGAAAGCTTCAGAGTTTGGTACAGCGGAAGACTTCATTTTGCACTTTCTTGAATTTTGCTGAACTTTGATGCAGAAAAACATAAGCATGTGGGAACGACTTCAGCTGGTACACCGCAACGCCACCGTCTTCGTAGCAACATGATAAGACACGAATGAAATGGATTAGAACATTTCATTCTAGATCGGTAGCGTTTTACCTCCGGTCGATGAAGACCGTTGGACGATATTAGATATCGTACCTGTGACGGATAGTTTCAATTAAGTAACTTCCTGACAGGATTTCGCGGGTAAACCCGTTCTCTTTATTCGACGATCACTAAGCTTGACTGCGAACATAAAGAGTGAATCACTTGGATAAATTATCCTTGTGATTGAAGCCGTCAATTCATGAAACCTGGAACAAGTGAATTTCAGTTAAGATTTTCACCATCGTTGCTTTCCAGTTATCACGAGCTTAATTCATAAAGAATCTTGCACGTCACCTACCAAGTGCTGTTTGATGTTAACACTAGAAGGATTGCCACTCGTCACTGTGATCACTAAAGAGTCACTCTGAGTGTTCTGGCAAGATCATATGATAATGCGTAGAGGCCTGGAACGATTTTAAGTTCAATTAAGAATTAAACTACTGTTTCTTTCCAGTTTTTCACAAGATTGGTTCTTAAAGAACCGCACGTGTAACCTACCATGAGCTTGTTTGATGTTGGCTCAAGCAGGATTTCCATCTTCATTGTAATACTTGCGTATTACTCGGATGTTCTGGCAATATTACAAGAATACTGCGTAGGACTCATAAAAAATCTCTTACTTTTCACAGTTGTGTGAGAAAGCAAGGAATAAATGGAAAGTGTCCTAATGAGACTTTTGATGATCTCGTGGCTCTAGACTCGATAGTGCGTTTTGATTTAGTGAGCGATGGCTGGAGAGGAGTGCCACCTTTTCAATATCAGTCTATTCGGAGTGAATAAACCAATAGATAACGTGTTGATCTCCGTGTGATTAAAACAAATACCTTTTGAGAGATATTTGAGTTAGCTGGGAAGGATTGTGCATTGCATCACTAGGTCCATGATGTCTTTCTTCAATATCGAGAATCATTAACAAATGATCTCAATAGCATATGTATTGACCCGGTTTCTGCCTAAAGTTGTAAGGAGGGCTTCTTTCTTTACACCCTTTATCTTTACATTTCTTTTTCATTCTTCAACCCCTTCAGTACTTACCAATACATCATTACTAGCACCTTGTTGTGATTGTTCCAGTGCTAGAATCAGTAATTAGTCGGTACTCTGCTACGTTCACAATCTTTCTCCATCTTTCCTAGGACTTCTAATTCTATCTAGGGAATTGTCCTTGGGAAGATTCCATCGGCTCTGATGAATCATTGGACTACAACCTATTCCTACCACCCTTTTGACACCACATCCGTCGTGAATAAAGCGTGTTTTGGGAAAGTATAGTCACCATGAAAAATCCTTGAAAATCACTTAAGGTACTTGTGATATTGAAATCAAGAGTTTTGTACCTTAGGTGTTTTGTTCATCAAAAACGCTCCCCCTTAACACGTGCTTTACACATATTAAGTTGGATTATCGTTAAGTCTTTTTCATCTTTTAGCCAAGTATCATTTAAGTCTCCTTAATCCCATTTTCTCCCCTTATCCAAAATGTTAACCATTAATATTTGGGATATTGAATGGATTAACCGGTCTTTGGGTAAAAATGAAATCAATGTTTGGCCATAGAACATGTTAATGCTCCCCCTTAAATTAATAAGGGATAGTTGTAGTGCTTTACTATGATATATTTTGAAAGATTTAGAATCTCGTGACAAATTCTTGAAAAATTATCATACCTTAACACTACATCAAGCCGTAAAAGCACAATATTCACAAATTTACATATTCACAATTAAAAACCAATATAGAGTAGACCTGAGATGTACGATCCATTAGATGGATCGTTGCAGTAACTTGTGGTGCACTCTATATGGTCTACCACCAACGAACCTTTCTAAGCTCCTCATCAATCTACGTTCCCGGAGCTTTTGATCAATCTTCTTGATCACATATTTCGCCATTTGATGATAACCCTGATGCCAATCCTCAGTCATCTCTGGTAAAGACCCACCAGAATTAAGATGCTCTAATTTTCCTCTGACGTATATGAGAGTCCCATCACTGTACTTATAAAGCTCACCTACCCTCATAAACTTCATTATCCCACGACTGTTCAAGTAGAAAATCCCATAACTCGGAACAGTAATGCCGGTATAGGGACATCTTGTGACATGTTGAGGTAGAACTTGATTCATTGGACGGGTTAGGTTAAGCTTCCTTTGGTAGCTTTCAACTCCCAATTGAAGATCTTCAACTCATTTCTTGATAACAACGCTTTGTGTGAACATACGAAGTGCTGTATTCAAGGCAATGATTTCTTTACGAGTAAGATGGGTGAGTTGATCACGGGTCATCATAAGCAACATGTCTTCGATATCTTCAAGGCGAATGATAGAAAAATCTCCCTGCTGTATTGTGTGTTCTCTGTCATCCTCCCTTTTTAGGCGAATCTCCGTCACATGATGATAGCCATTCTTAGCTTCAGTTTTCAGCCCCAAAATGCTGGACATGCGAATATCGGATCTAACGATACTTCCTGAATTGGCTAAGCAGCAACCTCTGTACGCCCTTCGGACTCGTTCGTCCCAATGTGATGCACCTATAACAGCATACATATCATAATTACGATTTACCTTTGGGACCCTGAGTCGGTTTACCTTTTCCTCGATCCAGGGTATTCTCCCCCAATTAGCAGCTTTCAGCAAGGTCAGGGAGGTTGCGTACTTGGATGATCCTTTGAGGAGATAATCAAGATCATAGGTGACAAAGAAGTCGAGAGCAATTTGATTATCTTGAGAAGGATCAAGTGGAGGTGGGGCTCTTTCTGACTCATGAAGGCCTGGCCTTTGAACAGTATTGATTGTAGAGTTTTACTACTCTTTAGGAAAAGAGCGTAAATAGGGAAAGTATCGAGTGATGATTTAGGAAAATCAACACTAATGACCCTAAAGGTGATGAAAGTTCGTTTCCCAAGGAGGTATATGTGTGAAAAACTTGTAAAATGTTTGTGATTAATGATTGGTTTAGAAGGGGATTAGAAAAGAAGATGACGAAGACGTAAAAATAAAAATTAACAAAAAATCACTACTAGAAAGTTAAAACGTAGAACCTTTAAAACCACAAAAATAAAAATAAATTCTAAAAATTACCAAAAATTCACCAAAAATCAAAAATAATAAACTAAGAGTTTACCAATGATCAAAACTTTTTCAAACCTTTTAAATAATTAAATATTCAATTTTTAAATGCTAATTAAAGCCCTAAAAATCAAATAAATTATCAAAAAGCCCAAATAAAGAATTTTCAATTGGTAAACCTCTAAAATGACCTAAAAAGATTAAAAGCTATTTTTAGAAATTTTTAAACTAATAAAAAGTATTTAAAATGATTTAAAAACTATTAAAACTTAAAATAATTATAAAAATAATCTAAAAGAGATAAAATTATTCTAAAAGTTTCTAAATTCCTATTTTAATGTATTTAACCTAAGAAAAATGTAAAAAGTTGGAAATTGTGAAATTTAAAAATAATAATAAAATAATAATAAAATAATATTAAAAATCCAAAAATTATAAAAAATTCTAAAAACTTGCAAACTAGTTTATTTTAACCTAAATAATCAGAAAATCAAAGTGAAATTACCAAAATACCCCTAATGGGCCCTCAAATGGGCCAAATCCAAAATCAGTCAACACAAATGGGCTTTTGGGCCCAAAAAGTCAAACTTGGCCCAATTGATTTGGAAAAGCCCTATCTGACTTAAAATTCAATTCTAAGAACAAAACTCTAAAGGCCCAAAAGCTGAAAATGAGCTTATCACAGCTTATTGAACACAAAGCTTATTCTTATTGGGCTTTTCAGCCCATTAAGCCATAAGCTAATGCCATAAGCTCTAATTTGACAGATAACCTTCTTTTGGGATGCTTATGAGATCTGTAAAAAGAATTTTTTAATAAGCTCACTCAATAATGTAACACCCCCACAAATGCTATGCGCAGCGGAACTACAACATTTGGGTGCTACGTAGTTATCATCACACATAAGCTATATTAAACGACTCAAAGAGACATAAAAGTTTAAACATAAATTAAAGATTGATTAAAACATCAAAGTCTACAGTTTTCCAAGTCCCAAGGTAATACAAAATAGAGTTTGCGTTTAGGTCCCCACTGAATCTCAACCCCAAAAATACATTTTCATTCACATGACATAGTATAAAATTTTTAAGTGCAAAAGGGAGGAAAACAAAGTAGACCGCCAAGCCACCACAACTTCCATCCTCGCATGCTCCGCTGCTAACAATCTTGGTTACCTGAAACACATGCTTAAAATCGTCAACACAAAGGTTGAGTGAATCTATAGGTTTATCAAAACATCAGTTGAACATAAGTGTTAAAAACCAATCATGATCATTTAATAGCATTGTCGTACTCACAATCTATTTTCAAGGTTATGACAATTGTGTTTAAGCTCATGACACTAATCCGTTAACTCAATCACCCGCGTAATAATTACCGGCGTGATTCAGATGAAACCAATGCCCCTTCTAAAGGCATCAGTTGCAATTATACCTTATCTCTCATACAAGATAATCTACCGCAGAACTTACTCAACGTACAGCTTCTCGGCTAGCATTGGGTCATTAGCCCCGTAGTACTACAAATTGTATAAGCGGCTATTTCCCCCTTCTTGAGGGCAAGACAATAGTTAATAGTTCATGAAATTAGGGTCTTTTGCAACTAGGTACTCAACACAATTTCTAAGGCAACATTCGGGTCCAACAACCATTCATGACTTATGTTCATTTTCATTTAAATTAGCATGTATCCCCCTCGCGGGTAAAAATCATTTGAAATAAGTAAAGAGCGAGGCTATAGACTCACCTTGCGTAGTAGTGGTAGTATTAGTACTACGGCGTAAACGAAATCGATCACCGACGACGAGGATGCCCCGGGAAATCAAACACAACACCTAACGAATAAACACGTAATGAATCAACACATTCTAGTACCTTCAAGTACTGTATGCACATAATTAAGAACACTCAAGGTTCATATAAACTTACGCCAAAATCCATACAAGTGATATTTACTAGACACGTCAATTTTTATACTTTATCAAAACCATTACTCATTTTACAATTCTGCCGGTACATACCGAATGTACGGGTTGTTTTACCCCACTTAGACCACTCCTAAAAATCTGAGAAAATTTGTAAAAATCACTTATAATCTGTAGAAACCACACAACAAATTTCATAAAAAGTTTTCACTTCCAAGACCCACTGCTCAACACATCTCTATACCTTAAAATTTCGGACAGATTTGCACCTTCCAAGTGCAACTCGACTTTGACTTATTTAGTCAACTCAACTTGAAACACCAACTCCTAAACTTGAAAATACACTCTTTTGTGCAGGTCTAGGACCAAAGAACAACTTCCAAACATTTTTAGAACTCTAGTTACAATCCTAGACATTCGACCTATATTTTGACAAAAACCCGTAACTTGTGATTTTCATCACCCGGTACGCCTCAAACTTTAAAATATCATAACTTTTGACTCGTTTTGAGTTAGAAGCTCTACCTTATACCGAATCGAAGCTAAAAAGAAGCTCTACAACAATATCCTATCTTCTCAACCTGGACTTAGACTTAAACCCACGAAAATAACCCTTAAACAATCTGATCTAAATTGACTCTTTCAAAATCATATTAAAACATCATTTTGACCAATTTCATCAACTCCTATACTCCTAACATCATCTACTAACCATCCTAATCAAACCAAAACACCCTAAATCACTTGTATGTTCATCCTTATTCAAAACCCACATCAAAAACTAAACATGCAATATAATTAAATATATATAAAATAATAATAACAAAGAAATAGAACCATACCCACAAGAAACAAGATCAAAACACCAAGAATACCCAAACCCCCCACATATTTCGTGGGTTTTGGGGCTGAAATCACCAAGGAAAATATTTTCCTAGCTCCAAAATTTAAATCCATGTTCCTAAACATATTTAAACACAAACCCACGAATTTAATTAGATCAAAACATAATATTTTTCAAAATAATTCAAAAATTAAATCTAAAAAAAAAAGTTGTTGCATGTGAAATTTTATTGGTGGGATTTACTTAACTTGATGTTATAAACATGGGACTTTGATTAGATTTGTCAAAAACCAAGTTTTGATGGTGGTTTTAGGGTGGTGGTGTTTGGCCGTAGGGTAGGAGAGAAGAGGGAGAGAGAGTGTGAAAAATTTGAGGTGGAAGTGAATTGTGTGTGTGTCTAAGTTCCCTTTTGTAAAAATGGAGGGACCTTTGGTGCAATTTTAGCTATCTTTTGGCCTTTTTAGCAATCATCCTTTTAAAGAGCGGGTTTTGACTAGTGGTCGACTTTTAGAAATTTACGAGAGTCGAGTTTTGTCCCGACTACCTCAAAATACATTTAAATGGTTCAAACGCACACAAAACAAATATACGCATGGTTCCGACTCGACTTAACACGTAAATAAAATAAAATCTCGAAAAACTCAAATATCGATCAATCGATAATAAAAGGTAAATTTTGGGCATCCGTCGGTATCGTAGTCGTCATCGGTTCTTCTTAAATCGTCAAACGTTAAATTACGACCGCAAACGTTGGTTTCAACTTAAACCGCCAAATATATAGCAAACGAAATTTCTTAAAAATTTCAAAAATATGAGTAAAATAGGATTAAATAAATAACGTTGGGCTCGGGATATCACATCCGCAAGTGAGCCACAACTTAAGAGAGATGCTCATACTGAACAACTCTTGAGACAATAACTTAACATCATACGACACTTTCACGTGTGTTACATCCTCCCCCCTTAAGGGAGCGACGTCCCGGCGCTCTCCGGTTCTTATACTCGCATTTGCACTACTAGGGAGATGAGTGTGCTTCTTCCTAAAGGAGTCTTCACGTTCCAATGTGGACTTCGGTTCACGTCTCGGGTTCCATCATACCTTCACTATGAGTATTATACCTTGCTCCAATCTCTTAACATCTCGATCCATAGTCTCCACTTCAATTTCCCTATTTCTTCCTACGGTTATCAACACATCTCTTTCCACAGCTTCTCACGGTTAGCATATAATTCTTAATCTACACCATCTCTTCCGTAGCCTCTCGAATCATTTCAAGTCCATTCAACTGACTTTTCCTTACTTCATTCTATCCAACTGGCGATCTGCATTTTCATCATCATAATTCTTCAAATGTTGCATCTTCATTGTTAACATGGTAAATGTCGTTGTACAAAGGTACTACCAACGGCAATGGTCGATCTCAACAACTACCAAAATCAATCACACACGCTCGGAGCACGTCTTCCAACGTTCGAATCGTCCTTTCACTTGGTTCATCATCTCATAAAAACAACTACTCACAAAATAAAATCGCACGGGTCACACATAACCCCATCGAAAACGTTCAGAATATATAAGACGAAGTAATTAACACTAGTCATACAAAATCACCTTATCGCAATATTACGTACATACAACCCTAGCTCGTCAAAAATGAATTCATCGATACGAAATCATTCGGCGTATACATAACTCTCTCGAAGACATCACAATCCAAACAAACACAAAAGCCATTATGAAACACATACAACCATATTACGACATGTTTGCAACATAGCCAAACCATGCTAAACCAATCAGTTCAATCAGTTAACCCACGCTTGCTAATCAGCCAAGCCAAGATAAAACAAGAATATTTACATAATTCTCGGATGAGTCCAGTCAAAAGAAAATTGCAAGTTAAAGAAGGTTCAAGAGCTTGCTAGCTATGGATGCATATCCAAAAAGAAAATAAAATAAAATAAAATACATACATACGTCATCGCAGGGTGCTCACACACGGATCCATACCCAAAAGATATTACAAGAACACCATCTCACTTCCGTCCCAAACGTGGTCAAAATCTCAACAAGCATCACCGTTCACAGTTAAATATAAAAAAAAAATATATTACATGGCACGTGTTCTCCATGATCGGACTTCATTGGACAATGTCGTCTCAAGTTCTCACAACTTACGATCACTCAACCATATCTCTTAACACATAAATACATAAAAGGCAAGGGTTTACCACAAAAACATCAACTAGGGATATCTATCGTTTAACCATCGATAATCAAGGATGGTTGAGTCAAGCAAAGAGGATTCCTCACTTAAATAAGCGAAAACGACAATGGAATTGTCTTCCAATTACTGATGCACAGTTGGTAAACTTCAACAGTTTATCGCGTGTCGTTAAACATATCAAAAGAACGAGAAAAGAAAATAAATAAGGTACGATGCGTTTGATGTACTAGAAGTCTTCGTCATTCCCCTCAGAGTCCCTTGAACTCTGATTTCCTCTACTTTGGCAGTCTTCTATTCTTGTTAAAAATTTCTTCTCAGTGTCGGTACGAGCCCCTTTGGCATTACATCAACACCCTCGTGATTCCGATGAAATTTGCACGTTACACACAACTCATAAAAACATTTTCCAAAATTACTCGGTCGCAGTGACTTACTAAGTCAACACCAAACGAAAGAAAAGATTTCAAGGAATACAAGAAAAATTCAAAAATTGTCTTTAGGAATCAAAGAAAATACGATTACTTGCATAAGGATCCACCAATTTTAAAAACGTTCTCATCCAAACATTTATCAAAGACACTACCGGTTTTAAAGATGACCAATTGACTTGAAACTACATCGCCCTTCCAAAACTATGCATAACTAGCTAGATCATGCATACTTAAGGGTCAAGCAACGACAATTTACAAAACAGGACTCTTCCCGAATTATGCCCAGTTAGCTAAGCTGTGCATAATTGAGGATCGAGTGACGACACAAACATTATTATTACATACCAAATATGACTACGAAAGTTTTCGACCTAATCTTCAAAATAATTAAAACATTTGAAATGAAATTTAAAATGGGAAAATATTGTTACCATCGTTTTAAGAAACACATCAAACATTTTTCGTCCACTTTGGAAACATACTTTTACTTTGTCTTTTTATGGGAAAATAAATAAATAATTAAGTAAATAAATCGACATCATTTACATTGGGTTGGACGAACCATTTGACACACTCATACCTATTTTCACAATAGACTATTCACAAAATAACGGTAAGGTGGTTCAAGATTAAAGATCATTGCAAGCACATCAAGTAATAAAATCAAAAATCAATGGGATCGAACGAGGTAAACGAGCAATATAATTGCCAGCTAAAATTAACTACATCAGAAACGAAAATACTTCAAATATATGACAAAAGTCTCGGGATAACAACAGCGATCTACGAATACCTGGAGTAAAAATTGAATATCAATACAAGCGTCAAAAATAAAATAACAATCATAATTCCCATCGTCTCAAGTTGCACACTCATTCCACCAAGGGTATACGGGGAGAGGAGAATAATCACGTGGTCGAATAGAAACAATTTCACCTGGAATGTCGAGTCCTTTCACCTCTACAATTTGGTAAAGCGGCTGCGCCTCCTCGCTTTTGTCCAATATAAATAAATAACCAATTTAATGAAGATTTATAGCATCATTCAAGTAAATACAGAATTTTAGGTTCCATTAACCGAAAGAAGAAAAGTCACAACGTCCATAAACAGGACAAAATATACCGGGTGGCATACCCTCATCATCAAGTAATAGCGAAGTAGTATTTTTAAAATAAATAACGGTTTCATACCATAGAAAATATTAAAATAAACAATTACATGACTACTCAAGCTCAGATATGGACTCGCAAAGTCGAAGAAGAGATGTCGTACGATCGAACCATCATGACTCAAAACATTATATATACATCTTAAGAGAATAATACAAATATTCGTTTGTTGGGTAATCCATTAGCGTATTATAATTTGTGTTACCTTGCACATTGTAGAAGCGAGCATTCATACATTTTTAATTTGGGTTACACCATTAAAGAATTTACACCTTTCATTTTTCAACTTACAAAGTTTTAATTTCTGAAAAGTTACAATCTCAAGAGAAAAGTACTAACATTAGTAAGGCGGTGACTCGGTTATCATAATTGACAAATCATTAGGTTTGAAAATCTCCATACTTGTGTCAAAACCTCATTAATGTTCATATCTTAAGTACCAAAAACATACGTAGTAAGAGTTTTCCAAGTTTTACGTTTTTATTATTACGACTTATATTATCACAAATATACACATATCCAACATGACTCAAACTAGTCCAATTAACTCTTAAAATCAACCTTTGACTTTTATTACACACATGTTTTCCCCAAAACTGTTTTGTTAAATCATATTCGCGTAATTCGACTCAAATGATAAAGAGGTTTCACGTGGTATTATCTCGGATACTTACTGATTTTAGTCGAGACTTAAATCTCAATAATAATAATATAATAAACAATCAAAATGCTTATCTCAATAATTTAAAAATATATAAAATTCAACTTTTAATCCTTAGCCCATTATCAAATGATTTTAAAATTAACACATCTCGTCGCGGAATAAAACAAAAGATTTTTCAAACGATTTTAAACAAGCATCATCAAATTACACATATTGATTCTCTATAACGACAATTAAACAAACAAATGATTTCCAATGACGTTCCATCAATGTTTAAAATTTTATTTCAAGCATTATAATTTCATACTTAAAGTGTATATTCCGATTTTATACCAGTTTATTTACTACAACGAGTGACGAGTTCTAGTTTACACCAATGCATACGTAAACATAACCTTATGTTTAAAATAAACCAATTTTTACAAAGTTTCTACCTCCAAAATATATGACCAATTTTTCTACTCTATATTACAAATTATGCCAAAAGTTTGTTACATTGACCCGAAAATTAATTCATACTAAATCCGAAGCTACATATACTCAATAGTCATCTCGCAAATTTTATTATAACTCCTTTCTCGAACTAATTTAAACAAATTCTTAACAAGTCCATCACAATCTTTTAGTATCAAATTTTAATATATGAAAACAAGGATTTTACGAGTAATAATAATTACTTATTACGATTTACCAACCAAGGTTGAAGGGAAATAATGTCACAATGTCCGTTTATTCTCTACACGAATTTTACTTGTTACAAAACACATCATACGTCATTTTTATCCGAAAGTTTCATTCACCAAATATTAAATATATAAAACACTTTATGTTTAAATCATTCAATCAACAAAGTTCGATGCTTACTTAACTTGCACAAATGCCGGACCTCGTCATGTAAAATATTAACTTCAAAATAATGAATCAACAAAACAAAATGAAATAAATGGAACGAGAATACGTATGTCAACTAAGTGTTGTTATCGGCCTCGGATGAGTCTCGAAATCGTACACCACAAAATTAACACAAACCAACCAAATTCCAAGTTATCGCGATTGATCACAACGCTAGTCTATTTTAAAACACATTTTTAAATCCAAGTAGAATAGTAAACAATGATTAAATGGCAACACGCCTCGACCATGTTTCATAATATACACACATGAGTCGCCGCCCCGATGTACGCATCGTCGATTATACTTCGTCTATGTTATAGTTACGACAACTAATATATCAAACCCATTAGGAAATAAAGGAAATAAAACAGCACGTAAGTAAATTACGTTTCAAAAGAAAAATGTCCAAAATGACACATCACGGTGCGATAACGACAATCAAGATCAATCTAGTCAATATACAATATATTACGAAGCGTTATTTACGTATCTAGAGTATCAAACGAGGTTCACACTCGGTTATCCGAACAATAAATTAATTATCAAGATTGATAATTTGCGGTAAGGCCGAATTCTCAGCAAAACCGCATTATAACATGTACGATAATCACTCAAGGACCATTGCTTCACGTGCAATGCCTTTAAATACCATAGTATATACATAATTATACATACAACCATTCCTACATACACGTAGGATTACAACGCGGTGTTGCCATGTAATGCAATGTAGCCCGTTATGCCAATTACATGCAACATATAAGATAATCTTACAAGAATTTGCAAATTACGATGATAAGTACTCAACGTACAAAACAATATATCTCAATATATATCTCAAAGTATTTGCTTACTAAATACTTAGGGAATTCATATTAGTTTGAGGGATACATCTAACATATAATGCAATGCTAAAGAAATCTTACCGGAGCCATGCAGGATAGTTGTGTGCTTGGACAATTTCTTACGACACCAAAAGTTATAGTTTAGGATTTTTCAAAACGACCTAGTTCTCTATAACTCATGGCTCTGATTACCAATCTGTAACACCCCCACAAATGCTATGCGCAGCGGAACTACAACATTTGGGTGCTACGTAGTTATCATCACACATAAGCTATATTAAACGACTCAAAGAGACATAAAAGTTTAAACATAAATTAAAGATTGATTAAAACATCAAAGTCTACAGTTTTCCAAGTCCCAAGGTAATACAAAATAGAGTTTGCGTTTAGGTCCCCACTGAATCTCAACCCCAAAAATACATTTTCATTCACATGACATAGTATAAAATTTTTAAGTGCAAAAGGGAGGAAAACAAAGTAGACCGCCAAGCCACCACAACTTCCATCCTCGCATGCTCCGCTGCTAACAATCTTGGTTACCTGAAACACATGCTTAAAATCGTCAACACAAAGGTTGAGTGAATCTATAGGTTTATCAAAACATCAGTTGAACATAAGTGTTAAAAACCAATCATGATCATTTAATAGCATTGTCGTACTCACAATCTATTTTCAAGGTTATGACAATTGTGTTTAAGCTCATGACACTAATCCGTTAACTCAATCACCCGCGTAATAATTACCGGCGTGATTAAGATGAAACCAGTGCCCCTTCTAAAGGCATCAGTTGCAATTATACCTTATCTCTCATACAAGATAATCTACCGCAGAACTTACTCAACGTACAGCTTCTCGGCTAGCATTGGGTCGTTAGCCCCGTAGTACTACAAATTGTATAAGCGGCTATTTCCCCCTTCTTGAGGGCAAAACAATAGTTAATAGTTCATGAAATTAGGGTCTTTTGCAACTAGGTACTCAACACAATTTCTAAGGCAACATTCGGGTCCAACAACCATTCATGACTTATGTTCATTTTCATTTAAATTAGCATGTATCCCCCTCGCGGGTAAAAATCATTTGAAATAAGTAAAGAGCGAGGCTATAGACTCACCTTGCGTAGTAGTGGTAGTATTAGTACTACGGCGTAAACGAAATCGATCACCGACGACGAGGATGCCCCGGGAAATCAAACACAACACCTAACGAATAAACACGTAATGAATCAACACATTCTAGTACCTTCAAGTACTGTATGCACATAATTAAGAACACTCAAGGTTCATATAAACTTACGCCAAAATCCATACAAGTGATATTTACTAGACACGTCAATTTTTATACTTTATCAAAACCATTACTCATTTTACAATTCTGCCGGTACATACCGAATGTACGGGCTGTTTTACCCCACTTAGACCACTCCTAAAAATCTGAGAAAATTTGTAAAAATCACTTATAATCTGTAGAAACCACACAACAAATTTCATAAAAAGTTTTCACTTCCAAGACCCACTGCTCAACACATCTCTATACCTTAAAATTTCGGACAGATTTGCACCTTCCAAGTGCAACTCGACTTTGACTTATTTAGTCAACTCAACTTGAAACACCAACTCCTAAACTTGAAAATACACTCTTTTGTGCAGGTCTAGAACCAAAGAACAACTTCCAAACATTTTTAGAACTCTAGTTACAATCCTAGACATTCGACCTATATTTTGACAAAAACCCGTAACTTGTGATTTTCATCACCCGGTACGCCTCAAACTTTAAAATATCATAACTTTTGACTCGTTTTGAGTTAGAAGCTCTACCTTATACCGAATCGAAGCTAAAAAGAAGCTCTACAACAATATCCTATCTTCTCAACCTGGACTTAGACTTAAACCCACGAAAATAACCCTTAAACAATCTGATCTAAATTGACTCTTTCAAAATCATATTAAAACATCATTTTGACCAATTTCATCAACTCCTATACTCCTAACATCATCTACTAACCATCCTAATCAAACCAAAACACCCTAAATCACTTGTATGTTCATCCTTATTCAAAACCCACATCAAAAACTAAACATGCAATATAATTAAATATATATAAAATAATAATAACAAAGAAATAGAACCATACCCACAAGAAACAAGATCAAAACACCAAGAACACCCAAACCCCCCACATATTTCGTAGGTTTTGGGGCTGAAATCACCAAGGAAAATATTTTCCTAGCTCCAATATTTCAAATCCATGTTCCTAAACATATTTAAACACAAACCCACGAATTTAATTAGATCAAAACATAATATTTTTCAAAATAATTCAAAAATTAAATCTAAAAAAAAAAGTTGTTGCATGTGAAATTTTATTGGTGGGATTTACTTAACTTGATGTTATAAACATGGGACTTTGATTAGATTTGTCAAAAACCAAGTTTTGATGGTGGTTTTAGGGTGGTGGTGTTTGGCCGTAGGGTAGGAGAGAAGAGGGAGAGAGAGTGTGAAAAATTTGAGGTGGAAGTGAATTGTGTGTGTGTCTAAGTTCCCTTTTGTAAAAATGGAGGGACCTTTGGTGCAATTTTAGCTATCTTTTGGCCTTTTTAGCAATCATCCTTTTAAAGAGCGGGTTTTGACTAGTGGTCGACTTTTAGAAATTTACGAGAGTCGAGTTTTGTCCCGACTACCTCAAAATACATTTAAATGGTTCAAACGCACACAAAACAAATATACGCATGGTTCCGACTCGACTTAACACGTAAATAAAATAAAATCTCGAAAAACTCAAATATCGATCAATCGATAATAAAAGGTAAATTTTGGGCATCCGTCGGTATCGTAGTCGTCATCGGTTCTTCTTAAATCGTCAAACGTTAAATTACGACCGCAAACGTTGGTTTCAACTTAAACCGCCAAATTTATAGCAAACGAAATTTCTTAAAAATTTCAAAAATATGAGTAAAATAGGATTAAATAAATAACGTTGGGCTCGGGATATCACATCCGCAAGTGAGCCACAACTTAAGAGAGATGCTCATACTGAACAACTCTTGAGACAATAACTTAGCATCATACGGCACTTTCACGTGTGTTACAAATAAGCCAGAAATAAGCAATGTATTATTTCACAAAACAGCCATAAACATGAAATTTTTAGGGGAATCTTAACAAGGGATTATACCTGCCTTCCACAACATCCTAGGAAGGCCAGCTATGCTCCTTGGACCTTGTTCAACAACTAGAACAAGACCAAGGTACTTCAACAAAGATGATCAAAGCCTGCTGATGTTCAAAGCAGAACAAGGCTTTGATTATGATATTTCTTCAACACAAGCAACAAACAAACTCAACCAAAGGCTTAGAATCCTTCTCAGGCTTGGTGTCAACAAGCTTGAAAGAACTCAAGGCTTAAGGCTAAGGGTTAGTACACAAATAATAGCCAAATTCAGAAACAAGGACTTCAAGGCTTTTGAACCTTGAAAACCTTTCAAACCTAGACGTGCCTTAACCACAAGGTTAAGGAAGGTCTAAATAATCAAATGGAACTCAGAATTAGGCTACTCAAACACCAACTTTTAATCAAATCAAAAAGAGAATTCAATATTTTCAGAAATTCAAATTTTATTAAACTTAAAAAGGAATTACAAAGATTGATAGCCTAAAACTGGAACAAAGGGACTCTCACATGTTGAGGTCTCCTTTTATAGGCAAATGCCTGGCTACACTATTCACAAACCCTAGAAGTGAATTATCTAAAATGCCCTTGAGTTCTTCCAGATCATTTGATGGAATGAGCTGTCCAAATGCATCCAAACCGTTTATAATAGCTTTGGGGTGAAGCAAGGAACCTTGGCTGTTGATCTTGACACATCAGATTGCTTGGAGAGTAAGTTGCATTTTGATTAGGTGACGTGTTGAATGGTGGGGACTTTTGGTAAGTGGGAATGAGGGTTTTATGTGTGGGATAGGTTTCTGCATGTGTGAATCACACATGTGCCAAGGTAATTGAAAATTACCCTTTGTTTAAGTGAAGGTAATTCTGGGTGGGATGAATGGTAAACAGTAAGGATTTTGATCCGATTTTGGGGGAAAGGTGTTTGTTTGGCGCATTTTCAGTTTGAATGTTTCAAATAGACACCTTTGGTCATTGTTCTTTGGCAAAAGGTTTAAAACAAGTATTTCAGCACATTAAACGTATTCCCTTTGTAATGGAAGTTTCCCTTTTCACATTTTTGGCACAAAACTTTTCCAAAAAGATATCAAGGGTTGTTTTTGGCATGTTTTCATAATTGAAGGACTGATTTTGGACTTTGTTGATCTTCAAAGGTCTTCAATGTAACTTTGAATTCATGAGGGACCATTAATGACAATGTTGAATAGTTGAGGGACTAATATTGCCATTTCTTCAAAGTTGAAGGACCTTTTGTGTAATTTTGACAAACTTAAGGGACCAAACTTGTAATTATGATTTCACAAGGATTTTAAGTGTCATTTCTTCAATGAATGAGGATGAATCTTGTTTGTCTTCAAGTCTTCAAGGGTATTTGTTGAATTTTCCATGATTAGGGCCCGGTTCTTTGTACGGCTTCGTTTCTCGTGTCCATTTTTCCTTGTAACTTGTGATCTTTTGTCTTTTTCACGATATCCATACCTAAAATACACAAGTAAACAAACACAAGCATATATATGGTATTTTATGACATTTTTATGCATTAAAAGCCCGAAAAGAACGATGAGATCATGTATAAATGCCATCTCATCAATCCCCCATACTAAGCCATTGCCGTGCCCTCACGCAATGCTAGAATAAAGTATCTAAGCATCACCAAAGTTCAACTTTATTAACCTTTATTGAAAAGTAAAAGACTTGCAACATACTACGAAGATGTGTAAAGACATAATGTATGATTTTCATCACAAAAAGTGACTTTTAGGGTCAAAGAATAGAAACAAGTAAATGTCCCTTAGAGTAAACTTCGTCATCCTTGATTGTCATACATTCCATGCTAAGTGCAAAAACGAGATCATTTTTGGTACAAGTCACAATGCTAACACTACTCATACGTCCAAATTGTGTAATACTTTTTCTCCCCGCAATCCTAGTTATTATAAAAGGAAATGGGTTACTAGCATTTTTTATCTATTTGTCATGGATCACAAGTGATTCATATTGACTTATTTGAGTAGTTATTATTCCGAAAGCAAAGTAGCACGATTTGATCAATAGTTAGCTGAAGGACAAAATCTTTTAAAACGGCTTCTCGTGTATCTCCTTAAGTTCATATCTTGGCATAACTCGTTTCACGATTTGAGACCTTTCTCGGACCGATATTTGGCATGTACTTCATATTTCAAATCTTGGGAAGACGTTCTCGAAATTATGGTCTTCTCTTCATATATTTGGAATTTCTTCACTTGACGTTTTTGAGAGATTCTTCATATTGGACCACGACTTCATCATTTTTCTTCAATCTTTACTTTTGATTTTGATATACAACGATCCGCCTCCTTTTCGGACTTGGATATATTTATCCTCATACCTTGTTAGGGTCTTTTTGGATAGACTTTCTCCATGATCTTTAGGGGAGTAATTGCTTCTCGTCGTGTGTCTCGATCCTTCATTTTGATTTAGGAATAATGATACTTCACATCATCTTTGGATCTTTAGCAAAAATAGAGCTCCTCATGCCTTTTTAGGGCCTTTTTGGATGATCGCCAATCTTCGCGTCCCGCTTCAATAAGTTATGCCTTGGCTATGAACTCTATTCAACCCCGAGCAACTTTTAAACGATCTTGCGCTAGAGGCTAAGTAACCTTTCAAATCGTACGACCTTACTTATTGTAATTGTGATTTATTCCTAATGCATTGATCTTATGGGAAGAAAAAGCCACAATTAAAAACATATGAGTTTTTGAAAGAACACTTTCATGTTCTACGTTTAGCATGATCACTTGTCTAACTCTATCATCTCTCGTTCTTCACTATATAAAGACCTCTAATTAAAGAGACTCGTGAATACATAGCCATGCAAGTCAAAATTAAGCCAAATTTGGATTAGCTTTCATTAGGACTATATCAAATCAAAGTTTTGGGTTTTCAAGCCACCTATAGGATCTTGCACTTTCTTGGACTTTTTCAAGTTTAGAGAATGCGTTTTAAAGTTCCCTTGATAAGTGACTTTCTAGAATCAATTATAGGAACTTGCGAAAAGTTCTTGTTCTTAACCCGTATGAATTAAGACTTTCGCGTTTTAAAGCTCCTTATATAAAAGTCTAGCAAAACTTGAATTGAGCGGGTTAAGGAATGTAAATGGCTCCAAATGCCCATCAAGTCAAAAATTAACTCTTATTCTACCCAACGGAAAATATACATTCCTGTCTTAAAAACACTTATGAAAACTAAGAAATTTTTTAAAATTTGGCCATTTTTAGCCTTATTAGCAAAACAAAACATTGAAAGTTGGAAAGCGTGAGGGCGTAGCAAAGCAAGTACCTACTCACCCCCCCATACTAAAAGTAAACATTGTCCTCAATGTTTCGAGTCTAAAGGTGGAGCACCCCCATACTAGAGACGAAGAGTCGAATGCTTAGGATCTAGCATGGAAAGGGTGATCAACAATATATCTAAAGCCGTTTATTAAGTATGCTAAAAGATAATTGTTAGAACAATAAAGGATATGTCATGGATTCGTGAAAAACTTCTTCAAACGAACGATGGAGGCTCACGTAAACGAACACGAGAGTCTTCAATCGTAGATGATGATGATGATCTAGATAACACAATCACAAACAACCACGAGACAACGAGTTGAAAGGGTACAAGTCCCCTTATTAGTAAATAGTGAGCATAAAAGATAAGCATGGGATCTCCCCCACGAGGCACCTCGTTTTTGATTACCGAGTCATGAGCTCGACTCGATCCCCTCAATGCTAATTATCATTGGGGAAGGTGACTTGGTCGAGGGCAACCATTGAAGGAATTTCCCCACCAAAGTAGTGCTTAAGCCTATGTCCATTCACCTTGAAATTAGGACCATCATCTTGAGCTAGCTCAATGGTCCCATATGGAAACACTTGTGTAATGGTGAACGGACCCGACCAACGAGATTTCAATTTCCCGGAAAATATCTTAAGACGAGAGTTAAAAAGCAACACTTGATCACCAACATTAAAAACCCGGTTTTTAATCTTTGATCATGAAACTTTTTAGTCTTTTCTTTAAAAATTAATAAATTTTCATAAGAATTATCTCTTAATTCATCCAATTCATTCAATTGTATTTTCCGGTGATCTCCCGCGGTCTTCAAGTCAAAGTTTGCATGCTTAAGGGCCCAATATGCCTTATGCTCCAATTCAATGGGCAAATGACAATTCTTCCCATAGACTAACTTATAAGGAGTGCAACCGATAGGTGTCTTATAAGCGGTCCTAAAGGCCCATAAAGCGTCATCAAGTTTGTCGGACCATGAAGCACGGTTTTCTCCAATTGACCTCTCTAAAATCCTCTTCAGAGCTCGGTTCGAAACCTCGACTTGCCCACTCGTTTGCGGGTGATAAGCCGTAGAAAGACGATGAGTAACTCCATATTTCTTTAGAACCTTTTCGAATTGGTCATTACAAAAATGGGTTCCACGATCGCTTATAATAGCACGAGGAGTTCCGAACCGAGAGAATAGTTGCTTCAAAAACTTTACTACCACACGAGCATCATTAGTAGGCAAAGCCTTAGCTTCCACCCACTTAGAAAGGTAGTCCACCGCGACGAGGATATATTTGTTGCCATGAGACGATGGGAACGGCCCCATAAAGTCTATTCTCCATATGTCGAAAATCTCACACACTTGAATTATGTTTTGCGGCATTTCATCACGTTGAGATGATTTTCCTTGACGTTGGCACGAATCACACGACTTTACAAGTGCGTGTGCATCACGATAGATAGAAGGCCAAAAGAAACCGGCATCGAACACTTTCTTAGCCGTGAGATTGGCACCGTGGTGACCACCCGTGGGTCCCTCGTGACAAGCTCTAAGGATATTAGAAGCTTCGGCACCAAACACACAACGTCGAATGAGTTGATCCGCACAAATCCGAAAGAGATAAGGGTCGTCCCAAAAATAGAACTTGACTTCACGAAACAATTTTCGTTTTTGTTGTGTCGTCATACCCTTGATTATGAAATTGCCCGCATGGTAATTTGCAATGTCGGCAAACCATGGGGTGGTGTCTTTTACTACACCGAGAGTCTCAAGAGGAAATGTTTCAGTGATTTCCTTGTTCTCGAAAACATCTTTGTGAGGATCTTCTAGACGAGAGAGATGATCGGCCGCTAGATTCTCGGCTCCTTTTTTGTCAAGCACGGTGACATCAAATTCTTGGAGGAGGAGCATCCAACAAAGCAATCTCGGCTTAGCATCTTGCTTAGCTAAGAGATACTTGATAGCCGAATGGTCGGTATACACGATGCTTTTAGTTAAAACGAGATAAGGTCGGAATTTCTCAAAAGCATAGACCACGGCAAGGAATTCCTTTTCCGTTGTGGTGTACTTTAATTGAGCCTCGGTCATTGTCTTACTAGCATAGTGGATAGGACGAAAATGCTTTTCATAACGTTGCCCTAAGACGGCCCCTATAGCATAATCACTTGCATCGCACATGATTTCAAAGGGTAATTCCCAATTAGGAGCAACAAGAATGGGAGCTTCGGTAAGTTTCCTTTTGAGAGTTTCGAAAGGGTTAACACAATCCTCATTGAAGTTAAAAGGAGCATCCTTCTCGAGAAGGTGTGTCATAGGACGAGAGATTTTCGAGAAGTCCTTGATGAAACGACGATAAAAGCCCGCGTGGCCTAGGAAACTCCTAACTCCCTTAACGGTTTTGGGATGAGGTAACTTGGCGATGACGTCTACTTTAGCTTTATCGACCTCAATCCCCGCCTTCGACACCTTATGTCCTAAGACGATTCCTTGTTTACACATAAAATGACATTTTTCCCAATTAAGCACAAGATTGGTTTCTTCACAACGTGTTAACATTTGCTCGAGATTAGATAAACATGACGTGAACGAATTACCAAACACCGAAAAGTCATCCATAAACACTTCTATCGACTTCTCGATCATATCGTGAAAAATTGCCATCATACACCGTTGAAACGTACCGGGTGCATTACAAAGTCCGAAAGGCATCCTACGATAAGCGAACGTTCCATAAGGACACGTAAAAGTAGTCTTTTCTTGATCACGAGGGTCGATAGGGATTTGAAAGTAACCGGAAAAACCATCTAAAAAGCAATAGAATTCATTTCCCGCAAGTCGCTCCAACATTTGATCCATGAAGGGCAAAGGAAAGTGGTATTTACGAGTGGCGTCATTTAACTTTCGGTAGTCAATACACACCCTCCAACCCGTCACAACACGAGTTGGAATTAACTCGTTGTTCTCATTAGGCACAACGGTCATTCCTCCCTTTTTAGGGACACAATGGATTGGGCTCACCCATGGGCTATCGGATATAGGATAAATCATTCCCGCGTCAAGGAGTTTAAGGACCTCCTTTTTAATGACATCGTGAATTTTGGGATTCACCCTTCTTTGACTTTGAATTGCGGGTTTGTAGTCTTCCTCCATTAAAATCTTGTGAGTATAAAATTTTGGGTCAATACCCTTAATGTCGGATATTTTCCACGCAATTGCCCCTTTATGAGCCTTAAGAACTTTCAAGAGCTCGGTTTTTTCATTATTGGCAAGACGTTTTGCAATAATAACCGGCAACTTGTCATCACCTTCCAAGAATGCGTATTCAAGGTGAGAAGGAAGATCTTTCAATGCAAGGATAGGTGGTTCCTCGATTGAAGATTTTGGTTCAACACTCATAACTTCCATTGGCGAAAGAAATGGTGGAATAGAAGTATCATCACTAATCAACACCTCATCTTCATTGTCGATTTCATTTGAAGTGAGATCGCCTCCTTGGAATGGAGTGAGATTTGGTGTGGAATTAGCAAGAATCGGATCCAAAATAGTGGGATTGCCACTTGACGAGCTATCGGAAAAACCTAACACTTCTTGTGAAAACTCATCGCAAACCACATCAACGATGTCAATGTGATTGATGGTAGCGATTGCATAAACATGAGAAGGTTTCGAGTTTTGAGTAGCATTTATAGCAAGTTCCTCTTCGTTGAATCTCAAAGTGATAGTTCTCGCATGAACATCGATAAGCGATCTCGAAGTGTCTAAAAATGGACGACCTAAAATTAGAGGAACTTGAGGATCCGCGGGGATGTCAACTACTATAAAATCAACGGGATAGTAGAACTTCCCCACTTTCACGAAAACATCTTCGGCTACTCCACATGCCATAATCGTAGAATGATCGGCCATCTTGATGGACATGTTCGAAGGAATGAGAGCCGGAAGAGAAAGTGATTTCCAAATGGAAAATGGCATCAAGTTAATGCTCGCACCAAGATCGGCCAAGGCGAGACATTCTTTCATATCTTGTATGTCACAAGGAATGAGAAACTTTCCGGGATCACCAACTTTTTCCGGTATGCGGTTAAGATAAACCGAAGAACAATTAGCAAGCTTTGAAAGCTTTTCCTTATCGCTCATCATACTTTTAAAAGTGGAAGAGAAACGAGGCATATATAACAACGCGTCGGCTAAACTCACATCAAAATGCACTTCTTGAAACATTTTTATAAAAAGCTAGATTTGTTGTTTGTTACGTTCTTGCATTTTCTCTTTGTTTCGTCTCGAAGGGTAGGGTAAAGGTGGTGTGGGTTAGTCATTAGGAAACGTCCTTGGAAACTCGGGTTCCACAATTGGTATTGGTTCAACCGTAGGTGTGGTATGAGCGGTACTTCGTGGGATTGTAATGTGCTCCTTTTCAACCATCACCTCGGGTTCTTTCTCGATTTCCTTCTCCGTAGAAGTACTTGGACGAGAGATTGGTTCCTTGAAAGTTTTACCACTTCGTGTAGTAATAACCTTCATTTCTCCCTTCGGGTTTGCAATGGTATCACTAGGAAGACCACCCGAGGAAGAGGGTTTACACATGATTGCTTCAAACATCTTAGCCATTCGGTCCTCAAATTTTGATTGCCTAGCATCCGCTTTTAATAACTCTTGCTTAATCTCATGTTGTCCTAATTCCATCTTTTGTTGATTTTGTTGAAGACGTTGGACATTTCCTTCCATTTTGTTTGCATGAGTTTTTAGTTCATTATCAAGTTCATTTTTAAGCTCGTTTTTCAACTCGAATCTTAAGCTAATCATCTCACGTTGCATGTTATCAAATTTAGCATCATTTGCTTTAGCATAATCCAAAAATTCTCCTTGCAAATTTTTAGTGTGAGCATTTTGAAAACCTTGTGTAGTGTTTTGAAAATCACGGTTTTGCTTTTGATTAGAAATTTGTCCATTCCCACTTTGATAATTCCCTTTGTTGTAATTGCGTGAATTGCCTTGGTAATTACCTTGGTTGTTGTTTCGATAATTGTTAACATTTTGGTTGGGTGGAGCTTGATTTTGGCGGGAAACTTGACCGTTTTGGTTGTAAGTTCCCGTTGCTACATAAGCACTCGAAGTGTTACCATCCGCGGTAATGCACTCGGAAAGATCATGAGCTCATCCACAAGATAAACAACTCTTAGCAACCGCTTTAACCGAAGCAGAATTGGAAGCTTCTTGAGCCTTCCAATGGGACATTAGATTAGCAAATCTATCAAAAAACCGATTTTCCTCATTAGCTTCATCATGTAAGGCATTAATGTTACGAGACGATTGTGACGAAGATGACGAACCCATATTGGCAACACTCGGTGTGTTACGAGGGTTATAAACCTTAGATCTATTTTCAATGATTTGTAAATCCTCATTTGTCATCTTGCACAAAAAATTACCACCCGCGGCGGCGTTCAAATAATCTCGTTCATGATCATTAAGCCCATTATAAAAAGTATCCACTTGATGCAATTCTGTAAAATCATGGTGTGGACATTCATGTAACATTTCTTTAATGCGTTCCCATGCCATTGAAAAACTTTCATTATTTCTTTGCACAAATCGTGAAATCTCATTTTTCAAGTGTGTTGTTTTAGATGGTGGAAAAAACTTGTTCACAAACTTAGAAACGAGATCGGCCCATGTCAAAATTGAATTTGGCGGTTCTTTCTCAAGCCAAATTTTTACGGGTCCATCCAACGAGTATGGAAACAACATCATCTTAATGGCGTCATGTGGAACATCCTTAAATTTGCTAGTGGCAGTGAGACGGTTAAAATTCCTAATGTGGTAATGCGGGTTGTCTTTCTCATGACCTCTAAACTTATTTGCTTGTAACATCGACATTAAACCCGTCTTAATCTCGAAATTCTCCGCAAGGATGGCGGGAATCACAATAGCCTCTCCAAAACCCTCGGTGGGTGCTTGTAGCAACTCCATCATAGTACGATTAGCCATGACGACTTCTTGTTCTACAATAGGTTCAACAATTGGAGGTTCTTCAACAATCAACGTCTCTTGATTGGCTTGCTTTTGAAGTCGTTTACGAGCTCGTTTTGCTTGATTACGAGTGATCATAAACTTCACGAAGAATGGGAGGTGAGCAAAGAAGATTCTTTTTGGGTGTTTTGTGAATTTTCAATTTTTTTTGTGTTTTTGATGATAATTAATTTTTTTGGATTTTGGTGTATCTTCGTAGACAACAATCTACAAAATCTCTCCTCGAATCAAACTCTTGATTAAAGAAGCCTCAAAGGAATGAAAACGATCACGTGGAGTGAACGCCTTCGAATGACTTTAGAACTTTGGTGAAAACCAAATTGTTCAAGAGGTTTTAATCACAAAGAAACCAAGCAAATATATTATACGTAATAATACTTTGAGCGGCAAAACCCTCGATTAGCCTTCAATCTCAAAATACTCACAAGCAAGCGGGGAAACGAGGCGGCGCGAACCACTTAAGAGCCTTTTTCCTTAGGGTATATTTTATAATACCCGCCTTATACCCACCTTATAGTTTGTATCTTTCAAAATCGAGCTTTACGAAAGTATTTATCTATTTTTGCCTTTTTCTTTTTGTTTGAGATTCGAATACAATAATTGAGTGATGAAATTCCAATTAAGGTTGTGTTTTCATACTTTTGGAGATATTGTGAATTTATTGTGATACTTAATACAATATAGTAATAATATTTGTACAAGAAAAACCAAGAAAACCGATAATACGTATTAGTAGAGTTCTACTAATACAAATACTATTTGGTTAATATTAAAAACAACAATGCAAATTAATCACGTCACACCTCCCCGGCAGCAGCGCCAAAATTGATTGTAGAGTTTTACTACTCTTTAGGAAAAGAGCGTAAATAGGGAAAGTATCGAGTGATGATTTAGGAAAATCAACACTAATGACCCTAAAGGTGATGAAAGTTCGTTTCCCAAGGAGGTATATGTGTGTGAAAAACTTATAAAATGTTTGTGATTAATGATTGGTTTAGAAGGGGATTAGAAAAGAAGATGACGAAGACGTAAAAATAAAAATTAACAAAAAATCACTACTAGAAAGTTAAAACGTAGAACCTTAAAAACCACAAAAATAAAAATAAATTCTAAAAATTACCAAAAATTCACCAAAAATCAAAAATAATAAACTAAGAGTTTACCAATGATCAAAACTTTTTCAAACCTTTTAAATAATTAAATATTCAATTTTTAAATGCTAATTAAAGCCCTAAAAATCAAATAAATTATCAAAAAGCCCAAATAAAGATTTTTCAATTGGTAAACCTCTAAAATGACCTAAAAAGATTAAAAACTATTTTTAGAAATTTTTAAACTTATAAAAACTATTTAAAATGATTTAAAAACAATTAAAACTTAAAATAATTATAAAAATTAATATAAAAGAGATAAAATTATTCTAAAAGTTGCTAAATTCCTATTTTAATGTATTTAACCTAAGAAAAATGTAAAAAGTTGGAAATTGTGAAATTTTAAAAATAATAATAAAATAATAATAAAATAATATTAAAAATCCAAAAATTATGAAAATTTCTAAAAACTTGCAAACTAGTTTATTTTAACCTAAATAATCAGAAAATCAAAGTGAAATTACCAAAATACCCCTAATGGGCCCTCAAATGGGCCAAATCCAAAATCAGTCAACACAAATGGGCTTTTGGGCCCAAAAAGTCAAACTTGGCCCAATTGACTTGGAAAAGCCCTATCTGACTTAAAATTCAATTCTAAGAACAAAACTCTAAAGGCCCAAAAGCTGAAAATGAGCTTATCACAGCTTATTGAACACAAAGCTTATTCTTATTGGGCTTTTCAGCCCATTAAGCCATAAGCTAATGCCATAAGCTCTAATTTGACACACAACCTTCTTTTGGGATGCTTATGAGATCTGTAAAAAGAATTTTTGAAAAAGCTCACTCAATAAGCCAGAAATAAGCAATGTATTATTTCACAAAACGACAAAATAGTCGGGTTTGAGAAATAATGCACCTCAGAACTTGATTCAACTTGCAAAAGCTTTCAAATGGACTCAATAAGCAAAATCAATCAACAAAAATCCAATAAGCACAACCAATAAGCCAGAATAAGCACAAATGAACTTATGTAAAAGTCAAAGGAGTTGGTTTTCTAGTCAAACCTTAAAGTCAAACACCCCAGTATGAACAAATGGGTCAAAATATGAGCACCTATTACAAAAACAAAGTTGTTGCTGGTTGGAATAAGCTATTATAGCTTATTGATAAGCTGACACCAATTTAACACTATCAGTGGTAACTAGCAGGGGAAAGGAGTTCCCACTGCTTTGACTATTTGACCAAGCTTATTTGAGAGTTCTGGTTTGATTCAATTGGAAACAAAGGCACCCTTGTGATCAGTGAATCACAAGGAGTCAATAGCAACAAGAAAATCACAAATTGGTTCACACAATAAGCCACAATAAGCCAAACAGTCACCAGATATGCACCAGATAGGGAAATAAGTAGTTAAGCACTTAATAACCAGATTTAGCCACAATAAGCCAACCAAACTTAACAGGATGCATACACAAGCTATATAAACTAAGAATAAACACAAAGCAACAAGAATCAAACACTGAATCAAAGTAAATAACAAGATCAAAGCACTAGAAGTTACTGATGAACAATGAACATATGCAGAAACAAGTTTGCTGATATACTTGACACTTGATCCAATTTCAAGCCTCAAATCCTTCTTCCCTGATGTGATTAACTATGATTTAGCACTTGTTAGCCCTAGCCTAAGCCTAGATCTAGGTGTCCTCAAAATCCTAGCCAATTTTACCAAGTTTTAAAGATTTTATAGCCAAATAATGAATCTATGTGATCAAACCCACAAAACCTGCAAACAGATGAACACAAGCACCTAAATAACAGATACCAACACTTGCTTACACAAAACAAACACTTAGCAAACCACAATCCCAATTCAAGCAGTAGACCCAAACACTCCTTAATCTACCACTTAACAAAGAAACTTGTGATTTCTTCTAATAACCTACTGATTTTAATGATCAAAAACACTTAAACAATAGCAACTAACACAATCAAACTCAAAAATCACCAGCACAAACACCAATACTCAAAATCAAAGCACCAAATTCAAAACAGCCATAAACATGAAATTTTTAGGGGAATCTTAACAAGGGATTATACCTGCCTTCCACAACATCCTAGGAAGGCCAGCTATGATCCTTGGACCTTGTTCAACAACTAGAACAAGACCAAGGTACTTCAAAAAAGATGATCAAAGCCTGCTGATGTTCAAAGCAGAACAAGGCTTTGATTATGATATTTCTTCAACACAAGCAACAAACAAACTCAACCAAAGGCTTAGAATCCTTCTCAGGCTTGGTGTCAACAAGCTTGAAAGAACTCAAGGCTTAAGGCTAAGGGTTAGTACACAAATAATAGCCATATTCAGAAACAAGGACTTCAAGGCTTTTGAACCTTGAAAACCTTTCAAACCTAGACGTGCCTTAACCACAAGGTTAAGGAAGGTCTAAACAATCAAATGGAACTCAGAATTAGGCTACTCAAACACCAACTTTTAATCAAATCAAAAAGAGAATTCAATATTTTCAGAAATTCAAATTTTATTAAACTTAAAAAGGAATTACAAAGATTGATAGCCTAAAACTGGAACAAAGGGACTCTCACATGTTGAGGTCTCCTTTTATAGGCAAATGCCTGGCTACACTATTCACAAACCCTAGAAGTGAATTCTCTAAAATGCCCTTGAGTTCTTCTAGATCATTTGATGGAATGAGCTGTCCAAATGCATCCAAACCGTTTATAATAGCTTTAGGGTGAAGCAAGGAACCTTGGCTGTTGATCTTGACACATCAGATTGCTTGGAGAGTAAGTTGCATTTTGATTGGGTGACGTGTTGAATGGTGGGGCCTTTTGGTAAGTGGGAATGAGGGTTTTATGTGTGGGATAGGTTTCTGCATGCGTGAATCACACATGTGCCAAGGTAATTGAAAATTACCCTTTGTTTAAGTGAAGGTAATTCTGGGTAGGATGAATGGTAAACAGTAAGGATTTTGATCCGATTTTGGGGGAAAGGTGTTTGTTTGGCGCATTTTCAGTTTGAATGTTTCAAATAGACACCTTTAGTCCTTGTTCTTTGGCAAGAGGTTTAAAACAAGTATTTCAGCCCATTAAACGTATTCCCTTTGTAATGGAAGTTTCCCTTTTCACATTTTTGGCACAAAACTTTTCCAAAAAGATATCAAGGGTTGTTTTGGCATGTTTTCATAATTGAAGGACTGATTTTGGACTTTGTTGATCTTCAAAGGTCTTCAATGTAACTTTGACTTCATGAGGGACCATTAATGACAATGTTGAATAGTTGAGGGACTAATCTTGCCATTTCTTCAAAGTTGAAGGACCTTTTGTGTAATTTTGACAAACTTAAGGGACCAAACTTGTAATTATGATTTCACAAGGGTTTTAAGTGTCATTTCTTCAATGAATGAGGATCAATCTTGTTTGTCTTCAAGTCTTCAAGGGTATTTGTTGAATTTTCCATGATTAGGGCCCGGTTCTTTGTACGGCTTCGTTTCTCGTGTCCATTTTTCCTTGTAACTTGTGATCTTTTGTCTTTTTCACGATATCCATACCTAAAATACACAAGTAAACAAACACAAGCATATATATGGTATTTTATGACATTTTTATGCATTAAAAGCCCGAAAAGAACGATGAGATCATGTATAAATGCCATCTCATCAGGTATTGAGAGCTTTCAGGACCTCATCAGCATAATACTCGTACTCCATGCGGCTTAACCTGGTTTTGGCGTGAATTCTCTTATCCTTTAGCGCTCTCTTCACCAAAGACGGAGTGACTGAAGATTTAAACTCATGAGCCAGAAATGCACACAAGTCTATCGGACTACGGATACGGAGATATAGAACATCTCTGTCAGCGTCTGTGATTGGATCATATTTAGCAGCTGCCGTGATCCAAGCTTGTGGCGGTGCAGTCTCATAAATCTCCAATGTGTCTGCCCTGTCCCGTGTGCTTGACTCGGGAACAGTAGATTGTGGTTCTTGTTGCAGAGGAGTAGAGACATGAACACTTGCTGGTTCTGATTCCGGCATCTCGGTGGTGTCATGAACAGGCGAGTGTTGTGCCGATTCAGGTTCAGTTACTAATTCTGCAATCACAGGAGCAACAAAAGAACTAACAGGATTAGCGGTAACATGTATAGAAACAGAGACAGATGTACCGGGAATTGATGATGCCGTAGTAGCATTCACATCATGGCGCCACTTGGATCGTCTTGATTCCGTAGAGGTGGATTTTTCCTTTTGCACAACATCTTTCTGAGACTTGGTACCAGACTTAGATGGTTTCTTTGTGCTGGCAACCTTTTCCCCCGTTTCAGGCTGATCATGTTTACCACCATCATCCTCATCGTCATCCTCGTTGCTTCCCTTATCACTCTCCTCATTTCGATCACCACCATCACCACCATCATCATCATCATCATCCTCATCATCATCACCATCATCGTCACCATCATCATCATCTTCTTCTTCTTCTTCTTCTTCTTCTTCTTCTTCACCGTCACCCTCTTCTTGTTCACTATCTTCCTTTTCCTCCTCAGGCAGAATGTGGTACGGTACCACACTTCCAAACATCTTAAATAACCGATCATCCTCCAAGATAGCTTCATTGAGTGATTTGTAGAGTGTCCGCTGAACTTTAGACTTATCAAAAGATCCAACTTCCCTCATGCGAGCTGTGAGGATCTTCTTTAATTCAAAATCCGTTAAGTCATATGCAAATTTGTAGGCGGATTCGGAAGGGTTGGAAGACTTAATCATCAAATTATCAGCCGCGAGTTTCTTCATCTCATCACGCAGTTTTGGCATAAGAGACTCAACAGATTCTTTCACTCTCTCTACAATAGAAGCTTCAAGTGTGTCTTTCTGCTCCTTGTATTTATCCTTCATAGCTCGAAGTCTCGTGATTCGTGCTGCATACTTATCAGCTTCAGCCTGTTTGACCTGAGCAAGTTCTTCTGCATGAGCTTTACGTGTCAACTCCATCTCTGCAGCGAACTTAGCTATCATCTCTTCTTGGGCTTTCTTGGATGCCTCTTCACTTTGCACTCGTCTAAGTAGCTCTTGGCGAAGATTATCCATCTCTTTTCTTTGACTATCCGTGTGTTTATCCAACATTTCTGCCATTACGAATGCAGCCATTGAAGAAGATGCAGAGCTACTCTGGGTTGGTTGAAGAGGCTCGGTTGTGACTACAGTACTGAGGATGGAAGTTATTGGAGGTGGAAGGAATGGTGTTGGAACCGGTCGGGTTGGTAATGGCTGGATTGGTGGAGGTTGAGTTACGAGAGGCTGAGTAGGTACCATGATTGTAGGAGCACCAGACTCCTTTTCAACACTTGCTGAAACAACACTGGATGTCTCCTTCGAAGGAGAATACCGTTCGGGTGATCCAAACTCATCAATATCATCTGGCTCCTCGTACTCTTCTTCAATATCCATCTGTGCACCCGAACCACTACCGCCCGTGTCTTTCCTACTCTTTTCAATAGCCATCTTCATTAATTTTTTCTCAGTCTTGTCAAGAGTAGGATCGTCATCAACATCTTCTTCGTCATGGAGAACAAACTCATCAGCCGTGCTCTTACCCTTCTTAGCCTCAGTCTTTTTCTTCTTGGTTTTGGGTTCAGATAAAGCAACTGTTTGCTTGTGTTTACCTTTACTCTTGACCGTAGTAGACGAGTCTTCTCCTGTCTGAAGGCTTGCTTTTTGCTTCTTGATTTCTATTAGCAGTAGCTTGTAATCAGCAGAAGCTTTAATTTTATCCGTCAGAACATAATCGGGAATAGGACCAGTATTAACAGCACTAGATGGTCCTTCATGCCTTAGGTCCACAGTGTTATCAGCCTCTTCAGTGTGATGACGACTTGCTGCACGCTTATCAATAGTGACATCATTCTTCATAAAATAATTAATTATAAGCTTGATAAACCGAGGGTAAGGAAAGAAATTAGCCTTCAGCTTCTTGTTTTGGAAGAGTTGAAAGTTAAATTCGTCCCACAACAAGGATGCATAATCTGTATTTGAGCCTTTGTACACTCCATAGAAGATGTTCATAATTGGACCACGCACATCATCATGCCCAGTTGTTTTAGGTGTAAGACATCTACTGAGAATACCCAAGATAGCTCTCCAAGGTTGACCCACTTTAGCGGTGGTAAAATCGAACACAACTCGTATGTCAGGACATCCAAGAGCACCGAACATCTCCATGAGTTCGTCTTTGGTAGGATCCCTTGAAAATGACATACCTTTGGGTGTATCCCGAATTCCAAATATCTTGCGGAAGTCTAAAACGGTGAGTGTCTGTTGCTTGTTGTCGAGAGAGAAGGTGATCTTGTTTGAAGTACTTTCCTTGGTAGCCCAGAATTCGTACATGTAATCATATGGCACCGAAGCAGTACTCCTTAACGCATTCTTGAAGTGAGAGTGATCAAGGATTGCTATGGCGACTTTGAATCCATGGTGAGTGGATTTTGAAACTTGCTTCAGCCGGTAATTGTTTGGTATGAACTTGAGGGCTCTTGCCTCGGCAATTGCGGCTGCTCTAGCATTTTGGAGTTCTTGCACGGTTGGATTTGTCATGGTTTCTGCTTAAGATAAGACATAAAAGGTTGATACAAAAAAAAAATATATATATCATTATGACTTCTAAGCATAACACATAACAAGTAATTATAACAAGCAAACAACTATCAATCCAACAACCCTTCATTCGGAACTCTTCATTCGGAACTCTTCATTCGGAACTCTTCATTCGGAACTCCTTCTTTCGGAACTCTTCATTCGGAAGTTCGTTCGGAACTCTTCGTTCGGAAGTTCGTTCGGAACTCCTTCATTCGGAAGTTCGTTCGGAACTCCTTCATTCGGAAGTTCGTTCGGAACTCCTTCATTCAGAAGTTCGTTCGGAACTTTTCATTCGGAAGTTCGTTCAGAACTCCTTCATTCGGAAGTTCGTTCGGAACTTCGTTCAGAACTTCTTTCGGAACTTCGTTCGGAACTTTACAAACCGCACCCTATGACGGATTATTCTAAACGCGTGTGTGAGTTCTAAGGCAATCTAAGGCTACCATACATGTTCTAATGTAAATCCGATCCAAACCCAGCTAAAACCCCTAATTAATTAACCCTAAATTAGGCAAACGAACCCTAATTTGATTAACCTTAATTCGAACGAATTAATTAAGTGGATTTAAATGATTAAACGAGATTATGTACCTTAGAGAAGAATGAATTGGATTGACTGATTAAACGAGATAATGTTGAGGATGTTTTGTAAGTTTTGTTTGTGTGTTAATGGCGGTGAAAGAAAACCAGAGAGAAGGAGATAGAAACGAGAAAAAGAAACACGCGGGAGAGGATTTGACTAGGTCAAATTTTTCAAAAGATTCACCCCTTGTCACATTTAACCCCTACAGTTTTCACTTTTACTTATTATTCCTTGTCTTTTATAGTCTCCCTAACCATCGTTAAATTTAGCCAACTTAACCTATCTTAGCTAAAATCTCACAAACAAATACAGAACGAATGTTGAAGCAATTTCAGCCATTAACCATTGAGCTAATTAATTTTCCTCGAAAACGTTTGAAGACCTTTTTGATGACGAAGACGATTTAATATTTTCTCCCCCTTAAACGATGACCCGTTTTCTATTTAAAGAGCTGTAGTCATTGTTTAAAGAGTCAAATATTGATGAAAACATTTCCAATTAATATCTTGAAAAGATTGATTCGTGGTGGCAATAAGATTTCTCTTATTTAGAAAAATTAATGCACTGAAACGTACACTAACTCGTGTTAGACCAAGTTGTAAAGTAAACTTGATCCCTTTGCATGATTTGGCTTGTAAATCATGCCCGAGAAAATTAATTCCCGTTGTGAGCCAACGTTTTCCAAGGAAATACGTGACTTTAATGCGAAAAACGGGTTGCAGTCTGAAATAACTACAAGCCATAATGGGCATGTTTTAAAAATGTACAACTTTTATACGGACTCTATTTATGGCGCCGTGTCAATATTGATCGACATTTCTAAAGCCGTAAATATTATCGTACTAAAAGACATGCCCGATTTAAAAAACGAAAAATCTTTTTTGGATTTTCTTGATTTTATAATTTTTATGGTTTTTCTAGGTTTTATATTTTTTATGGTTTTTCTTGGTTTTATATTTTTGTATTTTTCTTTTAGTGGTTTATATATATACGATAATATACATGATCACGAACAAAGGATACGCATGAATAGTTTACCACCACTATTCAGCTGATTCTTCTGCCAATTCTTTGAGAGTCGCTGGAGAGAATGATTTCATGCCAAGCTTGTCGATCAAAAACTCGATTCGTCCTCGGTCTAAGGCTTTGGTGAACATATCTGCCAGCTGATACTTAGTGGTGAAAAAATACAGCTCGATCACTCCGTTCTCCACCTGCTCTTTAATGAAATGGTAGCGAATGTCTATGTTCTTTGCTCGGGAGTGTTGAACGTAGTTGCAGCAAAGGGCAATGGCGCTCTTGTTGTCACAATACATCGGGATTTTGTTGAATCCCAAACCGTAGTCAGTTAGTTGTGATCTCATCCAAAGGACTTGAGCACAACAACCGGACATGGCGATGTATTCAGCCTCCGTGCTAGAAATTGCAGCGCTTTTCTGCCTTTTTGAAGACCAACTAATCAATCTGTCTCCAAGGAGTTGCACAGACCCAGAAGTGCTACGCCTCGTGTCTTGACACCCAGCATGATCGGCATCTGCGTATGATATTAAAGCAATAGAGGAATCTTTCGGATACCATAGACCACGATGAAGTGTTCCTTTGAGATACCGAAAGATCCTTTTAACAACATGTAGGTGCTTTTCGGTAGGCCGAGCCTGATACCGGGCACACATGCATACGACAAATTGCAAATCAGGCCTGCTAGCAGTCAGATAGAAAAGGGTGCCAATCATCCCACGGTAAAGTTTTGGATCGACAATAGTCCCATTCCTATCTTCATCTAACTTGGATTTCTCCACCATTGGAGTGTCCACGGGGTCACAATTTTCAAAGTTATATTTCTTTAAAGATTCTAGAGCATATTTGGATTGATTAATAAAGATGCCTCTGGGATTCTAAGAAATTTGTAATCCTAAGAAAAATGGAAATTTTCCCATCATTGACATCTGAAAGCGTGTGGACATTATCTTCTCAAAGCGTTTTGACAATTCTATGTTAGAGGCAGCAAATATTATATCATCAACATAAATTTGTACCAGTATCATGTCGTTGTCCTCCTTGAGAGTGAATAGAGTGGGGTCCACCTTGCCTTTGGAGAAGCCTTCCGAGAGGAGATATGTTAAAAGGAGATCGTACCACGCGCGTGGAGCTTGTTTCAACCCATAGAGAGCCTTCTTAAGCTTGTACACATGATTAGGAAACTCCGTGCTAACGAACCCATCCGGCTGACTAACATAGACTTCTTACCTTAGTTCACCATTCAAAAATGCCGTCTTCACATCCATTTGATAGACGATCATGTTCATATGAGCAACATACGCAAGGAATAGTCTAATAGCCTCCAATCTTGCAACATGAGCAAAAGATTCTTCAAAGTCGATACCCAAGGCTTGTTTGTATCCTCTAGCAACCAATCTAGCCTTATTCTTCAAGACTCCACCCATCTCATAGAGTTTAACCTTATAAACCCACAACAAAGTAAGGATGTTAACCTTGTCAGGGAGAGGAACTAATTCCCATACTTCAAGTCTTTGGAATTCATTTAGTTCCTCTTGCATGGCTTCAATCCAAGATGATTGAATCATAGCATGTTGCCAGTTTTTAGGTTCAACTTCGGAGAGAAATGCATCAAAGTAGCAATAGAGTGCACTCTCTTGTAATTGATGGCGTGTAGAGACTGGTCGATCGAGACTTCCAATGACATTCCTAATTGGGTGATCTTTTGTCCATTTGGTGCTGTGATTTTCAATCCGTGGTGGTCTGGAATGAACAATTGAAGGAGCTTCTTCTGAGGTAGACGCGGCTGAAGGGTTTTCAGGTATCGGTACACCAAAGAAAGGAAGCTCTTGTAGGTGAGCATATTCCAAATCGTGATCAATAGAATCCTCTTCAACATCATTAGGCACAAGTAAGGGTGACGATTCAGGTGTAGTTTGAGAATTACTTGGTTGAGGTGCATCCGGTTCAATGTTAATTGAAGATGCATTTGATAAAGCTTCATTATCTTGAGCAACAACTTCAGGGATTGGAGCTATCACTATAGGTGCTGGAACTTCATCATTTGGGGGATCAAAGAATTCATCAAACAACGGTTGAAATAGTTTATCCCACTCGGGCCTTGTAGGTGGTAAAAATGATGTAGAAGTAGGATTATTGGGAACTAATCCGGAACTAATAGCACCGGTTCCCATCTCGTGAAGCGCGGGTTCAGAGCTGCGTTGCTCAGAAGCCATCGCTGTCAGCTCATCAAAATCTGCGTCCATAGTTTCTACTATCTTACCAAGACGACGGTTGTAAATTCGGTATGCTTTCTTGGAGGGTGAGTAACCAATGAAAATACCTATATCGGCTTTCGGTTGAAGTTTGCCCAACTTCTCACTATTAATGTTTGGATAACAAAGAGCACCAAACACATGAAAGAATGAAACATCGGGTTTACGATCATGTAGAAGCTCGTAAGGTATTTTCCATGGCGTTTCCGAATGATAGAATGGTTTTGGGTGAAACATGCAGTAGATATAGCTTCTGCCCACAAGAATAATGGAGCGTTCGCATAAATCAGCATAGTCCTCGCAGCTTCCATAAGCGTACGATTCCGTCTTTCAACAACACCGTTTTGTTGTGGAGTACGTGCAGCGGATGTTTCATGTGAAATACCAACTTCTTCATAGTAATCACGAAGAGTCTGGTTGACGAACTCTGTTCCATTATCTGTACGAATACGGCGGACAGTAGTATTTAAACGTACCTGAACGAATTTCAGAAAAGTGATGATAGCCTTCGGTGCTTCATCCTTTGTACGTAAAAATCTAACTCATGTAAACCTGGAGAAATCATCCACAATAACAAGAATGAATTTCTTACCGCTCACACTTTCGGTTCGCATTGGCCCACAAAGATCCATATGCAAAAGATGAAGTTTTTCTTGATTGGTGTCTTCAGCTTTGGACTTGTGTGATTTCTTGGTGCTTTTCTCCCTTGAACACGCGGAACATAAATGGTCCTTGTGAAATTTGAGCTTTGGAAGACCACGAACTAATTCGTTTTTAGCCAAATGATTAATAGCATCAAAGTTGAGATGAGATAATCTGCGATGCCATAACCATGACTTGGTCTTAGATGCTTTGGAGAGAAGACATACTGGAGAGGCGGCCATCATGTCTTTTAGGGACAACGTATAAAGATTTGCACCACGAGATCCCTTCAACAAGTCTTTTCCTTCCAAGTTGCGGATTAAACAAGTATGTTGTCGAAAAGCAACCTCTAGGTTGGAATCACAAAACTGTCCTACTGAAAATAAATTATGACCAAGACCTTCTAAATAGTATACCCTTGAAATCGTAACGTTTCCAATCTGATATTCACCATACCCCATTACCTTTGCAATATGATCATTACCGAATTTAACCGTTCTAAGAAACTTGCTGACGAAATTTCGGAGCATCTAGCGATCTCCGGTCATATGCTTTGAACAACCGGAGTCCAAATACCAGAGGATGATTTGGACCACCTGAAAATATCACCAGACGAGGACAATGTATAGGTTTTGGAATCTGAATGTTCCTTGTTATTAGCAGGTACAGATTTAATGATCTTAGATTTGCTAACTTTAGGTTTCTTAGATTTCCTAGCCTTCTTCCTAGTTGGTGGTTTAGATTCAAGTTGGCTTAAATCCTGAGGTATTTCTTCACTGATAGGCACTATAGTGGGGGCTGAACTAATTAAAGGGCGCCGTTTCCATACTTTAGTGCTAGTGTGCCTAACTAAAGGACGCTGAGACCTAACCTAAATGGATGCATTCGTAGTTAAAGGGCACATTTTTCCATCTAATGTAAAGGTCCTACCAGTGGGACGCCATTGCCATCCAACTTGGGTACGAGTTCTCCCAGTTGGTTTCCATTCAAGATCATTCCTAATAGCATTCATTTCATTCACATGATCAATAAGACACAAATCATGACGTTGGGAAAACATGCATTCATTACAATTCCAACATTTCAAATTAGAATTCACAAATGGTTTAGGCTTCTGCACAGGCGCAGAGCTTTTAGTCTTAACATGATTCTTTTTACTTAAATCTGAACTGATATTCCTAGTATGAGCTTCTACTTTCTTCTTGATGGTACTACTAGTGGAGGGCTTGATCTTATCTTGAGTGGCGATCCTTTAGCCTTAGTAGACTCTTTTAATCCTGTAGAAGGCAAAGTGGGAACATTAGCAACAGATTTTAAAGGTGCCTTACTTGATGGTGCCAGTGACGGTTTTGCTCCTGGGGTCTTATTGAATGGAGTTACAACAATGGGTCGATTAGAGAGTAGTGCAGAACCTGGTTTACCTATGTATTGCAAATATGCTAAGCAATATGGAACTCGCTTAATATATTCATGAGCTGAATAATAGTAACTGCTTGAGGGATCTAACGCATACAAATCATCTAAAATATCCCTAACAAGATCTACATGCTTAATTGCATTCCTCATATAATCATCGTAGGTAACCGGGTTTTTTCTTATGGAGCGGGTTCTTATAAAGCACTACTGAATTGGTTGTTGGAGCACTAGAGGACGGTGCAGAGTTGGTAGCTAAGTTATTAACAACTTCTTGTCGGGTGAGAAGAAGTGTCTCCTTTAACTCGGCCAAAACCATGTTTTTGTCAATGAGCTGGATATTTAAGTCAGAGATTTCCTCACATTTTTGGTTCAATTGTTCAACATAAAATTGTTGCTGTGCCGCATTAAAAGCGAAGCGTTCTTCTAGTGAACCATAAAGTTTGGACATTCCCTGTCTTGCACGATCCATCTCCCCTAGAATAGACGAAAGTCTAATTTCTAAGTCCTGGTTTTTAGACTCTGCAGCCTCTAGTTCCAATTTTAGTGTTTCATTTGATGACACGTCTCTCTTTAATCACATAATCTCTTCCTCTAATGCCTTAACTATCTCAATCATCTTTTCACTCGTCTCAACACTGTTTTCACAACCATTTGTTATCAAAAGATCTTCTTTTTGAGTTTGTTGTTTTAATTCTAAAGATATACAATGTTGTTCAAGTTGATTAAAGCGTTTTGTAAGTAAATTGTAAGAATCTTGAAGCTTTAAAAATTCAGCGTTAGATTCGTGATAAGAATGATTATCTACCTCATTTACAGTATCAGCAACATTTATAGTGAGATCACACACATCATCACATATATTCACAACATCACATTTAATCATAGCGGATGTAAGCTCATTCGAATAATTAACATTCACAGTAGTAAGCACATCACACGAAATTACTTGGGACAAGAATCGGTCATATTCGGATAAAATCTTTTCCTTTTCAATTAATTGTAGTTCGTAAGCGGTGTCCATTTCATAAAACACTTTTTGAACTTCTGCAATATCAAATTCGAGATTTTCCGAAAGAGATACAAAACTTCTTTTTAGACTTTCGACAAACGGATTGATCTCATTTTGAAACACCTCGTTAATGTGTTCGAAAGCCCATTCTCCGGCGTTTAAGCCATTTGAAGTCGTACATTCCCGGATGACCTTGTCAAAACTAGCAAAGTAATGATTAATCTCTTGCAAGTTTAACCATACAGTGCTAACAGGTGGAAGATCCTTTGGAATTTCCTTAGGTCCTTCCATTTTGACAAGTGTAGGAAGTGTACTAGGGTTTTCTTCATTTAACATGTAGGTTGGTGCTGTGATGAGATCTTTGTCCATATGGAAGCGAATTCTAAAATCCGTTTTTGCAAGCTCTTGATTCATTTTAAAATAATCACACTCGGGATATTTTGCAAAGTTGTATGACCGATTCTCATCAACTAGATCCTTATTTGTGCGATCCTCGAAAATAACAATCGGGTCTAAGACCAATCCTAATTGGGTTGCATTATAAAGTCTTGGACTATGGATGAAAGCTTGTTTTGCATACCGTGGGTTAGGGGGAAGGCCTTTTTGACGCGATAAGTTAAACTCTCTAAACGATGCGTCAAATAAGTGTACTAGTTGAGAGGCAGCATATTGTCTTAAAAGCAAATAATCTAGACTTCTAATCTTATTAGCCGCATTAATTTCCATTTCATTCTTTTTAGACTCGAGTAATTCAAAATCCGTTTGAAGTTTGTGAAAATTAGTGACCACTAACTCTTTTTCTTTAAGTTCGTTAGAAAGATCTGCTCTTAAGGTTTCAATTTCTTGCAAATGACCCATTTGTTTGTTTCGAAAATGATCATATTCGGGATTTGTTAGAACACTAGACGAAGGAACTAATTCCAAAGTTTGAACTTTTTCGTTGCACAAGGCAAGCTCATCAGACAAATTCTTATTCTTAGCTAGGGTTTCTAAGAGTGCAGCATTCATTTGGCTAAGTAATGTAGCAGGAACCATGACCAAATCTTGTTGAGCAAGAGTATGCGTATGCGAAATGGCTCCCGGTTGTGATTCACTCAAAGTCTGGGGACTCACATTGATATTACTATCATTGATTGTCTCCTTATTTGAAAGACTCACCACCGAAGACTCATTCGGATCAGCACTCTCTTGCCCAACTTGATGTGGTTGAATACTAGTATCAGTGGTATTAGTAATTACCTCAGATATTTTATCTGAACCAAAGCTAGAGAGAGTTGCCATAAGAGCTGCCTTAGCAGATTGAAGATCATCACAGTCTGAATCGTAAGCATCCAGATCATCTGCTTGGTATGCTGCATTCTGTGTAGTGACAACGTCTTGTTCAGCAATCCCTGGATCAGCAAGAAATGCAAGCTCCTCTTCATCAAGTTCCTGTCCTTGTGCCTGAGCGTTCACCAGATAAATCTTCTCTGCAAACCATTGACCATCCCTTCTCCTATTGGGTTTTGTGCAATCCCTGGACATGTGACCTTCTTCCTTACAGTTGTAGCATGTAATCATTCTCAACTTGCCTGTGGAATTAGCTCGTGGAGGAGTGTTGACCATTGGAGCAGGATTGACCATGCGTGCATTGGTGGTTGATGTAGTGGGTCTCCCCTGATAAGGTTGAATAGGTTGAACCATTACCCTGCCATTCTCAATAGTAGCTTGTTGGCGAGAATTGGATGAATTCCTCAGCTGATTGTTAGTAGGAGCTGGTCCTCTAAATCCTCGTTTGCTTAATGTCCTTGTGAGATAAACAGACATAGTGGCTAACACTTCAACTGGGTCAGTTCCTTGTTTGAATTCAGGAATGGGGACTTCATCATTATCATAATACATTGCTTGGTCTTGTTGAGTTGCATAAGCACTAGAAGGAATACTCATGTGGTCAGAGTAGCTTGATGGATATGCTGCATTTTCTTGATAAGAAGAATATGATGACTGAGCATAAGGTGCAATGCTTGCTGATGAATATGGGTGAGGTTGTGAAGCATATTGTGATGCTTGTGGTTCTCTCTGAGACGACGGTGCATTAAACCGATATTGTTGTTGATGTGAGGTGGGTGGTTGCGGTAGAATCGAATATTGGGGGAAGCTTGGAGTCATGTATGGTGATGGATGATAGGCTTGGTGTCCCATGATATAAGGAGTGTTGTTGTATGACAAGCTTGGTTGATTCGCCATCAAAGCTAAAGAATCAAGGTACATACCTCGAGGCGAACGGTGCATGATCACATGTTTCTCATGCTGCTGAAGAAAAGCATAGAGTTGATCCAAATTGCACTTATGCAAATCCCTGGTTAACTTAACATTAGTAATATACTCACCCCATTCAGCTTGAGGTAAAGTATTCAAAAACTTGGTGTTAACCTGGAATGGAGCAATCACGAGATTGTATACATTCAGATCATTCATGAGAGTAGTGAATCTGAAGTAGTAGTCGTGAAGCGTTTCCCCTGGGCTGTACGTGAATCTATCAAACAGATCATACAACTGACATTCCCTTTCCTGTTTAGTAAGAGACGTACCTTGTAGCAACACCTTTAGACGTTCCCATAAATCCTTTGCAACTGTATATTGACTTACCATTCGATAGATGTCATGTGGAAGAGCTTGGAGAATGGTTTGAAGAGCCTTTTCGTTTGCATCGGCAACTAGTTGTTGAGCTGGTGTAAGTTCTTCAAACTCTCGTGGTCGAGTCACATTGTTAACCACGATGGTACCATAATCAAGTGGACCATTTAGAATTGACCTGACCATAAGCCTCCCATATGTCTGTTTTCCCTTAATGTATGACATCATACGGCCTTGCCATGCTTCAAAGACTTCTTTAATGAGCATTGGAGGGCGATTATTCGTTCCCGTAATGACAGAAATATCCGTAAGTGATGTCATTTGAGGCATTAATGAATTCGGATTCATTTTGTTTCACTTTAAAGAGACAAAGATTATCGGTTGATCGAGCAGTGAAGTAAAGTTGTGAGTTGTGTTGAGTTTTTGTGTAAGAAACCAAGTTTAAATCCTCTAAAAAAATCGTCGAAAAAACAAGTAAAATATCCCTTGGTTCGGAACAATTGTTGATTCGGAAGTGTTGATTCGGAAGACTTTGGCTCAGAACTTCTTTGATTCGAAAGTTGTTGATTCGGAAGATTTGATTCGGAACTCCTTGATCTGGAACTTTTGGTTCAGAAGAACTGATTCAGAACTTTCCTTGATCCGGAACTTTTGGTTCGGAAGAAAACTGATTCGGAACTTTCTTTGATCCGGAACTTTTGGTTCGGAAGAAGATGATTCGGAACTTTCTTTGATCCGGTACTTTTGGTTCGAAAGAAGACTGATTCAGAACTTTCTTTGATCCGGAACTTTTGATCCGGAACTTTTGGTTCGGAACTTTTTGATCCGGAACTATTGGTTCGGAACTTTTTGATCCGGAACTTTTGGTTCGGAACTTTTTGATCCGGAACTTTTGGTTCGGAACTTTTTGATCCGGAACTTTTTGATCCGGAACTTTTGGTTCGGAACTTTTTGATCCGGAACTTTTGGTTCGGAAGCTGTTGATTCGGAACTTTACTGGGAAAGAAAAACTGGTTCGTGTAACAGTCGACTAGATAAATGAAGAAACAAACCCAGATTTTTACCAAATTACCCAAAAAGTTTTGTGATTTCTACTAAAAGAAGTAAAACCCAATACTTATCTACTAATCCCAATAAACAAAATCACCAAAAACTTCAAGAATCAAGATAGATCTTCTTAAAGAACACTAATACAATCAAAAACTAAATAACAACACAAATCAATACCTTAAATCACCCCATGGCTCTTGATACCAAATGAAGAATATTGATAATCTTGTTAATCAATGAAGTGGGTTGAAGATTTCTAGAGAGAGAAACTAGTGAGAGAAAGTTAGAGAGAAATGTGTGTTTTTCATTCAAATGGTAAAATGGAAAAATCAACAACCAACCCATTTCCATGGTGGAAAGGGGTATTTATATCCAAGCCACTAATGGGCTTGGGCCGACCCATGACAAGCCCATGGGTCGGTTTCTTACTTAACTTAATAAGCACACATTAACTACGAGCTATACAACATTAATAATATTGTGGAGTGACCGATACTTCTAATATACGTTAAAAACATATTTCTAACAGTTGCCGAAGGTGAGTTAATCTTAAGAGTCGGGGATGATGCACAAGTTTTCAAAATGGGAAAGCTTACAAGCAAATCCTATGGACGAGAATCAGCGAATATGATTAATGTGCTTGATGATTTTGTCGTCTACAACAATCCTCTATTCGATTCTTGCATTGATAATCCACTTTTTCAAGATGATGTGGATGATTCTCTATCCAATTTGGAACCTTCCCCCATTTATGATTCTCCACCGATCTTTGATGCTTATAATGATGATTCTAGCTCAGATTCGGATAATTTTGATGATTGTACTTCCGAGTATCCCGACCTGCCCACGTATGATGATTTCGATGAGGCTGATACTCTTTCGAGCGATTCTTCACATGATGAAGATCCTCCGCCATCACTCGATCCTACTTTGGACGATTACTCATTTGAGGAAGACTTCTCTACTTTTCTCAATACCTACTTCCCTCATGAGAGTGATGCCCCTCCTTTAGACTTTGATGATTATCGTCTTGATCCTACTTTGGATTTAAAGAAAATACTTTCAAAGGAGAAGAAACCGATCGACACCGACATCTGCAGCACATATGATTTAACACCTCTTTGTCCACCTTCTGAGGACGAGGTTGTGCATCTTATTCGCGGATCTTCTTCACATTCTGCTGAGCCTGAGTGCTATTTTTCCTTAAAGGAAAAGGTGTTCGACCCCGGTATTGATATTCTTGAGCCATCTCAGTATCCACCTGATGAAATAAAAGGAAAAATCTTTGGAACTATTGAAGACATGCTTGCACCTCACCATACTTGCTTCCACCGTGCTCCATCTTTGCTTAAGGGAACCTTGCCTATTCTTCTTTGTCTTGCCTTGTTCGCCTTAAGCTTGTGCTATTTGATGGACGAAAACTATGTCTTTAATCCTGGTGGATATGTTTCATGCTTCTTCCTATAATGATCAAGGTCGAGTCAGGCTCACGACTTGGTTAACAAAAATCAAGCGCTTCTTGGGAGGCAACCCAAGTATCTATCTTTTAGCTTTCTTTATCCTAAGTGTAGGGGAGACCCGTTGGTTTGCTATTTCCTCTCTTCTACTAATCAGGGATTCGAGCTTCAATGATCCACTCTTGATGATTCTTGACGCCCCGTGATTCCGTGTTCCCTTCTTCCCGGTTCTATCCTAAACTCTTTTCGATTCACTATTTTATATTTTCCAATATTCAAATAGGAATCTCTTTAGTTGTCACTTCCTTAGCGCGATTTAAACAAAGTGAACAATGTCCTAAGTGTAGGGGAGTTTACTCCCACATGCTTAAACATTGAGGACAATGTTTATATTAAGTGTAGGGGAGACTTCTATCGAAGTTAAGTGGTCTTTTCCTTGTATTTGTCCTCATATTAACCGGAAAATCAATTTTTCGACATTTTTCAAAAATTTTGATCTATTTTGGCCTATTAGTTTTTCCCTTTGTATAGTTATTTTCTTTCCTTATTAGAATAAATTTTAATAAAGTGGTTTTAATTTTTAAACGTTGTGAATCTTTTGACTCAACCCGAGTTTACTTGTCTAAGTTTACTCTAGCTAGTATCCTTAACGTGTTTAAGTCAAGTTTTGCTAGGCTTTTATATAGGGAGCTATAAAACGCGAAAGTCTTAACTCTCACGGGTTAAGAACAAGAACTTTTCGCAAGTTCCTATAATTGATCCTAGAGAGTCGTTTATCAAGGGAACTTTAAAATGCGATTTCTAAACTTGAAAAAGTCTAAGAGTTTGCAAGATCCTATAGATGACTCGAAAACCCAAAAATTTGATTTAATAGGCTAAACATCCACGAGTCTCATTCCTTGAGATTTCAAAATAATGGAGAACGAGAGATGATAGAGCCAATTATAAGTTCGGTATTCTTTCGTGAATTTATGTGAGTTAATTATAAGCCTATTCTCCCATCGCTTGCTAATAAATTTATCTGCAATAAATAAGGTTTTACGATTTGATAAGTTACTTAGCTTCTAGCCCAAGATCGTTTAAAAGTTGCTCGGTATGGATTAGAGTTCATAGCCAAGGCATAACTTATTGAAGCGGGATGCGAAGATTGGCGAGTCCAAAAAGGTCCTAACAAGACATGAGGGCTATATTTTGTTGCTAAAGATCCCAAGTGATGTGAAGAATCATTTATCGAAAATCAATATGAAGGATCGAGACACATGACGAAAAGAAAAAACTCCCCAAAAGTCATGGAGAAGTCTATCCGAAAAGACCCTAGCAAGGTATGAGGATAAATAAAGCCAAGTCCAAAAAGGAGGCGGATCGTTGTATATCAAAGTCCAAAATAAAGATTAGAGAAAAATAAAGAGGTCGTGGTCCAAGTATGAATCTCTTAAAACTTCAAGTGAAGAAATTTCTATATGAAGAGAAGACCATAATTTCATGAACGTCTCTCAAGGTTTGAAGTATGAAGTCGCTGCCAAATATCGGTCCGAGAAAGGTCTCAAATCGCGAAGCGAGGTATGCCAAGATGTGAACTTTATGAGGTCCCGAGAAGCAGTTTTAAAAGATTTTGTCCTTTAGCTAACTATTGATTAAATCGTTCACTTTATTTTTGGCCTAATAAACTATCGAAATAAGTCAACAATGCATCCTCGTGATCATTCAAGACAACAATAAAATATAAGAGATACACCTAGGAATAAGGGAGTCTAAGTGAGTAATTGGCCCACATGAGTTCATGTTAGTTTGCTAACTTATAATAACAATGATCTCGTTTTAAGCTTGGTTTGGAGAAAGTAAAAACTTGAGGATGATGATTATTCATGACATTTCCAAAACCCAAGGTATGCTTTTGATTTCTTTACTTTGAATGTTTATAATTTTCTATCTCTTTAATAAAGGCCAACGTGGATTGATTATGATGAAAAGTGTAAACGTGCTTTGTAACTAATGCATTGCATGAGGACATTGCAATGGTCAAGTGTAGGGGATTTGATAGGTGTGTAAACACCCATCCTTTTTACCACTTAATTACAATAATAACCGGACCAAAACGTGTATTTTATGTCATTTATGTCGGAATTATGCGTGGTTTGTGTTTTTGTTGTGATTTAGGACGAAATTGTGAAAAGTGGAGAAAACACGGGCATTCACGGGCTTTTATCGAAGAAAAAGACGAAAGACGAAGTCAAGAAGTCAAGAGTGCAAAAAGAACGGAAGTCAAAGAGCAATTCTGAAGATTTATCGAAGAAAAAGTCAAAAGACGGAAGTTTACTAAAAGCCGAAGAACTCAAGTATTATTTATTGAAGAATTAAAAGACGAGTCCAAAGAAACCCCGAGCCAAAAGTCATATAAGTCCAAGATTTAAGAAGATTAAAAGGCTTAAGGACTAATGGTGCAATTAACACAAGATTAAGAAGAGAATGACTTAAGTGTGCAATTAAGGAAAAGAGGAAAGAGGGAGGAAGCTTCCTAAGCATTCCTTAACTTCCCCTATATATAGATTAGGATTTCATTAGTTAGTTTTTGTTGGATAGTTTGACACACTATTTCTTCCACTTTTAATTACCTTGCAATTTAATTACCTTGTTATTTACCTTATTGTCAAATTTAAATACCTTGTCTTGCACCTTAAATACATTTAATTTCAAGTAAGTGTTCTTTTAATTCTTGTCAATATTTATTTTTATTGTTTATCTCTCATTCTACCTTTCTTTAATCTTTGATTTTTATGTTTATTGTTCATGTTCATGTTCATGTTCTTGAGTTTTTGTTAAATTTATTAAGTGGGTTTTGATTATTTTTATTAGTTTTGTTAGTTTGATTGTTTTGGATTGATTGTTTATGATTAATAGTTGTTTATTGATTAGTTAGATTTAATCTTGTGGTTGATTTAGATTGTATTTGATTAGATCCGTGTATATCTTTGTTCTCCTTGTTCTTCGTGTGTTTCTGTTACTGATCTGTTCCCAGGAAAAATTTCCGGATCAAAGGCCAGCAATACATTCCGAGTGAAGGATTTCAAAGGGTGTTCATCCGGAATATTGGATGTTCCGGATCAATTGAGTTTATTCGGAATATTATTTATTCCGCATCAAGGTGCTTTATTCGGAATATTAAAACATTCCGATTCAAGGTGCTTTATTCGGAATAATATTCCGGATCAACCAAAAGTTCCGGATCAACCATTTATTCCGGATCAGCAGGATATTCCGAATCAAGGAGATATTCCGAATCAACCTCGTTTATTCAGAATAATAAAACATTCCGGATCAAGGAGTTATATTCGGAATATTATTCCGGATCAAGGAGATTATTCCGGATCAACAGCAACATTCCGAATCAAGACCAACATTCCGAATAAAGAAGTTTATTCTGGATAGGTGACATATTCTGAGTAAGCAATTTATTCCGGATCAAGGGCTTTGGTTGATATTCCGAGTAAAGAAGAACATTCCGAACGAAGGTGACATTCCGAATGAATGTTTATTCCGCATGAGGGTATTATTCCGGATAAGCTAATTTACAGGTTCTTTTAATTACTGTTTTTTAATTTTCTGTTTTCAAGCTTTACTATTCCCGCCTTTTTACTTAGTCGCACTTTAAGATTCCTTGCTTTAGATTTATTTTAGCCTTGCCTTAGTTTTAAGTTTTAGTTGCGTTTTAAGTTTGCCTTAGTTAGATTTATATTTGCGTTATTTACTTTTAGTGCCTTTTACTTTTAGTCACGTTTTTAAATACTTGCCATTTATTTTAAATTAGATTTAGATTTACATTTACGTCTTTGCACATTTATTTTAAAAACAACCAAAAATATTTGTTTCACCAAATTCAACTGAGTCGTACATTGAACCGGAAATCAATTCGTTAAGATACCGAGAAACGAACAATTGAACCTAGCAAATCTCTTACATTAAAATGGCGCCGCTGCCGGCTCTTTTCGTAAAGATTAATGGTTTTCTGTGAGAGACGCGTTGCTTTTTGGGATCCGTTCATTCGTGAGCGTTATTTTTCTTGCCTAAAAAATTTCAAGCTCAAAGCTTAATTCGTAGGAAACTTAGATTAACAAAAAGATGAGCTTTTTGATAAATCAAATATCAAAATTAAACAAAAAGCATAAAGATTTCGGATTAAGAATAAGTAAAAAGCTAAGAAAGGTAGAATAAGATAAAGATTAAAACAAGAATTAAGCTATCAAAAGTAAAGATTTGATTAAAACTAGAAAGAAAGGAAGATGAAAGATTAAATTCCTAGTGAGAGAAACTGTCACTTTATCTCTCTAAAATTACCTACAAAGATGAAACTAATCAACTAGCTAACACTAACTAACCCACTAACTCTAACCCCCCAACCCTCCTAAATGTGTTTAGGAGGGTATTTATAGGAAAATGGGGAGGTGCATGTGTTGCCTCCTCTTTCTTTCTTCACGCCTTTCGTCTTTTAAGTTCTTCGACTTTATCGACTTTGACTCGGGATTAATTAAACTCGTCTTATAGTTTCTTCATTTATTAGACTTGAGTTCTTCGGCTTTATTAAACTTTCGTCTTTAGACTTGTTCTTCGGTAAATCTTCAGAAAAGGCCTTGGACTTCCATTCTTTTTGCACTCTTGATCTCCTGACTTTGTCTTTTATCGTTTTCTTGATAAAAGTCCGTGAAATCACGTGTTTTCCTTCCTTTTCACATCTTGGTCCTAAATCACAACAAAAAACACAAACCACGCATAATTCCGACATTTACGACATAAAATACACGTTTGGGCTTGGTTATTATTGTAATTAAGTGGTAAAAGGATGGGTGATTTCACACCTATCAAATCCCCTACACTTGACCATTGCAATGTCCTCATGCAATGCATTAATTACAAAGCACGTTTTACATTTTCCATCATAATCGATCCACCTTGGCCTTTATTAAAAAGATAGAAAATTATAAAACATTCAAAGGAAGAAAATAAGTAAAGAAATCAAAGACATACCTTAGGGTTTTGAAAATGTCGTGAATGATTATCATCCTCAAGTTTTCACGTTCCCTAAACCAAGCTTAAAAACGAGATCATTGTTATTATAAGTTAGCAAACTAACACAAACTCATGTGGCCCAATTATTCACTTAGACTCCCTTATTCCTAGGTGTATCTCTTATGTTTTATTGTTGTCTTGAATGATCACGAGGATGCACTGTTGACTTATTTCGATAGTTATTTAGGCAGAAAATAAAGTGGGACGATTTAATCAATAGTTAGCTAAAGGACAAAATCTTTTAAAACTGCTTCTCGGGACCTCATAAAGTTCATATCTTGGCATAACTCGCTTCACGATTTGAGACCTTTCTCGGACCGATATTTGGCAGTGAATTCATACTTCAAATCTTAAGAGACGTTCATGAAATAATGGTCATCTCTTCATAATAGGAATTTCTTCACTTGAAGAGATTCTTTATATTTGGACCACTACTTCTTCATTTTTCTCCAATATTAATTTGGGATTTTGATATACAACGATCCGCCTCCTTTTCGGACTTGGATCTATTCATCCTCATACCTTGTTAGGGCCTTTTTGGATAGACTTCTCCATGATCTTTTGGGGAGTTTTTGCTTTTCGTCGTATGTCTCGATCCTTCATATTGATTTTAGATAAATGATTCTTCACATCACTTTTGGATCTTTAGCAACAAAATATAGCCCTCATGCCTTGTTAGGGCCTTTTCGGGCTCGCCAATCTTCGCACCCCGCTTCAATAAGTTATGCCTTGGCTATGAACTCTAATTAATACCGAGCAACTTTTAAACGAACTTGGGATAGAAGCTAAGTAACTTTTCAAATCGTACAACCTTATTTATTGCAGATATATATATTAACAAGCGATGGGAGAATAGGCTTATAATCGACTCACATAAATTCACGAAAGAATACCAACTTATAATTGACTCTATCATATCTCGTCCTCCACAGTTTAAAATCTCAAGGAATGAGACACGTGGATGCTTAGCCTATTAAATCAATGTTTTGGGTTTTCGAGTCATCAATAGGATCTTGCAAACTCTTAGACTTTCTCAAGTTTAGAATTCGCATTTTAAAGTTCCTTTGATAGACGACTCTCTAGGATCAATTATAGGAACTTTCGAAAAGTTCTTGTTCTTAACCCGTGAGAGTTAAGACTTCCGCGTTTTAAAGCTCCCTATATAAAAGCCTAGCATAACTTGACTTAAACACGTTAAGGATACTAGCTAGAGTAAACTTAGATAAGTAAACTCGGGTTGAGTCAAAATATTCACGACGTTGAAAAATTAAAGCCACTTTATTAAAATTTATTCTAGCAAAGAAAGAAAATAACTATAACAAAGGAAAATACTACTATACAACTAGGCCAAAATAGATTAAAAATTTTGAAAAATGTCGAAAAATCAAATTTTCCGGTTAAAATGAAGACAAATACAAGGAAAAGCCCACTTAACTTCGATAGAAGTCCCCCTACACTTAATATAAACATTATCCTCAATGTTTAAGCATGTGGGAGTAAACTCCCCTACACTTAGGACATTATGCACGTTTGTTTAAATCTTGCTAAGGAAAGGACAACTAAAGTGATTCCTATTTCAATCATAAATGATAAAATAATGAATCAAAAGAGTTTAGTATAGAACCGGGAAGACGGGAACACGGAATCACGGGTTGTCAAAAGTCATCAAGAATGGATTTTTGTAAGCTCGAATCCCTGCACATCATAAGAAAGAAAACAACAAACACATACTAGGGTCTCCCCCTACACTTATTATAAAAACAAGAGAAAAAGGATAGATACTACGGGTTGCCTCCCGAGACGCGCTTGTTTTTGTTAACCGAGTCGTGAGCCTGACTCGACCTTGATTAGCATAGGAAGAAGCTTGAAACAAATCCACCGGGATCAAATACATGGTTTTTGTCCATCAAATTGCACAAGCTTAAGGCGAACAAGGCAAGCCAAAGAAGAGTAGGTAGGGTTCCCTTAAACAGCGATTGAGCACGGTGGTAGCAAGGGTGAAGTGCAAGCATATCTCCATAAGTTCCAACGATTTTTCCTTTTATTCATCAGATGGATACTGAGATGGCTTAAAAAGTGCAATGTCGGGGTCGAACACCTTTTTCTTTAGGGCAAAATAACACTTAGGCTCAGCAGATCTTGAAGAAGATCCGATCATAAATCTTGCAATCTCATCCTCAGTCAGAGGATAGAGAGGAGTTAAGACATAAGTGCTGCTGATATCGGTGTCGGCCGGCTTCTTCTCCTTTGAAGAGGGTTTCTTCATATCCAAAGTAGGATAAAGACCATAATCATCAAAGTCCATAGGAGGAGCATCACTCTCATTTGGGAAGTATGTGTTGAGAAAAGTAGAAAAGTCTTCCTCAAATGAGTAGTCATCCAAAGTAAGATCAAGTGTTGTTGGCGGAGGATCTTCATCATGTGAATAATCACTCGAGAGAGTATCAGCATCATAAAAATCATCATAAGTTGGCATGTCTGGATACTCTGAAACAAAAGCAACAGGATCATCTCCATCGGAACTAGAATCATCATCATAGTTATCATAAATTTGTGGAGACTCCTGAATTGGTGGTGGATCCAAATTGGGGAGAGAATCATCAAAATCATCCACATCGTCTTGAAAAAGTGGATTGTCATGGGAAGAATAGAAAAGAAGATTATCATATACAACAAAGTCATCAAGCGTAAAACTTTCGAAAGTAGGAGTAAGCTCTTCTTGAAGCACATTAATCATTTTCGCGGATTCTTTTCCATTTGTCTTACTAGTAATTTTCCCCATCTTAAAAACTTGAGCATCATTCCCGACTCTTAAGATTAGCTCACCTTTGGCAACATCGACAAGAGCTTTTCCGTTTCTAAAAAATGGCCGTCCAATTATTAACGGAATACGAGGGTCCATTTCATAATCAACAACAACAAAATCGACCGGAAAAGTGAAGGTACCAACTTTAATGAACACATCTTCGGCAATACCAACGGGGTAAGCGAGAGTGCGATTTGCTAGCTCTAGAGTCATCTTCGTTGGTGTAAGGTCGGGTAATGATAGTGTTTTCCAAACACTTAATGGCATCAAATTGATACTTGCCCCGAGATCGGCTAAGGCAGTAAATTCTTCAACTTTGTTAAAAATGCAAGGCAACACAAAACGACCGGGATCTCCAAGTTTTTCCGGAAGTTCTTTAAGAATGACTGAAGAACAGTTTTCATTTAAGCGTGTGTTGACAAACTCAGCCATCTTTTCCTTCTTGTTAAGCAATTCCTTGAATGCTTTCACAAATTTCGGCATTTGGACAAGTGCTTCAACGAGGCTAATGTTGAAATTCATTTGAGGGATCATCTTCATAAAAGAAGTGATTTGAGCATCCTCTTTAGTAAGCAATTTGCTCTTATCTAACCGAGAAGGATAAGGGATGTTGGGTGTATAGGTGGAAGGTGGGGTTGGTGAAGGTGTAGCAAGTACAGGTTGAGATGTTGAGGGTTGAGAAGTAGAAGGTTTAGAGGTGGTTGACGGGGTTGGTGGTGGACGGTTTTGTTTAGGTACTTCTTCCGTGATAAGTGGAGACGGTAATGGAGAACTAGTACTAGGTGTGGTAGTAGGAGGGATAAATGGGGGTGGAGGAGGTGTAGATGGAGTAACGGAAGGAGGGATAGAAGGTCCTACTAGAGTTGCTCCGCTTCGGGTAGTAATAGCACTCACATTCGCTCTAAGGTTTGTTTCGGTGTTAGAAGGAAGAGCACCTTGTGGACGAAGGGTTTGTAACATTTGAGCAAATTTCCAATCCGTGGACTCTTGAATTTGTCTAGTAGATTCTTGCATTGCTAGCATGATTTTCTCATGTTCATTCAACTTTTGCAAAACCAAGTCCATTGGCGGAGAAGGTAAATTGAACCCTTGTTGTTGAAAACCTTGGTTTGGGTATTGGTTATAAGGTGAAGAACCTTGAGGATTGAAACCTTGGTGTTGAAAACCTTGGTTTTGCATTGGATGATTACCTTGGTTTCCATTTGAGCCCCTCACATTGGCATTACTTTGAAAATTATCTCTTGGCGGCCCTTGGTTGTTTTGGTTAGGTTGTGGTGGTCTTTGTTGAAAACCGGGTGGTGCCAAATAATTTGTCGAGTTGTAAGACAAGTGATTAACATCGACATTAGGCTTAAAATGAACTCTCTTGGTGTTGTTGTAAGCATACACTTCCGCGTGAGATTGATCATAAGCTTTATCACAGTTAGCATAAGAGTGTGGCCCACCACAAGTTTCACAAGTTATATTAAGAGCATGGGCATGTTGAGTGGGAGGGTTATCTCGTAGAACAAGATGTTTTACTGTAGAAGTAAGCTCCCTGATTTGAGTAGTGACTTCACTCTCACTGGCACTAGCCATAGTAGACCTAACACTCTTGGTTTGGACTTTGGCTTTGTTCTCAATGATATCCCATGCGGCATTAGAAGACATAACCAAAATGTTACCCCCGAGGCACTATTTAGTGAATCTTGGTCATTCATGCTTAAACCATTGTAAAAAGTGTTAAGTTGATGCACTTTTGTGAAACCATGTTGTGGACACTTTCTTAAAAGTTCCTTAAAACGGTCCCAAGATTCACTAAATGTTTCACCGTGCTTTTGTTCAAAATTAATGATTTCATTCCGCAAAGCGGTAGTACGTGAGGGTGGGAAAAAATAGTTTATGAATTTGGTCTCTAAATCCGGCCACGTAAGAATACTTTGTGGCGGTTCCTTATCAAGCCAATGCCGGGCTTGTCCCTCTAAGGAGAAAGGAAAAAGTTGTAAGCGAATTACCTCTTGTGAAACCCCATTAAACTTGACCGTATTAGTGAGTTGAAGAAACCGTTTAATATGGTCGTGAGGATCATCAAGTGTATGCCCCAAGAATGGTCGAGCAGAGACCATTTGAATGAAACTGGATTTGAGCTCAAAATTGTTGGCTCCAATATCGGGTATGACAATAGCGTCGGTGTTGCCTTCTATGTGCGATTGCAAAAGCTCGATCATTGGTCGATTGTCCATAGTGACAATAGGTTGAGTTTCGACTTCGGATTGAGTTGCTTTCCTCTTACGAGCACGGGTACGCATACACACCTACAAAAGAAAAGAAAGATAGACAAGAAATATTTTTGGTTTTTTTTATGTTTTTCTATTTTTTTGGATTTGAAAATTTTTGAAAATTTGACAAGAAAAATAACGTTCAAGAGTGAACGGATCCCAAAATCCAACGCGTCTCTCATAGAAAACCGTTGATCTTTACGAAAAGAGCCGGCAGTGGCGCCATTTAATACTAGATTTTACTCAGTTAAAAGTTGTCCGATCTTTTCGAATTGACTATCGTTAATTAGTGTGACTCGGTCGTTCTTGGTGGAATATGAAGGGGAAAGGTTATCTATTTGAACTACAAGTAAAATTAAAATAAGAAATGTAAAGGTAATCGTTATCTATTTTAAGTTATAAATAAAATTAAGATGTAAATTTAAATAAAAATGTAAAGGAATGAAAGTGTCGTTAAGTAAAAGTGGAAGTTTGAAAAACAAAGATAGCAAATAAATACTAGAAATAAATGACAAAAAGGTAAATTTAAAACTAAATAAAAATGAAAACTAATGAAAAAGTAAAATTTGCAAACTTAAAAATAAACTAAGTAAAAATGCGGGAAAATAAAATTCAAAAACTGAGATAAATAAAACAAAACACTAGTCAGATCGCAATACGATCGCAACCAATGAACGTGGTTGGATCGTACCCTAGCGATCGCAGCCCAGATCGTAGCCTACGATCATAGTGTAAGGATCGCACTCAATGCGATGGAAACAAGAAATGATGCCTAGATCGCACTCAAGTGATCGAAGCGAGTGATCGCACTCAGGTGATCTTGGTTAGCGATCGCAATGAGTGATCGTGACCAATGATCGCAATGAGTGATCGCACCCAAGTGATCGTACTTGGTGATCTTAGCCTTGATCGCAACAATGGATCGCAAGTAGAAACCCTAGGGGTTTATGCGATCACACTTGTTGGATCGTACTGGGTAAACACTTAAGAAAGTTACGATGGAATACATTAAGCAAATAAGTTGAACAAAATAAGCACTTTTAACAATAAGCAAATACCAAAACGTTATCAAAGCAACAAATAGACGAATACAATAAGCACAACTTTAAAGACTTTTCAAGACACAAAATAAGCTAACAAAATAAGCAAACTTTAAAAAGACTAAAACTTTTTAAGAAAACTTAAAAACAATAAGCTAGATACAAATTAATCCAATAAGCATGACAAGCTCAAAGCTTAATTCGTAGGAAACTTAGATTAACAAAAAGATGAGCTTTTTGATAAATCAAATATCAAAATTAAACAAAAAGCATAAAGATTTCGGATTAAGAATAAGTGAAAAGCTAAGAAAGGTAGAATAAGATAAAGATTAAAACAAGAATTAAGCTATCAAAAGTGAAGATTTGATTCAAACTAGAAAGAAAGGAAGATGAAAGATTAAATTCCTAGTGAGAGAAACTATCACTTTCTCTCTCTAAAATTACCTACAAAGATGAAACTAATCAACTAGTTAACACTAACTAACTCACTAACTCTAACCCCCAACCCTCCTAAATGTGTTTAGGAGGGTATTTATAGGAAAATGGGGAGGTGCATGTGTTGCCTCCTCTTTCTTTCTTCACGCCTTTCGTCTTTTAAGTTCTTCGACTTTATCGACTTTGTCTCGGGATTAATTAAACTCGTCTTATAATTTCTTCATTTATTAGACTTGAGTTCTTCGGCTTTATTAAACTTTCGTCTTTAGACTTGTTCTTCGATAAATCTTCAGAAAAGGCCTTGGACTTCCGTTCTTTTTGCACTCTTGATCTCTTGACTTTGTCCTTTATCGTTTTCTTGATAAAAGCCCGTGAAAGCCCGTGTTTTCCTTCCTTTTCACATCTTTGTCCTAAATCACAACAAAAACACAAACCACGCATAATTCCGACATTTACGACATAAAATACATGTTTGGGCTTGGTTATTATTGTAATTAGGTGGTAAAAGGATGGGTGTTTTCACACCTATCACCAATCCTATAACGGTATCACCTTACTTTCTTTAATTTCGGTTTATATCACGAATTAGTACTTAAGATTCATACAAACGAAGTTATAATGTTAACATGAGTTATAAATCAAAAGGAGGGTGTCGTGTTTTTGTTGATTCATGAATAGCGAAACACCAAGTCTTGGTGTGTGGTTTGTGGCCAGCCGTGACCCACACAGGGCTCGGTGGTGCTTTTGTTTTATCAGCCGCATCCAAAAAACCCCAAACAAGGGTAGTCGCATGTAAGGGGGTGTTTTGTTTAAATAAACAGTAGGTAACAACTTAGATCAGCGGGTGTTTGTTTGAGGCAGTGGCAACCAAGAGTCCTTAAGACTCTCGGTGGGTCTTGGGTAAAAACAGTGGGAACTACATAAAAACAGTGGGAACAGAAACAAGGGCAGTGGGAACTGAAAGTCCCTAAACCTAGCTTGAAACGATTAAGATAGATAATTAACACAAGTAAATACTTTTCAAACGTAGTACTTTATTATTGTATAACAAGTATTACATATGTTATGGATAACACAGTTTGAGGACAATGTATTGTGTACACTTTGGACAAAATAAAGCTAACTTAAGAACACAGGCACAACTGTTCGTTCTCTAAGTTCTAAAGAGTTAATGTGAGAAATCTAACAAAGTGAACAACATTAACTCTAGCCTACATATCCTATTTATAGTAGTACGAGGTTGACTTCTAGTACTGGTTGATGGTGACTACACAAAACAGACAATGTGAGACATCTGTCAAAAGATGCTTAATACAAGGTTTTTGCCAAGTATAAAAATTTGTTCGTCTCGATTCAATTCGAATTGATTTCCGGTTAAAAGTGCGACTCAGTCGTTCTTGGTGGAAAATAAAATGGTTTGGTATCTATTCTACTTAAAACGTAAATGTGCAAAATAATAACAATAAGCTAAAAGTAATTAACTAATAAAAACAAAACAATATAAATAATAAAACGTAAAACTAAAGCAAAACAATTAATAAAAATAAAACTAAAAGACGAAATTAACTATCGACTCGAAAATAAAGTTTGCTTAATGAAAAAGGAGAGAATAAAACTAAAATGGTACTTTAAAGTTAAACGAGGGAAAACCTAAAGCGGGTACTAAATAAAAGATAAAACTTAAACTTTACAAAAAAATATTAATGCTAAAAATCGAAGAAAAATTCAACTAAAAATACGTAACTTTCAAAAATAAAATGGAAACAACTTTCAGATAAAACTAGACAATTACGGAACAATATTGATAAATAAGCAAGCAGGCAGGCTAGCTGCTGGAAGCAGCCAGGCTGGCTGCTTAATTTTGGCGCGAAACAAAAAAAGATACAGTTATTTTCGGAAGAAAACGTTTCTTCGGAAAAAAGTAATTTCAGAGAAAAATTTGGAATATGTACAGTGCATTTCAGAGATTTCATTTTCTTCGCAATTTTTGTTATTTCAGAAAAATGATTTCTTCGCAATACTTGTATCTTCGGAATAACAGTATTTTCAGAAAAATACAATCTTCGGAATATAAAACCCTAATCCGAAAACTTAAAAACAAATACAGTAACATAAAAAAAATCACAAAATAAGCTAAAAATAAGCACAATTCAACTAAGCAATTAACCAAAACTTAATCTAAAACAATTTTAAGAAAAACTAATTCAACCACATATCAAAAACTTGAAAAATACTAATAAATCTAAAAATTAAAAATCAACTTTTTATAAAATAAACTAATAAGCACTTATCTAAAAACTTAACCAAATTGATTTTTAGAAAAAGGTAATAAGCCAAAATTTAAAAACTTTTAAAAACACTAAATAATAAAAATATTTAAAAACAACTTTTTATAAAAATTAACTAATAAGCACTTAATTAAAAAAATAAGAAAATGAACACAATAAGCACTAAAACAATATAAGCTATAAAAATCAAACACATAAAAACCAATAAGCACAATCAATCAAAAGCATCAATAAATCAATAAACATCAAGATTAAGCAACTACAAGATCATCTAAATCAACACAAGATTAATAATAAAGAAAGGAAGAATGAGAATGATTAATTGAAAAGCTTGATTAAGATTAAGATTAAGATCTAATACAAGATTAATGAAAAAGATTAAAACATTAAAAAAAGCTAGAGAGAGAAAGTAATTAATCTACTCCTGATCCTAAAACTAATCTACTCCTAATTTTCTAACCACCTCCTAATGACACATTAGGGGGGTATTTATAGGAGGAGTAAAAAATGATGCTTTCTTCCTTCTTTCTTCTTGTTCTCGACTCGATTTAAATTCTTTTTCTTTTTCGACGTCGTCTCGGGATTTGTCGATATAATTTGAACTCGTCTTATAATTTTCTTCTTTAATTAGACTTGGTTCTTCGACTTCGTTAAACTTCCGTCTTTAGACTTTTTCTTCGATAAGTCTTCAGAATAGGCCTTGGACTTCCGTTCTTTTTGCACACTTGATCTTTTGACTTCGTCTTTTCTCGGTTTCTTCGATAAAAGCTCGTGAAAGCCCGTGTTTTCTCCCTTTTTCATCTTTTGGTCCTAAAACACAATAAAAACACAAACCACGCATAATTCCGACATTTACGACATAAAATACACGTTTTGGCTTGGTTATTATTATAATTAAGTGGTAAAAGGATGGGTGTTTTCTCACCTATTAAATCCCCTACACTTGACCATTGCAATGCCCTCATGCAATGCATTAGTTACAAAGCAGGTTTTACATTTTCCACCACAATCAATCCACATTGGCCTTTATTAAAGAGACAAAATATTTAAAAGAAGAAAACAAGTAAATAGATCAAAAACTTACCTTGGGGTTTTGGAATGTCATGAATGATTATCATCTTCAAGTTTCACGTTCTCCATACCAAGCTTAAAAACAAGATCATTGTTATTATAAATTAGCAAACTAACATAAACTCATGTGGGCCCATTATTCACTTAGACTCCCTTATTCCTAGGTGTATCTCTTATATTTTATTATTGTCTTGAATGATCACGAGGATGCATTGTTGACTTATTTCGATTGTTTATTTAGGTTAAAAATAAAGTGGGACGATTTAATCAATAGTTAGCTAAAGGATAAAATCTTTTAAAACTGCTTCTCGGGACCTCATAAAGTTCATATCTTGGCATAACTCGCTTCACGATTTGAGACCTTTCTCAGACCGATATTTGGCAGTGACTTCATACTTCAAATCTTGAGAGATGTTCATGAAATAATGGTCTTCTCATCATAATAGGAATTTCTTCACTTGAAGTTTTGAGAGATTCTTCATACTTGGACCACGACTTCTTCATTTTTCTCCAATCTTTATTTTGGACTTTGATATACAACGATCCCCCTCCTTTTAGGACTTGGATCTATTTATCCTCATACCTCGTTAGGGCCTTTTTGGATAGACTTCTCCATGATCTTTACGGGAGTATTTGCTTTCCGTTGTGTGTCTCGATCCTTCATATTGATTTTTGATAAATGATTCTTCACATCACTTTGGATCTTTAGCAACAAAATGTAGCCCTCATGCCTTGTTAGGGCCTTTTCGGACTCGTCAATCTTCGCATCCCGCTTCAATAAGTTATGCCTTGGCTATGAACTCTAATTAATACCGAGCAACTTTTAAACGATCTTGGGCTAGAAGCTAAGTAACTTTTCAAATCGTACAACCTTATTTATTGCAGATAAATTTATTAGCAAGCGATGGGAGAATAAGCTTATAATCAACTCACATAAATTCATGAAAGAATACCAAACTTATAATTGACTCTATCATCTCTCGTTCTCTACAGTTTAAAATCTCACAGAATGAGACTCGTGGATGCTTAGCCAATTAAATCAAAGTTTTGGGTTTTCGAGTTGTTTATAGGATCTTGCAAACTCTTAGACTTTTTCAAGTTTAGAATTCGCATTTTAAAGTTCCCTTGATAAACAACTCTCTAGGATTAATTATAGGAACTTGCGAAAAGTTCTTGTTCTTAACCCGTGAGAGTTAAGACTTTCGCGTTTTAAAGCTCCCTATATAAAAGCCTAGCAAAACTTGACTTAAACACGTTAAGGATACTTGCTAGAGTAAACTTAGATAAGTAAACTCGGGTTGAGTCAAAATATTCACGACTTTGAAAAATTTAAAACCACTTTATTAAACTTTATTTTAGCAAGGAAAGAAAATAACTATAACAAAGGAAATTACTACTATACAACTAGGCCAAAATAGATCAAAAATTTTGAAAAATGTCGAAAAATCAATTTTCCGGTTAAAATGAGGACAAATACAAGGAAAAGCCCACTTAACTTCGATAGAAGTCCCCCTACACTTAATATAAACATTGTCCTCAATGTTTAAGCATGTGGGAGTAAACTCCCCTACACTTAGGACATTGTGTACGTTGTTTAAATCTTGCTAAGGAAGAGACAACTAAAGTGATTCCTATTTTAATATTGAAAAATATAAAATAGAGAATCAAAAGAGTTTAGGATAGAACCGAGAAGACGGGTACACGGAATCACGGGTCGTCAAAAGTCCTCAATAATGTATCTTTGAAAGCTCAAATCCCTGCACATAATAAGAAAGAAAATAACAAACACATACTAGGGTCACCCCTACACTTATTAGAAAAACAGAATAAAAGGATAGATAATCGGGTTGCCTCCCGAGAAGCGCTTGTTTTTGTTAACCGAGTCACGAGCCTGACTCGTCCCCGAATTAAATGGTCCATGGGGAAGCCTCAAATGTAATACCAGGATCAAAGACGTTGTCCTCGTTTCAGGAGGACATTAATAAAGGAGAGGCAGGAGGATAAGTAGTGAATGGTAGGAAAGTCCGCTCAATATAAGAAAAGCAAGTGAAGTCCAGATTGACTGGAGGTGGGGTGGGTAAAGGAATCACATTGTCATCCTCCAAAGACAATGGATGTTGACCAGTTGGCAAAGTCGTAAAGTTATCAATCATAGAATGGTCCATGTCACCTCCCGGGTCAAAGCATTCATCCTCATGAATGATAATCTTTTCGATTTCATCGTAGATAAGGACTATAGAAACTCGTTTGAAAAGATCACGATCAAGTACGAAACCATCATTCATTTGTGGGGATTGTTGATAAGTAAAATCCTCACGAATGTGGTAAACGTAATTCTCATTAGAGGAGTGTTGATTAGGTAACTCCTCGAGAATTGGATGTTTGGGCATGTGAGTTGGTTCGTCATAATCATGAAAAATAAGACGTTCCAACTCATCAAGATCGGCCTCGATATTAGAAAATCGTCCTCACTCGTAGGTGGAAGTGGAGGTAAAAGAGCTAGCTCTCGGTCGATAATTTCCTCAATCTCGGGCTCGAAGACGAAATCATCATACTCACCACATGTTGAACTCTTGTTGGGAGAATCAATTATCGCTTGTGGATTTGTGAGTATGTGATCATTGACTAGCGAAGCGACCTCGTCCTTAAGCTCCGCAAAAGTCGGTATATCACACAAATTTTCAGGAATACCCTCGGGCTCACTTTGGATGACGACAAGGTCCTCGACACTAGATGATTGCAGTGTTTTACCACACCTTTAGGAAAAGGAGGGTAAACAGGGAAAGTATTAAGTGTACGTTTAGGAAAACGTAAACACTAATGACCCTTATGGTGTGAAATGAAAGTTCGTTTCCCAAGGAGGTATATGTGTGTGAAAAACTTGTTAAATGTTTGTGATTAATGATTGGTTAGAAAGGGATGAGAAAAGAAAATGACGAGACGTAAAAATTACTACTAGAAAGTTAAAACGTAAGACCTTAAAAACCACAAAAATAAAAATTAATTCTAAAAATTACAAAAAATTCACCAAAAATCAAAATAAATAAACTAAGAGTTTACCAATGATCAAAACTTTTTCAAACCTTTTAAATAATTAAATATTCAATTTTTAAATGCTAATTAAAGCCCTAAGAATCAAATAAATTATCAAAAAGCCCAATTAAAGATTTTTCAATTGGTAAACCTCTAAAATGACCTAAAAAGATTAAAAACTATTTTTTTGAAATTTTAAACTAATAAAAACTATTTAAAATGATTTAAAAACTATTAAAACTTAAAACAATTATAAAAATTAATCTAAAAGTGATAAAATTATTCTAAAAGTTGCTAAATTCCTATTTTAATGTATTAAACCTAAGAAAAATATAAAAAGTTGAAAAATGTGAAATTTGAAAAATAAAAATAAAATAATATTAAAATAATATTAAAAATCCAAAAATTATAAAAAATTCTAAAAACTTGCAAACTCGTTTATTTTAACCTAAATAATCAGAAAATCAAAGTGAAATTACCAGAATACCCATATTGGGCCCTCAAATGGGCCAAAACCAAAAACAGTCAACACAAATGGGCTTTTGGGCCCAAAAAGTCAAACTTGGCCCAATTGACTTGGAAAAGCCCTATCTGACTCAAAATTCAATTCTAAGAACAAAACTCTAAAGGCCCAAAAGCTGAATGTGAGCTTATCACAGCTTAATAAGCAAACAGCTTATTTTTATTGGGCTTTTTAGCCCATTAAGCAATAAGCTAATGCCATAAGCTATAATTTGACACACAACCTTCTTTTGGGATGCTTATGAGATCTGTAAAAAATTTTTTTGAAAAAGCACACTCAATAAGCCAGAAATAAGCAAAGTAAAAATTCACTAAAAGACAAAATAGTCGTTTTAGAGATTTAGGGCACCTCAGGACTTGATTCAACTTGCAAAAGATCACAAATTGACTCAATAAGTCAAAAAAATCAACAAAATTCCAATAAGCTAAACCAATAAGCCAGAATAAGCCAATAAGCACTTATGAAAAAGTCAATTAAGTTGGTTTTCTAGTCAAACCCTAAAGTCAACCCACCAAATGCTCCAGTATGAACAAATGGGTCAAATAATGAGCACCTATTACAAAAACAAAGTTGTTGCAGGTTAAAATAATCTATTATAGCTTATTGATAAGCTGACACCAGTTTTACACTAGCAGTGGCAACCAGCAGGGGAAAGGAGTTCCCACTGCTTTGACTATTTGACTAAGCTTTTTAGAGAGTTCTGGTTGGATTCAATTGGAAACAAAGTGTGACAACCCTGGTTTTGAGGTTCGTCACTTAATTTTATTTTGTGCTAGTTACGTGTCTTTACGTGTTTATGTGCTTATTGGTGTGTATAGATTGTGGTTTGGATATCGTTTCCGGTACGGGGTACCTTGTGAGTGAAACGATGTGTGATGATTTCATGTTCATGAGCTCACATGGTAGTGACTATGAAATAAGATGGTGTTATTTAGTGGTTTTACGTATACGTATATGTATTATAGAAAATCGTATTTTTACGATTTACGGTTTAGCATTTGGAGGTCTCGGATGAGGTAATTAGTCATATGGATATTTTTCGGGATGGTTTTAAGTCATTTAGGACTTAAATATAAAGTTTGTTTCAAAATTTGAGATTTTTTTTAAAAGTATATATTTTACGTCTTTTACGGTAAACCGCGTAAAAACTGACTAGTTTTACGGTTTTGGGGTTTTGGAGGCTTTAGGAGCTGAAATAAATTAAGGAAAATTAAGGTAATATTATTAATACATATATTAATAATAAATAGAAAAAAAACGAAAATTAACGGGTGATTAGTCGGTTTAAAAAAAAGAGGAAAAAAAAGGGAGAAAAGATTTATGGTAACTAGTGTTTGGGTTGGACAATGATTTTTGCTATATAAGGAACCCCACACATCATAACAAACGAATTTTATTCATTCCCTGGAGTTATGTCGACACAAAAAAAGAGAAAAATTAGGGTTCTTCAAAAATTGGGTTTTTTTCTCATCTTTCATTAATTTAAAGGTAAACCTTCTTAAACCTTTTTGATTGAATTGTTTTTATGTTTTAATTAATCATTCTTATGATGGATTAGGGTTAGGGTTTATATAAAATCAGTAAATTAATGATGTTATAATCATAATATGATGATCATATAATCTAGGGCTTGTATTAGATGGGGTTATGGGCAATTAATTAGTTCAATTTGTTTAAACCAGTTTTTAAAAACTGGGCAGATTTTGTGTCAATTGTTTTGATCATATCGGGAGTTCTATAAACTCTTATTTTACGATCCAAGTACCCCTGGAAAGATATTTGAAGTGGATTTCCAATGCAAGAAACGAGAACTAAATTGGAGGTCGTGAAGTGGGTCAAAAACAGGTTACAACAGTCGGAGGTCAAAACAGTTTTGAATTCAGCCTGTTTTCTTTTTAAGTTTTGGGTTGTTTGGGGTACTTAGGGTTGCATTGGGATCTTCTCACGAACGTGAGAGATGGTTTATATATTGTAGTAAGTATCTGCACTTGGGCTAAGGTTGTGGTTTAGGGTAAGACCCCTTAATGGTAACAAACTTTTAGTACGTTTAAAATCAGGAAATCTGGAATGACAAAAGTAGATATATGTATATCAGGGCCTTAACAATAGCTTTATGGTTAGGGAAAGTGGGAGGTGTTAGCCAACATATTTAAGGGTATAAATATTCCTTTTACAGAGATCATGGGTATGTTTAAGGGGGAGATCGACCCATAATTTAAGGTATGAAAAACGGGACTGTTTTGGGTAAAATATTAACGGGACGGGTTATGAAGTAAAAGGAGTTAAGGGTTTTATAGAGGGGTGTAATGGGGTGATTAGAGCTTATCAATGAGGTATTTATATGTGGGAATAGGCTAGATGTCCATCATAGGTTAATGAGCCATCTTAGTGATTGGTTCGTTTATTGATTTCGTGTTTTTGGTTTGTTAGCTTGTTGCTAGTGCAAGGACGTGTGAAGGAGCTATCAGGTGAGTTTCATAGTCCCATGTCTTTTAATGATTTTGACTTCCAGATGGGATGGAAGAGACATTGTTTGGTTTTATAACTTATGCTGTGAATGTTTTATGATTGGTAATGGACTTGTGTGTGCACTTATGTGATTAACTGCTATGTGATTCTTGAATGTGTTTATGATTTGGATTGGGGGACACGTACCGTCTCAGTTCTTGTGGTTTGACAAGTTAGTGGCCTTGTGGTTTGACAAGGTAGTGGCCTTGTGGTTTGACAAGGTAGTGGCCTTGTGGTTTGCCAAGGTAGTGGCCTTGGGATAGGGACATAGGGTGATCATCTAAGGTACCATAGTGTTGTTTGGCAAGGTAGGAGCCTTGGATTGGTTTGGTATGATTGGTCTTGATTGATAGTTGTTAATACATAATTGTAACATATTGTCCATATGTTTTCTTTTGTTGATGATTGTTATTCACAGCTTGTAACTGATTTAGCGTTGGAGTCTAAACCTATGACTCTCACCAACTTTATGTTGACGTGTTTTAGTGTCTCTTTCAGGTGAGAATGTGGTTAAGCTTGAGGATAGAAGTGGCTAGACTTTGATGCCTTAGGATTGCATATAGAAGGAGATCCCCGTTCCTTCTTAGTTTACCTTTATGTTTTTTTGATAAGTGATACATGTTGGCACCTATATGTTTGTTTGGTTTATGTTTATTGTTTGTCTTGGGTATGTGGTAGGACTGTTACCTACTTACCTAGACTCCTGCATTGTTGAGATATTGTCATGACATTTGTGTCGCCATTTATGACATTATATTTGCATTTTAGTCTTCTCTATAGAGACACCATTTGTTGTGATGATATCCATACGTCGCGCCCCATATTCCGCCATTGGTGGGGTGTGACACAAAGGCACCCTTGTGATCAGTGAATCACAAGGGGTCAATAGCAACAAGAAAATCACAATTTGGTTCACACAATAAGCCATAATCAATCAAACAGTCACCAGATATTGCCCAGATATGGAATTAAGCAGTTAAGCACTTAATAAGCAGATTTAGACTGAATAAGCCCACCAAACTTAACAAGATGCATACACAAGCTATATAAACTATGAATAAACACAAAGCAACAAGAATAAAACACTGAATCAAAGTAAACAACAAGATCAAAGCATGAAAAGTTACTAATGAACAATGAACATATGTAGAAACAAGTTTGCTGATCTATTTGACACTTGATCCAATTTCAGGCCTCAAATCCTTCTTCCCTAGTGTGATTAACTAAGGTTTAGCACTTGTTAGCCCTAGCCTAAGCTTAGATCTAGGTGTCCTCAAAATCCTAGCCAATTTTACCAAGTATTCAAGATTTTATACCCTATTTGTGAATCTATGTGTTTCAAACCTTCAAACCTACAAACAGATGAACAAATGCACCTAGATAACAGATACCAACACTTGCAAACAATAAACAAGCACTTAGCAAACCACAAATCTAATTCAAGTAGTAGTCCCAAACACTCCTTAATCTACCACTTAACAAAGAAACTTGTGATTTCAACTAATAACCTACTAATTTTATTGATCAAAAACACTTACTAGGTACCAACTAACAGAATCAAACACATAAATTACCAGCTCAAACACAAATACTCAAAATCAAAGCACCAAATCAAAAACAGTCATAAACATGAAATTTTTAGAGGAATCTTAACAAGGGATTATACATGCCCTCCACAACTTCCTAGGAGAGCCAACAATGCTCCTTGGACCTTGTTCAACAACTAGAACAAGACCAAGGTACTTCAACAAAGGAGATGCACACTGCCTTGGTTGATGGTTCAAAGTAGAACCTCAAGGACTTGATGTCTTCAACACAAACAGCAAACAACTCAACCAAGGGCTCTAATCCCTTCACAAGCTTGGTGTCAACAAGTTTGTAAGAGCTTATAGCTTATGGCCAAGGGTTAGTACACAAAATAAGCCAAAACAGAAACAAGGATTTCAAGGCCTTTGAACCTCAAAAACCTTTCAAACCTAGACGTGCCTTAACCACAAGGTTAAGGAAGGTCTAATCAATCAAATGGAACTCAGAATTAGGCTACTCAAACACCAACTTTTAATCAAATCAAAAAGAGAATTCAAAATTTCAGAAATTCAAATTTTATTTAAACTTTAAAAAGGAATTACAAAGATAATAGCCTAAAACTGGAACAAAGGGACTCTCACATGTTGAGGTCTCCTTTTATAGGCAAATGCCTGGCTACACTATTCATAAACCCTAGCAACTGAATTCTCTAAAATGCCCTTGGTCCTTCTAGATCATTTGATGGAATGAGTTGTTCAAATGCATCCAGGACGTTCATTTCAGCTTTGATATGAAGCAAAGAGTCTATGCTGTTGATTTGGCCACGTCATTTTACTTGGAGGCCAAGTTGCGTTTTCATTGGTTGAGGAGGTTGAGTGTGGGGTCCAAGGAGTAGTGTGAGTGAGGGTTTATGTGTGGGATTTGTTTTTGCACATGTGAATCACACAAGTGCCAGGGTAATTTGTTTTTACCCTTTGTTTTAAGTGGAGTAAAAACTGGGTGGATGAAGGGTGAATAGTAGTAGAATTGATCCGAAATTGGGGGAATGGAAAGTGTTTGGCGCAATTTCGTTTCAAATGTTTCAATAGCACACATTTGGTCCTTGTATTTTGGGATTTTTGGTAAATCAAGCAATTCATCCTTAAAAACGATTTCCCTTTGTTAAATACTTTCACCACTTGGCAGTTTTGGCACAATACTTTCCAAAAAGGTTTATAAGGGTTATTTTTGCCACTTTTGCATATTTGAAGGACTGATTTTGGACATTATTGATCTTCAAAGGTCTTCAATGTATCTTTGGCTTGATGAGGGACCATAATTGACAATGTTGAATAGTTGAGGGACTAATCTTGCCATTTCTTCAAAGTTGAAGGACCTTTTGTGTAATTTTGACAAACTTAAGGGACCAAACTTGTAATTATTAATATACAAGGGTTTTAAGTGTCATTTCTTCAATAAATGAGGATCAATCTTGTTTGTCTTCAAGTCTTCAAGGGTATTTGTTGAGTATTCCATGATTAGGGCCCGGTTCTTTGTACGGCTTCGTTTCTCGTGTCCGTTTTTCCTTGTATCTTGTGATCTTTTGTCTTTTTCACGATATCCATACCTAAAATACACAAGTAAACAAACACAAGCATATATATGGTATTTTATGACATTTTTGTGCATTTAAAGCCCGAAAAGAACGATGAGATCATGTATAAATGCCATCTCATCACTCCCCCATACTAAGCCATTGCCGTGCCCTCACGCAATGCTAGAATAAAGTATCTAAGAATCACCAAAGTTCAATTTTATTATCCTTTATTGAAGAGCAAAAGACTTGCAACATACTACAAAGATGTGTAAAGACATAATGTATGATTTTCATCACGAAAGTGACTTTTTGGGTTAAAGAATAGAAATAAGTAAATGTTCCTTAGAGTAAACTTCGTCACCCTTGATTGTCATACATTCCATGCTAAGTGCAAAAACAAGATCATTGTTGGTACAAGTCACGATGCTAACACTACTCATACGTCCAAATTATGTAATACTTTTTCTCCCCGCAATCCTAGTTATTATAAAAAGAAAATGGGTTACTAGCATTTTTTAACTATTTGTCATGGATCACAAGTGATTCATATTGACTTATTTGAGTAGTTATTAGTCCGAAAGCAAAGTAGCACGATTTAATCAATAGTTAGCCGAAGGACAAAATCTTTTAAAACGGCTTCTCGTGTATCTCCTTAAGTTCATATCTTGGCATAACTCGTTTCACGATTTGAGACCTTTCTCGGACCGATATTTGGCATGTACTTCATACTTCAAATCTTGGGAAGACGTTCTTGAAATTATGGTCTTCTCTTCATATATTTGGAATTTCTTCACTTGACGTTTTGAGAGATTCTTCATATTGGACCACGACTTCATCATTTTTCTTCAATCTTTACTTTGGATTTTGATATACAACGATCCGCCTCCTTTTCGGACTTGGATATATTTATCCTCATACCTTGTTAGGGTCTTTTTGGATAGACTTTCTCCATGATCTTTAGGGGAGTAATTGCTTTTCGTCGTGTGTCTCGATCCTTCATATTGATTTAGGAATAATGATACTTCTCATCATCTTGGATCTTTAACAAGAATAGAGCTCCTCATGCCTTGTTAGGGCCTTTTTGGATAATCACCAATCTTCGCGTCCCGCTTCAATAAGTTATGCCTTGGCTATGAACTCTATTCAACACCGAGCAACTTTTAAACGATCTTGCGCTAGAGGCTAAGTAACCTTTCAAATCGTATGACCTTACTTATTGCAATTATGATTTATTCCTAATGCATTGATCTTATGGGAAGAAAAAGCCATAATTAAAAACATATGAGTTTTTGAAAGAACATTTCATGTTCTACGTTTAGCATGATCACTTGTCTAACTCTATCATTTCTCATTCTTCACTATATAAAGACCTCTAATTAAAGAGACTTGTGAATACTTAGCCATGCAAGTCAAAATTAGGCGAAATTTGGATTAGCTTTCATTAAGACTATATCAAATCAAAGTTTTAGGTTTTCAAGACACCTATAGGATCTTGCACTTTCTTGGACTTTTTCAAGTTTAGAGAATGCGTTTTAAAGCTCCCTTGATAAGTGACTTTCTAGGATCAATTATAGGAACTTGCGAAAAGTTCTTGTTCTTAACCCGTATGAATTAAGACTTTGCGTTTTAAAGTTCCCTATATAAGAGTCTAGCAAAACTTGAATTGAGCGGGTTAAGGAATGTAAATGGCTCCAAATGCCCATCAAGTCAAAAATTAACTCTTATTCTACCCAACGGAAAATATACATTCGTGTCTTAAAAACACTTATGAAAACTAAGAAAAATTTTAAAATTTGGCCATTTTTAGCCTTATTAGTAACCAAACAAAACATTTGAAAGTTGGAAAGCGTGAGGGCGTAGCAAAGCAAGTACCTATTCACCCCCCCATACTAAAAGTAAACATTGTCCTCAATGTTTCGAGTCTAAAGGTGGAGCACCCCCATACTAGAGACGAAGAATCGAATGCTTAGGATCTAGCATGGAAAAGGTGATCAACAATATATCTAAAGCCGTTTATTAAATATGCTAAAAGATAGTTGTTAGAACAATAAAGGATATGTCATGGATTCGTGAAAAACTTCTTCAATCGAACGATGGAGGCTCACGTAAATGAACACGAGAGTCTTCAATCGTAGATGATGATGATGATCTAGATAACACAATCACCAACAACCACGAGACAACGAGTTGAAAGGGTACAAGTCCCCTTATTAGTGAATAGTAAGCATAAAGATAAGAATGGGATCTCCCCCACGAGGCACCTCGTTTTTGATTACCGAGTCATGAGCTCGACTCGATCCCCTCAATGTTAATTATCATTGGGGAATGTGACTTGGTCGAGGGCAACCATTGAAGGAATTTCCCCACCAAAGTAGTGCTTAAGCCTATGTCCATTCACCTTGAATTAGGACCATCATCTTGAGCTAGCTCAATGGTCCCATATGAAAATACTTGTGTAATGGTGAACGGACCCGACCAACGAGATTTCAATTTCCCGGAAAATATCTTAAGACGAGAGTTATAAAGCAACACTTGATCACCAACGTTAAAAACCCGGTTTTTAATCTTTGAATCATGAAACTTTTAGTCTTTTCTTTAAAAATTAATGAATTTTCATAAGCATTATCCCTTAATTCATCCAATTCATTCAATTGTATTTTCCGGTGATCTCCCGCGGTCTTCAAGTCAAAGTTTGCATGCTTAAGGGCCCAATATGCCTTGTGCTCCAACTCAATGGGCAAATGACAATTCTTCCCATAGACTAACTTATAAGGAGTGCAACCGATAGGTGTCTTATAAGCGGTCCTAAAGGCCCATAAAGCGTCATCGAGTTTGTCGGACCATGAAGCACGGTTTTCTCCAATTGACCTCTCTAAAATCCTCTTCAAAGCTCAGTTCGAAACCTCGACTTGCCCACTCGTTTGCGGGTGATAAGCCGTAGGAAGACGACGAGTAACTCCATATTTCTTTAGAAGCTTTTCGAATTGGTCATTACAAAAATGGGTTCCACGATCGCTTATAATAGCACGAGGGGTTCCGAATCGAGAGAATAGTTGCTTCAAAAACTTCACTACCACACGAGCATCATTAGTAGGCAAAGCCTTAGCTTCCACCCACTTAGAAAGGTAGTCCACCGCGACGAGGATATATTTGTTGCCATGAGACGATTGGAACGGCCCCATAAAGTCTATTCCCCATATGTCAAAAATCTCACACACTTGAATTATGTTTTGCGGCATTTCATCACGTTGAGACGATTTTCCTTGACGTTGGCACGAATCACACGACTTCACAAGTGCGTGTGCATCACGATAAATAGAAGGCCAAAAGAAACCGGCATCGAACACTTTCTTAGCCGTGAGATTAGCACCGTGGTGACCACCCGTGGGTCCCTCGTGACAAGCTCTAAGGATATTAGAAGCTTCGGCACCAAAAACACAACGTCGAACGAGTTGATCCGCACAAATCCGAAAGAGATAAGGGTCTTCCCAAAAATAGAACTTGACGTCACGAAAGAATTTTTGTTTTTGTTGTGTCGTCATACCCTTGATAATGAAATTGCCCGCATGGTAATTTGCAATGTCGGCAAACCATGGGGTGGTGTCTTTAGAATTCACTACACCGAGAGTCTCAAGAGGAAATGTTTCGGTGATTTCCTTGTTCTCGAAATATCTTTGTGAGGATCTTCTAGACGAGAGAGATGATCGGCCGCTAGATTCTCGGCTCCTTTTTTGTCAAGCACGGTGACATCAAATTCTTGGAGGAGGAGCATCCAACGAAGCAATCTTGGCTTAGCATCTTGCTTAGCTAAGAGATACTTGATAGCCGAATGGTCGGTATACACGATGCTTTTAGTCAAGACGAGATAAGGTCGGAATTTCTCAAAAGCATAGACCACGGAAAGGAATTCCTTTTCCGTTGTGGTGTACTTTAATTGAGCCTCGGTCATCGTCCTACTAGCATAGTGGATAGGTCGGAAATACTTGTCATAACGTTGCCCTAAGACGGCCCCTATAGCATAATCACTTGCATCGCACATGATTTCAAAGGTTAATTCCCAATTAGGAGCAACAAGAATGGGAGCTTCGGTAAGTTTCCTTTTGAGAGTTTTGAAAGCCTTAACACAATCTTCATTGAAGTTAAAAGGAGCATCCTTCTCGAGAAGGTGTGTCATAGGTCGAGAGATTTTCGAAAAGTCCTTGATGAAACGACGGTAAAAGCCCGCGTGGCCTAGGAAACTCCTAACTCCCTTAACGGTTTTGGGATGAGGTAACTTGGCGATGACGTCTACCTTAGCTTTATCGACCTCAATCCCCGCCTTCGACACCTTATGTCCTAAGACGATTCCTTGTTTACACATAAAATGACATTTTTCCCAATTAAGCACAATATTGGTTTCTTCACAACGTTTTAACATTTGCTCGAGATTAGATAAACACGACGTGAACGAATTGCCAAACACCGAGAAGTCATCCATAAACACTTCCATCGACTTCTCGATCATATCGTGAAAAATCGTTATCATACATCGTTGAAACGTACCCGGTGCATTATAAAGTCCGAAAGGCATCCTACGATAAGCGAACGTTCCATAAGGACACGTAAACGTAGTCTTCTCTTAATCACGAGGGTCGATAGGAATTTGAAAGTAACCGGAAAAACCATCTAAAAAGCAATAGAATTCATTTCCCGCGAGTCGCTCCAACATTTGATCCATGAAGGGCAAAGGAAAGTGGTCTTTACGAGTAGCGTCATTTAACTTTCGGTAGTCAATACACACCCTCCAATCGGTCACAACACGAGTGGGAATTAAATCGTTGTTTTCATTAGGCACAACGGTCATTCCTCACTTTTTAGGGACACAATGGATTGGGCTCACCCATGGGCTATCGGATATAGGATAAATCATTCCCGCGTCAAGGAGTTTAAGGACCTCCTTTTTAATGACATCGTGAATTTTGGGATTTACCCTTCTTTGACTTTGAATTGCGGGTTTGTAGTCCTCCTCCATTAAAATCTTGTGAGTACAAAATTTTGGGTCAATACCCTTAATGTCGGATATTTTCCACGCAATTGCCCCTTTATGAGCCTTAAGAACTTTCAAGAGCTCGGTTTTTTCATCATTAGCAAGTCCTTTTGCAATAATAACCGGCAACTTGTCATCACCTTCCAAGAATGCGTATTCAAGGTGAGAAGGAAGATCTTTCAATTCAAGGATAGGTGGTTCCTCGATTGAAGATTTTGGTTCAACACTCATAACTACCATCGGCGGAAGAAATGGTGGAATAGAATTATCATTACTAATCAACACCTCATCTTCATTGTCGATATCATTTGAAGTGAGATCGCCTCCTTGGAATGGAGTGAGATTTGGTGTAGAATTAGCAAGAATCGGATCCAAAATAGTGGGATTGCCACTTGACGAGCTATCGAAAAAACCTAACACTTCTTGTGAAAACTCATCGCAAACCACATCAACGATGTCAATGTGATTGATGGTAGCGATTGCATAAACATGAGAAGGTTTCGAGTTTTGAGTAGCGTTTATAACAAGTTCCTCTTCGTTGAATCTCAAAGTGATAGTTCTAGCATGAACGTCGATAAGCGATCTTGAGGTGTCTAAAAATGAACGACCTAAAATTAGAGGAACTTGAGGATCCGCGGGGATGTCAACTACTATAAAATCAACGGGATAGTAGAACTTCCCCACTTTCACGAAAACATCTTCGGCAACTCCACATGCCATAATCGTAGAATGATCGGCCATCTCGATAGACATGTTCGAAGGAATGAGAGCCGGAAGCGAAAGCGATTTCCAAATGGAAAATGGCATCAAATTAATGCTCGCACCAAGATCGGCCAAGGCGAGGCATTCTTTCATATCTTGTATGTCACAAGGAATGAGAAACTTTCCGGGATCACCAACTTTTTCTGGTATGTGGTTAAGATAAACCGAAGAACAATTAGCAAGCTTTGAAAGCTTTTCCTTATCGCTCATCATACTTTTAAAAGTGGAAGCGAAACGAGGCATATATAACAACGCGTCGGCTAAACTCACATCAAAATGCACTTGTTGAAACATTTTTATAAAAAGCTCGATTTGTTGTTTGTTACGTTCTTGCATTTTCTTTTTGTTTCGTCTCGAAGGGTAGGGTAAAGGTGGTGTGGGTTGGTCATTAGGCGACGGCTTTGGAAACTCGGGTTCCAAAATTGGTATTGGTTCAACCGTAGGTATGATTTGAGCGGTACTTCATGGGATTGTAATGTGCTCCTTTTCGACCATCACCTCGGGTTCTTTCTCGATTTCCTTCTCCGTAGAATTACTTGGACGAGAGATTGGTTACTTGAAAGTTTTACCACTTCGTGTAGTAATAACCTTCATTTCTCCCTTCGGGTTTGCAATGGTATCACTAGGAAGACCACCCGAGGAAGAGGGTTTACACATGATTGCTTCAAACATCTTAGCCATTCGGTCCTCAAATTTTGATTGCCTAGCATCCGCTTTTAATAACTCTTGCTTAATCTCATGTTATCCTAATTCCATCTTTTGTTGGTTTTGTTGAAGACGTTGGACATTTCCTTCCATTTTGTTTGCATGAGTTTTAAGTTCATTAGAAAGTTCATTTTTTAGCTCGTTTTTCAACTCGGATCTTAAGCTAATCGTCTCACGTTGCATTTTATCAAATTTAGCATCATTTGCTTTAGCATAATCCAAAAATTCTCCTTGCAAATTTTTAGTGTGAGCATTTTGAAAACCTTGTGTAGTCTTTTGAAAATCACGGTTTTGGTTTTGATTAGAAATTTGTCCATTCCCATTTTGATAATTCCCTTTGTTGTAGTTGCGTGAATTGCCTTGGTAATTACCTTGGTTGTTGTTTCGATAACTATTAGCATTTTGGTTTGGTGGAGCTTGATTTTGGCGGGAACCTTGACCGTTTTGGTTGTAAGTTCCCGTTGCTACATAAGCACTCGAAGTGTTACCATCCGCGGTAATGCACTCGGAAAGATCATGAGCTCCTCCACAAGACAAACAACTCTTAGCAACCGCTTTAACCGAAGCGGAATTTGAAGCTTCTTGAGCTTTCCAATGGGACATTAGATTAGCAAATCTATCAAAAAACCGATTTTCCTCATTAGCTTCATCATGTAAGGCATTAATGCTACGAGACGATTGTGACGATGAAGACGAACCCAAATTGGCAACACTCGGTGTGTTACGAGGGCTATAAACCTTAGATCTATTCTCGATGATTTGTAAAGCCTCATTTGTAGTCTTGCACAAAAAATTACCACCCGCGGCGGCATTCAAATAATCTCGTTCATGATCATTAAGCCCATTATAAAAAGTATCAACTTGATGTAATTCCGTAAAATCATGGTGTGGACATTCATGTAACATTTCTTTAAAGCGTTCCCATGCCATTGAAAAACTTTCATTATTTCTTTGCACAAATCGTGAAATCTCATTTTTCAAATGTGTTGTTTTAGATGGTGGAAAAAACTTGTTCACAAACTTAGAAACGTGATCACCCCATGTCAAAATCGAATTTGGCGGTTCTTTCTCAAGCCAAATTTTTGCGGGTCCATCTAATGAGTATGGAAACAACATCATCTTAATGGCGTCATGTGGAACATCCTTAAATTTGCTAGTAGCGGTGAGACAGTTAAAATTCCTAATGTGATAATGCGGGTTGTCTTTCTCATGACCTCTAAACTTATTTGCTTGCAACATCGACATTAAACCCGTCTTAATCTCGAAATTCTCCGCAAGGATGGCGGGAATCGCAATAGCCTCTCCAAAACCCTCGGTGGGTTCTTGTAGCAACTCCATCATAGTACGATTAGCCATGACGACTTCTTGTTCTACAATAGGTTCAACAATTGGAGGTTGTTCCTCAATCAACGACTCTTGATTGGCTTGCTTTTGAAGATGTTTACGAGCTCGTTTTGCTTGATTACGAGTGATCATAAACTTCACGAAGAATGGGAGGTGAGCAAAGAAGATTCTTTTTGGGTGTTTTGTGAATTTCCAATTTTTTTGTGTTTTTGATTGTATTTAATTTTTTTGGATTTTGGTGTATCTTCGTAGACAACAATCTACAAAATCTCTCCTCGAATCAAACTCTTGATTAAAGAAGCCTCAAAGGAATGAAAACGATCACGTGGAGTGAACGCCTTCGAATGACTTTAGAACTTTGGTGAAAACCAAATTGTTCAAGAGGTTTTAATCACAAAGAAACCAAGCAAATATATTATACGTAATAATACTTTGGGCGGCAAAACCCTCGATTAGCCTTCAATCTCAAAATACTCACAAGCAAGCGGGGAAACGAGGCGGCGCGAAGCACTTAAGAGCCTTTTTCCTTAGGGTATATTTTATAATACCCGCCTTATACCCACCTTATAGTTTGTATCTTTCAAAATCGAGCTTCACGAAAGTATTTATCTATTTTTGCCTTTTTCTTTTTGTTTGAGATTCGAATACAACAATTAGGAGATCAAATCCCAATTAAGGTTGTGTTTTCACACTTTTGGAGATATTGTTTATTTGTTGTGATACTTAATACAATATGGTAATAATATTTCCACAAGAAAAACCAAGAAAACCGATAATACGTATTAGTAGGTTTCTACTAACACAAATACTATATGGTTAATATTAAAAACAACAATGCAAATTAATTACGACACACCTCCCCGGCAGCGGCGCCAAAAATTGATTGCAGTGTTTTACCACACCTTTAGGAAAAGGAGGGTAAATAGGGAAAGTATTAAGTGTACGTTTAGGAAAACGTAAACACTAATGACCCTTATGGTGTGAAATGAAAGTTCGTTTCCCAAGGAGGTATATGTGTGTGAAAAACTTGTTAAATGTTTGTGATTAATGATTGGTTAGAAAGGGATGAGAAAAGAAAATGACGAGACGTAAAAATTACTACTAGAAAGTTAAAACGTAAGACCTTAAAAACCACAAAAATAAAAATTAATTCTAAAAATTACCAAAAATTCGCCAAAAATCAAAATAAATAAACTAAGAGTTTACCAATGATAAAAACTTTTTCAAACATTTTAAATAATTAAATATTCAATTTTTAAATGCTAATTAAATCCCTAAAAATCAAATAAATTATCAAAAATCCCAATTAAAGATTTTTCAATTGGTAAACCTCTAAAATGACCTAAAAAAACTAAAAACTATTTTTTTGAAATTTTAAACTAATAAAAACTATTTAAATGATTTAAAAACTATTAAAACTTAAAACAATTATAAAAATTAATCTAAAAGTGATAAAATTATTCTAAAAGTTGCTAAATTCCTATTTTAATGTATTAAACCTAAGAAAAATATAAAAAGTTGAAAAATGTGAAATTTGAAAGATAATAATAAAATAATAATAAAATAATATTAAAAATCCAAAAATTATAAAAAATTCTAAAAACTTGCAAACTAGTTTATTTTAACCTAAATAATCAGAAAATTAAAGTGAAATTACCAGAATACCCCTATTAGGCCCTCAAATGGGCCAAAACCAAAAACAGTCAACACAAATGGGCTTTTGGGCCCAAAAAGTCAAACTTGGCCCAATTGACTTGGAAAAGCCCTATCTGACTCAAAATTCAATTCTAAGAACAAAACTCTAAAGGCCCAAAAGCTGAATGTGAGCTTATCACAGCTTAATAAGCAAATAGCTTATTCTTATTGGGCTTTTTAGCCCATTAAGCAATAAGCTAATGCCATAAGCTCTAATTTGACACACAACCTTCTTTTGGGATGCTTATGAGATCTGTAAAAAGAAATTTTGAAAAAGCACACTCAATAAGCCAGAAATAAGCAAAGTAAAAATTCACTAAAAGACAAAATAGTCGTTTTAGAGATTTAAGGCACCTCAGGACTTGATTCAACTTGCAAAAGATCACAAATGGACTCAATAAGCCAAAACAATCAATAAAATTCCAATAAGCTAAACCAATAAGCCAGAATAAGCCAATAAGCACTTATGAAAAAGTCAATTAAGTTGGTTTTCTAGTCAAACCCTAAAGTCAACCCACCAAATGCTCCAGTATGAACAAATGGGTCAAATAATGAGCACCTATTACAAAAACAAAGTTGTTGCAGGTTAAAATAAGCTATTATAGCTTATTGATAAGCTGACACCAGTTTTACACTAGCAGTGGCAACCAGCAGGGGAAAGGAGTTCCCACTGCTTTGACTATTTGACTGACCTTTTTAGAGAGTTCTGGTTGGATTCAATTGGAAACAAAGGCACCCTTGTGATTAGTGAATTACAAGGAGTCAATAGCAACAAGAAAATCACAATTTGGTTCACACAATAAGCCACAATCAATCAAACAGTCACCAGATATTGCCCAGATATGGAATTAAGCAGTTAAGCACTTAATAAGCAGATTTAGACTGAATAAGCCCACCAAACTTTACAAGATGCATACACAAGCTATATAAACTATGAATAAACACAAAGCAACAAGAATCAAACACTGAATCAAAGTAAACAACAAGATCAAAGCATGAAAAGTTACTGATGAACAATGAACATATGCAGAAACAAGTTTGTTGATCTATTTGACACTTGATCCAATTTCAGGCCTCAAATCCTTCTTCCCTGGTGTGATTAGCTAAGGTTTAGCACTTGTTAGCCCTAACCTAAGCTTAGATCTAGGTGTTCTCAAAATCCTAGCCAATTTTATCAAGTATTCAAGATTTTATACCCTATTTGTGAATCTATGTGTTTCAAACCTTCAAACCTGCAAACAGATGAACAAATGCACCTAGATAACAGATACCAACACTTGCAAACAATAAACAAGCACTTAGCAAACCACAAATCCAATTCAAGCAGTAGTCCCAAACACTCCTTAATCTACCACTTAACAAAGAAACTTGTGATTTCAACTAATAACCTACTAATTTTATTGATAAAAAACACTTACTAGGTACCAACTAACAGAATCAAACACATAAATTACCAGCTCAAACACAAATACTCAAAATCAAAGCACCAAATCAAAAACAGTCATAAACATGAAATTTTTAGAGGAATCTTAACAAGGGATTATACCTGCCCTCCACAACTTCCTAGGAGAGCCAGCAATGCTCCTTGGACCTTGTTCAACAACTTATACAAGACCAAGGTACTTCAACAAAGGAGATGCACACTGCCTTGGTTGATGGTTCAAAGTAGAACCTCAAGGACTTGATGTCTTCAACACAAACAGCAAACAACTCAACCAAGGGCTCTAATCCCTTCACAAGCTTGGTGTCAACAAGCTTGTAAGAGCTTATAGCTTATGGCCAAGGGTTAGTACACAAAATAAGCCAAAACAGAAACAAGGATTTCAAGGCCTTTGAACCTTGAAAACCTTTCAAACCTAGACGTGCCTTAACCACAAGGTTAAGGAAGGTCTAATCAATCAAATGGAACTCAGAATTAGGCTACTCAAACACAAACTTTTAATCAAATCAAAAAGAGAATTCAAAATTTCAGAAATTCAAATTTTATTTAAACTTTAAAAAGGAATTACAAAGATAATACCCTAAAACTGGAACAAAGGGACTCTCACATGATGAGATCTCCTTTTATAGGCAAATGCCTGGCTACACTATTCACAAACCCTAGCAATTGAATTCTCTAAAATGCCCTTGGTCCTTCTAGATCATTTGATGGAATGAGCTGTTCAAATGCATCCTGGACGTTCATTTCAGCTTTGATATGAAGCAAAGAGTCTATGCTGTTGATTTGGCCACGTCATTTTACTTGGAGGCCAAGTTGCATTTTCATTGGTTGAGGAGGTTGAGTGTGGGGTCCAAGGAGTAGTGGGAGTGAGGGTTTTATGTGTGGGATTTGTTTCTGCACATGTGAATCACACAAGTGCCAGGGTAATTTGTTTTTACCCTTTGTTTTAAGTGGAGTACAAACTGGGTGGATGAAGGGTGAATAGTAGTAGATTTGATCCGAAATTGGGGGAATGGAAAGTGTTTGGCGCAATTTTGTTTCAAATGTTTCAATAGCACACATTTGGTCCTTGTATATTGGGATTTTTGGTAAATCAAGCAATTCAGCCTTAAAAACGATTTCCCTTTGTTAAATACTTTCACCACTTGGCAGTTTTGGCACAATACTTTCGAAAAAGGTTTATAAGGGTTATTTTTGCCACTTTTGCATATTTGAAGGACTGATTTTGGACATTATTGATCTTCAAAGGTCTTCAATGTATCTTCGGCTTGATGAGGGACCATAATTGACAATGTTGAATAGTTGAGGGACTAATCTTGCCATTTCTTCAAAGTTGAAGGACCTTTTGTGTAATTTTGACAAACTTAAGGGACCAAACTTGTAATTATTAATATACAAGGGTTTTAAGTGTCATTTCTTCAATAAATGAGGATCAATCTTGTTTGTCTTCAAGTCTTCAAGGGTATTTGTTGAGTATTCCATGATTAGGGCCCGGTTCTTTGTACGGCTTCGTTTCTCGTGTCCGTTTTTCCTTGTATCTTGTGATCTTTTGTCTTTTTCACGATATCCATACCTAAAATACACAAGTAAACAAACACAAGCATATATATGGTATTTTATGACATTTTTGTGCATTTAAAGCTCGAAAAGAACGATGAGATCATGTATAAATGCCATCTCATCACTAGACTTTAGGAATTCGTCCGATTCCGTTGCCGAAATAATGTCAAGATGCTCATCCTCCATTATGAGAGAGCCAACGGGCTCCTCGGGTGTGATAGCAATAGATGAAGGAGGAATGTGAGAAGTCTTGCGTTGTTTTAGAAAGTCCTCCTCGTCGAAAATCACCTCAATATCGTCATCACTCTCCTCATTACCTAAAGGGCCAATAATAAGCTCAGGGATATGAGTACTCGTCTGATCTCGCTGCTTTAAAAATGACTCCATACAAGTTTGCAGCGTGTGTAAAAGCTCTTTCGTTTGTTCTTGAAAACCTGTAGCAAGATCGTCAATTGGTTCTTGGTAACTCATCCCATGACGAGGCTGATGATCAATTAGGTATTGCAGGGGTTGGTCAAAACTGGAAGGGGTATAATTATAGTAATTTTGATCCCCCGTTGGACAGTGAAAACTTTCGTGAGGACCCCCACACTTATAGCACCACGGGGATGGAGAAAAATCCGGTGCATTTTGAGGATAAGGATCGTCATAGACGGGAGAGGGTGAGAAAGTATTGTAAGAGGAGAAGTACGAATTTGTTGAATTACAAAATGGACAAAATCCAAATTGTGTATCGTCGATATTAGAACCGCACCGCTCACAAGTACACCATTGACATGTTTGAAAACCATGCCATGGTCTCCCACACCGTACGCAAGACGAATCCATGAAGAAAAATAGATAAGTAAGAAGAATATTTTTGGTGCAAAACTTTGAAAAAGAAATGCTTTTTATGATTTTTCAAATGTTTTTGGATTTTTGAAATTTTATATTTTTATGGATTTTTGAAAATTTTTGACACGAAAAATAACGTTCGCGAGTGAACGGATCCCAAAATCCAACGTGTCTCTCACTAAAAACCGTTAATCTTCACGAAAAGAGCCGGCGGCGGCGCCATTTAATACAAGGTTTTTGCCAAGTATAAAAATTTGTTCGTCTCGATTCAATTCAAATTGATTTCTGGTTAAAAGTGCGACTCAGTCGTTCTTGGTGGAAAATAAAATGGTTTGGTATCTATTCTACTTAAAAGGTAAATGTGCAAAATAATAACAATAAGCTAAAAGTAATTAACTAATAAAAACAAAACAATATAAATAATAAAACGTAAAACTAAAGAAAAATAATTAATAAAAATAAAACTAAAAGACGAATTAACTATCGACTCGAAAATAAAGTTTGCTTAATGAAAAAGGAGAGAATAAAACTAAAATGGTACTTTAAAGTTAAACGAGGGAAAACCTAAAGCGGGTACTAAATAAAAGATAAAACTTAAACTTTACGAAAAAATTATTAATGCTAAAAATCGAAGAAAAATTCAACTAAAAATACGTAACTTTCAAAAATAAAATCGGAACAACTTTCAGATAAAACTAGACAATTACGGAACAATATTGATAAATAAGCAAGCAGGCAGGCTAGCTGCTGGAAGTAGGCTGCTTAATTTTGGCACGAAACAAACTAACCAGCCAAGCTGGCATGACATTATTTCGCAATAACAATTATTTCGCAAAAATATTCGGAAAAGCTACAGTTATTTTCGGAAGAAATCGTTTCTTCGGAAAAAAGTAATTTCGGAGAAAAATTCGGAATATGTACAGTGCATTTCAGAGATTTCACTTTCTTCGCAATTTTTGTTATTTCAGAAAAATGATTTCTTCGCAATACTTGTATCTTCGGAATAACAGTATTTTCAGAAAAAATACAATCTTCGGAATATAAAACCCTAATCCGAAAACTTAAAAACAAATACAGTAACATAAAAAAAATCACAAAATAAGCTAAAAATAAGCACAATTCAACTAAGCAATTAACCCAAACTTAATCTAAAACAATTTTAAGAAAAACTAATTCAACCACAAATCAAAAACTTGAAAATACTAATAAATCTAAAAATTAAAAATCAACTTTTTGTAAAATAAACTAATAAGCACTTATCTAAAAACTTAACCAAATTGATTTTTAGAAAAAGGTAATAAGCCAAAATTTAAAAACTTTTAAAAACACTAAATAATAAAAATATTTAAAAACAACTTTTTATAAAAATTAACTAATAAGCACTTAATTAAAAAAATAAGAAAATTAACACAATAAGCACTAAAACAATATAAGCTATAAAAATCAAACACATAAAAACCAATAAGCACAATCAATCAAAAGCATCAATAAATCAATAAACATCAAGATTAACCAACTACAAGATCATCTAAATCAACATAAGATTATTAATAAAGAAAGGAAGAATGAGAATGATTAATTGAAAAGCTTGATTAAGATTAAGATTAAGATCTAATACAAGATTAATGAAAAATATAAAAACATTAAAAAAAAGCTAGAGAGAGAAAGTAATTAATCTACTCCTAATCCTAAAACTAATCTACTCCTAATTTTCTAACCACCTCCTAATGACACATTAGGAGGGTATTTATAGGAGGAGTAAAAAATGATGCTTTCTTCCTTTTTTTTCTTGTTCTCGACTCAATTTAAATTCTTTGTCTTTTTTGACGTCGTCTCGGGATTTGTCGATATAATTTGAACTCGTCTTATAATTTTCTTCTTTAATTAGACTTGGTTCTTCGACTTCGTTAAACTTCCGTCTTTAGACTTTTTCTTCGATAAATCTTCAGAATAGGCCTTGGACTTCCGTTCTTTTTGCACTATTGATCTTTTGACTTCGTCTTTTCTCATTTTCTTCGATAAAAGCCCGTGAAAGCCCGTGTTTTCTCCCTTTTTCATCTTTTGATCCTAAAACACAATAAAAACACAAACCACGCATAATTCCGACATTTACGACATAAAATACACGTTTTGGCTTGGTTATTATTATAATTAAGTGGTAAAAGGATGGGTGTTTTCTCAACTATTAATGCTCTTCTATTCTTGGTAGTCTGCTACAACGCTTTAGGGAAACAGAGCTGACATAGTTTCCCTTTTCTTCATACCTTGTACTTTAGGCTGCATAACTTCCCGCCTAAACATTTAGGTATGTCCAAAGTGTACTTAGTGTTAACAGGGTATTGCCACCCCTGTTAACACTCAACCACTCAGAGTCCCTGATACATCTTGGCTGTTATCCAACATAGCCAATGAGTATGTCTTCAAGTAATCTTCGACTTCCTTGACAATGTCTCTGACATGGACTCCTCTGTGGTTGTTTACAGAGACTTAGAACTCTGTGAGTCTTGGGTTACTTGCCTATCTCCTAGGCACATGCAAGTTAATATCAAACAGCTTAATTTAAGTTTAAATCTATGACTAAGGGAATTCTAACAAACTTAGATTCCCAACAATCTCCCTCTATTTAAACATAAATACAGCTAGATCTAAATGAGTTATAGTAAGTAAGACAACAGCTTCTTCTTACACATAACAGATCTAACAAACAACTTCATACTTCATTAATACTTAAAAAAGTTACAAGTACAATACATGAGTAAAACAAAATATAAGAGTAAACCTTCAGCTGTGAAAACTTCAGTAATCATCATTCTTGATTTTTTCTTCAACTTCAGCTATGTCTGTTCTAGTATCCATTTCAGCCTGCAAAGCTTGGGTAAATACCTTGGAATACTCTGTGTTAAGTTTAAGCACTTTTTGAAACATAATAAGTTGAACAGTTGATGCAAGCCCCAACCCATATTCCCTTTGGAACACATATTGGCATCCCCTGTTCATGTAGGCCATACCTTTTTTAGGCTCAGTGTAAGTCTGACCATCAATAGGACCTACAATTCCATTTGGAAGAATTAGATTCCTGTGCATCCCATCTACTTGGATATATCCCATCTACTTAGATATCAATAGTCACAAAGATTTCTTTGAGGAATTGAGTCATCATTTTCCTTTTCTTCTCAGCCTTTGTTGGTTCTGGTTCAAATAGATATGGGGAGGATCAATCTTGAGTTTGGTAGTTGTTTCTTTCAGCCAGTTGAACATAGCTTTCAAAGTCTTTAAGAGTAAGAAATTAGCCTGTCCAGTCTTCTTTTCAGCTAAAGCTTCAAGTTCAAACCATTTTGACAGACCAAGTGTCTTAAGTTTGAAGTCCTCAAATATGTCCATGTTGGCCACGTGATTATCTCTCCATATGATCATCTGTGGTGTATGAGTTGACTTCTTAACAGTGTATTTGTACTTGGTTATTTTCCTTGGTGCATATCTATTATTGACGCAGGCATCATAGTCAGCTTTTACCCTTTTTAGAGCCTCATTGCGTTTAACTTCCATTTCTCTTAATCTTTTTCATTGTTCCTCTATGAGTTGAGGAGACATGGCTTCTAGCTTGGCTTCATCCAGCTCTTTAGCCTTCTTGATTTCATTCAGTCTTGTAAATTCAAGCGGTTGTTTTTCAATTTCTTCAACAGTTAAAGGTTTTTCATTTGTAGCTTTAAAGGTTGAGAATTGAGATATTATAATGGTTGATCCTCCTGTCTCTAACATCGCAACTATCTTCTTTAGTTTGGCGTCTGAGTCAACCATAACTATTTCTTTCCCTTTCTTCGAGACAGAGGATTCTTCACCTGCTTTCTTTAGCTCTTCAGCATGTTTTAAGAATGCTAGCTGAGCTTGGTCTTGTACAGCTTTTGGGAGGGAGGTGACAGTGAATTTAAGTTTCTTAGCATTTGGTTCACCATCATCCACAGCCTCATTGGTGTTATCCAAAGACATGGAATTTGATGAATCAGCTGCTTTGTTAATCTGTTTCTCTCCCTTACTTTCATCATCATCAGGTACAGTGATTGTTGTGATGACTTGGAGTGGAATGGGTGTAGGAATGATGTTTTCAGCTGTACCTGTGTTGGTGCTGACAGGTTCTAGTTTTAGTAAGTCAATTTTCTCCCCCTCACGTTTAGTCTGTCTCTTGAGACACTTGGCTGAACGTGATTGAAGATACCTAGCAACCTGTTCAAAAGATGTAGCCAATTTCTTTTTCTTGATCCTTGATCCTCTGGCAATTCTTAGAAGCCTGTTGCAATTACGATTTACAAAGCGATCAACATGTCCAACCAAGTAGTGAGTGTGACGTTTTTGTTTGTTGTACACAGCCTCAAACTCTTTGTGCATGACCAACTCGTGGCCTGAGAACATGTCAGGGACTTCTTTAATGATAGTATCTTTAATACGAGTGGATAAGTGGCTAAGTCCCTAAGAAGCTCCTTTACTGGTGCCATCTTGGATAGGTTCAGTGATGGCATCTTAAACAGCCTGTGAGATTATCTTGGGGAAATTGGTTGTGAAAGTATGAATTTCAGACCCCATTCGTTCTGATAACCCCTCATTTATACATGTTTGAAATGATGCATTTTTCCTTGTTTGCTATGTAAATAAATAAATTATGTGTTGAATTGATACTAATAAAGGATATTGTTTGTATTGTATCTAAGAAAGAAACCATGAAGGAAAAGAATAAAGAAATAAAGAACAAAGGGGCTAAAGATGGAATTATGCTGAAATGGAGCGAAAGTGCGGCGTACATTCAAAGTACCCCGATTTTGGATATTTACAAGAAGTGTGATGCACAAACTAGAAAGTGCGGCGCACATTTACACCTGAAGAAGTGCGGCGCATAATTGGAAAAGTGTGGCGCACATTTTGCTGCAGTTACATAATTAAGTACAATTATGCATGGCTATTATGGGAGAACTTTTGATATACTTTCAGAACTTCTAACCTATGAAAATGTAACTATAAATAGGACCCATAGGCCAGACATAAGAGATATCATTCCATACTTTCTCCATTGTTTAGGAGAATCTAATAATCAAGGATTTCTCCAAATCCTTGATCATAGTCACTAGAGTTGGTAAACCTTAGTTGGTTGATGTTATTGGTGCTAGAACAAGGAACTCAAAAGTGTTGCTAGCCATTTGTAATAACTTCAAAAGCTTATAAAATCTTTGGAGCAATTATTGAATAAACCTTGTGTTATAATTCTTATTTCATTTATGTTAATCTTTTACTTTGATTTACATATTGTTGAAATGATCTTGTTTACTGTTATTATGGAGTAGTGTGATGTGCACTTGGTTAAGGTTTGATAGCCTTATGATTAGATATGATTTTTAGCTTTGCTGGGGCAAAGTGCGGCGCACAATTAGTTTTGTGCAGCGCACTTTTTCCCTGGGTTCTTGACTATAAGTGTGATTTAGATGCTAATGTATTATATGTTATTATGTAAGACCATTGTTATATGTTGGATTCAGCCATGATCATTGACTAGTACTCATGTGAATGGATGAGTTTCATGTCATCTAGTAAATGATTCTTGTTAATCACTTTTGGCGCGATTAGTGGATTAAAACATATACCAACTCTTGCATAATCTCATCTACTACCTTAGTTATCGAAATCAAGCATAAAACATTCTGAATGCTGTTGATATAACAAAGTCTTTAGTCCGATTCTTGTCATATCAATTAGATGTTGCATGCACGACTAGTAATCGACATGTTGTCTTATATTGTTTATGTGCTTATATTCATCATTGCTACCTATCTATCATATGGTTATGCCCTTAGCCAAACGCACCCTTTAATACCAATTGTTAAGTATATCTTTAGAACTTGTGACACTCTAGAGGTAATTGTTTTATATTTTGATAACAACAATCCCGTGGAACAAACTGGACTTTACCGCTAAGCTATGCTATACATGAAAGGGTATACTTGCCCGTGTTTATGTTTCTAGTCGTTTGTGTGGTAATATCTTGAATAAAAATTAAGACTTGCAAAAGAACATCAAGTTTTTGTCCTGCCGGGGATTGATTAGTTATTTATTTTAAAACATTCTGAAATACTTGGTAAACAAAAATTCTAAATCGCCGTACAGATTTCTGGCAATCTGAAAAAGTTTTAACAAAATAGTTAAAAAGTGCGCCGCTCATTTGGTACAAATTTACAAAATGTTGGTAGAAGCAATCCCAAAACACCACCAAAACCTTTTACTCTCAACACTTAATGCTGAAAACATGAGAATTGCTTTATGTGTGCTTATGCTTTTTGAGCTTTTGTGTTTGTTAATATTGCATTTCAAGAAAAACCCAAAAATATTTTTCTTTCAAAATTTTATTTTCTATTTGATTTACTCTTTGGTAGAATAATTTGCTTTGGTATGTCTTATTTGATATTTATCATGATTTGTGGTAATTTTTCCGGAATTTTTAAAAACCTTGAGATACAAGAAAATGAGGAAACAAGTGGAAATGAAAAAATAGTTATTTCTTGCAAAATACTTGAGAACATCTTACAAAATTTGGTCACTATTTCTTATTTTGACTACTTGTTAAGGAAGTATTATGAAAAAAAGTCTTATAACCTTGTTTGATTAATATATAGATCATACAGTTGTGAACAAAAAATCTTTGTAGAAGTGCATCGCACATTCCAAATTGTGCGCCGGCTTTTCTGTGTCGCGCAAAAGTGCGCTACACTTCTCAAATGTGCGTCGCACAAATGGGAAAGCAGAACGAAAAATTTGCTTATAACACATTAAAAAAGAGATTTTCATCAAAACTAATAAGTTGCCTTAAGAGTATAGTATATGAAATGTCATTTGGATTTTATGGCACTAACATACTAATGTTTCTTTTGATGTGTTGTTGTTTTAAGATGGATCCAAACACTATCTTGGGTAGACTATACTTAGGAGTGGATGAGCATATTAGCCTAAATGATAAAATTGAATCAGAAGGAGAATGGACAGGATCTGAATGTAGGGACTCAGCCAATAGCGGGATTCAAAAGGTCCTAACTTTTTATCGTTTGGAAGACTTGACACATAGTGAAAAATACTCAATGCCTTGTCATATAGAAGGTAAATTTGCCCATGATGGGCAAGTTGACATGGAAATGGAGAGAAGTTTTGTTAGCAATGAATTTGTAGTAGAGCTTGGCTTAACCTACAAAACGCATCGTAATGGGGACAAAGAAATAGATAAGAAACTTATTGTTATGATCGAGGACGAATTATTTTTCGTCGACTTCTTTGTCAATCCGGAAGAAGATGACTGTGAACCGTGTGCAATATTTAGGAGATCTTTCTTAAAGCAAGCCAATGCACAAATTGATATCACTTGTGGCATACTCACCTTATGGCCAAAAGTGCATGAAAGCTTGGACTTAGAAGAAATGGAGGAGATACTTGATAATCTCGACTTTGATGAATTAGCACCTACTGAAAACGAGGGAGTTGATGCTCCTAGATTTGTTTGTATTATGGGAAAAGGCAAGAGAAACAAAGAAAAACAGCCCGCTCATGCTTACAAATTGAACTATAATGGTGAAGGACCTTCTCTTACCATTAATAAACCCTTAACTAGAGAAGAACTAACAATGGAAGAGTTGAGGGAAGACGTTAAAGAAAGAGTGATGTTGTTAAACATGAATCGACCAATCATTGAAACATTAAAATATAGTGATAAGTATAAAATGATTGTCGATGGGGTCTTGCTTGATAAGTTGAAGATTGAAGATGGATTAACCTCGGAATATGAGGATGTGGCAATCCAAATGCTCCGTGAAAACAAAGTAATGAAAGAAAAAGAAGATCCGGGTTATTTTATCCTACCTATAAGGTTGGAAGGTAAAACTACATACAATGCTTTGGTAGACACCGGTTCGAATGTTAATATCATGCCACTTGAAATCTTCAAAATGTTAGATGTTGGAAGAGTCAAACCAAGTTTGATCAAATAAAAATGCTTGATCACTCCTATGCAGAGGGATTTGGGCGTTTGCTTGGAGTTCTATGCCAAATAGGGACAACCACAATACTAGCCGATTTTATGCTTCTCGATATTCCTATTGATCGAGACATTTAACTAGTGGTTGGAAGGAAGTTTTTGCACACCGTTGGTGCAAAGATAGATGTTGGAAAAGCTATCATGACTAGATTTGATGGGTTTGTCCATCAAACATATAATGTGCTAAAAGAGAAAAAACATGATGATAGTGATGATGAAGATGATAAGCACTACACCGTGAAAGAGATGAAAACGGTATGCCGATTTATGGTCCACATTTTCAACCATGGACGGAACCGGAAGAACTATTTGATGCTTCACTAAGTGAAAGGAGCTACCATAACCCTTTCTCTGATATTTGTGTGTATAAGAAAATTGTGGGGATGCTTGGAGTACTTCCCTATCATTGAAATACAAAGATTGGCAAGTGGGGAACAAGCGAGAATTTGAGAATATTGCTAAAGATGGAGATAGTGAATGGCATGTTGCCATAGTCATTGTTAATCCATGTGGAAAGAGGTACAAAAAAGTATACGAGACAAAGGACACCAATAGAGAGGTCTCGGGATGTTACACGGAGAGTGATATCATGTCACCTCTAAATTTCTGCTACAACTAAGAGGAAAGGAACAAAAGAGGAGTGCATCATTAGCTCCTAGTTACTTTTATGCATTTTTATCTTTTTGTATGTAGATAATCAATAAAATGAAGTAATATCTAAGAGTCCTAGAAGTTTTAGGATGGTCTTAGAAGTAGGGAATTTTCTCCATAGTGTCTTTTTATTTCTATCGAATGGACTTGGAGGTTTTCTTTTTAAATTTTGTGTCTTGTATACTTAAAAAGTAAAAATACAGTGAACATGTCTGGATGCACAGAATGTGCGCCGCACAAACCAAAAAGTGTGCCGCACAAACCAAAAGGTGCGCCGCACTTCTGGGCGGATTTTTTGTATATATCCCGTTTTCTCATTAAAAACTTAAAAAACACACTAAAACAATAATAACCACCTGACGACTTTTAATCATCACCAAAAATATTTTCGAGTCTGTGCTCCAATTTCACATTCGAGATTATGTCTAGGGTAAGTTCTTATATTTAATTCATATTTGTTTAAATTGATTAGTTTTAAATTTTTTCTTAATTTTCAATTAGGGTTCTTAGTAATTGAAGAACGATTATAATTCAATTAGGAATTAGGAATGTGGAGATAGATTAAGAAGTAATTAGATTATTAGATAAGATTGAAAAAAGAGGGTGTTTGAAAACCTTAGAGATGAAGCAATGTCTTGGATTAGAACGAATTGGGAATTGGTTAGTGTTTGATTCTAGCCATTGTTATTAGTTTGTAACCATTTAGTTTGCGGATTTTGTTAGCTACTAGTGTTACCCCGACATATTCTGTAATACCCAGAATGTGCGCCGCACTTTCCAAATTGTGCGCCGCACTTTTATGAAATTTCCCGAGAAAGTACGCCGTACTTTTCGTCTGGAAAAGAAACAGAATGATCAGAACACAACCATAGGGACACCGTTGACCCCTAACGCTTATATAATGTTAATACATGTTTGTTATGTTATGAAATTTGTAGAATACAGGTTCTGGAAATTATGAAACCGGCTCGTCAAGCCGAGGAAAGAAGCAAAGTCCTACCGAATCGGCAAGTGTCGCACTCATGGGAACACCGAATCACCAATTTTTGAACTGGCCTAGATGTACTAGCGATACCAAAACCATCTACAATAATGATCTTAGTCTTTTATTGCCAAAAAAAATTTTTGCACCTAGCATTGTGGATTTTGGAGTTTTGAATGAGCTTGGTTGTGAAGCTCAAATAAGGGAGATGCTTAAGATAGTAGTGATAGAGGCTGGAGGTAATGAAGTCCTATCTGAATCCAATGCTTGGATACGTGCTTTTACTTGTAGGGAGAAGATCTATGCGGAGCTTGTTCTCGAGTTTTTCTCTACTTTTCATTTTGATGAGGATGCCGAAGGAGATGAGTTGTTGACGAAGATAATTTTGAATTTTAGACTTTGTGGGAAGGGACATTCTTTGACTTTGAAAGAATTTGCTAAGTATTTTGGAGTTGTATAATAGAGATGAGCGAAGGGAGGAAGGATTTGAGGTATATTTCCAAGGAGGGGAACGTGATCATTGAAATTTTAATGCTAATGAATTTTGGGCATCAATTTGCCCAGATGAGGATCCATTGAGCTTATCTAGGAGCTCGGCCACTAGAATTTCTAGTCCACTTTTGAGAGTGCTTCAAAAGATGATTACTTATGTCATTTGCCAAAGAACCACGGGGTATGATAAAATACAAAAGAATGATTTGTGGTTATTGAGCATGTTTAGGGACAAGAACCGTGAGCAATACGCTAATGTGGCTTGGGTGATAGCAAAATAGATGAAAAGGAAAGGTCATGGGAGTCAAGCGGGTAGTATGATTGTGTATGGACAATTTGTGACTAGGTTAGCTTGAATAATGGGGCTTGTTGGGACTTAGAGATCTTGAGTTGATATGACAAAACAAAATGAAGGACCTAGTAGTAATATGTTAGCTTAGATAGTAAGCTAGGGTTGTGATGTAACCCTAGTACCTCTATTATATAAAGAGGGTTAGGCACACATGGTTATTCATTCATTCACAAACAATGTAAACCATAGGTGTGTGCGTGTTCCTCCTGGTGTCAAGCTTATAAGGCACCAGGAGTAGTTAGTAGCTTATTCATAAGCATCTTAATAGTATTTATTTCATTAGTGAAAGCCTTGTACTTGGTTATGATTGTCTTAATTATTATTCTGTTGTGCATGTTACGATCATGATCATGATATCCCAGATGAGTCTAGATCCTAAGACTCAACAAGTGGTATCAGAGCTTGTTGGCTCTCGATCTGGTTGATCTACAAGGTTTTCGTTAGTATTTTCTGTTTTTATAATAAAGTTACTGATCTAGGGTTTTTTCCAACAAACCCTAGATGATTGTTGCTGTTCATCTGATGTTGTTACTGTGATGTTGCTGCTAGTACTGTGATGTTGATTATACTTGCTTTGGTGAGTTGATTTTCAATCAACGATGAACCCTAGTATGATCATAGGTGTTTATGGTTGCTGTTTATTCGATGTTGTTGCTGTCTTAGGGTTCTTGAGATGATTAATTCCTCGACCCTAGGAGTGGATTGACAAGCAGAATGTGTTGAAGAGTTGAGTTGTAAAAAAAATAAAAATTTCACGTGAGACATATGAAAGGCATTGTTGCTCGTTGTTTTTGTACAAAGGTTTATTTTGATAATAAACTTGTATAAGATCGTGACATGCCAATGATTGTGTGGTCCCAAGAAATCATGTGAGTTCGTATGTGGTACAAAGCAAACGAAAAGGGGGCAGCCCTTATCTTCGAAATGGGACGTGACTAGTGAAGTGATGATGTGCTCCATGCACTTTACAAAACATCACGTAAGTACTCTTTTGTGTGCGCTATTTGTTTTACTTGTTTACAATGAAGCCAAACAATATTGAGTTATAGTTGATAATATATGATGTGATTGATATGGAGTCGAATAAAGATGCGTAATTTGAAAAAAAAAATTTGGGTTGCTACTTTGTTGGAAAAGCATTCAACTTTGTGAACGTGATTGGTTTTGGAAGCAGTTATTAGTTCCTAATTTTTGGGATATATGCACTTATATATGGTTAGTAATTAATGGAAAATATTATCCCTAATTTATTGGAGTTGGACGTGCTGTGACGTGGGACACATAACGAGGGTAATACTAAGATTTATTTTGCATGACTCTTTCCTGATTTGTAGAGGATACAGTTGGCGTCATTTATCTTTAAACATTCTAAAACGTGTGGTGTATCTAAGGCAGGAGAATGTTACGAATAAACTTCTAATTTTCAGGGACATGTATTTATCCTTATTATTTTCTTTGGTTCGAATATTCATTGTAAGACATTGCTGAACACGTTTTTCTATTATGGGGAGATATACATGATTTACGTGGGTTGTTCTATTATCATCCGATATATGGGCTGGATATACATGGACTTTGTTATTGGGCTAATTGAGACAACAATACAGTAGTGACAGATACAGTGTGTGCTAATGTTCGGGAGGGAAAATATTGTTGATATCAGCAACAGTTCTAGTGACAGTATGGTGACAGGTTGGTTAAAAAAAAGAAGAGGGTTTGAGATGCTACTGGTAGGTTATGTTGTTCCTACTGGTGAACTATGGTTCCTACTGGTCTCATATATTCATGTTGGTTGTGTTCTTGGTTCCTCCTAGTAATATTAGTCGGTTTATACTGATCCGTACCACTGGTTTGTTCCTACTGGTGGGCTTATATTCTTGCTGACTTCAGTAGGGGATGGTTCCTGCTGGCTTGTTGTATACTAACGTTTCTTTGGCCGGTTTTGGTTCCGTCTAGTCAAGTAATGTAACACCCCCACAAATGCTATGCGTAGCGGAACTACAACATTGGGTGCTACGTAGTTATCATCACACATAAGCCATATTAAACGACTCAAAGAGACGTAAAAGCTCAAACATTATTAAAACATCAAGTCTACAGTTTTCCAAATCCCAAAAGAAATATAAAACAGAGTTTGCGTTTAGGTCCCCACTGAATCTCAACCAAAAGTACATTTTCATTCTCACGACAAAAGATAAAAGAGTTTTAAGTGCAAAAAGGGAGGAAAACAAGTAGACCGCCAAGCCACAACAACTTCCATCCTCGCATGCTCCACTGCTATCAACCTTGATTACCTGAAACACATGCTTAAAATCGTCAACACAAAGGTTGAGCGAATCTATAGGTTTATCAAAACATCAGTTGAACATAAGTGTTAAAAACCAATCATGATCATTCAATATCATTGTGGCCATACAATCTATTATTCAAGAATATGACAATTGTGTTTAAGCTCATGACACTAATCCGTTAACTCAATCACCCGCGTAATAAATACCGGCGTGATTCAGATGAAACCAGTGCCCCTTCTAAAGGCATCAGTTGCAATTATACCTTATTTCTCATACAAGATAATCTACCGCAGAACTTACTCAACGTACAGCTTCTCGGCTAGCATTGGGTCGTTAGCCCCGTAGTACTACAAATTGCATAAGCGGCTATCTCCCCCTACTCGAGGGCAGGACAATAGTTAATAGTTCATGAATTTAGGGTCTTTGGCAACTTGGTACTCAACACAATGTCGAGGCAACGTTCGGGTCCAACAATCATTCAAGCCTTATGTTCATTTTCATTTAACTAGCATGTATCCCCCTCGCGGGTTAAAAACATTTGAATAAAGTAAAGAGTGAGGCTATAGACTCGCCTTAGATGACACACGAAGCTAGTAGTAGTAGTGATCGCCGAAGTGAAGATGCCTCCCAAATATACACGTCAAAAGCCGCCACCTAACAATTAAGGTGCGCGCTTAACAACATACTCAAGTACCTCAAAACATACTTAGTATAATAAAACCAACGATTCAAAATAATATGTACATAAACATGACCAACCAATACAAGTGAATCCCTTCTAAACCCCATAACATATACTAGCTTTCCAAAACTAGTATCTTCGATATTGATCCATCTCAAGATGCCAAATCAACACGGTTCAAGTACCCTACATAGGTCTCCCATCTCAGAATACACACTCTTACATAAGTCTCATATCCTTTTAAAACTTTGAGAAGCTAATAGATTAGCCTCTCGCCCCAAACTATGACGCGAGGTTAAGTACCTCCCAACAATACTCAGCCGGTACTTACCGAAAGTACACGCTGTTTTACCATACCTAAACAACTCCGTTTTCGACGAAACTTGGTGACAAACTCACTCAATATCTGTAGAAGACTCAGTTAAAATTTCATCAAATGATTCACATTTTAGACCCACCTGCTCGACATATCTTTAGACATTAAAAACCGGACAGTTTTGCACACTTGTATCGTAAAACCGTTTTGACCTCCTTAACCAAAACCATTTACAAATCCGACTCTTGATTATGAAAATAGACTCAAAATGCTAAGTTTAGGGCCTGAGAACAGCCCTTGACCGTTTTTGAAACTCAAGTTATAGTCCCCGAGATTTGACCCAATATCGACAACAATTTCGGATTGCGTCGATACTCGCCTCCCGGTACACGAATATTCAAACCTATGTAACTTTTGACTCGTTATGAGTTAGAAGCTCTACCTTATACCGAAACGAGCGTCTCGGCGACTACTACAACAATATCCAATAATACCAACACTTATCCAACATCTACTGTACGAAAATCGGGCCTAAACCTACTGATCTAAAATGACTCTTTAAAAATCATACCAACAACCAATTTGACCCATTTTTATCATCATCTACACCTTAAATATGTTATACCCATCATCTACAACAACTCCTAATTCTTAGATTCACTTGCATGGTCATATGCATCAATTCAAAATAAAAAAAAAAAACAAATGCATGCACTCAAAAATAAAGAATTAATATAATAATAATAACATAAACAAGGAATCTTACAACAATCCAAATGGATCAAACTCATGTTCATCTTCAAAATCTTTTGGAAAAATAAAGTTCTTGCATGTGGAATATTTTTACACCAAAATGATCTCCTTTTGATTTCCAACATGGGACTTTGTTTAGTTTTTCTTGAATCAAGCTAGAAAATCAAATCCAAGGGGTGTTTGTTGTGTTGGGTGTCACGGCAAGAGAAAGAAGAAAGGAGAGAGAGATGAAACTTTTGGTGGAAGATTTTTGTATGTGTGTTTTAATATTAAAAATTTCTTTTATATAGTGGGTGAGGGTAAAACTTGCAATTTATGCATTCTTGTGGACTAAAATGTAAATATTAATTAAAAAGCGGGAAATGACTATTAGTCAATTTTAAAAATATTTTCGAGAGTCGGGTTTCATAAAAATATAAATCTCGTTTGTTAAATCGATCGTTTTAATAATTAAACACACACAAAACGAAATAATAAAGTTCGACTCGACTTAAAACGTAAATGAAATAAAAATTTCAAAAATCTCCAGTATCGAGATAGTCGATACTAAAATATAAATTTGGGCATCCATCGGCATCACGATCACTAGTAGTACTTTTCAATCGACACAACAATTAAATGTATGCACACATTACCGGTTTCAACGTAAACCGTCAAACATAACAATACTCACCGTTACTTAAGAACTCAAAATACGTTACATAGTTAGGATAAAATGATGACGTTAAGTACGGGATGTTACATTCTCACCTCCTTAAAGGAGCGACGTCCCGGCGCTCGCCTCGCCTCATACTCGTATCGCGCTCTCCTAGGAAAAACGAGGGCACTTCTTATAAAGAAATCCTCACGTTCCCACGTGAATCTCGTTCCACGTCTCGAAATACATCGCACCTTCGTAATGAGGATCTTACTCGGTCTCAAACGCTTAACCTCTCGATCAAAGATCTCTACTGGTTCTTCTACAAAATGCAACTCATCGCCAAGTTGTATCTCACCATAAGGGGATGAATGAGTCCTTATCCGACAGAAACTTCTTCAAGCTCGACACACGAAAACTTACACAAATTACAAGAGCTCATCCAACGATTTTAACTTATAAACAACCGGTCCCATCCGCTGGGTGATCTTAAACGGTCCAACGCACCTTGGACTTAACTTTTCTCCATTTCCAAAACGGATTACACCTTTCTAAGGTGATACCTTAATAATTGCCATGCCTCCAACTCCAGATTTCCAACGGCTCCCTACAGTTATTGGCAAAGTTCTTCTGACGACTCCTCACGGTTTACAAGCAATTATCAATCCGTACGATCTTTTCGTAGTCTCCCAAATAGTCTCAGTTCCAATTTGTCCTTCATCTACTTTATTCCAGCAATCTGGCGATCTAAACCACCGTTCATGATCCTCACAAAAACAATCACTCCCGAAAGATAGTCGCATGGGTCACATAAAACTCCATTGAACACATTCTAGAAAAGAATTGAGACGAGGTAATTAGTAGTAGTAGTCGTACAAAATCACCTTATTACGATATTACGTACATACAACTCTAGTTCGTCAAAAACAAATTCATCGATACGAAATCATTCGGCGTATACATAACTCTCTCGAAGACATCACAACCCAAACAAACACAAAAGCCATTATGAAACACATACCACCAAATTACAACATGTTTGCAACATGTTTACAACATAGCCAAACCATGCCAAACCAATCAGTTCAATCAGTTAACCCACGCTTGCTAATCAGCCAAGCCAAGATAAAACAAGAATATTTACATAATTCTCGGATGAGTCCAGTCAAAAGAAAATTGCAAGTTAAAGAAGGTTCAAGAGCTTGCTAGCTATGGATGCATATCCAAAAAGAAATAAAATACTTACATGTCATCGTGGGGTGCTCACACACGGATCCATACCCAAAAGATACTACAAGAACACCATCTTACTTCCGACCCAAACGTGGTCAAAATCTTAATAAATATCATCGTTCACAGTAAAAAAAAAATACATTACATGGCACGTGTTCTCCATGATCGGACTTCATTGGACAATGTCGTCTCAAGTTCTCACAACTTACGATCACTCGACCAGATTACTTACCACACAAATGCATAAAAGGCAAGGGTTTACCACAAAAACATCAACTAGGGATATCTATCGTTTAACCATCGATAATCAAGGATGGTTGAGTCAAGCAAAGAGGATTCCTCACTTAAATAAACGAAAACGACAATGGAATTGTCTTCCAATTACTGACGCACAGTTTGTAAACTTCAACAATTTATCGTGTGTCATAAAACATATCAAAGGAACAAGAAAGAAAATATATGAGGTACGATACATTTGATGTAGGAGAAGTCTTCGTTATTTCCCTTAGAGTTATTCGAACTCTGATTTCCTCTACTTCGGCATTTTTCCATCTTTATTAAAAACTCTTCTCCCGGTGACGATACGAGCCCCTTTGGTATTACATCAACGCCCTAGCGATTCCGATGAAATTCGCACGTTACACACAACTCATAAAAACATTTTCCAAAATTACTCGGTCGCAGTGACTTACTAAGTCAACGCCAAACAGAAGAAAAGATTTCAACGAACACAAGAAAATTCAAGAATTTTCTTTAAAAGTCAAAGAAAATATGATTACTTGCATAAGGATCCACCATTTAAAAACGTTCTCTTCCAAACATTTATCAAAAACACTACCGGTTTTTAAAAACGACCAATTTATTTGAAACTACATCGCCCTTCCAAAACTATGCATAACTAGCTAGATCATGCATACTTGAGGATCAAGCAACAACAACCAACAAAACAGGACTCTTCCCGAATTATGCCTAGTTAGCTAAGCTGTGCATAATTGAGGATCGAGTGACAACACAAACATTATTATTACATACCAAACACGACTATGGAAGTTTTCGACCTAATCTTCAAAATAATTAAACCATTTGAAATGAAATTTGAAATGGGAAAATATTGTTACCACCGGTTTAAGAAACACATCCAACATTTTTCGTTCACTTTGGAAACATACCTTTTGCTTTGCCTTTTTATGAGAAAATAAATAAATAATTAAATAAATAAATCGTCACCATTTGCATTTAGTTCACCAAAACATTTGACACACTCATACCTATTTTCACAATGGACTATTCACAAAATAACGGTAAGGTGGTTCATGATTAAAGATCATTGCAAGCACAACAAGTAATAAAATTAAGATCAATGAGATCGAACGAGGTAAACGAGCAATATATTTGCCAACGGAAATTAACTACATTAGAAATGAAAATACTTCAAATATATGACGAAAGTCTTAGGATAATAACAGCGATCTACGAATACATGGAGTGAAAGTTGAATATCAACACAAGCGTCAAAAATAAAAATAAAAATAAAACAACGATCATAATTCCCATCGTCTCGAGTTGCACACACATTCCACGAAGTGTATACGGGAAGAGAAGAATAATCACTAGGTTAAATAGAAACAATTTCACCAGAAGGATCGAGTTCTTTCACCTCTACAATTTGGTAAAGCGGCTACGCCTCCTCGCTTTTGTTAAATATAAATAAACAACCACTCTAATGAAGATTTATAGCATCATACAAGTAAATACAGAATTTTAGGTTCCATTAACCGAAAGAAAAAAAAAATTACGGCGTCCATGAACATGATAAAATACACCGGGTGACATACCCTCATTTTCAAGTACTAGCGAGATAGTAGTTTTAAAATAAATATAACAATAATGGTTTCATACCATAGACAATATTAAAATGAACAATCACATGACGACTCATGTTTAGATACAGACTCACAAAATCAAAGAAGGGACGTCGGACGATCGAACCATCGTGTCTCAAAACATTATATATACATCTTTATTAAATAATATTCAAGTAGGCGTGCGTTGTATAATCCAGTTGCGTATAATAATTAGTGTTACCTTGTACATTGTAAAACCGAACATTTACACATTTTCAATTTGGGTTACACCATTAAATAATTTATACCTTTCATTTCTCAATCTATACAAAGTTTTCATTTCCGGAAAAATTTCAATCTCTCGGAAATTATTAACATTAGTAGATGCGGTGACTCGGTTATCATAATTGACAAATCATTAGGTTTGATAATCTCCATACTTGTGTCAAAACCTCATTAATGTTCATATCTTAAGTACCAAAAACATACGTAGTAAGAATTTCCCAAGTTTTACGTTTTTATTATTACGACTTATATTATCACATATATACACATATCCAACACGACTCAACCTAGTCCCATTAACTCTTAAAAATTCAACCTTTGACTTTTATTACACACATGTTTTCCCCAAAACTGTTTCGTTAAATCATATTCGCGTAATTCGACTCAAATGATAAAGAGGTTTCACGTGGTATTATCTCGGATACTTACTGATTTTAGTCGAGACTTAAATCTCAATAATAATAATATAATAAACAATCAAAATGCTTATCTCAATAATTTTAAAATATATAAAATTCAACTTTTAATCCTTAGCCCATTTTCAAATGATTTCAAAATTAACACATCTCGTCGCGGAATAAAACAAAAGATTTTTCAAACGATTTTAAACAAGCATCATCAAATTACACATATTGATTCTCTATAACGACAATTAAACAAACAAATGATTTCCAATGACGTTCCATCAATGTTTAAAATTTTATTTCAAGCATTATAATTTCATACTTAAAGTGTATATTCCGATTTTATCCCAGTTTATTTACTACAACGAGTGACGAGTTCTAGTTTACACCAATGCATACGTAAACATAACCTTATGTTTAAAATAAACCAATTTTTACAAAGTTTCTACCTCCAAAATATATGACCAATTTTTCTACTCTATATTACAAATTATGCCAAAAGTTTGCTACATTGACCCAAAAATTAATTCATACTAAATCCGAAGCTACATATACTCAATAGTCATATCACAAATTTTATTATAAACTCCTTTCTCGAACTAATTTAAACAAATTCTTAACAAGTCCATCACAATCTTTTAGTATCAAATTTTAATATATGAAAACAAGGATTTCACGAGTAATAATAGTTACTTATTACGATTTACCAACCAAGGTTGAAGGAAAATAATTTCACAATGTCCGTTTATTCTCTACACGAATTTTACTTGTTACAAAACACATCATACGTCATTTTCATCCGAAAGTTTCATTCACCAAATATTAATTATATAAAACACTTTATGTTTAAATCATTCAATCAACAAAGTTCGATGCTTACTTAACTTGCACAAATGCCGGACCTCGTCATGTAAAATATTAACTTCAAAATAATGAATCAACAAAACAAAATGAAATGAATGGAACGAGAATACGTATGTCAACTAAATGTTGTTATCGACCTCGGATGAGTCTCGAAATCGTACTCCACAAAGTTAACACAAAAACCAACTAAATTCCAAGTTATCGCGATTGATCACAACGCTAGTCTATTTTTAAAACACATCTCTAAAATTCAAGTAGAATGGTAAACATCGGTTTAATGGCAACACGCCTCAACCACGTTTCATACTACACACATGATTCGCCGCCCCAATGTACGCATCGTCGATTATACTTCGTCTATGTTATAGTTACGTGAACTAACATATCAAACCCATTAGGAATAAAGGAAATAAAGTAATACGTAAGTAAATTACGTTTCAAAAGAAAATGTCCAAAATGACACATCACGGTGCGATAACGACAATCGAGATCGACCTAGTCGATATAAAATATGTTACGAAGCATCATTTACGTATCTAGAGTATCAAACGAGGTTCATATTCGGTTATTCGAACAATAAATTAATTATCAAGATTGATAATTTGCGGTGAGGCCGAATTCTCAACAAAACCGCATTATAACTTGTACGATAATCACTCAAGGACCATTGCTTCACGTGCAATGCCTTTAAACACCATAGTATATACATAGTTTTACATAAAAATCATTCCTACATACACGTAGGATTACAACGCGATGTTGCCATGTAATGCAATGTAGCCCGTTATGCCAATTACATGCACATATACGATAATCTTTACAGGAATTTGCAAATTACGATGATAAGTACTCAACGTACAAAACAATATATCTCAATATATATCTCAAAGTATTTACTTACTAAATACTTAGGGAATTCATATCAATTTCGAGGGATACATCTAAAATATAAAGCAATGCTAAAGAATTCTTACCGGAGCCATGCAGGATAGTTGTGTGTGCTTGGACCATTTCTTACGATACCAAAAGTTATAGTTTAGGATTTTCAAAAACGACCTAGTTCTCTATAACTCATGGCTCTGATTACCAATCTGTAACACCCCCACAAATGCTATGCGTAGCGGAACTACAACATTGGGTGCTACGTAGTTATCATCACACATAAGCCATATTAAACGACTCAAAGAGACGTAAAAGCTCAAACATTATTAAAACATCAAGTCTACAGTTTTCCAAATCCCAAAAGAAATATAAAACAGAGTTTGCGTTTAGGTCCCCACTGAATCTCAACCAAAAGTACATTTTCATTCTCACGACAAAAGATAAAAGAGTTTTAAGTGCAAAAAGGGAGGAAAACAAGTAGACCGCCAAGCCACAACAACTTCCATCCTCGCATGCTCCACTGCTATCAACCTTGATTACCTGAAACACATGCTTAAAATCGTCAACACAAAGGTTGAGCGAATCTATAGGTTTATCAAAACATCAGTTGAACATAAGTGTTAAAAACCAATCATGATCATTCAATAGCATTGTGGCCATACAATCTATTATTCAAGAATATGACAATTGTGTTTAAGCTCATGACACTAATCCGTTAACTCAATCACCCGCGTAATAAATACCGGCGTGATTCAGATGAAACCAGTGCCCCTTCTAAAGGCATCAGTTGCAATTATACCTTATTTATCATACAAGATAATCTACCGCAGAACTTACTCAACGTACAGCTTCTCGGCTAGCATTGGGTCGTTAGCCCCGTAGTACTACAAATTGCATAAGCGGCTATCTCCCCCTACTCGAGGGTAGGATAATAGTTAATAGTTCATGAATTTAGGGTCTTTGGCAACTTGGTACTCAACACAATTTCGAGGCAACGTTCGGGTCCAACAATCATTCAAGCCTTATGTTCATTTTCATTTAACTAGCATGTATCCCCCTCGCGGGTTAAAAACATTTGAATAAAGTAAAGAGTGAGGCTATAGACTCACCTTAGATGACACACGAAGCTAGTAGTAGTAGTGATCGCCGAAGTGAAGATGCCTCCCAAATATACACGTCAAAAGCCGCCACCTAACAATTAAGGTGCGCGCTTAACAACATACTCAAGTACCTCAAAACATACTTAGTATAATAAAACCAACGATTCAAAATAATATGTACATAAACATGACCAACCAATACAAGTGAATCCCTTCTAAACCCCATAACATATACTAGCTTTCCAAAACTAGTATCTTCGATATTGATCCATCTCAAGATGCCAAATCAACACGGTTCAAGTACCCTACATAGGTCTCCCATCTCAGAATACACACTCTTACATAAGTCTCATATCCTTTTAAAACTTTGAGAAGCTAATAGATTAGCCTCTCGCCCCAAACTATGACGCGAGGTTAAGTACCTCCCAACAATACTCAGCCGGTACTTACCGAAAGTACACGCTGTTTTACCATACCTAAACAACTCCGTTTTCGACGAAACTTGGTGACAAACTCACTCAATATCTGTAGAAGACTCAGTTAAAATTTCATCAAATGATTCACATTTTAGACCCACCTGCTCGACATATCTTTAGACATTAAAAACCGGACAGTTTTGCACACTTGTATCGTAAAACCGTTTTGACCTCCTTAACCAAAACCATTTACAAATCCGACTCTTGATTATGAAAATAGACTCAAAATGCTAAGTTTAGGGCCTGAGAACAGCCCTTGACCGTTTTTGAAACTCAAGTTATAGTCCCCGAGATTTGACCCAATATCGACAACAATTTCGGATTGCGTCGATACTCGCCTCCCGGTACACGAATATTCAAACCTATGTAACTTTTGACTCGTTATGAGTTAGAAGCTCTACCTTATACCGAAACGAGCGTCTCGGCGACTACTACAACAATATCCAATAATACCAACACTTATCCAACATCTACTGTACGAAAATCGGGCCTAAACCTACTGATCTAAAATGACTCTTTAAAAATCATACCAACAACCAATTTGACCCATTTTTATCATCATCTACACCTTAAATATGTTATACCCATCATCTACAACAACTCCTAATTCTTAGATTCACTTGCATGGTCATATGCATCAATTCAAAATAAAAAAAAAACAAATGCATGCACTCAAAAATAATGAATTAATATAATAATAATAACATAAACAAGGAATCTTACAACAATCCAAATGGATCAAACTCATGTTCATCTTCAAAATCTTTTGGAAAAATAAAGTTCTTGCATGTGGAATATTTTTACACCAAAATGATCTCCTTTTGATTTCCAACATGGGACTTTGTTTAGTTTTTCTTGAATCAAGCTAGAAAATCAAATCCAAGGGGTGTTTGTTGTGTTGGGTGTCACGACAAGAGAAAGAAGAAAGGAGAGAGAGATGAAACTTTTGGTGGAAGATTTTTGTATGTGTGTTTTAATATTAAAAATTTCTTTTATATAGTGGGTGAGGGTAAAACTTGCAATTTATGCATTCTTGTGGACTAAAATGTAAATATTAATTAAAAAGCGGGAAATGACTATTAGTCAATTTTAAAAATATTTGCGAGAGTCGGGTTTCATAAAAATATAAATCTCGTTTGTTAAATCGATCGTTTTAATAATTAAACACACACAAAACGAAATAATAAAGTTCGACTCGACTTAAAACGTAAATGAAATAAAAATTTCAAAAATCTCCAGTATCGAGATAGTCGATACTAAAATATAAATTTGGGCATCCATCGGCATCACGATCACTAGTAGTACTTTTCAATCGACACAACAATTAAATGTATGCACACATTACCGGTTTCAACGTAAACCGTCAAACATAACAATACTCACCGTTACTTAAGAACTCAAAATACGTTACATAGTTAGGATAAAATGATGACGTTAAGTACGGGATGTTACAAGTAAGATTGCTATTACTCTGATTTAGTGACTAGTCTGATGTCACTACTGTTACTGGAGGAGGAGTTCTCAGCCATCATCATTTCGTTGGGGTGATTCATTAAAGAAGACATTTGATTATCACTGATTTTATGTTGTAGTTGATTTTCACAGGTTTTGTGTTCTTATCATATCTTAAACGGGAGTGAGGACCCTTTTTAAGATGACTTGCTTGGTTTGTATGGTGACGAAGACTTGGCACATCTAGCGAAGGGGTACGATCTATTTTCATAGTGCTCTATGCGTACATTTGTTATCACTTAAAGGGGTTACGTTATTGTGCTCAGTGTCTCATTTATTTGAGGATTTTTGTTCGAGCTCGACGTCACGTGGTTAGTGCAAGACATAAGACACAAGTTTGGGAGATTCCACTTCTTCATCAAATTCGTTATACTTGATTTTCTTCATCAGTGATCTCTCCATGGAACCTACTGGATTCGCCATGTACTTCTTAAGGGGAAGACGATCCCTTTTGAGTTGATGTGACAAAAAGGGGAAGAATGCATGGATCGAGGGGAAGCTTAGCCTTCATCTATATTAGCTTCAGGGGAAGCTTGTGCTTACTGGTTTTGTCAAATCAACTAGGGGAAGATTGTTGGGACTTAGAGATCTTGAGTTGATATGACAAAACAAGATGAAGGACCTAGTAGTAATATGTCAGCTTAGATAGTAAGCTAGGGTTGTGATGTAACCCTAGTACATCTATTATATAAAGAAGGTTAGGCACACATGGTTATTCATTCATTCACAAACAATGTAAACCATAGATGTGTGTGTGTTCCTCCTGGTGTCAAGCCTATAAGGCACCAGGAGTAGTTAGTAGCTTATTCATAAGCATCTTAATAGTATTTATTTCATTAGTGAAATCCTTGTTCTTGGTTATGATTGTCTTAATTATTATTCCGCTGTGCATGTTACAATCATGATCATGATATCCCAGATGAGTCTAGATCCTAAAACTCAATAGGGCTTTTAAGTGATCAAGTTGTGAGTAGTCTTAGTCCACCGATTGTATATGACACCATTGACCGAATTACCTTGAGAGATTTGATTGGAGCGGATGGATGGTTGATCCAAGAAGACACGCCTGTTACAGCACCTCGTGTAGGTATGGCGCGAGCTCCTCGTGCATCACTCCAAGATGTTTGTGAAAGAATGGGAAGGATGGAGGTTAGGCAAGACCAACTTGGGTTTATGATGGAGCGCCAATGTTATAGTATGGATCGATACGCTCCAGGTTTTGAGAGGATGGCGGAACAATATCATGTTCCAATGAGTGGACCTTATGGACCACCCGGATATCACCACGAGCCATTCTACTACACCCAACAACCACTACCCTATCCACCACATTTTCACCCATCTCAAGCTCCAAGGAATGATGAAACTAAAGAGGATATGTGAAGCCTCGTATGTGTGTGTCTTTTGTGTTAGTCACATTTGAAAACAATTTGAAAACAATTTATTTGGGCTTTGTAATATGACTTTGTTGGCTTTTAGGACAACTTAATACTTTGTGTGTGGATTTATAGTTTTCATTTGGTATGTGAAATATGTTTGTATATATTATTTGTGTTCATTTACAGAAAATAAGCGAGTCAAGGCGAACTTAGGAGAAGATTTAAGATCTCGGCTTTGCTCACGACTTGGAATAAAAGGGGAATATTATTCTTATTTTCCTCTAATTTTTACTTTTTCCTTATGTTTAGCATTAGGGACAATGCTCATAATAAGTATAGGGGGGTGATTGAGTGAAAATAAGATCGAATAAAAACTTGTTTTTAAGAAATTAAGTTTTCTGAATTTTCTGTACCCAGAAGTACGACGCACATTTCAAAAAGTGCGCCGCACTTTCTGGGCGAATTTAATTTTTTTTTTACAGTTTTATTAAAAAAATTTGTCGAAGGATTGATAATTCTTATAATTGTAAAGCTATTTTGACTCAGAATTGATAACGTTATTTACACAAAACTTTATTCATAATTGTGAGGATCTTTTCCGTAAGCATTCTTACATTTCAAATTGTATGTGCTGATGATTAGTATAATTCTAGAACTTGTCCTTGGTAATATTTACGAGACCATAGTGGGATCATACTTGTATGATAAAAGGTATTTTAAATGATAAAGAGGCAAAATAAAGAAAAAGATAAAAGATTGAAAGTTTTGCAGATGTTTTAAGGTGATTATATATTGTTGGAAACCATATTGCGAAATGATCGTATATCATAAGTGTTGTCCCAATATATTTGTGATGATTAAGCAAGGAAGAAAGAAAGAAAATAGATGAAGAAGAGATGGATTCATTGAGAGAGAAAGTAATGAGAGAAAGTAGAGAGAGAGAGGATTAACTTTGGGAATATTAGATTAGAAGTGAGAAAAATGAACAACCAACCCTCCTAACATGCTAGGAGAGTAGTATATATAGTCCACCCACATGCGGGCTTTAATGGGCTATATATTGGGCCGGGCTTGTCTTTTGGACTTAAATTAGTTTAAATCCAAACCCGTAAACCACGACTAATTAACTACCAATTACAACGTTCTAACTAATGTTACAATAATAACCTATGACCGAGCACTCTTGTTTGACTCAATATTTTGAGGCTAACAATAAGTATGGGGGAAAACATGTTCTCCCAAAAGATCGTTAAAAAAAAGAATTAAAAAAAGAATAAAAGGCAAATGGAAGCCTAAAAAGTTTTGAGTTATGAATTCGCGAAGCAAAAACATGATAAAAGATGATGTATTATTTATTCTTTAAACATGCGGTGGTAATAAAAGTTTTTTAAAAAAGACATCTTTTGATATTTTACTTGGTGCTTACGCCAAATTTGGTTTAGTTTAGTTCCTTGTACAAGCATATGGTAATTTACTTTTCATTAACGTGCTATTGAGCGATAATCTACCCATAATAAGGAGAGTGTGTGAAATAAAAATATCTACTTCGTGAGGTGTTTATGGCGTTATCTTTGTTTTCGATTGTTGGCTTTATCTATTCTTTCGACACTTATTAAAAATATATTTTTACCTTACTTGAGGACAAGCAAGAAGTTAAGTATGAGGGAATGTGATAACGCCTCATTTATACCTGTTTGTAATGATACATTTGTCCTTGTTTGCTATGTAAATAAATAAATTATGTGTTGAATTGATACTAATAAAGGATATTGTTTGTATTGTAGCTAAGAAAGAAACCATGAAGGAAAAGAATAAAGAAATAAAGAATAAAGGGGCTAAAGATGGAATTATGCTGAAATGGAGCCAAAGTGCGGCGCATAATTGGAAAAGTGCGGCACACATTCAAAGTACCCCGATTTTGGATAATTACAAGAAGTGTTGTGCACAAACTAGAAAGTGCGGTGCACATTTACACCTGAAGAAGTGCGACATACAGTTGGAAAAGTGTGTCGCACATTTTGCTGCAGTTACATAATTATGTGCAATTATGCATGGCTATTATGGGAGAACTTTTGATATACTTTCAGAACTTCTAACCTACGAAAACGTAACTATAAATAGGACCCATAGGCCAGGCATAAGAAATAACATTCCATACTTTCTCCATTGTTTAGGAGAATCTAATAATCAAGGATTTCTCCAAATCCTTGATCATAGTCACTAGAGTTGGTAAACCTTAGTTGGTTGATGTTATTGGTGCTGGAACAAGGAACTCAGAAGTGTTGCTAGCCATTTGTAATAAGTTCAAAAGCTTATAAAACCTTTGGAGCAATTATTGAATAAACCTTGTGGTATAATTCTTATTTCATTTATGTTAATCTTTTACTTTGATTTACATATTGTTGAAATGATCTTGTTTACTGTTATTATGGAGTAGTGTGATGTGCACTTGGTTAAGGTTTGATAGCCTTATGATTAGATATGATTTTTAGCTTTGCTGGGGAAAAGTGCGGCGCACAGTTAGTTTTGTGCGGCATACTTTTTCCTTGGGTTCTTGACTATAAGTGTGATTTAGATGCTAATGTATTATATGTTATTATGTAAGACCATTGTTATATGTTGGATTCATCCAGGATCCTTGACTAGTACTCATGTGAATGGATGAGTTTCATGTCATCTAGTAAATGAATCTTGTTAATCACTTTTGTCGCGATTAGTTGATTAAAACATATATCAACTCTTGTATAATCTCATCTACTACCTTAGTTATCGAAATCAAGCATAAAAAATTCTTAATGTTGTTGATATAACAAAGTCTTTAGTCGGATTCTTGTCATATCAATTAGATGTTGCATGTACGACTAGTAATCGACATGTTGTCTTACATTGTTTATGTGCTTATATTCATCATTGCTACCGATCTATCATATGGTTATGACCTTAGCCAAACGCACCCTTTAATACCAATTGTTAAGTATATCTTTAGAACTTGTGACACTCTAGAGGTAACTGTTTTATATTTTGATAACAACAATCCCGTGGAATGAACTGGACTTTACCGTTCAGCTATGCTATACATGAAAGGGTATACTTGCCCGTGTTTATGTTTCTAGTCATTTATGTGGTAATATCTTGAATAAAAATTAAGACTTGCAAACGAACATCACGATCCAACTTACGTGACAAGCGTTCAATATCTGAGGCGTGATGAAACCGCTTTAAACCATGAATGTTCAGGCTTTGTTGCTCATAGTCATCTTCCTTTGGAAAAAGATCAAATTTGGTTTGTTGTGGATGATCGAATAACAGAAACTCTACAGTGGGATCATACACAGATGTTGGAAGCTCTTTTGTGACAGATGTAGCAGAAGTAGGAGTCACAACAACTTCTTTGGGAGGAGGAGTTTGTTCTTTATATGGTGTGGACACAACTGTGGCTTTGGGCGGTGACATAGAAGGATGTTCATCTTCTTCATCATCCTCCTCCTCAATCATCCCCTCAGGGAGAATTTCATCATCTGGCATAGATTCAGGCTCAGATAAGCTTTCAATGAAGGCAAGAACATCATCTTCAACATCTAGCATGGGCTCATCTTCTTTGGGCTGATCTTGAATCAAATTATCAGCCCCTTCAACTGTACCAGAGGGTCAACATTTGGCTGTTCAACATCAGCCTGCAATTTGTGTAAGTTAGTAACAAGGAAATAGATAAAGGGAATGGTCGCTAGTTCGCTGTCCCAGAGAGGCTGAGGATGATTATTCAGCCACTCCAAAGGATAAATACTTGGGATTCTTTTAAGTGTGAAAATAATGAGGTTAATGGTCGCCATTCGCTGCCCCTAGGAAAGCTGAGTGTGATTATTCAGCCCCCCAAAAGGATAAATCCTTTGGGACTCTTTTATCTGTGAATTATACATGGGTTAAGATCGCCTATTACACTGCCCCTAGGAAAGCTGAGGGTGATGATTCAGCTCCCCCTGAAAGGATAAATCTTGTGGGATTCTTTTATTTCTAAAAAAGATGTAGTTAATGATCGTCATATTTCGCTGTCCCTAGGAAAGCTGAGGGTGATGATCAGCTCCCCCCAAAAGTTAAACTTTTAGGATTCTTTTTCCGAGGGAACCTAGAGGTTGTGTGAAGTACATATACTCTAGGGTACATATACTCTAGGTCGAAACATATGTGTATTCAGGTTGTTTTTTGCTTGAATATTATCTTGAGGGTGCAGGGTCATCGGGGTGCTTTATAAACACAAATGAATCACTCCCTGGTGCAAAGATATGGTGTACAGAAGTCTTAAAAGATTTCTAAGTGCATACATAGACTCTTATGGGTCGAGGATAACCCTAACATCACCACTCTCACCTACAGACATTTGAGAGTGGCTGCTTGTGGACCTCTAAAAATTATAAACTGATTACCTGTGAGATATCAGTGGAATTTGGCTGGTTCCCTGTTGTTTATACTGAGATAGAGATGCTAGAATCTTGTTGTTTATCAGCAATGTCTCTGTGTCCACAGAAGTCTCTGAACCAGAGGAAGGAGAGATGGTAGCAATCTTCTTAACCCTAGCCTTAATAACAGTTTGGGTTTTGGAAGAAGAGAGATTTTTCTTCTTCTTAGGCTGTTGGCCAGTTGTTGCCTTGGACATCATGGTGTGTTGCCCAGAGGTCAAAGACGCTGACTTGCAAGACACACTAGCTGCAATCACCTTCTCAGAGGAAGGGAGCAAGGGCTTCACAACATATGGTTTTTTATTAGCAACATTCTTCATATGGGCAGTAGTTGGCACATCGTTGGGTCCCATCACCTTGTATATAGCTCCAGTTATGTGATATGGCTTCATGGCTATGAGTGCAGAGTTGTGGTAGATGTCACCCAACAGACTTTCAAAGATAAGAGAAAGAAAGCGAACATAGCAGATGTTTTTCTCCATGACTTGGTTGGTTCCCTTAGCTTTTCGACAAGGTTAAAGAATAGAATGCTTCCAACATCGATGTTTGTTCCCATATCAGCCCATAAGAAATGGCTTGATGATTAAAAAGGCCAGTTGATCTTGAGAACCCTGCATACGACCCATGGATTTAACAATGTGTGTAAAAAGGACTCTCCACATAGGGGGGAAAACTTGATCTTCAGAGGAGACTTAACGACCACTTCAGCAGGTGTAAGGGCTGGGTTAACATCTTATACAGGGAAAAGTGTGGCAAGGGCATCCTTTACAGCCTTTTTATCAACATATTTTAGGCATTCATCTCCATGTCTTAGCCCAGCCACAAAGGAAAAGTCATTAACAGAAAAGGCAAAAGGGTGTTCATTACATGAAAGGTTGAAGGAGATGGTGTTGTCATCAAGGACCTCAGCAGAATACAAGAATTCCCTAAGGTATTCTTCGTAGAAAACAGATGGGGATCTAGTGAATGCTTCGCTAACATCACAATTCTTTATGAAGTTTACCAGATCCAAGTATGAGTCACTTGGAGCTTTGAGCCATCCAATAGAGTTGTTAGAGGCGAGTATGCTATCATTCATCTCGAAGGTTACGTTAGAAGCCTTTGGTACTGGAAACGCCATTGATTCGAAGATGAAGAAGACGAAGATGGTGAGAGGGTTTAGAGAGAGGTTTTAGTGAGAGAGATGCAAATTGTGAATAATAAGAAAAGTGTTAGGTGAAAAACGTTGGGATAATATATATTCAAAATTTGAAACAATTATTCAACCGCATTGAATGCGTAGTGGGAAAAAGACTACACACAAGTGGGTCCCTTGACATTTCAAAACTGTTTGTCTCATTGTTTATCGAAAAAAGTATGAATTAAATATTGGGAATGTTATTAGCATTTACTTGGAAAGTAACTACATAGTTTCATGTGAAAAACATTTAATATTTATTCAGACATTAATGACACACATTAAATATCAGCCACAGGCTTTGAGATATTAAGCATACCCAGCTCAGCAACTAGCCTGTTGAACGAAGGTTCAGCCAAAGGCTTGGTAAATATGTCAGCTAGTTGAAGCTCTGTGGGAAAAAAATGCAGCTCAATATCTCCTTTTATAATATGATACATGATAAATTGATACCTGGTATCTATGTGTTTGGTTCGAGAGTGAATCACTGGGTTGTTTGAGATAGCAATGGCACTTGTATTGTCACAAAAGATGGGTACTTTGTCATATAGAATCTCATAGTCAGCTAGTTGACTCTTCATCCAAAGTACTTGAGCACAATAACTAGCAGCTGCAACATATTCAACTTCAGCTGATGACATAGCCACAGAGTTTTGCTTCTTTGCACTCCATCCAACCAACTTGCCTCCTAGGATTTGACAGCTCCCTGAGGTACTTTTCCTGTCAATGCAGCACCCAGCGTAGTCTGAATCTGAGTAAGCCTTGAGATTAAAGCCTGATTCTTTGGGATAATACAGACCTAGAGAGGTTGTTCCTTTGAGGTACCTAAAAATTTTCTTAACAACCACTAGATGAGATTCCTTTGGGTTAGCTTGGTACCTTGCACAGAGACATGTGGATAACTGGATATCAGGGCGACTGGCTGTGAGATACATGAGTGACCCAATCATGCCTCTATACATAGTCTCATTAACAGAGACCCCTGACTCATCAGGGCCCAAATTGTTGGGTGGAATCATGGGGCATTTCATTGATGCACAATCAGCCAAGTCATATTTTTTCAGCAAATCTTTAACATACTTTTCTTGACAAATTGAAATTCCTTTAGGATATTGTTTAATTTGAAAACCCAAAAAGTAAGTTAATTCACCCATCATACTCATCTCATATTTCTTGGTCATTAATTTAGCAAAACGTTCACTAAGATTAACATTTGTAGACCCAAAGATGATAACATCCACATAAATATGTACAATGATGAAATCACTTTTATCCTTGAAGGTAAAAAGTGTTTTATCAATGGAACCCCTAACAAATTTATTTTCAGTTCAAAAAGTAGAAAGCGTTTCATAACATGCCCTTGGAGCTTGTTTCAGCCCATACATTGATTTGTGAAGCCTGTACACATAGTTGGGAAACTCACTGTTCTCGAATCTTTCAGGCTGTTCAACATATACTTCTTCAGCCAAATCTCCATTGAGGAAGGCACTTTTAACATCCATTTGATACACAGTGAATTCATATATACAGCGTAAGCAAGGAAGATTCTGATGGCTTCAAGTCTTGCTACTGGTGCAAATGTTTCATCATAATCAATCCCTTCAGTCTGTGTATACCCCTATGCAACTAACCCTGCCTTGTTCCTTATGATGTTACCAATTTCATCCATATTTTTCCTATATATCCGTCTAGTGCTTGTGATGTTCTTACCAGGTGGAGATGGCACTAGAGTCCATACCTTGTTTCTTTTAAACTGATTGATTTCTTCCTGCATTGCAGCAATCCAGCCTTCTTCAACAAGGGATTCAGCTATACGCTTGGGTTCAATTTAGGAAATAAATTCAGCAAACAAACATTCATTGGCTGAGGCTGATTCTGAGTCATGAATTATCTGTCTAGTAGTAACCCCAACATTTGGTTCTCCAATGATGTTGATAAGAAGAATGTGTTGATCTCTTGACCATTTGCTTTGGGGAACTGGGGAGTCATAGACAGGTGCATGTATGGAGGATGAAATTACAACTTGAGTTTCATCCTGCTGAGTAGGAGGACTCTCTTCAAAAACAATCTCTATGTCTGTGTCTGTATCAGCTATTTCAAGATGTGATGATTCATAAACAATATGAGAGTCTTCTTGATTATGAGTCAGTCTAGCTACCTCTTTAGTTGCCGCCCCCACCTTTTCCTCATAGGTCGATCTCGCATATGGTAGGCGTTGGGCCGGTGAGTCATCTTTAGCTGAGGTGGAACAAGGGCTTGTGGAAGGCTGACTTTCACTTTCAGTTGTCATTTGATTAGAAGGAATCTCAATGTTGTGTGTTGACAAAGAATCATATGAAGGAACATATGGAATAAGAGTATCTGTGTGTGGATGATGATGAAAGACAGGCCTTGGTTCAGAGAACTCATCTGTTGGGAAAGACCTATTTTTGTTGAAATCAATTTCATCACCTTCTGTTCCTGTTCTTTGTAGCACATCATCATATTCATTGAATGTGACATGAAAGGTTTCTTCTAGTTCCTGTCTTCTTGTGTTGAATACTCTAAAGGATTTGGCGAGAGTATCCTAAGAAGGAACCATCATCAGCTTTTTCGTCAAACTTTCCAAGTTGATCCCTGTAGTTATAAATAAATACAAGACAACCAAAGATATGGAAATAGCTAACGTCTGGTGCTATTTTTCTAAAAACTTCATAAGAGGTTTTTCCATGTCTTTTAACAATGATTGATCTATGATGCTTTCCCTTAACATAAGCTGAACATGTCTTGTCTTTTGTGAAAGTCACAGATGGTAGACCAGCAACCAGGTTTTATGTGGCTGGCTTGTTGATGTTCTTGAAGTTGAGATGAGAGAGTCGTTTGTGCCACAGCCAATTGACACTTTCAGAGGCTTTAGCCAAAAAACAATTTGAGCTGTCCTTTGAGCAAGAGGCCATGTTGATGACGTACACATCTCTTCTTCTTGGTGCAATTAACACCACATCATTGTTTTTGTTGAATATGGTTCCTTGAGTCTTTGTAAACAAAACCTTGCAGTCAGCATCACACAATTGGCTGATGCTGATGAGATTGTGCTTAAGACCATTCACATATGAAACCCTTATAAACGTTATTCCATTGCAATTAACTGAGCCATATCCCTCTGTGTCGCCTGAAGAGTTATCCCCAAACACTACTTTAGGACCAGGCTCTTTTGAATATATGTGCAGGTATTGTTTGATTCTTGTCATGTGTCTAGAGCAGCCACTTTCTAGATACCAGACCGATTCCCTGAGATGTTTCAGCACAAATATATAGAAATAGATTAGTTCCTATGGTGAACCCACTTTCTAGTAGGTTCCCTGAATTGCTTATTAGCAACTCTTGAGTTCCTATAGAACGTGTGACGATGTGAAGGACAATTTGCTGTGTCATGGGTGTACCTTCCATAGATATCACATCCTGGAAAGTCCCTACACTCATCTGAGTGGTGGTTTGTGAAACCATAATATTTACAGGGAGGGTAAGGTCTGTAGTTACCCGATGGTCTCTGATGAGATGGTATTTATACATGATCTCATCGTTCTTTTCGGGCTTTAAATGCACTAAAATGTCATAAAATACCATATATATGCTTGTATTTGTTTACTTGTGTGTTTTAGGTATGGATATCGTGAAAAAGACAAAAGATCACAAGAAACAAGGAAAAACGGACACGGGAAACAAAGCCGTACAAAGAACCGGGCCCTAGTTCATGAATTATCCAAGATTAACCCTTGAAGACTTAAAGATGTACAAGATTGATCCTCAATGAATGAAGAATTGACACTTAAAACCCTTGTATATTCATAATTACAAGTTTGGTCCCTTAAGTTTGTCAAAATTACAAAATGGTCCTTCAACTTTTAAGAAATGGAAAAATTAGTCCCTCATCAATTCTAGTTTGTCAATTATGGTCCCTCATGAAGTCAAAGATACAATGAAGGCCTTTGAAGATCAAGAATGTCCAAAATCAGTCCCTCAAATATTGAAAAATGGCAAAAACAACCCTTGAAACACTTTTGCCAAAGTTTTGGGGCAAAAGTGTGAAATTCAGAACTTCAAATACAAAGGGAATACGTTTTGGGGGCTGAAAAACTTGATTTAACCATTTCACCAAAAGACAAGGGCCAAAGATGTGCAAATGAAACATTCAAAAAAGAAATGTGCCAAACAACTTTACACTACTACAAAAATGGATCAAAAGGTGTTATTGTTCACCTTTCACCCCCAGTTACCATTCCACTTAAACTAAAGGGTAAATCCCAATTACCCACACCCACGTGTGATTCACACATGCAGAAACCTATCCCACACCCAAAACCCTCAACTCCACTCACCAAAGGGTCCCACCAGTTCATACGTCCACCCATCACATCACAACTTAGCCGACAAGGAATGCCAGGTGTCAAAATCAACAGCCCATACTCCTTGCTTGGTTACAAAGCTAAAATGAATAGCCAGGATGAATTTGGAAAGCTCAAACAACAAATGCGTCTAGAAGATTCAAGGGCATTTTAGGGACTTCATACCTAGGGTTTTGTCATTTTAATCTCAGCCTTTGTGGCCTATATAAGGACTCCTCAACTTGTGAGAGAGCCTTGTTCCAGTTTTACCTTTTAAACATTGTAATTCCTTTTTAAAATTTATAAAAGTTGGTATTTTGAGAAAATTGCAATTCCTTTTTATGTTTTTAAAATTTGGTGTTGTTTAAGGGTAATTCTGAGTTCCATTTGATGTTATAAGTGTGCTTGAATCATTTGGTTCAAGGACGTTTATGTTTGGTAAGGTTTTCAAGTTTGAAAAAAGATTGAAAAGAGGTTTCTGATTTTGCTATTTTGTTGTACTAATCCTTAACCAAAAGCTATAAGCTCTTACAAGCTTGTTGACACCAAGCTTGTGAAGGGATTAGGGCCTTTGGTTGGGTTGTTTATTCATTGTGTTGAAGAAATTAAGCCCTTGAGTTTCTGCTTTGAAACATCAACCAAGGCAGTCATCCATCTTTCTTGTTGAAGTACCTTGGTCTTGTTCTAGTTGTTGAACAAGGTCCAAGGAGCATTGCTGGTCCTCTTAGGATGTTGTGGAGGACAGGTATAACCTCTTGTTAAGTTTCCTCTAAAAAATCATATGATCTTGTCTGTTTTATGATTTGGTATGTGATTTGGTGATTTTGTGTTTGTACTTTGTGTTTTATGGTTGTAATCTGTTAGTTGTCACCTAGTGTAGCTATTTGATCTATAAAATCAGTAGGTTGTTTGAAGGATTAAGAATTTTGTTTGAAAAGTGATTAATAAAGGGTTGTTTGGGATTACTGGTTCATAAGGCCTTGTGGCCTTGTGCCCTTGGTTCTTAGGGTTTGGGAAGTCTAAAAAAGTCAAAACATACAAGTTTTAGTAATTGGTTAAGTTTCTAAAAGTTTGGGAAAAGGATTTGAAGTTTTGCAAAAATCTGATAAAAGTGTTTTTGAGATTGGTCAAACACATCAGATCCAATATCTTCTTTGTTTGTTGGATCTAAGGGCTGAAATCAGGTTTGGGAATAGTTTGGGTGATAAGCTATCTATTGGTTATCTGGGTATTGAATTTGGTAGCTTATTGAGTGTGCTATAGCTTATCAAAGTTGGCTGAAGTGGTCATTTGCATCAGCAAAGTGACCACCTCATTTGGTGCTTGCATTTGTATTTCTAGTGTAAGGCTTGTTGATTTGTTGCTTGAATCTTGTTTATGTGCTCCTTGTGAGGATATTTGGCTATTTGGATTGCTTTGTTGATAGCTTATAAGCTTACTGGCTTATTGGCTTATTTGTGCCAAAACTCATCAAGTCTACCCAACTGGTAGACCTTGATTCACAAGGTTTGTACTCAAGCCTTGACCAGCATGGTGAAAATAAAGTTTTAACACTTCATTAAGTCTGTCAACGTCCAAAATTATGCTTGTCAGCGTTTGATTTTCTCTTGTCACCGTTTGACTTTTGGTCAAACTTGGTCATATAGCTTATTGAATCTGTTTTGCTTATTGGTACATGCAACAACTTGGTTTTTGTAATAGAACTCATTTTTCTCAGCTTAATAACAAGTCTGGAAGGTTACAAGTCTTTTGGTTAAGCTTTTGCTAGAAAACTAGCTTATTTGGCTTTTTCAGCCAGCTTATTCGTTCATACAGCTTATTCTACTTGGCTTTTTGTGATTTTCTTGATTGATTATTCTTAGTTAAGCTATTTTTGAGCTTTTGCAACAAACTAGAGCTTCTGAAACAGCCTAGAACTCTATCCCGACTATTTTGTCATTTTGTGGAATTGTTCTTTGCTTATTTCTGGCTTATTGAGTGTGCTTTTTCAAAATTTCTTTTTACATATCTCTTTAGTATCCCAAAAGAAGGTTGTGTGTCAAATTAGAGCTTATGGCATCGGCTTATTGCTTAATGGGCTTATTGGCCCAATAAGAATAAGCTGTTTGTTCATTAAGCTGTGATAAGCTCACTTTCAGCTTTTGGGCCTTCATAGTTTTGTGTTTAGAATTGAATTTTGAATCAGATAAGGCTTTTCCAAGTCATTTGGGCTTATTCTGACTTTTTGGGCTAAAAAGGCCATTAAGCTTGACTGATTTTGCTTTTGGCCCATTTGAGGGCCCAATAGGGGTAATTTGGTAATTTCACTTTCATTTCTGTTTATTTAGGTTAAAATAAACTAGTTTGCAAGTTTTTAGAATTTTTTATAATTTTTGGATTTTTAATATTATTTTATTATTATTTTTCAAATATCACATTTGTGCACTTTTTATATTTTTCTTAGCTTACATACATTAAAATAGGAATTTTGCAACTCTTAGATTAATTTTATCATCTTTAGATTAATTTTTATAATTATTTTAAGTTTTTATAGATTTTAAATCATTTTAAATAGTTTTTCTAGTTTAAAAATTTATAAAAATAGTTTTTAATTTTTTAGGTCATTTTAGAGGTTTACCAATTGAAAAATCTTTATTTGGGCTTTTTGATAATTAGTTTGTTTTTAGGGCTTTAATTAGCATTTAAAAATTAATAATTAATTAATTAAAAGGTTTGAAAAAGTTTTGATCATTGGTAAACTCTTAGTTTATTTATTTTGATTTTTGGTGAATTTTTGGTAATTTTTAGAATTAATTTTTATTTTTTTACTTTTTACGGTTTTACGCTTCGTCGTAGTAGTAATTAATTTCACGTCTTCGTCATCCTCTTTTCTCATCCCCCTTCTATCCAATATTAATCTCAAACCAATTACGAATTACTCACACACATATACCTCCTTGGGAAACGAACTTCATTGGGTCATTAGTGTTTGATTTTCCTAAATCATCACTTAATACTTTCCCTACTTTACGCTCTTTGTTTTCCTAAACAAGAGTTGTAATTTTCCTACAATCATTTTAGCACCGCTGCCGGGGAGGTGTGTCGTGATTAATTGTCTTGTTGGTTTTAATATTAACCATAAATAGTATTTGTATTAGTAGAAATCTACTAATACGTATTATCGGTTTTTTTTGTTTTTCTTGTGAAATTATTATTACTATATTGTATTAAGTATCACAATGAATTCAAAATATATCCAAAAGTGTGAAAACACAACCTTAATTGGGATTTGATCTCCTAATTATTGTATTCGAATCTCAAACAAAAGAAAAAGGCAAAAATAGATAAATACTTTCGTGAAACTCGATTTTGAAAAATACAAACTATAAGGTGGGTATAAGGCGGGTATTATAAAATATACCCTAAGGAAAAAGGCTCTTAAGTGCTTTGCGCCGCCTCGTTTCCCCGCTTGCTTGTGAGTATTTTGAGATTGAAGGCTAATCGAGGGTTTTGCCGCCCAAAGTATTATTACGTATAATATATTTGCTTGGTTTTCTTTGTGATTAAACCCTCTTGAACAATTTGGTTTTCACCAAAGTTCTAAAGTCATTCGAAGACGTTCACTCCACGTGATCGTTTTCATTCTTTTGAGGCTTCTTTAATCAAGAGTTTGATTCGAGGAGAGATTTGGTAGATTGTTGTCTACGAAGATACACCAAAATCCAAAAAAAATAAAAACAATCAAAAACACAAAAAAATTGAAAATTCACAAAACACCCAAAAAGAATCTTCTTTGCTCACCTCCCATTCTTCGTGAAGTTTATGATCACTCGTAATCAAGCAAAACGAGCTCGTAAACGTCTTCAAAAGCAAGCAAATCAAGAGACGTTGATTGAAGAACAAACTCCAATTGTTGAACCTATTGTAGAACAAGAAGTCGTAATGGCTAATCGTACTATGATGGAGTTGCTTCAAGCACCCACCGAGGGTTTTGGAGAGGCCATTGTGATTCCCGCTATCCTTGTGGAGAATTTCGAGATTAAGACGGTTTTAATGTCGATATTGCAAGCTAATAAGTTTAGAGGTCATGAAAAAGACAACCCGCACTATCACATAAGGAATTTTAATCGTCTCACCGCTACTAGCAAGTTTAAGGATGTTCCACATGACGCTATTAAGATGATGTTGTTTCCATACTCGTTAGACGGACCCGCTAAATTTGGCTTGAGAAAGAACCGCCAAATTCAATTTTGACATGGGGTGATCTCGTTTCTAAGTTTGTGAACAAATTTTTTCCACCATCTAAAACAACACATTTGAAAAATGAGATTTCAAGATTTGTACAACGAAATAATGAAAGTTTTTCAATGGCATGGGAACGATTTAAAGAAATGTTACATGAATGTCCACACCATGATTTTTCGGAATTACATCAAGTTGATACTTTTTAAAATGGGCTTAATGATCATGAACGAGATTACTTGAATGCCGCCGCGGGTTGTAATTTTTTTTTTAAAACGACCGATGAAGCTTTAAAGATTATCGAGAATAGATCTAAGGTTTATAGCCATCGTAACACACAGAGTGTTGCCAATTTGGGTTCGTCATCGTCGTCATCGTCTCGTAGCATTAATGCCTTACATGATGAAGCTAATGAGGAAAATCGGTTTTTCGATAGATTTGCTAATCTTATGACTCATTGGAAAGCACAAGAGGCTTTGAATTCCGCTTCGGTTAAAGCGGTTGCTAAGAGTTGTTTGTCTTGTGGTGGAGCTCATGATTTTTCCGAGTGCATTACCGCCGGTGGTAACACTTCGAGTGCTTACGTAGCAACGGGAACTTATAACCAAAACGGCCAAGGTTCCCGCCCAAATCAAGCTCCACCAAATCAAAATGCTAATAACTATTGAAACAACAACCAAGGTGGTAATTATCAAGGCAATTCACGTAACTATAACAAAGGGAATTATCAAAGTGGGAATGGACAAGTCACTAATCAAAACCAAAACCGTGATTTTCAAAACACTACACAAGGTTTTCAAAATGCTCACACTAAAAATCTTCAAGGAGAATTTTTGGATTATGCTAAAGCAAATGATGCTAAATTTGATAACATGCAACGTGAGATGATTAGCTTAAGATCCGAGTTGAAAAACGAGCTTAAAATTGAACTTGCTAATGAACTTAAAACTCATGCTAATAAAATGGAAGGAAATGTCCAACGTCTTCAACAAAATCAACAAAAGATGGACCAAGGACAACATGAGATTAAGCAAGAATTGTTAAAAGCGGATTTAAGGCAATCAAATTTTGAAGACCGAATGGCAAAAATGTTTGAAGCAATCATGTGTAAACCCTCTTCCTCGGGTGGTCTTCCTAGTGATAACATTGCAAACCCGAAGGGAGAAATGAAGGTTATTACTACACGAAGTGGTAAAACTTTCAAGGAACCAATCTCTCGTCCAAGTACATCTACGGAGAAGGAAATCGAGAAAGAACCCGAGGTGATGGTCGAAAAGGAGCATATTACAATCCCACGAAGTACCGCTCATACCACACCTACGGTTGAACCAATACCAATTATGGAACCCGAGATTATAAGGCCGTTGCCTAATGTCCAACCCACACCACCCTTACCTTACCCTTCGAGACGTGAAAAGGAAAAAGCACAAGAACTGAATAATTATCAATTTGAGCTTTTTATGAAAATGTTTCGTGACATACATTTTAACATAAGCTTTGCCGACGCTCTTATCATGATGCCTCGATTTGCCGCAAACTTTAAAAGTATGCTAAACAACAAAGAAAAGTTACAACAATCGTCTAGTTATTCATCGGTTTTTCTTAGCCGCATACCACAAAAAGTCGGTGATCCCGGTAATTTTTTGATTCCGTGTGCTATTCAAGATATGGAGGAATGCTACGCCTTGGCCGATCTTGGTGCTAGTATTAATTTAATGCCTCTTGAGATTTTTAAATCGCTTTCGCTTCCGGCTCTTACTCCTTCGAACATGTCTATCGAGATGGCCGATCATTCTACGATTTTAGCATGTGGAGTGGCTGAGGACGTTTTCGTTAAAGTCGGAAAGTTTTACTATCCCGTTGACTTTATCGTTGTAGACATTCCTATCGATCGAAAAGTTCCTCTCATTTTGGGTCGTTCATTTTTGGATACATCAAGAGCACTTATTGATGTTCATGCTCGAAAAATCACCCTTCGTTTCAATGAGGAAGAACTTGTCATCAATGCAACACAAAATTCCAATCTTTCTCATGTCTATTCTATTGCAACTTTAAACCATGGTGATTCAACCAATGTCGTTTGCAAAGAATTTTCACCAAGAATTTTAGGAAATGTCGCCAAAAACAATTTACCATTTCCTCCGCCGATGGAGGTTATGAGTGTAAAGCCTACAAAGAAGAAACCATCAATACTTGAATCGAAAAATCCTTCGCCTCACCTCTAACATTCATTCTTGAAAAATGTTGATAAGTTTTCGGTTTCTACGGAAGATCTTTCGGATGACGAATATGTTGACCCCGATGGGGAGGTTTTCTTTGTCGATAAGCGTTTTGAGAACTTATCATCACCAAAACCAAAACGGTTTTCAAATGTGAGAATTTTTAGTGTGACTAACATCGTCTTAGAAACACCAGATATTTTTGACATAATCAAAAAGGGTTTTCATAAGGAGAGTTTAAAAAGTAAAAAAGGAAAAGATTTTAAATGTGATTTAATTGACTTTTCTACAAATCTAACTCCGTCATCACCACGTGTTTTGAGTGCTACAAGCTTGTCTACTCATTTTGACGATGCTTTGTGTGGTTTTAGTATGGGGGAAGCCCATTATGTTCCCTCATCCTTTTCCACCGAGGACGAGATATTCGATCCCGGAATCTATTATAAAGGGAAATCTCAGTCTTCCACCGATGCAATAAATGGAAACTATATCTATTTGCTTGATGCGAGTCTACCTCGAGTAGCTCAAAAGTTTGTCTTACCAATTGTCCCACCCTTCTACTTCTCATCTCTTTTGTTCAAACTCTTTGAGTTTATGGCACATGTTGAAGTGGCGTTGATTTGTTTTTCCAATGAAAACGAGAATGCCATCTTCGATCCCGGTATTTTGCATCATTAAAGGACTTAGTCCTTAATACCAGTTTCTTTTTGGGCCTTGTTTATCATGTAAGCCCCATTAAAAATTGACCATACCATGATTTTCCCTAAATGTTCACATCTTGAGGGGATCGAGTCGAGCTCATGACTCGGTAATCAAAAACGAGGTACCTCGTGGGGGAGATCCCATGCTTATCCTTTTATGCTTACTAATAACTAATGAGAGGGGATTTGTGCCCTTCCAACTCGTTGTCTCGTGGTTGTTTGTGATTGTGTTATCTAGATCATCATCATCATCTACGATTGAAGACTCTCGTGTTCGTTTACGTGAGCCTCCATCGTTTGCTTGAAGAAGTTTTTCACGAATCCATTGACATATCCTTTATTGTTCTAACAATTATCTTTTAGCATAATTCATAAACGGCTTTAGATATATTGTTGATCACCCTTTCCATGCTAGATCCTAAGCATTCGATTCTTCGTCTCTAGTATGGGGGTGCTCCACCTTTAGACTCGAAACATTGAGGACAATGTTTACTTTTAGGATGGGGGGGGGGGTGAATAGGTACTTGTGATAGGTGTGTAAACACCCATCTTTTCTACCACTTAATTACAATAATAACCAGACCAAAACGTGTATTTTATGTCTTTTATGTCGGAATTATGCGTGGTTTGTGTTTTTGTTGTGATTTAGGATGAAAAGGTGAAAAGTGGAGAAAACACGGACATTCACGGGCATTTACGAACTTTTATTGAAGAAAAGGATGAAAGACGAAGTCAAGAAGTCAAGAGTGCAAAAAGAACGGAAGTCCACGACCAATTCTGAAGATTTATCGAAGAAAAAGTCAAAAGACGGAAGTTTATCAAAAGCCAAAGAATTCAAGTCTATTTTATTGAAGAAATTAAAGACGAGTTCAAAAGAAATCCCGAAGCCAAAAGTCCCTTAAGTCCAAGTTTAAAGAAGATTAGAAGAAAAGGACTAATGGTGTAATTAATGAAGAATTAAGAAGAAAGGGGCTTAATCTTGCAATTAACAAGAAATGAAGGAGGGGAGGAAGCTTCCTAATCCTCCCCTATAAATAGACCATTAGTGTGTTCATTTGTTTTTGTTGGCTAAGTGTGACAATTAGCTCTTCCACCATTTAAATACCTTGTCATTTACTTTTCTTGTCAAATTTAAATACCTTGTCTTGCACCTTAAATTCATTTAATTTCAAGTAAGTTTTCATTTAATCTTTGTCAATCTTTACTTTATCTTGTCAATCTCTTATCTACCTTTCTTAATCTTTGATTTATGTGTTTATGTTTATGTTCATGTTCATGCTTTTATTTTGATCCAAGTGATTGTTGATTATCGTGGTTAAAGTTGTTTGATTTATTGATTTTAATTGTTTGTTTATGATTACTGTTGATTCGTTGTTATTTTTATTAGATCGTTTGTGTTTATTTTGGTTAATTTGTGTTTAAATCAGCTGTTACTGTATTCCCTTGTTCTTCGGGAAAGTCTGTTTGTGTTTCTGATCTTTCCAGGTGAAAACTTCCGAATCAAGAAAGGGAGTTTGCTCATTCGGAACTTCCAAAGTTCCGAATCAATGGTTCATCCGGAAGATTGTAAGCTCAGCAAAACTTCCGAGTCAAGCTTGTTCATCCGGAACATTCAAAGTTCCGGACGAAGGAAAACTTCCGACTCAAGAACCATTCATTCGGAACTTCCAAAGTTCCTAACCAGAAAAGCTTCATTCGGAACTCAGAAGTTCCGGATCAAGCACTGTTCATTCGGAACTTCAAAAGTTCCGGATCAGTGGGTATTCATTCGGAAGTTTCCAAAGTTCCGAACCAAGGACTGTTCATTCGGAACTTAAAAGTTCCGAATAAACTTCCGGATCAAGGGGCAAGTTCCGATTCAAGAGGTGTTCATTCGGAAGTCTGAAACTTCCGAATCAAGGGGCTTCATTCGGAATCTTCCGAATCAAGGGTTGATAAGAAGTTCCGGATCAAGGCAAGATTTAGAAGTTCCGAATCAGCATAGTTCCGAACGAAGGATTGTTTTGGATAAGTGACATACTCAGATCAATTAGTTCCGGATCAAGGATTTTGGTAATTTTCCGAGCGAAGAAGAATCATTTCAACCGAAGGTGACATTCCGGACGAGTGATTGTTCCAAACGAAGGTTTATTCCGAATGAGCTGTATTCAGGATCTTATTAGCCTTTGCCTTTGATTTTTATTTTCAAGCTTTATTTTTCCTGCCTTTTATTTAATTGCACTTTAAGATTATTTGCCTTAGTTTTATTTTAGTTTTGCCTTAGTTTAAGTTTTAGTCGCGTTTTTAGTTTGCCTTAGATAGATTTAAGTTTATGTCATTTAATTTAATGCCCTTTAATTTCAGTCCCGCTTTAAATACTTGCACCTTTATTTTAATTAGACTTAGATTTACTTTAAGTGCACTTTTACTTTAATAGTTCCGCACCTTTAATTTTAAACACTACAACGACACAATCTTTGTTTCCACCAAAAACAATAGAGTCACACATTAAACACAAGTTTTTCAATTCGAAGAGAAACACGACAAAGAATCTTTTTAACCTGAGTAAAACCGAGTTATCAAATGGCGCCGCTGCCGGCTCTTTTCGTAAAGATCAACAGTTTTCTGTGAGAGACACGTTGCTTTTTGGGATCCGTTCACATGTGAGCGTTACTTTTCTTGCATAAAAAATTCCAAAAACTCATAAAAATTAAAAATTGATAAAAAACCATAAAAATTAAAAATTTCAAAAATCCAAAAAGATTTTATTTTTATTGTGTATATATATTGTCTTTGTGTTTGGTTTCTTTTTCTTTTGCATTTTCAGGTGTATGCGTACTAGATCTTCTAATTATCAAGAGCCCGAGCCTCAAGAAGATTTAGATATGGCAGGTGTTAACAACAACAACATTCCACCGCACCTCAATAATAATAATAATAACAACAATGCTCTTCCACAGCCCGATCTTCGGACCATGGAGGAACTTTGTCAACCAACAATGTTTGGACGAGGAGGACCGATTGCGCCGATGCAAATCAACGCTCCTGAGTTTTCGTTGAAGCACCACATGATTCAGCAAGTACAAACAAACCCTTTTAGAGGATTGCCTGATGATGATGCCAACAAACACCTCGACAAGTTCATTACAATCACCCAAAGCATGAAGTTGCCTGGTGCCACAATGGATGTACTCCGCCTACAACTCTTCCCACATACTTTATCGCATCATGCCGAGAAATGGTTTGATCGTCTCCCGAAGAATTCTATTCACACTTGGGATGATATGACTCAACGCTTTTTGTCGCGCTACTTTCCACCATCCATGGTCACAAGCCTTCGCAATCAGATCAGCGGTTTCATGCAAGATCCCGATGAATCTCTTTTTGACGCTTGGGAGAGATATAATGTCTTGATCGATAGATGTCCAAACCACAACATGCTCCCTGTGACCCTAATTGATACTTTCTACAACGGATTGACTTTTCGAGATCGTGATACGATTAATGCAGCCGCCGGTGGCACATTCATGAAAAGGAGACCCGAGGAGTGTAGAGAGTTAATTGAGAACATGACTACTCACCACAAGAACTGGGATTAATCTGCTTCTTCAAGGAACAGCCCAAGAGTCAATGTTTCCTCAACATCAGCAAACCCTGAGATAACCGAACTCACCCGCATGATGGCTGAAATGAGCAAAAGTATTACGCTTCTCGCTTCAAACCAACAACAACAACAAGTTAAAGCGGTTGCTAATCCTTGTGAAACATGTGGCGGTCCTCACTCATACACCGATTGTCCTTCGACACAAGGAAATCCGGAAAATGTGTATGCTGCTTACGGTAATTATTCACCGGAAAATTACCAAGCTAGACAACAAGGGGATAGAAATATGCTGAGTTACCGTTCCAACAATTACCTTTCACCCGGTTTTTCTCCTCAAAACCAAAACCCCGCCAACAACTACAATAGAAGCAACCAAATCCCACCAAGAGCTTCTAACCCTTATCAACCACCCACCCAACAACACCCACCCATAAACACCGATGTTGATGCCATCATGAGAACTCAAGGTGAGCAAATCAAGAATCTACAGGGCCAAATAATCAATTTGAAAGGAGATATCTTGAAGCAAGGAAATGACATCAGAACCGAGGTTCGTGATAATATCCAATCTTTCTTCAGCACTCAAACGACTGAATTAAAGAATCTGTTGGCTAGTTTCTTGCCCGAAGCTCAACCTTCTTCTTCGGGTTCTCTACCTTCAAACACCGTCACCAATCCGCGAGCTAATGTGAGTGCTATAACTAAGCGTAGTGGAATTACCATTGTCAATCCACCTACCCCACCACCATCATCTACACCTCCTCCACCACCATGTATCCCTACTCCTCCTACACCTAGTGTTAGTACACCATTACCGTCTCCGCCTCGTCATGACGATGTATCTCGGAAGGACCCTTCAACATCACAACCTTCACCAACTACACATTCACCGTCTCCCTATCAACCCAGAATCCCATACCCTTCTCGCATAGGCAAGACCAACGAGCTAACCAAGAATGACTGTCAAGTATCAAAATATGTGGATATGCTATCTAAAATGACCATCAACATTAGCCTTGTTGAAGCACTTTGCCACATGCCGAAATTTGTCAAAGCATTAAAGGAATTGCTTAGCAAGAAAGAGAAGCTGATTGAACTCGCCAACACACGATTAAATGAAAACTGCTCTGCAGTCCTTCTTAGAGAACTTCCGGAAAAGCTTGGAGATCCCGGTCGTTTTGTGTTGCCTTGCGTGTTCAACAAAACTGAAGAACTTACTGCCCTTGCTGATCTCGGGGCTAGTATTAATTTGATGCCACTGAGTGTTTGGAAAACACTATCATTACCCGACCTCATTCGAACAAAGATGACTCTCGAACTTGCAAATCGCACTCTCGCTTACCCCGTTGGTATAGCCGAAGACGTGTTTATCAAAGTTGGCACATTTACTTTCCCGGTCGATTTTGTCGTAGTTGATTATGAAATGGACCCTCGTATTCCTTTAATACTTGGTCGGCCATTCTTGAGAACCGGACGTGCTTTAGTAGATGTGGCCGAAGGTGAGTTAATCTTACGAGTTGGGGATGATTCAAAAGTTTTTAAAATGGGGAAGCTTACAGGTAAATCCTTTGGAGGCCGAGAATCAGTGAATATGATAAATGTGCTCGATGACTTTACCGTCTACGACAATCCTTTATTCGAGTCTTCCACTGATAATCCACTCTTTGAAGATAATATGGATGATTCTCTCCCTACTTTGGACGCTTCTCCTATTTATGATTCGCCACCGATCTTCGATGCTTATGATGACAATGATTCTAGCTCAGATTCGGATGATTTTGATTGTACTTCTGAGTATCCCGAGCTGCCCACTTTCGATGATTTTGAAGAGGCTGATACTCTCTCGAGCGATTCTTCACATGATGAAGATCCTCCGCCATCACTCGATCCTACTTTGGACGATTATTCATTTGAGGAATATTTCTCTGAATTTCTCAACACATACTTCCCTCATGAGAGTGATGCTCCTCCTTTGGACTTTGAAGATTATCGTCTTGATCCTACTTTGGATTTGAAGCACATTCTGTCAAAGGAGAAGAAACCGATCGACACCGAAATCCGTTGCACTTATGATTTGACACCTCTTTGTCCCCCTGCTGAGGACGAGGTTGTGCTTCTTTGCGGATCTTCTTCACACTCGGCTGAGCCTGAGTGCTATTTTCCCCTAAAGGAAAAGGTGTTCGACCCCGGTATTGAAGTCTTTAAGCCATCTCAGTATCCACCTGATGCAATAAAAGGAAAAATCTTTGGACATTTTGAAGACATGCTTGCACTTCACCCTTGCTTCCACCATGCTCCATCACTGCTTAAAGGAACCTTGCCACTTCTTCTTCGGCTTGCCTTGTTCGCCTTAAGCTTGTGTTATTTGATGGATGAAAACTATGTCTTCGATCCTGGTGGATATGTTTTATGCTTCTTCCGTTGATGAACAAGGTCGATTCAGGCTCACGACTCGGTAAACAAAAACCAAGCGCTTCTTGGGAGGCAACCCATGCATCTATCTTTTCGCTTTCTTTATCATAAGTGTAGGGGAGACCCTTTAGATTGCTATTTCCTCTCCTCACTTCTTAATCAGGGATTCGAGCTTCAATGATCCACTCTTGATGATTCTTGACGACCCGTGATTCCGTGTTATACTTTATTCCGGTTCTATCCTAAACTCTTTTTGATTCACTATTTTATATTTTCTCAATATTAAAATAGGAATCTCTTTAGTTGTCTTTTCCTTAGCGAGATTTAAACAAAGTGCACAATGTCCTAAGTGTAGGGGAGTTTACTCCCACATGCTGAAACATTGAGGATAATGTTTATCTTAAGTGTAGGGGGACTTCTATCGAAGTTAAGTGGTCTTTTCCTTGTATTTGTCCTCATTTTAACCAGAAAATCAATTTTTCGATATTTTTCAAAATTTTTTAATCTATTTTGGCCTATTAGTTTTACCCTTTGTATAGTTATTTCCTTTCCTTATTAGAATAAATGCTTAAATAAGTGGTTTTAATTTTCAGACGTTGTGAATCTTTTGACTCAACCCGAGTTTACTCTAGCTAGTATCCTTAACGTGTTTAAATCATGTTTTGCTAGGCTTTTATATAGGGAGCTATAAAACGCGAAAGTCTTAACTCTCACGGGTTAAGAACAAGAACTTTTCGCAAGTTCCTATAATTGATCCTAGAGAGTCGTTTATCAAGGGAACTTTAAAATGCGATTTCTAAACTTGAAAAAGTCTAAGAATTTGCAAGATCCTATAGGCGACTCGAAAACCCAAAACTTTGATTTAATAGGCTAAGCATCCACGAGTCTCATTACTTGAGATTTTAAACTGTGGAGAACGAGAGATGATAGAGCCAATTATAAGTTTGGTATTCTTTCGTGAATTTATGTGAGTTAATTATGAGCCTATTCTCCCATCGCTTGCTAATAATTTATCTGCTAATAAATAAGGTTGTACGATTTGAAAAGTTACTTAGCTTCTAGCCCCAGATCGTTTAAAAGTTGCTCGGTATGGATTAGAGTTCATAGCCAAGGCATAACTTATTGAAGCGGGACGCGAAGATTGGCGAGTCCGAAAAGGCCCTAACAAGGCATGAGGGCTATATTTTGTTGCTAAAGATCCAAAGTGATGTGAAGAATCATTTATCGAAAATCAATATGAAGGATCGAGACACACGACGAAAAGCAAAAACTCCCTAAAAATCATGGAGAAGTGTATCCGAAAAGACCCTAACAAGGTATGAGGATAAATAGATCCAAGTCATAAAAGGAGGCGGATCGTTGTATATCAAAGTCCAAAATAAAGATTGGAGAAAAATGAAGAAGCCGTGGTCCAAGTATGAATCTCTCAAAACTTCAAGTGAAGAAATTCCTATATGAAGAGAAGACCATTATTTCATGAACGTCTCTCAAGATTTAAAGTATGAAGTCGCTGCCAAATATCGGTCCGAGAAAGGTCTCAAATCGCGAAGCGAGTTATGCCAAGATATGAACTTTATGAGGTCCCGAGAAGCAGTTTTAAAAGATTTAGTCCTTTAGCTAACTATTGATTAAATCGTTCACTTTATTTTCAGACTAAATAACTATCGAAATAAGTCAAACAATGCATCCTCGTGATCATTCAAGAAAACAATAAAATATAAGAGATACCCCTAGGAATAAGGGAGTCTAAGTGAATAATTGGCCCACATGAGTTCGTGTTAGTCTACTAACTTATAATAACAATGATCTCGTTTTTAAGCTTGGTTTGGAGAAAGTGAAACCTTGAGGATGATGATTATTCATAACATTTTCAAAACCCAAGGTATGCTTTTGATTTCTTTATTTTGTATGTTTTTAATTTTCTATCTCTTTAATAAAGGCCAACGTGGATTGATTATGATGAAAAGTGTAATCTTGCTTTGTAACTAATACATTGCATGAGGACATTGCAATGGTCAAGTGTAGGGGATTTGATAGGTGTGTAAACACCCATCTTTTCTACCACTTAATTACAATAATAACCGGACCAAAACGTGTATTTTATGTCTTTTATGTCGGAATTATGCGTGGTTTGTGTTTTTGTTGTGATTTAGGATGAAAAGGTGAAAAGTGGAGAAAACACGGACATTCACGGGCATTTACGAACTTTTATTGAAGAAAAGGATGAAAGACGAAGTCAAGAAGTCAAGAGTGCAAAAAGAACGGAAGTCCACGACCAATTCTGAAGATTTATCGAAGAAAAAGTCAAAAGACGGAAGTTTATCAAAAGCCGAAGAATTCAAGTCTATTTTATTGAAGAAATTAAAGACGAGTTCAAAAGAAATCCCGAAGCCAAAAGTCCCTTAAGTCCAAGTTTAAAGAAGATTAGAAGAAAAGTTCTAATGGTGTAATTAATGAAGAATTAAGAAGAAAGGGGCTTAATCTTGCAATTAACAAGAAATGAAGGAGGGGAGGAAGCTTCCTAATCCTCCCCTATAAATAGACCATTAGTGTGTTCATTTGTTTTTGTTGGCTAAGTGTGACAATTAGCTCTTCCACCATTTAAATACCTTGTCATTTACTTTTCTTGTCAAATTTAAATACCTTGTCTTGCACCTTAAATTCATTTAATTTCAAGTAAGTTTTCATTTAATCTTTGTCAATCTTTACTTTATCTTGTCAATCTCTTATCTACCTTTCTTAATCTTTGATTTATGTGTTTATGTTTATGTTCATGTTCATGCTTTTATTTTGATCCAAGTGATTGTTGATTATTGTGGTTAAAGCTGTTTGATTTATTGATTTTAATTGTTTGTTTATGATTACTGTTGATTCGTTGTTATTTTTATTAGATCGTTTGTGTTTATTTTGGTTAATTTGTGTTTAAATCTGTTGTTACTGTATTCCCTTGTTCTTCGGGAAAGTCTGTTTGTGTTTCTGATCTTTCCAGGTGAAAACTTCCGAATCAAGAAAGGGAGTTTGCTCATTCGTAACTTCCAAAGTTCCGAATCAAGGGTTCATCCGGAAGATTGTAAGCTCAGCAAAACTTCCGAGTCAAGCTTGTTCATCCGGAACATTCAAAGTTCCGGACGAAGGAAAACTTCCGACTCAAGAACCATTCATTCGGAACTTCCAAAGTTCCGAACCAGAAAAGCTTCATTCGGAACTCAAAAGTTCCGGATCAAGCACTGTTCATTCGGAACTTCAAAAGTTCCGGATCAGTGGGTATTCATTCGGAAGTTTCCAAAGTTCCGAACCAAGGACTGTTCATTCGGAACTTAAAAGTTCCGAATAAACTTCCGGATCAAGGGGCAAGTTCCGATTCAAGAGGTTTTCATTCGGAAGTCTGAAACTTCCGAATCAAGGGGCTTCATTCGGAATCTTCCGAATCAAGGGTTGATAAGAAGTTCCGGATCAAGGCAAGATTTAGAAGTTCCGAATCAGCATAGTTCCGAACGAAGGATTGTTTTGGATAAGTGACATACTCAGATCAATTAGTTCCGGATCAAGGATTTTGGTAATTTTCCGAGCGAAGAAGAATCATTTCAACCGAAGGTGACATTCCGGACGAGTGATTGTTCCAAACGAAGGTTTATTCCGAATGAGCTGTATTCAGGATCTTATTAGCCTTTGTCTTTGATTTTTATTTTCAAGCTTTATTTTTCCTGCCTTTTATTTAATTGCACTTTAAGATTATTTGCCTTAGTTTTATTTTAGTTTTGCCTTAGTTTAAGTTTTAGTCGCGTTTTTAGTTTGCCTTAGATAGATTTAAGTTTAAGTCATTTAATTTAATGCCCTTTAATTTCAGTCCCGCTTTAAATACTTGCACCTTTATTTTAATTAGACTTAGATTTACTTTAAGTGCACTTTTACTTTAATAGTTCCGCACCTTTAATTTTAAACACTACAACGACACAATCTTTGTTTCCACCAAAAACAATAGAGTCACACATTAAACACAAGTTTTTCAATTCGAAGAGACACACGACAAAGAATCTTTTTAACCTGAGTAAAACCGAGTTATCAACTTGCTTTGCTACGCCCTCACGTTTTCCAACTTTCAATGTTTTGTTTTGTTGCTAATAAGGCTAAAAATGGCCAAATTTTAAAAATTTTCTTAGTTTTTCATAAGTGTTTTTGTCACGAATGTATATTTTCCGATGGGTAGAATAAGAGCTAATTTTTGACTTGATGGGCATTTGGAGCCATTTACATTCCTTAACCCGCTCAACTCAAGTTTTGCTAGACTTTTATATAGGGAACTTTAAAACGCGAAAGTATTAGCTCATTCGGGTTAAGAACAAGAACTTTTCGCAAGTTCCTATAATTGATCCTAGAAAATCACTTATCAAGGAAACTATAAAATGCATTCTCTAAACTTGAAAAAGTCTAAGAAAGTGCAAGATCCTATAGGTGGCTTGAAAACCCAAAATTTTAATTTGATATAGTCTTAATGAAAGCTAATCCAAATTTGGCTTAATTTTGACTTGCATGGCTAAGTATTCACGAGTGTCTTTAATTAGAGGTCTTTAAATAGTGAAGAACGAGAAGTGATAGAGTTAGACAAGTGATCATGCTAAACGTAGAACATGAAAATGTTCTTTCAAAAACTCATATGTCTTTAATTGTGGCTTTTTCTTCCCATAAGATCAATGCATTAGGAATAAAAATAATTGCAATAAGTAAGGTCGTACGATTTAAAAGATTACTTAGCTTCTAGCCCAAGATCGTTTAAAAGTTGCTCGGGGTTGAATAGAGTTCATAGCCAAAGCATAACTTATTGAAGCGGGACGCGAAGATTGGTGAAGATCCAAAAAGGCCCTAACAAGGCATGAGGAGCTATATTTTGTTGCTAAAGATCCAAGATGATGTGAAGTATCATTATTCCGAAATCAATATAAAGGATCGAGACACACGACGAAAAGCAATTACTCCCCTAAAGATCATGGAGAAAGTCTATCCAAAAAGACCCTAACAAGGTATGAGGATAAATATATCCAAGTCCAAAAAGGAGGCAGATCGTTGTATATCAAAGTCCAAAATAACGATTGAAGAAAAATGATGAAGTCGTGGTTCAAATATGAAGAATCTCTCAAAAACGTCAAGTGAAGAAATTCCAAATATATGAAGAGAAGACCATAATTTCAAGAACGTCTTCCCAAGATTTGAAGTATCAAGTACATGCCAAATATCGGTCCGAGAAAGGTCTCAAATCGCGAAACGAGTTATGCCAAGATATGAACTTAAGGAGATACACGAGAAGCCGTTTTAAAAGATTTTGTCCTTCGGCTAACTATCGATTAAATCGTGCTACTTTACTTTCGGACTAATAAATACTCAAATAAGTCAATATGAATCACTTGTGATCCATGACAAATAGTTAAAAAATGCTAGTGACCCATTTCCTTTTATAATAACTAGGATTGCGGGGAGAAAAAGTATTACACAATTTGGACGTATGCGTAGTGTTAGCATTGTGACTTGTACCAACAATGATCTCGTTTTTGCACTTAGCATGGAATGTATGACAATCAAGGATGACAAAATTTACTCTAAGGGACATTTACTTGTTTCTATTCTTTGACCCTAAAAGTCACATTCGTGATGAAAATCATACATTATGTCTTTACACATCTTCGTAGTATTGTTGAAAGTCTTTTACTTTTAAATAAAGGATAATAAAATTGAATCTTGGTGATTCTTAGATACTTTATTCTAGCATTGCGTGAGGGCACGTCAATGACTTAGTATGGGGGAGTGATGAGATGGCATTTATACATGATCTCATCGTTCTTTTCGGGCTTTAAATGCACTAAAATGTCATAAAATACCATATATATATGCTTGTATTTGTTTACTTGTGTGTTTTAGGTATGGATATCGTGAAAAAGACAAAAGATCATAAGAAACAAGGAAAAACAAGGAAAAACGGACATGAGAAACGAAGCCGTACAAAGAACCAGGCCCTAGTTCATGAATTATCCAAGATTAACCCTTGAAGACTTAAAGATGTACAAGATTGATTCTCAATGAATGAATAATTGAAACTTAAAACCCTTGTATATTCATAATTACAAGTTTGGTCCCTTAAGTTTGTCAAAATTACAAAATGGTCCTTCAACTTTGAAGAAATGGCAAAATTAGTCCCTCATCAATTCTAATTTGTCAATTATGGTCCCTCGTGAAGTCAAAGATACAATGAAGGCCTTTGAAGATCAAGAATGTCCAAAATCAGTCCCTCAAATATGGAAAAATGTGAAAAACAACCCTTGAAACACTTTTGCCAAAGTTTTGGGGTAAAAGTGTGAAATTCAGAACTTCAAATACAAAGGGAATACGTTTTGGTGGCTGAAAAAATTGATTTAACCATTTCACCAAAAGACAAGGGCCAAAGATGTGCAAATGAAACATTCAAAAAAGAAATGCGCCAAACAACTTTACACTCCTACAAAAACGGATCAAATGTTGTTATTGTTCACCTTTCACCCCCAGTTACCATTCCACTTAAACAAAAGGGTAAATCCCAATTACCCACACCCACGTGTGATTCACACATGCAGAAACCTATCCCACACCCAAAACCCTCACCTCCACTCACCAAAGGGTCCCACCAGTTCATACGTCCACCCATCACATCACAACTTAGCCTACAAGGAATGTCAGGTGTCAAAATCAACAACCCACACTCCTTGCTTGGATACAAAGCTAAAATGAACAGCCAGGATGAATTTGGACAGCTCAAACAACAAATGCGTCTAGAAGATTCAAGGGCATTTTAGGGACTTCATACCTAGGGTTTTCTCATTGTAATCTCAGCCTTTGTGGCTTATATAAGGACTCCTCAACTTGTGAGAGAGCCTTGTTCCAGTTTTACCTTTTAAACATTGTAATTCCTTTTTAAAATTTATAAAAGTTGGTATTTTGAGAAAATTGTAATTCCTTTTTATGTTTTTAAAAGTTGGTGTTGTTTAAGGGTAATTCTAAGTTCCATTTGGTGTTATAAGTGTGCTTGAATCATTTGGTTCAAGGACGTTTATGTTTGGTAAGGTTTTCAAGTTTGAAAAAAGCTTGAAAAGAGGTTTTTATTTTTGCTATTTTGTTGTACAAATCCTTAACCAAAAGCTATATGCTCTTACAAGCTTGTTGACACCAAGCTTGTGAAGGGATTAGGGCCTTTGGTTGGGCTGTTTGTTCATTGTGTTGAAGAAATTAAGCCCTTGAGTTTCTGCTTTGAAACATCAACCAAGGCAGTCATCCATCTTTCTTGTTGAAGTACCTTGGTCTTGTTCTAGTTGTTGAACAAGGTCCCAGGAGCAATTGCTGGTCCTCCTAGGATGTTGTGGAGGACAGGTATAACCTCTTGTTAAGTTTCCTCTAAAAAATCATATGATCTTGTCTGTTTTATGATTTGGTATGTGATTTGGTGATTTTGTGTTTGTACTTTGTGTTTTATGGTTGCATTCTGTTAGTTGTCACCTAGTGTAGCTATTTGATCTATAAAATCAGTAGGTTGTTTGAAGGATTAAGAATTTTGTTTGAAAAGTGATTAATAAAGGGTTGTTTGGGATTACTGGTTCATAAGGCCTTGTGTCCTTGTGCCCTTGGTTCTTAGGGTTTGGGAAGTCTAAACAAGTCATAACATACAAGTTTTAGTAATTGGTTAAGTTTCTGAAAGTTTGGGAAAAGGATTTGAAGTTTTGCAAAAATCTGATAAAAGTGTTTTTGAGATTGGTCAAACACATCAGATCCAATATCTTCTTTGTTTGTTGGATCTAAGGGCTGAAATCAGGTTTGGGAATAGTTTGGGTGATAAGCTATCTATTGGTTATCTGGGTATTGAATTTGGTAGCTTATTGAGTGTGCTATAGCTTATCAAAGTTGGCTGAAGTGGTCATTTGCATCAGCAAAGTGACCACCTCATTTGGTGCTTGCATTTGTATTTCTAGTGTAAGGCTTGTTGATTTGTTGCTTGGATCCTGTTTATGTGCTGCTTGTGAGGATATTTGGCTATTTGGATTGCTTTGTTGATAGGTTATAAGCTTACTGGCTTATTGGCTTATTTGTGCCAAAACTCATCAAGTCTACCCAACTGGTAGACCTTGATTCACAAGGTTTGTACTCAAGCCTTGACCAGCAGGGTGAAAACAAAGTTTTAACACTTCATTAAGTCTGTCAACATCCAAAATTGTTCTTGTCAGCGTTTAACTTTTGTTCAAACTTAGTCATATAGCTTATTGAATCTGTTTTGCTTATTGGTATATGCAACAACTTGGTTTTTGTAATAAAACTCATTTTTCTCAGCTTAATAACAAGTCTGGAAGGTTACAAGTCTTTTGGTTAAGCTTTTGCTAGAAAACTAGCTTATTTGGCTTTTTCAGCCAGCTTATTGTTTCATATAGCTTATTCTACTTGGCTTTTTGTGATTTTCTTGATTGATTATTCTTAGTTAAGCTATTTGTGAGCTTTTGCAACAAACTAGAGCATCTGAAACAGCCTAGAACTCTATCCCGACTATTTTGTCGTTTTATGGAATTGTTCGTGGCTTATTTCTGGCTTATTGAGTGTGCTTTTTCAAAATTTCTTTTTACAGATCTCTTTAGTATCCCAAAAGAAGGTTGTGTGTCAAATTAGAGCTTATGGCATCGGCTTATTTGCTTAATGGGCTTATTGGCCCAATAAGAATAAGTTGTTTGTTCATTAAGTTGTGATAAGCTCACTTTCAGCTTTTGGGCCTTCAAAGTTTTGTGTTTAGAATTGAATTTTAAGTCAGATAGGGCTTTTCCAAGTCATTTGGGCTTATTTTGACTTTTTGGGCTAAAAAGCCCATTAAGCTTGACTGATTTTTCTTTTGGCCCATTTGAGGGCACAATAGGGGTAATTTGGTAATTTCACTTTCATTTTCTGTTTATTTAGGTTAAAATAAACTAGTTTGCAAGTTTTTAGAATTTTTTATATTTTTTGGATTTTTAATATTATTTTAATATTATTTTATTATTGTTTTTCAAATTTCACATTTTTGCACTTTTTATATGTTTCTTAGCTTAAATACATTAAAATAGGAATTTTGCAACTCTTATATTAATTTTATCATCTTTAGATTAATTTTTATAATTATTTTAAGTTTTTATAGTTTTTAAATCATTTTAAATAGTTTTTCTTAGTTTAAAATTTTATAAAAATAGTTTTTAATCTTTTTTGGTCATTTTAGAGGTTTACCAATTGAAAAATCTTTATTTGGGCTTTTTGATAATTAATTTGATTTTTACTGCTTTAATTAGCATTTAAAAATTAATAATTAATTAATTAAAAGGTTTGAAAAAGTTTTGATCATTGGTAAAATCTTAGTTTATTTATTTTGATTTTTGGTGAATTTTTGGTAATTTTTAGAATTAATTTTTATTTTTGTACTTTTTACGGTTTTACGCTTCGTCGTAGTAGTAATTAATTTCACGTCTTCGTCATCCTCTTTTCTCATCCCCCTTCTATCCAATATTGATCTCAAACCAATTACGAATTACTCACACACATATACCTCCTTGGGAAACGAACTTCATTGGGTCATTAGTGTTTGATTTTCCTAAATCATCACTTAATACTTTCCTTACTTTACGCTCTTTGTTTTCCTAAACAAGAGTTGTAGTTTTCCTACAATCAGTCTCCTAGTAGCATGCTGTCTATCCCTAAAAGGTGTTTGAGATCTCTTAACAGCCATATTTCTATCATGATCTATGGTCATATGATGAGAATTTTTACACACATTACAATAAGGTTTGATAACCTTTTCACCTTTGGGTTCTCCTAGAATAGACTTTGGTTTAGAGGAAGTAGAGAATTCAGCGGAAGGCTTAATATGTTCTTGTAAGAGTTCTACTTCTTTCATCAAAGACAACAGGTGTTCTTCAGTTGAGGGTTCAACTTTGTTCATAGGGTTTGTTGAGACAGGCTTATAGACATTTTGCTTAACATATTGTTTTGCAGGTACATAAAAAATCTTAGCTGGAGGTGTCTCAACATCTGGTTTGAGTTCAGCCTTAGCTCCTCTAGAAGAGCTGCTGGGTTCAACACCAGAGAGTTTAGGCAAAGATAGTAATGATTCAGCGTTATCTATAACCTCTTTAGAGACAAGTACATCAGCCAAAAGTGGGTCAGACAAATGTATAGTCTCTATGGATTTGAAAACAATCTCTTTGGGTTTCTTAAGGGCCTTCATTTTGTTTCTCTTAGCAGTAACAGCCCTAGATATGCCAGCTGGAACTTCATCATCAAGTAATTCATTTATAGTGAACCTACTACACAACCATTTTTCTATAACCTTGTGTAGTTCAACTACTTGATCATTTAAGGCACTGTTTCTTAAGGACAACTTATTAACCTCATTTTGAAGAGTTATGTTTTCATAGTTAACGTGTTTAAAAGTTTCACATTCAGCCTTAGCAGTCAACAATTCATGTTTCATAGAGTGAAATTTATCAAGCATGTTCTTTCTTTGTTCCTCAACAAAGTGTAAGTCAACTATGGTATAATCAAGGACATGTTTACGTTCATCACTTTCAGACATAGAGATAAGCATGTACCTTTTTCTTTTGGGAATCTAAGTCTGTTAGAATTCACTTAGTCATAGATTTAAACTTAAATTAAGCTGTTTGATATTAACTTGCCTGTGCCTAGGAGTCAGGCAAGTAACCCAAGACTCACAGAGTTCTAAGTATCTGTGAGCAACCACAGAGGAGTCCATGTCAGAGACATTGTCAAGGAAGTCGAAGATTACTTAAAGACATACTCATTGGCTGTGTTGGATAATACCCAAGATGTATCAGGGACTCTGAGTGGTTGAGTGTTAACAGGGGTGGAAATACCCTGTTAACACTGAGTACACTTTGGACATAACTAAGTGTTTGGGCGGGAACTTATGCAGCCTAAAGTACAAGGTATGAAGAAAAGGGAAACTATGTCAGCTCTGTTTTCTTAAAGCGTTGTGGCAGACTACCAAGAATAGAAGAGCATCATTTAACAAATGTCTGACATTGTATATTTTGTGTAGTCACCATCAACCAGTACTAGTAGTCAACCTCGTACCACTATAAATAGGATATGTAGGCTAGAGTCAAAGTTGTTCATTTTGTTAGATTACACACATTAACTCTTTACAACTCAGAGAAAGAACAGCTGTGCCTGTGTTCTTGAGTTAGCTTTATTTTGTCCAAAGTGTACATAACACATTGTCCTTAAACTGTGTTATCCATAACACATGGTGCGACGCCCCAAAGGGTCCGTGGGTCTGACTGTCTTCTTTTCTTTTTATTTTTCGTTTATCAAATGTAACACATTTCTTTATCCAAATGTTTCACATGCTTCTAGCTGTAATTTTACTTTGGGCAAAATGAATGAACCCTTGTTATTCAACTTATGCTTTGTACAAGAATGACCAATGTGTGTGAATGTTGTGTGCTCATACTTTATCTCGACCCATAGTCTTGAGATAACTAACTTTCTATTTCAGGAATTATTCACATACGGGCAATCTAAGGGAAGTCTCATTACACTTAATCAAATCCTCTAAATCTCCTTTCACATATTTTAGTTTCTTGTCTACAAAATGTGTAAATTCATATAGTCCAATGTTGGGCTACCTCATGTACTTGTACCAAATGTTGTGTATTTTTCTAATCTCTCTTTTGTAAGATTTTCATAATTCATGGCTCCAGGTTCTCCAATTTACGGGGAGTTTTAACCGAGGGGGAGTCATGGAAAAATTATTTGCTATCTATCTTGCTTATATCACGATAACGCAATATCACTCTCAAATACTTTTTCCACTAAAAACCTTCCCCTTTTCTTTCGACAAAAAGGGAGAGAAGAGAAATATAAATTCATATTTATAAAGAAACTTACATGTTGATGTAAAATCAAACTAAAAATAAGTTCATGTTTTGTTTTCAATAAAAAGGGGGAGATTGCAAATGCAAATATCACTAAAACTATAATTACGTTTTAATCATACTTAACGTTTTGTTAACGACAAAACATCAAACATATTTTTATGTTTGAAATTATAAGGATCATATAAGTTACTTTAAGATCATGAACTTATATACTAAAAGGATCAAGCGTGTATAAATTCCAATAGTGTGAAGGTTTTTTCTCCACTGATCTTTAGGATTCTTTAAGACTTGGACACTTTAACCCCTTGACCATTAGAACCTTGGCACCACTAGTGCTTCTCACAACAACAACTAAGAGCAACTGCATTGCATATAAGTCTTTCAAATACTTTTGCATTTAATGCATGAACTTTTTCATCAATATTTGGCTTTACAATTAATGTAGACGAGGCATCCGGAACCCGTGCGTTGCACTAAGGAGACTTGGGTTGCTCTTCTTGAGGGCACGATAGTTGCTGTTTTTGAACAAATTGTAATATTTTGTATTTCTAATTTTGTACTTTTAATTATTTATGTTATTTTTATATTTTATAGGGTTTTTTTAATCAAAAGAACATTGGGCTTTTACAATATGGGCTTTTACAATAACTTTATATGCTTGTTAGAAAAAACCTTAATGGGCTTATTTGTTAAATGGGCTTATTTGTTATTGGGTCTTGTTAAGTTACAAAATGTAATTAAATGGAACTTAGTAACCGTTTTTTTTAGATATGAAAAACAAACGTATGAACACTTCATCTTCGGCTTCCTCTATACGCTTCTACACACACAACCATTATCAATCTACAACAGTAAAGGTCAAGTGTAAGATTAACGAAAGGGCGTATCGCATTAATTAGGTATTGTTTTTAACCACAAATTTGTTTAATCTTCTTCTATATAATGATGATTAGCATTAGGATAGTTTCAGTCAAACTAAAATTAATCTACTCTTTGCTATTCATCATTTATCAATGGCAAATTCAAGTTCATCTTCTTTGATCTTGAAAGAACTTAAGGACGTTTGTGGGTACACTGATACTAGCAAATGCATGAGTTTTTATTTTAATCAAATGGCTATTAATGAAGAAAGCTTTGCTACTGTGTTGAGGGGTCAAGTTGAAAATGTTAAGAATAATTTGATTAGGATTGGTTTATTGATTGCTGAATTTGAAAACAAAGATGAAGAACTGGAAGTTGATTTGGAAAGTTTAGGTTATTTAAGGGAGTATCGTGACACTGAAACCGAGAAGCTTGGTACTTTGAATGGGATGTTGGCTAAGGCTAGGATTCGCTTGGATCAACTCCAGTTTCAAGCTCAGTTGATGGAACTCTCTGATTAGGTGTCTATGTTTAGTGTTTCTTTTGTTGTTAATCATGATGTAGCAATCTTTTGTGGTTAGTTAATGTTGCCATCTTTTGGTTATGAACTTGTAAGTCTGGAATGGATGTAATGGATTATTAATGGAATATGAAAGTTGTTTCTGGTTATGTTTATATATTGTGTTATTGTGTTTTAATTTTAGCATTAAGTTATTCCAAACATTCTATTTGTTATTCATGGAAACAAACACTCTAAGTTAATATTTGTTTTTATTCCTTTTTTGTTAGATAGATGTAATTGTCAGTTTTTTTAATTGAAAACATCATATTTCATTTCATTCATCTGAAATGACGATCTATCATTTTATTTCATATTTTTCAATTTTCTTAATTCTAATTTTATGTAATTAAAATTGGGTATTATCTTTGCAGGTTTTTTATATCGGATCATTGAAAAAGTCTAAAACAGGTTTGTTTTCATTTTATCTTTAATTAATTTTTGTTTTTTCGTGTTTGTAATTAGGCTTGGATCTGATTTATCTTTAAGATAGATTGTTAAAAAAAATTAATTTTTTGAAATAAAATTGGGTATTTTCTTTGCATTCTGTTTTTTCATTTTTCTAGTTAGGGTTTCATTTGATTTATCTAATAGCAACATGAAATTAAAAGAAATGGAAAAAAATATGACTATGTTTTTATTGAAAATGAATCTGTTATGAATAAGAAAACTGTTAACATAGATTGTTAAAAGCTTCCTTGAAAACGATGTTTCGTGTTCGATTTTTGAGCTCAGGGTCTTCATCTTCAGTCATCAGAATTTTTAGTCCTTTTGGTGAAGTTACTCTAGATAGAGCTACATAGAGTTGACCATGGCTAAAAACAGGGGTGGGTAAATAAACACCAACATAGTTGAGTGACTGCCCTTGACTTTTGTTTATAGTCATCGCATAACAAGGCTTGACAGGAAATTTCCTTCGTTTCATGATAAATGGCCATTGTGTTTGCGTAGATGTGAGAGTTATTCTTGGGATAAGAACACTTTCTCCCACGTTTGATCCTGTAAGAATCTGGGCACGAATGACAAATTGACCCAAATCAGTTATGATCAGTCGTGTCCCATTGCATAATCCCATGCTTGGATTTACATTACGTAAAAGCATAATAGGCAATTCTTTTTTCAAATTTAATTCATGAGGTGGCATGCCTGGTGTAGAATATTGATAACCTATGAATCTATGAAGTGGGTTGATGTTTTCTAGTGAGAGAAACTAGAGAGAGAAAGTGAGAGAAAACTATGTGTTATTTTATTAAATGGAACTTTCAAATGAACAACAACCAACCCCTTTCCAAGGAGGAAAGGGGTATTTATACTTCCAAGCAACATTGGGCTTGGGCCGGTCCATGACAAGCCCATGGACCGGTTCTTACTTAACTAAATAAGTAACTATTAACTACGAGCTATTACAACATTAATAATATTGTGGAGTGACCGATACTTCTAATATACGTAAAAACGTATTTCTAACAATCTCCCCCTAAGGGAGGTCACTCCACGTTACAAATTTCTAAACCTAGCATACTACACTAAGTCTTCGTTCTTTAGCTCGTAGTCTTTTCTTCTTTTTCTTTTTGTTGTGAATATGTTGGTTTGATCTTTTAGGCTTTGGCTTGTGAGCATTGTTCTTTGGCCTTTCACGTGCGATCTTTGCCTTTCTTGTGATTTTTGCCTCCTCGTGACTTCATGTTCCACACACTTATGTCTTTTTGTTGAATTCTCGAAAGCTTCAGAGTTTGGTACAGCGGAAGACTTCATCTTGTACTTTCTTGAATTTTTGCTGAACTTTGTTGCAGAAAAACATAAGCATGTGGAAACGACTTCATCAGGTACACCGCAACGCCACCGTCTTCAACTGGTACACAGCAACGTCACCGTCTTCAACAGGTACACAGCAACGCCACCATCTTTAACAGGTACACAGCAACGACACGAATAAAATGGCTTTGAACATTTCATTCTAATTCGGTAGCATTTTACCTCCGGTCGGTGACGACCGTTGGACGATATTAGATATCGTACCCGTGACGGATAGTTTCAATTAAGTAACTTCCTGACAGGATTTCGCGGGTAAACCCGTTCTCTTTATTCGACCGTCCAAAGCTGACTGCGAACATAAAGAGTGAATCACTTGGATAAATTATCCTTGTAATTTGAAGCCGTCAATTCATGAAACCTGGAACAAGTGAATTTCAATTAAGATTTTCACCATCGTTGCTTTCCAGTTGTCACGAGCTCAATTCATAAAGAATCTTGCACGTCACCTACCAAGTGCTGTTTGATGTTAACACTAGAAGGATTTCCACTCGTCACTGTGATCAATAAAGAGTCACTCTGAGTGTTCTGGCAAGATCATATGATAATGCGTAGAGGCCTGGAACGAGTTTAAGTTCAATTAAGAATTAAACCACTGTTTCTTTCCAGTTTTTCACAAGATTGGTTCTAAAAGAACCGCACGTGTAACCTACCATGAGCTTGTTTGATGTTGGCTCAAGCAGGATTTCCATCTTCATTGTAATACTTGCGTATTACTCGGATGTTCTGGCAATATTACAGGAATACTGCGTAGGACTCATGAAAAATCTCTTACTTTTCACAGTGTGTGAGAAAGCAAGGAATAAATAGAAAGTGTCCTAATGAGACTTTTGATGATCTCTTGGCTCTAGACTCGATTGTGCGTTTTGATTTAGTGAGCGATGGCTGGAGAGGAGTGCCACCTTTTCAATACCAGTCTATTCGGAGTGAATAAACCAATAGATAACGTGTTGATCTCCGTGTGATTAAAACAAATACCTTTTGAGAGATATTTGAGTTAGCTGGGAAGGGTTGTGCATTGCATCACTGGGTCCATGATGTCTTTCTTCAATATCGAGAATCATTAACAAAAATGACCTCAATAGCATATGTATTGACCCGGTTTCTGCCTAAAGTTGTAAGGAGGGCTTCTTTCTTTACACCCTTTATCTTTACAATTCTTTTTCATTCTTCAACCCCTTCAATGCTTACCAATACGTCATCACTAGCACCTTGTTGTGATTGTTCCAGTGCTAGCTTAAGTACTTGGTCGGCATTCAGCTACGTTCACAATCTTTCTCCAACTTTCCTAGGACTTCTAATTCTATCTAGGGAATTGTCCTTGGGAAGATTCCATCGGCTCTGATGAATCATTGGACTAAACCTATTCCTACCACCCTTTTGTCACCACATTCGTCGTGAATTAAGCGTGTTTTGGGAAAGTATAGCCACCATGAAAAATCATTGAAAATCACATAAGGTACTTGTGACATTGAAATCAAAAGTTTTGTACCTTAGGTGTTTTGTTCATCAAAAACGCTCCCCCTTAACACGTGCTTTACACATATTAAGTTGGATAATCGTTAAGTCTTTTTCATTTTTTAGCCAAGTATCATTTAAATCTCCTTAATCCCATTTTCTCCCCTTATCCAAAATGTTAACCATTAATATTTGGGATATTGAATGGATTAACCGGTCTTTGGGTAAAAATGAAATCGATGTTTGGCCACAGAACATGTTAATGCTCCCCCTTAAGTTAATAAGGGATAGTTGTAGTGCTTTAGTATGATATATTTTGAAAGATTTAGAAGCTCGTGAGAAATTCTTGAAAAATTATCATACCTTAACACTACATCAAGCCGTACAAGCACAATATTCACAAATATACATATTCACAATTGAAAACCAATATAAAGTGGACCTGAAATGTACGACCCATTAGATGGATCGTTGCAGTAGCTTGTGGTGCACTAGATATGGTCTACCACCAACGAATCTTTCCAAACTCCTCATCAATCTACGTTCACGGAGCTTTTGATCAATCTTCTTGATCATATAATTCGCCATCTGCCGATAACCCTTATGCCAATCCTCGGTCATCTCTGGTAAAGTCCCACCTGAATTAAGATGCTCCAACTTTCCTCTGACTTGTAAAAGAGTCCCATCACTATACTTATAAAGCTCACCCACCCTCATAAACTTCATTAACCCTCGACTGTTCAAGTAGAAAATGCCGCAATTCGGGACAGAAATGCCGGTATAGGGACATCTATCTACATGTTGAGGTAACACTTGATTCACTGGACCGGTTAGGTTAAGCTTCCTTTGATAGCTTTCGACTCCCAACTGAAGATCTTCAACTCGTTTCTTGATAACAACGCTTCGTGTGAACATACGAAGTGCTGTATTCAAGGCAATGATGTCTTCACGAGGAATATGTGTGAGTTGATCCCGGGTCATCATAAGCAACATATCTTCGATATCCTCAAGGCGAATGATAGAGAAGTCTCCCTGCTGGATTTTGTATTCTCTGTCATCCTCCCTTTTCAGACGAATCTCCGTCACATGATAATAGCCATTCTTGGCTTCTGTTTTCAGCCCTAAAATGCTGGAGATGCGAATATCGGATCTAACATTGCTTCCTGAATTGGCTAAGCAGCAACCCATGTACGCCCTTCGGACTCGTTCGTCCCAATGAGATGCACCTATAACAGCATACATATCATAATTACGATTTACCTTTGGGACCCAAAGTCGGTTTACCTTTTCCTCAATAAAGGGTATTGTTCCCAGTTGGCAGCTTTCAGCAAGGTCAGGGAGGTTGCGTACTTTGATGACCCCTTTAGAAGATACACTAGATCATTGGTGACGAAGAAGTCAAGAGCAATCTGATTATCTTGAGAAGGATCAAGTGGAGGTGGAGCTCTTTCCGATTCATGAAGACCTGGCCGTTGAATGGTATTCAGAGCTTTCAGGATCTCATCGGCATAATACTCGAACTCCATTCGGGTTAACCGGGTTTTGGCGCGAATTCTCTTATCCTTCAGCGCTCTCTTAACCAAAGATGGAGTAACCGAAGTCTTATACTCATGAGCAAGAAATGCACATAAGTCAATCGGACTGCGGATCCAGAGATACAAAACATCTTTGTCAGCGTCTGTGATCGGATCATATTGCGTCGCTGCCGTGATCCAAGCCTGTGGCGGTGCAGTCTCGTCAATCTCCAACGTGTCTGCCCAGTCCCGTGTGCTTGATTCAGGAACAGTAGATTGAGGTTCTTGTTGTAGAGGAGTGGAAACGTGAACATCTGCTGGTTCTGATTCAGGCATCTCGGCAGTGTCATGGACGGGTGAGTGTTGTGCAGCTTCAGGTTCAGTTACCGATTCTGCAATCACAGGAGCAACAACAATAGAACTAACAGGGTTAGTGGTAACAGGTATAGATACAGCAATAGATGTACCAGGAATCGATGACGCTGCAGTAGCATTCACATCGTGGCGCCACTTGGATCGTCTTGATTCCGTTGAGGTAGATTTTTCCTTTGCCACTGCATCTTTCTTAGACTTGGTTCCAGACTTAGCAGGTTTCTTTGAGCTGGCAACCTTATCCCCCTTTTCAGGCTGTTTACCCCCATTATCATCCTCATCCCTATCCTCGTTGCTCCCTTTAGCACTCTCCTCATTACCATCACCACCATCATTACCATCATTATCATCATCATCCTCATCATCATCATCATCCTCATCATCATCACCACCATCATCATCTTCTCCTTCTTCTTCTTCTCCTTCTTCTTCTTCTTCTTCCTCTTCTTCTTCACCAGTACCCTCTTCTTCTTCACTTTCTTCCCTTTCTTCCTCAGGCAGAATGTGATAGGGTACCACACTTCCAAACATCTTGAACAACCGATCATCCTCCATGATAGCGTCATTCAGAGATTTATAGAGTGTCCGTTGAATCTTAGATTTATCAAACGATCCAAGTTTCCTCATACGAGCTTTGAGGATCTTCTTTAGCTCAAAATCCGTCAAGTCATAGGCAATTTTGTAGGCGGATTCAGACGGATTGGATGACTTGATCATCAATTTATCAGCAGCGAGTGTCTTCAACTCATCACACAGTTTAGGCATAAGGGATCCAACGTATTCTTTCACTCTCTGCTCAATAGAAGCTTCAAGAGTTTCTTTCTGCTCTTTATAGTTATCCTTAATAGCTCGAAGTCTCGTAAGTCGTGCTTCATGCCTATCAGCTTCAGCCTTTTTGACCCGAGCAAGTTCTTCTGCATGAGCTTTACGTGTAAACTCCATATCTGCAGCGAACTTAGCAAGCATCTCTTCTTGGGCTTTCTTAGATGCTTCTTCACTTTGCACTCTTCGAAGTAGCTCTTGGCGAAGATTATCCATCTCTCTTTTTTGATTATCCGTGTGTTTGTCCAACATCTCTGCCATGACGAATGCAGCCATTGAAGATGTTCCAGAGCTACTTTGGGAAGGTTGAAGAGGCTCGGTTGTTACTACGGTACTAAGGATGGGAGTTATCGGTGGAGGAAGAAATGGTGTTGAAACCGGTCGGGTTGGTAAGGGTTGTATTGGTGGAGGTTGAGTTACTAAGGGTTGAGTAGGTACCATGATTGTACGAGCACCGGACTCCTTTTCAACACTTGCTGAAACCGGGGGGTGGATGTCTCCTTCAAAGTAGAATACTTTTCAGGTGATCCAAACTCAAAAACATCCTCTGGCTCCTCGTACTCTTCTTCAATATTTACCCGTGCACCCGAACCACTACCTCCCGTGTCTTTCCTACTCCTTTCCATAGCTAACTTCATCGCTTTTCTCTCAGCCTTGTTAAGAGTAGGATCATCAATATCTTCTTCATCATGGAGAACTAACTCATCAGCCGTACCCTTTCCCTTCTTAACTGCAGTCTTCTTCTTTTTGGCTTTGGGTTCAGGTAAAGCTGTTTGCTTCCGTTTACCTTTGCTCTTAACCGTGGTAGATGAGTCTTCACCCGCTTGAATGCTTGCTCGTTGATTCTCAATTTCTTGTAGCAAGTTCTTGTAATCATCAGATGCGAGAATCTCATCTGTCAGCAGATGACTGGGAATGGGACCAGGAATAACTATATCCGAATGCGTCTCCTGCCTTAAGCCTACCAAATCATCATCATCCATCGTGTGGTGACGACTACCTGCACGCTTATCAATAGATGCATCGTTTTCCAGTAATGTATGATCAGCTTAATGAACCTAGGGTACTGGTAACTTTTAACCTTACCCTTCGTGTTTGTGAAGAGTTGAAAAGTAAACTCCTCCCACAGCAATGATGCATAATCAATACCCATACCTTTGAACATACCATAAAACATCTTGATGATTGGCGGACGAACAGCATCAAACCCAGTTGTTTTGGGTGTGAAACATCGGCTTAGAATCCCAAAAATAGCTTTCCATGGTTGACCAACTTTGGCAGTAGTAAACTCAGACACGGTTCGTATGTCAAGACATCCAATGGTAGTGAACATTTCCATGATCTGGTCCTTAGTCGGGTTGGCTGAGAATGATAGGCCTTTGAGTGTCGGCCGAAATCCAAAGATCTTCCTGAAGTCTGACACAGTAAGTGTCTGCTGCTTGTTGTCCAAGGAAAATGTGATTTTGTTCGACGTCCTCTCTTTGGTAGCCCAGAACTCGTAAAGGTAGTCATAGGGCACTGAAGCACTTCTCCTTAGTGCATGCTTTAGATGAGATTTATCAAGTATGGCTGTACCTACCTTAAATCCATTATGGGTGGAATGAGATACCTCCTTCAAACGGAAGTTGTTTGGAAGAAACTTTAGAGTCTTGGCTTCGGCAATGGCGGTGGCTCTGGCGTCTTGTATTTGTTGTACTGTTGGGTTAGTCATCGTTTCTTTTGAAGATCTTGATCTAGAAGATGAGTGATTGAAATTGTTTTGTGTGTTCGCGTGATTGTTAATGGCGGGGAGAGGGAAAAACAAGCAGAAAGTGGAAAGAAAAGAAGAGACGGGGGTGGATGAATTTTGACTAGGTCAAATTTTCACAAGTTTGACATATTGTCAAATTTACCCCCTCAACTTTTCTTCTTTCTTCAATCAAAATTCTTTTGTTTTCCAAGTTTTAATTCTTGTCATTTTTGACCCTATCTTATGTTGAATTCCCGAGCCTTAGTGATTAAACTATCTTAACACACGCACCAATCTATTCACGACAAACTTAAAAGCAACAACAAGACAAATGCCAAAGCAATCCAACCATTAACCATTGAGCTTTTTGAGTTTCCTTGAAAACTTTTGAAGATCTTTTTGATGTGAAAGATGATGTAACATTTTCTCCCCCTTAAATGATGACCCGTTTTCTATTTAAAGAGATGTAGTCATTGTTTAACAAGGCACATGATGAAAACATTTCCAATTAATATCTTGAAAAGTTTGATTCGTGGTGGCAATAAGATTTCTCTTATTTTGACAAATTAATGCACTGAGACGTACACTAACTCGTGTTAGACCAAGTTGTAAAGTAAACTTGATCCCTTTGCATGATTTGGCTTGTAAATCATGCCCGAGAAAATTAATTCCCGTTGTGAGCCAACGTTTTCCAAGGAAATACGTGACTTTAATATGAAAACCGGGTTGCAGTCAGAAATAACTACAAGCCATTATGGGCATGTTTTTTAAAAAATGTACAACTTTTATACGGACTCTATTTATGGCACCGTGTCAATATTAATTGACATTTCTAAGGCCGTAAATATTACCGTACTAAAAGACATGCCCGTTTTAAAAACGAAAAAATATATTTGGTTTTTCTTGATTTTATAATTTTTATGGTTTTTGTAGGTTTTATATTTTTTATGGTTTTTCTTGGTTTTATATTTTTGTATTTTTCTTTTGTGGTTTATATATTTACTATAATATACATGATCACGAACAAAGGATACTCTGAATAGTTTACCACCATTATTCAGCTGATTCTTCTGCCAACTCTTTGAGAGTCGCTGGAGTGAATGATTTCATGCCAAGCTTGTCGATCAAAAACTCGATTCGTCCTCGATCTAAGGCTTTGGTGAACATATCCGCCAGCTGGTACTCAGTAGTGACAAAATACAGCTCGATTACTCCGTTCTCCACCTGCTCCTTAATGAAATGGTAGCGAATGTCTATGTGCTTGGCTCGGGAGTGTTGAACATAGTTGCAGCAAAGGGCAATGGCGCTCTTGTTGTCACAATACATTGGGATTTTGTTAAATCCAAAACCGTAGTCAGTTAATTGTGATCTCATCCAAAGGACTTGAGCACAACAACCGGACATGGCGATGTATTCAGCCTCCGTGCTAGAAATTGCAGCGCTTTTCTGCCTTTTTGAAGACCAACTGATCAATCTATCTCCAAGGAGTTGCACAGATCCAGAAGTGCTACGCCTCGTGTCTTGACATCCAGCATGATCGGCATCTGCGTATGATATTAAAGCAATAGAGGAATCTTTCGGATACCATAGACCACGATGAAGTGTTCCTTTTAGATACCGAAAGATCCTTTTCACAACATGTAGGTGCTTTTCGGTAGGCCGAGCCTGATACCGGGCACACATGCATACAGCAAATTGCAAATCAGTCCTGCTAGCAGTCAGATAGAGAAGGGTGCCGATCATCCCACGGTAAAGTTTTGGATCGATAATAGTCCCTTTCCTATCTTCATTTAACTTGGATTTCTCCACCATTGGAGTGTCCACGGGGTCACAATTTTCAAAGTTATATTTCTTTAAAGATTCTAGAGCATATTTGGATTGATTAATAAAGATGCCTCTGGGATTCTGAGAAATTTGTAATCCTAAGAAAAATGAAATTTTTCCCATCATTGACATCTGAAAGCGTGTGGACATTATCTTCTCAAAGCGATTTGACAATTCTATGTTAGTGGCAGCAAATATTATATCATCAACATAAATTTGTACCAGAATCATGTCGTTGCCCTCCTTGAGAGTGAATAGAGTGGGGTCCACCTTGCCTTTGGAGAAGCCTTCCGAAATGAGATATGTTGAAAGGAGATCATACCACACGCGTGGAGCTTGTTTCAACCCATAGAGAGCCTTCTTAAGCTTGTACACATGATTAGGAAACTCCGTACTAACGAACCCATCCGGTTGACTAACATAGACTTCTTCCCTTAGTTCACCGTTCAAAAATGCCGTCTTCACATCCATTTGATAGACGATCATGTTCATATGAGCAGCATACGCAAGGAATAGTCTAATCGCCTCCAATCTTGCCACAGGAGCAAAAGATTCTTCAAAATCTATACCCAAGGCTTGTTTATATCCTCTAGCAACCAATCTAGCCTTATTCTTCAATACTGCACCCATCTCATCAAGTTTAACCTTATAAACCCACAACAAAGTAAGGATGTTAGCCTTGTCAGGGAGAGGAACTAATTCCCATACTTCAAGTCTTTGAAACTCATTTAGTTCCTCTTGCATGGCTTCAATCCAAGATGATTGAGTCATAGCATGTTTCCAGTTTTTAGGTTCAACTTCGGAGAGAAATGCATCAAAGTAGCAATAGAGTGCACTCTCTTGTAATTGATGGCGTGTAGAGACTGGTCGATCGAGATTACCAATGACATTCCTAATTGGGTGATCTTTTGTCCATTTGGTGCTATGTTTTTCAATCCTAGGTGGTCTGGAGTGAACAATAGAAGGAGCTTCTTCTGAGGTAGACGCGGCTGAAGGGTTTTCAGGTATCGCTACACCAAAGAAAGGAAGCTCTTGTAGGTGAGTATATTCCAAATCCTGATCAATAGAATCCTCTTCCACATCATTAGGCACAAGTAGGGGTGACGATTCAGGTGTAGTTTGAGAATCACTTGGTGAAGGTGCATCAGGTTCAATGTGAATTGAAGATGCATTAGATAAAGCTTCATTTGCTTGAGCAACAACTTCAGGGATTGGAGCTATCACTACAGGTGCTGGAACTTCATCATTTGGGGGATCAAAGAATTCGTCAAACAACGGTTGAAACAGTTTATCCCACTCGGGCCTTGATGGTGGTAAAAATGATGTAGAAGTAGGATTATTGGGAACTAATCCGGAACTAATAGCACCGGTTCCCATCTCATGAAGCGCGGGTTCAGAGCTGTGTTGCTCAGAAGCCATCGCTGTCAGCTCATCGAAATCTGTGTCCATAGTTTCTACAATCTTGCCAAGACGACGGTTGTAAATTCGGTATGCTTTCTTGGACGGTGAGTAACCAATGAAAATACCTATATCGGCTTTCGGTTGAAGCTTGCCCAAGTTCTCACTATTGATGTTTGGATAACAAAGAGCACCAAACACATGAAAAAATGAAATATCGGGTTTACGGTCATGTAGAAGCTCATAAGGTGTTTTTCCATGGCGTTTCCGAATGATAGAACGGTTTTGGGTGAAACATGCAGTAGATATAGCTTCTGCCCACAAGAACAATGGAGCGTTCGCATAAATTAGCATAGTCCTAGCAGCTTCCATAAGCGTACGATTTCGTCTTTCAACGACACCGTTTTGTTGTGGAGTGCGTGCAGCGGATGTTTCATGTGAGATACCAACTCCTTCATAGTAATCACGAAGAGTCTGGTTGACGAACTCTGTTCCATTGTCTGTACGAATACGGCGGACAGCAGTATTCAAACGTACCTGAATAAATTTCAGAAAAGTGATGATAGCCTTCGGTGCTTCATCCTTTGTACGTAGAAATCTAACCCATGTAAACCTGGAGAAATCATCCACAATAACCAGAATGAATTTCTTACCGCTCACACTTTCAGTTCTCATTGGCCCACAAAGATCCATATGCAAAAGATGAAGTTTTTCTTGATTGGTGTCTTCAGCTTTGGGCCTGTATGATTTCTTGGTACTTTTCCCCCTTGAACATGTGGAACATAAATGGTCCTTGTGAAATTTGAGCTTTGGAAGACCACGAACTAATTCGTTTTTAGCCAGATGATTAATAGCATCAAAGTTAAGATGAGATAATCTGCGATGCCATAACCAAGACTTGGTCTTAGATGCTTTAGAGAGAAGACATACTGGAGAGGCGGCCATCATGTCTTGTAGGGACAACGTATAAAGATTTGCACCACGAGAACCCTTCAACAAATCTTTTCCTTCCAAGTTGCGGATGAAACATGTATGTTGTCGAAAAGCAACCTCTGGGTTGGAATCACAAAATTGTCCTATTGAAAATAAGTTATGACCAAGACCTTCTACATAGTATACCCTTGAAATCGTAACGTTTCCAATCTGATATTCACCATACCCCATTATCTTTGCTATATGATCATTCCCGAATTTAACCGTACCAAGAAACTTGCTGACGAAATTTCGGAGCATCGAGCGATCTCCGGTCATATGCTTTGAACAACCGGAGTCCAAATACCAGAGGATGATTTGGACCACCTGAAAATATCACCACACGAAGACAATGTAGAGGTATCGGAATCTGAGTGTTCCTTGTTATTAGCAGGTACAGATTTAATAATCTTAGATTTGCTAACTCTAGGTTTCTTAGATTTCCTAGCCTTCTTCTTCCTAGTTGGTGGTGTAGATTCTAGTTGGCTTAAATCCTGTGGTATTTCTTCACTGATAGGCACTATAGTGGGAGCTGACCTAATTAAAGGGCGCTGTTTCCATACTTGAGTGCGAGTGTGCCTAACTAAAGGACGCTCAGACCTAACCTCAATGGATGCATTCCTAGTTAAAGGGCACATTTTTCCATCTAATGTAAAGGTCCTACCAGTGGGACGCCATTGCCAGCCAACTTGGGCACGAGTTCTACCCGTTGGCTTCCATTCAAGACCATTCTTAATGGCATTCATTTCATTCACATGATCAATAAGACACAAATCATGACGTTGGGAAAACATACATTCATTACAATTCCAACATTTTAAATCAGAATTCACAAATGGTTTAGGCTTTTGCACAGGCGCAGAGCTTTTAGTCTTAACATGATTCTTCTTATTTAAAACTGAACTAACATTCCTATGGTGATCTTCTACTTTCTTCTTTTTGGCACTACTAGTGGAGGGCTTGATCTTATCTTTCTTGAGTGGCGATCCTTTAGCCTTAGTAGTCTCTTTTAATCCTGTAGAAGGCAAAGTGGGAATATTAGCAACAAATTTTAAAGGTGCCTTACTTGATGGTGCCAGTGACGGTTTTGCTCCTGGAGTCTTATTGAATGGAGTTACAGCAATGGGCCTATTAGTAAGTAGTGCAGAACCTGGTTTACCTATGTATTGCAAGTATGCTAAGCAATATTGAACTCGCTTAATATATTCATGAGCCGAATAATAGTAGCTACTTGAGGGATCTAAGGTATAAAGATCGTCTAAAATATCCCTAACAAGATCTACATGCTTAATGGCATTCCTCATATAATCATCGTAGGTAACCGGGTTTCTCTTATGAAGCGGGTTCTTATAAAGCACTACTGACTTGGTTGTTGGAGCACTAGTGGACGGTGCAGAGTCGGTAGCTAAGTTATCAACAACTTCTTGTCGGGTGAGAAGAAGTGTCTCCTTTAACTCGGCCAAAACCATGTTTTTGTCAATGAGCAGGATGTTTAAGTCAGAGATTTCCTCATACTTTTGGTTCAGTTGTTCAACATAAGATTGTTGCTGTGCCGCATTAAAAGCGAAGCGTTCTTCTAGTGAACCATAAAGAGCGGATAGTCCCTGTCTTGTCCGATCCATCTCCCCTAGAACAGACGAAAGTCTAATTTCTAAGACCTGGTTTTTAGACTCTGCAGCCTCTAGTTCCAATTTTAGTGTTTCATTTGATGACACATCTCTCTTCAATCTCATAATCTCTTCCTCTAATGCCTTAACAATTGCAATCATCTTGTCACTTGTCTCAACACCGTTTTCACAACCATTTGATATCAAAAGATTCTCATTTTGAGTTTGTTGTTTTAATTCTAAAGATATACAATGTTGTTCTAGTTGATTAAAGCGTTTTGAAAGTAAATTGTAAGAATCTTGTATCTTTAAAAACTCAGCGTTAGATTCGTGACAAGAATGATTATCTACCTCATTTACAGTATCAACAACATTTACAGAGAGATCACAAACATCATCACAAATATTCACAGCATCACAATTAATCATAGCGGATGTAAGCTCATTCGAATAATTAACATTTACAGTAGTAAGCACATCACACGAGATTACTGCGGACAAGAATCGGTCATATTCGGTTAAAATCTTTTCTTTTTCAATTAGTTGTAGTTCGTAAGCGGTGTCCATTTCATAAAACACTTTTTGAACTTCACCAATTTCAAACACAAGATTTTCCTTAAGAGATGCAAAAGTTCCTTTTAGACTTTCGACAAACGGATTGATCTCATTTTTAAACACCTCGTTCATATGTTCGAAAGCCCATTCTCCGGCGTTTAAGCCATTTGAAGTCGTACATTCTAAAATGACCTTGTCAAAATTAGTAAAGTATTGATTAATCTCTTGCAAGTTTAACCATACAGTGCTAACAGGTGGAAGATCCTTTGGAATTTCCTTAGGACCTTCCATGTTGACAAGTGTAGGAAATGTACTAGGGTTTTCTTCATTCAACATGTAGGTTGGTGCCGTAATGAGATCTTTGTCCATATGGAAGCGAATTCTAAAATCCGTTTTTGCAAGCTCCTTATTCATTTTAAAATAATCACACTCGGGATATTTTGCAGAATTGTATGACCGATCCTCATCAACTAGATCCTTACTTGTTCGATCATCGAAAATAACAATCGGGTCTAAGACCAATCCTAATTGGGTTGCATTATAAAGTCTTGGACTATGTCTTAAAGCTTGTTTTGCATACCTTGGGTTAGGGGGAAGGCCTTTTTGACGTGATAAGTTAAATTCTCTAAACGAAGCATCAAATAAGTGCACTAGTTGAGAAGCAGCGTATTGTCTTAAAAGCAAGTAATCTAGACTTCTAATCTTATTAGCAGCATTAATCTCCATTTCATTCTTCTTAGACTCGAGTGACTCAAAATCCGTTTGAAGTTTTTGAAAATTAGTGACCACTAACTCCTTTTCTTTAAGTTCATTAGAAAGATTTGCTCTTAAGTTTTCAATTTCTTGCAAATGACCCATTTGTTTGTTTCGAAAGTGATCATATTTGGGATTTGTTAGAACACTAGACGAAGGCACTAATTCCAAGGTTTGAACTTTCTCATTGCTTAAGGCAAGCTCATCAGACAAATTCTTATTCTTAGCTAGGGTTTCTAAGAGTGCAGCATTCATTTGGCTAAGTAATGTAGCAGGAACCATGACCAAATCTTGTTGAGCAGGAGTAGGCGTATGCGAAATGGCTCCCGGTTGTGATTCACTCAAAGTCTGGGGACTCACATTGATATTACTATCATTGATTGTCTCCTCATTTGATAGACTCACCACCGAAGACTCATTCGAATCAGCACTCTCTTGCACAACTTGATGTGGTTGAATACTAGCATCAGTGGTATTATCGGTGGTATTAATAAGTACCTCAGATCTCTTTTCTGGCCCTAAGCTGGAGATAGTTGCCATGAGAGCAGCCTTTGCAGATTGAAATTCATCACAGTCTGAGTCATACGCATCGAGATCATCTGCTTGGTATGCTGCATTCTGTGTGGTGACAGTGTCTTGTTCAGCAATCCCTGGATCAGCAAGAAATGCAAGCTCCTCTTCATCAAGTTCCCTTCCTTGTGCCTGAGCATTCACCAGATAGATCTTCTCTGCAAACCATTGTCCATCCCTTCTCCTCTTGGGTTTCTTGCAATCCCTAGACATGTGTCCTTCTTCCTTGCAGTTGTAGCATGTAATCATTCTCAACTTGCCTGTGGAATTAGCCCGTGGAGGATTGTTGACCATTGGAGCAGGATTGATCGTGCGAGCATTGGTGGTTGATGTAGTAGGTCTCCCCTGATATGGTTGAATAGGTTGAACCATGACCCTGCCATTCTCAATAGTAGCTTGTTGACGAGAATTGGATGAATTCCTCAACTGATTGTTGGTTAGAGCTGATCCTCTGTATCCTCGTTTGCTTAAAGTCCTTCTGAGATAAGCAGACATAGTGGTTAACACTTCAACTGGGTCAGCTCCTTGTTTGAATACAGGAATGGGGACTTCCTCATCATTACAATACATTGCTTGGTCTTGATGAGCTGCATAATCACTAGAAGGAATACTCATTTGATCAGGGTAGCTTGTTGGATATGCTGCATTCTCTTGAAAAGAAGAATATGAAGGCTGAGCATAAGGTGCAATGTTTGCTGGGTGAAGTTGTGAAGCATACTGTGGTGAAGGTGCATTAAACCGATATTGTTGCTGATGTGAGGTGGGTGGTTGCGGTAGAATCGAGTATTGGGGGAAGGTCGGTGTCATGTAAGGTGATGGATGATAGGCTTGATGTCCCAAGATATAAGGTGTGTTGTTGTGTGACAAGCTTGGTTGATTCGCCATCAAAGCTAAGGAATCAGGGTACATACCTCGAGGAGAACGGTGCATAATCACATGTTTCTCATGCTGCTGAAGAAAAGCATAGATTTGATCTAAATTGCACTTATGCAAATCCCGGGTTAACTTAACATCGGTAATATACTCACCCCATTCAGCTTGAGGTAAAGTATTCAAAAACTTGGTGTTAACCTGGAATGGAGCAATCACGAGATTGTATACATTCAGATCATTCATTAGAGTAGTGAATCTGAAGTAATAGTCGTGTAGCGTTTCCCCTGGGCTGTACGTGAATCTATCAAACAGATCATACAACTGACATTCCCTTTCCTGTTTGGTAAGAGACGTACCTTGTAGCAACACCTTTAGACGTTCCCATAAATCCTTGGCAACCGTATATTGACTTACCATGCGATAAATATCATGCGGAAGGCTTGGAGAAGAGTCTGTAGAGCCTTTTCATCAGCATCAGCAATGAGTTGTTGTGCCGGTGTGAGTTATTCATATTCTCTTGGTCGAGACACGTTATTCGCCACAATGGTACCATAGTCGAGTGGACCATTCAAAATCGATTTGACCATAAGCCTTCCGTATGTTGGTTTGCCCTTCAGATATTGCATCATGCGGCCCTGCCATGCCTCAAACACCTCTTTAATAAGCATCGGTGGACGACTATCAGTTCCCGTTATGATTGAGATGTCCGTAAGAGATGTCATTTGAGGCATTAATGAACTCGGATTCATTGTGATCACTTAAGAGACTCAAAGATTATCGGTTGATCGAGCAGTGAAGAAAGGTTGAGAATTTGTGTTGTGTTGGTTGAAATCAAGATTAAATCCACTAAAGATCGTCGAAAAAACTCAAATACCCCTTGAACTTGCTTATACGGAATAACCCTAACTCAGAATAAATCCTATTCGGAATAACCCTATGCTGAGAAACCCTTATACTGAATAACCCTATGCGGAATAACCCTATTCTGAAAATACCCTATTCGGAATAGACCCTATGCTGAATAAACCTTATGCGGAAAAATCCTTATGCGGAATAATTCTTCAATTCGGAATGTTTGGCTATTGGCTATTCGGAAAATCTTTGCTATTCGGAATGATCGGCTATTCGGAAAGCTATTCGGAAAGTTTGGCTATTCGGAAAAATCTTTGCTATTCGGAAAGAATTGGCTATTCGGAAAAAACTTTGCTATTCGGAAAGAATTGGCTATTCGGAAAATCTTCCTACTCGGAATGTCTATACGGAATAATCTGGGAATATTAGTTCGAGACTCAGACCAGCACTTTTCAATCCGATTTTTTGATCAAAACCACAAAAAGTTTTATGATTTTTACCAAAATAAGCTAAACCCAATCCTTATCAATTAATCCCAATAACAAAAACACCAAAAACAACAAGATTCAAGATTGATTTTTTCTAAAGATCACTAATTGATTCAATAACTAAAAAAGCAACACAATCCTTACCTTAAATCACCCCATAGCTCTTGATACCAATTGTAGAATATTGATAACCTATGAATCTATGAAGTGGGTTGATGTTTTCTAGTGAGAGAAACTAGAGAGAGAAAGTGAGAGAAAACTATGTGTTATTTTATTAAATGGAACTTTCAAATGAACAACAACCAACCCCTTTCCAAGGAGGAAAGGGGTATTTATACTTCCAAGCAACATTGGGCTTGGGCCGGTCCATGACAAGCCCATGGACCGGTTCTTACTTAACTAAATAAGTAACTATTAACTACGAGCTATTACAACATTAATAATATTGTGGAGTGACCGATACTTCTAATATACGTAAAAACGTATTTCTAACACCTGGGAATTTTAAAGAGTTTAGAAACTCGATAGGGTAATGTTGGTGTTGATCTAAGGTATCTGTAGACGCCTTACACACTTCATCAGCACTATTATAAGTAACACACTCGCTTGGCAACTTTTTAAACATATAGTTGTTTATCTCGTCAGCATCATCATTTCGAGGGGTTAGAATTGAACGTTCTCTTAGATAATTTTCATCACTTCTCCTAGCTTCAAAATCAAGATAAGATTGATTGACAATCTGTTCCAAAGGAGAATTGCAAGCTTGGAGAATGAATTCCTCAGGAATTTCTATCCACGTTCCTTCATCTTCTGCTTCTTTCTTTTTTGTTGGCAAAATCCCATCACCTACATCCAAAACCCATTTATTGAATTGTTGTTTGCTTCTATCTATCTCGCCTGATGAGGTATATTCATTTACTCGCATACTACGTGTAAGAGTAAACACTTTGCAAGAATTCTATAAGAATGACTGGTTTATGCATGATTGGACTACCTCAGGCCTTTTTGCTTTCGGTATGACTGGTAAAATTTGTCTAAAATCGCCTCCTAATAAAACTGTTATTCCTACAAACATTTTATTTCTTTTTCCTTCATTCTGAAACCCCAATATATCCTTCAGTGTCTTGTCTAATGCCTCAAAGGCATACTTTTGAGTCATAGGCGCTTCATCCCAAATAATCAACTCGACAGACTGTATTAATTCTGCCAAATGCGTGTTTTGTTTGATACCACATGTGCTATTTTCCATTAATTCAAGTGGTATGACAAACCTGCTGTGAGCTGTCCTCCCGCCTGGTAGAAGCAATGAAGCAATCCCTGAGTTAATTTAAAAGCTCATATTATTTTTGAGTTTCTTACAGAAAAACACGATAGATATTTATCATTTATGTAGTATAAAGTATTTTATTAAAAGCATAGAAATTATATACCTGAAGAAGCAACAGCAAGCACTATTTTACGTTCTGATCGTAACCTTGATATGAGTGTCCTGTATAAAAAAAGTCTTTCATGTTCCTCCAGGTCCATACACAAAGTAAAATTGTCCCTTCTCTCTACTTACAGAATCAATAACTTCTTCGTAGATGGCCCTTTGCTCTGGATTCAATTCAGAATGAAGTTTATCATGCTCTACTTTTCTTTCTTTCATATTGAAATTCATTACTTCTCTTATCAATCTGTTATCCATAGTTGTTAGCAAACTTGTATTCGGCCGCGGCATATCCTGGAAATCTGCTAATGATCGGCCATTCCGATTAAGCAGGGATTCAATCTCCATTAAACAGTAATTCTTTATTTGTTCTTCTGAGAGTTGTAGATCAGGATATCTGTAAAGATTTTGTTTGTTAAACAAAATATCTTCTGACAATGTTTCCCAATTATCTTACCAAAACTTGACAGGTCTGCTTACATCACAAAAAATTAATATCGTAACAAATAAATCTCATAGCTGTGGTGCTAATGCCCATAATCGAGCCTCTTCTATAGCGTGTGTCCACTCCTTATCATCATTGAGAAGACCATATGCAAAACACGCTTCTTTGAACGTTGAATATAATGTCTTGTGAACTGTCATCATTTTTTTAAACGTTTTAGGACCTCTGACAACATTCAATAACATTCTGAGATAGTAACGTTCTCCTGATGCTGGGTTTGAATAATAGATTCTTCCTATGCATTTTTTTTGCTTTCGAGGTTTCCAAACTATCTCCCGTTCATGCCACACATAGTGTTCTGGAATTTCAGCATACGTCAGCTTTCGAGCAACCATATCTCGTTTGTTTAATTCAAACCATTCTGTGAACATGGTTGTTTTAATTTCCTCTCGTTGAAGTAGTGCTGGTAAATTCTGAGAATCACGCAGTGTTATTGCGTTTTGCTCCGGTAGATGAAAATTCAGTTTCATTACAGATGGGTAAGAATAGTGAATATCAAAAGAGAATAACCGCCATACAGCTTCACATGGAGCTAAATATCGACAACTCAAATAATTTTTTATTTCATCAACTACCATTACCTGATCTGGTTCACCCTCACCATTGTGTTGAACGTTCTATTGAACAACAATTGTAGCTCGATCTGGTCCTTTGTTTAAGTATTTGAATAAATACTTAATTGCTTTTGACCTGTTACACCATTCAACATTGATGTGGGCCAGATATTTGAGCAGAAGATATCGATTGTGAGGCACCACATTTTTGTTTGTGTATGTGATTTTTCCTTTAACAATACTAACTTTTGAATCCTTTCGACGGTAAACTGGGTAACCATCTTCATCAAGTATTGTTTCTGCATTAAATTGCTTTGGGTATCGTTTTGAACACTTTCCCTCAATGTTGCATGTTGTACCTTTACCACACGGGCCATGATCTATCACAGCTTTGTATCCATCTGGATCCTGTTTTGGGCATGGTATTTCAGCTGATATGATATCATCAAGTTGACTTGCCGTTTTGCATCTACATTCTTCTGCAAGCCATAGCAGTATATGTGCGTGCGGGAGTCCTCTCTTTTGAAACTCAATGACATAAACAACTGCAATATATTAGCAAAATTTAGTAATTATCGCGAAATGATCATATTGATTGAACTTTTGAAGTAATTTATTACCTGCACGTGTTTTGCCAAAAATTTCTTTTTCGTCAGATCATCTAACATTTCCGTGAGTTTCATTTTAAAAACTCGAGTTCCAATTTCTGGACGATCGTGTGCTTTTTGCCCAGGAATATCAGCCAACATTTCTGCAATCTCTGGCCATTTAGGACTTGATGTAAAAGTTATAAATAGGTCAGGATTGCCGTATGTTCGGCATAAGGCCATCGCATCTTGATAATTCTGCATCATATATCTTGGACCTCCCGTGAAACTTGATGGCAAAACTATTCTTCTTCCAAGTCCAGCTGCATTCGTGTCTCCTCTTGTAACGGCATCATTCAAATTGTGATAGAGATCAACTCGCAGGGTATCTTGATTATTTCTCGACCATTTGAGTCTTTGTTCCTCAACAACGGTGAAAGCATCAACCAAGTATTGTTGTAAAAGGCGTCCGCCTTTTAGCAAAGTATTGCCTTGGTTAGCTCGTTGTTGAATAATGTATGCATAGTATTCTTTCATTGTCACAAACCCTCTCTTTGTTTTCCGTGCGCCCTTGTTGTTATAGTAATGGATTTTCTCATGAAAACCGTCTTCACCATAAGGAAATAATAGTGGATATTGTAGTGCCATGTAAGATGGATGTAACTCTGAGATTCTTTGGGGGCCTTCACGTTTACTATTGATAACAATATCTCTAATAGGTTCACCATCCCCAAAATCATTTGTGATCAACGCTGCTACTTCAGATACAGTTGGGGCGTTATATTGCTTTGTAGATTTTCGGTCAGTAAGAAGGTGTAATTCAAAATTGACAGATTGATGAGAATGACACCAATCCCGTGCCATTTGGAATTTGCAATTGGACTAAGTCTGTCCAACATGGATATCAAGTCTGCTACAATTTTTGCATTCACTTCATTTCCTATCTCGTTATTTAGAAAAGCAGACATCCGGTTCTTTGCTTCATTTTGTGTATCATAAAAATAAAGTTGTGCATATCTTGGCTGGTGGCCTTCTTGCGGAAGTAGAGAACCAATACGATGATAATTTTGACCATTTATCCTAAATGTATACACCCCCTTCCATTATTTATTGCATGATCTATTCTAGCTCCAAATGATGTAAAGCAGAACATGCCGTTATTAATCCTAATTTGTTCTCTAAATTTTGATGTAGCATAATTAGCAAAGTCAAGAAGGTAGTCTAAAGGTGGTGGTGTTGCTTTGAATTTAGGTAAGAGTATATTTACCTCTTGACAACATAAAGAAAATGTTGGATTGACAGCTCTATGACTTTTATTATTTCTTTCCTCATACCACATTCTTGCGTGGCAGTTCCGACATTGATAGGATGGAGGTCCAAGGTTACTGTAGGATACGGGAGCTCCTGGTTGATGTTATATTGAAGGTTAGGCTGTTATTTTAGTTACATTTTTTTTTAAATTCTAATATAAATAAAAATTACCTTTAGATGTTAACCCAACTTGTTTCGGTACCCTTCTAGGTGTTCGATGACGGGAGGTTCCTGGAAAGAACATGTTTGGAATATATAATTGAATAAAGGTATTTTTTTTAATTGTTTTTTTGAAAGGAAAATATATAGCTAAATAAAATACCTGCTATTGTTACATTAGGAATAGGTAAATGTGTATTGCTTCCTTTACCTCCTTTTTGAATAAGATTGTTTGTTAGTGTCAGAACACAATAATTCTGCACGGTTCCATCGCGCATGACAATTGTTTTCGATTGAATTGTGATGAATTTATTAAGCATGTTTGATAAAGATGGTGGATGGCTAGTGATAGGATGTCTTCCTGTTTGGTTAGAATAAACATAATTTTATGTAGATTAAAAAACTAAATATATGAAATTAATAAATTTAAACATACCTTGATTCATAGTGATTTCAGAAATGTCAAATGATTTACATGAACATGATATTTGATTTTTAAAAATGCATTTTGTAATTCAGTCTATTCAATACTTGACCTTTGGAATTATTTAACTGAATTTTATTCATAAGAGTATTAATTAAACGAACTTAATTTAAAGCTTTATTTAAGACATTGTTAATTAAACAAACTTATTTATATAACTGGAAGACATAATTGTTGCTAGATGATGTTTTTTCAGTTATAAGAATATTAACAGATGCAAATAATAAGAGAAACGAAACATGATTGAAACGAACATCTTTTATTCAAATTGGAAAATGGGTATAACATAGAAGCTTAATGCTGATGGCTTTGCTTATTTAATCCATTTTTGCTTATAGTCTATGGATTTGTTGGGTGTTCTATGTTGAGCTTCCGACGCTTGCGAATAACTGAGTCGTTAATAAGCGACTCGTATGTGTCTCTACTTTTCATGCTTGAAGGCAATATGATTCTTCTTCCTACTGGTGCAACTTTTTCATCATGCTTGTTTATAGTCTTTGTAATTCCTGCTAAACTTTCATCCTTGATCTCTTTGCTATTTGAATTAGGTGTTTGTGTTGACATGCTTAGATTATATGCTAAGGTAGGTATGATAACTTGTATATATAGGAATTCAATGATAGTAGAGTTACAATATTTGAATTAATGTTGAGAATATGAAACTGTTAATTTAAGATAAGATTTAAATACATCTTAATGAATATTAATTTTATTGAATGATAAATTAATCAGGAAGAAACAAAATGAACATGAGGATAATACAAAGATCAAACTAATAACTAAATAGTTGATAGAGGATAATACAAAGATCAAACTCATAACAAAATAGTTGATAGCATCTTCTTCAAGTGGCAGTTCATTTTTCATGATTCTGTTATATTCCCTTAAACCTCATCTCTTAGCAATGTCTTTCATGGCTTCATCCTTGAAATAAAGAACAGCATCTTCTTCATCTCGGACACATAGATCATTTTTCATGAAAGAATAATAGACTTAAATAAATTAGTTAATTATAAAAATAGAATCAAAATATGAAAAAGGATTTTTAAGATTAACCTTCTTGATTTTTTGCTGAGGCAATTAAATTTGTCGAGTTATAGTGCACGATAAAAAAGATTATGATCGTACCAAAATCAAACAAAAAACAAAAATATTTCCAAAAAAAACAATATCCCAAATTCTTAAAAACAAATAAAAGACCAAATGTATTTCAAGTTTCTGTTTTATTTCCCTAAAGCTAATCCTTAAGAAGCTTCTGCCATTGTTTCAATCTTGAAACAGATCAGAGTATCTATTCAGTTTCTGAATCATAGACTATCTTCCTGAAAGAATAATAGAGGAAATTAAATTAGTAAAATACAAAGTTAGTGTCAAAATATGCGAAAGGATTTTTGAGATAAACCTTCGCCTTTGCTTTGATACTGCAAGAGAGTCGACATTGTCAGCATTCTCATTTTCAACACAAATGGATGTGACTTCATCATCTGTATCATCGAGTTGAATATTGCAACAATAGAAAGAAGCATATCATGTGAATAATAAGTCTTGATCCTGATATTGTAATTATTATAAAGTTCCTTTATATGGTACCTTTTAGCTTTTTTTCCTCTGATTTTTTGGCAGGTGTGGGTACGGATAGTTGGTTTGCCAATCGCTTCAACTTTGAAGACTTAACATTCTTAGAAGGAGAATGAGCATTAGAGGGAGTATCATTAGTAGCTGAAGTTTCAGTATTATCCATCACCTCATCAGGAATAATCTTCCGACATGTGAAACTTTCATAATTCCCATGTTCAAAGTAAGAGTGAGATTTAAGCTCTAGAGTGTGGATGCCACCAATGATATTCAATAAAGCCCTGGGCAAGTTCTAGTCACCATTACCATCCTGTATACAAAAGTAAGTGTTATACTATACTTCAATGAATTATAAATTATACAATATCATGATACCTCATTTTGAAAGTCACATATTGATTCAGCGGTACACTTGACCAATTGATTAGCGACCTCATCAAAAAATACGATCACTGTAGCCGATGTCTTGTCAGATACATCTAATTCAAGACGGTACCTACAAATGATTGATGCATAGTCAATTTTAATTAACAACTTTTTTAAGTTGCAAGATAATTCATTCTTAAACTAATACTTACAAAAGAAATGTAATTCATTCTTAAACTGATTGTTACCTTAAAACTGGATACTCTACAGCTTCGCAACACGCCTCACACCAAAATCCTCCATCCTTGCGAGTTATACCCTTCTTGCAAGTGTCACTACCACAGGAAGGGAAGTTCCACCCTTTTCTTGTCCTAATATGATCAATCCTGACCCGACAATGGAAGACTGCAGTCTGTAATGAAAGCAATAGAATTTTATTATTAATTCTGATCTAAATATAAATAAACATTAATAGGAAGAAATATACATCATTTCTCTTGTTGCGCGCCCATATAAATATCTCTAATGTTCCATGTCTAGGCTGGGAGGGATCAATATACATAACTTCCGGGCCCAGCCCTTCTTCATCATCACTGGAACATAAATATTATTATTATGCAATATGCGATACATGCAATAGTGTATACATGAAAATAAAAATTCCATGCTTAATTATCGAATTTGACTTTTTAGATCTTTCAAAACAGGAATTTGAAGATCATCCAACAAAAGCGTGGAGGAGCTGCTTGATAGTTGTAGCTTATCTAAAAGGTAAATAAAAATATCTAAGCACGTTTGAAATAATTTGTAAATGCATATATATTAAGAAAAATAAATTATTGCTTACTATTGTATATTTTAGCACTAACTGAAGTCATGACAATTGGAAACAGGCCAGAATGTTTCGTCTTCTTCTCTATCAGAGTATCACCAAGGTTTCCCCAGAGTGTGACACGTATCTGTAAGTTTCTGTTTCAATAAAAGTTATTTTCATTATAGGCTGAATAACGCGAACAAATGTTACAAATAGAGACGGCTATGCTAACCTTCCATCAGAAATGTAAAAGTCAAGATTTCTCGATCCTGTCTTTAAATTGATAGTTCTGCCAACATTTGTGACATATCCAGCAACATCTGCGATTAACAAACCAACACATGAATAAAAGCAGAATACAAATTCTAATTAAAAAACATATAAAAAAATATTACCCATCAAGTATTTCCCATCTGTAGGTTCCAGGTTGCAAAGTTCTTGTAACTGAAGAGGATGCCTCACAAAGCCAACGGGCTTAACAGAAGACCTTCTTATAGAGGTTGAACCATCAAATTCAAGCATAAACTCATGATCTTTGAATATACGGTAAGTATCCTTACTCTTCTTTACGACAAAATCTTTTATTGAATAAACAACCCCTTCTTTTAACTTGAGGAAATTATGAGCTATTGTTGATTTAGCACTGCAATGGATTGCCCTACCCTACAATTACAATTGGTAAGATTTCATATCATTGACACAGTAAATATACTCTACAACATATAATAAAGCATTAATATACCTTTGCATCAGATACAACAAAATCAGTACTTATATAATGATTCATAGTAGTAGTCACATCCCACATTCTACACAGCATCACTATAATTGTGCCTGTAACATCAACAGAAAGATCATCCAAGAACAACTCGTTTGTAGGCTGAGCACCGTTACTGGACTCACCAACAGCTTTGCCTACGCCACAATCTTTGGGCTCACCAACATTTTTCTTTGTGTCAATACAGGTTTTCAATTCAGCATTGGGCTGTTTAGCGTCCATGGACATTCCATCAATAGCCTTTTTCGACATAATGTATACCTATCAAAAGATCAAAGAAACCGAAGATGTATTATGTTTTGGCTGTTTTGTATTCAATTTGTACAATTGTTAAACGATGTAACTCCAGCAACTCTTCATATGATGCTGGAGTAATGATTAGATAACTGCAAATCGTTTGTAACTCTTCATATGATCCTGGAGTAATGACTTCAGAAACACCAAACCGTTTGTATGCCTTAGGTTCCGTTTGAGGGTTTTGAAGCATAAATCAGTTAACCAAAATAACATCATTACTGCCCATTCAATGAAGGGACTGAATCTTTAGATATAGTAGATGATATGAATGCCAATAGCTTGTTTTTTTTTTTGTCAAACACTTGATGTTTTACAAGTTTTTTTTATAAAAAGTCATTTATAAAGTCTTTGCCACAATGGCTAAAACCATAGCAATGGCTTTTACAAATAGTAAAAAGTCTTCTTAAAATCAACGCATTATGAATGCTCTAAGGACCTAAAAAATAAGAAAGACACAAACAACTCTTGTACTAAGGAAAAACTGATTTTAAAAAATTATTTTGTACATGTTTAGTCCATGTCCTGAATATAGAAAAGTTTGACTTCTAACTAGAATTCTTCCATTTTATCCTTTGTTGACAAATATCATTAAGCTATTTATGTAAATTATTTATCTCCCCTTACAAACTGTTTTCATTCTTATTTTTTGCAAAGATTCATCCAAGTACTAATTTTGTTATGCATTTAATAATAAATATTATGTTAACGAAAATCACGTATCTCCTTTGTTTATTTATTCTGACTTTTTAGTAGTGTAGTCTTGCATACTACTTGTTGCTTTGTAGTAAAATGAGCATTTCCAAAGCGTTATTAGAAAACACTGCAACTGTGGAACCAAGCGAATATGTGGATATTATGGGTAGCTCTGAATCTGACGGTGAATATATCTCCAACACCGGTGACAGTGGAGAAGACGCATCCATGAAAGAAACACACCCAACAACTGAAGTTGAACAACCACCGCAACTACGAAACGTCAAGCGTAGTCTTTTTTCCACCTCCTCTTCCTCCAACAACGCTCAGATGGTACGTATGTGTTCATTTAATTCCTTCTGCATATTGTTGTTTTCCGTCTTTCGTAACAAATTATATTGATTAGTTGAAGGAAAATAATGAAATCAAAGAAAGGAGCAATTCCAAGTCAGCGTCGGCATCAGAAAATGTGGTAACCGAAAGAAAAAGGAAGAAAAAGCATGCTTCTTCAATGTTTGAGGCTGTTGTTAATAAACCCGAGAAGCAAGTATCTATTACTGCTGACAAAGGAGAAGAAGCCCTGGCCAAGAAGATGGAAAAACGAGGTCTCAAGCGTACTCATTCCTCCTCTTCAACCCCCATTGCCGATAAGGTAATATCTACCACAAATTAAACAACCTTAATACCGCAAACATATTTTGGTATAGATACGATATCTCGATTTACCATGCAATATTTATAGTCAAAGTTAGATGCAAAAGACTAAAAAAATTCAAGTGGACACTTATTATGGGATGAGGGAGTATGTTACAAGTGACCTTGAGACATAAGAACATATAGAAAGAACAGATAAACTCCTATAGATTAAAGCATACAACTATTTAATTGGGTCAAGGTTAATAGTCTGAGTTTTTATTGATTGATATTCTATGTTTATAAACTATAAAGCTTGGTTCATTTAAATGAAGTTTGAGAGACTATTAGATCACATTTTCTTACAGTTATGGACAGTATCCCTTGCATAATTTTTACTGAACTTTTTTATACCCATATGGATCATTGTATTTACTTTGGAATGATTGAAGGAATCGCTTTCGGGTACACCTAGGGACCATGGTTTGGAGATAAGGGAGCAAGAAGATGAAGTTGTGGAAATCCAAAATATTGATATCACACAGCCAAACAATAATTTCACCAAGTTATTCACATTCAAAGACGAAAAAAAGATTCTAAAGGAGTTGATAAAAACTGGTATGAAAAGTGGAACAGTGGAATTTTGGAATACAATAAAGGACGGTTCTTTGAGATTAAGCATTTCATTTGATCGATCTCGGATTTACGAGAAAATAAGGCGTCTGAAGCGCGCATATTTAAATAGTTCTGGTGTTATTAAAGACAAGGAGAAAAAAAGGCTTTACAATTTGTCCCATCAGATATGGGGAGATGAAGTAATTAGATCTCCTCTTGAAGTGAAAAAAGAAGTACAAGACGACGAGGACATGAAACCAGGTGAGGTTCGTCAAAAGAAGACGAGAGAAGATGCTGATCCCAATTATTTGGAAAATCTTGGAAAGTTTATTGCTAAACTAAGGGAGAATGAAGCCAATGATATTAGTTTTCCTGTCAAAGAGGCAATGAATGTTGTTCCTGCTTCCAAAATGGCGCCGATAGATAAAATGATTAAAGGTTTGGACATCGCCTTTTTGAGACAGTACAGCAAACATATAGCGGTGGTTCATGAACTCCTGCAAGCCGTATTATCACATCCTTCATTTCCGTCATCGGATGAAAATTAGCATTTAGCTTAATCTTCATGGATTTACTTTTGATATGGAGCAAAAAACATTAGTTTGTTTCATTTATTTTGGTTTTGCAACTTGAAATCTTTCATTATGACATTGGTTCTGTTATTTAATTTCCTTTCATAGTCTTCATGTTCATTATCTTTACCTCTGCATGTGAAATATCTCTTGAACCTACGAACTAAAAATGAGTTTTACTTCTTTACCAAAAAAAAATGTGAGTTTTCTTTTACTTAGTGAGCGGTAGAAATTTAACAATATCATTTATGTTGAAACAAAATCCTCCGGCTAGGCTATTGCTAGCGACTTTGCCTCGACAGTCTTGAAAGTGTGCTTGTCTCTTGACCTTAAATCTATGATACACAGAGCAACACACGTTAGCTCGTCCAGGGTTTGACCCCGGGACCAAGCTCCGGCGTGAGAGTAAGTAACTGTCACACAAGTGATATCCGGTATTGAATACCGAAAGATGAGAATATGTATTAATGGTGGTATTGAGAATATGATGGTTTGTGTGTTAAATGCAGGGGTATTTATACTACTTCATAATGCATACCTGGATGTGTAGTCACATCAGTAGACTAGGCCTCAAAACCTAGGTTAGTCAAATCCCCACAATCGAGGGATTTGTTGTCCAAGGGCGGCGGTGCTTCTCTTTACCCAAAGGACGGACGAAAGCCCCCTAGATACTAGGATGTGTGCCTTTTGCTTTTTCCTCAGCCCAATGTTCGTTCATTAAATGCCCTACTGTTCACAAATCTACCATATTAAATGTTCCAGGGTTCCAGTTACGAGGCGAGGGAGTGTACGTCTCCGGGGGCGTTGACCGGAGACATACGCGAACAATTTACTAAAATATGATGTCGAATACACAAGTTTGTTTAGCTTAGTTTGTTTTTATGTATATCTCTATTTGTTAGGAACTATTGTTGTCATTCTTGGATTTCCTACCTGCCTATAAAAGCTAAGCTTTTAATCTCCAGGTAAACTGTGCCGGATAGTGAACACGTGTCAAGCATTGTGTGCAGGGTGGAGACCGAACCCGATAAAACCTTACAGGGTCAAGTTGTTTATCAGGTCAACCCGACCAACCCGATAACCTTATAGGATCGGATTAGAGTTATATTTTTATATCATATCGGGTTCGGGTTCAACCCGATATTAAACCTTTTGTATTTTTTTTTCATTTTAAGCCCAATAACATTAACATTTTTGCATTTTACTGATACCATTATAGTTACTGATAAGCCTGATCTTCACATAGGGACGTGCGTATCATTTTAAGTCTAAGAATATGATGTAAGATCGAGTTTAAATTAGGAAAGACTACCTCTTTTTCAATAGCGTAAAATGGCTTGGAGACATTGCAATATGATATTTTTTTCGTTTATATTGATTTTAACTACTTGTAACTTTTACTTCACTATGATATCTCTATCTCTATCTCTACTAATTATAAAGGACGGATACCTATTGTTGAAAATCGAAAAAAATTCTTTTGTGGCTTCCTAAGTAAGTTTCGTGTATCACCACGTTTAGAAAGTTATGTTGTCATAGAAAGTTTACAATCAGTTACAGCCATGAAGTTTTCATATATATGACTTTTGCATGAAAACACGCATTTATCACACTTTGACTTTGAAGTTAATATTCATGAACATGGAAATGATATTACACAAACTTAATATGCATTAGTTGTAAACTATTGTAAATCTTTATGGAAATAATACTACAAATTGTAACTCCATACATACATGGAAATGATACTACAAATTGTAACTCTAGTGTTTGTTGAAACTATATAAATCCACACTCCCCTGTTAGTTTCATTGTATACTAAAGAATGTCAAATCAAATATGGCCGAACGTAACATTCACGACGATGAGGTTAGTGTAAGAACAAGAAAGCACGAATTGTTCACTCGGATGCACAACACACATGAAGGGTAAACAAAACCGCATCTTATATTTCATGCTTATAAATAGGGTTAAGTCCATATATTGGTAATATACTATCCATGGTTTACACATCTAGGTAATATACTATTTTTATTACTAATATCGCTTTAAAAACCGGCTAAACTTTTCTAATATATGTAATGTAACCGGTTATGACAGGTTAGAACTCGAAATTTGGGACAAAACAATTATTGCCTCGATAAATTGAAAATAAATATACTCCTAAACAAATTCTTAGCTTGTAAATTAGTTGCTAATGTCTGATATAAATATCTAATACGCATGTGCTTGTCAAATAACACTCAATAATCGAATCTTATGATTCTAAAGCAACACGATCAAGTTATCAGCATTATGTATTTAGAATATATAAAAGTTTTTATATATAAAGGCATTATAATTCAAATTTTATGGGATATTAAAGAGTATCTTTTAATTATTTACGTTTTTCTACGGCAGGAAAATTATGACCATGGGGCTCCATTGGAGTTCAAAAATGAAATTATAACATTATCACAAATCGAGCATCTAAATCTGGTCAGATTTTATGGTTACATCGATCATGATGGTGAGTGTATTATCATGCTAAAATATGTTACTAACGAAACCCTTCGTGAACATTTAGATGGTAAATGCAGCTACACGAATCTCGGTTATTGGTTTCATATCCGAGTATAGATTCTTGTTTTTTAAAGTTTTTTTGAAAAAAAAATAATCGTTTGTTCCAGATGAAAAAAATGAAGCGTTTGTTCCAGATGAAAAGATGAAGGATATGAAAAAATGAAGCGTTTGTTCCTAATTTTGAGTTGTAACATGTCCTAACCGGTCATATTACCTATATTGAAAAGTTTAGCCGGTTTTTATAGCGATATTATTAATAAAAATAATATATTACTTAGATGTGTAAATGATGGATAGTATATTACCAATATATGGACTTAACACTTATAAATATCACTGCTTATAAATATCACTGCAATATCACAATGTTGAAAAGTATTGCATGGACATTGTAATATTTGCAACATATATTGACGGGACAATAGTTTGGAAAATATTGCTTGGGCATTTAATATTTGCAAAGTAATTAATTAAAAAACAATTTGATAAACAAGTTTTGAAACATATAGGCTTTAATCAATCTCTGCGTTTTAGCTTATTAGAAGTTCATTGCTTTGAAATCTTCGTTATTTAACGGGATGCAAATAATCTCAACTCTCTTCTACATAAAATATATACATAAAAAGTTAAGTTAATTAGAAGTTGAAATTTTCAAATTTTGAGAACAAGATATTAAAAACTAAAAATATCTATACTTCCTATCTATAGAGCTATCTCAAAAAAAAAGTTAAAAGGTAAAGTTTTAAGTTTTTATTTAGAGAAAATACGAGATAATATGAAAACAATTGTATTAGTTATCAAGTTACGTATTTGACTACCGGATCACAAACGATTATCGGGCTAATTCGGTAGTGTTACGGGAGCACGAGTTCGACCGTCGTGTCTACCCGGTAGAGCTATCGAGTCACGGATTTGATCATCGGGACATGAGTTCAACCAACGGGTCATGAATTCGGTCATCGTGGCAAGTGTTCTACCACCGGGTCAAGGGTCAAGGGTTCTACCACTGGATAAACCTGGTCGAGTCAATAGGACATGGGTTCAACCACCGGGTTTACCCGGTCAAGTCACCATGTCAAGAATTCGACTACCGGGTTACTGGTCAACCATCAGATCAACTAACATATCATCCTCTGCTTTTAGGTAATTTCCGCTGTTATGCGCGGATATTCGTCTAGTGTTATATATATACACGAAACAACACAAGAGGTTAATAAGATCTAACATACATATAAAAAGAAGATGTGTATTAAGACACATTCATCACAACCCGATAGCAACTCGACAACCTAACCCGATCCGTTTCAACCCGAAACTTGATAACCCTAGATGTTATAGGGTCGGGTTAAGGTCTATATGTAGGACACTAAAACCCGACACTACCAACCCGATAACCCGACAACCCGACTCAATAACACCCCCTAGTCACAAGAGTAATGAGTTTACTTTTACTAAATTATGATGTCGAATATACAAGTAAACTTGTATAAAACTTGGGGAACTGGTTTTGTCATTTATATTTTTCTTAACCCTAACTCAAAGTTTAGTTTGTTTTTGTGTATGTCTTAATTTTATAGGAACTGTAGTTGCGGATGTTTAGGATTTATCTTTCTCATTCGTTTAAATCTCCCAAAAGTTCTTAATCTCTAGGTCAACCAATGATTTGCTTAAAAGATTTTGTACTAAGATAGTACTTTTCTCTTTTTCTTATGCTCTAAACAATTACTTATAATTCATCATCCTTCTATTTACTTGTTTTTTTTTATATAATTCTTGCACTCCTTAGGCATAATCGTTCCTTGTTTGAAATACGAATGATTCTGATCAACTAGTTTCCTGTTGCATGTCGAAGAATTTGTTGTATTGATGGTGGGTCCTACAGAAGTAGTTCTTGTTTTGGACCTTTGCATATGAGATGCTAAGCTAGGCTCTGAATCCATGAGCTTAAATCTACCTTCGTGGATAATTTAGAATGCGTATCTATAAATAAAGCTCTACAAAAGTCTTGCGCCCCTAAAATTATAAACATAGAGCGTTTTTTTGGGCATGATAGCATTAACTGAACCGAATTCTTTTCCTCCATTGACTTGAGAAGTTGTCACAATTTATGTTAATTATTTACTTGAGTATCCTTAAACATTACAACTGTTTTCATTCTTATTTTTTGCAAAGATTCATCTATGTACTAATTAATTTTGTTATGCATTTAACAATAATTATTTTGTTAACAAAAAATCACGTATCTCCTTTGCTTATTTATTCTGACTTTTTATTTGTCTCAGTATCCATGAAAGAAAACCACTCATTTCTCCTCTAACAACGCAGCTCGGAAGGTGCATGTATATTTAAGTTTATTTTTTTCTACAAACAAATTTACTGTTTATTTTCCATCTTTAATCGTAACAAATATTAGTAATATATTGATTTTTTGAAGGAAAACTATGAAAATCAAAAAAAAGGAAGAAAAAAGCATGCTCCTTTAGTGTTTAAGGTTGTTAATAAACCTGAGAAGCGTATTTTGAATCCGGTATCAATGGAGACGAAGGCCCGCCCAACGAGGTGGAAAACCAGCGTACACGTTACTCCTCTTCAACCCCCATTGCCAGTAAGGTTTATATCTGCGGAAAACAATACTTTTCGATATATGTTTTCATTTATATTTCTTATGTTACAAGTTACCGTTATTAGTTATCAGTTTCCATTAAAAAAATTTCAGAATACTTTAGAATTCATGTTTTTATATGAACAAGGTAACCGGTTTATATTCACTATGGACAATCTATGTTTTGTCTTTAGAATACCCTGTTTTCTTCTCTTCAAGCATAATAAAGAACATGTACAGAAAGACCATATAATACTCTTGTAGATTAAAGCATAGAAATTACACACCTTCATCTTCAACCTCTTTTTCGTATACTAAATGTCTGTTTTGCAGCATGTAGAAAAACCAAATTCCACCATATATCACGAAACACAACTATGAAGAGACACCGTCCCCTCCGCTTATAACCGTCACAAATTAAACCACCACATCAACTCATCCATAAAAACAAAACCCATTTCCTCAAACCTCAAAATACCCATTCAAACACCCCTTAAATGGTCACACCTAAACTTACATGCAAAATCAGAGTTTTACTTGCCTTTAACATTCCCATCTGGCCAAACATGTAGATGAACACAAACATCCCCTTTTCAGAACACATGTGTCATTGGGTCCCACTTAATCTCCTTAAACCAACACAACCATAAAAACATATCTTTTTGCATTCAAAACCTTTATAGTACCTAATGATAAAAAAGAATATGTTAAATTGGTTTTATTAGATTTCTTGAGCATGATTATTTGTATAAATGGTTTATAGAGTGAGTTTAGTGCTTGTGATCAAAGATATGCTAAGTTGGCAGTGAATTTGAGTGATGTTGTGTTGAGGCAAAGACCCATTAGAGTGTTTGCTTCATTCTTTGTAGTGGTATTAATAATATTAGTAGGATTACCAAAACGGATTATGTATCGTGTTTGGGGGAGTTTGTTTGTGTGGTGCAGGGACTTATTTTTTTTTAAGTTTTCAAGTTTGAGACAGTTGGTGCGAGTTTCAGAGAATGAGTTGAGGAAGCTGGTTTCCTTCCGGCTTTTTTCAACTCGTCCTCTGAAACTTGCTCCAATCGTTTCAAACTCATAAACTTATAAAACTCAACTCCCTCCACCACACCAACAAACTCCCCCAAACACACCACATAATCCACCATTTTGGTAATCCTGCTAATATTATTATTACTACTACAAAAAAACTAGAACAAACACATTAACGAGTCTTGCCTCAACACTTTAGCACCACTCAGCCACTGTCACCTCAACAAATCTTTCATCACAAGCACTAAACTAACTCCATAAAGTCATTTAAACAAATACCCATATCAAAAAGGGTGTAGTAAAAATCAATTTACAAGATTCTTGATTATCATTGGTACTATTAACGTTGTGATTGCAAAAAGGTGTGTTTGTAAAAGTTCTGTTGGTTTAAGTAGATTAAGTGGGACCGAATGACACCTGTGTATTGAAAAGGGGACATTTGTTTCCATGAATGTTTGGCCAGTCGGGAATGTTAAAGGTAAGTAAATCGTTAACGTTGGTAAGTTTAGGAATGTCCATTTGAGGGGTGTTTAGATGAGGTTTGATGAAATGGGTTGACCCGAGGACCGGTGGACTAGCATAGGATGTGGTTTGAACTTCCAAAGTATCTTTAGTTTAAGTTTTTGTGACCCATGATTCCGGAATATTGTTATTTATATATTTGTTCATCTCTATAATTAGAAACGTGCAAACTTTTCATAAACGCATGGTACTTGCGTAAACCATTCTATCGTATGAATAACCCCATCCATTTCATGGATATTGCAGAGAAAGAAAGTGATTAAACTTATTTCTTGGCGTATGTGTTGAAGTTTGGACTAAAAAGATAGTTTAGTATTGTTCAATTGGTAATTTTCTCTTGTCTCCTTATGTTCTCCGAGCAGGTACCCGCGCAAATACCGTGTGATTAACCCATGGGCGTAGGGAATTATGTAGCTAGTGTTCTAGGCCTCCCCCAACCTCATGGCTTGGTTATGTGATGTATATGGTGTTGTGACGATATTCCCATTCGATTACTCTATTGTCGCCAACTTCAATTTTCACAAACACTGAAAATATACGCACGACGTTGCTACACCTGCGCTTAGGAGAAGAATCCTGTGACCCTCCCATGATTGAATGACTGAGCTATGCCATGGGGGAAGTCTTTCTCTGAACATGCAGTAGAAGAACTCCCCCGCTTTCAAGCTTCATCTTTCATACGCATGCTACCAATATTGGTTTTCTAAATAAACTTCTGTTTAGCTAAGAAGAGTTTGCACCATTGGCTTACATGCTACTACACCAAGTTAGAACGAAATAATTAAAATGGAAATAGTCGAGGTATTTAGCCAATGGCTGAGGAAGCTCAGAATGAAAATAGTCAAGCAATGATGATGATATTGGTATAACAGACAGTTGAGATAGGTGATTATTGGTGGTTCTATTAATGTTCAAGAAGCATGTGGTAACGAAGAAATATCTAATCGTCTTAATTTGTTTTTCAGGGTAAATTACCACTGTCGACCCAGTTGTTACTTTTTGAGGTATACTACTCTTCTTACGAATTAACAGTTCACTTTTTTAATAAGCGTGTGGTAATGACATTGTTTGTGTTCAATATTTTTACCATTGAAAATTTATGTTGTTGCACAGGTCTTCTTCGTCATATCTCCAGGATCGAATCAACCAAACAAGCATCATGATTTTCAGCAAACATCATATCATCATAGAATAAGAAAATAAAGAACAAAGGGATATGAACCCTAATAACTTTCTGATATATTGAATCAAGTGGGTTGGTTTTTACAATCGTAAGAAGCCTATCTATTTATAATGAAGCAATCGGTGCCTCTATCAACAGGCATACCGTTTGCCTAAAAGTAAAAGATACATCTATTCGTTATAACATACAACTGCCATATTATGCATCTCATGGGCTTGGGTCTGTGGGCCCAAACATAATCGTTGCAGGCTGTCCTTTTTTGGTATCTAGACATTACAAGTCCAACAGTTCCTCCCTAATGTCGAGATGCCAAAACCTTCGTTTCTCGGTTTCTTTCTTGCATTCTTGCATTGTCCTTGATCTCTGGGTATGTGATCAAACCCGCCTCGCTGTCGAGAGTCAAATCCGCCTAGCAAATAATTGTCACGTATGCTTCCTGCTAATGACAACTATGTCCGCTTCACCGCTATTGACAATCAAACCCGCTTCTCCCCGCTGTTGATCTCATGCTTTATGTTCCTCTAGTATTTATCTTCCACAACAACGTTCCCTCTAGTTCTTGATTAAGCCTGCCTTGCTGTTGAAAGTCAAACTCGTCCTGCCAATGATTTTTAATCCCGCCTTCTGCTAATAACAATCAATCCTGCTTCTTTGTTTCCGACAATCAAACCTGCATCCCGCTATTAATCCTAACTAGTTCGCTGTTGATATTCAGTCCCGCCTTACGCATGTCTTCCTCCCTGTTTTCACGAACGATTCCCTGAATCGTTGGTCTTTCTTTCTTTGAAACAATTCCTAGAATTGTTGTTCTTCCCTTTTTTGAACAATTCCCCGAATCGTTGCTTTCTATTTTTGGAACGATTCCCTGAATCGTTGGTGTATTTGATTCCCTGAATCAATTATCTGTCTCTCTTTTCTGAAAAACAATTCCCAGAATTGTTGTTCTTCCTCTTTTCTTTTGGAACGATTCCCCGAATCGTTTCTTTCCTTTCTTTCTTCTTTCATTCATTCGTTCTATTCTTCTTGTGACTCAATCATGATGTGGTGTTGCTTGGTTCCTTGGCGCTCTGATACCAATGTTGCACAGGTCTTCTTCGTCATATCTCCAGGATCGAATCAACCAAACAAGCATCATGATTTTCAGCAAACATCATATCATCATAGAATAAGAAAATAAAGAACAAAGGGATATGAACCCTAATAACTTTCTGATATATTGAATCAAGTGGGTTGGTTTTTACAATCGTAAGAAGCCTATCTATTTATAATGAAGCAATCGGTGCCTCTATCAACAGGCATACCGTTTGCCTAAAAGTAAAAGATACATCTATTCGTTATAACATACAACTGCCATATTATGCATCTCATGGGCTTGGGTCTGTGGGCCCAAACATAATCGTTGCAGGCTGTCCTTTTTTGGTATCTAGACATTACAAGTCCAACATATGTTATATGTGTAGTTAAACATAAGCCTATTTTTTCACTACCAACAAGTATAAGGTCCTCGAAATACATCTAATGCCCTAAGAATGTATTCATATCTTACTAAACTGATCTAAATTCGGTTGTGATATATTTCGGGCTATTAATTATCTTATTGATGTACATTCGTGCTTACTCGGTGCTTATTTATGTGATTGCGTAATATATGTTATTGACATGTTTCTTTGATGTATTTATTTGCAGCTGAAATTGGCAATTCCAAAGAAAGAGGCAGAAGAGTTGTGGCGGCATATCTTCATCCTAATATAAGAAGTCACCCAAGTTGATGCTTTCTTACTACAACTATTTTCGGAATCATCTACTACTGTTTTTCAGTTACTTGAGGTATAATTATGAAATTTCAGACACCCCAACTAAGCTTATTGGAAGATGACCTTATAACCTTATTTTCCTGGGCTTACGAGCTTCTCTACTTGAGGTGATGACCTCCATTAGATAAGTAAATTCAACATCAACAAGTACGAAATAAAAGTTGAAAGGTAGTAAAGGCGAGTGCCTTCTGCTTTGGCACTACGCCTCGAAAAGTCGGTTGCTCTCTGGCTTTCTAAAGTTTAAAGATCATCGATGTTTATGTGTCTATGGGTTTGGATACTTACAGCCATTTTGTATCAAGAAACGATACATATGGTTTTGAAAAAGTAAGGTCTATACAACTATAATTTTAGGATCCTAACAGTTTTTAGCTAAAAGATTTATAAGGTAGTACCAAAGTACGCACTTGTATACAACTTGGATACCGTAATGGAGCTGATGGAAGACAAATAAACTACCCAACCCGACTCATTTGCACGTTACTAGGTTAAATTGCACCTATAAAGTGTTAAATTAACATTTTTAGTAAAATTTCAGGAACTAGCCATGTGCCGGAAAAAAAAAAACTAAGCAGTATATGAAAGATTATACAGAATTGTACATTTTTCGAGTGTTTTTTTAACAAATGTATTTAACCATATGTGTGATATTTTGCGTGATTTCCGTTTAAGACATGCACCTGTTATTAGTTTATATTTTTATGACAATGCACACCGAGTCTTCTTACGATGTATGTGAGCATGTTATTGAGATGGTATCTGCTTTATTTTATTTATCTATTCCAGTACATGAATTTAGAATTGAACTCGACAATTTTTGAAGGCACACCGCTGAAGCTGATTGCTTGTCCCTTTGGTGAACAAGTTGTTACCAATTCTGTGTTTAATATTCCTTCTCTAAGGTATGTTGGTTCGACAGTGGTGACCATGATCATCTTGTCTTGGCACTCGCTCGCCCAGAGTTTTAACTTTAGAAAACTGGTATGTGATTATTGTTTGTTACTTTTCGTCATCATTCACAATTGGGTCACAAGAATTTTATGTTTGATGTATATTGGTTTTCAAGTGGCAGTGGTGGCCTTTATTTCATTTGTGAATTCTTTATTCACATATGTATAATAGATATTATGATGAATTCGAGTACATATTCTTGTTTACACCCCAAGCAAGTTAAAAACATTTCGGTGACTGCCTGAGAACTACTATCGTCTAGCTGAGAGTAAGCATGCCAAGTACCCAAGTACAAAAGGTAAACTCGTCTATCGACACTCTCGAACATCATCAGAAGCATAAGTCTCGATAACCAATAGGGAAGGAGAAAGGAAAAGCTGCATAGAGAAATTAAAGAGCAGGAGCTTGATGTATTATGAGAATCCCACTTCTTTGCTGCGGGCAGAGGTAGACCAGCATTATATATCCTCCGGTTGATGTGGCATATGACAAACTAACCATAGCCACAATGTATTCAAAGGAGTGACTAGTGTTTCTTGAACGGGTGATCATAAGGGGACTTGGTATCAACCTCGGCCAAGAGAAAGACAGTCAGCGCAAAGGCTGCAATAGCACAAACTAATGACAGAAAGGCCAACCGACGAGGCTTTGCATTATATACTTTTACCAATAGATTAACCTCCTTTTCGTGTACTTTTACCAATAGATTAACCTCCTTTTTGTGTACTTTATACTGGTTTGCTGTTAACTAGTATATCGCCATTTTTAGTTGACCATAGCTTTATTGTCCTGTCATAAGAAACATAGAAACAGTGGCAATACATTGTCCATCTGCAGCTACGTCAACAGATGTCACTTTAGATTCGTGACCATAAAGGGCCTTGACGGCTTAAAATCTGTTGATTACCATAGCAGTCTAAGCAAAGCAGTAACCAAAAAGTATCCCCCTAATTGAGGCTAAAATCCGAAATTCTACAAGCTAATATCCGTTTGCCCATTTGGTGAAAAGCTAATGGTCATGCAAGAATGCTTCTTCCTGAACGTATTTCACACACACGCGCCAACGCACCAAACGTACAAGAGACTGCAAGTGAGCCATTAGGGTGAAAAACCAAACTATACTTGTGTGTTGATGGTTTACATGTGAAGATAAAGTTTATTTTAAAGATATAGGTCAAACTTGGACGAAGTAGGAAACCAAATCAAATGACTTCTTCTACCGATCACTAAAGTTTACGTTGAAATGCGTGAGGCATAACCTTCACGTCACGCAATAAACTAAGGCATGACGTAAGATGAAGAGTGAAATAATATGTGATAAGACGCGATAAAACGAGATGTCGGCTTGCGTTTTCCGCCAAAACACCACTCGACGGCGTCACAATCACACCGTGGGTAGGGGTGGCAATCAAATCGTGTTCGTGTCGATCTGTTCGGATTCGCGGGTTGACGTGTTATTATAACCTTAACCCAAACACGACCTATTTATTAATCGTGTCAAGAAACTCAACCCTAACACTCGTTTTGACCCGTTTAACCTGTTTTAATAACTATATCAAGCGGTTAATAAGGTGGATATTTTATCAATCTGACTAATTTATATGATTAAATGATATAAAGATGTAAAAAATAATAACATAACATAAGAGTAATTATGCAACAATTTCAATAAAAATGTAAATTATAATGGTAATTCACTCCTATTAACTACATAACAAAATATATTTACTATAGTTATTTTTAGAAGCTTATACATATTTAAACAGGTTCACGTGTCGACCTGTTTAATATTTAATCAACCCAAACACGACCTAATTATTAAACGGGTTATACGAGTTAACCTGTTTTTGACCTATACATGTTTATCCTCAATCTATACCTGTTAAACTCCGTGTCGTTTATCGTGTCGTGTCAAAAACTGACACCTAACCGTGGGTGGCGTTAATAGTTTCTCAAGCCGTCACGGCCAACCCAAATGGTCCCAAACGTGATGGAATGACGCCAAAGACCACGTTGCCGCTCGCGTTTTCACGTTTATTTATTTTTTTTCACGACGACACCAGAAATGTGATGTTATGGAAGATGCGTGTTTTGATGCGTTGAATTTTGATGTTATGGCGGTAAAAATCATTTTGTACGATGGCTTGATACATAGTCAGTCATACGTTATGTTCAACTTTTTTTTATGTTAGTTTAAATAATTAGTAAATTTAATATTTTTACAATGTAATTTATTTTTTTTCACAGCCTTCGAAATAAAAACTAGATAAACTATGCTCTTTATTCGAAGTTTAAAAAGCGCATACAAAAACCCCGTCTTAATGGATGAACTAGGTTCACACGAAAAAGGAATGGGTCAAGTATTAATGAAACGGCCGGTCAAGTATTAATGAACCAGTTCATAAAATAGTCAATGATAAGGTGGCTTTCAATCTGAAGTTAAAAAGCCCAGGTTAAAAGAAACAGCAATAGCCCATTACTGGCTTATTTTGACTCATTGCACCTATATGAAGCTAAATGGCTTTTCTCGACTATCCTTTTGATAGCCGAAGTCGCAAGTGACCCGACCCAATTTGGCTTTGCACGTAAGTAGCTCATTTTGACCTTTTACCTGCACAATAAATTTTGACTTTTTACATGTACGAAAATTTATAGGTTCAGGTTGGTAAAAATAAATTCTAGTCAGGGTCAACCTATATCACCTATTTATTAAATTGGTTACGTTCGGTTAAAGAATAAATTAAGTAAATCGACCCGTTAAGTCTTTCAACTTTTTCTTAAATTTAAATTTATTTCTATTATATTATACGGGTTAAATGATTTTTATGGGTCGATCCATAACCTATTTAACTTGTTTAGTCTTAGTAATGAGTTAATTTTTGTATATAAATAAGTCAACCCAAAACTTATTTAACTTATTGAATATTAAAACTTATATAACCTATTTAACCAGCAAACCCAAGTATACATGCTGGTTAAATGAGCGAGGTTTGGGCTATAGGTAAACATGTTAGGTTTAACGTAAAATGTGATTGTGTACTCGTTTTTCTATTGCAACAAAATATTAAAAAGAAAGGTTTTTAATTTATGATTAAAACTTAAGAATATACACAGACATTTACTTTTCATTTCACACACACTGATTACACCTTAAAAAACACATACAATCATCTTAAAAAAAAAAAAAAAAAAAAAAAAAAAAAAAAACCCTCTAAGAATCAGCCTTCATTTTCAATCTTCTGATCCTGTTCAAGAATATTCCATGGTATCAAAGCTTGGTTTTTAATGGGTCATTTGTGTCTGCACACGAGGTGTTTGATATAATGTCTCACTGAAATATGGGGTTTCACTAGTGGTTAGTTATCTTTTTTTTTCATTGATTTATGGATAATCGACTAGTTTAGAAAGTACTGATAGCGTGCCTATTAATCCTTACAAGTTCTGTTTTATAGTTGCATTTCTAAACCTTAGACCAAACCAAGCCTTACCTGAATGGCACCCACCACCAAATGTAATACCACTCGCAAACCCACTACAACCAAACACAAGCCCAAAAAAAACAAAACGAGGGACCTAGTTTTAGACTTAGTCATACCTTATATACGCAATGTTGAGGACCGGAAAGCTGTTTCATTAGTTTCCCGTAAGTCTTATGAGACTGATGGCATTACGCGTAAGCGCCTAACTATCCACGTTCGTTACTACCCAAATCCCTCCCTTTTAACTAAAAGATTCCCTTTCTTAGAGACATTAACTCTTAAAGGGACCTCATCTTTTAGTCTACCTTCATATCACAATGTAATCCGAATCACCCCGTGGATTGAACAGTTAGCTCTTGAGTTTAAGTGTTTGAAAGAACTTCATATGCGCCATCTCATTGTTCATGATGAAGATCTCGAGACATTGGCGAGAACACGTGGTAAGGATTTAAGGAGTTTGAAAATTACCAAGTGTGAAGGGTTTTCGACGGATGGATTAAGGCATGTCTCTAAGTATTGTAACCAATTGAAAACTTTGTGTTTGGAATATTACTATTATTGTATGGATTTGAAAGATGGGATTTGGTTACATCAATTGGCACTGAATAGCACGGTTATGGAAATCTTCCATTTTAAGAGTACGCATATGTATGATATTGCGGAGGAAGAATATCTTACACTTTTTCCAAAAAATGAAGATCTTACACTTCTTGCAAAAAACTGTTGTAACTCATTGATATCGTTGGAGATTGGAGCGTGCTATCTAAGTAAACTACGAGATGCCTTTGGATATGCTGTTCGATTGGAACATTTTGGTGGTGGATATATTATTGATCAAGAGAGTGAGCTTGTTGGTTTCCGATTTCCCCCTAATATACGCTCTTTAAGTAGAATGGATTTTCCCGGAACTCGATATTCAAGTGTACTTCCTTTACTCAAACAGATAAGAAAATTGGAACTTGTATTAAGAGAGGATGAAGAGTGCGAGTGTTTACTGTTTAAGAGGTGTCCCAATTTGGAAGTTTTATATACCCAGGATGTATGTGGAGACACGGGATTGCAAGTTATTGGTAAGTTCTGCAAGAAATTGCGCAAACTTACCCATAATGGCGGGCCTGTAACCCACGTGGGAGTGATTGCTCTGGCAAAAGGATGTACTAAGTTAAAGTGTTTAGAGGTTAGACTCAGAGAAATATCAAATGAATCTATTAAGTGTCTAGGAACACATTTGAAGAACCTTCGTAAGTTCCGTATGCACTTGGGTCACTGGACAACGTGCCTAGACAATGGAATTCGGGTTATGCTAACGGGTTGCAGAAAACTCGAAAGTCTAGATATCTCTCTTTGGTGTGGAGGATTGACAGATGTGGGTTTGGACTATATTGGGAGGTATGGTGCTAATCTGAGGTCTTTGTCTCTTACCCCTATAGGAAATTCCCATGCAGGCCTTGTGAAGTTATCACAAGGGTGCCCGAGATTAAGAAAGCTAAAACTGAGTGGTTGTCCCTTTAGCGAGCAAGTTGTTACCAGTATTGTGTTTAATATACCTTCTCTAAGGTATGTTTGGGTTAATGGTCGTGATCATTATCGTACTGATTTGGCACTTACTCGTCGAGAGTTTCAACTTTGAAAACAGTGGTATGTATGTTCTTCGTCATTTACTAGCAAATTATTGTTCTTTTTCCTATTAATATTGGTTTTTATTACTTTCTGTTAATAACAGTGTCTTACTTTGGGAGTTTTTGTTGTCTTGGAATATTGTGATTGTGAAATACTATCATTGCATACTTTTTATCTTCTGATTAGCACGAGTTAGGTTTTTTTACGAGTTTTATATTAGGCCAAATAAGGGTTTTCTTTAGATCTCATGAGACACACCCAGAGTGATCGAAAGCATGTAGAAAGAATTGCACCATCCCATTTTCAAACACTCCTAGCATGGCCTATGCATAAAGAAAATGAATTAAAAATTGGATAAAGTTTATGTAACCATCAAATCATGTTTATGATAGAATTTGAACTCGTGTAACTGTCTGTTTGGGTGGGTCTAGGCACGACTTTTTTCAACAACTTACAGTAGGAGCAGTAACATACAAACTTCAACTTGTGCAATTCTCAATTTCTTCTGTTTCAAATATTCTATTTGCTGGCATGGAATAATTATAGGAAAGATTTACTACCTGAGCATAGTTATAATTTATAACACCATACTTGCCTGATGGTGATTACATAGTCATCCACGCTTAGAGTGCAATGAGAAAATATATTCTGAAATTACTACTAAATGTAGACCCCATTTGTTCATCAAGGCGATTCATGAATTTGTTAATCTTTATTATTGTTATTATCATTAGCTGCATTGTTAATCTTTATTGACTTGTAGGAAGGAGCAAGTTGAAAAGGAAGTCTGCAACGAGTGACTAAACATAGGAAGAAAGATAGAAGTTGGTGTAGTGGCATGAAGAGGAAACGGCTAAAATGAAGACTAAGCAGAAGAAAGAACATATTGAGATGATAGAAATGTTTAAACTCAAAATTCGCATATGGAATGACTTGTTTGTCAACACTGATACTAGCTTATTTCGCTGTAGGTTCACTTATCTGTGAGTTGTAAAACTTTGACCCGTTTAGCATTATGTATCATTCACCTCCTGTTCTGTTTTTGGTTATCAATAGGCGATGGCAGAAGTATTTGCATTGATGTGTTTGTTGAGTGGATATGCACAACGGATATTATGGGTATGCAGCATAATCACTTCGTGTGTGCATTCTGTCACTCATTTGATTTACTTTGCAACATATTAGTGCATGATGGTATCAAAAAAGAGTTTAAATGTATTATCAGATATTCATCGTTTATATGGTGCATCTAGAGAGACACAAGTGTTTATGTTTAAAGGTATACTTCGACATGTGCTGAATATACCTCCTGATTTTGACCCGACAAGAAAGGTGGAAACATAAGAAAATACTATGTCTGTGGCTAGCAGGAGAGTTGGGTTTTGAGTCTGTTTATTTTGCTGCTAAAATATATAACATATACAATTGATATGATGAATTCGAGTACATATTCCTGTTTACACTCCAGCAATTAAAAAGCATTTCGATGAATGCCCGAGAAACTACTATCGTCTAGCAGAGAGTAAGCATAACAAGTACCGAAGCACAAAAGCTAAAGCCGCCCATCCACACTCTCTAAGATGATAAGAAGCATTAATCTTGAGAATCAACAGGGGTAGAAAGCAAAGCAGTATAGAGAAAAGCAAAGCCAAGAACTTGATGTGATACGTGAATCCCAGTTCTTTGCGGGCAATGCAAAGCTCCTGCAAGTACATGTGGTATACAACAAACTAAGCAGAGATACAAAGTATCCAAAAGGAGTGAGAATAGTGTTTCTTGAGCATGTGGTCATGCCAGGACTTGGTATCAGCGTCATCCAAGAGAATGACAGTCGGCGCATATCAGACACCCAGTATTTTGTGCAATAGATATTTCATATATAAATTGACCATATACACATCTCTTGAAAAAATGTACATTGAAGTAAGACACACCAACTACTTAATAAAAGTGTCAGAAGTGTCAATACTGCTGTAAACAACAATATACGGTACAACCGCACCGCACATACATCAAAACAACAATGAGAGGTATATGTAAACTGCCGTAAAGGGTAAAAAACCACTCAAGTGTTTCTATGATACAAGTTCATGGATAATTAGATACTGATTATCAAAATTTTGGTATGAAATCAATAATCAAAATAAGATTTATTAAATGTACCATCAAAAATCAAGTTTCTTTTATGAAAGACAAAATAACAGAAATTAATTCATTCTTGTTGCTTCGAGAATCCGTGGTTGGCTCCCTTAACCATATGTAACTTGCGGTTCGGTATAAACTTTGCAAACTCTAATGCTTCATTGCGTTGAGCAATTTAATCAGCATACCCACGTACTGTCAACACCCTGCGTAACAAACATAACTTTTTAATTATATATAACAGAAATATCCTACCATCATCGAGTTAATGAAATGGATACATTATGTCTTGATATAACAAATGAGTCGAACACATTTGACTTTTTAGGGTCAGACAGACACATTAAGTAATTCTATATCTTACTGCAATATTTGTCAATTTGCAGGCATGCTTCACGCATGTTTGTATTCAACCGCTCCATCAAACTATTCTCAGTCACACGAGATAAGAACTCTCCTACAAGCCAAGCATTTAAAAGTTAGTTTTTTGCATTTAAGGCGTTGGGGAATGAAAGTTCAAAAGTTGATCAGCAAGAATACCTGTTTTGCCTTTAACATCTATAAAACCTTCTTCCTTACTTTTTGCAAATACCCTTTTCCCAACCGCTCTTCCGCACCCCCCCCTTTGTGTTATACCGTCCAGACACATTGATGATACGGGGCATATCACGATACTTAGACGTGTATAAGAGCACCACATTTCCACCTGCAAGTAAACAACATAAAGAAACCATACTACGTTAGTACAGAACTTAAGAAAAGGAAGTGGACAGCTGATGTATAGAATCATATGTAAGTATACCTTTACTTTGTCCAAGGATTGCACTCATTACACGATTAGCTTCAGGGACGTGTTGGATTACTGAATGTAGAAGGGAGGCCTTTACCTGGTTTGAGTCTGTGTGGCAGTGGGTTCAAACCCCGTGGATTAGTCGGCCTAAGGTCGGAAATCATTGTTACCCAAACAAAATACGTGCTTTCACTTTCCCTAAAAGAAATATATGCCAAATGACAAAAACTTAATGTGCTCCGTGCCTACGACCACATAACTAGGGAGTGTTTGGACTTTGGATATGCATTTTTAAGATTGTTGTGTATTGAAGAATCAGAATTGATAATCAGTTGCTCAAAGCTGCGGATACTTAGGTGATTCCACGTTTATTTCAGTGATCAGCCTTGTTCGAGAATCGTAACTAGTTTAGACTAAACTTACCTATTTCCAGCAAAATGAAAACGGAATATGCAGTGATTCCTTCCTTTTGCAGTGAATTTGCAAGGTTAACCATTGTATCAGCTATAGTGCTTTCGACGGAATCTTGATCATATAATCAGAATCTATTAATCAATTACAACAAAACAGGTTGCTGCTGATACTACTTTATTGTGCTTCTACTTATGAGGTTGTAACAGTCGATAAAATGTTTTTATGTTCGGATAATTTTGGTAGCATGAGCATTCGAGATTGCTTATAGAAACTCCTTATCCCAATTCAGTATAAGCTAAACACTTTTGTGTTTGTTTAAGCTTGTATGTCGGCTTATGAGCTTATTTGTTTTTCGGCTAATTTTCATAAACCCCAATTCTCAGCTTATTTTGAGACTTATGGGTTTATATAAGTTTATCATATCGCAATAAACTTATATAAGCCCACAAGTCTTAAAATAAGCCAGAAATTTGGAGCTTGTGAAATATAAGCCGGTAAACAAATAAGCTCATCAGCCACATATAGGCTTAAACAAACTCCTGGAATTTGGGTTATATCACTTAAAAATCTTATGTAATTAACTTATCTGCTTATGAGCTAACACTATTTCAGATAAACACATCTATAATTATGCGCTGTTATCCCATTACCTATTTTGATACAGAAAGCTCTTAAGACGAAACAGGTCATTCTGTTTTAAAAATAAAAGTTTCAGTAAGCTTACCCAAAGCTTATTTAACTTTGGAAAAGTCGATAAACTCACTTACTGGAGCTTATGACATTATCAGCTTCAGCTTATTGGCCCATTAGGGGCTAATTTGGCTAACCCAAATGCCCCAGAATTGAACATGTACACTTGATTTCTATCACAAATAATAAACCATATAAGCACATCAAAATCTGCTTATTTGGCACATATGCATTCCTAATAAGCAAAAATTTTAGATACCCTTAATAAGTCATAAGATGATACACATAAATAACATGCCTTTGATTATTGAAAGCCATGACACAAAACAACAATGTGAGTAGAACCAGTCTCGTGCAATAAGCCCACAAGAAACTTTTTTCTCCTCAAACTATATAAGAACCTAATACAGTACTAATAAACCCTGTGTATATAATACACCTAACAGGACTCTAATAAGGTAAATGTTGTAACATAAAAAGGTGTTTATTTTATGAAAAAGGACCAACCGACGAGGCTTTGCATTGCATACTTTTACCAGTAGATTAACCTTCTTTTTGCTGCTGTTATTGTTCACCGTATGAAGTTAAAAACAATTATTGATGTTTGAATCACTTTAAAGGGAACAACAGAAGCAAAAGGAAGATGGGAAGAAGTTGGAGCTACCTGTTTTGCCTAGTGATCATTTTGGTTCGATGTAAACTATTTGGGTCGCATTCTACTTTGTTTTAATAATGCATAATCAATCATAGAGAAATACTTAAGTTGGTTACGAGAATACAAGACCAGCTTTTCAAAGAATCATACCCTATATGTAGATTCTCATGAAAGCCGAAACAGTAGATTCGAATTCGTCTCGGTGTTTCTTGTAGCAATGGTCAGCACCTTCAACGATTTGTAGTTTATGGTTGGGTATGATCTTGGCAAACTCCAAAGCATCTTCCACTGGAATAAATTCATCTTCCGATCCATTTGTAATTTATGGTTGGGCATGTAAGGATGCCTCTAAGACAACCACATACACACCTGCAAAAAGATACTATGATGTAAGATGGACATGAAACTCAAAGCTTATTTGTCCTCAAAAAAGTTAAACCATCCATATTTGACTTCAAACGAGCGAAACAGTTGCAAAATAAGATACCTTTAGTGTGTCCAAGAATTGCACTTATAACACGATTCATAGCTGTGAAGTGTTTGACTACTGCATGCAAATCATTGACCTCCTTACGATAATTACCAAATTCAAGTGTGCCTTCACTTTCCCTGTAAAAAGAAGTAGCAATTGCTTAGTGTACAAATAGAAAGAAGACAATGATTAACTTTTTAACAAATTGTTTATATTCATAGCACGTGTTTTGAATTCTTGAAACTAGGAGGAACCTTAAACTTGTTATAATGATGCACGCCCATAATAATACGATATGGTATGGACTTACCCATTCCCTGAAAAGTCAAAGCGAAAGCCACTGATCACCTGATTTTCCAAAGCAACCGCAAGTTCCACGTCATACAATATTCCGGTTTAAAATCAATATTCAATTTCGGGCTTGCTGTCTTTTTGTTATTGCCATAAAAACTTGTGAGGGCCATTGACATATAAGTCCTTAAATTATCGGTATTTTTCAAACACTAAGCTACCGAGTATCTGGTTTTCAGAACCTTAAACATATCCGAACATAATGACGGAAGTAAAAGTTTATCAACGTCGATTTTATGATATAACATTTATGAAACTTCATCTAAGTTGATTGCCTATCCTACATTGTCTCAGGGATTGAACAACAGAAAATAAACATACAAAACAATTGTGGCGAGAAACTTGTAGGCATATTACATGAAACAGGCCTATTTTTATCGGGGACAATTATTTCGACGCAGAGTAAAAATGTAAAAGTTGCCTATTTTTAACTTAAGACGGTGAGAGAGTAACACACACCGACCTATTTCTTCCACCTTATAATATCAAAAATACAAACACAAAACAAAACAACGTTGATCCCAAAATCAATCAATCCCAAACACAATGAAACCAGCCAAAAAGGATCCTGCCCCATTATAGAAGAAACTCGAATACCTGTCCTTAGTATCCCACGTATGCACAAAACTTGAATCCCATCTTAGTTTCGCCGAAAAATTCTTGGCCGAATTCATCACTGATTTAGGCCGTAAATGCTTATCAGTTGATGAATTTGGTACCAAGTTGAAAGATAACTGGTGTTGATTTGCCTGGTTATTTTGTCCGTACTCTTTTGAATGCCATACATGCTATTTTGCCCTCTAAGGTTAGATAGCCGAAAGGCTAGGATAAGGATATGTCTGCGTTGGGTATTGGGGATAATAAGGACTATGTTAGGGGGTTGTTTACCATTGCGCCAAGTGAGTAAAATGGTTATTGCATTTTCATATTGTAGATAATCAGTTTCTAGTATAAGGGGATAGCAATTTGAGCGTAGTTCTGACCAAATGTATTCTGACTCTCTGGCTAAGTAAGGGCCATGGACATATAAGTCCTTAAATTATCGGGATTTTTCAAACACTCAACTACCGACTCTCTGGTTTTCAGAACCTTGAGCATTAAAAGCACACCCACACGCTATATCCAGCTGCCCGTCACAAGCGATTGTTCCATATTACACAATGAATTTTAAAACACAATGATGAACACCACCTTAGTTTTATTAGAATATCGGAAGTGACATTTCATCAACATCAATTTTATGCTATAATATTTTCGAAACTGCATCCAAGTTGATTGAAATTGCCTATCCTACATTGTTTCAGGGATTGAACAACAGAAAATAATCATACAAAACGATTGTGGTGAGAAACTTGTGGGCATATTACATGAAACAGGCTCCAAAGAGATTGTAATCTTGTGCCATGGCTTCTCTATGTTGGAAATTTAGTGCAATTGTGGGAACGGGTAATACTTGTAAATGGGTTTGGAGGTACGGAGTGTACACCCATTAAGTCCCTTACCTCCCTGGACTCAATATAGTGGTTGTGATATCAGTAAGAAGCTGCTCCTGGTCAGGAAGTTGCTCCTGGTCAGGAAGCTGCTCCTGATCAGGAAGCTGCTCCTGATCAGGAAGCTGCTCCTGGTCAGGAAGCTGCTCCTGGTTAGGACGTTGCTCCTGGTGATGCACAAAGTCTTTGGAACCTCTTTGACCAGTTAATGAGGGTTGAATATTGACTTGATGACCAGATTTCTGGTCATGTAACCACTATGCTTTATGAAGGTTATTATGAGATTAATAGGCCGATTAATGCTCTTAATACCTTTGACTAGGAGTTACATTCCTTAAAGGAATAGGATCATTATAAATAGTGATCATATTTTGCATGATGAAATACAGAAACAAGAAACACAGAAACGCATAGAGTTCTTGATTTGTGCCTAAAACAAGAACTAACTCTTGGTTTTATCCCAAGGAGGTATTCGTGTTAACCCAGGCATAGGGTCGAATAATCTTCTTTGGAAAGTGATTACACGACTCCAAGAGATATCCGGTAACCATTCATTGGTACGTAGTTAGGCTATTGATTATCTTCACCCTGTTGGAACGAAGTAAACCCCAACAATCAAAGAAGATTATTCTGTGATAATCAATGGCGGCGGCAATGAAGCATATGGTGGCTAACTTCTCCAAACTGGACAAGTTTGAAGGGGTTGATTTTAGGAGATGGCAAAAGAAGATGCACTTTCTTCTTTCTACCATGAACGTGGTGTACGTGCTGACTACTCCTATTCCTGATGGTGGTGATGATGCTACTTTGGAGGAACTGAGGAAAAGGAGCAAATGGGAGAATGATGATTATGTGTGTCGCGGCATAATTCTCAATGGTATGTCTGATTCTTTATTTGATATTTACCAAAATGTTGAATCTGCTAAAGAACTATGGGATTCCTTGGAAGCCAAATATATGGCTGAGGATGCATCAAGTAAGAAGTTCCTTGTGAGTGATTTCACAAATTACAAAATGACTGATTCAAGACCAGTCATGGAACAATACAATGAACTTCTTGGAATACTTGGCAGATTTACACAACATAAAATGAACATGGATGAGACCATTCAGGTCTCGTGTGTCATTGACAAACTACCTCCTTCTTGGAAAGATTTCAAGCACACCTTGAAACATAAGAAGGAGGAGTTAACTCTTGTTGAGTTGGGCAGTCATTTGCGCATTGAGGAATCCCTCAGGGTGCATGAAAGTGATAAGACAAAGAGCAACAATGTTGCTGGTTCATCTGTTGTCAATATGGTGGAGCATAACAACTCCACCAGGTACAATGACAACAAGGGCAAACGTAAGCATCATGATAACACCAAGGCTAATCCTAACAAGAAGTCATCAGTGGCTTGTTGGAAGTGTGGGAAACCTGGACACTTCAAAAGGGATTGCAAAGGTGTTAGCATTGGCAACCAAGCTAATGGATCAGGCACAAAAGGTCAGAATATGTTTAATGAATCTCTCCAGATTTATTATGTTACATATGTATCTGAAGCTTACTTTGTGCAGGATGATGATGTTGCGTGGTGGGTTGACTCTTGAGCAACAGTACATGTGTGTAAAAATAGATGCTGGTTCAAGACTTATGAGTCAATGAATGATGGATCTATTCTTCACATGGGAAATGAGTCAACAGCCCTAGTGCATGGACGTGGTTGTGTAGATCTTAAATTTAGTTCTGGAAAGATTGTTTCTTTGTTTAATGTTTTGCATGTTCCTAATATTAGGAAGAACTTGGTTTCTAGTAGTGTTTTGAATAATTGTGGTTATAAACAAGTGATTGAATCTAATAAATTTGTTTTATCTAAACATGGTGTGTTTATTGGTTTTGGCTATTTGAGTAATCAAATGTTCAGGCTTAATATTGATTCTAGTATAAATGTTGATTCTGTCCTGATGACTACCACTAAACTGAATGATTCATCACTATGGCATGCTAGACTAGGTCATGTCCACTATAAGAGGATGCAAGATATGTCTAAGGATGGGTTAATTCCAGCTTTTGACATGGACACTGATAAGTGTCAGACTTGTATGCTGAACAAAATTACTAAGAAACCATTTCAGGATGTAAAACGTGTAACTACAGTTTTGGAGCTAATCCATAGTGACCTATGTGATTTGCATGCTACTCCCTCATTAGGGAATAAGAAATACTTGGTAACATTTATTGATGATGCTTCAAGATTTTGTTATGTCTATTTGTTGCATACTAAGGATGAAGCATTAGATAAATTTAAAGTATTTAAAACTGAAGTTGAATTACAACAAGGAGTCCAAATCAAAAGATTTAGGACTGATAGGGGAGGTGAGTACATGAATACTCAGTTTTTTCAGTCTGTTGGAATAATCCATGAAACAACTGCCCCCTATACTCCACAACAAAATGGTATATCAGAAAGGAAAAATAGAGTACTAAAAGAGATGGTTAACTCCATGTTGTCCTACTCAGGACTGAGTCAAGGGTTTTGGGGAGAAGCTATGTTAACAGCTTGCTATTTATTAAATAGGGTTCCTAATAAAAGGAACAGGATTACCCCTTATGAACTCTGGACTAAAAGGAAACCAAACTTGAACTACCTCAAAGTTTGGGGTTGTAGGGCTGTTGTAAGACTCCCTGATCCAAAGGTGAAAACCTTGGGTGAAAGAGGCATTGAATGCATCTTTGTTGGATATGCTGAGCATTCCAAGGCTTATCGGTTCTATGTTATTGAACCTAATGATTCAGTTTCAATAAACTCAATCATTGAATCAAGGGATGCTAACTTTGATGAGACTAGGTTCTCATCAGTCCCTAGACCAAGCCTTAGGACTCCTATAGGAGCTGAGGACACTGGTGTTTCAGTGGAACCTGAAAGGGTCACTGATGAGGTTGTGGTTCAGCAACCTGAGCCTGAGCTTAGAAGAAGCACAAGGCATAGGACTCCAAAGAATTTTGGGCCTGAATTTCAACTATACCTAGTTGAAGGAACAAGGGATGAGGTCTCTGATCAATACTCCTATTGCTTTAATGTTGAGGATGATCCCAAAACATTTGATGAAGCAATGAAGTCCCAGGATGTTGCTTTCTGGAAAGAAGCAATAAATGATGAGATGGACTCCATCATGGGCAACAACACTTGGGTGTTGGTTGATCTACCTCCTGGTTGCCATCCACTTGGTAACAAATGGATTTTCAAAAGGAAAATGAAGGTAGATGGAACTGTTGAAAAGTTCAAGGCAAGGCTAGTCATTCAAGGCTTTAAACAGAAGTCAGGGATAGACTATTTTGATACTTATGCTCCAGTAGCACGTATCAGTACCATAAGAATGTTGATTGCTCTAGCAAGTATTCACAATATGATTATTCATCAGATGGATGTGAAGACAGCATTCTTGAATGGTGACTTGGATGAGGAGGTTTATATGAACCAACCTCAGGGCTTCATCATGCCTGGTCATGAAGGAAAGGTGTGTAAACTGATTAAGTCCTTATATGGACTGAAGCAGGCACCTAAGCAATGGCACCAGAAATTTGATGGAGTGGTTTTGTCTAATGGTTATTCACTTAACCAAGCTGACAAATGTGTATATAGCAAATTTGATGAATCTGGTAAAGGAGTCATCATTTGCCTATATGTTGATGACATGTTAATCTTTGGTACTGACCAAGCTAAGGTTGATCAGACAAAGGATTTTTTGTCGTCAAAGTTCTCCATGAAAGACATGGGGGAGGCTGATGTTATCCTTGGCATAAGGATTAAACATGAAAGTGATGGTATTGTAATTTCTCAGTCTCATTACATTGAGAAGGTGCTGAAGAAATTCAATCACTTTGATTGTACTCCAGTAAGTACACCTATGGATACAAGTGAGAAACTGATGCCTAACAATGGTTAGGCTGTCTCCCAGCTTGAGTATTCTAGGGTGATTGGTTGCTTGATGTATGCCATGACTAGTACTAGGCCTGACATTGCATTTGCTGTGGGTAAACTGAGTAGGTATACTAGTAATCCTGGTACTCAGCATTGGCAAGCAATTCAGATGGTACTGAAGTATTTGAAATGAACAATGGATTATTGTTTGTCTTATACTGGATATCCTTCAGTGTTGGAAGGTTACACTGATGCAAGTTGGATCAGCAATACTGAGGATAATTCATCCACAAGTGGCTGGGTATTCCTTCTTGGTGGTGGTGCAATTTCTTGGGCATCCAAGAAGCAAACTTGCATTACTGGTTCAACAATGGAATCTGAATTTGTGGCTCTAGCAGCTGCTGGTAAAGAGGCTGAATGGTTGAGAAACTTGCTTCTTGAGATTCCATTGTGGGTCAAACCTATGGCACCCATTTCTGTGATAGTGCAGCTACATTGGCTAAGGCATATAGCCAGATGTACAATGGCAAGTCTAGACACCTAGGTGTTAGACATAGCATGATTCGTGAGTTGATCACGAATGGGGTGATTTCAATAGAGTTTGTGAGGTCTCAACAAAACTTAGCTGATCACTTGACGAAGGGATTGGCTAGAGACTTGGTTATAAAGTCTGGTAAAGGGATGGGTTTAAAAGTCCACTCTAGTCACTGAATGCTAGGACACCCAACTCCCTCCTGAGGAAACTTGGGAGCTGAGTTCAATGTGGAAAGCTGAACATTCAGGGGACTGAAGCACATGTTTTACATATCATCCCAAGGATGTGCTTGTACCTGCTGAAAGGAGGATGAAGTTATAAACTTCTTAATGGTTAATTTCTTTGAAAAAGTGCTTAAGCAGGAGCATGAACTAAAGAGGAACCACCTATGTAAATGTTGAGGTTTCGCCGCCTCAAGGAGCATGGACTTTGGCTCTTACAACATTTATGAATTGGATATGGACACATGGCTTGTATGGTGTCAGGAGCGTTTTAAGTGTTTGAAAACTTGGGTGTATGTTATCTTCAGGTGTTCAAAGTAGTTGAAGGGTTCAATTCTTAGAACACACTGATTCTCGAATATTTGGAGTGATGTACTAAGATGGAAATTCAATCCTCAGGACATTTTCATTTATGCACTGGTTTTGTTAAAGTTGATTTTCATGCAAAAAGGAATTGTACTAAATTGGGGAGGATTGTTGGAAATTTAGTGCAATTGTGGGAACGGGTAATACTTGTAAATGGGTTTGGAGGTACGGAGTGTACACCCATTAAGTCCCTTACCTCCCTGGACTCAATATAGTGGTTGTGATATCAGTAGGAAGCTGCTCCTGGTCAGGAAGTTGATCCTGGTCAGGAAGCTGCTCCTGGTCAGGAAGCTGCTCCTGGTCAGGAAGCTGCTCCTGGTTAGGACGTTGCTCCTGGTGATGCACAAAGTCTTTGTAACCTCTTTGACTAGTTAATGAGGGTTGAATATTGACTTGATGACCAGATTTCTGGTCATGTAACCACTATGCTTTATGAAGGTTATTATGAGATTAATAGGCCGATTAATGCTCTTAATACCTTTGACTAGGAGTTACATTCCTTAAAGGAATAGGATCACTATAAATAGTGATCATATTTTGCATGATGAAATACAGAAACAAGAAACACAGAAACGCATAGAGTTCTTGATTTGTGCCTAAAACAAGAACTAACTCTTGGTTTTATCCCAAGGAGGTATTCGTGTTAACCCAGGCATAGGGTCGAATAATCTTCTTTGGAAAGTGATTACACGACTCCAAGAGATATCCGGTAACCATTCATTGGTACGTAGTTAGGCTATTGATTATCTTCACCCTGTTGGAACGAAGTAAACCCCAACACTCTAAAGAACAAAGGTACATAACTTGGTAGAATTGGTCAGAACTATGGTGAAAATAACCCATTTACTCACTTAGCGCAATGGCAAACAACCACTCACCCTGTAAATTTCCAGAAGCAAGTTGGTTTTTATCCTTGTATTTCCTAGCGCAATGGTTTTGACTTGTAATGTCAAACGGGATCATAGGGAGTGTTTGGTCTTGCTCATTTCAAGTGCTTATTCCTTCTTATATAAACACGTAAGCAGATCTCAATACATTTTTCACCATTACTTATCTCATTTGAAAATAATCAATAAGCAGATAAGCAAAGAAATAAGCAAAACATCACAATAAGCAAGTTGGTTACTAGCTTTCTATCCATTTATTTCTAGCACATCCCATTTTTTCACTACTCGTCAATGGTTTATAACTTGTAACATCAAAGGGCCAAATAGTGTGTTCGGAACTGCTTATTTTAGAGTTAAGTGCTCGTCTAAGTCGGAAACACGCAAATACCAAGTAACTGGTTATTTGTCTAAATGGTTAAATAGAAATAACTACTATGAAAGATATATTGACAGGTAATAATTTTATCTAAATGGTTAAATAGAAATAACTAATCAAACATCAGTCAAACAAAATTATTTATAACTACTGTAAAAGATAACTAATCAAACATTAGTCCCACCTATTCATACTATGTTAAAGGTTAACAATTACTAACATTGTTGAAAATTTTGAATTTGAATTTCATATTCAAAGAAAACAGAGAAAGCAATTGACATTGAAAACTGAAAAGGATAAAGTGATAAAAGCTTAAATTAAGAGGCTTAGAACTCAAAAAGAGAAGTTTCGAAACGAACTTTAAATAGATAAAAATAAAAATAAGAAGTCACACAAAATCAACTATTACTTTTAACTCTTCAGAGATAATTACCAATCTCTTCAATCTATGTTTTGCAAAACCTTATTTCTTTAATACTGAAGGAGACGCAAAAGTTATATGAAAGTATGATGATCTTACTTCGGTTTTTAAAAGATGTCAAACACTCAAACTTGTATTTTGCTCTACAGCAAGTGTTGCTAGATATGCCTCTGTTGTCATTCCCCTGCAACCAAACGAATACACTTCCTTAAGAATACAATTTGTAAGAAAAACACGCACTCTAAATTTTTGTGCAAAGTCTTATGTGATTATCAAGCGATCTTTCATTTATTAGATATTAACTAAGGATTGAAATGCACTTAAAAAAATATCACTAAAACAACCATATCAAATGTATGCGCCCAATAATCATGATCAGAATCATTTCATGGTTCCACTGACTCGGCTTATAGTGCATTCATAGCCATGTGAGAGGAAGTTCAAATTCTGGAACATAATAACTTTCATGTCCTAACTGTTGATGCAAAAGTTGGTTGATCCTTGCTAGACCCGAATTAGGCTTAATTCGGGTTGGCTGGGCTCCGGCTCCTGCACCAAGTGAATCGTTTGGTTGGGATCCTGCACACTAAACAACACGCGTTAGGCTTACCGTGGGAATGTTTCCCACGATTAGACTCCGGCGTGAGAGTAAGTAATCGATTTAGGGTTTATGTGAGTTTAGAGTACAAGTCGTAATACCTTTGTGGAACCCTTGGGGGTTCCTTTTATAGGCAGTGAAACCCTAGTGGGCTTCCACTGATGCTTCGGCCCCAATGAAGAGATAATCACCAGAATTTAGAATGATTGTTATCTTCTAATCTTGGTAGTGAATATCCTCTCTTATTGGGATAAAGATATTCCAGACAGAATATGATTCTGTCTAATCTTATGTCGGCCGCACCGGGCCGTGGGCCGCACACATATGCGGTTACTGTTCATTCAAGCCCATAAGCCTGAATGACATTTATCCACCCATCTGTGATGGACCGGATACGGGTAGTACCCGTGGGCCGGGCTCATGACCCGGTTGGGGACTATACGTCATCATGTCCCCCCAGTCTAGTTGTTACAGTCGTAGACGTAACCTCTAGACTGTCAAGGTGCTCTCCGGACATACCAAGGAAAGACAGGAAATGAGACATTGAAATTTTTGTTATCCTGGCCGCACGTGGCGACCCTTCGTGGGAATATTTAATGAATACTACCTCAGTCCGCACACAACGGCCGAGACAACTTAAATGTGACATTAAATACGGTCTTACGTAAGAGCCGCATAACCCGACAAGAATAAAAAAACATCAATGATAGTGAACAATCCAGTCGCATGCCTGCAAAAGTGCATCATTAATGCCCACCTTTGAGCCACGCAAAACTGTTTAAGAAGTGACCCATGGGTCCCCCTCTGGCGTTGCAGAAATGTCAGAAACCCTATCCGTTGGATAGGCAAGGTGACTGACACGTGTCGAAGATCCAAGGTACCTCGAAAACCGAGGCAACCCTATATAAGAGTGGGTATGCGTGTTTGTTACACACACACCCCACTCCTTCTTCCGCCATTGTCAATCTCAAGCTTCTATCTCCCAAAAAAAAAATTTCTTCTTTTCCACGGATTTTCGTCGCCGCAGGTTAGATCATCACGCCCTTAAAGACCTTTTTATAAAATATGGTAAAGGATAATCCCCTTATCACGGATGTCTTGAACGTGATGTCTGCGGAAAAATACCTCGACTTTCTGTCGAAGTATTATGTACTCGAAAGCGTACACCCCACCTATCCGGGTGATGGTGAGGCTATTACGGATGCACCGACGGGGAAAGTAGGCATATATACACGCCTATTTGACTCAGCCAACTACCGTATCCCGTTATCCAAGTTCTTGGTAGACCTTCTTTTGTATTATTAATACTTGGTTTTGCAACCAAAGTATCAAAGTTCGTTATAGTTCCGAATCTTTTCGAATTGAAAACCGGTCTTAAGTGCGACTCAATCGTCTTTTGGTGAATCAAAGGTTTGGTTGATTTGTTTTAAACTAATAGCAAGTAATTAAAGTGTCGTTGAGTAAAATGGAAGTTAAAAGATTAATTTGAATGACGAGTAAAAATAAATGCATAAAACTTAAAGGTGACAATGGTAAAAGTACTAACTCACTAAATAAAACTAACACTTGGAAAATTTTCAGAAAAATAAAAAGTACTATAAGAAAGTGATATCGAAGGAAACCAAAACAAGCCAAAAGAGGCCCAGATCGGAATGTATTCCGATCTGGTGGTCGGAAAGTGGCTAAAACAGCCAATCGGAATGTTGGACTCAAAGGGTCAATCGGATTAAGCCACCAATCGGAATAAAAGGACAAGCACCAGTCGGAACAATCAAAGGAAGGACAAATCGGAATACTTAGGTAAACACCCAATCGGAATGTTCATCAAAGGTCAGATCGGAATGTTAAAATTCCAGTCGTCGGAATACTAATGAAGCCACCAATCGGAATAAACCCAAGACTCCTCAATCGGAATATTTAAAGGGCTTGCCGTCGGAATGTCAAAGCCCTCTTCCGATTGGACTCAATCGGAAAGAGGGGAGGGATGCTCGGAAAAAGGGGCCAATCGGAAAAGGGAGTTATACCTCCTCCTAAAATTGTGGAAATCGGTTAAGCAAGTAAATAAGCTATATTTGAGAGCTTATCACAACACTAACCCGAATCAATGCTTAAACCGGATCAAATAAGCACTAGAATCAACTTATCAAACCGAAATCAAACAACTTTTTGGATCAAACAATAAAAACATCAACTTTTTAATAAACTTTTTAATAAGAAAAATAAGCTAATCATAAAAATAAGCCAATAAGCACAAAAGTCTTAAAGCTTAATCAAATGAAAACTTATAAAATGATCAAAAGATTAACTTTTTAGCATGAAATCAATTAGAACAACACGGATCACATGATAATCACACCAAAATCAATCTTAAATCAAAGAAAAGTAGAATGAGATTAAGAGATAAAAGCTTAAAATGGAACTTGATTAATAAAAATAATCAATACAAAGAGCTAATCTTGAAAGATTAAAAGAAAAAGATGAACAAGTGAGAGAAAGTTTAAGACTTTCTCTCTCTAAAAACTAAAAGTGAAAAATTAACTAAAAAACTCTAACCACCCTCCTAATGACTATTAGGAGGGTATTTATAGGGAGGGTGGAAGGAGTGCATGTGTTGCATCTTCTTTCTTGCTTTCTTCACGTTTTCTCGACTCGACTTTAATTCTTCGTCTTTGTCGTCTCGGGGTTTGAACTTGTCTTTTAATTTTCTTCTCCTATTAGACTTAAGTTCTTCGACTTCGTTAAACTTCCGTCTTTTGACTTTTTCTTCGATAAATCTTCAGAATAGGTCTTGGACTTCCGTTCTTTTTGCACTCTTGATCTTTTGACTTCGTCTTTTTCCTGTTTTCTTCAATAAAAGCCCGTGAAAGCCCGTGTTTTCTTCCTTTTTCATATTTTGGTCCTAAAACACAATAAAAACACAAACCACGCATAATTCCGACTTTTACGACATAAATCACACGTTTTGGTCTTGTTATTATTGGAAATAAGTGGTAAAAGGATAAGTGTTTTCACACTTATTAAATCCCCTACACTTGACCATTGCAATGCCCTCATGCAATGCATTAATTTTAAAGCACGGTTTACATTCTCCATCATAAATAACCCACCTTGGCCTTTATTAAATACTAAACATAAAAGATAGAAATAAGTAAAGAAATTAAAAACTTACATTGGGTTTTGGCGGCCATGAACATTTATCATCCTCAAGTTTCACGTTCCCCATACCAAGCTTAAAAACGAGATCATTGTTATTATAAGTTAGCAAACTATCACAAACTCATGTGGGCCAATTATTCACTTAGACTCCCTTATTCCTAGGTGTATCTCTTATATTTTATTTTTGTCTTGAATGATCACGAGAATGCATTGTTTGACTTATTTCGATAGTTATTTAGTCTGAAAATAAAGTGAACGATTTAATCAATAGTTAGCTAAAGGACCAAATCTTTTAAAACTGCTTCTCGGGATATCAGAAAGTTCATATCTTGGCATAACTTGGTTCGCGATTTGAGACCTTTCTCGGGCCAATATTTGCCAGCGACTTCATACTTCGAATCTTTGAGAGACGTTCTTGAAATTATGGTCTTCTCTTCATAATAGGAATTTCTTCACTTGCAGTTTTTGAGAGATTCTTCATCTTTGGACCACGACTTCTTCATTTTTCTCCAATCTTTATTTTGGACTTTGATATACAACGATCCGCCTCCTTTTAGGACTTGGATCTATTTATCCTCATACCTTGTTAGGGTCTTTTCGGATAGACTTCTCCATGACTTTTGGGGAGTTCTTGCTTTTCGTCGTGTGTCTCGATCCTTCATATTGATTTTCGATAAATGATTCTTCACATCACTTTTGGATCTTTAGCAACAAAATGTAGCCCTCATGCCTTGTTAGGGCCTTTTCGGACTCGCCAATCTTCGCGCCCCGCTTCATAAGTTATGCCTTGGCTATGAACTCTCGTCATTACCAAGCAACTTTTAAACGATCTGGGGCTAGAAGTTAAGTAACCTTTTAAATCGTACAACCTTATTTATTAGCAGATTAATTTATTAACAAGCGGAGGGAGAATAGGCTCATAATTAAGTCACATAAATTCATGAAAGAATACCGAACTTATAATTGACTCTATCATCTCTCGTTCTCCACAGTTTAAAATCTCAAGGAATGAGACTCGTGGATGCTTAGCCTATTAAATCAAAGTTTTGGGTTTTCGAGTCGCCTATAGGATCTTGCAAATTCTTAGACTTTTTCAAGTTTAGAAATCGCATTTTAAAGTTCCCTTGATAAACGACTCTCTAGGATCAATTATAGGAACTTGCGAAAAGTTCTTGTTCTTAACCCGTGAGAGTTAAGACTTTCGCGTTTTATAGCTCCCTATATAAAAGCCTAGCAAAACTTGACTTAAACACGTTAAGGATACTAGCTAGAGTAAACTTAGGCAAGTAAACTCGGGTTGAGTCAAAATGTTCACAACTAAGAAAAATCTAAAACCACTTTATTAAAAATTTATTCTAGCAAAGGAAACATAACAAAGGCAAATACAACTATACAACTAGGCCAAAATAGATTAAAAATTTTGAAAAATGTCAAAAAATCAAATTTTCCGGTTAAAATGAGGGCAAATTCATGGAAAAGACCACTTACTTCGATAGAAGTCCCCCCTACACTTGAGATAAACATTGTCCTCAATGTTTAAGCATGTGGGAGTAAACTCCCCTACACTTAGGACATTGTGCACTTTGTTTAAATCTTGCTAAGGAAAGGACACTAAAGTGAATTCAATGTGAACATATAGAATATGAAATATTGAATCACAAGAGTTTAGGATAGAACCGGGAAGATAGGAAACACGGTATCACGGTTCGTCAAAAGTCATCAAGATGCTCTCTAAAGCTTTAATCCCTGCACAGCACAAGAAACAAGACAACAAACATATGCGGGGCTCCCCCGACACTTATTATGAAAGCAGTAACGGATAGAACACGGGTTGCCTCCCGAGAAGCGCTTGTTTTTGTTCACCGAGTCATGAGCCCGACTCGACCCAATTTTAGTTCATGGGGAACGTGGTGAGGGATGGAATCATCTCCTGAGAGATGTCCTCACCAAAGTACAGCTTCAAACGCTGGCCATTCACCTTGAAATTGGGCCCATTCGGCTGAGAAAGCTCAATGGTCCCATACGGAAAGACTTTGGCGACGGTGAATGGACCAGTCCAGCGGCTCTTCAACTTGCCAGAGAAGATCTTCAACCGAGAGTTAAAGAGTAAGACGTGATCTCCAACGTGGAATTCTCGGTTCTTGATTTTAGCATCGTGGATTATCTTCGTCTTCTCCTTGTAGATCAGCGAGTTCTCATAAGCTTCATTCCTCAGTTCATTTAGCTCGTTGAGTTGAACCTTGCGATGATCACCGGCTTTGATGATGTCGAAGTTAGCCCACTTCAAGGCCCAGTGCGCCTTGTGTTCCAGCTCGATGGGTAGGTGGCAGGCTTTCCCGTACACAAGACGATAAGGTGTACAACCGATCGGGGTCTTGTAAGCAGTACGGAAAGCCCACAGAGCATCATCTAACTTATCGGCCCACGCGGCACGATGCTCTCCCACAGTTCGCTCCAAAATTCGCTTCAAGCCACGATTGGAAATTTCGGCTTGCCCATTGGTTTCGGGATGATAGGCGGTGGAAAGACGGTGAGTGACACCATACTTTGCCATGACTCGTGCAAATTGATCGTTGCAAAAATGAGTCCCGCGGTCACTAATGATAGCACGAGGAACGCCAAATCGAGCGAAAAGCTGCTTCAAAAAGTTCACAACCACCCTCGCATCATTCGTAGGAAGAGCCTTAGCTTCAACCCATTTAGAGACGTAGTCGACGGCGACGAGGATGTACTTGTTCCCTTTGGAGGATGGAAATGGCCCCATAAAGTCGATGCCCCATACATCAAAGATTTCACATTCTTGTATGAAATTTTGAGGCATCTCATCCTTATGTGTGATCTTGCCTTGACGTTGGCAAGCATCACAATGCTTAACCATTTCGTGAGCGTCACGATAAATGGTGGGCCAGTAGAATCCAGAATCAAACACTTTCTTAGCGGTGTAGTTGGGACCAAAGTGACCACCGGTGGGTCCTTTGTGGCAAGCTTGGAGGATGTCAAAAGTTGCCGGTCCGTCAACACATCGACGAATAATCAGATCAGCACACTGTTTGAATAGATAAGGGTCATCCCAAAAGTAAGTCTTAACATCGTTCAAGAACTTCTTCTTTTGTTGGGATGTTAACCCTTGGATGAGAATACCACCCGCTAAGTAGTTTGCGATGTCCGCAAACCACGGGGTGCCATCAAGATTGAGATTTATAGACATTAGAGTCTCCAGGGGGAAAGAGTCATTGATCTCTTTGTTCGGATGATCCCCCTGATATGGATCCTCAAGTCGACTCAAATGATCCGCGGCCAGGTTTTCGGCTCCCTTCTTGTCACGAATTTCAATGTTGAATTCTTGAAGGAGCAAAACCCAGCGAAGAAGTCTTGGCTTAGAATCGTTCTTAGTCATCAAGTACTTCAACGCGGAATGGTCCGTGTATACGATGGTGGTGGATAAAACAAGATAGGGGCGAAATTTCTCAAAAGCATAGACAACAGCTAAAAGCTCTTTTTCGGTTGTCGTATAATGCAATTGAGCCCCCGTCATTGTTTTGCTAGCGTAGTGGATTGGTTGGAAGTGTTTATTCACTCTTTGGCCCAAAACCGCACCAATAGCGAAGTCGCTAGCATCGCACATCAATTCAAAAGGCAGCTCCCAATTAGGGGTAACCAAGACCGGTGCCTGAGTGAGCTTATCCTTGAGAAGATTGAAGGCTTCGAGACACTCTTTAGAAAAGATAAAAGGAGTATCTTTTTCCAAGAGGTGGGTCATCGGGCGAGCGATTTTAGAAAAATCCTGAATGAATCTACGATAGAAGCCCGCATGACCCAGAAAGCTTCTCACACCCTTCACGGTTGAAGGTGGAGGTAATTTGGCTATGACATCAACTTTAGCACGGTCGACTTCAAGACCGGCTTTAGAGATTTTGTGTCCTAGCACAATGCCTTCTTTTACCATAAAATGGCATTTTTCCCAATTCAGAACAAGGCGAGTGTCTTCGCACCGCTTAAGCATGCGTTCCAAATTGGCAAGGCAAGCAGAGAAGGAATCCCCGAAGACCGAGAAATCATCCATGAAGACTTCCATAGTTTGTTCAACCATATCATGGAAGATAGCCAACATGCACCTTTGGAAAGTCCCGGGGGCATTGCATAAGCCAAAAGGCATTCGTTTATAAGCAAAGGTGCCATAGGGACAAGTGAATGTTGTCTTCTCTTGATCTTGGGGATCGATGGGTATTTGAAAATAACCCGAGAAACCATCCAGAAAGCAGTAATATTCATTACCAGCTAGACGTTCAAGCATTTGGTCCATAAAAGGTAGAGGGAAATGATCCTTTCTCGTGGCATCATTGAGTTTGCGGTAGTCTATACAAACTCTCCACCCAGTAACGAGACGGGTAGGAATTAACTCGTTGTTTGCATTGGGCACAACGGTGATTCCGCCTTTCTTCGGCACACAATGGACTGGACTAACCCATGGTGAATCCGAAATAGGGTAAATCATACCCGCATCTAGAAGTTTGATAACCTCTTTTTTGATGACTTCATGTATTTTGGGATTCACACGTCGTTGATTTTGAATCGTGGGCTTATAGTCGTCCTCCATGAGAATTTTATGTGTGCAGAAGTGAGGATCAATTCCGCGGATGTCGGAGATTTTCCAAGCGATAGCTCGTTTATGCTTCTTCAACACAGCGACAAGTCGGGCTTTTTCGTCTTCTTTCAGATCCTTTGCGATGATGACCGGTAGCTTCTCGTCGTCTTCCAGAAAAACGTACTCAAGATGAGGTGGTAGGTCCTTAAGCTCGAGAGTAGGAGGATCCTCAGTAGATGGTGAAACTAACGATGAATCATCATTGGTCACCTCTTTAAGAGCAGGAGGAGACAATGGGTCCTCATTGAGAAGTCGCTCAATAGTACGAATATCTTCATCCCAATTGGTGGACAAATTATCATACTTAATATCGAGAGGACCCAAGCTAGCTTCGAAGTCATCCAAATCACTTTCTCCAAAAGGAGTCAATGCTGGGGCAATTGAGGCAACGGTCTCAACATTGGGTAGGGAAGAAAGAGTACTTTTGCAAGCATCATGAAAATGTTCTTCACAAGCCTCATCGAGAACATCAATAGCATTAACACTCTCATAAGAATAAGGATGCTGAGAAATCTTACCCATGTTGAAGACAATTTTATCGTCACCAACTCTCATGATTATTTCGCCTGCGGCTACATCAATAAGAGTGCGACCGGTCCTCATAAATGGGCGTCCAACGATTAATGGAACACGGGGATCCATCTCGTAGTCAACGACGACAAAATCCGCCGGGAAGGTGAATTTGTCAACGCCAACAAAGACATCTTCGGCTATCCCCACTGGATAAGCAACCGTACGGTTGGCTAATTCCAAAGTCATTTTGGTGGGGACTAGCTCAGGGAGAGATAATTGCTTTCAAACACTTAAAGGCATTAAGTTTATACTGGCACCTAGATCGGCTAGGGCCATGCAATTCTCTACTCCCGGGAAGTTGCAAGGAATCAAGAAGCGACCCGGATCACCAAGTTTGGTGGGCAATTGCCTTAGGAGCACTGCTGAGCAATTCTCATTAAGGTGGGTCTGAGCAATGTCAAGAAGCTTTTCTTTATCACTTAAAAGATCTTTAAACATCTTAGCATATTTGGGCATGTGAGCGAGAGCCTCGGCAAAGGAGATGTTAAAATTCAGTTGTTTAAACATTTTAAGGAAGTTTGAAACTTGAATATCATCCTTGCTTTTTTGCTTCTCTTTCCTCAACCTTGAGGGATAAGGTATATTGGATGAAGAAGAAGGCTTTAAGGGAATAAGATCACTCACAACCACGGGTGGTGGGGAAATGGGGATAGAAGGTGATTGAGGTGAAGAAAGTTGCTCTTTTTCCTTGTTCACAATCATCGGTGGAGGTGTAGGAAGCTCGGGTTCCATATAACCTTTTCCACTACGAGTGGTGATTGCTTTCATCTCCCCTCTTGGATTCGCAACGGTGTTACTCGGAAGAGTACCCGAAGAAGAGGGTTGATTACCTTGGATGAGCGAACCAATCATATCACGAAGGTGAAGAGCTTGATTGTTAAAAGAGTTTTGCATGTTGGCATTAATATCATTGCTGTGTTTGGCCATATCATTCCTTAGCTCGGCTCGAATATCGCTCCCTTGTTTCACCATGTCATTCTTCAAGTTGACAAATTGACTCTGAAGATTCGTCACCATCTCACGATTAGTCTTCATGAACGTCTCGACGTCTTGGTTAACGGCCATCGGTTGATTGAGAGGTGGAGCTTGGTAAGCTTGAGAATTTCCTTGAGTTGGGTATGGGTTTCTTTGGGATTGATATTGATTTTGAGCACGAGGTTGGGATTGGTTGTTTCGGTTATAGCTTTGTTGTTGGTTTTGGTTTGCAGGAGGAAAACCGGGAGGAGCAAGATAATTGTTGGATCGATAACTTAGCAAGTTACGGTCTCCTTGAGGTCGAGCTTGATAGCCTCCCGTAGGATAAGTGCTGTAAGCTGCGTTAACGTCTTCAGAATAATTGCTTTGTGTAAAAGGACACTCATTGTAGGAATGAGGACCACCACATGTGTCACAAGAAAGAGCAACGGCTTTAGCTTGTTGAGTTTGGTTAGAAGTCAAAATTTGGAGACTTTTGTTAATATCAAGAATAGCACGTTCCAAAATAGACGGGTTGGTGGTAGAAGAAGTAGACGAAACATTGACTCTCTGATTAGATCTTGAGGATGCGGATGAATCCCAATTCTTGTGGTGAGTAGTCATGTTTTCAATCAACTCTCGACACTCCTCTGGTCTCCTTTTCATAAAAGTACCACCGGCGGCGGCATTGATCGTGTCACGATCACGAAAAGTGAGACCATTGTAGAAGGTGTCAATGAGAGTGACGGGGAGCATATTGTGATTAGGACAGCGGTCGATCAAATCATTGTAACGTTCCCAAGCATCGAAAAGCGATTCATCATTCTCTTGCATAAATCCACTGATTTGGTTACGAAGGCTAGTGACCATGGATGGGGGAAAGTAGCGCGATAAAAAGCGTTGAGTCATGTCATTCCACGTATGAATAGAATTCTTAGGAAGACGGTCAAACCATTTTTCGGCGTGGTGAGAAAGCGAGTGTGGAAAAAGTTGAAGGCGAAGGTCATCCATAGAAACACCGGGGCACTTCATGCTTTGGGTAATGGTAATGAATTTGTCGAGGTGTTTGTTGGCATCATCATCCGGGATTCCACGAAACGGGTTCGTTTGCACTTGCTGGATCATGTGATGCTTCAACGAAAACTCCTGAGTCGTGACGTGCATTGGCGCAATCGGGCCTCCGCGTCCGTTCATGGTGGGTTGGCACAATTCCTCCATGGTTCGTAAATCAGGTAGAGGGACATTGTTGTTATTGTTGTGGTTGTTATTCAAATTATTTTGAGGTGGGTGATTATTGTTGTTGTTAACACCAGCCATATCTAAATCTTCACGATTCTCGGGCTCAGAATAGTTCGTAGATCTAGTACGCATGCACCTGCAGAAGAAAAATATACACAAAGAATATCTATATAATCTTTTTGGTTTTTATAGGTTTTTTAATGTTTTTGTATTTTTGAAGAGTTTTATATTTTTTGTGGATTTTTGGAAATTTTTATAGCAATGAAAATAACGTTCAAAGAACGGGTCCCAAAATTCAATGCGTCTCTCACTAGAAACCGTTTATCTTAACGAAAAGAGCCGGCAGCGGCGCCATTTAATACTTGGTTTTGCAACCAAAGTATCAAAGTTCGTTATAGTTCCGAATCTTTTCGAATTGAAAACCGGTCTTAAGTGCGACTCAATCGTCTTTTGGTGAATCAAAGGTTTGGTTGATTTGTTTTAAACTAATAGCAAGTAATTAAAGTGTCGTTGAGTAAAATGGAAGTTAAAAGATTAATTTGAATGACGAGTAAAAATAAATGCATAAAACTTAAAGGTGACAATGGTAAAAGTACTAACTCACTAAATAAAACTAACACTTGGAAAATTTTCAGAAAAATAAAAAGTACTATAAGAAAGTGATATCGAAGGAAACCAAAACAAGCCAAAAGAGGCCCAGATCGGAATGTATTCCGATCTGGTGGTCGGAAAGTGGCTAAAACAGCCAATCGGAATGTTGGACTCAAAGGGTCAATCGGATTAAGCCACCAATCGGAATAAAAGGACAAGCACCAGTCGGAACAATCAAAGGAAGGACAAATCGGAATACTTAGGTAAACACCCAATCGGAATGTTCATCAAAGGTCAGATCGGAATGTTAAAATTCCAGCCGTCGGAATACTAATGAAGCCACCAATCGGAATAAACCCAAGACTCCTCAATCGGAATATTTAAAGGGCTTGCCGTCGGAATGTCAAAGCCCTCTTCCGATTGGACTCAATCGGAAAGAGGGGAGGGATGCTCGGAAAAAGGGGCCAATCGGAAAAGGGAGTTATACCTCCTCCTAAAATTGTGGAAATCGGTTAAGCAAGTAAATAAGCTATATTTGAGAGCTTATTACAACACTAACCCGAATCAATGCTTAAACCGGATCAAATAAGCACTAGAATCAACTTATCAAACCGAAATCAAACAACTTTTTGGATCAAACAATAAAAACATCAACTTTTTAATAAACTTTTTAATAAGAAAAATAAGCTAATCATAAAAATAAGCCAATAAGCACAAAAGTCTTAAAGCTTAATCAAATGAAAACTTATAAAATGATCAAAAGATTAACTTTTTAGCATGAAATCAATTAGAACAACACGGATCACATGATAATCACACCAAAATCAATCTTAAATCAAAGAAAAGTAGAATGAGATTAAGAGATAAAAGCTTAAATGGAACTTGATTAATAAAAATAATCAATACAAAGAGCTAATCTTGAAAGATTAAAAGAAAAAGATGAACAAGTGAGAGAAAGTTTAAGACTTTCTCTCTCTAAAAACTAAAAGTGAAAAATTAACTAAAAAACTCTAACCACCCTCCTAATGACTATTAGGAGGGTATTTATAGGGAGGGTGGAAGGAGTGCATGTGTTGCATCTTCTTTCTTGCTTTCTTCACGTTTTCTCGACTCGACTTTAATTCTTCGTCTTTGTCGTCTCGGGGTTTGAACTTGTCTTTTAATTTTCTTCTCCTATTAGACTTAAGTTCTTCGACTTCGTTAAACTTCCGTCTTTTGACTTTTTCTTCGATAAATCTTCAGAATAGGTCTTGGACTTCCGTTCTTTTTGCACTCTTGATCTTTTGACTTCGTCTTTTTCCCGTTTTCTTCAATAAAAGCCCGTGAAAGCCCGTGTTTTCTTCCTTTTTCATATTTTGGTCCTAAAACACAATAAAAACACAAACCACGCATAATTCCGACTTTTACGACATAAATCACACGTTTTGGTCTTGTTATTATTGGAAATAAGTGGTAAAAGGATAAGTGTTTTCACACTTATTAATTATGAATTTCATATCACCCAGCTCCACTGCATAGGGGCGTGTAAAATCAACCAGTTTGAGATTACATGCCATACCTGCGGAGTAACCCCCACCGTGAACCTTTTTAGGGCTTTCTACTTTCCCCGGTTAGTGAACGGGTGGTTGTCATTCAAGAAACGACCCGGGAATGCCCCGATGACATATAGGAAACCTCTTGACTCCCTTAAGAATTGGTACGACCATTACTTCTTTGTAGATGAGAAAGTATTCCCTACCCCCTTCGTACTTAAAACCAAAGCCCCAAAAGACTATCCGCCCAAATCCAAAGATTATAGTAGCCGGGACCTGAAAATACTAGATACTCATCGCACAGAATTCCATAGAGGGTTGCCGGAGCACTTTCTGTGCTTAGTAGGGATAAGCCGCCGTTACTTTGGGAGGGATGACTTATACCCGTGCTTCTTAACGGAACAGGGAGAGGGTAGGTCCAATATATATGTTGTAAATTCGATTATCACACATGTGTAGAACTTTATTAATTCATATACTTCTAAAATTGTTTTGCAGAGATGAACCTTCACGGACTAATCCGCCAGGGCGACCCCATGAAGGTGGCGGAAGGTTTGTCCTTCTGGGGATCCTTCTTATCATACTTCTTGTTGTTGTCTTTTTCATCCTTCCAATCCTTAACTAGGTGATTGAGTTTGCCTGATTTGATCAGCGACTCAATATGCTTCTTGAGCTGGATACACTCCTCCGTGGCGTGGCCTTTGTCATTATGGAACTCGCAGAAGCGATTTCCTTGCCGACGTTCCGAGGGAGTGGTCATTGGGGGAGGCCTCGGAAAGTTCGCCCCTTCTGTCAGCAAGATCTCCCGGTAGGACATCTTTAGGGGGGTGAACTTATCGTCTGACCGACCTCCTTTGCTCTGGCTCTTATAGTCTGAGCCCTTGTTATTGTTCTGACTACCTTGACCGCCCGACTGCCTCCGGGACTGATCATTTGACCGGTACCCATTTCCTCGTGATGGGTAGGCCGCGGCAACAGCTGTTTCTCCTTCTATGAAATTTCTGACCCTTTCCATGAGGTCATCATATCTCTCTGGACGCTTGTCATTGAGGCGCCTGATCAATTCTCTGTCTGTTATGGCGTGCATGTAGTTAGAGATCTTCAGGAGCTCCGGCATGGTTCTCGTGTGCGTGCACTCATCATTGAAGCGTTCAGTGAATGCTTCTGTGGACTCCCCCGGCCGTTGCTTGACAGTTGCCAATGAGACTGGATCCCTATTATACTTCTTCCTTTGAGTATAATTGTTCTCAAAGGCAGTGCGTAGTTCCGTGAAACTATCAATGCTCCGTGGAGGGAGTGCTTCAAACCAGTCGCGGGCATTTCCGATCAAGGTCGAATTGAACATTTGGCACCATATAGGCATGGGCCATCGCTCAATTTTAGCCTGTGTATCAAATATTTTAAGGTGATCCACCGGATCACCGGACCCATCATAAGTCTTGATACACGCCGGCATGCGACGCTTGGTGTCCTCAGAATAGTTCCTTATGCGGAGGGTGAACGGGTCTTTCCTGGGATCCGCCCATGGCCGGGTAAGCCTAGGGTCATCCCATGGTTCACACCATGGACGCGAAAGATCCTCCGTTTCCGTATCTCGATAGTAAGGACCACCATAATACCCATCATTGTTTGGTGGTGGTGGAGGGGTGCGCCTAGGTCGGTGACGCTTAGGCGGATGGTCATCTGAGTCCTCTCCGGACGGGTCGGGGGACGGCGGTGGTGCCCCATCCTTTGCATAAGGACCACTTTTTTGGGATGAACCAGGAGCCTTTTTCCCAGTATTCATCCTGTCCCACACACTCGGGCGACGTGTGGTTCTGGCCAGCTCTCGATCTGGTCGCTCGGGTGAGCCATCCGACCTTTCTCCTTCTCGAGACTGCGTTAACTCCTGTATAAGGCGGTCTCCTATGCGCTCAAACACATTCCAGGGTTGAGGGGTTTCCTCAAAGGTACCCTGCTCCTGAGGCCGACCTCTCCTTTTCCTCTGATTTTGGGAGGAGGTGGTTGGTCCGGTGTCACCAAAGTTGAGTCTGGCTTGGAGGTTCCTCCCCAGACTCAGCCTTGATGCGATCCCTGGGACGATCCTTTCGAAGTTCTGCGTGAGAACTCGAGTAAGATCCTCCTCACTGAGTGGTAGGACTTCCACTTCTTCCTCTGTCGAGGGTCTGTGCGGTTCTTTGTTAGGAGGGTTTGGCGCACTCCCCGGATCAGGATTGTCCAGGGTTGAAGTAGGCGGGGGTGTCATCGAGATCGTGCTCGTCACCCCCACGGGCTGAAAACCGCTACGGTTACCTGGCCCGCCTGCGAGGCGGCTAGGTGACTGGTTGGGGATGAGAATCCCTTCCCCTTGGGACTTATGGTTCCCGGGATTCACGTTCCTGGGGTTAGCTTGCGGATGCCCCTTCGTCATTGGAAATTCGAGATGAGGTTTTGTTCTAGCTTAGTGTTATGGGTCCCACGGATGGCGCCAACTTGTTGATGCAAAAGTTGGTTGATCCTTGCTAGACCCGAATTAGGCTTAATTCGGGTTGGCTGGGCTCCGGCTCCTGCACCAAGTGAATCGTTTGGTTGGGATCCTGCACACTAAACAACACGCGTTAGGCTTACCGTGGGAATGTTTCCCACGATTAGACTCCGGCGTGAGAGTAAGTAATCGATTTAGGGTTTATGTGAGTTTAGAGTACAAGTCGTAATACCTTTGTGGAACCCTTGGGGGTTCCTTTTATAGGCAGTGAAACCCTAGTGGGCTTCCACTGATGCTTCGGCCCCAAGGAAGAGATAATCACCAGAATTTAGAATGATTGTTATCTTCTAATCTTGGTAGTGAATATCCTCTCTTATTGGGATAAAGATATTCCAGACAGAATATGATTCTGTCTAATCTTATGTCGGCCGCACCGGGCCGTGGGCCGCACACATATGCGGTTACTGTTCATTCAAGCCCATAAGCCTGAATGACATTTATCCACCCATCTGTGATGGACCGGATACGGGTAGTACCCGTGGGCCGGGCTCATGACCCGGTTGAGGACTATACGTCATCACTAACAATAAAAGGAAGTTCAAATTCTGGAAATACAATGTGTATCTATTTCTAGTTTAAAAATTAGAATAAAAAACAACGGAGTTTTCATATAGTTTTTCTGAGTTTAAAAAACCATATATCCTATGTCAAAGAAACATAAGCGACATATATCCAGTGTGAAACATACATAAGTATTAATATAGTTCCACTAAATTCCTTTTCGCAAATAAAAAAGTCAAGTGTTGATTAAGCATTTTATTAAACACATGTGATAGGTGTGTAAACACCCATCCTTTTTACCACTTAACTACAATAATAACCAAGCCAAAACGTGTATTTTATGTCGTAAATGTCGGAATTATGCGTGGTTTGTGTTTTTGTTGTGATTTAGGACGAAAATATGAAAAGAGGAGAAAACACGGGCATTCACGGGCTTTTATCGAAGAAACAGACAAAAGACGAAGTCAAGAAATCAAGAGTACAAAAAGAACGGAAGTCCAAGACCAATTCTGAAGATTTATCGAAGAAAAAGTCAAAAGACGGAAGTTTACTAAAAGCCGAAGAACTCAAGTCTAATTTATTGAAAAAATAACAAGACGAGAGTAGAAATCCCGAGACAAAGTCGTTAAAGTCAAAGAATTAAGAATTAAGGACTTAATGACAATTAAAGAAAGAAGAAAGAGGGGAGGAAGCTTCCTCTAAGCACCTCCCTAATCCTCCTATAAATAGATCATTAGGATTTCATTTTCATGTTGTTGGCTAGAGTGACACTAGTTCTTCCATCTTTAAATTTTGCACATTTAATTTTCATGTCAATTTAAATACTTGTCTTGCACCTTAAATACCTTTAATTTCAAGTAAGTTTTCTTTTATTGTTATTGAATCTTTACTTTTATTGTTCATCTCCTATCTACCTTTCTTGGTTAATCTCTAATCTTTATGCTTTATTGTTTATGTTCATGTTCTTGAGTTTTTATTAAATTGATTAAGTGGGTTTTGATTATTTTGATTATTATTGTTAGTGTTTTTGATTTGGTTTGATTGGTACTCATTAGTTGATCATTTTTTGTTAGCTTTGTTTAATCTTTTGGTTGATTTAGATTAGATTTGTTTAGATTCGTTTCTTTTTTGTTCTCCTTGTTCTTCGCTGTCTCTTCGTTTTCCAGGTTATTCCGGATCAACGCCAAACATTCCGAATCAAGGTCTTTGTCCATAATATTCCGGATCAGTGGATATTCCGAACCAAACAAATATTCCGGATCAAAGGTTGTTCATTCGGAATAACTTTTATTCCGGATAAAGGTTTTGTTGAGATTATTCCGAACCACTGAAACATTCCGGATCAAAGTCGTTTATTCGGAATATTAAATATTCCGGATCAAGACAGCATTCCGAATCAGTGGAATATTCCGGATGAAGGCTTATTTGTGAATATTCTGAATGAAGGTTTGATGATTTATTCCGAACCAAGCAGTATTCTGAATCAAGGGGTGTTCATTCGGAACATTTATTATTCCGGATCAAGGTGTTCATTCGGAATATATTCCGAATCAAGGTGTTCATTCGGAATATCAAATATTCCGAATCAAGGCAATATTCCGAATAAAGAGTTTATTCCGGATAAGTGACATATTTCGGATAAAGGATTTATTCCGGATGAAGGTTTTGTTCAAATATTCCGGATGAGCCATTTATTCCGCATGAAGTAAATATTCCGAGTGAAGAAGAATTATTCCGAACGAAGGTGACATTCCGAACGAGTAATTATTCCGAACGAAGGATTATTCCGAATGAGCTGTTTTCAGGTTATTTTAAGTTTTAGTTTATTTTAATTTTTAAGCTTTACTTTTCCCGCCTTTTTACTTAGTTGCACTTTAAGTTTACTTGCCTTAGATTTATTTTAAGCCTTGCCTTAGTTTTAAGTTTTAGTTGCGTTTTAAGTTTGCCTTTAGGATAGTTTTAAGTTTGTGTTATTTACATTAATTGCCTTTTAATTTTTGTCACGCTTTAATTTCTCGCCATTTATTTTAACTTAGATTTTGATTAAATTACCGCTCTTTACTTTTAAAGTTCTTGCACCTTTAATTTTACTACAACGACACAACTATTGTTTCCACCAAAGACAGCCGAGTCGCACATTAAACCAGTAATCAATTCGATTAGATCACAACAACGAACTTTAAGTATTTTTATACTTGGTGTAAAAAGATTATTCCTTTCAGAAGCACACAACACCTTTAGATAACAGCAAGGCATGTCAAAAACTCTATAATAGAAATGTTTTTTATGCTTACTCATTCTATTAAACACTATGGATATAACTTATAAATTAGTCAAATATTTTTTTTATATAATTTCATTTCACCATATTTTTTAAAATTTTGTGCCCTTTAATTCAACATCCATTTTAATATACTTTTTATTAAAAAAAAATTCTTTTCATTTTTAGTGAATTTATTTTATTTTATTTTACTTTTTTACAACTTTCATTTTTATTTGAATACAAACTTGATAGGTAAAAATATAACATTTGTTCGCAAAAAAAATAGTTATCAGGTACCCGTCGCTGCATTACACGAGTACCATGCTCGTTTCTTTTATATCTGAAAAAATATTATTTTTGTCATTTATTGATAAAATTAGTTTTCAGCTCAAAATTTTCATATATTTTTTTTAAGTTTAGTAAAGGCCTTATTTGTTTAGTTTTTTTATTACGTTTGATAAAATTCAAATAACTGTCTAAATATATGTTGTATGAATATAGATAAATACTAGGTAACTCTTTTAGCCGTGTTAAAGCACGGTCAGGATGGTTGATATGTTATTTCTAAGAGGCTAGATGTTTTATTTATGTTATTAAACCAAATCAAACTAGTGAAATACCCGTGCGTTGCACGAGTCACACACAAAAAAATGAATCAGTTTTCTTTCGACCATCTAATACTGAATTTGTAAACAACATATATTATACATCAGTAGAAATATAAAAATGTATCATAATTTAACAAAATAAACATAAAAGTCAAAGTTCGAAGTACAACATGCAAACAGTACTTAAAAATTAGTGAAAACAATTATTTCTTATAAATATTCACTTCAAATGTTGAAACTAAACTGATGAATGACAACATCACATGTTAAACTTAATTTAAAAGGTGTTTGGCAAGCATAGTTATATTTTTTAATCTAAAAAGTGTTTGTTTTTTACGTTTTCGTCGGTAATTTTTATGTTTTTATCAGTTAACAATATTATTGAATGTAACAAAGGGTGTTTGGTTCTGCACTTCTTGAATAGCAAAAGGCTATAAATTTTATGTTGAGTGCAACACGATGTCTTACTTTGTCTTACTTACCACTTACTGAATAGCAATATTATTCTTGTATTGAAAGACATCGAAACTAACATTTACATGTTCATGCATATGGTTTGTAGAGACCAAACACTAACTAATTTATCTTGCTTGTTCAATTTAAAGCAATATGCTTTCATGATCTATTGATTCAAAACAACAAAATGTGCATCTGAACAAAAGTAAAAGAATCACAAAGTTAAAGAATCACAAAGTCTACACTGATTTTAATCCATTGGATGGTTGGACAAAAATGACCATAAAAGTACCAAAATCAAAATCAAAATCATAAAATGTTAACTTACTAACTATGTAACTTTGATGTTATAGAAAATACCTACCAAGAAATTGTTATAACTGAAACCACTTGCAGCATCCATTGACATTAGTCACAGTTATATTCGTAGTAACCTTGAATCTTTAATTTAGCAAACCCAAAACACAGAAGTGGCCACGACACCACTCCAGCGGGTGTGAAACGAATAACATTCACACATCAAAGAAAGGATTGCGCAATTGAATCCGTTAAAGAGCTGGCGAAAACCATGGCAGCCATTTTATCAAAGCCTATACAAAATTATACTCACGAAAAAATGCCATAATTAATATAATTACGTTACCAGTATATGAAAAGAGGCCATTTTTAGTTTTGCTTGTGTGCCATGATATGTGTAGGTACTTTTGAGAATGCTAGTGATAAATGAGTTTGAAAGTAACAATACACTAAATCTAGGTTCTCCTCTTTATGCAAAATCCGGTATATGAAAATGATACTGTATTATAAAAGTCAAAAGTAGAAGGAATAGGCAAAACTTTCTGGATGTGGCTTCAAAATAGGTATGTAATTGGTACCTAAACTTCCGAGATATTTGTGAATAGCTAGAGAATAGGTAAACTTTCATTTTAAATGGCTGAGATTTAAAGTTGACAACATCCAATGGTTAAGAATGCATGCCACATCATGTTTTTTTCTCTTAGCTCCGTCGGCAATAGAAAAGGAAATTATTTTGACAAAAACATTTTATGTGTCAAATCAAATTGAAACGAATTCAAATTATATTAAACCAAATCAAAAATTAAATCTGAATTCGATTTGGTTTAGTTTTTGGGTTGACCCAAAATTTCGAATAACAAATTCTATATACTTTTTGTATGAATATATGAATTTTTAGAACGAAAAAAACTGTAACTCTAAACAATGTTATATTTATACTCGGAAAGAGTTTCAATGTTGTTTTAAGCCATATAAAATATGTATATTTATGTGAATTTGGTTTTCATTTCGATTCGATTTTAGCAAGTTCAATTCAATCTCATATTCGGTTCGATTTACCGCTTTTCAATTCCTGCGTGTGTTATTTGATTTGTCAACACCTCTATGATTAATATCATTTACCTTGTGGTGACCCATTTGATAAAAAAGGTTTGGTAGATGTCAAATACTTGGTTTTTCTTAAAGAACCTTGTTTCACCATTAGGCGGAGCATATCAGACGATCGATTGGGGACCGGACCGGGAACTGGACCGACCGGATCGGACTAAACGTATTTTGGTCCGGTCCTCAATGCTTTTCATTAATTTCGGTTCTCGGTTCACTTCGGTCTTACAAAAAATCAGGCTAATATGCGTGTAGAACCGGACCGAAGACCGAACCAGACTGACCGGGACCAGACCGTACCATTTTATTCTGGTCCGGTCCAATCCGACGTTTTGAACAATTTTGTGTGTCGGTCCAGTCCGGTCCATTCTTTAAACCGTGATCACCCCTAGTTATAACTATAAGCCATAGTAATTACTTTGCATTGCGTCATACTATGTAGTCACGGTACATGGCGAAGTAATAAGAGCCCAAGCTCTCCCAACAAGTATAAAACATTAAAACAAAACTACAAGCAAACCATTCGATCCCAATTTCGCGATAAACCTTTCAATCATTAGCATTAAAGCTCAATAGCACAAAACATGATTTAAACAAGACATGCCTAAATGATCAAAAGCTTATAGGGCATATAACTAGTCAAAACGTGCCCCATAGTACCCTATGATCTTACCAAAAGACTACAAAGTCATAAGTCATAGTACCAGCACTTAACATGAGTTTAATATTTTTGCATATTATGCATAAAATTATCCTTAGCCCTATATAGGTGGACTCTCAGGAACAAACTCCACGGGCTCGCTTTCTGTATCCCCCAGCTGCTGTGATGCAGTCACCTTGGCTCTCTTGAATCTTGGTGAACTTCTTACACGGTCAGTCATTGATATGTTCTTTGACTTGCTCCTATCAAAAGTTCAGCAGTAAATCAAGAATCGTGCCAGTAAATAATGGTGAAAAGACAGTACTCTAGTGAATAGTGCTAATTTTATACATTGATGTAAAATTATTGAATGGGGCTGTTTTGGTTGTGTTTTATCTTGAACGGGTCAACTAATAAATCAAGCAAAAAAGGAATCGTTCGGGTCAGAAGTCGGTGTATACCTCCTACATCAACTTTATCCAAATAGTTATATTATTCTTGTACTATCATTGTTTTTATGATAATAGTAGTAGATTAATTGTTTGTGAGCATGGGGAAAAAAATGTTGCTCGGTTTTGACCTGTACCAAAAGTGGCTTGTTTTGACCTGTACGAAAGCAAAAAAATACCAAAGCTTGTATATGAACTTACTGTGAGGTTCCACCACCTCCCTTTCTTTTAACAGCAGATCCTGAGAAACATTTACAGTAATATTTAAGGTTAAGCAGAGATATGAATCGATTTATAGAATTACAATGAGTTCAGTTACCATTTGTTCTCGAGTCTATGCTAGACGCAATCTCCCCTGCTGATGATGACCTTCCTGGTGAAGAATCGTCGCCAGCAGAACTCTCGCCACTATCACCTCCAGCTATTGTTCCAGATCCACTAAACAAACTCTTAACATGCTGTGACTTGTTCACCTCAGGTGCACTTTTCTGCACGGCTTTAATACTGGCCAGGCCCAAAGTCGCCCTTGGTCTGTCGCTATTTTGATTCAGGAAAACTTCAGTTGATGGTTCACCATGCGCTTTATTAGCATGGGCTGACTTACTGATTCTTGGAGCATCGATATTACTTTTCTTTTTTGGAGTTTTAAACTGATCAGTCTTTGAGATATTCGGATCGCTTACCACATGAGTGGGAACATTTTTGCTTTTACTTTTCGAAATTAAATTCTGAGGTTGAATGGCATCGTCATTCCTGGAATCAACAAGAAGCTGTTCTTTGGTTTTCTTCTTTGGTTTTTTTATCTTCACGGACGTGGTAGTGTCTTTCCCAGGGTTAAAATAGTCCAAGAAGTCAATATCCCGAAACCCTTTTTTTGACATATTACCTTCATCATTAACGATATCCTTTGATTCAATAACTTCAGATACAGTCATGTTCTTTGAGGTCTGATGGTCAGTACATTGACTTTTTTCTGGTTCTACCTCAAGTTCAGTCGATTGGCATTTACTTGGCAGACCTTCGGGGCTCGTCACTATGGATTTTTTACTCTTCTTCGTTTTTGTCACTAAACCTACATCAAAAACTTGTGCGTCCATCCCTTTTCCTTCATCGCCGTCTTTTCTGGCAGCATCAAGCAAGATAGTCTCGTGTTCCTTGGCATTTTCATTTAAATGATCTTTCAAATGTGTATCAGATATTTCTGTAGACATACCGCCTTCACCACTCTTTGCAGATCTTTTGGTTTTCTTTTTCCTTTTCTTTCTCTTTTCACCATCCATCTTCTCGTTCTGATTTTCAGGTTTTCTATCAATACCCTCGTCATTTCCCCGACTAACATTTTTCTCAGTTATTGGTATTTCAACATCATTGTTTGTCATAACATCATCCCTACTAGAATCATCAAGAAGCAAAGCATCAATTAATGTTATATCTTGACTTTCTTCTCTGTTAGAATGACGCAAAACGTTTTCCTCATCTGTCATAGTTGCAGCATCATTTCTCGTGGCGCATCTTTCAACATCTTTTTTCTTTTTTCTCCTTCCCACGGCATCTTTTATTTCCTTTAATGTTTCTTCAACCACCTCAGATGGTTTTGATATTTCCATCTCTTGCATAGTAACGCCATCTGGTAACGTTTTTTCTAAAACTTCATTAGACAAACTAACTTTGTCGTTATTAGTTTTGTGTGCTGTAGGAACAATTGGAGAAATCTCACTCACAATATCATCAGCACGCTCCATAAGAGCTTCATTTTTGTTTTTTGCCGATTCATCTGCGTATCTTGCAGATTCATCTTTGCTTTTTTCCATTTCATCTTTGTCTTTTACAGATTCATCTTTGCTTTTTTCCAATTCATCTTTGCTTTTCGCAGAACCATCTTTGTTTCTCGACTTCTTGGCCTTTTTTTTCCGCCGAGGAAGCTTCACTTCAGTTTCCTGTTTCCTTGATGATTCCTTATCTTCTTCAAGGTTATCAATCTGATCACCTGCAGATTCTTGACCTGTAGACCCTAAATCTTTTTCAGACATATCAGCAGCATCCTTAACTAGGGTATGAATCGTTTTGATCAAAGATGTCGACAGCACTTCCTTTTCAGCTGTTTTATCTTTTTCAGAATCATTGAGTTCACAATCAGAAGTTCCTACATGAAAGTTAAATTAATATTAAAGAATTAACTTACATTTCTCAAAATTATACAAATTTATTTATCAGAAATGTATTTTATACACTTACTCAACGATGACGGGATTTCATGCCTCCTAACTCGTTGTTTGACCAATTCACTCTCTTTCTCCTTCTGAGATATTTCAGACGGTATTTCTTGCCGAATATTTTCTTCCACGTCCATTATAACAGCAGGCGCAGTTTCACCGGCTTCTGAGTTATTTTGAACGAGCGGAGATTCGCCTTTCTCCTTCTGAGATATTTCAGAAGGTATCTCTGGCTCAATATCTTTTTCCAAAGCCATGAAAATATCCGGCAAAAGAATTTCACCGGACTTTGTGTTACTTTGAACATGCGTCTCCGCTCCAATGTTTTCAATACTAGAAGAAACGACAGTGGCTTCTTGATCCATACCAGAACACTTTTCGTCGTTGTCAAGTCTTATACTTCCATCATTCAAATCCTGTATATTGTTTTCCAGAGAATTCTCATTGTTGGTTCTGATATTTTCACCACCAGGATCTTCGGAAGCTTTGACAGTGGCTTCTTTCTCTTCAGTCTTACGTTTCTTTTCCACGGAAGGTCCAGTCCCCGAACCATCCTCTACTAAACTCACAGTTTGCTCAAGTGTTCTTTTTTTGGAATTTATCTCGTTACCAAACGGCCTATCTTCCTCAGTATTATTCAGATCATCTTTGTCAGAATTACCAGTTGTAAACTGATTGATACTAGAAACTACAGGATTTGCAGTTTGTACAATCGTAAGATGTGTCGATGGTGACCCCTGATCAACTGAACGGTTATCTGTTGCCCGAAGCAGGGCTAGTTGATTCCCAGCCTTATAACTATCCACTTGTTGAATACTAACACCTTGCGCTAAGCGAGAAGCATCCACTGAGAGGAACCAATTGTGGTTAACAGTAGCAAAGACACTCTTAACAAGCATCGAGTCAGACAAGTGGTAAAAGCATCCTCTCCGTTTTACCTACGGCATTTTGAAAAAAGTTAACTAATGACAAAAATCAAAATATTAACACTGTTTGACAATAACTAAAGAACGGAATACCTTCAGACTATCGATTTTAATATCTCCAAAGTCAGGAAAGCACTGATGATGTTCGAACACTATTTTCCCTGTATAAATAAACCACGATACTTTGTTCATAAAAATGTAGTCTCCGAAGTTTTCTTTCTTATTTAAACATGGTAATCATTTTATCCACACAAGATAGATGAAATTGTTCCATCGCAACACTGTCATATAATAAATAAATAAAAAACTACAATGTATAGCATATATAAAAAGTTTATTTTGAGTATCAACCAGCACATGGATACATTTGTTTTATTATAAACTCTGTATTATCAAACACAACACTACTGAGAACGGCATTGGCATAGCTTTCCGACTTTGAAATTCCTAACACTAAGTGGGTGTTTGGATGTGCTTATTGAAAACAAATTATTCATTTTGAAAACTCCATTTTGAAAAATCATCATTTTCAAAACTCCATTTTAAAAAATAGTGTTTGGATTTGATATTCCAGTTTGAAATCGCAATAATCAAATAATCACTTTTTGAGTGTTTGGCAAATTTGATTATTTGATAATAAACTCCATTTTGAAAGCTTACGTTTCTAAAACTCCATTTTGAAAATGAAATAAGTAGCTCCCTACTAACTTTTTTCAAAACTCCATTTTGGAGCTTCTAAACGCAAATAATCACTTATCTCCATTTATTACCCCAACACTTTTTTTTAACTTATCTCCGAGATTTGGAGATAATCTCCTCCTAACCGCACATCCAAACACCCCCTAAGTGATTCATTTAAGCGTGTGCTTATTAGCTTATCAGTACAATAAGCTCTTTTAGAAAAGGCCCCCTACATTGGCTACTAACGACAAGTTGCTGTGTTTGATAATACAATAAGCCCAAAACTCCTAGAATATACTAATCATAACAAGATGACATACAAATGACATAAGCACCATAATGCACAAGTATCCCCGGTATTAAGAAAAGGTGTCACTAAGAACAACGCTCGACCACATTTTAGTCGTAACACTAAAAAGACATATTTATAAAAAAGTTTAGTTACATTTAAAGTAAATAAGAATGAAAAAGGTGTCACTAAAGCGGACGCAGATTTGTGTCTCTAAAACCAAATGCCTAAAAACAATGAATTAAAGATCCATAAACGACGACTTGCCTAACCACTCTGGGACAATATTTTTTTACTAAAAATAAGGGTTTTTACAAAATTTAAAACTAGCCCACAAAATTTCGTAAGCGCATAGATAAAGAACATAGTATGTACTAGTTTAAAAGACTTCAAAAATGAGAAACACACACAAAGGCAAAGAAGTTACTTTTAAGGTCGGATACAGTGTCGGAACAGGAGACGATGATCGCGAAATGGGTGTCGAGATTCGTGTCGATGAACAAGCTCCTACTACTGTTACTGTTCATCTCTGCATGTGCCATTTTTTTTGGTAGTTGTTACTGTGGAATTCAAAGGGTTTCATAAAAGGTTATTGGTAGGTGTGTCAAATTATGGAAGAGATGAAATTGTTTTTTCTTCTAAACTTTACTTACAAAATCATCTTTATTCCATTTTAAGACCATTCACTTTTTGTTTTAGGGGACATCTTTAATATATATAAAGGAAGGTTTTGGAGAGTCTAATCTTGGGGCAAAATTCTGACAAAAGTATACGTGTAAAATAATCAATAATCAACGACTCACAATTCTTTAAGACAAATAATGGCTTCTTCATCATTTACATACATCTACACACACAAAAAGCATAAAGGCCGGATTTGTTCATCCAAAATCCATCAACAGATTATCAATATCCTGTTCATCCAATATCCATCAATCCAATTACCAAACAATCCACCCATTATCATGTTCATCCAAGATCTATCTATACAATTAATCAATTAAACCAAACGATTGAATCTTAATCGGAATATCCTTAAATCCAGTTACACCAATCGATTAGTTTATCAAAAAACCCTTAATCTGATTAACATAAATCCAAAAAACAAACCTAATATATTTTTTATGGAAGTGTCTCGCTTTATTCCACCAGTTAATCAAATCGATGATTATTTGAACCTACAAGTTAATTGGATTAACCAATATCAACAAGTGAGGTTTATTTATATTCTATGGCATTTCATTAAATGAAATTTATATATTATTTGTTATTTTAACATAAACGTTATATATTTGTTGTTTTGTTGATAGGCACAAGGAAGATGAAATTAGAAGATCATCCTTATTCCAGTTATTTCTGTTGCTGTTGGATTCGAGGTATTAGAATGTTATAAGTTTTTAAGTTAGGAAAAATAAAAGTTATAATTTCATTGCACATATTTATGTATATGAAATCAATCCGGTCCTGTTATATTCATTTGATAAAATTTATAATATGTTATATGTTTGAAATTTATTTATAAATTTTTGAAATATCTTTAGGTTTAAAATAGTGTAACTGAAAATCATGAATGCAACAATCTTCCTGATTTCCTGGTCAATCCCTATGAATGTTGAAATTATTTCCATATTTATCCATCTAAAATTTGAATTATTTGGAAATTTAAATAAACCATTTAAGCTAATTTAATCAATATAAATAACTGACATACACAGTTAAAAGTCACATTTTTTCAATCTCTTTTTCATAACAGATTCTGCAACAAGTAATGTTGTTTATATAGTTTTTTATTATCTTTTCTGTATATAGTCATATGAGAAGATTGATGATGTGTTTTCTTTTACTTTGTAGGCAAAAATGGATGCAAACATAACTAAGATATGGGATGTCGGTTCAATGTAGGACGATATTTAGGTATTAGCCAGATGCCTCAGCATCTTTAGGTCCCATCCGGTTGGTAACCCAAATGTGGTCAGGAGTTTAGACTTTGTGTTGCAGGACCCTGAGGTAGTTTTATTAAGATTCGTTCCTATGTAATTAATTAGTTATACTTAATAATAAAAAGTATCTAATATAGTTTGCATTTTTACAGAGACAGACCACCCGTACTACGTAAATGATGACCTTCCTGAAATAGCAGCGTTCAAAGCGAGGTAAAATAAGTGTTTGACAATTAAAATTTTCACAATTCAATCATATATTTGTTAAAGATTACCATTTAGTTATTTGTACTCAATTCTACAGGTATGTTCAGCGAGATGAATATGATCCAAAGAATCATTCCATTGCTAATTTTACTCCAGTGAAAAGAGAATTGACGCGTGAAGAGTTTTTAAAGGTGTCATCAAGAAGACGGTTGGCAGTATAAAGGTATTCTGACAAAGTAAGTTCATACATCTTTTAAATTTTATTAATTTGTTATCCAGATTATATATATGCATTTACATTAATTTCTTATATATGTTTATCAAGCTCATAACCTCAAGTCAATTACCTTATAAGCCCATAAAAATAACCTTATTGAATTCATAAGCTCAATTATTTAGGATTATATGGCAGGCTATAACTTATTTGGTTTTTGGTGATTGTTTCCTAATCTCATTTCTTGTGGCTTTTTTTCAAACTATCCGAATTATATAAAAATTATTATGACATAATTACCTTTCACAAGTCAGAAAGCATAAAGTTCCAATTTAAGCCACAGAAAGTGAACTTATGAAACATTAGTCTTAAATCAAATAAGCTATAAGGCCACTGTATAAGCCAAAACAGATGCCCCATAAAGGGATTATCATCAATTGAAGTCTATATTCTGAAATGAACTACCATATAAGTCCGCAAAAAGTAGCTTATGTACTTCATAGTATCAACTGCTTAGCGTATATAGCGGCCTTATACTTTATTTTGGTCAAAGATAATTATATTTCCTTATCTTACTTTTGGAGGCTTATTTTTATTACGTTGTATGAACTTACTTTGTTCTCACATGATAAAATTTGACAAGTCAAAAACCATAAACTTTGTAAAATACGTTATAAGCCCACTGTATAATCTAAAACCATATATTCCTTAGATCCATAGTTAACATAATGTAGATAATCACATAGCATGCAACAGATAAGATTGCATATAGCTTTAGTAGAGTACGAATTTAAGTTGATATGCAGATTCTTAGATATCCGCTTGGGGCCCTACTTTGTTAAAATGCATTTTTTACCTTGAACAGATTCAGTATTTTTAATACACTAACTCCCACCTCTAGGAGTTTTATGTTAAGCTTTTCAAGTTAGAGTTCATTTCAACCATTGATGTATACCACCTACAACCCACAAAGATATTTAAATGGACATAAACTCATAATATTTGAACTTGCATAAGCTGGATTACATAAGTGCAAATTGCAAAATAGGCTCCCGACTCAAGACATAAATTATAATTTGGCCAACACACTTTAGTTGCAGTCGGGATGTTATCCCCTTGAGTTTTGAGAAAACAATCCCAGCAGAAAACTGCAGAGAATTTTATATGATGCAAAAGAGTACTAGGTATAAATAAGAGATCAGTTGTCTAAAATTATATAACTTGAGGGGTGAAAAGAGAATGTTAAAATCCATTTCTCAAACAGCATCAAGTAAGTTCGCTGCAGTTTACAACCAATAAGAGATAAATACAGTTACCCCACTACCAATATCGAGTCCTTTTATGGAATTTTTGTCTCCATTGAAACTGGGAATGATATCAGATGATAAGAGGTCTTTAATCTAATGAATATAGTTAGACCAGTTGTACCATGGGGCAAAGTTGTCCATCAGGAATCCAGCAGCATTTATAACGACAACCCCTTTTTAGAGTTCACAATTTAAAACAATTGGAATGACTATTTATTATACATCCATATGATACATATTTTTATCCATATTTTGTTTAAATACTGGTTTTGTTCACAATCAAAAGGGGCTTATATGTGATTTTGTCACAACTGAATATAAGCAAAGCAAATAATACCTTCAAGCAGCTTATTTTTACCGCGTAATTATATGTACATTCAACCATGTAAGTTATATAGCTTGAATTTGAATGTCACTAACCTGCCATAGGCTACCTTTTTTCTACCTGCATTTGAGGCCCAATAGGTATGAAAAAGAAACAATTATCCATAATATTGAACCGCAAGTTGATACTGGATGAGAAGTTATGCACATGTATCTCAGAAGTTTCATTCCTTTCAGAATATATTGGTTTTTCAGCTTAAAAACACGACTTATTGTTTTTTGGTTTTCTCTTTCAGGATGGTAACCATGGGAAGGCTTGGATTGTTCACAAAGAAGATGAGAATTACTTTAATTAAGTTACTGTATATTCCAAAACTGAAAATAACCAACGATTTTGCAATACGGAGTTACTGCCACAACACTTGAAAATCAGATAAATGGCTTTGCAATAGGGATAGTTGTCTTCATATATTTTGCTTCAAATACTTTTAAGAATTTTGGTTTAACCTTTTAATACAATTTAGCAGGTTAGGTTTTTTCCAAACATGTTGCAATTTAATATGCAATCAAAACTTTTAGTTTGCAGCAACAAGTTATTGTGTTTTACGGAAAATTATTCATACATTATGTTAAAAAATTATATTTTTGAAGCTCGCCGCCCAACGGGCGGGCCTTGTAGCTAGTATTAATATATATAACTGTTTTATGAAGTATAAAGGAATATTTTAATAATACTCGGTGTCTGGACGTGTGTATGGATAAAAAAAAACTCTAACATAGGTTTTATCATCTCTTATCTGAAAACCTACACACAGTTCATCTGCCATTAAACCATTACCGAAAAATATATCATGCTAAAAAATAAATCAGATCCAGAAACAATCAAGATTGAGAAGAAGAATCATGTTAACATTCATATTTTCATGTAAGTTATAATCTACATACCTTAACTTTTATTTCGAATATCAAATTGGGGTTTGTTTTGTTTTTTTTATAATTTGGCTAAATCAAAATCTGGGTATTGAAATTGTGATTTCAATGAGTTGGAATTTAATGGGAAACTCATCAGTTTTTTAATAGTAAAAAATCCCTAATCTTTTATGTAAGTTTATAAACCCTAAATATTAGATCAGAAAATCTAGAATCATAAAGTCCTGTACCTGATTGATTCCGCAAGGTGATTTCTTTAGAAATTATTAATGGGTAAGTTCTATCAAGATAGTTTTTCTTTTTATTATGGAATTTACTCTAATCTGTTTTTTTCTATTTGATCTTCCAGGTTCTTATGTGTTTAAGGTAATTCTTAAATGCCGACAGCTTCTAATGCTCTTGCGCTGATGTGTTTATTATATACGTATAAGGTGTAGATATTAATTTTTGGTGATGCAGAATGATTTATAAGATGTAGATGTTAGTTTTTAACTTTTTATGGTACAATTATTTTTATGGTTAATGGGTGAATTTTTTTGTTTTTGTGTTGGCAGAAAATGCAATTGGAGGCGAGGCCGACGACATCCTGAACATCTTCAAGAAATCATAGGTGAGTTTTTGTTAACCTAATAAGGGGTTTTGGTTTTTTGTTAGATTGTTGAGTTTGATTATGGTTCCTTTTATTATGTGATTTGTAAGTTTTTAGTTTGGTTAAAGTTTAGAATTCTATTTATGAACGGGTTCATATTTATTGGGGTATCGTTTAATCGGTACGACTTCTTTTAAGATTGGGGATATTGGTTCGTTTGGAAACTAATTTTTCTTTTTCCTGATTGAAATGTTTTTGTTAATATTACTATACAACTTTTGGTATTAGATTACGAGGGTGTTTGTTTAAGCTTATTTGAGGGCTAATGAGCATTTATATTTAGTATCGATCAGATCTAGGCCACAATTATATAGTAGTTAGGCAAGCCTTTATTTTTTGCTTTATTGTTGCCCCACAAAAAATAAGCGTGCTTTTCTCAGAACTTTGATTAATCTTCTATAATTTGCATAATGATGTTACTAGATTTTATGGCTAATGAATATGCATGAGCTTATGACATAAACACGCTTTTGTCAGAACTTTCATTAATCCACTATAATTTGCCTTATGTTCTTACTACTGTATATTCTATGGCTGATGAATACGTACCAGCTTATGTCGGCAAGTAATCTAAAGCAGGGCCGGATTTCAACATGTGCAGAGTGATCAACGGCACAGGGCCCCCGATTTCTGAAGGGCCCCAATTTTTAACGATTAAAGTTGTATATAGAGTCATTTTGGGATTATTTGATCATGTTAACTCTGATTTATGATCGAAAATACATGCTTTATGTGATTATATTATTATTGAAAGGAAAAAAACGAAGCTAGTATATGTATTTTAATGGAGTTTGATCGTATGTGTTAAATATGATGGTGATGAACCAGGAAGATGACCCAAAAAAGTATTTGTGGGGCCTTTAATTTTTTTATTTTTCAATTTTGCTCACTAAAATGAAAAAGGTTTACCTTTTAACCCCTACAAGTTTAACTTTGTTTCTTTATAGATCAATAAACATGATTCACATATTTTAATATCCCCAAAATTTAATAATAGTCTTCAATTTTTTGTAAATATTACTCCAAAAACCAAATGGCCATAGTTGAAATATACATAAAATATATTTATAGTTTAAAAATAAGGCACGTACGTAGCATCAATAAATTTTTGCTATTTTAGTATACGTAGATGTATTTTTTGGTGATCGAAGGCCAAGAAATTTCTTTGGCACAGGGCCCTGAAATCCACGGGACGGCCCTGATCTAAAGGTAGAAAGCCAAGTTCGCATACTTATTTATTTCACTTGCGCATATCTTTACTTTAGAGGCAGTAAAATGAGTGGGTTTTGCCGGTTGGGTAATATGACAAAAAGGGTTAACCTCAAAATGGGCCATTTGAGTTTTTTTCCCTGGACAAGTTATGGTGGATGAAATTTTAAAAAATACAGGATTATGATAATAAGCATTATGGTTGATACGCAACTAAATATAAGCAATCACAAACAGTGAACAACCTTTGCATAAGCAGTTTTAGGCTGCTTATTTAAAAGCAAATAGCATAATAGTAAGTTTTACTTGGTAATCCCAAACGCCCATAAAAGTAGGCGGGCTTGACATATCCGCATCACCTTAAGGAAGAACTAGGAACTGTTAACGTGAGAATATATATGTATACAGAATATGTGTGTTTAGTATTATTAGCCAACCAACCTCTCTTACTCCACCACTTAAAGTACTTTTGTATCACAGTAACTGACAAAGATGAAAGACCTTTACACGTAGCATGCCATACCATCGGGCTTTTGGCGTAACAGTATTCGGAATCTAATAGAACTGTGATGTGGGAATGTGCGGAAGTTGCCGAGAGCGAGGCAACAATTTATGGTTTCACAAAATTCATTTGTATCACGACATACAACCAAGAAAGAACCTTATTCGTTTTCCAGAAATGATAAATCAGCTTATAGTCCTCACTAGATACACTAGCTGCTATTAAGTGGGGTTTGCTTTATGTTTAGATCTTCCGCTTTAAAAAACCAATTTGCTTAACTAAATGAATATTAGAAAAAAAAAACATGGTAAAAGGCATTGCTTATACGTACAAGTTCGCATTTCGATACGTTGTGTATTAGCTTATAACCACAACTTAACTCAATTTTACTTCAAAAATAGGATATTTCAGACATATACAAAGTAGAATGTATCCAGTGGTTTCTGCTACATGCCAAGTTGAATGACTTGAAACAGCGAAGTCGCATCGGAGTGTTCGGAATTGCGATATCCTAATACTTATACTTTTCAATTTTCTCTTTAGCTTGGTGATCGAGAACTTGGCCAAAAATATTGGCGTACACCTGAAGCTATGACCGAGAAAATACATTTGATATAAATACGCGCTCAAATTGCAACCCATACTACAACAATAATGGCTCCTACCGTTAATAAGGAGTTGAGGTTATTTTGGTTCTCTTTTTGTTTCCTTGCAAGTATGTCTTTGATAAAGATAGCTAAACAAGTCATAAATTTCCTTTTTAAGATTAAAGGGTGCTTGGTATTTTGTTTTAGGAAAATATAAGACTTTTGTCTTTATAAAGCGCAAATTATCATCAATCAGAATACTCCATCTCTTAAACTTTGCAATTTATTTTGTATATACGGGTATATGTTAGCCTAACTATCGTTTTATCTAACTATGTTGCAGCACAAAGTCAAATGGCAAACATCAGTTGATCAGTGATGAACTTCGGCCAGAAAGATATCTTCTACAACACAGGTACCAATATTGAAATGTATTTGTTAAAATGTTTAAAAAGACAATAATTGTCAAATTTTCAAAGATTTTAAAAACACTAATATTGTCCTATTGTGATGTAGAAAGAATCAAACTTAAAACTCACACAAATGATGACCTAATCATTGCAAAATAAGAGTTTCTTTATCGCATATTTCATCGGTGTAAATTCAGTACCATTTTGTATATGAACCTGTCACTTCCTTTGCAGATCAGTCTAATGCTCTTATATTTTTGTTTGTTATATCAACCTTCGTAGCTTCATTATATTCGGGGACGGAGCCAGTAGTTTTCGGTATCTAGGTATAGGTGTATTCAGGTTCAGCTATTACCGGTCGATTAGTCGGGTTATGCAGACTGCTATGGAAAGATGGGCAGTAGCAACATTGTCGAATATGTCATGACTTGACCCATAACCACTGGTAGGGTTCGCTTCATCTCTGTTGTAGCATTAATTATTACTACAAAACTCACCGTAAAATTAGATTTTAAATGAGCTTTTCACGTTGGAACTATATAAGATATTGGCAAAGGGTTGACCAAGTTAAAAAAAGGCTCAAAATGACATTTTGATGCATAAAGCAATCTAAATTGATCGACTCAAAATAGTTTGTTATTGTAGTTATATAGTTTTCACATCCATGTTATCATACCAACTATTATTAGGTTCCGATCCACCCAACCTGGCACGTGTGGTCGCACAAATTTGACCCGACTTGACATATCATTAAAATCGCCTAAAGATCCTAACATTTCATATCGGGTTTGTTACTGTATTACCTACTTTATTATGTAGGTCGGAAGGGATTGAGCATTGCGAAGTTCGAAGAAGAAACTGCATAGCAACATTGGATATGGATATACTGGAGGTTAGTATAGTTTAGCTCATTTAGTGAGACAAATCCTTTTGTTTGTTTAGATGATTTCATAAATAAATTAATCCACCACCTGTACAATGACTAATTACAATGAATATGTATGCAGATCCCAACACTGTTAACTTCACTTGAACTACTGCTTCCATATGGTTATATCTGATGTAATTGTGAAAATAAGAGGAAGAAACAATAGCCTTTTTGTTCTAGCGAGAGCATTCTTTCCTTGGTCCAGATGTATGGGTTTGTTTTCACTAGAGATAAAGCATCAGAATGGGAGCAGCTTTGGATTTCTATCCCAATGCTTTTAACAATGGCCAGATCATTTGAGCTTTGTTGTGTGTACTTTAATCTTACATCTAAAAGACGATAAAAAAGAAGACCCCCGCAGCGAAGCGCGGGTGTTTCATTCTTGTTTCATTCCTGTTTATTGTGGCTTGAGTATGGGAGTTGATGATATGCACACCACATAAAGTGATGTGCTCATCACATGTGTGATGCATATGGTACAATATCATATATGTATTTTTATAGTGTGCATATCACTTTATCTGGTGTGCATATCACTTCCCTTTTTAAATAAGTTGGTTCACAAAGTAAGTTGTATTTGTCATGTGAACTTATAAAGGAGCTTATGAATTATAAGTTTTTTATAAATTATAATTTGCTAAAAATTTAGCCTAAAACTTTTGAATTATTTTTTATAGTAATATTTGCAATCATAAGCTTAAACTTAAGTTCAATTGCCAACAAGTTTAAAAAAACACAAATTTTATTTTCGACTTATAATATAAGCCTTAACCCTGGCTTCAACTCGAGCCTCGACCTAAATCTGTTATGTCAAATATACCTCATATGTCATATAAAAATGTCATATAAAACAGGAACATCTTACTCACGTGTTGCGACAAGGTTATTATCAAAATATGTTTTATATAACAAAGATGTAATTCATGTCTTTATTAATTCTTTAGTAATCTAATCGTGCTAAGTACACACTTGGATTAAGCACAATAAGAAGGTCCATCAGCACCCACGTAATTGAAGCCTGACCATAAACCGGCGTCTGGCATAGTAAGTTCTTGTCTAAACATGAGTACAATGTAAGAGATCTTAATTATCTAATTATAATGCATCGATTTAACTAAAATATTCGATATGTTTTAACGATGAAAAATAAATGTTTGCAACACTTGTAATCACAAACGATAGCCAAAACCCATCAAACCAAAACAGTAGTTCTAGCGTGCCATCCACACACCATAGCATGGCCAACGCCCCAGTCTCGAACTCGTTTTACCGTTTGCTCGTCGACTTTCCTCTTACCCAACACATATGGATTGTTTGATAAATTAATGGCATGACACTTGCAATTAGAATAATCGAGGTTTAGATTTAAAGAATAGCTAAACCAAATCATCTATAGCTTTTAGCAAAACGCCATTAGCATATTGAACAAAATTTTATATTATATAGACTTGAATTAATTTTAAATACATCCCATTAGGACATGCAGTACCATATCACGATAACATCGAAAATGTGTTATCACCTCAACATCACATCAATTTCAACACAATAACACCAACATCCTTTAACACACCAAAATTACACTGTTTCTTTTCCACCAACCCTTTTTATTTTCATAAAACACCCTAAACATTTAAACATTTTAAAATAACTAAAGTGTTGTTTGATAATAACTTAATTGACCTAATAGAAAAAAAAACTGAATTTATTAAGCCATTTAAAAAATGTTTGTTTGTGACTTAATAGAGAAAAATGATTTAAAATATTACTAAGTTATTAGGGCCTGTTTGTTTAGTGTTTTGAATAAGTCCTGTAAAATTAAAGTGTCTGTTTAGATATATGATGTCTATTTATAGATGTTTATATCATTGTTGCAAAACAAGGTCTACAAGACCGATTAATCACCGCTTAATCGCTACAAGGCCATCAACCTTGACGATTAATGTAAAGGCGATTAATTGAGGTCAACTTGGGTCAATGGTGGTAAAGGGAGGTCAAACTTGTCGAAAACCTACATATCTTGCCGAAAATACCAAAAACTTACTATAAACTTGTGTTTATCACTAATAATAACTATTTATAAGTATGATAAGTTTGATTTTAGGAATAATAATACCGAAAATACATAAAACTCGTTAGAAATACCCAAAACTTGCCGAAAATACCTAAAATTTGCTAAAAATACCGGTCCGATTAATCACCGAGTAATCCCGCCTAGAACGATTACAAGCTACAAGGTGGTCGACCGACCGACTAGCGATTCATGATTTTTGCAACATTGGTTTATATTAGTGTTTGTTTCATGTGTTGAATAAAGTGTCTGAAGTAAAGAAAATTATTGTTATATCCTTTTAAATTAAAGAAGAGAAGAAGTTGGAGGCTAAATTTGTGAAATAAAGTATTAACTCATGGACTTAACATAAAGATCCTCTTCATCATGGCTTTTTCTGGAAAGTCGTATGTTAGTTTTAAACACAAAACAAACGCACTACTAATGACTTAATCTATATACTTATTTTTTTTAATTAAGATCCTATAAGTCCTAATCAAACATCACCTAAAGCTGTTTGCATTAAGTCATCTATTAGTTAAAGATGACTTAATAAAAAACGCCAAAGAACCCCTAAGCCCCTGTTTGTTGAATTTTTCCATTAAATCACGTTAGTTAACAGATGACTTAATATGAACATAGTTTTATGATTAAGTTAAAAAACAACATTTCACATGACTTAAAACATTAAGTTTTTTTTTTCAAATTAAGACAATTAAGTTCTAATCAAATATATACGTGAATTTAGTGACACCTAAATTCATATAATTTTTCATCAAATTACTTGCTTCTTTTAGTCATAGTTACAGAGTAAGTAAATGGAAACTGTTTTAAGCTTTCAACAAAGAAAATGCAGTCAACAGGGAACAGATAACATAATGTAGCGAGTAACGCAAAACTAATGGTGATACTAAAGTAAAAAAACATAAGACATACCCGTTTCCCTGAATTTTCCAAAGATTTACAATACAATCCAATGCACTGCACAACATTCCAAAACATGGTCACAAGCAAGATTAAACCAACAATGTATGTAACTGAAGTCTATAACAAGTACCTTGTTGCAAACAGCTCGCCATTTGTCGGACACAAGACAAGAGTTCTCGGCTTTCTCTTATGTTGGCTAGAAATGTAGTTGGATGTTTCACAATTAATTTTACTAGGTGATGAATGACAGTTTACCAATTTAATCAGATCTTTGTCTTTACTTTTCCCTGTCATAATTAATAATATAAAACTATCAAACCTACCAGCTTACAAAATAAGAATGGAAAACAAACAACTTAATCGATAACAATCTCATAGAGCAATTAAAATTTTCATAGAGCAAACCATAAATATGTAACAAGTATTACCAGATTTCTTTTTGGTCCTTCTAGCGTGACTTTCAGCAACCTTCTCCTGTTTAATTGTCAAAAGAGATTGACAACGAAATTCACTTGGTTCATCAGAGGACTTGTCTATCTCAACACGCGAGACTTTCAGCAAATTTGCTTGACTTTCAGCAGCTTTATCCAGTTTAGGTTTTTTCTTAAATATGGGAGCCGACAGAAGAGTTTTAGAAGGAATTTCAATTGAATCTTCACTAGAAGAAGACACATCAAAAATTGAGGCCCTCTTTAAGGATACAGAAGGAATAAGAAGCGTTTTTTTGTGTTGGGTACTTGGGTGTTAATAATTTCACAATCTTCCTCTGGCTGACTACATTTGTTAGTAATCTTCAACGGACTAGGTGTTGTCTCTCTGACCACATTTTGAATTGAACTTTGAGCAGATCCACGACTTCTAACAAGCGATAACTGGCGCCTTGTTTCGTCCAACTTCTTCTCAGCTTCGTTGAGCTGCATAGATTATTAAAAGCGATATTAGCTATAATTGCAAGGCATAAAATAACTTTTCTATATTAGCTATTGTAGTCCAACACAATCAAAAGTACTTGTTTCTACATACAGTCACGTTTTTTTTAGATAGCAACAATTTGAGGCATGTTTCCATGTTTTTTTAAAGTTTAAACAAGCAGGTCAGTGGTGTGAACCGAGTACATCAACCCAATCATATAGCAACAATCTGAGCAATTAATCCATAAAAAAAGCAATAGATACAAAACAATACTGTATTAGTACTAGGTTTGAAAATACTAGAATATGTTTATAATAAAAAATAATGTATGTTTTAAATAGTACTAGGTTTGAAAACACTAGAATATGAAAAATGAGAGACCTGAGACTCGTAAAAATCAAGATAATCGCGAAGATGATTAGCTTCTTTTAATTGATGTTCATACAAAGCCAACAAAGCTGCTTCTTCTTCTCCATTGAACCGCCGTCATTTCTCCTAATCACTTTTCTCCCACCGACCATTATCTTTTTTCCCCTTTTGTCTTTTTGTTCCTCTTCTTCAAATTTATAAATCACTTTTCCTTATTTTTAGTAAATAAATAAATTACAATTTTAATACCTATTTATATTTCACTTTTGACTTTTTGTTTTCGGTTTCCCTCTTCTTTCTTTTTGTCTTTTTGGTTTCCTCTTTAAAGTTGAGTTTTGACTTTTCGTTTTCTCTGAGTAAATAAATAAAAAGTTGGCGTCATCCATGGGGCCTTACACTAAACTCTAAGCATGACGAAAAACGGCACGAACGGAGGTGGCCGAAGATCATCGACGATATACCGCCAGATCGCATCCACGGGAGTAGAGGTGGCAAATCTTGCCCATTTTGATACATATAGGCACTTTTTTCCATTTTCAAAAAAGGCTAGGGCACTTTTTGCCCATTTAATGAATGGGCTAAACGGGCGCATATGTAAGAAACTAAATGGGTTTAACGGGCGCACTTGTAAAATACAAATTAGTATACTCGACGAATATTTTTTATTAAATTTTTTATCCCGGCATTCAAACAAGTATTTTTATTTTTTATTTGTAGGTTTTTATATGTTTTTTCTCTTTTTTAGCTTGCGCCCGTTTAGCCCGCCCGTTTAGCCCGCGCCCGTTTAGCCCGCCGCCCGTTTAGCCCGTTGCCCGTTTAGCCCGCCGCCCGTTCTCGCCTGCCCGCCCATTTTGCCACCTCTACACGGGAGACACCCCTGGATCTGCCAGCGAAGCAAACAGTCTTGACGTGGTAAATCCACCTCTTCGAGGAACGAACTCACTATTCTCAACCCCCTACCTATAGAAGGCCATAGGCCAGGGGTCGGCCCAGCCTCCTCCCAACAAAGATAAGCGGAAACTACCTCCCACACCAGCAAAAAGCGAGGAAGTGATAGCTAGAGATGCGCGCGAGCAATGGAAGAATATGTAGCAAGCAACTTGCAAGCCTTGCTCCCACTCGCTACTAAGTGCATGAAGGACCAGCAGGTCATAAAAGGAAGAAGACGTGCAATACGCTATCAATCCTTAGACAATGACTCATCTGTTAGTGCAAACATTACGATGCTTTGTCGATATAATCTCTTTGTGTTTTGTTGATGACAAACGTATAATTCGCAATACATTATGTAAAATGTTAAGGTACTCGTAATCACTCAAGAATACATTTGTATACTTCTCTCGACACCTCCAAGACCGCATTCGGCATGAATGACTCAAGGTATGTACAAACATGTCATTAACCTAACTAAGTGATCAAGGATTAATATTTTCTTAAAACTCACATTTTAATCAAATGTGACAAAAGATTTTAATTAACTTTATTTTTAAGAAAATGTTTAAATAAAAAGAAAATGGAAATTTGAATTTGGCATATTCCATATGCCAAAGGAATATCCTTTGAGGTTATAAACAACCCTAGATGGCATATCCCTACTAAAGGACAAATTTGCACGGACTCCGGCGCGGAGGTTCCTTTAAGGAACCCGCGGTTCCTTATTGATAAGGTACCGCGGGTAGAGATAAGGAACCGCGGGTGTTTTTTACCGTTGCAATGTTGTCCTACAAATAGTGGATCATTTTCAGGTTTTCTTTCAACCCTTTTTGCACAGTTTCTTTCAAAAACCATCTTAGATCCTTGATTAGTTAGTTTTGATTAATCTTGTTTAAGATGTGATTCAATCTTCAATCTCCTCATTCTCTCAAGTGCAAAGAGAAGAACACTATCATTACCATGATGTGTTGGGTTCACTACATGATGAAGATCTTTCCTTCTATAGATCTAAGTTATGTTTTTAGTCTTCCTAATATGTATATGTTGAAGATCCAAGTGTTGGGTACACTTGGATGTGTTTGTAAGGATAGAATATCCAAGTGATGGGTATCCTTGGATTAGGTGTTAGTTGTGTAGATCCAAGTCTTGTTAGTACTTGGATATAGTGTTAGAGTTATAGATCTAAGTGATGTGTGCTTAGATCTATATGGTTTATGTGTTTAGGCTATAAAACACAAGGTTTGTTATGTTGGGCCATAAAACATAACTAGTGGGTAGATTAGGTTGTGTCTTGGTAGTTCTCACTAAACTCTAAAGTGATGTGGTTGTGTCTAGGTAGTTCTCACTAAACTCTAAAGTGATGTGGTTGTGTCTTGTGAGTTCTCACTTAGCTTTAAAGTGATTAGTAGTTGTGTTGTGTGAAGTTCTCACTTAGCTTCAAAGTGAAGAGTCGTGAAGATTGGTTCTAGCTTTCGATTAGAACTCTACATCTAGCCTTGTGTCGTTAAATGGTGAAGTGGACGACGTTGTGTAGATTGGTCCTACCTAAGATTAGGACTCGACTTTTAGCTTAGAGTCGGAAATTGGATAAGCAACGTTGTGTATGGTTTCTCCACCTTAAGGAGTTTGTTGACTAGTGAAGTAACTCTCGAGTAAGGTGTACTCGAGGAGTGGAGTAGGGCGAAGAGGAGCTTCGTGACCGAACCACTATAAATCATCGTGTCGGTACTTTCCTTTACATTTATGTCTTTACTATTATAGATGTATTTATATATTGTGTGTTGTGTGCATCTCATAATCTAAACATCTAAGTTGCGGAAAAGCTAAGGCTTAGTACGTGTGTGCTTCGTGTTTAGATTATGGTCAAGTGTACATCACTTAGTCCAAACATTCTAGTTGCGGTAAAGCTTATGCTTAGTACGTGTGTGCTTAGAGTTTAGACTATTGCTTGATGTACTCTTGATTTGATGTGTTTGTGTGTTTACTTACTTGTAGTATTTATCTTTCAATCAAACACATCTCATATATAGTCAAGCTTGATCGAGAATTTGATACAAAGGATTGTCAAAGTTTAACATGCAACAAAAGGTTAAGTTCACTGTCGGCGGTTCCCTAAATGGACCGGCGGTTCTTTATTGATAAAGAACCGCGGGTACACATAAGGAACCGCTGATAGGTGTGAAAAGACTCATCCTTTTACCACTTATTTCTGGCTAAAACGAGACCAAAACACGTATTTAATATCATTTGTTTGGAATTATGCGTTGTTTTTGTGTTTATTGTGTTTTCAGAATCAACCGGATGAATATTGAAGAAAACATGGGATTGCACGGGTTTTATCGAAGAAAAAGACTCAAGACGAAGTCTATTGTCCAAGAGATGCAAAAGATTTGAAGTCATTGTGCCTATTTGAAGATTTATCGAAGAAAAGGGCCAAATATGGAAGATTCATATATGTCGAAGAACTCGAGTCTATTAAACAAAAGATTATAAGACGAGTTGGAATTATTCACCGACACTTCTCAAAATCCAAAGTCGGAAACGTTTATTTAAAGAAACGTAAAGACTAAAGAAGAAAGAAGAAAAGAAGCCCAAAACCAAAGCCCATTCACAAGCCCACAATCACACGCCTATAAATAGGACTTCACTTCACCATTTTGGGGACTAGTTAGTTTTTAGTTAGTTTTAGTTTTTCATTTTCTCTAGTTTTAGAGAGAGAAAGTTCTTAACTTTCTCTCACTAGGTTTTCATCTTTCTTTCTTTTAATCTTTTAAGATAAAACCTTTGTATTGTTTCTTTCATTAATCAAGTTTAAATTTAAGCTTTTAATCTTTAATCTCTTTCTACCTTTCTTTGATTTTGATTCACTTTTGGTGCGAATAACTTATGATTCGTGTTGTTCATTAATGTTTTCGTGCTTAAAAAGTTAATCTTTTATGTTTATTTAAGTTTTCATACGAATGAGCTTTAACATCTTTGTGCTTATTGGCTTGTTTGTAAGTTTAGCTTATTTACTTTTTAAAAGTTTCATAAAAAGTTCATCTTTTTATTGTTTGATCTAAAAATTGCTTATTTTAAGTTTGGATAAGTTCTTATTGGTGCTTATTCGGTATATTTCACTATAGATTCGTTTTAGTTTTGGTGATAAGCTTATCAAAATAGCTTATTGCTTTTGCTTAACTTCCGAATCCCATTTAAATCGGAAAAGGTATAACCCTTTTCCGATTAGTACATTCCGAGCACACACCCCCTTATTCCGATCAGTAGATCGGAAAGGGTTTTAGATTTTCTGATTGCGTTGGTTTTATAACATTCCGATCTGGATACTTTTTCAAACATTCCGATTGTGGCTTATTTAAGATTATTCCGATTTGAATTTAGTACTAGTATTCCGATTGTAGGTATTGAGGTAACATTCCGATCAGCTCCTTTGGTTCTTTCCGATTGCATCTCCAATATTCCGATCCTTTGATCGGAATAGGGTTTTGAAGATTCCGATTAGGTTAGTTTTGTGACATTCCGACGGGTGTAGTTTTCAAGTATTCCGATTAGTACTGCTCTCACATTCCGATTGGCACTCAAATATTCCAATTAGCTTTATGTTTAATATATTCCGACGAGTTGTTGCTATATTCCGATCAATCTTTCCGATGGGGATTCCGATTTGGTTGATTCCAAATTGTTTACTTTCTTGTTTTTGCAAAGTTTTCAAGTGTTAGATTTATTAAGTGTTCAAGTAATTTTCCTAATCTTGTCTTTAAGTTTTCAAGCATTTATCTTTAACTCGTTATTTTTAGTTTGATCTTTAAACTTCATTTTACTCAACGACGCTTACTTATTTGTTATTAGTTTAAAATAGATAAACAAACCAACACCTTTTTATTAACCAAGAACAAATCATTCCACTTTGAGCTGTGATCAATTCGAGGAGATTCCGAGAAACGAACTTTCAACTAGTAAAATCTAGTATCAAATGGCGCCGCTGCCGGGGACCGTTTCAAATGGCGAATGATTTTAATATACGAGATTAAATAAATGATCACATAAATATTCATCCATGAATGATTTATCACCCATGCAATCCCATGTTTTCTTCAATATTCATCCGGTTGACTCTGAAAACACAATAAACACAAAAACCAATGTTTTAAAACTCGGGTCTGTGATTGACTCGGCAAAGACACCGGGTCACCGGGTTGGCGGGTCAACCGGTTCGACCGCCGGGTCAACCCGGTTTCATGCCAATGCCCAAATATCTATTTTCTACTACTCAGACTGTTATTGTGTTGTAAATAGCAGCTAAGAATCATGTTCCTTGTGAGATTTAAAACTAAATGATGAGTTTATCTTTAAGATCCCTTAAAATAAAAATAAAAACAAAGTGAATATCATGATATCTCTAATCTAATATATGCCTACAATCCTTGTATCAAACAAAATCAAACCAAAATTATACTGTAAAAGATAAAGAATCAAAATTACCTCATCATTTATGTTCATCTTCATGTGTATATGATTTAATTGCGATCCTCAAATCTGGTGATGATAGATTTGATTTAGTACTAGATTTAACATTTAAGAGGTAGGCGAAGTTAAGTTATGTTGGAAGCTGTGTGTGGCTAGAAATAAGTTAGGTAGCATTGAAAAAATATATATACCATATGTTATTATCTATTTCAACCTTTAAAACAGATAGGATAAGAGACCCGGTGGTTTTTGTTCACCCGGGCTGACCCAGTTTTTGTAAAAACCGGCGGTTCAGACCGGGTTTCAAGCATTTAGAAAACCGGTTAGTTTTGACCCGTTTTTTATACCGGATCCGGTTCAACCGGTTCACCCGGCCGGGTCGAACCGGGTTTCAAAACATTGACAAAAACCACGCGTAATTCCAAACAAATGATATTAAATACGTGTTTATGGATGATTTTAATATACGAGAAATGATATTAAATATTGAAAGAATCGCACATTTATTTATCAAATGGCGCCGCGCCGCTGCATTAACTAAAATCTAGTGAATCTTGGGACCGTTTCAAAGAACTTTTGAGAAAATGCCCACAACATGGTTTTACCAAAGTGCACCAAATTAATACTTTTTATAATGGTTTAAGCATGAATGACCAAGATTCACTAAATAGTGCCTCGGGGGGTAATATTTTGGTTAAGACTTCCAATGCCGCTCGGGATATCAATGAGAATAAGTCTCGTGTGCAAACCAAGAGTGTGCGGACCAATGCCGCTAGTGCTAGTACTAGTGACAACGACAAGCGACTTGACAAAATCACTGCGCTTCTTGAATCGCTTGCTACCCAAACCGCTAGCAACACCAACAACATCAACGCTAAAAATGCTCAAGTCAATGTTGTTAGCCAACCATGTGAGATATGCGGGGGTCCTCACTCTTACACCACTTGTACCGCCACCCAAGACTATCCTTCTGAGAATGTTAATGCAGCATACGGTACCTATCCTCCGGCCGCTTATCAAGCTCGTCCACAAGGAGACTGCAACTTGCTTAGCTACCGCTCAAACAACTTTCTTTCACCACCCGGTTTTCCTCCTAACAACCCAAACCAACAACAAAACCTCAATCGCCCTCCTCAACAACAACCTCGTGCACCATACATACCACCTCACAAACAACCATATCCACCTCAAAGAAACAACCAAGTTTACCAGCAACCTGCTTATCAACCACCCGCCTATAATGCTCCTCCCAACCAACCCACCGCATTACCTCAAGATATTTGAACCTACATGAGGACTAATGATGTGATCGTGGACAATCTCCAGCGGGAAGTGCTCAACTTGAAAGCAGACATGGTGAAACAAGGGAACGATCTGCGAGCTGATATGAGAAACACTTTGGCAAGTCAAACGAATGACTTAAGGAACATGATGGCCAGTTTCTTCCAAGGTAATCAACCCTCTTCTTCGGGTACTCTTCCGAGTAACACCGTTGCGAATCCAAGAGGGGAGATGAAAGCAATCATCACTCGCAGTGGAAAAGGTACCAAGGAACCCGAGCTTCCTATACCTCCACCGGTGATTGTGACTAAGGAAAACGAGTCACCTGCTCCTATTCCTCCTCCTTCTACTTCCCCAATTTCTCCACCTCTTACTTCTACCCCTCCTCCACCCAAGGATGTGAGTGATCCTATTCTCCCAAAGACTTCCTCTTCTTCTGATATACCTTATCCATCAAGGTTGAAGAAAGAGAAGCTCAAAAGCAAGGACGATATTCAGGTTTCGAACTTTCTTAAAATGTTTAAACAATTGAATTGCAACATCTCCTTCGCTGAGGCTCTCGCTCACATGCCTAAATACGCGAAAATATTCAAAGATCTTCTTAGCGACAAGGAGAAGCTTCTTGATATTGCTAACACCCAACTTAATGAGAATTGCTCTGCAGTGCTCTTAAGGAAATTGCCAACCAAGCTTGGTGATCCGGGTCGCTTCTTAATCCCTTGCAACTTCCCGGGAGTAGAGAATTGCATGGCCCTAGCCGATCTAGGTGCCAGTATTAACTTAATGCCTTTAAGTGTCTGGAAGCAATTATCTCTCCCCGAGCTAGTCCCCACCAAAATGACTCTGGAATTAGCTAACCGTACGGTTGCTTATCCAGTGGGGATAGCTGAAGACGTCTTTGTAGGAGTCGACAAATTCACTTTTCCTGCCGATTTCGTTGTCGTTGACTACGACATGGACCCTCGTGTGCCATTGATCGTTGGTCGTCCATTCTTGAGGACCGGTCGCACTCTCATCGATGTTGAAGCGGGTGAGCTTATCATGAGAGTGGGTGACGACAAAATCGTCTTCAACATGGGAAAGCTTTCTAAACAGCCTTATTCATACGAGAGTGTTAATTGTATTGACGTTCTTGATGAGGCTTGTGAAGAACACTTCAAAGATGCTTGTAAAAGTATTCCTACCTCTCTTCCCAATGTTGAGACCGTTTCCTCTATTGATTCATCACTATCTCTATTTGGAGAAAGTGATTTCCTTTGGAAAGATTTGGAAGCCACCATGGGAGATGTGAACTTAGAACATGACGATTCTCCCACCGATTGGGATGAAGATCTTCGCCTCATTGAAAACCTTCTTAAAGGAGACAATATTTCTCCACCATCTCCCACGGTTATTGCTATCGATGCTCCGACTTTGAATACGCCTCCCATCGAAAATCCTCCGGATTTAGAACTTAAGGAGTTGCCGCCCCATCTCGAGTACGTGTTCCTTGAAGAAAAGAAGTAGTCATCCGTCATCATCGCGAAGGACTTGAAAGAAGACGAAAAATCTCGCCTCATCGCCGTGCTTAAAGATCATAAGAAGGCAATTGCTTGGAAAATTTCCGATATCCGCGGAATTGATCCGAACTTTTGTACTCACAAGATTCTCATGGAAGATGACTTTAAACCCGCAATCCAGAGCCAAAGAAGGGTTAATCCTCGCATTCACGACGTCATCAAACAAGAGGTTATTAAACTTCTAGATACCGGCTTGATTTACCTTATTTCGGATTCGCCTTGGGTAAGTCCCGTCCATTGTGTGCCCAAGAAGGGGGGAATAACCGTTGTTCCCAATGAACACAACGAGTTGATTCCCACTCGTCTCGTTACTGGGTGGAGAGTTTGTATTGATTATCGCAAGCTCAATGATGCCACGAGAAAAGATCACTTTCCTCTTCCTTTCATGGATCAAATGATCGAGCGTCTTGCGGGTAATGACTATTACTGCTTCTTAGACTGTTTCTCCGGGTATTTTCAAATTCCCATCGATCCCAAGGACCAAGAAAAGACCACATTCACTTGTCCCTATGGAACATTTGCTTACAAACGCATGCCTTTCGGTTTATGCAATGCTCCTGGGACATTCCAAAGGTGTATGATGGCTATCTTCCATGACATGGTGGAAGACACTATGGAAGTATTCATGGATGATTTCTCGGTTTATGGCGATTCTTTCTCTACTTGCCTTGCCAATTTAGAACGTATGCTTAAGCGGTGTGAAGACACTCGCCTTGTTCTTAATTGGGAAAAATGCCATTTCATGGTAAAAGAGGGCATCGTGCTAGGACACAAAATTTCCAAAGCCGGTCTTGAAGTAGACCGTGCTAAAGTCGATGTTATTTCTAAGTTTCCTCCACCTTCAACCGTGAAGGGTGTGAGAAGTTTCCTCGGTCATTCGGGCTTCTACCGTCGTTTCATCAAAGATTTTTCTAAAATCGCTCGCCCGATGACCCACCTCTTGGAAAAAGATAATCCTTTTATCTTTTCCAACGAGTGTATTGAAGCCTTCAACTTGCTTAAGGATAAGCTGACTAAGGCACCCGTCTTGGTTACCCCTAATTGGGAGCTGCCTTTCGAGTTGATGTGCGATGCTAGCGACTTTGCTATTGGAGCGGTTTTGGGCCAAAGAGTGAACAAACACTTCCAACCGATCCATTACGCTAGCAAGACAATGACGGGGGCTCAATTGCATTACACGACAACCGAAAAAGAGCTTTTAGCTGTTGTCTATGCTTTTGAAAAATTTCGCCCCTATCTTGTCCTTTCTACCACCATCGTTTATACCGATCATTCCGCGTTGAAGTACTTGTTGACTAAACAAGATTCTAAACCAAGACTTCTTCGCTGGGTTTTGCTACTCCAAGAATTTAAAATCGAAATTCGCGATAAGAAAGGAGCTGAAAACCTAGCCGCGGATCATCTCAATAGACTTGAGGATCCTTACCAAGGGGATCATCCGAACAAAGAGATCAATGACTCTTTTCCCCTGGAGACCTTAATGTCTATCAACTCGACTTCTGATGAAACCCCGTGGTTTGCGGACATTGCAAACTACTTGGCGGGTGGAATTCTCGTTGACGGGTTAACATCCCAACAAAAGAAGAAGTTCTTCAAAGACATTAAGACTTACTTTTGGGATGACCCGTATCTCTTTAAACAATGTGCTGATTTGATTATTCGCCGATGTGTTGATGGACCGGCAGCTTTAGAAATCCTTGACGCTTGCCACAAAGGACCCACCGGTGGTCACTTTGGTCCCAACTACACCGCCAAAAAAGTGTTTGACTCGGGATTTTATTGGCCCACCATTTATCGTGATGCTCACGAGATGGTTAAACGTTGTGATGCTTGCCAAAAACAAGGCAAGATCACACATAAAGACGAGATGCCTCAGAATTTCATTCAAGAGTGTGAAATCTTTGATGTTTGGGGTATCGACTTTATGGGGCCATTCCCTTCATCTAAAGGAAACAAATACATCCTTGTAGTCGTTGACTACGTCTCCAAATGGGTTGAAGCCAAAGCTTTACCCACTAATGATGCAAGGGTGGTTTGTAACTTTTTGAAATCGTTGTTCGCTAGATTCGGTGTGCCTCGTGCCATTATTAGTGATCGCGGGACTCATTTTTGCAATGACCAATTTGCTAGAGTCATGGCTAAGTATGGTGTAAATCATCGTCTTTCCACCGCATACCACCCACAAACTAATGGCCAGGCTGAAATCTCTAACCGAGGATTAAAGCGAATTCTTGAAAGAACCGTGGGAGAGCATCGTGCTTCATGGGCTGATAAACTTGATGATGCTTTGTGGGCTTTCCGTACCGCATACAAGACTCCAATTGGTTGTACACCATATCGTCTCGTGTACGGGAAAGCATGCCACCTCCCCATTGAGTTGGAGCACAAGGCTTACTGGGCCTTGAAGTGGGCTTATTTTGATATCAACAAAGCCGGTGACCTACGCAAGATCCAACTCAATGAGCTGAATGAACTCCGGAATGAGGCTTATGAAAATTCTTTGATCTATAAGGAAAGGACTAAGCTCATTCATGACTCTAAGATTAAAAACCGAGAGTTCCAAGTTTGAGACAAAGTTTTACTCTTTAACTCTCGGTTGAAAATCTTTTCGGGCAAGCTGAAATCTCGTTGGTCCGGCCCATTCACCATTGCCCAAATTTTTCCATATGGTACTCTCGAGCTCGCTCAACCTAATGGACCTAATTTTAAGGTGAATGGCCAACGAGTGAAGTTGTACTTTGGTGAGGACATCTCTCATGAGATGATTCCATCCCTCACCACGTTTCACATGAACTAATTTTGGGTCGAGTCAGGCTTGTGACTCGGTTATGAAAAACAAGCGCTCCTCGGGAGGCGGCTCGAGTATATATCCTTTTCTGTTTTAACCTCCTAAGTGTAGGGGGGCCTCTATAGGTTCTTGTGTTTGTGTGGTGATGTGATTACAGGGATGAATGCACTTTTGGAACCTTTGAAGAACCGTGCTCCCGTGTTATCTGAAATCCGGTTCTATCTCTCTACTATCGTGATTCAATTTTCGTCATTCTCACATTTGAAATTGATCACGTTAGTCGTCTCTTCCTTAACTTGATTTAACCAACGTGCACAATGTCATAAGTGTAGGGGAGATTTTTCCCACATGCTTAAACATTGAGGACAATGTTTATCTTAAGTGTAGGGGGACTTCTATCGAAGTTTTAAGTGGACTTTTCCATGAAAATGCCTTCATTTAACCGGAAAATCATCTTTTTCAACATTTTTCAAATTTTTAATTAACTTTGGCCATTTAGTCGTAATTTTTAAATTTTTATCGTTGCTTTCATATGTATATATCCCACAATAAAGTCAAAAATATTAATAAAGTGGTGTAGCTAGTTTAGAAATCTTTGACATATTAGGCCCGTTGCGTTTATTTTGACTCAACCCGAATAGACTTATCCAAGTTTATTCTAGCTAGTATCCTTAACCAGGTAGACCTTAATTGGTTTATTAGGCTAAGCATCCACGAGTCTCATTACTTGAGATTTTAAATTGTGGAGGACGAGAAATGATAGAGTAAATTATAAGTCGGTATTCTTGCACAAGCCCACTTGGTGTAATTATCTACCTATTCTCCCATCACTTGCTAATAATTTATCTGCAATAAGTAAGGTCGTACGATTTGAAAAGTTACTTAGCTTCTAGCCCAAGATCGTTTAAAAGTTGCTCGGTAATGATAAGAGTTCATAGCCAAGGCATAACTTATGAAGCGGGGCGCGAAGATTGGCGAGTCCAAAAAGGCCCTAACAAGGCATGAGGATTCAATCTTATTGCTAAAGATCCAAGGTGATGTGAAAAGCATTATTCCCAAAATCAATATGAAGGATCAAGACTCACGACGAAAAGCAATCAACTCCCATAAAGATCATGGAGAAGTCTATCCGAAAAGACCCTAACAAGGTATGAGGATAAATAGATCCAAGTCCGAAAAGGAGGCGGATCGTTGTATCTCAAAATCCCAATTAGAGATTGAAGAAATAATCATGAAGTCGTGGTCAACAAAGTTGGAGTACCCCTCAAAAGTCTCCAAGTGAAGAAACTCTATTAACGATGAGAAGACCATTATCTCAAGAACGTCTCTCGAAGATATGAAGTATGAAGTACATGCCAAATATCGGCCCGAGAAAGGTCTCAAATCGTGAACCGAGTTATGCCAAGATATGAACTTTTTGATATCCCGAGAAGCAGTTTTAAGAGATTTTGTCCTTTAGCTAACTATTGATCAAATCGTCCTACTTTGCTTTTAGCCTAAATAAACTATCGAAATAAGTCCAAAAATGCATCTTCATGATCATTCTAAGACAAAATAAAATATAAGAGATACACCTAGGAATAAGGGAGTTTAAGCATATAATTAAGCCATGTGTGTAAGTGTTTGATTTGCTAACTTATAATAACAATGATCTCGTTTTTAAGCTTAGTTTGGGGAACGTGAAACTTGAGGGTGATGAATCGTCGCAACACCAAAGCCCTAATGTAAGTCTTAGATCTCTTTGCAAGTTATTTCCACGTAGCTATTTTCTATCCTTTTGTTTACTTTAAGATTTTAATTTTTGTTTAAGTAATATTTTAATAAGGCCAAGGTTGATTGATTATGAGAAAAGTGTAAATTTGCTTTATCACTAAGCATTGCATGAGGGCATGGCAATGGTTAAGTGTAGGGGATTTGATAGGTGTGAAAACACCCATCCTTTTACCACTTATTTCTGGCTAAAACGAGACCAAAACACGTATTTAATATCATTTGTTTGGAATTATGCGTGGTTTTTGTGTTTATTGTGTTTTCAGAGTCAACCGGATGAACATTGAAGAAAACATGGGATTGCACGGGTTTTATCAAAGAAAAAGACTCAAGACGAAGTCTATTGTCCAAGAGATGCAAAAGATTTGAAGTCATTGTGCCTATTTGAAGATTTATCGAAGAAAAGGGCCAAAGATGGAAGATTCATATATGTCGAAGAACTCGAGTCTATTAAACAAAAGATTATAAGACGAGTTGGAATTATTCACCGACACTTCTCAAAATCCAAAGTCGGAAACGTTTATTTAAAGAAACGTAAAGACTAAAGAAGAAAGAAGAAAAGAAGCCCAAAACCAAAGCCCATTCACAAGCCCACAATCACACGCCTATAAAAAGGACTTCACTTCACCATTTTGGGGACTAGTTAGTTTTTTAGTTAGTTTTTAGTTTTTCATTTTCTCTAGTTTTAGAGAGAGAAAGTTCTTAACTTTCTCTCACTAATTTTTCATCTTTCTTTCTTTTAATCTTTCAAGATAAAACCTTTGTATTGTTTCTTTCATTAATCAAGTTTAAATTTAATCTTTTAATCTTTAATCTCTTTCTACCTTTCTTTGATTTTGATTCACTTTTGGTGCTAATAACTTATGATCGTGTTGTTCATTAATGTTTTCGTGCTTAAAAAGTTAATCTTTTATGTTTATTTAAGTTTTCATACGAATGAGCTTTAAGATCTTTGTGCTTATTGGCTTGTTTGTAAGTTTAGCTTATTTACTTTTTAAAAGTTTCATAAAAAGTTCATCTTTTTATTGTTTGATCTAAAAATTGCTTATTTTAAGTTTGGATAAGTTCTTATTGGTGCTTATTCGGTATATTTCACTATAGATTCGTTTTAGTTTTGGTGATAAGCTTTTCAAAATAGCTTATTGCTTTTGCTTAACTTCCGAATCCCATTTAAATCGGGAAAGGTATAACCCTTTTCCGATTAGTACATTCCGAGCACACACCCCCTTATTCCGATCAGTAGATCGGAAAAGGGTTTTAGATTTTCCGATTGCGTTGGTTTTATAACATTCCGATCTGGATACTTTTTCAAACATTCCGATTGTGGCTTATTTAAGATTATTCCGATTTGAATTTAGTACTAGTATTCCGATTGTGGGTATTGAGGTAACATTCCGATCAGCTCCTTTGGTTCTTTCCGATTGCATCTCTAATATTCCGATCCTTTGATCGGAATAGGGTTTTGAAGATTCTGATTAGGTTAGTTTTGTGACATTCCGACGGGTGTAGTTTTCAAGTATTCCGATTAGTACTGCTCTCACATTCCGATTGGCACTCAAATATTCCGATTAGCTTTATGTTTAATATATTCCGACGAGTTGTTGCTATATTCCGATCAATCTTTCCGATGGGGATTCCGATTTGGTTGATTCCAAATTGTTTACTTTCTTGTTTTTGCAAAGTTTTCAAGTGTTAGATTTATTAAGTGTTCAAGTAATTTTCCTAATCTTGTCTTTAAGTTTTCAAGCATTTATCTTTAACTCGTTATTTTTAGTTTGATCTTAAACTTCATTTTACTCAACGACACTTACTTATTTGTTATTAGTTTAAAATAGATCAACAAACCAACACCTTTTTATTAACCAAGAACAAATCATTCCACTTTGAGCTGTGATCAATTCTAGGAGATTCTGAGAAACGAACTTTCAACTAGTAAAATCTAGTATCAAATGGCGCCGCTGCCGGGGACCGTTTCAAATGGCGAATGATTTTAATATACGAGATTAAATAAATGATCACATAAATATTCATCCATGAATGATTTATCACCCGTGCAATCCCATGTTTTCTTCAATATTCATCCGGTTGACTCTGAAAACACAATAAACACAAAAACCACGCATAATTCCAAACAAATGATATTAAATACGTGTTTATGGATGATTTTAATATACGAGAAATCATATTAAATATTGAAAGAATCGCACATTTATTTATCAAATGGCGCCGCGCCGCTGCATTAACTAAAATCTAGTGAATCTTGGGACCGTTTCAAAGATCTTTTGAGAAAATGCCCACAACATGGTTTTACCAAAGTGCACCAAATTAATACTTTTTATAATTGTTTAAGCATGAATGACCAAGATTCACTAAATAGTGCCTCGGGGGGTAATATTTTGGTTAAGACTTCCAATGTCGCTTGGGATATCATTGAGAATAAGTCTCGTGTGCAAACCAAGAGTGTGCGGACCAATGCCGCTAGTGCTAGTACTAGTGACAACGACAAGCGACTTGACAAAATCACTGCGCTTCTTGAATCGCTTGCTACCCAAACCGCTAGCAACACCAACAGCATCAACGCTAAAAATGCTCATGTCAATGCTGTTAGCCAACCATGTGAGATATGCGGGGGTCCTCACTCTTACACCACTTGTAACTCAAATTTAATATTAAGTTACCAAAACTTAACTCTTCACCTTTTGCCACACCTAAGAATGAGATTGTGCCCATTCTCATCTCTTCATCACCCTCACCACCTCTTGCACCATGCAAGACTACCTCAACCCATGGTACCAACCATTTACATGGTTCTACCTCCTCTTCATTCCAATCTAGAATGAATGAGCTAACCTCACCCTTCACTCCAAGTACTCTCTTGGATGTGACTACCCAACCTCAACCCATCCAAAGCATTCCCATTGTGAATGACTTTGTTGAACCCTTGGTTACTTCACCTTTCACCCCACCAAATTCCGCCACCACCCTTGTCTTTCATTTAAGCATGTGGATTGCTTATTGCTAAGACGTCTAATTTAAGCAAATCTTAGGATTCTAGTGTAACTAAGATTAAAATTATGCTTAAGTTTTAGGCTTGGTTTTTTTATACATCTTTGTATGATCTTTATTCTCTTGTATCTCCTTTCATGTTTTTCAACATGATTTTTTTCTTTGAGTCTTGGATCTTGTTGTTATTATGTTTCTTTATTTTCTCTTATTTTGAGTCCTTTTCTTAAACTAATAAGAATTAGGAATCTTCTTGGAGATTTACATTTCTTGTAGCTTGATTTGTGATATCTAGATAGATGACTTGCTTGTATGCTACTTGCTTATATATCTTCTTGCTTATCCGTATGTTATATGCTTAATTGATTAGTTAATGAATGCATGCTTATTATAAAGGTTTTGTCATTGTCAAGGAATTCCGATATAATATCTCTTAGATGTGTCTAACTCATGCATGTCCTTAAATGCTACGTGCTAACATGTTTTACTTAGTCTTCTCTTTCTAAGTAATCTTGTTTCTTGCATGCCATATGTGTTAATTGCGCACCTTCTCTACATTGGTTTATTGTAGACTTCATAAGGCATTGCATGAATTATCCTATGTGCTTACTTGATTATGTGTTAGATTTTGTACTAACTCTTCATGTCTTCTTGAGCTTCTTTTGAGTTTCTTCTCTCATTTTCTTTCGAGATTTCACTATCACCTTCTAAGGTATAGTATTCATGAATCAATTTGTGAAGTTATCCTTAACTTCTTTGTTGAGTCTTTCTCAATTCATTTTAATCATGCTCTTCTAAGTCGAGTCTCTTTCTTCTAGTCTTTCTAAACTAAGTTGAGTCGAGCCTTACCCTTTCCTCATCATGTAATTGTTCTTTGAACATCCATAATGATTGAGAAGAGCTACGAAACTTTGAGCATGTAGTTTATCGTATGCTAAGCACCATTTGGTGTCGACATTCATACGCATTCTTGCCTATAATGTCATATATCCCGAATTTTTCTTAAAAGCGTCGATTTATCCGCTTTTAGTTTTCCTTTATTTTTTCTTGGTCAAAAATTTCTCTAGGTTGAGATATTTTTGTTCCTCTTTTTGAGAGTTGATTGCGGTTAAAATTTACAATTGGTATGGGTGATTCCATCAATTCTAAGTTTTTAACCCCTTGAGATGATATCTTCAAATTCTTGGATGTTTCTTTTCTACCTCTATTCCAACAATTTTGAATTGATTTCCTCAAAATCCTCTCATTGTTTTTTTTGAGAGTTGATGGATAAATCTAGAATTTTCTTGGGTGATTCTAAAAATTCTAAGCTTTTTACCCTTTGACATATTATCATTACAATTGGTATGGATGTTTCTTTTCTATCTCTACTCCAACAATTGTAAATTGATCTTGTCACGATCCTCTCCTTTATTTATTTATTTTTGGTTGATAGCATCGCGTGCACACTTCTTTCTTCAATGCTTGTCATTGTTTGTGCAAACGACTTGTTCATCATCCTCTTTTATATATGCTCTTGTCTACTAACCTTGCTTTGTAGGACACTTCTAACCCATTTTTGTAGCTCGTCACTTTTCTTGCTTTGTTGGTGCCTCAAGCAAGGGGGAGCTCATATCAAGGGGGAGCATTTGCAAGAGTTCAAGTCATTACATTTGCGATCGTTGACTAACTCAAATTTCATTCATCGTACATCTTGCAAGTAATGCATTTTGGACACTCGTAGATAAGCATATTATTATGCTTGGAGTTGGTCAACCTATGGTGATTGAAGACTTCACTAGGATGACGCAAGCTCAATATTTTTGTATGATGGGTTTATGGTTTGGATTCTCGCCTCTCAAACGACAACCACTATGGATGATTAGATTTTTGGATGCATGTTCTCTCGAAGTCAATCCTCCACTTCTACAAATGAAGACTACCTTTTTTATTCGACAAAAGGGGGAGAAGTAAGTGTAGACGAGTAACTTATGCATTTTAATATGTGTTGCGGTTTACTTGTTTGTCATCATCAAAAAGGGGAGACTGTTAGTGCAAACATTACGATGCTTTGTCGATATAATCTCTTTGTGTTTTGTTGATGACAAACGTATAATTCTTAATACATTATGTAAAGTGTTAAGGTACTCGTAATCACTCAAGAATACATTTGTATACTTCTCTCGACACCTCCAAGACCGCATTCGGCATGAATCACTCAAGGTATGTACAAACATGTCATTAACCTAACTAAGTGATCAAGGATTAATATTTTCTTAAAACTCACATTTTAATCAAATGTGACAAAAGATTTTAATTAACTTTATTTTTAAGAAAATGTTTTATTAAAAAGAAAATGGAAATTTGAATTTGGCATATTCCATATGCCAAAAGAATATCCTTTGAGGGTATAAACTACCCCAGATGGCATATCCCCACTAAAGGACAAATTTGTACGGACTCCGACGCGGAGGTTCCTTAAAGGAACCCGCGGTTCCTTATTGATAAGGTACCGCGGGTAGAGATAAGGAACCGCGGGTGTTTTTTACCGTTGCAATGTTGTTCTATAAATAGTGGATCATTTCCAGGTTTTCTTTCAACCCTTTTTTGCACAGTTTCTTTCAAAAACCATCTTAGATCCTTGATTAGTTAGTTTTGATTAATCTTGTTTAAGATGTGATTCAATCTTCAATCTCCTCATCCTCTCAAGTGCAAAGAGAAGAACACTATCATTACCATGATGTGTTGGGTTCACTACATGATGAAGATCTTTCCTTCTATAGATCTAAGTTATGTTTTTAGTCTTCCTACTATGTATATGTAGAAGATCCAAGTGTTGGGTACACTTGGATGTGTTTGTAAGGGTAGAATATCCAAGTGATGGGTATCCTTGGATTAGGTGTTAGTTGTGTAGATCCAAGTCTTGTTAGTACTTGGATATAGTGTTAGAGTTATAGATCTAAGTGATGTGTGATTAGATCTATATGGTTTATGTGTTTAGGCCATAAAACACAAGGTTTTTATGTTGGGCCATAAAACATAACTAGTGGGTAGATTAGGTTGTGTCTTGGTAGTTCTCACTAAACTCTAAAGTGATGTGGTTGTGTCTAGGTAGTTCTCACTAAACTCTAAAGTGATGTGGTTGTGTCTTGTGAGTTCTCACTTAGCTTTAAAGTGATTAGTTGTTGTGTTGTGTGAAGTTCTCACTTAGCTTCAAAGTGAAGAGTCGTGAAGATTGGTTATAGCTTTCGATTAGAACTCGACATCTAGCCTTGTGTCGTTCAATGGTGAAGTGGGCGACGTTGTGTAGATTGGTCCTACCTAAGATTAGGACTCGACTTTTAGCTTAGAGTCGGAAATTGGATAAGCAACGTTGTGTATGGTTTCTCCACCTTAAGGAGTTTGTTGACTAGTGAAGTAACTCTCGAGTAAGGTGTACTCGAGGAGTGGAGTAGGGCGAAGAGGAGCTTCGTGACCGAACCACTATAAATCATCGTGTCAGTACTTTCCTTTACATTTATGTCTTTACTATTATAGATGTATTTATATATTGTGTGTTGTGTGCATCTCATAATCTAAACATCTAAGTTGCGGAAAAGCTAAGGCTTAGTACGTGTGTGCTTCGTGTTTAGATTATGGTCAAGTGTACATCACTTAGTCCAAACATTCTAGTTGCGGTAAAGCTTATGCTTAGTACGTGTGTGCTTAGTGTTTAGACTATTGCTTGATGTACTCTTGATTTGATGTGTTTGTGTGTTTACTTACTTGTAGTATTTATCTTTCAATCAAACACATCTCATATATAGTCAAGCTTGATCGAGAATTTGATACAAAGGATTGTCAAAGTTTAACATGCAACAAAAGGTTAAGTTCACTGTCGGCGGTTCCCTAAATGGACCGGCGGTTCTTTATTGATAAAGAACCGTGGGTATACATAAGGAACCGCGCACAGTGGATTAAGCCGAAATGTTTTGAAAACTAACTAGAAACTATTCAACCCCCCCCCCCCCCCTTCTAGTTTCTACATCATCGAATTCAGAATCAGACAACAGTCATCATACAGAGCATGGGTGCGGATATCCCTCCCCAGAAAACTCGGAAGGGGAAGAACACGCTCTCCAGTCACACAAAAGGATAAATTGAGACTTCTTACAACCATGTAGAAGGGAAAGAAAGAACGCTGTTACAACTGATACAGTATTTTCCTGACACAATGAAGCGTCGCATGCCAACAAACGTCAAAACATATGACGGCACCACAGATACAGAAGATCATTTGAAAGTCTTCGAATCACAAGCAGGTATTGAACAATGGCCTGAACCTGTGTGGTGTAACATGTTCAACTCTACGCTTGTAGGAAACGCGCGGAACTGGTTTAATAGGCTCCCATCGTGAACAATCAACGGATTCAAAGTATTACGGAAAGCATTCAAAAGAAACTACGTCCAACAAAAAAGATACGACAGGAGCGCCGTATCACTAGCAAGAGTCAAACAAAACCAAGGCGAATACCTGGAATATTTCTTAGATCGCTTCAAGGATGAATGCATCCAGATAAAAGAATGCCCAAAGATCTTGAAAGTATTTTGTTTCATGGCGGGGATAAATAACAAAGATCTAATACGAATGTTGAACAAGAAAACTCCGGAAACCTTTGATGGGGTAATGCGACGAGTGAGATCTTTCATACAAGGAGAATCAGCCGCTACAGATGTCATGCAAAGTACCTCCAGTTATAGATCTCGAGACATGCCTAATAAACAAACTAACATACATAGCAGATCTTGGAATCTCGATTACCAAAGAAACCAAAAAGAAGGACGTAGTGGCATCTTTCCACTTAAATTAACTCCAAGAGAGATCCTCGCATCAGAAGGTGTGAACTTCCCAAGACCACTACCAATGACCACTCCAGTGGAAAGGCGCATAGGCAATAGGTACTGCGAGTACCATGGGGAAAAGGGACACGTCACAAATGAGTGTATTCAGCTACAAAAACACATTGAGAGCTTGGTAAAAGTGGGCCAGCTAAAACACCTTGTCAAAGAAGCCACGAAAGACAAAAAGCAAAAGCCAAAAAGCACAAGCGTGGTCATTTACATGGTACAAACGTGGCAATGAAGGACCAAGCAGAAGGTAAGCCAGAGGTTCTCTAGAGGAAGGGACATCTCTTTCCCACCTCTCAGTGCGAACACTGTGGCAGATGGCCCATTAATAGAAGTAAATATCGACAATCATAGCATTCACCGGATGTACGTCGATGGAGGCTCATGAGCATAAATCATGTATGAGCATTGTTTCTCAAAACTAAGCCCAGAGATAAGGAACCAAATGGTACCTACGACTTCACCACTCATTGGCTTTAGTGGAGAAGCAGTATGGCCTTTGGGGCAGTTAAAGCTAATAATAAAGGTGGGGAATGATGAGCATTCGACGAAAGTCTCAATGAATTTCTTGATAATACGATCACCATCACATTACAATGGAGTCATTGGGCGGCCCGCCATCTTAGCAATGCAAGTGGTACCCTCTACAGTCCATGGCATGATGAAATTCCCAGTGGAAGGAGGAATTGTAACGATATTTAATACAGCCACACCACTCGCAGAGTGCAACACAATTAAGAAACCTCCTCGAGTAACAGCAGGGCCAAAAATAAACTCACCACCAAATCTGAAGGTAGTAGTTCACCCAGAATACCCGAATCAAGAGATAACAATTGGAGGAACATTATCCGACAAAGGAAAGTCTAGCATGTGTCAACTCTTAAAGAATAATTTGGACGTTTTCGCATGGGAACCATAGGATATGACTGGTGTACCACGATCAATAGCCGAGCATATATTACAAATCCGCGGGGGATATACGCCAGTCAGATAAAAGAAAAGGGGACAGGCCCCAGAATGCAGTAAGGCAATACTAGATGAAGTGAAAAAGCTGGTAGACGCAGGAATCATGCAAGAGGTCTACTACCATGACTGGCTTTCCAATCCAGTTATGTTTAAAAAAACACGATGATAGCTGGCGCATGTGCGTGTGTTAGCCTCAAAATATTGAGTCAAACAAGAATGTTCGGTCATAGGTTTCTATTGTAATATTTAGTAGAACGTTGTAATAAGTAGTTATTTAGTCGTGGTTCACGGGCTTGGATTTAAACTAATTAAAGTCCAAAAGACAAGCCCGGCCCAATATATAGTCCATTAAAGCCCGCATGTGGGTGGACTATATATACTACCCTCCTAGCATGTTAGGAGGGTGGATGGTCATTTGTAACAACTTCTTTTCTTAATCTAATCTCACCAAGTTAATCATCTCCTCTCTACTTTCTCTCTCTAGGAATTCATCTCTTCTTCATCTATTTTTCTTTCTTTCTTCATTGCTTAATCATCACAAATACATGGGACAACATTTGGTATCAATCGCCATGGGGTAGATTTGTGATTCATTGTTGTTATTATATTTGATTCGAATGATTTAATCCATAGATCATCTCGGATTTAAATTTTTTTTTGTGTTTTTTGTGCTCTACTTCTTCATCTACATCTTCTACATAGTTGTAGTAGTGATTTGGTATATTTACTTTGGCTAAAAACACAAAATTTTTGGGTTTTTTGATCATTTTTTGGCTTAAAATCACGTATTGGTTGAGTTTTGTCCGAGAAAAGGGGGATATATTCCGATCAGTTATTCCGATCTGTGCAATCGGAAAAGGGTTTCAACATTCCGACCATCATTCCGACTGGACAACATTATTCCGATTGGCATTCCGATTTGCATTCCGATTGGTGTTTTCCGATTAGCACATTCCGATTGGTGTATTCCGATTAGCTCATTCCGATTGGGGTATTCCGATTCGTCATTCCGATCATACATTCCGATCGTACATTCCGATAACATTCCGATTGGTGCATTCCGATAACATTCCGATTGGTGCATTCCGATAACATTCCGATTGGTTATTCCGATTAGATTATTCTGACGAAGTGATTCCGATGATGTGTTTTTGCTAAATTTTGTTTGGGTACTTTTTAGACTTAGCCACTATCTAGACTAGTTTCAGAATATCGTTTCCACGAAGATCAACAAAAAAAAAAAAAAAAAAAAAGAGTTAAAATTTTTTCGTCAAGTAAATTCAAATTTTTTCCATACTAGTTTTAGGACATTTCTAGCTCGATTTCAAATTTTGGCGATTACAAAATTTTTGGACTACCGTTTTTGTCGGACTGGAGAATTTATTGTCGGACTGGAGAAAAATTGCAATTTTCGGAATTTAAACCACAACAACAATCACAACAAATCTACTTAAGATCCATATTCAATTCATCATTTCAGAGAATTTTGGGATGGATTCTACTGCAGAATATCGTGTGACGAACAACAACATCATGGTCGCGGGTAATAAAGAGAGACCACCAATGCTTGTGGCTGGTCGATATGCTCAATGGCAATCACGCTTTCTTCGCTATCTTGATACAAGACCTAATGGTGATGCCTTGAGACAATGTATTAACCATGGCCCATATGTCTTTTCTGAAATTGATGTTCCTTATACACCAGCCACAGACACATGTCCAGAAGTACTTGCAACAAAGAAAAAGGAAACTTTATCTGACCTTACACCCGAGAAACGTGCTTGGCATGATGCAGAAAAAGAAGCGATCTATATGATCCTAAGTGGAATTGGAGATGATATTTATTCCACAGTCGATGCATGTCCTACAGCACAAGAAATGTGGACGGCCATTGAACGCTTGCAACAAGGAGAGTCTCTCAACAAGCAAGATGTCAAAACAAACTTGTTTTGGAACTTTGTTTAACACCCGTTGTTGTGAGGTATACAATAATAGAAGCTATAAGTGTTTTATGTATATAACAAATACTATTGTATTATATAAGTCCATATAGTTTTTATAGTAATAAGGTTTATTGTGTACATGTTTAGATAGATTAGGGGCTCATCATGGTAAAGGACTTGTTACTTTAGTCTTAAGGGATTAGACCAATTCTCAGGAGATAAATACATACAGGGGATAAATACATACGTGTCTACTGTGTGTTTCATCAAAAAAAAAGAGAAAAATAAGCAGTTTGGATAACTGATTACAAAAAGTGAACTTCTGGTGGATTTGATTCAAGAATCAAGTGATAAAAGTGTTGTAATAAGTCTTTAACCCAAAGTGGTGTAGGTATGTTTAAATTCCTTGTTAACTATCAGTTAGTATTACTTAACAATGAACATCTCAATATGTTGAGATGGGTATTAAGTGGCAAGTGAGTTGTGAATATGATTCTATTGTTCATAAACACTTAAAAAGGATGGTTTTGGTATAAGAATAAAAGAATTCTTGTTTTAGTAGAAAAGGGTGCTAACATGGTGTTTGATAAAAAGTTTGAAAGGGCACTTGCATATTTTAATGGGCTGGTGCCAAAAGTTCCAGCTTAATTGAGTTCAAGAATTTTAAGGTAATTGGTCATGAAAACTAGTTGTTAAAAAGATAGTCAGAACATGTAAATAAGGTGGAAGTTATAGTTTATTAAGTTAGTATATGATTTTCAATTAATAACACGTGTACATGTATACTTATGCATTTAGGTGCTCAAGACTAGCTATCTATTCAAACGATTGTGCGACTGTGTCATAAGGTGAGTAACGAGCAGGCATGAAACGGGTAAATGACTCCTGAAGTACACCTAGTATATTGAGTACAAGGGTGTGCATTTACCATTACACGTCATATTATTCATCATGTTATATAGTCAATTATGATTGTTTCTATGCAAGCATACGATGTATGGATGAATTGGCATGTCGGACAAGTTTATGTGGTGCAAGACTAAGTGATAGTCAAGAATCACTTGGGTACTTATAAATGACAAGTTCATGAAAATTAAGGATCCTTACTAGCAAGTATAATCTATGCCTTATCATTCATGTTTAATGTTTAATGTCTAATGCTCTTACTCACTAAGTTTTATACTTATATTTTCATGTTAACATGTTTTAGGTGAAGCAAGTGGGATAAAGCATGAATAGCGCAGAACATGTATGGGTAGCTAGCAGTTTGATCTTCGCTAGGTGTGGTTACAGGTTATCTTTTGAACCACGTATGATATGAACTTTGAAACACCCCCTTTTGTATGCAACATAGCTGTTGCATAGATTGTAAATAAGTCCATGTAATATATAGTCGAAACAGGTCTTCTGGTTTAGTGTCATGTATATGTAAGACCTGGACACTAGTTTTTGGCGTCAAATGAAAGGTCGTGTTTTGGTCATATGCCATCCAGGTTAAAGTTCTTGTACAGGCTCACGACGTGTGTAAAATGTATATTTGGTCTTTGTAAATTAATAAGTAAAAGTGTTTCTTTTATGGTTAAAAATATCAAACAGGTCTGGTCATTGTTTTAAGTTTCATGCATATATGTATTTATTTAGTTCCAGCTATGTTGTAAAGAAAAAGCAGAAAGTGTCAAGTTTTAGAGATGAATTACATGTATGAGAGATCCGTTTAAATTTGAGCGGGACTTTTCATGAATTTCAAACTGGTCTGTTTTATAAACGTCTAGTATTTTGAAAGTCTTCCATTGCCGCCGCGCCAAAAAAAAAAAATAAAAAAAAAAATAAAAAAAAAAAAATAAAAAAAAAAAATAAAAAAATTACGGGTGTTTCAAGTTGGTATCAGAGCTGTGGTTTAAGAGATTTAAGTATCTACCATTAGTTGGGTACTTAGACTTAAACCTAGGCTCTACGGATAGTAGTAGTATTATGCATGCTTACGGTTTAGCAGATAATATATATCGTAGATATTGTTAACATGTTTTAGCATGATGCTTTCCAGGACAGAAGTAACCATGTGCACGATATAGATAGTTAATTCATGAATTAAGCATGATGTGTTGACAATGAGACTTCCATTATATGATGTTATTATTATAACGCCTGGCCAACGTAATAATAACCGCATCACATAACGGGAACTTATTGGTATCATTTCATTCTTAAGAATTGAATCAAGGATTATTAAAGAGGCTTAGGATGTTTCAACTCCTTAACATGTGCTTATTATATGATACATAATTGTTGGCTTATATGTTTCATTCTCAAACTTTCAGTTTCTGAAAATGACTGGAAGTAACCCAGAAGCGTTCAATAGGTTGATGAATGAAACAGGAACTAGTCTTGATAATGATAATAGAGAACCGTTACTCGTTAACACTGAACAAACGGAACAAGAAGATGTGAGTAATCCTGATCCTATGACCGAAAAGATAAAGAACATTGTGTCACACGAGGTGGCTAAAGCTCAACAAGCCTCACTAGCTCATCTTTATGACAATATTAGTGACACAATGAATAAGCTCTTTCAAGAAGAATTTCGTAAAATTCGTGCCGGAGAAACTGATCCCCTGACTCGTGCTTTTAACATTAGGGATTTTGCAGCTTGCAACCCCCCATATTATACTGGAGAACTAGATCCTTTCAAGTGTTATAGGTGGTTACAGGATATGGAGGAAGTGTATACTACTTGCGGTTGTCCCGTAAATCTTCGCGTCACCCTTGTTGGTAATCAGTTGCGAGATAGAGCTAAGGAATGGTGGGGTTTTCTTAAGCAATCCAAGGGTGAGGAAGCTATTCAAAATCTTCCATGGGACGAATTCAAAAAGTTGTTCATTTATAAATTTTCTCCGGAAGCTGAAGTTAAGAAAATTCGTCGGGACTTCTTGTCGATACCTCAGACTTACCAGTCAGTTCACGAGTTCACCACAACTTTCCTTGATAGGGCACGTTTCTGCCCTGAATATGTTGGGAATGAAAAGATGCTAATGGATCATTATGTTGACATGCTTAAGAAGGAGATTCGCGAATTTACTTCAGCTAAGAATTGGAAGAATTTTGATGAAGTAATGAATGCCGCCTTGGAGCGAGAGCAAGAAACAAAGAAGGGTGTTACCAGGACTTCTCCTAAAAGGAGAGTTGATCAGAGTGGTCCCTCGACTAAGAGGCAAAGGTTTGGAGGTAATTTTAGTAGTAGTTCTCAAAGGATGGATAACCCACTTTGTGCACAATGTGGGAAATATCACGCAGGCCAATGTCTTGCTGGGACCCGTATTTGTTACCGGTGTGGTCAAAATGGCCACATTAGCCGCGAATGTACCAAACCAATCCAAGTTTGTGGCAAGTGCTACCAGCCGAATCATACTAGTGACACATGCCCAAGATTTGGACCCCAACAACGTCAACAAGATATGAGAAGGAAGGCGCCAGAAAGACGTGGACCACCACCACCAAGACCATCAGGGGCCCCTCGTCTTCCGCCCATTCCAAGGCCAAATAGGCCTCCCGGTCGTGTATATCAGATGTCAACAGAAGAAGCCAAGGAAGCACACGATGTTGTGACAGGTACCTTCTTTGTGAATTTATTACCTGCTCGTGTGTTATTCGACTCTGGTGCGGATCGATCATTTGTGTCGCAATCTTTTAGCCAAAATTTCAGTATGCCAATTAGTCATCTTAAACCCTCACTAGATGTAGAAGTAGCAGATAGTAAGATTGTTCATGTGGTTAGCGTATATCAGAATTGTGAAATAGAGATTGACGACGAAAAATTCCAAATTGATTTGATCCCCATGCCTATGGGGGAAATCGATGTTGTCATTGGTATGGATTGGCTTGGCAAAAACGAAGCTATTATTTCATGTCAGAATAAATTGATTCGTGTTAAGACCCCAAGTGGGGGAGAAGCGTTCATCTATGGTGAGCGTAAGAAAACATCCCTAGCGATATGTACGCACGCTAGAGTCAAAAGACACTTGAGACGTGGCTGTCAAGCCTACCTAGCTCATGTGGTAGACACTCAGAAAAATACTCTAGAACTCGATAGTATTCCAATTGTTCGGGAATTTTCAGACGTCTTTCCTGAAGAACTCCCAGGCATTCCTCCTGACAGACAAGTGGAGTTTCGCATTGACCTTACTCCAGGAAGTACTCCTGTTGCCAAGACTCCCTACAGACTTGCTCCGTCTGAAATGCAAGAATTAATGAAACAATTGCAAGAACTTCTTGATAAAGGCTTTATCCGTCCAAGTAGTTCCCCCTGGGGAGCTCCCGTTCTTTTCGTTAAGAAGAAAGATGGTAGCATGCGCATGTGTATAGATTATCGTGAACTTAACAAGGTTACGATAAAAAAACAAGTACCCTTTACCCCGAATTGATGATCTATTTGATCAACTTCAAGGTGCAAGCTTCTTTTCAAAAATCGATTTAAGATCAGGATACCATCAGTTAAAGATACGGGAAGAAGATGTCTCAAAGACAGCCTTTCGAACCAGATATGGGCATTATGAATTCGTTGTCATGCCATTCGGCTTAACGAATGCCCCTGCGGCTTTCATGGACTTAATGAATCGGGTCTGTCGTCCGAGATAAATCAGTTATCGTGTTTATTGACGATATTCTGATTTTCTCTAAGTCATCCAATGAGCATGAGGGCCATCTGAGACAAGTTCTTAGCATGTTGCGTCATGAAAAGCTTTATGCTAAGTTTTCTAAGTGCGAGTTTTGGCTTCGTGAAGTTCAATTCCTTGGTCATGTAATTAACAACGAAGGAATTAAAGTTGACCCAGCAAAGGTTAATGCAATCACGAATTGGAGTCAGCCAAAAACTCCTACCGAAGTTAGATCTTTTCTCGGACTCGCAGGATACTATCGTCGTTTCATTCTAGATTTTTCTAAAATCGCGTCATCTCTTACCAAGCTTACACGAAATAACGCCAAATTCGAGTGGAATGAAGATCAAGAAATAGCCTTTTATACTCTAAAGGAAAGGTTAAGTCACGCACCCGTGTTAGTATTGCCAGAAGGAAATGACGATATGGAAGTTTACTGTGATGCATCGTCGAATGGCCTCGGTTGTGTTCTTATGCAGCGAGGACGAGTTATTGCATATGCATCTAGACAACTCAAGAAACATGAAGAAAATTATGTTACTCATGATCTTGAGCTTGCAGCAGTGGTACATGCGCTAAAGGTTTGGAGGCATTATTTGTATGGCGTAAAAATCAAGATCTTTACAGACCATAAGAGTCTCAAGTACTTCTTCGATCAACGTGATCTAAACATGAGGCAAAGGCGTTGGCTTGATTTGGTTAAGGATTACGATTGTGAAATTCTTTACCACCCAGGTAAAGCTAATGTGGTGGCAGATGCCTTGAGCAGAAAGACCAGACATAATATCTTGGTAGTGAAATCACTTCAAATGGTGATCACACCAGATTTCTTTGAGCATATCAAGGCAGTTCAAGAAGAATCATGGCAAAACGGAGATGTTAATACCGAACGTCTTGTGGGTCAAGTTCAAAACATGGATGAAGACTCCCGAGGACTCAAAACACGTTTTGGTAGAATTTGGATTCCAAATAATAAAGAACTCAAAAAGTTCTTACTCGATGAAGCGCATAAATCCAAATACTCGATTCATCCAGGTGCTACAAAGATGTACTATGATCTCAAAATGGATTACTGGTGGCCAGGTATGAAAAGAGACATCGTGAAATATGTCGAGCAATGTCTTACATGTCTTCAAGTTAAAATACAACACCAGAAACCGTTTGGAAAGATGCAGCCACTTGAAATTCCTGTGTCGAAATGGGAGAAGATTACAATGGATCTTATCACAAAGTTACCCAAGACGCCAAGACATCATGATGCTATATGGGTGATCGTTGACCGCTTAACCAAGAGTGCAATCTTTCTTCCTATTAAGGAAACTATATCCTCTGAAGCTCTTGCTGAATTATACCTGCGTGAAGTTGTGGCTAGACATGGAGTTCCAGTTTCTATAGTATCAGATAGAGATACTAGATTCACGTCTAGATTTTGGCAGAAATTTCAGGAGGATTTAGGTACTCGTGTGAATTTAAGTACAGCTTATCATCCACAGACGGATGGTCAGAGTGAAAGGACCATTCAGACGCTAGAAGATATGCTTAGAGCGTGTGCCATTGATTTTGGCGGCAACTGGGACAAGTATTTACCTCTAGCAGAGTTCTCTTACAATAACAGTTATCACTCCAGCATAAAGATGCCACCTTATGAAATGCTTTATGGAAGGAAATGTCGCACTCCAATTTGTTGGGGTGAAATTGGACAACGCGAGTTGGCAAGCTCAGATGTTATTCAGCAGACTAATGAAAAGATCGACCAGATAAAGGAAAGATTAAAGATGGCTCAAGATAGACAAAAATCATATGCGGATAAAAGAAGAAGGCCAATAGAATTTCAAGTCGGAGACAAGGTTATGCTAAAGGTATCTCCTTGGAAAGGAGTGATTCGATTCCGAAAGCGCGGAAAACTTGGACCACGTTACATTGGCCCATTCACGATACTATCCAGAGTTGGGAAAGTGGCATACAGACTTGAGCTACCAGAAGAGCTAAACGACATTCATAATACTTTTCACGTGTCCCAACTACGGAAATGTTTGGTAGATGAGGCAAAGTATGTCCCTTTAGAAGATATCGTGGTTGAAGAAAATCTCGGTTATGTCGAAGAGCCTATAGAGATTCTTGACACCATGGTCAAGAAACTTAGAAGGAAAGAGGTCCTCCTCTTTAAGGTTAGATGGAAGCATAGAAAAGGGATAGATTATACGTGGGAGCCCGAAGAAGAACTCATAAAGTATTACCCGGCTTTTCACCAGGAATGGTTTGTGAGGACCCAAACCGAATAAGTGGGGGAGAGTTTTAACACCCGTTGTTGTGAGGTATACAATAATAGAAGCTATAAGTGTTTTATGTATATAACAAATACTATTGTATTATATAAGTCCATATAGTTTTTATAGTAATAAGGTTTATTGTATACATGTTTAGATAGATTAGGGGCTCATCATGGTAAAGGACTTGTTACTTTAGTCTTAAGGGATTAGACCAATTCTCAGGAGATAAATACATACAGGGGATAAATACATACGTGTCTACTGTGTGTTTCATCAAAAAAAAAAGAGAAAAATAAGCAGTTTGGATAACTGATTACAAAAAGTGAACTTCTGGTGGATTTGATTCAAGAATCAAGTGATAAAAGTGTTGTAATAAGTCTTTAACCCAAAGTGGTGTAGGTATGTTTAAATTCCTTGTTAACTATCAGTTAGTATTACTTAACAATGAACATCTCAATATGTTGAGATGGGTATTAAGTGGCAAGTGAGTTGTGAATATGATTCTATTGTTCATAAACACTTAAAAAGGATGGTTTTGGTATAAGAATAAAAGAATTCTTGTTTTAGTAGAAAAGGGTGCTAACATGGTGTTTGATAAAAAGTTTGAAAGGGCACTTGCATATTTTAATGGGCTGGTGCCAAAAGTTCCAGCTTAATTGAGTTCAAGAATTTTAAGGTAATTGGTCATGAAAACTAGTTGTTAAAAAGATAGTCAGAACATGTAAATAAGGTGGAAGTTATAGTTTATTAAGTTAGTATATGATTTTCAATTAATAACACGTGTACATGTATACTTATGCATTTAGGTGCTCAAGACTAGCTATCTATTCAAACGATTGTGCGACTGTGTCATAAGGTGAGTAACGAGCAGGCATGAAACGGGTAAATGACTCCTGAAGTACACCTAGTATATTGAGTACAAGGGTGTGCATTTACCATTACACGTCATATTATTCATCATGTTATATAGTCAATTATGATTGTTTCTATGCAAGCATACGATGTATGGATGAATTGGCATGTCGGACAAGTTTATGTGGTGCAAGACTAAGTGATAGTCAAGAATCACTTGGGTACTTATAAATGACAAGTTCATGAAAATTAAGGATCCTTACTAGCAAGTATAATCTATGCCTTATCATTCATGTTTAATGTTTAATGTCTAATGCTCTTACTCACTAAGTTTTATACTTATATTTTCATGTTAACATGTTTTAGGTGAAGCAAGTGGGATAAAGCATGAATAGCGCAGAACATGTATGGGTAGCTAGCAGTTTGATCTTTGCTAGGTGTGGTTACAGGTTATCTTTTGAACCACGTATGATATGAACTTTGAAACACCCCCTTTTGTATGCAACATAGCCGTTGCATAGATTGTAAATAAGTCCATGTAATATATAGTCGAAACAGGTCTTCTGGTTTAGTGTCATGTATATGTAAGACCTGGACACTAGTTTTTGGCGTCAAATGAAAGGTCGTGTTTTGGTCATATGCCATCCAGGTTAAAGTTCTTGTACAGGTTCACGACATGTGTAAAATGTATATTTGGTCTTTGTAAATTAATAAGTAAAAGTGTTTCTTTTATGGTTAAAAATATCAAACAGGTCTGGTCATTGTTTTAAGTTTCATGCATATATGTATTTATTTAGTTCCAGCTATGTTGTAAAGAAAAAGCAGAAAGTGTCAAGTTTTAGAGATGAAGTACATGTATGAGAGATCCGTTTAAATTTGAGCGGGACTTTTCATGAATTTCAAACTGGTCTGTTTTATAAACGTCTAGTATTTTGAAAGTCTTCCATTGCCGCCGCGCCAAAAAAAAAAAAAAAAAAAAAAAAAAAAAAATTACGGGTGTTTCACTTTGGTAAGTTTACTGCATTGGATGGAGAATCAATTGAGTCCTATTATTCAAGATTTTACAAGATGATGAATGATATGACAAGAAACAACTTGGAAGTCTCCACCATGCAAGTCAATGTGCAATTTCTACAACAACTCCAACCAGAGTGGACACGTTTTGTCACTTTGGTGAAACAACAGAAGCAGTTAGACAAGGTAAACTATCACACTCTCTTTGATATCTTGAAACAATTTCAGCATGAAGCAAATGAGATTCGAGCTGAACGAGTTGCAAAGACGGCTAATCCACTTGCTTTATTAACTACCACTCAACATGTTCAAGATCCTCACTCTCGTGCTCCTAAGCCATACTCCAATACATCATTCTCACCACGATATTCCATATCATCTAAGTCTTCATCTTCCACAAAATCTCGAGGTAAAGCGCCAAGAGCACCATCACCACCATCTGAGTCCTCATCTGAAGAAGATAGTGATGAAGACCAAGCTCAAAAGAACCGAGAGATGAAACAACAAATTGCTTACATTATGAAGACTTACAAGAAAAGCTACAAACCCACCAACAACAATCTTCGCACATCATCTAACACAAAGAACCGATATGTTGAGAGTCCTCCAAGGTATGACACACGTCGACGTGGTGAAAGTCCTTCTAGGTATGATCGACATAATCCAACGCATGTTGAGGGTTCTGCAAGATATGATCGACAAACTGCAAAGTATGATACTCAGAGGATTGCTGCTGCTACCGGGAATAGGGAAACGGTTGGAAGTCAAGTGGTTCAGCAGGGCGGGATTCAATGTTTTAATTGCCAAGGATATGGGCATATGGCAAAGGAATGCAGGAAGCCGAAAAGGGTTAGAGACTCTAGCTACCATAAGGAAAAGATGCTGCTATGCAAGAAGATGGAAGCAGGGGTCAAACTGTCAGCTGAGGAAGGAGCTATGCTTGATGACACTGATGATGAAGCCTCTGACCAGGAATTAGAAGCACATTACTCGTACATGGCACATGTTGAAGAAGTTCTCAAAGTCACTGAAGATGACAATGGTCCTATCTTTGACACTGAGCCAATCGATAAGGTACACACTACTGATGAATATAATGTGTTTGGTGATATTCCTGAGCATAGTGATCTACCCAATGCCATTAATGACACGTGTATGATGGAAACGGTTGATAGTAATACCACACCCGATTCATCAGACATGTGCAATAATGAGTCTGAGGATGATCAACATGCAAATGAATATGATGAAGAGGAACGTATTGCGCTTGCTAATTTAATTGATACTTTACAAAAAGATGTCACTGAAAATAAAAAGAGTCAAAAGCAATTAAAGAAGGCAAACGCTACGCTCACTCAAAGTTTTGAAGAATGCAAAGCTGCTCTTATCAAATCTACTGAGATGACTGAAAGCTATAGAGATGAGCTCCTTCAGAAAACCAAAGAGCTTGATGGGTACAAGGGAAGTGCGTTGAAAAGTCAAAAGGACGATTTTGAAAACAAATATAATACCACTCTTGAGTTATTAGCTAAAGAGAAGCGTCAATATAATGTTTTCTTAATGGATGAACGTCAAAAAACGTACCTTGCCAATACCAAAGTTAATGAACTTGAACAAAAGCTCTCTATGACCACTACTGATTCTACTAAAATTCTAGAGGATAAGATACAAGAGGTAGATGCGTTAAAACAAGACTTCAAAAGTAGATATGATAAAGAAACCGAAAAAGTTACGAAACTAGAAGCACAAGTCGACTTTTTGAAGAACGTTGTTTATAAAACGCATGATTCTATTCAATCCGTAAGAATGCTAGCACCTCCATCGATGTTTAAGGGTCAAGCTATCTTTGCAAGTCTTGAGTACCTTGCCAAAGCTCAAGCTGCGAACCCGCATCTTTATCTTGATGAGACTGAAAGGACAGATCTTGATTGCATGCCTCTAAGTGCCACTAGTGAAGAGACTGCCCTTTGGGATGCTGATAGTCAACCATCAGTTAATAAGGAGTTTGTGAAACCATATAATTATGCTTATGAAAATAGTCTTTATGGTCTGTTCCACAAACAAACTCAGCAATCTCGTGAGGAAGTATTTTTAGAATGCAGGCAAAAGAGAATTCAATGGAAGAAAGCGTTTGCCACTAAGAAAACAAACGTTTCTAAGTTCATCAACTACTTGCCCCTAGATGCTTCTAAAAGCAAGAGTAGGCAGATATTTGGGTTTCTTACTCATTACATAGATAATATTAAGTCCATTGTTGATAATGATTGGAAACAACGACAAAATGACGAGTGGAAGAAACCAATTCCTCAAGACATAACTGTGCTTGTCAAACAAATCTTAATACCGAACGCGGAAACACTAAAAGAAAATGTTCTTAAATTCGAAAGCTTAATTCGGTCTGAAATGTTTGATGATTTACAATATGTTGAGTCTCTTGAGAAAGCAATTGATGATCTTCAAATGGACAAGTCCGTTTTCTCTGATGAATATGATTTACTCTTGCAAGAATGCGTTTCTAAAGATATTATGTGTGCTTATTTTACATCTTGTGCTGATATTGATGAATATTCTGAAGTTGCATGCCAATGTCTTGATAAGATCAAAGAATGTGAACGTCTTGAAATTGAGCTTTCGAAACGGAAAGAAAATGTCGACAAAAAGGCTTTTGAGTTACTTCAACACAAAACTGATTTCCTTCAAAAACATTGTCATTCACTTGAACTTGCTTTGCAAAAAGACGTTGGTCGTTTTTCACATGATAATAAATTGCAAGAAAAACTTTCCCAAACATTTCGAGAAATGAATGAACAGAATTTGGAAATTAAAGAGTTGAAAGCTCAATTACAAGACAGGGACAGAGCGATAGCAGAGTTGCAGAAACTCATTGCTAAAATGGGTGGAAAAATTGTGGAACCTAGCATTAAGAAAAATGTTGTTAGACAACCCAATGCCTCTAAAGAGAATAGATCCTCTATCTTGGGAAAACCATCTGCTTTATCTAATTCCTCGTTTGCAAAACCTGTGTTTGCACCCAAAATGGATGGAAAGGAACGGTTACCACAAGCTCAATCCATAAGGAATCCTGTAGCACCAAGCGTTAAGCACAATAATGTGATTAAACCAGGGATGTATAGAATGCCCACTAAGCCCACAAACAAAGATACTCACTCGCCTCAGACTTCTAGAAACACTAATATTCGTGTGTCTTCTACTACATGAATAGTCTCCACTACTAGTGTTAGCCGGCCTCAGCTTAAGAGCACTCAAGAGAATGATAAGGTCTGGAAACACAAGAGTCAAGGGAAGATGAAGCAAGTAGAAGAACACCCTAGGAATTTGAATGTTTTTAAGAATAAAAAGTCTGTTATCGCATGTAATGACGATCTGAATGCTGTGAATGATTTGAATGCTATGAATGTGAAATTTGTTTGTGTCAAATGTGGCAAGTGTGCTAATGCTAATCATTCTATGTGTGCTATAAATAAAGTCAAAGGCGTAGATACTAGAACTAAGAAGCAAGTTGCTATGCCTATTAGAGCTAGTAAACCCAAACGCAAAGTGAACCATTCTGGTGCAACCCCCACTAAGAAAAGTAATGCATCAGACTCCACCACTAAGAATCCTAGAAGCAACATTAAGGAATTATATGAGTCTGCCAGTAAGTCTTGGAAATGGTGGTTTGCTAATCAATGTCCTCCCGGATATAAATGGATGCCTAAAGTTAGGACAGAAAATGTGAAAACGAGTGTTAGTTTGCCTTTAAATGTTGATAAGGACACTAATGATTCTACTATCACAACTACTGTGGTATCCAATTTAGCAAATGCTCCATCGTGTTCTAACTCTTCTGCAGGTGATACAAATAATTCTCTTCATAATGGACTCCGGATGCACGAAGCACATGACGGGGAATCTCAAGCTTCTAATTAACTTCGTGGAGAAGTTCCTAGGTACGGTCCGATTCGGAAATGATCAATTTGCACCGATCCTAGGATATGGAGATTTGGTTCAGGGGAATATCACGATTAAAAGGGTATACTACGTCGAAGGGCTCAATCACAATCTTTTCTCGGTTGGTCAATTCTGTGATGCGGATTTGGAAGTTGCTTTCAGAAAGAAGACATGTTTTGTTCGTGATTATGATGGGAATGACTTACTTACCGGTACACGGGGTACTGATCTTTACACAATTTCACTTCAAGACACAACTTCATCAACTCCAATTTGCTTCATGGCTAAAGCTTCAACGACTCAGGCATGGTTATGGCATCAGCGTCTTTCTCATCTCAACTTTGATACCATTAACTTGCTTTCCAAGAACGATATTGTGAGAGGCCTTCCAAGCTTGAAATTCATCAAAGATCATCTTTGTTCTTCTTGTGAACTTTGTAAAGCTAAACGAAGTAGCTTCAAAACAAAGACAACACCAAGCTCTAAAGGACGGTTAGATCTTCTTCACATGGATCTGTGTGGTCCAATGCGTGTTCAGAGTATCAATGGAAAGAAATATATTCTGGTAATTGTCGATGATTACTCAAGGTACACATGGACTCATTTCTTGAGGTCCAAGGATGAAACACCCGACGTTCTCATCAGCTTCCTAAAATTGATACAACGTGGTCTTCAAGCTCAAGTTAAAGTGGTTCGTACTGACAGAGGTACAAAATTTTTGAATTCTAATCTGAGAAAGTATTTTGAAGCCGAAGGGATTGAACATGAAACATCTATTGCTCGAACACCCGAACAAAACGGCGTTGTTGAAAGACGAAACCATACTTTGGTTGAAGCTGCTCGAACATTATTATCCGCTTCAAAACTTACACTATACTTTTGGGCCGAAGCCGTGTCAACCGCATGCTACACACAAAACCGCTCCTTAATTATCCCAAGACACGAAAAGACACCATATCACATAATTCATGATCGAAAACCTTCACTCAAACACCTTCATGTTTTTGGATGTACTTGTTACATTATACGAGATGGTGAAAATTTGGATAGGATGAAAGAAAAAGGTGATGCATGTATTCTTGTGGGATATGCAACTCAGTCTAAGGGATATAGAGTGTTCAACAAAAGAAAAAAATTGATTGTCGAGACAATTCACATCCGATTTGATGAATCTCAAGAGATGGCACTTGAACAAAACAGTTTAAGTCCCGACCCACAACGACAAACGACTTCCGTTCACAACCGCACGGAACTCGAAACTCAAGACCACAACAATGAACCGTCAAGTTCAACGCTGGTTCCAGAAAATGTTCCTAGAGCTGATATGACAGTCGACACGACAATTGAAGAGTTGGAAATGTTATATGGACCAATGTATGATGAATATTTCACGGGGGAGAAACAAGTTGTATCGAAGTCTTCCGCTGTCACTCATGATAAGAATGATGATACCAATCATCGTCAACAACTGGATACAACTTCATCTACTTCAACACGGGTTGCTGCAGATTCACCTCCTCATAATATCACTTCAACAATCGATCCTACAACATCCACAACTACTGTCATTGCTCCAGAGATCACAAATCAAGCAGACAATGCATTATCTGACGAAGACGAATTTATCAACCCATTCGGTACACCGGTACACGAAACTGGAGAGTCTTCTACTCGCCATGTTGATCCGTCAAATATGCATACTTTCTATCAACGACATCCTTCAACACATCATTGGACCCGAGATCATCCTTTGGTTCATGTCATTGGAAACCCTTCACAGCCCGTTCGTACAAGACGACAGCTTGAAACCGATGGCGATGTTTGTATGTTCGCACTCGCCGTGAGTACTGCTGAACCGAAAAACATCAAAGAAGCCATGGCTGATCATGCTTGGATTGAATCGATGACGGATGAACTTCAACAGTTTGAAAGACTTAAAGTCTGGGAACTGGTTGACAGACCATACGATGTAACACCATTGAATCTTCGATGGATCTGGAAAAACAAGATGGATGAAGAGAACACGATCATCAAGAATAAATCTAGGCTAGTGGCTAAAGGGTATGGACAGAAAGAGGGTATTGATTTCGAAGAATCATTTGCACCAGTAGCTCGACTGGAAGCGGTCAGGATTTTTCTTGCTTATGCTGCACATAAGGGATTCATCGTTTATCAAATGGACGTAAAGACGGCGTTTCTTAACGGTCCTTTGAAGGAAGAAGTTTATGTCACGCAGCCGGAAGGATTCGTCAATCCTCATTATCCTGACAAGGTGTATCGTCTCCACAAAGCACTATATGGACTCAAGCAAGCTCCAAGGGCGTGGTACGACGAGCTCTCGAAATTTCTGGTCTCCAAAGGTTTCTCAAAAGGTTCCATTGATTTAACTTTGTTCACTTATAAATATGGGGATGACATTCTGCTTGTGCAAATTTATGTTGATGACATTATTTTCGGGCCTACAAACCCAAAACTTTCAAAATGGTTTGAAAAAGTAATGCACAGCAGATTTGAAATGTCTATGATAGGCGAACTAAAATTCTTTCTAGGAATTCAAGTTCACCAATCCCCAAGTGGTATCTTCATTAACCAAGCTAAGTATTGTCAAGAGATAATCAAAAAGCATGGTATGACATCATGTGACCCCGTTGGGACACCATTATCAACCACATCTCTAGATGCTGATTTGGAGGGATTACCCATAGATCAAACGAGATATCGTTCCATGATCGGGTCCCTCATGTACTTGACAGCAAGCAGACCTGATATTCATCATGCTACATGCTATTGTGCACGATATCAAGCACGACCCACTGAAAAGCACCTCAAGGAGGTTAAACGGATCTTTCGGTACCTTAAGAATACCATTCACATGGGACTCTGGTATCCGAGGGAAACCGGTTTCTTTCTAACGACCTATTCAGATTCTGATCATGCAGGGTGTCTTGATACACGTAAAAGTACTTCTGGTGGTGCACAATTTCTAGGTCAAGACAAGCTTGTGGGATGGTCTTCCAAGAAGCAGGATTGCACGTCACTTTCATCAGCCGAAGCGGAGTATGTGTCTCTATCTGCGTGTTGTGCTCAAGTTCTTTGGATGAGAACACAACTCACGGATTATGGCTTCCATTTTGATAAAGTACCTATGTACTGTGACTCAAAGTCGGCCATAGCCATCTCCTGCAATCCGGTTCAGCATTCTCGCACGAAGCACATTGATGTCCGATATCACTTCATTAAGGAACAAGTTGAAAGAGGTATTGTTGAATTATACTTTGTTGGAACTGATTACCAATTAGCTGACTTGTTTACAAAAGCTCTTTTGAAAGAGAGGTTTGCGTATCTAGTTAGGCAAATTGGTATGAGATGTTTGACTCCAACAGAACTAGATGTTCTGGCAAAGAAGCCTGCTTGATTCATATATCAAACATCTACCTGTAAATATTAATCAAAAAGCAAAATACAAAATTAAAAAATCTTTGATAATCCAAAAATATTCTTCTCGACATGTCTTTCAGTATCGATAATATGGACGTACCTAGAAATTTCGCTCAACAACGACATGGGTGTGTACATAAAGCTCGAATGAAAGTTGTAAATATTTTTCAAAACATGTCATTTCTATCTTGTCAAAAGGAAATTGTCTATTTTGGACAATATTTCCAACAACGGGTAGAGCAATCTATCTTGGGTTGAGCTTGTCACAAAACATTCAACGTTTTGAGCTCAACACAATGGCTTGTAATCACTTTCAGATTGCAACCCGGATCGATATTCACGGGGGAGTGTACGATTTAGTACCCTTACCCTCAGCAAAAGAAGAGAAATCTTCTTACACTTGAGTGGATTCGTCAAGACATTCAAAGTCTATGAACTCAAGTTTATGCTTTAGAAAAACCTTTTCGTCAAAAAGAATTGATTTTTCAAAAAGCGTTGAACACAATTTTTTCAAGAATTTCACAATGATATTCAAAATCTTTCAAAAATTGTGTGTTCAACAACTCCTATCCTCAAAAGTTTAATGTGGATCAAATCCTCGTAATGACAATTCCATTGGATCAATTTTTGAGGGGGAGCAATTCAACTTCATGCAAAAGATTAACACATCTTTCTCCCGAAGATTTTCAAGACTATTTTTCAAAATATATTTTAATCAAATTTGGTATCTCTAATATCAAAAGATTTTATATATTAGAGATAGGGGGAGAAAATGTGATTAAAATGTGATCATATATAAGACTCAAGCACTTTAACTCTTACCTACATGTGCGAAACACTTTCGATTATCGATGCACATGTGAAGGGGGAGCTTTTCTGAAACGACAAAACCAGCAAGGTGTTAAATGTTTATGGTTACGATCAAATACCCACAACATCTCTAATTCACGACGTTATTGGTGTCAAAAGGGTGGTTAGGTTTAAGTCCTATGATCCAACCAGAACCGGAGGGATCTTCCTAGGGACAATCCAATAGATTATTAGAAGTCCTTAGGAAAGACGGAGTAGAATGTGAACGTAGCTGAATGCCGACTAAGTACTGATGCTAGCACTGGAACAATCACAACAAGGTGCTAGTAATGATGTCTTGGTAAGCATTAAAGGGGTTGAAGAATGAAAAAGAAATGTAAGGATAAAGGGTCTAAAGAAAGAAGCCCTCCATACAACTTAGGCAGAAACCGGGTCAACTCATCATGAAGACAAAATCACCATGGACCCAGTGATGTGAAGCACAACCCTTTCCTAGCTACTCAGGCTTCTCTCAAAAGAAGTTTGTTTTATTGTCACGGAGATCAACATGACTTCTATTGACTTTCTCACTCCGAGATTGTTGATATTGAATAGGTGGCATCTGCTCCAGCCTCCGACCACTACAAGTGCACAAATCGAGTCTAGAGCCAAGAGATCAATCAAATCTCGTTAGGATACACGGATGAAGATCAAGAGAGTCCTACGCTATATCCTTGCGATATTGCTAGAACACTCAGAGTGATACTACTTAGTATTCACAATGATGAGTGGAAATCCTTCCAGTGTTAACATCAAACAGCACTGCGGTAGGTCATATGCAAGATTCTTTATGAATTGAACATATGTAAAACTGAAAAGCAACAGTGGTTTGATTCTGAATTGATTCAAACTCGTTTCAGGTTTCTACGCAATATCTTTATGGTCTTTCCAGAACATTCAGAGTGATATTTATTAATATTCACAGTGACGAATGGAAATCCTTCTAGCGTCAACATCAAACAGCGCTACGGTAGGTGACTTGTGAGATTCTTATGAATCAAACTTGTGTCAACTGGAAAGCAACAATGGTAAGATTCTTAATGAATCAAACTTGTTCCAGGAATTTGAATTGACGACTTTAATCAAGCGGATATTTATCCAATTGATTCACTCTTTATGTTCGCAGTCTTGCTTTGAGACGGTCGAGTAAAGAGAACGGCTAGTACAGCCGCGAAACCCTGTCAAGGAGATTCTTAATTGAATCTACCTGATCACAGGTACGATATTTAATATCGTATAACGGTCTTCACCGACCGGAGGTAAAACGCTACCTATTTAGGACGAATGTCAAAGCCATTCAGTCCGTGTCTATGTTTTGTCTCGAGAAGGTGGCGTCACGGTGTACTCAGCAAAGTCAAAGATTCACAACCACATATTCATGCCCAAAGACTTATCCAACAATTGATAGTGTGAGCATGTGGACAAAGACACAAGATCGCAAGATGGCAATGACAAGTCAAAGATGATTTGAAGATCTCAAGACTAAAAGACAAAGTCGAAAGACAACGACAAAGGCTCAAAGATCATAGCATGAAGGAACAAAACTACTGTTACACGTTCAAGACTCATTTATGACGAAATTCATAAATCTCCATTGGAATCCAAATATCAAAGAGGAATGACCTCACATTGGGGGAGATTGTTAGCCTTAAAATATTGAGTCAAACAAGAATGTTCGGTCATAGGTTTCTATTGTAATATTTAGTAGAACGTTGTAATAAGTAGTTATTTAGTCGTGGTTCACGGGCTTGGATTAAACTAATTAAAGTCCAAAAGACAAGCCCGGCCCAATATATAGTCCATTAAAGCCCGCATGTGGGTGGACTATATATACTACCCTCCTAGCATGTTAGGAGGGTGGATGGTCATTTGTAACAACTTCTTTTCTTAATCTAATCTCACCAAGTTAATCATCTCCTCTCTACTTTCTCTCTCTAGGAATTCATCTCTTCTTCATCTATTTTTCTTTCTTTCTTCATTGCTTAATCATCACAAATACATGGGACAACAGCGTGGATTTTACAGAGATCAATAAGGCTTGCCCTCAGGACTGCTATCCGCTTCCGGAGATAGACTAGAAAGTCAAATCACTATGCGAATATCCTTTTAAATGCTTTTTGGATGCATACAAAGGATACCACCAGATACAAATGGCAGGACAAGATGAGGAGAAGATAACATTCCATACTAGCCAGGGCGTATACTGCTACACCAAAATGCCATTTGGACTAAAAAACGCATAAGCTACTTACCCACGACTAGTGGACAAGGCGTTCTACAGTCAAATCGGGCGAAACTTGGAGGTATATGTTGATGACCTGGTCATAAAAAGCCACACGGAGGATGAACTAATCTGTGATATAGAGGAGACCTTCTCCATGCTTAGGAAAATAAACATGAAGTTAAATCCAAAAAAGTGCACCTTCGGGGCCACTGAAGGGATGTTTCTAGGCTACATGATAAACCCTAATGGCATTAAACCTTACCCAGAGAAGACAAACGCAATCGTACAACTCCAAAGCCCAAAAAAAAATAAGGAAGTACAATCACTAAATGGAAAACTGGCAAGGCTGAATAGATTTTTGTCCAAATGCATATAGAAATCACTCCCTTTATTCAAAACACTCAAGAAGTGCATAAAGAAGGGAGACTTCATTTGGACAAAAGAAGCGAAAGAATCCTTCGAGGAATTGAAGAAGCATTTAGCCTCACTCCCTATGTTGGTCGCACCTTGACCGAAAGAGGAATTGATAATATACCTTTCGGCTACAAATAGATCAATTAGCGCGGTGCTAATGGTGGATAAAGAGAACGTACAGACACCAGAATACTTCATAAGCATATCCTTACAAAGTTTACAGTTGAATTATACACCAATGGAAAAAGTGGTACTAGCACTGGTATGTGGAAACCATTATTCATGGATCGATTAAGCTTACTAGGAATAACCAACATTCATATGATAAACATAGCGGAATTAGAACATTGATTATGAACAAGGTGTTTACTTTTCCAACGTTTACTTGTATTAAACTTCAAACGATTACAAGTAACAAACCTAGACGTGTTTACAAGGTTACACACGTCTAGAACACACGACTCAACTTTAAGACTACATTGTGAATGATGGGATGAATAAAACCTACGGTCATTGTATTCTATATATACTAGAATACAAGACTTTTCTTACAAGAAAACTTTAATTACATTAGAAGTCCCTCCATCTTTTGCTAATAAGTCCTTCTTGTTGTATGAAAGGGCTTCATATTCTTGTAAAGCTTGATATTTGCATATAAGCCCTTCTTGTTTCATTATACTTGTTTTGTCTCATCAAATTAATTCCCAACAATCTTCCCCTATTTGATGATGACAAAACCAATCTTCAAATCTTGATCATTCACGAATGAAACAAGCTTCCCCTTAAAGTAAGATTTCTTGTAAAACATATCACCACATAAAAATAAGTTGTATACCTTGATCTTTGAATCTTCTTCCCCTTTTTGTCGCATCCAATAGGGGTCTTCTAAAGATAAACAAAACGCTTCCCCTTGAGTGGTGCATGTAAATGAATCACGAACCATGTAGACTCTAATTGTAGATAACGAATAAAGAAAAACGAATATAACCTATTTGTTGAAGAAGTGGAATCTCCCAAGCTTGTACCTTATATCTTGCACTATCCATGTGACGTCGAACTTATATGAAAACGTAAAAGTATAAGCAGACCTCGATCTCTTGTCAATATTCTCATCCTTTGTGAGACACTGAGCACGATAATGTAACTCCTTCAAGTGTTATGACAAGTCTTCGTCACCAATCTTTTAAACGAACAAGCAAGTTATCTCAAAAGAGAGGCGAGTCTTTTGAAATATGATAAAATACAAACCTGCGAAAAACAACTCCAACACCAAAGAAGCAATAATCAATCGTATTCATTGAAACCTCCAATTTGCAATGAAAATCATCTAAGTACAATATCATCCTCTTCTTTTATGCACCTGCTGCCTCTGTCGGCGTTCTGCTTCTAATCCAAGTCGGTATATAACCGCAAGGTTAGCCTTGTCACATAATCAAATAAAACGTCATTGCACCAAACACAATCTTCAAAAACGAGCCATAAAATTTTAAACAGTCAGTTCTGTCCGAGATCCTTTGTCATCCAATATATCATCAATATGTACTGTCCTATATCGGACAATACGTGTCAGCGTTTGAAAACCATATATCGGACAACACGCTGTCAGCGTCCAAATATAACGTGTCAGCGTCTTCTCTGTCTGCGTGTGTTTTATTCTTGTCAGCGGCTCTGTCAGCCGCTGACATCATCTATGGCTACGACTCTCTTGACAGCGGGTAAAAATAAATAATAACAGTAGCTAAATCTTACCCCCAGTGTACCACTTTTCTTGTCTTCGTACACTTCTTTTTGCTATGCTGCTCTTCCTGAATAAACCATTGGAAATCATTATAATCCCTAGGGCCACAGCAGGTAAAACCCACGAGTACCATCGTTTGCTCCTTAACTTATATATTATGATCAGCAAAGGCTTTGTACACAACAAGAGATTCGATATCAACAAACGAATTGATTAATGGGACCACAACATCACGTGAATAATAAATCACATCTTCTAATTTTATCACTAAACAAAACGTGTGTACTTTTGTTTCTTTGAATCCCTCATGACCTCCATGTTTTTCCTTGTGACTATATTCCCACATGATGGACATCTAATTATATAATAAACAATAGTAGCATCCTTCAATTATTTTGAGCAATAGTATGTCACGTCTTTTTCACATGTATGCATAAACGAACAGCCTATATGGACCAAAAGTACTTGCTGCTTTCTTTCCTTAACTGCTCAGTTGTCCCTATCGACTGCATGTACTTTTTCTTTGCTACAAGTTATGGGATCACAGCCACAAAAGAAAGCATATACTGTATATTTTCCTTAAAACATACATATACCTTCCTTTCTTATCTATAAAAACATTCGTCCATCACATTTATCTTGAATTCCTTTTATAGCATAAAATATCAACGACCAATATATACCATACGTGATGACAACAAATATTGAGCAGTACTTTCCTTAGTAATGGATCGAGCAATTGTAATCAAATGCATTATTTCTTGTACGTCCTATTCAAGACTCTCCAAAGCATGTCACAGTCTGCTTTTAACAAAGACCTACACGAGTTACTTTTCCTCGTCCCATTCTCTGACATACCTAGATGTATCACAATCTGGTGCCCTCATATCTTACTGTCGTCCACATGTTCTAGGGTTTAAGAAACCCTAATAACTTTCGTTCCTTCAATCAGTAGCAGCCAACGAACCATAGAGCAAATCATGAACATGTCTAGGGTTTTTGAAACCCTAAAAGTAATTTTATGCATTGAAACCATAACTGAGGGTTTTAAAATCGACCTTAGTACGAATCGTGTATCATCATGCTTTATAACATCCCTCAAAACTCATAACTTTCTGCTTTAAATTCGATCTAGGGTTTAGGGGATAAAACCCTAAATCTTATTTAATAAAAACACAAAAACAGAAAATTTTATACCTTCACCAGCAGCCAACTTCGACGATGTATAACTCTCTCATAATAAATCAGATCGACGATCGCTCCGGTGAGATCCAAGACACCTATACTGAGAACCTCCAGCAAAAATTTCGCGACGATCCAACGGTTAACGAAGGAGTTATCGCAGTTTGAAAACGGCTGCGCAGTGAGATCCGAACATAAAATCATGGACGGATTTTTAAGCTTTCTTCGTTCTTCGACTCGAACACCTTGTTAGATCCTAGCATCGAGAGCCACCCTCTCTGATACCAATTGTGGAAACCATTATTCATGGATCGATTAAGCTTACTAGGAATAACCAACATTCATATGATAAACATAGCGGAATTAGAACATTGATTATGAACAAGGTGTTTACTTTTCCAACGTTTACTTAACTTCAAACGATTACAAGTAACAAACCTAGACGTGTTTACAAGGTTACACACGTCTAGAACACACGACTCAACTTTAAGACTACATTGTGAATGATGGGATGAATAAAACCTACGGTCATTGTATTCTATATATATACTAGAATACAAGACTTTTCTTACAAGAAAACTTTAATTACATTAGAAGTCCCTCCATCTTTTGCTAATAAGTACTTCTTGTTGTATGAAAGGGCTCCATATTCTTGTAAAGCTTGATATTTGCATATAAGCCCTTCTTGTTTCATTATACTTGTTTTGTCTCATCAAATTAATTCCCAACATGGTATTCGTGACAAATAGGCTACAACGATACTTCCAAGCGCATCCGATAGCGGTAATCACAGACCAACCAATAAAGCAGATAATATTAAAGCCAAACGTTGTAGGAAGACTATAGAAATGGAGCGTCCTACTTGGGTAACACAACATTACGTACAGACCACGCAACGCCGTCAAAGGGCAGATTCTGGCAGACTTTATTATTGAAAAGTTAGAGGAAGACAAGCAGATATCTACACAGGGGGAAGATGACCAAGACCCATGGGTCTTATTCACTGATGGGTCCTCCTGCAAGGATGGATCCGACGCATGCCTCATTCTCACCAACCCCGAAGGTATGGAGTTCACATACGTATTACGCTTTGAATTTAAGGATACAAACAATGAAGTAGAGTATGAAGCGCTTATAGCCGGAATACGGATAACAACCCATATGGGCGTACGCAATCTCGAAGCAAATGTGGACTCTCGCTTAGTGGCAAATCACATACTAGGCGAATACGAAGAAAAGGAGGAAAATATGGTACAGTACTTGCAAAAAACCAAGTCACTGATCGAAGGCTTTAACAAGTTTCTAATACGACAAGTACCAAGAGGAGAGAACAAAAAGGCTGACCCCCTTAGTAAGATAGCATCCACCAGCTTCGCTCATTTGTCCAAGCAAGTTCTGGTGGAGATTCTCAAAGACAAATCCATAAAAGAAGAGGAAATTGTATTGGTCGTAGAAGAAGAAGGTCCTACGTGGATGAAACCGATCATTGAATACTTAACAAAAAAATCACTCCCACTGGATGAAACTAAGGCACGACGAGTACGAAGATGCTCGTGACAGTTTGAGGTCAGAGACGGAATCCTTTATAAGTGATCATTCCTTCAACCATGGTTATGATGTGTAGGATCACAACAGGCTCAATACGTCATCAGCGAGATACATGAGGGATCTTGCGGCATGCATGCAGGTCCTAGATCAGTGGTGGCGAAAGCACTGCATATGCTACTATTACCTACTATTCTTCTTTATTGTGACAACGTGAGTACTATTTATTTGACCACCATTCTGTTCAACATCAACGGACCAAACATATTGAGATTGACATTCATTTAGTTTGTGACATGATAGCTCGTGGTCATGTTCGTGTTCTTCATGTGTTGTCACGTTACCAATATGTTGATATTTTAACTAGGGTTGCCGTTTGCTTTATTTGAAGAATTTCCTTCCAGTTTGAGCGTTTGGTCATCTCCCGCTCGAACTGCAGGGGAGTGTAAGACACTGGATTTGTTAGTGAATATGGGCTTTGTTAAATTTCAGATCTAGCCCATCTATATTGCTTCTAGAATAATCTTAAAAATATCATATATTGTAATGATTAGAGAATGAATGCACAAGACAATTATATTTCTAACAGTACTAGCCCTGGCCTGTCTTGTCTGGTTATTGGTCCTGACCCATGCATGTGGCTAGTAGTTACCGCCTTTCTTGTCGTTGTTATATGCAAATAAAAACTCCGAGAAACGTGTCATGTCTCTCTCCAATATTAGCAGGGTCGGTCCTAGTACTGGGTGAGGTGAGCGACAGCCCAAGGAATCAAGAAAATAGGGGGCATCAAATTTTTAGTGTTTGGTTTTTAGTACTGATCTAGAAAATAATCGAGAAGCGACCTTAGATCCAAAACAAAAAGAAGAAGAGGGAGAAAGAATATAAAACGAAAAAAGTATCTGATGACATTACCGGAGATGGTAGTTCAGTGTGACTGAGTAATGGAGAAGAATCGGAGATGGGTTTCTTTCTTGAAAATGTTGTTTCCTTATGCATAGTATACGTATTAGTGTAGTACAATAGTTTTAGTTATTGATTTTTTTTAACGGCAGTTTGGTGTAACGGAGTATCTTGCGTGCCACCGAGGCACGAAGTCTCTCGATGCGAGTTCGAATCATCTCACAAAGAGAATATCAACCCCATGCTCGCCATCTAGTTTCTATTAAGGGGCTTCAAGGCATTATGCTGGGATTCAAACCCGGCAACCAAATTTGGGAAAATCCCCCATATGAGGAATTGCAGGAGTCGAACTCCTGATCTCCCACACATGAAAACTATATCCGGATGCATCCATCCAATTGAGTTGGACTTCATTTGCAATTGACTTCATTTGCAGTTTTAGTTATTGATTAGTCACATGTTTTTTTTGTGGTTTCAAAGCACACCACGTATCAAATGTGAGTAAAACACTTTTGAATACTAGTTTTACTTGAATAACATATCTTAAAAAGTTTAGACTTCAAATATTAAAAATATTACTACTATAATTGGAACAATTTTTTTAGCTGTCACTAATGACTTAAAGTTCTAAAATGTTAGTCTGATGATTTTATAAACGAAAAAATGTACACTGACTTAAAATATATGAAAATATTATTAAAATTTTAAAAAAGGTTAGTTTAATGATTTTACTAAACGAAAAAAATGTAGAGTGACTTAATTGAACATTTTTCAAAACTATAATGGTATTTGTTTTTCAGCTCATACGTATAAATGGTATCTTCAATTTTGCAACGCTTCAAAAGCAGAACATAAGATTCTATTATTTTGTATTTATTTTACAAAAAAATGATGGCAAAATTGAAGATACGATTTATTGCTTCGGTGTAAGTGCATACGGAAAACTAGTTATTTTATAAAAATGTGTTAAATGTTAAATACTGTTTCATTTTAGTCATTTAAGGACACTGACCTGGAACTATAGTCTTCGAAAAACTTAAAATCGGGCCTTATTATATACATTGGGGCATACTTCATTAGTTTCGCCCAAAGCATTCAAAAGCTCAGGACCGACCCTGAATATTAGATGTATCGTAACTCATCCTTTCCAAAAATGTTCAGATCTTTCTTTTCAAATAAATGCATATCAACCTAACACGCATATGAAATTAATGGCCCCAAGAATTTGATGCGAGAAACGTGACTTTTTGGGCCAGAAACGTTTCTCCAAACGTTCTTAGATACGGATCGGCGTACTCTAATTGAAGAAACGTTTTCACTGTGGGTTTGCAATAATATGTGATCCGGTATGGTGATGGTAATAGATGGTGGCAGCCATTGTTGGAGTTAGAGAGAGGGGTTGAAGGTGTTCAAGAGAAAGAAGGAATATTGTATAAATAAAAATAGAAAACACAAACAACAACCCCTCCTCGGAAGCCTTGTAAGGGTATTTATAGTCACACACCACCTAAACTATACATAGTTTCCTAATCTAGTCTTTGCGTGTGTGGTTATGATAACTTATGGGAATTATTAAATGTCGTCACATAAAGTGAGTTTCCAGCAATCTTCCCCCATGGGACTACGTGTATAATTCCTTACAATATTTTTTCCTAACAAGTACATAATGATTAAGAACAAAAGCTTCCATGAAGCGTCCAATGCTAATGAAGTCTTCTGAGGCCTTCGACTTCAAGTCTTCACTCCAGAGTGACTCATCTTTGTAGTAACTAGTAGTAGAAATACTGTAACGGCACGAGCTAAGTAACCCATATACTTCTGGTTAAGGAGAAGCTTCTGAATTAACTTCCCCCTAATTAATGCCACATATTCTTGATGTAGAAGCTTTTAATAACTTCCCCCCAAACCGACAATCCTCATAAGCAGTTTCAATGCTTTCAATAAAGCTTAGAATGATTAAGCGCACATCAGAATTTAAAAAGCAAACCCCATCATATGAAATGATAATGTTGCTATGAGTGATTGAAAGTTTGGGGCACACCAAGTAGATCAACAACGTCTCTTCTCACTCTTGAATAATCTTCTGAAATTTCTTCTCCATGAGAGTTAAAATTATGCATACTAGAAAGAATCACGCCATTTCTTCCCCCACGTAGTTAAAGAAAGGAAATCAACCCCATGTATGAAGCCCAAAAACCTGAAGTACACGCTTTATCCCATTCATGAAGTTGACATCTTAACACCAGAGTCAATTAAGTCCCGGAAATGCACATATCTTCTTCCGGAGATGCACCAGAGTCAATTAAGTCCCGGAAATGCATATCTCTCCATATAGGATAATGATGATGTACAATTGCAACATCAAAACAATTAAACATCGAACAATAATGTACCTCTTTTACCAATCAGAGACTGATTCTTTCATTTCTTTCCCCATGTATGTTGAAAGATGCACTAAACGCCACGAGTTAAAATACTGATTTTCTCTGCGGTTATGACATTTGTCTTCCCGGAATGCCTTCAAATAAAAATATGGTGTAAAGTTCATCACGTGTACTCGTTGTGCGTTCAATATGTCTTATTCTTCCCCCTTGATGGTTTCGAAACCTTGGAACCAACAATAAATCGTACGCACATCTACCAGAAATCTCATGAGAGTAATAAATTAGCTTAATTATATTCGGCGAGAATCAGTTGCTGATCGAAATTCTCTACTCATAAACTCTCCATTGCTATCTTTACCAACCCCTTTGTAGGCTATTTGAAGGGACCACTGATGGAGTAATTCCCGATATACCAAACGTGAAACTGAATAAGAATTCCTCGACCTTGTGACTTAAGCTTGCACTTTTGTTGAATGAGGAACGGTGTAGAAATTTTCTTGTTGTGAAACTTCTAAGTACCCAATACATTACTGAAGAAGTATATAAGCACAACACCTCTTGAAATTATCCATATAGACTATGTGTGTGACACTGAGTACAATAATGTAGCTCATTAACGTGATATTTATCCAGGTCATCAACCAACCACCCCGAACCTGAAAACTAGATAGTCAAGTCTTCATCCTAAGATTAAGCATGAGCAAGTTATCTTTCAAAGATAAAATAAGTGCACGCTTTCGATAAATCCGTCTTCACTTTCAAATAATAGTATCTGATCAAAACCTTAGCCACTAAAAATAACTTCAAATTTTTGCCATTTATCTCGATCTCGTCAAAATAATCTCGTCACTTTGTCATTTCACTTTGTCACGTCACTTTTAAACCTCAACAATTATATAACCATAAGCCAATAACCATTCAATATCAAAAATTATGTCAAATTTGGCTATATATTTGACAAAAAAGTCTGATAAAAACTAAGCTCAATTGGCTTTATATAGAATCGTCTAGTCCATGAAACACTCGGTCCAATACCAATTGCGATATACGAATAGTAAAGTAGATTGACACACCACAAAGAGTTTAGCTAAATAGTTTATTCCTTCCTTTCCATTTGACATTCGTGTATTACTTTATTACAAATGAAAGTGACATTTGATAATAATAAGGCTAAACTTTGCAATAGTGCTTCTTTGTATATTCGGGCCTTATACAAATGGCAGCCCACAATCACCATATCAATTTGAAGAACAAATTATGCCATCGTGACATTAATCAAAACGGCCCAAATTTGAGTTTCAAGTTGTCATACTAGAGTTGAAATTAGGAGTATATATTACTAATAACCCTAAACCCAAATCATACGTAGCCACTCAAATTATCTAGACTTCTCTGCCTCCATTTTTCTATACCTTCATCTTATCCCAATCTCATCACATCTCATCATACTCTTGATCCATCAAATCTCATAAAACAATATCACAACAACCATTAACCTTAATCAAACGTAAGTCAAATCCATCATCTAATCTCATAACAAACCCAATAATCAACTGATTTAAAAATAAACTAAAGGTCCAGTGGTCATTCATGTTTATTACCTTTGAAATAAACGGATGCCATCTATCATTGTTCATGCTTCACGAATCAATCAACCGAATAAAGCTACAAGATCCATGGTAGGGTCTCGGGTAGGTTTTTACTTGATTCGATTTGTGTTTGATTTGTGTTTTAATCAAAGCACATAAAGATGTTAACATGATTGTTAATAATCTTATGTTTAATTTCGTATATTAAAAGAAGCATAGGGGCTTTACAAAGATATGTGATGACATATAATTCGTGACAAGATCTTAAAGAATCTTGACATGCATGTCACAATATGAATTAAATGTGAGATCTATTAATTGTTTATTATTTGGTTCGAGTCTTGATTGATGTGTAGAGGGAAAAGGTGACGAAGGGAATATAGTTTAGAAAGATGTATTGGTGTTGTGGAGATAAAAGGCTGGTGTTTGTGCATCTGTTTATCTCTCGGTTTAAACATTTCAGAATGTTTCTGGAATCAATGATTTCGGAATATATTAAGTAGCATTTTGGAATGTGTAAAAATACATCATCTCGGAATGTGTAAAAATACATCATCTCAGAATGTGTAAAAATACATCATCTCGGAATATTTGTCATAGAAACAATCTCGCAATAATCAAAATTTTCAAATCTCGCAATATGAAAATCTGAAAATCTGAAAATCTTGCAATTAATCAACCAAACCTCAGAATAATTTGAAAATCTTATCCATATGGTAATTTTTTCGCTTTTTGTGGATCTATGTTTTCCGGATCTAAGTTTTCTGGGTAACTACATCATCATCAAGAAAACAAAAGAAACCCAGAAAAAATTGATACCAGATCTGAAAAAATAAAACCATAAACAATAGATTTTTGACTAGATCTAAAAAATGAAACCATGGACTTAATAATCAGGGAGATAATGATGACCGAAAGATGATACCAGATCCGACAAGACAGTGACAAAATCTAACCATCATGACAATAATCATTTTTAGACAGACTTAGACCAAAAAAAAAATTTAGACCACCAAGATAATAATTAAAACTCGCTCCGATCCAAGGATTGAACCGTCGGCTCTGATGCCAATTGTAGGCATACGTAATCCTTGGATTATCTAAGTATAGGAATGATCACAAGCGAGATAATTAGATGAAAAGTAAAGAGAGGTTGGAAAGAAATAAGAGAATATTAGATTAATGTGTGTGAAATGTGAGCATCAACCCCTCCTAACATGCTAGGAGAGGGTATATATAGCCCACCATACATGTGGGCTTTATGGGTTATATGTTAACATACTAGATCACGAGCCCATACTAGATGTATCTCGTTGGAGTGACCGATCCTTCCTAAATACGTAAAAAAATATTTCCAACATTCACTATTCCCGGGGACATTTCCTAGGCATTTCCCGGCGTTTCTCGTTTCTAAGACGTTTCGGGTACGCGATATGGCATGCCGACGGCATTGGTGCAAACTAGTACTTGACCGACATTTAAGGCATAAGACAATTCCATATTGAATAATAAGTTTCTAAAGAAAATCATTGTTGATACAAAAGTTGGAAGATCCTAGCTAGACCCGAATTAGGCTTAATTCGGGTGTTTGGGGTCCGGCTCCTGCACCAAGTGAATTTCTGGTTGGGATCCTGCACACTAAAAGTAACACGCTGTTAGGCTTACCGTGGGAATGTATCTTACGATTAGACTCCGACGTGAGAGTAAGTAATCGGTTTTAGGGTTAGTAATCGGATGTAGAGTGAGAGTTTGAAGAATATGATACCTTTGTGGAACCCTTGGGGGTTCCTTATATTGGCGGTGAAACCCTAGTGGGCTTTCACCGATGCTTCGGCCCCAAGTATAGGATAATCACCATAATTAGCTTGATTGTTATCTTCTAATTATGGTTAGTGTATATCATATACTTTAGGGTAAATCACAATCCCAATTGAGTTGTGATTCTATCTAACCTTGTACCGGTTGTGCCGGGCCGTAGGCCACACACATCTATGCGACCATTGTTCATTCAAAGCCCATAAGCTTAAATGACATTAATCTAACCCATTCGTGATAGGCCGGATGCGGGTAGTACCCGTGGGCCGGGTCCATGAACCGGTTGGGGACTATACATCATCATGTCCCCCTAGTATAGTTGTTAAAGCCGTAGGCGTAACCTCTAGACTAACCAGTGTCCCTTATACCTCGTTATTTAAGAACATAGCCGCACTATAAAAACGGTCGACCGGGACAACATTAATGAATGCATTAATGATAGTCATGATTCAGACGTTTTCTCTGCAAAAGTGTACCAGACAGGCCCACTCTTGAGCAACGTAAAACTGTTATGAGATGACATGTGGGTCCCTCTGACGTTTCAACTGTGCCATGAATCACATCTGTTGGATGGGCGTAGTGGATTACACGTGGCAACCATCTGTCCAGCCTCGTAAACTGAGGCAACCCTATAATTAGCAGTGTGTATGACTGTGTACACACATAGTGCACATTCAATCCACCACTGTTGCAAATTTCTCTAACCTCCTTCTTCATTCACTCCACGGATATCCATAACACCAAGTTAGATCATCACGCCCTTCTCCATATATTTATAAAACATGGTCAAAGACAATCCTACCATTACGAACGTGCTCAATGTCATGTCTCCGGAGAAATTCATAGATTTCTGTTCGGATTACTATATCCCTAAAAGCGTACATCCCACCTATCCAGGTGACGATGAAGCTATCACGGATGCTCCAGCCGGGAAAATAGGCGTATACACGCGCCTGTTTGACTCGGCTAACTACCGCATACCCCTGTCCAGGTTCCTCGTAGAGATCCTAACATATTACGATTTTCACCTAACCCAACTCCATTGTTTAGGGGCGTGCAAGATCAATCAATTTGAGATTACATGCCATACATGTAGCATAGCCCCTACATAAGTCTCTTTAGGGTTTTTTATATACTACAAATGGTCAATGGCTGGTTATCTTTTAAGAAACGTTCGGGCAACACGCCCATGTGTTATACCAAAGCCTTAGACTCGTTAAAAAACTAGTATGACCATTACTTTTTTGTAGATGCTAAGGTATTTCCCACTCGATTCTTACTTAAAACCAATGCCCCAATGGATTATTTGCCTCCCAAAAACACGTACAGCAACAGGGATGTTATGATCTTAGATACCAACCGCACATACTTCCACAAAGTTCTACCAGATAATTTTTTATGTTTGGTAGGCATCAGCCGCAACTACTACGGCAGGGAGGACAGATATCCTATATTCTTGAACAACCGTAGACAGGGTGGGTGTTTTTTAATTCAATATACGTATATAACATGCTCTCCATCGAACTATCACTCACATGCATATGTCCACCAAGATGAGGCTGTTTGGATTGTTACGCCAAGGAGACCCGAAGAAGGTTGAAGAGGGATTACGACCACTACGCGAGGGTGAACCCCCTCTACTCGATGCGACCCAGAATTTGACCGTCCCACTTAAAGAAGGTACAGGGCCGCAACCCAATGCTAGAAATACAAGGATTGAGAAGTCCCCGCAAGATTTTTCTAATGAAGACGGCGGTGAGCCATTACTGGAGGATGCCACCGGCCCGACCCAAAACACCACGACCTTCTAACAAGAAAATCAAGATGACAATATGGAGCAGCCCACCGACTCATCCATCAACCGTCTGTTTGACAATGACGATGAAGGGGAGGTATCCCTTGAGACTGGCACCTCGACGCAACTAAAACCCACCTCAAGGAAACGCAAATCAACAAGGAAAGTTGCGAGGGAGGTGGGAGTGGAGGCGGGAGTCTTTAATGAACCTATCAAAAGGCTACGCAAGGATCACCCTGCATACCAAGAAGGGAGCAACACCACTTTGCCACAAGACAACCCCCTGCCCCACGTGGCCGTAACATAAGAGCAGGTAGAGACGACTGTGTGGAATGCGACGCCAGTGAGTGCTGTAGCCCCCACCAACATTGCGCCTATAATATCAACGTAAGTTTACCTGCTTTATCCTTGTCTCTTCTTGTGTTTTGAATGCTTTAAAAGTAAAAACTAAAAAAGACTTACAAGTTCATTTGAATAACAGGGTAGATCATATGGCCGTGCCGCATGAGGGAGATGCCATTAGGGAACCATCTCCCATGATAACTGTCCGTCCATCATCTCCTCCTCCCACCTATGCGGAAGAGCCACAATTTGGGGGTCCGGCCTCGCGCCTTTGCCCACTATGGAACTTGTCCGAGCTGACAAGGATGGATTCGGAGGAGGAGTGTAAGGAGTTCGTGGATCATTTGACACCTCCTAGTCTGGCTCAAGACCTGAATGAGCTCAACCATGGAACCCTTCTTGAGCAATTCAATATAGCCACGGCGTACCAGATGACTGTTAGTGCGACTCTGCGACACCGATTTGAAACGGCCTTACGTCACGTAAGCAGCGCAGATAGGAAGATTGCCCACAAGGAAGAATTGGTAGAAAAACATGAGTAAAGCATATCTACCCTGCAGACGAACTTGTCTACGACTGAGGCGACAATAAAGGAGCAGACAAGCCATGCCGCTGCCCGGGAATGCCGCTTTGAAGAGTTGGAAGCCAAGGCCCGAGCTCTTCGTGACAAGGTACACCCCCCATTCTGCTTATTCTTCTACATATAACTGTAAAGCATGTAAGTATCCACTAATTTTTTTAAACCAACAGGTAACAGCCGCAGAGGCAATCGCTCAAACCCTGGCAAAGGACGCGACGGTCCTCACCAAGGAACGTGATGAGCTGCGTCTAATGGTTAAGGGTGAGGAACAAATGGCCTCGGCCTTTGTAGACTATAGGGTTGAGCATGAAAAGGTCGTAGAGGAGCGTATAGGGGAGCTAGACACACGCGTGGATGCCTTGGCCATGGATTTCGATGAGAAGTTATACCCTCACATGCTCACGTTGATTGCTAGTCGTAGATGGATGATAGGATCCAGCCTGAGGTTGGCTGTAAACAAGATTGTAGATTCTCCTGAGGTGGCCCAGTCTTTTGCTGATGTGGTGTCCGACGGGATAGACCGTGGTAGAAACGAGGGTCTGCTGGCTGGAGCAGAATGGGTAAGCCAAGGCAAGGACGTCAAGGACAACATCTATCACAAGCCCGATGCTGAAAAGAAGATATGCATCCATGGTTGTCTTGGACCAAGTCGAGTACCCGCTGTTGGACAAGATTGAAGTTATGAAGGATGCGCCCATTGACATGGTCATGGAGCAGCTTTGTGTAGAGGTGGATTTCAATTCGCAATTGACAATTCCCTTCTATGCAGACAATCCTCCACCAGAGGACCCATGGGCCATTAAGGGGGAGAAGAGCTTGGGAGAGGCCATCAAAGCTAATGTATATCGTGCCTTAAGGAAGAAAGCGTGTCACCCTACATGCCGCACCCCTACTACTGGATCCGCCCATCTTCCACGGTCTGATGGAATGCCTGTGACAGCCCCAACCATGCATGGTGCGACGTCTTTAGCAGGGATATTTGCCACGCCAGAAGGATCTACAATCGAGTCTTTGGCGCAACATAGGAAAGAGCTTGGGGAGTCCATGCTACCCCATTAATTTGTAGTTGCTTGTAATAAACAATAACTTGTTGCTTTGTAACATTCGTCAGTGGATGTCTACGGCATTGAAACACTTGATTTTTTGTGAAACAATTTGTATTGGGACAACTTAAACCGTGAATGTTCACGGTATTATGATGTGTGTATTTGAAACTTGTCTTTTTATTTAGATAATTGTATTGAATATACATGCATGACTTATCATGGCTGACAATAAAAAAACCAAGTCTATAATTTACTAGACGTGCACTGTGTGTCTTTATCATGTCGGACACTTTATAAGTACGGCATGTGGAACCTTATTACAACGTCTTGTGAATAAGGTGTCTAGTAAGGATTCATGATCCACGTTGCGGGGGTTGCATCCCTCTTATGCGACAAGTTGAATTAGTAGGTTCACTTAATCCTCTTGCTCCGCATGGAAACAAATAGTACATGTACGGCTGAATGAATGCATATGAATAAGAAATAGCAATTAAGAATGGAAACAAAAATAATCTTAAGTACACAAAAGACATAATTTGCACAAGAACAAGCTGTGGAGATAGCTAGGCACCACAACGTTTTATTATTACGGTTACGATTTTTTGACAGAATGATAAAATCCTAAGAAAAATAGAACATAGAAAACATAAAAGCAAAAATCCATGTGAAGGCCGTAGCCTTTCAGAGATAGCACCTTTTGAGGTTGCAAATATTCCATGTACGATCCAAGTCACGGCCCTCCGTGTCACGTAACTTGTACGCACCTATCCCCAAAGCTTCCGTGACTTCATACGGCCCTTCCCACTTTGGTCCAAGTTTTCCCGTGTTCTCCGTGCGACTTGCCTTGTTAGCAGGATAGAAAAAATCCCCCGGTCGGAAGGAAACACCCTTGACTTTGGATTCGTAATAAGCTTTCATCCGTGCCTTAGATTTAGCTTAATTGATGGCTGCTATCTCCCTTTTCTCCTCTAGTAAGTCTAAATTGACCCGGAGTTCCTCATCGTTCGTGACGACATTAACCTCCGTCGTGCGGATTGTTGGCATTCCAATCTCTGCTGGAATGACTGCCTCGGTCCCATAGGCTAACGCAAATGGAGTGTCCCCATTAGCCGTTTTGATCATTGTCCTATGCGCCCGTAGGACATGTGGTAGTTCGTCCACCCATTTGGTGCTTCTCTCATCTAGGCGCGCCTTAATTCCTTCACCTAGGTTTCTATTCGCCCGCTCCACTAGACCATTAGTCTGCGGGTGTTTCACTGATGCAAAGCGCCGTTTGATGTTTAGTGTTGCGCATCAATCTTTGAACGGATTGTCCGCAAACTGTTTTCCGTTATCTGATATGATCTCCCCTGGTAAACCAAAACGACATACAATGTTTTCCCAAACAAACTTTTTTACCTGTTTGCCCGTAATTGTCGCGACCCGCCTTAGCCTCTACCCAGCGAGTGAAGTAGTCCATAGCCACGATCAAGAACTTAACGCCTCCGGCTGCAACAGGAAAGGGACCTGCTATGTCAATTACCCATTTGTAAAATGGCCATGGGGATGTGATTGGTGTCAGATCCTGTTGTGGATGACGTGGTACTGGCCTATGCACCTGGCAATCATTGCATTTAAGAATCATATCTCGTGCATCTCGATGCATAGTCGGCCAATAGTATCCCGTGTGTAGAGCCCGTGCTACTACCGATCTGGGACCAGCGTGCATCCCGCACGATCCTTCATGAATTTCACTAATCACATAATTGGCTTGGCGTGGCCCAACACATCGCAACCACGGCTGTAAGAATGAACGTTTGTATAAGACACCATTGCGGAGTTCAAACTGTTGTGACTTCCTTTTAATGCGACGCGCCTCTGTTTCATCCTCAGGAAGGGTTTCGTCTGTCAAATAGCTTATGATCGGGGTCATCCACGTAGGTCCATCCTCATCAACTATTGTTGCGATCTCCTCCCCTGCAATGGATTTATCCTTGAGTATTTCTACCAACGCTTGTTTGGATAAATGGGCGAAGCTCATAGATGCGATTTTGCTAAGGGCATCCACCTTCTTATTCTCGCCTCTTGGTACCTGCTTGATAGAGAACGTGGCAAAACCAGCGATAAGTGACTTGACTTTCTCTAGATATTGGATCATGTTTTCCTCCTTGGCTTCGTACCCTCCTAGGATGTGAATTGAGACAAGCCGCGAGTCCACGTAGGCTTCCAGGTTGCGTACCCCCATCCTAGCGGCGATTATTAAGCCTGCAATCAATGCTTCGTATTATGCCTCATTATTCGTAGCCTTGAATTCAAAACGCAAGGCATAGGTGAACTCCATGCCTTTCGGATTTGTGAGTATGAGGCCTGCTCCTGATCCGTCCGTGCAAGAAGATCCATCAGTAAACAAGACCCATGGTTCCGTTGAAATTTCTTCCTTTAGCACCATTGGGTCATCCTCCTCGGGTTTCTTAATTATGAAATCTGCCAAGATTTGGCCCTTGACGGCTGTCCTTGGTCTATAAGAGATGTTGTGTTCCCCTAGTAGGACGATCCACTTCTGTAATCTCCCTGCCACGTCCGGTTTGGAGATAATCTGTTTTATTGGCTGATCGGTGACAACCACAATTAGGTGCGCCTGGAAGTACCGACGTAACCTTTTCGCGGCGTAGACCAATAATAAGACTAATTTCTTCATTGGTGAATAATTCAGCTCTGGCCCTTGCAACGCTCTACTTATGAAGTAGACCGGAGTCTGGACTGAATCCCGATCAGTCATAAGGACTGCGCTTATTGTTCCATACGTAGCAGATAAGTACATGATTAGCTTCTCCTTAGGTCGCGGGGCGACTAGCATAGGAAGAGCCGCTAAGTGTTGCTTGAGCTGTCCAAACGCTTCCTCCGCCTCTCTTGTCCAGCGAAAGTCTCCTTTCTTTAAGCACTTCTTGAGTGTTTTGAATAAAGGGAGTGACTTCTCTACGGACTTTGATAAGAACCTATTCAGCCCGGCCAACTTTCCATTAAGTGATTGTACCTCTTTAAGTGTCCGAGGGGATGATAGATGTATCACAGCGTCCGTCTTCTCCGGACAAGGCTTGATTCCGTTTGGATTAATCATATACCCAAGGAACATTCCTTCGGTCGCTCCAAACGTGCATTTTTTGGGATTCAGCTTCATGTTGATTTTCCTCAATGTGTCGAATGTCTCCTGGATATCACGGAGGAGTTCGTCTTCCGTATAGCTTTTGATAACCAAGTCGTCGACGTAGACATCAAGGTTACGGTCTATCTGCGAGTCGAAGGCTTTATCAACAAGTCGTTGATATGCCGCGCCTGCGTTCTTGAGTCCAAACGGCATTTTCGTGTAACAATACACGCCCTGACTGGTATGGAACGCCGTCTTCTCCTCGTCTTCCTCCGCCATCTGGATCTGATGTCATCCTTTATATGCGTCCAATAAACATTTAAAAGAGTACCCGCATAAGGATTCCACCTTCCAATCGATTTCTGGTAACGGATAGCAAATCTTGTGGGCAAGCTTTGTTCAAGTCTATGAAATCTACACACATGCGCCAGCTTCCATCATGCTTCTTGACCATGACCGGATTGGAGAGCCATTCATGGTAATAGACCTCGCGCATAATTCCTGCGTCTACCCGTTTCTTTACCTCGTCCAGGATTACCTGCTGCGTTCTGGCTCTTGACCGCGCTTCTTTTGTTTAACAGGGGGATATCCAGGGCGGATTTGGAGCTTATGTTCTTTGATCGAACGCGGTACGCCCGTCATGTGCTTTGGTTCCCATGCGAATATATCAAGGTTTGCTTTTAGGAGAGAGCACATGTCCTTCTTTCCTTTCTCGGAGAGGGTTCCCCCGATAGCCACCTCTTGTTCCGGATATTCAGGGTGGATTACCACTTTCCAATTAGGGGGTGGTGATCCTTCCTTTGTAGGGGCTGGCTGGATTGGTGTTGTCACGGCATGACACTCCGATGCCGGTACGACTGAATTGTAAATAGTGACAATTCCCCCTTCCACCAGGAATTTAATCATGTCGTGTGTCGTGGACGTGACTGCCAGTATGGCTAGGATTCCTGGTCTTCCGATAATACCATTGTACGGAGAATGTGAACGTATCACCATAAAGTTCATCCATGCCGTAGTTGAATGCTCTTTATCTCCAATGGTTACCAGCAAGCGTAATTATCCTATCGGCCAGATAGTGTCCCCGCTGAAGCCAATAAGCGGCGACGTGGCCGGCATCAATTGGCTTTTAATTTTTGGTCGTAGCTGCACAAAGCAGTGTTCGTAGAGCACTTCCGCCGATGATCCTCCATCCACATACATACGACGAACATTATGAGTTCCAATGCTTACCTCAATCGTGAGAGGTGCGTCCGCCACGTCGCTCGCCGTAATAGTAGGGAATGAGATTTCCTTGCCGCATGAAATTTTTTGACTAACTTTCTGCTTCGTCCTGCGCTGCCATGATTGAACCATGTATATGGTCGTAGGCTTGTCTTTTTAGGAATCTTTTTTGTCATGCTTTTTGTTATCCTTCCGATCCTTCCAATCCTTAACTAGATGTTTGAGCTTGCCTGATTTGATCAGCGACTCTATATGCTTATTGAGTTGAATGCACTCCTCTGTGCCGTGACCTTTGTCATTATGGAACTCACAGAAGCGAGTGCCTTGAGGACGATCAACTGGGGTTGTCATTGGGCAAGGTCTTGGAAAATTTGCTCCTTCTGTCAATAAGATATCTCGATAAGTCATCTTTGGAGGGGTGAACTTGTCATCCGACCGTCCTCCTTGTGCCTGGTTTTTCTAATCCAAGCTCCTCCCATTACCGTGGTTTCCTTGGCCACCCGATTGCCTTCTGGGCTGATCGTTTGATCGATATCCGTGGTTTCCCTTTGTGAGGTAAGCCGCAGCGACAACGGTCTCTCATTCCACAAAATTTCGGACCCTTTCCATGAGTTTGTCAAACTTCTCCGGACGTTTATCATTGAGGCGCCAAATTAGCTCCTTGTCCGTTATGGCGTGCATATAGTCGGAGATTTTGAGGAGCTCTGGGCACGCTTTTGTGCGCGTACATTCGTCATTGAAACGCTCCGTGAATTCTTCTGTAGACTCTCCGGGCCTTTGTTTGATTGTTGCTAATGAGACCGGATCTCTATTATACTTCTTTCGCTGAGTATAATTGTTTTGGAACGCTGTGCGTAGTTCATTGAAGTTGTTGATCCTTCGACGGGGGAGTTTTTCAAACCAGTCGCGTGCATTGCCAATCAAGGTTGAATTAAACATCTGTCACCATATGGGCATCGGCCATCGTTCAATTTAAGCCTGTGTGTCAAAAACCTTTAGGTGATCCTCTGGATCACCGGATCCGTCATAGGTTTTGACACTCGCCGGCAAGCGGTGCTTCTTTTCCTCGGAGTAATTCCGTATACGAAGAGTGAAAGCATCCTCCCTCTAGCTACACCATGGAAGGGAGAGGTCTTCCTCCTCCTCAGCACGGTAGTAGGTGTCGTCGTAGCGTCCTTCGTCGTCCGATGGTTCAGGAGGGGAATACCTAGGTCGACGACGTCTGGGGTGATGATCATCCGAGTCAGACCCCGAAGGGTCGCGATAGGGGGGTTGTGCCCCACCTTTCAATTGACTATGATAACCACTTTTGTGAGAAGGGGTAGGGGCTTTCTTCCCACCCGAGTTTATCCTACGCCACACACTGGTGCGGCGATTATCCATAGGAGGAGGCTCTAACACAGCGCGTCTGGTGGATCCGTCGGAGTTATCCTCATCCCCTTGGGCTTCTTGCAATTCCTGGGCCCGGGGCTTCCTCCCCTTTTTCGAGCTTGAGGGGGAGTACCGTGCGTGGCGCTGCTGAAGTTAAGTCTGGATTGGAGGTTCCTCCCCAGATTCAACCTTGCCGTGATGCCCGGGATGATTCTCTCTAAGTTTTGTGTGAGTACGCATTCGAGGTCCTCATCATCGAGTGAACCAACATCCAAGTCCGCCTCGACCACACGTGGCTTTTGCGGCTCCTTATTGGGAGCCTTTGGCGCAGATCCCGGATCGGGATTATTCAGAGTGAGGGTTGGTGGTGGGGTATTAGTGGACGTGCCTGACCTACCGAGAGATTGAAACAATGTGTTTCGGTTATTCGGCCCTCCTGTTTGGCCACCGGGAAGCGGGGTTGGGGTAACTATCACGTCACCCGCAAGCTTCCGATTTCCAGGATTCGTGTTCCTTGGGTTTCCCTGAAGGTGTCCTTTCGTCATTGGTAGAGATTGAGTTTAGTGTAGGGTCCCATGGATGGCGCCAACTTGTTGATACAAAAGTTGGATGATCCTAACTAGACCTGAATTAGGCTTAATTCGGGTGTTGGGGCTCCGACTCCTGCACCAAGTGAATTTTTGGTTGAGATCCTACACAGTAAAAGTAACACGCTGTTAGGCTTACCGTGGGAATGTATCCTACGATTAGACTCCAGCGTGAGAGTAAGTAATCGGTTTTAGGGTTAGTAATCGGATGTAGAGTGAGAGTATGAAGAATATGATGCTTTTGTGGAACCCTAGTGGGCTTTCACCGATGCTTCGGCCCCAAGTATAGGATAATCACCATAATTAGCTTGATTGTTATCTTCTAATTATGGTTAGTGTATATCCTATACTTTAGGGTAAATCACAATCCCAATTGAGTTGTGATTCTGTCTAACCCTGTAACGGTTGTGTCGGGCCGTGGGCCGCACACATCTATGCGGCCACTGTTCATTCAAAGCCCATAAGCTTAAATGACATTAATCTAACCCATTCGTGATGGGCCGGATGTGGGTAGTACCAGTGGGCCGGGTCCATGACCCGGTTGGGACTATAAGTCATCAATCATGCCAACAAAAAACGAAAAATACAAAAGCTTGTGGAACAATGGTGACGCAAACAATAAAACTAAACTTGTAGATGTGTCCGACATCTTTTCACATTTAAACCTGGATTATCGTCTAAATAACCAACATTATAGCTCGAGTAGATCACGTCTTCGACTGCCGTTATCACCTTCGCTCCTGAGCAATGTGCTACTCTCACCACCAGAATATCTTTCAAGACGTGACAAAGGTCTTGGAGATTGGTCAAACCATAGTAATTATAGTTCAAGTCTGCCTTAAACTCATGCTTGTAATAATCCCCAAAACAACTGAACACCAATTCACCACCATACGTTTTCACTAGGTATATTAGATTACGCTTCAAGATTTTGCGTCTCTCTTCTATGACACGAGCAGACATCACAAGTTTCTCCCTGGTCTCTATTAAATAATTCTCTTCATTTGAACTAACATGTTGTGCCGACACTTCATTCAAACCGTTTGGATAGGATCTAGGAGTTTTGGGTAAACTTGGCCAGTCCCAAACGACAGAACCGGCATTTCTGAAAGGAGATGAGACACCTACCGAAGACGGTATAGCAAGAATCACAGTATACCCACGATCACCTAGTCGATTAAGAGCATGAGAAAAGTTTTCGTCACCTGATATCAGCATGACGCAAGCCGGTGGACTGTTATCAAGAGCAAAAAAAAAACATGTCGGCAAATATTGCTCTCTCAACAGAATTATTCCCTTTACTACCTGTGTGCAGCTCACCCTAGTGTTTTGGTTTAAACCCTCACTTAAACGCTGAGGAAACCTTGTGAAATCCCCATAAGTAGAGAATATTTTTATAGCCCCATTGATTTGATGGACTCGTAAGGCCATTCAGATATTATTAACTGCCTCTTCGGTACGTATGTTGCTAGTAATTGGACATGTTTCCATGTCCCAGAATATCGCAACGTCACCATAATACTTGTTTTGATTTTGATGAGGTGAGGATTGCGTTGACATATTTGTATTACCCATGCGTAGATCACAAAAGCTTAAATGTACGTGTTGATTGCCAAAAAATAGAATTTTCAGCCACTTTGTTCATCGCACCGGCTAAAGTTTATTTGCAATAATTTTGGGACTCCGCCAGAGTTGGAAATCACTTATATTGAAATCATACAACAACAACATACCCAATCCCGCCGAAGCAAGGTAAGGGGGAGGTGGAGTGTAGACAGATCCTACCCCTACTTCCAGGAATACCTGAGAGTAAAGAGACTGCTTCCAAACGACCTCCGGGCATTTACAGATCCTACCCTTTATATTGAAATCTTAGAAATGTGTAAAGTTGGATGCATTTACAAATGTACAGCAAATATGTGATACACTAATTCAGAAATCTCAAAACGACAAGACAGTTGAGAAATCATTAAATAAGAACTATAAAGATTTACAAGCCTATATACAGATTAGGAGATTAGTCCTTCATAAACAGTTGCCATTGTTGCCTATGATACTGATCAACGGATATTTGCTTTCCAAATGTTTGTGCAATTCTGAACAGCCATTTGAGAAGTATTATGGTGACACTAGAAACAAATTTCCTTATAACATTTGTCAATCGTAGATGATTTTTGTTTAGAAAACATAAAAAGCCCTGCCTTGACCATTAAGGTAGACAACTAAGTGGGATACTGAACTTACTAAGCTAACAAGCCAGCTCAATATATAGATCAGAAAAACCATGTACATCTTCATAACTCATATAATATATCCTATAGATCGAGTAATTATCTAAATGTAGGCAACCAAGTAGAAAAACCATAGCAGGGCTACCCTTAAAAATAGTACAACTTGTATTCATAGCGGTTGGCGCATTGAGAAGATCATTACAACTTAGTACTTGGTCTTTGCAGTGATCAATTTAAGGTGTGGTGTGTGAATTATTAGAGCAAGCAAACCGAGAAACAATTACAGAAACCACCCTCAATTGCTAATATCAATAGCTCCGAATAGACTTTCCGAATTATCTTGGGTCTACCTATATAATATTTGTTCAAGTAACAAACACACAAACTCAACCACGTTTGATGGTTTAACTTAGATTTTAACGTTACATGAAACGGCCTAAAATGGAAAACCTTGTATACCAACACCAAGACATTGTAAGGCAATTTAAAGGAATCATTGAATGATGGCCTCTTAGATATCTAATGCGCCAACATTTATGACAAGTAATGTCAAAACTAGCTAGAAAATTTATAAAGGAGCCTGTAATAAATCATAAACCCTAATAACACACAGTATATTATATGGTAAACCTAAACAAAAGCATGATCAATATTTGTGTTACCTGACGCTTGGGAAGACAAAGCAACAACTAAGAAGAAGAATATGGAACCAACGTACAACATAAACACTGAAACTTTGAATATTGATCGATGTTTTGGAGATTCGACCAATCGTCTAATAATTTATAAGAGAACAAAACTATAATAAAAAGTCTTACGTACGTGAATCATACCCCAACTAAAAAAAATGTCAGCAAAGAGTCACACGAAGGTTCTTCGTGACAACATTTAAGGTATCACTAAGCCTGCTATCCGTCGCTTGGCTCGTAGGTATCAGTGGGTTGATTAACGAAGAGAGACCAGACGTATTTTGAAGATTTTTTTGTTAGTGATGGTGTGTGTTACTTACAACTGAGCATGCTAGAAGGAAGAGTCTTCACTGCTATAAATGTTGTTTATGCGTTTAATGGATTAATATCTGATTAACTGTTTTACTTGTAATTCGTGTTTAATGGAATGAAATGAAGTTGTTTTAGTTATGTATGTTCTATGATTAATCATTCATTTGATGTTTTTTACTCGATTATAAGTAAGTTTTATGTTTTTTACTCGATTATCAACCATTCAACACATAATAACAAATCTGAAGAGTTCAAAGTTGCATCCACAGAGGGTTGGATGTTTGAAAATTAACCAACAAAGTTTTGTATCCAAGCGAGACAGTGAAGAGAAACCAAAAAAATGAAAAGCTTAGTATTGTAGAAACGAGTGTTTGAAGTGCTTCAACCAAACAAACCAATCAGATCCTAAAACAAATTAAACTCGAGAAAAATTAAATCGGATTAACCACTGTTATTGATTGATAAAGCTTCCGGCAACCCTTTTATAATCACATTCCTTCAGAAGACATAGCTTTCCAACGTTCTTCTCATAATACTTGACTAGCTCCAACCTTGTTACATCAAACACACGTAATCAATCCTCAAAACATACACATTTTTAATATGGAACTAGGAAAGTAACATGAATGGAGAATTGTGGTACCAGAAAGCGAGTGTCTGATAAGGCGCATACTTGTCATATATCTCCTTAACTATTGCCTCTACATTTGTCTTCGAACACTCTGGTCTTTGGTGGACCTGACACCGTGAATTAAAACATGTGTTATACATATACGAAGCGCTAGAATATATATTTAGTTACCTTAATCATTGGTGCTTATCAGTGTAAAACATATTCTCGCCTATGCCCATATTATACATTTTGTATAACATTTAACAGTATCACTTAACCGTCTTGGCATCTGTTAGAGCGATAAAGAAGTTGAATTCTCATTCTCTATTTTAATTCATGTCACACAAATAATGTACAATAAAACTTGTTGGGGTGAAAGGTTAAGAAAGGTGATTAAAGCATGAACCTGTTGGATATGTCTGATTGTTTCACTATCAACCGGAACTTTGTGATAGAAACCCATGCACATCAACACATTATGCGCAGCAAAATCACCCATCCCTTTGATACTCTTCAAAGTTTTACACAATTTATCCGCATCAGAAGCATTCTCCAAGTCAAGCAAATTAATCTCCCCATTCGTGACATCCTTTGCTAACTTTAAAATTATCTCACCTCTAAATCCAAAAGAGCGCTTGTCCAGATGTTTTAAGTCGAGTCCTGCTAGCTCTTCTGGGGTCGGAAAATTATCCAGTGAGGATTGCGGGATTTTATCTCTCTTTCGTTTAGAGTTTTTTAGCCGTCTTTTAAGGATGCAAAGTTTCTTGGCCATCTCTAAAGTATCTTCAAATCTACAAGAATCAACTAGTTTAGATTAATAAAGACCTTTATCATCAGTCTTACTCTTACATACAGTAATTCTGTATTGATATACATATAAGATTGATTGAATTACAGATAGAACATACCGACAAGCACAAAGGAGAATGGTTTTAACGATATCTTCAAATAACGTAGGATTACGAAATAGACGACCAAACCCTCTTTTGGCCGCGTCTAAGTGTAGGCTATGGAAACGTTCGATATGTACCTCTTCTTCTAACCTCAACATCCTTTTCACTTGATCCTTTTACAGATATGCACAAAAACTTTTAATGTAATTTATGAAAATAAATAAAAATCCAAGTTTCAACGAAAGTGGAGTGTGTAGACATACCGAAATAGCTTTGCGATCAGACTGTGAAATCTTATGATGAACATAGTCCAAGAGAGTTATACAAAGGCATGTTGAACACAGTAGTTTGATAGAGACGGTGACAGAGTTTTGTTCAGGCAATTGTAGCGGTCTAAAAAGCGTTTTGGTGGAAGGATCCCAATGGTTGGGTGCCATCATGAAAAATCCATGATTGCATACAGCTTTTTCTAGTCGAAATGTGCTCGAGACAAGAATAAGCATGGAATCCTCTTTGGTTTGAAGAATGGACATGTGTATAAACTTTTTCTAATCTAAATATATGCTCTAGACTGACAAACTTTTTAACAAAAGAATTAGATGAATCTTGATTTCTAGCCTCTAGATGACTTTGCAATGGAGAATTCGGTTTATATCCTACTTCTGCTAGCTAATTAGTGTTATTATTTCAAGGAAAGATTTTATGGAATCCCTTCAATTAAGCAATCATTCAAAACCATTCTTTTTTACCAGCATTTGACTCTTGGGGTCAACCAAACCAAATTTGCAACTTGGATACTACATATAGAATAGGCCCGTAATCTTTGAGTGTAATTTTTGTCATTTGCATTCCTAGTTAGTTAGTGGCCATATTCGAATGCAAACTCCTACATGTGTATATCAGGCCGGTAATCCGCACTGCGTGAAGGTGCATATTAGATTTAGATCTAAATTGTTGAAGTATGACCTCAGAAGTCAAAACATGCATTTTTCTTCAATACAGAAGGAACATTATGTTATAAGAGAAGTTATACTAGTTTACGGTTTTATCTTTCGCCAAGACTGAAAGGCAATGTGATACGAAACAACAAATTACTAGGATTAGATCTGCTAGGTATGGTTTATCTCCAAAGCCACACAGTAACAAAAGTTCCGTTAATTTTTGTTCACCTATGGAAGTAAGAACCAACAAAGTATCTTTTCATTCTACCATGGTATTTTGCATCTTCAACAGCTATATGTTCTGGCAGAAATTCAGTATTTCTTGAAACAAGTTTAATACTTTTAGACCAAAATGCCCTCAAAAGTTAACCATCAATATAAAACCCAATCAACACGAAAGAAATGATTAGAGATAAGCTACAGTCGACCACAAAAACAACTGGACGACAATCGTGTCTCACCCATTTTCTTTAGTTATTACTGATTCTAAACTTATCATCCTCGGAAGGAGTAACAAACCCACTGGCTGTAGCTTCTGTGGTACTCGCTTTCCTTTTCCTATTCTTCTCCTCCTTTTCTTCGCCTCTTTCGAGAGCATTAGTAAAGCTGTTCAAAAATAATAAAGTTATATGTCAGTAAAGTCCTGTTATATAAAATCACCATGCAAATACAAGACTAATTCAGTTTAAATGCTCGGCTATAAGATAGGTAAGAAAAGAGAACTATAAGTTTATTTCTCACCCATTTTCTTTGATTATTCTTGATTCTGAACCAAACTTGTCATCCTCCATGGCATTAACATATCCACTGGCCATAGGTTTTGTGGCACACGACACTCTTTTCGCCTTCAACTTGTCCTCACTTCTTTCTAAAGCTTTAGCAGAACTGCTGACAGGTTCAAAGTTATTAGTCCGTAAAGTCCTTTAATATACAAATGCAAAATACAAGATAGAAGCACATGTTGGGCTACCAAACTAATGTAAAAGATCCACTATACTATGAGTAAAAAATAATAGCTATAAAATAACGACTCACCCATTTTTTTTGGTTAGTCTTGCTTCTAACATTTCACTATCTGTATCACTAACATATCCACCGGCTGCAGGTTCTACGGTACTCGCTTTCTTTTTCTTATTCTTCTTTCTTCTCTTCTTCTTTTTCTTAACACTCGCATCACTAACTCATCAAAATAATACAGCACTGATATAAATACTTTGCCCACATTTGACTTCAAATTTTTTATGAAAACAATATTCGTAGCTGCTTTTAGCCAAATAAAAAGTGATACCCGTTTTCTTGAAGAAGTCCACATTGGGTTTTCTCCTGAACTTGATTACCATCATTTCTGATCACATCATTCAGACCAGACGAGAGTTAGAGATACACGATATTGGCTCATTATAATTGATCGATTTGTATATGTTGTTGAGAAACTCACATTAAGCGGAGATTAGCAGCAGCAGGAGTTACGAAACTACCAGCAAGATGAATGCCTCGTGGGCCTTTGACGGAGAAAATGATATCATGGGATTCGTGAAACTCGAGGTCTAGTTGACAACAAGTCAAATTTGGGTTGATTAAAGAACATATAGCTATTTCTGGTTTATCTCCAATGGAACAGTTTACTGTGCTCCTAGCTGGTGAGAAACGTATAGCATCTCCAAGGGTAGCCTGTTGACACGGAACAAATAAAACTACTGTATTTGATTTCTGTTCTTACAATTGCTATCATAAAATACAATCTTATACTAGTATAAACCTAGGATAGCATTGACCCACGTGTTGCAGCAGGAACTAGCTTTTAATCAGACATCTTATAAGAGACCTAAACGTGGGATTAATGTGTAATTCTGGTTACTAGTTGCTACATACCTTATACGGGCAATACAGAAAAAAAAATAACATTAAAAACCTCAAATAAAAAAAGCAATAAATATTATGGTGCCACTTTATCAAACCAGTAGAACACCTAAGGACTTTGTAAACACTTGGTCCAAAAACTAGCAAATCAATTAAAGCATAACATAAGCCAAAAAGAAAGAGAACAAATAGTGGCGGCCCAAAGACTCCAACATAAGTAGTGCAGTTTAACCCCAACGTACCCAACTACCAAGGCAAGTTGTCATTTGTTATCACTTATCGACATAGTCATCTTCAGCTAATCTATAATGATACCCCTGAGAAGCTCCCCTACCATTATTGGTTCAAGTAACCCTTAAGACATGTGAGATACATTTACTTATTCAACGAGCGAAAGTTTTTCCCTATTTTTCTATCAATTTAGTAATCATTCGTACTATTCGTGTACTAAAATGTTTAATATTTGCTCGTTATTATACTGCTTAGGTTTTCTAACATGACATAGGGTATACGTTGACAACACGAGGCAAAAAAGAAGGAAGAAAAATTCTCCCATTTTCCTTATCGCATATAACCAAAACATTTATGTCCGTACGTATTTGAGCATAGCGGAGGTTAAAAAATTGGAAAAGAAATACTGTAGTATGTATAGTAAAACAGTCCAAAGAGACATGTTTGGCTACAAAAGCTGTTGATCAGCAAATTAAAGTCCGGTAGCGGTTCATAGAGGGCGGACATCTAGACTTATAAACCACCAACCAATCCTATACTCGGCCAATGTGGGACGATCATAACGAATATTTTGTTACCTGAGTGATGCGAAGATGTGTTTTGTCATCATTTTGATTGTGCAGCAGAGTGTAAGGTTCATTCGGCTTTAAGTAAACCCCTTTTTTATCAAAAAAAAAAAAAAAAAAACATTCATTATTAGTTGTAACAAACATTAATAAAATTTGTTAAGAAAAATAGAGATGAAAGACATACCCCAGAAAGACATCCCAAAAGATGATGTGACAAAGAATAACAAAATAATGTTTAAAAGATTTTTAAGTTTTTCTTGAATGTGGAAATGTTGAAAAATATTTTAAGAATCTTTGCATATATTTTGGCTGGCATTAAATTACACATGAATTGGTGAAATGTTTGAAAATATTTTTGGAAGCTTTGCATGTAATCAGAAACACAAACATAGAAACAATACAAAACTAGGGAAGTATTTTTGAATCTATCTTAGGAAACTATTGAAAAACTTATTATTTAATTCTTTTATTAGCATTTTGAGAGGTTATTATAGGAATATTTGAAATTTCAAGTTATATCTACTAACGCATTGTGTACAATCAACACAAGCCTGTAAAACTAAAATAACAAAATTTAACATTCCCTTAATACAAATAGAATTTAATACTCACATTAAAACTAACTAGCCTGTTACTCGCGTAATGCAACGACGGATATAAGATGACTATTTTTTACGAATAAATGTTACACTTTTACCCACCAACTCTGTATTCAAATTAAAGTTAAAATTATAAAAAGTTAAAGCTAAATAAATAAACTCACTGAAAATAAAATAAAAACTAAAATATGTCAAAATAGATATTGAATTAAAGAGCGCGAAATTTTAGAAAATATGGTAAAATTAGATTGTAAAAAAAGTAAACAAATAAAAAGATATTTTAATTTAAATATAAAAGTTAATAATATATAATTTAAACACCTCATCACTTAAAAGTATAGAGGATAGTTATTTTAGATACCAATTAACTCATCTCCACCATACATCTTTATCTCATTTAAATTATAAGATTAAAAGTATTTTATTGTTTCATCTATTTTTATAATTTAAATATCTCCTAAACCGTTAAGTGTTAAACCAAAAATAATATACCATGACGACGAGCATTTAATTACCTTTCTACATATATGCACTATATATATGCATTATGATGTACTTTTGAAAAAAAAAATCAACTTTTTTCGTTTTTTAAATTTTGCGTAAATATATATGATAGTAGTGTTTCATCATATATGATATTAGTGATACATTACAAATTATTACCTAATCATATATGATATTGATTTATATTATATATGATAAGTTATACTCCATGTTACTATCATATATGATATTAGTATCATATATGATAGTTTTCGACAACAAAAAAAACGTGAAAAAAAAGAAATTTTTTTTGTCGAAAGTATATCATACAGCATATTTATAGAAAGATAATTAAATGTCAATCGCGATGGTATATTTTTTCCGCATAACGATTAACGGTTTAAGAGATATTAATGTTTGAAAAAAAAAAGAAAATGGGTTTTTAGTTTAATCTTACCCATTGGATCATAATTGATATGGAGGGTGGAAATTAGTCCCTTAGTATCTAAAAAAAATTTTGGCAACTTAAATCTAAGTATATATACGCATTCTACAACAACTAAAAGCATATATTTACAAAAATATACATATGTTATCTACCTAAAATGATAGTGTATATGATTTTAATAACCAAACCGTGCCAATGGATTCAACCAAAAACCAGAGTCACCATGGGTTCGGCTAGCCAGTTACATGAAGTTACCCAAAACTCAAATTATCTTTTTCGAGATGTCGTTGTAAGAAAACGTAAAATTAAAATTAAGTTCTCCAAAAATGATGTTATAGAATATCCGTTGTTGCAACGCGTGGGTACCCTGCTAGTATCCAAATAATGCAGATCAAAAAATACATGTACGAAGATAAAAGTTATTTTACAACTTTATTTTTTACAACATATCGAAGTATCAATTTCCATTTTCCATTTACCTTTATCTGATGGTAAAAATTAATTTAAAATTTAATTAAATTAAATATATTTTCCGCTAACTAAATAAAAAAAATTGTTTTTTTTTTCACATTGGTCTTATTTTTTCACACACGCTAGAGTTTTTTCTCCTAATCGTTTCATTCCTGAAAACAGTTTCTCCATCCATTATTATCGACAGAGGCGGAGACGAAGGGAGTCACAAAGGTTATGTGACTCTTAGCAAAAATGATAATGTAAATTTTTAAAAATAATCAACGTTTTTTATAATTTAGTGCCCTAAAAGCCATTTTCTAAGGAAAAGATTTTGTTAAAAGGATTTCTACCCCGGTAAAGTATCTTAAATACATAATAAATGTTAAGTACATTGGGATGTGGCTAAAGTACTACATTAACTTCAAGCACATGCGTGAAATCAACTAAATCGGTTGTGGCATACCACAAAATGTTAGAAACAAACAAACTGCCCACAAACCAAAAAATCACGAGCTAGCAGGGATCCTAAAAGACCTAGGTGTAACACCCTCATTTTTACCTTATAGCAGCGAAAGCTGATTTGGGATATTACTTTACAGAACACAGGTCATAACAATAGAAAACAACTCAAAGGAGAAATCAATTTTCTTTATATATCATTCAAAAATCAGAGTTTTACAATATGAGGTTTCCAAAATCTATGTCAATAATTTCAAGCTTGTGCCTCTTTATGCCGTCCTTATGCTGCTCCATGCTATCAGTCACAATTTCCTGAAATATATGCTTAAAATTCAACACAAAGGTTGAGTGAATTCATATGTTTGTAATAACAGTTTTGAATACATGTCTACCAATTTGAGCTACGTTACAATTTGCTCACATAAAACAGTATTTTATTGCACTAAGCTCATAACATCAAAACTAACGAGAATTCACCAAAGTGACCATCATGACAGATTGTCATGACAAGTAATCTGCAGGTGCATATTACCCATTAGTTCTAATAAAGTGTACTCGATTACCCACTCGAGCGGGTAACACACGCAAGATTTGTTACTTTCAATAGATCTATTCACCATATTAGCGCACACATAAAGTGTTCAATGACTTATGAAATTTGGGTAGAACTTAACAGTTTAGGCACTCGTGCAATAACATATTTTAGTAAAAGCATACAGTTCACAAAAACACATGTATTCCGGTTTTGGGATATATCTTCCTCACGGGTTTTTAAATCATTTGTAAAGCACTTAAAAGTGAGGCTATAAACTCACATGAAATCTATAAAGTCTAAGCTACATTGGATATATTTCATTCACAGATAAACAGCTTGGTTTCACATATAACAACTTGGTCTAAAACATGGATTAACACATTTTGTATAGTATCAAGTCTTTTATCTTGAGTTCAATATTTTTAAGTATTAATTTGGTATTCTTTGATTTATAAATTGTGGTATTTATAGAATCATTGTTCGGTCCATCATACTCAGAAGCCATTTTATAAACTTTTGAGGAGCGAGGGCACTTTAAATCGTAAACCCAACCACTCAGTCAGAACGTAATATCGAGATGGAACACCTTTGTACAAAGTTCCCTACTAACATGATACATTATATATTTTATTAAAATGATACATATAGTATTTATAATTTACATAATTGCATTTTCAACCCTTATAGTTTGTAAGTTTCAAAAGTGACAGTTTTGGTCCCCCAGACTTGTTTTAAAATTACATAACAACCTCAAAAATACTCCAAATGATCTATGAACTTAGAAAAAAGTTTGTGAACACTTTTCTAATCATAATAAAATTAGTTTTCCAGATATATATTGTATAAACTAGAAGGGGGGTTGAATAGTTTCTAGTTAGTTTTCAAAACATTTCGGCTAAATCCACTGTGTGCGGTTCCTTATGTGTACCCGCGGTTCTTTATCAATAAAGAACCGCCGGTCCATTTAGAGAACCGCCGACAGTGAATTTAACCTTTTGTTACATGTTAAACTTTGACAATCCTTTGTATCAAATTCTCGATCAAGCTTGACTAGATATGAGATGTGTTTGATTGAAAGATAAATACTACAAGTAAGTAAACACACAAACACATCAAATCAAGAGTACATCAAGCAATAGTCTAAACACTAAGCACACACATACTAAGCATAAGCTTTTCGGCAACTAGGATGTTTAGACTAAGTGATGTACACTTGACCATAATCTAAACATGAAGCACACACGTACTAAGCCTTAGCTTTTCCGCAACTTAGATGTTTAGATTATGAGATGCACACAACACACAACATATAAATACATCTATAATAGTACAGACATAAATGTAAAGTAAAGTACCGACACGATGATTTATAGTGGTTCGGTCACGAAGCTCCTCTTCGCCCTACTCCACTCCTCGAGTACACCTTACTCGAGAGTTACTTCACTGGTCAACAAAACTCCTTTCAAGGCGAAGAAAACCATACACGTCGCTTACACATTTCTGACACTAAGCTAGATGTCGAGTCCTAATCTTAGGTAGGACCAATCTACACAACGTTGCCCACTTCACCATTTAACGACACAAGGCTAGATGTCGAGTTCTAATCGAAAGCTAGAACCAATCTTCACGACTCTTCACTTTGAAGCTAAGTGAGAACTTCACACAACACAACTACTAATCACTTTAAAGTTTAGTGAGAACTTACAAGACACAACCACATCACTTTAGAGTTTAGTGAGAACTACCTAGACACAACCACATCACTTTAGAGTTTAGTGAGAACTACCAAGACACAACCTAATCTACCCACTAGTTATGTTATATGGCCCAACATAACAAACCTTGTGTTTTATGGCATAAACACATAAACCATATAGATCTAAGCACACAACACTTAGATCTATAACTCTAACACTATATCCAAGTACTAACAAGACTTGGATCTACACAACTAACACCTAATCCAAGGATACCCATCACTTGGATATTCTACCCTTACAAACACATCCAAGTGTACCCATAACTTGGATCTTCTACATATACATAGTAGGAAGACAATAATCATGACTTGATCTAGAGAGATCTTCATCATGTTATGACTCAAGACACTAACACTTCACAAGGGTGAAAGTGTTCTTCTCATTGCTCTTGATGAGGCAAATGAGAAATAGGATATTGGAAGGTTTTTGTGTGTTTTTGTGCAAGTAAAATGGAAGAGAATAGTCTTCTATTTATAGCCAACTCTTGCCTTGGAGAGCACCTTTTTACCCAATGGATAAAAGAGTGGACTACCCATTGGATAAAAGAGTGGACTACCCATTGGATAAAAGGATGCACCTTATATTCTTGGAGCCCAAATTCAAAATTTGAATTTTGAATTTATTAGTTTCCCTCCATCTTCTAGAAGCTTCCAGAAATCTTGAGTAAGCCTAAACCGGCTTGATTGCCCGCGGTTCTATATCTTCCCGTGGTTCGATATCACTAAGGAACTGCGTGTTCTATAAGAGAACCGTGCGTCCTTCTTGTCTTTCATGACGAATGTAATCTTCAAGGTGTCGAGAGAAGTATACATAAGTATGCTTGAGTGATTACGAGTACCTTACATATTTTACATTATGTATTGCGAGTTATACGTTTGTTATCACCAAAACATGAAGGGATCATCTTGATTAAACATCGTAATGTTTGCACTAACAATCTCCCCTTTTTTGATGATGACAAACAAGTAAACCGTAACGCATAGTAAAATGTGAAACGTACTCGTTTACACTTCCTTCTCCCCCTTTTGTCGAATCAAAAAGGTAGTCGTCATTTGAGGAAGAGTAGAATCCATATCATTTGAGGAAGATCACGCATCCAAAGGTAGTCGTCGTTTGTAGAAGAGAATAATCAACTTTGAGATAGCTTGCATCCAAAAGATATTCGGTTGAGAGGCGAGAATCCGAACCGTAATCCCATCATCCAATGATATTGAGCTTGCGTCATCCTATTGAAGTCTTCAATCACCATAGGTTAACCACCTCCATGTCTTCGAGAACCCATAATTCATTACTTGCAAGATGTTCAATGAATGCAATTTAAGTGAGTGAACGATCGCAAATGTAATGAGTTGAACTCTTGAAAATGCTCCCCCTTGATATGAGCTCCCCCTTGCTTGAGGCACCAACAAAGCAAGAATAGTGACGAGCTACAAAAATGGGTTAGAAGTATCCTACAAAACAAGGTTAGTAGACAAGAGCATATATAAAAGGAGCATATATTGTCGAGAGGACATACTCTGGTTTAATATCTTGGCAAAAACACCAAACTAAAGAGAGTATTACATGGACAATAAAAACAATTCCACATAGTCGAAAAGAGAGAAAGAAGGACTATGATGAAAAGAAAAAAGAGGATGATAAACAAGTCGTTTGCACAAACAATGACAAGCATTGAAGAAAGAAGTGTGCACGCGATGCTATCAATCCAAAAACAAGTCAAAGTAGAGGATCTTGACAAGATCAATTCACAATTGTTGGAATAGAGGTAGAGAAGAAACATCCATACTAATTGTAATGATAATATGTAAAAGGACTAAAAGCTTAGAACTTATGGAATCACCCAAGAAAATTCAAGATTTAACCAAAATCCTCTCAAAAGGTTAAAAACTTAGAATTGTTGGAATCACCCAATCCAATTGTAAATTTTAACCTCAATCGACTCTCAAAAACAAGAAGAATAAAAAATATAAAACCAAAGACATTATAGGCAAGGATGCTTATGAATGTCGACACCAAAAAGATGACTCAATGATAAAAAAAAAAGATCAAATAAGCCAAAGAATATAAATACCAAGATGGATGGTGTTTAGTATACGATAAACTACATGCTCAAAGTTTCGTAGCTCTTCTCAATCAATGTGAGTGTTCAGAGAACAATTACATGATGAGGAAAGGGTGAGGCTCGACTCAACTTAGTTTAGAAAGATAGAAGAGAGAGACTCGACTTAGAGAGGCATGATTAAAATAAACCAAGAGAAACTCAATCAAAGAAGTTAAGGATAACTTCAAAAATTGATTCATGAATACTATACCTTAGAAGGTGATAGTGAAATCTCGAAAGAAAATGAGAGAAGAAACTCAAAAGAAGCTCAAGAAGACATGAAAGAGTTAGTACAAAATCTAACACATAATCAAGTAAGCACATAGGATAATTCATGCAATGCCTAATGAAGTCTACAACAAAACAATGTAGAGAAGGTGCGCAATTAAGACATATGCAAGAAACATGATTACTTAAAAATAGAAGACTAAGTAAAACATGTTAGCACGTAGCATTTAAGGACATGCATGAGTTAGACACATCTAAGAGAATAAAGATCATACAAAGATGAAAAAAACAAGCCTAAAACTTAAACATAATTTTAATCTTAGTTACACTAGAATCCTAAGATTTGCTTAAATTAGATGCCTTAGCAATAAGCAATCCACATGCTTAAATGAAAGACAAGGGTGGTGGCGGAATTTGGTGGGGTGAAAGGTGAAGTCACCAAGGGTTCAACAAAGTCATTTACAATGGGAATGCTTTAGATGGGTGATGTGGGTGAGTTTGAAGGGGTAAAAGGTGAAGTCACCAAGGTATCAACAAAGTCGTTCACAATGGGAATGCTTTGGATGGGTTGAGGTTGGGTAGTCACATCCAAGAGAGTACTTGGAGTGAAGGGTGAGGTTAGCTCATTCATTCTAGACTGGAATGAAGAGGAGGTAGAACCATGTGAATGGTTGGTACCATGGGTTGAGGTAGTCTTACATGGAGCAAGAGGTGGTGAGGGTGATAAAGAGATGAGAATTGGAACAATCTCATTCTTGGGTGTATGAAAGGGTGAAGAGTTAAGTTTGGGTAACTTAATCTTAATTTTGAGGTGCCTCTTTGAAGAGGAGGTTTTGGATGAATTGGAGGTTCTTGTAGAACATGGTAGTAATAGGTGGTTTAAGGGGTAAGGATGAATGGTTTGAGGTGTGAAGAACATGGCTAACAAGGTGGGTTTAAAAGGGTGAGGGGATGATCCAAACTAGTAAAGGGTTAAAAAGGGAAAGCCCAAGATATTTTGGGAGTGATCAAAGGTTTGAAACAAAGATTCCAAAGGGTGTTGGAACACTTGGGAAGTTTCAGAAAACCCGAATTTGAGAGCTTCTGCCTGCGGTTCTTTATCTCCACCGGCGGTTCCATATTGATATGGAGCCGCGGTCTATTTAAAGAACCGCCTACAGAGGCTAGGTTTAGGTGGTGAAGGAGGATTTTCCAATTCAGCAAATCCTAATTTTCTAGTATAACTTATCATAAAGTCATGCTTAAGAGCAATAAAAACTAGAACACACACAAAGGAAAAACACATAGGTTCAATTAGCACGTAAGAGGAAAGCTAAGAAAAACCTAATGGCTACAAAAGAAAAAGACTCCTAATGACATACAAAGTTCATCAAAGTAAACTATCATTAGTCATATATAGGAAGAGCCATTTATCCAATTTAGAGAATGAGTATGAGACTATCACTAGAGGTTCTCAATTAAGGCTAAATACGACCATTCTTACGAGTTATACACCAACTCAACTTCCAACATGGAAGTAATTCAACCGTTAGGTCAAATTAAGATCCTAGTGCATAAATTCTCTAGTAGTCATTCTCAAGTTAGACAAAATGTAATTCCAACATTTGCCTAATAAAGTTTAGCAAGGATGAAACTTGCATGGCGACACAATGCATGACCTAATGAGGGTTAAGAATGCACCATTGCATATCTTGTCAAACAAGTCTAGTTAAGGTTATTTACCTTAATAGAACTTGAGGCCAATAACTTTGAAGTGTTTAAACAAAGTTTACACAAACCAAAGGAACACTCTTGATTGGTCTTTCGGAAATGACACATTTATAAATTGCATAGCAATGTAAATTACTTGAGTATTTCGGATGAAACATCCAAGTTATCAAACCGACTCTATTGTGCATTATAAGTAATTATTAAACAAAATATGTCTTACAATTTGAACAAGTAGATTCAATATAACACCATCAACACAAGTGTGAGTTATGATCCGATGTATATTATTAATAAACCACATTCATGTCTACACTAAAAAACATGTCAATTAGATTCGATAATGATACCAATCATAGTTTGAATAATGCATTGATATTTAATCGAAATCTTTCTTGATTCCCACAAACACTCTTTTAAGAGAAAATAGCTAAGATTTTCAAAGGGTGTTTCATGTTTTATAGTGAGACATTTATCTACTTGAACTAATAACACAATGATCGAGTAAGACGACCCAAATCAATAGATTTGACAAGCTCCCAAGCTTTCAAACCTAAAAGTGTTAAAGAACATGCCGAGGTGTACAAGATGTTTATGTAACATTTGTAAACCAAGAGATGTTAATCCTATATGCAATGCACACATAATGTTGCAACTAAAATGCAAGAAATCTAGCATACATCCTAATTAGGAAAAACTAGATACTAACAAATACCAAGCAAGGCACAAGAGACTAGACATATAAGCAATACTACTACAAATAGCAAGGAACACTTAATAATGTCTACATATAATAATAACACACAAGGAAACACATACAAACAATTATCTTAACACATAAAAGCATTCGTCCATGTTTTGAGTGTTAGATACAACAAAGTATTCATAGCTTGATTTTATTTGAAAATAGTCTTTGACCCATTTAAAATTTAATTAAGTTTAACACTTTGTAAATATATCAATTTTCAAAGATATATCACCAAGAGATGTCCAACTTAATAGAAAAGAGTAAAACACAAGTTTTATGACAAACCGACGCTCAATACTTTAGACAAAGTATGGAACTTAGAAACCATCCAAATTTTAAAGTTTGAATAAAGGTTTGGAATCATTTTTAACTGAAAGAAAATTCAATTACGTTCGAAATGACGGGTGGCACGACTTCTACGGACTTACGGTTGATTTTATATGATTTTTCAAAGTTTTCAAAAATCTGAGTCAGACTGACTGCGGTTCCTTATTGATAAGGATCCGAGGGGAACAATAAAGAACCGCGGTCAGAGGACAAAAAAAGAGTTTTTGACTAAAATCATTTAGAAACAATTTGGAAGGACTTAGGACTCTAAAAATTCATTTTAGACACTCAGAACTCATATATTAGAGTTAATTATGACACAAAAGATTTTTATACTTCCAAACAAGAAAAGATTTAATTCAAGCTATTATACAAAGTTTATTTAACACCAAAACTTGTACTAATGAAACAACAAAACACATTTCATAAGTAATCACTCTTCATGAATAATTTGATACAAAGATCGTCTCTATTTTTAAAAACCGTTTTCATTTTAAAAAACCATTTGTTTTGAAAAAGAGAGCAAAGATCGATCCAAGCTTTAAATTACAATATACTTCAAAGATCTTGAATAACCTTGCTCTGATACCAATTGTAGAAACTAGAAGGGGGGTTGAATAGTTTCTAGTTAGTTTTCAAAACATTTCGGCTAAATCCACTGTGTGCGATTCCTTATGTATACCCGCGGTTCTTTATCAATAAAGAACCGCCGGTCCATTTAGAGAACCGCCGACAGTGAATTTAACCTTTTGTTACATGTTAAAATTTGACAATCCTTTGTATCAAATTCTCGATCAAGCTTGACTAGATATGAGATGTGTTTGATTGAAAGATAAATACTACAAGTAAGTAAACACACAAACACATCAAATCAAGAGTACATCAAGCAATAGTCTAAACACTAAGCACACACGTACTAAGCATAAGCTTTTCCACAACTAGGATGTTTAGACTAAGTGATGTACACTTGACCATAATCTAAACACGAAGCACACACGTACTAAGCCTTAGCTTTTCTGCAACTTAGATGTTTAGATTATGAGATGCACACAACACACAACATATAATTACATCTATAATAGTAAAGACATAAATGTAAAGGAAAGTACCGACACGATGATTTATAGTGGTTCGGTCACGAAGCTCCTCTTCGCCCTACTCCACTCCTCGAGTACACCTTACTCGAGAGTTACTTCACTAGTCAACAAAACTCCTTTCAAGGCGGAGAAAACCATACACGTCGCTTACACATTTCCGACACTAAGCTAGATGTCGAGTCCTAATCTTAGGTAGGACCAATCTACACAACGTTGCCCACTTCACCATTTAACGACACAAGGCTAGATGTCGAGTTCTAATCAAAAGCTAGAACCAATCTTCACGACTCTTCACTTTGAATCTAAGTGAGAACTTCACACAACACAACTACTAATCACTTTAAAGTTTAGTGAGAACTCACAAGACACAACTACATCACTTTAGAGTTTAGTGAGAACTACCTAGACACAACCACATCACTTTAGAGTTTAGTGAGAACTACCAAGACACAACCTAATCTACCCACTAGTTATGTTTTATGGCCCAACATAACAAACCTTGTGTTTTATAGCATAAACAGATAAACCATATAGATCTAAGCACACAACACTTAGATCTATAACTCTAACACTATATCCAAGTACTAACAAGACTTGGATCTACACAACTAACACCTAATCCAAGGATACCCATCACTTGGATATTCTACCCTTACAAACACATCCAAGTGTACCCATAACTTGGATCTTCTACATATACATAGTAGGAAGACAATAATCATGACTTGATCTCGAGAGATCTTCATCATGTTATGACTCAAGACACTAACACTTCACAAGGGTGAAAGTGTTCTTCTCATTGCTCTTGATGAGGCAAATGAGGAATGGGATATTGGAAGGTTTTTGTGTGTGTTTGTGCAAGTAAAATAGAAGAGAATAGTCTTCTATTTATAGTTAACTCTTGCCTTGGAGAGCACCTTTTTACCCAATGGATAAAAGAGTGGACTACCCATTGGATAAAAGAGTGGACTACCCATTGGATAAAAGGATGCACCTTATATTCTTGGAGCCCAAATTCAAAATTTGAATTTTGTATTTATTAGTTTCCCTCCATCTTCTAGAAGCTTCCAGAAATCTTGAGTAAGCCTAAACCGGCTTGACTGCCCGCGGTTCTATATCTTCCCGCGGTTCGATATCACTAAGGAACCGCGTGTTCTATAAGAGAACCACGCGTCCTTCTTGTCTTTCATGACGAATGTAATCTTCAAGGTGTCAAGAGAAGTATACATAAGTATGCTTGAGTGATTACGAGTACCTTACACATTTTACATTATGTATTGCGAGTTATACGTTTGTCATCACCAAAACATGAAGGGATCATCTTGATTAAACATCGTAATGTTTGCACTAACAATAGATCTTGAAATGGATTTTAACTCATTATTTCATGTAAATTACAAAATTAGGGTTTTAAGACATCTTTAGCTTATGACATTCATTTTAAATGATCATATGATCTAATTTCTTTTAGATTAGTTTTCTAACATATTTTAAACATTATAACAAGTCTAATAAAATATTATAACAAGATAAAAGCTTAGCTAACATAGTGATTATCTAGGTAGCTCCAAAATTGCTCCTAATGGGGCATATGGACTATATCTTCTTCACAACTCTTCAAAAACTCTTAGAACTTTTTACAAAGCTTTCTAATGATCTTAGGGACTTATTAGGGCTTCATTGGAGTCTCTATAACATAATTTTAAGGTAGAGAAGTTTGAAAGTGAGGGATGATTTCAAAATGAGGCATAAGGTGCGTATTTATACTATTTTCAACACTTAGCCTCCAAGTTAAGACATGAAACGTGTAATCTCATTATTTAAGTGACTAAGATAATCTAGGTAAGGTCTATGCAAGTATATTAATGAATGATTCATGAAGCCTATATTCAAAGTTATATATGTCTTAAGGTGAAAATTAGCTCACGGCATAATAAGATAGGAACAATGATGTGTCAAATACAAGTAGCTTATCCACCTACTTGAAAATATCTCAAAATATCTATTATATCTTATCCTAAGTTTTAATTTGGTAGGGAAAGGTTTTTGAATAGGTTTTGGATGGAAAAACCTAGCCAGATGTAAATCTAGGGCTTATACCTTTGTAACTTTGTAACTTTTGTAAATAAGGGTTTAGGAATGTGATTAGCGATGGATTAGGGTATAATTAGGTTTTATACATTGTAATTAAGTAGTTTTGGTCCTTGGTTTGAAGTCTAAAAAATGTTTAAAGTGAAATTGGGAAGATAACCTAGCACGATTAAGGTTTCCAATGATCTAGGGTTCAATCCTTGTTAAATCCATTATCCTTAATTTAGCTATCAATGTAAACTAAATTTATATCTTCTACATTTTCCTCAGTGTGTTCATGAAGTCCTACATTGATTTTACTAAGTTATTCTAGGTAAACATGTCCAAAGGGTGAAAATACCTATTTTGACCTAATTTATAAGCCATGCATTAGAATGTTGTACCTTGTACTTTAGGGTACTTGTATGTTGTCTTAATATAGTTTTATAACCTAAATTTAATGCTATGAGTGTTTGTACACTTGTCCTAAAAGACTAGGTATTGATTCTAAGTGAAATGCATAATATAAGGGTTTTTAGGTCATTAAGCCTAAGTGACTTGTACCTTGAGTTGTTTGTGTTTACATCATTGTCTTGGCTTATTCTAGGGTTTATATGATGTGTTTAAGGTTTCTAAAGATTGTACATACTTAGTTTAAGGGTTTGGGTTAAGTCCATATATTAGCAACATACTTTACAACATCTAGGTAACCAACCCAATATATTGTTGATATAGTCAATTAACTTTCGAATTTTTCTACATATAGGTAACATGACCGGTTGTGTGCCGGTTGAAACAAAAAAATGACCGACACATCATTCTTTAACATGCTGAATTTCCACGCATTTATTATTTTCCACGTGTGTAGTAAGATATTTAATTAGATGGTTATTTTTTTACTTGAATTACTAAAATGCCGCGTTTCTATCTCTTGTTTCAACCAACCATGACTACTGAAGATAAAAAAAATTAGTCAGTGGACCAAACTTTCTTTTATTCATTTTCAAAATCCAAATCCAAATAAAAAATTCACTAGCAATATAAAACAAAACCATCTAAAGATTTGCTTTGATGTTGCTAGTTCCATTTGCATCCACGGGGCTAAACCTACATGGGTTTGATCAAAAAAAATAAAGCACAAGCCCCAAGGGTAGCTCTACCTGATTTGTTGTTGTATCCAAATGAAACCATCAATATCTGGTTTGTTACGTGGATTTGATCAATAAGTGAAGCACGTCTATTTTGAGGATTTGCATTATTATATGGGGTTTTGTTTTGTTTGATAAAGTGGTTCTTGTTGAGTTTGATAAAGTGGGTTACAAGGACAGCAGATTGATGAACTAGTGTTGTTTCAGGCACTTAGTTTAAGATCGTGGGTTTTATCTAATTTTCGAACATAATCAAACATGTCAAAAGAATGACTTGTCGATCACTTTTTAGTTTCAACCGGCACACAACCGGTCATGTTACCTATATGTAGAAAAATTCAAAAGTTAATTGACTATATTAGTAATATATTAGGTTGGTTACCTAGATGTGTAAAAGTTATAAAGTATGTTGCTAATATATGGACTTAACCCTAAGGGTTTGTATAGGTTCATAACATCCTAGGAGGTAATAGGTTTAATTAAAATCCTATGGTTTGAAAACTTGTACTTTATGCTTTAATTATTTGTACATTAACTTGAAGTGAAATTATATCCTTAGTATGATACTTAGTTAAGTTTTATAATTGGTAGCAAAAGATTAGATCCTAATTCAATGTAAAATGGATTTTAGGTGTTAATCTAGGTAACCAGGTCTTATACTTGTAATTAGCTTTGGATTACTTATAATTAGTATATTATGATCAAATATCTATTCTAAATGACAGATTATAACTAGTACATTTGTATTTGATATTCATATGTAGATATTGTATAGTTATATTGCTTGAAATATTGGTTTATAAGGGATTTCTAGGGTTTCTAAGAGAATTTAGGGCATCATAGTTATATTTGAGATGTTATTATCAATATGGTACTTATATGATTACTTTTAGAACTTAGACTTGATATATACATTGTGTTTACAACATATAGGAATATTTTGTAGTGGTTGTTTAGGTTATGAGAACATATTCATTTTACAAAGTAAGGTACAAAAGCAAAAATTTCCAGCCAAATTTTCATATTCATACAATCATAACACATATCACATAAGTGAAATTTGAGGATTGTCACACTAGGCATGTTCCATTGCAAGAGGAGCTGATTGACCTCAATGTTTGTCGTATTTAAAGTAATGGTCATATAATATATTGTTGCGAAGCTCTTGGAAAATGTTATTTGATAGTGTCGAGAGTTCCAAGTTATTATTGTTTATGTAACGAGAATTAGTCCCGAACATATAAATGAGGAAGGACTTCCAAAGGTGTAACCCTTAGTATAAAAAGGTCATTTCCACCTCATTTGTGTGTGTGTGTGTGTGTGTTTCTATTTAGTTGTTTTAGAGACAGAAAGTAACTTTATTTTCTCCCACTAGGAAATTCACACACTTCATGTTTTTTCTTCTTTTTCAATCCTTAATCTGATATTTCTTTTTTGTTTAAACCTTTGTTCTTCATCTATTTATTTCATCTTTATTTTCGTATCATCTAGTATCATCATCACATCTCCTAGCATATATAGATCTACTATAACTCGTGTTTGGTATATTCGTGTGTAAGGTCTTACAAGTGGTATCATTCGCCAAAGGATTCGTAGATTTCTTGTTTTACGTGGTTTTCATAATCAAATCATTGAAAACCATATATATTTTTTCGGCTATTAAGGTTGTTTTTACGTCTGGATTGAAAAAAAATTGTCTCAAAAATCTAAAAGTTTGCATTTTATGGATTTTTAGAGGGTATAATACATGGAAGTACAAGGCTTTTCGTTGGATCGGATCAAAAAGTTAGTTTTTTTTTAAGTTTGATTTGAATATTTATGGTTCTATAAACCCTAAAAAGATCGGATTTATGATTAGTGAATCGGAGATATTCCAGGTCCTCGAACCAAAATTATGTAGAGCTTTTAAACCGGAATTGTATTGCAGCACCGAAAATGTGGCCTTGGACCGGAGAAGTGGAAAATGTCAGAACCGAAGATTTGGTTTTTTATACCACCGGAATTGTCAGAACCAGAGAAATGGAGATTGTCAGAACGGAAGAAATGAAAATTGTCAGAACCAGAGATCTGGTTTTTCTACAACCAGAATTGTGGTAGAACCGGAATTGTGCTAGGACCGGGATCATGAACTCGAACCGAAAGTGTAACACCCCATTTGTTAGGATAGAATGCTACAGTAAATTATGGCGTGTTATCAAAGCATGCAAGGTAAATGTCTAAACATTCATGACCAGAAATAGAAATACCAGAATCAAACATCGGTAGTCTAGTAACTCACACACAAGCAATAAGAAGTACTGTAAATGAAAGGACTAAACTATGTCCAAAAGAAGTAAAGTATGATAAATTAGGAATAAATGCATAAGGTAAAAGAGGCTGGATAGCTTCCAATCCGAATGCACATACTCTGGAGTTCCTACTTGCGACCTTGGGTACCTGCCGTGTGGGAACATGGAAAAGTAGACGGCTGAGCATAATGCTTAATGCACGGATATACAATAAAGCATGGAAGACATAGAATATGAAAGCATATAAAGAGCATAAAGCATGAATAGCAGCGGAAATGAATAAGTCCTAGAAAACCTAGTTGTCTGTCATGTTAACTGGTTTTAGTTCTGAAAACATAGCTTATGTTACTTATGAAAATCTGTATTAGTTAATATACCAAAAGCCAATATAGGTCATGAGGTCAACAACGTGCATGAATACTTGGAGGGGTGACCTCGTCATGCAGATTAGAGGGGATGCCTCTAATTAATTGGTAATGGGTATGAGGGATCGGCTCCTTGTGAAGGATGCAAGGCACACACCACATTCACCATGAAATCCTGACTGAAACATGTAACTAGGATGCACCCATATGCCCCACATGATAACATAATATATATAATGGCCAAATAACTGAAAGGGGCGCCACGAGCTATCACTCCGCCGTGGTGAAGACATAACACTAGTGCCTCTAGTATTATGGTTATGGTACCTCCATAACTAGGTGAAACTGGTCATGCATGTATATGGCTAAGGTAACTAATAAAACATGAGCATTTAATCTGTAACTACTGGGGAAACAATCCTAATGAAGGAAGAGATTGTCCTTACTGAAGGACGGGAAATCCGTACCTTGTGTCCAGTAGAAGCTAACGGAAACGATGAAGACTACTCCGCCTCGACAGATAATACTACATAAGAAATATGGGCATGTATGAGTTGTCTGATTTACGTTTGTTTTACTGGTTCCGTGTGTTATTAGCTCGTTATACGTATTCTGTCATGTTTTACTGTTTACTATGTTAACTGTAGTTATTCTGATGTTCTACTGTGTATTATTCATGTATTAGTGTATTATAATACTTGTATTGTAATACTATGTAACTTTCTAAAAATAGCAGGTTTCCATAAATAGTAAGTTTTTAAAAATAAAAAGTTTCCAAAAATAATAAGTTTCCATAATTAGAAATAAGTTGGATTATAAATAATAAATAAAGTTTAAATAGTATAATACAAGTCATGGATATAGCTTATTAATTAAATAACTGGTTAATTAATTAAACTATATGTTATATGGAATTTAATTAAAAATACATGTTTTAATTAAATTAAGCTAAGTTAAAAACTTTAGGTTATACATGTAATATTAATTTTAATATTTAACCTAAGTCATGAAATTAATTAAATTAAAAAATCTAGTAATTAATTTAATTAACATGTTTTTATGATTTTAATATTTAACCCGACACCCAAACCCGTGTTTTTAAAAATTAACCCGAGCCCGAAACCCGGTTTACATATAAGCCGAAACATAACCGCCCCACCAGTGGCTAGACCGGCTAGCCGGTTGCCACTGGTGGCTCTCGGTACCCACTACCGAGCCACGTTTCACATTGGTGGTTCAGCCAGTTCACACCGGTTCATACCGGTTGTGGACCGGTTCCCCCTGCTTGTGTTCGGTTCGCACTGTCAGCCCAAAAGAACCCCCACCCAGACCCTAAGGTCTCGGTTGGATCTCGGTCCAAACCAAAACACACCCCGACCTACGGTCAGGGTCTTCCCTTCGCTGCGTCCGAACAAAACCCAAACCGAGCCCCTTGTGGGTCTCGGTGGCGTCAGATCAAACAAGCTGAGACCCTTGGGGGTCTCGGTTGTGTCTCGGCTAACCCAAAGCCGAACCAAACACCCCTTAATTCCAAGATTTAATTAATCTACATGTTTTTAGTCACTTGTTTTTAAGATTAATTAAATAAAACATGAATTCAATAAAGAATTAAAAGAAAAAAGGAAATGTTTAATTTACCGAACACGTGGAAAGAAAAGGTTATGAACACGATCACGTACACACGAATGATCAATCAAGAAAATTGTCTGGTTTGTCCTTCTTGGTTATGGTGGCCGACGGCAAGAGGCAAAAGGAGGCAAGAGACAAACTTTTTTTTCTGTAACCTAAATTATGTTTTAAGTTTCCTGTGTTTTGTTATTTACATGGATTTAATATTGGGTCATGGGCCAAGCCCGTCTTCTCCTTTTGTTCCTTGTGTAGCCGCGGCCTAAAGGGTGTCCACGGGAAAACCCGTAGCTTTTCCCGTGTTCAATTATTTACGTGATCGTTTACGTTTTAATTGTCGTGATTTTTTATATGTCGTGTACTTAACACATTTATAATATATACGCAACTACATGTTATTAAATACCGTGACACGTGAATTATATTATAAATGGAAAGTTTAAATTTTATCGTATTTTCATGTGTGGTATTGTTCATGTGTACTGTTCATAGTATTTTAATGCGGGTTTTACAGAAAGTTTGACAACTTTTCGCAACCGTTAGTTGTTCTCATCCTCGCCACTAGCTTCAGAAACTAGTTTCCAAAAAAAGAGTTAAAATTTTTACGTCTTCTTAGACCAAAAATTTTCCATACTAGTTTTTGGCTATTTCTAATTCGATTTCAAATTTTGGTAATTCAGAAAATCTTGAATCTACGTTATATCGGACTGAGGTATTTTATATCGGACTAAATATATCAGCGAAATTTGATTATCTTAGAATGCGAAGCACGCTTTCTACGAATTATGATCCTATTTTACACATGAATTATACAATCACTTCTCAACAAGACATCTATGTTACGGGTACTGAGAATCATCCTCCCATGATTAACAAGGAGAATTACACTACCTGGGCTAGTCGTATTCTTCGTTATGCAAAATGTAAACCATTAGGAAATATGATCGTTAACTCTATTCAAAATGGTTCGTATGTAAGACGAACTATTACTGTGCTTGGGGATCCCACGAGTGCTAACCCAATGGCCGACTCTAGTCATGAGCAAACGGATGAAGAGTTAACTGAGGTAGAATATAAACAACTTGACGTTGATGATAAATCAATTCAAGTCATTCTTATGGGACTTCCCGAAGATGTCTATGCTGCTGGCGATAGTTGTGACACCGCACACGATATGTGGCTCATAATTCAAAAAAATGATGAACGCGAGTGACATTGGGTTACTAGAAAAATAGACTAAGTTTCTTCGTGAATGGTAGAAGTTTACTTCTATTGAAAGGGAACAAACTGAACCTTACTATCATCGGTTTTTAACACTCATGAATCATCTTAGAAGAAATAAACATGAACCCAAACAAATTGCTGCCAACATCAAATTTCTTGATAGTCTTCCATCTGAATGGTCACGATATGTCACACTCGTCAATCAAACCAAGGATCTTAATGTCATGAACTATACTCAAGTTTATGATTATTTGAATATGAATAAATATGAGGTTAATGAAGTTAGGGTAGAACGACGTGCAAAAACACAAGATTCATTAGATTCTATGGCAAATTCTATGTCACCTGTTTCATATCATGTGGTACCTTACAATCAACCCTCCTCGAGTAACTACATGCTACAACAACAACAACAACTCACCACTTATGGTTATCAACTCCCTATTGCTGTGAACTACTTGCAAAAACCTATGGATTGCTTTGATGACATCATATACCCTACTCGTACGATTAATAATGGTCTAGCACTTCTAGCAAAGGCATTCAACTTCACCATTAAACTAACCAACAACAGTCAGAGAATCTTCACGAACACAAGAAATAGGCAGATTGCTCAACCAGTAATGAGTGTGAATCAAGATCGTCAATTGGTAGTTGGAGGGAATACTTGGAATCGGTTTCAACAATATGGTGTTCAGAATGTGGGAAATCAATATGGTCAAAATGCAGGGCAAATTGTTGGGAATGCAGGCAATCAGTTTGGACAAAACTGTGGTCAGAATCAGGAGTTCAAAATGTGGGTAATCATAATGGATTAATTGTTGTGCTAGCGGTTAGGAATCAGAAGGGAAATATAGTGGCTGCCAAGAGCTGAAAATACTAGTATGGGTAATGGAAACAACTATCGTCGGTTTCAGTGCTACAATTGCTGGCAATTTGGTCATTATGCTCGAGATTGCACAACCAAAAAGAAAAGGGATGTTGCTTATCTTCAAACTCGGCTTCTCATAGCACAAACAGAAGAACCAGGAATTCCACTTCAAAATGAGGAATTTGATCCTATGGCATTTGCTGCAGAATATGATAAGGAATAAGAGATGAATGCCAACTACATCTTGATGGCAAACTTGCAGCAAGCATCAACCTCGGGAATTCATGATGACAGAGCTCCCGTCTATGATTCAGACGACCCTCCTGAGGTACACCTACGTGTCGATGATAATATTTATGACTTAAATAACTGCTATCTTAAATAGATGATTAATGCATAAATACACAACTTGTCGTGTGGCTAAAAATTTCCTATAAAACAACTTAGGACATGTTTAATGCATGCATTTATAGAGTGATCATATGCCAAAATAAGTCATTGGTTTATAATGTGTTGGGACTTAGAGATCTTGAGTTGATATGACAAAATAAGATGAAGGACCTAATAGTAAATAGTTTGCTTCTATAGTAACCTAGGGTTGTAATGTAACCCTAGTACCTCTATTATATAAAGAGGGTTAGGCACACATGGTTATTCACTCATTGATATACAATGTAAACCATAGGTGTGTGTGCGTTCCTCCTGGTGTCAAGACTATAAGGCCCCAGGAGTAGTAGTTAGTAGCATTATTAATAATAATCTTTATTAGTGAAAGCCTTATTCTTGGTTATGATTGTGTTCTTTATGTTCCGCTGTGCTTATTACAATCATGATCATGATATCCCAGATGAGTCTAGATCCTAAGACTCAACAAGTGGTATCAGAGCCTGGGAGAGTCTCTGCACAAGAAGAATCAATTTTTTCTTTTTACTAACATCTTTGTTTAATCATGTCTGCCTCTAGTTCTACTGAAACACGAGAAGCAAGCACCTCTAAAACATAGCAACCTCAACAAATCGTTGCTATTGTTTCCAATACAAATGGAAAATTCCCTCTCTTAAAGAAGGATGAGTATGATAGCTGGGCCATGAAGATGGAATGCTGGATCACCAATACTGATCTAGACCTTTGGAAAATTGTTCAGAATGGCAACAGTAAGAAGCTTACTGGAAGAGACAAGAATGGTAATGTCATCCTTCTAGATCCTAAAACTCATGAAGAAATCACAGCTATTCATAAGGAAATCAAAGCAAAAACTATTTTGCTTTAGTCCCTTCCTGATGATCACATGGGTGATTTTAATCACTTGGATGATGCTAGAGAGATTTGGAATGGAGTAAAGGCAAGGTTTGGAGGGAATGAGGAATCAAAGAAAATGCGCAGAGAGATGAATTCACAGAATTCAAGATCTCTGAAACTGAAGGTATTCATCAAGGGTATGATAGGTTCCAAAAGATACTTAACCAGTTGAATCAACTCAGGTCCAAACCTGACAATGGAGATATCAATGCGAGGTTTCTTAAAGCCTTACCTCACTCATTGAATCAGGTAGTCATCTCTCTCAAAGCAAAAGGTGGCCTTGACTATCTTAATTTTGATGGCCTGTTTTATAAACTCAAAACCTTTGAGCCTCATGTGAGAGGATACTAAAGTGATTCCTTTCCTACTCTTGCTAACTCTGCTTTTGTGAGTTCCATGGGATCTAGTCCAATGTCTTATGCTAGTAGCCCAAGCTATACTTTGTCTTATCAACATACTTCTACTCCTGAACTAAAAGGCAAGACTGGTAGCATGGTAGAAGTTGTTCTTCACTCTTTTGTTGTTGATGTTGATCCACAACAGTAGCTTACTTTTGATGATTTCAAACAGGTTGATAAACTTGACTTGGATGAAATGGATCTAAAGTGGTAGATGGCTATGCTCGCTCTCCGAATTCATAAGTTTGAAAAGAAAGTCGGTCGAATATTTAACTACAACCCGATAGAGCCATCCAGGTCTGATAGAAGCAAGGTTAGATGCTATAACTGCCAGCAGCAAGGCCATTTTGCTAGGGAATGCCCTAACAAAACTGACCAGGAGAAGAACATGTATTCAGCCTTCAAGGTTCAAGAGCTCAAGGATTAAAAGAAAGCTTTGGTGTTTGTTGACTCTATGGTTAACTGGAATGATCATCAGACTGCTACCTTGGAATCAGCTGAAGCATCTACTGATGTATTTGCAATGATTGCTGGGAATCTATCAGATGCCAAGGAAGCAGAAGAATTTGCTCTTATGGGTATCTCGCCTCAGGTACAAAATTGCCCTCTTGGCTGTCATGATAAATACTCAGAACTATTGACTCAATAAAATGAACTAAATGAACAAAATGAACTAAATGACAAATAGTTTTTAGATGTTCAAGCTTATAAGTGGTATTAGAGCTTGTTGGCTCTCGATCTGGTTGATCTATAAGGTTTTCGTTAGTATTTTCTGTTTTTAAATAAATAAGCTGTTGAGCTAGGGTTTTTCCCAACAAACCCTAGATGATTCGTGCCTGATGTTGCTGCTGTAGAAGGTGAAGACGACTGATGTTCTTAATGCTTAGGGTTTGTAATAAAACCCTAGATTTGTTTTAATATAGAGGCAGCAGGTTTGTGTGGTGTTGGTGTTAACCCTAGATGATTGTTGCTGCTGTTGATATGATGTTGTTACTTGATGTTGTTGTTCTCGTAATGATATGGAATCTGCTAGCTTTGGTGAGTTGATCACTGATCCTTGATGAACCCTAGCAGAATCATGGTTGCTGGTGAATGGTTAAGTTTCACATGGTTGTGAAGTGTGGTTAATAACTAGGTTTTCACTTAGTTATGAAAGTTCGTTAAACCGATCTTTTCGAATTAATTATTGGTAGAAAGTGTGACTCAATTGTTCTTGGTGGAAAATATAAGGTTTGGTTATCTATTCTACTAAAAGTAAAATTTTCGTTGAAAGCTTGAAAAATTAATCTAAGATAAAACAAGTTAAAACAATGCTAAGTAAAAAGGCTGGAAAAATTAAAGTTTAGAAAATAGAAAAAATTCAGAAAACTAAAAATTTAACTAAGTCTAAAACAAGATAATTGAAATTTCAGGAAAACTCACATTTTCGGAATAAAGACAAATTCAGAAAAATGGTTTCTTCGGAATAACAAGATTTTCAGAAAAAATGGGAATTTCAGAATAATTGACTTTTCAGAATAATGAGTTTTCCGGAAAAAATGGTGTTTTCAGAAAAATGATGATCTTCGGAAAAACTGTCTTTTCGGAAAAATGGATTCTTCGGAAAAAAGAGATTTTCAGGAAAAATGTATTTTCGGAATACTTGTCTTTTCAGAAAAAAGGATATCTTCGGAATACTTGGGTTTTCATAGTAATTTTCTTCTATAATTAGACTTGAGTTCTTCGACTTCGTGAAACTACCGTCTTTAGACTTTTTCTTCGATAAATCTTTAGAATTGGCCTTGGACTTCCGTTCTTTTTGCATTCTCGATCTTTCGACTTCGTCTTTAGTCTTTTTCTTCGATAAAAGCCCGTGATAGCCCATGTTTTCTTCCTTTTTCATGTTTTGGTCCTAAAACACAATAAAAACATAAACCACGCATAATTCCAACTTTTACGACATAAAATACACGTTTTGGTCTTGTTATTATTGGAAATAAGTGGTAAAAGGATAAGTGTTTTCACACTTATTAAATCCCCTACACTTGACCATTGTAATGTCCTCATGCAATGCACTAATTTCAAAGCACGGTTTACATTTTTCATCATAGATAATCCACCTTGGCCTTTATTAAATACTAAACACTAAGAAAACTGAAAGAACAAAATAAGTAAGAAATCAAAGACTTACATTGGGTTTTTTTTGTTGTCATGAATATTCATCATTCTCAAGTTTCACGTTCCTCATACCAAGCTTAAAAACGAGATCATTGTTATTATAAGTTAGCAAACTAACACGAACTCATGTGGCCCAATTATTCACTTAGACTCCCTTATTCCTAGGTGTATCTCTTATATTTTATTTTTGTCTTGAATGATCACAAGGATGCATTGTTTGACTTATTTTGATAGTTATTTAAGCTAAAAATAAAGTGGGACGATTTAATCAATAATTAGCTAAAGGACAAAATCTTTTAAAACTGCTTCTCGGGACCTCATATAGTTCATATCTTGGCATAGCTCGCTTCACGATTTGATACCTTTCTCGGACCGATATTTGGCAGCGACTTCATACTTCAAATCTTTGAGAGACGTTCTTGAAATTATGGTCTTCTCTTCATAATGGAATTTCTTCACTTGAAGTTTTGAGAGATTCTTCATCTTTGGACCACGACTTCTTCATTTTTATCCAATCTTTATTTTGGACTTTGATATACAACGATCCGCCTCCTTTTAGGACTTGGATCTATTTATCCTCATACCTTGCTAGGGTCTTTTCGGATAGACTTCTCCATGATCTTTTGGGGAGTACTTGCTTTTCGTCATGTGTCTCGATCCTTCATATTGATTTTCGATAAATGATTCTTCACATCACTTTTGGATCTTTAGCAACAAAATGTAGCCCTCATGCCTTGTTAGGGCCTTTTCGGACTCGCCAATCTTCGCATCCCGCTTCAATAAGTTATGCCTTGGCTATGAACTCTTATTAATACCGAGCAACTTTTAAACGATATTGTGCTAGAAGCTAAGTAACTTTTCAAATCGTACAACCTTATTTATTGCAGATAAATTTATTAGCAAGCGATGGGAGAATAGGCTTATAATCAACTCACATAAATTCACGAAAGAATACCAAACTTATAATTGACTCTATCATCTCTCGTTCTCCACAATTTAAAATCTCAAGGAATGAGACTCGTGGATGCTTAGCCTATTAAATCAAAGTTTTTGGTTTTCGAGTCATCTATAGGATCTTGCAAATTCTTAGACTCTTTCAAGTTTAGAAATCACATTTTAAAGTTCCCTTGATAAACAACTCTCTAGGATCAATTATAGGAACTTGTGAAAAGTTCTTGTTCTTAACCCGTGAGAGTTAAGACTTTCGCGTTTTAACGCTCCCTATATAAAAGCCTAGCAAAACTTGACTTAAACACGTTAAGGATACTAGCTAGAGTAAACTTAGATAAGTAAACTCGGGTTGAGTCAAAATATTCACGACTATGAAAAATTTTAAAACCACTTTATTGAAAATTTATTCTAGCAAGGAAAGAAAATAACCATAACAAAGGAAAATACAACTATACAACTAGGCCAAAATAGATTAAAAATTTTGAAAAATGTCGAAAAATCAAACTTTCCGGTTAAAATGAGGACAAATTCATGGAAAAGACCACTTACTTCGATAGAAGTCCCCCCTACACTTGATATAAACATTGTCCTCAATGTTTAAGCATGTGGGAGTAAACTCCCCTACACTTATGACATTGTGCACTTTGCTTAAATCTTGCTAAGAAAAGGACAACTATAGTGATTTCAATGTGAACATATAAGATATGAAATATTGAATCACGACAGTTTTAGGATAGAACCGGGAAGACAGGAACACGGGATCACGGTTCGTCAAAAGTCATCGAGAATGGATCTTTGAAGCTTTAATCCCTGCATAGAAGAAGAAACAAGACAACAAACACATATGGGGCTCCCCCTACACTTATTATGAAAACGGTAAAGGATAGATCACGGGTTGCCTCCCGAGAAGCGCTTGTTTTTGTTCACCGAGTCACGATCCTGATTCGACCCAAAACTAGTTCATGGGAAACGTGGTGAGGGATGGAATCATCTCATGAGAGATGTCCTCACCAAAGTACAACTTCACACGCTGGCCATTCACCTTAAAACTGGGCCTATTTGGCTGAGAAAGCTCAATGGTGCCATATGGGAAGACTTTGGCGACGGTGAATGGACCAGACCAGCGGCTCTTCAACTTGCCCGAGAAGATCTTCAATCGAGAGTTAAAAAGTAAGACTTGATCACCAACGTGGAACTCTCGGTTCTTAATCCTTGCATCATGGATGATCTTGGTCTTCTCCTTGTAGATCAGTGAGTTCTCGTAAGCTTCATTCCTCAGTTCATTAAGCTCGTTGAGTTGAATCTTCCGAAGATCACCAGCTTTGTTGATGTCGAAGTTAGCCCACTTCAAGGCCCAGTATGCCTTATGTTCCAGCTCGATAAGGAGGTGGCATGCTTTCCCGTACACAAGACGATAAGGCGTACAACCAATCGGGGTCTTATAAGCAGTACGGAAAGCCCACAAAGCATCATCTAACTTATCGGCCCACGCGGCACGATGCTCTCCCACAGTACGCTCTAAAATTCGCTTCAATCCACGGTTGGAAATCTCGGCTTGACCATTGGTTTGGGGATAATAGGCGGTGGAAAGACGGTGATTGACACCATACTTAGACATGACTCTTGCAAATTGATCATTGCAAAAATGAGTCCTGCGGTCACTGATTATAGCACGAGGAACGCTGAAACGAGCAAAGAGCTGCTTCAAAAAGTTCACAACCACCCTCGCATCGTTCGTAGGGATAGCCTTGGCTTCAACCCATTTAGAAATGGAGTCAACGGCTACGAGGATGTACTTGTTCCCTTTAGATGATGGAAATGGCCCCATAAAGTCGATGCCCCATACATCAAAGATTTCACATTCTTGTATGAAATTTTGAGGCATCTCATCTTTATGTGTGATCTTGCCTTGTCTTTGGCAAGCATCACAATGTTTAACCATGTCGTGAGCGTCACGGTAAATGGTGGGCCAATAAAATCCAGAGTCGAATACTTTCTTCGCGGTGTAAGTGGGACCAAAGTGTCCACCGGTGGGTCCTTTATGGCAAGCATCAAGGATTTGTACCGCTGCCGGTCCATCAACACATCGACAAATAATCAAATCAACACATTGTTTGAAAAGGTAAGGGTCGTCCCAGAAATAGTGTTCAATGTCTTTAAAGAACTTTTTCTTTTGTTGGGATGTTAACCCTTCCTTGAGAATTCCACCCGCTAAGTAGTTTTCAATGTCCGCAAACCACGGGGTGTCATCAAGATTGGATTTGATAGACATTAAGGCCTCAAGGGGAAAAGAGTCAATGATCTCTTGATTCAGATGATCCCCTTGATAAGGATCCTCAAGTCTACTTAGATGATCCGCGGCTAGGTTTTCGGCTCCCTTCTTGTCACGAACTTTGATTTTAAATTCTTGAAGGAGTAAAACCCATCGAAGAAGTATTGGCTTAGAATCTTGCTTAGTCAACAAGTACTTCAACGCGGAATGATCAGTATACACGATGGTGGTAGAAAGGACAAGATAGGGGCGGAATTTTTCAAAAGCATACACTACAGCTAAAAGCTCTTTTTCGGTAGTGGTATAATGCAATTGAGCCCCCGTCATTGTCTTGCTAGCATAGTGGATTGGTTGGAAGTGTTTGTTCACTCTTTGGCCCAAAACCGCTCCAATAGCAAAGTCGCTAGCATCACACATCAACTCAAAAGGTAGCTCCTAATTAGGGGTAACCAAGACCGGTGCCTTAGTTAGCTTATCCTTAAGAAGATTGAAGGATTCAAGACACTCTTTGGAAAAGATGAAAGGAGTATCTTTTTCCAAGAGGTGGGTCATCGGGCGAGCGATTTTAGAAAAATCTTGAATGAATCGACGATAGAAGCCCGCATGACCAAGGAAACTTCTCACACCCTTCACGGTTGAAGGTGGAGGCAATTTTGCAATAACATCGACTTTAGCACGGTCCACTTCAAGACCGGCTTTAGAGATTATATGTCCAAGGACAATGCCTTCTTTTACCATGAAATGGCATTTTTCCCAATTAAGAACGAGATGAGTGACTTCGCACCGTTTGAGCATGCGTTCTAAATTGGCAAGGCAATGAGAGAAAGAATCACCATAAACCGAGAAATCATCCATGAAGACTTCCATAGTTTCTTCAACCATGTCATGGAAGATAGCCATCATACAACTTTGAAATGTCCCAGGAGCATTGCATAAGCCGAAAGGCATTTTTTATAAGCAAATGTTCCGTAAGGACAAGTGAATGTGGTTTTCTCTTGGTCTTTGGGATCGATGGGAATTTGAAAATACCCGGAGAAACCGTCTAAAAAGCAGTAATAGTCATTACCCGCTAGACGTTCAAGCATTTGGTCTATGAAAGGAAGGGGAAAATGATCCTTTCTCGTAGCATCATTGAGTTTGCGATAGTCTATACAAACTCTCCACCCTGTAACGAGACGAGTAGGAATCAACTCATTGTTTTCATTGGGCACAACGGTGATTCCGTCTTTCTTAGGCACACAATGGACGGGACTAACCCATGGTGAATCCGAGATAGGGTAGATCATTCCCGCATCAAGAAGTTTGATAACCTCTTTTTTGATAACGTCATGGATCTTAGGATTCACCCTTCTTTGGCTTTGAATAGTGGGTTTAAAGTCGTCCTCCATGAGAATTTTATGTGTGCAAAAATGAGGATCAATTCCACGAATATCAGAGATTTTCCAAGCAATTGCTTTCTTGTGATTCTTCAGCACGGCGATAAGTCGGGATTTTTCTTCCTCTTTCAAGTCCCTAGCGATGATGACGGGTGACTTCTTGTTGTTTCAAGGAAAACGTACTCGAGATGAGACGGTAGGTCCTTAAGCTCTAAATCCGGAGGATTTTCGATGGAAGGTGTAGTCAAATTCGGTTCATCGATAGAAATATCCTTAGGAGATGGTGGAGAAATATGGTCCTCATTGAGAAGTTTCTCAATGGAACGAATGTCTTCATCCCAATTGGAGGGAGAAGCATCGTATTGCAAGTCCACATCTCCCAAAGTTGCTTCAAATTCTTTCAAGATGAAATCACTTTCTCCAAATGGAGTTAGTGATGGAGAAATAGAGGCAACGGTCTCAACAGTGGGTAGAGAAGAAGAACCACTTTTACAAGCGTCTTTGAAATGTTCTTCACAAGCCTCATCAAGAACGTCAATGAAATTAACACTCTCGTTTTCAGAAGGCTGCTTAGAAAGTTTACCCATGTTGAAGACGATTTTATCGTCACCAACTCTCATGATTAATTCGCCAGCGGCTACATCAATGAGAGTGCGACCAGTCCTTAAGAATGGACGTCCAACGATTAATGGAACACGGGGGTCCATCTCTTAGTCAACGACAACAAAATCCGCCGGAAAGGTGAATTTGTCGACACCAACGAAGACGTCTTCGGCTATCCCCACTGGATAAGCAACCGTATGGTTAGCTAATTCCAAAGTCATTCGTGTGGGGACTAGCTCGGGTAGAGACAATTGTTTCCAAACGCTTAAAGGCATTAAGTTTATGCTAGCACCTAGATCGGCTAGGGCCATACAATTCTCTACCCCGGGGAAGTTACAAGGAATCAAGAAATGACCCGGATCACCAAGTTTGGTTGGTAATTTCCTTAAGAGCACTGCGGATCAATTCTCATTAAGTTGGGTCTGAGCAATATCGAGAAGTTTCTCCTTATCACTGAGAAGATCTTTAAACATTTAGCATATTTCGGCATGTGAGCGAGAGCCTCAGCAAAGGAGATATTGAAATTCAGTTGTTTAAACATTTTGAGAAAGTTAGAAACCTGAATATCATCCTTGTTCTTCAATTTCTCTTTCCTCAACCTTGAAGGATAATATATATTGGGTTGAGATGAAGGCTTTGGGATAGAATTCGCACTCACATCCTTGGGTGGTGGAGGGGTAGAAGTAGAAGGTGGTGGAATTGGAGAAGTAGAAGTTGGAGGAATAGAAGATGGAGGAACCGGAGAAGGAGACTCGTTTTTCTTTGTCACAATCACCGGTGTAGGTGTAGGAAGCTCGGGTTCCTTTAAACCTTTTCCACTGCGAGTGGTGATTGCTTTCATCTCCCCTCTTGGATTAGCAACGGTGTTACTCGGAAGAGAACCCGATCCAGAGGCTTGATTACTTGGGAAGAAACTATCCATCATGTTCCTTAAGTCATTCGTTTGACTTGCCAAAGTGTTTCGCATATCAGCTCGAAGATCATTCCCTTGCTTCACCATATCTGCTTTCATGTTGGCCATTTCCCACTAAAGATTTTGCACGATCACATCATTAGTCCTCATGTAGGTTTCAACATCTTGGTGTAATGCGGTGGGTTGGTTGGGAGGAGGATCATGGTAGGCGGGTGGTTGATAAGCAGGTTGTTGGTAAACTTGGTTGTTTCTTTTTGAGGTGGATATGGGTTTCTTTGGTTTTGATATGGAGTTGGAGCACGTGGTTGGTTTTGATTGTTGCGATTGAGGTTGTTTGGGTTTTGTGGGGGAAAACCGGGTGGTGAAAGAAAGTTGTTTGAGCGATAGCTGAGCAAATTGCGGTCACCTTGAGGACGTGCTTGATAGCCTCCCGTGGAATAGTTACCGTTGGCGGCATACACATTTTCCAGATTGTCATGAGTCTAAGTCAATCGGTGTATGAGTGAGATCCCCCGCATATATCACATGACTGAGTCAAAGCACTAGCTTGGGCAGTGATATCTTTGGTATTGTTGGCGGCTTGGAGAGCAAGTGATTCAACAAGCGAAGTAAGCTTATCAAGTCTCTTGTCGCTCTCCTTAGTGCTAGCACTAGCCAAATTGGTCCGAACACTCTTGGTTTGCACTCTAGACTTGTTCTCAATAATATCCCAAGCGGCATTAGCAGACTTAACCAAAAGATTACCCCCCCGAGGCACTATTTAGTGAATCTTGGTCATTCATTCTTAAACCATTGTAAAAAGTATTAATTTGGTGCACTTTGGTAAAACCATGTTGTGGGCACTTTCTTAAAAGTTCTTTAAAACGGTCCCAAGATTCACTAAAAGTCTCATCGTACTTTTGTTCAAAAGTAATGATTTCATTCCGCAAAGCGGTAGTACGAGAGGGTGGGAAAAAGTAGTCTATGAATTTGGTCTCTAAGTCCGTCCACGTAAGAATACTTTGTGGCGGTTCCTTATCAAGCCAATGTCGGGCTTGTCCCTCTAAGGAGAAAGGAAAAAGTTGCAAGCGGATTACCTCTTGTGAAACCCCATTATACTTAACCGTATTAGTGAGTTGAAGAAACCTCTTAATATGGTCATGAGGATCATCAATTGAATGCCCCAAGAATGGTTGTGCAGAGACCATTTGAATGAAGCCGGATTTGAGCTCAAAGTTGTTGGCTCCAATCGCGGGTATGACAATAGCATCGTGGTTGCCCTCTACCTGTGCTTGCAAAAGTTTGATCATTGGACGATTGTCCGGTAGAGGTTCATTGTTGTCATTATTCATGTTGGTTGAGGTGGATTATTATTATTGTTGTGTACACCGGCCATGTCTAAGTTATCGAGAGTCTCGGGCTCGGGATAAGACGTTGATCGAGTGCGCATACACCTGCAAAAGAAATAACAAAGCAGAAATATTTTTGGTTTTTTTAATTTTTTTGTATTTTTTAAAAAAATTTAATTTTTATGGATTTTTGAAAATTTTTAAAGCAAGGAAAATAACGTTCAAAGATGAACGGATCCCAAAATCTAACGCATCTCTCACTTAAAACCTTTAATCTTAACGAAAAGAGCCGGCAGCGGCGCCATTTAATACATAGCTTTTGGCTAAGTATGAAATAATTTCGTTCCAAGTCTTTTCGAATTGATTATTGGTAGAAAGTGTGACTCAATGTTTCTTGGTGGAAAATAGAAGGTTTGGTTATCTATTCTACTAAAAGTAAAATTTTCGTTGAAAGCTTGAAAATTTAATCTAAGATAAAACAAGTTAAAACAATGCTAAGTAAAAAGGCTGGAAAAATCAAAGTTTAGAAAATAGAAACAATTCAGAAAACTAAAAATTTAACTAAGTCTAAAACAAGATAATTGAAATTTCATAAAAACTAACATCTTCGGAATAAAGACAAATTCAGAAAAATGGTTTCTTCTGAATAACAAGATTTTCAGAAAAAAATGGGAATTTCGGAATAATTGACTTTTCAGAATAATGAGTTTTTTCGGAAAAAATGGTGTTTTCAGAAAAATGATGATCTTCGGAAAAACTGTCTTTTCGGAAAAATGGATTCTTCGGAAAAAGAGATTTTCAGGATAAATGTATTTTCGGAATACTTGTCTTTTCAGAAAAAAGGATATCTTCGGAATACTTGGGTTTTCATAGAAATTGATGATTTCGGAATAGGGGCTTTTTTGGAAAAATAGGATCTTCGGAATAGCAAGGTTTTCAGAGAAATGGATTTTCAGAATAAATGTCTTTTCATAGAAATCATGAATTCATAGAAATGGTTATTTCGGAATAATAACTTTTCAGAGAAAGGAGTGTTTTCAGAGAAACAAACCCTTTTCCGAAAATGTTAAAGCACAGATACGAATAAACAGTAATGACAAAACTTAAGAAATAAGCCACAAATAAGCACAAACCAAACAAGCAATTAACCAAAACTTTAACCAAATAAGTTTTAAGAAGAACTAAATAAGCCACAAATTAAAAACTATAAAAACACTAATTAATCAAAACATTTAAAATAAACTAATAAGCAATCCTATTAAGCGATCAAAACAACTTAATCAAGAATAAGCCAAACACTAAAAGATCAAATACCACAATAAGCTCAAAACATCCACCACATCAAAACTACAAGATCAATCACATGAATAAAACAATAACTAAATCAAAGAGATGAGATTAACTACATGATTATCAAGATTAAGATAAAGATTAAGAAAGGTAGAATGAGAATTAAGAAAATAAGCTTGATTGATTAAAGATGAATATCAAAAGATTACAAGATTAATGGAAAGATTAATAAGTTTGAAAGAAAAACTAGAGAGAAAAATAAAACACACTAAAAAAATTAAACTACACCTATTAAAAACTAAAACACCTAACACCCTCCTAATGACATATTAGGAGGGTATTTATAGGAGGTGAGGAGACTACATGCTTAAGCTATCTAGTTTCTTTCTTCTCGACTCGACTAAATCTTTGTCTTTCTCGACGTCATCTCGGGATTTGTCGATATATGTTGAACTTGTCTAGTAATTTTCTTCTATAATTAGACTTGAGTTCTTCGACTTCGTTAAACTTCCGTCTTTAGACTTTTTCTTCGATAAATCTTCAGAATTGGCCTTGGACGTCCGTTCTTTTTGCATTCTCGATCTTTCGACTTCGTCTTTAGTCTTTTTCTTCGATAAAAGCCCGTGATAACCCATGTTTTCTTCCTTTTGCATCTTTTGGTCCTAAAACACAATAAAAACACAAACCACGCATAATTCCGACTTTTACGACATAAAATACACGTTTTGGTCTTGTTATTATTGGAAATAAGTGGTAAAAGGATAAGTGTTTTCACACTTATTAGTGGTCCATGGTGAATCAGATGTACTGTTTAAAAGATGAAAGAAGTGACGTTTGTGTTCTTACCAAGAGACAAGAAACGTGTGGACCTAGTAAATCTGATAAAGGCTAATGTTTTCACGATCCAGGCTTTGTGTTACTGTTGGAAGATGAGAAAGGATGAGTATGACAAAAAGCATTCAATAACGAGGCGTGGTTTTTGGGATGGCTTTTGTAAGTTTCTTCAGATACCACCCTCTTATTTTTCTGGTATGATCATATTATTATTTATGGTATATACATGGGGTAATGGCTGCTGATTCGGTTACACTGTATGATTAATCTTCCAATAAAAATGTGTTATATTATGGGTACACAGTGTGTGTTTGGTAAAGTCCACATAAAGTAAAAGGTATAAGAATGATCTTCAACCTATTTTTGATCCGTGATTTATGAGGTCAAAGAAGTGTGGATATACATGGTATATGTCCTGCGTGATTGGGTGTTGATTTTTAGGGACTACTTTCTTAAAGGTTCCTTAAAATCTTCTATATATTTGAACGTGGGAATGTGATGCATGAATATTGGAGAGGATACAGTGGGTTTTGATAAAGTTTAATGATCTTTGGATGGTAACTACGTTTAAGGGGAAGTTTATACCAAATATTTAATTGTCCAATGTCCATATATTGGTTGATTTTGTCTCCACAATTTATGGTAATATGGTTGTACGTGGATATATGTGGAATGGAAGTTATGGTTTCCTGATTTTCAACGCTTATATTTGACCTTATAATATCTCATACATTTTTGAAAGAGATATATGCAGATTTTATGGGAGTATATTAGTGTGACGGTTTGGAAGTATTTCTCACTGATTTTTAGGAACGATATTTGGTGATGGTTTGGACGTTGTTTGCTGCTTTATGGGTTGGGCTGTTTATAAGTAATGTCCCTGTCTATTCATTGTAACCAGCAACAACAGCTTTATCGACAGTGGTGACAGAATGTGAGAAAAAAAAGAAAAAAAAAGAAAAAAAAAGGTTTTGAGATGCTACTGGTAGGTTATGTTGTCCCTACTGGTGATCTATGGTTCCTACTAGTCTCATATATTTATGTTGGTTGTGTTCTTGGTTCCTCCTAGTAATATAGTCGGTTTCAACTGGTCCGTACCACTAGTTTGTTCCTACTGGTGGGCTTATATACTTGCTGACTTCAGTAGGGGATGGTTCCTGCTGGCTTGTTGTATACTAACTTTTGTTTGGCTGGTTTTGGTTCCGTCTAGTCAAGTAAGATTGCTACTACTCTGATTTAGTGACTAGTCTGATGTCATACTGTTACTGGAGGAGGAGTTCTCAACCATCATCATTTCGTTATGGAGATTCATTGACGAAGACATTTGATTATCACTTATTTTATGTTGTAGTTGAGTTTCACAGGTTTTGTGTTATTATCATATCTTCAAAGGAAGCCAGTACCTTTTTAAGATAACTTGCTTGGTTTGTATGGTGACGAAGACTTGGCACATCTAGCGAAGGGGTACGATCTATTCATATCTTAAAAGGATTATGAGCCTTTTTTTTGCTCTATGCGTACATTTGCTATCACTTGAAGGGGTTACGTTATTGTGCTCAGTGTCTCATTTATTTGAGTATTTTGTTCATGCTCGACGTCACGTGATTAGTGCAAGACATAAGACACAAGTTTTGGAGATTCCACTTCTTCATCAAATTCGTTATACTTGATTTTCTTCATCAGTGATCTCTCCATGGAACCTACTGGATTCGCCATGCACTTCTTAAGGGGAAGATGATCCATTTTGAGTTGATGTGAAAAAAAGGGGAAGAATGCATGGATCGAAGGGCAGCTTAGCCTTCATCTATATTAGCTTCAGTGGAAGCTTGTGCTTACTGGTTTTGTCAAATCAACTAGGGGAAGATTGTTGGGACTTAGAGATCTTGAGTTGATATGACAAAACAAGATGAAGGACCTAATAGCAAATAGTTAGCTTCTATAGTAAGCTAGGGTTGTAATGTAACCCTAGTACCTCTATTATATAAAGAGGGTTAGGCACACATGGTTATTCACTCATTGATATACAATGTAAACCATAGGTGTGTGTGCGTTCCTCCTGGTGTCAAGACTATAAGGCACCAGGAGTAGTAGTTAGTAGCATTATTAATAATAATCTTTATTAGTGAAAGCCTTGTTCTTGGTTATGATTGTGTTCTTTATGTTCCGCTGTGCTTATTACAATCATGATCATGATATCCCAGATGAGTCTAGATCCTAAGACTCAACATAATGCATAAATTTCATTTTGCTTCGTGCCATAACAGCAACATCGAGTACAAAGGCGACAACAAACTTTGATCTTCTTAGATTTTTCTTTTTTTAAATTGGTCTATACATTTGTTATTACAAAATCAAATCATAAAATATAAATTGAAGAATTAATATTTACCATGAACATAAATTGACATGACCATTGTTATTTGAACACTAAAAAAACAAGATTACAATTAATCAAATAAAAAATAAAATCAAAAATCATACCTATTTAGTATTGTTAAACTAGGATCTTCAATGTGATGCCCAAAATACATGCACTGTAACGGAGGATATTATTTAGAAAATGGCTATAAGGCTTTAGTCTCTTACACTTAATAATAAAAATTTAGTATAGATACATCATGTATAGTTTGTAACGTCAATCTCCAATTTCAATACACGTGCCCCATCTCCTAGACACGTACCCCTTGCTTCCACTTTTAAAGAATCTTCCTCAGGCGGACACACTGGTAACCAAATCCTATTCCCAAAATATCTCAATCCATTCGGCCTTACTACAAACAACGGTTTCGACATTCTACCCAAATTTTCTGCCTCGATATTTTCTTTCTTCAAACCATTAGCTTGGGCTTTCAATATCACCTCTGTCAAATCAATACTTTCCATCATTGCCAAAGCTCTAACTCTTAAGGACTTATCTCTTTCCTTTCTACTAAGTGCATCAGCTACCACATTCGCTTTACCAGGGTGGTAACGAATCTCGTAGTCATAGTCACTCAGCAATTCTACCCATCTCCTTTTTCTCATATTCAATTCCTTTTGATCCAAAATATGTTGCAGACTCTTATGATCAATGAGAACCACACACTTGGTTCCATACAAGTAGTGTCTCCATAGATTTAAAGCAAAAATCACAGCTCCATGTTCTAAATTATGAGTAGTGTAATTCTCTCCATGCTTCCTCCATTGTCTCGACGCATAAGCTATTACTTTCTCCCTTTGCATCAACACAACTCCAAATCCTTTAAGACGCGTCACAATACACTACAAAATCTTCAGATCCTTCCGGCAAAGACAAAATCGGCGTAGAACACAACTTATTCTTCAGCGTATTAAATGTAGTGTCCTCTTCTAATCCCCATTGAAACACTCGATTCTTTTCAGTAAGCTTAGTCAATGGTTTAGCAATTAGTGAAAAATTCTCGATAAAACTTCTATAATACCCAGCTAGTCCAAGAAATTGGCGAACTTCAGTCGGCGTTGTTGGTACCGACCAATCTTTGATTGCCTCAATCTTAGCAGGATCCACACGAACACCTTCACTATCAATCACGTGCCCCAGAAATTGCTCTGATTTCAACCAAAACTCGCACTTAGAGAACTTCGCATACAACTTCTCTTTCTTTAACAATTCCAAAATTATCCTTAAATGCTTCTCATGTTCTTCTTCACTCTTGTAATAAATGAGAATATCATCAATGAATACGATAACAAACTCATCCAAATACAACTTGCACACACGATTCATCAAGTCCATGAATACAGCAGGCGCATTCGTTAATCCAAAAGGCATCACTTGGAATTCAAAATGTCCATATCGAGTATGGAAAGCTGTTCTAGGAATATCTTCTTCCCTAACTCTCAGTTGATGATACCTAGATCTCAAATCGATCTTCGAGTATACACTTGTTCCTTGCAACTGATCAAACAAATCATCAATCCTCGGCAATGGATACCGATTCTTGACAGTCAATTTGTTAAGCTCTCGATAATCAATATACATATGAAACAAACCATCTTTCTTCTTAACAGACAAAACAGGAGCACCCCACGGCGACGGACTCGGTCTAATAAACCCCTTATCCATCAATTCCTTCAATTGATCAGATAATTCCTTCATCTCAGACGGTGCTAAACGATACGGTGCACGAGCAACTGGCGCAACTCCCGGCACTAAATCAATACGGAACTCAACTTCACGATGCGGTGGTAATCCCGATAAATCTTCAGGAAAAACTTCAGGATATTCTCTAATCACAGACACATCCTCGGGTTTCCTTTCATTCACACCATCATTACTTATCTGGGTAAGAAACACTTCACAACCCTCTTCTACATACCTCATCATTCTCAAACAAGAAACAACTCTCAAACGAGAAGTACACTCGTCACCCTTCACCGTCAATACCCTATTCCTTAGTGGTATCTAAACTAATCTCTCTCCACAAATAATTACTTCACCATTCATAACTAACCAGTTCATTCCAATAATTACGTCAAAAGATTCTAATTCTATGGGCATCAAATCAATACTAAACACATAATTCCCTAACTTCAAGGAACAACCTTTCAGTATAGAACTAGTGCTAACAACCTTACCATCAGCTAACTCCACATTATGACTAGTTGTCAATCTTAACGGTTTTCTATCCAATAGCTGACTGAATCTAACATCTACGAAACTTCTATCGGATCCAGAATCAAACAACACACACGCATAACAAGCATCGAGTAAGAACATACCAGTCACCACATTCGGCCCTTGAGGTTTGTCGGCATCTCCTACGACATAGGCTGGAGCAGCAGTCCCAAGAGTAACAACAACAACACTGCCTCCCGGTCAAGCGCCAACCCTCGGACAGTTTCTTTGCTTATGACCACGGCCTCCACATCCAAAACAATTAACTACTTTGACAACATTGGCTCCAGTGGCCACACCCTTGTTCCTACATTCTGCCACTTTATGTCTGGCCTTCCCACACTTGTTGCAAGCAGGTGGACAATTCCCAACATGATACAGAGTACATCGACCACACTTCGGGTTCACTTTGTTTCCTTGGGGTCCAGTAACAGCATGAACACCATCATTTCTCCTAAAGTTGTACTGTTGATTCCTATTTGGTCCTTAGTTATTGTTGTTACGATAACCTCCTCTATTCTGCCTTTGGTTCGAGTGTGCATATCTTTTTGATCCTGCAGCTTCACGTCCATCAAAGCATGAGCCATCTGAACAGCTTCATCAAAAGTCTTGGGTTTCGACGAAGTAGTCTCCCCTTGATATTACTAGATAACCCTCTGATACACTGCTTCATCTTTTTTCAGTCATCAGCAAAAGCATCAAGACACAACAAACACAAATCAGAAAACCTCTTGGTATAAGCCACAATATCATTATTCCGCAACACCAAATGCCTCAACTCATCCTCCAACTGACCTAACTCTTCCTCAGGACAAAAATTAACAGTTAACAGTCCTTTGGTCACAGTCCATGTTCTAGCATTAGCTTCAACCAAACCTACAATAGCTACCTGACTATTCCACCAACTTAATGCATCATCCTGAAAAGTAGTGGCAGCAAACTTCACCTTACTAGCTTCTGAACATCCACTGATTTCAAAAGTACTTTCAACCTTTTCAATCCACCTTCTTAACTCCAAAGCACCACCAGTACCACAAAATTAGGTAGGTCCACATTTCATGAAACTAGCATAAGAACATTCCTCTTGCACTTGCTGAGCAACAACATTACCTCCAGCTTGACCAGCAGCATTTCCTCTAACCGGTTCATCAGCATTTCCTGCAACTGGATTAGTAGCATTCCCTAAAACTTGACCAGCATCATTCCTATTCTCAGTCTCCTGGTTCCTCGCAGCACGTTCGGCTTCCAATGCTCTAACAATAGCTTGCTCAATCATATTACTCACAGTTGCAGTTGTCAACTTCGGCGGCATGATTAGAGAATTAATCAAACAACAATTCATTAATGGCAGAAAAATGCCACCCAACTCCTTCATGTGTTATCACAGAAGAAAAAGAACAAGTAAGTATTCATATCAAGATAAGAAGAAGGATTTCTTTATCAAGACGTGTCATGAATACTACATGCACAAACAACACAATCCACACCGAATCATCAACCAAATCACAAAAGAACCAAAATATAAATCATAGATCATGAAGGTAATTTGGATTACACTTGGAAAATTTCCACCAAATTGTGACAAGTAATGTCACTACAACCCTTCATCACGGTAACTTAAAAGTAATTAAGTTTCATCATAAACAACTGTACCAGTCTACATAAGTTCTATTACAATAAGGCTAATAAAAACAACATAAATAAAACTAAACATTTGATCCTCGCAGCTTCTTGTACATAGGTTCGTCATCACTGCTGCTATCATCCTCCTCAGAGTCTTCCTCCACTTTTTCCTTTCTTTTTCGACTTCCTCCTTCACCTGGTTTCACCAACACCTGAGTTTCAACGTGACTTGGCACATCCCTAATTACCACACCTCGACTTGGAAAAGACCTCATTGGCAAGTCCCACACATTCAACCTTGTATTCCTTTCTTGCTCCTCGTGAAACCTTTCAAATTGCTCACTCAAATTCAACACCATAGCTCGTATACAAGCAACTTCATACATTTCCCTCGCTCTCACATACTCTGACCTTCTCACACTAGAAACAAACATGTCAAACTGCCTTTCGTTCTGCACAAACCTTTTGATTACTCGGGTTTCAACTACATACCTTTCAAACAAAGACCTATCAAACATTTTAAGAAACCAGAAAATATCTTCATAAGATCTAGGACCTGGACAGTACACCTTAGCAATATCATCGTGAATAGATCGGGCACTATCAGCATTATTAGACTCAACAGAGAAATCATTCCTAACACGGGCAACCCTAGGCAAACTACTCAAATAACTATCACAAGTAGGCATAGAAGAACGTACAACAAGTCATTGACAATCCTGAACAGTCGGTGGCACCACATTAGCTCTCGGAACATAACTACCTTGAATTACTTCAGGTTCAGTCTGTCCAACTGCAGTAGGAGTAATTCTATCATCTAGATATTCATAGGGCTCCTCATCGTCACTAGCACCAAAGTTATCTACTTCCTCACCTTCTACTATATCATTCATCTCAATCCAATCATCCTCACAGGGTATATCAGCCATTTTCTACAATTATAAGGGTTCAAGGATACTTAAGGTCATTGTTAAAAATTAATATGCAATACTCATGCATCGCAAATGTTATACGTAACCCATGATATGCAATGCAATGCAAATGATGTTTATGCAATGCTCGCAAAAGTTAAATATGATAATGACAAGCACTCAGCGCACTTTCAGTAACCTCGATACAATATCATAGTATTTACTTAATAAATACTTGGGAAATCATTTCAGTTCTTAGGGATACATCTATAATACAAAACAAAACTAAAAGTGATCTTACTAGGGCGTTGCAGAGAAGTTGTGTGCTTTAGAAAAATAAATACTTTCGACACCAAAGTTATAGTTTAGGATAATTTTAAAAATCGACATAGTTATGTATAACTTGTGGCTCTGACTACCAATCTTTCACACCCCCAGTTTACATTGCGCAACGGAAATACACAATTGGGTGCTAAACAGAAGCATCATCATACAAGGTATATTGAACGACTCAAAAGAGAGACATTTACACATAAAATATAAACAAGATTCTCATAATATGTCTAAAACATAATTTCATCCATAATGTACTAAAACGACACTAGAGTAAAGCTTTTAGTCCCCACGGATCTCGACCAGCAAACCAACAAGTTTTAGTACAGTACTTAAACATTTAACAAATTGTACAACAGTAAAAGGATAGAAATTGTTTTAGACCAACAAACTTCAAAAGCTAACCCACAACATCCGCAGCAAAGCTCCGCCATCAATCACCTTCGATTACCTGAAACACATGCTTAAACGAGTCAACAATAATGTTGAGCGAGTCCATAGGTTAATCAAATCACATTTGAACACAAGAAGAAAATCAATCATAATCATTTATAGAATTGTCGTACACACAATCTATTTCAAGGCAACACATTGTATTTAAGCTCATGACACCGACCCTTTAACCAATTAGTCACCCAAGCCAAATGCCAGCATGACTAGATAAAAACCATTGCCCCTCTAGGGTATCAGTTGCTAGATATATACCCAAATCTTATTCTCGTAAATTATCCTTCCCAGAGGTTACTCAGCGTAATGCCCTGGTCTTAGATAGGGTGGTCAACCCAATAGTACTATAATTTGAATAAGCGGTTATTCCCAACTCACAACATCAAGTCAAAACATAGTTAACAGTTCATGAATTTAGGGTCTTTAGCAACAAGGTACTCAATACAATGCAAGGCAACATAGGCAACATTCGGGTCCAAACAATTAATCATGACTTGTGTTTGTTTATTTTCAAATAGCATGTATACCCCTCGCGAGTATTAAAACATTTAGTAGCTAGTATGAAAAGCGAGGCTACATACTCACCTTAGTATAAGAGACCTAGCGATATGATCGTCGATGATAGATGATGCCTTTCAAACACGAGAACCGTAACCTATCAAATAAGGCGCGTTCATAGATAATGACTTGAGAAATAAACCATACATAAGAATATCAACTCAACTCATAAAATCACGACAAACTCGAGAGAAAAATGATACAAGTAACACCACCACACTCTTCTACACATCTACTTTATCATTCTATACTCTCGACAAAATCCGCCGGCACATACCATATGTACTAGCCCATTTACCCCATTTAGACTCGTCAAACGTTTATGAAATGACTCGAGGAACTAACTTATGATCTACAGAAAGTCCCTTAACAAGTTTATCAAATTACTTTACTTTTAAAGTTCCTTGCCCGACTCATCTTTGAACTACAAAAACCGGACAGTTTTACGTTATCGACTCATACAACCGTTTTAACTTCTATAAACGACTCCATTTACAAAACCGACACTTGGGTTTGAAAATAGACTCACCCTCTAGGGTTTATAGCTTTTAATCAGTCCTTGACTCATTTCAAAACTCATTTTATAGTCACCGAGATTCGATCCAAATATCGACAACAACGATATGTCGTGCCGATACTCGTCTCCCGGTACACGAAAAATCAAACTATTATAACTTCTCGCTCGTTTGGAGCTAGAAGCTCTACTTTATATCAAATCGAAGCTAATCGAATTCTATACAACCCTATGCCATTAGTTAATCCTTAGTAAAATCATAAGGTATCCAAAATACTCTTTTTCCTACTGATCTAAATTACCCACCAAAAACTTGCATGAAATCATGTTTTTAGCTAAAACCAACCATTTTTATCATCATCCCATAACCCTACTACTAACATATCTTATCTATAACACTTGTATCATCATCAAAATCAAAAGCCCAAAATCAAAATCAATTTTTAACAAAAACTTAGCATGAAAATCCTTTGATCATCACCAAAATCACATGCATGATCATAGTTTTGACCTACCAACCCTAAAAAAATAAAACATCATGCATGTAGCCAAATTTAGTACCAAAATGATCTCTTCGCAATTCTAAGATAGGGACTTGTATTAGTTTAGCTTGGATCAAGCTTGATTTTTGATGAAAATTGGTTATATGTGTAAGGGGGGGTGACGACATATAATAGAAAGAGAGAAGGAGAAAGATTTTGCTTGTTTACTTGTAACTATGAGAAGTTAGGTGAAAGATTTAGCTTATATATGGTGGTGGAGGGACCATTCTTGTCAATTTACAATAGTTGTGGTCCAAAATGAAAATAGTTAGCTAAAAAGCGAGAAATGAATATTAGTCAATTTTGAAAATATTCACGGGGCTCGGGTTTCATAAAAATACTTCTCAAAATACGAGTTCTCACATCTGGTGGTTCCATCGGAAATAATTCCTCCGCGTAGATCTCTAAGGATTAAAAACACGAATAGAAATCTATGTCTTAACATAGAGGATGATGAAGAAGTAGGGGATCTTGGTGAACATGCTAGTTATAAATCCGCCATACTTGATCTTGAGAAGGATAAGTGGAGGGTTGCTATTAATGAGGAAATGAATCCATGAGAATTAATGATGTTTGGATTCTTGTAGATGCTCCACCAAATGCTAAAGTAGTGAAAAATATATGGATCTACAAGAAGAAAACCGACATGGATGGGATAGTACAATCCTATAAAGCTCGTTTAATAGCTAAAGGTTTTACTCAAACTTTTTATGTATACTACGAGGAGACATTTTCTCCCGTAGCAGACTTAAGAGCTATTAGAATTCTCATATCTATAACAGCATACTATGACTATGAGATATGGCAAATGGATGTTAAAACTGCTTTCTTGAACGGTCGTCTAGATGAGGATATCTATATGCACCAACCCGAAGGGTATGTTGATCCTAAATATCCAAAACGCGTGTGCAAACTTCAGATATCTATTTATGGTTTGAAGCAAGCATCACGTCAATGAAATAAACGATTTGATGAAGAAATCAAGAAGTTTAGATTTATTCAAAATCGTGATGAGCCATGTGTATATCGCAAAGCTAGTGGGAGTGATGTGTTATTCCTACTATTATATGTTGATGACATATTAATCATGGGAAGTAACATTCCAAGACTTATAGCAGTTAAGGAATATCTTGGTAAATGTTTTCTATGAAGGATTTGGAAGAAGATGCATACATTATGGGAATTAAGATCTATCGAGATAGGAGTAGACGGTTAATCGGTCTTTGTCAAGATGCTTATATTCATAAGATATTGAAGAAGTATAATATGCATAATTTCAAGAAAGGTTTTCAACCTATGAAAGTTAAGCATAATCTAAGTTATGAGTTAGATGCATCAAATCTTGAAGAGGAGGCATACATGCGAAAGGTGCCTTACGCTTCGGCTGTAGTATTTATTATGTATGTTGTAAGATGTACAAGGCCTGATGTGGCGTTTGCTCAAAACTTGGTCAGTCGTTACCAGCAAAATCCAAAGAAGCTCCACTAGACTGCGGTTAAACATATTTTAAAGTATTTGAGAAGTACGAAAGATATGTTTCTAGTTTTCGGAGGTAAACCAGACACAGAACTGAATGTAACAGGTTTCTGTAATGCGTCCTGGCAATGTGATAAAGACGATACGAAGTCTCAGACGGGTTACGTATTTGTTATCAATGAGGGAGCAGTTGACTGGAAGAGCAAGAAGCAGGCAACGATTGCAATGCATGTTACTCAATCTAAGTACACGGATGCTTCAGAAGCTGCAATGGAAGTTGTTTGGATTAGGAAGTTTATTGGAGATCTTGGAGTGATGACTTCAATTAAAGAACCTATTGATATATATTACGACAATTCTGATGCAATAATATTCACCAATGATTATGGAGTCATGAAGGGTGCCAGACACTTTAAGCGTAGATATCACTACGTCCGAGAACAAGTCGAGGCTAGTGAAATCAAATTAATAAAAGTTCACATACATGATAACGTAGCAGATCCTTTTACAAAGGCTTTGGCTAGGCCAAAGGTTATTAAGCATGCCAAGGCTATTGGGCTGCAACTAGCTAGAGATTTCATACAATAAATCTGTGATTAGTATTTGGATAAAGGATGTTACGACATTATTATGTTAATGAAATTTAGTTTGGGTTACGTTTATTCTTATTAAATAATTCTGTGTCCTATTTTACATGTTTTAATCCATGAATATTTTGATATGTTAAATTTCCGTTGTCGATTAATAATATGGGAGTATTTTTAAATTAAGACAATTCAAAATAGTGATAGAATATACTTGAAAATATATTGATCAATTCTGGATGATATTCGATGAAGCGAGTATTAGACTTATCCCAACTATATGATGTTACTTTATGAATCTTTGTCATCAAGTGAATCATAAATAGTTATCCTCAGACCTGAGATACCAGGAAATTGATTTGAATCTAGTGTATTTTTGTGAAGTAATCTAACACTAAACGTAACTGGTAGCTATAAGGGTTATTTTCATAAGTGTTGCAAAATTCATAAGTTTTGCTTGTAGTCAATATGGAATTTTATTTCCTTTAAAATTTATTTAGGAGTTTAATACAACTGGGCCCCTCGTGGGATTATTAAGATGTTTGTGTGGCTGCACTCAAATTATTTTGGTAATCTTGCTATATCCGTGTAAATGAAACAGAATGGTTAATGAAAGGAATAACTAAGATCCATATCCTTATTAACGTTATATTTGAAACAAAAGGATAATAATAATGATAAATCATTAGAAGGTTTTTCCATGAGACCTTATGTAACACTCTCAAATTTCATATCGGTACAGCGGAAGAGTCTTTAGAGTGTTACGGGATAGCACAATAACTCTAATCATAGACAACACATAAAAATGGTTGTACAAGATTTAACATACATTCATTCAAAATAAAATTTTCAAGTGTACAACAGGTCCCAAATTATACAGGTCATTAAGTTTACAACATAGATCAAATGAACAGTTTTATTATTATGTGGGCCATCAGAGTCGATCTCCATCCGAATTACCTTCAAGCACCTGAGATAAAAACATGCAAAAATCATATCAGTGAATGCCGAGTGAATTCATAGAGTTTAATAAACCGTTATATAAAACAATCGTTGAAATCATAAAACAAGTATAATATCAGAAGTAAATCCTCGTATTGCTGGTCAGGCAATATATAAATCAAAGCATACATCTTAAACCATCCATGAGACCGTAGCCTCAATATTACCATTATAGGTAATATTATTATCGTTATTTGCATCGTATCATATCGGATATTTAGATTACATTGGATTATTATTAGCCGCATGACATTGTTACCTTACTATCACAAACAACGGGCCGTGAACCCGACAAACAATTTGCCCATCTAAGTTAGCGTGTCGTCACAAAAATCACGCTATGTAAATCTTCTCATACATAAATTCGCTTACCAATCAATGTGGTACGACGGGGATCAACCGTCAAGGCGCGAACTGGGGTGGTCGTCTCCAAATAGTACTATCATATGCATAAGCGTCTACCAAATCCCGGTAGTTCACAATTCATGCTAATGGGACTTTAAGTGACATAACCTAACTACTAATAATCCTTTTTATCTCGGTTTATTGGGTCATAGCATCATTCGGGTCCATATCATTAAGCATATCATCGGGACTACTTGCGTTCTATTTTTATCAAAAACTAGCATGTTATCCCCCTCGCGGGTTTACAAATCATTTTATAAAACATTTAAAAGAGTGCGAGGCTATGAACTCACGTTGATAATGAAAGGCGGATTATCGGCTACGGGCGTGCTTCGGTCACGGAAACCTATATAAATAATACTCGGTCTTATACTTTTTTCCAATGACTTTATAAAAATAACAATTATGTATACATATGATGACTATATAAATATGATGACTATATAAATATGATGATGATCAAATGGGATTGTACATTCTCATTTACTCATTTTAGTGTTATGTGTTGGTAACTTTTTATACTAGTTTCACTAGTTCATCTTGTTTACATGTTTAGGCCCAATAAGCCTATTATAAGTCCATTAACTTATATTAGTCCATTTTACACTTTTAATATCATTATTATACCTACAAGTTAGACCCATGTGGGTTAAGCCCAATAAGTAAGTTCATAAGTGTTTAGCCAAATTAGTTGGATCAATAGTCCAATAAGGCTAACTTGGTCCATTAATGTCCGTATGTTATGAAGCTAGGGTTTTATCGGTTTTTACTTGTAATATGTACTTATATATCAGTATATGAGTTATAAAAAGTTTACATTAGACGGGTCCGACCATCTAAGTTTTATTTGACGAAAACGTTAATTTTACGGTTTTAGCCGAAAAGACGTAAAAATCATGTTTATAGTTTTATAACTTATAAAACTTATCAAATTACCATTTTTATAAAATGTACCATTTATTTATCATTGTACATACTTATATAAATTTAATATATAAGTTAGTGGGTTTTAATTTACATTTTATACTATATTTATTTGAGTGCTATTACAATACTATTAAACTTTAATTTCACAAAATCTGATTTTTTTTTTAGTTTCACATTCACCATTTTTATCATATCTTGAGTTCTAAAATGAGATAAAAGCTCATTTTTGGATAACATAAACTTCATATTATGTTCTACAAATAACTTAGTTTTAGCTACTGCTCAATCCAAGTCTAAGTATCCCTAACAGTCCTCACAAAACAGACTATTCATATTGATACATTAATTTTGTTTTGATCATATCTCACTTATTATAATGATTCCATTGCATGGCCAACTCTCACATGTGTACAAGACTTAATACTTACTGTATATTGATTCCACTATGCCATTTTATCAGTTTAACATATGATTGTTTACTGTTTTTATACAGCCAACTTATTAAGCGAGATTTTAACCTTTTTACATATGGTTTTCCATCTTTTTAACCATGTTTATCAACACTTGATCCCCACACAACATTTTTATCATAATATATCATCATATACATATATATTAGGAAAGAAAATACAATTTTACATTTACAAAATAACAATGAAAATGGGAAGAATGATCTTGTTTACCAACCAAGACTATAACTTGTCTTTTGAGGACAACACCTTGATGTACACCAAATTTATCTTCAAGATCACCTTTCACCAAGAATACTTGTTGAGAAATCAGCCCTAGGACACAAGCAAATCACCTCCTTTGATGTTATAATGATCACCAATCAACAAGGCTTCAAAGGTTCTTCATCATATGTGTAGATAACACATGATTCATGGTTAAAATTGATCAAAATGGGGTGTTTGATGATGATATGGGACGGCAATGGAGGAGAGGGTGAGAGAGTTTTAGGGTGGTTTGCATGTGATGGGATGTGTAAATGGTAAGTTAGCTTAACAAGTGTAACTTGTAAGCTACAAGTTTGACACCTCATGGTGTGGTGTCCATGGTTTTAGTCGTCCCTTTGAGTGGGGTGGGGCAAGTTTATACTTGTCTCATCCCACTAATTTACGGGTATTCCTCGATTCTAGTTTCCTCGATTTGCGTGCCCTCGGATCGTTTTACGAAAAACGTTTTTATAAATTATGAATCAACGGCACAAAACGAATCTAATAAAAAAATGTCTCATCAAAAACGGAGTTCAAAAATGTAAATACGTAATCCTAAGGTTTCCGGTTTAGTCGTAAAGGACGTTAAATTATGCACGTAAGCCCAAATTTAAATCCGTAAATTGTGAGTTCATCAACCAACACAAAAATAAGTTTCAAAATCTTATACGAGAAAATAATTTACTACCTGAAAATGTTAGATTGTCACAGCTTTTCCTCCTAAAAGGGATCAACGTTCTCGTGATCCATTTCATTTTTATGTCTGTTTCTTATTGAAATCAAAGAGGTGCGGATATTTATTCCACATTTCATCCTCTCGTTCCCATGTAATTTCTGGTCCATGCTTTGAATTCCATCGGATCTTGACGATAGGTATCCGACTTTGTTTCAGTTGCTTTACCTCACGATCCATAACCTCTACGGGTTCTTCGATAAAATGCAACTTCTCATCTATTCAAACCTTATCCAACGAAATTTTCTCATCACTCACTGCTAAATATTTCTTTAGATTAGATACATGGAATGTGTTGTGAACACCATGAAGTTCCTGGGGTAACTCTAGTTTGTAAGCCACCAGACCTACTCTAGATAAAATCTTAAAGGGTCCAATATAGCGGGGATTCAATTTCCCTCGTTTTCCAAATCTTATGACGCCTTTCCATGGCGATACTTTCAACATTACTCGGTCACCCACTTCAAACTCCATCGGTTTCCGCCGCACATCCGCGTAACTTTTCTGTCTAGTACGGGCAGTCAACAACCTATTCTTAATCAGAACTATCATCTCCGTAGTCTCCCGGATCAATTCCGTTCTCGTGAGCTGGGTATCCCCAACTTCACTCCAACATACAGGAGATCTACACTTCCTACCGTACAAAGCTTCAAATGGTGTAGCCTTAATACTAGCATGATAACTATTGTTATATGAAAACACTAAAGGCAAATGTTTATCCCAATTCTTACCAAAATCTATCACACAAGCTCTCAACATATCTTCCAGTGTTTGTATGGTTCTTTCACTCTGCCCATCAGTCTGGGGGTGATAAGCAGTGCTCATGTCGAGATTCGTTCCCAAATATCTTTGGAGAGATTTCCAAAAATTCGATGTGAATCTAGGATCTCGATCTGAAATGATCGATACAGGCACTCCATGCTTGCATACAACATTCTCAAGATAAATACGAGTCAGCTTCTCGAGTGAGAACTGCTCTTTAATGGAATGAAGTGTGCTGATTTGGTCAATCTGTCGAGAATGACCCAAATCGAGTTATTTCCAGATGATGTTCTAGGAAGCTTGGTAATAAAGTCCATCGTAATTCGCTCCCACTTCTATTCAGGGATCTTTGGCTGTTGAAGTAGTCCTGATGGCTTTTGATGTTCTGCTTTGACTCTAGCACAAGTCAAGCATTGAAGAACATACATAGCAATATCAGCATTCATATTCGACCACCAGTACAACTTCTTCAAATGCATGACACATTTTATCAGATCTAAGGTGAATGGAATATTTAGATTTATGGGATTCTAACATAATCAAATCTCTTAAGCCTACAAACTTAGGTATCCACATACGACCTCTTAAGCATTTCACTCCATCAGCTCTGACCTCTAAAGGATCTCCTTCTCCTCGAAACCCTTCGTTAACAAAATTTTCTTTCTTACAGGCTTCTATTTGCGCATTTCTAATTTGCTCAGGCAAATTATTGTGCACGGTCAAGACTAGAGAACGTACCCTGATAGGCTCTCTATCTTTTCTACTTAATGCATCAGCAACAACATTTGCTTTTCCTGGGTGATATTTTATATCACAATCATAGTCACTTAACAGCTCTATCCGTCTTCGTTGCCTCATGTTCAATTCCTTTTGATCGAGAATATACTGTAGGCTTTTGTGATCGGTGAATACCGTACACTTGGTGCCATAAAGATAATGTCTCTACAACCTTAGAGCAAAAACTACGGCTCCTAACTCGAGATCATGAGTAGTATAATTCTCCTCATTCTTCCTTAATTGTCTAGAAGCATAAGCTATTACTTTTTCTCGCTGCATCAAAACAGCTCCATAACCTCTAAGAGATGCATCACAATATACTACAAAATCTTCACTCCCGTCGGGTAATGATAGAATTGGCGCACTACATAATGTTTGCTTCAATATCTGAAATGCTCCATCTTCTTCACTTCCCCAAACGAAAGGTTTATTCTTCTGGGTAAGCTTAGTCAAGGGTTTAGCTATTAAAGAAAATTCTTTAATGAATCGCCTATAATAGTCGGCAAATCCTAAGAACTATCGCACTTCCGTTGGCGTTGTCGGTACAGACCAATTCTTAATGGCTTCAATCTTTGCAGGATCAACATGAATTCCATCTTTGTTAATCACATGACCAAGAAATTGCACAGAATCTAACCAAAAATCACATTTTGAAAATTTAGCATACAACTTTTCATCCTTTAACAAACTCAAGATAGTCCTTAAATGTTCTCCATGTTCCTCTTCATTCTTAGAATAGATTAGAATGTCGTCAATAAACACAATTACAAATTTGTCCAAATAGGGTTTGCACACTCGATTCATTAGATCCATGAAAACCGCAGGTGCGTTAGTTAACCCAAATGGCATTACTTGAAATTCATAGTGTCAATAACGAGTTCTAAATGCAGTTACAGGAATATCTTCTTCATGGACGCGAAGTTGGTGATATCCAGACCGCAAATCTATCTTAGAATACATACTAGATCCTTGTAGTAGATCAAACAAATCATCAATCCTTGGTAAAGGATATCGATTTTTAATCGTCAACTTACTCAGTTCCCTATAATCAATGCACATACGGAAAGATCCATCCTTATTCTTAACGAACAAGACTGGAGCTCCCCAAGGCGACGAGCTGGGTCGAATAAAACCTTTATCAGCCAACTCCTTAAGTTGTTCATATAACTCCTTTAATTCAGAAGGTGCTAATCGGTAAGGCGCACGTGCCACCGGTGCAGCACTAGGAATTAAATCGATTCGAAACTCAACTTGCCTTATCGGTGGAAGTCCGGGTAAATCTTTAGGAAATACCTCAGGAAATTCACAGATAATAGGTACATCTTCCAATCGTTTCTCCTTAGACTCATTCCCGGTCACTTGAGCTAAGAATAACTCGCAACCGTTCCTGATGTACTTTTGGACTTTAATACATGAAACAATTTTCAAACGGGATTCACCTCGATTACCATCAATTACTAACGTCCTATTCCTAAGAGGAATCTTAACCTTCTTTTCTCCATATAAAATAGTAGCATTATTTAACGACAACCAATCCATACCAATGATAATATCAAAACTACCTAATTCTATCAACATCAAATCAATCGGAAAGGAATAGTTTAAGAGATTTAGAGAGCATCCTTCTAATAGCTTATTAGTTTTCACTCATTTACCATCAGCCAATTCCACCTCGTAGCTGGTATTTATCTCAACAGGTTCAATGTCAATAAGGGCACTAAATTTAGTGGATACAAAGCTCTTATCAGCACCCGAGTCAAATAAAGCAACAGCATAATGATTGTTGAGTAAAAACATACCAGTAACGACATTCGGATCCTCTTTATTCACCTCGACTGTTCCAAGTTGATAAGCACCACCCTGGGGGTTTCTTCCAGGTACAATCGCTTTCAACTTAGGGCAATCCAGTTTCTTATGACCCTCTTCGTTACAGTTGAAGCAAATGATTACCTTCTTACACCTTTCAACTTTGTGTCCAAGCTTTCCGCAATTTCGGCACTTCCAGCGGTCGCCGACATGCCTCTTGTTGCCACACTAAGAACATTTTTCATCATTGCGCGGTGTGTTGTTGGTAAGAGCATTTGCATTCCCCTTTCTCTGGTTCTGACGGCGATTGAAATTCTTCCAATTATCACCTCTATCTATACGATCGCCATCACCCTTTCTTTTCTCACCAGTACGTGCTTCATCTTCTCTATCCTGAATTATTTGCCCAATGAGTTGGTAAGCCATTCGAACAGCATCATCAATGGTCAGTGGTTTTGATGATGTCACGTCCCCCCGGATGTTCTTGGTCAACCCTTTAATATATTGTTCAATTCGGATCTCTTTGGGTTCCACCAATCGAGGACACAACAAGGCCAACTCATGAAATCGATTTGTGTAGATATCAATATCCACACCTTTCATTCTCAGATGAATCAACTCTTTTTCTAACCTAATGATCACACTACGGGGACAAAACTCCAAATTCGTCCATTTCTTAATTTCAGCCCAAGGAGTAGCATTAGCAACATCAATACCCATGAAAGCAATTCTCCCGTTCCACCAAGTCAACGCACGACCTTTAAGAGCATCCATAGCAAAAGTCGCCTTATCTTCCTCCTTACACTCACTAATTCGAAACACCGACTCAATTTTCTCAATCCACTGGCTTAATCCTACAGCACCTTCAGTTCCATTAAAAGGTAGAGGTTCACACTTCATGAACGTCACATAAGTACAACCACCAACTTCAGGTGCATTAGTTCCAAGTCCTCCTACATTTCCTCCAGCATTAGCATTTACATTATTAGCATTCACATTCACATTAGTACCACAAATTCCACTACCGCCAGCTCCACTACCGCCAGCTCCATTTCTAGCATTTGCCATAAATTCAGTCATAGATGCGGTAACTTGCTCCGCAATAATCCTACGTACATCATCCTCAGTCACAGCTTTCTTGGGCGGCATGGTTCTATAATTTCATAATTTCAAAGTATTAAGCATTCACCCAACAAGGGATTCATATAAGATGGATTGAATTCATAATCAAAATACAAATAAGGCACAATATGGAATTCAAGACAAGATACATATTCCATTGGATTTGAAACAAACGCATTGTCTTAATTTACATCCCATATCAAAGTTTCTAGCACTATACAAGCCCAAAATTCGTTCTAGATCTACTAACTAATAAGTCGGTTCAGTCAAGGTTACAAAAGGTACAAAAGATACAAAGGTGACTACTAAATATAGACTGGTCTACTGAGAACTGCCAGATGGTCCATCATCCATCGTCTTCTGTATCTTCATCGGACGATCACAAGACACATCTTCAGCTGGGCGCTTACGAATCACTCCTCTTTCAACCATCTCAGCATAAAATCTATTGTTCCAACCAACAGATATGTTCAACTCTTTCTCAGCTTTCTCACGCATCGCACGAGCTACACTCAATTGAATCTCCATAGTATTCACCTTTTTCTTCATTTCAGCAAACTCACCACTTTCTAACACACATAACCTCCTAAAAGCCTCATTCAAACCACGCTCTACACCAGTCAAATCCAAATTAAGCAATTCCCACTCTTTCTCACCAACCCTAGTCTTCGACTCCAAATAAGCAACATGAGTCTGAACAACACCTGATCCAACCTTTGTCATACTACTCTGAGCACGGGAAGCATCTAAATCACGTCTCAAGGCCCAAGGTGCAAGACCATCAATATGAGTAGCCTCTCGAACTCTAGACGACTCTCCTATCACATGTCTACGAGTAGCAATACCATCAGTACCATCAGGTGCATCATCATCCTCATCATCCTCTGATTCAGAATCAGATTCAGATGATTCAGACAATTCATTTCTAAGTAGCTCATACTCAAAATTAGACCAATAAACTAGAGGGGGTAAGGGCTCACCCTCCGGTACATCATAAGGGTAAATAAGCTCAGCCTCATCATCATCATCAACCTCATCATCTATACCTATATCCTCCTCGACATCCTCGTCGTCATCTTCATTATCTACATTATCTATCCTAATCTCATCATCATTCTCAATACCAACATTATCATTCGCATTCTCTACCATATCAACCTGTGGGGCAATCTGATCTCCTAGTCCTATCTTGGGCTCGGGATCCTCAAATGGTTCTTCCTCATCGTCATCCATATCATAATCCACTAAGTCTAAATAAGGGTTATCATCTACATTAGGTTCAGGAATAGCATGGTTCTCTACAAGAATGTTAGGGTCAGCCATGACAATCTGCATTTTATATATATCTCGTATTATCATAAAATAATTATTAAACAGTTACATACTAAAACCACGATATATACATATATATAATTTATATTATATATATCTAAATATATATCTTCTCAATAAGGCTTGTTGGTAACGTCGGAGATCTTTGGCACCGTTATAGTCAAAAGATTTTTCAAATATTTTCTCAAATGTTTATAGTTAAAAGATTTTGAAAAGTTTTGTTCAAAACCTTGGTTTTTAAAATCTTTCGTTCTCTATAACGAGAGCTCTGATACCAAACTGTAACACTCTCAAATTTCATATCGGTACAGCGGAAGAGTCTTTAGAGTGTTACTGGATAGCACAATAACCCCAATCATAGACAACACATAAAAATGGTTGTACAAGGTTTAACATACATTCGTTTGAAATAAAAGTTTCAAGTGTACAACAGGTCCCAAATTATACAGGTCATTAAGTTTACAAAACATAGATCGAATGAACAGTTTTACTATTATGTGGGCCATCAGAGTCGATCTCCATCTGAATTACCTTCAAGCACTTGAGATAAAAACATGCAAAAATCATATCAGCGAATGCCGAGTGAATTCATAGAGTTTAATAAAACTGTTATATAAAACAATCGTTGAAATCAGAACACAAGTATAATATCAGAAGGAAGTCCTCATATTGCTGGTCAGGCAATATATAAATCAAAGCATACATCTTAAACCGTCCATGAGACCGTAGCCTCAATATTACCATTATAGGTAATATTATTATCGTTATTTACATCGTATCATATCGGATATTTAGATTACATTGGATTATTATTAGCCGCATGACATTGTTACCTTACTATCACAAACAACGGGCCGCGAACCCGAAAAACAATTTGCCCATATAAGTTAGCGTGTCGTCACACAAATCACGCTATGTAAATCTTCTCATACATAAATTTGCTTACCAATCAATGTGGTACAACGGGGATCAACCGTCAAGGCGTGAACTGGGGTGATCGTCCCCAAATAGTACTATCATATGCACAAGCGTCTACCAAATCCCGGTAGTTCACAATTCATGCTAATGGGACTTTAAGTGACATAACCTAACTACTAATAATCCTTTTTATCTCGTTTTATTGGGTCATAACATCATTAGGGTCCATATCATTAAGCATACCATCAGGACTACTTGCGTTCTATTTTTATCAAAAACTAGCATGTTATCTCCCTCGCGGGTTTACAAATCATTTTATAAAACATTTAAAAGAGTGCGAGGCTATGAACTCACGTTGATAATGAAAGGCGGATTATCGGCTACGGGCGTGCTTCGGTCACGAAAACCTATATAAATAATACTCGGTCTTAGACTTTTGTCCAATTACTTTATAAAAATAACAATTATGTATACATATGATGACTGTATAAATATGATGATGATCAAGTGGGATTGTACATTCTCATTTACTCATTTTAGTGTTATGTGTTGGTAACTTTTTATACTAGTTTCACTAGTTCATCTTGTTTACATGTTTAGGCCGAATAAGCCTATTATAAGTCCATTACCTTATATTAGTACACTTTACACTTTTAATATCAGTATTATAACTACAAGTTAGGCCCAAGTGGGTTAAGCCCAATAAGTAAGTTCATAAGTGTTTAGCCAAATTAGTTGGATCAATAGTCCAATAAGGCTAACTTGGTCCGTTAATGTACGTATGTTATAAAACTCGGGGTTTATCGGTTTTTACTTGTAATATGTACTTATATATCAGTATATGAGTTATACAAAGTTTACATTAGACGGGTCCGACCATCTAAGTTTTATTTGACGAAAACGTTAATTTTACGATTTTAGCCAAAAAGACGTAAAAATCATGTTTATAGTTTTATAACTTATAAAACTTATCAAATTACCATTTTTATAAAATGTACCATTTATTTATCATTGTACATACTTATATAAATGTAATATATAAGTTAGTGGGTTTTAATTTACATTTTATACTATATTTATTTGAGTGCTATTACAATACTATTAAACATTAATTTCACAAAATCTGATTTTTAGTTTCACTTTCACCATATTTATCATGTCTTGAGTTCTACAAGGAGATAGAAGCTTATTTTTGGATGACATAAACTTCATATTATGTGCTACAAATAATTTAGTTTTAGCTACTGCTCAATCCAAGTCTAAGTATCCCTAACAGTCCACAAAACAGACTATTCAGATTGATACATTAATTTTGTTTTGATCATATCTCACTCATTATAATGATTACATTGCATGGCCAACTCTCACATGTGTACAAGACTTAATACTTACTGTATATTGATTCCACTATGCCATTTTATCAGTTTAACATATGGTTGTTTACTGTTTTTATACAACCAACTTATTAAGCAGAAAATTTTAACCTTTTTACATATGGTTTTCCATTTTTTTAACCATGTTTATCAACACTTGATCCCCACACAACATTTTTATCATCATATATCATCATATACATATACATTAGGAAAGAAAATACAATTTTCCATTTATAAAGTAACAATGAAAATAGGAAGAATGATCTTGTTTACCAACCAAGACTATAACTTGTCTTTTGAGGACAACACCTTGATGTACACCAAATTTATCTTCAAGATCACCTTTAACCAAGAATACTTGTTGAGAAATCATCCATAGGACACAAGCAAATCACCTCCTTTGATGTTATAATGATCACCAATCAACAAGGCTTCAAATGTTCTTCATCATATGTGTAGATAACACATGATTCATGGTTAAAATTGATCAAAATGGGGTGTTTGATGATGATATGGGACGGAAATGGTGGTGAGGGTGAGAGAGTTTGAGGGTGGTTTGCATGTGATGAATGTGTAAATGGTTTAGATGGAAATGGTTTTGTGGTTTTGTAGCTAACTTGGTTAAGTTAGCTTAACAAGTGTAACTTGTAAGCTACAAGTTTGACACCTCATGGTGTGGTGTCCATGGTTTTAGCCGTCCCTTTGAGTGGGGTGGGGAAAGTGTATACTTGTCTCATCCCACTAATTTACGGGTATTCCTCGATTCTAGTTTCCTCGATTTGCGTGCCCTCGGGTCGTTTTACGAAAAACGTTTTTATAAATTATGAATCAACGACACAAAACGAATCTAATAAAAATTGTCTCATCAAAAATGAAGTTCAAAAACGTAAATACGTAATCCTAAGGTATCCGGTTTAGTCGTAAAGGACGTTAAATTATGCACGTAAGCCCAAATTTAAATCCGTAAATTGTGAGTTCATCAACCAACACAAAAATAAGTTTCAAAATATTATACGAGAAAATAATTTACTACCTGAATTGTTAGATTGTCACACCTTACTCGAGTTGTACTAGAGGCATTGCTAGTGTAACTAGATGCTAGTCAATGTAATCACGATATTCGAAATATGTCCAAGTGGGAGCTGAAAGTTTATGGACTTATATTTAATAGTCGTGTGATAGGATCGAACTCGAGATTACGGGATTGCACACAATACGTAAAGATTTAATTTATTTAATATATATTTATTGTATTTATTAAGGAAGGAAGGTTCCGGAACACCCCGAAAGGTGTGCCGACCGTCGAACAAGGGGGGAGGAAGAAAAAAGGGAACTTGTTTATTTCGTTTTATGTGTTTTTACTTGGTCTCCAAGATTTGCTAGCCTATATAAACATCCCTTCACCCTCATAATTCTTCACCCCACTTTCTCCTTCCCTCTCACTTGTGATCGCCGGCCAACAACAACCTTAGGGTTTTGTTTGGTTTTCAATTTAGCTCATTATCTAGTCCTAAACCCTCTATAGGGTTGTTGGGTAGATATTCCACTAGATGTTGAAGCTCGATTTACACGTGCTAGAATCACGGTTAGCTCGTTGTATTGCGTGTGTACAAGAACGTAATATAGTATTATTTTAGACTATATATTGGTGATCCGATTTTGTTGATATTTGGCGTTTATTCTTCATCTTGTGTATTTGCTTTAGCGAAAAGGTATGTAACCCTAATTCGATTAATTATAATTGTGTTATTATGATATTGTTAAATCGCTTCCGCTATATGTGCTTTGATCTATAATTAGGGTTTTAATAATTGTTATGAACTATATAAACCTTCAGATCCCTCCACCCATACTATTGTAATTCCCCTCTAATTGCATGACAAGGTCACCCCTCTAAGTATTCATGCACGTTGATACCTTCATGACTTATATGGGCTCTTGGGCATTTAAAATACACTTTTTATGATACAAACCTAATCTTTTCAGAATAAACTAGTTTATTATATGTCACCAGGTTCCTAGGACTTACATTATTCCCCTGCATTTTTCACTGTTATGCTTTCATTTTAGTGTTTACTTATGTTTATGTTATTCCATACCATTGTTATATATCTGCACACTGAGCGTATTGATCAGCCGTTTATCTTTCCATGTTCTCAAACGACAGGTACTAAATAGCAAAGCTAGGAATCAAGAGTACGTGCATTTAGATGGAGGCTCCTTTGTCTTCCTTTCTTTTAATGTATTTACATAATTTTGCTTTGCTGGACATTGTTTAGTCCTTTCCTTTCTACTTTACTTATGCGTTGTGTGTGGAGCTTATGTTTGGAACTGATGTTTGTTCTGGTTTCCTTTATGGTCATTTAATGTTTAAGACATTTACCTTGCATACTTTGATTTCACGTCATAATTTATGTAATGTTCTATTTATCCAAATGGGGTGTTACACTATTTGTTTTACAAACTTTTTCGTTAATCATTTTCAAATCTTTTTCATACCCTTTAACCCTAAATTAGAAAAAACAGAGTTTTACTATGCAATATATACAAACATCTGCTAAATCTTATTTTGTTAGTGACTTTTATTTATATTAAATTAGTTTTGGACAAAAACAAAATTGAAAAAATCAAATGTGGACCCCAAAACTTTAGCATGCTCGTAAATTATATTTCAAGGCTATTGTGTTAGTTAGTCAGGAAAATTGGGCTTGGACTTTAAGCTAATATTGTTTAAGGTAAGGGCTTTATGCCCAAGATAGGCCAAGCCTGGCCCAAGTGTCAAAGCCTATGAGCCCACCAAGCTCATGGGTATATAAACCCTCTTCCATGTGTGAAAGAGGGTGTTGGTTCATTATTTTACACATAGTTGTTTTAGTAAACCTTCCACCACTTTCTTCTCTTTCTCTCTCTAAATCTACTCTAAATCTTGTGTTATAGATTGAAGTGGGATTAACATTTGGTATCAAGAGCCTATAGTGGATAGGTGATTGAAGATTTGTGGTGTGTTATTTATTGAATTCGTGAGTTTTGATTGATCTTTACCCAAGTTTCAAAAAAAAAATTCGTGTTTTTGTTATTCCAAGTGATCCATATATCTTCTACATAGTTGTGGTAGAGATTTGGGTGCTTTGGTTTGGTTAAAATCACGGATTTCTTGTCAAAAATCTCAAGTTTTTACCTAAAGTTTCAGAATTGTTCACTTATTGCGAGATAATCACCTTGAGTTCTAATACAATGCTTTTGCTAGGTTCAATTTTCTCTCTCGATATCCTCTCGAATTGATCTAGGTCTTAAGTGGAATGATTGTTCTTGGTTACTAAATAAAGGGGTTTGGTTTTCTATTCTAATAAGAAGTGGAAATGAAAGTTTAAATCAAAGGCAATTACTTTAATTAAGATTAACAAAAACTTGGTTGAAAATTTAAAGTTCAAATTAAAATCAAATTAAAATTAAAGTTAACAAGTAAATTGTGAAATATGAGTGAAGAAACAGTAAATCAACAACAGTAAAACAGTAACTATACTCAAAAATAACTGATCCGGAACTTTAAACCTTGATTCGGAACTAACTGATCCGGAAGATACTATTCACTCATCCGGAACATACTCATTCGGAACATACTCATTCGGAACTTTCCGAATGGAGGTTCATTCGGAACTTGCTGGATCGGAAGACACTGATTCGGAACCTTCAGCTTGATTCGGAAGATTTACTTGGTTCGGAACTTTAATGCTTGACTCGGAACTTTTGCTTCGTCCGGAAGTCACTGGTTCGGAACTTTATGACTGATCCGGAACTTTCCGGATGAAAGTTTGATTCGGAAGTTTTCTCTTGATTCGGAACTTTAATGCTTGGTTCGGAAGTTTCCGAATGAAGGACTCATTCGGAACTTTTTAGCTGATTCGGAAGATCTGGAAACCCAGTTACAGTAACAGTATTGCGAAGAACAAGGAACACGAATTTTAATCAAAATCAAACCAAATACTTAAAAAGTTTTTACCAAATTAAACACAAATCATTTAGATACCATAAGAAACGAATCCCACTAATAAAAACACAAATCCAAACAACTTTTGAAGATCAAATCAAGAAAAATAAAACTTAATAACTTGAAGATAAAGATGATGATGAACAAGATGAAATGAAAGATTAAACAAGAACTTGGTATTGAATGATTGATGTTTTGACAAGATGAAACAAAGATTAAAATTACAAGATTAAAGAACTAAAGATAAAAATCACCAATCACCCTAGTGGTGATGGTGTTAAACGAACCAGGAGAAAGAGTGGGGAGGAAGAAAGAAAAACTAGCTAGTCTAAAATGTGTGAGGGGAAGGCTATTTATAGCCTTGTCCTTTGGTTGGTGAGTGGGCTCTCTCCCGTTCTTCTTGTCTTTTCGTCTTTTCAGAAAAGCTTCCGTTTTCGATTCTGATTCGGGATTTGTTGTCGATTAAATTCAACTCGTCTTTTAATTTCTTCGTTTAATAGACTTGAGTTTCTTCGACTTATATAAATCTTCCATCTTTGGTCCTTTTCTTCGATAAATCTTCGAATAGGCCCAGTGACTTCAAATCTTTTGCATCTCTTGGACAATAGACTTTATCTTGAGTCGTTTTCTTCAGTAAAACCCGTGCAATCCCATGTTTTCTTCAATATTTATCCGGTTGGCTCTGAAAACACAACAAACACAAAAACCACGCATAATTCCAAACAAATGATATTAAATACGTGTTTTGGTCTTGTTTTAGCCCGAATTAAGTGGTAAAAGGATGGGTGTTTACACACCTATCAAATCCCCTACACTTAACCATTGCCATGCCCTCATGCAATGCTTAGTGATAAAGCAAGTTTACACTTTTCTCATAATTAATCAACCTTGGCCTTATTTAAAATTCTACTAAACAAAAATTAAAGAAATAAAACTTCAAAGGTAACAAAGGGATAGAAAACCATTTTCACTTGAAAATAGCTACATGGAAATAACTTGAAGAGAAATCGATGACTTACATTAGGGCTTTGGTGTTGCGAAGATTTATCACCCTCAAGTTTCACGTTCCCCAAACTAAGCTTAAAAACGAGATCATTGTTATTATAAGTTAGCAATTCAAACACTTACACACATGGCTTAATTAAATGCTTAAACTCCCTTATTCCTAGGTGTATCTCTTATATTTTATTTTTGTCTTAGAATGATCATGAAGATGCATTTTTGGACTTATTTCGATAGTTCATTAGGGCTGAAAGCAAAGTAGGACGATTTGATCAATAGTTAGCTAAAGGACAAAATCTCTTAAAACTGCTTCTCGGGATATCAAAAAGTTCATATCTTGGCATAACTTGGTTCACGATTTGAGACCTTTCTCGGGCCGATATTTGGCATGTACTTCATACTTCATATCTTCGAGAGACGTTCTTGAGATAATGGTCTTCTCATCATAATAGAGTTTTCTTCACTTGGAGACTTTTGAGGGGTACTCCAACTTTGTTGACCACGACTTCATGATTATTTCTTCAATCTCTAATTGGGATTTTGAGATACAACGATCCGCCTCCTTTTCGGACTTGGATCTATTTATCCTCATACCTTGTTAGGGTCTTTTCGGATAGACTTCTCCATGATCTTTATGGGAGTTGATTGCTTTTCGTCGTGAGTCTTGATCCTTCATATTGACTTTAGGAATAATGCTTTTCACATCACTTTGGATCTTCAGCAATAAAATTGAATCCTCATGCCTTGTTAGGGCCTTTTCGGACTCGCCAATCTTCGCGCCCCGCTTCATAAGTTATGCCTTGGCTATGAACTCTTATCATTACCGAGCAACTTTTAAACGATCTTGGGCTAGAAGCTAAGTAACTTTTCAAATCGTACGACCTTACTTATTGCAGATAAATTATTAGCAAGTGATGGGAGAATAGGCAAATAATTATACCAAGTGAGCTTGTGCAAGAATACAGACTTATAATTGACTCTATCATTTCTCGTCCTCCACAATTTAAAATCTCAAGTAATGAGACTCGTGGATGCTTAGCCTAATAAACCAATTAAGGTCTACATGGTTAAGGATACTAGCTAGAATAAACTTGGATAAGTCTATTCGGGTTGAGTCAAAATAAACGCAACGGGCCTAATATGTCAAAGATTTCTAAACTAGCTACACCATTTTATTAATATTTTTGACTTTATTGCGGGATATATACATATGAAAGCAACGATAAAAATTTAAAAATTACGACTAAATGGCCAAGGTTAATAAAAAATTTGAAAAATGCTGAAAAATAGGATTTTCCGGTTAATTGAAAGCATTTTCATGGAAAAGTCCACTTAAAACTTCGATAGAAGTCCCCCCTACACTTAAGATAAACATTGTCCTCAATGTTTAAGCATGTGGGAAAAGTTTCCCCTACACTTATGACATTGTGCACGTTGGTTAACTCAAGTTAAGGAAGAGACGACTAAAGTGATCAATTTCAAATGTGAGTATGAAGAAAATTGAATCACGATAGTTGAGAGATAGAACCGGATTTCGGATAAACACGGGAGCACGGTTCTTCAAAGATTCCAAGAGTGCACTTATCCCTGTAATCACATCACCACAAAGACAAACGCATATACAAGGCCCCCCCTACACTTAGGGGAATAAAACATACAAGGATAGAAACTCGGGCTGCCTCCCGAGGAGCGCTTGTTTTTTATAACCGAGTCACGAGCCTGACTCGACCCAAAATTAGTTCATGGGGAACGTGGTGAGGGATGGAATCACCTCCTGAGAGGTGTCCTCACCAAAGTACAACTTCACTCGTTGGCCATTCACCTTAAAATTTGGTCCATTAGGTTGAGCAAGCTCGAGAGTACCATATGGAAAAATTTGGGCAATTGTGAATGGGCCGGACCAACGAGATTTGAGCTTTCCCGAGAAGATTTTCAACCGAGAGTTAAAAAGTAAGACTTTGTCTCCAACATGGAACTCTCGGTTTTTGATCTTGGAGTCATGAATGAGCTTAGTTCTTTCCTTATAGATCAAAGAATTTTCATAAGCCTCATTACGGAGTTCATTCAGCTCATTGAGTTGGATCTTGCGTAGGTCACCGGCTTTGTTTATATCAAAATTAGCCCACTTCAAGGCCCAATAAGCCTTGTGCTCCAACTCAATGGGGAGGTGGCACGCTTTCCCGTACACAAGACGATAAGGCGTACAGCCGATCGGGGTCTTGTAAGCAGTACGGAAAGCCCACAAAGCATCATCAAGTTTATCGGCCCATGTGGCACGATGCTCTCCCACGGTCCTTTCAAGAATTCGCTTCAGCCCTCGGTTTGATATTTCAGCCTGGCCATTAGTTTGTGGGTGGTAGGCTGTGGAAAGACGATGATTTACACCGTACTTAGCCATGACTCTAGCAAATTGGTCATTGCAGAAATGAGTCCCACGATCACTAATAATGGCGCGAGGCACACCGAATCTAGCGAATAGAGCTTTCAAAAAGTTACAAACCACCCTTGCGTCATTAGTAGGCAAAGCTTTGGCTTCAACCCACTTTGAAACGTAGTCAACGGCTACAAGGATGTATTTGTTTCCTTTAGACGAAGGGAATGGCCCCATAAAGTCGATACCCCAAACATCAAAAATTTCACACTCTTGAATGAAATTCTGAGGCATCTCGTCTTTATGTGTGATTTTGCCTTACTTTTGGCAAACATCACATCGCTTAACCATATTGTGAGCATCACGATATATGGAGGGCCAATAAAATCCCGAATCAAACACTTTCTTTGCGGTGTAGTTGGGACCAAAGTGACCACCGGTGGGTCCTTTGTGGCAAGCATCAAGGATGTCTGACGCTGCCGGTCCATCAACACAACGACGGATAATCAGGTCGGCACATTGTTTGAATAGGTAAGGGTCGTCCCAAAAGTAAGTCTTGATGTCGGTAAAGAACTTCTTCTTTTGCTGGGACGTCAACCCTTCCTTGATAATTCCACCCGCCAAGTAGTTTGCAAAGTCTGCAAACCACGGGGTTTCATTCGGCTTCGAGTTTATAGACAATAAGGTCTCCAAGGGAAAAGAATCATTGATTTCTTTGGTCGGATGATCCCCTTGGTATGGATCCTCAAGTCTGCTAAGATGGTCCGCGGCTAAGTTTTCTGCTCCTTTTTTATCGCGGATTTCAATTTTAAATTCCTGGAGCAGCAAAACCCAGCGAAGAAGTCTTGGTTTGGAATCTTGCTTTGTCAACAAGTACTTCAGCGCGGAATGATCGGTATACACAATGGTGGTGGAAAGGACAAGATAGGGGCGGAATTTTTCAAAAGCATAGACAACAGCTAAAAGCTCTTTTTCGATTGTCGTATAATGCAGTTGTGCCCCAGTCATTGTCTTGCTAGCGTAATGGATCGGTTGGAAGTGTTTGTTCACTCTTTGTCCAAGAACCGCTCCAATAGCAAAATCACTAGCATCGCACATCAACTCAAAGGGCAGCTCCCAATTAGGGGTAACCAAGACGGGTGCCTTAGTAAGCTTATCCTTAAGTGAGTTGAAGGCTTCAAGGCACTCTTTGGAGAAGATAAAGGATGTATCTTTTTCCAAGAGGTGGGTCATCGGGCGAGCGATTTGAGAAAAATCTTTGATAAATCGACGGTAGAAGCCCGCATGACCCAAGAAACTTCTCACACCCTTCACAGTGGAAGGTGGAGGCAACTTTGCTATAACATCAACTTTAGCACGGTCTACTTCAAGACCGGCTTTCGAAATCTTATGTCCAAGCACGACGCCTTCTTTTACCATGAAATGGCATTTTTCCCAATTTAGAACAAGGCGAGTGTCTTCGCACCGCTTTAGCATACGTTCTAAATTGGCAAGGCAAGCAGAGAAGGAATCCCCGAAGACCGAGAAATCATCCATGAAGACTTCCATGGTTTGTTCAACCATGTCATGGAAGATAGCTAACATGCACCTTTGGAAAGTCCCGGGCGCATTACATAAGCCAAAAGGCATTCTTTTGTAAGCGAAAGTGCCGTAGGGACAAGTGAATGTAGTCTTCTCTTGATCTTGGGGATCGATGGGTATTTGAAAATAACCCGAGAAACCATCGAGAAAGCAGTAATATTCATTACCGGCTAATCGTTCAAGCATTTGGTCCATGAAAGGTAGAGGGAAATGATCCTTTCTCGTGGCATCATTGAGTTTGCGGTAGTCTATACAAACTCTCCACCCAGTAACGAGACGAGTGGAAATCAACTCGTTGTGTTCATTGGGAACAACGGTTATACCGCCCTTCTTGGGCACACAATGGATTGGACTAACCCACGGTGAATCCGAAATAGGGTAAATCATACCCGCATCAAGAAGTTTGATAACCTCTGTTTTGATGACTTCATGGATTTTTGGATTCACCCGTCGTTGGCTTTGAATAGTGGGCTTATAGTCGTCCTCCATGAGAATTTTGTGTGTGCAGAAGTGAGGATCAATTCCACGAATATCCGAGATTTTCCACGCAATAGCCTTCTTGTGAGCTTTCAACACAGCAACGAGGCGAGTCTTCTCTTCATCTTTCAGATCCTTTGCAATAATGACGGGTGACTTCTTGTTGTCGTCAAGGAACACGTACTCGAGATGAGGCGGCAACTCCTTAAGTTCCAAATCCGGAGGATTTTCGACGGGAGGCGTTTTCAAAGTCGTGGCATCGATAGCAATAACCGTGGGAGATGGAGGCGAAGGATTGTCTTCGGTGAGCAGATTGTCAAAGAAACTCATATCTTCATCCCCCTCGGTGGGAGAATCATTAGTAGCTAAATTCGCATCTCCTATGGTAGCTTCAAGATTGTTCCAGAATAAATCACTATCTCCAAATAGAGACAACGATGAATCAATAGAGGACACGGTCTCAACATTGGGAAGAGAGGTAGGAATACTTTTGCAAGCATCATTAAAGTGTTCTTCACAAGCCTCATCAAGAACGTCAATACAATTAACGCTCTCATATGAATAAGGCTGTTTAGACAACTTTCCCATGTTGAAGACTACTTTGTCGTCACCCACTCTCATGATAAGCTCTCCGGCTTCAACATCAATAAGAGTGCGACCGGTCCTCAAGAATGGACGACCAACAATAAGTGGCACACGGGGGTCCATCTCGTAGTCGACGACAACAAAATCAGCAGGGAAGGTGAATTTGTCGACTCCTATAATAACATCTTCGGCTATCCCCACTGGATAAGCAACCGTACGGTTGGCCAATTCCAAAGTCATTTTAGTGGGGACAAGCTCTGGGAGAGATAATTGCTTCCAAACACTTAGAGGCATGAGATTTATACTGGCACCTAGATCGGCTAGGGCCATGCAATTCTCTACTCCCGGGAAATTACAAGGGATAAGAAAACGACCCGGATCACCAAGCTTGGTTGGCAATTTCCTTAAGAGCACTGCAGAGCATTTCTCATTAAGTTGGGTGTTGGCAATGTCGAGGAGCTTTTCCTTGTCGCTCAGAAGGTCTTTAAACATTTTGGCGTATTTGGGCATGTGAGCGAGAGCCTCAGCGAAGGAGATATTGAAATTCAGTTGTTTAAACATTTTAAGAAAGTTAGAAACCTGAATATCATCCTTGCTCTTTTGCTTCTCTTTCCTCAACCTAGAAGGATAAGGTATATTGGAAGAAGAGGAAGGCTTTGGGAGTATAGGATCACTCACAACCACGGGTGGAGGAGGGGTAGAAAGAAGAGGTGGAGAAATTGGGGAAGGAGAAGGATGAGGAATGGGAGCAGGCGACTCGTTCTCCTTGGTCACAACCACCGGTGGAGGTATAGGAAGCTCGGGTTCCTTGGTACCTTTACCACTTCTAGTAGTGATTGCTTTCATCTCCCCTCTTGGGTTCGCAACGGTGTTACTCGGAAGAGTACCCGAAGAAGAGGGTTGACTACTTTGGAAAAAACTAGCCATCATGTTCCTCAGATCATTAGTCTGGCTATCCAACGTGTTTCTCATATCAGCTCTCAAATCATTTCCTTGCTTGACCAAATCTGCCTTCAAATTGCGCACTTCCTCTTGGAGATTTCCCACTATCACATCATTGGTCCTCATATAGGTGGCGACCTCTTGGTGTAGTGCAGTGTTGGTTTGGTTGGAAGGAGCATTGTATGCAGGTGGTTGGTAAGCAGGTTGTTGGTATACTTGATTGTTACGTTGAGGTGGTTGTTGCTGCTTGTGAGGTGGGATATATGGTTGTCGAGGTTGTTGTTGTTGTTGAGTAGGGCGGTTAAGGTTTTGTTGTTGGTTTGGGTTGGTTGGAGGAAAGCCAAGTGGGGAAAGATAGTTGTTGCTGCGGTAGCTAAGCAAGTTACGGTCACCTTGAGGTCTAGCTTGATAAGCAGGTTGTTGGTAGGTGCCATATGCCGCATTCACATTCTCAGCAGGGTAATCTTGGGTGGCAGTACAAGTTGTGTAAGAATGGGGACCACCGCATATCTCACAAGGTTGGCTGACAGCGTTCACTTGTGCATGTTTGGCGTTGTTGCTGTTGTTGTTGCTGACGGTGTGGGTGACAAGCGATTCAAGAAGCGTGGTGATTTTGTCAAGTCGCTTGTCGCTGTCATTAGTGCTAGCACTAGCAACATTGGTCCTAACGCTCTTGGTTTGCACACGAGACTTGTTCTCAATGATATCCCAAGCAGCATTGGAAGTCTTAGCCAATAAATTACCCCCCGAGGCACTATTCAGTGAATCTTGGTCATTCATGCTTAAACCATTGTAAAAAGTATTTATTTGATGAACTTTGGTAAAACCATGTTGTGGGCATTTTCTTAAAAGATCTTTAAAGCGATCCCATGATTCACTGAATGACTCGTCGTACTTTTGTTCAAAGGTTATAATCTCATTCCGCAAAGCGGTAGTACGAGAGGGTGGAAAAAAGTAGTTGATAAACTTTGTTTCCAAATCCGTCCACGAGAGAATACTCTGTGGCGGTTCTTTAGCAAGCCAATGCCGGGCTTGTCCCTCTAAAGAAAAGGGAAAAAGTTGTAACCTTATTACTTCTTGTGGAACACCATTAAGCTTGACCGTGTTAGTGAGTTGTAGAAATCTCTTGATATGGTCATGTGGATCATCAATGGTTCGTCCAAAGAATGGTTGAGCTGAGACCATCTGGATAAAGCCTGACTTTAGCTCGAAATTGTTGGCGGCAATTGGTGGAATAACAATTGGATCCATGTTGCCATCGATATGAGCTTGCAGCAATTCAATCATTGGGCGATTATCCGGAAGGTGCTCATTGTTGTTGTTATTCATGTTGTTGAAAGGCGGGTTGTTGTTGTTATTATTGTTGTTCGGAGGTGGTATGTTATTGTTGTTTTGTACACCAGCCATGTCTAAGTTATCGAGAGGCTCGGGCTCTTGATAAGACGTGGATCGAGTGCGCATACACCTGCAAAAGAACGAACAAGGAAAAACAAAGCAAAAATATTTTTGGTTTTTATTGTTTTTTTAATTTTTAGGATTTTTGAAAATTTTATATATTTTTTAGTTGTTTTTGAAAATTTTTGAAAAAGTAACGTTCACGGGGAACGGATCCCAAAATCCAATTTCTCACAAAAAACTTTTGATCTTAACGAGAAGAGCCGGCAGCGGCGCCATTTAATACAATGCTTTTGCTAGGTTCAATTTTCTCTCTCGATATCCTCTCGAATTGATCTAGGTCTTAAGTGGAATGATTGTTCTTGGTTACTAAATAAAGGGGTTTGGTTTTCTATTCTAATAAGAAGTGGAAATGAAAGTTTAAATCAAAGGCAATTACTTTAATTAAGATTAACAAAAACTTGGTTGAAAATTTAAAGTTCAAATTAAAATCAAATTAAAATTAAAGTTAACAAGTAAATTGTGAAATATGAGTGAAGAAACAGTAAATCAACAACAGTAAAACAGTAACTATACTCAAAAATAACTGATCCGGAACTTTAAACCTTGATTCGGAACTAACTGATCCGGAAGATACTATTCACTCATCCGGAACATACTCATTCGGAACATACTCATTCGGAACTTTCCGAATGGAGGTTCATTCGGAACTTGCTGGATCGGAAGACACTGATTCGGAACCTTCAGCTTGATTCGGAAGATTTACTTGGTTCGGAACTTTAATGCTTGACTCGGAACTTTTGCTTCGTTCGGAAGTCACTGGTTCGGAACTTTATGACTGATCCGGAACTTTCCGGATGAAAGTTTGATTCGGAAGTTTTCTCTTGATTCGGAACTTTAATGCTTGGTTCGGAAGTTTCCGAATGAAGGACTCATTCGGAACTTTTTAGCTGATTCGGAAGATCTGGAAACCCAGTTACAGTAACAGTATTGCGAAGAACAAGGAACACGAATTTTAATCAAAATCAAACCAAATACTTAAAAAGTTTTTACCAAATTAAACACAAATCATTTAGATACCATAAGAAACGAATCCCACTAATAAAAACACAAATCCAAACAACTTTTGAAGATCAAATCAAGAAAAATAAAACTTAATAACTTGAAGATAAAGATGATGATGAACAAGATGAAATGAAAGATTAAACAAGAACTTGGTATTGAATGATTGATGTTTTGACAAGATGAAACAAAGATTAAAATTACAAGATTAAAGAACTAAAGATAAAAATCACCAATCACCCTAGTGGTGATGGTGTTAAACGAACCAGGAGAAAGAGTGGGGAGGAAGAAAGAAAAACTAGCTAGTCTAAAATGTGTGAGGGGAAGGCTATTTATAGCCTTGTCCTTTGGTTGGTGAGTGGGCTCTCTCCCGTTCTTCTTGTCTTTTCGTCTTTTCAGAAAAGCTTCCGTTTTCGATTCTGATTCGGGATTTGTTGTCGATTAAATTCAACTCGTCTTTTAATTTCTTCGTTTAATAGACTTGAGTTTCTTCGACTTATATAAATCTTCCATCTTTGGTCCTTTTCTTCGATAAATCTTCGAATAGGCCCAGTGACTTCAAATCTTTTGCATCTCTTGGACAATAGACTTTATCTTGAGTCTTTTTCTTCAGTAAAACCCGTGCAATCCCATGTTTTCTTCAATATTTATCCGGTTGGCTCTGAAAACACAACAAACACAAAAACCACGCATAATTCCAAACAAATGATATTAAATACGTGTTTTGGTCTTGTTTTAGCCCGAATTAAGTGGTAAAAGGATGGGTGTTTACACACCTATCAAGTTCCATCGTAATGGCTAGGGTTTACATATTACGATAAGTATTGCGACCAACATTGCGATAGAACTTGTCTCGTAGTATTGCGACAGGTGATATTGCGATAGGTAACATTGCGACAGGTGATATTGCGATAGGTAACATTTCGACAGGTGATATTGCGATAAGTAACATTGCGACAGGTGATATTGCGACAAGTAACATTACGACAGGTGATATTGCGACATGTAACATTGCGACAGGTGGCATTGCGATGAGATATTGTGATATGTTTGGCTAAATTTTGTTCGAGTACTTTTCAGACTTAGCCACTATCTAGACTTGTCCCGGATCATAGTTTACCCAAAAAAAAAGAGTTTTTTGGCGGGAAAACCATAGTAAAATTTATTTTTTCCTAGACCATTTTTAGGCCATTTAAGCTTCGGTTTCAAATTTTGGCGATACGAAAAATATTTCGACCAAAAATTCGAATTTTCGGACCAAAATTAAAATTTTTAGGCCATTTTAGATTTTATTTTTCGTTAAATTTTTTCACTTTTCAATTTTTTTTCCTACTAGTTATTGTCTATTTCGAACTCGATTTCAAAATTTGACGATTCCAAAATTTTTGGTCTACCGTTATATCGGACTGAGGAATTTATTGTCAGACTGAGAAAAAATTGGAATTTTCGGAATTTCAACTACATCCAAATCACAACACATCCATTAAGATCCATAATCCATATACACCATATCCTCTTTCTACATCCCCTCAATGGACATCTTCAATACAACGGACTCAACACCAACAATGTCCATGAATGAGGTGATTAAAGAGAAGATGCAGAATCCAGAGGTTCAAACATATACTGAGACTCCAATCAGTAAACCTACTAACAAGGATTCTACAACAAAGAATGTTCATGCAATCAAATACAATATTTCGAAAGCAAAAGAGCGATGCATGGAACATTTAAAGTCACTTCAATCACACCTTCAGGTTCTTTCAAGAGAAGACCTAAAAGGCACTCGTCTTGAAATTGGATTCAAACGAGTATTCGCTCTACTATTTGGTCAAGATGTTGAGACATTCACCAGAACGATGCTACTTAATGTGAACCATCTTCAACAAGAACTTGACAGAGATGATTTTCACGAGCTTATATCCATGGAGGTCCTTTTAGCTCTCAACAATCAGTTCCAGCAATTCATTGACTCAAGTGGCTTATCCAACAACGATCGAGAGTTCACAAGTACATACTTTACCAAATATACTCTCTTAGATCTTCAAGCGTTCAAAGAGACACTTCTTCAACATATGAGTAATATAAAGAAGTCAATTGCTGAAAGAACACGCCATCAAAGGAAATTTGAAAGAAGGGTGAAACAAAGACTGATGCAGACGAAAGAGAACAATGTCGATAAGGGTCAAGCATTAGATGCTTGTTCGGTTGATACATAAAGCAGCAGGGTAGAATCAGAAACTCATCATACCAGCACAAACTCAGGGGAACGATACATAGGCTATGTTTGGTAAAATTAGCTGTTAACTGTAAGTTGTTAACTGTAAGCTGTTAACTGTAAGCTGTTAGCTGTAAGCTGTTTACTAAAAAGCTCTATTTTTAATAGAAGTGTTTGGTATATTAGCTGTTAACTATAAAATTTAAATGTAAAATGAGTTAAAAGGACATATTTAAATAAACTATAATATGGTTGGAGGGTATATTAGTAATATACGGCTTTAACAGCTCTTGAGAAATTAAAAAGCTGTAGCAGACAGCTTTTTATTTAAGAGCTACTTGGTGAAAATAAAAAGCTAACAGCTCTTAAAAATTGTTGTACCAAACAGAACTATTAGATTATTTTTTTAACAAAAAAGCTAACAGCTCTGAAAAAGCTTTAAAAAAGCTCTTGCCAAACATAGCCTATAAGCCGCTAATTCAGCTATCGGACCCATATGTGACGATGAGCCAATGGTTGAGGTACAATTAAATATTGATTCTAAAATTCACGAGCTCGAAACTTTGTTAGCTCAAAAGACAACAGATTTTGCGGATGCCAAACTCGAATTTTCAAAGATAAATGACAAATTTGAAGCTTAATTTGAAAAACTTGAAAAAACAAATGTTGTTCTTGAACAAAAATTGGATCGTAAGATTCAAGATTTCAACGCAGAAAAAGAACATTTCGTGAAACAAATAAATTTGTTAGAATCAAAGTTGGCTTCTCAAAATCCAAGTCCTCCGCCTGCTTCATTAAGTGAAATATCTGTGCAACCTATCGACACTGTAGATAGAAATGACGCGAATGCCGATGATGACATATTTGACAATATGAATATTAAGTTAGAACAACGTGTCGCTCAATTACTTCTACAAAATGAGCAATTAAAGGCTCAGATTCAGGAAAAGGTTATTGCACTGACTGTAGTGAAAAATAAATTAAGGAAGCTAAAAGGAAATAGTGTGGATACCAGGTTAGCAAAACAGTCAGTCTTGGGGAAACCTCCTTCTCAAACATTCAGAAACCGCTCAGTTGCTAGACAACCAAATGCGTTTAAATCTGAACGACCCAAAACGTCGAACCCGAGGTTTGCATCCCAAGTTGACGTGCATAGCAATTTGCCTAAACCAGCCACTCCACAATCTATACCCTCCTTAAGAAAGTCTGTTTATGAAAAACCCGATCACATGAATGCTTCAAGCAACTCTATATCTAGTTCCAAGAACATGCCTAGGCGTAGTTCATAGGACACAAGTCATAAAAGCTATCTAGAGGATGCTAAGAACAAGACACAAGCAAGAGATAGGACAAAACCACAACCTAGGAGTGATAATCACACATCTAGGAATTCTAGACACTTCTATGATGTGCACAAATCCGCCAACCTTAGGAACTCTAGAGCCTTCTTTGATGCTAAGCACTTTGTTTGCACGAAATGTAAAAAATGCGTGTTTAATGCCATTCATGATGATTGTATCACTAAAGTCCTGAACAATGTGAACCAAAAAGCCAGAGCACCTCAAAGACGGAACCCTAAAGGAAATAGGCTGTCTCAAATTAAGTCTTTCGCTGTGCATGAGAAAACTATGACTCCTAGACCCTGTCTTAGGTGGATACCAACGGGTAGAACCTTCAAAACAATAGGTCTTAGGTGGCTTCCTACTGGAAAGATATTTCCCTCTAGCGTGACAACGGTTCACAATGAACCCCCACATGGTTCTTATAATGATATCACTAACCCAAATGCAAGCATACAAATTACTGATGTAAGTGCAGGTATCGACGTCACGGTTCAACGAGAACACAATGGTACAATATCTGTAACCCGTTCAACAAAAAACACTCTTAGAGTTTGGTTGCTGAAGAAGCAGATATCAGAGAAATACGTGTCTCAAGGGTTTCACAAGTAAGCTTCAAAATGACTTACAGTCAAATTACAGGCTGTAACTCGTTCTTGAAAGATAGAAAAGCTTATCGATCAACGATAGCTTATCCTCAAAACGAGAAATTAATATTTCTCGGTCACCAGCTTCTATTAAAACTATTCAAAAGTTTTAAGCTCGTGTAATGACTTACACTCAAATTACAGACTGTAACCCGGGCTCACAAGACAGGAGAGTTCATCCCAATGATGACTTATCCTCAGAACGAGAAATTAAGTTTTCTCGGACATGAGCTATCTTAAAAACATTCAACGGTTTTAAGCCCATGTACAAAGACTTACAATCACATGTCAGACTGTAACTCGTACTTCAAAGATAGGAAAGTTCATCCCGAGTATTACTTATCCTCATAACGAGAAATTAAATTTTCTCGGACACAAGCTTGTATTAAAACTATTCGAAAGTTTTAAGCTCGTGTATACGACTTCTAAGTAAATGTCAGCTTAGAACTTGGGCTTCAAAATAAGTGTTAGTGCAAACATTATGATGCTTTGTCGATATAATCTCTTTGTGTTTTGTTGATGACAAACGTATAATTCGCAACACATTATGTAAAATGTTAAGGTACTCGTAATCACTCAAGAATACATTTGTATACTTCTCTCGACACCTCCAAGATCGCATTCGGCATGAATCACTCAAGGTATGTACAAACATGTCATTAACCTAACTAAGTGATCAATGATTAATATTTTCTTAAAACTAACATTTAATCAAATGTGACAAAAGATTTTAATTAACTTTATTTTTAAGAAAATGTTTTATTAATAAGAAAATGGAAATTTGAATTTGGCATATTCCATATGCCAAAGGAATATCCTTTGAGGGTATAAACTACCCCAGATGGCATATCCCCACTAAAGGACAAATTTGCACGGACTCCGACGCGGAGGTTCCTTAAAGGAACCCGCGGTTCCTTATTGATAAGGTACCGCGGGTGGAGATAAGGAACCGCGGGTCTTTTTGACCGTTGCAATGTTGCCCTATAAATAGTGGATCATTTCCAGCTTTTCTTTCAACCCTTTTTGCACAGTTTCTTTCAAAAACCATCTTAGATCCTTGATTAGTTAGTTTTGATTAATCTTGTTTAAGATGTGATTCAATCTTCAATCTCCTCATCCTCTCAAGTGCAAAGAGAAGAACACTATCATTACCATGATGTGTTGGGTTCACTACATGATGAAGATCTTTCCTTCTATAGATCTAAGTTATGTTTTTAGTCTTCCTACTATATATATGTAGAAGATCCAAGTGTTTGGTACACTTGGATGTGTTTGTAAGGGTAGAATATCCAAGTGATGGGTATCCTTGGATTAGGTGTTAGTTGTGTAGATCCAAGTCTTGTTAGTACTTGTATATAGTGTTAGAGTTATAGATCTAAGTGTTGTGTGCTTAGATCTATATGGTTTATGTGTTTAGGCCATAAAACACAAGGTTTGTTATGTTGGGTCATAAAACATAATTAGTGGGTAGATTAGGTTGTGTCTTGGTAGTTCTCACTAAACTCTAAAGTGATGTGGTTGTGTCTAGGTAGTTCTCACTAAACTATAAAGTGATGTGGTTGTGTCTTGTGAGTTCTCACTTAGCTTTAAAGTGATTAGTAGTTGTGTTGTGTGAAGTTATCACTTAGCTTCAAAGTGAAGAGTCGTGAAGATTGGTTCTAGCTTTCGATTAGAACTCGACATCTAGCCTTGTGTCGTTAAATGGTGAAGTGGGAGACGTTGTGTAGATTGGTCCTACCTAAGATTAGGACTCGACTTTTAGCTTAGAGTCAGAAATTGGATAAGCGACGTTGTGTATGGTTTCTCCACCTTAAGGAGTTTGTTGACTAGTGAAGTAACTCTCGAGTAAGGTGTACTCGAGGAGTGGAGTAGGGCGAAGAGGAGCTTCGTGACCGAACCACTATAAATCATCGTGTCGGTACTTTCCTTTACATTTATGTCTTTACCTTTGTAGATGTATTTATAATTGCATACTTGTGTTGTGTGTCTTTGTGTGCATCACATAATCTAAACATATAAGTTGCGGAAAAGCTATGGCTAAGTACGTGTGTGCTTCATGTTTAGATTATGGTCAAGTGTACATCACTTAGTCTAAACATCCTAGTTGCGGAAAAGCTTGTGCTTAGTGTTTAGACTATTGCTTGATGTACTCTTGATTTGATGTGCTTGTGTGTTTTCTTACTTGTAGTATTTATCTCTCAATCAAACACATCTCACATCTAGTCAAGATTGATAAGGAATTTGATACAAAGGATTGTTAAGGTTTCAAATTAACAATGTTGCTACGTCCACTGTCGGCGGTTCGTTATTGGACCGGCGGTTCCTTATCAATAAGGAACCGCGGGCAGAGATAAGGAACCGCAGGCAGGATTGAGCCGAAATGTTTTGAAAATGAACTAGAAACTATTCAACCCCCCCTTCTAGTTTCTACAATTGGTATCAGAGCGAGGTTACTCAAGATCTTTGAAGTATATTGTACTTTAAAGCTTGGATCGATCTTTGCTCTCTTTTTCAAAACAAATGGTTTTTAAAAATGAAAACGGTTTTTAAAAATAGAGACGATCTTTGTATCAAATTGTTCATAAAGAGTGATTACTTATGAAATGTGTTTTGTTGTTTTATTCATACAAGTTTTGGTGTTAAATAAACTTTGTATAATAGCTTGAATTAAATCTTTTCATGTTTGGAAGTATAAAAATCTTTTGTGTCATAATTAACTCTAAAATACGAGTTCTATGTGTCTAAAATGATTTTTAGAGTCCTAAGTCCTTCCAAAAAGTTACCAAATGATTTTGGCCAAAAACTCATTTTTTTGTTCTCTGACCGTGGTTCTTTATTGTTCCCCGCGGATCCTTATCAATAAGGAACCGCAGTCAGTCTGACTCAGATTTTTGAAAACTTTGAAAAATCATATAAAATCAACCGTAAGTCCGTAGAAGTCGTGCCACCCGTCATTTCGAACGTAATTGAATTTTCTTTCAATTAAAAATGCTTCCAAACCTTTATTCAAACTTTAAAATTTGGATGGTTTCTAAGTTCCATACTTTGTCCAAAGTATTGAGCGTCGGTTTGTCGTAAAACTTGTGTTTTACTCTTTTCTATTAAGTTGGACATCTCTTGGTGATATATCTTTGAAAATTGATATATTTACAAAGTGTTAAACTTAAATAAATTTTAAATGGGTCAAAGACTATTTTAAAATAAAATCAAGCTATGAATACTTTGTTGTATCTAACACTCAAAACATGGACGAATGCTTTTATGCGTTAAGCTAATTGTTTGTGTGTGTTTCCTTGTGTGTTATTATTATATGTAGACATTATTAAGTGTTCCTTGCTATTTGTAGTAGTATTGCTTATATGTCTAGTCTCTTGTGCCTTGCTTGGTATTTGTTAGTATCTAGTTTTTCCTAATTAGGATGTATGCTAGATTTCTTGCATTTTAGTTGCAACATTATGTGTGCATTGCATATAGGATTAACATCTCTTGGTTTACAAATGTTACATAAACATCTTGTACACCTCGGCATGTTCTTTAACACTTTTAGGTTTGAAAGCTTTGGGAGCTTGTCAAATCTATTGATTTGGGTCGTCTTACTCGATCATTGTGTTATTAGTTCAAGTAGATAAATGTCTCACTATAAAACATGAAACACCCTTTGAAAATCTTAGTTATTTTCTCTTAAAAGAGTGTTTGTGGGAATCAAGAAAGATTTCGATTAAATATCAATGCATTATTCAAACTATGATTGGTAACATTATCGAATCTAATTGACATGTTTTTTAGTGTAGACATGAATGTGGTTTATTAATAATATACATCGAATCATAACTCACACTTGTGTTGATGATGTTATATTGAATCTACTTGTTCAAATTGTTAGACATATTTTGTTTAATAATTACTTATAATGCACAATAGAGTCGGTTTATTAACTTGGATGTTTCGTCCGAAATACTCAAGTAATTTACATTGCTATGAAATTTATAAATGTGTCATTTCCGAAAGACCAATCAAGAGTGTTCCTTTGGTTTGTGTAAACTTTGTTTATACACTTCAAAGTTATTGGCCTCAAGTTCTATTAAGGTAAATAACCTTAACTAGACTTGTTTGACAAGATATGCAATGGTGCATTCATAACCCTTATTAGGTCATGCATTGTGTCGCCATGCAAGTTTCATCCTTGCTAAACTTTATTAGGCAAATGTTGGAATTACATTTTGTCTAACTTGAGAATGACTACTAGAGAATTTATGCACTAGGATCTTAATTTGACCTAACGGTTGAATTACTTCCATGTGGGAAGTTGAGTTGGTGTATAACTCGTAAAAATGGTCGTGTTTAGCCTTAATTGAGCACCTCTAGTGATAGTCTCATACTCATTCTCTAAATTGGCTAAATGGCTCTTCCTATATATGACTAATGATAGTTTACTTTGATGAACTTTGTATGTCATTAGGAGTCTTTTTCTTTTGTAGCCATTAGGTTTTTCTTAGCTTTCCTCTTACGTGCTAATTGAACCTATGTGTCTTTCCTTTGTGTGTGTTCTAGTTTTTATTGCTCTTAAGCACGACTTTATGATAAGTTAGACTAGAACATTAGGATTTGCTGAATTGGAAAATCCTCCTTCACCACCTAAACCTAGCCTCTGTAGGCGGTTCTTTAAATAGACCGCGGCTCCATATCAATATGGAACCGCCGGTGGAGATAAAGAACCGCGGGCAGAAGCTCTCAAATTCGGGTTTTCTGAAACTTCCCAATTGTTCCAACACCCTTTGGAATCTTTGTTTCAAACCTTTGATCACTCCCAAAATATCTTGGGCTTTCCCTTTTTAACCCATTACTAGTTTGGATCATCCCCTCACCCCTTAAACCACCCATTACTACCATGTTCTACAAGAACCTCCAATTCATCCAAAACCTCCTCTTCAAAGAGGCACCTCAAAATTAAGATTAAGTTACCCAAACTTAACTCTTCACCCTTTCACACACCCAAGAATGAGACTGTTCCAATTCTCATCTCTTCATCACCCTCACCACCTCTTGCTCCATGCAAGACTACCTCAACCCATGGTACCAACCATTCACATGGTTCTACCTCCTCTTCATTCTAATCTAGAATGAATGAGCTAACCTCACCCTTCACTCCAAGTACTCTCTTGGATGTGACTACCCAACCTCAACCCATCCAAAGCATTCCCATTGTGAATGACTTTGTTGATACCTTGGTGACTTCACCTTTTACCCCTTCAAACTCACCCACATCACCCATCCAAAGCATTCCCATTGTGAATGACTTTGTTGAACCCTTGGTGACTTCACCTTTCACCCCACCAAATTCCGCCACCACCCTTGTCTTTCATTTAAGCATGTGGATTGCTTATTGCTAAGACATCCAATTTAAGCAAATCTTAGTTTTCTAGTGTAACTAGGATTAAAATTATGCTTAAGTTTTAGGCTTGAGTTTCATACATCTTTGTATGATCTTTATTCTCTTGTTTTTCCCTTCATGTTTTTCAACATTTTTTTCTTTGAGTCTTGGACCTTGTTGTTATTATGTTTCTTTCTTTTCTCTTATTTTGAGTCCTTTTCTTAAACTAATAAGAATTAGGAATCTTCTTGGAGATTTACATTACATGTAGCTTGATTTGTGATATCTAGATAGATGACTTGCTTGTATGCTACTTGCTTATATATCTTCTTGCTTATCCGTATGCTATATGCTTAATTGATTAGTTAATGAATGCATGCTTATTATAAAGGTCTTGTCTTTGTCAAGCAATTCCGATATAATATCTCTTAGATGTGTCTAACTCATGCATGTCCTTAAATGCTACGTGCTAACATGTTTTACTTAGTCTTCTCTTTTTAAGTAATCATGTTTCTTGCATGCCATATGTGTTAATTGCGCACCTTCTCTACATTGGTTTATTGTAGAATTCATTAGGCATTGCATGAATTATCCTATGTGCTTACTTGATTATGTGTTAGATTTTGTACTAACTCTTTCATGTCTTCTTGAGCTTCTTTTGAGTTTCTTTTCTCATTTTCTTTCGAGATTTCACTATCACCTTCTAAGGTAATTTGTGAAGTTATCCTTAACTTCTTTGTTGAGTCTCTCTCAATTCATTTTAATCATGCTCTTCTAAGTCGATTCTCTTTCTTCTAGTCTTTCTAAACTAAGTTGAGTCGAGCCTTACCCTTTCCTCATCATGTAATTGTTCTTTGAACATCCATAATGATTGAGAAGAGCTACGAAACTTTGAGCATGTAGTTTATCGTATGCTAAACACCATTTGGTGTCGACATTCATACGCATTTTTGCCTATAATGTCCTATATCCCGATTTTCTTAAAGCGTCGATTTATCCGCTTTTGATTTTCCTTTATTTTTTTTTGTCAAAAATGTCTCTAGGTTGAGATATTTTTGTTCCTCTTTTTGAGAGTTGATCGCGGTTAAAATTTACAATTGATATGGGTGATTCCATTAATTTATAAGTTTTTAACACCTTGAGATGATATCTTTAAATTCTTGGATGTTTTCTACCTCTACTCCAACAATTTTGAATTGATTTCCTCAATCCTCTCCTTGTTTTTTTTAGAGTTGATGGTTAAATCTTGAATTTTCTTAGGTGATTCCAAAAATTCTAAGCTTTTTACCCTTTGACATATTATCATTACAATTGGTATGGATGTTTCTTTTATATCTCTATTCCAACAATTGTGAATTGATCTTGTCAAGATCCTCTCCTTTGATTTGTCTTTGGATTGATAGCATCGCATGCACACTTCTTTGCTTATCATTGTTTGTGCAAACGACTTGTTTATCATCCCCGTTTGGGTGACATCTCTTTTTATATATGCTCTTGTCTACTAACCTTGTTTTGTAGGACAATTCTAACCCATTTTTGTAGCTCGTCACTATTCTTGCTTTGTTGGTACCTCAAGCAAGGGGGAGCTCATATCAAGGGGGAGCATTTGCAAGAGTTCAAGTCATTACATTTGCGATCGTTGACTCACTCAAATTACATTCATCGAACATCTTGCAAGTAATGCATTTTGGACACTCGTAGATAAGCATATTATTATGCTTGTTGTTGGTTAACCTATGGTGATTGAAGACTTCACTAGGATGACGCAAGCTCAATATCTTTGGATGATGGGTTTATAGTTTGGATTCTTGCCTCTCAAACGACAACCACAATGGATGATTAGATTTTTGGATGCATGTTCTCTCGAAGTCGATCCTCCTCTTCTTAATATGAAGACTACCTTTCGGATGCAAGCTCTCGTGACGTCGATTCTTCTCTTCTTCAAGACGTTGACTACCTTTTTGATTCGACAAAAGGGAGAGAAGTAAGTGTAAACTAGTAACTTGTGCATTTTAATATGTGTTGCGGTTTACTTGTTTGTCATCATCAAAAAGGGGGAGATTGTTAGTGCAAACATTACGATGCTTTGTCGATATAATCTCTTTGTGTTTTGTTGATGACAAACGTATAATTCGCAACACATTATGTAAAATGTTAAGGTACTCGTAATCACTCAAGAATACATTTGTATACTTCTCTCGACACCTCCAAGATCGCATTCGGCATGAATCACTCAAGGTATGTACAAACATGTCATTAACCTAACTAAGTGATCAAGGATTAATATTTTCTTAAAACTCACATTTAATCAAATGTGACAAAAGATTTTAATTAACTTTATTTTTAAGAAAATGTTTTATTAAAAAGAAAATGGAAATTTGAATTTGGCATATTCCATATGCCAAAGGAATATCCTTTGAGGGTATAAACTACCCCAGATGGCATATCCCCACTAAAGGACAAATTTGCACGGACTCCGACGCGGAGGTTCCTTAAAGGAACCCGCGGTTCCTTATTGATAAGGTACCGCGGGTGGAGATAAGGAACCGCAGGTCTTTTTGACCGTTGCAATGTTGCCCTATAAATAGTGGATCATTTCCAGCTTTTCTTTCAACCCTTTTTGCACAGTTTCTTTCAAAAACCATCTTAGATCCTTGATTAGTTAGTTTTGATTAATCTTGTTTAAGATGTGATTCAATCTTCAATCTCCTCATCCTCTCAAGTGCAAAGAGAAGAACACTATCATTACCATGATGTGTTGGGTTCACTACATGATGAAGATCTTTCCTTCTATAGATCTAAGTTATGTTTTTAGTCTTCCTACTATATATATGTAGAAGATCCAAGTGTTGGGTATACTTGGATGTGTTTGTAAGGGTAGAATATCCAAGTGATGGGTATCCTTGGATTAGGTGTTAGTTGTGTAAATCCAAGTCTTGTTAGTACTTGGATATAGTGTTAGAGTTATAGATCTAAGTGTTGTGTGCTTAGATCTATATGGTTTATGTGTTTAGGCCATAAAACACAAGGTTTGTTATGTTGGGTCATAAAACATAATTAGTGGGTAGATTAGGTTGTGTCTTGGTAGTTCTCACTAAACTCTAAAGTGATGTGGTTGTGTCTAGGTAGTTCTCACTAAACTATAAAGTGATGTGGTTGTGTCTTGTGAGTTCTCACTTAGCTTTAAAGTGATTAGTAGTTGTGTTGTGTGAAGTTCTCACTTAGCTTCAAAGTGAAGAGTCGTGAAGATTGGTTCTAGCTTTCGATTAGAACTCGACATCTAGCCTTGTGTCGTTAAATGGTGAAGTGGGCGACGTTGTGTAGATTGGTCCTACCTAAGATTAGGACTCGACTTTTAGCTTAGAGTCAGAAATTGGATAAGCGACGTTGTGTATGGTTTCTCCACCTTAAGGAGTTTGTTGACTAGTGAAGTAACTCTCGAGTAAGGTGTACTCGAGGAGTGGAGTAGGGCGAAGAGGAGCTTCGTGACCGAACCACTATAAATCATCGTGTCGGTACTTTCCTTTACATTTATGTCTTTACCTTTGTAGATGTATTTATAATTGCATACTTGTGTTGTGTGTCTTTGTGTGCATCACATAATCTAAACATCTAAGTTACGGAAAAGCTATGGCTAAGTACGTGTGTGCTTCATGTTTAGATTATGGTCAAGTGTACATCACTTAGTCTAAACATCCTAGTTGCGTAAAAGCTTGTGCTTAGTACGTGTGTGCTTAGTGTTTAGACTATTGCTTGATGTACTCTTGATTTGATGTGCTTGTGTGTTTTCTTACTTGTAGTATTTATCTCTCAATCAAACACATCTCACATCTAGTCAAGATTGATAAGGAATTTGATACAAAGGATTGTTAAGGTTTCAAATTAACAATGTTGCTACGTCCACTGTCGGCGGTTCGTTATTGGACCGGCGGTTCCTTATCAATAAGGAACCGCGGGCAGAGATAAGGAACCGCAGGCAGTAGATTGAGCCGAAATGTTTTGAAAATGAACTAGAAACTATTCAACCCCCCCTTCTAGTTTCTACAATAAGGAAAGTGTATCACGGATGATAACTTATCCTTCACAACGGAAATTATTTTTTCTCGGTCATGAGCTAATCACAAAACAATCGAAGTTTTGAGCTCATGAAAATTGGGTCCGTTTTACCGAAAGGGAGTGTACGTTTCAGTGCGCTTTTCCTAAGCAATAGAAGATAAGCCTTCTATCATGATTATTTTAAAACCGTTGAACATAATTTTTCAATAATTTCTCAAAATATTTTTTTAAATCTTTCAAAATGTCTGTTCAACACTCCCTTCCTCATAATAGGTTTTTATATCTCAAAAATGTCATATGCTATTTGGATCAATTTTTGAGGGGGAGCGTTTTAAAATCAAGCCTTTAATGTTGTTGGGTACATCTTTGATATTATCATATTTTATGTATCCAACACATTCCGAAAATGATATAAGATTGTCAAATGTAATATATTATATCGGAAACGACATCTCTCCTCCGTACCTCAACATATTTTGTGGTGTCATTTTTCCAAAATTTTGTCAAATTTTTGTTTCAAGACCCACATATATTGTTGAGGGGGAGCTACCCGACTTCAAAAGTTCCATATTCATGCGTGCACACATGTTCCTCTCCAAATCGATTTTAGAAATTGTCATATTTTAATCAATTGGTATCTCTAATATTTATGTTTTTATATTAGAGATTGGGGAGAAAATGTGATTAAAATGTAATATATCACAACATGTGATCTTAAAGACTCAAGTGCAACTCTTTCCTTCACATGCTAAACTATTTCGTATATCGATGCATGTGTGTAGGGGGAGCTTTTTGGAAATGTAAAACTTTCAAAGTGTTAAAAGTTTTGATTTTTATCAAGCACTTTGAATGGTTTTCAATGGTTTTATGGTTATGATCTATACCCAAAACAACCTACTATCCACGACGGGACGATGGAGTCAAAAGGTGGTTTAGAGTAGGAAACAAAGTCCTATGATCCAACCAGAACCGGATGGATCGAACCAAAGACATTCCATAGCTAGAAATAGTTGTCCTTAGGAAAGATGGAGTATAATGAAGATGAATGCGAACCAATTACTTAAGTTAGCACGGGAACAATCACAACAAGGTTCTAGTGATGATGTATTGGTAATAATTGAAGGAGTTGAATATTCTATGCAACTTAGGCAGAAATCGGGTCAATACATCTATTGAAGACAAGACGCCATGGACCCAGTGATGCAATGCACAACCCTTCCTAGCCATTCGGGTTTCTCTCAAAAGAAACTTGTCTCATTGTAACAGAGATCAACACGTATCTATTTAATTTCTCACTCCGAGTTAGTTAATATTGAAAAGGTGGCAGTCTGCTCCAACCTCCGATTACCAAAATGCACTTATCGAGTCTAGATCCAAAATGAGATCAATCTATCATCTCATTGGGACACAATCGAGTCCTACGCATTATCCTTGTGATATTTCCAGAACATCTGAGTGATACGATTCACAATGAAGATGGAAATCCTGCTTGAGCCAGCATCAAACAAGCTCATGGTAGGTAACTTGTGCGATTCTACACGAATCAAACTTGTGAGAACTAGAAAGCAACTAAGTTTGGATTCTTGATTGATTCAAACTTGATTCCAGGTTTCTTTGTAAAATCTGTGTGATCTTGCTAGAACATTCAGAGTGACACTCTTTAGTGTTCACATTGACGAATGGAAATCCTTCTAGTGTCAACCTCAAACAACACTACGGTAGGTAACTCGCAAGATTCTCTATGAATCAAGCTTGTGACAAACTGGAAAGCAACAATGGTGCGATTCTTTTAGAATCAAACTTGTTCCAGGATTTCTGAATTGACGACTCTAATCAGACGGATAATTTATCCTTATGATTCACTCTTTACGTTCGCAGTCTGCTTTGAGACGGTCGAGTAAAGAGAACTGGCTACTACCGCTGGGAAACCCTGTCAAGGAGGTTCATCTACCCGATCACAGGTACGGTATATGATACCGTCTAACGGTCTTCACCGACCGGAGGTAAAACGCTACCGAGTTGTGGTGAAATGTTCAAAGCCATTTCATCTGTGTCTATATATGTTGTTGTATATCAAGAAGGTGGCGTAGCTGTGTACTAACCGATGTCGATTTAAAAGTCACAAGAGCACAAGATGGCAATAATCAAGATACTTAAGAATGTAAGAATGTAATAGGTCATCTTGTCACAACAACACAAGATGAACACTATCAAGGATAGACTGAAGATCTCAAGCACTCAAAGTCAAATGATGAAGGCTCAAGATAAAGATCACAAAAGCATGAAGGAACAAAGGCGTTACAAACAAGATCAAGACCAAGATACAAGACCTAAGAAGGAAGATCACCTCCACAAGAATGTATTCACTCAATCATCTTATGCATTTTAAAGATGACCGATACATTGGGGGAGATTGTTAGCCCTATATTTTATATAGTCGAACAAGAATGTAATAGGTCATCTTAGTCGTTAATGGTCTTGTATTGTAATAGGTTAGTCGAGAAAATCGGGCTTAGACTTTAAGCTAATATTGTCTAAGGTAGAGGCTTTATGCCCAAGATAGGCCAAGCCCGGCCCAAGTGTCAAAGCCCACGAGCCACCAAGCTCATGGGTATATAAACCATCTTCCATGTATGGAAGAGGGTGTTGGTTCATTATTTTACACATAGTTGTTTTAGTAAACCTTCCACCACTTTCTTATCTTTTTCTCTCTAAATCTACTCTAAATCTTGTGTTATGGATTGAAGTGGGATTAACATATTGTTTTCTTAAAGCATCTACTATGGTGTTTTAAGAACAGGTCTAAAGTTTTATGAAGAGTTTTTTTTTGTCATAATGAGAAACTATTTTATGCTTAGGTGTCATGAAGATGTCTAGGATTTTAAATAGGTCTAAAACTTTATGTACCTTTAATTCATGTTAGAAATAAAACAATTTACAAACCTCAAAAGATTTAATCCATAGTGAAAGTAGGTCTATGATGTTAAAAAGTTTATAAATTAATGACATTATATGATGTGTCAATTTTATAAACATATAAAAAGGTTTATCATAGTAGGTGACCTTATTTTTTAAGATGGTATATAGTTTGACACGTGTCGCAAAAAAGAAATTTGAGAAAAAATAGAGTTTTACTAGTAATATATAAAAAAAAGAAACAACATGGTGGCTGATATACACGCGTCTCAAAGAAGAAGTGGAGAAGAAAGAAATATTTTCGAAAACATTAAAAGTGGTTAAAACGATCGGAAATAACGAAAATACCCTTATGTGTATGGCATATGAAGGGAGATAACGAAAAACGTTAGGAAAAAGGCAATAATGTATGCAAAATAAAAGTTTAGAGGCAAAAATGCTTATAGCTTGGACTCAAAGATATATTTATATATTTTGAAAAATTTAGATACGTTTTTTAGAGAAACCATTATATCATTTATTTATTTAGGATATATGTTTAATATCTTTTATGTTTATCAGTTATTTGGGTGTTTATCACACAACTAGTATTTAAGGTTTCATATGTAATCACATTATTAAGTTTAAAGAAAAACAATGTCTAGTCTTTTCTTCTCTAATTCTTAATGAGTAAGCACACGCTATAGTGGTGACTTATCCGATACGACCGAGAGGGTTGTATCACTTTACTCAAACTAATATATATATAAAAAAAAAAAAGAGGGCGGCTAATAATCATATACACGCGTCTCAAAATATATATACAGATAAACTGTTTTTGTTTTATTGAACTTGGGAAAATGTGGACATGTTTGGAAATATGCGAAACTCAAAACTCAACGAGCGGGAAATTTTCCCTCTATCAACTATCGAAAACCCTAATGACTATATATTTATCGTTTCTTTGCCTTCCAACTCACACATTTCTCTTCTTATCTCTTTCGTAGTTTCAGGTATATTTTCACCTCTTATAACAGCATAGTTTTCTAGATTCACTACTGCTTTTTTTTTTATAGCTTTTTTTAAACTTATCGGCTTATTTTATATAACCGGATATGTTTCAACATAAGCTACCAAATAAGCCATAAGCCTGATATATAAGCCGTGACTAACACCCCCATAGTTGTTTGGATGGCAGATGTCTCTGGAGCAATATACAACCGGTGGTGTCTTTTGCTATTTGATTACGGTAAGATTTGACTTCATAAATCAAATTTTCTTAATTAAGTTCTCATAGTTTTAGGCGCGTATGAATGCCAACTTTGTTGTTACTTTATAGGAGTATATCCGGCTTATCACTTATTTTGTCTGGGCTTATTTCCATAAGCTCAATTTTTTGTAGCTTCTTTTGAAACTTATCGGCCTATTTAAGTTCATTATATCATAAGCATACTGAACTTATATAAGCCAATATGTTTCAACATAAGCTACAAAAAGTGACATTATGAAATATTAGCCCAAAACCAAATAAGTCATAAGCTGTGAGAATAGAATCGCTGTTTGGATATGATTCAATCAGCGTATTGTGTATTGATTTAGATTATTGTACTAAACCTGTGTTGTTTGGATTGCAGATGTCTCTCGAGCCGGATGGGCGATTGAAGCAGCAGCATACAACCAATGTCTTTCGTATATTTGATTACGGTAAGTAATTACTTCATAAATCAACAAGTAACTTTTTCCTAGCCGGATAGGCGCTTATGAATGCCAACTTTTTCCTAGGCTGTTTGCTAGGCACTAGAATGTTTCAAGTATGAAAGATCACACGAAAACTAGTTAAAAGTGTCATAAAAGGGTTTGCTATGTGTTTTTATGTCAATCCATTAGTGTTCTGGTGATAATTGATTTTAAGACATTTATATACCTTATAACTTATTTGAGTCAAATTGCTAGGCGTTGCTTAATGCTTTTGGCATAATGTTGATTAATAAATGGCCGGCTGATTGCTTGGTGACACTAATTGCTGCTATTTTAATGTGTGTTAATTTTAAGAAATGCGTGACTGATATTTATGAAACTGTTATATTTTTTTAAAATTTTTTAGACTTTATTCAGCTCAGATTTTATATCCTTTTTAAGTTGTTAAGGTTAGGCTTTGTGTTTCTTGAGAACTAATACTGTTTTTTTTATAGGGCTTTTGGCGCCACAAGTTGGAATTTGTCCCTAACGTTGTCCCGAAACTGGGAAATGTTTGGTGTCAAGCCCAGACACCAATACATAAGCATGTTTAGCTTTCTTTTGAGAGTTTTCATGCATACTTGGGCATGCTGGCTATTTGAGAATTGGAAAGCTTGCTATTCAGGTATGGCCAGCGAGCGCGTTCACCAGCCGGATACACACCACCGTCTGATGAGTGACACGCGCTATAACATCGCTGCCTATGCCATTGGTAGCAGCTTTCCAAGTGGGGACTTGTTGGGTCTTTTGACTCATCTAAGTAACCACGACAACGTTTGGTGTCATGGCCTGACATCGCATACGGTTATTATTAGCGTCCCGTCCAATGATGGCTTTACTGGTTGGAATTTGTCCTTAACGTTGTCCCGAAACTGTGAAATGTTTGGTGTCAAGCCCAGACACCAATGCATAGGCATGTTTAGCTCTCTTTTGAGGGTTTTCATGCATACTTGGGCATGCTGGCTATTTGAGACTTTGGGAAGCTTGCTATTCAGGTATGGCCAGCGAGCGCGTTCACCAGCCGGATACACACCACCGTCTGATGAGTGACACGCGTTATAACATCGCTGCCTATGCCATTGGTAGCAGCTTTCCAAGTGGGGACTTTGCTTGGTCTTTTGACTCATCTAAGTAACCACGACAACGTTTGGTGTCATGGCCTGACATCGCATACGGTTATTATTAGCGTCTTGTCCCATGATGGCTTTACTGGTTTCAATTTGTCCCTAATGTTGTCCCGAAACTGTGAAATGTTTGGTGTCAAGCCCAGACACCAATACATAGGCATGTTTAGCTCTCATTTGAGGGTTTTCATGCATACTTGGGCATGTTGGCTATTTGAGAATTGGGAAGCTTGCTATTCAGGTATGGCCAGCGAGCGCGTTCACCAGCCGGAGACATACCACTGTCTGATGAGTGACACACGTTATAACATCGCTGCCTATGCCATTGGTGTCATGGTATGACACCGCATACGGTTATTACAAGCGTCCCGTCCCATGATGGTTTTGGAATTTGTCCCTAACATTGTCCTGAAACTGATGCGTGACACGTGTTATATATTGATGCCTATGCCTATTGTTAGCAGCCTTTGGATCTTTTGTCCCTACCGTTGCCCTGAAATTGTGAAATGTTCTTGTACGAGATTTGTCCCTGATGTTGCCTAGTTGGTACTTGTACGAGTCACCATTTGTCCCTGATGTTGCCTAGTTGGTACTTGTACGAGTCACCATTTGTCCCTATTGTTGCCTAACTGGTGTTACTATGAAGCACCATCTGTCCCTATTGTTGCTTAGCATGTGCTTCTACGAGTAACCATTTATACTTGTGCTTTTGCGAGTCACTGGATGTCCCCTGCTGCTGCCTAACTCTGATACTTTTATGAGTCACTATTTGTCCCTAGTGTTGCCAAACTGGTTCTTTTATGAGTACCATTTGTCCCTACGGCTGCCATGGTCTGGTTTGGGGACTTCTCATGCATTTAAGGCATGTCCGTTAAACAGTTATGAATCCATGATATGCAATTTGGTGGACATTAAAATATGGGTATAGCATGCTTGCCATGCTTGTCATGCACTTTAGGGCATGTTGCTTATCCTTGACAGTGAAATGGTGTTGGTTGCGTTTTGAAGTACCTATCACTCTCCCACTTAAGCAAGTTTTTGGTTGACTATGGGTTTTTACTTTTATGAGCTATATATTTTCATGTTTGTTTCTTTCTTTTAGTCTTTTCTTGTAAAAGAAACTTGAAACTTATAAGACCCGATGATGAAGGGAGAGTGTATATTCTAATGATTGTGCTACAAAGTCTCATTTATGATGGCTTAAAGTGCAACTTCTATAAGAGAGAACACACCCTGAGGGCAATGTTGAAAATTCTGAAAATTATCTGGCTGCTACTGGACACGGTAACCTGGGACAAGACATTGACGCGATGACAGCAGTTGACAACCTTAATGATCTGTCTGTTATTATTTGGTTGGATATCTAGTGCCTCTATGAGATTGAAATTTGAGCTGGTCATTGTCCCTAATGTTGCCTTGTCGTTCAAACTGCAAAAATTGTTGGTGTCATGCCCGCTGCCTTCTGAGTAGGTTTTTGTTGTGTCTATGAACTCATTGGGAAACTGTGACAAGGTTTTTGTTTTCGTTGGGGCTTGTTGCTTTTCCATGACAGTGACATCATATCACTCTCCCACTTATGTAAAGTCTTTCGTTAACTAAGTCTTTGGTTAACTACATTTTGTCCACTTATATTACTTATGGAGTATAAATTTTCATGTCTTTTTTGTTTTGTTTTCTAAAAGAGATAGAAACTGTTTAATCAAATGGTTTATTTCTTCAGTGATTTTAAAAGTTTTGAAATTGTCTTTTTGAGTACTATGGAGTCATAGTTTTAAGAGATACGTTGGTTGAAAATGAAATAAAATGATTTTAAGTAGAGGTTGATTAACCTAATGAAAACTGATTTTGTTTATGTATAATTTTTGATAATAATGATAGTTAAATCGAAAACTTTTAAGACCCGATGATGAAGGGAGAGTGTATTTTAATGATTGTGCTCCAAAGTCACATTTATGATGGCTTAAAGTGCAACTTCTATAAGAGAGAACACACCCTGAGGGCAATATTGAAAATTCTGAAAATTATCTGGCTGCTATTGACACGGTAACCTGACATAAGACATTGAAGCGATGACAACAGTGGACAACCTTAATGATTGACATTTATGAGATTGACATTTGAGCTGGTCATTGTCCCTAATGTTGCCTTGTTGTTCAAACTGCACAAATTGTTGGTGTCATGCCCAAACACCAAAATATGGCCATGAAATGGATCCCTCAATGATCAAGGGGCTGTTATTAGCTGGTGAGAAAGTTGGTCACCAGCTAATAACAGTTTTAAGTGGTAAAAACTTAACGGAGTCAAATAGTTTCTCACCAAAAGTTGGTCTTCATTGTGTCTATGAACTCATTGGGAAACTGTGACAAGGTTTTTGTTTTTGTTGGGGCCTATTGCTATTCTAGAGTATGGTTTTAAGTACCATCATATTACTCTCCCACTTAAGTTAAGTCTTTGGTTAACTATTATGTATTAATTACATGAGTATAAATTTTCTATGTCTTTTTTTTGTTTTGTATTAGAGAAAAACTATTTAGTCAAATGGTTTATTTTTTCAGGATTTGAAAAGTTTTGAAACTGTCTTTTGATTAAAATGGAGTCAAATAGTTTTAAGTGAGTAAAAACAAATCGTCTTTTTGTTGAAAATGAAATAAAATGATTTTAAGTAGAGGTTAATTTAATCTAATAAAACTATTGTTGTACTTTTTAATATACTGATAGTCAAACTCAGCTCCTAAGTCTCGTTATTATGGCTTATAGTGCAAACTTCTATAAGAGAGAAAACACACCCTGAGGGCAATGTTGAAAATTCTAAAAGTGATCCGGCTGCTATTGATGTTCCTCTTAAAACGTGTAAAGAAGGTTAAACGTTCTCTTCAACATACGGGCATGACATGCTCCCCATGATGGTTTTGGGGTTTGTCATGTACTCTAGGGCATGTTGCTTATTCTTGACAGTGAGATGGTTGGTTGCTTTACTAGTACTATATATTTTCATATCTGTTTCTTTTTGTTAGTCTTTTCTTGTAAAAGAGATAAAACTGTAAACGGTTTATTCTTCAGAGATTTTAAAATTCTGAAAACGTATTGATTTAGAATAGAGTCAAATAGTTTTAAGTGGTAAAAACTTGACGAAATCATCTTTTTGGTTGAAAATGAAATAAAAACTGATTTTGTTGTAATTTTTTATAATACTGATTGTCAAACTCAAACTTGTAAGACCCAATGATGAAGGGCAAGTGTATTCTAATAAGAGAGAACACACACCCTGAGGGCAATGTTGAGAATTCTGAAAATCATTTGGCTGCTATTGACACGATAACCTGACACCAGACATTGCCACGATGAAAACGTAGCACTTCTTCTGTGCAGCTGGAAAATTTTAAAAATCTTCAGGAATGGGTTCACACCACCGCAGCAAAAAATCACAGATGACAACCTTGATGATCTGTGTGTTGCAGTAAAAACCAGCTTAGGCAACTTATCTAATGCTTTCCTTGTGAATGCGGCCAATTCAAGCTAAAATCTCGATACCTTGGACGCAAAGGTAGAAGCTGCTCAAGCTGGCTTCAACATGGGCCAGACCACTGTAGGAACCAATCACTATTTGCTTGATAATCTGAATGAGCAGGTTAGTAAATTGGTTAAGGCTCCCACTTATCATCAGTCACCTGTGTCATTCAGTTCAGATAAAGACGACTTTCAAAAGAAAGAGGTTGAAAAGCAAGCTCTGGTATGGTACGTAGTATACGTAATCAAACGCTATCTTATGGTTATAACGTGTCTAAATTATTAGTGTAGAGTCGTTTAGTACTTTGTTATGATGCAGTATAGCAACAGTAGGAAGGTTTATGGCGTTTTATCTTTGTTTATGTTTAATTTATAGGCCTAGGACCTAAAAATCTACTGTAGTTAAATGCAAGGCCAGAGGATTTTATATATTAACCACTAGCTCGCAGTTAGCTAGTCTGCACATAGAATCACCATGTGAGGAAACGTGTAGAATGACTTATAATACCAATAAATGCCTAAAACATATAACTTGAGATCTATACGTGTTACTCTTGTAAGCATATCCATGAGGCTAACACATTCTTTCCATTCAAAATTAGTTGAAATAGTTTCTAAGTTATCATGTGCTTTTTGGGTTGTTAATGTTAGTGGACTCTCTATTAGAGCTGAGCAAATGAACCCGAAAACCAAACCGAACTGAATTGCATCGAGCAAATTTGGTTTGGTTTGGTTCGGCTCAAAACTGACACCAAATCGGTTTGAACCACCTAAACCGAACCGACCTGGTTATAATCGGTTTGGTTTCAGTTATTATATATGTAAATCGGTTCAGTTCTTGGTTTGATTTTTCTAAAGATTTGGTTTCAGTTTGGTTCTTGGTTTGATTTTTCTAAAAATTTGGTTTTGGTTTGTATTTAGCAGTTTATATGTTCTTTTGCATCCTTTGTTTTGGGTTTTCAAAAGATTACTTGGTATTAACTGTGAGCAGGTACATGTTTGGACTAAATAATTACCGAAACTCATTAAATAATGGCTACTTATTGGTTTATGTGGTAACAAAACATACTGAGTAACCGACTGACCTGCCAACTTTTAGTCTTCTGCAACAATATGCCTGAGTGGATTTGTTTAGTTCACCTGCCCATTTGTAAGTCCGGTTCGGTTAATATGTCAAAATTTACACTGTTCAAAAGAACACTATAGCCTTTCTTTATCTACAGCAATAAACTTTCATCAAGTCCTCTATATATCATGACATTTCGTTCATTTCAAATAATTGAAGATAATATAACTGGCACCTGCTCGCAAATAATATACTTGCACAAAAATACTGAATAGTTTGTGCTTTGGGTAGAACGCAAGCAGATGTATTACTCATCAACCCAACAAAGTAGATTCATTAGCTCATTAGTTTAAGCAGCGGAAGTGCAACGCAACTTGTATCATCAGCTTTGCTTTTAGGCCTCTAAGTAAGTTGAGCTGCCATGACAACATTTGTGCTTCATTTTTTTGTTGTGATAGAGTGGGATTAAGTACTAGGAGATCAAATTTTTTTTTCCCCTTAACACTTGAAAGAGGGTCAAGTAACAAGAACCTAGGGAAAAAAGGGTTACAGTGTTTTAAGCCGAAATTGAATCAGTTAACCATGTTAGCCAAGTAGGATTTAAACTCTTATTCCCGTGAAAAATCCCCGAATGAGATAAGATCTTTATCTCTTCCACTAGAGTGTTGTGGGTGGTGGCTTCGAATCAAAACAAATTCTTTTACGATGCCTCCAAATAATCCAAGTGGTTGTGCAGATCACAATATCAAAACAAAAGTTTTTAAAGTAGGCCATAAAGTGCATCGGGTTGAATGTAGGCCTATACCGCGAGCATCAAGACTGTAAAGTGTTGGGGAAACTTGATTCCAATATTTAACTTGATGTTGAGCTTGTTGAGTGAGTTGTGCAGATTAATATTACTACACAAACGGGTTTTTCCCACATAATCTTTACATGAAAAAACAGTGAAATCTCACACAGAATAACGACAAATTGCAAACCAAATTTTTTACTAAATGTCGGTAGGAAATATGTTGTAAATCTCTCATGGATTACCGACTATTTAGACACATAATTATATGTGTGGATGTCCTCGAGTAACAAATAGCGATCAACATTGTTACGATTTACTCCCTCCGTCCCCCAAAAAGTGTTCCAACTGACTATTTGTTGTCCTAAAAAAGTCAAATATGCTATCTTTTATAGGTGACAAAGCGGGCAGGTTAGAAGGCTGACGAAGTTGTGACCAAGGAAGCCTCTATGGAAATCGCTATAGAAAAGGTTACACAAGTACTTATAACATTTGGGCAGGTTATTAGATATGGCAGAGTAAACAATTTGGTGATGGGTCAAAACAAGTTCTGGGTCACTTAACTTTATTTGACTAAACCATTTGGGTCACTTTGAGTAACTTTATACGTCTCCATACATCTGATTTAAAAAACACTATTGGAGAGTCGGCATGCGCAAATTTTTATAATGATGGACAGCCGTGGCGACAGGGTTGAAAGAGGAATTGCAGAGACAAAGATGACATGCCAAGTAGTTTTTTGTTTCTATATGATCATCTATTCTGTCCAAATTGACAAAATATTCTAAGAACAGTTATGTGGCAACTTTGATATCATGTAAATAGTTTTAACTTATTTTGGTACGCCGAGATACTTGATGCATCAGGTAATTAGTTATTAGATCTATTAGCTAAGACCCACACTTACTGGTATGTTATATGTACTTGTTAGTTACTATTGTTAGATTTAATGTAAATGCTATGAATTTTACTCAAATAAAGTTAATCTATGCGTCAACATTTGCTTTGTGTTTTTGAAAAATCACAGGCTGATCACTTGCGAGAAAGGGTGCACTTACAACCCGCCAATCAGCACGTGCTCTGCTTGCAGTCACAATAGATGAAACTTCAATTTGCACTGTAATTCTTAGAAAGTTAGTAGTTATGGGTAAATAAAGTCAATAGTACGAGTTACTCGGTGAACAAGTTGATGAAAGATCATGACTTGAAGATGTGAATTTGTTGAAAACACACAAAAGAAGACCGTTGCAGCGAAGCACGTATCTTTCATACTTGTTTAATTATAATTTGTAATATATCTCGTATTATTTGCGAACTTAAGTTGATTGTTGTGTGTTGTAATGTAGCAGATTATTATTACGCGAGATTTGTTTAGCTAGCTTGTATTGTGTTTTTCTTAGTCCTCCAAAAACCGGATCGGTTGAAACTGGTTGTGTTAGTTTTTAAACGGTTCTGTTCGGTTTGGATTTAACCAGGTTTCAAAACCGGCCCGTGCCATCTTATTTAACCAGTTACAAACCGCCGGGGATTAGTTTGAGAGAATTCGGTTTCAAAAGAAACCGGTTTTGATTTTTTTTAAACACATCGGTTTATGAAACACATCAGTGAAATTGCAGCATGCCATTTCTGTCCAAATTGGTCTCAAACACATTAAGGGGCAATGAATTTGCACCCACAACATAATCATCTTTGCAGAACATTTAGCTGAATCATTTAATCATTAAATATAAAACAGCTTAAGCATTCATTTTGTTTTAAATAATATGGATCGAGAACAACATATAAATAATACAGAATGTGCTAGAACTAGATTACTTCTGTACATACACTACTATTATTTCATACCTATGAATCAATCACTCAAGCCATCATCCAGGAAATTGAGATCATCTTCATCATGATTTTGATCGACACCCATGGCATCAAGATTAATGTTGCTAGGACATTGGACATCTAATGGTTGTACTTGCATGCCTGTCAGCTGTAATGAACCCTTTTTGCTCGTTCCATGTCCTTCGTATTCCAGCAACCCATTCTGATACGCATCTGTATCATCATCGCCTTGTTCCATTTCACTAAGCTCCTGCAAAGATAAATTGATGTTTGACGAAGCAAAACAAAGAGAGACGACAGTAAATATCCAAAAATAACATATCTTTCCGAGGGAGGAATTAAGTTTACATACCTCTTCTTCATGATATTCTTTTATTTCTGGCTTCACAATCCAGTCAAACAATACATTCTCTTGGAGAACAGTGTCAAGGGGAGCTGAAGTATTTGGAATCGCCCTTATTTGACGTTCCCTTAGTCGTAAGTTGTAATGAACATAAACAAAGTTGTTTAATCTTTTCTGTGCCAGATGGTTGTGCCTGCGGTTGTGAATCTCATCATATACGCTCCAACTATGCTCACAACCAAAGGACGAACATGTTTGGCTCAATATGCGTATAGCCATCTGTTGTAGCTCTAAGCAGTGTATGCCATGTTGTTGCCACCATGCAGCTAATTAAACATAATCGATGCATCAACTAATTAAAATAATGCATCATGTAAGCATCCTTAACAAGCATACCAGTAGAACCATTACCTGGATTTACTTCTGTCCGTGTGTTAATAGCCAATTCAGTTCCAAAATCAGCTTTTGCAGAGCCAAAATCTGAAATCTGCAGCAGTAACAAATCCTTTAGACAATTGCAACTTGGCCTTGCGTATAAAATGGAAGCGATGGGCGTTCACATTTACCTGCTTTGAAGCTGAAACCCTTCTTGCATTGTTTGGCTCAAACCTAACGATGCATGAATTTAGTCCACGCACAACTTCAGGATACTAAATAAACCACCAGAATTATTAAAAAAAATAATTAAAATAAGAACTTTGGTTATAAGCGGAAACAAAAGGTTTTATTCAAGTGGGGATCTCTTACTAGAACGAAATCAGGTTGATATCTGTAAGATGGATTTAGAAAGTAAGCAGCAAGATACAACGGATGACTGAGAGAAGAATTCCAGTTATTGTCTATAATGCTCCAAATGTTACCATATTTGCGCGCGTCATCACCATGGTTGCATTTTATCTCAAGTTTCGCCTTGAACATGTCATTGTATATATATGCCATCGACAGGTTTTCATCGTCACCATTGATTTTTTGAAGCACTTGCAGAATTGGGCCCACTGATCTCCTAATGTACTGCACCTTCTTCCAAAAAGTAGCATTCAATACAATCTTTTCAACCTCTTGGCCCTCCTCGGATTTAGAAACTCGAGATGACAACCATTTACTAGACTGAAACAAGTGTTTGAGAGCAATCCTGTGTTCCATTAAGCGTTCCAATGTAAGAAAACATGAAGCATGGACGGTGAAATACGGTATTACGACTTCTTGTCCCCCTGTATATTCTTTTTTCATTAAATTCAACAACCATATCTGGTTGTACACAAGCTTTGTAATCTTCTGCGCTTTCTCAATACACTCCGCCACCCATTTTAATTTGGAAAAATCTTGCAGCATTTGTTCAATACAAGACGCAGCACAAGGAGTCCAAAACAAATTTTGTCGTTTTTCCTCCAGCATCTTTCCAGCGGCTTGATAACTGGGAGTGTTTTCAGTGACAACCTAGAAGATATTAAAATAGTCAAGTAACAACACACTCGCCTGATAACTTCAATATATATATATAAAGAAGTGAAGCTACCTGCACAACATTTTCCTCGCCCATCTCATCCACAAGCTTATCAAGAATATTAAACAGAGTTTGTGCATCTTCAACAAAATCAGTGGCGTCAACTGAAGAAATAAAATGCAAACCCCGAGGACAAGAAACCAAAAAGTTGATTAACGTTTTGTTGTGTGCATCTTTCCAGGTATCCGCCAATATAGAACAGCCTGTGACTGCCCAAGAGGCTTTATATTCAGCTAGGTGTTTATTAATGGTTAGCATTTCATCTTGAAGTAAACGACCAGACAGCATACGGCTGTTAGGAGCTGGTAAGTCTTGTCCGTATTGACCGACCATCTCCAGCATCTTATGAAAGTATGGCGAGTCAGCTGCATGTGCGGGAACTCCAGTGTGATAAAAGAACTTGGATATCGCAGTCATGACTTCCCCCTTTCGTGATTTTGATGATCTTTTCGACATGGGTTCAGGTCTTGTTGAACCAGCGGCAAATCTTTTTCTTTTATTTCCATCCGTGATGAGTAAACGGTCACTGTCATCGTCATAGTCATCGTAATCACCATACTCTTGCTCATCATTTTCAGAATGCATCATGTACAACGCTGCTGCAGACGAGGACGACGTTTGTTCAGGTCGTTTATGCCTCCTTCCAGTACGATGCCATTTCATATTTTCTTTAATCTTAAGATAAACATCCTCGGGGGCACTTTTACAAGGTGCGACTTCACCAGGTATTCTAGCAAGATGCTGCTTAAAACGATTTATACCACCACTAACAACCTTATCACAGTAATTACATTTAACCTTCTTTTTCCTCTCATCCCTCGGGATCCCGTGTTCCCATCCTGGATCGACATACCCTAGCGAACGAAGAGGAGCAGAAGGAGCCGAAGAAATATTAATAACCAAACCCTGCTGTTGCTTCCCTTTGTTAACATACTCATCATCTTCTTCTTCGTCTTGTTGGAAATAATCATCATTAAGATACTCATCTAAATGATACTGTTTCTTAGGTTTAACAACACTAGGAGAAGCTGCGCCTCCTTGGCGTTGTTGGAGGTTAAGTTTCATTTGAAGGGAGACGTGTTGCGGGGCCTTGTCGCAGTAAGTGACTTCGCCGGAGAGACGAGCCAAATGCTGCTTCAAGCGATAAACGCCGCCGCTAACGACTTTCGCACAGTAGTTGCATCTGACTTTCTTTTTCTTATCGTCTTGGGGAGTACCGTGCTCCCATCCAGGGTCAACAATCATTTTTACCTATTCATCATTCCTAAGTCCTAACCTAAACAAACAATCATTTCTTACAATTAACCTTAATTAATTAAATGTATCTAAGCTTAACTAAGAATAAAATCAAAGTTAAGGTAAACTAAAGTAGAAACCTTAATTAATTAATTAATTAAGGTAGAAAATAAGTAGAATTAAGTAAGTACCTGATTAATTGATTGATTCAAGGAAGGAAGGAAGAAGGGGATCCGTGAATCACCACCCCTTTGGAACTAAGCCCAATTTCACTACCTTCATATACTTCTTTCTTCTTTGGCCCCTTCTTTTATCTATTGTCAATGTTTTAAAACCTGGTTGACTCGGCCGGTCGAACCGGTTGACTCGTGAACTGGTTTAAAGATCGGGATAAATGTAATTGGGTTTTTTTTATTTGTTTGAGAACCAGATTAAACCGTTTATTTTTCGTTGATCTAGTTTAATAAACCTGTCCGGATTACAATTTTTATTAAAAAAAATTCAATTTTTTTTTCTATAAATATTTTTAAATTTAAAGATAAATTTAAGTGATGATAACTTTTGTTAATTAAAATAAAGTAAAAATTAATTTAAATTATTAACTAATATTATTTTATTGAGAATGATACTTTGTATCATTGGATACTTTGTATCATTTGGATATAAATGAGCTAATTTCAGCCTTCCATTTACGTTTGACAGGGGAGGGCCATTTTGGTTATTTACCACCCTCGCCCAATCTTACATCAGATACTTATCTTTCTCATAACCATCGTTTTTCATACACACAGTAAAACACACACACGCAACAACATTCATAAAAAACCATCTCATAAATCATATAAAAAACACAAATCAAGATCAAAGAACAACATTAAATATAAAAACAAACTAAATTAAAAATCAAAGATGATGCCAAAAAACCCCAGAAAAACAACGATTAAAAAGAGGCAACAAGGTATAAATAACACATTTACTCCTTTTTACTATTGTTTTTTTCAATTACATAGCGTTTTTATATGAATCAAATGTAATTATTATTAAATACTCAGTTTTTAATCGAAATATAATGACTATGTAGTTAGGATTATGAAATCCTTATTTAGAAATAGATATGATGATGAATAGATGATATTCGAAAAAGAATGATACACACGAACAAAGAGCTACATCATATATGATAAATGAGCCACAAAAAAAACCCAAGGCCTTAGCTAAAACCAAGCAGATTAAGCTATGTAGTATTTGACTGAAACATCCAAATTGAAGGTAGAAAAAATTATAAACTAGATCAGGTTATCATACATGATACTTTCAAGTATCATATATGATACTTTAAAAATATGAAGTAGCAAATCTCATACTTGAAAAATATGAAATAGCTCAGGTTATAAACACATCATACTGAAAAAAAACAAATTAGATTGCATTATTAAAATATGATACTTTCAAGTATCAAATATGATACTTTCAAGTATCACATTTGATAAATTGAAAAACGTGGCTTTGTGATGTGTCAATGGTTTTGGATTGTGCAGTTTATAGTTTAATGATCCAAGTTATCAACTCTGTTAATTATTGACAAGTTGATATATTTTTAGATAACAAGGAAGATATCAAGCCAATTCTTAAAGGTTATCTAGCTTTTTATTGCATCTAAGTTATTTTAAGTATACTTAACAACTCTTTAATTAATATATTTGTACATTTTGTAGTGGAGAAAGTTAAATCTTAAGATGAACATTCCTTTGACTCATCTGGTGATTCCTACGATGATTCATATAGTGATTCATCTAATCATTCACCAACTTACTCATCTAGTGATGATTTAACCAACTTCTTACAATCTAGAAATCTTAAATGCTAATTCCCTTATTGGCTTCATGAAGAAAACAACCAAGTACCTATCAAGACATAGGGACCAAAACAACTATCACTTGATGTCATCTTTCCACATCCACAAATTGCTTCAAGTTCAAGACCAACCAGTGTATATGCTATAAGATCCTTAAGGCGCATACAAGAAGAACAAGCTGTGGTGAAGAAACCATACAACCTAAATCCTATAACCAATGTAGTTCTTGGGATAAGAGCACCAAAAGCATGAGATGGATTTTTTGGTCTGTAACCTTAATTTAGATCTATTTTCGGATATTATATAATGGAAAAAACATGTATGCACTTGACTGTATTTTGATATTATGACTTCAATGGATGCTTTTGTAATTAGTTGTTAGCGTTTTGATCATATTTCTCAGGAATAGTTCTTACCTCTTATTAGTATCATATGTGACACCCCCAAATAGGTCAAATGCAGCGGAAATATAGGTGTCACGTAGGTGGATCAACAACAAATAGTATGTAGAGCAACAGATAAAAGATTATCAAATCAAATATTACATGAACCATAGTACAAATGTTATAAAAATTGTCTTAATCATTATTCAATAGTTTGTTTATTCCCAAGTTTATAAAATCCTAGATGAGCTCTAGAAATGTTGCCTATTATGATGCTTGACTCCATGCACATCAAATACCTGCTTCAGTTTCATGAGAAAAACATGCTTTGAGAGTCAACATAAAGTTGGTGAATTCACATGTTTAATAAAATAAGTATGGACACTAAAACATTCACTAAAGTAGTAATGCACATAGCATCAATACTTAAAGGTAACTACATTTCCTATTGCCCGAAACTAACACTTAACTCGTTAAGCCCTCAACAAATAAGGACCCTTCGCATTAATAAAAATGCACCCAATACAATGTTCCGACATGATAAACATCTGTTGTCCTGGTCCAGGCACAGTGAGCGCTACTCACCCAGATGGGGATGGTCAGTCCCAAATAAATCTATTTATAACATTCAGGCAATTCAGTAATTTTAACAGTTTCAGTTCACGGGTAAGTGAGACATTCTACAATAGGCAAATGTAATCAAAGTTTAACGCAGTTTCGTTTACGTCCATAAAATATGTTGCATGTTTTCTTCCCCATAAAAGGTTTAAAAGTTTGTCAATATATAGTGCGGGGCCATGAACTCACCTCAGTAGTAGTACAACAATAAATCACAAGTAATCCAGCGTAATGCTCACGACGCAGTAAACTACCTAAATAATTGTACAGTCTCACTATATGCATAAAATAATGCATGAAAAGTCTCTGAAAAATATCTGGGCATGCTTATACTGGTTTTAAGCATTTTATTATGATCTCTGTATTTTAAATTAATCGTTGTACAAGTAATAAGAATATCCATTTTAAGTACGTAGTTAATAATATCGTTTAAGTAATTAATTCTTTACTTATTATTCTCGTACTTTTACTTTCATAAACTAGTTTAAATATTTTATAAAAAGAATTATTTATATATATTTAAAAAGGATAAAAAAATAATAAATATGTTTAATATATTTACTTTTATAATTTATTCACGTTCAATTTATATAACTTATATAAATGACTTTTATAAAACATGAATTAACTTTCGAATAATTATAAAAGTGGTCCTTAGAGTTTAATTAAGGCACAAATTTAATTAAATAGCCATTATACTTTTGGGTATTTACACTTTTAGTCCTTGCTTTTAATGTGTTGACATATTAAGTTACAAAAGTCACGGTTTTAACCCCTAGACTTTATAAAATTACATTTTTAGCCCGAAAACTTTATAAGTTATATTTTTAGTACCAAAAAGTTTATTTAAGTTTAAAAATACTAAATGGGCCTATTTAATAAGTCAAGTGAGCTAATGGGCTTTCTATATTTTTATTGGGCTTACAAGGCCCGTTAACCATTTTATTAGATCTAAATAGGCTAAGGATTTCTAAATGGGCTTAACTACATTATTAAGTCCACTAAAATTACAAGACTAACTTAATGGGCTTATCTAACATGTATGGGCCTAATGGGCTTAGTTACTATTCATTGGGCCTAATAAGTCTATTAACAAATATTCAAGAGATTTACCTAGATCTAAGGATTTTAACTAAGTTTACTACAAGTTTAACCAAGTTAACCACAAGCTCCAAAATGAGCTTTATAGCCCACGGCTATAATATATATATGGGAGGGTTTCATGATTTTTCTAGGTTTATTATGAGTACATGTTCATATGTTTAATAGCTAAGTAAACTTTACGTCATTACTTGTGAAACCAATATATAGCCGTGACCCATATTTGTATATATTCACTAGTTTTTGAGTTTCAACATGTTCATAGTATGAGTTTATGTGAATGAATAGGTGAATGTAAAATGAATATATATGAGATAAGTATAAGTTTGTATGAATTACTTGTTAAGATGATAAGGATGATGATAAGTAAACCAAAGGAACCTTAAGCTTATAAATCAACAATGGTAAACCCTAGCTTATAAAAATAAGCCGTGACCCTCCATGCACATATAGGTTCTTGGAGTTGTCTTGGAGATCAAGTTGGTATAGGAGTAACCAATGATTAGTATTTATGATGTGGGAGACATAAATTTGAGCTAGCAAATGATGAAGTAAATGAGTTTTGGTGGATCTTGGTGTAAAAGGAAATGTAAGCCGTGAGTTGAGAGGGTATGAGAGAGTCTTGAGTGTGTTTTGAGTGAATTATGTGTGTGAAATTCGGATAGTAACAAGATATAAGGAGATTGAGTGAATCTATCATAGTACATATGTATCTTACATAGGATATGCAAGGATTTAGAAAGATATGTGATGGATATGCAAGTACTATCCCATAATTGGCAAACTATGTACACATCCCTTTTCTTTCTTTTGTTGCCGTGTAATATGAAGTCAAAGGGGACAAACATGACATGGAATAGTGTCAAGTGTGGAGTGGTATGGTTTATAGTATGGTTTAGGTTGACTAAAAGCAACATAGATCATTTCCAAATGGTATAAGTCAAGTGTAGGTAGTTCAAGTGTATGCATGTATGTATATACACGGCTAGATTATAGTTTTAGGGTAGAATTGAGTTTGACTTGTTTAAATTAAGGAGTTACTACAAGTTTAGGTAATATATTGTAGGTACTTGTGAGGTTTTTAGGTATTTTGGTTAAAGTTTTAGATAATTTGGTGAAAGTATATAATGTATATAATATTAAAAATATTATACTTGTTTATAATAAAATATCAAAGTGAGGTACTTAGTAAAATCAAGTATATAAGATCATATTTCCAAAATGTGTACTAAGGTGGTGAGTCCTTGTTTATCATGTGGCCAGTCAATTGTCAGAGTAGTCAGAAAAAACTAAAGGTTCATATATATATATTAAAAATAAATATGAAATGATAGTATGACAAAGAAAAATAATACTCAACTAATCATGTAAAAGTGGAAATAAATAAATTCCAGAAATGATGGGTACAATAGTTAACAAAGTCAATTAAGTAAAATCAGAGGTTTTATAGTACATTCCTGTTATTTTAGCTTTGTCCTCGAAGCTTAAGATGAAGTCACCGGTCAGGTGAACAAATGTGGGTACTTGGTTTTGAACGAGTCTTCTCGTTCCCAGGTGAACTCATGACCTCTCCTCGAGTTCCAACGTACCTTGATCAACGGAATACGATTGCGTTTCAATTTCTTAACCGTTCTCTCCATGATTTCTACTGGTTCTTCTGTGAATTGGAGTTTGTCGTCGAACTGAACTCCTTCCAATTAAGGATGAGCAAAAGAACCAAAGAACCGAACCGAAACCGAGAATTGGACCAGAACCACGAAAAACCGTACCGGAACCACAACCGTTGGATCTAATTCCAGTTCTTGTTTTTGAGAGTTTTTGGTTCTTGGTTCGGTTCGGTTCGGTTCCACCGGTTCTTGGTTCCGGAACCAAAGACCCGATAAGTATAAACATATTATAACTTTTTTATATACCATACTCAAAAGCTAATATCATAGGTAATATAAAAAACACAACTAACCTACTCTCAAAAAAACTAAACCGAACATCTTAAACTCTAATTTTAATCCGTTGAAACACAAACAACTATCATTATCAAATCAATAGAACTAAGTTTGTTGGTTTTTTATTTGCATTCAATGTATGTCTTCTCAGTATTAATGAAATATGTATGTCTTGGTAGTACATAATTACTAATCACTAGATTTGTATAATATAAAATTTGTTTTTTATGTTATATTTGTTGATATGACACGTTCGATAAGTTTGAATAATTTGTGAGTTCTTTATTTTACTTTGTAATAAAAAGGTTTATATAATATGACTAGTCATGCCAAATACATTCATTTTATAAACATAATGTTAAATGATTAGTAATCTATATCTTTATTTTTATTTACTTTTTAAGGTGATACAAATTCAACCGATATTGAGCCAGATAACTTTGACTCAAATTTTGGTAAAAGAAAAGTAAACTATATGATGTATATTTATTTGAGCCTATACTTAGTTGTTAAATGTTATTACTTTTAACGTAAATGGTTATATATACTTAAAAGAATATTTTTTTGTTAACTTAATTCATTAGTGAATCAGTTTTTCTTCTTCTTCTGGAAAATTGGTTCCTATACGGGTAGAACCAAAGAACCAGAACCGAAACTGGAACCAGAACCGGAACCAAAAAATATATACGGTTCGGTTCTCGGTTCCTATTTTTCTCAAAATTTAGTTTCTCGGTTCCACTGGTTCCGGTTCCAGTTCCACCGGATCTAGATCCACGCTCATCCCTACTTCCAATGGCATAGCCAATGGTTCTTCGGCATAACACTTCTTCAGATTAGACACGTGGAAGGTAGAGTGTACCCGACTCAATTGTTGTGGTAACTCTAAATGATATGCTACCTCCCCGATCCTGGCTATCACTTTGAAAGGGACGACATAACGTGGGTTCAGTTTTCCACGTGTACCAAAACGTACAACACCCTTCTAAGGTGATACCTTGAGCATGACACGGTCTCCTACTTCAAATTGCATAGGTTTACGTTTCTGGTCCGCGTAGCTCTTTTGTCGATCGCGAGCAGCTTGAATTCTTTGCTTTATGAGGACAATATTGTTCGTAGTCTCCTGGATTAACTCGGGTCCAGTGAGCTGAAATTCACCTACTTCTGCCCAGCACACAGGTGAACGACACTTTTGACCATATAGTGCTTCAAAAGGGGCAGTGTTGATGCTGGCGTGATAGCTGTTGTTGTAGGAGAATTCAACTAAAGGTATGTGGTCAACCCATCCATTTCCAAAGTCAATCACAGATGCTCGTAGCATGTCTTCTAGAGTCTGGATGGTTCGTTCACTTTGACCGTTGGTCTGTGGATGATAAGCAGTGCTCATCCAAGCTTGTACCTAAGGCTCGTTGGAAATCCTTCCAAAAGTTTGATGTGAACCTACCGTCTTGATCACAGATTATTGAGACTGGCATTCCATGTTTGGTTACTATCTCCTTAAGATACGTCTTTTCTAGCTTTGCCAGGGAATCATTCTCCCTAATTGGTAGGAAGTGAGCAGATTTGGTGAGTCGGTCGACGATTACCCAGATAATATCATAAGCGTGAGATGACTTTGGGAGTTTGGTAACAAAGTCCATGGTGATGTTGTCCCACTTCCATTTTGGTATCTCGGGCTGTACAAGTAAACCTGATGGTCTCTGGTGCTCGGTTTTGACACGTGAACATGTCAAGCACTTCTGAACATAGGTGGCGATGTCAGCTTTCATATTCGGACACCAGTATAACTTCTTCATATCCTGATACATCTTTTCAGATCCGGGACGTATAGAATATTTAGACTTATGAGATTCGTGCATGATCACGTTTCTTAAGTCTTCATAACAAGGTAACCAACTCCTCCCGTAAAGGCACATGGTTTCATCTATTCTTGGTTCTAAATTCTCCTTGGTAAGGTCGGTTCTGAGCATTCCCCCGACGTCTTCCTTCATGAGGTTTTCTAGTATTTGGGCTTGGATTTGAGCTTCCAAAATTTGCTTGGGTAGGTTGATAGTAGTAAAAACACGTCTTTTAGGAAAAAGAGCGTATAATGGGCAAGTATTAAACTCGACGATTTAGGAAAACCGACAAGTCGAATAAGTGCGGGTTCGTTCTCGAAGGAGGTGTGTGAATTAAGTGTGCCAATTATATAAAATCAAAGTTTGGATTTGTGACGTTTTTGGTTTAAGAGAGAAAAAATTAAAGACGAGCTACGATTACGATTACAATATGACGAGTTAACGTAAAACGCGAACGTAAATATGTAAAACGTGACAAAATTAAAGATTAAACCTAAAAATTAATTAAAAATTAAAACTAAGTCTAAAATAATATAAATAAGAATAAAAGTCTAATAAATAAATTTTAAAACCTTTTATTAATTAAATATTCAATTTTAAATGCTAATTAAAGCCCTAAAATCAAATATAATCAAGAAAAAGCCCAAAATATTATTTTATTGAACTAATAAATCATTTATATTATTTAAAGACTAAAAAGTAATTTTCCTAAATTTTCAAAACTATTTTTCTATTTTTAAAACACTAAAAACTATTTTTAGACTAAAATAATGATTAAAAATAATAAAATAATGCTAAAAATAATTTGACAATTTTAAAAATCCTAAATTATACTAATGAACAGTAGAAAAATGAAAAAGTTTGAAAAAAGTAAAAAATTTCACTAAAAGACAAAATAGAATTAATAGAACCCTAATTAAACTTAAATTAATCCTAAAAAATTAATTAAAAAAGTGAACAGTAAAATCTTTTTAAACTAAAAGTCTTAAAATATTTTTCTAAATCTAAGAAAATTTGTAAAACTGAAAAATATTAAGTTTTGTCACTAAAAGACAAAAACAGAAGATTAAAAACTAATTTAAATTGCAATTAAATAAAAAAATACTAAATGAACAGTAAACGAAAAATAAACTTAATAGAAAAATCAGAATTAAAATAAGAAAAATTATAAAATTGAAATCAAGTTAAAATTCCTAAATTAGACCACTAAAGAAAAAAGTTCAAAACTCTGAAAGTGACATCTTAGATGGTTTGTCAGTTAGCTAAGCAGTACCAAATACAAGACTAGCAGTGGGAACTTGGTTCCCACTGGTAGTTATAAAAATTGGGCCTGGGCACAATTTTGCTTGTAACTTGCTCGTTTTTTGGTTTCTTTGGGAGACAAAGGCACCCCACAACCAGTTGGGTTGTGGGGAGTCAATTATACAAGAAAAACACCAGGTCACTTACACAAATTTCACACAAAATGGCCAGGAGAGTTACTGATTAAGCTAGGTTAGGGTCTGATGACCAGTTGCTGATGCAATTGGTCTTTGGACGAATTTTTTGTTGGGAATTAATTTGATGACACAAAACATAAAATAATGAAACAAGAGGACTTATGTGCAAATTTCAAAGACTACAAGAATATGGAGAACTTCTACACAAGGAAAAGGACTAAATTGCAAAAGATGGAAGGACTTCATTGTAATTAGATTTCTTGTAAGAAAAGTCTTGTATTCTAGTATATAAAGAATACATGACCGTAGGTTTCATATATTCAGTTTTCACAATGTAACCTAAACGTGTAGTGTGTGTTCTAGGCGTCCTGGTCATTGTAAGGCGCCTAGGTTATTTGTGTTTATTATTTTAATGCAAGTAATATTGGGAGGAATTCTTGTCTCGTTATAAACACCTTGTTCATCATGATTATTGTTCTAGTTCCACTGTGATTTTTATCATATGAATGATAATCATGCCGAGCAGCTTAAAGATCCGGAATCTTAGGATTCCACAATTGGTATCAGAGCCTCGTGGCTCGTGATGCTAGGACCAACAAGGTGTTCATGTATGGTGAAAAGAAGAAAAATCCGTCTAGGGTTTTTCTGGACGTTTTTGTGTGCGCAGCAGTATTCAGAAGGTCATAACTTTTGATTGGACCGTTGGATCGTCACGAAATTTCTTGTGTGTGTTCTGTACACATATATCTAGACATCCACCGGAGGGATTGTCAAGTTTTATTCCCAAGAAAAAGTTATAGGCTGTCGAAGTTGGCAGCAGTGGTGATTTTCAAAGTTTTTGTTTTGCATAAAATCATGATTTAGGGTTTCTTCAAACCCCTATATCGTTTCTGGACAGAAAAAGATGGCGTGTTGTTGCTCATAATCATTGATCATACTAGCTTTGGTGAGTTGATTTTCGAATCAATGATGAACCCTAGTGTGATCAAAGGATCTCTATATTTGAAAGATCTGTTGTGGAACAGAAACTTATCTAAGCAGCAGGTTCATAAAGGATTCATATTGGCATGATATGACATGGTGACTTGGTGAAGCTGTTTTAAATTTATTTAAGGCATCAGATGTTCATCAAAGGGATCTACAGCTTGGTCATTATGCGTTACTGCTTGACAAAAAGTTTGTGGTAAGGATGAAGAAAACACGTTAGGTTATTGGTTCAAAGAGCTGTTGGTTTTCGTCATTAAGGGTTTCAAGAACCCTAGATGAAGATTCATTCACTTTGGAAGCTACTGTGTTCGATTTATGCTCAAGTCGATATTAGTGATTCATGAAAAAAAAAGGAACGTGTTACAGTAACACGTATTAATGTTCGTGATGACAAAATATGGTACTATTATTACGTATGAGTATCTAGACGTGGGAGGTTTCCATACTCACGAAATTTCAGCAAAAATTATGGTATGTGATATTTTTAAATGTTATTTGGAGATATTGTTGCCTATTTTGTCGGTACAACAACTGGTGTGAAGTGAATTAATTGTGGTTTAAAACCTATATATTGCGTAAAGGGTATATATTTGATCTTGATATTTATGCAAAGTCCTAAAGTTTAGGGATTGCTTAAATATTTTATCAACTGGCTCTTTCTTTGATCCGAGTGATTTATGTGGACTACATGGGTTGTTATTGGTTGATGTTGCGTGATTGAATATGTTTCCGTGATGGACTGAGTACATTAAGAAAGCAGATCTTGTAGTCCAGATATGTTTGAATTGAAGTTCTATTATTGGGCCAAGGGTTTAAGATAGGGAACGCGTGAGAATAAGGGTAGCAGGTTGGTGAATTTAAGGCAGTACATGTAGCAACCAACAAAGATAAGTACTTGTATTGTTCACATTGAAGAAGAATAGTATTAAAAGCTGCTTTGTTTGTGCTGCGGATATTAAAAGACGTGTACAAAGGTATGACTTGCTGATTTTTCGGGATTTACTCCAACAATAAAAGGTATTTGTGCCAGGTCGTGATAAAAGAAGTGATGTATATGTGTGGAATTCAAGGTTGAATCGCAGATTTTCAGGGATTTACTCCCATAATTATATCCTGTTATTTTTGGATGTGTGATGGTTTAAGGTGATTTGTTACTATCCCTGATTTGTAGGGATTATTTTCTCGGTTATTGAGTAGCTGGAAGATATCACAGTAGGCTTTAAATGTGATTCATAATTTATGGTCTTTGGAATATGGCTTGTTTATGGGTTGCATATTTGTAGGAATTTATTCCTATAATAAACGCCATATATTTGGACTTGATACACATGCAGCAAAGAAAAGGTAAAGGATGAATATGTTGTGGTTCACATGGGATTCAAGTGAGGTACAAGGAGCTACAACAGTGGCTGAGTCGAGCCGCTGACAGGAATAAAACACACGCTGATAAAGAAGACGCTGACAGCGTGTTATCCAATATATGGTTTTTTAAGCGCTGACAAGTATCGTCTGATATCGGACAGTAAATAAAGGTGATATATTGGGTAACAAAGGATCTCGGACAGAATTGTCTGTTTAAATTTTTATGGCTCGTTTTTGAAGATTGTGTTTGGTACAATAAATTTTTATTTGATTATGTGACAAGGCTAAACTTGCGGTTACGTACCAACTTGGATTAGAAGCAGAACGCCGACAGAGGCAGCAGTTGCATAAAAGAAGAGGATGATATTATACTTAGATGATTTTCATTGCAAATTAGAGGTTTCGATGAAGACGATTGATTATTGCTTCTTTGGTGTTGGAGTTGTTTTTCGCAGGTTTGTATTTTATCATATCTCAAAAGATTCGCCTCTCTTTTGAGATAACTTGCTTGTTCTTTTAATGGTTGGTGACGAAGACTTGTCTGAATCTAGCAATTAGGTGACATTACTATCACTTGAAGGAGTTACATTATCGTGCTCAGTGTCTCACAAAAGGATGAGGATTTTGACAAGAGATCGAGGTCTGCTTATATTTACTCTCATCATATAAGTTCGACGTCACGTGAATAGTGCAAGATATAAGGTACAAGCTTGGGAGATTCCACTTCTTCAACAAATAGGTTATATTCGTTTTTCTTCATTCGTAATCTACAATTAGAGTCTACATGGTTCGTGATTCATTTACATGCACCACTCAAGGGGAAGCGTTTATTAGTTGTTTATCTTTAGAAGACCCCTATTGGATGAGACAAAAAGGGGAAGAAGATTCAAAGATCAAGGTATACAACTTACTTTTATGTGGTGATATGTTTTACAAGAAATCTTACTTTAAGGGGAAGCTTGTTTCATTCGTGAAAGATCAAGATTCGAAGATTGTTTTTGTCATCATCAAATAGAGGAAGATTGTTGGGAATTAATTTGATGACACAAAACATAAAATAATGAAACAAGAGGACTTATGTGCAAATTTCAAAGACTACAAGAATATGGAGAACTTCTACACAAGGAAAAGGACTAAATTGCAAAAGATGGAAGGACTTCATTGTAATTAGATTTCTTGTAAGAAAAGTCTTGTATTCTAGTATATAAAGAATACAGGACCGTAGGTTTCATATATTCAGTTTTCACAATGTAACCTAAACGTGTAGTGTGTGTTCTAGGCGTCCTTGTCATTGTAAGGCGCCTAGGTTATTTGTGTTTATTATTTTAATGCAAGTAACATTGGGAGGAATTCTTGTCTCGTTATAAACACCTTGTTCATCATGATTATTGTTCTAGTTCCGCTGCGATTTTTATCATATGAATGATAATCATGCCTAGCAGCTTAAAGATCCAGAATCTTAGGATTCCACATTTTTGGTGCTTGTATCTTGTTCAAACTATCACCAAACTGAATCACAAAAGTCCTAAATCATAGACACTACCCAACCCTAGCAGACTGAAAGAGTTGATGGACAAAAAATCGCCAAAACAAGCTGTTTAAGTGAGTAACTGATTTTGCTATATCTGAACACACAAAATGTTTTTAAAACCTACTCAAATAGAAACCAACTTACAGATAATACTTATAACAATTGACTAAGTGTGTTTAGGTAGATTATAGACCAAAAAATCTGTCAATATTTAGCCTAAACCCTATTCCCAAACACCCCTTAATATTTCAGAATCAAAATTTTAACAAAGAGATTGCTTTCAAAATCTACCCAACTGATTTTTATCTAATCTAACATGCATATAAAGCATAAAAAAGCAGAATCAAGCAAGAAAAACATCAAATAAGCAGGTCATACTCAAAATCAAACAAGATCATAAACAAAATCACAAACTTAAACTTCTAGGAGGGTTCAAGCCCGTTACCTTGTGTGGTTAACATCCAACCACACAAAGGCCAGCTGAGGCCTTCTCCTATAAGCTGGAGGCTTATGCTTGGCTTAATGGACTTGCTGATGTAGAGAAAGGATAATATCTTCAAAAAAAGATGAACATGAAATGGGTGGGGTTCTCTTGATCCATTTTGGTACCTGCACAACACCACAAAACCCAAAAGAAAGAACAAAGCTGATAAGCAGTCAATAAGCTCAGTGTCAAATGAGCTTATTGAATGCTTATAGCAATAAGCTTATCAGAAATATAAGCAAACTTTTATGAAATTTTTTGAAAAACAAATACTTTTGAAACTACAAGAAAACCTTAACAAAAGCTTAAAATAAGCTTCACCCAATGACTAACATCCACTTTCACTTCAGTTAGTCAATGGAATCAGGCTATGAAAGCTTTTGTCAAAAACTTCAAGAAAATGAATTTTCTAAAAACGTCTTATAAACTGAAATCTTTTGAATCCTTTAAACTAACTTGCATTAAAGATAAAATTAAACTAGGAAACACAGTAAAAATGGAACTCAGTTATGCATATTAAGAAAAGTTCATTGTCATTACTTTTTTAAAAATACACAAAAACTGGAACAACTATAGCATTCACAGGCGAATGCTATTTATACTACACTAGGAAGATACTAGAAGCATAAAAAATACAATAAACTCTAATGGATAATCTTCCATAAATGCCCTTGAGTTTGAAATCTTGAAAATGGGTCAAATGTGACCCATGTGATTGCTGAAGAGATGCCAGTTGTGTTTGAACCATCTTGATCGTTGAATACTCCTTAGCCAACAAAGAAAATGATATTAGCCTTTGATTTTCTGCTTGGATTCCTTCTTTTCTTTTTTTTGGTGTGACAGGGGAAGGACGGGGGGGGGGGGGGGGGGGGGGGGGGGGGCACATGGGTCACGGGATGAGTATGGTTTGTTGTGGGTGTTTAATTGTTAATCTAGAAAAGATGGGGGAAAACCCCTTTGTTTTCGCTTTGATTGGGACTGGGGATAACTTTGGGTTTATGGGTTGTTAATTGGGGGTTTAAATCTGGATTAGGGGAGGGTCATGTTTAAATAAGTGTTATGGAGGGAAGGAGTTTATTAACTGATTAATAATCAGTTAAATAGAAGGTGGGGTGTGACGTGGAGAAGGGAAGGAATATGATTGGTGGAGGGAGGGTAGTGGGTGAGGTGGCGTGATGTGAGTGGCTGGTGGTGAGTTTGTTGTCTAGCCAGAAAAGACCCCCATACTCCCATGTCTTTGGCATATAAGGTTTAATTCAGCAAAACTCCAATTCCTTTGCAAATAAGTTTGAGCAGCTTGTCATTTTTGGCCCAATTGGTTTGTAAACTTTGTATAAGGACCAAATGTGCATTAAATGCAATCTTCAAGGGCTTTTCTTGTACATTCTTGTCAATTAAGGGATCCAATTTGTAATAATGAGTTTTACAAGGGTTTAAATTAACAAGTCTTCCAAAGTTGAGGGACCAATCTGGCCAATCTTCAAAACTTCAAGGACTTGAATGGAAAATCATGATTCGGGTCCGGTTCTTTGTGCGGCTTCGTTTCCCGTGTTCGTTTTTGCTTGATTCCTTTGATCTTTTGGTGAATTCACGATATCCGTACCTAAAATACACAATGAACAAACACAAGCATATATTTGGGTATTTTGATGATATTTTAAGCGTTTTGAGTCTGATTTGGACGATGAGACTATGTATAATTACAGTCTCATCACTCCCCCATACTAAACCATTGCCGTGTCCCCACGCAATGCTAGAATTAAGTATCATAGCACTTCCAAAATTCATTTTATAATGACATTTATTGAAGACGTAAACTTAAATAAACTACTACATGCGTTTTAGACATAATGTATTGTTTTAATCACGATTAAGTGACTTTTGGGATCATAGAACAAGAACACGTGAATGCTTCGTTAGAAATAATTTCGTCGTCCTCGATTTTCACCCAGTTTCATGCTAAGCGTGTAACGAGATCATTGCTATTATAAGTTAGCAACACGATCATATCTCATGAGTGTTAATTACGAACCTAACCTCCCTTATTCCTACTTGGTATCTCTTATATTTTATTTTGTCTTAATGATCACGAGGATACATCATTGAATTATGCATTAATAGAGATTAAGTCTAAAAATAGAGTTTTAACGGTGTAACCAAAATCATTAAATTAATAATTCATCCTAATAGACAACGATGTCAAAAAATTAAGTCAACAAGAAGGATCGATAAACACGGTTTTATAACGGTTTTGAACATGAGACTTATTACCAAGACTTTTATACGCCCCCTAACGGAAGGGGCTTATTATCATAGGTATACCTCCATCTTTTATTCAACTCCGCCATGGAGCTTTTATTATGACTTCGGTCTTGCCTTGCCTTTTATTATCCGCCTCATCGGTGGTTTTATTAGCCAAAGACGTATATCCTCATGCTAAAGCGAATTTTGGATCTTTAAAGCTTCAAAGATTAAGGCTTGATTCACTTTCAATTTGGGCATAGATTTTTCGGCCTTGTGAGCTTCAAATTTTTGCTTAATTTAGGTGAGCACTTGAAATCTTATTATTAGGTGAAGCTTTTGATTATTCGGGTGCCAATACTTCAAAACCGTGACGCTGGCGATACCTTAATGTTTTCCCAATTTAATTACATGGAAGCTACTAAAACAAATTAGAAACCAACAATAGTGACTAACCACTAAATCAATATTTATTAACAATTTATTATGCAAAAGCGTGGGGAGAATAAGCTAATAATTACTACACATGATATCGTGACGATTACGAGACTTATAAATAACTCTATCATTTCTCGTCCTCATTTAAGAGACTTAGCCTAAAAAGTTAAGGAATCGAAGCCAAGTGTTCAACACGCACGGTCGAGTCAAATATTACTCTTATTCTCACCATCGGAAAACCTACATTCGTGTCTTAAACACTTATGAAAAACAAGAAAATTTTTAAAATTTGGCCATTTTTAGCCTTATTTGCAACAAAACGATAACAAAAAGATGAAATTTGGATTGCGTGGTGACGTAAGCAAGGTGAAGTATCTACTCACCCCCCATACTAAAACTAAACATCGTCCTCAATGTTTCGAGTCTAGGGGTGAAAACACCCCCATACTAGAGACGAAGTCGAATGCTTAATCTCGAGCATGGAAAGGGTAAAACGAATAACCTAAAAGCCGTTTTTGAATTATGCTAATAAGATAAACGTTAGAACATAAAAGGATATCATCGGATATCGGAATCTCCAAAGGCAACGATCGAAGCTCGAGTGATCCATAAAACGAACACGAGAGGCTTCAATGATGATGATGAACCTAATAAATCACAATCACAAACAACCACGGAACAAAGGTTGGAAGTGCACAAGTCCCCTCGTTAACTAATTAGAAAGCAATAATATTTACAAGGATAAGCATGAGAATCCTCCACGAGGCACCTTGTTTTTGATAACCGAGTCAAAAGCTCGACTCGAATCCCCATAAATGTGATCATTTAGGGATAATCTTGGTTTGGTCATTTTTGGTGGGGCTTACATGATAAACAAGGCCCAAAAGCAACCGGTACTAAGGACTAAGTCCTTTGATGATGCAAAATACCGGGATCGAAGATGGCGTCCTCGTTTTCATGGGATAAACGAACCAACGCCACTTCAACACGTGCCAAAACCCCAAAGGGGTAGAAGAAAAGAGATGAGAAGTAGAAAGGTGGGGCAATGGGTAAGTCAAACTTATGAGCTACTCGAGGTAGACTCACACCAAGCAAACGAAAAGATTTTCCATTTATTGCATCGGTGGAAGACCGAGATTTCCCTTTACAAGCAATTCCGGGATCGTAAATCTCGTCCTCGGTGGAGAAATGGGAGGGAACATTTGGGGCTTCCCCCACACTAAATCCACACCAACCGTCGTCAAAAGGAGAAGACGAGGTGGTAGCACTCATATAACGATGTGATGATGGAGTTAAACATTTAGAAAATTCTTTTAAAACATTTTTAAAATCCTTTCCTTTTTCATCGTTTAAAAACTCTTTATGAAATCCCGATTTGATAATGTTGAAAATATTTGGCTTGTCAAATTCAAAATTAGTCGCGCTAAATATCCTCACATTTAAGTCGCGGTTAGGGGGTGGTGGATTATATAAGTTCTCAAAACGTTTATCAATAAAGAACACCGCCCCCTCGGGGTCTACATACTCGTCATCCTCATGAACGTCGATCTCATCGATTTCTTCGTCAAAGATAGGCTTGTCAAACCAAGGTTTGTCATTCCCCTCCTTGAGTATCTTAGAAACTCTCTCGAAAAGATCACGATCAAGCACGAAACCATCATTCATTTGTGGGGATTTTTGATAAGTTAAATCCTCACAAATGTGGTAAACGTAATTCTCATTTGAGGAGTGTTGATTAGGTAACTCTTCGAGAATTGGATTTTTGGTCACATGAGTTGGTTCGTCATCGAAAATAAGACGTTCCAACTCATTAAGTTCATCCTCGATTTTGGAAAGATCGACCTCACTCGTAGGTGGAAGTGAAGGCATAAGAGCTAGCTCTCGTTCAATGATTTCCTCAATCTCGGGATCAAACTTGTAATCATCGTACTTCACATGTTTCTTTTTAGGAGAATCAAAAATTGCATGTGGATTTCGAAGTACGTGATCAATCTCGGCAAAACTGCCATCGTGATAGTCAAAGAAAGAGTCGATGTGAGCACTCACAACCATGGTCTTACAAGTCGAATGACTATGCTTAGGTGACTTTTCTAAGACGAGAGGATCGATGTCGATAAAACCTTTCGCCTCAATGGGTGTTGGGCTAGGAATAAGAGGCACTTCGATGGAGTTAGAAGTTGAAGCCTCAAAGACGTGGTCCTTCGAAGGTGGTGAAGACGAGCCCATTTTGGTCATTGTCGTGATGGCACTAACGTCGCCCTTCGGAATTGGTGTGTCACTTGTTTCATCGAATTCATCCCAAAGTGAATTTTCATTCATAAATTTACACATACCCTTTTGAATTAGGTACAGGTATTCTTTATCATTAAAATCCTCATCTTTAAAACCGTTCTTCTTAATTTTTTCAAAACATGCATTAAGCCTCATTCTTTCCGCTGAAGTGAACATTTTGAAATCATTAGGTTTAGAATCATTAGGTATTGAAACCTCGGTTTTTTCATTGTCATTATACACTTGGGATTTACTTGTGAAAAAGTCCATTTTATCCTCCCCATATCTCATAGTAAGTCTCCCCTCGTGAACGTCGATTACGGTTCGAGACGTCGATAAAAATGGCCGGCCTAAAATAATGGGACATTTAGGGTCACACTCTTAATCGGATATAACGAAATCCGCGGGAAAACAAACTTTCCAACTTTGACATAAACATCCTCGGCTATTCCAATTGGTATAAGTGGCGTACAATTTGCAAGCTCGATTGTCATGTTTGTGGGGGTAAGATTATGCAATCTCATCAATTTCCAAAGAGAATGAGGCATGAGATTGATGCTAGCACCTAAATCGGCAAGGGCTAAACATCCCTCAATCTCGGAAAAATCATAAGGTAATAGAAATTGTCCCGGATCCTCTTCCTTTCTCGGCATATGCCTTTTGGGTTTTTTAAGAAGGATCAATGCACAAGTTTCTTCAAGGGTTACTTTGGTAAGGTCGATAAAGCTCTCTTTTTGAACCGTGGATGGAATTTGAGGTACACGAGGGTGTGCACTCTTTTCCTTGGTCGCCACGTTCACCCCATCGACTTTAGAACAATAAGACGTCTTAGAAGTCGAGGGTTGAGAAGAAGGAACAACTCGAAATCCTTCAAGGTTAGGGGTAATCACACGACCTTTCTCACGAGACGAGGCGGCTTTACATTGTTCCTCGGATTTGCTACGGTGTCACTAGGTAATGAACTCGACGAAACACCCGAGGACTTGTTCATAATGGCCGAAAAAATCTTTTTAATATCAATTTGTCCTTGCTCAATCTTCGTGTTTTGAAGTTTCAAAGTATTTGTAAAGTCGTTTTTCAAAGTACCAATTTCTCCCTCTAATCGTCTCATATTAGCCTCATTCGTTTTCATGTAATTTTGAAAATCGTTTGACGAACTATTTTGATTTGAATTAAAGTTCCGTTGGTTTTTTTGAAAATTGTTACGATTTTGAAAATTGTTGCCTTGATTATAATTGCCTTGTTGTGATGGACCCGCGTTATTTTGATTTTGAAAATTGTTGTTTCCATTTAGCGCACTCACATTCGACGTTTGGACATCCGTATCCGCACACTCGTAATAATTATGAGGTCCACCACAAAACGTACACGAAACCTCAACCGCTTTCACCGTAACGGGAGCGTCTTTCTTTTGCATCTCAACGAGAAAAGACGTAAACACATTCGTCAACTTGTCGACTTTCACATCAACTCTCTCAATGTCGCAATTAGAACTACTAACATTGGCGACATTGGCAACACTTTTGCGTTGCGGAGTTGGTAAATCTTGGATTGATTTTCGATAATTATCAATGCATCTTTCGGAGTTTTACACAAAAAGTTGCCACCGTCGGCGGAATTCAACGAATCTTGTTCTTGAAAATTAAGACCGTTGTAAAACGTATCGATTTGGTGCAACTCGGAAAAACCATGGTGAGGAAATTGCCTAAGAATTTCCTTAAAACGATCCCACGCGTCTCTAAAAGATTCATTCGGTTTTTGCTCAAATTTCGTAATTTCATTTTTGAAAAACGTCGTCTTAGACGGTGGGAAAAAATAATTAACGAACTTGGAAACGAGATCCTTCCAAGTAGTTATGGAATTAGGTGGCTCTTTCTCGTACCAATCCTTGGCGGCACCATCGAGCGAGTACGGAAAAAGCATAAGCTTGACGACATCGGTGTCGACGTTCTTAAACTTGCTCGTGGCCAAAAGACGATCAAAATTCCGAATATTGTCGTGAGGATTATCGGCTTCACGACCTCGAAACTTCGTAGCTTGGATTAACGTAAGCATTCTGCTCTTAATCTCAAAATTCTCCGCTTCGATAGCGGGAATTACGATCGCGTCTCCATAACTCCCGGGGGCGCTTGGAGCAATTCCATCATCGAACGATTGTCGACCATCTCCTCTACGGTTTCTTCAACAACGATATTAGGAACGTCGGTTTCTAAATCTCGTCTACATCGTCGATTCCTTCGATTACGATTGCGTCGATTCGAAGCGTCGCTAGAATTAGAATAATCCTTCGATCGAGTGCGCATGCACTAAGCGTAGAATGGGTGGTAGCAAAGAATATTCTTTTTGCGGTTTTTCGATTTTTCAATTTTTTTGGTTTTTGATTGTTTTTTAATTTTTTTGGATTTTGGTGTATTACGTAGACTCAAATCTACAAATCTCCCCTCGAATCGATTTCTCGATTAAAGGAGCCTCAAAGAATGAAAACGATCACGTGGAGTGAACGCTTTCGATGACTTTAGAACGTTGGTGGAACACCAAAACGTTCAAGAGGGTTTAAACTTGAAAACAAGTAAATATATATGATACGTAGATAATACTTTGGCGGCAAACCCTCGATTTGCCCTATTTCTCAAAACACGCACAAGCAAGCGGGGGAAACGAGGCGGCACTAAGAACTTAAGAGCCTTTTCCCCTTAGGTCGTGAAATACAACCGCCTTATACCCACCTTATAGTTTGTGTTAATTGAAATTAAGCCTCACAAAAATATTTATCTATTTTGCCTTTAAACTTTTGCTTTGGATTCGAATACAATGATCGAGTGATGAAATCCCGAATCAAGGTTGCGTTTTCACGCTTTTGGAGTACTTGTATATTTATTGTTCTACGTAAGTACAATATAGTAAAGATTGTTGTGTGTTTAGTTTAGGAAAACTAAACACGATTTATTTGGATACTATAATATAATAAGGAAAAATAACAAACATGAGTATGTACGATATTTACGCTTTCCAAAAATGAAAAGCAAAAACGCACTACTCACACAAACACGATAATAATAATGGCACACTAAAAACACCTCCCCGGCAGCGGCGCCAAAATGATAGTAGTAAAAACACGTCTTTAGGAAAAAGAGCGTATAATGGGCAAGTATTAAACTCGACGATTTAGGAAAACCGACAAGTCGAATAAGTGCGGGTTCGTTCTAGAAGGAGGTGTGTGAATTAAGTGTGCCAATTATATAAAATCAAAGTTTGGATTAGTGACGTTTTTGGTTTAAGAGAGAAAAAATTAAAGACGAGCTACGATTACGATTACACTATGACGAATTAACGTAAAACGCGAACGTAAATACGTAAAACGTGACAAAATTAAATATTAAACCTAAAAATTAATTAAAAATTAAAACTAAGTCTAAAATAATATAAATAAGAATAAAAGTCCAATAAATAATTTTTAAAACCTTTTATTAATTAAATATTCAATTTTAAATGCTAATTAAAGCCCTAAAATCAAATATAATCAAGAAAAAGCCCAAAATATTATTTTATTGAACTAATAAATCACTTATATTATTTAAAGACTAAAAAGTATTTTTCCTAAATTTTCAAACCTATTTTTCTATTTTTAAAACACTAAAAACTATTTTTAGACAAAAATAATGATTAAAAGTAATAAAATAATGCTAAAAATAATTTGACAATTTTAAAAATCCTAAATTATACTAATGAACAGTAGAAAAATGAAAAACTTTGAAAAAAGTAAATTTTTTCACTAAAAGACAAAATAGAATTAATAAAACCCTAATTAAACTTAAATTAATCCTAAAAAATTAATTAAAAAAAGTGAACAGTAAAATCTTTTTAAACTAGAAGTCTTAAAATATTTTTCTAAATCTAAGAAAATTTGTAAAACTGAAAAATATTAAGTTTTGTCACTAAAAGACAAAAACAGAAGATTAAAAACTAATTTAAATTGCAATTAAATTAAAAAAAAAACTAAATGAACAGTAAACGAAAAATAAACTTAATAGAAAAATCAAAATTAAAATAAGAAAAATTATAAAATTGAAATCAAGTTAAAATTACTAAATTAGACCACTAAAGACAAAAGTTCAAAACTCTGAAAGTGACATCTTAGATGGTTTTGCCAGTTAGCTAAGCAGTACCAAATACAAGACTAGCAGTGGGAACTTGGTTCCCACTGGTAGTTATAAAAATTGGGCCTGGGCATAATTTTGCTTGTAACTTGCTCATTTTTTGGTTTCTTTGGGAGACAAAGGCACCCCCACAACCAGTTGGGTTGTGGGGAGTCAATTATACAAGAAAAACACCAGGCCACTTACACAAATTTCACACAAAATGGCCAGGAGAGTTACTGATTAAGCTAGGTTAGGGTCTGATGACCAGTTGCCGATGCAATTAGTCTTTGGACGAATTTTGGTGCTTGTATCTTGTTCAAACTATCACCAAACTGAATCACACAAGTCCTAAATCATAGACACTCCCCAACCCTAGCAGACTGAAAGATTTGATGGACAAAAAATTGCCAAAACAAGCTGTTTAAGTAAGTAACTGATTTTGCTATATCTAAACACACAAAATGTTTTTAAAACCTACTCAAATAGAAACCAACTTAATAATAATACTTATAACAATTGACTAAGTGTGTTTAGGTAGATTATAGACCAAAAAATATGTCAATATTTAGCCTAAACCCTATTCCCAAACACCCCTTAATATTTCAGAATCAAAATTTTAACAAAGAGATTGCTTTCAAAATCTACCCAACTAATTTTTATCTAATCTAACATGTATATAAAGCATAAAAAAGCAGAATCAAGCAAGAAAAACATCGAATAAGCAGGTCATACTCAAAATCAAACAAGATCATAAACAAAATCACAAACTTAAACTTCTAGGAGGGTTCATGTAAAACCCACATGCTTTTACCATGAATAGTGCCCTTAAGATCGTACGTCCTAGATTAAAACTTACCCTATTTAGTATTGATCACATTCATGTGCTAATAATCAAGCAAGTGCATACGTGTATGACATGATAAGTATCGATTACGTACGAACTCATGATAAACAGTTAATAGATATTTCACGTGAACATAATTAAATCATGATCACCATTTTAAAACACGAACTAAAATAATTACGTAAGCACTTAATTACGAGCGTTAAGAATACGATAAACTACATGATAAAATAAACAGAAACACTTTAAACACGAACACGTTTAACCACGAACGAACACGAAACATCGGGACACGAGAAAAGGTACGGGTACCCCATGTGGGGCCCCCATACCCACGGCACACATAACCATAATGGGCTTAGCCCATTGACTTTTACATGAAAGGGGGGGGGGGGGTTATGGTAAATATGCTTTTCATTTTTACATTTCAAGCAAAATAACATTTAACCTAAAAAGTTTTCCTCTCCTCCTCTTGGTCTCTCTTTGTGCCGCCACCCTCAAGACCACCATAGGTGGTTGTTGGTTGATTTTGATCATAAAAATAAGTGCTATAAACCGTGTTTGTTCATCCTCTTTCAAGCTACGTATTGGTATATCATTCTAAACCTTTCTTTTTAATTCTTTTTAAATCTTTGATTATTTTCATGAACATGTTATTATTATTCTTATTAAAACATGATAATTAAACATAGACCTAACATGTTTTGGGGTTAATTAAAATCAAAGGATGATATAAGAGGGTGTTTGTTTTGGCCGCCTAGTATAACCAACCCGAGGGGGGGTTCGGTTTGCTTTTAACCGCCACCACCAAGACCATTTTTGGTCTTGGTTGGTGCATGTGGGACCCACGACAGCAAGGGGGCACAAGTACCCCGAGTTTGGCTCGGGGTACGGTGTCGAGTTCATGCCCGATTCATGGTTCGTTGGTTAAATCATGATTTATGCTACATGTTAAAATTTATGAATTATGAACTTAGGATATAAATTAATTAATAACATGAGATATTAATTAAACCATGAATTAGGTTATTTTAATTATTAATTTAGCATGATATTAATTTAACCTAAGTATTTTATGTTATAAGTTATAATTAATTAATTATTTAAAACATGCCTATAATTAATTAATTTAGACACGACTTAGGTTATGTTATTAATACATAATAATACACATTTTAACCTAAGTATTTTATTCCATTTTAATTAAAACATGTTATACTTTAATTAAAATGCTTAACCTATAGTTTAATTAAATACATGAAAGAATAATTAAACTATACACTATATCATATGACTTAAGAAATAAGCTTATAAACACTTAGACTTATATGTTAGCTTATGTAACCAGCTTAATTCTAATTATGGAAACTTCTATTTATAGAAACTTAATTAAATAAGGCAACTAATCTAGTAATGGAAACCTTCTATATATGGAAATCTATCTATTTCAGGCAGCTAATCTAATCATGGAAACCTTCTATATATGGAAACTTATTTAATTAAGGCAGCTGATCTATTTTTGGAAACTTTCTATTTTTAGAAACTAATCTATTTTAAGCAGTAAATTCTATTTTAGGAAACTTTCTATTTTTGGAAACTTTCTATTTTTGGAAACTTTCTATTTTTGGTAACTTTCTATTTTTGAAAACTTTCTATTTTTGGAAACTTTCTATTTTTGGAAACTTTATATTTTTGGAAACCTGCTATTTTTGGAAAGTTACTTATTATTACACAGTAAGTATAATAATACATGAAATACCAGTAATACTTAATCAGATTAATCAGAATACAAGATAAACACAGTTTAAGGCTTTAAACAGTAAACCATGACCTAAAAACATACAAAGTAAGCTAAGATGAGACATAAAACCCAGTACGTAATCAGTGATCGATACTTATACACGTGTGTATTCATGTAGCGTTAGTGATCCAGAAGTAGGAGTCTTTCTTCCGTTCATTCACTGGACTTGAGGTACGGATTCCCGTCCTTTCAGTATGGACATTCTTTCCTTATTAGGATTTCCCCGTATGCAGCCAACTATTTTCCCCAGTATTTGTTTTATTGTTTTGAACTGCTTATGTTTAATTAGCATAATCTATAGCCATATACAAGCATGACCAGTTTCACCTAGTTATGGAGGTACCATAACCATAACATTGGAGGCACCAATGTTATGACTTCCCCACGGCGGAGTGATTGCTCGTGGCGTCCCTTTCAGTTTTGGCCACATTATTATATCATGTGGGGCGTATGGGTGCATCCTAGTTACATGTTTTATTCAGTATTTCATGGTGAATGTGGTGTGTGCCTTGCATCCTTCACAAGGAGTTGATCCCTCCTACCCAGACCAGTATATTAATTAGAGGCATCCCCTCTAATCAGCATGATGAGGTCACCCCTCCAAGTATTCATGCACGTGACCTTTTCATGACCTATATGGGCTATGGTATATTTATGTTAAAACAGTTTTCATAAGATAAACATATGGCTTTTCAAACTATAAAACCAGTTTTCTTAATACTTAACCAGTTTACTCAGAACTTAGTCTTCCGCTGTTATATGTTACACGCTTATCCTATTTCATGCTATTTTGTACATCCGTGCACTGAGCGTCTTGCTCAGCCGTTTTCCTTTTCATGTTCCCAAAACGGCAGGTACTCAGGGACGCTCGTAGATCTCAAACGTACGTGCATATGGATTGGAAGCTTTACTGTCTTTCTTTACTTTATGCATTTCCTTTACTTTAATACAGCTTGCAATGGACATTGTTTCGTCCTTTCCTTTTACAGTATTTATGTTTGTGTGTGATGAGCTCTACTTTGGGGTTACCGATGTTTGATTCCGGTATTTCCCTTTTATGGTCAAATAATGCTTAGACATTTATCCTTGTATGCTTTGATGACACGCCATGATTATGCGTAAGATTCCATTTCCAAAATGGGGTGTTACAATTATGGTATCAGAGCCAAGGTTTCGACCTGTAGGCTCTCAAATATGACCTGTGATTAGTGGGTAGTCACTACGGTCTTCCTAGAACTGACAGTTGTTTTCATGCATTCATCATTTTTAAGCATACATATACATGTCATTGTTACAGGGTTTTTGACTAAGTAATGGTTGGTACAGGACTGGCCCTATTTAGTCGCATGTGTTTTATCGAAACTTTTAGATTTGGGACCGACCCATAGGCGTCCCCTCGATATGTCTTTTGTTTTGAGTGAACTGACCAGAGGCGTTCACTCTCGAGCATCAAAAGTTTTCATAAAACTGCATCATGCATTCATACAAAAATTTTCTTGCATAAAATTTTTCTCGTGAAATTTTGGTATAAATTTTTTTTTTCATGTATATATATAATTTATATTTTATGTTTTGAACTGTCAATCATATGTTTTATGTTATACTGTCAGATGGCAAACACAGACAAACTCTGGGAGTTATTCGCAGACATGAAGGCAGAAAGGCAAGACGCCATTCTTCATGACGACGAATATCCTCCCCCACCTATCATTTTTCCCATGGAAGGAAGGAATCGACTCATGAGGGAATACTACGCCATGAGACAGAGACCCGACGAGAATTGTGGTCAGTTCATGCAGAGGTTCCTCGGGTACACAGCTGTCCTGAGGGCATCCGTAGGCACCACTGAAGAACAAGCACTACATTTTCGTTAGGGCCTTAATCCAAGGATTGCCAATGATTTATCGGGTGCCCCGTTGGATATTGTGGCACAAGTGGCTTACGCAGCAAGGAAGCTAGAGATGTTGCAGGAACGAGATGAGTTCGGGGAAGCTGAAAGACCCGACAAGAGGTAAACATTTCGTATTCTAACGATAACCAACCGCATCCTATCATTATATGTTCAATAATCATCTCTAAACTGTATCTTCCAGGCAGAAAACTGGGGACCGGTCTCAGCCGGCTACTCAGCAGCAGCCTCATCAGCACAAAGGAAACGGTCACACTAACGACCGTTCTGTTGTGGAAAGGCGTAGCGGTAATGATAATTACCGTAACAACGCTGGACACTCCAACAACAGCAGGTCCTACTATTTACGCATCTTCTTATGATTTCATGTTATATCTCTCATGCTGACACTATATTAACCTCTACCAGGAACCACGGTAACGGGAAGGACCAGAACCACAGGGGTTCGCAGCCTAACCGTTCAGCTAACACTGGTGAACATCTTATGACGCATATGTCTTATACTCATGCATATACTTTATTTTAACACATTTTGTCATCAGCAGGCCCTCAGCAAGCAAGGACTCCTGCTGGAGGATTCACTCATCCTCTTTGCAGTACTTGCCATCGCAGACACCCTGGCCCATGTCGTCGTGATTCCGACGCGTGCTATAAGTGCGGCCTCCCTGGCCATCGTATGAGAGATTTCCGTAAGGGTGAAATGGAGGGTACCTCGGGTCATGCTGATAGTAAGCCGCCTCCTACCACTGGGCGTGTCTACACGACATCTCGGGATCAGGCAAACAAATCTACAGGTACCATTACTGGAATTTTGTATATGTACGGCCAGGCTACATGTGTTCTTTTCGACACGGGTGCCACTCACTCAGTTATTTCCACTACTTATGCTAAGAACATCAGGACACTTCCCTTGCCATTAGAAAATAGGCTTACCATTTCCACGCCTTTGAGGGACTCTGTATTAATAACTCATGTATACAAGAGTCTTCCTCTAGAGTTTGACGATAAAGTTCGTGCAGTAGATGCACTTCCCCTAGACATGATTGAGTTCGATATGATTCTCGGCATGGACTGGCTATCCAAGCACCATGCTACCATAGACTGCCACTCATATCGGGTGATCTTCGGCGACATTAATGCACCAGAGTACATTCATAACGGGTTCATACCCGGACGGCCTGTACAAGTCATATCTACCTTGCAAGTACGTGCATTACTGTCACATGGCTGTGAGGGTTATCTAGCTACGGTTCACGACATGGATGCTGAATCCCCATCGATTCAGGATCAACCAGTAGTTTCAGAATTTCAAGATGTCTTTCCAGCTGAACTTCCAGTCATACCACCTGCATGAGAAGTGGAGTTCAACATCGACCTTGTTCCAGGAGCTGAACCAATCTCTAAGGCTCCGTATCGTATGGCTCCCATAGAGCTAAAAGAACTGAAGGACCAACTGCAGGAACTTCTTGAGCGAGGGTTCATTAGACCAAGCGCATCTCCATGGGGCGCACCGGTCTTGTTCGTTAAGAAGAAGGACGGCAGCATGCGACTTTGCATAGACTACCGGGAACTTAATAAGATTACCATCCGCAATAGATATCCACTGCCACGTATAGATGATCTGTTTGACCAACTTCAAGGAGCCAAACACTTCTCAAAGATCGATCTAAGGTCAGGCTACCATCAGCTAAGGGTTAAAGAGCAGGATATTGCCAAGACTGCTTTTCGTACCCGCTATGGCCATTATGAGTTTGTAGTCATGCCATTCGGCCTGACTAATGCTCCAGCAGTATTCATGGATCTGATGAACAGAATCTTCCACGAATTCCTTGATAAGTTTGTCATTGTATTCATCGATGACATCCTGATTTTCTCAAAGTCCACGGAGGAACACGAAGACCATCTCCGTACGGTACTACAGATTCTTCGTCAGAAGCAGCTGTATGCGAAATTCTCCAAGTGTGAGTTCTGGTTAAACAAAGTGGCATTCTTAGGTCACATTGTATCAACAGAAGGGATCACTATGGACCCAGCAAAGGTTGAGGCTATCACTAAATGGCCAAGACCAACGTCAACGACAGAAGTCCGCAGTTTCTTAGGCTTAGCTGGATATTATCGTAGATTCGTGGAGAACTTTTCCCGCTTGGCACTACCCCTCACCAAATTGATGCGAAAAGGAGAGAAATTCGTCTGGACGGAAGAACGAGAGAAGAGCTTCGAAGACCTAAAGCAGAAGTTAGTATCTGCACCTATTCTTACTCTTCCATCTGGTACAGGTGGATTTCAGATCTATAGCGATGCATCGGGGAAGGGACTGGGCTGTGTTCTCATGCAACATGGGAAAGTGATCGCGTATGCTTCACGGAAACTTAAGCCCTATGAAGAAAACTACCCTACGCATGACCTGGAACTTGCTGCAGTGGTGTTCGCATTGAAAATATGGAGGCACTACTTATACGGAGAATCATGCGACATTTTCACGGATCACAAGAGCTTGAAGTATATCTTCACTCAACGTGAATTGAACATGAGACAAAGGAGATGGTTGGAACTGTTGAAGGATTATGATATTAACCTACAGTATCATCCCGGAAAGGCTAATGTAGTAGCAGATGCACTCAGCAGAAAGTCCGGAATGATCAACGGCATTGAAATCAAGGAACAAAACATAAGAGACTTGGAGCGGCTAGACATCGAAATCATGGTACGTGGGCAGCACGGATACTGGGCGAATCTTAGTGTAGAACCCGAGTTACTGTCTAGGATCAAGGAAGAGCAGAAGGATGATGGAGAAATTTGGGTGATAATTCAGAATTTGGAGAAACAGACAGAATTCAGAATGGACGCAGACGGTATCGTTTGGCAGGGCACGAGACTTTGTGTTCCTGACAATCAAGAACTCCGGGAAGCATTGTTAGCTGAAGCTCACAGCTCCCCATTTTCTATACATCCTGGGTCGATAAAAATGTACCATGACATCAGACAGCACTTTTGGTGGAGTGGTATGAAACAGGATGTAGCCACTTATGTCTCCAAATGTCTTACCTGCCAGCAGGTTAAGATTGAGCATCAGCGATCGGGCGGTCTCCTTCAACCGTTGGATATTCCAGAGTGGAAGTGGGACAAAATCACCATGGATTTTGTTACCGGTCTTCCGCCTACCAAGAAGAAGCACGATGCGATTTGGGTCATTGTTGATCGACTCACCAAATCAGCTCATTTCTTACCGATACGCAAGGAAGATCTGGTAAGTAAACTCGCAGATACTTACAGAAGGGAGATCATGAGACTCCACGGTACTCCCTCCAGCATCGTCTCAGACAGAGATCCTCGTTTCACGTCGCGATTCTGGAAAGGTCTGCAAAAAGCTTGGGGTACACAACTTAAGCTGAGTACGGCCTTTCATCCTCAAACGGACGGACAGTCGGAGCGAACAATTCAGACATTGGAAGATATGTTAAGGTCGTGTGCGTTGGAATGGACAGGTGATTGGGACGATTACATCTGTTTGGTCGAGTTTGCATACAACAACAGCTGACACGCAAGTATCAAATGTGCTCCTTTCGAAATGTTGTATGGCAGGAAGTGTCGCGCTCCAATCTGCTGGGATCAAGTGGGAGAGCGAACACTCGAAGGACCAGAGATTATAGAATTGACCAATGAGAAGATCGAAGTAGCTAAACAAAAGCTGCAGGAAGCACGGTCACGTCAGAAGAGTTACGCCGATAAGCATCGTAGGGACATACATTTTAATGTGGGAGACCACGTCTTCCTCAAGGTTTCGCCGGCACGTGGTGTTAAACGCTTCGGGATCAAAGGGAAACGCAGTCCTCGTTTCATCGGACCATTTGATATCATTGAACGAATCGGTGAAGTATCTTACCGATTGGCGTTACCTCCTCAGCTTTCGCACGTGCATAACGTGTTCCATGTGTCCTTACTCAGAGGGTACAAGTATCATCCCCTTCACATGGTTCAGTATCCACTGGAACAGATACGTGAAGATCTCACTTTTATAGAGGAACCTGAATGAGTTCTCGACAGGCAAGAACGAGTCATGAGAAGGAAGACGATTCCATTCGTCAAAATTCTTTGGAGGGACCATACCGAGCGGGAAGCCACTTGGGAAACAGAGGAGTCTATCCGGGCTTCTTACCCTCACTTCATATTTTGAGTTCGAGTATGTTACTTCTTTCCAGTTTGCTTTATCTATAATTCGGGGACGAATTATTCTTTTTAGGGGGGAAGAATTGTAAAACCCGTATGCTTTTACCATGAATAGTGCCCTTAAGATCGTACGTCCTAGATTAAAACTTACCCTATTTAGTATTGATCACATTCATGTGCTAATAATCAAGCAAGTGCATACGGGTATGACATGATAAGTATCGATTACGTACGAACTCATGATAAACAGTTAATAGATATTTCACGTGAACATAATTAAATCATGATCACCATTTTAAAACACGAACTAAAATAATTACGTAAGTACTTAATTACAAGCGTTAAGAATACGATAAACTACATGATAAAATAAACAGAAACACTTTAAACACGAACACGTTTAACCACGAACGAACACGAAACATCGGGACACGAGAAAAGGTACGGGTACCCCATGTGGGGCCCCCATACCCACGGCACACATAACCATAATGGGCTTAGCCCATTGACTTTTACATGAAAGGGGGGGTTATGGTAAATATGCTTTTCATTTTTACATTTCAAGCAAAATAACATTTAACCTAAAAAGTTTTCCTCTCCTCCTCTTGGTCTCTCTTTGTGCCGCCACCCTCAAGACCACCATAGGTGGTTGTTGGTTGATTTTGATCATAAAAATAAGTGCTATAAACCGTGTTTGTTCATCCTCTTTCAAGCTACGTATTGGTATATCATTCTAAACCTTTCTTTTTAATTCTTTTTAAATCTTTGATTATTTTCATGAACATGTTATTATTATTCTTATTAAAACATGATAATTAAACATAGACCTAACATGTTTTGGGGTTAATTAAAATCAAAGGATGATATAAGAGGGTGTTTGTTTTGGCCGCCTAGTATAACCAACCCGAGGGGGGGTTCGGTTTGCTTTTAGCCGCCACCACCAAGACCATTTTTGGTCTTGGTTGGTGCATGTGGGACCCACGACAGCAAGGGGGCACAAGTACCCCGAGTTTGGCTCGGGGTACGGTGTCGAGTTCATGCCCAATTCATGGTTCGTTGGTTAAATCATGATTTATGCTACATGTTAAAATTTATGAATTATGAACTTAGGATATAAATTAATTAATAACATGAGATATTAATTAAACCATGACTTAGGTTATTTTAATTATTAATTTAGCATGATATTAATTTAACCTAAGTATTTTATGTTATAAGTTATAATTAATTAATTATTTAAAACATGCCTATAATTAATTAATTTTGACACGACTTAGGTTGTGTTATTAATACATAATAATACACATTTTAACCTAAGTATTTTATTCCATTTTAATTAAAACATGTTATACTTTAATTAAAATGCTTAACCTATAGTTTAATTAAATACATGAAATAATAATTAAACTATACACTGTATCATATGACTTAAGAAATAAGCTTATAAACACTTAGACTTATATGTTAGCTTATGTAACCAGCTTAATTCTAATTATGGAAACTTCTATTTATAGAAACTTAATTAAATAAGGCAACTAATCTAGTAATGGAAACCTTCTATATATGGAAATCTATCTATTTCAGGCAGCTAATCTAATCATGGAAACCTTCTATATATGGAAACTTATTTAATTAAGGCAGCTGATCTATTTTTGGAAACTTTCTATTTTTAGAAACTAATCTATTTTAAGCAGTAAATTCTATTTTAGGAAACTTTCTATTTTTGGAAACTTTCTATTTTTGGTAACTTTCTATTTTTGGAAACTTTCTATTTTTGGAAACTTTCTATTTTTGGAAACTTTCTATTTTTGGAAACCTGCTATTTTTGGAAAGTTACTTATTATTACACAGTAAGTATAATAATACATGAAATACCAGTAATACTTAATCAGATTAATCAGAATACAAGATAAACACAGTTTAAGGCTTTAAACAGTAAACCATGACCTAAAAACATACAAAGTAAGCTAAGATGAGACATAAAACCCAGTACGTAATCAGTGATCGATACTTATACACGTGTGTATTCATGTAGCGTTAGTGATCCAGAAGTAGGAGTCTTTCTTCCGTTCATTCACTGGACTTGAGGTACGGATTCCCGTCCTTTCAGTATGGACATTCTTTCCTTATTAGGATTTCCCCGTATGCAGCCAACTGTTTTCCCAGTATTTGTTTTATTGTTTTGAACTGCTTATGTTTAATTAGCATAATCTATAGCCATATACAAGCATGACCAGTTTCACCTAGTTATGGAGGTACCATAACCATAACATTGGAGGCACCAATGTTATGACTTCCCCACGGCGGAGTGATTGCTCGTGGCGTCCCTTTCAGTTTTGGCCATATTATTATATCATGTGGGGCGTATGGGTGCATCCTAGTTACATGTTTTATTCAGTATTTCATGGTGAATGTGGTGTGTGCCTTGCATCCTTCACAAGGAGTTGATCCCTCCTACCCAGACCAGTATATTAATTAGAGGCATCCCCTCTAATCAGCATGATGAGGCCACCCCTACAAGTATTCATGCACGTGACCTTTTCATGACCTATATGGGCTATGGTATATTTATGTTAAAACAGTTTTCATAAGATAAACATAAGGCTTTTCAAACTATAAAACCAGTTTTCTTAATACTTAACCAGTTTACTCAAAACTTAGTCTTCCGCTGTTATATGTTACACGCTTATCCTATTTCATGCTATTTTGTACATCCGTGCACTGAGCGTCTTGCTCAACCGTTTTCCTTTTCATGTTCCCAAAACGGCAGGTACTCAGGGACGCTCGTAGATCTCAAACGTACGTGCATATGGATTGGAAGCTTTACTGTCTTTCTTTACTTTATGCATTTCCTTTACTTTAATACAGCTTGCAATGGACATTGTTTCGTCCTTTCCTTTTACAGTATTTATGTTTGTGTGTGATGAGCTCTACTTTGGGGTTACCGATGTTTGATTCCGGTATTTCCCTTTTATGGTCAAATAATGCTTAGACATTTATCCTTGTATGCTTTGATGACACGCCATGATTATGCGTAAGATTCCATTTCCAAAATGGGGTGTTACAGTTCAAGCCCGTTACCTTGTGTGGTTAACATCCAACCACACAAAGGCCAGCTGAGGCCTTCTCCTATAAGCTGGAGGCTTATGCTTGGCTTAATGGACTTGCTGATGTAGAGAAAGGATAATATCTTCATAAAAAGATGAACATGAAATGGGTGTGGTTCTCTTGATCCCTTTTGGTACCTACACAACACCACAAAACCCAAAAGAAAGAACAAAGCTGATAAGCAGTCAATAAGCTCAGTGTCAAATGAGCTTATTGAATGCTTATAGCAATAAGCTTATCAGAAATATAAGCAAACTTTTATGAAATTTTTTGAAAAAAAAATACTTTTGAAACTACAAGAAAACCTTAACAAAAGCTTAAAATAAGCTTCACCCAATGACTAACATCCACTTTCACTTCAGTTAGTCAATGGAATCAAGCTATGAAAGCTTTTGTCAAAAACTTCAAGAAAATGAATTTTCTGAAAACGTCTTATAAACTGAAATCTTTTGAATCCTTTAAACTAACTTGCAATAAAGATAAAATTAAACTAGGAAACATAGTAAAAATGGAAATCAGTTATGCATATTAAGAAAATTTCATTGTTATTACTATTTTAAAAAATACACAAAAACTGGAACAACTATAGCATTCACAGGCGAATGCTATTTATACTACACTAGGAAGATACTAGAAGCATAAAAAATACAATAAACCCTAATGGCTAATCTTCCATAAATGCCCTTGAGTCAGAAATCTTGAAAATGGGTCAAATGTGACCCATGTGATTGCTAAAGAGATGCCAGTTGTGTTTGACCCATCTTGATCGTTGAATACTCCTTAGCCAACAAGGAAAATGATATTAGCCTTTGATTTTCTGCTTGGATTCCTTCTTTTGGTGTGACAGGGGAAGGACGGGGGGGGGGGGGGGGGGCACATGGGTCACGGGATGAGTGTGGTTTGTTGTGGGTTTTGATTAATGGGTGTTTAATTGTTAATCTGGAAAAGATGGGGGAAAACCCCTTTGTTTTCGCTTTGATTGGGACTGGGGATAACTTAGGTTTTATGGGTTGTTAATTGGGGGTTTTAATCTGGATTAGGGGAGGGTCATGTTTAAATAAGTGTTATGGAGGGAAGGAGTTTATTAACTGATTAACAATCAGTTAAATAGAAGGTAGGGTGTGACGTGGAGAAGGGAAGGAATATGATTCGTGGAGGGAGGGTAGTGGGTGAGGTGGCGTGATGTGAGTGGCTGGTGGTGAGTTTGTTGTCTGGCCAGAAAAGACCCCCATACTCCAATGTCTTTGGCATATAAGGTTTAATTCAGCAAAAATCCAATTCCTTTGCAAATAAGTTTGAGCAGCTTGTCATTTTTGGCCCAATTGGTTTGTAAACTTTGTATAAGGACCAAATGTGCATTAAATGCAATCTTCAAGGGCTTTTCTTGTACATTCTTGTCAATTAAGGGACCCAATGTGTAATAATGAGTTTTACAAGGGTTTAAATTGACATGTCTTCTAAAGTTGAGGGACCAATCTTGCCAATCTTCAAAACTTCAAGGACTTGAATGGAAAATCATGATTCGGGTCCGGTTCTTTATGCGGCTTCATTTCCCGTGTTCGTTTTTGCTTAATTCCTTTGATCTTTTGGTGAATTCACGATATCCGTACCTAAAATACACAATGAACAAACACAAGCATATATTTGGGTATTTTGATGATATTTTAAGCGTTTTGAGCCCGATTTGGACGATGAGACTATGTATAATTACAGTCTTATCATAGGTCTAAGTTGATTGTCATAACTAGTGCTCGGACTCTCATAGGAGGGTCCGTTTCCTTACGGATTAGAGCATCAGCAACCACATTTGCTTTACCGGGCTGGTATTTGATCTCACAATCGTAGTCACTTAGCAACTCAATCCAACGATGTTGCCTCATGTTCAGCTCCTTTTGATCTAGTATGTGTTGCAAACTTTTGTGGTCAGTATGCACATTACACTTTGTTCCGTAAAGATAATGTCTCTAGATTTTTAGAGTGAATACTACGGATCCAAGCTCTAGATCATGAGTGGTGTAGTTCTTCTCATGTTTCTTCAATTGTCTTGAAGCATAGGTGATCACTTTCATTCTCTGCATCAATACTACACCTAAACCTATGTGTGATGTATCACAATATACAACGTAATCATCGTTTCCCTCAGGTAAGGCTAAAATGGGTGCACTGCACAACTTCTGCTTAATCAGCTGAAAGGTTGATTCTTCCTTTTCTCCACACTCGAACTTTATTCCTTTCTACGTGAGTTTGGTCATCGGCTTGGCTATCTTGGATAAATCTTCAATAAATCTGCGGCAGTACCCGACAAGGCCTAGAAATTGGAGGATCTCTGTCGGTGACTTAGGGGATACCCAATCTTTGACAGATTCAACCTTTGATGGATCTACGTGACCGAGGAATTGCACTCTAGGGATCTAGAATTCACATTTGGAGAATTTGGCGTAAAGTTGTTCCTCCTTGGGCACCTTTAGTACTTGTGGAAGGTGTTCCCCGTGTTCTTGTTCGTTCTTGGAACAAATGAGTATATCGTCAATGAAGACTATCACGAATTTATCCAAGTAGGGTCTGCACACACGATTCATAAGGTCCATAAAAATGGCTGGTGCATTGGTCAACCCAAATGGCATAACCTGTAATTCGTAATGACCGTAACGGGTTCTGAAATCTGTTTTTGGAATATCTTCCTCCCTGACCCTCAATTGATGGTATCCAGATCTCAGATCAATCTTGGAATACACACTCGACCCTTGTAGTTGGCCAAATAGGTCGTCAATGCGAGGAAGCGGATACCGATTCTTCATAGTTAACTTGTTCAGTTCCCTGTAGTCGGTGCACATTTCATTGGAACCATCTTTCTTTTGGACAAATAAAACAGGTGCTTCCCATAGAGAGGAACTAGGTCGAATAAATCCTTTGTCAGATAATTCCTGAAGTTGTTCAGCTAGCTCTTTCATTTCTGATGGTGCCAACCGGTATGGAGCTTTAGCCACAAGTACAGCTCCTGGGATCAAGTCAATTTGAAATTCCACATGTCAGGTCGGTGGTAAGCCTGGAAACTCATCAGGAAATACCTCAGGAAAATCTCGGACGATCGGTACGTCCTTGATTTGCTTCTTCTCGGGTTTGTCTTATTCATCAGTCTAGGAAATATAAGCCAAGAAGATAGGGCATCCTCTCAACAAATACTTCTGGGCTTTAGTAAAAGAGATAACACTAAGTCTAGTGTCAGTAAGGTCTGTGTTACCGTCCCCTCGAATGATTAAAGTTTCGTTTCCCAATAGAATACGGACTAGCTTCTCATCACAAACAATGACTGCGTGGTATCTTGCCAACCAGTCCATGCCAATAATAAAGTCAAAACTACCAAGGTTTACTGGGATTAGGTCAATGCTGAATGGATGTTTAGAAATATTTAAGGTACAACCTCTAATGATAGTATCGGCTTCTACAGTTTTACCGACAGCTAATTCTACGGAGTAGCGGTAATCTAGAATCGATGGGACGACTTCTAATACATTGCTAAATTCAGGGATATAAAACTTCTATCTGCTCTAGTATCAAACAAAACAGATGCATAACGGTTGTTTTGTAGAAACGTACTAGTCTCGACATTAGAATCTAGGTTGGCTTTTGCATTTCCCACCACGTACACCCTTGATGAAGCTCCTCCATTGTTCTTTCTTTGGTTGGCCAACTTGGGACAACCTGGTCTCACATGTCCTGGTGCTACACACTCATAGCATACAACTCCTTTCTTTGGTCTATTGCCATTTCCTCCAGTAGTATTATGGTTTCCCTGCTGTCCATTCCCATTCCCACGGGCATTGTATCCGCCCCTATTGTTGTTGTTCCTAGTATTGTGGTTGGGTCGGACCTGGGTGACAATATTAACTTGACAAGTACGGGCAAAATGGCCAATCTGTCCACATTTGTGGCAGGACTGACCTGGACTACTAACAGTATGATGATAGTGGCACTTTGAGCACAAGGGTTTTGCACCTACATATGGCCTAGCTCCTGTGGTGGTAGCACTGTAAACCTGTCCAACATTTTTCCTTTTGGGAGGCTGCTGGTGCTGACTGCGGAAATTTTCATCTGCCTTCCGTTTGCTTTCAGTTTGCCTCTCAGACATAGTACAGGCTCGTTTTTTGATCAATTCAGTAGCGAACTTAATGGAACTCTCGACAGTAGTGGGTCGAGATGCAAACACGATATCATGAATGGCGTCTGGGAGTCCACTGACATACTTCTCAATCTTATCTTCCTTCTCAGGGAACATTCTGGTACACATCAGGGTCAACTCTTAGAATCTTTGTTTGTACAACACAATGTCATTGTTCTTGCATCTGAGATCCTATAGTTCCAGTTCGAGCTTTTTAATCTCACCTCTTGGACAATACTTTTCAGTCATCCTCTCTTTCAAATTGGTCCAGTTGAGAGCATAGGCAGCATCGTGTCCAAGAGTGGCAACTACAGAGTTCCACCATGTAAGAGCACTCTCAAGTAATGTGCAGGTGGCAAACTTGACCTTGTTCTCGCCAACACAGTCACTAATATGGAACATAGTTTCCAGTATCTCAAACCATTGCATTAGTTCCACAATGCCTTCCCTGTCCTTGTAGTATGAGGGCTTGCATTTTAGGAAGTCAGGGTAAGAACAACCCCTGGTGGTATAATTTTCTCTGCGGACATTGGGGTTTTGGCTATCATACATGTTCCTGCTAGCATCTCTAGAGGCCATAGCAGTAGCGATGCCTTGATCAATCATTTCCCTTAGTTGGGCGGTAGTGACGTTTTGGGTAGCGTCGACATTGTTGGGGTTCGTTCTAGTGATTGCCATTTGTCTATAGTCATACACAAAAATGAGATAATTAGTTTTCGGTGTTAGTACAACTTTTATATTTAAATACATGAGAAAGTCCATGCATAGAATCCACAACAAACTGGATAACCTGTCAAGAGTTCATAATATAATACAACACATAATATAGCAAAAGATAATGAGTACATGTCATTTCTGAAAGAACAACAATAACATAATGCACAACCAATCCAAGACAGAGCACAACACGCCTGTCTGGGATAGTGGTACACATAATCTAAAGTGCATCATCTACAAACTCCTATCTAGGATAGTACAGTATAAGGATAGGATAAAAAAGATGAAAGGGAATAAAAGTACATGAGGTCCTATATCATGATAGCTAGGATGCAACTCAAAAGCTTATCATGATGTACAAAAGATCTAGTACATCTAATCTACTCATGTATAACAGACTCCTCAGAAATGGCCGGTACGACTGGTGCTGCTGAAACAACCGGTGCCTGCATGGCATCCTGCATCGAAATCATGGCGACTCGCGTCTCCTTAAAGAGTCAGAGTGCCTCCAAGATCTGAGCCCTGAAGGTGTCGTTGGCTCCTCTAAGATGGGCAGTCTCTACAGTCAAGCTCTGGTGGCGTACCTCCTCCAGATCGAAGAATATCGCGAGCGTCTACTCCATGGTCATGAGAGAGGTATGGCTCTCGTACTGATGACCCTCTAAGGTATACACCCGCTGACGGAGAAACTCGTTCTCCTCCATCAGCCACTGCAGGGAGTGGTAGACTGTAGACCATGTCCCCTAGTAGCGTGAGCCTCAACACTAACAGTCCATGAAAGGAGGTCCTGACGATCCTGCAGAATAGAGCGTCCGGCCTGTCCAGCCAATAGCAGAGTGTGGACATCTGCCATGTCCTGAGCCTGACACGCGGCCAAAGCAGCAATCTAGGCCTGGACGGGGTCAACACGTCCCGCCCCGGAGCCCTCACCGATCTCAAAAGTAGAGTCGGGAGGAGCCTCATACCTCCTCTTACGAGGTGGCAGAGACCCGGGAGCATATCCCTAAAGAGAGGAAGCTGGTGGTAGAGTTGGTAGGGCGAAAGTCATCTGATCCTCCTCCCCAGTAGGGGATATAGGTGTAGCAGGTGGAGAGACAATAAGAGAATCGATAAGTGCGGTATCTCTGGCAGGCTGACTGTCAACAGACTCGTTGCCGACAACCATCCTGGTAGTACCGAAGTCGGTGATAAAGCAGTGGGAGATGAAACTGGTGAAGTCATGATGAATATGAAAATAATATCATTTTAATTGATGTAAGTATAAGCTTACTCAAGTTAAAAAGTTTTAGAAATCATAGTTGTAAATTATATAATAGTGCCATTTAACATCGCAAGTTAAAGGTTACATCAACACTTATAAGATTAGTTAACCGGATGTTAATAATCAATGCACACTTAGTCCACATAATAAATGTATGCCCTACATTCTACATGCTCAACTATTCTAGTCCCGAAAATCCCAAAAAGATTTATTAAGCAGTTATACTCCAGTTTATATAAAAATTTATTTTTATATTTATTTAATTTTTGTTTTGGTTCTCTATAACTATCGCTCTGATACCATTCTGTGACACCCCCAAACAGGCCAAATGTAGCGGAAATAATAATTGGGTGTCACGTAGGTGGATCAACAGCAGATAGTATTTAGAGCAACAGATAAAAGATTATCAAATCAAATATTACATGAACCATAGTACAAATGTTATAAAAATTGTCTTAATCATTTTTCAACACTTTGTTTATTCCCAAGTTTATAAAACCCTAGATGAGCTCTATAAATGCTGCCTATCATGATGCTTGACTCCATGCACATCAAATACCTGCTTCAGTCTCCTGAGAAAAACATGCTTTAAGAGTCAACATAAAGTTGTGATACGAACCAGATCGATAATAGAGATAAAAGGATAGATAGATTATATTAATGGGATAACCCGACCCCCCAATGGCTTATATTAGTGAGATAAACCCACTCCCCAGTTAACTAATAAAACCAATACTTCATTATCATAAAACATAATCATCTTACAGCCCTTAATCCTCTATATATAATGAAAGTTTCCCTAGACTTAACTTGGTCCCTAAGATAAAACAATAAAAGGAAAGTAAATAAACTAATTATCTAATTAATATAATAAGAGACAGCAGGATCGTATCAATACTCCCGCCCCCCAAAACACCTTGTCCTCAAGGTGTTGCATAAAGATGTAGCCTCGAGTAATCCCGGGATCCAAAACTCTTCTTTGAACTCCCCTCTCCTGTTGGTCATCATTAGGCCTAAAAATTTGAAACACATGATTGCTTTTGATAATCGATTTTGTAAAAACACCCAGGCCAACATTCCACTTTCTTTCTGATGGATGATGATTGATCCGTGGATTCCAACTTATCCTTTCTTCCTTCCTTATGTCACAACGAAGCCTCTCGGAAGCCCTTAAATCAAACCCAATACTAAGTTTTTCCAGCTCTGCAACCAAAATCTGTCCAACCATTTATTGTTATCTCGACCCATGCGAAGGTACATCCTTCTCTCGTACACGTGGCTGATCCTTTGTCATGTTCGTGTTGTCTTGGTTATTTGCTATTTTTGGAACCATAGTGCATGTGCCAACGTCTTCTGTATCCAAATCCGTAAGTGCATTTTCTGTTTGTGGTAGGTTTTCCCCACCATATACATCACCATCTTCTTTTGAATCTGTGACATGAACACCTTTAACAACGTTGCCTTTCAACTGTTCTTTCACCTCCTCACCACTTGTATAACTTTGCCCGCTATTTTCTTCAAAACGTAGGGTATTTTGAATCGTTTTGCGGGTACCTTGGTTGTTACTGGTGGCGATATGTGATTCCGGAAAGAATCAATTAGATTTATCTTCTTTTCAATCTTTTGATTCCACGCTTCACGCTTCTTATCCTCTTCAATCTTTTCTTCAATCATTTGGTTCCATTCTTCTCGCTCTTATTCTCTTCGTAAGCTCTAATCGCCCAATATTGCTCATAAAAACTACCCTCACGAGATTGTTGGAATCTGTTTAATATTCGCCTTTTAAAATCCTCCCAAGATCTAAACGGAGTTCGACTATCACTCCAACATAACCAAGAAAGAGCTTGTACCTCTAAACATAACTCCGCAGCCGTTAATTGATCCTTAGCCTCAATCCTCTCGATATGAAAATATTGTTCCATGCGTTAAATCCACCTAAAAACATCACCTCCTTCAAAGATAGACATCTTTAAATCTCTTCCGAATGAACACATGCTGTTAACCATCTTCTTGTGCCCGGATGAACAGTAGCGATGAACAGTAAATTCTGGACGTGAACAGTGATTCGGATGAATAGTGGTCGGGTGAACAGTTTTTTATTTGAAACCCTAGAATCAAAACAGCTCTGATACCAATTGATACGAACCAGATCGATAATAGAGATAAAAAGATAGATATATTATATTAATGGGATAACCCGACCCCCCAATGGCTTATATTAGTGAGATAAACTAACTCCCTATATGATTAATAAAACCGATACTTCATTATCATAAAACATGATCATCTTACAACCCTTAATCCTCTATATATAATGAAAGTTTCCCTAGACTTAACTTGGTCCCTAAGATAAAACAATAAAAGGAAAGTAAATAAACTAATTATCTTATTTATATAAAAGAGACAGCAGGATCGTATCAAGTTAGTGAATTCACATGTTCAATAAAATAAGTTTGGATAGTAAAACATTCATTGAAGTAGTAATGCACATAGCATCAATACTTAAAGGTAACTACATTTCCTATTGCTCGAAACTGACATTTAACTCGTTAAGCCCTCAACAAATGAGGACCCTTCACATTAATAAAAATGCACCCAATACAATGTTCTGACATGATAGATATCTGTTGTCCTAGCCCAGGCACAGTGAGTGCTACTCACCCAGATGGGGATGGTTAGTCCCAAATAGATCTATTTATAACATTAAGGCAATTCAATAATTTTAACAGTTTCAGTTCACGGGTAAGTGAGGCATTCTACAATAGGCAAATTTAATCAAAGTTTAACGTAGTTCTGTTTACGTCCATAAAATATGTTGCATGTTTTCTTTCTCATAAAAGGTTTATAAGTTTGTCAATATATAGTGTGGGGCCATGAACTCACCTCAGTAGTAGTACAACAATAAATCACAAGTAATCCAACGTAATGCTCACGCCGCAGTCAACTGCCTAAATAATTGTACAATATCAGTATATGCATAAAATAATGCATGAAAAGTCTCTAAAAAATATCTGGGCATGCTTATACTGGTTTTAAGCATTTTATTATGATCTATGTATTTTAAATTAATCGTTGTACAAGTAACAAGAATATCCTTTTTAAGTACGTAGTTAATAATATCGTTTAAGTAATTAATTCTTTACTTTTTATTCTCGCACTTTTACTTTCGTAAACTAGTTTAAATATTTTATAAAAAGAATGATTTATATATATTTAAAAAGGATGGAAAAATAATAAATATGTTTAATATATTTACTTTTATTATTTATTCGCGTTCAATTTATATAACTTATATAAATGACTTTTATAAAATGTATATCATTTTATTTAATTTAGATTAAAGTCCCCGAAGTTTCTATAATTTATTAAATAGTTCTTAGGTTATAAGTTTGAGGTAATGACGGTTTAGTCCTTGTAAATTAGGGTTTAGTCATAATTTTAATATTAAAAAATTATATATAGGTTTAGGGTTTAATTAAGTTTCATGAAATTGCAATAATAGTCCCTCCATATTATTAATACACATGGCATTTACATAAAACACCCCTAGGGTTTCTTTAAGATTCGATTATTTGCAAAACTAGTCCCTTGTGTTATAATTTAGGGTTAGGGCTTGTAAATCTTTCAAGTAATGTCACAGTTAGGCCTTTAAGTTCGAATTAGGGTTATAGTGTATATTAATTTACGAAACAGCCCCTAGGGCTTCAATAACTTTCAGTTTATTACATGTTTAGTCCTTAGGTTTATATTAGGTGTTTATAACTATTGTAAAATGGCAAAACAACCCCTAGGGCTCGAATAGGAGTTGCTTAAGTGCAATAATGGTCCTAGGGTTATATTTAGGTTTGTAATTTTCTGCTAATTACACAATGTGATAACCCGAACCCGAGGTCATTATTTAATATTATTTTACGACAATAATTTTTGAAATATTTGAGGAAATTTGAATGATATGACAGTTGATGGTTTTATTTAAAACCGACGTTGGAAGTCTTACTTTTACCTTTTTATTAATAGCGAGGATTATTAGTGATCACGATATCAACGGATGCCTGAGAATTTATGTTTTATTATTTGTTGATTCGATGTTTATATTTTCGACGCTTTTATTTTTAATTGCGTATTAAGTCCTACCGGGATCATATTATTATCATATTTTGAGTGCGTTTTAACTTTTGAAAAGTATTTTTACGAAACCCGAGCCTCGTAAATATTTTCAAAATTTATACTTTACATTTTCTACCTTTTAAACTATTTTATTGCATTTTGGACCAAAACTATCACAAATTGGCAAGAAAGGCCCCTCCACCCACCATATATAAACTTCATACCTAACACCACTAACACAAAAACACATAGTTAGCTAAAAATTCATCTCTCTTTCTTTCTCTCTTGTCTTTGCCGCCACCCATTACAAGCAAAAACACCATGATCTTCAATTTTCTACTTGAAATCTTTGAAAACTAATCAATATCCCATCTTGGATATTTGATTAGGATCATTTTGGTATAATTTTTATACACATGCAACAACTTTTAAATTTTTGATATGATCCATGGTGGTTTGATCTATTTTCTTAATAAATAAATGTTGTTAGTATTGTTATAAATGAATTTTGAGTATTGCATGTTTAAATTTTTGAGTGGGTAATTTTTGAATGATCATTCAAGGGTGTTAGAGGTTTGGTGAGTTGTTTAGGATGATATTAGGGAGAGGAGATTGATTAAAATGGGTTGAAAATTTGATTTAGTGTGATTTTTAAAGAGGTGTTTTAGATAAGTAGGAAAAAGGCAATTTTTTTGGTATCTTACTGTTTGAAAATGGTTAAATTAATTGCATAGGGTTGTAGAGAATTTCGTTAGCTTCGATTTGATATAAAGTAGAGCTTCTATCTCCAAACGAGTGAGAAGTTATGATGATTCGTGTAGAGTATCGGCACGACATGTAGTTGTTGTCGATATTTGGATCGAATCTCGGGGACTATAGAATGAGTTGTAAAAATGAGTCAAGGTCTGATGTTAGGTTCTAAACCTAGGATTGTGAGTCTATTTTTCAATTCAAGTGTCGGATTTGTAAACGGGATTGTTTAGAACGGTCAAAATGGTTGTATGAGTCGGTGACGTAAAACTGTCTAGTTTTTATAGTTCAAAGATGTGTCGGGCAAGGAACTTTAAAAGTAAAATCTTTTGATGGCTTTTAAGAGGACTTTCTATAAATATTAAGTGAGATCTTTGAGTAGTACCATGAATATTTGACGTGTTTAAGTGGGGTAAATGAGCTCGTACATTTGGTATGTACCGGCAGATTTTTATCGAAAGAATAGACTAATAGAGTAAACATATAAAAGGAAGTAATAGGTCACTTGTATTGTTTTCTTTCGGGTTTGTCGTAATATTATGATTTTGAGTTTGATGTTATTATGTATGGGTTATATTCGAGTTTATTATTAATGAACGCGCCTTATTTGATAGGTTGCGGTTTTTGTGTTTATCGGGCATCAATAATCATCGAAGGTCGTCTTGCTACTGCTATTACTCAAGGTGAGTCTATAGCCTCGCTTTGTACTTGTTTTGAATGATTTTAAAACCCGCGAGGGGGATACATGCTATTTGAAAATAAAATGAACACAAGTCATGCCCGATTGTTTGGACCCGAATGTTGCCTGTTGTTGCCTGATGTTGCCTTGAATTGTATAAGTACCTAAATTGCAAAAGTCTCTAAATTCATGAGCCGTTAACTATGTTCTGACTTGATGTTGTGAGTTGGGAATAGCCGCTTATTCAAATAATAGTACTATTGGGCTGACCACCCTATCTGAGACCAGGGATTTACGCTGAGTAACCTCTGGGAAGGATAATTTACGAGAATAAGAATGTGGTATACTTGCATGTGATACCCTAGTAGGGGCACTGGAATTCATATAGTCATGCCGGATTTAGGCATGGGTGACTAAGTTAAGGGGTCGGTGTCATGAGCTTAATACAATTCTATAGCTATTGCTATAAGCCAGAATGTCTGAATAATAGATTGTATGCACACATTTCTATTAAATGATCATGATTGATTTTTCTCTTGTGTTCAAATGATGATTTGGTAAACCTATAGACTCGCTCAACCGTTGTGTTGATGATTTTAAGCATGTATTTCAGGTGATTGAAGTTGATTGATGGCGGAGCTTGCTGGAGAAGGATTGCGGGTTGCTTTTGTGGTGATTGGGTCTAAAACTGATTTCTTTCCCTTTTGTCATAAAATTAATAATGTATGGTCATGTATTTTGGTAAATTTTTTTGTTAATTGTGTAACACCCGAGAATTTTTCGTGCTTTAAATAATAGTAAATTATATTAGTTATTATTCAAAACTAAATTTTGAGCATTACCAAACTTGTTGGTTTTGAAAACGGATCATATTTTGTAAAATATGAGAAGTCGCATAGTCTGCGTATCGACACAGTAAAAAAAAAAATAAAAAAAAATCCTTTATATTTAAACGTCACGATATATTTACATACCCTCGAGTTGGTCGTATGTTATCTTTATGTACTAAGTAGATTTTTAGATTCAGACCGCACTCAGTAAATGCCTATATGAACACTATACGTGTTTAATATTAACCTCGTGTGCTCATGACTTATATCTGTTACCCTTAGATTTATTTTATTTTCATAAACTATAATATTAAATAGTAAGTATGACGCACGAGCCTCTGTTTAAATTTTATTTTTGTCGTTTATATCGTGTTAAATCGCCTTCATGTACGACGGCTGGAATACACGACCTCTTGATGGTGTCGTCGAATGTTTACCAGGAGAACCTCGACCCACCGTGTACCTTAATCCCATCATCACCCATATATTGATAAAATTTCCTTGCAACATTTAACAACTTGTAAATTAAATAACATGTCTAACATAGGATTCCCAATTCTCTTTTTCTTCTTTTACCCGCCGAGACAAATAACACAAAAATTCAAACTTGAGCATACCCACTTGCATCCTCTAAAGCTTAGGTATAGTATGTCCTTCTCTTGTATGCTACTGGTGCGATCAAAACGGTCCCCCCATCATACACCAACACGTTCATTGTATATATCCAACCCTTCTCACTCCATTTCCATTACATCCACTTGAGATACACTCACAGAACATCAAACTCCATCATTCAACTTTCATTTCCCATATTTCAACCCCATCTCCTACACAAAATGTTCATTATTTTTCTTTTAAAACTTGTTCAACCCTTAAACAACCACATCTTTCCCTGAAACACCATCATCCGAGTATCATTTTGAGGCTGCTATACATTCAAGAGTAAAACGAGACGTTCGAGTATAGCAAAGACGAAGTGAGTACGGTTGTTAGACGTGGGTTTTCATCATTTTAGACGTGGGTTTTCATCATAGTTAAACGCGGGTTTCTAGTTCGAAGAAGTTGGGTTACTCACGGTTTGAGTGGTCGACGTCTCATTCGTTACAAGCACCGTTACCACACCCTCGAGCTCATCAAGGTTATCCCGCTGTCTTCTTGTTTCATTTGATATGGTGTTTGTCATGCGTCATTTCACATCGTCACCTTACCACTATTTCCAGAAAACAAAAACTACAAATCTTGTAAACATTATAGCTTCATAAAAAGGGTTTTAAGCATACGTTGAAATGGATTTCGCATAAAGGTTTCGAGTAGTTTCGTTGAAATCATGTTGGTGTCTTTAGGTGTGTGTCGGTTTTAATGAGTACATGTCAAACTAGTTTTGAGTCATAAAAGTATTAAGCAAACGTGAGTGATGGGTTGTGAGAGTTTGTGAGCTGACGAGGGTGGTTGAAATATATCGTCGAGAGATTGTCTTGGCGAGGTTGACGTCGAGAGTGGTGTGAGGTCGAGTCGAAACTGTGTTCTTTGTCATGCGTCCAAACTGGGTTTTAAACTTCGTTTAAGCTCTGTGTGTTGTGGTTGTCAAGGGTTGTTGCAAACTGTTTTGAGATTTCAGAATCTGGGCTTTTAAATGTCATAAACTCGAACTATATATATACTGAGTTTCCTTTCTTGCTGCATCTGGGTTTTAAACGAGAGTGATGAGTAACGAAAGAGTAATATATACTGGGGTGAGAGAGAGAGAGAGCAAATCGGTTTTAAAATGGTGAGATTTCCGTTTGTACCAAGAGAGAGGGGAGTGAGGATTGGAGAGTTGGCTTCAAAATTTATATACATAGTATATGTTATAGCCGAAAGAGAAAAATGGAAAGTAAGTTAGAAATGTTGCTTTCATTATCCCTAGTCTGACAAACAGTCCGGTACTGTACCGACAGAAACCATTTTCAAAACCATAGGGCATCATGTGGGAATTTATTTATTTTTGTCAAAAGATCTGTTTTTTAACTTGGAAAGTTTTTTGTACAAATATTAATATTGTAGTATGCTTTTGTGTCGAGTATATTAAATATCGAGCGGGGTTCGGGTTTGTGGATGACTAGTCGAGTTTATTTAACACGAGTTAAAGTGTCGTTTAAAATGAGTAAATTAGATGTAACGTCGAAAAGATGTCGAATTATTGAGTCGAGATAATATTTTCTTTATTTATAAGTTTGGTTGAATACTACATCAACACATATTTTGAGCATATAACTTATAACTTAAACGGTGGTAAAGTGTGACATGTACGTGTGACGAATGCATTATTGTATTTTTGACTGCGACCTAACTTAGCGTTATATATTTAGGTTGCGACTTGCGTTTGCTGAATCATTGATTTTCATATTCTTGCTGTGAAATCTTTGCTATATTGAGGTGAGTTCATACCCCTCTTTCAATTTTTAAATCGTTTTATAAATGTTTTAAATCTATTTTGGGGGAGATGCATGCTTGTTGATGTCAAATACGTGTTTATATGTTTTGATGATTGTTTGTGATACATACGTGGTTATACTTTGCAAGTATTGTTTTACGCTACACATTGTGAATATGTGAGTGAGTCATAACTTCTTTTGACCTGCCTTATATGGTTAATGTATTTGAGGTGTGATAATGCTTGTAACATCTTTTGTTGACGCAAAACTGTTGGGAATAAATTAAGGCCAGATCACTTGAGCGCTGACAAGAACAACTCAAGCGTTGACAAGAACAAAGTGAGCGCTGACAGCTCAAGCGTTGACAAGTTAAAGTCAAGCGTTGATAGATTGAAGACAAGAACTGATGGAAGATATAAGCTACACGTTTATTATATTCTAGAATACTTCTAGTAAGGATAGAAACGACAATGTATTTTCTATGTTTATCTTTACCTAGAATAGTTGATACGTAGCTTATTGTACAAGGCTTCTTAGTCTATAAAAGAAGGCCTTTAGGTTAATGTTTAGTATCAAAGTTTTCATTAAGTTTTCATTCGTAAACATCTTTCATTGTAAGCAAGTTCGACATTCATAATCAAAGTGAAAGTTTTGTTTACATCTTATGTTCTTACTTAAGTGTTAAATTCCGCATAACACTTAGATTCACAAAGCATATAACAAAGGTTTCTCTACGTGTTATACTTGATCTAATCTCGTATACACAAAGCTAATCGATCTAAGTTTGGGATCAACAAGTGGTATCAGAGCTTGTTGAGGAACTTTTGATCTTTGAAGAACACCAGAACGATACACGAACACCAAAAACCCTAATTTTCTCAAAACCCTAAAAACATCATGTCTGAAGCAATAACCTCCTCCTCCTCACCATTACCAAACATCAAGATTCCCATGCTTGATGCAACCAACTTTGACTTATGGAAGTTCAACTTTGAACAATATCTGGGGATCTTTGATTACACACTCTGGGAGATTATTGAATATGGAAACTCATTCAATAAGGCTCAAAAGATTCAGGATGCCATTACGGCAAGATCAGCTGTTGAGGGGTGTCCTGATGAAGATAAGAAAGAAAAACCTGGAGATGGTAGAGCTGTAGGTGCTGAAGATATTGCAAAGAAAAGGGTTGACATGAAAGCCCTAAATATTCTGAAAGTCTCTTTGGGACAAGAAAATCAGCACAAATATAGAGGCTATGAATCTGCTAAGGATCTTTGGGAAGCAATTGAAGTTGCATATGGTGGTAATGCAGACACTAAGGAAGAAAAGAAAAAGCAACTTCTGCATGATTATGCTGTCTTCAAAGCTCAGCCCAATGAGAAACTAAGTAGTGTGAGAAGCAGATTGCTTGACATCACAAGCAAGTTGTCCTTCATGGGGACACAAGTTGGTGATGTTGACACCAATGCTACCTTTCTGAAAAGTCTTGGTGAGGCATGGAAGATTGAGGCAAGATCTATTCTTGCCAATAATACTTACAAGAGCTCCTCGTTTGATGACATCTACAACAAACTAAGACTGTTGGAAGATGAAACTCTTTCAGCACATGGAAGCAAAGCTAGCACCAGCAACATGGCCTTCTTCTCTCATAGTGAAGGTCAATTCAATCAGAAGGACTCTTTTATGCATCCAGTTACTGGATCATCTTTTGTCAGCGCTGGAACAAGTCCTGTCAACGTCTCCTTTTCAGACGCTGACACATTCATGAATGACTCCCCAAGAGTTAAACCTGCTGGTTTGGATTTGGATACTGTGTGTGCTTACATTGCTTCTTTGCCCAATGGTTCTGTGATTACATATGAAGACCTTGAGCAGATAAGTGATGAACACTTGGAAGAGATGGACATCAAGTGGAACATGGCTCTTGCTAGTATAAGAGCAAATAGGTGGAATAGAAGGTTCAAGAAGAAGATGACCTTCAATGCTAAAGACACTGCTGGATTTGATAAATCCAAAGTTGAGTGCTACAACTGTCATCGCATGGGGCACTTCATGAGGGAATGCATATCTCCTAGAAGATCTGATGCTGGTAAACCCTCAAGTCAGGTTGTTAAAGCTCAAGACTCCAAAGCCATGGTTGCAGTTCAAGGAATTGATGGTACTGGATGGGATTGGAGCTATCTGACTAAGGATGCTGAAGAGGACAAAGCTTTGATTGCTGATATTGAAGAAGAAGAGCATGTTGAATATGCTCTCATGGCACACTCCTCCTCTTCATCTGATAATGAGGTATATGATGATGCTTTTTGTAGCAAAGGTTGTAGGTTAAACACTGATAGACTTAACAAAGAGGTGTTAAAACTAAAAGATGATATGAGCACTGAAAGGTGTAAATTGTCCAATTACCAACTAGCTCTTACTGAAACTGAGAAAACCGTTTTTGAATACAAGAAAATGGAATTTGATATAAAAGATAAGATAAATATCTTAAAACATGAGCTAGAGGGTAGTATGGATATTAGAAATATCATGACAAAAGTCAATAGAGACCTACAGGCTAAGTTAGATGAGGCAATTAAGAATAAAGATAATGTTGACCTCAAGATTCAAAGATTTGATAAAGCCACCCAAGCCCTAGGAGACTGTGTAGCTAAACAAAGGGATCCTAAGGACATGACTGGGATTGGGATGAATGATTACTCTCTGGTTCCACCACCAGCTGGTGACTTCTATGGTGTCCTTAGAAAGGATTTGTCTTGGACTGGTATACCAGAATGCCAAGAAGAGGAATTCTCTCCTCCAACAAGAGTTGTCACTCCAGTAGAAGAGTATCAACAAAAACTGACTGACCTAAATGAGTGAAAGAAGGCTAACCCTACTTTATTTGTTAAGGGAGGTTTGCTATGTGAAAGTCCCAATGAATCACCATCCATTAAGGTTACTCACCCAGTTACTGGTAAATCTGTTGACCTAGGCTCAAACACTGTTAGAAGACCTACCATTAAATATACAGAGATGTATAGAAATCATAGGTCACCCAAGAGCCAAGTTAACAATCATGGAACAGGTTTCTTCGCTTCTAGACCTAAGAGTGTGTCTAAGAAAGCCTGTTATACTTGTGGTAGCTTTTCACATTTGGCATACAAGTGTGTCAACGCTCCCAAAACCAGCGCTGATAGGAACAATTTCAGCGTTGATAGGAAGAAAGTCAACGTTGTTAGGAAGTCAAACGTTGTCAGACCCAGACCTTGTGTGCAGCAAAGTCCACAAGTGATTAGACCTGCCCCATTCTTCTCTAGAAGGTCTAACACTCATGGACAAAGACCTTTTCAAAAGACAAACACCTGGTCAAATAGGCAATGGGTTCCTGTAGCAAACCCTAGGTTCAATGCTGATAAGGGTAATTTCAGCGTTGACAGGACAAAATCCAACGCTGACAGAAACGTGACCAGACCTAAATATTTGCAGCCACAAGGTAAGGGGTCTAAAGCTTCTTCAAGCTTAACATGGAGACCCAAGAAAGATCAAAACCCTAATTATAATGGAATTTCAATGACTTGCAATAGGTTTAATTACATTTCAAAGGTCATTACAAAACCAATTGGGGTTAACTGGGTTTTTCATCCTAAAAGGGATGAGAATGGGGTTGTTGTGAGAACTAAGTCTGTTCTTATTGAACAACCAGTTGAATCCAAGTCTTCTGAGACTTGGGTTCCCAAAGAAAACTAATTTGTTTTCTTTATGTGTAGGGCATTCAGAGACAGATCAATGATTATGGATATTGGGATAGTGGATGCTCAAGGCACATGACAGGAAAGGAAGACTATCTGACGAACTTCACTCCTATTCAAGATGGTGATAAGGTATACTTTGGAGGGGGCTACGGCACCATTACAGGCAAAGGAACCCTTCTCACCAATAATCTACGTTTTGAGAATGTCTTCCTGGTAAAAGAACTGGATTATAATCTGTTTAGTGTATCACAAGTGTGTGATAACAAAAATAAGGTTCTTTTCACTGATACTGAGTGTTTGGTGTTAAGCAAGGATTTTCAGATCCCTGATGAGAAGTATATTGAGTATAGAACACCTAGGCATAAGGACATATATAATGTGAATTTAAATGGGATTAAAGTGAATGCAAATATGTCTTGTTTTTATGCTAAGGCCTCAGTAGATGAAAGTAATTTGTGGCACAGGAGACTAGGGCACATAAATTTTAAAAATATAAATAGACTTGTGAGGCTTGGTTTAGTTGATGGTTTGCCTGAGAAGGCCTTCCACAATGACCACTCTTGTGTTGCATGTCTTAAAGGCAAGCAGCACAAGGTCTCATTCAAGTCCAAGCAGGTGCATACTAGTTCCAGACCTCTTCATATGCTTCACATGGACCTCTTTGGTCCAACTAATATAGAAAGTTTGAATGGCAAGTCATATTGTTTTGTTGTTACTGATGACTTTTCTAGGTTTACTTGGACATTCTTTCTAGCTATGAAGAGTGACACAGCTGATGTTCTTATTAAATTTATCACTCAAATTGAGAAAAGGTCTGGCAATGAGGTTAAAATGCTTAGGAGTGATAATGGTGGAGAATTTAGGAACAAGAAGCTAGATGATTTTTGTGCCAGAAAGGGAATTACTAGGCAATTCAGTATTGCTAGGACCCCACAACAAAATGGGGTTGCTGAAAGGAAAAATAGAACCCTAATTGAAGCAGCCAGAACAATGTTGGCTGATGCTCACTTTCCTATAGCCTTTTGGGCTGAGGCTGTTAATACAGCATGCTATGTGCAAAATAGAGCATTGGTTAACAAAATTCAGAACAAGACACCTTATGAGTTACTTTGGGGAAGAAAACCTAATATTGGTTTTCTCAGACCTTTTGGATGTCATGTAGTAGTCTTAGACACTAGTGATGCCTTAGGGAAATTTAGTGCAAAAGGTGATGAAGGTTACTTCATGGGGTATTCAGTGCAGAGCAAGGGTTATAGGGTTTATCTTATGGAGGACAAACGTATTGTTGAGAGAGTACATGTTAGGTTCTTAGAGAATAAACCTAGTGATCCTAAGAGTGGTCCTAATTGGTTGTTTGATTTGGAACCCTTATCTAGAACGTTAAATTATATGCCTGTTACTAATCCAGACATTGTGAAGGCAACTTCAAATGTTGTGGAAGAACAAATTGTTGATGTTTCAGGTACACAGGTTGATGAGAGGGTTGGATCACAAGCAGAAAAGGCATCTCCTACATTTGAATATGTCACAATTCCCATTTGGACTGATGCTTTTGCTGCTGCTGCTGCTGCTGGACAAGATAATGGTGGCTTCCAAATACCACCAGATACAAACATGCATGGTTCTTCAGGCGCTGACAAAGGCAAATCTAGCGCTGACAAGACCAATTCAGACGTTGATGGCTCAGACGTTGACAACAACAGTTCAAGCGTTGTTAGCCCAAGCGCTGACAAACAAGGTTCAGACGTTGACAACACCTTTGCACATCTTTTCTCTTCCACTTTTGAACAAGGAGGACCTTCCAGAGTTTATGAAGAGATTCCTGTTGATCAAAGAGAGTCTGATGAAGAAGACATTGGCAATATGGAGCGTGAAGTTGAGGACACCAGACTTTTTGAAGGAGGAGTTCTCACTTCCACAATGAAGAATCACCCCCCCATCTCAGATTATTGGTGATATTATGACTCCAGTTCAGACAAGAAGATCTCATCAAGGACTTGGTGGATTTATTGCCAATATACACAAGAAGGTTGATACCCCTCTTGTGCAAGCATGTTTGTTTGCATGTTTTCTGTTACAAGAAGAACCCAAGAAGATATTTGATGCTCTCAAAGAACCAAGTTGGGTGGAAGCAATGCAGGATGAGCTTCACCAATTTGCAATTCAGGATGTTTGGGAGCTGGTTGATTGTCCTAGGTATGTCAGACCTATAGGGACAAGATGGGTTCTCAGGAACAAAAGAGATGAAAGAGGTATTGTGGTCAGAAACAAGGCAAGGTTAGTGGCTCAAGGTTATACACAAGAGGAGGGGATAGACTATGAGGAAGTCTTTGCACCAGTTGCAAGGATTGAAGCTATTAGGATTTTTCTAGCCTATGCATCTTGTATGGGCTTCACAGTCTATCAAATGGATGTGAAGAGTGCATTCTTGTATGGCACCATTGTTGAGGAAGTTTATGTCATGCAACCTCCTGGTTTTGAGGATCCAGAGCATCCAGATAAAGTGTATAGAGTCAAAAAGGCTATGTATGGCCTTCATCAAGCCCCTAGAGCATGGTATGGTACTTTGTCTACATATTTTGTGGACAATGGATTCAAGAGGGGCACCATAGATCAGACACTATTGATACAAGCATTTGCAGTGGGTTCTAATTTACTCTCGATATCCTCTCGAATTGATCTCAGTCTTAAGTGGAATGATTGTTCTTGGTTACTAAATAAAAGGGTTTGGTTTTCTAATCTAATAAAAAGTGGAAATGAAAACTTAAATCAAAGATAATTAATTTAATGATGAGTAATAAAACTTGAATTTAAACTTGAATTTAAATTAGAATTAAGCTTAAAAGAAAATTAGAATTAAATCAAGGAAACAGTAAATAAATAGTAAAGAAACAGTAAAACTTTAAAATACCCAAAAGATAACTGATTCGGAAGTTACTGTTCATTCGGAAGTTAAGCTTCATTCGGAACTTTGTGCTTCATTCGGAACTTTTGGATTCATCCGGAACTTATCCTTCATCCGGAACTTACTGATTCGGAACACTCATCCGGAACTTACTGATTCGGAAGTTTTGGACTTCCGAATGAAGCCCCTTGATTCGGAACTTACTGGTTCGGAAGTCTGAAAATTGGTTCGGAACTTTAGCTTCGTTCGGAACTTCTTCTTGATTCGGAAGTTTAGCTTGGTTCGGAACTTTTTAATACTAAACTCATTCGGAACTTTTAACTGACTCGGAACTTATGAAAACAAGACTCATTCGGAACTTACTGTTCACTCATTCGGAACTTCTGGAAAACCCAGATACATTATCAGCACCGAAGAACAAGGAACACGGTTTTGATCCAAAAATCACCAAGTTTTTCACCAAAAACTAAAATAAATCAATCACAAAGCATCCACTAATCATAAACTACTAATCCCATCAACAAAAACACAAATCCCAACAACTTTTGAAGATCAAATCAAGAAAAATAAAAAACTTAAGAACTTGAAGATAAAGATGAAGATGAACAAGATCAAATGGAAAGATTAAACAAGACTTTGTATTGAATGATTAATGTTTTAACAAGATCAAACAAGAATTAAAATAACAAGATTTAGAAAACAAAGATTAAAATCACCAATCACCCTAGTGGTGATGGTGATGAAACGGAACAGAGAGAAAGAAATGGGGGAGAAGAAAAAACTAAAAAAAACTCAACTAAATGTGTGAGGGGAGGGCTATTTATAGCCTTGTCTTGTGGTTGGTGAGTGGGCTTTCTCCCGTTCTTCTTGTCTTTTCGTCTTTTCAGAAAAGTTTCCGTTTTCGATTCTGATTCGGGATTTGTCGTCGATTAAATTCAACTCGTCTTTTAATTTCTTCGTTTAATAGACTTGAGTTTCTTCGACTTATATAAATCTTCCATCTTTGGTCCTTTTCTTCGATAAATCTTCGAATAGGCCCAGTGACTTCAAATCTTTTGCATCTCTTGGACAATAGACTTTATCTTGAGTCTTTTTCTTCAGTAATACCCGTGCAATCCCATGTTTTCTTCAATATTCATCCGGTTGTCTCTGAAAACACAATAAACACAAAAACCACGCATAATTCCAAACAAATGATATTAAATACGTGTTTTGGTCTCGTTTTAGCCCGAATTAAGTGGTAAAAGGATGGGTGTTTACACACCTATCAAATCCCCTACACTTAACCATTGCCATGCCCTCATGCAATGCTTAGTGACAAAGCAATTTTACATTTTTCTCATAATTAATCAACCTTGGCCTTATTTAAATTCTACTAAACAAAAATTAAAGAAATAAAACTTCAAAGGTAACAAAGGGATAGAAAACCATTTTCTCTTTGAAAATAGCTACATGGAAATAACTTGCAAAGAAATCGATGACTTACATTAGGGCTTTGGTGCTGCGAAGATTTATCACCCTCAAGTTTCACGTTCCCCAAACTAAGCTTAAAAACGAGATCATTGTTATTATAAGTTAGCAATTCAAACACTTACACACATGGCTTAATTAAATGCTTAAACTCCCTTATTCCTAGGTGTATCTCTTATATTTTATTTTTGTCTTAGAATGATCATGAAGATGCATTTTTGGACTTATTTCGATAGTTTATTAGGGCTGAAAGCAAAGTAGGACGATTTGATCAATAGTTAGCTAAAGGACAAAATCTCTTAAAACTGCTTCTCGGGATATCAAAAAGTTCATATCTTGGCATAACTTGGTTCACGATTTGAGACCTTTCTCGGGCCGATATTTGGCATGTACTTCATACTTCATATCTTCGAGAGACGTTCTTGAGATAATGGTCTTCTCATCATAATAGAGTTTCTTCACTTGGAGACTTTTGAGGGGTACTCCAACTTTGTTGACCACGACTTCATGATTATTTCTTTAATCTCTAATTGGGATTTTGAGATACAACGATCCGCCTCCTTTTCGGACTTGGATCTATTTATCCTCATACCTTGTTAGGGTCTTTTCGGATAGACTTCTCCATGATCTTTATGGGAGTTGATTGCTTTTCGTCGTGAGTCTTGATCCTTCATATTGATTTTAGGAATAATGCTTTTCACATCACTTTGGATCTTCAGCAATAAAATTGAATCCTCATGCCTTGTTAGGGCCTTTTCGGACTCGCCAATCTTCGCGCCCCGCTTCATAAGTTATGCCTTGGCTATGAACTCTTATCATTACCGAGCAACTTTTAAACGATCTTGGGCTAGAAGCTAAGTAACTTTTCAAATCGTACGACCTTACTTATTGCAGATAAATTATTAGCAAGTGATGGGAGAATAGGCAAATAATTACACCAAGTGAGCTTGCGCAAGAATACCAACTTATAATTGACTCTATCATTTCTCGTCCTCCACAATTTAAAATCTCAAGTAATGAGACTCGTGGATACTTAGCCTAATAAACCAATTAAGGTCTACATGGTTAAGGATACTAGCTAGAATAAACTTGGATAAGTCTATTCGGGTTGAGTCAAAATAAACGCAACGGGCCTAATATGTCAAAGACTTCTAAACTAGCTACCCACTTTATTAAAATTAGACTTTATTGCGGGATTTATACATATGAAAGCAACGATAAAAATTAAAAAATTACAACTAAATGGCCAAAGTTAATAAAAAATTTGAAAAATGTTGAAAAATATGATTTTCCGGTTAATTGAAGGCATTTTCATGGAAAAGTCCACTTAAAACTTCGATAGAAGTCCCCCCTACACTTAAGACAAACATTGTCCTCAATGTTTAAGCATGTGGGAAAAATTTCCCCTACACTTATGACATTGTGCACGTTGGTTAACTCAAGCTAAGGAAGAGACGACTAACGTGATCAATTTCAAATGTGAGTATGAAGAAAATTGAATCACGATAGTTGAGAGATAGAACCGGATTTCGAATAACACGGGAGCACGGTTCTTCAAAAATTCCAAGAGTGCACTTATCCCTGTAATCACAACACACAAAGACAAACACGTATAGAAGTCCCCCTACACTTAGGGGATTAAAACATAAAAGGATAGATACTCGGGCTGCCTCCCGAGGAGCGCTTGTTTTTGATAACCGAGTCACGAGCCTGACTCGACCCAAAATTAGTTCATGGGGAACGTGGTGAGGGATGGAATCACCTCCTGAGAGGTGTCCTCACCAAAGTACAACTTCACTCGTTGGCCATTCACCTTAAAATTTGGTCCATTAGGTTGAGCGAGCTCGAGAGTACCATATGGAAAAATTTGGGCAATGGTGAATGGGCCGGACCAACGAGATTTGAGCTTTCCCGAAAAGATTTTCAACCGAGAGTTAAAAAGTAAGACTTTGTCTCCAACATGGAACTCTCGGTTTTTGATCTTGGATTCGTGAATGAGCTTAGTTCTTTCCTTATAGATCAAAGAATTTTCATAAGCCTCATTACGGAGTTCATTAAGCTCATTGAGTTGGATCTTGCGTAGTTCACCGGCTTTGTTAATATCAAAATTAGTCCGCTTCAAGGCCCAATAGGCCTTGTGCTCCAACTCAATGGGGAGGTGGCACGCTTTCCCGTACACAAGACGATAAGGCGTACAGCCGAGCGGGGTCTTGTAAGCAGTACGGAAAGCCCACAAAGCATCATCAAGTTTATCAGCCCATGAGGCACGATGCTCTCCCACGGTCCTTTCAAGAATTCGCTTAAGTCCTCGGTTGGATATTTCAGCCTGGCCATTAGTTTGTGGGTGGTAGGCTGTGGAAAGACGATGATTTACACCGTACTTAGTCATGACTCTAGCAAATTGGTCATTGCAGAAATGAGTCCCACGATCACTAATAATGGCGCGAGGCACACCGAATCTAGCGAAAAGAGCTTTCAAAAAGTTACAAACCACCCTTGCGTCATTAGTAGGTAAAGCTTTGGCTTCAACCCACTTTGAAACGTAGTCAACGGCTACAAGGATGTATTTGTTTCCTTTAGAAGAAGGGAATGGCCCCATAAAGTCGATACCCCAGACATCAAAAATTTCACACTCTTGAATGAAATTCTGAGGCATCTCGTCTTTATGTGTGATGTTGCCTTGCTTTTGGCAAACATCACATCGTTTGACCATATCGTGAGCGTCACGGTATATGGAGGGCCAATAAAATCCCGAATCAAACACTTTTTTAGCGGTGTAGTTGGGACCAAAGTGACCACCGGTGGGTCCTTTGTGGCAAGCATTAAGGATTTCAGACGCTGCCGGTCCATCAACACATCAGCGAATAATCAGGTCGGCACATTGTTTGAATAGGTAAGGGTCGTCCCAAAAGTAAGTCTTGATGTCGGTAAAGAACTTCTTCTTTTGCTGGGACGTCAACCCTTCCTTGAGAATTCCACCCGCCAAGTAGTTTGCAAAGTCCGCAAACCACGGGGTTTCATTCGGCTTCGAGTTTATAGACATTAAGGTCTCTAAGGGAAAAGAATCATTGATTTCTTTGGTCGGATGATCCCCTTGGTAAGGATCCTCAAGTCTGCTAAGATGGTCCGCGGCTAGGTTTTCTGCTCCTTTTTTTATCGCGAATTTCGATTTTAAATTCCTGGAGCAGCAAAACCCAGCGAAGAAGTCTTGGTTTGGAATCTTGCTTTGTCAACAAGTACTTCAACGCGGAATGATCGGTGTACACAATGGTGGTAGAAAGGACAAGATAGGGGCGGAATTTTTCAAAAGCATAGACAACAGCTAAAAGCTCTTTTTCGGTTGTCGTATAATGCAATTGTGCCCCCGTCATTGTCTTGCTAGCGTAATGGATCGGTTGGAAGTGTTTGTTCACTCTTTGTCCAAGAACCGCTCCAATAGCAAAATCGCTAGCATCGCACATCAACTCAAAGGGAAGCTCCCAATTAGGGGTAACCAAGACGGGTGCCTTAGTTAGCTTATCCTTAAGCGAGTCAAAGGCTTCAAGACACTCTTTGGAAAAGATAAAAGGAGTATCTTTTTCCAAGAGGTGGGTCATCGGGCGAGCGATTTGGGAAAAATCTTTGATGAAACGACGGTAGAAGCCCGCATGACCCAGGAAACTTCTCACACCCTTCACGGTTGAAGGTGGAGGCAACTTTGCGATAACATCGACTTTAGCACGGTCTACTTCAAGACCGGCTTTCGAGATCTTATGTCCAAGCACGACGCCTTCTTTTACCATAAAATGGCATTTTTCCCAATTCAGAACTAGGCGAGTGTCTTCGCACCGCTTGAGCATACGTTCCAAATTGGCAAGGCAAGAAGAGAAGGAATCCCCGAAGACCGAGAAATCATCCATGAAGACTTCCATGGTTTGTTCAACCATGTCATGGAAGATAGCTAACATGCACCTTTGGAAAGTCCCGGGCGCATTACATAAGCCAAAAGGCATTCTTTTGTAAGCGAAAGTGCCATAGGGACAAGTGAATGTAGTCTTCTCTTGATCTTGGGGATCGATGGGTATTTGAAAATAACCCGAGAAACCATCGAGAAAGCAGTAATATTCATTACCGGCTAAACGTTCAAGCATTTGGTCCATAAAAGGTAGAGGGAAATGATCCTTTCTCGTGGCATCATTGAGTTTGCGGTAGTCTATAAAAACTCTCCACCCAGTAACGAGACGAGTGGGAATCAACTCGTTGTGTTCATTGGGAACAACGATTATTCCGCCTTTCTTGGGCACACAATGGATTGGACTAACCCACGGTGAATCCGAAATAGGGTAAATCATACCCGCATCAAGAAGTTTGATAACCTCTGTTTTGATGACTTCATGGATTTTTGGATTCACCCTTCGTTGGCTTTGAATAGTGGGCTTGAAGTCGTCCTCCATGAGAATTTTGTGTGTGTAGAAGTGAGGATCAATTCCACGAATATCCGAAATCTTCCAAGCAATAGCCTTCTTATGAGCTTTCAGCACGGCAACGAGGCGGGTCTTCTCTGCATCTTTCAAATCCTTTGCAATAATGACGGGCGACTTCTGGTTGTCGTCAAGGAACACGTACTCGAGATGTGGCGGCAACTCCTTAAGTTCCAAATCCGGAGGATTTTCGACGGGAGGCGTTTTCAAAGTCGAAGTATCGATAGCAATGACCGTGGGAGATGGAGGCGAAGGTTTGTCTTCAGTGAAAAGATTGTCAAAGAAATTCATGTCTTCATCCCCCTCGGTGGGAGAATCATTAGTAGCTAAATTCACATCTCCCATGGTATCTTCAAGATTGTTCCAGAATAAATCACTATCTCCAAATAGAGACAACGATGAATCAATGGAGGACACGGTCTCAACATTGGGAAGAGAAGTAGGCATACTTTTGCAAGCATCATTAAAGTGTTCTTCACAAGCCTCATCAAGAACGTCAATACAATTAATGCTCTCATATGAATAAGGCTGTTTAGACAACTTTCCCATGTTGAAGACTACTTTATCGTCACCCACTCTCATGATAAGCTCACCGGCTTCAACATCAATGAGAGTGCGACCGGTTCTCAAGAATGGACGACCAACAATAAGTGGTACACGGGGGTCCATCTCGTAGTCGACGACAACAAAATCAGCAGGGAAGGTGAATTTGTCGACTCCTACAATGACATCTTCGGCTATCCCCACTGGATAAGCAACTGTACGGTTGGCTAATTCCAAAGTCATTTTGGTGGGGACTAGCTCTGGGAGAGATAATTGCTTCCAAACACTTAGAGGCATGAGATTAATACTGGCACCTAGATCGGCTAGGGCCATGCAATTCTCTACTCCCGGGAAATTGCAAGGGATAAGAAAACGACCCAGATCACCAAGCTTGATTGGCAATTTCCTTAAGAGCACTGCAGAGCAGTTCTCATTAAGTTGGGTGTTGGCGAGATCGAGGAGCTTTTCCTTGTCGCTCAGAAGATCTTTAAACATTTTGGCATATTTGGGCATGTGAGCGAGAGCCTCAGCGAAGGAGATATTGAAATTCAGTTGTTTGAACATTTTAAGGAAATTCGAAACCTGAATATCATCCTTGCTCTTTTGCTTCTCTTTCCTCAACCTTGAAGGATAAGGTATATTGGAAGAAGAGGAAGGCTTTAGGGGAATAGGATCACTCACAACCACGGGTGGAGGAGGGGTAGAATGAAGAGGTGGAGAAATTGGGGAAGGATAAGGATGAGGAATAGGAGCAGGCGACTCGTTCTCCTTAGTCACAACCACCGGTGGAGGTATAGGAAGCTCGGGTTCCTTGGTACCTTTACCACTTCGAGTAGTGATTGCTTTCATCTCCCCTCTTGGGTTCGCAACGGTGTTACTCGGAAGAGTACCCGAAGAAGAGGGTTGATTACCTTGGAAGAAACTAGCCATCATGTTCCTCAGATCATTAGTTTGGCTATCCAACGTAGTTCTCATATCGGCTCTCAAATCATTTCCTTGCTTGACCAAGTCTGCTTTCAAATTGCGCACTTCCTCTTGGAGATTTCCCACTATCACATCATTGGTCCTCATATAGGTTGCAACCTCTTGGTGTAATGCAGTGGTCGCTTGGTTGGGAGGAGCATTGTATGCAGGTGGTTGGTAAGCAGGTTGTTGGTAGACTTGATTGTTACGTTGAGGTGGTTGTTGCTGCTTGTGAGGTGGGATGTATGGTTGTCGAGGTTGTTGTTGTTGTTGAGGAGGGCGGTTAAGGTTTTGTTGTTGGTTTGGGTTGGTAGGAGGGAAACCAGGTGGTGAAAGATAGTTGTTGGATCGATAGCTAAGCAAATTACGGTCACCTTGAGGTCTAGCTTGATAAGCAGGTTGAGGATAGGTGCCATATGCCGCATTCACATTCTCAGCAGGGTAATCTTGGGTGGCGGTACAAGTTGTGTAAGAGTGAGGACCACCGCATATCTCACAAGGTTGGCTGACAGCGTTCACTTGAGCGTTTTTGGCGTTGTTGCTGTTGTTGTTGCTGACAGTGTGGGTGACAAGCGATTCAAGAAGCGTGGTGATTTTGTCTAATCGCTTGTCGCTGTCATTAGTGCTAGCACTAGCGACATTGGTCCTAACACTCTTGGTTTGCACACGAGACTTGTTCTCAATGATGTCCCAAGCAGCATTGGAAGTCTTAGCCAATAAATTACCCCCCGAGGCACTGTTCAGTGAATCTTGGTCACTCATGCTTAAACCATTGTAAAAAGTATTGATTTGATGTACTTTGGTAAAACCATGTTGTGGGCATTTTCTTAAAAGATCTTTAAAGTGATCCCAAGATTCACTGAATGACTCATCGTACTTTTGTTCAAAATTTATGATCTCATTCCGCAAAGCGGTAGTACGAGAGGGTGGAAAAAAATAGTTGATAAATTTTGTTTCCAAATCCGTCCACGAGAGAATACTCTGTGGCGGTTCCTTAGCAAGCCAATACCGGGATTGTCCCTCTAAAGAAAAGGGAAAAAGTTGTAACCTTATAACCTCTTGTGGAACATCATTGAACTTGACCGTGTTCGTGAGTTGTAGAAATCTCTTGATGTGGTCGTGTGGATCATCAATGGTTCGTCCCAAGAATGGTTGAGCAGAGACCATCTGGATAAAGCCTGACTTTAGCTCGAAATTGTTGGCGGCAATTGGTGGTATAACAATTGGATCCGTGTTGCCATCGACATGAGCTTGCAGCAGTTCAATCATCGGGCGATTATCCGGAAGGGGCTCATTATTGTTGTTGTTATTCATGTTGTTGTTGTTATTATTGTTTGGAGGTGGTACACCGGCCATGTCTAAGTGATCGAGAGGCTCGGGCTCTTGATATGACGTGGATCGGGTGCGCATACACCTACAAAAGAACGAACAAAGAAAAACAAAGCAAAAATATTTTTGGTTTTTATGTTTTTTAATTTTTTTTGTATTTTTGAAATTTTTTATATTTTTTAGGATTTTTTGAAAATTTTTATGAAAAAGTAACGTTCACGGGGAGCGGATCCCAAAATCCAAGTTCTCACAAAAAACTTTTGATCTTAACGAGAAGAGCCGGCAGCGGCGCCATTTGATACAAGCATTTGCAGTGGGTTCTAATTTACTCTCGATATCCTCTCGAATTGATCTCAGTCTTAAGTGGAATGATTGTTCTTGGTTACTAAATAAAAGGGTTTGGTTTTCTAATCTAATAAAAAGTGGAAATGAAAACTTAAATCAAAGATAATTAATTTAATGATGAGTAATAAAACTTGAATTTAAACTTGAATTTAAATTAGAATTAAGCTTAAAAGAAAATTAGAATTAAATCAAGGAAACAGTAAAGAAATAGTAAAGAAACAGTAAAACTTTAAAATACCCAAAAGATAACTGATTCGGAAGTTACTGTTCATTCGGAAGTTAAGCTTCATTCGGAACTTTGTGCTTCATTCGGAACTTTTGGATTCATCCGGAACTTATCCTTCATCCGGAACTTACTGATTCGGAACACTCATCCGGAACTTACTGATTCGGAAGTTTTGGACTTCCGAATGAAGCCCCTTGATTCGGAACTTACTGGTTCGGAAGTCTGAAAATTGGTTCGGAACTTTAGCTTCGTTCGGAACTTCTTCTTGATTCGGAAGTTTAGCTTGGTTCGGAACTTTTTAATACTAAACTCATTCGGAACTTTTAACTGACTCGGAACTTATGAAAACAAGACTCATTCGGAACTTACTGTTCACTCATTCGGAACTTCTGGAAAACCCAGATACATTATCAGCACCGAAGAACAAGGAACACGGTTTTGATCCAAAAATCACCAAGTTTTTCACCAAAAACTAAAATAAATCAATCACAAAGCATCCACTAATCATAAACTACTAATCCCATCAACAAAAACACAAATCCCAACAACTTTTGAAGATCAAATCAAGAAAAATAAAAAACTTAAGAACTTGAAGATAAAGATGAAGATGAACAAGATCAAATGGAAAGATTAAACAAGACTTTGTATTGAATGATTAATGTTTTAACAAGATCAAACAAGAATTAAAATAACAAGATTTAGAAAACAAAGATTAAAATCACCAATCACCCTAGTGGTGATGGTGATGAAACGGAACAGAGAGAAAGAAATGGGGGAGAAGAAAAAACTAAAAAAAACTCAACTAAATGTGTGAGGGGAGGGCTATTTATAGCCTTGTCTTGTGGTTGGTGAGTGGGCTTTCTCCCGTTCTTCTTGTCTTTTCGTCTTTTCAGAAAAGTTTCCGTTTTCGATTCTGATTCGGGATTTGTCGTCGATTAAATTCAACTCGTCTTTTAATTTCTTCGTTTAATAGACTTGAGTTTCTTCGACTTATATAAATCTTCCATCTTTGGTCCTTTTCTTCGATAAATCTTCGAATAGGCCCAGTGACTTCAAATCTTTTGCATCTCTTGGACAATAGACTTTATCTTGAGTCTTTTTCTTCAGTAATACCCGTGCAATCCCATGTTTTCTTCAATATTCATCCGGTTGTCTCTGAAAACACAATAAACACAAAAACCACGCATAATTCCAAACAAATGATATTAAATACGTGTTTTGGTCTCGTTTTAGCCCGAATTAAGTGGTAAAAGGATGGGTGTTTACACACCTATCAAATCCCCTACACTTAACCATTGCCATGCCCTCATGCAATGCTTAGTGACAAAGCAATTTTACATTTTTTTCATAATTAATCAACCTTGGCCTTATTTAAATTCTACTAAACAAAAATTAAAAACTTCAAAGGTAACAAAGGGATAGAAAACCATTTTCTCTTTGAAAATAGCTACATGGAAATAACTTGCAAAGAAATCGATGACTTACATTAGGGCTTTGGTGCTGCGAAGATTTATCACCCTCAAGTTTCACGTTCCCCAAACTAAGCTTAAAAACGAGATCATTGTTATTATAAGTTAGCAATTCAAACACTTACACACATGGCTTAATTAAATGCTTAAACTCCCTTATTCCTAGGTGTATCTCTTATATTTTATTTTTGTCTTAGAATGATCATGAAGATGCATTTTTGGACTTATTTCGATAGTTTATTAGGGCTGAAAGCAAAGTAGGACGATTTGATCAATAGTTAGCTAAAGGACAAAATCTCTTAAAACTGCTTCTCGGGATATCAAAAAGTTCATATCTTGGCATAACTTGGTTCACGATTTGAGACCTTTCTCGGGCCGATATTTGGCATGTACTTCATACTTCATATCTTCGAGAGACGTTCTTGAGATAATGGTCTTCTCATCATAATAGAGTTTCTTCACTTGGAGACTTTTGAGGGGTACTCCAACTTTGTTGACCACGACTTCATGATTATTTCTTTAATCTCTAATTGGGATTTTGAGATACAACGATCCGCCTCCTTTTCGGACTTGGATCTATTTATCCTCATACCTTGTTAGGGTCTTTTCGGATAGACTTCTCCATGATCTTTATGGGAGTTGATTGCTTTTCGTCGTGAGTCTTGATCCTTCATATTGATTTTAGGAATAATGCTTTTCACATCACTTTGGATCTTCAGCAATAAAATTGAATCCTCATGCCTTGTTAGGGCCTTTTCGGACTCGCCAATCTTCGCGCCCCGCTTCATAAGTTATGCCTTGGCTATGAACTCTTATCATTACCGAGCAACTTTTAAACGATCTTGGGCTAGAAGCTAAGTAACTTTTCAAATCGTACGACCTTACTTATTGCAGATAAATTATTAGCAAGTGATGGGAGAATAGGCAAATAATTACACCAAGTGAGCTTGCGCAAGAATACCAACTTATAATTGACTCTATCATTTCTCGTCCTCCACAATTTAAAATCTCAAGTAATGAGACTCGTGGATACTTAGCCTAATAAACCAATTAAGGTCTACATGGTTAAGGATACTAGCTAGAATAAACTTGGATAAGTCTATTCGGGTTGAGTCAAAATAAACGCAACGGGCCTAATATGTCAAAGACTTCTAAACTAGCTACCCACTTTATTAAAATTAGACTTTATTGCGGGATTTATACATATGAAAGCAACGATAAAAATTTAAAAATTACAACTAAATGGCCAAAGTTAATAAAAAATTTGAAAAATGTTGAAAAATATGATTTTCCGGTTAATTGAAGGCATTTTCATGGAAAAGTCCACTTAAAACTTCGATAGAAGTCCCCCCTACACTTAAGACAAACATTGTCCTCAATGTTTAAGCATGTGGGAAAAATTTCCCCTACACTTATGACATTGTGCACGTTGGTTAACTCAAGCTAAGGAAGAGACGACTAACGTGATCAATTTCAAATGTGAGTATGAAGAAAATTGAATCACGATAGTTGAGAGATAGAACCGGATTTCGAATAACACGGGAGCACGGTTCTTCAAAAATTCCAAGAGTGCACTTATCCCTGTAATCACAACACACAAAGACAAACACGTATAGAAGTCCCCCCTACACTTAGGGGATTAAAACATAAAAGGATAGATACTCGGGCTGCCTCCCGAGGAGCGCTTGTTTTTGATAACCGAGTCACGAGCCTGACTCGACCCAAAATTAGTTCATGGGGAACGTGGTGAGGGATGGAATCACCTCCTGAGAGGTGTCCTCACCAAAGTACAACTTCACTCGTTGGCCATTCACCTTAAAATTTGGTCCATTAGGTTGAGCGAGCTCGAGAGTACCATATGGAAAAATTTGGGCAATGGTGAATGGGCCGGACCAACGAGATTTGAGCTTTCCCGAAAAGATTTTCAACCGAGAGTTAAAAAGTAAGACTTTGTCTCCAACATGGAACTCTCGGTTTTTGATCTTGGAGTCGTGAATGAGCTTAGTTCTTTCCTTATAGATCAAAGAATTTTCATAAGCCTCATTACGGAGTTCATTAAGCTCATTGAGTTGGATCTTGCGTAGTTCACCGGCTTTGTTAATATCAAAATTAGTCCGCTTCAAGGCCCAATAGGCCTTGTGCTCCAACTCAATGGGGAGGTGGCACGCTTTCCCGTACACAAGACGATAAGGCGTACAGCCGATCGGGGTCTTGTAAGCAGTACGGAAAGCCCACAAAGCATCATCAAGTTTATCAGCCCATGAGGCACGATGCTCTCCCACGGTCCTTTCAAGAATTCGCTTAAGTCCTCGGTTGGATATTTCAGCCTGGCCATTAGTTTGTGGGTGGTAGGCTGTGGAAAGACGATGATTTACACCGTACTTAGTCATGACTCTAGCAAATTGGTCATTGCAGAAATGAGTCCCACGATCACTAATAATGGCACGAGGCACACCGAATCTAGCGAAAAGAGCTTTCAAAAAGTTACAAACCACCCTTGCGTCATTAGTAGGTAAAGCTTTGGCTTCAACCCACTTTGAAACGTAGTCAACGGCTACAAGGATGTATTTGTTTCCTTTAGAAGAAGGGAATGGCCCCATAAAGTCGATACCCCAGACATCAAAAATTTCACACTCTTGAATGAAATTCTGAGGCATCTCGTCTTTATGTGTGATGTTGCCTTGCTTTTGGCAAACATCACATCGTTTGACCATATCGTGAGCGTCACGGTATATGGAGGGCCAATAAAATCCCGAATCAAACACTTTTTTAGCGGTGTAGTTGGGACCAAAGTGACCACCGGTGGGTCCTTTGTGGCAAGCATTAAGGATTTCAGACGCTGCCGGTCCATCAACACATCGGCGAATAATCAGGTCGGCACATTGTTTGAATAGGTAAGGGTCGTCCCAAAAGTAAGTCTTGATGTCGGTAAAGAACTTCTTCTTTTGCTGGGACGTCAACCCTTCCTTGAGAATTCCACCCGCCAAGTAGTTTGCAAAGTCCGCAAACCACGGGGTTTCATTCGGCTTCGAGTTTATAGACATTAAGGTCTCTAAGGGAAAAGAATCATTGATTTCTTTGGTCGGATGATCCCCTTGGTAAGGATCCTCAAGTCTGCTAAGATGGTCCGCGGCTAGGTTTTCTGCTCCTTTTTTATCGCGAATTTCGATTTTAAATTCCTGGAGCAGCAAAACCCAGCGAAGAAGTCTTGGTTTGGAATCTTGCTTTGTCAACAAGTACTTCAGCGCGGAATGATCGGTGTATACAATGGTGGTAGAAAGGACAAGATAGGGGCGGAATTTTTCAAAAGCATAGACAACAGCTAAAAGCTCTTTTTCGGTTGTCGTATAATGCAATTGTGCCCCCGTCATTGTCTTGCTAGCGTAATGGATCGGTTGGAAGTGTTTGTTCACTCTTTGTCTAAGAACCGCTCCAATAGCAAAATCGCTAGCATCGCACATCAACTCAAAGGGAAGCTCCCAATTAGGGGTAACCAAGACGGGTGCCTTAGTTAGCTTATCCTTAAGCGAGTCAAAGGCTTCAAGACACTCTTTGGAAAAGATAAAAGGAGTATCTTTTTCCAAGAGGTGGGTCATCGGGCGAGCGATTTGGGAAAAATCTTTGATGAAACGACGGTAGAAGCCCGCATGACCCAGGAAACTTCTCACACCCTTCACGGTTGAAGGTGGAGGCAACTTTGCGATAACATCGACTTTAGCACGGTCTACTTCAAGACCGGCTTTCGAGATCTTATGTCCAAGCACGACGCCTTCTTTTACCATAAAATGGCATTTTTCCCAATTCAGAACTAGGCGAGTGTCTTCGCACCGCTTGAGCATACGTTCCAAATTGGCAAGGCAAGAAGAGAAGGAATCCCCGAAGACCGAGAAATCATCCATGAAGACTTCCATGGTTTGTTCAACCATGTCATGGAAGATAGCTAACATGCACCTTTAGAAAGTCCCGGGCGCATTACATAAGCCAAAAGGCATTCTTTTGTAAGCGAAAGTGCCATAGGGACAAGTGAATGTAGTCTTCTCTTAATCTTGGGGATCGATGGGTATTTGAAAATAACCCGAGAAACCATCGAGAAAGCAGTAATATTCATTACCGGCTAAACGTTCAAGCATTTGGTCCATAAAAGGTAGAGGGAAATGATCCTTTCTCGTGGCATCATTGAGTTTGCGGTAGTCTATACAAACTCTCCACCCAGTAACGAGACGAGTGGGAATCAACTCGTTGTGTTCATTGGGAACAACGGTTATTCCGCCCTTCAAAGCTGTTGTGTGTTATCGGGGCGTTGTCAGCAACAATGTTAGTTTTGTGGTTTTTAATCTAAATGTGCAGATGGTGTTAGCAGTATACCATTGGATACAGAGTTGCTTATGGATCAAAGGAGAAGCATTTGGACAAGTTTTTATTTATGGATGATGGTTGGAATGTTTCATTCCTATCTTGACATAAATCTTTTATGTTCATGCATGATTTTAGCAAACTTTTTGTATCATAGTTTAAGGGGAGGTTTTAGGAACCTTTAGGATTTTTGGGTATCTATATGATACTCTTATCACAATTCTAGATTGTGTCCACATGTGAGTATGGGTTAGTTTTACTAAACCATGAGGCACTGTAGCATGCATAGTATATCAACTTTGCATGCTGCCAAGACATTTTTGGCCTAGAATTGGTTGTGGTCTGTTGGGAGACTTGGGAATGATTTTGATATGGGATTTACCTGGGAGTAACAAGGATTTTATAAGGTAACTTGGTTGTTCAGACTTTTGGTTAGCAAGGGACACTAGAGGACTGTTATGTCTATCTTGCTTATGCAAGTGTGCATAACTGGATAGTGCTTGCCGCCCTATAATAATTATCAGCTTTTGGTTATCTTCTCTAGGATAAATTACTTGTTAAGGTCATTTTTCACTTTTTAAAACAATTTTATTTTTGGACGCTGACAAGAAATTTCCAAGCGTTGTTGTGACCAAATTGGACGCTGACATGGCTTTAGGCGAACGTTGACAAGATTATAGCCGTTGGGCGTTGATAGGTTATATTTGACCGTTGACACTCAATGGGACCTACCCAGTTGTTACTTTTTGACATATTTTCAAGCCGTAATTTTAGGAGTTGTTACTTTCATTAAATGCATGAGATAGCTTATAACTTTTTCAATATTTTCATGATTAGTTTTTGAAAATCTTTGCCTATTTTTGGGCCAATCACATGCATTCTTTATCTCCTATAAATTTGGCTCCTATTTTTAAACAGGGTATCTATAATTCTTGTCTAACACTTTTCTCTTATGAACCTTTATCTTCTACACTTCATATTAACAACTTTCATCAATGGCACCAAGATTTAACTCAGCAGAATTGGATTTGGGGTTCAAGTCTTAACACAACCTGATTGCTTATCTTGTTGCTGATAATGATTTGTTTCCTCAATATACACAAATGGTGGCGTATTTGAACGCATCCCCATTAAGGTATGCTCTTTCTCATGCACCACTCATTCCAGTCACATACATTAAGCAGTTTTGGAACACTATTAGTTCCTCAACAGTTAATGGAGTGACCACATTAACTTCTATTGTTCATGGGAGATCTTGGGTGGTTACTGAGGCCTTGGTACGCCAGGCCTTGCATCTTGATGATGCTGATGGTATAACCATCCTTCCCATAAATGAAATAGAACAAGGGCTTAGGGCTTTGGGAAATCCTATTCCTGATGAAGGTACTCTTAATAAGTACCATAAGCAGGAATTTCCCCCAGCCTGGATGTAACACTCTCATTTTTCATATCGGTACAGCGGAAGGGTCTTTCAGAGTGTTACAGGATAACACAATAACTCCAATCATAGACAACACATAAAAATGGTTGTACAAGGTTTAACAAACATTCATTCGATAAAAAGTTTCAAAAGCGTACAACAGGTCCCAAATTATACAGGTCATTTAGTTTACAAAACATAGATCGAATGAACATTTTTAATATTATGTGGGCCATCAGAGTCGATCTCCATCCGGATTACCTTCAAGCACCTGAGATAAAAACATGCAAAAATCATATCAGCGAATGCTGAGTGAATTCATAGAGTTTAATAAAAAACGTTATATAAAACAATCATTTAAAATCAGAACACAAGTATAATATCGGAAGTAAGTCCTCATATTGCTAGTCAGGCAATATATATCAAGCATACATCTGAAACCGTCCATGAGACCGTAGTCTCTATATTACCATGATAGGTAATATATTCATCGTAATAGCGTCGTTATCATATATAGGATACATTTTTATTTAGATTAGGTAGAATTATTATTAGCCGCATGACATTGTTACCTTACTATGAAAACAGCGGGCCGCGAACCCGACAAACAATTTGCCCATCTAAGTTAGCGTGTCGTCACAAAAATCACGCTATGGAATCTTCTCATACATAAATTCGCTTACCAATCAATGTGGTACGACGGGGATCAACCGTCAAGGCGCGAACTGGGGTGATCGTCCCCAAATAGTACTATCAAATGCATAAGCGTCTACCAAATCCCGGTAGTTCACAATTCATGCTAATGGGACTTTAAGTGACATAACCTAACTACTAATAATCCTTTTAGTCTCGAATATAGGGTCATAGCATCATTCGGGTCCATATCATTAAGCATACAATCGGGACTACTTGTGTTCTATTTTTATAAAATCTAGCATGTTATCTCCCTCGCGGGTTTACAAATCATTTTATAAAACATTTAAAAGAGTGCGAGGCTATGAACTCACGTTGTTAATGAAAGGCGGATTATCGGCTACGGGCGTGCTTCGGTCACGGAAACCTATATAAATAATAATCGGTCTTAGACTCGGTCCAATGACTTTTATCAAAATAACAATATACATATGATGATTTTGTACATATGATGATGATCAAGTGGGTTTATACATCCTTGTTTACTCATTTTAGTATTTACGTTTTGGTAACGTTTTACTAGTTTGCTAGTTTTACCGATTTTACCTTTTTTAAGTCCATTAAGTCTTTTATAAGTTCTTTAACTTGTTTTTATCCATTTTATACCTATATTATCAGTATATATACTTTCCATGTTGGGCCCAAATGGGTTAAGCCCAATAAGTTCTTTTTACAAGTTTTTATCTTATTAAGTCCAATTATTAGTCTAATATGTTTAGTTAGTTCGTAAATGTCCGTAATTCTTATAGTTCGGGTTTTATCGGTTTTTACTTGTCTTAGTTATCTATACATCAGTATATGACTTTTATAAACTTTACATTAGACGGGTTTGGTCGTCTAAGTTTTATTTGGCGAAAAACGTTAATTTTACGGCGATAGCCGAAAAAGTCGTAAAAATCAAGTTTATAGTTTTTATTACTTATAAATATTATTTTACCACCATTTATATAATTTACCCATTTAATTAACCTTTTATACATTTATATAAATAAGTTTTATAAGTTAGTGGGTTTATATTTTTACATTTTATACATTATAATGTGAGTGCTTATATAATAATAATAAACATTATTTCCAAAATCTGATTTTTAACTTCATGTTCACCATTTTTAACATATCTAGAGTTCTATAATGAATTAGAAGCTCATTTTTGGATGACATGTTCTTCATAATATGTGCTACATATAACTTAGTTATAGCTACTGCCCATTTTGAGTTTAACTTGCCTTAACAGTCCCTACAAAACTGCTTATTCAGATTACACCACCTAACTTGTTTTGATCATATCTCACTCATTATTTTGATTCCATTGCATGGCCAACTCTCACATGTGTATAACATCATCTACTTACTATAAATGGATCAAACCATGCAATTTTATCAATTCATCTTTTAGTTATCTACTGTTTTTATACAGCCAACTAAATAGTCAAGATTTTAGCTTCATTTCTTATAGTTATCATCATTTTTAAGCATATTTATCAACACTTGATCCCCACACAACATTTTTATCATCATATATACATCATATACATATACAAAATGAAAGAAAATACATTTGTTCTTTACAAAATAACAAGAGAAAAATGGAGAGGATGATCTTCTTTACCAATCCAAGTGGATTTCTTGTTTTAGGAAGACAAGAACTTGATGAACACAACAAGTATCTCCAAGACCATCAAATATCAAGAACATAGGTTGGAAAATCAGCCCTAGGACACAAGCAAATCACCTCCAAAGTTGTTAATATGGCCACTGATAGGTGTGAAAACACCCATCCTTTTACCACTTAATTCTGGCTAAACCAAGACCAAAACGCGTGTTTAATATCATTTTTTTGGAATTATGCGTGGTTTTTGTGTTTATTGTGTTTTCAGAGTCAATCGGATGATTATTGAAGAAAACATGGGATTGCACGGGTTTTATCAAAGAAAAAGACTCAAGACGAAGTCTATTGTCCAAGAGATGCAAAAGATTTGAAGTCAATGGGCCTATTTGAAGATTTATCGAAGAAAAGGACCAGAGATGGAAGATTTACATATGTCGAAGAAACTCAAGTCTATTTAACGAAGAAATTAAAAGACGAGTTAAATTTAATCGTCGACAAATCCCGAATCAGAATCGAAAACGTCAACTTTTCTGAAAAGACGAGAAGACAAGAAGAAAGGGAGAAAACCCACTCACCAACCAACCACTCAACATATATAAAGGATCACCCTCACAAAATTTGGCATCTAGTTTTTCTTTCAGTTTCATCTTTTCCTAGTTCATAGGAAACCATCTCCCTTAAGGAGTGGTTTTTCATCTTTTTGATTTCTTCTTTTAATCTTGTAAGTTTAATCCTCTCCTTTGTTTACTGAATCTTAATCATCAATCATCAATACAAGTTTTCCTTTAATCTTTTCATCCATCTTGTTCTTCATCATCTTTTTATTTCAAGTTCTTAAGTTTTTATTTGATTCAAGTTTGATCTTTAAAAGTTGTTGATTTAGTGTTTTTATTGGTGGCATTTGTTACTTATGGTATTTAAATGATGTGTGTTTAATTTGGTAAAACCTTTTTGCGTATTCAGCTTGATCTTTGAAAAATTCGTATCCCCTGTTTTATTTACCTGCTACTGTTCTTCGTCCAATTGTTCCGCATAGGCATCTTCATTTTTCCCTTATTCGGAACATTTGATTGTTCCGCATAGGCATCTTCATTTTTCCCTTATTCGGAACATTAGATTGTTCCGCATAGGCATCTTCATTTTTCCCTTATTCGGAACATTTGATTGTTCCGCATAGGCATCTTCATTTTTCCCTTATTCGGAACATTTGATTGTTCCGCATAGGCATCTTAATTTATCCCTTATTCGGAACATTTGATTGTTCCGGATAGTCATCTTAATTTTTCCCTTATTCGGAACATTTCAATATTCCGGATAGTTGCTTGATTTTTCCCTTATTCGGAATATTTTCAATATTCCGAGTAGAACCTTTTACTTTCCTTTATTCGGAATATTTTATATATTCCGAGTAGACCTTTCATTCCGAATAGCAAGTTTTTCCGCATAGACTTATTTTCCGTATAGAGCACAATATTCCGAATTGAAACATTCCGCATAGAGCCAATTTATTCCGCATAGACTATCTTTCCGAATAGGGCTATTTTTCCGAGTAGGATTTTATTCCGATTAGAGCACTTTCAGTTAGGTCAGTTTTCAGTTGCTGTTTGATTTAAATTGTTAAGTCTGGGTTTATTTTTTTTAATTGTTTTAAGCTTAAATCTTTCTTACATTATTCATTTCCCTGTTTAGTAGATTAGAAAACCAAGCCCATTCTTGGACACCAAGAACAAACCTTCCACTTTAAACCGCGATCAATTCGAGAGGATATCGAGAGAAATTAGAACCCATAACAAAAAGCTTGTATCAAATGGCGCCGCTGCCGGCTCTTCTCGTTAAGATCAAAAGTTTTTTGTGAGAACTTGGATTTTGGGATCCGTTCCCCGTGAACGTTACTTTTTCATCATAAAAAATTTCAAAAATCCTAAAAAATATAAAATTTTCAAAAATACAAAAAAATTAAAAAAACATAAAAATCAAAAATATTTTTGCTTTGTTTTTCTTTGTTCGTTCTTTTGCAGGTGTATGCGCACTCGATCCACGTCTTATCAAGAGCCCGAGCCTCTCGATCACTTAGACATGGCCGGTGTACCACCTCCAAACAATAATAACAACAACAACCCGCCTTTCAACAACATGAACAATAACAACAACAATGAGCCCCTTCCGGATAATCGCCCGATGATTGAACTGCTGCAAGCTCATGTAGATGGCAACACGGACCCAATTGTCATACCTCCAATTGCCGCCAACAATTTCGAGCTAAAATCAGGCTTTATCCAGATGGTCTCCGCTCAACCATTCTTGGGACGTACCATTGATGATCCACACGACCACATCAAGAGATTCTTACAACTCACCAACACGGTCAAATTCAATGGCGTTTCACAAGAGGTTATAAGGTTACAACTTTTTCCCTTTTCTTTAGAGGGACAAGCCCGGCATTGGCTTGCTAAGGAACCGCCACAAAGTATTCTCTCGTGGACGGATTTGGAAACAAAGTTTATCAATTACTTTTTTCCACCCTCTCGTACTACCGCTTTGCGGAATGAGATCATAAATTTCGAACAAAAGTACGATGAGTCGTTCAGTGAATCTTGGGATCGTTTCAAAGATCTTTTAAGAAAATGCCCACAACATGGTTTTACCAAAGTACATCAAATTAATACTTTTTACAATGGTTTAAGCATGAGTGACCAAGATTCACTGAACAGTGCCTCGGGGGGTAATCTATTGGCTAAGACTTCCAATGCTGCTTGGGACATCATTGAGAATAAATCTCGTGTGCAAACCAAGAGTGTTCGGACCAATGTCGCTAGTGCTAGCACTAGTGACAGCGACAAGCGACTGGACAAAATCACTACGCTTCTTGAATCGCTTGTCACCCACACCGTCAGCAACAACAACAACAACAACAACGCTAAAAACGCTCAAGTTAACGCTGTCAGCCAACCTTGTGAGATATGCGGTGGTCCTCACTCTTACACCACTTGTACTGCCACCCAAGACTACCCTGCTGAGAATGTGAATGCGGCATATGGCACCAATCCTCAACCTGCTTATCAAGCTAGACCTCAAGGTGACCGTAATTTGCTTAGCTACCGTAGCAACAACTATCTTTCACCACCTGGTTTTCCTCCAAACAACCCAAACCAACAACAAAACCTTAATCGCCCTCCTCAACAACAACAACAACCTCGACAACCATACATCCCTCCTCACAAGCAGCAACAACCGCCTCAACGTAACAATCAAGTCTACCAACAACCTGCTTACCAACCACCTGCATACAATGCTCCTCCCAACCAAACCACCATTGCATTACACCAAGAGGTTGCAACCTACATGAGGACCAATGATGTGATCGTGGAAAATCTACAACAGGAAGTGCGAAACTTGAAGGCAGACTTGGTCAAGCAAGGAAACGATTTGAGAGCCGACATGAGAAATACGTTGGATAGCCAAACTAATGATCTGAGGAACATGATGGCTAGTTTCTTCCAAGGTAATCAACCCTCTTCTTCGGGTACTCTTCCGAGTAACACCGTCGCGAATCCAAGAGGGGAGATGAAAGCAATCACTACTCGAAGTGGCAAAGGTACCAAGGAACCCGAGCTTCCTATACCTCCACCGGTGGTTGTGACTAAGGAGAACGAGTCACCTGCTCCTATTCCTCATCATTCTCCTTCCCCAATTTATCCACCTCTTCCTTCTACCCCTCCTCCACCCGTGGTTGTGAGTGATCCTATTCTCCCAAAGCCTTCCTCTTCTTCCAATATACCTTATCCATCTAGGTTGAGGAAAGAGAAGCTCAAAAGCAAGGACGATATTCAGGTTTCGAACTTCCTTAAAATGTTCAAACAATTGAATTTCAATATCTCCTTCGCTGAGGCTCTCGCTCACATGCCTAAATACGCAAAAATGTTTAAAGATCTTCTGAGCGACAAGGAAAAGCTCCTCGATATTGCCAACACCCAACTTAATGAGAATTGCTCTGCAGTGCTTTTAAGGAAATTGCCAACCAAGCTTGGTGATCCGGGTCGTTTCCTTATCCCTTGCAATTTCCCGGGAGTAGAGAATTGCATGGCCCTAGCCGATCTAGGTGCCAGTATTAATCTCATGCCTCTAAGTATTTGGAAGCAATTATCTCTCCCAGAGCTAGTCCCCACCAAAATGACTTTGGAATTAGCTAACCGTACGGTTGCTTATCCAGTGGGGATAGCCGAAGACGTCATTGTAGGAGTCGACAAATTCACCTTCCCTGCTGATTTTGTTGTCGTCGACTACGAGATGGACCCCCGTGTGCCACTAATTGTTGGTCGTCCATTCTTAAGGACCGGTCGCACTCTCATTGATGTTGAAGCCGGTGAGCTTATTATGAGAGTGGGTGACGATAAAGTAGTCTTCAACATGGGAAAGTTGTCTAAACAACCTTATTCCAACGAGAGTGTTAATTGTATTGACGTTCTTGATGAGGCTTGTGAAGAACACTTTGATGATGCTTGCAAAAGTATTCCTACCTCTCTTCCCAATGTTGAGACCGTGTCCTCCATTGATTCATCGTTGTCTCTATTTGGAGATAGTGATTTATTTTGGAACAATCTTGAAGATACGATGGGAGATGTGACTTTAGCTACTGATGATTCTCCTACCGATGGGGACGAAGACATGCATTTCTTTGAAAGCCTTCTCAACGAAGACAACCCTTCTCCTCCATCTCCCACGGTCATTGCTATCGATACTCCGACTTTGAAAACGCCTCCCGTCGAAAATCCTCCGGATTTAGAACTTAAGGAGTTGCCGCCCCATCTCGAGTATGTATTTCTTGAAGAAGAGAAAAAGTCGCCAGTCATCATTGCTAAGGACCTAAAGGAAGAAGAAAAAGCCCGACTTATCACCGTGTTGAAGAATCATAAGAAGGCTATCGCTTGGAAAATCTCGGATATTCGTGGAATTGATCCTCACTTCTGCACACACAAAATTCTCATGGAGGACGACTTTAAGCCCACAATTCAAAGCCAACGAAGGGTGAATCCAAAAATCCATGAAGTCATCAAAACAGAGGTTATCAAACTTCTTGATGCGGGTATGATTTACCCTATTTCGGATTCACCATGGGTTAGTCCAATCCATTGTGTGCCCAAGAAGGGCGGAATAACCGTTGTTCCCAATGAACACAATGAGTTGATTCCCACTCGTCTCGTTACTGGGTGGAGAGTTTGTATAGACTACCGCAAACTCAATGATGCCACGAGAAAGGATCATTTCCCTCTACCTTTTATGGACCAAATGCTTGAACGATTAGCCGGTAATGAATATTACTGCTTTCTTGATGGTTTCTCGGGTTATTTCCAAATACCCATCGATCCCCAAGATCAAGAGAAGACTACATTCACTTGTCCCTATGGCACTTTTGCTTACAAAAGAATGCCTTTTGGCTTATGTAATGCGCCCGGGACTTTCCAAAGGTGCATGTTAGCTATCTTCCATGACATGGTTGAACAAACCATGGAAGTCTTCATGGATGATTTCTCGGTCTTCGGGGATTCATTCTCTTCTTGCCTTGCCAATTTGGAACGTATGCTTAAGCGGTGCGAAGACACTCGCCTTGTTCTGAATTGGGAAAAATGCCATTTTATGGTAAAAGAAGGCATCGTACTTGGACATAAGATCTCGAAAGCCGGTCTTGAAGTAGACCGTGCTAAAGTCGATGTTATCGCTAAGTTGCCTCCACCTTCAACCGTGAAGGGTGTGAGAAGTTTTCTGGGTCATGCGGGCTTCTACCGTCGATTCATCAAAGATTTCTCTCAAATCGCTCGCCCGATGACCCACCTCTTGGAAAAAGATACTCCTTTTATCTTCTCCAAAGAGTGTCTTGAAGCCTTCAACTCGCTTAAGGATAAGCTAACTAAGGCACCCGTCTTGGTTACCCCTAATTGGGAGCTACCCTTTGAGTTGATGTGCGATGCTAGTGATTTTGCTATTGGAGCGGTTCTGGGACAAAGAGTGAACAAACACTTCCAACCGATCCATTACGCTAGCAAGACAATGACGGGGGCACAATTGCATTATACGACAACCGAAAAAGAGCTTTTAGCTGTTGTCTATGCTTTTGAAAAATTCCGCCCCTATCTTGTCCTTTCTACAACCATTGTGTACACCGATCATTCCGCGTTGAAGTACTTGTTGACAAAGCAAGATTCCAAACCAAGACTTCTTCGCTGGGTTTTACTGCTCCAGGAATTTAAAATCGAAATTCGCGATAAAAAAGGAGCAGAAAACCTAGCCGCGGATCATCTCAGCAGACTTGAGGATCCATACCAAGGGGATCATCCGAACAAAGAAATCAATGATTCTTTTCCCTTGGAGACCTTAATGTCTATAAACTCGAATTCTAATGAAACCCCGTGGTTTGCGGACTTTGCAAACTACTTGGCGGGTGGAATTCTTAAGGAAGGGTTGACGTCTCAGCAAAAGAAAAAGTTCTTCACCGACATTAAGACTTACTTTTGGGACGACCCTTACCTATTCAAACAATGTGCCGACCTGATTATCCGCCGATGTGTTGACGGACCGGCAGCGTCTGAAATCCTTGATGCTTGCCACAAAGGACCCACTGGTGGTCACTTTGGTCCCAACTACACCGCCAAAAAAGTGTTTGATTCGGGATTTTATTGGCCCACCATCTATCGTGACGCTCACGATATGGTTAAACGATGTGATGCTTGCCAGAAACAAGGCAAGATCACACATAAAGACGAGATGCCTCAGAATTTCATTCAAGAGTGTGAAATCTTTGATGTTTGGGGTATCGACTTTATGGGGCCATTCCCTTCTTCTAAAGGAAACAAATACATCCTTGTAGCCGTTGACTACGTTTCAAAGTGGGTTGAAGCCAAAGCTTTACCTACTAATGACGCAAGGGTGGTTTGTAACTTTTTGAAAGCTCTATTCGCTAGATTCGGTGTGCCTCGCGCCATTATTAGTGACCGTGGGACTCATTTTTGCAATGACCAATTCGCAAGAGTCATGGCTAAGTATGGTGTAAATCATCGTCTTTCCACAGCCTACCACCCACAAACTAATGGCCAGGCTGAAATATCCAACCGAGGACTAAAGCGAATTCTGGAAAGAACCGTGGGAGAGCATCGTGCCGCATGGGCTGATAAACTTGATGATGCTTTGTGGGCTTTCCGTACTGCTTACAAGACCCCGATCGGCTGTACGCCTTATCGTCTTGTGTACGGGAAAGCGTGCCACCTCCCCATTGAGTTGGAGCACAAGGCTTATTGGGCCTTGAAGTGGGCTAATTTTGATATAAACAAAGCCGGTGACCTACGCAAGATCCAACTCAATGAGCTGAATGAACTCCGTAATGAGGCTTATGAAAATTCTTTAATCTATAAGGAAAGGACTAAGCTCATTCACGACTCTAAGATTAAGAACCGAAAATTCCATGTTGGAGACAAAGTCTTACTTTTTAACTCTCGTTTGAAAATCTTCTCGGGAAAGCTCAAATCTCGTTGGTCCGGCCCATTCACCATTGCCCAAATTTTTCCATATGGTACTCTCGAGCTCGCTCAACCTAATGGTCCGAATTTTAAGGTGAATGGCCAACGAGTGAAGTTGTACTTTGGTGAGGACACCTCCCAGGAGGTGATTCCATCCCTCACCACGTTCCCCATGAACTAATTTTGGGTCGAGTCAGGCTCGTGACTCGGTTATCAAAAACAAGCGCTCCTCGGGAGGCAGCCCGAGTATCTATCCCTTTAACCCCCTAAGTGTAGGGGAGGACCTATTTTGGTCATTTGTGTTTGTGTGGTGATGTGATTACAAGGATAACTGCAATCTTGGAATTCTTTGAAGAACCGTGCTCCCGTGTTATCCGAAATCCGGTTCTATCTCTCAACTATCGTGATTCAATTTTCTTCATACTCACATTTGAAATTGATCACTTTAGTCGTCTCTTCCTTAACTTGAGTTAACCAACGTGCACAATGTCATAAGTGTAGGGGAGACTTTTCCCACATGCTTAAACATTGAGGACAATGTTTATCTTAAGTGTAGGGGGGACTTCTATCGAAGTTTTAAGTGGACTTTTCCATGAAAATGCCTTCATTTAACCGGAAAATCCTATTTTTCAACATTTTTCAAATTTTTTATTAACTTTGGCCATTTAGTCGTAATTTTTAAATTTTTATCGTTGCTTTCATATGTATATATCCCGTAATAAAGTCGAAAATTTTAATAAAGTGGTGTAGCTAGTTTTGAAATCTTTGACATATTAGGCCCGTTGCGTTTATTTTGACTCAACCCGAATAGACTTATCCAAGTTTATTCTAGCTAGTATCCTTAACCATGTAGACCTTAATTGGTTTATTAGGCTAAGTGTCCACGAGTCTCATTACTTGAGATTTTAAATTGTGGAGAACGAGAAATGATAGAGTCAATTATAAGTCGGTATTCTTGCACAAGCTCACTTGGTGTAATTATTTGCCTACTCTCCCATCACTTGCTAATAATTTATCTGCAATAAGTAAGGTCGTACGATTTGAAAGTTTACTTAGCTTCTAGCCCAAGATCGTTTAAAAGTTGCTCGGTAATGATAAGAGTTCATAGCCAAGGCATAACTTATGAAGCGGGGCGCGAAGATTGGCGAGTCCGAAAAGGCCCTAACAAGGCATGAGGATTCAATTTTATTGCTGAAGATCCGAAGTGATGTGAAAAGCATTATTCCCAAAGTCTATATGAAGGATCAAGACTCATGACGAAAAGCAATCAACTCCCATAAAGATCATGGAGAAGTCTATCCGAAAAGACCCTAACAAGGTATGAGGATAAATAGATCCAAGTCCGAAAAGGAGGCGGATCGTTGTATCTGAAAATCCCAAATAGAGATTGAAGAAATAATTATGAAGTCGTGGTCAACAAAGTTGGAGTACCCCTCAAAAGTCTCCAAGTGAAGAAACTCTATGAACGATGAGAAGACCATTATCTCAAGCACGTCTCTCAAGATATGAAGTATGAAGTACATGCCAAATATCGGCCCGAGAAAGGTCTCAAATCGTGAACCGAGTTATGCCAAGATATGAACTTTTTGATATCCCGAGAAGCAGTTTTAAGAGATTTTGTCCTTTAGCTAACTATTGATCAAATCGTCCTACTTTGCTTTCAGCCTAAATAAACTATCGAAATAAGTCCAAAAATGCATCTTCATGATCATTCTAAGGCAAAAACAAAATATAAGAGATACACCTAGGAATAAGGGAGTTTAAGCATTTAATTAAGCCATGTGTGTAAGTGTTTGAATTGCTCACTTATAATAACAATGATCTCGTTTTTAAGCTTAGTTTGGGGAATGTGAAACTTGAGGGTGATAAATCTTCGCAGCATCAAAGCCCTAATGTAAGTCCTTGATCTCTTTGCAAGTTATTTCCATGTAGCTATTTTCAAGTGAAAATGGTTTTCTATCCTTTTGTTTCCTTTTAAGATTTAATTTCTCTTAGTATTTTAATTTTTATTTAGTAGTATTTGAATAAGGCCAAGGTTGATTGATTATGAGAAAAGTGTAAATTTGCTTTATCACTATGCATTGCATGAGGGCATGACAATGGTTAAGTGTAGGGGATTTGATAGGTGTGAAAACACCCATCCTTTTACCACTTAATTCTGGCTAAACCAAGACCAAAACGCGTGTTTAATATCATTTTTTTGGAATTATGTGTGGTTTTTGTGTTTATTGTGTTTTCAGAGTCAATCGGATGATTATTGAACAAAACATGGGATTGCACGGGTTTTATCGAAGAAAAAGACTCAAGACGAAGTCTATTGTCCAAGAGATGCAAAAGATTTGAAGTCAATGGGCCTATTTGAAGATTTATCGAAGAAAAGGACCAGAGATGGAAGATTTACATATGTCGAAGAAACTCAAGTCTATTTAACGAAGAAATTAAAAGACGAGTTAAATTTAATCGTCGACAAATCCCGAATCAGAATCGAAAACGTCAACTTTTCTGAAAAGACGAGAAGACAAGAAGAAAGGGAGAAAGCCCACTCACCAACCAACCACTCAGCATATATAAAGGATCACCCTCACAAAATTTGGCATCTAGTTTTTCTTTCAGTTTCATCTTTTCCTAGTTCATAGGAAACCATCTCCCTTAAGGAGTGGTTTTTCATCTTTTTGATTTCTTCTTTTAATCTTGTAAGTTTAATCCTCTCCTTTGTTTACTGAATCTTAATCATCAATCATCAATACAAGTTTTCCTTTAATCTTTTCATCCATCTTGTTCTTCATCATCTTTTTATTTCAAGTTCTTAAGTTTTTATTTGATTCAAGTTTGATCTTTAAAAGTTGTTGATTTAGTGTTTTTATTGGTGGGATTTGTTACTTATGGTATTTAAATGATGTGTGTTTGATTTGGTAAAACCTTTTTGCGTATTCAGCTTGATCTTTGAAAAATTCGTATCCCCTGTTTTATTTACCTGCTACTGTTCTTCGTCCAATTGTTCCGCATAGGCATCTTCATTTTTCCCTTATTCGGAACATTTGATTGTTCCGCATAGGCATCTTCATTTTTCCCTTATTCAGAACATTTGATTGTTCCGCATAGGCATCTTCATTTTTCCCTTATTCGGAACATTTGATTGTTCCGCATAGGCATCTTAATTTATCCCTTATTCGGAACATTTGATTGTTCCGGATAGTCATCTTAATTTTTCCCTTATTCGGAACATTTCAATATTCCGGATAGTTGCTTGATTTTTCCCTTATTCGGAATATTTTCAATATTCCGAGTATAACCTTTTACTTTCCTTTATTCGGAATATTTTATATATTCCGAGTAGACCTTTCATTCCGAATAGCAAGTTTTTCTGCATAGACTTATTTTCCGTATAGAGCACAATATTCCGAATTGAAACATTCCGCATAGAGCCAATTTATTCCGCATAGACTATCTTTCCGAATAGGGCTATTTTTCCGAGTAGGATTTTATTCCGATTAGAGCACTTTCAGTTAGGTCAGTTTTCAGTTGCTGTTTGATTTAAATTGTTAAGTCTGGGTTTATTTTTTTTTAATTGTTTTAAGCTTAAATCTTTCTTACGTTATTCATTTCCCTGTTTAGTAGATTAGAAAACCAAGCCCATTCTTGGACACCAAGAACAAACCTTCCACTTTAAACCGCGATCAATTCGAGAGGATATCGAGAGAAATTAGAACCCATAACAAAAAGCTTGTATCAGCCACCAAATGATCAAGGCTTCAAGAGAACACCTTAATAGAACTAGTAAACATGTGGTTTATTGCTAGAAGAGATCAAAGAGGGTGTTTGTTGGCTTATTTGGGACGGCAAGAGGGGAAGAGTTGAGAGGATTTTGGAGTGGATTGCATGTAAGAAATGGTGTAGGTGAAAACAAGTTGCTTGTTTTGTGGTTTAGTGGAATGGTTAGCTTAACATGTAAGCTTATGCTTACACTTGTGTAAGTTTAGCTAACATGATGCCACCTTCATGGTGTGGTGTCATGTTGGCCGTCCATACCATGCTAGTGGGGTGGGACAATGTGTTTTGTCCCATCTCACTAGTTTACGGGTATTTCACGATTCTAGTTTTCTTGATTTGCGTGCCCTCGGGTCGTTTTACGAAAAACGTTTTTATAAATTATGAATCACCGTCACAAAACGAATCCAATAAATATTGTCTCATCAAAAACGGAGTTTAAAAACGTAAATACGTAATCCTAAGGTTTCCGGTTTAGTCGTAAAAGACGCCAAATTATGCACGTAAGCCCAAATTTAAATCCGTAAATTGTGAGTTCGTCAACCAACACAAAAATAAGTTTCAAAATATTATACGAGAAAATATTTTACTACCTGAAAATGTTAGATTGTCACAGCTTTTCCTCCTAAAAGGGATCAACGTCCTCGTGATCCATTTCATTTGGATGTCCGTTTCTTATTGAAATCGAAGAGGTGCGGATATTTCTTCCACATTTCATCCTCTCGTTCCCAAGTATACTCCGGTCCATGCTTTGAATTCCATCGGATTTTGACAATAGGTATCCGACTTTGTTTCAGTTGCTTTACCTCACGGTCCATAACTTCTATGGGCTCTTCGATAAAATGCAACTTCCCATCTATTCGAACCTTACCTAACGGAATTTTCTCATCACTCACTGCTAGACATTTCTTCAGATTAGATACATGGAATGTGTTGTGAACACCATGAAGTTCTGGGGGTAACTCTAGTTTGTAAGCCACCGGACCTACTCAAGATAAAATCTTGAAGGGTCCAATATAACGGGGATTCAATTTTCCTCGCTTTCCAAATCTGATAACGCCTTTCCATGGCGATACTTTCAACATTACTCGGTCACCCACTTCAAACTCCATTGGCTTCCGCCGCACATCCGCGTAACTTTTCTGTCTACTACGGGCAGTCAACAACCTCTTCTTAATCTGAACTATCATCTCCGTAGTCTCCCGGATCAATTCTGGTCCCGTGAGCTGGGTATCCCCAACTTCACTCCAACATACAGGAGATCTACACTTCCTACCATACAAAGCTTCAAACGGTGCAGCCTTAATACTAGAATGGTAACTATTGTTATACGAAAACTCTGCTAACGACAAATGTTTATCCCAATTCTTACCAAAGTCTAACACACAAGCTCTCAACATATCTTCCAGTGTTTGTATCGTCCTTTCACTCTGCCCATCAGTCTGGGGGTGATAAGCAGTGCTCATATCGAGATTCGTTCCCAAAGATCTTTGGAGAGATTTCCAAAAATTCGATGCGAATCTAGGATCTCGATCTGAAATGATCGATACAGGCACTCCATGCTTGCATACAACATTATCAAGGTATATTCGAGTCAGCTTCTCCAGTGAGAACTGCTCCTTAACCGGAATGAAGTGTGCTGATTTGGTCAGTCTGTCGACAATAACCCAAATCGAATTGTTTCCAGATGATGTTCTAGGAAGCTTGGTGATAAAGTCCATCGTAATTCGCTCCCACTTCCATTCAGGAATCTTAGGCTGTTGAAGTAGTCCTGATGGCTTTTGATGTTCGACTTTAACTCTAGCACAAGTCAAGCATTGAAGAACATACATAGCTATGTCAGCTTTCATATTCGGCCACCAGTACAACTTCTTCTAATCATGGTACATCTTATCAGATCCCAGATGAATGGAATACTTAGTTTAATGGGATTCTAACATAATCAAATCTCTTAAGCCTCCAAACTTAGGTATCCACATACGACCTCTTAAGCATTTCACTTCATCAGCTCTAACCTCTAAAGGATCTCCTTCTCCTCGGAACCCTTCATTAACAAAATTCTCCTTCTTACAAGCTTCTATTTGCGCATTTCTAATTTGCTCAGGCAAATTATTGTGCACGGTCAAGACTAGAGAACGTACCCTGATAGGCTCTCTATCTTTCCTACTCAACGCATCAGCAACAACATTGGCTTTTCCTGGGTGATATTTTATATCACAATCATAATCGCTTAACAACTCTATCCATCTTCGTTGCCTCATGTTCAAATCCTTCTGGTCGAGAATATACTGTAGGCTTTTGTGATCGGTGAATACCGTACACTTGGTGCCATACAGATAATGTCTCCACAACCTAAGAGCAAAGACTACAGCTCCTAACTCAAGATCATGAGTAGTATAATTCTCCTCATTCTTCCTTAATTGCCTAGAAGCATAAGCTGTCACTTTCTCTCTCTGCATCAAAACAGCTCCATAACCTCTAAGAGATGCATCACAATACACTACAAAATCTTCACTCCCGTCGGGTAAGATAAGATTGGCGCACTACATAATTTTTGCTTCAATGTCTGAAATGCTCCATCTTCATCACTTCCCCAAACAAAAGGTTTATTCTTCTGAGTAAGCTTAGTCAAGGGTTTAGCTATCAAAGAAAATTCTTTAATGAATCGCCTATAATAGCCAGCCAATCCTAAGAACTGTCGCACTTCCGTTGGCGTTGTCGGTGCAGACCAATTCTTAATAGCTTCAACCTTTGCAGGATCAACATGAATTCCATCTCTGTTAATCACATGACCAAGAAATTGTACAGAATCTAACCAGAAATCACACTTCGAAAACTTAGCATACAACCTTTCATCCTTCAACAACTTCAAAACAATCCTCAAATGTTCTCTATGTTCATCTTCATTCTTAGAATAAATTAGAATATCGTCAATAAACACAATCACAAATTTATCCAAGTAGGGCTTGCACACTCGATTCATTAAATCCATGAAAACCGCAGGTGCGTTAGTTAACCCAAATGGCATTACTTGAAACTCATAGTGTCCATAACGAGTTCTAAATGCAGTTATAGGAATATCTTCTTCACGGACGCGAAGTTGGTGATATCCTGACCGCAAATCTATCTTAGAATACACACTAGATCCTTGTAGTTGATCAAACAAATCATCAATCCTAGGTAAAGGATATCGATTCTTAATTGTCAACTTATTCAGTTCCCTATAATCAATGCACATACGAAAAGATCCATCCTTCTTCTTAACGAACAAGACTGGAGCTCCCTAAGGCGACGAGCTCGGTCGAATAAAACCTTTATTAGACAACTCCTTAAGTTGCTCAGATAACTCCTTTAATTCAGAAGGGGCTAATCGGTAAGGCGCACGTGCCACCGGTGCAGCACCAGGAATTAAATCGATTCGAAACTCTACTTGCCTTATCGGTGGAAGTCTGGGTAAATCTTTAGGAAATACCTCAGGAAATTCACAAATAATAGGTACATCTTCCAATCATTTCTCCCTAGACTCATTCCCGGTCACTTGAGCTAAGAATAACTCACAACCGTTCCTGATGTACTTCTGGACTTTAATACATGAAACGATTTTCAAACGGGATTCACCTCGACTACCATCAATTACTAACGTCCTATTCCTAAGAGGAATCTTAACCTTCTTTTCTCCACATAAAATAGTAGCATTATTCAACGACAACCAATCCATACCAATAATAATATCAAAACTACCTAATTCTATCATCATCAGATCAATCGGAAAGGAATGGTTCAAGAGATTTAGAGAGCATCCTTCTAATAGCTTATTAGTTTTCACTAATTTACCATCAGCCAATTCCACCTCGTAACTGGTACTTACCTCAACAGGTTCAATATCAATAAGGGCACTAAATTTAGTGGATACAAAGCTCCTATCGGCACCCGAATCGAATAAAGCAACAACATAATGATTGTTGAGTAAAAACGTACCGGTAACGACATTCGGATCCTCTTTCTTCACCTCAATTGTTCCAAGTTGGTAGATACCACCCTGGGGGTTTCTTCCAGGTACAATCGCTTTCAACTTGGGGCATTCCGATTTCCTATGACCTTCCTCATTACAGTTGAAGCAAATGGTTCCCTTCTTACACCTTTCAACCTTGTGTCCAAGCTTTTCGTAATTTCGGCACTTCCAGCAGTCGCCAGCATGCCTCTTGTTGCCACACTTAGGACATCTATCATCGTTGCGCGGTGCATTGTAGGTAAGAGCATTTGCATTCCCCTTTCTCTGGTTCCGACGGCGATTGAAATTCTTCCTATTATCACCTCTATCTACACAATCACCGTCACCCTTTCTTTTCTCACCTACACGGGCTTCATCTTCCTTATCCTGAATTATCTGTCCAATGAGTCGGTAAGCCATTCGAACATCATCATCAATGGTCAGTGGTTTCGATGATGTTACGTCCCCCCGGATATTCCTGGTCAACCCTTTAACATATTGCTCAATTCGGATCTCTTCGGGTTCAACCAATCGAGGACATAGCAAGGCCAACTCATGGAATCGGTTCGTGTAACTATCAATGTCCACACCTTTCATTCTCAAATGAATCAACTCTTGCTCTAACCTAATAATCACACTACGAGGACAAAACTCCAAAGTCATCCATTTCTTAATTTCAGCCCAAGGAGTAGCATTAGCAGCATCAAGACCCATGAAAGCAATTCTCCCGTTCCACCAAGTCAACGCACGACCTTTAAGAGTAGCCATAGAAAAAGTCACCTTATCTTCCTCCTTACACTTACTAATCCTAAACACCGATTCAATCTTCTCAATCCACTGGCTTAATCCTACAGCACCTTCAGTTCCATTAAAAGGTAGAGGTTCACACTTCATGAACGTCACATAAGTACAGCCACCAACTTCTGGTGCATTAGCTCCAAGTCCTCCTACATTTCCTCCAGCATTAGCATTCACATTATTAGCATTCACATTATTAGCATTCACATTCACATTAGTACCGCCAATTCCACTACCGCCAGCTCCACTACCGCCAGCTCCACTACCGCCAGCTCCACTACCGCCAGCTCCACTACCGCCAGCTTCATTTCTAGCATTTGCCATAAATTCAGTCATAGATGCGGTAACTTGCTCCGTAATAATCCTACGTACATCATCCTCAGTCACAGCCTTCTTGGGTGGCATAGTTCTATAATTTCACAATTTCAAAGTATTAAGCATTCATCCAACAAAGGATTCATATAATATAGATCGAATTCATAACCAAGATACAAATAAGGCACAATATGGAATTCAAGACAAGATACATATTTCATTCGATCTGAAACAAAAGTATTGTCTTAGTACATCCCATATCAAAGTTCTAGCACTATATACACTCAAAATTCGTGACAAGTCGGTTCAGTCAAAGCTACAAAAGCACAAAAGATATAAAGGTCACTACTAAATACAGACTGGTCTACTGAGAACCGCCAGATGGTCCATCATCCATCGTCTTCTGGATCTTCGTCGGACGATCACTAGACACATCTTCAGCTGGGCGCTTACGGATTACTCCTCTTTCAACCATGTCGGCATAAAATCTACTGTTCCATCCCACGGATATATTCAACTCCTTTTCGGCTTTCTCACGCATCGCACGAGCCACACTCAACTGAATCTCCATAGAATTCACCTTTCTCTTCATAGCAGCATACTCACCACTTTCCAATACCGATAACCTCCTAAAAGCCTCATTCAATCCACGCTCTACATCACTCAAATCCAAACTAAGCAATTCTCGCTCTTTCTCACCAACCTTTGTCTTCGACTCCAAATAAGCAACCTGAGTCTGAACAACACCTAATCCAACCTCTGTCACACAACTCTTAACACGGGAAGCATCTAGATCACGTCTCAAGGCCCATGGTGCAAGACCATCAATATGAGTAGCCTCTCGAGTACTAGACGACTCTCCTATCTCACGTCTACGAGTAGCAATACCATCAGTACCGTCAGGTGCATCGTCATCCTCATCCTCCTCTGATTCAGAATCAGATTCAGATGATTCAGACATTTCATCCCTAGGTAACTCATCTTCAGAATCAGACAAACAAACTGGTGGGGGCAAAGGCTCGCCCTCTGGAACATCATACGGATAAATAAGCTCAGCTTCCTCATCGTCATCAACCTTAACATCTATACCTACATCCTCCTCGACATCCTCGTCGTCAATCTCATCATCTAAATTATCTAATCCAATCTCATCATCATTCTCAATATCCACATTCTCAATATCCACATTCTTAATCTCATTCTCTACCAAGTCAACCTGAGGGGCAATCTGATCTCCTAGTCCTAACTCGGGCTCGGGATCCTCAAATGGTTCCTCCTCATCATCTATATCATAATCTACTAAGTCTAAATAAGGATCATCTTCATGGTTTTCTACAGGAATATTAGGGTCAGCCATGACAATCTGCATTTATATATATATCTCGTATTAGGATAACATACTAGTTAAACAATTACATAATGAAATCACGATATATACATATATATAAATTAAATTATATATATCAAAATATATATCTTCTCAATAGGGCTTGTTGGTAACGTCGGAGATCTCTGGCACCGTTATAGTCAAAAGATTTTTCAAATATTTTCTCAAATGTTCATCGTCAAAAGATTTTGAAAAGTTTTGTTCAAAACCTTGGTTTTTAAAATCTTTTGTTCTCTATAACGAGAGCTCTGGTACCAAACTGTAACACTCTCATTTTTCATATCGGTACAGCGGAAGGGTCTTTCAGAGTGTTACGGGATAGCACAATAACTCCAATCATAGACAACACATAAAAATGGTTGTACAAGGTTTAACAAACATTCATTCGATAAAAAGTTTCAAAAGCGTACAACAGGTCCCAAATTATACAGGTCATTTAGTTTACAAAACATAGATCGAATGAACATTTTTAATATTATGTGGGCCATCAGAGTCGATCTCCATCCGGATTACCTTCAAGCACCTGAGATAAAAACATGCAAAAATCATATCAGCGAATGCCGAGTGAATTCATAGAGTTTAATAAAAACCGTTATATAAAACAATCATTTAAAATCAGAACACAAGTATAATATCGGAAGTAAGTCCTCATATTGCTAGTCAGGCAATATATATCAAGCATACATCTGAAACCGTCCATGAGACCGTAGTCTCTATATTACCATGATAGGTAATATATTCATCGTAATAGCGTCGTTATCATATATAGGATACATTTTTATTTAGATTAGGTAGGATTATTATTAGCCGCATGACATTGTTACCTTACTATGAAAACAGCGGGCCGCGAACCCGACAAACAATTTTCCCATCTAAGTTAGCGTGTCGTCACAAAAATCACGCTATGGAATCTTCTCATACATAAATTCGCTTACCAATCAATGTGGTACGACGGGGATCAACCGTCAAGGCGCGAACTGGGGTGATCGTCCCCAAATAGTACTATCAAATGCATAAGCGTCTACCAAATCCTGGTAGTTCACAATTCATGCTAATGGGACTTTAAGTGACATAACCTAACTACTAATAATCCTTTTAGTCTCGAATATAGGGTCATAGCATCATTCGGGTCCATATCATTAAGCATAAAATCGGGACTACTTGTGTTCTATTTTTATAAAATCTAGCATGTTATCTCCCTCTCGGGTTTACAAATCAATTTATAAAACATTTAAAAGAGTGCGAGGCTATGAACTCACGTTGTTAATGAAAGGCGGATTATCGGCTACGGGCGTGCTTCGGTCACGGAAACCTATATAAATAATAATCGGTCTTAGACTCGGTCCAATGACTTTTATCAAAATAACAATATACATATGATGATTTTGTACATATGATGATGATCAAGTGGGTTTATACATCCTTGTTTACTCATTTTAGTGTTTACGTTTTGGTAACGTTTTACTAGTTTGCTAGTTTTACCGATTTTACCTTTTTTAAGTCCATTAAGTCTTTTATAAGTTCTTTAACTTGTTTTTATCCATTTTATACCTATATTATAAGTATATATACTTTCCATGTTGGGCCCAAATGGGTTAACCCCAATAAGTTCTTTTTACATGTTTTTATCTTATTAAGTCCAATTATTAGTCCAATATGTTTAGTTAGTTCGTAAATGTCCGTAATTCTTATAGTTCGGGTTTTATCGGTTTTTACTTGTCTTAGTTATCTATACATCAGTATATGACTTTTATAAACTTTACATTAGACGGGTTTGGTCGTCTAAGTTTTATTTGGCGAAAAACGTTAATTTTACGGCGATAACCGAAAAAGTCGTAAAAATCAAGTTTATAGTTTTTATTACTTATAAATATTATTTTACCACAATTTATATAATTTACCCATTTAATTAACCTTTTATACATTTATATAAATAAGTTTTATAAGTTAGTGGGTTTATATTTTTACATTTTATACATTATAATGTGAGTGCTTATATAATAATAATAAACATTATTTCCAAAATCTGATTTTTAACTTCATGTTCACCATTTTTAACATATCTAGAGTTCTATAATGAATTAGAAGCTCATTTTTGGATGACATGTTCTTCATAATATGTGCTACATATAACTTAGTTATAGATACTGCCCATTTTGAGTTTAACTTGCCTTAACAGTCCCTACAAAACTGCTTATTCAGATTACACCACCTAACTTGTTTTGATCATATCTCACTCATTATTTTGATTCCATTGCATGGACAACTCTCACATGTGTATAACATCATCTACTTACTGTAAATGGATCAAACCATGCAATTTTATCAATTCATCTTTTAGTTATCTACTGTTTTTATACAGCCAACTAAATAGTCAAGATTTTAGCTTCATTTCTTATAGTTATCATCATTTTTAAGCATATTTATCAACACTTGATCCCCACACAACATTTTTATCATCATATATACATCATATAAATATACAAAATGAAAGAAAATACATTTGTTCTTTACAAAATAACAAGAGAAAAATGGAGAGGATGATCTTCTTTACCAATCCAAGTGGATTTCTTGTTTTAGGAAGACAAGAACTTGATGAACACAACAAGTATCTCCAAGACCATCAAATATCAAGAACATAGGTTGGAAAATCAGCCCTAGGACACAATCAAATCACCTCCAAAGTTGTTAATATGGCCACCAAATGATCAAGGCTTCAAGAGAACACCTTAATAGAACTAGGAAACATGTGGTTTATGGCTAGAAGAGATCAAAGAGGGTGTTTGTTGGCTTATTTGGGACGGCAAGAGGGGAAGAGTTGAGAGGATTTTGGAGTGGATTGCATGTAAGAAATGGTGTAGGTGAAAACAAGTTGCTTGTTTTGTGGTTTAGTGGAATGGTTAGCTTAACATGTAAGCTTATGCTTACACTTGTGTAAGTTTAGCTAACATGATGCCACCTTCATGGTGTGGTGTCATGTTGGCCGTCCATACCATGCTAGTGGGGTGGGACAATGTGTTTTGTCCCATCTCACTAGTTTACGGGTATTTCTCGATTCTAGTTTTCTCGATTTGCGTGCCCTCGGGTCGTTTTACGAAAAACGTTTTTATAAATTATGAATCACCGTCACAAAACGAATCCAATAAATATTGTCTCATCAAAAACGGAGTTTAAAAACGTAAATACGTAATCCTAAGGTTTCCGGTTTAGTCGTAAAAGACGCCAAATTATGCACGTAAGCCCAAATTTAAATCCGTAAATTGTGAGTTCGTCAACCAACACAAAAATAAGTTTCAAAATATTATACGAGAAAATATTTTACTACCTGAAAATGTTAGATTGTCACACTGGAAGTACCTCATTCACATTCTCCTTCAATGTTTGAGTCCCAAATGTACTGCACACAATGAGATCAATAGATCCATTGCAACTGCTATTGTGTGCATTGCAACAAGGCAAAAATATAACTATTCTAAAATGATTTTTGAAGGGATGTGTAAAAACAAGGGGACAAAAATGACTTTAGCTTATCCCCGTTTTCTGCAAATGATTTTTGATCATCAAAGATATTGTTCAAGGGATCACAATGATTTTTATAAAATCCCTGAACAAAAGAAAGCTATTTTTACAAAGATGAATTCACCACCTCATAGAGACTTACCTTTAACCCCAGCCATGCTTGCTGTTATTGCAGCAGCACAACCCCAACCAGACCCCCAACCTCGAATTAACCCTCACCCACAACTTGAACCTATTCCTGAACCTTTACCCTCACCTGAACAAATGCAAATAGACCAAGAACCCTTTGACGCTGACACATTAAATGTTGGCGTTGATGTGCCTATTTCCAACGCTGACACCCAACCATCACAATCCCAAACACCCCTTAACCAACCCACATCTACCCATTCTTCCACACCATCTTCCACACCACCTGAATATAGGTTGATCAAACGCCAAAGGACTACTGGAGTGTTCTCCTCTGGTGGTCCTAGCCATGAAGCAGAGAGAACCACCACCACAAGTGTGGCTGGTGACCTGGATGAGGCTGGGACTATTGGTTCTGGCTTAGAAGCTGGCCAAGGCAGTCCCATCATACTTAAGTCCTCCTCCATGCCCAATGAACCTGACTTGGGAGGTCAAATCCCCATTTCAGAAGAGGGCAGACTGGAACCAATGACTATTTTGGAATTGATGGCAGTCTGCATTAGCTTGCAAAAGCAAAATGCAGACTTAGTACAAATTGTCAGCTCACAAGGCCTTGAACTCAAGGAATTGAGGGAGAGGATTGTTGTTTTGGAGAGTGATCATGCTAGGAGGGGTATGGAGGAGTCTTCCAAAGGGGAGGAAGATCAAAGAATTCTGAGTGATAAGAGCAGTCAAGATGGTCGATCAATGGATGTTGCTGAAGCTCTTACTACTTTGAAGGAACAAACAGGTTTTGATACGTCCTTAATCTCTCCAACCAATCTAAATTTATCATTTATAGCTATGTTGAGAGAGGTTACACAAGGCGCTGAGGGCAAATATTTGAGCGTTGACAAGACAAATTTGGACGCTGATAGAAGTATTTTGGGCGCTGATAGAGGAAATTTGGGCGTTGACAGATCTGCACATGAAGGTGATGTATTCCAGTCATCATCTATCATCAAGGAAGTTCCTACTCAGGTATTACCATCTACCTTACCAACCATTGCACCATCAGATAAGGGTAAGGGTAAATTGGTAGAAGAAATTGTTCCAAAGAATGCAGCCCAAGTTGAATTTGATAGAAGATTGGTTGAGAAAATGATGGAACAAGGTGAAAAGGAAAAGTCACCATTTGTTGTGACTTCTGAAGAAGAAAGTGATGGAGCTAGCTCAGACTCAAGTGTGATGATTATTGAACCAGAAAGGCTTGAGTATGGTGATGAGCTTGCTAGGGAAAAGTTGAGAGATTTAAAGTTGCAGATTGACTTTGACATGCCAGAGGTGGTTCAGATGTACAATTCTTGGGAAGAAAGCTGCATGGATAATCCAGACTTGACCACTTCAGATCAAATATGGGGTTTGGAGCTTCTTCTTAGAGTTCAGAAGGATTGTAAGGTGATTTTGAAGCACAAGGCAAGCAACATTCTCTCTGAGTTGAAAAGGGATAGAAGGAAGCTCTACTTTATGTTGCTCAGATGTCATGGAGTTGGATGGACACATCAGAAGTTGAAGGCTTTGACATTTGATGAGTTGGAAGATAAGGCTTATCCTATTTGGGTGAAAGTGCAGGAAGAAAACACTTTCAGACTTCTTTCAGATGAAAGAAAGGAGCAACTTGCAGAAGAGATGGAAATCAAGAAAGCTATGATAGTTCCCAGGCCAGTGAAGAAGGGATTTACACTCGAGTTTCCAAAAGATATGAATAGACTATATCCAAGTGAAGCAGTTATTAGAAAGAGCCTCAAGCTCTCCCCATTGGAAGCTTCAGATATGGTGCAGGTGTTACCACTAGATTCCAGGAATCCAATTGTGAGTTATGATGAGGATGAATGTGGATTCTGGAAGATTGGAAGATATGGCAAGGAGGTACACACCTTTACCACTCTCATATCTTTATTTGCAAGTTGTGATAGAGAAGACTTGGTGGACCTTTGAAGGTTGCTGGAGACCAAGTATGAGGCTGAAGCACCAACTTCAGCTAATGGAATAAAACTTTGGACCACATTTAAAAGAATGTGTGGGACAAATGAGGAAGATCCTGAAATATGGAAGGATCTTGAAGATGACCTCAGTGGTCTTCAATGGAGGTTATATTCAGCTGCTGGTGTATACCATTTGAGTTCTACAAAGTTTGCTGAGTATCTACTAGTGGATGCTCAATATTTCATATCCAAGGCTGTTTTGGAAAAGATGAAGGACACCCAGTTGGAGATAGACTATACAAGTGACGTGGCAAAGAATTTGATCAGATTTATTTATTACCAATATGATAAGGTTTGTCAGACTCCTCCAAGTTCTTAATGTTTATTCAGAAACTTGATCATAAGAGTGGATATCAAGTTTAGGGGAGGATTGTTGGGAATAAATTAAGGCCAGATCACTTGAGCGCTGACAAGAACAACTCAAGCGTTGACAAGAACAAAGTGAGCGCTGACAGCTCAAGCGTTGACAAGTTAAAGTCAAGCGTTTATAGATTGAAGACAAGCACTGATGGAAGATATAAGCTACACGTTTATTATATTCTAGAATACTTCTAGTAAGGATAGAAACGACAATGTATTTTCTATGTTTATCTTTACCTAGAATAGTTGATACGTAGCTTATTATACAAGGCTTCTTAGTCTATAAAAGAAGGCCTTTAGGTTAATGTTTAGTATCAAAGTTTTCATTAAGTTTTCATTCGTAAACATCTTTCATTGTAAGCAAGTTCGACATTCATAATCAAAGTGAAAGTTTTGTTTACATCTTGTGTTCTTACTTAAGTGTTAAATTCCGCATAACACTTAGATTCACAAAGCATATAACAAAGGTTTCTCTACGTGTTATACTTGATCTAATCTCGTATACACAAAGCTAATCGATCTAAGTTTGGGATCAACAAAAACTACCGTTTTCTTGAATTACTTCGTTGGGGTTATGCTTATGAAGATAATGCTTATTGCTTGCTTATGAACGCAATACATGTTTATTTATCTATTCTCTGAAGTTAACTTTGTGATGATAATGCTATGTTGCTTGCTTATGGACGTAAAATGTGTTTTGTCTTGAATCACTTCGCGGAAGTTTTGTCATGAGCTTATTGCTATCGTAACTGGGTACCCTATATGCTTGCCATTGTTTAATGGATTTGTATGCCTATATGATTGCCATTGTTTAATGGATTCATATGCTTCTATGCTTGCCATTGTTTAATGGATTCATATGCTTTTATGCTTGCCATTGTTTAATGGATTCATATGTTTCTATGCTTGCCAATATTTAGTGGATTCATATGCTTATAAACTTAATATGATTGCCCTCCTATAATGGGATTCATATGCTTTAAAACATTTTGTTTGCGGTCCAATTGATCTTGACTGTGAATGTTGCTATGATCTTGACTAAACGTAAATATATTGACAAAAACGTAAAAAACGGACAAAAACAGAAAAAAAAAATCAAACTAACACATAAGAAAACTGACGAAAACGTAAAGATACTAACGAAAACGTAAAAATTAGACAGACACGTAAAAACACTGAGGAAAACGTAATAAACGAAATAAAAGGTAAAAACACCCTGACGAAAACGTTAAAAATCAGACGAAAACGTAAAAATATTGACGAAAACGTAAAACTACTGATAAAAACGTAAAAAGTCGAACGAAAAACGTAAAAAAATCGAAAGAAAACATGAAAATACTAACGGAAACGTAAAAATTCCAACGAAAACGTAAGAATACTGACGAAAACGTAAAATATTGACGAAAACGTAAAAAGTCAAACAAAAGCATTTTCGTTTATGGTGGTGAGAGGGAGCATTCGGATTTAGTCGAGTGTTAATAAGAAAATAAGAGAAAAAATAGATCTATTATGTTAAAGGGAAAACACGAAAAAGAAATAAAATTTCCTTTCTTTTTTGTGTATATAAGAGTAAAATATAATTTTTTTGTTTTTTAGAAATCTTTTTGAAAACCATTGATTTGAATGCAGTTTACATTTTCTTTGTTTTCTATATATATTAAATAAAATATTAAAATAAAATATTAAAATAAATTTACTTTAAACTTAAGTATATAAAATATTATGCAAATTGTTGAACAAAAGAAAGGTTAATTGATATTTTAATTTAGATGCGTCTTAGCATGTGGGTCTGCGTAGATTCATAGTATCTCGATTATTTTATGCAACTCGTACAAAGATCAAATATTGATAATTAATTTAGGCATAACTTGATATTAAAAAAAGGAGAAGATTAGCTTTGCACATACGTCATTAACAAATACTTTATTATAATAGAGAGGATATGAATTGCTTGTTCAAATTTTCTACTTTTACGGTAATATCGACAATTTTTGTATTTATATTCGTAACAAAATACATGTAATATTATCAATCACCAATTTTCAAGTTCGTCGCCATTCAAAACCGACAAGGCATGTATCCATGTACGTTTCTATAAATTCAAAACGCACTATAGTTTTAGAGTTCGGAACTTAAAAAAGTTATTCTATTAATTTTCAAACCAAGTATAACTTGATATTCGCGTGTTGTTGCAAGCATCCTGTAACTAAATTTACGTGTGTGTAAAACTAGAAGGGGTTGAATAGTTTTACCGATTATTTTTTCTTATTTAAAATTTTTATATGTTATTAGTGAGGATAGGTAGATCAAGTATGATTGAGTAAGTAATAGAGATAGAGAAAGAGTAAATCAAACCACAATGCACAAGTGATTTATAGTGGTTCGGCCTAGCAAGTTCTCACTTATCTTGACCCTACTTCCACTCCTCGAGTATCCACTCTAGAATTAGTCTTTGACTAGTCAAAAACCTGTTTTATACCGATGGAAAAACCCATACACGTCGCTTACAATCTTTACCGACACCTAAGCTAAAATGACATGTTCTTTTACACAGATACAACAACTCCCTTCACACTACGTATTTTGAGGACTAAAATACTAACCACACTATTACACAAGTCATAGATAAATGGGTACAACAATGGTGATTGTATAGATAACACTTAACACAATAACACAAGTAAACTTTGAAGGATCAAAGCTTGGGAATAGAGTTCTTGTATACGATATTTAAAGAGTGTAAGATCTATATCACAAGAGACAAGGATAAAAAAAGAATAAAGATTAGTATGTTGGATATAATTAGAGAAGAGAGATTAAAGAGAAAACAAGAGAGTTGAGAGCTTGGAGAATGCTTGGTATATATAGGCAATATGATCAGCTGATCACGGACCCCACAAACCTAAATACATTTGGATCCACCTCTTTGTGTTTGGGTCCATGGCATCTGACTTTAGTTGTGTTATAAATACCTTGTCTAAAATCACACTCAATCATGATTTAGATAGATTTAACTTTTGTTTATCAGATATATGGAGAGATTATAGTGTATTTTGTACATGTTAAGTTTATACAAAAGCTTTATAAGTGTAGAGAACTTTTTATAAAAGAAAGAAAATTATAATCGTTGATCCGAAGCTTTAGCGTTGTTTGTAACACTAGCTTAAAATATATTATATGTTTTATCGTTAACAAAACTTAAACGGGAATAAAAAATATAAACATCATTTTAACGCAATATTTTTATTCACTTCCTCTAAATACTTAAGTCTGTCCATGGGTACCTTCCATATTGGTACATGGAAAGGAAATATACGGCTGAGCAATACGCTCAGTGAACGGATATATAACATAGCATGGACGACATAAACATAATAAAGAATGATTAGCAACGGAAATGTAAAAATCCTTGAAAACTTGGAACGTTTTATAACACTAGTTTTATAGTTTGAAAAGATTATGATTAACTTATGAAAACTATATTTTAAATTTAGATAAGAGCCCATATAGGTCATGAGGTATCACCGTGCATGAACACATAGAGGGGTGACCTCATCATGCAATTAGAGGGTTTGCCTCTAATTATACTGGTCTGCGTAGGAGGGATCAGCTCCAATGTGAAGGATGCAAGGCACACACCACATTCACCATGAAAATCTAGTCTTAAACATGTAACTAGGATGCACCCATACGCCCCACATGATAATATAATAAATGGCCAAACTAAAGGGATGCCACGAGTAATCACTCCATCGTGGGGAAGTCATAACACTGGTGCCTCCAGTGTTATGGTTATGGTACCTCCGCAACTAGATGAACTGGAATACATGTATATAGCTCAGGCATTTAAAATATAACATAAGCATTCAAAATATATAAAATCACTTGGGAAATAGATGGCTGCAAACGGGGAATCCTAATCAAACATACGAAAGAATGTACATACTGAAGGACATATGATTTGTACCTTATGTCCAGTAGTGAAGCTAGAATGGAAGTTTAACGATCTACTCCGACTTCACGGGTACTACATAAATAAGGGACATGTATGAGTTGTCTTATTACTGTGTGTTTTTCAGATTCCGTGTGTTCTTAGCTTATTTTATATTTTCTTGTCATGTTTGTTTGTTTTGTTTGTGCGACCCAGACGGGCGTCTCGGTAGGCTCGGTTTCAGGGCTCGGGTAATTCATGAATGCATTATTAAACAAATACATTTTGGGTTAAGTTAATTTAATTAGTTATAATACATGTATGATTAAATTAACTATAAACTTAGGTTATATTTATTAACGGTAATAAATCATGAAATAACCTAAGTATTTATTAAGGCATAATTAAATTATTTCCTTAATTTAATTTAATTATATTGCTATAAGAATAAGTAAAGTTTTATTAAATGTATCATGTCATATTATTAATTAATAAACCATGCTTTTCATTATTAATTAATAATCATTTAGCCTAAGTATTTAATTTGATAAATAATATAATTTTTTTAGTATAATCGTTTTTCCTGGAATTGAAATACAATTTTATCGTTAAGACTTTATTTGTTTTTGGTTAATAATATCTTGCTTGGTATCTATTGTCTAATAAAACTAAAATGGGGAAAATCATTTAGGCTAAGGAATATGTAAAAATAAAAGCGCAAATAATTTCACATAAAATTAATCTAAAACGCAAAATAAAATTATACTAGATTAAACTAATCTAAGATGCAATAAAATTATGCTAATAAAAACTAATTATTCAAGATGCAAAATTAAGCTAATGCAAGCACGTAACAACAAGTAAAAATAATAAAAATTAAAATCACAAAGATAAACTTAAAATTAAAGCTTAAAGCTTTAACCTTTTTAGCTTATTAATCTTTTTAGATAATAAAGCTGGAAGCTTTATGTACTAATAAGCTTAATAATCACAAAAGGTGTGAACTTTATACTCAAAATAAGCTTATCTAAATTAAAACTAATTTTTAAATCTACTTTTAAAACAAAAGTAACTTTTAAAACTAATTAAAACGATTTTAATTAAAGAGATAATTTTTGAAAACAATTTAAAATAAAGTAATCTAATTATTTAAGCTAAAACGATTAAGCTAGATAATAAAAAAAGGAGAGAACTTAGTACCCGTGGTCCGAAGAAAACACTCTAAAAAACATCAACATGATCAACAAAACACGACCCGTAAAGTACACGACCAACAAAATCAAAATAATCTAAAGCGTAACCCGGCCCGTAAAGTACACGGCCTCTCAAATCAATCTCGAACTAAAACTATTCGACCCATAAACTTCTCTCAAAAAGATGAATCGATACGCCGAGCTCAAAAGAACACAAAAGGTTAGGATAATAAGCAATAATTAATATATGATAAGAAGATTCAAACAAAACTAATAGATCTAGAATATTATTTAGGTTTTATAAAAGTACTTTTAATTTTAAAGCTAAAAATTATAGATCTACTTAATTTATTTAAAAACCAATAGATCTAAACTATTTTATGAAAATACTTTGATTTTTAAGCTACAAACTAATAGATCTACAATATTAAAAAGTAAATCTAAAGATAAAAATAAATTAAATTAAATTAATTAACTACTTGCAATTAATAAAAGATGTAAACTAAATATTATAAAAGTACTAATTAAAAACTAGCTTATAAATAAGTTGTAAGCCTAAGCTTAGAACTTATGAGACTGAAAAAGTTAAAAATCTAATTAAATAAATCCTCCAACAATAAGCTAGATCTAGGAAAATAAGCCCACAATAAGCTTGAAATAAAATGAATTATTCCAAGCTTTTATATAAATCTAACTTATTTGGAAAAAGTTATAAAAACTAATCCCAAATAATAAGATAGATTATAAAGAAAATAAAAAGAAAGGAAGAATGAGAATAAGCTAAAAGGAATTTAACAATAAGCTAGAAGAAGAACTTTTATTAATTGAAAGAGCATAATAAAAAGCTTAGTACAAAACTTAGAAGAAAATAAAATACAAAGCTTAAAATAAAACTACTACATGAAAAATAAATCTACACTACAACTAAAACTATCTAACCCCCTAATACAATGAGAATGAAATGTATTTATAGGCAGCTCCAGTTGAGGGTATAATAGTCTTTTCCCACTATTTTGCCTTGTTAATAACGAAAATGGAACAGCTGGCCTTTTTTTTCCTTGTTTTAATTGAAAGGTGGCTGACAACTGTTATAGCGTGTGATCCAATGCCTACCACACGCTAGATCCTCATTGTTTTCATCGCCTATGCCACTTGTCAACTCATGATTGGCTAGCCGCCTCTTCGACCTAGGACTTCTGCCACCTGGTACTGACGTGGCGGTGCCGCCGCCACATGTCATCATCCTAATGGCCAGCTGTCCTGCCACTCTGCCACCTCTGACATCGTACTGACATGTCAGCGCCGCCACCTACCACCTCTGATCCTCAGACTGACTTGGCGGCGCTGACGCCACGTGTCACCTTCTGGTTGACCGCTGCCACTGCCACCTCGTACTTGCATCAATGAGAGAATGCGAGTGCCACGTGGTGCACTGGCATTGGCCAGCCGCCGCCACGTGGATTGATGACGTCATGATGACGTCAGCAGGTGAACGGGTTGAGTCTGGATCGGGTCGGGTTGGGTCAGGTTGCCACGTATACCACTTAGGTGGTGCCACGTGGCACTGGGTATATAATTACCAGCCAAAGTAAGCCCCAAGAATCAAACCTGGGTGGTTTGTGCCAAACCTTAGTGACCAAGATACTGCCAACTGAGTTGAGCAGCATCTTAGGTTTATAGTTGCAAAATATAGCTTATAACCCCTTTTCTATTTGGCCCAGCAGATTATGAACCCCCCCATTGGACTAGTTTATATAATAATAATAATAATAATAATAATAATAATAATAATAATAATAATAATAATAATAATACCTCCGACTGATCTCCTCGACATTTTCCTTATCTCCTCGACAGATGGCCTTATGGAAATCTCAAAGGGAGAATCACACCTCCGACCGGCTTCAGACGGTTCCCATTTCTGGGTTGGGACAAACTATGAACGGTAAGACTTATCGTTGTGTTTTGTGTTATGGTTAGGTATCCCTTTATTTTCTATGTCGAAGCCTTGTTTAGATTGCTCAAGGGTTTTTGCCGAGGATATTTATGGAGACCATGCGATATCGTGTGTTGGTATTATTGGTATTAAACATCGACATAACGTTGTACGCGATACACTTGTCGACATCTGCTATCGTTCAAGGATTCCAGCTGGTAAGGAAGTTGATATCGGGTTGGATGGGGGTTCTGACAAATCATTACGTCCAGCAGATATATTACTTTACTTGTGGGATGGAGGGCTTGATGTATGTGTGGATCTAACTGGATCTTCGCCTTTGACGCAAACCGGGATGACTGCTTTTGTTTTCGGTCATGCGGTGGTTGAGGCTGCAAAACGTAAACGTGTTAAGTATATGGCTAAGTGTTCGGCTATTGGTTATGGTTTTCTCCCATTTTCTTTTTCTTCCTTTGGGGAATTAGAGGAGGATGCGGTTGCCTTGCTGAAGCGGATCCGAAAGTTCTCCATGGTTCAAGACATTGGAGCACGTGTTGCTGCTCATATATTTAATAGGATCAGTTTCGCTATTGCTAAAGGAGTGGGGGCTCAGATAGTATCTCGGCTCCCCACTAACTTTTTGTAAAATCTATTATTATAATACAGTGAACTTTTATAATAATAAAAAAATAATAATAATAAAATAATAATAATAATAATAATAATAATAATAATAAGAATAATACGAAAAATGAATTTAATAATTATAAAAAACTTTATTTTATTTTTATATTTATTAATTTTCGGAAATATATTTTATTTATATTTATTTGTTTATTTATTATAAACTATTTAATTAATTTAAAAACTAATTAATCTTAAAAAATTTATAGGGAACAAACCGTGAGGAGTTACGATTCGAGGTCGGGACTTTTGAATTCGTAAATTCGGGCTCTTTCCAACCTCGTGGTCGTTTTGATGTGTCTTGACCTTTTCTTTTGTCTTTTTCTTCAATAAATGACCGTGAAATCCCGTGTTTTCTTTCCTTTTGATATTTGGTACCTATTTCACAACAAAAACATAAACCACGTTTAATTCTGACATTTACGATATTAATTACACGTATTGGTCTTGTTTTCATTGTTTTAAGTGGTAAAAGGATAAGTGTTTACACACTTATTAACAAACTTTACTAATATATCATCATGGCTTATAAATTAAGGTTATTAAACACTAGCTTATATTTTGGACTTATAAATCAAGCTTATTTCTATTTAAGAAAAACTTCTTATTTTTAAAAACTTACTATTTTTGGAAACCTCCTATTTTTAAAAAGTTACTTATTATGACACTATAAGTATAGTAATACAAGACTACATAGATCGAGCGATATGATGTAAGTAAAGAGAAAATTAAATAGAGGAAACTTATAGTGAAGGATTGGACACGACTTAGATGGTTGGTTTTTGCCTAATGGTGGTTGACAGATGATGCAATGGTGGTCATGGTCATTCTTGCAGAAAATGGGAAGTTATGAGTTTTGGGGTGTTTGGCCGCTGGTTTTGACTTAGAGAACTTCTCCTGCGGGACACGGACCTTGTAGACCCAAATGGATTTCGGACCATCATTGACAAATTTGGTCCGTGCTACAAATAGGTCAGACAACATGTGTTTGGTTTAAGACAAGATGTTAGCCTCAAAATATTGAGTAAAACAAGAATGCTCGGTCATATGTTTATTATGTATCGTATAATAGAACGTTGTAATAGGTAGTAGGTTAGTCGTGTATTACGGGTTTAACTTTAAGCTAAGGTTCATTCATAAGTAACCAAAGCCAAAAAAAGAAAGCCCGGCCCATTATCATATAGCCCATCATGCCACATGTAGGCAAGGCTATATAAACCTATCCTTGCATGTAAGGAGAGGTTGGTTGGTTATTTCATTTTTCTCTCAATCTAATTTTTCACAAGTTCTCACACACTTCTCTCTCTTTTCTCTCTCTAGTTTCTCTCTCCAGAAATCTTTCATCTTCTTCATCTATTTTCTATCCTTAAATTCGTGTAGAATCAATCATATTTATTGGGACAACAATTGGTATCAATCGCCATGGGTAGTTTTGTGATTCTTTGTTGATTTACTACTTAGTTCGTGTGATTTTTACATAAAGTCTACTTGGATTCAAGTTTTTTCTTGTGTTTTCCGTGCTCTAAATCTTCCTCTATTCATCTCTACATCTTTCATACGTGTGGTAAGATTTTGGTTACTTGGGTTTGGATTGTAACACGAATTCCCAGGTAAAGTTCTAATTTTTCTTGTTGCCTAAAAGTCTCGAACTCCTTACTTGTTACGATCTGAATATTGCGATCGCATAAACCTGGGGTTTCTACTTACCAAATGAATATCACGATCACTCATTACGATCACTCGTTATGATCACTCGTTACGGTCATTCGTTACGATCACTCGTTACGATCACTCGTTAGGATCACTCGTTACGATCACTCGTTACGATCACTCGTTACGATCACTCGTTACGATCACTCGTTACGATCAATTGTTATGATCACAGATCACGCTCCAAGACCACGATCCAAGACCACGATCAAAGACCACGATCAAAGACCATGATCCAAGACCACGATCCAAGACCACGATCCAAGACCACGATCCAAGACCACGATCCAAGACCACGATCAAGACCACGATCAAGACCACGATCTAGGACTGCGATGGACATCTAAATTTTGTTAGAGTATTTTTTAGACTTAGCCACTATCTAGACTAGTTCCGAAACATAGTTTACACGAAGATTAAAAAAAAAGAGTTAAAATTTTTAGGTCAAGTAAAATCAAAATTTTTTCCATACTAGTTTTAGGCTATTTCTAGCTCGATTTCAAAATTTGGTGATTACAAATTTTTTAGCTCTACCGTTTTGTCGGACTGAGGAATTTATTGTCGGACTGAGAAAAATCGCAATTTTTGGAACTTCAACAACAAAACAATCACAACACAACTACTTAAGATCCACATTCACTTCATCATTTAAGAGAATATTGAGATGGATTCTACTGCAGAATATCGTGTGACGAACAACAACATAATGGTGGCGGGTAACAAAGAGAGACCACCAATGCTTGTGGCCGGTCGATATGCTCAAGGGCAATCACGTTTTCTTCGCTATCTTTATACAAGACCTAATGGTGATGCATTGAGGCAATGTATTAACAATGGACCATATGTTTTCTCCGATATCACTGTTCCTCATACACCAGCCACATACACTATTCCAGAAATACCCGCAACCACAAGAAAAGAAACGTTATCTGATCTTACACCAGAGAAGCGTGCTTGGTATGATGCAGAAAAAGAAGCGATGATAGTCGTAGAAATACGTCTTTTAGGAAAAAGAGCGTATAATGGGCAAGTATTAAGTTGCACGTTTTAGGAAAAACGCGAAACCGAACAAATACGGGTTCGTTCTCGAGGAGGTGTGTGGATTAATGTGCCAATAAGTATAATCAAAAGTTTGGGGTAGTATCGTTTTTAGATGAGAAAAGAAAGAAAAACAAAGACGAGCTACGATTACAATTAAACTACGACGAAAGACGTAAAACGCGAACGTAAGTACGTAAAACGTGAAAATTTAAAAATTAAACCTAAAAATTAAATAAAAGATTAAACTAAGTCTAAAATAATATAAATAAGGATAAAAATCCAATAAATATATTTTTAAACCTTTTATTAATTAAATATTCAATTTTTAATGCTAATTAAAGCCCAAAAATTAAATATAATTAATCAAAATGTCCAAAATATTATTTTATTGGACAAATAACTCACTTATATTATTTAAAAACTAAAAAGTATTTTTCCTAAATTTTAAAAACTATTTTCTATTTTTAAATTACCAAAAACTATTTTTAAACTAAAATAATCATAAAAAATAATAAAATAATGCCAAAAATAATTTGACAATTTTAAAAATCCTAAATTACACTAATGAACAGTAGAAAAATGAAAAAGTTTGAAAAATGTAAAATTTTTCACTAAAAGACAAAACAGTTTAATAATTAAACCCTAATTAAACTAAATTAATTATAAAAAATAATTAAAAAGTGAACAGTACAATATTTTTGGACTAAAAACCTTAGAATGTTTTTCTAAATATAAGAAAATTTTTAAAACTAAAAAATCTTACAATTTTACACTAAAAGACAAAATTCAGAAATTAAAAGTTAATTAAAAATAGCTATTAAATGTGAAAAATACTAAATGAACAGTAAAATAAAAATTAATTAAACAAAAAAATAAAATAAGAAAAATAATAAAACTGGTTTCAAGTCTAATTCCCATTTTTGGTCACTAAAGACAAAAAATTATGAAAACTGACAATGACATGTGACCCCTTTTGTCCTTTTGCTTAGCAGGGGAAACTTTTACACTAGCAGTGGGAAGTGAGTTCCCACTGCTTTCACAAAAAAACGGGTCTGGGCACTTTTATGCCTAGATTTTGTTGGTTTCTTGGTTTTGTGGCCAAACAAAGGCACCCCCACAACTAGTTGAGTTGTGGGGAGTCAACAAAATTATAAAAACAAGATGTCACTTAGCAAAATTAAGCAGAAAAGACCCAAAATCAGTCACTGATATAGGAATGGGGGGCTGTTGGCTTGTTTGCTGATGTGTTTGGCAATTGGGTGAGTTTTGGTTGGCCAAAACTCACTCAATCCACTCACAAACCCCTTCAAAGCACATACAAATCCTAACCTACCCTATATCCTATCAAGCACCAAAATTTGAAGGCCAAAATTCTACAAAAATCAAGCAGTTATGGGTTTAACTGATTTTCTAGTGACTTTTACCAAACTAGCATGCAATTCTTTCAAAAAGGTTCTAAATCCAACACAACTTACTGAATATGCATAAATCTTACCAAGGCAAATGGATCAGGACTGATTTTAAACCATAAGCAACTCACAAATGGATTCTAAAACCAATATCCAAACACTCCTTAAAATCTGAAACTTGGAATTTAACAAAGACTATCTATCCTAACCTTTACTAAATCCAGTCAAAGCTATCCCCACATGTGTCAATCTCACAAATAAGCAATATCCAATATTTGATCAACCATACAAACATCCTAATCCTATTAGTCATCAAGGCTCAAAAAAATCTCAAAGCAAGTATAGAAAAATGAGACAAGACTTTACCTGGTGACCCTACATCCAGGCGTCACAAAGGGAAGCTTTCCCTTCTCTATCAAGCCCGGGCTTGAGCTGACAATCTTCAAGAAGGGACTGTTGGTATGCAGTTGATGAAGATGATGGTCTTAACAAGAAACCAACTTCCCATACACTGGATTATATAACCTGCCAAGATTAAAACAAGAAAGAAAAAGGATGACCTAAATAAACAGAGCCTAAAAGAGTATAAGACTAGCTTATTGATTAAGCTAGCTTATCTCTTTTAGCTTGTAAAAAAAATGACTTTTCTGAAATTGATTTCTTTCAAACCAATGGAACCAAAGAGAAAACTTTGAAGTACTTTTGACAAAAACTTATCAAAATCAGTAGACCATTTTAAAAATCCACTTTCACTTCATTTTAAAACTGATTTCAAGATTTTTCACACTTTTGCCATAAACTTCAAAAATTGATTTTTAGAAACTTTCTTGTAAAGTAAAAACTTTTTAAAATCTCAACTAATTTCCAAACACTGAATATAATTAAACTAACACACAAATAAATTGGAACTCAGATTTTTGCAAAAGACTAAATTTCATTTTCATTAATAATTAATATTTTACAAAAATTCTGGAACAAAGATATATGTGACATGCCACATATATTTATACTAGATGATGGAAATTTCTAGAATTACAATGAAAAGTAAACCCTAGCATGCTAAAAATCCGAAACTGCCCTTGGTCAATGAAGTTTGAAATTTTGGTCAAGATGGCATCTTGTGATCCTGCTGGAAGCCAGTTGTTGAATGAATCTGGGGCGTTGAAATAGTCCTTAGGGAACAAGAAAACATGTTGAAGCCCTTGATGAACTGTCTTGATGCTTAGTTTGCCATACTGGGTGTGACAAGGCAGCAGGGGAAGCCATGTGGGGGACCCACAGGTCACGGGGTAAAAACCTGGGAGTGGGGTTTTGTTTGTATGAGAGGTAATTAAGGATTTGGACAGAAAGAATCAAAAACCCTTTGTTTTGTGAGTTTTAAGATTAGGGTTTATGCAGGTTTTAGGTTTAATTAGGTGTGAGTTTGATTTGGTTTGTGGGTTAATGGGATTTAAAGATTTGTTTGCCTCCAAATAATACTGATTAGCTATAATCAGTTGTAAAAAATTTAAGTGGAGTGTGACGTGGTGAAGATGGGGTTTGTGATTGGTTGGTGTGGGGTGAGTGGATGATGTGGGAGGCTGTGATTGGTGGGAGTATGTTTGGCTGTCTCCCATTTTTAGTCCCTGGATTTCCCTTCATTGTTCATGTTGTATAAAATGGCTATCAACGCCCCTTTTACTTATAACAACTTTTGGCAGCTTGTCATTTTTGGCACAACATGTTTTCCAACTTTGGATAAGGACTAAAGTTGCAATAAATGTAATGTCCAAGGGCTATTCATGCAAAATCTTGTAAATTTAGGGACCCAATGTGTAATAATGATTGTTACAAGGGTTTAAATTGACAAGTCTTCAAAAGTAAAGGGACCAAAGTTGCCAATTCTTCAAACTTCAAGGGTATATTTTAAAAATTCCAAACTTGGGCCCGGTTCTTTGTGCGAATTCATTTCTCGTGTTCGTTATTGCTTCATTCTTGTGATCATTTGTTGATTTCACGATATCCGTACCTAAAATACACAAGACACAAATACAAGCATATATAGGGGTATTTTGATGATATTTTAAGCGTTTTAAGCTCGATTTGGACGATGAGACTATGTATAATTGCAGTCTCATCACTCCCCCATACTAAACCATTGCCTTGCCCTCACGCAATGCTAGAATAAAGTATCTTAGCACCTCCAAAATTCATTTTTATTCACTTTATTGAAATGATAACATTTATTGAAGATATAAACTTAAATAAACTACTACACGTGCTTTAGACATAATGTATGATTTTCATCACGATAAAGTGACTTTTAGGGTCAAAGAATAAGAACACGTGAATGTCTCATAGAGATAAGTTCGTCATCCTCGATTTTCACTCGATTCCATGCTAAGCGTGTAACGAGATCATTGTTATTATAAGTTAGCAACACGATCACTTCTTATGAGTGTTAATTACGAACCTAAACTCCCTTATTCCTATTTGGTATCTCTTATATTTTATTTTGTCTTGAATGTTTCACAAGGATACATTGTTGACTTATGGTGAATAGAGATTAAGTCTAAAAATAGAGTCTTAACGGTGTAACCAAAATCATTAAATTAATAATCCATCCTAATAGACAACGATGTCAAAAAAATTAAGTCAACAAGAAGGATCGATAAACACGGTTTTATAACGGTTTTGAACATGAGACTTATTACGAAGACTTTTATACGCCCCCTAACGGAAGGGCCTTATTATCTTTGGTTTACCTCCATCTTTATTAAACTTCGCCATGAAGCTTTTATTATGACTTCGGTCTTGCCTTGCCTTTTATTATCCTCCTCATCGGTGGTTTTATTATCCAAAGACGTATATCCTCACGCTAAAGAGAATTTTGGATCTTTAAAGCTTCGAAGATTAAGACTTGATTCATTTTCAATTTTGCATAGATTTTTCGGCCTTGTGAGCTTCAAATTTTTGCTTAATTTAGGTGAGCACTTGAAATCTTATTATTAGGTGAAGCTTTCGATTATTCGGGTGCCAATACTTCAAAACCGTGACGCTGGCGATACCTTAATGTTTTCCCAATTTAATTACATGGAAGCTACTAAAACAAATTAGAAACCAACAATAGTGACTAAACCGCTAAATCAATATTTATTAACAATTTATTATGCAAAAGCGTTGGGAGAATAAGCTAATAATTACTACACATGAGATCGTGACGATTACGAGACTTATAAATAACTCTATCATTTCTCGTCCTCATTTAAGAGACTTATCCTAAAAAGTTAAGGAATCGAAGCTAAGTGCTCAACACGCACGGTCGAGTCAAAAATTACTCTCATTCTCACCATCGGAAAACCTACATTCGTGTCTTAAACACTTATGAAAAATACGAAATTTTTTAAAATTTGGCCATTTTTAGCCTTATTTTACAACAAAACGATAAACAAAAAGATAAACTTTGGAAAGCGTGAAGGTTTGGAAAGGCAAGTATCTATTCACCCCCCATACTAAAGTTAAACATTGTCCTCAATGTTCCGAGTCTAGGGGTGCAAACACCCCCATACTAGAGACGAAGTCGAATGCTTAATCTCGAGCATGGAAAGGGTAAAACGAATAACCTAAAAACCGTTTATGAATTATGCTAATAAGATAATTGTTAGAACAAAAAGGATATCATCGGATATCGGAATCTCCAAAGGCAACGATCGAAGCTCGAATGATCCGTAAAACGAACACGAGAGGCTTCAATGATGACGATGTATCTAATGAATCACAATCACGAACAACCACGGAACAAAGGTTGGAAGGGCACAAATCCCCTCACATTAACTAATTAGAAAGCAATAATATGTACATGGATAAGCATGGGTCTCCCCCACGAGGCACCTTGTTTTTGATAACCGAGTCAAAAGCTCGACTCGAATCCCCATAAATGTGATCATTTAGGGATAATCAAGGTTTGGTCATTTGGTGGGGCTTACATGTAATCAAGGCCTAAAAGCAACCGTGAATAAAGGCAAAGCCTTTATACCGGGATCGAAGATCGTATCCTCACATTTTGTTGAAAATAAAACACGCAAAGCCGGAGGATACGTCTTGTAAGGAAGAAAACTCCTTACGACGTAGGTAAACTCATCATATCCGAGGGGATGGTTAGGGATACTTTGAAACAAAGGTGAAATAGAAAAAGAATTGTCAATAATAGGAGTTTCAAAATTTCCCCCCGGATCGAAGGCAAAAGCCTCATTAAAATCCTCACTCTCATCGAGAGGCGGTCCATCAGTGAACCCCTCGAGAATGGAAATGTCATGAGTAGAAAGAGTAGTCTCAACCGTATGAGACGTCGGGAGGGTGACTAGCAAATCCGGCTCATCGAGTTTAGAATCCTTAGAATCCTCACTCTCGATGTCCTCGAACGTCTCATCAAAGAGAGGATTTACGTCACCAAAAATGAACGCGTCATCAAATTCGAATAAAGGGTTCGAAAAGATTTTAAAATCGGTATTTTGAACGTCCTCGTCGATTAGTGACTCGTCATCACTAGCGGAAAAATCATCGTCATTGAAAAGCGGGTTCGAAAAAGTCGTTGATTCTCTCCCCGAAGTGTCAATGGGAGAGACATCATCACAAGAAATTGATTCACACTCACTATTGTGATTTGCCTCGTTAGAATCTTCGTGGAAAAATTTATCGAGAGCAAAATCACTTACCTCATCTTCGAAGAAAACTGTAGGCTCACTTTGGATTGGAATAGGGATCTCGACACTAGGATTAGTGCTAAGATTCGTCTCCCCATACTTAGAGAGGCATCGGTTTCCGAAGTGGGTATAGGAGTAGTTTTTCCATGATAAGGGTCGAGATTGAAAACATCGCTATCATCATCGTCGTATTGGTAATCATATGGAATCTCAAGAGACGTAGAGGCATAAGTATCTATATTTGACGCTTGCAATCGTTGCTTTTCCATTTCAATTTCTCCCCTTATACTTCTAAAAATCCCCATCACACCTTGCAAGAAAACTTCTTCATGGTCTTGTAAGAAAGAGGCAAAGGAATTTTGTCTCTCGTTACTTGACTCATGAGAATTTTGGTGTTCGAGATCGTATGGTGGGGCCTCAAAATTATCAAAACAGGAATTATAGTATGAATTGGGTTCATTATAATGCATTGGTTGGCAAGAATAAGTATCGTGAGGCCCCCCACAATTGTTGCAACACGGATTTTGAGAAAAATCCGGTTCGTTGTGTGGATAAAAATTCCCATTGTTACAATTGTAATTCATATCTTGTGGAGGTGATTCGTCAAATCCATTGAATTGGTTGTCGAAAGACGTATTTTGATTCATCGGTTGACAATCGTACCCATAGTGAGGTTCATCTCCACAATACTCACATGACGGCGAGTATTGCGAAGATTGGTCAACGAAATTCGGATTAGGCTCGTGATTGTGACCATTTGGGTATTGAATTGGACACTCATAGTGCCAATGGGAAGGGCTTCCACAATATAGGCAATGGATGTGACGTTCTTCATTAGAAGTATACAAACAATTGGTCGGATTACATGAGGGACAAGATCTAAAATCTACATAGTCGATATAATCTCCGCACCTTTCGCATATACACCATGGACATGATACGGAACCAAACAGTCGTCTCCCACAACCTAGGCAATGAAAATCCATGAAGAATTAAAATTTAGAGGGGTTGAGAAAAAGAATTATGAAAATAGAGGGAAAATGAGAAGATTATTTTTGTGTTTTTGGTTTTTTATTTTTTTTGGAATTTTGGTGTATTATGTAGACAAAAATCTACAAATCTCCTCCTTAATCAAATCTCTCGATTAAAGAAGCCTCAAGGAATGAGAACGATCACGTGGAGTGAACGCCTTCGATGACTTTAGAACGATGGTGGAACACCAAATCGTTCAAGAGGGTTTAATCAATAGAAACCAAGAAAATATATATAATATGTAATAATACTTTGGGCGGCAAAACCCTCGATTCACTCTCAAAATCAAATACGCACAAGCAAGCGGAGGAAACGAGGCGGCGCGAAGCACTTAAGAGCCTTTTTCCTTTAGGTCGTGAAATACAACCGCCTTATACCCACCTTATAGTTTGTATTTTCAAAATCGAGCTTCACGAAAGTATTTATCTATTTTTTCCTTTTTTCTTTGGTTTGAGATTCGAATACAATGATCGAATGATGAAATCCCGAATCAAGGTTGTGATTTCTCACGTATTTGGAGTACTTGTATTTTTATTGTTCTACGTAAATACAATATATTAATAATATTCACAATAAAAACGAAAACCAATATATCTACAATATAGTAAAATGATGTTGTGTGTTTAATTTAGGAAAACTAAACACAATTTATTTGGATACTATAATATAATAAGGAAAAATAACAAAAATGAGTATGTACGATATTCACGCTTTTCAAAATGTGAAAAGCAAAAACGCACCACTCACAAAAACACGATACTAATAATGGCACACTAAAAACACCTCCCCGGCAGCGGCGCCATTTTGATAGTCGTAGAAATACGTCTTTTAGGAAAAAGAGCGTATAATGGGCAAGTATTAAGTTGCACGTTTTAGGAAAAACGCGAAACCGAACAAATGCGGGTTCGTTCTCGAGGAGGTGTGTGGATTAATGTGCCAATAAGTATAATCAAAAGTTTGGGGTAGTGTCGTTTTTAGATGAGAAAAGAAAGAAAAACAAAGACGAGCTACGATTACAATTAAACTACGACGAAAGACGTAAAACGCGAACGTAAGTACGTAAAACGTGAAAATTTAAAAATTAAACCTAAAAATTAAATAAAAGATTAAACTAAGTCTAAAATAATATAAATAAGGATAAAAATCCAATAAATATATTTTTAAACCTTTTATTAATTAAATATTCAGTTTTTAATGCTAATTAAAGCCCAAAAATTAAATATAATTAATCAAAATGTCCAAAATATTATTTTATTGGACAAATAACTCACTTATATTATTTAAAAACTAAAAAGTATTTTTCCTAAATTTTAAAAACTAATTTTCTATTTTTAAATTACCAAAAACTATTTTTAAACTAAAATAATCATAAAAAATAATAAAATAATGCCAAAAATAATTTGACAATTTTAAAAATCCTAAATTACACTAATGAACAGTAGAAAAATGAAAAAGTTTGAAAAATGTAAAATTTTTCACTAAAAGACAAAACAGTTTAATAATTAAACCCTAATTAAACTAAATTAATTATAAAAATAATTAAAAAGTGAACAGTACAATATTTTTGGACTAAAAACCTTAGAATGTTTTTCTAAATATAAGAAAATTTTTAAAACTGAAAAATCTTACAATTTTACACTAAAAGACAAAATCCAGAAATTAAAAGTTAATTAAAAATAGCTATTAAATGTGAAAAATACTAAATGAACAGTAAAATAAAAATTAATTAAACAAAAAAATAAAATAAGAAAAATAATAAAACTGGTTTCAAAGTCTAATTCCCATTTTTGGTCACTAAAGACAAAAAATTATGAAAACTGACAATGACATGTGACCCCTTTTGTCCTTTTGCTTAGCAGGGGAAACTTTTACACTAGCAGTGGGAAGTGAGTTCCCACTGCTTTCACAAAAAAACGGGTCTGGGCACTTTTATGCCTAGATTTTGTTGGTTTCTTGGTTTTGTGGGCAAACAAAGGCACCCCCACAACCAGTTGGGTTGTGGGGAGTCAACAAAATTATAAAAACAAGATGTCACTTAGCAAAATTAAGCAGAAAAGACCCAAAATCAGTCACTGATATAGGAATGGGGGGCTATTGGCTTGTTTGCTGATGTGTTTGGCAATTGGGTGAGTTTTGGTTGGCCAAAACTCACTCAATCCACTCACAAACCCCTTCAAAGCACATACAAATCCTAACCTACCCTATATCCTATCAAGCACCAAAATTTGAAGGCCAAAATTCTACAAAAATCAAGCAGTTATGGGTTTAACTGAGTTTCTAGTGACTTTTACCAAACTAGCATGCAATTCTTTCAAAAAGGTTCTAAATCCAACACAACTTACTGAATATGCATAAATTTTACCAAGGCAAATGGATTAGGACTGATTTTAAACCATAAGCAACTCACAAATGGATTCTAAAACCAATATCCAAACACTCCTTAAAATCTGAAACTTGGAATTTAACAAAGACTATCTATCCTAACCTTTACCAAATCCAGTCAAAGCTATCCCCACATGTGTCAATCTCACAAATAAGCAATATCCAGTATTTGATCAACCATACAAACATCCTAATCCTATTAGTCATCAAGGCTCAAACAAATCTCAAAGCAAGTATAGAAAAATGAGACAAGACTTTACTTGGTGACCCTACATCCAGGCGTCACAAAGGGAAGCTTTCCCTTCTCCATCAAGCCCGGGCTTGAGCTGATAATCTTCAAGAAGGGACTATTGGTATGCAGTTGATGAAGATGATGGTCTTAACAAGAAACCAACTTCCCATACACTAGATTATATAACCTGCCAAGATTAAAACAAGAAAGAAAAAGGATGACCTGAATAAACAGAGCCTAAAAGAGTATAAGACTAGCTTATTGATTAAGCTAGCTTATCTCTTTTAGCTTATAAAAAAATGACTTTTCTGAAATTGATTTCTTTCAAACCAATGGAACCAAAGAGAAAACTTTGAAGTACTTTTGACAAAAACTTATCAAAATCAGTAGACCATTTTAAAAATCCACTTTCACTTCATTTTAAAACTGATTTCAAGATTATTCACACTTTTGCCAAAAACTTCAAAAACTGATTTTTAGAAACTTTCTTGTAAAGTAAAAACTTTTTAAAATCTCAACTAATTTCCAAACACTGAATATAATTAAACTAACACACAAATAAATTGGAACTCAGATTTTTGCAAAAGACTAAATTTCATTTTCATTAATAATTAATATTTTACAAAAATTCTGGAACAAAGATATATGTGACATGCCACATATATTTATACTAGATGATGGAAATTTCTAGAATTACAATGAAAAGTAAACCCTAGCATGCTAAAAATCCGAAACTGCCCTTGGTCAATGAGGTTTGAAATTTTGGTCAAGATGACATCTTGTGATCCTGCTGGAAGCCAGTTGTTGAATGAATCTGGGGTGTTGAAATAGTCCTTAGGGAACAAGAAAACATGTTGAAGCCCTTGATGAACTGTCTTGATGCTTAATTTGCCATATTGGGGGTGACAAGGCAGCAGGGGAAGCCATGTGGGGGACCCACAGGTCACGGGGTAAAAACCTGGGAGTGGGGTTTTGTTTGTATGAGAGGTAATTAAGTATCTGGAAAGAAAGAATCAAAAACCCTTTGTTTTGTGAGTTTTAAGATTAGGGTTTATGCAGGTTTTGGGTTTAATTAGGTGTGAGTTTGATTTGGTTTGTGGGTTAATGGGATTTAAAAATTTGTTTGCCTCCAAATAATACTGATTAGTTATAATCAGTTGTAAAAAATTTAAGTGGAGTGTGACGTGGTGAAGATGGGGCTTGTGATTGGTTGGTGTGGGGTGAGTGGATGATGTGGGAGGCTGTGATTGGTGGGAGTATGTTTGGCTGTCTCCCATTTTTAGTCCGTGAATTTCCCTTCATTGTTCATGTTGTATAAAATGGCTATCAACGCCCCTTTTACTTATAACAACTTTTGGCAGCTTGTCATTTTTGGCACAACATGTTTTCCAACTTTGGATAAGGACTAAAGTTGCAATAAATGTAATGTCCAAGGGCTATTCATGCAAAATCTTGTAAATTTAGGGACCCAATGTGTAATAATGATTGTTACAAGGGTTTAAATTGACAAGTCTTCAAAAGTAAAGGGACCAAAGTTGCCAATTCTTCAAACTTCAAGGGTATATTTGCAAAATTCCAAACTTGGGCCCGGTTCTTTGTGCGACTTTATTTCTCGTGTTCGTTATTGCTTCATTCTTGTGATCATTTGTTGATTTCACGATATCTGTACCTAAAATACACAAGACACAAATACAAGCATATATAGGGGTATTTTGATGATATTTTAAGCGTTTTAAGCTCGATTTGGACGATGAGACTATGTATAATTGCAGTCTCATCAAGCGATCTATATGATTCTAAGTGGAATTGGAGATGATATTTATTCCACAGTTGATGCATGTCCTACATCACAAGAAATGTGGACGGCTATTGAACGCTTGCAACAAGGAGAATCATTCAACAAGCAAGATGTTAAAACAAACTTGTTTTGGAACTTTGGTAAGTTTACTGCATTGGATGGAGAATCAATTGAGTCTTATTATTCACGATTCTACAAGATGATGAACAATATGACAAGAAACAACTTGGAGGTCTCCACCATGCAAGTCAATGTGCAATTTCTTCAGCAACTTCAACCAGAGTGGACATGTTTTGTTACTTTGGTGAAACAACAAAAGCAGTTAGACAAGGTAAACTATCACACTCTCTTTGATATCTTGAAATAATTTCAGCATGAGGCAAATGAAATTCGAGCTGAACGAGTTGCAAAGATGGCTAATCCACTTGCTCTAGTGTCTACCACTCAAGATCATCGAACTCGTACTCCAAAGTCATACTCTATTCAATCATCCTCACCACAATATTCCACATCATCCAAGTCTTCATCCTCCACAAGATCACGCGGCAAAGAACCAAGAGCACCATCACCACCATCTGAGTCATCATCTGAAGAGGATAGTGATGAAGATCAAGCTCAGAAGAATAGGGAGATGAAGCAACAAATTGCTTTCATTATGAAGACCTACAAGAAAATCTTCAAACCCACCAACAACAATCTTTGAACATCATCAAATACAAGGAATCAATATGTTGAGACTCCTCGAAGGTATGAAACACGTCAACGTGATGAAAGTCCTCCAAGGTATGATCGACGTAATCCAACACATGTTGAGGGTTCTACACGGTATGATCGACACACTGCTAAGTATGATGCTCAGAGGATTGCTACTGCTGCTGGGAATAGGGATACTGTTGGTACTCAAGTGGTTCAGCAAAGTGGGATTCAGTGTTATAATTTCCAAGGTTATGGGCATATGGCAAAGGAATGCAGAAAGCCGAAATGGGTTAGGGACTCTAGCTATCATAAAGAGAAGATGTTGTTATGCAAGAAGATGGAAGCAAGGGTCAAATTGTCAGCTGAGGAAGGAGCAATGCTTGATGACATTGATGATGAAGCCTTCGACCAAGAATTAGAAGCACATTACTAGTACATGGCAAAGGTTGAAGAAGTTCTCAACGTCACTGAAGATGACAATGGCCCTACCTTTGACACTGAGCCACTCGATAAGGTACACACCACTGACGAATATAATGTGTTTGGCGATATTCAAGAGCATAGGGAGCTACCCAATGCCATTAATGACACATGTATGATGGAAACGGTTGATAATAATACCATACCTGATTCATCAGACATGTGCAATAATGAGTCTGAGGACGATCAACATGCAAATGAATATGATGAAGAGGAACGTTTTCCGCTTGCTAATTTAATTGCCACTTTACAAAAAGATGTCAAAGAAACAAAAAAGAGTCAAAAGCAATTAAAGAAGGCAAACGCAACGCTCACTCAAAACTTTGAAGAATGCAAAGCCGCTCTAATTAAATCTAATGAGACCCTTGAAAGTTATAGAGCTGAGCTTTTTCAAAAGACCAAAGAGCTTGAGGATTACAAGGGTAGTGCGTTAAAAAGTCAAAAGGACGATCTAGAAAAGAAATACAACGAAACTCTTGATTTATTAACCAAAGAGAAACGTCAATTTAATATTTTATTAATGGATGAACGTCAAAAAACGTACATTGCTACCACCAAAGTTAACGAACTTGAACAACGGCTTTTGATGGATAACACCGAGTCTGCTAAAAGTCTTGATGTTAAGAAACAAGAGGTTGAAATGATAAAACAAGATTTCAAAAGTCGACATGAAAAAGATACTGAAAAAGTAACGGAACTAGAAAAACAAGTCGAATTTTTTGAAGAAGGTTGTTTATAAAATTCTTGATGTATGATGGATAACTGATTTGGCGTTGGAGTCTAAACCTATGACTCTCACCAACTTTATGTTGACGTGTTTTAGTGTCTCTTTCAGGTGAGAATGTGGTTAAGCGTGAGAATAGGAGTGGCTAGCTGGAAGGCTTAGGATTGCATTTGGAGGAACCCCTTTCCTCTTAGTCTTTATTTATGTTTGATTAAGTGATACTTTGTAGACACCTATATGTTTGTTATTTGTTAAGTGTATGTCTTTGGCAAAAGGTAGACCTGTTACCTACTTACCTAGACGCCTGCATTGTTTGAGATATCTTCATGACATTGTGTCACCATTTATGATATTTCCATTTCATTTAGTCATCTATATAGACACGCTATTGTTGTGATGATATCCATACGTCGCGCCCTATATTCCGCCTAGTGTGGGGTGTGACAGAATGGTATCAGAGACAATGGTTATAGAGAATTAGGTTGCCTAGTCTAGTAGCCTAGTCTATAGCTTAAGGGTCCATGCATGTAGGTGTCATAGGGGTATGTGTGCATTATAGTATATGGAGTGCTTAAGTGTTAATTTCGTTTTGGATATTTATTTACTTTCATACTTACTTACTGAGATATAGTATATGTAAGTACATTCATTTATTTTCTATTGATGCGACGTATGAACCGGAAGTGTAGGAACTTATTTAGTGTTACCCATGTCGCGTAGAAGAAGAGGTGTGCTAGGTAATAATAGGATAGTACCGATGTTGAGTCTGCGACTAGTAGTAGATTCGAATTTCCGCCTGAATTGTTATGATCATTTTGTAATGTTGGATATTTTATTGTTATTGATTTGTTTTGGCGTTTGAGCCTCGAGTTATAAATAAACTTAGTGTTGACGTAGGAGATGTTCTTATTTGACCTATACGGTATATATATATTGTAACACCCCCAAATTTACACAATTCAATACAGCGGAAGACTCGTTGGTGTTACGGGATAGCACATTACTCACATCATAGACAACGCATAAAAATCGCGTCGTTTAATAATAAAGCATTTCCATTCATAAATATCAAATTTACATAGGTCCCAAGTCATTGTATTTCATATAGGTTTTACAAAGCATTTGAATGGAAATTATTATTTAAGTGCGGGCCATGAATTCTTGTCGTCTTCCCGAGAATTACCTTCAAGTACCTGAGACAAAACATGTTAAAAGAAAAGGTCAGCGATAACGCCGACTGAATTCATAGGAGTTTAATAAACCATCAATATATCATCGGTATATAATTATTACCGAAAATCATTTTGTACAAATCTTTGTAATAGGCCATAAAATAGCCAAAGTCATTTTATACAAATCCTTATCAAAAATCATAATATAGGCTTTTGCCTTTAAAATCATTATATGAACCAAAGTCGTAAAAAAATAATACAATACATTTTATAACGTTGTATAAAGTTAAATAAAAACCGTTATATGAATATGGTTACGTAAAACCAAAACACGAACAAAAAATCAATAATAAGACCCCGTATTGCTAGTTAGGCAATTCATTGTAATTCAGTGCGTATAGCAGTATTTCGTTATTTTTGGATTATTACAAGCCGCATGACATTGTTACCTTACTACAACAAACAACGGGTAGCTAGCCTGAAACTCAATTTGCCCATCTAAGTTAGCGTGTCGTCACAAAAATCAGGCTATGGAAATCTTCTCATACATAAATTCGCTTACCAATCAATGTGGCATGACGGGGATCAACCGTCAAGGCGCGAACTGGGGTGATCGTTCCCAAATAGTACTATTATATGCACAAGCGTCTACCAAATCCCGGTAGTTCACAATTCATGCTAATGGGACTTTTAGTGACACAACCTGACTTTAATAATCCATTTCATTTCATCTATCGGGTCATTTAATCATTCATCGGGTCATACAATCATTCGGGTCCAAACCAATAAACAGACAATCGGGACAAATGGTGTCCTATTTTATCAAAACTAACATGTTATCTCCCTCGCGGGTTTATAAAACATTTCATAAAAACATTTAAAAGAGTGTGAGGCTATGAACTCATGTTGATGTGGGAAAGTGGGTTATCGGCAATTCGGATGTACGGTCCGTGCTTCAATTACGGAAACCTAGACAAATAATACTCGTCTTAGACTTTTGTCCAATGAATTTATAAAAATAAAAATTATGTATACATATGATGATTTTATATATATGATGATGATCAAGTGGGTTTATACATTCTCATTTACTCATTTTATTGTTATGTGTTGGTAAATTTTATACTAGTTTACTAGTTTTACTTATTTACATGTTTTAGGCCCAATAGGCCCATTACAAGTCCATTAACTTGTATTAATCCATTTTATACTTTTATTATCAGTATTATACTTTACATGTTAGGCCCAAGTGGGTTAAGCCCAATAGGTAAGTTTATAAGTGTTTTACCAACTAGTCGGGTTTATAGTCCAATAAGGCTACTTTGGCCCGTTAATGTCCATATGTTATATAGTTCGGGTTTTATCGGGTTTTACTTGTATTAAGTACTTATATATCAGTATATGACTTTTAAAGAGTTTACATTAGACGGGTCCGACCGTCTAATTTTTATTTGACCAAAAACGTTAATCTTTCGGTTTTAGCCGAAAAGACGTAAAACTTAAGTATATAGTTTTATAACTTGGAAAAATATTTTTACTTGTAATTTATATAATGTATCCCATTTTAATATCAATATATATGTAACTCTTTATTTATAATTTTTATCAACTAGTGGGTTTTATATATGTATATTTTATATAAATTTTTGAGTGCTTATATTATATACTATTTATATACTAAATCAGTCCCAAATTTTAAGTCCACTAAAATGTACATATCTAGAGTTCTATAATGAGATAGGACCTCAAATGTTTATGACATAAACTACATGATATGTGCTTCATTTTATTCCTTTATAGCTACTGATGAATCAGCCTCTAAATATTTTAATAAATTCGTCCAAAATAGTGTAGGCAGATTTGCACTCTAAACTTGTTTTGATCATATCTCACTCATTTTTATGATTCCATTGCATGGCCAACTCTCACATGTGTATAACACCTAATACTTACTGTATATTGATTCCACTTTACCATTTATCAGTTTATCATTTGGTTACTTACTGTTTTTATACAGCCATCTTATTAAGCAAGATTTAACCATTTTTACATTTGGTTTTTCCATCTTTTTACCCATGTTTATCAAATCTATCAACACCAAATCCCCACATAATATTTTTAATCATCATTCATCGTCATATACATATACATAAATAAAGAAAATACAAGATTACATAATCAAAATAACAAGAGGATAGGAAGAACAATCTCTATACCACCATTAGTGATGAAAAGATGAGTCTTTGATGAACAAGGCTTGGATTTTGATGGCAAAACTTGTGATAAACCAATATCATCTTCAAGTCTACCAACCTTTATAAACTTCTCATGGAAAATCAGCCCTATGACACCAACAAATCTTCTCCTTGGATGTTAGAATCACCTCCAATCTTCAAAGCTTCAAAGTAGCATCATCATGTGTATGAGTAACACATGATTTTATGGCTAACATAGATCAAATGAGGGTTGTTTTTGATGATGGTTGGACGAATTTTAGAGAGAGAGGAGAGGAGTGTGTGAGTTTTGCATGTGTAGAATGAGTTGCTAGTTTGTGTTTGGTTGTTTTGTAAGTAAAAAAATGGTTTTGGTGTAAGGCTAAGGACAAGTGTCCTTAGCTTAAAGATTAAGTTGACACCTTTGTGGTGTTGTATAGCTTAAGCTTGCCGTCCAAGAGTGGGGGTGGGGCAAGTTTATTCTTGTCTCATCCCCATTTAATTACGGGTACTTCTCGATTCTAGTTTCCTCGATTTGCGTGCCCTCGGTTCGTTTTACGAAAAACGTTTTTATAAATTATGAATCAACGGCACAAAACGAATCTAATAAAAATGGTTTCATAAAAAACGGAGTTCAAAAACGTAAATACGTAATCCTAAGGTTTTCGGTTTAATCGTAAAGGACGTTAAATTATAATCGTAAGTCCTAATCTCTTTTCTTATATTTGTGAGTTTATGAAGCAACACAAATTTAAAATCTCAAAATAATATTCACGAATAAATTTATTTCCTGAAGTGTCGGACTGTCACCAAAACGGTGTATGTAAACGTAAGCACGTAACGTAGAATCCTCCGGTTTAGACGTAGTCGATGCTACTTCAAGACGTAAATCCAAATTTCTTCCCAAAAATAAGTGAGTTCATAATATAACATTAAAATAATGTTTTTAAATAATATTTGAGAATAAAATATAAACCATAAATTGACAGATTGTCACAGCATTTACCCCTAAACAGGATCTTTGTCCTCAAAGATCAATTTATCTTACTACTCGCTTCTTATAGAGTTAAAGCCATGTGGGTATTTCCTCCACATTCGGTCTTTTCTCACAAGTGTAATTCATTACAATACACGAGTTTCATCAAACATAACTACGGGAATAAGATCAAGCTTAATGTTGACTTACTTTCTCTATCCATGATGTTCACGGGTTTTTGATGAATGCAACTTTTCGCCGATTTAAACTTTATCAAGAAGCAATCATATTTTCACTTGATAAACATTTTACGAAGTTAGATATACGAAACATAATTCACACAGTCCTTGAAGTCATAGGGTAGATCCAGCTTATGTGCCTTTCAAACCAACTTTTTACATCATCTCAATGGTCCCATACAACGGGGAATTATTTCCCATGATCTTTTAGATTATCAATTAATTTTTCCAAGGTGAAAATTTTTGGCATAACTTCGCTACCCATCCTGTACTTCAAGATCTACACTTCATATTCACATACCCTCCTGCCCACTAATGGCAGTCAATAATCAGATCCTAATTTCAACAATCAGTTTGGGTCTCGCGGGTCGGGTATTTTGTAAGGTTAGGTTCGCCATCATAGGAAACCTTAAACCTAAAAGACATATCCAACTCATAATGGGTGTATGTCGGATTTCTTCATCCCAACTCCTGCTTACAGATGATCTTATATTTAGATCCTAATAAGATTCGATCTCGATCCTAATACGATAATTATCAATGATAATCTCTCCAAAGGAAAACAATTATACGGTTTATTACCAAAGGTCAATCATTCAAACATAAAACAACACTTATAGTATTTTTTATCGTTACTTTACCTCGTCCCTTCGATTGGCGTGGTACACAGTACTCTCATCAAGATTCGTTCTCAATGACTTCTGAGCAAATCTCTAGAAATTCGATGCGAAGCGAGGATCTTGATAGAGATGATCGATACAGGCACACCATGTTTACACAACTCCTTTAAATACAAAAGATTCAATTTCTTCATCAAGAATCTATCATTAACAGGAATGATATTAGCAGATTTGGTCAGTCTGTTGACGATGACCCAAATCGAATCAAATTCAGATGATGACCTTTGCAATAGCTAGACGTTTACTAATGTATGAGGCAATGTCTGCCTTCATAATTTGCCATTAGTACAACTTCTTCAGATAAAGATACATTTAGTCAGAAATGACATGAATAGAATACTTAATCTTATAAGATTCCAACATAACTAAATCTCGAAATCCTTCCATATTTAGGCAAACACAAACGGCCTTTAAAACATTTAACGCCATCGACTTCTCAATTCTAATGGTTCACCTTAGTTGTGAACCCTTTTTATTATCTATATTATCCTTTTTTTCAAGTATCGGCTATTTTTAAATTGCTCGGGTAAATTACTTTGCACCGTCATTATTAAGGAACACAATCCTAATTGATTCTTTATCCTTTCTATATTATGTGTCAGTATCTATATTCATCTTCCCTGATGAAATAATTATCATGATCGTATTTATTCAAAATTTCTTTCTTCATATTTTCTAAGTTTTAGTTTCGTCTCTACTATCATTTTTATCAGTTTTGCTCAATCTGACGTTTTAAATCCTCGATAAATATTACAAGTAACTAAATAATAAATATTCAATTTTATGAAACGTAAACATAAAAATTATAAATTTCTTAGTTTGACCAGTTATAAAAAAATGTTCAAAATAAATTTGAATTTTATTAACTTGATTTTTGTTGATTTATTGAAAATAATTAATAAGATTCGTAAATGTTCGAAAAATCTTGGTTTATACTTTGGCCAAAAAATTTCTTAGTTGAAAAGCAAAAATCGTCGTTTCAAATTTCAAGTCATGGTTTAAATGGTTTCCTCAATCCCTCTTAGGTTGTCTTGAGGTATACACGAACATTTACCCCTAAACAGGAGTTTAGTTAAATGTTCTGGGTATAAGGGAATAGTCCCTCAAAAGTTCTTTTCGATAAAACATTTATCAGAACACATTTGCACTTTCTTTTTGGTAAAACCCAAAGTCTTAAAAGGGCTCTTAATTTTTTTTAAAGAGTCAATATAGATTCCATTATCTATTAATCACACGATCAAATAATATAAAGAATTTCGTCTTTAATCACATGTTAAATACTCAAGGTATAGATTTTCGTTGTTCGGCCAATTTAGGGCAGTCTATAAATAATCATTAACTCATTCTTATTCTTATAAACAAACAGATGGTTCTTAGTGATCACGAGCATGAATTTATCAAATTACAGCCTACACACGTGATTCAAAAAATTTATGATTGCTACATGTGCATTGATCAATCCAAACAACATAACATGAAACTCATAATGTTCATCTCGAGTTCTGGATGTAGTGATTGGAATAGATAATCTTCTTTGCGGACACAAAGTTGATGATAACTATGCCGTGAATCAAATTTTCGAATATACGCTAGAACCTTGTAAATGATCGAACAAATCTATCATCTTGGGTAGTGGATATAGATTTTTAATCGTCAATTTACCTAGTTCACGGTAATCAATAAATATAAGAAATAATAACACCATAGCTCTTCATGATGACGAGCTTGGTAGAATAAAAGCTTTCTCCGACAACTCTCTCAGTTGCACGGTAACTATTTTAATTTAGATGGTGCTGACGTAGGGTGCACACGCCACAGGTGCAGCACCGGGAATATAATCAATACCAAATTCAACTTGCCTTAATGGCGAAAGTCTAGGTAATTCACCATCAAATACCTCCTAAAGTTTCAGATAAAAGGAACATCTTTTAATACATTTACTTTAAGTTCTTTCTAGATTACAATATCTATGACTAGTTCTTAACCATTCACGGTATAATTTCAAATCTAAATGCAGTATATGGTCATCCATCAAGAATTATTTAGATCACTTTTTATAATCAACATCTTATCATTTAGGGGAATTCTATTCGAGTTCTCATCAATTAAGACAATGTTGTCATGTCATAATCAATCAATCTATTCTACTGGCACTATCAACTTTCCAGTTTCATTGCCGTTGATAAGATGTGAACTTCTCAAAAGACTAATAATAACTCATGATCTTTCACAAATTCAAGGATATATGGAGACACAACTACCATTAAAAGAGTAAGGTCAACGCATAATCTACGCGAGAGAATTTCAAATCAGATACAGACGAAAACATTTAACGAATATGAATATATCCCATGTTTTCATAATTTGAGTACGCATTCGAAAGCTCCTCGGATAGTTACCCAGGTCATTCTAATGGAATCTAATCAATATAAATGATAGGAACGTCGTCGGGTATCAACACTCGGTAATCAGATACTTTTCCAAAGAATCTCACCACGAGAGAATTGGACAAAGAGGGGATATCAATTGTCAATTAAGACATTTCCACATATGATTAAATTTGATTCATAAGAATAAATAGTACGGGCACATATGTAGGTGTTCCTAACAATATGTCCCTATTTTGCACTTCTTACAGATCTCATAGAAATTCAATCTTTCCCAATCTTCAAATAAAATTTAGTGTTTATTAATAATTTCATGGTGACTACTAATCAGCCTTGCATGGTCCCTTCTAAATTGTATGTAGGCGTGCAACTATATACAATTTTAAGATTAACGATGCAATACTCAGTTCGTCAAAATTTTATCATCATGTTTAAAATAAAAAAATATTTTCATGCTTAATTCTTAAATAGGAATCAAAAATAAATTTACAAAGATTTTCTTTGTTATGAAAACAATTAAGTTTTCCAAGATGTTTTATAAACAACTTCATTTCAATAACGATTATTTATAAATCTCACTTTAAATAATTCATATGGTGATGAAAATTCAATTTTTCCCAAGGGATACTATTGTATCTTATAAAAACAATGAGTGATCTGCAAAAAAATGATGAGGAGTGGTTCACCAAGAACTAACTACAATATCTCAGGAAATGAGCTTAGCCAAATAATCATGAGGTTCATGACCTTGATGGCACTCAAAAAGAATAATCCACAACGTAACTCAATTCGAGATGAGTACTTGTTCAATGGTTGCATCACTAATGCAAGCATTAGGAAGAAGCAAGAAAAGATAGATAACATCGATACATGTAGGATTTAGCAATCAAAGGTAGTCTTTTCATTAATCACAAACAAGTCAAAATTGTACCGTAACACATTATGTGTCACTATGTCATACAATTCCAAGAACTCATCCTACCAACTGATGTCTCAGTTATGTTAGGGATTATTTTTAAAAGATACCACAATGAATACTAATCTACAAGAGTCATGGGGGTTCCACCTATCCCGGAAGATCCATCAGTCCCTATTCAGAAGAAGATTTCTTCAATTTATTTCCTGGACACTGGGCATCCTCATCATTGGACAATGGTCTAGGAACAATCCTTAACACGAACTAACAATCATTTAAGACCTTATAATTCAATCACAAGACTCAACAACTTCCTCTTAACAATTTCTTATTCCATACAAGTTAAATTTTACTTTATTCAAGTTTCAATCAACTTATACTCAAGGCGATATCCTACCTCATTTTCCAATTCTTTCAACCTTATTCATAAACCTTAAAAGGGCAATAAAAGCTCGATATGATCAACACTTAATTTCCAATCCTATAGCTCTTACAACAACAATTATCAAATGAGTCACTAGTATTAAATGACTCACATATTCAATTAGACTTCTCGGAAAGGTACTAGTGGCATGAGGCTTTTGGGTAATGGTTCCATTGATAGCCTCAAGTGCAACATTTACCCTTTCGATTTCAATTTAAGAATTGGGTGCCAACGAATCAGATGACACCTTTCCAGGTGGTAACGTTTTGTCAAACTCCACTCAATAAGGAAAGATCGTCATGTCATCGATATCAGATTTAATCTCGCCAATTCTTCTTCAAGATCTTAATCAACTACTATTAACATTTCTACGAATATTAACCATTTTGTTCGGATCATAAATATCCACAACTTAGTTTAGATCTAGAATAGCTTGAATTCCTACGGGAATAGATTCGATTGATTCGCTAGGGGAGTTAGGGTTCCTTGTGACAATGTACGTCGTATAAATATCTCATATACGTATTAAAATAATCATCAAACAATCATGTAATCAAATTACAACATATATATAAGCCAAGTTATATATATTGTTGGTAACTCGGGAATTCTTCGACACCGTTATAGTCAAAATATTTTTAGACATTTTGAGAAAAATGTTTATTGTTAAAAGATTTTGAAATGTTTTATTCAAAACCTTGGTTTTAAAAATCTTCCGTTCTCTATAACGAGAGCTCTGGTACAAACTGTAACGCCACCAAATTTACACAATTCAATACAGCGGAAGACTCGTTGGTGTTACGGGATAGCACATTACTCACATCATAGACAACGCATAAAAATCGCGTCGTTTAATAATAAAGCATTTCCATTCATAAATATCAAATTTACATAGGGCCCAAGTCATTGTATTTCATACAGGTTTTACAAAGCATTTGAATGGAAATTATTATTTTAGTGCGGGCCATGAATTCTTGTCGTCTTCCCGAGAATTACCTTCAAGTACCTGAGACAAAACATGTTAAAAGAAAAGGTCAGCGATAACGCCGAGTAAATTCATAGGAGTTTCATAAACCATCAATATATCGTCGGTATATAATTATTACCGAAAATCATTTTGTACAAATCTTTGTAATAGGCCATAAAATAGCCAAAGTCATTTTATACAAATCCTTATCAAAAATCATAATATAGGCTTTTGCCTTCAAAATCATTATACGAACCAAAGTCGTAAAAACATCATACAATACGTTTTATAACGTTGTATAAAGTTAAATAAAAACCGTTATATGAATATGGTTATGTAAAACAAAAACACGAACAAAAAATCAATAATAAGACCCTGTATTGCTAGTCAGGCAATTCATTGTAATTCAGTGCGTATAGCAGTATTTCATTATTTTTGGATTATTACAAGCCGCATGACATTGTTACCTTACTACAACAAACAACGGGTAGCTAGCCCGAAACTCAATTTGCCCATCTAAGTTAGCGTGTCGTCACAAAAATCACGCTATGGAAATCTTCTCATACATAAATTCGCTTACCAATCAATGTGGCACGACGGGGATCAATCGTCAAAGCGCGAACTGGGGTGATCGTCCCCAAATAGTACTATTAAATGCACAAGCGTCTACCAAATACCGGTAGTTCACAATTCATGCTAATGGGAATTTTAGTGACATAACCTAACTTTAATAATCCATTTCATTTCATCTATCGGGTCATTTAATCATTCATCGGGTCATACAATCATTCGGGTCCAAACCAATAAACAGACAATCGGGACAAATGGTGTCCTGTTTTATCAAAACTAACATGTTATCTCCCTCGCGGGTTTATAAAACATTTCATAAAAACATTAAAAAAGTGCGAGGCTATAAACTCATGTTGATGTGTGATGAGACTGTATTTATACATAGTCTCATCGTCCAAATCGGGCTTAAAACGCTTAAAATATCGTCAAAATACCCAAAAATATGCCTGTGTTTGTTCATTGTGTATTTCAGGTATGGATATCGTGAATTCACCAAAAGATTACAAGAATAGAGCAAAAACGAACACGGGAAACGAAGCCGCACAAAGAACCGGACCCGAATCATGATTTTCCATTGAAGTCCTTGAAGTTTGAAGAATTGGCAAGAATGGTCCCTCAAATTTGGAAGACTTGGCAATTTATACCCCTGTAAAACTCATATATTACATTAGGGTCCCTAAATTTCCAAGATTATACAAGGAAGCCCTTGAAGAATGCATTATTTGCATATATGATCCTTATATTAAGATTGGAAAATATATTGTGCCAATATTGACAACTTATCCTAAGTTATTACAAAGGGAGTCTTGTTATGAGCTGTTTAATTCAAAGAGACAAGAAAGAAGGAGTGCAAGGGCTAAATCTGCCAAGACATCTCAATTATTCCCAGCCTATCATTTTGACACATCAACCATTCCAACCAATCATCTCATTCCTTTCCCCCACGTCATGTTCCACTTTCGTTTTATTAAACTAATTAAAATCAGTTTAAGTTTGGGAGGTAAACACTAATTTCAAAAAACTAATCCCCCAAACCTGGATTAAAACTCCTAATCCCTTTCTCCTCTCCACATAAACCCTAACTCAAACCCAACTTAAACCAAAGGGGTTTTTGCCCCAAACCTCCAGAAACATGATTAGGATGTCCCTAACTTAAACCCAACACCCAGAAACCTTTCCCGTGACCCCTGGACCCCATACGGGACAACCTTGCTTCACTCTTTTTTGGCAAAAATGGAATCCTACAGCAAATCAACAGTCCTTATCATTTTCGTGCTCCCCAAGGACCATTTCAACGGTTCAAGATCAAAACAACAGCTGGACAATCACGTGAAGGCCTCAAAGACCAAAAATCAAGACTTTTGACCAAGGACTTTTTAGGGATTTTAGAGAATTAGGGTTTTGTAATTTTAGCTTTTCTAGATGCTTCTTAGCTGTATTATATATAGAGACGACTTGTGTCTCTATGATTTTGTTCCAATTTTTGTAAAAGTTTTTATTAGTAATGAAAATGAACGTTTAAATATTTACAAATTATTGAGTTCCATTTAAAGTTCTTTCTTAGTATAACTTAGTGTAAGGGTTTCTGTTTAGTAAACTTAGTAAAAGGGATTTAAGTTGTTTTTATCTCAACTGATTTTTCAGAAATCAGTCTTTGAAGTTCTTGGCAAAAAGTGATAAAATCTTGGAATCAGTTTTAAAAGGAAGTGAAAGTGGATTTTTAAAACGGGTTTACTGATTTTGTTAAGTTTGAGTCAAAAGATTTTCAAAGTTTCAAGTTTGGTTATTTGGTTTTTCAAAAAGGTTCATTTTTTCAAGATTTTCTCCAATATCTTTTATCTTTCATTTTTTATTTATTCATCTGATTACTCACTGTCTGAAAGCTGTCCAAAAGCTCTTGACAAAGCTTTTGGATCACCTTTCAGACTTGAAGTGTTCTTTGGTTGGATATTTTGTGCAGGGACACAAGAAAGACCCTCATTTCATCATTTTTTTTAGTTTTGAAGATATTAAGACCCTTGGGTCCTTAATGGATTCCAACCAACAGGGTAGTCTCTACACTTCATAAGCTTCACACTAAGCTCCCTTATCATTCCTTTGGAAGGCTTTCAGCCAGGTATGGGCTTGAACCCCATTGGTTTAATTCCTGAAGTTTATATGTGATGATTATATGAATTTGTGGAAATCTGTTGTTCATATGCTTTGTTCATGGTTTGTTTAAGCTTAGTTGATGATTATGTGCATGTTTAGATTAATCATAATCAGTTTAGATAAGTTTTGATAGGATTTGGTTTACAAAAGTTGATGTCTGAATATTAGGGGGTGTTAGGGTTTAGGGATTTGACAGCTTTAAGTGACATAAAATTTGTTAGAGACCACCCATACATGCTACTTAGGTGTTTGTTAGGTTATATCAGTCATTAGTCTCAGCTTTGATAGGGATTTAAGCTACTTGCATGTGTTAAAATTTTGCATAGATAGCTAAAAATCAGTAATCATTAAACCAGAGTTGTTTAGGAGATTATTGACCACCATTAGTTGTAGTCTACTAGATATGGTGCATATATAGGGTATAGGACTGGTTTGGTATATATTGTGGGTGAATTGGGTGAGTTTTGATCAACCAAAACTCACCAAATTGCACAAGAGATCAGCAAACACCCATCTGCCCATACTTTATAATTACAGTCACTTAATTAGGGCTTTTGTTTGAAATTTTTGTGAATAACCTGGTGATTTTATACTTTTCTTGACTCCCCACAACCCAACTGGTTGTGGGGGTGCCTTTGGATCCAAGCAAAACCAATCCAATCGCAAGATATTACAAAAATAGTGCTCAGACCTCAATTTTTGTACTATTAGAGGGAACCAAGTTCCCACTGCTAGTATTGGGGTTTCCCCTGCTTTGCTAAAAGACAGAAGTCCACACATGTCACTATCAAGTTCTTTCTTTTTTGTCATTAGTGGTCTTTTTAGGATTTAGACTTTGAAACTTTTTCCATTATTTTTCTTTTTTAATTTCTGATTTTTCTGTTTATTTAATTTTTTATATTACTGTTCATTTAGTATTTTTCACATTAAATTGCTATTTTAATTACTTTTTATTTATCTGTTTTTGTCTTTTAGTGGTAAAAATCAGTATTTTTCAGTTTTAAAAATTTTCCTAGAATTAGAAAAATATTTTAAGGTTTTTAGTTTAAGAAATATTCACTGTTCACTTTTTAATTATTTTTTATAATTAAATTAGTTTAATTAGGGTTTTATTATTAATCTGTTTTGTCTTTTAGTGCAAATTTTTACATTTTTCAAACTTTTTCAATTTTCTACTGTTCATTAGTGTAATTTAGGATTTTTAAAGTTGTCAAATTAATTTTGGCATTATTTTATAATTTTTTAGTATTATTTTGATTTAAAAATAGTTTTTAGTGTTTTAAAAATAGAAAAATAGTTTTGAAAATTTAGGGAAAATACTTTTTAGTCTTTAAATAATATAAGTTAGTTATTAGTTAAATAAGTTAATATTTTGGACATTTTGTTAATTATATTTAATTTTAGGGCTTTAATTAGCATTAAAAATTGAATATTTAATTAATAAAAGGTTTTAAAATATATTTGTTGGATTTTTATTCTTATTTATATTATTTTAGACTTAGTTTAAGCTTTTGATTAATTTTTAGGTTTAATTTTTAATTTTGTCGCGTTTTACGTATTTACGTTCGCGTTTTACGTCAACGTCGTAGTTTAAATCATAGTCGTAGCTCGTCTTTAATTTTTCTCTTCTAAACCAAAAACGTCACTAATCCAAACATTGTTATTTTATATATTGGCACATTAATACACACACCTCCTTCGAGAACGAACTTGGAATTTATTCGTCTTCACGGTTTTCCTAAATCGTGTCGATTAATACTTACCGCATTTATACTCGTCTTTCCTAAGACTTGTATATCTATAAAAACTACAACATCATTTTGGCGCCGCTTCCGGGAAGGTGTTTAGTGTGCCATTATTATTAGTATCGTGTTTGTGTGAGTAGTGCGTTTTTGCTTTTCATTTTTTTGGAAAGCGTGAATATCGTACATACTCATTTTTGTTATTTTTCTCTATTATATTATAATATCCAAATAAATTGTGTTTAATTTTCCTAAATTAAACACATAACAATCTTTACTATATTGTAGATATATTGGTTTTCGTTTTTATTGTGAATATATTATTAGTATATTGTATCTATGTAAGAACAATAAATATACAAGTACTCCAAAAGCGTGAAAACGCAACCTTGATTTTCGTGAGGCTTAATTTCAATTAACACAAACTATAAGGTGGGTATAAGGTGGTTGTATTTCACGACCTAAAGGAAAAAGGCTCTTAAGTGCTTCGCGCCGCCTCGTTTCCTCCGCTTGCTTGTGCGTGTTTTGAGAAAGAGGGCTAATCGAGGGTTTGCCGCCCAAGTATTATCTACGTATATTATATTTGCTTGTGTTTTCAAGATTAAACCCTCTTGGACGTTTTGGTGTTCCACCAACGTTCTAAAGTCATCGAAGGCGTTCACTCCACGTGATCGTTTTCATTCTTTGAGGCTCCTTTAATCGAGAAAGTCGATTCGAGGAGAGATTTGTAGATTTGTGTCTACGTAATACATTCAAAAACCCAAAAAAATTAAAAAACAATCAAAAATGAAAAATTTTCTTCTTACCCTAATCAATTAATTCTTTTTCTAACCCTCTAGTGTTTAATTCTCGTAACACCATTCGCGTTTCGTCATGTCCAATGAGGGATATTACTCTTGTCCATATTGTGGAGGTCCGCCCGACGGTGGTAATTGCTTCTATTGCGAGATTTATGGAGGAAGGGAGGGGTATATATACAACTCTCCTCAAAACGACCATGGTTACGGATTTCAATCCTATGACCAAGCTCCACAACCGCCTTCGTCTTATTCGTGTGATTTTTGCGGTTTGGAGCACGCCTTCGGATTTTGTTGTACGAATTATAATGACCCCACACCGAATCCTAATTTCTTTGACCAATCATCGCAATATCCATCGTCGTATTCATGTGAGTCTTGTGGAAACGCACCTCATTATGGGTACGATTGCAACCGATGAACTACAATACGTCTTTCGACAATCAATTCTACGGTTTTGACCAATCACCTCCACAAAATTCTTTCGATGATGATCTCGGTGCAAGTCGCGTTGACAAGGGATTTGAAGAGATTAAATTGCTTTTTCAACAAATTATGGAGAAAAAGGAACTTTTAATCGTCGAAGTGATCGAAGAAAGCATCAAAGATATGGAAGAGGAGAAACGACGAATCAATCAAGAAATAAACGATATCTCTAATGAACTCGGCATTAGGAGATATCGTAAAGAAGAAATAAGTGACGAGTTTAAAAGAGAGTGTGAGATTAGAACTAAACAACTTTTACAGGAATACAATGGTTTAATCATCGATATTCGTCATAAAAAGCAAGAACTAGAAAGAGAGGAGCATCTAGCTAGATGTGATCTCACGCCTCCTATTTATGATGACGACGACGATTGCGACATTTTTAATCTCAACTCGTCTTGTGAAACCATAACTCTCACGCTCCCAACGAAACCCGATGCCTCTCTAAGTATGGGGGAGAAGAATCTTAGCACTAATCCTAGTGTTGAGATCCCTATTCCAATCCAAAGTGAGCCTACGGTTGTCTTCGATGAGGAGTTAAGTGATTTTGCTCTCGATGAATTTTTACACGAAGATTCTAACGAGGCAAATTACGATAGTGAGTATGATACGATTTCATGTGATGATGTCTCTCCCAATGACACTTCGGGTAGAGAATCATTGACTTTTTCGAACCCGCTTTTCGATGATGATTTTTCCACTAGTGATGACGAGTCACTACTCGATGAGGAAGTTCGTGTTGAAGAATTTAAAATTTACTCGAATTCCCTTTTTGAATTTGATGACGAGTTTGTTTTTGGTGACGTAAATCCTCTCTTTGATGAGACGTTCGAGGACATCGAGAGTGAGGATTCTAAGGATCCTAAACTCGATGAGCCGGATTTGCTAGTCACCCTCCCTAAGTCTCATTTGGATGAGCCTTCTCTTTTGACTTGTGATGCCTCCATTATCGAGGGGTTCACCGATGTACCACCTCTCGATGAGAATGAGGATTTTAATGAGGCCTTTGCCTTAGAACCGAGAGGAGACTTTGAGACCCCCATTTTTATTGATTTTCTTTCAAATTTGCCTTCGTCTCAAAGTAATCTTACCCACCCTCTCGGTTCTCATGACTACACGTATTTCGAGTACGTTGTAAGGAGTTTTCTTCCTTACAAAACGTATCCTCCGGATTTGCCTTTATCATTTTCCACCAAATGTGAGGATACGATCTTTGACCCCGGTATAAAGGCTTTGCCTTTATTATCGGTTGCTTTTGGGCCTTGATTACATGTAAGTCCCACTAAAAATGACCAAACCAAGATTATCCCTAAATGATCACATTTATGGGGATTCGAGTCGAGCTTTTGACTCGGTTATCAAAAACAAGGTGCCTCGTGGGGGATTCTCATGCTTATCCTTGTAAATATTATCGCTTTCTTAGTTTAATGTAATGAGGGGACTTGTGCTCTTCCAACCTTTGTTTCGTGGTTGTTTGTGATTGTGATTTATTAGGTTCATCGTCATCATTGAAGCCTCTCGTGTTCGTTTTACGGATCACTCGAGCTTCGATCGTCGCCTTTGGAGATTCCGATATCCGATGATATCCTTTTATGTTCTAACGTTTATCTTATTAGCATAATTCATAAACGGCTTTTAGGTTATTCGTTTTACCCTTTCCATGCTCGAGATTAAGCATTCGACTTCGTCTCTAGTATGGGGGTGTTTACACCCCTAGACTCGAAACATTGAGGACAATGTTTAGTTTTAGTATGGGGGGTGAGTAGATACTTCACCTTGCTTACGTCAACACGCTATCCAAATATTCATCTTTTTGTTATCGTTTTGTTGCAAAATAAGGCTAAAAATGGCCAAATTTTAAATTTTTTCTTGTTTTTCATAAGTGTTTAAGACACAAATGTAGGTTTTCCGATGGTGAGAATAAGAGTAATTTTTGACTCGACCGTGCGTGTTGAGCACTTAGCTTCGATTCCTTAACTTTTTAGGCTAAGTCTCTTAAATGAGGACGAGAAATGATAGAGTTATTTATAAGTCTCGTAATCGTCACGATCTCATGTGTAGTAATTATTAGCTTATTCTCCCAACGCTTTTGCATAATAAATTGTTAATAAATATTGATTTGGCGGTTTAGTCACTATTGTTGGTTTCTAATTTGTTTTGGTAGCTTCCATGTAATTAAATTGGGAAAACATTAAGGTATCGCCAGCGTCACGGTTTTGAAGTATTGGCACCCGAATAATCGAAAGCTTCACCTAATAATAAGATTTCAAGTGCTCACCTAAATTAAGCAAAAATTTGAAGCTCACAAGGCCGAAAAATCTATGCCCAAATTGAAAGTGAATCAAGCCTTAATCTTTGAAGCTTTAAATATCCAAAATTCGCTTTAGCGTGAGGATATACGTCTTTGGATAATAAAACCACCGATGAGGCGGATAATAAAAGGCAAGGCAAGACCGAAGTCATAATAAAAGCTTCATGGCGAAGTTGAATAAAAGATGGAGGTAAACCAAAGATAATAAGGCCCTTCCGTTAGGGGGCGTATAAAAGTCTTGGTAATAAGTCTCATGTTCAAAACCGTTATAAAATCGTGTTTATTGATCCTTCTTGTTGACTTAATTTTTTGACATTTGTCTATTGGGATGAATTATTGATTTAATGATTTTGGTTACACCGTTAAAACTCTATTTTTAGACTTAATCTCTATTCACGCATAAGTCAATGATGTATCCTCGTGATCATTAAGACATAATAAAATATAAGAGATACCAAGTAGGAATAAGGGAGTTTAGGTTCGTAATTAACACTCATGAGAAGTGATCATGTTGCTAACTTATAATAACAATGATCTCGTTACACGCTTAGCATGGAATTGGGTGAAAATCGAGGACGACGAAATTATTTCTAACGAAGCAGTCACGTGTTCTTTTTCTATGATCCCAAAAGTCACATTCTCGTGATGAAAACAATACATTATGTCTAAAACACATGTAGTAGTTTATTTAAATTTATGTCTTCAATAAATGTCATCATAAAATGAATTTTGGAAGTGCTACGATACTTAATTCTAGCATTGCGTGGGGACACGGCAATGGTTTAGTATGGGGGAGTGATGAGACTGTATTTATACATAGTCTCATCGTCTAAATCGGGCTTAAAACGCTTAAAATATCGTCAAAATACCCAAAAATATGCCTGTGTTTGTTCATTGCGTATTTCAGGTACGGATATCGTGAATTCACCAAAAGATTACAAGAATAGAGCAAAAACGAACACGGGAAACGAAGCCGCACAAAGAACCGGACCCGAATCATGATTTTCCATTGAAGTCCTTGAAGTTTGAAGAATTGGCAAGAATGGTCCCTCAAATTCGGAAGAATTGGCAATTTATACCCCTGTAAAACTCATATATTACATTGGGGTCCCTAAATTTCCAAGATTATACAAGGAAGCCCTTGAAGAATGCATTATTTGCATATATGATCCTTATATTAAGATTGGAAAATATATTGTGCCAATATTGACAACTTATCCTAAGTTATTACAAAGGGAGTCTTGTTATGAGCTGTTTAATTCAAAGAGACAAGAAAGAAGGAGTGCAAGGGCTAAATCTGCCAAGACATCTCAATTATTCCCAGCCTATCATTTTGACACATCAACCATTCCAACCAATCATCTCATTCCTTTCCCCCACGTCATGTTCCACTTTCGTTTTATTAAACTAATTAAAATCAGTTTAAGTTTGGGAGGTAAACACTAATTTCAAAAAACTAATCCCCCAAACCTGGATTAAAACTCCTAATCCCTTTCTCCTCTCCCACATAAACCCTAACTCAAACCCAACTTAAACCAAAGAGGTTTTTGCCCCAAACCTCCAGAAACATGATTAGGATGTCCCTAACCTAAACCCAACACCCAGAAACCTTTCCCGTGACCCCTGGACCCCACACAGGACAACCTTGCTTCACTCTTTTTTGGCAAAAATGGAATCCTACAGCAAATCAACAGTCCTTACCATTTTCGTGCTCCCCAAGGACCATTTCAACGGTTCAAGATCAAAACAACAGCTGGACAATCACGTGAAGGCCTCAAAGACCAAAAATCAAGACTTTTGACCAAGGACTTTTTAGGGATTTCAGAGAATTAGGGTTTTGTAATTTTAGCTTTTCTAGATGCTTCTTAGCTGTATTATATATAGAGACGACTTGTGTCTCTATGATTTTGTTCCAATTTTTTTAAAAGTTTTTATTAGTAATGAAAATGAACGTTTAAATATTTACAAATTATTGAGTTCCATTTAAAGTGCTTTCTTAGTATAACTTAGTGTAAGGGTTTCTGTTTAGTAAACTTAGTAAAAGGGATTTAAGTTGTTTTTATCTCAACTGATTTTTCAGAAATCAGTCTTTGAAGTTCTTGGCAAAAAGTGATAAAATCTTGGAATCAGTTTTAAAAGGAAGTGAAAGTGGATTTTTAAAACGGGTTTACTGATTTTGTTAAGTTTGAGTCAAAAGATTTTCAAAGTTTCAAGTTTGGTTATTTGGTTTTTCAAAAAGGTTCATTTTTTCAAGATTTTCTCCAAAATCTTTTATCTTTCATTTTTTATTTATTCATCTGATTACTCACTGTCTGAAAGCTGTCCAAAAGCTCTTGACAAAGCTTTTGGATCACCTTTCAGACTTGAAGTGTTCTTTGGTTGGGTATTTTGTGGAGGGACACAAGAAAGACCCTCATTTCATCATTTTTTTTAGTTTTGAAGATATTAAGACCCTTGGGTCCTTAATGGATTCCAACCAACAGGGTAGTCTCTACACTTCATAAGCTTCACACTAAGCTCCCTTATCATTCCTTTGGAAGGCTTTCAGCCAGGTATGGGCTTGAACCCCATTGGTTTAATTCCTGAAGTTTATATGTGATGATTATATGAATTTGTGGAAATCTGTTGTTCATATGCTTTGTTCATGGTTTGTTTAAGCTTAGTTGATGATTGTGTGCATGTTTAGATTAATCATAATCAGTTTAGATAAGTTTTGATAGGATTTGGTTTACAAAAGTTGATGTCTGAATATTAGGGGGTGTTTGGGTTTAGGGATTTGACAGCTTTAAGTGACATAAAATTTGTTAGAGACCACCCATACATGCTACTTAGGTGTTTGTTAGGTTATATCAGTCATTAGTCTCAGCTTTGATAGGGATTTAAGCTACTTGCATGTGTTAAAATTTTGCATAGATAGCTAAAAATCAGTAATCATTAAACCAGAGTTGTTTAGGAGATTATTGACCACCATTAGTTGTAGTCTGCTAGATATGGTGCATATATAGGGTATAGGACTGGTTTGGTATATATTGTGGGTGAAATGGGTGAGTTTTGATCAACCAAAACTCACCAAATTGCACAAGAGATCAGCAAACACCCATCTGCCCATACTTTCTGTTTACAGTCACTTAATTAGGGCTTTTGTTTGAAATTTTTGTGAATAACCTGGTGATTTTATACTTTTCTTGACACCCCACAACCCAACTGGTTGTGGGGGTGCCTTTGGATCCAAGCAAAACCAATCCAATCGCAAGATATTACACAAATAGTGCTCAGACCTCAATTTTTGTACTATCAGTGGGAACCAAGTTCCCACTGCTAGTATTGGGGTTTCCCCTGCTTTGCTAAAAGACAGAAGTCCACACATGTCACTATCAAGTTCTTTCTTTTTTGTCTTTAGTGGTCTTTTTTAGGATTTAGACTTTGAAACTTTTTCCATTATTTTTCTTTTTTAATTTCTGATTTTTCTGTTTATTTAATTTTTTATATTACTGTTCATTTAGTATTTTTCACATTAAATTGCTATTTTAATTACTTTTTATTTATCTGTTTTTGTCTTTTAGTGGTAAAAATCAGTATTTTTCAGTTTTAAAAATTTTCCTAGAATTAGAAAAATATTTTAAGGTTTTTAGTTTAAGAAATATTCACTGTTCACTTTTTAATTATTTTTTATAATTAAATTAGTTTAATTAGGGTTTTATTATTAATCTGTTTTGTCTTTTAGTGCAAATTTTTACATTTTTCAAACTTTTTCAATTTTCTACTGTTCATTAGTGTAATTTAGGATTTTTAAAGTTGTCAAATTAATTTTGGCATTATCTTATTATTTTTTAGGATTATTTTGATTTAAAAATAGTTTTTAGTGTTTTAAAAATAGAAAAATAGTTTTGAAAATTTAGAGAAAATACTTTTTAGTCTTTAAATAATATAAGTTAGTTATTAGTTCAATAAATTAATATTTTGGACATTTTGTTAATTATATTTATTTTAGGGCTTTAATTAGCATTAAAAATTGAATATTTAATTAATAAAAGGTTTTAAAATATATTTTTTGTATTTTTATTCTTATTTATATTATTTTAGACTTAGTTTAAGCTTTTGATTAATTTTTAGGTTTAATTTTTAATTTTGTCGCGTTTTACGTATTTACGTTCGCGTTTTACGTCAACGTCGCAGTTTAAATCGTAGTCGTAGCTCGTCTTTAATTTTTCTCTTCTAAACCAAAAACGTCACTAATCCAAACATTGTTATTTTATATATTGGCACATTAATACACACACCTCCTTCGAGAACGAACTTGGAATTTATTCGTCTTCACGGTTTTCCTAAATCGTGTCGATTAATACTTACCGCATTTATACTCGTCTTTCCTAAGACTTGTATATCTATAAAAACTACCACATCAATGTGGGAAAAGCGGGTTATCGGCAATTCGGATGTACGGTCCGTGCTTCAATCACGGAAACCTAGACAAATAATACTCGTCTTAGACTTTTGTCCAATGACTTTATAAATAATAAAAATTATGTATACATATGATGATTTTATATATATGATGATGATCAAGTGGGTTTATACATTCTCATTTACTCATTTTATTATTATGTGTTGGTAACTTTTATACTACTTTACTAGTTTTACTTATTTACATGTTTTAGGCCCAATAGGCCCATTACAAGTCCATTAACTTGTATTAATCCATTTTATACTTTTATTATCAGTATTATACTTTACATGTTAGGCACAAGTGGGTTAAGCCCAATAAGTAAGTTTATAAGTGTTTTGCCAACTAGTCGGGTTTATAGTCCAATAAGGCTACTTTGGCCCGTTAATGTCCATATGTTATATAGTTCGGGTTTTATCGGTTTTTACTTGTATTAAGTACTTATATATCAGTATATGACTTTTAAAGAGTTTACATTAGACGGGTCCGACCGTCTAAGTTTTATTTGACCAAAAACGTTAATCTTTCGGTTTTAGCCGAAAAGACGTAAAACTTAAGTATATAGTTTTATAACTTGGAAAAATATTTTTACTTGTAATTTATATAATGTATCCCATTTTAATATCAATATATATGTAACTCTTTATTTATATATTTTATCAACTAGTGGGTTTTATATATGTATATTTTATATAAATTTTTGAGTGCTTATATTATATACTATTTATATATAAAATCAGTCCCAAATTTTTAGTCCACTAAAATGTCCATATCTAGAGTTCTATAATGAGATAGGACCTCAAATTTTTATGACATAAACTACATGATATGTGCTTCATTTTATTCCTATAGCTACTGATGAATTAGCCTCTAAATATTTTAATAAATTCGTCCAAAACAGTGTAGGCAGATTTGCACTCTAAACTTGTTTTGATCATATCTCACTCATTTTTATGATTCCATTGCATGGCCAACTCTCACATGTGTATAACACCTAATACTTACTGTATATTGATTCCACTTTACCATTTTATCAGTTTATTATTTGGTTACTTACTGTTTTTATACAGCCATCTTATTAAGCAAGATTTAACCATTTTTACATGTGGTTTTTCCATCTTTTTACCCATGTTTATCAAATCTGTCAACACCAAATCCCCACATAATATTTTTAATCATCATTCATCGTCATATACATATACATAAATAAAGAAAATACAAGATTACATAATGAAAATAACAAGAGGATAGGAAGAACAATCTCTATACCACCATTAGTGATGAAAAGATGAGTCTTTGATGAACAAGGCTTGGATTTTGATGGCAAAACTTGTGATAAACCAATATCATCTTCAAGTCTACCAACCTTTATAAACTTCTCATGGAAAATCAGCCCTATGACACCAACAAATCTTCTCCTTGGATGTTAGAATCACCTCCAATCTTCAAAGCTTCAAAGTAGCATCATCATGTGTATGAGTAACACATGATTTTATGGCTAACATAGATCAAATGAGGGTTGTTTTTGATGATGGTTGGACGAATTTTAGAGAGAGAGGAGAGGAGTGTGTGAGTTTTGCATGTGTAGAATGAGTTGCTAGTTTGTGTTTGGTTGTTTTGTAAGTAAAAAAATGGTTTTGGTGTAAGGCTAAGGACAAGTGTCCTTAGCTTAAAGATTAAGTTGACACCTTTGTGGTGTTGTATAGCTTAAGCTTGCCGTCCAAGAGTGGGGGTGGGGCAAGTTTATTCTTGTCTCATCCCCATTTAATTACGGGTACTCCTCGATTCTAGTTTCCTCGATTTGCGTGCCCTCGGTTCGTTTTACGAAAAACGTTTTTATAAATTATGAATCAACGGCACAAAACGAATCTAATAAAAATGGTTTCATAAAAAACGGAGTTCAAAAACGTAAATACGTAATCCTAAGGTTTTCGGTTTAATCGTAAAGGACGTTAAATTATAATCGTAAGTCCTAATCTCTTTTCTTATATTTGTGAGTTTATGAAGCAACACAAATTTAAAATCTCAAAATAATATTCACGAATAAATTTATTTCCTGAAGTGTCGGACTGTCACCAAAACGGTGTATGTAAACGTAAGCACGTAACGTAGAATCCTCCGGTTTAGACGTAGTCGATGCTACTTCAAGACGTAAATCCATATTTCTTCCCAAAAATAAGTGAGTTCATAATATAACATTAAAATAATGTTTTTAAATAATATTTGAGAATAAAATATAAACCATAAATTGACGGATTGTCACATATAGAGTGTATTTTATGTGGTATATATGTGTTCCGTGTAGTACTAATTTCTTATAAGTGTCGTCATAGGAGGGAGTACATGGGTGAAAGGGGACATATATAATTATGGAGGCCTACGTAATTATATATGTGCCACAACACCGATGGACTTCCAAGTATGGTTGCATGAAAAAGGGGTTAGTACATGCTTGTATATGATGAGATCTGTATTTTGGGTATTTGTAAACAATAGGGGTTTATGTAATGGTTGCCTATGAAATGCTATTTTTTTGTTGTCTTTTATGTTTTGAGTAATAGTCATGTTGTGTGATTATGGGATCACTCGATATGGGTTGGTTTTGGTGATAGGTTTTATGCCTTGTTGTGGCATGGTGAAATGGTGAGATGGTGATTACTCGTATGGAAAAACGACTGTATGACGCGATCGATTGACTTGACATGTATGATAACGAGTATGTTTTGAGAGATGTAATAGGTATATATATATATATGCGGATGTATATATACTAGTAGATGTTATGTTATGATATACAGTCGTTCAATAATTACTATAACTTGAACGTACCTAGTGTTCTCTCGTGTTTAAACAGTTTATTAGTGCTGGAGTTTGATGGAGTTTCAACGACGTTTTGAATCTTTTGAAGTGTGTCTACATTCGGGTTTGTATTTTAATTGACGAGAACTACCAAATTTTCTTGCAAAGGAGTCTAGCTAATTAAAGGAAAATGCTTTTGAAAATACTTTGTAAGTGTATGGTATGATTTCCTAACTTACATATCTTTTCTTTAAGTTTATTGGTAATAAGTAAAAAAAAAATCTTGACAATGAATGGATTATTTTTCTAGGTAACATTTGATGGTACATATAAAGGGTAAAGAAATTTTATGATAATTTTCTTAAAAGTGGAGTTAAAATTTTAGAAGTCCATAAATAGACGGAAAGAGTAAAAAGGAAGATTTTATTATAATAATGATAATAATAACACCACACCTTGTAAAGGTGTAATAGTTAGTTATAACAAGCCTAAATGGATTATATAAAATAATTATAATATTAGAATAAAATGAATAAAAACACCATATTTTATAAACACGTATTGGTTTCATAATAACATGTGAAATGAGTTTAATGTGAGTAAACAAGATAATGGTTAGAATAACGTTATACTACACTAACTAGTGGATACCTTTGATAAAATAATGAAGATAAAATATGAAGTTATTGTTAAGGGAGATGATAGATAAACTGAGTTTTAGTACACTAACTGCGTTATGCCCTTTGATAGTAACGAAGATGGTAAAATATGACTATGATTTCATTTATTGGTGTTAAAATATGGTCCTAATATGAAGTAACTAATTGAGATGAAAATTTAAAATTTTCTAATATATTGAAATTTGGTAATACAAATCGTGATGCGTCTATCTTTTGTTGTTGGCACACTCCATTGATCTTTCGGGTTACATCATTTTGTTTTTAGTTGTTTTGGCTAGGGTTCGTTTTACCATATATTATATTTTGGGACACGATTGTTTGGGATTCTTTTTGTACACGTCATGGTTGATTTAGTTATGCGGTTGTGGGAACGTTAGGATGAGAGGATAAAGTTGGGTAGTATTACTTATCGTTTGATATTAGAATGGAGAGATGCATTTTGGTTTAAAGGTTGTGTTGAAGGAATGATTAAGATTTGTGGAGTTTTGAAACTTAGATTGGTTACGGGAATAAGGGAGTAAGTAAAGTTAGTTGACTGGTCGTGGGAACGAGATGTCATGCTATGAGAAGTTGGTTGAAGTACCATTAGGAGATTGATGAAAGTACTAGCGGATGTGAGGGTAGAGTAGAAAGTTTCTACTAATGGAAAGATGGCGCAAATCACACGCAAGGGAATTGGTATAGTTATAGAGGCAAGGTTGTAGTAGACACATGAAGGAAAACATGGATGTGAAAGAATGATTGGTAGGAGGCTGATGAATGGTGAAGTACAACAAGTAAGGAAGAGTGAGCCATTGAGGGGCTGAAGTACCTTTAAAAATATTATGGTAGTTGAGTTGAAGTTAGAAGCTATTGCGTAGTGTGAAGTTCCTATGTAACATCATAGAGACGAGAAGGAGTATGTGAAGAGTTACATCGTGAAGCAAGGAGTCGAAAGGACTACGTGCCGGCTGCTAGAAGGATGCAAGAGATTTCGAAGGAGTCAGAGAAGTTGCAAGGACTGGAAAGGTGACAAGCACTATCATGGGAATCTCCGTATGGTTCGTAAAGAAGAAGGACAGATCGAGTACCGGAGTGGAGCTACAAAGAACCAATGGATCGTGATGGAGTGACTACATAACATGGGAGATTAAGAACTCGTGGAAGTAACAAGGGGATTCGAGTGACTACACAAAGATAGAATTTTATGGCAATCAATATCGAGGGATGAGTAGTGAAGCTGAGCGGAATAAGTTCGTGGAGAAGTGGTTATAGGGTCAGTTTAGTGAAGGTGTTTATGAAGGATCTTTGGAAGAGACAGTTATGCATTATCCAACGCAATAACGATTTCTATAGAGTTGATGAATTGAGTGAGAAATTTTGGTTGGACATGATAGTGAAGGAATTAGGGAGAACCATGGAAGGAGAGAACCAGGTATTCCTAGAAGATGATGATTGAAAGTACCTCATGTTAGGTGCAAGGTCATAATAGAAGTATGAGACTTGAGTAAGAATTTAGAATATGGCTTAGTTTAGACATATGGAAACTAATATGGGTATAAGATGAGAGTGTGATCCGCATGTAATCACAGGAAACTCTAGTCTGTCCCTATTAGGAGGGAGTAGGAGAACTGGTCGTAAGGAAAACAAGTGAATCTACTTGGAAAACTTTGACGTATAGATGACTTGAAAGACGGGAAGCATAACCTCGTGATGTATGCCATTAGCTGCGGAAGAAAAAGGAAGTGTGGATAGATGCGAATCATGAATGAAATAGGTCGAGATAGGAACCAAAGGTAAAACTTTGGTATAGCCTAATGAGTAGACTAAATTATAAAGCATGCTAATATTGTTGTAGTGTGGAAAAGGGAATGGAACTGACAGATACTGTTGGATTGGAAGGCTTAGTATCGAAAATCAAATGGATGAGTTGTTATAGATGTGATGTGTCATGAGAGACGAAGGGTTTGGTCTAACTAAGACAAGATGAGGAGCACTATGACCTTGAAGGTAACACATTGTGTAGGAATAAAGGAAGTATTGGGTATAAAAAAAATCTTTCATTGAGGAAAGTGAGAAAAGAAGTGTATCGGTGCTACTAATGAGCTATCCAAATTTGATGGAAGTAGTTGTAACATAGGTTTGGATGACAGTTGATAAAACTAACTAATGAATATGTGAAAGACCGTCACAGGTCACTTTTGTAAGGAAATTGGAATTTTTAAGTGGTTTGGGGTACGGACTAAAGGGATTGATGAACATGATTGGACATGAGTATATCCGGCTAACTGGAAATGGATGGACGAAGTGAGAAATTCCTACAAGTATAGGAGTCATGTTGAGAGCTTGGGTGACTGATTTAGAGGGAGGTGGGAAACTCGTTAGCAATGTCTGAGTTTTCATATAATGATAGTTATCATACTAGAAGTCGATGAATGCCATTTGAGGCACTATATGGAAGGATAGGGTGAGTTGTCCTTATGGTGGAATAAAATTGGTGAAAGAGACTACTAATGTAGTAATGGTGTTTGTGGAAAGGATGAGAGCAACAAGAGATGATATGTTGAAAACGAGGAAACCACTAGAGTTTAGTGACAAAGTTATGTAGGAAGTTTCACCCATAGTAATGGGTGGTATATTTTGGTAAAAAGGGAAAAGTTGATGTCGAGTTTAGTAGGTCTATTTATGATCTTTGGAAAGATCGAACCAGTAGCTTATGGGTATAGAATTACCTGGGGAATTAAGTGGTGTACATGATATATTTCATGCAATAAGATTTAAGAAATGTGGTTTGAGAATGCATATTTGCATGTACGGTTATTCGGGGTTTGTGATAATAAGAGTCTTTGATTATTAAAGAGTCATTTGTTAGATTTATGGGTTGTGAGGTCAATAGTTTGGGAATGAGTTTAAATAATGTTGGATAATATATGTGGTAATTTGAGACTTGAACTAACGTACACATGGAAATGAGAGAAGTTCATTTAGAACAAGTATCCTCATGTGATTTGTTGTTTGTGTGTGTTTGATCCTAAGACGCAAATCTCGGGACGAGATTTCTATTAGGAGGGAGTGATGTGACAACCATGGTTTTGGGGTTCGTCACTTAGACTATAGTTTAGGGTGTTTTGTGCAAATATGTGCTTTTATGTGCTTATATGTTTATTTTGTGTGTTTGGAGTGAGGTTTAGATATTGTTTATGGGTGTATGGTACTCATAAGTAAATCGAGAAACGGTTATTTCATGTTCATGAGCTTACAAGGTAGTGACTATGAAATTAGATGGTGTTATTTCGTGGTTTTACGTATACGTATATGTATTATAGAAAATCGTATTTTTACGATTTAAGGTTTAACATTTAGAGGTCTTGGATGAAGTAATTAGTCACAGGAGTATTTTTCGGGATGGTTTTAAGTCATTTAGGACTTAAATTAATTAGTTTATTTCATATTTCAAGAGTTTTTATAAAACTGTATATTTTACGTCTTTTACGGTATACGCGTAAATTTGACTAGTTTTACGGTTTTGAGGTTCGGGAGGCTTTAGGAGCTGAAATAAATTAAGGGAATTTAAGGTAATAATCATTAATAGTTAATTTACATTAGTATAATTAAAAAAAGTCGGCCATAGGGTGTTGGACTTGGTTTTGGGCCGAATTTTGCTTAAGGAAAGGAAGGGGAGCCCAGTTTGAGTACTATTAGGCTTCCTAGTTAGTTGTAATTACCCATATTACTCCCTTTAGCCCCAAAAACGATTTTTACTTCTACCAAACTTAATATTAGTCGTGATTAACAATGGTGGATCAAGAAAACCCAATTATTCAATTATGGTTTAAGGTATGCACTAAAACTATGCTTAATTAACGTTTAATTAACGTATGTAACCTAATATGATGGATTATGGTTTGACATTCATAATTTTTAATTAGGTTTTGTTAATGATCTGTAACTAATGATGTAAGTAATGGGTTGTTATCATAATAAATTATTTTTATATTTTAATTAGGGTTTATGTATGATTAATTAGGTTAATCATATTAAATTCGTCATTAAAAACTGGGCAGAATTTTTGGATCATTGTTTTAATCATATCTAGAGTTTTACAAAATTTTAATCTTCGAATCTTATATCCCTTAAAAGTTAATTTAATTAGCTTTCAAATGAAAGAAACTATAATTTAACTGGAGGTAGGGAAGTGGGTCAAAAACAGGTTACAACAGTCGGAGGTCAAAAGAGTTTTGAAATCAGTCGGGTTTAAATTAATGTTTTAAGATGGTTAGGGTACTTAGGAGTATAATTGGACCTTCAAATGAACATGAGACTTATATTATATATTAAATAAAAGATCTGGGCTAAACAAATGGGTTAGGGTAAGACCCTCTGATCATAACTAACTTTTCGTATGTTCAAAATCAGTAAATTCTAGATAGGTAAAAGTAGATATATATATATATATATATATATATATATATATATATATATATATATATATATATATATATATATATATATATATATGGAGGCCTTAACAATAGCTTTAAGGTTGCAGACAAATGGGAGAGTTATCTAACACATGTAAGGGCATAAGGTTTCTTTACAGGACATGTTATTTTGGTTAAGGGAGTGTTCGACCCATAGTTTGAAGTATGAAAAACGGGACTGTTTTGGGGTAAATGTTAACGGGGCGAGTTTTGAACTAAACTAAGTTAAGGGAGTAAGGGAGTAAGTAAAGTTAGTTGACTGGTCGTGGGAACGAGATGTCATGCTATGAGAAGTTGGTTGAAGTACCATTAGGAGATTGATGAAAGTACTAGCGGATGTGAGGGTAGAGTAGAAAGTTTCTACTAATGGAAAGATGGCGCAAATCACACGCAAGGGAATTGGTATAGTTATGGAGGCAAGTTTGTAGTAGACACGTGAAGGAAAACATGGATGTGAAAGAATGATTGGTAGGAGGCTGATGAATGGTGAAGTACAACAAGTAAGGAAGAGTGAGCCATTGAGGGGCTGAAGTACCTTTAAAAATATTATGGTAGATGAGTTGAAGTTAGAAGCTACTGCGTAGTGTGAAGTTCCTAGGTAACATCATAGAGACGAGAAGGAGTATGTGAAGAGCTACATCATGAAGCAAGGAGTCGAAACGACTACGTGCCGGCTGCTAGAAGGATGCAAGAGATTTCGAAGGAGTCAGAGAAGTTGCAAGGACTGGAAAGGTGACAAGCACTATGATGGGAACTCCGTATGGTTCGTGAAGAAGAAGGACAGATCGAGTACCGGAGTGGAGCTACAAAGAGCTGAACCAATGGATCGTGATGGAGTGACTACATAACATGGGAGATTAAGAACTCGTGGAAGTAACAAGGGGATTTGAGTGACTACACAAAGATAGAATTTTGTGGCAATCAATATCGAGGGATGAGTAGTGAAGCTGAGCGGAATAAGTTCGTGGATAAGTGATTCTAGGGTCAGTTTAGGGAAGGTGTTTATGAAGGATCTTTGGAAGAGACAGTTATGCATTATCCAATGCAATAACGATTTCCATAGAGTTGATGAATTGAGTGAGAAATTTTGGTTGGACAAGATAGTTAAGGAATTAGGGAGAACCATGGAATGAGAGAACCAGGTATTCCTAGAAGATGATGATTGAAAGTACCTCATGTTAGGTGCAAGGTCATAATAGAAGTATGAGACTTGAGTAAGAATTTAGAATATGGCTTAGTTTAGACATATGGAAACTAATATGGGTATAAGATGAGAGTGTGATCCACATGTAATCACAGAAAACTCTAGTCTGTCCCTATTAGGAGGGAGTAGGAGAACTGGTCGTAGGGAAAACAAGTGAATCTACTTGGAAAACTTTGACGTATAGATGACTTGAAAGAATGGAAGCATAACCTCGTGATGTATGCCATTAGCTGCGGAAGAAGAAGGAAGTGTGGATAGATGCGAATCATGAATGAAATAGGTCGAGATAGGAACCGAAGGTAAAACTTTGGTATAGCCTAATGAGTAGACTAAATTACAAAGCATGCTAATATTGTTGTAGTATGGAAAAGGGAATGGCACAAACCGATATTGTTGGATTGGAAGGCTTAGTATCGAAAATCGAATGGATGAGGAGTTTTAGATGTGATGTGTCATGAGAGACGAAGGGTTTGGTCTAACTAAGACAAGATAAGGAGCACTATGACCTTGAAGGTAAGACATTGTGTAGGAATAAAGGAAGTATTGGGTATAAAAAAAATCTTTCATAGAGGAAAGTGAGAAAAGAAGTGTATCGGTGCTACTAATGAGCTATCCAAATTTGATGGAAGTAGTTATAACATAGGTTTGGATGACCGTTGATAAAACTAACTAATGAATATGTGAAAGACCGTCACAGGTCACTTTTGTAAGGAAATTGGAATTTTTAAGTGGTTTGGGGTACGGACTAAAGGGATTGATGAACATGATTGGACATGAGTATATCCGGCTAACTGGAAATGGATGGACTAAGTGAGAAATTTCTACAAGTATAGGAGTCATGTTGAGAGCTTGGGTGACTGATTTAGAGGGAGGTGGGAAACTCGTTAGCAATGTCTGAGTTTTCATATAATGATAGTTATCATACTAGAAGTCGATGAATGCCATTTGAGGCACTATATGGAAGGATAGGGTGAGTTGTCCTTATGGTGGACTAAAATTGGTGAAAGAAACTACTAATGTAGTAATGGTGTTTGTGGAAAGGATGAGAGCAACAAGAGATGATATGTTGAAAATGAGGAAACCACTAGAGTTTAGTGACAAAGTTATGTAGGAAGTTTCACCCATAGTAACGGGTGGTATATTTTGGTAAAAAGGGAAATGTTGATGTCGAGTTTTGTAGGTCCATTTATGATCTTTGGAAAGATCGGACCAGTAGCTTATGGGTATAGAATTACCTGGGGAATTAAGTGGTGTACATGATATATTTCATGCAATAAGATTTAAGAAATGTGGTTTGAGAATGCATATTTGCATGTACGGTTATTCGAGGCTTGTGATAATAAGAGTCTTTGATTATTAAAGAGTCATTTGTGAGATTTATGGGCTTTGAGGTCAATAGTTTGGGAATGAGTTTAAATAATGTTGGTTAATATATGTGGTAATTTGAGACTTGAACTAAAGTACACATGGAAATGAGAGAAGTTCATTTAGAACAAGTATCCTCATGTGATTTGTTGTTTGTGTGTGTCTGATCCTAAGACGTAAATCTCGGGACGAGATTTCTATTAGGAGGGAGTGATGTGACAACCATGGTTTTGAGGTTCGTCACTTAGACTATAGTTTAGGGTGTTTTGTGCAAATATGTGCTTTTATGTGCTTATATGTTTATTTTGTGTGTTTGGAGTGAGGTTTGGATATCGTTTATGGGTGTATGGTACTCATAAGTAAATCGAGGAACGGTTGTTTCATGTTCATGAGCTTACAAGGTAGTGACTATGAAATTAGATGGTGTTATTTCGTGGTTTTACGTATACGTATATGTATTATAGAAAATCGTATTTTTACGTTTTAAGATTTAACATTTAGAGGTCTTGGATGAAGTGATTAGTCACAGGAGTATTTTTCGGGATGGTTTTAAGTCATTTAGGACTTAAATTAATTATTTTATTTCATATTTCAAGAGTTTTTATAAAACTGTATATTTTACGTCTTTTACGGTATACGCGTAAATTTGACTAGTTTTACGGTTTTGAGGTTCGGGAGGCTTTAGGAGCTGAAATAAATTAAAGGAATTTAAGGTAATAATAATTAATAGTTAACTTACATTAGTATAATTAAAAAAGTCGGCCATAGGGTGTTGGACTTGGTTTTGGGCCGAATTTTGCTTAAGGAAAGGAAGGGGAGCCCAGTTTGAGTACTATTAGGATTCCTAGTTAGTTTTAATTACCCATATTACTCCCTTTATCCCCATAAACGATTTTTAATTCTACCAAACTTAATATTAGTCATGATTAACAATGGTGGATCAAGAAAACCCAATTATTCAATTATGGTTTAAGGTATGCACTAAAACTATGCTTAATTAACGTTTATTTTACGTATGTAACCTAATATGATGGATTATGGTTTGACATTCATAATTTTTAATTAGGTTTTGTTAATGATCTGTAATTAATGATGTATTTAATGGGTTTTTATCATAATAAATTATTTTTTTATTTTAATTAGGGTTTATGTATGATTAATTAGGTTAATCATATTAAATTCGTCATTAAAAACTGGGCAAAATGTTTTGGTCATTGTTTTGATCATATCTAGAGTTTTACAAACTTTTAATCTTCGAATCTTATATTCCTTAAAAGGTAATTGAATTGGCTTTCAAATGAAAGAAACTATAATTTAATTGGAGGTAGGGAAGTGGGTCAAAAACAGGTTACAACAGTCGGAGGTCAAAAGAGTTTTGAAATCAGTCGGGTTTAAATTAATGTTTTAAGATGGTTAGGGTACTTAGGAGTATAATTGGACCTTCAAATGAGCATGAGACTTATATTATATATTAAATAAAAGATCTGGAGGAGGGCTAAACAAATGGGTTAGGGTAAGACCCTCTGATCATAACTAACTTTTCGTATGTTCAAAATCAGTAAATTCTGGATAGGTAAAAGTATATATATATATATATATATATATATATATATATATATATGGAGGCCTTAACAGTAGCTTTAAGGTTGCAGACAAATGGGAGAGTTATCTAACACATGTAAGGGCATAAGGTTTCTTTACAGGGCATGTTATTTTTGTTAAGGGAGTGTTCGACCCATAGTTTGAAGTATGAATACGGGACTGTTTTAGGTTAAATGTTAACGGGGCGAGTTTTGAACTAAACTAAGTTAAGGGCTTTATAGAGGGATGTAATGAGATGAATATGGCATATAAATGGGGTTAAGTGGTAGGATAAGGTTATATATCCATCATAGATTGGTGAGCCATTTTGGTATGTGGTTCATGTCTTGATTGTATACGTTTGTGTGTTTAGATTTTTGTTAGAGCGCGGATACTTGGAGAAGCTTGTTCGGGTGAGTTTCATAGTCCCATGTCTTTTTATTATTTGATTTCCAGATGGGATGGAAGAGACACTGTATGGTTTTGTAAAGAATGTTATGAATGTTTTTATGGTTTGTGATGGACTTGTGTGTGCACTTATGTGATTAACTGCTATGTGATTCTTGATTGTGTTTATGATTTGGATCGGGGGACACGTACCGTCTTAGTTATTGTGGTTTGACTTGGTACCAAGGGGATGTTGACAAGGCAGGGCCTTGGGATTGGTTCATAGGTTTATGGGCGCCTATGGGACCATGGTTATTGGTAAGGCTTGGAGCCTTGGAATTGTGGCTATTGGTAAGGCTTGGAGCCTTGGATTTGTGGTGATTGGTTAATCTTGAATGCTAGTTGCTAATACATAATTGTAGCACATTGTCCATATGTTCTTTTGTTAATGGTTGTTATTCACAGCTTATAACTGATTTGGCGTTGGAGTCTAAACCTATGACTCTCACTAACTTTATGTTGACGTGTTTTAGTATCTCTTTCAGGTGAGAATGTGGTTAAGCGTGAGAATAGGAGTGGCTAGCTGGAAGGCTTAGGATTGCATTTGGAGGAACCCCTTTCCTCTTAGTCTTTATTTATGTTTGAATAAGTGATACTTTGTAGACACCTATATGTTTGTTATTTGTTAATTGTATGTCTTTGGTAAGAGGTAGACCTGTTACCTACTTACCTAGACGCCTGCATTGTTTGATATATCTTCATGACATTGTGTCACCATTTATGATATTTCCATTTCATTTAGTCATCTCTATAGACACGCTATTGTTGTGATGATATCCATACGTCGCGCCCCATATTCCGCCATTGTGGGGTATGACACAAGACAGGGAAATAGCGATTGCAGAGTTGAAGAAACTCGTTGCTAAGATGGGTGGGAAAGTTTTGGAACCTAGTGTGAAGAAACCTGTTGTAAGACAACCCAATGCGCACAAAGAGACTAGACCCTCTGTCTTGGGAAAACCATATGTTTTCTCTAATTCTGCAATTGCAAAACCTGTGTTTGCCCCCAAGACGGATGGGAATGATAGGCTACCACAAAATACTCCCAAAACACATATTCGATCACCAAGCATTAAGAACACAAATGTGATGAAACCAGGGATGTATAGATTGGCCACTAAACCCACACACAACAAATAAAGTCAATCACCTCAGACTTCTAGAAACACTAATAGACGTGTGTCTTTTACTACAGGAGTAATCCCCAGTGATAGTGTTAGCCGGCCTCAGCTTAAGAGCACTCGCATGAATGAAAAGGTTTGGCAAAAAAAAGTCAAGGGAAGATGAAGAAAGTAGAAGACCACCCTAGGATTTTCAATGTTTCTAAGAATAAAACGTCTGTAATCGCGTGTAATGACGATTTGAATGATTCGACTTTGAATGCTTTGAATGTTAAGTTTTTTTGTGTGAAATGTGGAAAGTGTGCTAATGCTAATCATGCTATGTGTGTTTCGAATAATGTCAAAGGCGTAGATACTAGAACTAAGAAGCAAACTGCGATGCCTATTAGTGCAAGAAAACCCAAACGCAAAGTAAACCATTCTGGTGTAACCCCCCTGAGAAAAGTATTACATCAGACTCCACCACTAAGACCACTAGAAGCAGAATTAGGGAATTATATGAGTCTGCTAGCAAGTCGTAGAAATGGTGGTTTGCTAATCAATGTCCTCCAGGATATAAATGGATGCCTAAAGTTAGGACAGAAAATGTGACAACGAGTGTTAGTATGCCTTTAAATGTTTCTAAGGACACTAATGATTCTGAAATCACAACTAATATGGTATCCAATTTAGCAAATGCTCCATCGTGTTCTAACTCTTCTGCAGGTGACACAAATAATTCTCTTCATACTGGACTCCGAATGCACAAATCACATGACGGGGAATCTCAAGCTTCTAATTAACTTCGTGGAGAAGTTCCTGGGTACGGTCCGATTCGGAAATGATCAATTTGCACCGATCCTAGGATATGGAGATTTGGTTCAGGGGAATATCACGATAAAAAGGGTATACTACGTCGAAGGGCTCAATCACAATATTTTCTCGGTTGGTCAATTCTGTGATGTAGATTTGGAAGTTGCTTTCAGAAAGAAGACATGTTTTGTTCGTGATTATGATGGGAATGATTTACTCACCGGTTCACGGAGTACTGATCTTTACACAATTTCACTACAAGACACAACTTCATCAACTCCAATTTGCTTCATGGCTAAAGCTTCAACGACTCAGGCATGGTTATGGCATCAACGTATTTCTCATCTCAACTTTGATACCATAAACTTGCTTTCCAAAAAGATATTATGAGAGGCCTTCCAAGTTTGAAATTCATCAAGGATCATCTTTGTTCTTCTTTGAGCTTTGCAAAGCTAAACGGAGTAGTTTCAAGACAAAGACTACACCAATCTCAAAAGGACGGTTAGATCTTCTTCATATCGATTTGTGTGGACCCATGTGTGTTCAAAGCATCAATGGGAAGAAATACGTTATGGTAATTGTCGATGACTACTCAAGGTACACATGGACTCACTTCTTGAGAACCAAGGATGAAACACGTGAGGTTCTCATTAACTTCCTTAAGTTGATACAACGTGGTCTTCAAGCTCAAGTAGAAGTGGTACGTACTGACAGAGGCACAGAATTCTTGAATTCAACTCTGAAAAATTATTTTGAAGCCGAAGGGATTGAACATGAAACATCATCTATTGCTCGAACACTCGAACAAAACGGTGTTGTTGAAAGACGAAACCGTACTTTAGTTGAGGCTACGAACTCTATTATCCTCTTCAAAACTACCATTACACTTTTGGGCTGAAGCCGTGTCAACTGTATGTTACATACAAAACCGATCCTTAATTATCCCAAGACACGAAAAGACACCATATCACATAATTCATGATCAAAAACCTTCACTCAAACACCTTCACGTTTTTGGATGTACGTGCTACATTATTCGAGATGGTGAAAATCTGGACAAGATGAAAGAGAAAGGTGATGCATGCATTCTAGTGGGATATGCAACTCAGTCTAAGGGATATAGAGTGTGCAACAAGAGAACAAAATTGATAGTCGAGACTATTCATATCAGATTTGATGAATTACAAGAAATGGCACTTGAACAAAACAGTTTAAGTCCCGATGCACAACGACAAAAGACTTCTGTGCACAACCACACGGAACTCGGAACTCAAGACCACAACAATGAACCGTCAAGTTCAAAGCTGGTTCCTGAACATGTTTCTAGAGCAGATATGACAGTGGACACGACACTTGAAGAGATGGAAATGTTATATGGACCAATATATGATGAATATTTCACGGGGGAGAAACTTGTTGTATCGAAGTCTTCCGTTGTCACTCATGATAAGAATGATAATACCGATCATCGTCAACAAAAGGATACAACTTTATCTACTTCAACACGGGTTGCTGCAGATTTACCTCCTGAGAATATCACATCAACAACCGCTCCTACAACATCAACAACTACTGTCATTGCTCTAGAGAACACAAATCAAACAGACAATGCATTATCTGACGAAGACGAATTTATCAACCCATTCGGTACATCGATACACGAAACTGGAGAGTCTTCTACTCTCCATGTTGATTTGTCAAATATGCACACTTTCTACCAACGACATCCTTCAACACATCATTGGACCCGAGATCATCCTTTGGTTCAAGTAATTGGAAACCCTTCATAGCCCGTTCGTAAACGACGACAGCTTGAAACCGATGGCGATGTTTGTATGTTCGCACTCGCCGTGAGTAAAGCTGAACCAACAAATATCAAAGAAGCCATGGCTGATCATGCTTGGATTGAATCGATGATGGATGAACTTCAACAATTTGAAAGACTTAAATTCTGGGAACTTGTTGACAGACCATACGATGTAAGACCATTAAATCTTTGATGGATCTGGAAAAACAAGATGGATGAAGAGAACACGATCATCAAGAATAAATCTAGGCTAGTGGCTAAAGGGTATGGCCAGAAAGAGGGTATTGATTTTGAAGAATCATTTGCACCAGTAGCTCGTTTGGAAGCGGTCAGGATTTTCCTTGCTTTTGCTACACATAAGGGATTCATTGTCTATCAAATGGACGTAAAGACGACGTTTCTTAATGGTCCTTTGAAGGAAGAAGTCTATGTCACGCAGCTAGAAGGATTTGTCAATCCTCATTATCATGACAAGGTTTATCGTCTCCACAAAGCACTTTATGGACTCAAGCAAGCTCCAAGGGCGTGGTACGACGAGCTCTCAAAATTTCTGGTATCCAAAGGTTTCTCAAAAGCTTCCATTGATCTAACTCTGTTCACTTATAAATATAGGGATGGCATTTTTCTTGTGCAGATTTATGTTGTTGACATTATTTTCGGGACTACAAACCTAAAACTTTCAAAATAGTTTGAAAAAGTCATGCACAACAAATTTGAAATGTCAATGATGGGTGAACTAAAATTCTTTCTAGGAATTCAAGTTCACCAATCCCCAAGTGGTATTTTTATTAACCAAGCTAAGTATTGTCAAGAGATAATCAAAAAGCATGGTATGACCTCATGTGACCCCGTTGGGACACCATTATCAACCACATCCCTAGATGCTGATTTGGAGGGAGATGCCATAGATCAAACGAAATATCGTTCAATGATCGGCTCCCTCATGTACATAACAGCAAGCCGACTAGATATATCACATGCTACGTGTTATTGTGCACGATATCAAGCATGACCCACTGAAAAGCACCTCAAGGAGGTTAAACGGATCTTTAGGTACCTCAAGAATACCATTCATTTAGGACTCTGGTATCTGAGGGAAACCGGTTTCTATCTAACGGCCTATTCAGATTCTGATCATGCAGAGTGTGTTGATACACGTAAAAGTACTTCTGGTGGTGCACAATTTCTAGGTCAAGATAAGGTTGTGGGATGGTCTTTCAAGAAGCAGGATTGCATGTCACTGTCATCAGCCGAAACGGAGTATGTGTCTATATCTACGTGTTGTGCTCAAGTTCTATGGATGAGAACACAACTCACGGATTATGGCTTCCACTTTGAAAAAGTACCTAGGTACTGTGACTCAAAGTCCGCCATAGCCATCTCCTGCAATCCGGTACATCATTCCCACACGAAGCACATTGATGTCAGATATCACTTCATTAAGGAACAAGTTGAAAGGGGTATCATTGAACTATACTTTGTTGGAACTGATTATCAATTAGTTGACTTGTTTATAAAAGCTCTTTCGAAAGAGGTTTGCGTATCTAGTTAGGAAAATTGGTATGAGATGTTTCACTCCAGCAGACCTGGAGATTCTGGCAAAGGTGCCTGCTTGATTTATCTATCAAACATCAACATGTAGATATCTTTGTAAAAGCAAAATACAAAAATATAAAACATATAAAACAAAACACAAAATTAAAAATCTTTGAAAATCTAAAAATATTCTTCTCGACATGTCTTTAAGTATCGATAATATGGACGTACCTAGAAATGTCGCTCAATAACGACACGGGTGTGTACATAAAGCTCGAATGAAAGTTGTAAATATTTTTCAAAACATGTCATTTCTTCTTTTAATAAAGGAAATTGTCTATTTTTGGACAATATTTCCAAACAACGGGTAGAGCAATCTATCTTGGGTTTAGCTTGTCACAAAACATTCAACGTTTTGAGCTCAACACAATGTCTTGTAATCACATTCAAATTGCAACCCGGTTCTATATTCACGGGGGAGTGTACGCTTTAGTGCCCTTACCCTTAGCAAAAGAAGAGAAATCTTCTTACACTTGAGTGGATTCATCAAGACATTCAAATTCTATGAACTCAAGTTTATGCTTTTGAAAAACCTCTTCGCCAAAAAAATAGGATTTTTCAAATAGCGTTGAACACAATTTTTGAAATAATTTCTCAATGATTATTCAAAATCTTTCAAAAATTGTGTGTTCAACAACTCCCATCCTCGAAAAGCGAAATGTGGATCAAATCCTCACAATGACAATTCAATTGGATCAATTTTTGAGGGGGAGCATTTCAACTTCATGCAAAAGATTAACACATCTTTCTCCCGGAGATTTTCAAGACTATTTTTCAAAATATATTTTGATCAAATTTGGTATCTCTAATATCAAAAGATTTTATATATTAGAGATGGGGGAGAAAATGTTATTAAAATGTGATCTTATATAAGACTCAAGAACATTAACTCTTACCTACATGTGCAAAACACTTTCGATTATTGATGTACACATGAAGGGGGAGCATTTCTGAAACGACAAAACTATCAAGGTGTTAAATGTTTTTCAAACACCTTGTTAGACATTTAAAGTGGTTTTCATGGTTATGATCAAATACCCACAACATCTTTAATTCACGACGTTATTGGTGTCAAAAGGGTGGTTAGGTTTAAGTCCTATGATCCAACCAGAACCGGAGGGATCTTCCTAGGGACAATCCAATAGATTATTAGAAGTCCTTAGGAAAGATGGAGTAGAATGTAAACGTAGCTGAATGTCGACTAAGTACTGATGCTAGCACTAGAACAATCACAACCAGGTGCTAGTAATGATGTCTTGGTAAGAATTAAAGGGGTTGAAGAATGAAAAAGAAATGTAAGGATAAAGGGTGTAAAGAAAGAAGCCCTCCATACAACTTAGGCAGAAACCGGGTCAACACATCATGAAGACAACTCATCATGGACCCAGTGATGTGAAGCACAACCCTTTCCTAGCTACTCAGGCTTCTCTCAAAAGAAGTAGGTTCACTATAGATCAATTGTTTAATGATGAACTGCCTGCTGATATTAAAAGGGATGTCTCTGCTAAGAAAAATAAGCTGAAAATTCTCACCAAACCTAAAGAGATTGTTTTTAAATCTACAGAGACAATTCGTATGTCAGATCCCATTTTGACTGATGACCCTGTCTGAAGATGTGGCTGAATTACCACCTTTACCCAAACTCTCAGGAGTTGAACCCAGTAGTTCCTCTAGAGGAGCTAAGGGTGAACTTAGAACAGATGTTGAGAAACCACCAGCTAAAATATTTTATGTACCTGCTAAACAATCTGTTAAGCAAGTTGCATTTAAGCCTGTCTCAACAAAATTTGTGAACAAAGTTGATTCCTCAACTGAAGAACGCCTGTTGTCGTTAATGAAAGAAGTAAAACTCTTAAAACAACACATTAAGCCTTCCGCTGAATGCTCTACTTCTCGTTAACCTAAGTCTATTCTAGGTGAACCCAAGGGGGAAAGGTTAGTCAAACCATATTGCAATATATGTAAAAACTCTCATCACATGACCTTAGACCATGATAGACAAATGGCTGTAAAGAGAGCTCAGACACCTTCTAGGGAAATACAACAGGGTTCTAAGAGACAACTAGGGAACTATAGACCTTATCCTCCCTGTAAATTATGTGGATTTACAGACCATCACTCAGATGAGTGTGGTGACTTCCCAGGTTGTGATATCTGTGGAAGTTTCACCCATGAGACAGCTAATTGTCCTTCCCATCGCCAAAAGTTCTACAGGAACTCAAGAGTTGCTAATCAGCAATTCAGGGAACCCATTGGAAAGTGGGTTCACCATAGGAACTAACTTGTTTCTATGTATCTGTGCAAAAACATCTTAAGGAATCGGTATGGTATCTAGACAGTGGCTGTTCTAGACACATGACAGGGATTCAACAATACCTGCACAGATACTCAAGGGAGCCAGGTCCTAAAGTGGTGTTTGGGGATAATTCTTCAGGCGACACAGAGGGATATGGCTCAGTGAACTGCAATGGAATAACTTTTACAAGGGTTGCATATGTGAATGGTCTTAAACTCAATCTCATTAGCATCAGCCAATTGTGTAATGTTGACTACAAGGTTTTGTTTACTAAGACTCAGGGAACCATATTCAACAAGAACAATGATGTAGTGCTCATTGCACCAAGAAGGAGAGATGTTTATGTCATCAACATGGCTGTTTGCTCTGAAGACAGCTCAAATTGTTTTCTAGCTAAAGCCTCTGAAAGTGTCAATTGGTTGTGGCACAAAAGACTGTCTCATCTCAACTTCAAGAACATCAACAAGATAGCCACACAAAACCTGGTTGCTGGTCTACCTTCAGTGATGTTTTCTAAAGACAAGACTTGTTCTTCTTGTGTCAAGGGAAAGCATCACATGTCTTCTTTCAAGACCAGACAATCATTTTATATTGACAAGTGCTTACATCTCCTTCACATGGATTTGTTTGGGCCTGTCAAACCTCATACCATTAATCACAACAAATACACCTTGGTCATAGTTGATGAGTTTTCAAGGTATACATGGGTTTTCTTCCTTAGAAGGAAAAGTGATTCAGCTGATACCATCATGTCCTTCATCAGACAGGTTGAAAATATGAATGATGTTAGAGTCAAAGCTCTAAGAATTGATAATGGTACTGAATTCAAGAATCATCAACTTGAATCTTTTTGTGATGAAAAGGGAATATCACAAAACTTCTCTTCAGCTGGCACCCCTGAACAAAATGGTGTGGCTGAAAGAAGAAACATGACTTTGGGGAGAAGTTGTTCACACTGCCTGCTATATCAATCATTGTCAAAAGACATGGTAAAACTTCCTATGAAGTTTTCAGAAGCAGAGCTCCAGATGTCAGTTATTTTCATGTTTTTGGATGCACTGTGTTCATTTATAACTACAGGGATAAACTTGGAAAATTTGATGAAAAAGCTGATGATGGTGTCTTCTTGGGATACTCTCCAACAGCCAAAGCCTTCAGAGTATTCAACATCAGAAGACAAGAAGTAGAAGAAACCTTTCATGTAAGATTCAATGAAGATGATGATGTCATACAGAGAATTGGAACAGAGGATGATGAAATTGATTTTAATGAAAATGTGTCATTCCCAAGTGATGAATTCTCATAACCAAGACCTGCCTGTCATCACCATCATCACTCCAACACTCTCACTCCTTATGTTCCTACTTTTAACCCTCTGTCTACACACAACATTGAATTTCCTACCTCTCAGGAACTTGATGAAGAAGAACCACATCCTTCTTGTAGTCCTTATTCCTCAACTGCTATTGATGACTCACCAATTCTTCAAACCCCTGAAGAATCTCCTGCTGATAATGAACTTGTACCCCTTGATATGACTGAAGTAGACTCAGACACTGAAGTCATCTTTGAAGAAAGCCCTCCTAGTCAGCAGGATGAAACTCAAATAGTACCAGCTATACCCACAATTGTCCCTGTCCATGGTTCCCCAGCTCCTCAAACCAAGTGGTCAAGAAATCAACACATTCTTCTTGTCAACATCATTGGGGAACCTAATGCAGGGGTTACTACTAGACATCGAATTCATGACTCAGAGTCTGCCTCAGCCAACGAATGTCTCTTTGCTGAATTTCTTTCTCAAATTGAACCTAAGAGAGTAGCTGAGGCTCTTGTAAAAGATGGGTGGGTAGCTGCTATGCAGGAAGAAATCAATCAGTTCAAAAGGAACAAGGTATGGACACTAGTGCCAGCTCCACCTGGTAAGAACATCACAGGCACTAGATGGATCTATAGAAATAAGATGGATGAAATTGGAAACACCATCAGAAACAAGGCCAGGCTGGTGGCACAGGGGTATACACAGACTGAGGGAATTGATTATGATGAATCATTTGCTCCTGTAGCAAGACTTGAAGCCATCAGAATCTTCCTTGCTTATGCTGCTTATATGAACTTCACTGTGTATCAGATGGATGTTAAGATTGCCTTCCTCAATGGAGATTTGGCTGAGGAAGTATATGTTGAACAACCTGAAGGATTCGAGAACAGCGAGTTTCCCAATCATGTGTACAGATTACACAAAGCCATGTATGGGCTGAAACAAGCTACAAGAGCATGGTATGAAACTCTTTCTAATTTCTTAACTGAAAACAAATTTGTCAGGGGTTCTACTGATAAAACACTCTTTACCTTCAAGGATAAGAGTGATTTCATCATTGTGCAGATTTATGTGGATGATATCATCTTTGAGTCAACAAATGTTAATCTTAGTAAACGTTTTGCTAAATTAATGACCAAGAAATATGAGATGAGTATGATGGGTGAATTAACTTAATTTTTGGGTTTTCAAATTAAACAATGTCCTAAAGGAATTTCTATTTGTCAAGAAAAGTATGTTAAAGATTTACTTAAAAAATATGACTTAGCTGATTGTGCATCAGTGAAATGCCCCATGCTTCCACCCAACAACTTGGGTCCTGATGAGTCAGGGGTCTCTGTTAATGAGACTTTATACAGAGGCATGATTGGGTCACTCATGTATTTAACAACTAGTCGTCCTGATATCCAATTCTCCACATGTCTCTATGCAAGGTACCAAGCTAACCCAAAAGAATCCCATCTAGTGGTTGTTAAGAAAATTTTCAGGTATCTCAAAGGAACACCCTCCCTAGGTCTATGGTATCCCAAGGAATCAGGCTTTGATCTCAAGGCCTATTCAGATTCAGACTATCAGATCTTATATGACAAAGTGCCAATCCTTTATGACAACACCAGCGCCATTGCCATCTCCAACAACCGTGTTCTTCACTCTCGTACCAAACACATTGATATCAGGTATCATTTAATCAGGGATCACATAATGAAGGGATATATTGAGCTGCACTTTGTTCCCACAGAGCTACAACTAGCTGATATTTTCACAAAGCCTTTGGCTGAATCTTCGTTCAACAGGCTAGTTGCTGAGCTAGGGATGCTCAATATCTCAAAGCCTGTGGCTTGATAATAAATGTGTTCATTAAATGTTTGATTCAATATTAAATGTTTTTCACATGAAACTAGGTAGTTACTTTCCAAGTAAATGCTAAAAAACATTCTCAATATTTAATCATTTATTTTCCGAATAGCGATGACACAAATAGTTTTTGAAAGGTCAAGGGACCCACATGTGCAGTCATTTTCCCACTTTGCATTAAATGCAGTTGAATAACTGTTTTCACATTTGAATATACTAGACGATTACCCGCGCATAGAAGCGGAATTACCTAAAGACATGTAATTAATGATATGCTAATTGATTCGATGGTCGAACGCGTGACCCAATAATTGCCTAGCGATAAATAGTTAATGATTTATTAATTGACTCGATGGTCGAATCGGTAACCCGGTGACTCATCCGGGTTGAACCGGTAGGCGAGCCTGTTCCCAGACTCGATCGGGTTGACTCGGTGGTCGAACCCGTGTCCCGGTGGTTGAACTCGTGACCCGGTGACTCGATAGGATTGACCCGGTGGTCGAAACCGGTGACCCAGTGGCTCGACGGGATTGACCCAGTTGTCGAACCCGTGACCCGGTGACTCGATCGGGTTAACCCGATGGTCGAACCCGTGACTCGAAAAGATTGGCTCGATGGCCGAACCAGTTACCCGGTGACTCAATCGGCTTGGTCCGATGGTTGATCTGTGACCTGATGACTCAACCGGGTTGACCCGTTGGTGGAACCCGTGACCAAGTTACTCGACCGAATTAATCCGGTCGTGGAACCCGTGACCCGGTAACTTATGCAATTGTTTATGGTTTAATTTTTCAACATTTCTTATTTTATCTAACTTATGTGCATTTAATTTTTCAACAATTTCATAATTAATATCCAACTTATATGCATTAAATTTTTCAACAATTCCATAATTAAGTCATTTTTCAACATTCAAGGTTTTGGGGTTTTTCCTTTATAAGTAGTAGAGATATATTGTCTCACGTCTCTCCTCACCTACCACTATTCTCATTTCACAAATATCTCTCTCTCTAAGTTTTCTCTCTCTAAACCCATCCTCCATTTTCACTCTTCTTCAACCTTGAATCCATGGCATTCCCAGTTCACAAGGCAGCAAACGTTAACTTTGAACTTAACGAAAGAATTCTTGCATCGAACAACTCCATTGGATGGCTCAAGGCTCCAAATGAATCCTACTCAGATCTGGTAAACTTCATGAAAAATTGTGATGCAAGTGAAGCATTCAAAAAATCCCCAACCACCTTCTACCAAGAATACCTTAGGGAATTCTGGTACTCTGCTGAAGTCGTTGATGACACCATTACCTTTAGCCTCTCATGCAACAAACACCCCTTTGCCTTCTCTCTAAAAGACTTTGCTAGTGTGGCTGGGTTAAGACATGGCGATGAATGCCTGAAGGTGATTGACAAAAAGGCTGTTAAGGACGCCCTTGCCACACTAAAACCCTTTCATGATGTAAACCCTACTCTTACACCTACTGAGGTCCTCTCTAAGTCTCCTTTGAAGATCAAGTATTTTTCCCCTATGTGGCGTGTCCTCTTCACCCACATAGTTAAATCCCTAGGAGGAATGCATGGATCCCAAGATCAGATGTCCTTCAACCACCAATCTATTGCATATGGGCTGATATGGGGCACAAATGTTGATGTAGGAAGTATTCTTTTCTCCAACCTAGTAGAACAGCTGAAAGGACGGAACCAAGTCAGGGAGAAGAACATATGCTACGTTCGCTTTCTATCTCTGATCTTCGAAAGCCTGTTGGGTGACAGCTATCACAACTTTGCACTCACTTCTCTGAAGCCCTATAACATCAGTGGTGCCATTTACAAGGAAATTGGAGCTGAAGATGTCCCTGTCACCTCCCACATGATGAATATTGCAAACAAACAACCCTCTGCTGAGAAGTCCTTGCTCCCTTCATCAGAGAAGGTGAATACCTCTGGTGTGTCTGGTAAGTCTATGTCTTTGACCTCTGGGCAGCACACCACGATGTCCAAGGCAACAACTGGCCAACAACCTAAGAAGAAGAAAAACCCATCTTCTTCCCACACCAAAACTATTGCAAAGGCCAGGGGAAAGAAGAATGTAAACCTCGAAACCTTCTCTATTCCAGAGACTCCTGTGGAATCAGAGACTTCAGCTGACCAACAACAAGGGTCTAGTGTCTCGATGTCAGCTGAGACAATAGGGAACCAGCCGAATTCTGTTGATATCGCACAGGTAATCAGTGTAAAGTTTTAGAGCTCCACAAGCAACCACTCTCAAATGTCTGTAGGTGAGAGTGGTGAAGTTAGGGTAATCCTCGACCCATAGAAGTCAGTATATGAACTTAGAACTCTTTAAGACTTCTGTACACCCTGTTAATGCATCAGGGAATGATTCATTTGTGTTTATAAAGCACCCCGATGTCCCTGCACCCTCTAGACAGTATTCAGGCAAACAACAACCTGATTACATATATGTCTCGACCTTGACCATCTGTACCTCACACAGCCTCTTGGTTTCCTCAGAAAAAGAATCCCAAAAGTTTTACTTTTAGAGGAGCTGAATAATCATCCTCAGCTCTTCTAGGGACAGCGTAATAAGACGATCTTAACCCATATCTTTTTCACCTTAAAAGAATCCCAAAGGATTTATCCTTTTCAGGGGGAGCTGAATCATCACCCTCAGCTTTCCTAGGGACAGCGTAACAGGCGATCTTCACCCACATATGTTTCATCATTAAAAGAGTCCCAAAGGTTTCTTAACCTTTGGGGGGGGGGGGGGGGGGCTGAATAATCACCCTCGGTCTTCCTAGGGGCAGCGAATGGCAATCCTTAACAACATATGTTTCACAATCAAAAGAGTCCCAAACGTTTTAACCTTTGGGGGGGGGCTGAATAATCACACTCAGCTTTCTTAGGGGCAGCGAATGGCGATCATTAACCTTATACTTTTCACCCTTAAAAGAATCCCAAGGATTTATCCTTTGGAGTGGCTGAGTAATCACCCTCAGCCTCTCTGGGTCAGCCACATGGCGACCATTCCCCTTCCTTATTTCCTTGTTACTAATCTGAAATAATTTGCAGGCTGATATTATACAGCCAAACATAGAATCCCTGGAGCAACAAGACAAAGAAGCTAATACAATCATTCAGGATCAACCAAATGAAGAAGAGCCCCTGCTTGATATTAAAGAAGAAGTGCTCTCATTAGTTGATGATTTCTCTGAACCTGAATCAATGCCTGAGGACGAAATACTCCCTGAGGGGATGTTTGAGGAGGAGGAAGATGAAGCAGAAGATGATCAACAATCTGTGTCTCCTCCCAAGGAAATAGTTGTGTCCAAACCAGCTGATAATACCACTCCTCCTCCCAAGGAATCTGTTGTAACTCCCACCTCTGCTACCTCCACCACAACAGTCTTCCAAAGACCTACTTATGATCCAACTACTGAATTCCTTATGTTTGATCATCCTGCCCAAACCAACTTTGATCTTTTGCCAAGGGGGGATGATTATGCACAACAAAGCCTGAACATCCATAATCTTCAGCCTATTCCCCATCAATCAGATATGGAACACCTATCAAGAAAGTTGGATGTTATCAAGTCTGAGATGCATAATTTCATTGTCACATTTCCAGGGATCATCAGTCAGGCGGTTAGGGATGCAGTCACTGAACCCATCAAGGATGTTGCAAGAAAAGGAGTGTCCCAAGGACTTAGTCATTTGTCCATACGAATCAAGGATGCCATTGTCACAGAGGTCCCTGCTCTTTTTAATGCTCATGAGTTGACAATGCATAGAGTTTGAAGCTATTCGTAGCAGGCAATATCGTCACACAAACTTTATCGTTGATCGTGTTCATCGCAACACAAATGGAAATTGAAACCTCCTGCTGAAGATTGCCATAGCTTCAAGGACCAGGCAACGTGATATGGCTGCCTCTGTTGACCAGATTGCAAGGCACTTTCAGGCACGTTCATCCAAACGTCTGAAGAGACAGGCTGAACGTGAGGGGGAGAAGGAAAAGGTGCTTAACCTTGAATTTGCCAAACAGGGCTCAACCTCTGCTAATAACACTATTTCTTCACCTGTCCCCCTCCAAGTCATAACACCTGTAATCATACTCGATGATGAGGATGAAACTAAGGGGGAGCAACAGAATAATGATGGAGTTGATTCATCAAAGTCCCTGACTTTGGTTAACACCAGCGAGTTTGGGGATGATGGTGAATCGGCTGTCAAGAAGCTAAAGTTCATTGTTAGCTCCCTACCCAAGGCAATACAAACTCAAGCTCAGTCAACGTTCATCAAAAGAGCTGAGGAGCTGAAAAACATGAGTATGGAATCCTCTGTCTCGAAGAAAGGAAAGGAAATAGTTTTGGTAGACACAGACACCAAACTAAAGAAGATAGCTGCGATGCTAGAGACAGGAGGATCCACCACAGACCTTTCCCAATTTTCAACCTTCACACCTTCTAATGAGAATCCCTTAACACCTGAAGAGATGGGGAAACAGGCTGACGAATTCAAGAGGCTAAATGAAATCAAGAAAGCCAAGGAGCTTAATGAGGAAACTCTGAGGAAGATGACTCCACCTGAAAGGTAGAAGCAGAGACAAAGGTTGAGGGAAATGGAAGCTAAACGCGCAGAGGCACTAAGAAAGGTAAAAGATGATTATGATGCATGAATTAACAACAGGCATGCACCTGGAAAGATAACCAAGTTCAAATACACAATTCACAAGTCCACCAATACACCACAAATGATTTTGTGGAGAGATAACCAACAGGGTAATATGGATGTCTTTGAGGACTTCAGGTTAAAGAAACTTGGGTTATCTAAATGGTTTGAACTTGAAGCCTTGGCTGCTAAAAGAACTGGTCAGACTAATTTCATTCTTCTTAAGACCCTTAAGGCTAAGTTCACCTGGATTAAAGAAACAGCAGGTAAGCTCAAAATAGATCCGCCACCACATTTGTTTGAACAAGAACCCCCAAAGTATGGCAAGAAAAGAAGAAGGGTGACTTAACTTGTTATGGAAACCTTCGTCACAGATGATGTTCAAGTGGATGGAATGCACAGGGATTTGATACTACCAAATGGAATCGTTGGTCCTGTTGATGGTTAGACCTACACAGAGCCTGAAAGAGGTATGTCCTTCATGAATAGAGCTTGCCAGTATGCATTCCAAAGAGAAGATGAGTTGGGCTTAACATCAACAATTCAGCTGCTTTGTCTCAAAAGGGGCTCAAGATTAACTCAGAGTATTCCAAGGTTTTTGCACAAGCTGTACAGGCAGAATTGGATACTAGAACAGACATGGCTGAAGTTGAAGAAAAGATCAAAAATGATGACTATTGAAGAATTTTACAGCTCAAGTTTACCTTCACATTTTATTTCACTTTTGTATTATACTTGTAATTTTCCTTAAGTATGAATAAAATCATGAGGTATGTTTGTTTAGATCTGTTATGAGTAAGAAGAAGCTGTTATCTCACTTACCTTAACTTAGATAGATCTAGCTATATTTATGTTTAAATAGGGGGAGATTGTTGGGAATCTAAGTTTGTCAAATTCCCTGTATCATAGATTTAAACACAAATTAAGCTGTTAGATAGTCACTTGCCTGTGCCTAGGAAGCATGCAAGTATCACAAGACTCACAGAGATCCAAGTCTCTGTGAGCAACCTCAGAGGAGTCCATGTCAGAGACATTGTTAAGGAAGTCGAAGATTACTTGAAGACATACTCATTGGTTATGATGGATAACATCCAAGATGTATCAGGGACTCTAAGGGGTTGAGGGTTAACAGGGGTGGCAATACTTTGTTAACACTCAGTACACTTTGGACATCCCATTTGTGTGTACAAGACTATGAAGAAAAAGGAAACTGTTTCAAGATCTGTTTCCTTAAAGCATTATGACAGACTACCAAGAATAGAAGAGCATCTTGTGACAGATGTCTGAAAAGTGAATGTCTTGTGTAGTCACCATCATCTAGTACTTAGGTCAACCTCGTATCACTATAAATAGGATGTGTAGCCCAGCATTAATGTTCAACACTTTGAGAATATTCACATATTAATGCTTAGAACTTATTGAATCAAACAGCTGTGACTGTATTCATAAGTTAGGTTATTTAGTTGTTCAAAGTGTGCACAACACATTGTCATTAAACGGTGTTATCCATAACACTTGTAATTCTTTATTATACAATAATAAGTATTACGTTTGAAAAGTAATTACTTGTGTTGATTAGTTAAGTTTAGTGTTTCTTGCATTGATTAGGGACTTTCAGCTATTCAGTGCAGAGTAAAGAATATAGGGTTTACATTAAGAAAGAAAAACATATACTTGAAATGGTACATGTTAAGTTTTTAGAGAGTAAACCTAGTGATCCTGAGAGTGGACCTAATTGGTTCTTTGACTTAGAAACATTATCTATAACCTTGAATTATATGCATGTTACTAATCCAGACATTGTGAAAGAGGTTTCACATGTTGTGGAAGAACCTATTGTTGAAATTTCAGGTAAACAGGTTGACAAGGAAGTAGGATCACATGCAGTCAATCAGCTCCCATACTTGAGTATGTTACCATTCCTATATGGACAGATGGATTTGCTGCTGATGTTGCTGCTAGAAAGGAAAAAGATGTTCCACAAGAAAAAAACAATTGATGAAAACATGCATGAATCTTCAAGCGCTGATAAAGGCAACTCCGACGCTGATAGGCCAAATTCAGGCGTTGATAACTCAAACGCTGACAGGCCAAATTCAGGCGTCGACAACCCTTTTGACCATTTATTCTCTTCCAATGTTTTTGAACAAGGTGAACCTTCCACAGTTCATGAAGAGGTTCATTCTGGTGATGATGGAAGAGAATATGAAGATGATATTGGCAACATGGAGACTAAGATTAAAGACAACACACTTATTGAAGGAGGAACACTTACATCTACTATCAGAAATCATCCTCCTTCTCTAATCATTGGTGATGTGTTGTCTCATGTTCAAACTAGAAGGTCTCATCAGAATCAAGGAGGTTTTATTGCTAATATCTACAAGAAGGTTGATACCCCTCTTGAACAGGAATGTTTGTTTGCTTGTTTTCTGTCACAACAGGAACCCAAGAAGATATTTAATGCTCTCAAAGAACCAAGTTGGGTGGAAGCAATGCAGGATGAGCTTCACCAATTTGCTATTCAAGATGTTTGGGAGTTAGTGGATTGTCCTAGACATGTAAGACCTATAGGGACAAGATGGGTTCTTAGAAACAAGAAGGATGAAAGAGGAATTGTGGTCAGAAACAAGGCACATATAGTTGCTCAAGGCTATACACAAGAAGAAGGAATAGATTATGAAGAGGTTTTTTCACCTATTTCAAGGATTCAAACAATAAGGATCTTCCTAGACTATGCTTCTTGCATGGGCTTCACAGTTTATCAGATGGATGTGAAGAGTGCTTTTCTTTAGGGCACAATTGCATAGGAGGTTTATGTAATGCAGCCTCCTAGTTTTGAAGATTCAGAAAATCCAGACAAAGTGTATAGGGTGAAGAAAGAAATGTATGGACTTCATCAAGCCCCAAGAGCATGGTATGGCACATTGTCCACTTATCTGATGGAAAATGGATTTAAGAGGGGCACCATAGATCAGACATTATTTACCAAGAAGATTGGTAAGGACTTTCTACTTGTTCAGGTCTATATGGATGATATCATCTTTGGCTCTTCAATTCCAAAGATGAGTGAAGACTTTTCCAAGCTCATGACAGACAAATTCAAGATGAGTGCAATGGGAGAGATGAACTTGTTTCTAGGTTTATAAGTTCAACAGAAATAAGATGGTATCTTTATCTCTCAAGACAAGTATGTAACAGAAATCTTGAAGAAGTTTGGCTTTTCTCCACATGAAAAACAGGCTAGCACACCCATGGATAGGGAACACCCTTGGGGAAATATTGGAGATGGAAAAGAGGTGGATGTCAGGCATTATAGGTCAATGATTGGATCATTGATGTATCTTACAACTTCTAGACCTGAAATCATGTTTGTTGTGTGTGCATGTGCACGCCATCAGGTGACTCCCAAGGAGTGTCATCTTCATGCTGTCAAGAGGATCTTTAGATACCTTAGGTGCTATCCCACCTTGGGATTATGGTATCCAAAGGATTATCCATTGGAGTTGATTGGTTATTTAGACAGTGATTATGGATGTGACAATCCGTCAATTTATGGTCGATATTTTATTCTCAAGTATTATTTAAAAACATTATTTTAATGTTATATTATGAACTCACTCATTTTTGGGAAGAAATTTGGATTACGTCTTGAAGTAGCATCGACTACGTCTAAACCGGAGGATTCTATGTTACGTGCTTACGTTTATATACACCGTTTTTGGTGACAGTCCGACACTTCAGGAAATAAATTTGTCCGTGAATATTATTTTGGAATTTTAAATTTGTGTTTGTTCATAAACTCATAAATTTACGAGTAGAGATTAGGACTTACGATCATAAGTTAACGTCCTTTACGACTAAACCGGAAACCCTAGGTTTACGTATTTATGTTATTAACTTCGTTTTTGATGAGACAATTTTTATTAGATTCGTTTTGTGCCGTTGATTCATAATTTATAAAAACGTTTTTCGTAAAACGACCCGAGGGCACGCAAATCAAGGAAACTAGAATCGAGGAGTACCCGTAATTAAATGGGGATGAGACAAGATAAACTTGCCCCACCCCCACACATGGGACGGCCAAGGCTTTACAACACATCAAAGATGTGTCAAATTTTAGTTAACAACTAGGACACTTGTCTTAGTTTGCTAACCAAAACCATGTTACCTCAAAAACTACTAGCTACAAACCATTACTTCCATTTCTACATGCAAAACCACACACAACTCTCTCCACCCTCCCTCTACTTGCCGTCCACCACCACCGTAAAACACCCATTTTGATCAAAAGTTAACCATCAAATCATATGTTATTCACACATATGATGAAGCCCTTTTGAAGCTCTATTGATTGGTGGTTATTTTAACATCCAAAGAGGAGATTTCATGAAGATCAAGGGCTGATTTCTCAAGGAGTCTACAAATATATGGTGATCCTAGAAGTGGTGTTGATATCTCATAAGATTAGTTACCCAAAACCAAGTCTTGTTCATCATCAACCCCATCTTTTCATCACTTTGGTGGTATAGAGATTGCTCTTCCTATCCTTTTGTTATTTTGAATATGTAATCTTGTATTTTCTTTATTTATGTATATGTATATGATGATGAATGATGATAAAAATATTTTGTGGGGATCATGTGTTGATAAACTTGGATAAAAAGATGGAAAACTACATGTAAAAGTGGTAAATCTTGCTTAAATAAGTAGGCTGTATAAAAACAGTAAAGAACCTTATGTTAAAGTGATAAAATGGCATAGATGAACTAATATACAGTAAGTATTAAGACTTGTACACATGTGAGAGTTGGCCATGCAATGGAATCATTATAATGAGTGAGATATGATCAAAACAAAATTTAAGTACCAATCTGAATAGTCTGTTTTTATAGACTGTTAGGGACACTTAGATTTAGATTGAGCAGTAGCTAAAACTAAGTTAATTGTAGCACATAATATGAAGTTTATGTCACCCAAAGATGAGCTTCTATCTTCTTGTAGAACTCAAGAAAGTGAAAATAAAAATCAAATTTGTGAAATAAAAGTATATAGTATAATATTAGCATTCAAGTAAATATAATATAAAATGTAAACTTAAAACCCACTAACTTATATATTACATATATATAAGTATGTACATTAATGAATAAATGATTCATTTTATAAAAATGGCAATTTGATAAGTTTTATAGGTTATAAAACTATAAACATAAGTTTTACGTCTTTTCGGCTAAAACCGAAAGATTAACGTTTTTGTCAAATAAAACTTAGACGGTCGGATCCGTCTAATGTAAACTTTTTATAAACTCAAATACTGATGTATAAACTTATATAACAAGTAAAAACCGATAAAACCCGAGTTGTATAACATATGGACATTAACGGGCCAAATTAGCCTTATTGGACTATTAACCCAACTAATTTGGCTATATACTAATGGACTTACTCTGTGACAATCCGTCAATTTATGGTTGATATTTTATTCTCAATATTATTTGAAAACAATTTACAATATGAACTCACATATTTTTGGGAAGAAATTTGGATTTACGTCTTGGAGTAGCATCAAATACGTCTAAACCGGAGGATTCAACGTTACGTGCTTACGTTTACATACACCGTCTTTGGTGACAGTCCGACATTTCAGAAAATAAATTTATCTGAAAATATTATTTTGGAGTTTTAAATTTGTGTTGGTTCATAAACTCACAAATTTACGAGAAGAGATTAGGACTTACGATTTTATTTTAACGACCTTTACGACTAAACCGGAAACCTTAGGATTACGTATTTACGTTTTCGAACTCCGTTTTTGATGAAACAATTTTTATTGGATTCGTTTTGTGACGGTGATTCATAATTTATAAAAACGTTTTTCGTAAAACGACCCGAGGGCACGCAAATCGAGGAAACTAGAATCGAGGAATACCCGTAAACTAGTGAGATGGGACAAAATACATTGTCCCACCCCACTAGCTTAATATGGACGGCACACAACATCACCACACCACACTTTGCTAGTTAAGTGAACACTTGTCCACTTTAGCTTCCATTTGAAGCTTTCTCCTATCAAAACCACAACCACAAACCATGGTTTTCATTTGCAACATGCAAACAACCATCAAAACTCTCTCTACTCTCTCTTTGCCGTCCCAAATACTCTACAAAAACACCATCACTTGATCAAATTAACCATGAAATCTCTTGTTATTTACATACATATTGAAGCCCTTTCAAAACCCTATTGATTGGTGGTACTTATAACATCCATGGAGGAGTTTTCATGGTGTCATGAGGCTGATTTTCCACAAGGAGTTCATGGAGCATGGTGGTCTTGAAGATGGTCATGGTTGTCTACAAGTTTCTTCATCAAAAACCATGTCAAAATCATAACCTACATCAAGTTGGTGGTATAAAGATTGTCCTCCTCATCTTCTTGTTATTTTGATTATGTAAACATGTATTTTATTTCCTATTGTATATATTTATGATGATTATATGATGATAAAAATGTTATGTGGGGATTTGTTGTTGATAATCATGGATAAAAAGGTGAAAAACCATAAGAAACAAGGTTAAAATCTTGGTTAAATTTGATGGCTGTATAAAACAGTAAAGAAGTAAGTCATTAACTGATAAAATGATGAAGTGGAATAGATTTACAGTAAGCTATGGGTCTTGTACACATGTGAGAGTTGGCCATGCAATGGAATCAAAATAATGAGTGAGATATGATCAAAACAAGTTTAGGGTATAAATCTGAAGTTACTGTTTTGGACGATTTTTAGAAAATACTTAATGGATGATTCAACAGTAGCTATAGAAGAGTTAAATGTAGCACATATTATGTAGTTTATGTGATAAACATTTGAGCTTCTATCTCCATGTATAACTCAAGATATGGCAGTTTTGGTGAAGATGAAGTTAAAAATCAGATTTTTGGAAATTAAAGAATAATACTATTATATAAGCACTCACATTTTAATATATAAAATGTAAAATAAAAACCCACTAACTTATAAAACTTATTTATATAAATATATAAAAGGTGTAATAAGTGTATAAATGATAAAAATAGAAACTTGTTAAGTTTTATAAGTTATAAAACTATAAACATGATTTTTACGAGTTTTTCGGCTATTGCCGTAAAATTAACGTTTTTGTTAATTAAAACTTAGATGGTTGGACCCGTCTAATGAAAACCTTATAAAACTTATATACTGATATATAGACATGTATAACAAGTAAAAACCGATAAAACCCGAACTATAAGAAATACGGACATTTACGAGCTAATTAAGCATATTGAACTAATAATTGGACTAAATAAGATAAAAACACTTATAAACTTATTATTGGGCTTAACCCATTTGGGCCCGACTTGTGAAGTTTAAGTACTGATAATATAAGTACAAAATAGATTAAAATAAGTTAAATAACTTATAATAGGCTTATTGGACCTAAAACACGTAAATGGGTAAAACTAGTAAACTAATATAAAAGTTATCGACATATAACACTAAAAGGAGTAAACGAGAATATGTAAACCCACTTGATCATCATATATATATAATCATCATATGTATACATACTTGTTATTTTTATAAAGTCATTGGACATGAGTCTAAGACCGAGTATTATTTGTCTAGGATTCCGTGATTGAAGCACGTACCGTACGTCCGAATTGCCGATAACCCGCCTTCCCATATCAACGTGAGTTCATAGCCTCGCACTCTTTTAAATGTTTTATAAATGCTTTATAAACCCGCGAGGGAGATAACATGTTAGTTTTTATAAAAGTTTGGACACCATTTGTCCCGATTGTTTGTTTATTGATTTTGGACCCGAATGATTGAATGACCCGATTGTATGACCCGATAAATGATTAATGGACCCGATAGATGAAATTAAATGGATTATTAAAGTTAGGTTATGTCACTCAAAGTCCCATTAGCATGAATTGTGAACTACCGGGAGTTGGTAGACGCTTATGCATTTAATAGTACTATTTGGGGACGATCACCCCAGTTCGCGCCTTGACGGTTGATCCCCGTCGTGCCACATTGATTGGTAAGCGAATTTATGTATGAGAAGATTTCCAATAGCGTGACCTTTGTGACGACACGCTACTTTAGATGGGCAAAATTGGTATCGGGTTAGCTACCCGTTTTGGTTCAGTAAGGTAACAATGTCATGCGGCTTGTAATAATCCAAAACTTAACGAAATACTATTAGACGCTTCGAATTACGATGTATTGCCTGACTAGCAATACTGGGTCATACTATTGATATTATGTTTGTATTTTGGTTTTCATAACCATATTCATATAACGATTTTTATTTGATTTTATACAACGTCATAAGACGTATTGTATGATTGTTTTTACGACATTGGCTCGTATAATGATTTTTAAGGCGAATGCCTAGATAATGATTTTCGATAAGGATTTATAATAAATGATTTTGGCTATTTCATGGCCTATCAAAACGATTTGTACAAAATGATTTTCAGTAATACTTTTATACTGATATTATATTGATGGAATTTATTAAACTCTATGAATTCACTCGGCGTTATCGCTGACCTTTTCTTTTACGTGTTTTATCTCAGGTACTTGAAGGTAATTCTCGGGAAGACGACAAGAATTCATGGCCCGCACCTAAACTATATTTTCCATTCAAATACTTTGTAAAAATTTGTATGAAATATTAATGACTTGGGACCGATGTAACTTTGATGTTATGAATGGAAATGATTTATTAATAAACGACGCGATTTTTATGCGTTGTCTATGATGTGAGTAATGTGCTATCCCGTAACACCAACTAGTCTTCCGCTGTACTAAGTTGTATAAATTTGGGGGTGTTACAGTTTGGTACCAGAGCTCTCGTTATAGAGAACGAAAGATTTTTAAAACTAAGGTTTTGAATAAAACTTTTTCAAAATCTTTTAACTAAAAACATTTTTCTAAAAATGTCTAAAAATCTTTTGACTATAACGGTGCCGAAGAATTCCCGAGTTACCGACAAGGCCAAGACTGAGAAGTGTTATTTTAATATATATATATAACTTAGATTATATATATATGATGTAAGTTTATTACATGATTGTTTGATGATTATTTTGATATTTATACGAGGTATTTATACGACGTAGATTGTCACAAGTAACCCTAAATCCCCTAGTAAATTAATCGAAGCTATTCTCGTAGGAATTCTAGCTATCCTAGATCTAAACCAAGTTGTGGATATTTATGATCCCAACAAATGGTTGATATTCGTAGAAATACAGATATTAGTTGATTGTGATATTAGAGAAGAATTGGCGAGATTAAATCTGATATCGATGTCATGACGATCTTTTCTTATAGAGTGGAGTTTGACAAAACGTTACCACCTAGAAAGATGTCATCTGATTCATTGTCATCCAATTCTTAAATTGAAATCGAAAGGGTGAATGTTGCACTTGAGGCTGTCATTGGAACCATTACCCAAAAGCCTCATGCCACTAGTACCTTTCCGAGAAGTCTAAGTTGAATGATCAAGTCATTTCATATTAATGACTCATTTGATAATTGTTGTTGTAAGAGCTAATAGGATTGGAAATTAAGTGTTGACTTATATTGAGATTGTATTGCCTTTACAAGGCCGAAGAATAAGGATGAAAGTATTGGAGATTGAGGTAGGATATCGAATTGAGTATAAAATTGGTTGAAACTAGAATAAATAAAGTAAAACTTAACCTATATGGAATATGAGATTGTTAAGAGGAAATTATTAAGTCATGTGATTGAATTATAAGGTTTTAATTGATTGTTGATTCGTATTAAGGGTTGTTCCTAGGCCATTGTCCACTAACGAGGATGCCCAGTGTCCAAGAAATAAATTGAAGAAATCTTCTTCTGAATTGAGACCGATGGATCTTCCAGGACATATGGAACACCTAATGACTCTTGTAGATTAGTATTCATTGTAGTATCTTTTAAAAATCCCTAACTTAACTGAGATATCAGTTGTTAGGATGAGTTTAGTAAATTGTATGACATAGTGACACGTAATGTGTTACAGTACAATTTGACTTGCATGTGATTAATGGAAATACTACCTTTGATTGCTAAATTCTACATGTATCGATGTTATCTATCTTTTCTTGCTTCTTCCTAATGTTAGCATTAGTGATGCAACCATTGAGCAAGTACTCATCTCGAATTAAGTTACGTTGTGGATTATTCTTTTGAGTGCCATCGAGATCATGAACCTCATGATTATTTGGCTAAGCTCATTTCCTATCATATTATAGTTAAGATCTTGGTGAACAACTCTTCATCACTCTTTTGCAGATCACACATTGTTTTTATAAAGTTAAAACGGTATCCTTTGAAAAAAATTTAATTTTCATCACAATAAGGATTATTCAAAGTAAGATTTATAAGTGATTGATATCAAAATGAAGTTGTTTATGAGACGCTTTGGAAACTTAATTATTTCCATAACAAAGAAAATCTTTGTAAATTTATTTTTGATTCTTATTTAAGAATTAAGCATGAAAATGTTTTTACTATAAACATGATGTTAAAATTTTGACGAACTGAGTATTGCATTGTTGATCTTGAAATTGTATATAGTTGCGCGCCTACATACAATTTGGAATGGACCATGCAAGGCTGATTAGTAGTCACCATAAAACTAATGAATAAACACTACATTTTCTTTGAAGATTGTGAAAGATTAAATTATATGAGATCTGCAAGAAGTGAAAAATAGGGACATAATGTTAGGGACACCTACATATGTGCCTATAGCATCTATTCTTCTGAGTTGAATTTACTCATCTGTGGAAATTGTCTTATTTAACAATTGACAATTCTTTCTTGTCCAATTATCCCGTAGTGAGATTCTTAGGAAAAGTATTTGATTATCGAGTGTTGATACCCGATTGGATGTATCGACGTTCTTATCATTTCTTATGATTTGATTTCATTTGAATGACCTGGGTAACGATCCGAGGAGCTTTCGAATGCGTACTCAAATTATGAAAACATGGGATATATTCATATTCATTAAATGTTTTCGTTTGAATCTCATTTGAAATTCTCTCGCGTAGATTATGCGTTGACCTTACTCTTTTAAGGTAGTTGTGTCTCCAGATATCCTTGAATTTGTGAAGGATTATGAATTATTATTAGTCTTTTGAGAAGCTCACATCTTATCGACAACAATGAAACTGGAAAGTTGATAATTCCAGTAGAATGGATTGATTGATTATGACATGACGACATTGTCTTAATTGATGGGAACTCGAGTAGAATTCCCCTAAAAAGATAAGATGTTGATTTTCAAAAGTGAACTAAATAATTCTTGACGGATGATCATATCCTGTATTTAGACTTGAGATTATATTGTGATTGGTTGTGAACTAGTTATAGATATTGTAATCTAGACAGAACCTAGTATGTATTTATTAAAAGATGTTTATCTTATCTGAAACTTTAGGAGGTATTTGTTGGTGAACCACCTAGACTTTCGCCACTAAGGCAAGTTGAATTTGGTATTGGTTATATTTCCGGTGCTGCACTTGTGACTTGTGCACTGTACGTCAGCACCATCTGAATTTAAGGAATTACCGTACAACTGAGAAAGTTGTCGGAGAAAGATTTTATTATACCAAGCCTGTCATCCTGAAGAGCTATGGTGTTATCTTTCCTTACATGTATAGATTACTGTGACTGAGTAAATTGACAATCGAAAACGATATCCATAACTCGAAATGGAAGATTTGTTCGATCATTTACAAGGTTCTACTGTATGTTTTAAAGATTTGATCCACGGCATGGTTATCATCAACTTCGCATCTGCGAAGAAGATTATGTATTCCAATCACTACATCTAGAACTTGTAATGAACATTATAAGTTTCATGAGATGATGTTTGGATTGACTAATACACATGTAGCATTCATAAATTTGGTGAATCACGTGTGTAGGCTGTAATTTGATAAATTCATGCTCGTGATCATTAAGAACTACATGTTTGTTTATCAGAATAAGAATGAGTTAATAATTATTTATAGACTGCCCTGAATTGGCCGAACAGTGTAAACCTGAACCTTGAATAATTAACACGTGATTAAAGACTTGAACCTTTACATGATTAGACTATGTGATTAAAAGGATAATGGAATATAAATTGACTCTTTAAAAATTAAGAGCCCTTTTAAGACTTTGGATTTTACCAAAAAGAAATGGAAATATGTTTTGACAAATGTTTTAACAAAGGATTTTTAAAGGGATTATTCCCTTATACACAAACCATTTAACTAAACTTCTGTTTAGGGGTAAATGTTTGTGTATACCTCTGGACATCTTAAGAAGAATTAAGGAAATTATATAAGTTATGACTTGAAATTTGAAAAGACAATTTTTGCTTTTCAACTAAGAAAATTTTTACCAAAGTATAACCAAAGATTTTTCAAACATTTACGAATCTTAATAATTATTTTCGATAAATCAACAAAAATCTTGTTAACTAAATTCAAATTTATTTGAACATTTTTATAATTGGTCAAACTAAGAAATTTAAAACTTTTACGTTTACGCTTCATAAAAATTAACTAATAATTATTTAATTAATTATAATAATTATCGACGCTATAGACGATGGACTGAGAAAAACGGATAAAAATGATAGCTGAAATTAAACTAAAACATAGAAGATATGAAGAAAGAATTTTGAATAAATACGGTTGTGATATTTATTTCATCAGGAAAGTGAACGTAATTACCGACGCATTATGTAGAAAAGATAAAGAACCAATTAGGACATGTTTCTTAATAATGAGGGTGCAAAATAAAGTGCCGAACAATATAAAATAAACGATGTTTGTAAGAAGGGATAATATAGATAATAAAAGGGGTTCGCGGCTAATACGAACCATTAAAAATTGAGAAGCCGATAACGTTAAATGTTTTAAAGACCACTTATGGTTGCCTAAATATGGAGGATTGTGAGATATAGTTATGTTGGAATTTGTAAGTATAAGTATTCTATTTATGTCATTTATGACTAAAAGTATCTTTGCCTGAAGAAGTTGTACTGATGGCAATTATGAAGGCAGACATCGCCTCATACATTAGTAAACGTTTAGCTATTGCAAAGGTCATCATCTGAATTTGATTCGATTTGGGTCATCGTCGACAGACTGACCAAATCTGCTAATATCATTCCCGTTAATGATAAATGCAAAAAGAGTTATGTAAACATAGCATGCCTGTATCGAACATCTATATCAAGATCCTCGCTTCGCATCGAATTTCTAGAGATTTGCTCAGAAATCATTGAGAACGAACCTTGATGAGAGTACTATGTACCACCCCAAATCGAAGGGACGAGGTAAAGTAACGATACAAAGTAATATAAGTGCTGTTTTATGTTTGAATGATTGACCTTTGGTAATAGACCGTATAATCGTTTTCCTTTGAGAGATTATCAGTGATAATCATCATATTAGGATTGAAATCGAATCTTGTTAGGATCTAAATCTTAGAGCATCTGTAAGCAAGAGTTGAGATAAAGACACCCAACATACACCCATTGTGAGTTGGACATGTCTTTTAGGTTTAAGGTTTCCTATGATGGCGAAGCTATCCCTGCAAAATACCCGAACCGCGAGATCTGAAATGATTGATGAAATTAGGATTTAATTATTAACTGCCGATAGTGAGCAGGAGATCATATGAATGTGAAATGTAGATCTTGAAGTGCCAAATGGGTAGCGAAGTTATGCCACAATTTTTAAACTTGGGAAAATGAATTCATGATCTGACAAATCATGGGATATAAGTCCCCGTTGTTTGGGACCCTTAAGATGATGTAAAAGTTGGGATTGAAAGGCATATAAGCTGGATCTACCCTAGGACTTCAAAGACTGCATGAATTATGTTTCGTAAATCGAACTTGATGGAATATCTATCAAGTGAAAATCTGAGTTCTTAGTAATGCTTAGATCGGCGAAAAGTTGCATTCATCAGAAACCCGTGAACATCATGGATAGAGAAGGTAAGTCAACATTAAGCCTGATCTTATTCCCGTAGTTATGTTTTATGAAACTCGCGTATTATAATGAATTGAAGTTGTGAGAAAAGACCGAATGTGGAGGAAATACCCACATGACTTTAACTCTATAAGAAGCGAGTAGTAAGGTAAGATGATCTTTGAGGACAAAGATCCTGTTTAGGGGTAAATGCTGTGACAATCCGTCAATTTATGGTTGATATTTTATTCTCAATATTATTTGAAAACAATTTACAATATGAACTCACATATTTTTGGGAAGAAATTTGGATTTACGTCTTGGAGTAGCATCAAATACGTCTAAACCGGAGGATTCAACGTTACGTGCTTACGTTTACATACACCGTCTTTGGTGACAGTCCGACATTTCAGAAAATAAATTTATCTGAAAATATTATTTTGGAGTTTTAAATTTGTGTTGGTTCATAAACTCACAAATTTACGAGAAGAGATTAGGACTTACGATTTTATTTTAACGACCTTTACGACTAAACCGGAAACCTTAGGATTACGTATTTACGTTTTTGAACTCCGTTTTTGATGAAACAATTTTTATTGGATTCGTTTTGTGACGGTGATTCATAATTTATAAAAACGTTTTTCGTAAAACGACCCGAGGGCACGCAAATCGAGGAAACTAGAATCGAGGAATACCCGTAAACTAGTGAGATGGGACAAAATACATTGTCCCACCCCACTAGCTTAATATGGACGGCACACAACATCACCACACCACACTTTGCTAGTTAAGTGAACACTTGTCCACTTTAGCTTCCATTTGAAGCTTTCTCCTATCAAAACCACAACCACAAACCATGGTTTTCATTTGCAACATGCAAACAACCATCAAAACTCTCTCTACTCTCTCTCTGCCGTCCCAAATACTCCACAAAAACACCATCACTTGATCAAATTAACCATGAAATCTCTTGTTATTTACATACATATTGAAGCCCTTTCAAAACCCTATTGATTGGTGGTACTTATAACATCCATGGAGGAGTTTTCATGGTGTCATGAGGCTGATTTTCCACAAGGAGTTCATGGAGCATGGTGGTCTTGAAGATGGTCATGGTTGTCTACAAGTTTCTTCATCAAAAACCATGTCAAAATCATAACCTACATCAAGTTGGTGGTATAAAGATTGTCCTCCTCATCTTCTTGTTATTTTGATTATGTAAACATGTATTTTATTTCCTATTGTATATATTTATGATGATTATATGATGATAAAAATGTTATGTGGGGATTTGTTGTTGATAATCATGGATAAAAAGGTGAAAAACCATAAGAAACAAGGTTAAAATCTTGGTTAAATTTGATGGCTGTATAAAACAGTAAAGAAGTAAGTCATAAACTGATAAAATGATGAAGTGGAATAGATTTACAGTAAGCTATGGGTCTTGTACACATGTGAGAGTTGGCCATGCAATGGAATCAAAATAATGAGTGAGATATGATCAAAACAAGTTTAGGGTATAAATCTGAAGTTACTGTTTTGGACGATTTTTAGAAAATACTTAATGGATGATTCAACAGTAGCTATAGAAGAGTTAAATGTAGCACATATTATGTAGTTTATGTGATAAAAATTTGAGCTTCTATCTCCATGTAGAACTCAAGATATGGCAGTTTTGGTGAAGATGAAGTTAAAAATCAGATTTTTGGAAATTAAAGAATAATACTATTATATAAGCACTCACATTTTAATATAAAATGTAAAATAAAAACCCACTAACTTATAAAACTTATTTATATAAATATATAAAAGGTGTAATAAGTGTATAAATGATAAAAATAGAAACTTGTTAAGTTTTATAAGTTATAAAACTATAAACATGATTTTTACGACTTTTTCGGCTATTGCCGTAAAATTAACGTTTTTGTTAATTAAAACTTAGATGGTTGGACCCGTCTAATGAAAACCTTATAAAACTTATATACTGATATATAGACATGTATAACAAGTAAAAACCGATAAAACCCGAAATACGGACATTTACGAGCTAATTAAGCATATTGAACTAATAATTGGACTAAATAAGATAAAAACACTTATAAACTTATTATTGGGCTTAACCCATTTGGGCCCGACTTGTGAAGTTTAAGTACTGATAATATAAGTACAAAATAGATTAAAATAATTTAAATAACTTATAATAGGCTTATTGGACCTAAAACACGTAAATGGGTAAAACTAGTAAACTAATATAAAAGTTATCGACATATAACACTAAAAGGAGTAAACGAGAATATGTAAACCCACTTGATCATCATATATATATATATAATCATCATATGTATACATACTTGTTATTTTTATAAAGTCATTGGACATGAGTCTAAGACCGAGTATTATTTGTCTAGGTTTCCGTGATTGAAGCACGTACCGTACGTCCGAATTGCCGATAACCCGCCTTCCCATATCAACGTGAGTTCATAGCCTCGCACTCTTTTAAATGTTTTATAAATGCTTTATAAACCCGCGAGGGAGATAACATGTTAGTTTTTATAAAAGTTTGGACACCATTTGTCCCGATTGTTTGTTTATTGATTTTGGACCCGAATGATTGAATGACCCGATTGTATGACCCGATAAATGATTAATGGACCCGATAGATGAAATTAAATGGATTATTAAAGTTAGGTTATGTCACTCAAAGTCCCATTAGCATGAATTGTGAACTACCGGGAGTTGGTAGACGCTTATGCATTTAATAGTACTATTTGGGGACGATCACCCCAGTTCGCGCCTTGACGGTTGATCCCCGTCGTGCCACATTGATTGGTAAGCGAATTTATGTATGAGAAGATTTCCAATAGCGTGACCTTTGTGACGACACGCTACTTTAGATGGGCAAAATTGGTATCGGGTTAGCTACCCGTTTTGGTTCAGTAAGGTAACAATGTCATGCGGCTTGTAATAATCCAAAACTTAACGAAATACTATTAGACGCTTCGAATTACGATGTATTGCCTGACTAGCAATACTGGGTCATACTATTGATATTATGTTTGTATTTTGGTTTTCATAACCATATTCATATAACGATTTTTATTTGATTTTATACAACGTCATAAGACGTATTGTATGATTGTTTTTACGACATTGGCTCGTATAATGATTTTTAAGGCGAATGCCTAGATAATGATTTTCGATAAGGATTTATAATAAATGATTTTGGCTATTTCATGGCCTATCAAAACGATTTGTACAAAATGATTTTCAGTAATACTTTTATACTGATATTATATTGATGGAATTTATTAAACTCTATGAATTCACTCGGCGTTATCGCTGACCTTTTCTTTTACGTGTTTTATCTCAGGTACTTGAAGGTAATTCTCGGGAAGACGACAAGAATTCATGGCCCGCACCTAAACTATATTTTCCATTCAAATACTTTGTAAAACTTTGTATGAAATATTAATGACTTGGGACCGATGTAACTTTGATGTTATGAATGGAAATGATTTATTAATAAACGACGCGATTTTTATGCGTTGTCTATGATGTGAGTAATGTGCTATCCCGTAACACCAACTAGTCTTCCGCTGTACTAAGTTGTATAAATTTGGGGGTGTTACATACTCACTGGGCTTAACCCACTTGGGCCCAAAATGTGAGTAAAGGCTGATGTTAAAAGGATAATTGTACTAATATAATGTATTGGGATTTTAAAGGGCTTATTGGGCCTTAATATGAAATTGGATTGAAACTAGTGTAACTAGTAAAAAATTTGACTAACACATAACACTATAATGTGTATGAAGAGATAAAAATCCCACTTGATCCTCATTATACTTATAATATCATCATATATATACATAGCCATTATTTTTATAAAGTCATTGGACAAGATTCTAAGACGAGTATTATTTGTCTTGGTTTCCGTGATTGAAGCACGTACCGTACATCCAAATCGCCGATAACCTGCCTTTCCCAATCAACGTGAGTTCATAGCCTCGCACTCTTTTAAATGTTTTATGAAATGTTTTATAAACCCGCGAGGGAGATAACATGTTAGTTTTGATAAAATAGGACACAAGTTGTCCCGATTGTTTGCTTATTGATTTGGACCCGAATGATTGTATGACCCGATGAATGACTATATGACCCGATAAATGAAATGAAATGGATTATTAAAGTTAGGTTATGTCACTAAAAGTCCCATTAGCATGAATTATGAACTACCGGGATTTGGTAGACGCTTATGCATATAATAGTACTATTTGGGGAAAATCACCCCAGTTCGCGCCTTGACGGTTGATCCTCGTCGTGCCACATTGATTGGTAAGCGAATTTATGTATGAGAAGATTTATATAAGCGTGATTATTGTGACGACACGCTGTTTTAGATGGGAAAATGAGTTTCGGGTTAGCTACCCGTTGTTTGTTATAGTAAGGTAGCAATGTCATGCGGCTTATAATAATCCAATAACGAAAATACTGCTATACGCATTGAATTACAATATATTGCCTGACTAGCAATACGGTGTCTTATTATTGATATTATGTTCGTGTTTTGGTTTTACATAACCATATTCATATAACGGTTTTTATTTAACTCTATACAACGTTATAAAACGTATTGTATGATGTTTTTACGACATTGGTTCGTATAATGGTTTTGAAGGCAAAAGCCTATAGTATGATTTATAAACAAAGATTTGTATAAAATGTTTTGGCTTATTTTATGGCTTACGACAAAGAATTATACAAAATGATTTTCGGTAATAATTTTATACCAATGATATATTAATGGATTTCATTAAACTCTTTGAATTCACTCGGCTTTTTCGCTGACCTTTTCATTTAACATGTTTTATCCCAGGTACTTGAAGGTAATTCTCGGGAAGACGACAAGAATTTACGGCCCGCACTTAAATAACAATTTCCATTCAAATGATTTGTAAAAATTGTATGAAATATTATGACTTGGGACCTATGTAAATTTGATATTCATGAACGGAAAATGCTTTATTATTAAACGGGGTAAAAGCTATAAAATACCATCTTACTTATTGATTTGTGCCGACTTTAAACACTTACTATTTTATCTCGTGGCTTTACCATTATACTTGTTTGTTTTGTAACAATATTACCATTATTACCGTTTACCTATATAAATCAATAAAATATTTATTTTAAAAATAAAAATTCGATTTAGTATATCAGACGTGGATATTTTAAGTTGCTTCCAATGATAAACATCAAATCTTAAACAAACATTGTTTCACCACAAGATAAGAGAAACATTGTTTCACCACAAGATAAGAACATATATTCCAATTGTAAACATTAAATCTGCAACAAACATTCTATAACAACTCTGAACTTCAAACAAATTTAACAATCAAACCCATGTATACCTAGTACCGTCGTCACCTATCAACCATCACCGATTAATATCTTCATCCACTAAACTCGAATTAAAGAAAAAATATATATACATTTGCTCTCAGTTTCAATATTTTCTTGAAGAATAACATTGCATACTTGAAGTGGTATCATCTGATTTATGTTGTGGTGAGGTTCCTGAACCAACATCACACATCTTATCTTTCTTCACTTCAATGGTTTTTGATTTCATATTGTTTTGGTCCATTTGAACAAATCTACTAGTTCTTCCTTCACTACTGATTGTATCTTCTCGAGAAGATGTTTTGTCCATTTGAAAAGGCAGCATCTCTTGCTTCTTCTGCTTTTTCCAAGACTATTTTGTGGCCCCGTTCTTCATCTTTTTGGCCACTCCCAAATGAATAGGCTGTGTTTTCTGATATTAAGTGGAAAACTGGTAACTAAAAAGCTACGATGCAATAATTATTGGTAAGGGTGTATAGCTAACATTTATTAGTTTGGAAATAGCATATAGTGCTTCAAACAAAAGACATGTGCATCTCACGACGAAGATTCAAAGATTGTTTTAGCAATTTAGGATTTGAGAGAAGATGGTGATTGTGAATGTGGGGTTGCTAAGAATATGTAATTGGTAATGAGAAGATGGTGACTGTTAATGAGATTCAATAATTGCTAATGAGATTAAGTGTATTCTTGATTTTGTTGATGGGTTTGAACTTTGAATGGATGAAAGGTGAGAAAACGGTGGCAGTCATAGTGGTTGAATTATTGTGTCATGTTTTTATATGAAGTTAATTTTTTAATAGTAATCTTTATTTAATGGAAATCACACGTGGATATTTGAAAAAGAAATAAAATAATTATGTGGATATTACCGTGCCAGCGTGTCGGTAACAAGTTACCATATTGGTAACTTTGGAACAAATTTGAAAGTACAATGGTAAAGTCACGAGATAAAATAGTAAGTGTTTAAAGTCGGCACAAATCGATAAGTAAGATGGTATTTTATAGCTTTTACCCTTATTAAATGATGCGATTTTTAAGCGTTGTCTATGATTTGAGTAATGTGCTATCCCGTAACACCAACGACTCTTCCGCTGAACTAAAGTATAATGAAGTGACTACATTGACTGCTATTGTCCATGGGGTTCCATGGGTGGTTATTGAAGCTTTTGTTCGCCAAGCTTTGCATCTTAATGATGCAGATGGTATAACCACCCTACCCATTGCAGAGCTAGAGCAAGGACTCCAAGCCTTGGGTTATCCTTTGCTTGAAGAATGCCATTTAAACAAATATTCAAAACAGGAGTTTCCCTCAGCTTGGAAGTACTTAATACATGCCATTCTTCAATGTTTGAGTCCCAAGTGTACTACACACAATGAAATCAACCGATCTATTGGGAGTGTCATTGTGTGTATTGCAACTGGGCAAAAGTATAGCTTTTCAAAAATGAATTTTGATGGCATGTGTCATAATAAGGGTAACAAGATGACTCTTGCTTACCCTAGGTTTTTGCAAATGGTTTTTGATTTACAAGCATACTGCAATAGGGATCACTATGATTTTTATACAATCCCTGTTCAAAAGAAAGCAATTTTTGGGAAGATGAACACTGAACCTCATAGAGACCTACCCCTTACCCAAGCCATGCTTGCTGTTATTGAAGAAGCAAACCCTCACCCTCACCCTCAACCAGACCCATTTCCTGAACAACCTCCATCACCCCAGCAAATGGAAATTGATCAAGAACAATTAAACGCTTACACTTAAAATGTTGGCGTTAACACTACCAATCTAGACGCTGACACCACCTTACCACACACCCAAACACCCCTTAACCTTCAAACAGACCCTCAATCTACTCCCTCTTCTACACCACCAGAATATAGGTTGGTAAAACACCAAAGGACTACTGGAGTGTTCTCCTCTAGTGGTCCTAGCCATGTAGCAGAGAGAACCACCACCACAAGTGTGGTTGGTGACATGGGTGGGGCTGGGGCCATAGGTTCTAGCTTAGATGCAGGCCAAGGCAGTCCTCACATCATTAAGACCCCATCCATGCCCCATGAATCTACTTTGGGAGGTCAAATTCCCATTCTAGAGGAGGGCAGATTGGAACCTTACACTAATTTAGAATTGACGGTGGTCTACATTAGCTTGCAAAAGCAAAATGCAGACCTGGTACAGATTGTCAAGTCACAAGGCCTTGAACTCAAGCAATTGAGGGAGAGGATAGTTATTTTGGAAGGAGCTAACATTAGGCGTAGGGAGGAGGATTCTTCCAATGGGGAGGATGAACAGGTCCATATGAGTGACAAAGGCTCCTAAGAAGGTACTTCTTTTGGTGATTCTTTAGGTATAGCTGAGGCTCTTACAGATTTGAAGAGGCAACCAGGTTTTGATGCTTCATTGGTTACTCCTACAAATTTTTCTTTTACTGAAATGATGAAGCAGTTCATAGAGTCGGCCGCTGATAAGAGTAAGTTAAGCGTTAACACTCATAGTTTGGATGCTAAGAGACTTGCAGATATAGTTGGTGTATCCCAGTCATCAGCTATCATCAAGGATGTGTCTACATAGGTACCATCAACTTCTTTACCCACTATTAATGTATTAGATAAAGGTAAATGGATTATGGTAGAAGCAGAAGTTCCCAAGGATGCAGCCCACGTACATTTTGATTCCATTTTGGTTGTACAACTTGAGGAAAAAGGAGAAGATGAAGGAGACTGTCATTAGGTCACAAATTATGGCTACTTCTGAAAGTAATAAGGAAGGCAGTGATGATGAGAGTACTGATTCAAGTGTAATGATTATTGAAGATCCAGAGAGGCTGGAATATGGAGATGAGTTGGCTAATGAAAGACTTGAACTGTTGAAAATGCAGGTAGACTTTGAAATGCCTGAAGTAGCAAGAATGTACTTTGCATGGGAGAATAAGGTTATGGAGAATCCAGACATGAAAATTTCAAATAAAATTTGGGGTTTGGAGATTCTTCTAAGATTTCAAAGAGATTGCAAGGTAATTTTGAAGTATAAGGCTAGCAAGGTTCTTTCACAGCTTAAGAGGGATAGAAGTGAGCTCTATTATATGCTTCTCAGATGCCATCAAGGGGGTTGGACTTTCAAGAAATTGCAGGATTTGTCCTTTGATGAATTAGAGTTTCGTGCTTATCCAATATGGGTACGTGTTCAAGAGGAGAATATTATCAGACTTCTTTCTAATGAAAGAAAGGAAGAACCTGAAGAAGAGATGCAGATCCAAAAGGCTTCAATTGCACCAAGGCCAGTGAAGAATGGACTTCCTATTGAATTCCCAAAGACTTTGGATAGAGTGAATCCTAGTGAAGCAGTTATTAGAAGGAGTATTAAGCTCTCACCTTTGGAAGCTTCACATATTGCAGAGGTATTACCTTTTGATTCCAGAAACCCTATAGTACACTATGAAGAAGATGCAAGTGGGTTCTAGATGATTGGCAGATATGGAAAGAAGGTACATACTTTTACTTCTTTTATCTCTTTGTTTGCAAGCCTGGATAGAGAACACTTGGTAGATCTTTGTGTTGATGAAGGCCAAGTATGAGGCTGAAGCACCTACTTCAGTCAATGGAATAAACATTTGGTCCACATTCAAGAGATTGTGTGAGCCAAATGATGCAGATCCAATATGGTTGGATTTGGATGATATCAGTGGACTTCAATGGCGTCTACATTCAGCAGCCAGTGTTTACCATTTGAGTACTACAAAGTTTTCAGAATATCTTCTTATGGATGCTGAATATCCCATGTCCAAGGAAGTTTTGAAGCAAATGGTGTCAACACAGCTGGAAATGGATTATACAAGTGATGTTGGCAAATATTTAACTATGTTTATTTATTTCCTAATTAACAAGTGATTTGTATTTCTAAGAATCCTCCTTGTACTTAGTTTTTATTCAAAAACTTGATTACTAGAGTAGATATCAAGTTTAGGGGGGATTGTTGGGAATAAAATGAGCCAAGACACTTAGACACGGACAAGAGTTATTTGGACGTTGATAAGAAGAAATCAAGCGCTGATAGATCAAGCGTTGACATGAAGTATCCAAGCGTTGATGAGAAGAAGTCCAAGCACTGATAGAATACTTAGTCTACCCGTTTTGTACTTTTAGTAAAGATATGTTTGACATTGTATTTTCTATATTTATCTTTACCTAAAATAGCTGATACGTAGACTCTTGTGCAAGGCTCCTTAATCTATAAAAGGAGGCCTTTAGGTTTTAGTTTAATATACGTTTTTACACTTTCATTGTACACAAGTTCGATCATTAATCAAAGTGAAAGTTTGGGTTATTATGTTTGTGTGTTCTTGTTCTAAGTGTTATATTCCGCATAGCACTTAGTTTGTTTCATAACATAAAGTTTCTCTAAGTGTTAATCTTGATTCAATCTCATTAACACAAAGCTAATCGATCTAAGTTTGGGATCAACATTGGTAATCTATGATCTATCAAGAGAGTTGTCGTTTTTAGAGAGAGAAAGTAGAGAGAGATGAGAGAAAATGTGAAATGTATTATGTAACAAATGAAACAACCAACACCCCTTTTCCATGGTGGAAAGGGGTTTATATACCCAAGTCCCTTAGTGTACTTGGGCTTCCGGCCCATGAACATGCTCATGGGTCGGGCTAACATAAACTATTATTAAACTACATTCCGAGCTCTTAACTATATTGTTGGAGTGACCGAGGCTTTCTAAATACGAAAAAAATATTTCCAACACATTTATTCCTAACAATCCTCCCCTAAACTTGTGCTTTCACCAAAATGAAAACTTTCTTAATAAATGTTGGTTGATGGGGATGCTTACAAATTCCCTGACCAAATTTGACCGTGGATAAACCTAAAAAGATCATAGGGAACATGATTTTTGCAATCCACTATCAAGTTAGTATGCACCATCTTCTTCAAAGTCTCTTGTGAGAGAGGATAATAACGATTATTGAGCAGATAGACACTTACTCCTTCTATGGCCAACTCATAGACTCCTGAATTTGTGAACATCTTCCAATATAACATCCTGGCTCCATTATGTGCATAAAAAATAGGATCATTCAAATATGTCTCATACATCCTATGCATGCTATCCCAAATCAACCAATCCTTCTAAACCCCTTCTACAGTAGGAGGATTATCTGCAAACATCCCTTTTAGAATCCTCCACATATCATCCAAGTCTTCTCTATCCAAAGTTTGAAACATAACCCCCAAACTTTGGAATGTCTGAGTTGTATCATCAGCCCTAGTAAGCTTCCACCAAGACACGCCTTTATACTAATATATACATCATATTTTTCTATAGAGTAATTTCTTCTCATAACATCAGGTGCAATTTCATCAGGTTCCTCCAAAACTAAAAGTTGATCAATTTCTTCATTGGATGGATTCTGATCTTCCCTAGTAACTACTCCAATCTTCTCCATCCTCTTCATTCTCTTGGCTGCTCTTTGTAAGTTAAGAGCAGATCTTTCACCTGCTAATGAGGATCCACTTGTTTGAAAGTTTCCATTGTTTGAGTAGTTTCACCTGCTTCTCCCTCTGCCTTTCTTTTTCTAGACTCCTTGGCCTTCTTTATCATCTCATCTTGCTTCTTAATGTATTCCTCCTCCTCAGATGTGCCAATGCCAAGGAAATTCTCCATACTATTTGCCCTTATCACCAGAATAGCAGCTTTCTCTATCTCATCAAAGGTCATCTTTCTGAAATGTGCATCAGTATACTTTTTGAACCTCCTAAGCATGACTTTGTAATGATCCAATCTCCCTTTTTTCAGACTTGAAATACCTTTCCTTCTTGAGCTGCATTTCTCTCTTCTCCAAGTAATCCTTTTGAAAATTAAAGGCCAAAAGTGTTCACTCATACCTTTCCTCCAATGGAGCACTTACCAGTTCTTTCTCCTATTGCTCCAAAAATTCTGCTATATTTCGTACCCTATCATCCAGCTCTCTATGCATAATTTCAATTTGTTTGAGCATCTCTCTTGGCTGCATTAGTACCTTCTCTGTTTCTGAGAGATATAATTTAGATACATCCAGTTGTGCCTCCTTACTCCTCCTTTGTACCCTCTCCTGCTCCATATGTAACTCTTCTTCTTGCATTCTTTGAGCCATTAACTCATCGTGTTTAGTTTGAGCCCTTATCTCTTTTGGTTTTCTATGCTTATACTTCTTCTTGGGTCGTTCAACCATTTTCCCTTTCTCTTTGTCTTTTGGATCCACTGCTGGTGTTTCTTTAGGAGCACTCTTACCAATTTGTATCCCCTTCTATGCAGGCTGTCTCCTTTTTCTAGCAAACGTTTGAGAGAAAGCTGATCTTGTAGGTTTAATTGTAATAGTATGGGGAATACTTATAGCAGTGGGATTAATGTTGGCAGGGGAAACATTTGTTGTAGCATGGGCTTCTTCTTGATGACCCATATTCAGCAATGTCTAGGCTACATCCTTTGTTGCACTCCCTTTTCACTGCCTTTCTCATCACTGAACACCTTCTCTTTACTAGCTTCCTTTCCACTAGGAAATATATACCATTCAATAGACTCTTTTGTGTTAGGTACTTCCTCTTCTTTGAAAGCATCCTCATCTGTGGATATAACCAGTTGTGGTCTTCTCCCCCCATCAAGTTTAGCAAGTCTGGTTTCCAAGCTATTGATTACCAGGCCTTGCTTTTTGACTGTTTGTACCAGTTGTGCATTTTGCTTTTTCAAGCTAATGCACATATTCGTCGAATCTAATAGTGATAATGGTTGCAGTCTACTCTCAACCCCAGTAGGATATTGCTCTCTTCTTTGGGTATCACTGAGTGAGGAAGTGGACTTACTTATGGTGTCACTGTCCTGCTCACCCCTTGAGGATGAGATAGTAGTGGCAGCCAAATCCCCAGGTTGCTCCATACCCATGGAGGCTCTCCTCTCTGCATCTAGTGAAGGGTCACTAGGCAAGGGAGACCTAGCAAACCTGGTTTTACTCCTTCTTTCATGTTGTAGATTGGCAGGGGGTAAATCACTAGCAGTGGCATCAACAGATGAAGCAGGGGTATTGGCAAGTGTGGTTTGGGCTGCTCTCGGTCGTGAAGCAACTTCACGTATAATCTGATTCAACATGGTTTGAGTTAAGGGCACTGCTCTACCATAAAAATGTGGGGTGTTTGGTGTAAGAGTGGTGAATAGTTTAGTTGTGTGGGGATTGGCTGTGAAGTGATTTTTGTGTCTAATGGGTCCATGCTGACTCATGTCAAGCAAAAGTTCTATAAACTTGGATACATACAATATTTTGAACTGCTTTTAATAATTTTAACCACACCCTCAAAAATCATTTAAGAAAAAAAATATTTTCGCCCTGTTGCCAAACACACCAAGGCAAAAGCAACTTGACTCCCAAATTCATTAAAAGCAGTAGTTTTAGAAGACAAGCATTGCAAAACAGTATGAATAATGTACTTCCAATGGGTTGCAAATTGACCTTTAAAAAATTAGACTTTTGGTCCTCACAAATATTGTACCCCAAATTTGTTAAACCCTTAAAACTTTCAGCCTCAGGCAGGGTAACCACCGCATCCTCATCATTCAAGACTAACTTGTCTCGAATGGATGAAAGTGTGATCACTTTGGGGTGTCCATCTACACGACTTTTAAGTGTAACCTGTCCATCCACTATTTCAGTCGTGACATTCGACCAAAACTATTGGATGTGTGAGGTATAAATTCTTGGACTGATCACAAGAGCTACCCTAAAGTAACTAGACCTCAGGTAAGCAACTGCCTCAGAGAATTATGTTGTTTCACCAGAAAGAATAGCAACCTGGTTATGGTTAGGTGAGATTTTGAGAGCCATTGAAAGTTTTGAAGAAATAAAGGTTTATATCTTGGCAAGAGGAAGTGGGAAATGATCGACAGAGTGGGTTAGACCTATTGGTTACGGGAATTGAGTTTAAATAGGCGAAATGAAGACTTGTGATTGGACCAAATTATCAATTTGCATAAAAATCAGAAATAAATCTTGCTTAGAAAGCAATATATTTAAAATAATGAAAATTAGGTTACCAATCCACGAAGAAAGCGCCTTAAATATCTTTTGAAAATAATAAAATAGTCCCTAACCAAAAGTTAAATAAATAGGCCAAACAGCTATAAACAGGGGTGATAGGTGCGAGAACACCCATCCTTTTACCACTTAATTATAATAATAACCAAGCCTAAACGTGTATTTATTGTCATAAAAGTCGGAATTAAGATGGGGAAAGTTACAAGTAAATCAAATGGACAAGAATCAGTGAAAATGATTGATGTGCTTCAAGAAGAGCTTACAACTACTTTGGAAAGTATAAAGCTTGATGATTTTGTTGTATATGACAATCCACTTTTCGAGACTTGCTATGATAATCCACTTTTTCAAGACCATGTGGATGATTCTGATGATTCTCTCTCCTACTTGGATTCCCCACTAATTTATGATTCTCCACCAATCTATGATGATTATGATGATGATTCTAGTTCCGATGTGGATGATTATGATGATTTTTCTTCAGTGTATAAAGACATGCCAACTTATGATGACTTTGATGATGTTGATACTCTTTCGAGTGATTCTTCAAATGATGACCTTGCTCCTACTTTTGATGAAGATCCTCCGCCAACAATGCTTGATCCTACTTTGGATGATTACTCATTTGGGGAAGATTTTTCTACTTTTCTTAATACATACTTCCCCAATGAGCATGATTCTCCTCCTTTGGACTTTGATTATGGTCTTTATCCTCCTTTGGATATTAAGAAACCCGTTTCAAAGGAGAAGAAACCGGAAGACACCGATATCCGTAGTACCTATGTCTTGACACCTCTCTTTCCAACTTCTTCAGATGAGATTGTGTGGTTTATGGGCGAATCTTCAAGGTCTACTCAATCTAAGTCTTATTTTCCCTAAAGGAAAAGGTGTTCGATCCGGATATCGCAATTTTTAAGCCATCTCAGTATCCATCTGATGAAATAAAAGGAAAGACTTTTGGAAAGAATGGATCTATGTGTTCACATCATCATACCTTCTACCACCGTGCTCAACAATTGCTTTAAGGGAACCTCGCCTACTCTTCTTTGGCTTGTCTTGTTCACCTTAAGCTTGTGCTATTTGATGGACGAAAACCATGTATTTGATCTCGGTGGATGTTCTTCAAGGATCTTACCAATCTAATCAAGGTCGAGTCAGGCTCATGACTCGGTGAACAAAAACAAGCGCTTCTCGGGAGGCAACCCGAGTATCTATCCTTTTTATCCGTTTTTTATAATAAGTGTAAGGGGAGACCCTAGTATGTGTTTGTTGTTTTCTTTCTTATCATGTGCAGGGATTCGAGCTATCAAAGATCCATTCTTGATGACTTTTGACGATCCGTGATTCCGTGTACCCGTCTTCCCAGTTCTATCCTAAACTCTTTTGATTCTCTATTTTATATTATTCAATATGAAAATAGGAATCAATTATGTTGTCTCTTCCTTAGCAAGATTTAAACAACGTGCACAATGTCCTAAGTATAGGGGAGGTCACTTCCACATGCTTAAACATTGAGGACAATGTTTATATTAAGTGTACGGGGGACTTATATCGAAGTTAAGTGGGCTTTTCCTTGTATTTGTCCTTATTTTAACCGGAAAATTGATTCTTCGACATTTTTCAAAAAATTTTGATCTATTTTGGCCTATTAGTATTTTCCTTTGTTATCGTTAATTTTCTTTCATTAGAATAAATTTTAATAAAATGGTTTTAATAAGTTTAGATGTCTTTGATATATTAGGCCGTTATGAATCTTTTGACTCAACCCGAGTTTATTTATCCAAGTTTACTCTAGCTAGTACCCTTAACGTGTTTAAGTCAAGTTTTGCTAGGCTTTTATATAGGAAACTTTAAAACGCGAAAGTATTAACTCTTACGGGTTAAGAACAAGAACTTCTCGCAAGTTCCTATAATTGATCCTAGAAAGTCGTTTATCAAGGGAACTTTAAAATGCGACATCTAAACTTGAAAAAGTCTAAGAAGATGCAAGATCCTATAGATGATTTGAAAACCCAAAACTTTGATTTAATTGGCTAAGCATCCACGAGTCTCATTCCTTGAGATTTTAAATTATGGAGAACGAGAGATGATAGAGTCAATTATAAGTTTGGTATTCTTTCATGAATTTATGTGAGTTAATTATGAGCTTTTTCTCCCATTGCTTGTTAATAATTATAATTGCAATAAGTAAGGTCGTACGATTTGAAAAGTTACTTAACTTTTAGCACAAGATCGTTTAAAAGTTGCTCGGTATTAATTAGAGTCCATAGCCAAGGCATAACTTATTGAAGCGGGATGCGAAGATTGGCGAGTCTAGAAAGGCCCTAACAAGGCATGAGGGCTACATTTTGTTGCTAAAGATCCTAAGTGATGTGAAGAATCATTTATGAAAAATCAATATGAAGGATCGAGACACACGACGAAAAGTAAATACTCCCATAAAGATCATGGAGAAGTCTATCCGAAAAAATCCTAGCAAGGTATGAGGATAAATAGATCCAAGTCCTAAAAGGAGGCGGATCGTTATATATCAAAATCCAAAATAAAGATTGGAGAAAAATGAAGAAGTCTTGTTCCAAGTATGAAGAATCTCTCAAAAATTTCAAGTGAAGAAATTCCTATTATGAAGAGAAGACCATTATTTCAAGAGTGTCTCTCAAGATTCAAAGTATGAAGTCAATGCCAAATATCGGTCCGAGAAGGTCTCAAATCGTGAAGCGAGTTATGCCAAGATATGAACTTTATGAGGTCCCGAGAAGCAGTTTTAAGATATTTTGTCCTTTAGCTAACTATTGATTAAATCGTCCTACTTTATTTTCGGCCTAAATAAGCTATCGAAATAAGTCAACAATGCATCCTCGTGATCATTCAAGACAACAATAAAATACAAGAGATACACCTAGGAATAAGGGAGTCTAAGTGAATAATTGGGCCACATGAGTTTGTGTTAGTTTGCTAACTTATAATAACAATGATCTCGTTTTTAAGCTTGGTATGGGGAACGTGAAACTTAAGGGTGATAAACATTCATGAAAACCAAAGCCCTAATGTAAGTCTTCGATCTCTTTACTTTTTCTTCCTTCCAGCATTTTGTTATTTTCTATCTCTTTAAGTTTCCTTAATATCTTGTGTTTAATAAAGGCCAAGGTGGGTTATTTATGATGGAAAATGTAAACTTTGCTTTGTAACTAATGCATTGCATGAGGGCATTGCAATGGTCAAGTGTAGGGGATTTTATAGGTGTGAGAACACCCATCCTTTTACCACTTAATTATAATAATAACCAAGCCTAAACGTGTATTTATTGTCGTAAAAGTCGGAATTATGCGTGGTTTTTGTTTTTGTTGTGATTTAGGACCAAAATGTGAAAAGGGAAGAACACGGGCTTTCACGGGCTTTTTTCAAAGAAAAAGACAAAAGATGAAGTCAAAAGATCAAGAGTGCAAAAAGAATGGAAGTCAAAGGCCTTTCTGAAGATTTATCGAAGAAAAAGTCTAAAGACGAAACTTTAACGAAGTCAAAGAACCAAGTCTAATAAAAAAAAGAAAATTATAAGACGAGTTAATTTCATATCGACCAATCCCGAGACAACGTCGAGAATGACGAAGAATTTAAAAGACGAAAAGACGAGAAAGAAAGAAGGAAGCAACACACTCCTTCCATTTCCTCCTATAAATACCTTCCTTATGTCATTAGGAAGGGTGTTAGCTAAAATTCATTTTTTAGTTCTCCACTTTATTTTCTAGCACTTTTCATATTGTCATTTCATTATTGTCTTTCTTTCAAGTAAGTCTTTAATTTTGTGTTGAATCTTTAAGTTTAATTTAAAGCTTTTCATCATCTATCTTATTCTACCTTTCTTGTTTTTGATTTTGATTTTGATTCGTTTCAAAGTAAGTAACTTGTTTCATCTTGGTGTTTATTTGATTAAAGTTTTCATCTTGTTGTTCTTATCAATGTTTTTAAACGATTTAAGGTTTTAGCTTATTGCGATTTTTACTTATTTCATGTTTAGCTTATTTTCTTTTAAGTGTTCTTAAAGTTTTAATCTTTTTAAAGTTTATTTTATAAATCTTCCTTATTTAGAGTTTTGAAAGTTTTTTATTCGTGACTTATTTAGTTCTTTTTAATATTGATTTGGTTAAGTTTTTGGCAAATGCTTATTATAAAAGTGCTTATTCAGTCTTTGCTTATTTTCCTCTTGTATTCCATCGTAACTATGTCTAGGGGTTTTAATGGTTCCGATCGGGTATTGTGATCGCATAAGCCTTAGGGTTTCTACTTGCGATCCAATATTGCGATCACTACTTACAATCCAGACTTCGATCTGTGGCTACGATCTAGACTAAAATCATAGACTAAGATCAAAGACTAAAATTTAGACTAAGATGATAGACTAAGATCATAGACTAAGATCTAGACTAAGATCATAGACTAAGATCTAGACTAAGATCATGGACTAAGATCTAGACTAAGATCATAGACTAAGATCTAGACTAAGATCATACACTAAGATCTAGACTAAGATCAAAGACTAAGATCATAGACTAAGATCTAGACTAAAATCATAGACTAAGATCATAGACTAAGATCTAGACTAAGATCATAGACCAAGATCTAGACTAAGATCATAGACTAAGATCTAGACTAAGATCTAGAATAAGATCATAGACTAAGATCTAGACTAAGATCATAGACTAAGATCTAGACTAACATCTAGACTAAGATCTAGACTAAGATCATAAACTACGATCTAGACTACGATCTAGACTACGATCTAGACCACGATCCAAGTTGCGATCGAGACTGCGATCTAAGTTACGATCGGAACGGATTTTTCAGTTTTTATTTCCTGTTTTTATTTTAATTTCAAATTTAACTTTTCCCGCCATTTTTTACTTAGTGTTATTTTAAACTTGTTTTGTCTTAGTTTTATTTTCAAGTTTGCAAATTTTACTTTTTGTCGAGTTTTAATTTTTCGTCATTTATTTTTAAAGTCTTATCTTTTTAGTTTAATCTTTTCAAGCTTTTATCTATATTTCGTTTAAGTCTTTATTAGTTTATCTTTTTATCCTTTTATTATTTTGCCATTTACTTTAAAGCTTTTATTTTTATTTTATTTTTTTTAATTAATTACTCAACGACATTTTCATTTTAAAATAGATAATCAACGACTATTATTCTTTTCACCAAGAACAACTGAGTCGCATTTAATCCGTGATCAATTCGATTAGACCAATTCAAAGAACTTTTTTAACGAGTAAAAATCTTAGTTATTACAGGGTAACGTCATTGTCGGTCAATGGTCAAACAAGGGAACATTTGCAAAGTAGGGGGAAGTCATACAAGCAAGGGAATGAAAATCAAAAGCAGGGGAAACTTTCCTAAGGGTATTAGATTATCTTGAGTAGTCCAATGCTAAATAGCTCTGTCCCAATGCACAGACCTGCATGAGTGATGAGACTGCTTTTATACATAGTCTCATCGTCCAAAATGGGCTTAAAATGCATAAAATATCATAAAAATGTACCAAATATATGCTTGTGTTTGTTCCATGTGTATTTTAGGTATGGATATTGAGAAAATGGCAAAAGATCACAAGAAACAAGCAAAAATGAACACGGGAAACGAAGCCGCACAATGAACCAAGCCTTAGAGTTGATTTTCCAAGAAAAACCCTTGAAGAATTGAAGATTGTATAAGAAGGGTCCTCTAATATTGAAGAATTAACAATTTAAACCCTTGTTTATTTATAATTACAAGATTGGTCCTTGAAGTTTATCAAAATTACAAAAAGGACCCTCCACTTTGAAGAATTGGAAAGAATGGTCCCTCACAAATGAAGCCTTGTCACTTTTAGTCCTCCACAAAGTCAACATTACAAGTCAAGACCATAAAGAATGAAGATATGTCCAAAAGAGCCCTTGAAGAATCATCAAATTACAAGAAATACCCTTGAAAACACTTTGCAAAACTTTTTGGGGCAAAAGTATGAAAAAACAAACTTGAATAACAAAGGGAATCTGAATTTGGCTTATTAAAATGGAAATGAAAGGAAGATGAAAGATAAGGGGTTTATTTTGCCAAGACATAAAAGATACCTAGACAAGTGTCATGTTGACACGTGCCCTACTCACCAAATTCAGCCAATCACCACTCACCCTTGTGCCATGTCACAATCCCACTCAACCGAGCTTATAACTAATTTTAATTAGTTGCTTAAATCTCGCGCTAAACACATTATTAAACACAAAACTGAATCAAACAGCCCACTATTCACAAAGAACACAAATTGGGTGTGACAATCCGTTAATTTATGATTGATATTTTATTCTCAAGTATTATTTAATAACATTATTTTAATGTTATATTATGAACTCACTTATTTTTGGGAAGAAATTTGGATTTACGTCTTGAAGTAGCATCGACTACGTCTAAACCGGAGGATTCTACGTTACATACTTACGTTTACATACACCGTTTTTGACGACAGTCCGATATTTCAGGAAATAAATTTATCTGTGAATATTATTTTGGGATTTTAAATTTTTGTTGGTTCATAAACTCACAAATTTACGAGAAGAGATTAGGACTTACGATTATAATTTAACGTCCTTTACGACTAAACCGGAAACCTTAGGATTACGTATTTACATTTTCGAACTCCGTTTTTGATGAGACAATTTTTATTAGATTCGTTTTGTGCCCTTGATTCATAATTTATAAAAACATTTTTCGTAAAACGACCCGAGGGCACGCAAATCGAGGAAACTAGAATCGAGGAATACCTGTAAATTAGTGGGATGAGACAAAACAAATTTTGCCCCACCCCACTATATGGGATAGCCAAGTAGCTCCACCACACCCTTAGGTGTCAACACTTAACAAACAAGTGTTACACTTGTAAGCTAAGCTTACAAAGTAAGCAACACCAACATCAAAACAACCAAAGCTAAACCATTAGCTTCATTTCCCATCCATGCAAAAACACACAACTCTCTCATCTCACGCTCTCCTTGCCGTCCACTATTCAACAAAAACACCCCATTTGATCTTGATTCAACCATAAAATCTTATGTTATCTACACATATGATGAAGTCCTATTGAAGACTTGAAGATTGGAGGTGATTCTAACATCCAAGGAGGTGAATTGATGATGTACAAGGGCTGATTTCTACATAAAGTTTATAAGTAATGGTGGCCTTGAAGATTGATGTTGATTTATCACAAGTCGTGTGCTCAAAATCCATGTCTTGATCCTTCCAACTACTTAATCTTGGTGGTATAAAGATTGTTCTTCCCATCCTCTTGTTATTTTTATTATGTAATCATGTATTTTCTTCCCTATTGTATATGTATATGATGAATATATGATGATAAAAGTATTGTGTGGGGACTTGGTGTTGATAAATATGATTAAAGAGATGAAAAACTGATAAAATGATGGCTGTATAAAACAGTAAAGAATCTTATGATAACTGATAAAATGGCTTGAATAAATTAATATACAGTAATTTATGAGTCTTGTACACATGTGAGAGTTGGCCATACAATGGAATCATTGTAATGAGTGAGATATGATCAAAACAAGTTTAGAGTGCAAATCTGACTACACTGTTTTGGACGAATTTTATAAAATACTTAGAGGTTGATTCATCAGTAGCTATAAAGGAATAAAATGAAGCACACATATCATGTAGTTTCTGTGATAAAAATTTGGGGTTCTATCTCCATGTAGAACTCTAGATATGACCATTTTAGTAAAACTAGGTTTTTAGGACTGATTTTATATAAATAATATATAATATAAGCACTCAAAATTTATATAAAATATATAAATATATAAAACCTACTAGTGGATAATAATTATAATAAAAGAGTTATATAAATATTGATATTAAAATGGGACATGTTATATAAATTACAAGTATAAATGTTTTTCCAAGTTACAAAACTATATACCTAAATTTTACGTCTTTTCGGCTAGTACCGAAAGATTAACGTTTTTGTCAAATAAAACTTAGGTGGTCGTACCCGTCTAATATAAACTTTTATAAACTCACATACTGATATATGAACTTATATAACAAGTAAAAACCGATAAAACCCGAACTTTACAACATATAGACATTAACGGGCCAAAGTAGCCTTATTGGACTATAAACCCGACTAGTTAGTAAAACACTTATAAATTTACTTATTGGGCTTAAGCCATTTGGGCCCAACATGTAAAGTATAATACTGATAACAAAAGTATAAAATAGTTTAATATAAGTTAATGGACTTATAAAAGGCTTATTGGGCCTAAAACATGTAAATAGGTAAAACTAGTAAACTAATATAAAAGTTGTCAACACATAACACAAAAATGAGTGAATGAGAATATATAAACCCACTTGATCATCATCATATGTATAAATTCATCATATATATACATAATTGTTATTTTGATAAAGTCATTGGACAAAAGTCTAAGACGAGTATTATTTGTCTAGGTTTCCGTGATTGAAGCACGTACCGTACATCCAAATCACCGATAACCGCCTGCCCACATCAACGTGAGTTCATAGCCTCGCACTCTTTTAAATTTTTTATGAAATGTTTTATAAACCCGCGAGGGAGATAACATGTTAGTTTTTATAAAATAGGACACTAGTTGTCCCGATTGTCTGTTTATTGATTTAGACCCGAATGATTGTATGACCCGATGAATGACTAAATGACACGATAGATGAAATGAAATGGATTATTAAAGTTAGGTTATGTCACTAAAAGTCCCATTAGCATGAATTATGAACTACCGGGATTTTGTAGACGCTTATACATATAATAGTACTATTTAGGGACGATCACCCCAGTTCGCGCCTTGACGGTTGATCCCCGTCGTGCCACATTGATTGGTAAGCGAATTTATGTATGAGAAGATTTACACAAGCGTGATTATTATGACGACACACTAATTTAGATGGGCAAATGAGTTTCGGGTTAGCTACCCGTTGTTTGTTGTAGTAAAGTAACAATGTCATGCGGCTTATAATAATCCAAAAATAACGAAAATACTGCTTTGTGCATTGAAGTACAATATATTGCCTGACTAGCAATACGGGTTCTTATTATTGATTTTATGTTTGTGTTTTGGTTTTATATAACCATATTCATATAACGGTTTTTATTCAACTATATACAATGTTATAAAACGTATTGTATGATGTTTTTACGACATTGGTTCGTATAATGATTTTGAAGGCAAAAGCCTGTATCATGATTTTTGATAAGGATTTGTATAAAATGACTTTGGCTATTTTATGGCCTATTACAAATATTTGTACAAAATGATTTTCGGTAATAATTTTATACCGATGTTATATTGATGGATTTCATTAAACTCTATGAATTCACTCGGCGTTTTCGCTGACCTTTTCTTTTAACATGTTTTATCTCAGGTACTTGAAGGTAATTCTCGGGAAGACGACAAGAATTCATGGCCCGCACTTAAACAATAATTTCCATTCAAATACTTTGTAAAACCTGTATGAAATACAATGACTTGGGACCTATGTAAATTTTATATTTATGAATGGAAATGCTTTATTATTAAACGACGCGAATTTTAAGCGTTGTCTATGATGTGAGTAATGTGCTATCCCGTAACACCAACGAGTCTTCCGCTGTATTGAATTGTGTAAATTTAGGGGTGTTAACGTTTGGTACCAGAGCTCTCGTTATAGAGAACGAAAGATTTTTAAAACTAAGGTTTTGAATAAAACATTTCAAAATCTTTTAACTATAAACATTTTTCTAAAAATGTCTAAAAATCTTTTGACTATAACGGTGCCGAAGAATTCCGGAGTTACCGACAAGGCTAGACTGAGAAGTGTTATTTTAATATATATATATATATAACTTGGATTATATATATATATATGTTGTAATTTGATTACATGATTGTTTGATGATTATTTTTATATTTATACGAGGTATTTATACGAAGTAGATTGTCACAAGAAACCCTAACTCCCCTAGCAAATCAATCGAAGCTATTCCCGTAGGAATTCTAGCTATTCTAGATCTAAACCAAGTTTTGGATATTTATGATCCCAACAAATTGTTGGGAATAAAATGTAGCCAGTCCACTTGAGCGCTGACAAGAGGAAAACAAGCGTTGATAGGAAGAAAACAAACGCTGACAGATCAAGCATTGACAAGAAGAAGTCAAGCGTTGATAGGTTGAAGACAAGCAATGATGGAAAGATTTAGTCTACGCGTATATTGTTTCTAGTTTGTTTCTAGTAAAGATAAGTTCAACATTGTATTTTCTATAATTATCTTTACCTAGAATAGTTGATACGTAGACTCTTGTACAAGGCTTTTTATGTCTATAAAAGAAGACCTTTAGGTTATTGTTCAAATAAGTTTTTCATACGTTAAACACTTTCATTGTAAGCAAGTTCGTTATTATCAATCAAGTGAAAGTTTGTTTACATCTTTGTGTGTTCTTGTTTAAGTGTTAATTCCGCATAACACTTAGATTACTTTATACATATACAAAGGTTTCTCTACGTGTATAACTTGATCTAATCTCATATACACAAAGCTAAATCGATCTAAGTTTGGGATCAACAAGTGGTATCAGAGCTTGTTGAGAAACTTTTGATCTTAAAGAACACAAGAACCCTAAATCACCAAAACCCTAATTGTCACAAAACCCTAAAAACATCATGTCAAATCAAGAAGTAACCTCCTCCTCATCCCTACCAAACATCAAGATTCCCATGCTTGATGCAAACAACTTTGAGCTGTGGAAGTTCAACTTTGAGCAATATCTGGGAATCTATGACTACACTCTCTGGAAGATTATTGAATATGGAAACACATTCAATAAAGCTCAAAAGATTGCTGATGCCATTGCTACAAGATAAACTTTTGCTAGATGTCCAGAAGCAGATAAGAAAGAAAAGCCTGATGATGGTAGAGATGTGTCTGCTGAAGACATAGCAAAGAAAAGGGTTGATATGAAAACCCTAAACATTCTGAAAATCTCTTTGGGACAAGAGAACCAGCATAAATACAGAGGTTATGAATCTGCAAAAGACCTTTGGGCAGCTCTTGGAGTTGCATATGGTGGCAATGATGATACTAAGGAAGAGAAGAAAAAGCAACTCATGCATGAGTATGCTGTTTTCAAGGCTCAACCTAATGAGAAGCTTAGCAGTGTGAGAAGCAGACTGCTTGACATTACAAGCAAGCTGTCCTTCATGGAGACACAAGTTGGTGATGTTGACATTATTTCCACTTTTCTTAAAAGCCTTGGTGATGCGTGGAAGATTGAGGCAAGATCTATACTTGCCAACAACACTCACAAAAGTTCTACTTTTGATGATATCTACAACAAACTGAGGCTGTTGGAGAATGAAACTCTTTTAGAGCATGAAAGTAAGTCTACCAATAGCAACATAGCCTTCTTCTCACATAGTGAAGGCCAATTTGATCAGAAGGAAGCTTACATGCACCCAGTTACTGGATCAACATGTGTCAACGCTGGAACATATCCTGTCAACGCCTCACATTCAAACGCTCACACATACAAAATTGACTCTCCAAGAGTTAAGCCTGCTGGTTTGGATCTGTATACTGTGTGTGCATACATTGCGTCTTTGCCCAATGGTTCAGTGATTACATATGAGGACCTTGAGCAAATAAGTGATGAGCACTTAGAGGAGATGGATGTTAAGTGAAACATGGCTCTTTCTAGTATAAGAGCAAACAGGTGGAATAGAAGGTTTAAGAAGAAGATGACCTTTAATGCAAAGGACACTGCTGGATTTGATAAATCTAAAGTTGAGTGCTACAATTGTCATTGTATGGGGCACTTCATGAGGGAATGCAGATCTCCAAGAAGATCTGATGCTGGCAAACCCTCAAGCCAAATTGTTAAGGCTCAGGATCCTAAGGCCATGGTGGCAGTGCAAGAAATTGATGGTATTGGATGGGACTGGAGCTATTTTGCTAAAGATGGGGAAGAGGATAAAGCTTTGGTTGCTGAGATAGAAGAAGAAGAAGAGCCTGTTCAATATGCTCTTATGGCACACTCCTCCTCTTCATCAGATAATGAGGTATACGATGATGCTTTTTGTAGTAAGGGTTGTCGTTTAAATACTGAAAAACTTAACAAAGAGGTTTTAAGATTGTTAAGTGATGTGAGTACTGAGAGATGCAAATTGTCTAACTATCAAATTGCTCTCACTCAAACTGAGAAGACAGTTTCTGAGTACAAGAAAATGGAATTTGACTTAAAAGATAAAATAAATATCTTAAAACATGAGTTAAATGCCAGTAATGATGTTAGAAATATCATGGAAAGGGTTAATGGTGAACTACAAGCTAAGTTAGATGAGGCTATCAAGAATAAGGATAATGTTGACCTTAAAATTCAGAGATTTGATAAGGCCTCACAAACCCTAGGAGAATGTGTTAATAAACAAAGGGATCCTAAGGACATGACTGGGATTGGGATTGGGATGAAAGACTATACTGTTGTTCCACCACCAGCTGGGGACTTCTATGGTGTCCAAAGAAAGGACCTATCTTGGACTGGTTTACCAGAACTCCAAGAGGAGGAATTTATTCCTCCACCAAGAGTCATTACCCCAGCTGAAGAGTATAGACAAAAGTTGACTGACTTGAATAAATGGAAGAAAGCCAACCCTACCTTGTTTGTTAAGGGTGGCTTGTTGTGTGAGAGTCCTAATGAGTCTACCCCTATTAAGGTAACAAACCCAATCACTGGCAAGAAAGTTGACCTTGGATCAAACACTGTTAAGAAACCTAGCATTAAGTATGTAGAAATGTATAGGAATACTAGGTCACCAAAAAGCCAAGTTAGTAATGATGGAACATGCTTCTTTTCTTCTAGACCTAGGGTTGTGTCTAGAAAAGCCTGTTACACTTGTGGTAGCTTTTCACATTTAGCATATAAGTGTGTCAACGCTTCCAAGGTCAACGCTGTTAAAAAGTCAAACATTGTCAGACCCAAAACTTGTGTGGAGCAAAGTCCACAAGTTGTTAGACCAGCCCCATTTTTCACTAGAGGGTCTAACACTTATGGACAAAGACCATTTCAAAAGAACAATACTTGGTCTAATAGGCAATGGGTTTCTGTAGCAAACCCTAGGTTCAACGCTGACAAGGGTAATCTCAGCGTTGACAAGACCAAATCCAACGCTGACAGAAACGTTGCCAGACCTAAATATTTGCAACCACAGGGTAAGGGGTCTAAAGCTTCTTCAAGCTTGACATGGAGACCAAAGCAAGATCAAAACTCTAATTCTAATGGACTATCTATGATCTACAACATATTTAATTATATTTCAAAGGTCATTACAAAACCAATTAGGGTTAACTGGGTACTTCATCCAAAAAGGGATGAACAAGGGGTTGTTATGAGAACTAAGTCTGTTCTTGTTGAACAACCATATGAATCCAAGTCTGCTAAGGCTTGGGTTCCCAAAGAAAACTAACTTGTTTTCTTTATGTAAAGGGCATTCAAAAACAGGTCAATGATTATGGATATTGGGACAGCGGATGCTCTAGGCACATGACAGGGAAGGAAGATTATTTAACTAACTTCACTCCCATTAAGGATGGTGATAAGGTTTACTTTGGAGGCGAATATGGAACTATCACAAGCAAAGTAACTCTTCTCACCAAGAACTTACGTTTTGAAAACGTGTTTCTGGTAAAGGAACTTAATTACAATCTTTTTAGTGTATCACAAGTTTGTGATAACAAAAATAAAGTTCTGTTTACTGATACGGAATGCTTAGTGTTAAGTAAGGATTATAAAATCCCAGATGAGAAATATATTGACTATAGAACACCTAGGCATAAAGAAATCTATAATGTGAATCTTAATGGTATTAGGATGAATAATAATATGTCTTGTTTTTATGCTAAAGATTCAGTTGATGAGAGTAATCTATGGCACTGGAGACTAGGGCACATAAACTTTAAGAATATAAATAGGCTTGTGAGACTTGGCTTGGTTGATGGTTTGCCCGAAAAGGCTTTCCACAATGACCACTCTTGTGTTTCATGTCTTAAAAGCAAGCAGCACAAGGTCTCATTTAAGTCTAAACAGGTGCACTCTAGTACTAGACCACTTCACTTGCTGCATATGGACCTATTTGGTCCAACTAATATAGAGAGTTTGAATGGTAAATCATACTGCTTTGTCATCACAGATGACTTTTCTAGGTTTACTTGGACTTTCTTTTTAGCTATGAAAAGTGAAACTGCTGATACTTTAATTGACTTTATTACTCAGATAGAGAAGAAAACTAGTAATGAAGTTAAAATACTTAGGAGTGACAATGGTGGTGAGTTTAGAAATAAGCTTTTAGATGATTTTTGTGCCAAGAAAGGTATTACTAGGCAGTTTAGTGCTGCCAGAACCCCATAGCAAAATGGGGTTGCTGAGAGAAAGAATAGAACCCTAATTGAAACAGCCAGGACTATGTTGGCTGATGCTCATTTCCCCATAGCTTTTTGGGCTGAGGCTGTGAATACAGCTTGTTATGTTCAGAATAGAGCATTGTTCAACAAGATACTGAACAAAACACCTTATGAGTTACTTTGGGGAAGGAAACCTAATATTGGTTTTCTTAAACCTTTTGGCTGTCATGTAGTTGTACTTGATACTAGTGATGCCTTAGGTAAATTTAGTGCTAAAGGTGATGAAGGCTACTTCATGGGTTCTTTAGTGTAGAGTAAGGGATATAGGGTTTACCTTAAGATTGAAAAACGTATACTTGAGAGAGTACATGTTAGGTTTTTAGAGAGTAAACCTAGTGATCCTGAAAGTGGTCCAAATTGGTTGTTTGACTTGGAACCTCTATCTAGGACTTTAAACTATATGCCTGTTACTAATCCAGACATTGTGAAGGTAACTTCAAATGTTGTGGAAGAACCAGTTGTTGATGTTTCAGGTACAGAGGTTAATGAAGAGGTTGGATCACAAGCAGACAAGTCATCTCCCATACAAGAGTATGTCACTATCCCCATATGGACAGATGCTTTTGCTGCTGCTGCTGCTGCTAGAAAGGAAAATGGTGGTCCCCAAGTACCACCAGTTAACAACATGCATGGTTCTTCAGGCGCTGACAAAGGCAAATCTGGCATTGACAGGACAAATTCAGGCGTTGATGGCTCAAACGTTGACAACACCATTTCAGGCGTTGATAACCCAAACGCTGACAACCTTGGTTCAGGCGTTGACAACACTTTTGGGCATATCTTCTCTTCCAATTTTGAACAAGGTGAACCTTCAAGCATACATGAAGAGGATCATACTAATATTGATGGAAGAGAGTCCGAAGAAGATATTGGCAACATGGATAATGAGATTGAAGACAACAGACTTTTTGAGGGAGGAGTTCTCACTTCTACTATGAAGAATCATCCCCCTTCACAAATTATTGGGGATGTCATGACTCCTGTTTAGACTAGAAGATCTCATCAGAATCTTGGTGGATTTATTGCCAATATACACAAGAAGGTTGATACCCCTCTTGTTCAAGCATGTTTGTTTGCCTATTTTCTATCACAACAGGAACCCAAGAAGATCTTTGATGCTCTCAAAGAACCAAGTTGGGTGGAAGCAATGCAGGATGAGCTTCACCAATTTGCTATTCAAGATGTTTGGGAGCTGGTTGATTGTCCAAGGTATGTCAGACCTATTGGGACAAGATGGGTTCTTAGAAACAAGAGAGATGAAAGAGGTATTGTGGTCAGAAACAAGGTACGTTTAGTGGCTCATGGATATACACAAGAGGAAGGGATAGACTATGAGGAGGTCTTTGCACCAGTTGCAAGGATTGAAGCTATACGGATATTTCTAGCCTATTCTTCCTGCATGGGCTTCAATGTCTATCAAATGGATGTGAAGAGTTCTTTCCTCTATGGAACAATTGTTGAGGAGGTATATGTTATGCAGCCTCCTGGTTTTGAGGATCCAGAGAATCCAGACAAGGTGTATAGAGTCAAGAAAGCTATGTATGGACTTATCAAGACCCAAGAGCATACTATGGTACATTGTCCACTTATTTAGTGGAAAATGGATTTAAAAGGAGCACCATAGACCAGACATTGTTTACAAAGAAGGATGGTAAGGATGTCTTACTTGTTCAGGTTTATGTTGATGATATCATCTTTGGGTCAACCAATCCAAAGATGAGTGAAGACTTTTCCAAGCTTATGACAGACAAATTCAAGATGAGTGCAATGGGGGAGATGAACTTCTTTCTAGGGTTACAAGTTCAGCAGAAAGAAGATGGTATCTTCATCTCTCAGGATAAGTATGTAGCAGAGATCTTGAAGAAGTTTGGCTTTTCTCCACATGAAAAGAGGGCTACTACTCCTATGGATAAAGAACACCCTTGGGGAATGGTTGGAGATGGAAAAGATGTGGATGTCAGGCATTATAGATCAATGATTGGTTCATTGATGTATCTTACAGCCTCTAGACCTGACATCATGTTTGCTGTGTGTGCATGTGCACGCCATCAAGTGACTCCCAAAGAATGTCACCTTTATGCCGTCAAGAGAATCTTTAGGTACCTTAGATGTTATCCGGATCTTGGCTTGTGGTACCCAAAAGATTCACCATTGGATCTTATTGCATATTCAGACAGTGACTATGGTGGTGATAAGTTTGATATAAAATCCACAACTGGTGGATGTCAGTTTCTTGGGAGTAGGTTGATATCTTGGCAATGCAAGAAACAAACAGTGGTGGCCAATTCTACAACTGAAGCAGAGTATGTTGCAGCAGCTGCTTGTTGTGGACAAGTCTTATGGATTCAGAACCAGCTGTTGGATTATGGGTATAATTTCATGCATACCAAGATATTTGTTGACAATAACAGCACTTTATGCATTATTAAGAATCTTGTACATCATTCTAAAACAAAACACATAGAAATTAGACACCATTTTATAAGGGATTGTTTTGAAAAGGGTTTAATACAACCAGATAGGGTTGACACAGAAGACAATGTGTCTGATTTATTAACTAAACCTTTTGATGCTGGAAGGTTTCAATACTTGGTAACAAGTATTGGAATGATCAATCTCACATAATATGTGTTTTGGGGTCTTTTTGTAAAAGTATGTACATGATAATGCATTTTTATTGGTCTTTTTGAGGATTTAGATTTTCCACTATATTTTTCAAACACTGACAAAGGTTGCCTTGACGCTGCTAAGTGTTATTGTGACGTTGTCAGCAATATATTTTTCTAACGCTGACAAAGGTTTCCTTAACGTTGACAAGTGTTATCGGGACGTTGTCAGCAACAATGTTAGTTTTGTGGTTTTTAATCTAAATGTGCAGGTGGTGTTAGCATTATACCATTGGATACAGAGTTGCTTATGGATCCTTGGAGAATCATTTGAGCATGTTTTTATTTATGGATGATGGTTGGAATTTTTATATTCCTATCTTGACATAAAATTTTTTTTATGTTCATGCATATTTTGGGCAACATATGTATCACAGTTTAAGGGGAGGTTTTAGGAACCTTTAGAACTTTTTGGTATTCTTATGATACTCTTATCACAATTCTAGATTGTTTCCACAGGTGAGTATGAGTTAGTTTTACTAAATCATGAGGCACTGTAGCATGCAAAGTTGATATACTATGTATGTTGCCAAGACTTTTTTGGCCTAGAATTGGTTGTGGTCTGTTGGGAGACTTTGGAATGATTTTATCATGGGTTTTACCTGGGAGTAACAAGGAATTTTATGAGATAACTTAGTTGTTAAGAGTTTTGGTTAGCAAGGGACACTAGAGGACTGGTATGTCTATCTTGCATAAGCAAGTGTGCATAACTGGACAGTGCTTGCCGCCCTATAATAATTATCAACTTATGGGTTCTCTCCACTAGGATAAGTTACTTTGTTAAGGTCATTTTTCATTTTTATAAACTTTTATTTTTGGACGCTGACAAGTATTTTTCCAAGCGTTGTTATGACCAATTTTGACGCTGACATGGCTTTGGAACGTTGACAAGAATATAGCCGTTGGGCGTTGATGGGTTATTTTTGACCGTTGACACTCAGTGGGACGTACCCAGTTGTTACTTTTTGACGAATTTTAGGGCCGTAATTTTGGGAGCAGATAACTTTTAATTAATGCATGAGATAACTTATTTTCTTTTCAATATTTTCATCATGATATTTTTAAAATAGTTGCCTCATTTTTGACCAATCACATGCATATTTCTCTCCTATATATTTGGTTCCTATTTTTAAACAGGGTACCTTTCATTCTTGTCTAACAATTTTCTCCTATACTTCATCTTTATCAATCATTCAAACAACTTTCTTCTACAATGGCACCAAAATTTAAACCAAGTGATTTGGTATTGGGATTCAGGAGTCAACACAACATGATTGCATTTTTGGACGCTGATGACACTCTATTTTCACAATACACCCAGATGGTGGCGTATTTGAATGCAACCCCTCTTAGGTATGCTCTTTCTCATGCTCCACTCATTCCTGTCACGCATATTAAACAGTTTTGGAACACTGTAAGTTCCTCAACAGTTAATAATGTGACTACATTATCATCTATTGTTCATGGGCGTACATGGGTGGTTACTGAAGCATTGGTTCGCCAGGCCTTGCATCTTGATGATGCAGATGGTATAACCACCCTTCCCATTCATGAAATAGAACAAGGAATAAGGGCTTTGGGTTATCCTTTCCCTGATGAGGGAACTTTAAACAAATATCATAAACAGGAGTTTCCCCCCATCCTGGAAGTGCCTCATACATGTCATCTTACAATGTTTGAGTCCCAAGTGTACTGCACACAATGAGATTAATAGATCCATTGCTAGTGCTATTGTGTGCATTGCACGTGGGCAAAAGTTTAATTATTCTAAAATGATTTTTGATGGCATGTGTAAAAACAAAGGGAGTAAGATGACTTTAGCTTATCCCAGATTTTTACAAATGGTTTTTGATGTCCAAAATTACTGCACAAGGGATCATGATGATTTTTATGAGATCCCTGTGCAAAAGAAAGCTATTTTTGCAAAGATGAACTCACCCCCTCACCGTGACTTACCTCTCACCCCAGCTATGCTTGCTGTTCTTGAAGCAGCACAACCCCAACCAGACCCACAACCACAACTTGACCCCATACCAGAACCTTTACCTTCACCTCAACACATGCAAATTGACCAAGAATCCTTCGACGCTGACACATTAAATGTTGGCGTTGACACACCTAATCCAAACGTTGACACAATTCCTTCATAGACCCAAACACCCCTTAACCTTCCCACATCCACCCAATCTACATCATCTTCTACCCCACCACAATATAGGTTGCAAAAACGCCAAAGGACTACTGGAGTGTTCTCCTCTAGTGGTCCTAGCCATGTAGTAGAGAGAACCACCACCACAAGTGTGGTTGGTGCTATGGATGAGGCTGGGACTATTGGTTCTGGCTTAGATGTTGGCCAAGACAGTCATAACATCTTTAAGACCTCATCCATGCCCCATGAATCTAACTTAGGAGGTCAAATACCCATTTTAGAGGAGGGCAGATCGGAACCAATGACATTAATGGAATTGACGGCTGTCTGCATTAGCTTCCAAAAGCAAAATGCAGACTTGGTACAAATTGTCAGTACACAAGGTCCTTGAACTCAAGCAATTGAGGGAGAGGATTGTTATTTTGGAGAATGCTAGCACAAGGCGTGGGATGGAGGAATCTTCCAAAGGGGAGGATGAGCAGATTAATGTGAGTGATAAGGGCTCACATGATGGTGAACCTTTGGGTGTTGCTGAGGCCCTAACTGAATTGAAGAAGCAACCAGGTTTTGTTAGATCTCTGGTAACTCCTACAAATTTAGACTTGTCTTTTACAGCTATGTTGGAGCAAATTACAAGAGGCGCTGAGACAAGTAATTTGGGCGTTGACAAGCAAAATTTGAACGCTGACACACCAAGCGCTGACATGAGCAAATTGGGCGTTGACAAAAGAAATTTGAGCGTTGACAGACCTATAGATGAGGTTGATGTATTCCAGTCATCATCCATCATCAAAAAAGTTTCTTCACAGGTATTACCATCATCCTTACCCATCATTGATCCATTAGATAAGGGTAAAGGTATTATGGTAGAAGTAGAAGTTCCAAAGGATGTAGCACAGGTTGAGTTTGATAGAAGGTTGGCTGCACAACTTGTGGAACAAGAAAGAAAGAAGGTTGGTGAATCACCATTTGTTGCCACTTCAGAAGAACAAGAAGGAAGTGATGAAGCTAGTTTAGACTCAAGGGTGATGATAATAGAACAACCAGAAAGACTTGAGTATGGTGATGATTTGGCAAGAGAGAAGCTGAATGAGTTGAAATTGCAAGTAGATACAGAAGTTGTTCAAATGTACCATGCTTGGGAAGATAGGTGTATGGAGAATCCAAATTTGACTATTCCAGACCAAATATGGGGTTTGGAGATTCTTCTAAGAGTACAAAAAGACTGTAAGGTAATTCTGAAACACAAAGCTAGCAATATTATCTCAATGCTGAAAAGGGATAGAAGGGAGCTGTACTACATGCTACTCAGATGTCATGGAACAGGATGGACTTATAAGAAATTGTTGGCATTATCCTTTGAAGAGTTGGAGTACAAGGCTTATCCCATTTGGGCAAGAGTGGAGGAAGAAAACACTCTAAGACTTCTTTCTGATGAAAGGAAAGAAGAACTTGCAGAAGAGATGGAGCTTAAGAAGGTAATGATTATTCCCAGACCTTTGAAGAAGGGAGTTCCTCTTGAGTTTCCTAAAGATATGGATAGATTGAATCCAAGTGAAGCTGTTAGAAGAAGGAGCATTAAGCTCTCACCATTGGAAGCTTCAGATATGGTACAAGTGTTACCTCTTGATTCCAGAAACCCTATTATAAGCTATGAAGAAGATGAATGTGGGTTTTGGAAGATTGGCAGGTATGGGAAAGAGGTACACACTTTTACTACACTCATATCTCTTTTTGCAAGTGTTGATAGAGAAGACTTGGTAGACCTTTGGAGGTTGTTGGAAGCCAAGTATGAGACTGAAGCTCCTACTTCAGTCAATGCAATAAAACTTTGGTCAACATTCAAGAGAATGTGTGGACCAAGAGATGAAGATCCTACTGTTTGGAAGGATCTTGAAGATGACCTCAGTGGTCTTCAATGGCGTTTGTATTCAGCTGCTGGTGTATATTATTTGAGTTCTACAAAGTTTGCTGAGTATCTTCTTGTAGATGGTCAGTATTCCATGTCCAAAGAAGTTTTGGAGAAGATGAAGACAACACAACTGGAGATTGATTATTCAAGTGACATGGCCAAAGATTTGATCAGACATATTTATTACCAATATGATAAATGTTGTAAGATTCCTCCTAGTTCTTAATGTTTATTCAGAAACTTGATTACTAGAGTAGATATCAAGTTTAGGGGAGGATTGTTGGGAATAAAATGTAGCCAGTCCACTTGAGCGCTGACAAGAGGAAAACAAGCGTTGATAGGAAGAAAACAAACGTTGACAGATCAAGCGTTGACAAGAAGAAGTCAAGCGTTGATAGGTTAAAGACAAGCACTGATGGAAAGATTTAGTCTACGCGTATATTGTTTCTAGTTTGTTTCTAGTAAAGATAAGTTCAACATTGTATTTTCTATAATTATCTTTACCTAGAATAGTTGATACGTAGACTCTTGTACAAAGCTTCTTATGTCTATAAAAGAAGACCTTTAGGTTATTGTTCAAATAAGTTTTTCATATGTTAAACACTTTCATTGTAAGCAAGTTCGTTATTATCAATCAACTGAAAGTTTGTTTACATCTTTGTGTGTTCTTGTTTAAGTGTTAATTCCGCATAACACTTAGATTACTTTATACATATACAAAGATTTCTCTACGTGTATAACTTGATCTAATCTCATATACACAAAGCTAAATCGATCTAAGTTTGGGATCAACACAAATGGTTGATATTCGTAGAAATGTTGATATTAGTTGATTGTGATGTTGAAGAAGAATTGGCGAAATTAAATTTGATATCGATGTCATGACAATCTTTCCTTATAGAGTGGAGTTTGACAAAACGTTACCACCTAGAAAGATGTCATCTGATTCGTTGTCATCCAATTCTTAAATTTGAAATCGAAAGGGTGAATGTTGCACTTAAGGCTGTCATTGGAACCATTACCCAAAAGCCTTATGCCACTAGTACCTTTCGAAAAAGTCTAATTGAATGATCGAGTCATTTCATACTAGTGACTCATTTGATAACTATTGTTGTAAGAGCTATAGGATTGGAAATTAAGTGTTGTTCACATCGAGCTTTTATTGCCCTATTAAGGTCTAAGAATAAAGTTGAAAGTATTGGAGAATGAGATAGGATATCACATTGAATATAAGTTGGTTGAAACTTGAATAAAGTAAAATATAACCCATATGGAGTATAAGATTGTTAAGAGGAAGTTATTAAGTTCTGTGATTGAATTATAAGGTTTTAATTGATTGTTGATTCGTGTTAAGGGTTGTTCCTAGGCCATTGTCCACTAACGAGGATGCCGAGTGTCCAAGAAATAAATTGAAGAAATCTTCTTCTGAATTGGGACCGATGGATCTTTCGGGACATGTGGAACACCTAATGACTCTTGTAGATTAGTATTAATTGTGGTATATTTTAAAAAAATCCCTAACTTAACTGAGACATCAGTTGGTAGGATGAGTTCTTGGAATTGTACGACATAGTGACACATAATGTGTTACGGTACAATTTTGACTTGTTTGTGATTAATGAAAAGACTACCATTGATTGCTAAATCCTACATGTATCGATGTTATGTATCTTTTATTGCTTCTTTCTAATGATCGCATTAGAGATGCAACCATTGAACAAGTACTCATCTCGATTTGAGTTACGTTGTGAATTATTCTTTTTGAGTGCCATCGAGGTCATGAACCTCATGATTAATTGGCTAAGCTCATTTCCTATTATATTGTAGTTAGTTCTTGGTGAACAACTTTTCATCACTCTTTTGTAGATCACTCATTTTTTTTATAAGTTAAAACAATATCCCTTGAGAAAAATTGGGTTTTCATCACCATATGGATTATTTAAAGTGAGACTTATAAATAATCGTTATCGAAATAAAGTTGTTTATGAAACGCTTTGGAAAACTTAATTGTTTTCATAACAAAGAAAATATTTGTAAATTTATTTTTGATTCTTATTTTAGAATTAAGCATGAAAATGTTTTTATTATAAACGTGATGATAAAATTTTGACGAACTGAGTATTGCATCGTTAATCTTGAAATTGTATATAGTTGCGCGCCTACATACAATTTGGAAGGGACCATGCAAGGCTGATTAGGAGTCACCATAAAAATTGATTAATAAACACTACATTTTCTTTGAAGATTGTGAAAGATTAAATTTTATGAGATCTGCAAGAAGTGTAAAATAGGGACATATTGTTAGGGACACCTACATATGTGCCCGTAACATTTATTTTCTGAATCAAATTTGATCATCTATGGAAATTGTCTTAATTGACAATTGATATCCCCTCCTTGTCCAATTCTCTCGTAGTGAGATTCTTTGGAAAAATATCTGATTACCGAGTGTTGATACCCGATTGGATGTATCGACGTTCCTATCATTTCTTTTGATTAGATTTTATTTGAATGACATGGGTTACGATCCAAGGAGCTTTCGAATGCGTACTCAAATTATGAAAACATGGGATATATTCATATTCGTTAAATGTTTTCGTCTGTATCTGATTTGAAATTCTATCGCGTAGATTATACGTTGACCTTACTCTTTTGATGATAGTTATGTCTCCGCATATCCTTGAATTGTGAAGGAATATGAGTTATTATTAGTCTTTTGAGAGGTTCACATCTTATCGACGACAATAAAACTGGAAAGTTGATAGTGCCAGTAGAATGGATTGATTGATTATGACATGACGACATTGTCTTAATCGATGGGAAATCGAGTAGAATTCCTCTAAAAGATAAGATGTTGATTATCCAAAGTGATCTAAATAGTTCTTGATGGATGACCATATCCTGCATTTAGACTTGAAATTATACCATGAATGGTTGTGAATTAGTCATAGATATTATAATCTAGAAAGAACTTAAAATAAATGTATTAAAAGATGTTTATGTTATCTGAAACTTTAGGAGGTATTTGCTGGTGAATTACCTAGACTTTCGCCATTAAGGCAAGTTGAATTTGGTATTGATTATATTCCCGGTGTTGCACCTATGGCAAGGGCACCCTATGTCAGCACCATCTGAATTAAAAGAATTACCGTACAACTAAGAGAGTTGTCGGAGAAAGCTTTTATTCTACCAAGCTCGTCATTATGAAGAGCTATGGTGTTATCATTCCTTATATTTATTTGTTGAATTACCATGAAATAAGTAAATTGAAGATTAAAATCTATATCCACTACCCAAGATGATAGATTGTTCGATCAATTACAAGGTTCTAGCGTATGTTCTAAATATTTGATCCACAGCATGGTTATCATCAACTTCGCGTCCGCGAAGAAGACTATCTATTCCAATCACTACATCCAGAACTTGTAATGAACATTATAAGTTTCACGTGATGACGTTTGGATTGACTAATACACATGTAGCATTCATAAATTGGGTGAATCACGTGTGTAGGCTGTAAATTGATAAATTCATGCTTGTGATCATTAAGGACCATCTATTTGTTTATAAGAATAAGAATGAGTTAATAATTAGTTATAGACTGCCTTAAATTGGCCGAACAATGAAAACAAGTACCTTGAATAATTAATATGTAATTTAAGACTTAATCCTTTACATTATTTGACCGTGTGATTAATAGTAAATGGAAATATGTTTTGACAAATGTTTTAACGAAGGATTTTTAAGGGATTATTCCCTTAGACAAAAATCATTTAACTAAACTCCTGTTTAGGGGTAAATGTTTGTGTATATCTCAAGACAACCTAAGAGGGATTGAGGAAACCGTTAAACCATGACTTAAAATTTGAAATGACAATTTTTGCTTTTCAACTAAGAAAATTCTTGACCAAAGTATAAACAAAGATTTTTCGAACATTTAAGGATCTTATTAATTATTTTAATTATTTTCGATAAATCAACAAAAATATTGTCAATTAAATTCATATTTATTTTGAACAGTTTTTTTAGTCGAACTAAGAAATTTAAAAATTTTACGTTTATGTATCATAAAAAAATCGAATATTTATTATTTAATTACTTTAAATATTTATCGACGCTTTAAACGTCGGATTAAGCAAAACAGATAAAAATGATAGCTGAAACGAAACTGAAACTTAGAAAATATGAAGAAAGGTGAACGTAATTACTGACACATTATGTAGAAAATATAAAGAATCAATTAGGATGTGTGCCTTAGTAATGACGGAGAAAAATAATTTTCCCGAGCAATTTAAAAATAGCTGATGCTTGTAAAAAGGATAATATAGCTAATAAAAGGGGTTCGCGGCTAATGTGAACCATTAGAATTGAGAAGCCGATGGTGTTAAATGTTTAAAAGGCCACTTGAGGTTGCCTAAATATGGAGGATTTTGAGATTTAGTCATGTTGAAATCTCGTAAGTATAAGTATTCTATTTATGCCATTTCTGATTAAGTGTATCTTTATCTGAAGAAGTTGTACTGATGGCAAATTATGAGGGCAGACATCGCCTCATACATTAGTAAACGTCTAATTATTGCAAAGGTCATCATCTGAATTTGATTCGATTTGGGTCATCGTCGACAGAGTGACCAAATCTGCTAATATCATTCCTGTTAATGATAGATTCTTGATGAAGAAATTGGCTCTTTTGTATTTAAAGGAGTTGTGTAAACATGGTGTGCATGTATCGATCATCTCTATCAAGATTCTCGCTTCGCATCGAATTTCTAGAGATGTGCTCAGAAGTCATTGAGAACGAATCTTGATGAGAGTACTGTGTACCACCCCAATCGAAGGGACGAGGTAAAGTAACAATACAAAATACTATAAGTGCTGTTTTATGCTTGAATGATTGACCTTTGGTAATAAACTGTATAATCGCTTTCCCTTGGAAAGATTATCATTGATAATTATCGTGTTAGTATCGAGATCGAATCTTGTTAGGATCTATATTAGAGCGTCTGTAAGCAGGAGTTGTGATGAAGACACCCGACATACACCCATTGTGAGTTGTACATGTCTTTTAGGTTTAAGGTTTCCTATGATGACAAACCTAACCTTACAATATACTCGACGCGTGAGACCTGAAATGATTGTTGAAATTAGGATCTGATTATTGACTGTCGGTAGTGGGCAGGAGGTACGTGAATATGAAATGTAGATCTTGAAGTGCCAGATGGGTAGCAAAGTTATGCCAAAAATTTTAACCATGGAAAAATAAATTGAAGATCTGAAAGATCATGGGAATTAAGTCCCCGTTGTATGGGACCATTGAGATGATGTAAAAGATTGGTTTGAAAGGCATATAAGCTGGATCTACCCTAAGACTTCAAGAGCTGCGTGAATTATGTTTCGTAGAACTTGATAAAATGCCTATCAAGTAAAAATCTGACTATTCCTTAATGAAGTTTAGATCGGCGAAAAGTTGCATTCATCAAAAACCCGTGAACATCATGGATAGAGAAAGTAAGTCAGCAATAAGCCTGATCTTATTCCCGTAGTTATGTTTGATGAAACTCGCGTATTGTAATGGATTACACTTGTGAGAAAAGACCGAATGTGGAGGAAATACCCACATGGCTTTAACTCTATAAGAAGCGAGTAGTAAGATAAGATGATCCTTGAGGACAAAGATCTTGTTTAGGGGTAAATGCTGTGACAATCCGTCAATTTATGATTGATATTTTATTCTCAAGTATTATTTAAAAATATTATTTTAATGTTATATTATGAACTCACTTATTTTTGGGAAGAAATTTGGATTTACGTCTTGAAGTAGCATCGACTACGTCTAAACCGGAGAATTCTACGTTACGTCCTTACGTTTACATACACCGTTTTTTATGACAGTCCGATATTTTAGGAAATAAATTTATCCGTGAATATTATTTTGGGATTTTAAATTTATGTTGGTTCATCAACTCACAAATTTATGAGAAGAGATTAGGACTTACGATTATAATTTAACGTCCTTTACGACTAAACCGGAAACCTTAGGATTACGTATTTACGTTTTCGAACTCCGTTTTTGATGAGACAATTTTTATTAGATTCGTTTTGTGCCGTTGATTCATAATTTATAAAAATGTTTTTCGTAAAACGACCCGAGGGCACGCAAATCGAGGATACTAGAATCAAAGAATACCCGTAAATGAGTGGGATGAGACAAAACAAGTTTTTCCCCACCCCACTATATGGGACGGCCAAGTAGCTCCACCACACCCTTATGTTTCAACACTTAACAAACAAGTATTACACTTGTAAGCTAAGCTTACAAAGTAAGCAACACCAACATCAAAACAACCAAAGCTAAACCATTAGCTTCATTTCCCATCCATGCAAAAACACACAACTCTCTCATCTCACCCTCTCCTTGCCGTCCACTATTCAACCAAAACACCCCATTTGATCTTGATTCAACCATAAAATCTTATGTTATCTACACATATGATGAAGTCCTATTAAAGACTTGAAGATTGGAGGTGATTCTAACATCCAAGGAGGTGAACTAATGATGTCCAAGGGCTGATTTCTACATAAAGTTTACAAGTAATGGTGGCCTTGAAGATTGGTGTTGATTTATCACAAGTTGTGTGCTCAAAATCCATGTCTTGATCCTTCCAACTACTTAATCTTGGTGGTATAAAGATTGTTCTTCCCATCCTCTTGTTATTTTGATTATGTAATCATGTATTTTCTTTCCTATTTTATATATATATGATGATAAAAGTATAGTGTGGGGATTTGGTGTTGATAAATATGATTAAAGAGATTAAAAACCATAGGTAACAAGGTTAAAATCATGCTTAAAATGATGGATGTATAAAACAGTAAAGAATATTATGATAAACTGATAAAATGGCTTGAATAAATTAATATACAGTAAGCTATGAGTCTTGTACACATGTGAGAGTTGGCCATACAATGGAATCATTATAATGAGTGAGATATGATCAAAACAAGTTTAGAGTGCAAATCTGACTACACTGTTTTAGACGAATTTTATAAAATACTTATAGGTTGATTCATCAGTATCTATACAGGAATAAAATGAAGACATATCATGTAGTTTCTGTGATAAAAATTTGGGGTTCTATCTCCATGTAGAACTCTAGATATGACCATTTTAGTAAATTAGATTTTTAGGACTGATTTTGTATAAATAATATATAATATAAGCACTTAAAATTTATATAAAATATATAAATATATAAAACCCACTAGTGGATAATAATTATAATAAAAGAGTTATATAAATATTACTATTAAAATGGGACATGTTATATAAATTACAAATATAAATGTTTTCCAAGTTATAAAACTATATACCTAAATTTTACGTCTTTTCGGCTAGTACCGAAAGATTAACGTTTTTTTCAAATAAAACTTAGGCGGTCGGACCCGTCTAATATAAACTTTTATAAACTCACATACTGATATATGAACTTATATAACAAGTAAAAACCGATAAAACCCGAACTTTACAACATATAGACATTAACGGGCCAAAGTAGCCTTATTGGACTATAAACCCGACTAGTTAGTAAAACACTTATAAATTTACTTATTGGGCTTAACCCATTTGGGCCCAACATGTAAAGTATAATACTGATAACAAAAGTATAAAATGGATTAATACAAGTTAATGGACTTATAAAAGGCTTATTGGACCTAAAACATGTAAATAGGTAAAACTAGTAAACTAATATAAAAGTTGTCAACACGTAACACAAAAATGAGTGAATGAGAATATATAAAACCACTTGATCATCATCATATGTATAAAGTCATCACATATATACATAATTGTTATTTTGATAAATTCATTGGACAAAAGTCTAAGACGAGTATTATTTGTCTAGGTTTCCGTGATTGAAGCACGTATCGTACATCCAAATCACCGATAACCGCCTTCCCACATCAACGTGAGTTCATAGCCTCGCACACTTTTAAATGTTTTATGAAATGTTTTATAAACACGCGAGGGAGATAACATGTTAGTTTTTATAAAATAGGACACTAGTTGTCCCGATTGTCTGTTTATTGATTTGGACCCGAATGATTGTATGACCCAATGAATGACTAAATGACCCGATAGATGAAATGAAATGGATTATTAAAGTTAGGTTATGTCACTAAAAGTCCCATTAGCATGAATTGTGAACTACCGGGATTTGGTAGACGCTTATGCATATAATAGTACTATTTAGGGACGATCACCCCAGTTCGCGCCTTGACGGTTGATCCCCGTTGTGCCACATTGATTGGTAAGCGAATTTATGTATGAGAAGATTTACACAAGCGTGATTATTGCGATGACACGCTAATTTAGATGGGCAAATGAGTTTCGGGTTAGCTACCCGTTGTTTGTTGTATTAAGGTAACAATGTCATCCGACTTATAATAATCCAAAAATAACGAAAATACTGCTTTGTGCATTGAAGTATAATATATTGCCTGACTAGTAATACGGGGTCTTATTATTGATTTTATGTTTGTGTTTTGGTTTTACATAACCATATTCATATAACGGTTTTTATTCAACTATATACAACGTTATAAAACGTATTGTATGATGTTTTTACGACATTGGTTCGTATAATGATTTTGAAGGCAAAAGCCTATATCATGATTTTTGATAAGGATTTGTATAAAATGACTTTGGCTATTTTATGGCCTATTACAAATATTTGTACAAAATGATTTTCGGTAATAATTTTATACAGATGTTATATTGATGGATTTCATTAAACTCTATGAATTCACTCGGCGTTTTCGCTGACCTTTTCTTTTAACATGTTTTATCTCAGGTACTTGAAGGTAATTCTCGGGAAGACGACAAGAATTCATGGCCCGCACTTAAACAATAATTTCCATTCAAATACTTTGTAAAACATGTATGAAATACAATGACTTGGGACCTATGTAAATTTGATATTTATGAATGGAAATGCTTTACTATTAAACGACGCGATTTTTAAGCGTTGTCTATGATGTGAGTAATGTGCTCTCCCGTAACACCAACGAGTCTTCCGCTGTATTGAATTGTGTAAATTTGGGGGTGTTACATTGGGTATTTGTGTTTAAGCTAAAATTAGACTACCATAACCTCCAGTTTTATTATTAAGGGTCTCTTAATCATAACCCAAGTCCTAAACAACATGCCACATCACCCCATTGACCCACACGAGATTCCCCTGCTACAACCTTTGGGAAGATGCCAAAATTGCTAGTAAATCCAACGTTCCACAACCAGCCTCATTCCAAAGCATTCTTGGGAGCCTTTGGATCAAATTGCAACCACTTTACACCTCCACAAACAGCCAAACAATCTTCACATGAGCTCAATATTCAAAATTTAACAAGGGCATTTTGGGAATTCGACAACTTAGGGTTTTGAGTTTTATCAATTTTTAGGACCATGTACACCCTCTATATAAAGGGTATAGGGTCATACATTACAATTTGCTCTTGGTTTTTCTTTGGTCAAGAATCTGTAAATCCTTGTTTCAAAGTAATGAAAAAGTGTTTGATATCTTTGACGAATTCTAGGTGACACTCTTATTCTATTGTTGTTATTGTTATATGTTTGTGATTTTGAAGTTTCAAAACCTGTTTTCAAAGATTGTGCAAGAAATTGCAAGTTTTTCCAAAATATGATATTTTTCTAAGTCTTGGTTCAAACCTTTGAAATTTTTGGATTACAAGTGGTCATAACACCCTGATAAGGAGCTTATCAAGGTGTAGTGAGCTTGTGGTTTGGGGATATTTAAGGAGTGGGAACAAGCTTGAATTAATCATCTTTTATTTTCCATTTTCTTTTTTATATAATCTGTTTGATCTAACCTTGATGTTCTTAGCAGCTTGTTGGAAGCTTGTGCCTTGTTAAGCTAGGCACATAAGCTCAAAAATGACTTTGCTGATGAATAATGAGCCCAATTTCAAACCCTCAAATCTCTTAAACAGGTTACACAAATTTGTTTAAACATTTTTTAACCCTAAACATACATACACTCTAGGTGTTTCCAAAATTTTAGGTCAAATCAGTATAAAACAAGCAAGTTATAGCACAATCTAGAATTTGATGTTCAAGAACACAAGACATGCAAATAAAAGCATACAACCAACACTTAACAACCTTATACACTAACTCAAAATCAAACAAGAACCTTAAATCAGTAGACCCAAACACCCCTTTCATTTTATATAATCTGTTTGATCTGTTTGATCTAACCGTGGTCAAGTACATCAGCAAAGTCATTTTTGTGTTCTTCATTATTCATCAGTAAGTAGCATAAGCTTAAATCTTGGTCTAATCTTGATTCAGTGTTTGAAACAAGTTTAATATTGCTTATTTGAGTTTATTATAGCTTGTGTATGCATCTAGTTCAATTTGGTTGGCTTATTCTTGCTTAATCTACTTATTTGTGCAAAACTGCTTATTGTTCAAGTCTGTATCATATATGGGCATAAATTGATTAAACTGTACTAATTGGCTGGTTGGATTTATGTTTGTTTGATTGTTATTGACTCCTTATAACCCATTGGTTATAAGGGTGCCTTTGTGTTCTCTGAATCCAACAAAAATCCATATAAGACAAAAAATCAAACAAGTCAAGCAGTGGCAACTTTTCGCACTGCTGGACACCTAAAACTAGCCACTACTAGTGCAATTTTTCAATCAGCCTATCAATAAGCTATAATAGCTTATTTAGACTTGCAACAACTTTGTTTTTGTAATCAATCTTCCTTATTTGACCCATTTGACTATTCTGGACCATTTGAGACTTTGACTTTTAGGTTTGACTAGAAAACCAACTTAGTTGACTTTTACATAAGTGCTTATTTGTTTTTTCAGCTTATTCATTGTGCTTTTTGGAAATCTTTTTGATTATTAAGCTTAGTTAAGTGATTTGAAACATTTTGCAATAAGAATCAGCCCTTGAATTGGTCTAGAACTCGAAAACGACTATTTTGTCGTTTTGTGTAGAGAGCTTTTGCTTATTTCAGGCTTATTTCTTGGGCTTATTCAAAAATTCTTTTTACAAACAGCTTAATTAGGTCAAGAGAAGGTTGTGTGTCAAATTTCAGCTTATAGCTTAATGGGCCAAAAAGCCCATTAAGAATAAGCTGTGATAAGCTCACTTTCAGCTTTTTGGCCTTTCAAATTTTGTGTTTAAAATTGAATTTTAAGCTTATAGCTTGTGGACAACTTTTTGCTTATTGGACCAAAAAGCCCATTTAGGTGGACTGTTTTTCATTTTGGCCCATTAGGGTTATTTTTGTCATTTCAAGTTAATTTCTGTTTAAATTAGGTTAAAATAAACTAGTTTGCAAGTTTTTAGTATTTTTATAAATTTTGAATTTTTATTAATATTTTATTATTATGTATTATTAAAATTAGTTTTTAATATTTTTGCAACTTTTTCATTTTTCCTAGGTTAAAGACATTAAGTTAGGATTTTTAAAACTTTTAAATCAATTTTCTTGTCATTTAATTAATTTCTAGAATTATTTTAATATTTTAATATTTTTAATCATTTTTAAATAGTTTTAATTAATTTTAAATTTTCCAAAATAGTTTTTAGTTTAATTAAGTTATTTTAGAGGTTTAGAAAGTGAAAAATCTCATTTTGGGCTTTTTGTTAATTAAATTGACTTTTTGGGCTTTAATTAGCATTAAAAATTATTATTTAGTTAAATAAAAGGTTTGAGTGATTTTTAATATTTTTGTACTCTAATTACATTTTTTAGGATTTATTTCAATTTTCTAGGAATTTTTAGGATAATTTTTAAATTTCGTCACTTTTTATAGTTTTACGTGTACGACTTTCGTCTTAGTGTAATTTTAACCGTAACCGTCATCCTTTTCTCTTTTCTGTTCTCATAATCATAGTTACAAGTATTTAATCATCTCTTTACACAACACACTTTCCTCCTTGAGAACGATCCCACACCATCAAGGGTCATAAACACTTTGTTTTCCTAAACCACTTGTTTAATACTTACCCTAATTACCTTGTTTTCCTAAACGAGTGTGAATTTACAACTATCATTTTTGGCGCCACTGTCGGGGATGCGTGTTGTGTTTTGATTTGGAAAATTTTGTTTTTATATTAGCCATAATAACTATTTGTGTGATTAGCACTCTAATCATACGTATTATCGGTTTTTCGTTTTTTGTGTGAATATTATTACTATATTATATACGTAAAACAATAAATTCACAAGTACTCCAAAAGTGTGAAAACACAACCTTGATTTGGGATTTCATCACTCAATCATTGTATTCGAATCTCATACAAAGAAAAAAGGCAAAATAGATAATTACATTCGTGAAGCTTAATTTTGAAAAACACAAACTATAAGGTGGGTATAAGGCGGGTGTTATAAAATACACCCTAAAGAAAAAGGCTCTTAAGTGCTTCGCGCCACCTCGTTTCTCCGCTTGCTTGTGCGTGTTTAGATAAAAAGGGCTAATCGAGGGTTTGCCAACCAAAGAATTATCTACATATCATATATATTTGCCTTGTTTCAAAAGATTAAACCCTCTTGAATGTTTTGGTGTTCCACCAACGTTCTAAAGTCATCGAAGGCGTTTACTTCACGTGATCGTTTTCATTCCTTGAGGATCCTTTAATCGATAGATTTGATTTGAGGAGAGATTTGTAGATTTTTGTCTACGTAATACATCACAAAATCCAAAAAAAGTAAAAACAATCAAAAACACAAAAAAATTGAAAAAGTTAAAAACACCAAAAAGAATCTTCTTTGCTCATCCCCACGTTGTACGTGACGTTTATGAAAACTCGCAACCAAGCTAGAAATGCACGTAAACGTAGAAACCGAAAGGAAACCACACCTAACCTTTCTAGTGAAGAATCTCCTATTGACGACCCTATCGTAGAACAAGAAGCAACCATGGCTAATCGTACTATGATGGAGTTACTTCAAGCACCCACCGAGGGTTATGGAGAGGCTATTGTGATTCCCTCCATCCTTGCGGAGCATTTTTAAGTCAAGACGGGTTTGTTGTCGATGATCCAAAACAACAAATTATGTGGTGATGAAAAGGACAACCCTCACAACCATATCTGCCAATTCAATCGTCTTACTGCCACTTGCAAGTTTAAGGACGTCTCTAACGACTCGATTAAGATGATGTTTTTCCGTATTCCTTAGCGAGTCCCGCTAAAATTTGGTTAGAGAAAGAGCCACCCAATTCTATATTGACGTGGAAGGATCTCGTTTCAAAATTCGTGAACCAATTTTTTTCGCCCTCTAAGACTACGCATTTGAAAAACGAGATTTCAAAATTTTCACAAGAGTTGAATGAGAGTTTTTCTACGGCTTCGAATCGGTTTAAGGAAATGTTGCACGAATGTCCTCATCATGGTTTTTCCGACTTGCATCAAATTGACACATTTTACAATGGATTGAACGATCATGATAGAGATTATCTTAATGCCGTCGCGGGTGGTAATTTTTTGTGTAAAACGGTCAAGGAAGCGTTGGTGATTATTGAGAATAGGTCTAAGGTCTATAGTCCTCGTAGCACATCGAGTGTTCGTAAGACTACGTCTTTGGCTTCGCCTTCATTATCTCATACCATCGATGCTTGCCAAATCGAGGCAAATTTGGAAAACAAAATCTTTGATAAGCTTAAGGGACTATTGATTGAATTTAAAGTTGGTGAACAATCCACTCCTACTACGGCTAAAGCGGTTGAAGTTTCTTATATGTATTGTGGTGGAGGTCATGATTTCTCCGAGTGCATTACCAACGGTGGTAACACTTCGAGTGCCTACGCGGCCATGGGAACTTATAACCAAAACGGTCAAGTTACCCTCTCTAATCAATTGACTCCACCGGGTTTTTCACCAAATCAAAATGCTAACAACTATCAAAACAATCAAGTTGGTTACAAGAACAATTACAAGGGTAATAACAACTATGGGAATCAAGGGGCTAATAATCAAGTGAAAAGAAAAAAAATCAAAACAATGATTTTCAAAACAACAACAAGAGTTTGCAAAACTTGAAAGATCTTCCAAATGAATTTGTTGAATATGCAAATGGAAATGATGCTAGGTTTGATAATATATAAAGAGAGATCATTAGCCTAAGATCCGAGATTAAGAATGACTTGAAAAAGGAGTGGAAAACGAGTTAGCAAATGAACTTAAGATCCATACCAACAAAATGGAGGGTAATGTGACTAGGTTACAACAAAACCAACAAAAGATGGAACAAGGGCAACATGAGATAAAACAAGAGATGCTTAAGGCCGATAAGAGGCAATCTATGTTTGAGGATAAAATTTCATCTATGTTTGAGGCTATAATGTGTAAACCGTCTTCGAGTAGTCTTCCTAGTAACACCATATCGAACCCTAAGGGAGAGATGAAAGTGATTACCACACGTAGTGGTAAGACACTTAAGGAACCAACTCCTCAACCAATTCCTCCAACAGTGGAGGAAATTGAGGAAGAATCCGAGGTGGTGGTCGAAGAGGAGCATATCCCAATCCCACGAAGTACCGCTCAAACCACACCTATGGTTGACCCATTACCATCATTAGAACCCGAGCTTCCAAACGCTATGCCTATGCCTCAACCCACACCACCTTTGCCTTACCCATCGAGACTTTGTAAGGAGAAACGACAAGAACGTGATAATTACCAATTTGAGCTTTTTATGAAAATGTTTCGTGATTTGCATTTCAATATAAGTTTTGCCGACGCTTTGGTCATGATGCCTCGATTTACCGCTAACTTTAAGAGTATGTTGAACAACAAGGAGAAATTGCAACAATTGTCTAGTTGTTCATTGGTTTATCTTAACCACATACCTCAAAAATTCGATGATCCCGGTAAATTCTTGATTCCATTTGGAAGAATGCTACGCCTTGGCCGATCTTGGTGATAGTATTAACTTGATGCCTCTTGCAATCTTCAAGTCGCTCAATCTTCCTAATCTTACTCGTTCACTAATGTCTATCGAACTGGCCGATCGTTCCATGATTCCCGCATGTGGATTGGCCGAAGACGTTTTTGTGAAAGTGGGAAAGTTCTATTATCGGGTAGGCTTTATCGTTGTCGATATTCCCACGGATCCTCAAGTTCCTTTTATTTTAGGTCTTTCGTTTTTGGATCCGTCAATGGCGTTGATTGATGTTCATGCTTGATGAGACTGCTTTTATACATAGTCTCATCGTCCAAATTGGGCTTAAAATGCATTAAATATCATCAAAATACCCAAATATATGCTTGTGTTGTTGCTTGTGTATTTTAGGTACGGATATTGAGAAAATGACAAAAGATCACAAGAATCAAGCAAAAACGAACACGGGAAACGAAGCCGCACGATGAACCAAGCCCTAATGAAGAATTTTCCAAAGAAAACCCTTGAAGATTTGAAGAATATTGAAGATTGGTCCTCCAAGTTTGAATAATTGACACTTTATACCCTTGTATCTTCATAATTACAAGTTTGGTCCCTAAAGTTTGTCAAAATTACAAAAAGGACCCTTAACTTTGAAGAATTGGCAAATTTAGTCCCTCAATAAAACTAAATTGTCAATAATGGTCCACCAAGAAGTCAACAAACAAGTCAAGGCCTTGAAGTATGAAGACATGTCAAAATCAGTCCTTGGAATATGAAGAAATTGCATTATAAGTCCTTAAAACAAGTTTCAAAACTTGTTGTGCCAAAACTGCCAATGTTCAAAAGTTGATATGTGTTAAATGGGCGTTGATAGGCATTTTATACAAAGTGAACAAAAAATGAAAAGTGAAGGACCAAACCTGCCAGACAACCTAAGCTATTCCCTCCACTCACAGCTTGACACCTCACCCACTCACACCCATCGCCCAATCAACATCACCCTTTCCTCCACGTCACTCTCCACTCACTAAAACTGAATACTTAATTCAGTTTAACCCTTCCCTCCAAACACTTAATTTAAAAAACCATTAAACCCAAAACGGATTAAAACCCCCTTAATCCACCCTTAAACCCTAATTTTTCCCAGGAAGAACATCAATTAAAACAAGGGGTTTTTGGGTAATTATCTCCAGATCATTGATTAAACACCTCTTAAACCTAAAACCACCCTTAAACTCCCATCACCATCACCTCACATGTCTCTCCAACCGTCCCTTGCCCTACTATTCACTCCCAAACAAAAATGGACAGCATGATCAACAACCCACAACCATTTTCGTGTTCCCAAAGACAAAATGGACGACCTAGATCACTCCAAAGCAGCTGGCATCCCACAAAATGCCAAGATCATCACATGGACTTCAAAAATTCAAAATCGTCCAAGGGTAACTTGGGAAGTTTATATCATTAGGGTTTCTAGTTTCATTTCACTTCTAGAACAGTTGTAGCCTCTATATAAAGGCATTGTAGGACGTAGCATAGTTCTTGTTCTTGATTTTTCTCCTTTTTCACAAACTTTGTAAAGCCAGTTTATTAAGGAATATAAATGGTTTAAGTGTTGTTGATGAGAAATATTGAGTTCCCTTTACATTTCAGTTGATTTAAATTATAGTTGTTTGAGTTTGGTTTGATTTTCAGCAAAATTTTTTAAGTTTTAAAGTTTCTGTTTGTTTTTTCAGTCTTTTCTCAAATCTTAAATTTCATTCAAAACCTGTTAAAATGATGACTAATTGTGTTGGTATGATGGAATTTGAACTTGTGTATGTCCATAACACCATGGCTTGTTCTGGTGTAGTGGGTACCCAAGTTTAAATAACCCATTGGTTTGGTCTTTCTTTCTTTTTTAAGTTTATTATAATCTGATCTACAAGCTCAAGCTTCCTTCTAGCTTAATCTATAAGCTAGGAGCAAGTTTTAAGCCTTTTACACAAGCTTGTTCCCTTTTCTCTTAGCAGATTCAAAAATGGAACCACTCTTGTTCATTTTTGTTAAAGTAAAACTCCATCAGAACCTCATCCAAGTTCAGCACAAGCCCGGGCTTGTTTGGAGGTGGTTTTTCAACCACTAAGGGTCCTGGATGTAGGACCCTTAAGGTAGCTCATTGTTTCCCTTTTCCATTTTCATTTTTCTGAAAATTATATGCTTATTGTGATTTTGCATGTTAAGTTGTTAAGTGTTAGTTTAAGTGCTTAATTTTGCTCCTATTAGGGTTGTATGCATGCTAGAAGTGATTTGATTCAGTTTGAATTAGATTTGAGTAGATTTGCTTTGTTAAAATTTGATTTCAGATTTTAAAGGTGTGTTTAGGATTAGGGTGAAATTTGGATTATTGTTAAGGATCTTGTGTTTAACCCTGTCTTTCATACTTGTTAGGGTGTTGTTAGGTTATGTGTTAGTTTGATGGTCAGTTTGGTAGTATATTAAACACTTTGGTTTGCTAAAAATTTGAAAACATTGCCTAAAATAGAAGTCTGCTTGTGTGGTTGGTTTTCTTTGGATTTTGCCTTTAAATTTTGATTGACTGCTAGATTATAGGATTGTTTAGGATTATGTATGGTTTGTATGTGATCTGGTACACTTGCATGCAAGATTTGGCTTATTAAAATCCATTGTTGTGCTAACTGCATCAGATAAATACCCCCAAACCTGCTTAAGTCTTATCAGTAACCTATTTGATCATTTTTGTGCTTAGATTTGACTTTTACCTGCCTGTTTTTGTGTTATTACTGACTCCTTATACTCACAAGAGTATAAGGGTGCCTTTGTCTATCACAATCATCCACAAAAACTCACACAATCAAGTCCTCTTGATTGTTTTCACAAGTGAAGAAAGTCCTTCCTTGTGTTCATCAGAAAAAGTGCAAACCTGGGCACGTTTTGGCTTTCCTAAGCCTTAATCTTTGTTTAATTTGAATTGTGTTTGAGTTTTTGTGTTTAAATTAGTCAATGGATTGAGTTTTTTTTTTAAAAAAAAAAAAAAAAAATTTTGCAAAAAGTACACCCTGCCTGAACTCGAACACGCGACCTTGCTTTCCAAGGGCTAGCGTGTTAACCAGTGATCTAGATGGCTTTTTACGTTTACCTTTCATTTCATTAGATATTTAAGGTGTTTGTGTTTTATAGCTTATTTAGATAACCGCTTTTCAATAAGCAGTTTTTAGCTTATTCCTTCTAGGTTTTTACTGTTTAACAATTTTCTTAAGTTTGTATTAGGGTTTGTGATTTTTCTGAGCAAAAAGTAGATTTTTCCCATTATTATTTTATTTATTAGAATTATTTTAAGTTTAATTTTTAGAAAGTCATTTAAAAATAGCAAAAAGTAATTTAAAAATCTGGAAAAATAGTTTTTAGGTTTTTAATCATATTTTTGAGGTTTACAGCTTATTAGGTTTTCAATTTAGCTTATTTTTGATTTTATAAGATTTTAGGGTTTTTAAGCAACTTTAAAATTTAATATAAAATTATTAAATAGGTTTTAGAAAATTTGGTTTGCATTTTTGTTTTAGTTACATTATTTAGGATTTTTGGTAATTTTTTAGAATTTATTTACAAACTTTTTATTTTTTTGAATATTTTAATATTATTTTATTATTAAAAATTGATGTTTCATTTTTTTTAGTTTTTATATTTTTCCTAGGTTAAGAACACTTAATTAGGAGCTTTGTCACTTTCCAAATATTTTTTAGACTTTTCATTTAATTTCTAGAATTAATTTAAGATTTAATAGATTTTAATAGTTTATAAGGGTTTAAAAATAGTTTAATTTGGTTTTAAAATTTTTAAAAATAGTTTTTAGCTTAATTAGGATATTTTTGAGGTTTACAAACTATTAGATCTTGTTTAAGGCTTTTTAATAATTAAAAGTGATTTTTAGGGCTTTAATTAGCATTAAAAAGTCATTATTTAATTAATTAAAAGGTTTTAGCAAGTTTGGATTTTTTGTAAACTCTTAGAATATTATTGGGGATTTTTAGTAATTTTCAGGAATTTTTAGGTTAAAATTTTAATTTTGGCACTATTTACGACTTTACGTGTTCGCCTTTTTCGTCATAGTTTAATCCGTTTTCGTAACCGTCTTTTCTTTCCTTTATCATTTCTTTTCTTCTTGTTAATAATCACAAACATCATTAATCAACTCTTAACACAACGCACTTGCCTCCTTGGGAAACGAACTTGGACTTACTTGGTCATTAGTGCTCGGTTTTCCTAAACCGACACTTAACGCTTACCACTACTTGTACTTCCTTTTCCTAAAGGTCGTATTTTACTACAATCATTTTGGCGCCGCTTCCGGGGAGGCGTGTTGTGTTTTGGTTGAACCATTGTTGTTTTTATATAGCCATAAATAGCTAATTGTATTAGTAGCACTCTACTAATACGTATTATCGGTTTTTCGTTTTTTTTTGTGAATACTATTAATATATTGTATACGTAGAACAATAAATTTACAAGTACTCCAAATACGTGAGAAATCACAACCTTGACTTGGGAGGTCATTACCCAATCATTGTATTCGAATCTCAAACCAAAGAAAAAGGCAAAAATAGATAAATACTTTCGTGAAGCTCGATTTTGAGAAATACAAACTATAAGGTGGGTATAAGGCGGTTGTATTTCACGACCTAAAGGAAAAAGGCTCTTAAGTGCTTCGCGCCGCCTCGTTTCCTCCGCTTGCTTGTGCGTATTTTGATTTTGAAAGCTAATCGAGGGTTTTGCCGCCCAAAGTATTACTAAGTATCATATATATTTTCTTGGTTTCATTTGATTAAACCCTCTTGAACGATTTGGTGTTCCACCATCGTTCTAAAGTCATCGAAGGCGTTCACTTCACGTGATCGTTTTCATTCCTTGAGGCTTCTTTAATCAAGAGATTTGATTAAGGAGGAGATTTGTAGATTTGAGTCTACTTAATACATTCCAAAAATCCAAAAAAGGTAAAAACAATCAAAAACCACAAAAAAATTGAAAAAGTAAAAACACCAAAAAGAATATTCTTTGCTCGCCTTCTCGTTGTACGTGACGTTTATGCAAACTCGCTCTAAAGCAAGACGTGCTCGTAAACGAAGAAACAAATCCATCACTCCTTCTAGTGAGGAGTCTCCTATTGACGAACCCATTGTAGTGAAAGAAGCACCCATGGCTAATCGAACTATGATGGAGTTGCTTCAAGTACCCACCGAGGGTTATGGAGAAGCGATTCTGATTCCCGCTATCCTTGCGGAGAATTTTGAGGTTAAGACGGGTTTATTGTCCATGATACAAAACAACAAGTTTCGAGGTGACGAAAAGGACAACCCTCATAACCACATTCGCCAATTTAATCGTCTCACCGCCACATGCAAGTTTAAGGATGTTTCAAACGACTCGATTAAGATGATGCTTTTTCCGTATTCCTTAGCGGGGCCCGCAAAAATTTGGTTAGAGAAAGAGCCACCCAATTCTATATTGACGTGGAAGGATCTCGTTTCAAAATTCGTGAACCAATTTTTTCCGCCCTCTAAGACTACGCACTTGAAAAACGAGATTTCAAAATTTTCGCAAGAGTATAATGAGAGTTTTTCAACGGATTGGAATAGGTTTAAGGAAATGTTGCACGAATGTCCTCATCATGGTTTTTCTGACTTGCACCAAATTGACACATTTTACAATGGCTTGAACGATCATGAGCGTGATTATCTTAATGTCGCCCCGGGTGGTAATTTTTTGTGTAAGACGGTCGAGGAAGCATTGTTAATCATTGAAAATAGGTCTAAGGTGTATAGTCCTCGTAGCACGTCGAGTGATCGTAAGACTTCGTCTTCGTCTTCGCCTTCATTGTCACACACCGTTGATGCTTGTCAAATCGAGGCTAATTTGGAGAACAAAATTTTTGATATAGTGAAAGGATTGTTAGTTGAGTTTAAAGTTGGTGAACAACCCGCTCCCGCTACGATTAAAGCGGTTGAGGTTTCTTGTATGTATTGTGGTGGAGCTCACGATTATTCCGAGTGCATTACCAACGGTGGTAACACTTCGAGTGCCTTCGCGGCCGCGGGAACTTATAACCAAAACGGTCAAGTTCCTCGCACTAATCAATTGACTCCACCGGGTTTTCCACCAAATCAAAATGCTAACAATTATCGCAACAATCAAGTTGGTTACCAAAGCAATCAAAGGAACAATTACAAGGGTAATAACAACTATGGGAATCAAGGGAGTAGTAGTAGCCAATTGCAAAATCAAAACCAAAACCGTAATTTTCAAAACACGAGTCAAGGTCTTCAAAATGTTTACACTAAAGAACTTCCAATGGACTTTGTGAATTACGCCACGGCAAATGATAAGATTTTGGAAAACATTCAAGAGCAATTGGCTAATCAAGCTAGGGACACGACTAAGAACACCAAGGAATTAGCTAATTTTGTTAAAGAAAATCTTAGCATGAGGAATGAATTGAAAAATGATTTTGCTAACCAAATTCGAGGTCAAAACAAGAAGATAGAGCAAAGTCATGCTAGGCTTGAACAAAGAATTGACCAAAAAGCCGCTAGTCAATATTTGAAGTTTAATAGTTTTGATGCTAAGCTTAATGCCATTTTAGAAGCCGTCATGGGGAACAAAGCCTCTACTTCGAGTAGTTTGCCTAGTAACACCGTTTCAAACCCGAAGGGAGAGATGAGGGTGATTACCACACGTAGTGGTAAGGCACTTAAGGAACCGACTCCTCAACCAATTACTCCAACGGTGGAGGAAATTGAGGAAGAACCCGAGGTGGTGGTCGAAAAGGAGCATATTTCAATCCCACAAAGTACCGCTCATGCCACACCTACGGTTGACCCATCACCCATATTGGAACCCGAGATTCCAAAGGCTATGCCTATGCCCCAACCCACACCACCCTTGCCTTACCCATCGAGACTTAGGAAGGAGAAACGACAAGAGCGCGACAACTACCAATTTGAGCTTTTTATGAAAATGTTTCGTGATTTGCATTTTAATGTGAGTTTCGCCGATGCTTTGGTCATGATGCCTCGATTTGCCGCTAACTTTAAGAGTATGTTGAACAACAAGGAGAAATTGCACCAAATGTCTAGTTGTTCGTCGGTTTATCTTAATCGCATACCTCAAAAAGTCGATGATCCCGGTAAATTTTTGATCCCTTGTGCCATTAAAGATATGGAAGAATGCTATGCCTTGGCCGATCTTGGTGCTAGCATTAACTTGATGCCACTTGCAATCTTCAAGTCGCTCAATCTTCCTAATCTTACTCCTTCACGAATGTCTATTGAGTTGGCCGACCATTCCACGATTCTTGCATGTGGTTTGGCGGAAGACGTTTTTGTGAAAGTGGGGAAGTTCTACTATCCCGTAGACTTTATCGTTGTCGATATCCCCATGGATCCTCAAGTTCCTCTTATTTTAGGTCGTTCGTTTTTAGATACGTCTATGGCTTTAATTGATGTGCATGCTAGAAAGATCACCTTACGTTTCAACGACGAGGAACTTGTTATAAACGCAACTCAAAATTCTCAACTTTCTCATGTTTATTCCGTTGCTACCATAAACCTCGTTGATATGATCGACGTGGTTTGCGAGGAATTTTCACAAGAAGTTTTAGGGTTTGGTGATGAAGAAACTAGTGGCAATCCCACTATGTTAGATCCAATTCTTGATAATTCGACACCAACCTTCACTCCTTTCGAAGGTGGTGGTTTTACGTTGGAAGAATTCGATGTTCCGCGTACTTGTGACGAAGACCTCGACAACGATGAGGACTTCTCGATTATCAAGGATTTTCTCAACGATTTCCCATTTCCTCCACCCGAGGAGGTTATGAGTATCGAGCCCAAATCTTCACTTGAGGAACCACCTATCCTCGAGTTGAAAGATTTACCTCCTCACCTCGAATATGTCTATTTGGAGGAGGACGACAAGTTGCCGGTTATTATTGCGAAGGATCTTTCGAATGATGAAAAAACCGCACTTGTCGATGTTCTAAAGGATCACAAAGGGGCGATTGCGTGGAAGTTATCCGACATTAAGGGAATCGATCCCAAGTTTTGTACCCACAAAATCTTAATGGAGGAGGATTTCAAGCCAACAATCCAAAGTCAAAGGAGGGTGAACCCTAAAATTCACGACGTCATAAAAAAGGAGGTCCTTAAACTCCTTGACGCGGGAATGATTTACCCTATTTCCGATAGCCCTTGGGTGAGTCCTATTCAGTGTGTCCCTAAAAAGGGAGGGATGACCGTTGTGCCAAATGACGCCAACGAGTTGATTCCCACTAGACTCGTGACCGGATGGAGAGTGTGCATTGACTATCGAAAGTTAAATGAAGCCACTCGAAAAGACCATTTTCCCTTGCCCTTCATGGACCAAATGTTGGAGCGTCTTGCGGGAAACGATTTCTATTTCTTTTTAGATGGTTTTTCTGGTTACTTCCAAATTCCCATCGATCCTCGTGATCAAGAAAAAACTACGTTTACGTGTCCATATGGAACGTTTGCCTATCGTAGAATGCCATTCGGACTTTGCAATGCACCGGGAACTTTTCAACGATGCATGATGGCTATTTTTCATGATATGATCGAGAAGACGATGGAAGTGTTCATGGATGACTTTTCCGTGTTTGGTGATTCTTTCACTTCGTGTTTGTCGAATCTAGAGAGAATGTTAAAACGTTGTGGGGAAACCAACCTTGTGCTCAATTGGGAAAAATGTCATTTTATGGTTAAGAGTGGAATCGTCTTAGGGCACAAGGTCTCGAAAGCGGGGATTGAGGTAGATCAAGCTAAGGTAGACGTTATCGCCAAATTACCTCATCCCAAAACCGTCAAGGGAGTTAGGAGTTTCCTAGGCCACGCGGGCTTTTATCGACGATTCATCAAGGATTTTTCGAAGATTTCTCGACCCATTACACATCTTCTTGAAAAAGAGGCACGTTTTGTCTTTGACGAAGATTGTGTACGAGCCTTTGAAATCCTTAAGAGGAAACTTACCGAAGCTCCCATTCTTGTTGCTCCCAATTGGAACCTCCCCTTTGAGCTCATGTGTGATGCTAGTGATTACGCTATTGGGGCCGTTTTGGGGCAACGTCATGATAAGCACTTCTTGCCTATTCACTATGCTAGCAAGACGATGACCGAGGCTCAACTTAAATACACTACAACGGAAAAGGAGTTCCTTTCCGTGGTGTATGCATTTGAGAAATTCCGACCTTACCTCGTCTTGACGAAATGCATAGTGTATACGGACCACTCGGCTATTAAGTATCTCATGGCAAAGCAAGATGCTAAGCCGAGATTACTTCGTTGGATTCTCCTCCTTCAAGAATTTGACCACAAAATCGTTGAAAAAAAAGGAGCCGAGAATCTAGCGGCCGATCATCTCTCTCGTTTGGAAGATCCTCACCAAAGTGTTTACGAGCCCAAGGGAATCACCGAAACATTTCCGCTCGAGACACTTGGTGTAGTGAATTCTAAGCTTGATTCTTCCACCCCATGGTTTGCGGACTTCACAAATTACCATGCGGGTAACTTCATCATTAAGGGTATGACGACTCAACAAAAACGAAAATTCTTTCGTGACGTCAAGTTCTACTTTTGGAACGACCCTTACTTGTTTCGAACGTGTGCGGATCAAATCATCCGACGTTGTGTATTTGGCACCGAAGCTTCTAACATCCTTAGAGCTTGCCATGAGGGACCCACGGGTGGTCACCACGGTGCTAATCTCACGGCTAAGAAGGTGTTTGATGCTGGCTTCTTTTGGCCTACTATTTACCGAGATGCACAAGATCTTGTGAAGTCGTGTGATGCATGCCAAAGACAAGGAAAAGCCTCACAAAAAGATGAAATGCCACAAAATATCATTCAAGTATGTGAGATCTTTGACGTTTGGGGCATAGACTTTATGGGGCCGTTCCCATCATCTCGTGGTAATAAGTACATTCTCGTTGCGGTTGACTACCTATCTAAGTGGGTGGAGGCAAAGGCCTTGCCCACCAATGATGCTCGTGTGGTAGTCAAGTTTTTGAAGCAATTGTTTTCTCGGTTTGGAACCCCTCGTGCTTTCATAAGCGATCGTGGAACCCATTTTTGTAATGACCAATTTGAAAGGGTTCTAAGGAAATATGGGGTTACACATCGTCTTTCTACGGCTTATCACCCACAAACGAGTGGGCAAGTCGAGGTTTCAAACCGAGCTTTGAAGAGGATCTTGGAGAGATCCGTAGGAGAAAACCGACAATCTTGGTTGGATAAGTTAGACGATGCTTTATGGGCCTTTAGGACCGCTCATAAGACACCCATTGGGTGCACTCCCTATAAGCTTGTGTATGGAAAGAATTGTCATTTGCCTATCGAGTTAGAACACAAGGCTTATTGGGCCCTAAAGCATTGTAATGATGACATGGAGACCGCAGGAAAACACCGGAAAATGCAATTGAATGAATTGGATGAATTGAGAGACATTGCTTATGAAAATTCATTGATTTACAAAGAGAAAACTAAAAAGTTGCATGATTCTAAAATTAAAAACCGGGTTTTTAACATTGGGGATCAAGTTTTGCTTTTTAATTCAAGATTGAAAATCTTTTCCGGTAAGTTGAAATCCCGTTGGTCCGGTCCATTCACCGTGACTCAAGTATTTCCGTATGGGACCATCGAGCTAGCTCAAGATGATGGTCCTAACTTCAAGGTGAATGGACATAGGTTGAAGCACTACTTTGGTGGGGAAGTTCCATCCTTGAACTACCTCGACCAAGTCACCTTCCCCAATGATAATTAGTGTTGAGGGGATCGAGTCGAGCTCATGACTCGGTAATCAAAAACGAGGTGCCTCATGGGGGAGTCCCATGCTTATCCTATGTACATATTATCGCTTTCTAATGTAGCTTACGTGTGGGGATTTGTGCCCTTCCAACCTTTGTTCCGTGGTTGTTTGTGAATTGTGAACTCTAGATCATAATCTTCACGATTGGAGCCTCTCGTGTTCGTTTTATGGGAGCACTCGATCGTTTGCTTTGGAGACATTTCTCAATATCCATGATATATCCTTTTGATGTTCTAACCTTAGGTTTTTAGCACACTTCATAAACGGCTATTACTTAATGGTTACACCCTTTCCATGCTAGATTAGGCATTCGACTACGTCTCTAGTATGGGGGTGTTTGCACCCCTAGACTCGAAACATTGAGGACAATGTTTAACTTTAGTATGGGGGGGTGAATAGATACTTGGCTTGCCAAACCTTCACGCTTTCCAAAGTTTATCGTTTTGTTTATCGTTTTTGTTGTAAAATAAGGCTAAAAATGGCCAAATTTTAAAAATTTTCTCATGTTTTATAAGTGTTTGAAGACACGAATGTAGGTTTTCCGATGGCGAGAATAAGAGTAATTTTTTACTCGACCGTGCGTATTGAGCACTTAGCTTAGATTCCTTAACTACACATTAGGCTAAGTCTCTTAAATGAGGACGAGAAATGATAGAGTTAATTATAAGTTACTATGCTAAACGTAGAGTACTCGTATTCTTTCAAAAACTCATGTGTTCTCGTTGTTTGCTTATTCTCCCTTCGCATGTACATATTTTTTGCTTAATAAATATTGACTTAGCGGTTTAGTTAGGATTGTTGGGTTTCTAGTCTTTTCTAGTAGCTTCCGTGTAATTAAATTGGGAAGACATTAAGGTATCGCCAACGTCACGGTTTTGAAGTATTGGCACCCTAATAATCGAAAGCTTCACCCAATAATAAGATTTCAAGTGCTCACCTAAATCTAGCAAACAATTTGAAGCCCCACAAGGCCGAAAAATCTATGCAAATTGAAAGTGAATCAAGCCTTAATCTTCGAAGCTTTAAAGATCCTAAATTCGATTTAGCGTGAGGATATACGTCTTTGGCTAATAAAACCACCGATGAGGCGGATAATAAAAGGCAAGGCAAGACCGAAGTCATAATAAAAGCTTCATGGCGAAGTTGAATAAAAGATGGAGGTAAACCAAAGATAATAAGGCCCTTCCGTTAGGGGGCGTATAAAAGTCTGGGTAATAAGTCTCATTTTCAAAACCGTTATAAAACCGTGTTTATCGATTCTTCTTGTCAACTTAATTTTTTAACATCGTTGTCTATTAGGAGGGGTTATTGATTTAATGGTCTTAGTTACACCGTTAGGACTCTATTTTTAGACCTAAATCTCTATTATCGCATAAGTCAACGATGTATCCTCGTGAAACATTCAAGAAAAAATAAAATATAAGAGATACAACTTAGGAATAATGGGAGGATAAGTACGTGATTAGGGCATATGAGTAGTGTTAGCATTACTAACTTATAATGACAATGATCTCGTTGCACGCTTGGCATGGAATTGGAGTGAAAATCGAGGACGATGAAATTATTTCTAACGAAGCATTCACGTGTTCTTATTCTATGAACCTAAACGTCCCATTTTGCGATGAAAATCATACATTATGTCTAAAACACAAGTAGTAGTGATAGTAGTAGTGTAGCTAGTTTATCATTCAATAAAGTGAATAAAATTGAGTTTTGGAGATGCTATGATACTTTATTCTAGCATTGCGTGAGGGCACGGCAATGGTTTAGTATGGGGGAGTGATGAGACTGCTTTTATACATAGTCTCATCGTCCAAATTGGGCTTAAAATGCATTAAATATCATCAAAATACCCAAATATATGCTTGTGTTTGTTGCTTTTGTATTTTAGGTACGGATATTGAGAAAATGACAAAAGATCACAAGAATCAAGCAAAATCGAACACGGGAAACGAAGCCGCACGATGAACCAAGCCCTAATGAAGAATTTTCCAAAGAAAACCCTTGAAGATTTGAAGAATATTGAAGATTGGTCCTCCAAGTTTGAAGAATTGACACTTTATACCCTTGTATCTTAATAATTACAAGTTTGGTCCCTAAAGTTTGTCAAAATTACAAAAAGGACCCTTAACTTTGAAGAATTAGCAAATTTAGTCCCTCAACAAAACTAAATTGTCAATAATGGTCCTCCAAGAAGTCAACAAACAAGTCAAGGCCTTGAAGTATGAAGATATGTCAAAATCAGTCCTTGGAATATGAAGAAATTGCATTATAAGTCCTTAAAACAAGTTTCAAAACTTGTTGTGCCAAAACTGCCAATGTTCAAAAGTTGATATGTGTTAAATGGGCGTTGATAGGCATTTTATACAAAGTGAACAAAAAATGAAAAGTGAAGGACCAAACCTGCCAGACAACCTAAGCTATTCCCTCCACTCATAGCTTGACACCCCACCCACTCACACCCATCGCCCAATCAGCATCACCCTTTCCTCCACGTCACTCTCCACTCACTAAAACTGAATACTTAATTCAGTTTAACCCTTCCCTCCAAACACTTAATTTAAAAAACCATTAAACCCAAAACGGATTAAAACCCCCTTAATCCACCCTTAAACCCTAATTTTTCCCAGGAAGAACATCAATTAAAACAAGGGGTTTTTGGGTAATTATCTCCAGATCATTGATTAAACACCTCTTAAACCTAAAACCACCCTTAAACTCCCATCACCATCACCTCACATGTCTCTCCAACCCTCCCCTGCCCCACTATTCACTCCCAAACAAAAATGGACAGCATGATCAACAACCCACAACCATTTTCGTGTTCCCAAAGACAAAATGGACGACCTAGATCACTCCAAAGCAGCTGCCATCCCACAAAATGCCAAGATCATCACATGGACTTCAAAAATTCAAAATCGTCCAAGGGTAGCTTGGGAAGTTTATATCATTAGGGTTTCTAGTTTCCTTTCACTTCTAGAACAGTTGTAGCCTCTATATAAAGGCATTGTAGGACGTAGCATAGTTCTTGTTCTTGATTTTTCTCCTTTTTCACAAACTTTGTAAAGCCAGTTTATTAAGGAATATAAATGGTTTAAGTGTTGTTGATGAGAAATATTGAGTTCCCTTTACATTTCAGTTGATTTAAATTATAGTTGTTTGAGTTTGTTTTGATTTTCAGCAAAAGTTTTTAAGTTTCAAAGTTTCTGTTTGTTTTTCAGTCTTTTCTCAAATCTTAAATTTCATTCAAAACCTGTTAAAATGATGATTAATTGTGTTGGTATGATGAAATTTGAACTTGTGTATGTCCATAACACCATGGCTTGTTCTGGTGTAGTGGGTACCCAAGTTTAAATAACCCATTGGTTTGGTCTTTCTTTCTTTTTTAAGTTTATCATAATCTGATCTACAAGCTCAAGCTTCCTTCTAGCTTAATCTATAAGCTAGGAGCAAGTTTTAAGCCTTTTACACAAGCTTGTTCCCTTTTCTCTTAGCAGATTCAAAAAAGGAACCACTCTTGTTCATTTTTGTTAAAGTAAAACTCCATCAGAACCTCATCCAAGTTCAGCACAAGCCCGGGCTTGTTTGGAGGTGGTTTTTCAACCACTAAGGGTCCTGGATGTAGGACCCTTAAGGTAGCTCATTGTTTCCCTTTTCCATTTTCATTTTTCTGAAAATTATATGCTTATTGTGATTTTTCATGTTAAGTTGTTAAGTGTTAGTTTAAGTGCTTAATTTTGATCGTATTAGGGTTGTATGCATGCTAGAAGTGATTTGATTCAGTTTGAATTAGATTTGAGTAGATTTGCTTTGTTAAAATTTGATTTCAGATTTTAAAGGTGTGTTTGGGATTAGGGTGAAATTTGGATTATTGTTAAGGGTCTTGTGTTTAACCCTGTCTTTCATACTTGTTAGGGTGTTGTTAGGTTATGTGTTAGTTTGATGGTCAGTTTGGTAGTATATTAAACACTTTGGTTTGCTAAAAATTTGAAAACATTGCCTAAAATAGAAGTCTGCTTGTGTGGTTGGTTTTCTTTGGATTTTGCCTTTAAATTTTGATTGACTGCTAGATTATAGGATTGTTTAGGATTATGTATGGTTTGTATGTGATCTGGTACACTTGCATGCAAGATTTGGCTTATTAAAATCCATTGTTGTGCTAACTGCATCAGATAAATACCCCCAAAACTGCTTAAGTCTTATCAGTAACCTATTTGCTCATTTTTGTGCTTAGATTTGACTTTTACCTGCCTGTTTTTGTGTTATTATTGACTCCTTATACTCACAAGAGTATAAGGGTGCCTTTGTCTATCAGAATCATCCACAAAAACTCACACAATCAAGTCCTCTTGATTGTTTTCACAAGTGAAGAAAGTCCTTCCTTGTGTTCATCAGAAAAAGTGCAAACCTGGGCACGTTTTGGCTTTCCTAAGCCTTAATCTTTGTTTAATTTGAATTGTGTTTGAGTTTTTGTGTTTAAATTAGTCAATGGATTGAGTTTTTTTTTTTTTTTTAAAAAAGAAAAAATTTTGCAAAAAGCACACCCTGCCTGGACTCGAACACGCGACCTTGCTTTCCAAGGGCTAGCGTGTTAACCAGTGATCTAGATGGCTTTTTACGTTTACCTTTCATTTCATTAGATATTTAAGGTGTTTGTGTTTTATAGCTTATTTAGATAACAGCTTTTCAATAAGATGTTTTTAGCTTATTCCTTCTAGGTTTTTACTGTTTAACAATTTTCTTAAGTTTGTATTAGGGTTTGTGATTTTTCTGAGCAAAAAGTAGATTTTTCCCATTATTATTTTATTTATTAGGATTATTTTAAGTTTAATTTTTAGAAAGTCATTTAAAAATAGCAAAAAGTAATTTAAAAATCTAGAAAAATAGTTTTTAGGTTTTTAATCATATTTTTGAGGTTTACAGCTTATTAGGTTTTCAATTTAGCTTATTTTTGATTTTATAAGATTTTAGGGTTTTTAAGCAACTTTAAAATTTAATATAAAATTATTAAATAGGTTTCAGAAAATTTGGTTTTCATTTTTGTTTTAGTTACATTATTTAGGATTTTTGGTAATTTTTTAGAATTTATTTACAAACTTTTTATTTTTTGAATATTTTAATATTATTTTATTATTAAAAATTGAAGTTTTATTTTTTTTAGTTTTTATATTTTTCCTAGGTTAAGGACACTTAATTAGGAGTTTTGTCACTTTAAAAATATTTTTTAGACTTTTCATTTAATTTCTAGAATTAATTTAAGATTTAATAGATTTTAATAGTTTTTAAGGGTTTAAAAATAGTTTAATTTGGTTTTAAAATTTTTAAAAATAGTTTTTAGCTTAATTAGGATATTTTTGAGGTTTACTGTTAGAAATACGTTTTTACGTATATTAGAAGTATCGGTCACTCCACAATATTATTAATGTTGTAATAGCTTGTAGTTAATAGTTACTTATTTAGTTAAGTAAGAACCGGTCCATGGGCTTGTCATGGGCCGGCCCAAGTCCATTAGTGGCTTGGAAGTATAAATACCCTTTTCCTCCTTGGAAAGGGGTTGGTTGTTGTTCATTTCTTGTTTCCACTTAATAAAATATCACATAGTTCTCTCTCACTTTCTCTCTCTAGTTTCTCTCTCTAGAAAACATCAACCCACTTCATAGATTCATAGGTTATCAAGATTCTACATTTGGTATCAGAGCTATGGGGTGATTTAAGGTAATGATTTGTGTGGTTTTTTAGTTTTTGATTGTATTAGTGTTCTTTAAGAAGATCCATCTTGATTCTTGGAGTTTTTGGTGTTTTTGTGATTGGGATTAGTAGATAAGTATTAGTTGTTACTTATTATTGTAGAAATCACAAAACTTTTTGGGTTATTTGGTAAAAATCTGGGTTTAATCTTCACTTTTTTGGTCGACTGTTCATACGAAACAACCTTCTGTTTACCCAGTAAAAGTTCCGAACCAAAAAGTTCCGGACCAAAAAGTTCCGCATCAAGGGAAAGTTCCGGATCAACAAAAGTTCCGAACCAAAAGTTCCGACCAAAAGTTCCGAACCAAAAGTTCCGAACGAAAATTTCCGGATCAACAAAAGTTCCGGATCAAGAAGTTCCGAACCAAAAGTTCCGGATCAAGGAAAGTTCCGGATCAAGGAAAAAGTTCCGGATCAAGGGAAAGTTCCGGATCAAGGAAAGTTCCGGATCAAGGGAAAAGTTCCGGATCAAGGGAAAGTTCCGGATCAAATCTTCCGAACCAAAAGTTCCGAATCAAGGTATTCCAAGCCAAAATCTTCCGAATCAAACTTCCGAATCAACAAAAAGTTCCGAATCAAGGGTTATTTTACTTGTTTTTTCGACGATTTTTTAGAGGATTTAATCTTGGTTTCTTACAACAAAAACTCAACACAATTCACAAGCTTTACTTCAATGCTCGATCAACCGATAATCTTTGTCTCTTTGAAGTCAACAAAATGAATCCGAATTCAGTAATGCCTCAGATGACATCACTTACGGATATTTCCGTCATTACGGGAACAGATAATCGCCCGCCAATGCTCATCAAAGAAGTTTTTGAAGCATGGCAAGGCCGAATGATGTCTTACCTTAAGGGAAAACCGGTATATGGGAGGCTTATGGTCAAGTCAATTTTAAATGGTCCACTTGACTATGGTACCATCGTGGTTAACAACGTGACTCGACCAAGGGAGTTTGAAGAACTTACACCAGCTCAACAACTCGTTGCCGATGCAGACGAAAAGGCTCTTCAAACCATTCTCCAATCCCTTCCACATGACATCTATCGAATGGTAAGTCAGTATACGTTGGCAAAGGATTTATAGGAACGTCTTAAGTTATTGCTACAAGGTACGTCTCTTACCAAACAGGAAAGGGAATGTCAGTTGTATGATCTGTTTGATAGATTCACGTACAACCTAGGGGAAACGCTTCACGATTATTACTTCAGATTCACCACTCTCATGAATGATCTGAATGTATACAATCTCGTGATTGCTCCATTCCAGGTTAACACCAAATTCCTGAATACTTTACCTCAAGCTGAATGGGGTGAGTATATTACCGATGTTAAGTTAACCAGGGATTTGCATAAGTGCAATTTGGATCAACTCTTTGCTTTCCTTCAACAGCATGAGAAACATGTGATCATGCACCATTCGCCTCGAGGTATGTACCCTGATTCCTTAGCTTTGATGGCGAATCAACCAAGCTTGTCACACAACAACACTCCTTATATCTTGGGACATCAAGCCTATCATCCATCACCTTACATGACACCAACCTTCCCCCAATACTCGATTCTACCGAAACCACCCACCTCACATCAGCAACAATATCGGTTCAATGCACCTTCACCACACTATGCTTCACAACATCACCCAGCAAGTATTGCACCTTATGCTCAATCTTCATATTCTTCTTATCAAGAGAATGCAGCATATCCAACAAGCTACCCTGATCAAATGAGTATTCCCTCTAGTGATTATGCAGCTCAACAAGACCAAGCAATGTATTGTGATGATGATGAAGTCCCCATTCCTGTGTTCAAACAAGGAACTGACCCAGTTGAAGTGTTAACCACTATGTCTGCTTATCTCACAAGGACTTTAAGCAAACGAGGATTTAGGGGATCAGCTCCGACTAACAATCAGTTGAGGAATTCATCCAATTCTCGCCAACAAGCTACTATTGAGAATGGCAGGGTAATGGTTCAACCTATTCAACCTTATCAGGGGAGACCTACTACATCAACCACCAATGCTCGCACGGTCAATCCTGCTCCAATGGTCAACAATCCTCCACGGGCTAATTCCACAGGCAAGTTGAGAATGATTACATGCTACAACTGCAAGGAAGAAGGACACATGTCCAGGGATTGCAAGAAACCCAAGAGGAGAAGGGATGGTCAATGGTTTGTAGAGAAGATCTATCTGGTGAATGCTTAGGCACAAGGAAGGGAACTTGATGAAGAGGAGCTTGCATTTCTTGCTGATCCAGGGATTGCTGAACAAGACACTGTCACCACACAGAATGCAGCATACCAATCAGATGATCTCGATGCGTATGACTCAGACTGTGATGAATTTCAATCTGCAAAGGCTGCTCTCATGGCAACTATCTCCAGCTTAGGGCCAGAAAAGAGATCTGAGGTACTTATTAATACCACTGATGCTAGTATTCAACCACATCAAGTTGTGCAAGAGAGTGCTGATTCGAATGAGTCTTCGGTGGTGAGTCTTTCAAATGAGGAGACAATCAATGATAGTAATATCAATGTGAGTCCCCAGACTTTGAGTGAATCACAACCGGGAGCCATTTCAAATACGCATACTCCTGCTCAACAAGATTTGGTCATGGTTCCTGCTACATTACTTAGCCAAATGAATGCTGCACTTTTTGAAACCCTAGCTAAGAATAAGAATTTGTCTGATGAGCTTGCCTTAAGCAACGAGAAAGTTCAAACTTTGGAATTAGTGCCTTCGTCTAGTGTTCTAACAAATCCCGAATATGATCACTTTCGAAACAAACAAATGGGTCACTTGTAAGAAATTGAAAACTTAAGAGCAAATCTTTCTAATGAACTTAAAGAAAAGGAGTTAGTAGTCACTAATTTTCAAAAACTTCAAACGGATTTTGAATTACTCGAGTCTAAGAAGAATGAAATGGAGATTAATGCTGCTAATAAGATTAGAAGTCTAGATTATTTGCTTTTAAGACAATACGCTGCTTCTCAACTAGTGCACTTATTTGATGCTTCGTTTAGAGAATTTAACTTATCACGTCAAAAAGGCCTTCCCCCTAACCCACGGTATGCAAAACAAGCTTTGATCCATAGTCCTAGACTTTATAATGCAACCCAATTAGGATTGGTCTTAGACCCGATTGTTATTTTCGATGATCGCACAAGTAAGGATCTAGTTGATGAGGATCGGTCATACAATTCTGCAAAATATCCCGAGTGTGATTATTTTAAAATGAATCAGGAGCTTGCTAAAACGGATTTTAGAATTCGCTTCCATATGGACAAAGATCTCATTACAGCACCAACCTACATGTTGAATGAAGAAAACCCTAGTACATTTCCTATACTTGTCAACATGGAAGGTCCTAAGGAAATTCCAAAGGATCTCCCACCTGTTAGCACTGTATGGTTAAACTTGCAAGAGATTAATCAATACTTTACTAATTTTGACAAGGTCATTTTGGAATGTACGACTTCAAATGGCCTAAACGCCGGAGAATGGGCTTTCGAACACATGAACGAGGTGTTTAAAAATGAGATCAATCCATTTGTCGAAAGTCTAAAAGGAAGTTTTGCATCTCTTAAGGAAAATCTTGAGTTTGAAATTGGAGAAGTTCAAAATGTGTTTTATGAAATGGACACCGCTTACGAACTACAACTAATTGAAAAGGAAAAGATTTTATCCGAATATGACCGATTCTTGTCCGAAGTAATCTCGTGTGATGTGCTTACTACTGTAAATGTTAATTATTCGAATGAGCTTACATCCGCTATGATTAATTGTGATGCTGTGAATATATGTGATGATGTGCGTGATCTCTCTGTAAATGTTGCTGATACTGTAAATGAGGTAGATAATCATTCTTGTCACGAATCTAACGCTGAGTTTTTAAAGCTGCAAGATTCTTACAATTTACTTTCAAAACGCTTTAATCAACTAGAACAACATTGTATATCTTTAGAACTGAAACAACAAACTCAAAATGAGGATCTTTTGATAACAAATAGTTGTGAAAACGGTGTTGAGACGAGTGACAAGATGATTGCAATAGTTAAGGCATTAGAGGAAGAGATTATGAGATTGAAGAGAGATGTGTCATCAAATGAAACACTAAAATTGGAACTAGAGGCTGCAGAGTCTAAAAACCAGGTCTTAGAAATTAGACTTTTGTCTGTTCTAGGGGAGATGGATCGGACAAGACAGGGACTATCCGCTCTTTATGGTTCACTAGAAGAACGCTTCGCTTTTAATGCGGCACAGCAACAATCTTATGTTGAACAACTGAACCAAAAGTGTGAGGAAATCTCTGACTTAAACATCCTGCTCATTGACAAAAACATGGTTTTGGCCGAGTTAAAGGAGACACTTCTTCTCACCCGACAAGAAGTTGTTGATAACTTAGCTACCGACTCTGCACCGTCCACTAGTGCTCCAACAACCAAGTCAGTAGTGCTTTATAAGAACCCGCTTCATAAGAGAAACCCAGTTACCTACGATGATTATATGAGGAATGCCATTAAGCATGTAGATCTTGTTAGGGATATTTTAGACGATCTTTATGCCTTAGATCCCTCAAGTAGCTACTATTATTCGGCTCATGAATATATTAAGCGAGTTCAATATTGCTTAGCATATTTGTAATACATAGGTAAACCAGGCTCTGCACTACTTACAAACAGGCCCATTGCTGTAACTCCATTCAATAAGACTCCAGGAGCAAAACCGTCATTGGCACTATCAAGTAAGGCACCTTTAAAATCTGTTGCTAATGTTCCCACTTTGCCTTCTACAGGAGTAAAAGAGACTACTAAGGCTAAAGGATCGCCACTCAAGAAAGATAAGATCAAGCCCTCCACTAGTAGTACCAAAAAGAAGAAAGTAGAAGCTCACCATAGGAATGCTAGTTCAGTTTTAAATAAAAAGAATCATGTTAAGACTAAAAGCTCTGCGCCTGTGCAGAAGCCTAAACCATTCGTGAATTCTAATTTGAATTGTTGGAATTGTAATGAATGTATGTTTTCCCAATGTCATGATTTGTGTCTTATTGATCATGTGAATGAAATGAATGCCATTAGGAATGGTCTTGAATGGAAGCCAACAGGTAGAACTCGTGCCCAAGTTGGCTGGCAATGGCGTCCCACTGGTAGGACCTTTACATTAGATAGAAAAATGTGCCCTTTAACTAGGAATGCATCCATTGAGGTTAGGTCTGAGCGTCCTTTAGTTAGGCACACTAGCACTAAAGCATGGAAACAGCGCCCTTTAATTAGGTCAGCCCCCACTATAGTGCCTATCAGTGAAGAAATACCACAGGATTTAAGCCAACTAGAATCTACACCACCAACTAGGAAGAAGAAGGCTAGGAAATCTAAGAAACCTAAAGTTAGCAAATCTAAGATTATTAAATCTGTACCTGCTAATAACAAGGAACATTCAGATTCCGATACCTCTACATTGTCTTCGTGTGGTGATATTTTCAGGTGGTCCAAATCATCCTCTGGTATTTGGACTCCGGTTGTTCAAAGCATATGACCGGAGATCGCTCGATGCTCCGAAATTTCGTCAGCAAGTTTCTTGGAACGGTTAAATTCGGTAATGATCATATAGCAAAGATAATGGGGTATGGTGAATATCAGATTGGAAACGTTACGATTTCAAGGGTATACTATGTAGAAGGTCTTGGTCATAACTTATTTTCAGTAGGACAGTTTTGTGATTCCAACCTAGAGGTTGCTTTTCGACAACACACTTGTTTCATCCACAACTTGGAAGGAAAAGATTTGTTGAAGGGATCTCGTGGTGCAAATCTTTATACGTTGTCCCTACAAGACATGATGGCCGCCTCTCCAGTATGTCTTCTCTCTAAAGCATCTAAGACCAAGTCATGGTTATGGCATCGCAGATTATCTCATCTTAATTTTGATGCTATTAATCATCTGGCTAAAAACGAATTAGTTCGTGGTCTTCCAAAGCTCAAATTTCACAAGGATCATTTATGTTTCGCGTGTTCAAGGGGGAAAAGTACCAAGAAATCATACAAGCCCAAAGCTGAAGACACCAATCAAGAAAAACTTCATCTTTTGCATATGGATCTTTGTGGGCCAATGAGAACTGAAAGTGTGAGCGGTAAGAAATTCATTCTGGTTATTGTGGATGATTTCTCCAGGTTTACATGGGTTAGATTTCTACGTACAAAGGATGAAGCACCGAAGGCTATCATCACTTTTCTGAAATTCATTCAGGTACGTTTGAATACTACTGTCCGCCGTATTCGTACAGATAATGGAACAGAGGTGGTCAACCAGACTCTTCGTGATTACTATGAAGATGTTGGTATTTCACATGAAACATCCGCTGCACGCACTCCACAAAAAAATGGTGTCGTTGAAAGACGGAATCGTACGCTTATGGAAGCTGCTAGGACTATGCTCATTTATGCGAACGCTCCATTGTTCTTGTGGGCAGAAGCTATATCTACTGCATGTTTCACCCAAAACCGTTCTATCATTCGGAAACGCCATGGAAAAACACCTTACGAGCTTCTACATGACCGTCAACCCGATGTCTCATTTTTTCATGTGTTTGGTGCTCTTTGTTATCCAAACATTAATAGTGAGAACTTGGGCAAGCTTCAACCGAAAGCCGATATAGGTATTTTCATTGGTTACTCACCCTCCAAGAAAGCATACCGAATTTACAACCGTCGTCTTGGTAAGATTGTAGAAACTATGGACGCAAATTTCGATGAGCTGACAGCGATGGCTTCTGAGCAACGCAGCTCTGAACCCGCGCTTCATGAGATGGGAACCGGTGCTATTAGTTCCGGATTAGTTCCCAATAATCCTACTTCTACATCATTTTTACCACCAACAAGGCCCGAGTGGGATAAACTGTTTCAACCGTTGTTTGATGAATTCTTTGATCCCCCAAATGATGAAGTTCCAGCACCTGTAGTGATAGCTCCAATCCCTGAAGTTGTTGCTCAAGCAAATGAAGCTTTATCTAATGCATCTTCAATTAACATTGAATCGGATGCACCCTTACCAAGTGATTCTCAAACTACACCTGAATCGTCACCCTTACTTGTGCCTAATGATGTGGAAGAGGATTCTATTGATCACGATTTGGAATATGCTCACCTGCAAGAGCTTCCTTTCTTTGGTGTCGTGATACCTGAAAACCCTTCAGCCGCGTTCTAGGATTGAAAGAGCCTCCTTCTATTGTTCACTCCAGACCACCTAGGATTGAAAACCATAGCACTAAATGGACAAAAGATCACCCAATTAGGAATGTCATTGGAGATCTAGATCGACCAGTCTCTACACGCCATCAATTACAAGAGAGTGCACTTTATTGCTACTTTGATGCATTTCTCTCTGAACTTGAACCGAAAAATTGGCAGCATGCTATGACTCAATCTTCTTGGATTGAAGCCATGCAGGAGGACTAAATGAATTCCAAAGACTTGAAGTATGGGAATTGATAACTCGGATTTTACTCAAGTTAATAAGATTCGTTGTTCCAGTCTCTTCGAATTGAAAAACTTATTGTTTTATGTGTGACTCAGTTGAACTTTGGTAGAACAAAGATGTGTCGTTGTAGTGTTGAAAATAAAAGATGCAAAACAATTAAAGTAAAAGTGCAATTAAAGTAAATCTAAGTCTAATTAAAAATAAAGTGCAAGTATTTAAAGTGCGACTAAAACTAAGGGAAATAAAGGTGAATAACGCAAACTTAAATCTAACTAAGGCAAACTTAAAACGCAACTAAAACTAAATCTTAAACTAAGGCAATAAACTTAAAGTGCGATTAAGTAAAAAGGCGGGAAAAATAGAGCTAGAATTTAAAAGGCAGAAACTTAAGATAAAGAAACTGAAAATAACCCTATCCGGAATAAACTCTTATTCGGAATAAAAGGCTATTCGGAATGTATGTCACCTATTCGGAATATCACCCTACTCGTAATATTTTGTCTATTCGGAAAGACTGACCCTATGCGGAATAATCCTCTATTCGGAATATCTGTCCCTACTCGGAATAAAGTCCTACTCGGAGTATTCAGTCTATTCGGAAAGTCCAGCCTATGCGGAAAATCAAGCCCTATTCGGAATAAGTTGTCCACTCGGAATGTTTGGTCTATTCGGAATCCTGTCACCAATTCGGAAAGTCCTCCTATTCGGAATGTTTTCCCAATTCAGAAAGTAGTCCTACTCGGAATATAGAATATTCCGCATAAGACACAAACGCTAAACCCTTATTCGGAATATCTAATATTCCGAATAAAGCATAAATGGGAAACCTCTATTCGGAAAGTTTCTGGGCTCGATCTGGGAATTAACAGAAACAATATAACGAAGAACTAGGAATGAAAAATAAGTACGGATCAAACAAAAACTAAGCGAAATCAAACACAAGATTAAATCAAACAAACAAATAAACAACTATTAAGCATAAACAATCAATCCAAATCAATCAAACTCACAAAACTTAATCAAAATAATCAAAACCCACTTAATTAAATCAACCAAAATTAAGAACATGAACATAAACAAATCAACACAAGGTTAAGAAAGGAAGAATGAGATTAACAAGATAAAAATAAAGCTTGACAAGAATTAAAAAGAAAAACTTACTTGAATTAAATGGTAATTAAGGTGCAAGACAAGGTAATTAAATGACAAGTATTTAAATGTGCATAAAATAAATGTGGAAGAGCTAATTTGTCAAGTTAGCCAACAACACTAAATGATAACAATCCTAATCTATTTATAGGGGAGGATTAAGGAAGCTTCCTCCCCTTCTTCATTTCTTGTTAATTGCAAGATTAAGTCCTTCCTTCATTTAATCTTCATTAATTGCGTCATTAGTCCTTTTCTTCTCATCTTTCTTTTAAGTTTGGACTTTAAGGACTTGTGGCTCGGGATATCTTTTGAACTCGTCTTTAATTTCTTCAATAAAATAGACTTGAGTTTCTCGGCTTTTGATAAACTTCCGTCTTTTGACTTTTTCTTCGATAAATCTTCAGAATTGGTCTTGGACTTCCGTTCTTTTTCCACTCTTGACTTCTCAACTCCGTCTTTCATCTTTTTCTTCAATAAAAGCCGTAAATGCCCGTGAATTCTCGTGTTTTCTCCACTTTTCATAATTTCATCCTAAAATACAACAAAAACACAAACCACGCATAATTCCGACATAAAAGACATAAAATACACGTTTTGGTCCGGTTATTATTGTAATTAAGTGGTAGAAAAGATGGGTGTTTACACACCTATCAAATCCCCTACACTTGACCATTGCAATGTCCTCATGCAATGCATTAGTTACAAGTCATGTTTACACTTTTCATCATAATCAATCCATATTGGCCTTTATTAAAGAGATAGAAAATTATAAAAATGCAAAGCAAAGAAATTAAAAGCATACCTTGGGTTTTGAAAATGTCATGAATAATCATCATCCTCAACTTTTCACTTTCTCCAAACCAAGCTTAAAAACGAGATCATTGTTATTATAAGTTAGTAAACTAACACGAACTCATGTGGGCCAATTATTCACTTAGACTCCCTTATTCCTATGGGTATCTCTTATATTTTATTATTTGTCTTGAATTATCACGAAGATGCATTGTTTGACTTATTTCGATAATTATTAGGTCTGAAAATAAAGTGCACGATTTAATCAATAGTTAGCTAAAGGACCAAATCTTTTAAAACTGCTTCTCGGGATATCAAAAAGTTCATATCTTGGCATAACTTGGTTCGCGATTTGAGACCTTTCTCGGGCCGATATTTGGCAGCGACTTCATACTTCAAATCTTGAGAGACGTTCATGAAATAATGGTCTTCTCTTCATAATTGGAATTTCTTCACTTGGAATTTTTGAGAGATTCTTCATATATGGACCACGACTTCTTCATTTTTCTCCAATCTTTATTTTGGATTTTGATATACAACGATCCGCCTCCTTTATTGACTTGGATCGATTTATCCTCATACCTTGTTAGGGTCTTTTCGGATACACTTCTCCATGACTTTTGGGGAGTTTTTGCTTTTCGTCGTGTGTCTTGATCCTTCATATTGACTTTCGATAAATGATTCTTCACATCACTTTTGGATCTTTAGCAACAAAACATAGCCCTCATGCCTTGTTAGGGCCTTTTCGGACTCGCCAATCTTCGCGCCCCGCTTCATAAGTTATGCCTTGGCTATGAACTCTCGTCATTACCGAGCAACTTTTAAACGATCTGGGGCTAGAAGCTAAGTAACTTTTCAAATCGTACAACCTTATTTATTAGCAGATACATTTATTAGCAAGCGATGGGAGAATAGGCTTATAATTAACTCACATAAATTCACGAAAGAATACCGAACTTATAATTGGCTCTATCATCTCTCGTACCCCACAGTTTAAAATCTCAAGTAATGAGACTCGTGGATGCTTAGCCTATTAAATCAAAGTTTTGGGTTTTCGAGTCGCCTATAGGATCTTGCAAATTTTTAGACTTTTTCAAGTTTAGAAATCGCATTTTAAAGTTCCCTTGATAAACGACTCTCTAGAATCAATTATAGGAACTTGCGAAAAGTTCTTGTTCTTAACCCGTGAGAGTTAAGACTTTCGCGTTTTATAGCTCCCTATATAAAAGCCTAGCAAAACTTGACTTAAACATGTTAAGGATACTAGCTAGAGTAAACTCGGATTGAGTCAAAAGATTCACAACGTTAGAAAATTAAAACCACTTATTAAGCATTTATTCTAGCAAAGGAAGAAAATAACTATACAAAGATAACAACTAATAGGCCAAAATAGATCAAAAATTTTGAAAAATGTCGAAAAATTGAGTTTCCGGTTAAAATGAGGACAAATACAAGGAAAAGACCACTTAACTTCGATAGAAGTCCCCCCTACACTTAAGATAAACATTGTCCTCAATGTTTAAGCATGTGGGAGTAAACTCCCCTACACTTAGGATATTGTGCACGTTGTTTAAATCGCGCTAAGGAAAAGACAACTAAAGAGATTCCTATTTTAATATTGAGAAAATATAAAATAGTGAATCGAAAAGAGTTTAGGATAGAACCGGGAAGAAGTAGAACACAGTATCACGGGTCGTCAAGAATCATCAAGAGTGGATCATTGAAGCTCGAATCCCTGATTAAGAAGTGAGGAGAGGAAATAGCAATCCAAGGGGTCCCCCCTACACTTATGATAAAGAAAGCGGAGAGATAGATGCATGGGTTGCCTCCCAAGAAGCGCTTGGTTTTTGTTAACCGAGTCGTGAGCCTGACTCGGCCTTGATGATTAACGGAAGTAGCATGAAACAAATCCACCAGGATCAAAGACATGGTTTTCATCCATCAATAAGCACGAGCTTAAGGCGAACAAGGCAAGCCAAAAGAGAAGAATAGGCAAGGTTCCCTTAAGCAGTGATGGAGCACGGTGGGAGCAAGGGTGAGGTGGTGCAAGCATGTCTTCAAGATTTCCAAAGATTTTTCCTTTTATTTCATCAGGTGGATACTGAGATGGCTTAAAGACTTCAATACCGAGATCGAACACCTTTTCCTTTAAGGGAAAATAGCACTCCGGCTCAGCCGAGTGTGAAGAAGATCCGCAAAGAAGCACAACCTCGTCCTCAGAAGTGGGACAAAGAGGTGTCAAATCATAAGTGCAACGGATTTCAGTGTCAACCGGTTTCTTCTCCTTTGACAAAATGCTCTTCAAATCTAAAGTAGGATCAAGACGATAATCTTCAAAGTCCAAAGGAGGTGCATCACTCTCATGAGGGAAGTATGTGTTGAGAAATTCAGAGAAATCTTCCTCAAATGAGTAATCGTCCAAAGTAGGATCGAGTGATGGCGGAGGATCTTCATCATGTGAAGAATCGCTCGATAGAGTATCATCCTCATCAAAATCATCGAAAGTGGGCAGCTCGGGATACTCAGAAGTACAATCAAAATCATCCGAGTCTGAGCTAGAATCATCATCATCATAAGCATCGAAGACCGGTGGAGAATCAAAAATGGGAGAAGCGTCCAAAGTAGGGGAGAATCATCCATATTATCTTCAAAGAGTGGATTGTCAGTGGAAGATTCAAATAGAGGATTGTCATGGACGGTAAAGTCATCGAGCACATTAATCATATTCACTGATTCTCGGCCTCCAAAGGATTTGCCTGTAAGTTTCCCCATTTTAAAAACTTTAGAATCATCCCCGACTCGTAAGATTAACTCACCTTCGGCCACATCTATTAAGGCACGTCCGGTTCTCAAGAATGGCCGACCAAGTATTAAAGGAATACGAGGGTCCATTTCATAATCTACTACGACGAAATCGACCGGGAAGGTAAATGTGCCAACTTTAAGAAACACATCTTCGGCTATACCAACAGGGTAAGCGAGAGTGCGGTTTGCAAGTTCGAGAGTCATCTTTGTTGGGATGAGGTCGGGCAATGATAGTGTTTTCCAAACACTGAGTGGCATCAAATTAATACTAGCCCCGAGATCAGCAAGGGCAGTAAATTCTTCGGTTTTGTTGAACACGCAAGGCAACACAAAACGACCGGGATCTCCAAGATTTTCCGGAAGTTCTCTAAGAAGAACTGCAGAGCAGTTTTCATTTAAGCGTGTGTTGGCGAGTTCAATGAGCTTCTCCTTCTTGCTAAGCAATTCCTTGAATGCTTTGACGAATTTCGGCATGTGGCAAAGTGCTTCAACAAGGCTAATGTTGATGGTCATTTTAGATAGCATATCCACATATTTCATTACATTACAGTCATTCTTGGTTAGCTCGTTGGTCTTGCCTATGCGAGAAGGGTATGGGATTCTGGGTTGATAAGGATTGGGTGGAGGTGTAGTTGGTGAAGGTTGTGATGTTGAAGGGTCCTTCCGAGATACATCGTCATGACGAGGCGGAGACGGTAATGGTGTACTATCACTAAGTGTAAGAGGAGTAGGGATACATGGTGGTGGAGGAGGTGTAGATGATGGTGGTGAATCAGGTGGATTGACAATGGTAATTCCACTACACGTAGTTATAGCACTCACATTAGCTCGCGGATTGGTGACGGTGTTTGAAGGTAGAGAACCAGAAGAAGAAGAAGGTTGAGCTTCGGGCAAGAAACTAGCCAACAAATTCTTCAATTCAGTTGTTTGAGTGATGAAAGAGGATTGAAGATTATCACGAACCTCGGTTCTGATGTCGTTACCTTGCTTCAAGATATCTCCTTTCAAATTGATTATTTGTCTCTGTAGATTCTTGATTTGCTCACCTTGAGTTCTCATGATTGTGTCAACATCGGGATTAATGGGTGGGTGTTGTTGGGTGGGTGGTTGATAAGGGTTAGAAGCACGAGGTGGGATTTGGTTGCTTCTATTGTAGTTGTTGGCGGGATTTTGGTTTTGAGGAGAAAAACCGGGTGAAAGGTAATTGTTTGAACGGTAGCTCAACAGATTTCTATCCCCTTGTTGTCTAGCTTGGTAATTTTCCGGTGAATAATTACCGTAAGCTGCATACACATTTTCCGGATTTCCTTGTGTCGAAGGACAATCGGTGTATGAGTGAGGACCGCCACATGTTTCACAAGGATTAGCAATCGCTTTAACTTGTTGTTGTTGGTGGTTTGAAGCGAGAAGCGTAATACTTTTGCTCATTTCGGCCATCATGCGGGTGAGTTCGGTCATCTCAGGGTTTGCTGAGGTAGAAGAAACATTGACTCTCGTGTTGTTTCTGGAAGAAGCAGAGGAATCCCAGTTCTTATGATGAGTAGTCATGTTTTCAATTAACTCTCTACACTCCTCGGGTCTCCTTTTCATGAATGTGCCACCAGCGGCTGCATTAATCGTATCACAATCTCGAAAAGTCAATCCGTTGTAGAAAGTATCGATCAAGGTGACCGGAAGCATGTTGTGGTTTGGACAACGGTCGATCAAGACATTATATCTCTCCCATGCATCAAAAAGAGATTCATCGGGATCTTGCATGAAACCGCTGATCTGATTGCGAAGGCTTGTGACCATGGATGGTGGAAAGTAGCGCGAAAGAAAGCGTTGAGTCATGTCATCCCAAGTATGAATAGAATTCTTCGGGAGACGATCAAACCATTTCTCGGCATGATGCGATAAAGTATGCGGGAAGAGTTGTAGGCGGAGAACATCCATTGTGGCCCCAGGCAACTTCATGCTTTGGGTGATTGTAATGAACTTGTCGAGGTGTTTGTTGGCATCATCATCAGGCAATCCTCTAAATGGGTTTGTTTGTACTTGCTGAATCATGTGGTGCTTCAACGAAAAATCAGGAGCGGTGATTTGCATTGGCGCAATCGGTCCTCCTCGTCCAAACATTGTTGGTTGACAAAGTTCCTCCATGGTCCGAAGATCGGGCTGTGGAAGAGCATTGTTGTTGTTATTATTATTATTGAGGTGCGGTAGTTGATTATTGTTGTTAACACCTGCCATATCTAAATCTTCTTGAGGCTCGGGCTCTTGGTAATTAGAAGATCTAGTACGCATACACCTGAAAATGCAAAAGAAAACAAAACCAAACACAAAGACAATATATATACACAATAAAGATAAAATCTTTTTGGATTTTTGAAATTTTTAATTTTTATGGTTTTTATGAATTTTTATGCAAGAAAAATAACGTTCACAAGTGAACGGGTCCCAAAAAGCAACGTGTCTCTCACAAAAAACTGTTGATCTTTACGAAAAGAGCCGGCAGCGGCGCCATTTGATAACTCGGATTTTACTCAAGTTAATAAGATTCGTTGTTCCAGTCTCTTCGAATTGAAAAACTTATTGTTTTATGTGTGACTCAGTTGAACTTTGGTAGAACAAAGATGTGTCGTTGTAGTGTTGAAAATAAAAGATGCAAAACAATTAAAGTAAAAGTGCAATTAAAGTAAATCTAAGTCTAATTAAAAATAAAGTGCAAGTATTTAAAGTGCGACTAAAACTAAGGGAAATAAAGGTGAATAACGCAAACTTAAATCTAACTAAGGCAAACTTAAAACGCAACTAAAACTAAATCTTAAACTAAGGCAATAAACTTAAAGTACGATTAAGTAAAAAGGCGGGAAAAATAGAGCTAGAATTTAAAAGGCAGAAACTTAAGATAAAGAAACTGAAAATAACCCTATCCGGAATAAACTCTTATTCGGAATAAAAGGCTATTCGGAATGTCTGTCACCTATTTGGAATATCACCCTACTCGGAATATTTTGTCTATTCGGAAAGACTGACCCTATGCGGAATAATCCTCTATTCGGAATATCTGTCCCTACTCGGAATAAAGTCCTACTCGAAATATTCAGTCTATTCGGAAAGTCCAGCCTATGCGGAAAATCAAGCCCTATTCGGAATAAGTTGTCCACTCGGAATGTTTGGTCTATTCGGAATCCTGTCACCAATTCGGAAAGTCCTCCTATTCGGAATGTTTTCCCAATTCAGAAAGTAGTCCTACTCGGAATATAGAATATTCCGCATAAGACACAAACGCTAAACCCTTATTCGGAATATCTAATATTCCGAATAAAGCATAAATGGGAAACCTCTATTCGGAAAGTTTCTGGGCTCGATCTGGGAATTAACAGAAACAATATAACGAAGAACTAGGAATGAAAAATAAGTACGGATCAAACAAAAACTAAGCGAAATCAAACACAAGATTAAATCAAACAAACAAATAAACAACTATTAAGCATAAACAATCAATCCAAATCAATCAAACTCACAAAACTTAATCAAAATAATCAAAACCCACTTAATTAAATCAACCAAAATTAAGAACATGAACATAAACAAATCAACACAAGGTTAAGAAAGGAAGAATGAGATTAACAAGATAAAAATAAAGCTTGACAAGAATTAAAAAGAAAAACTTACTTGAATTAAATGGTAATGAAGGTGCAAGACAAGGTAATTAAATGACAAGTATTTAAATGTGCATAAAATAAATGTGGAAGAGCTAATTTGTCAAGTTAGCCAACAACACTAAATGATAACAATCCTAATCTATTTATAGGGGAGGATTAAGGAAGCTTCCTCCCCTTCTTCATTTCTTGTTAATTGCAAGATTAAGTTCTTCCTTCATTTAATCTTCATTAATTGCGTCATTAGTCCTTTTCTTCTCATCTTTCTTTTAAGTTTGGACTTTAAGGACTTGTGGCTCGGGATATCTTTTGAACTCGTCTTTAATTTCTTCAATAAAATAGACTTGAGTTTCTCGGCTTTTGATAAACTTCCGTCTTTTGACTTTTTCTTCGATAAATCTTCAGAATTGGTCTTGGACTTCCGTTCTTTTTCCACTCTTGACTTCTCAACTCCGTCTTTCATCTTTTTCTTCAATAAAAGCCGTAAATGCCCGTGAATTCTCGTGTTTTCTCCACTTTTCATAATTTCATCCTAAAATACAACAAAAACACAAACCACGCATAATTCTGACATAAAAGACATAAAATACACGTTTTGGTCCGGTTATTATTGTAATTAAGTGGTAGAAAAGATGGGTGTTTACACACCTATCAGGAATTAGTTCCTCTCCCTGACAAGGTTAACATCCTTACTTTGTTATGGGTTTATAAGGTTAAACTTGATGAGATGGGTGCAGTATTGAAGAATAAGGCTAGATTGGTTACTAGAGGATATAAACAAGCCTTGGGTATAGACTTTGAAGAATCTTTTGCTCCTGTTGCAAGATTGGAGGCTATTAGACTATTCCTTGCGTATGCTGCTCATATGAACATGATCGTCTATCAAATGGATGTGAAGACGGCATTTTTGAACGGTGAACTAAGGGAAGAATTCTATGTTAGTCAGCCGGATGGGTTCGTTAGCACGGAGTTTCCTAATCATGTGTACAAGCTTAAGAAGGCTCTCTATGGGTTGAAACAAGCTCCACGCGCGTGGTATGATCTCCTTTCAACATATCTCATTTCGGAAGGCTTCTCCAAAGGCAAGGTGGACCCCACTCTATTCACTCTCAAGGAGGACAATGACATACTTCTGGTACAAATTTATGTTGATGATATAATATTTGCTGCCTCTAACATAGAATTGTCACAACGCTTTGAGAAGATAATGTCCACACGCTTTCAGATGTCAATGATGGGAAAATTTTCATTTTTCTTAGGATTACAGATTTCTCAAAATCCCAGAGGCATCTTTAATAATCAATCCAAATATGCTCTAGAATCTTTAAAGAAATATAACTTTGATAATTGTGACCCCGTGGACACTCCAATGGTGGAGAAATCCAAGTTAGATGAAGATAGGAATGGGACTATTGTCGATCCAAAACTTTACCGTGGGATGATCGGCACCCTTCTCTATCTGACTGCTAGCAGGCCTGATTTGCAATTTGATGTATGCATGTGTGCCCGGTATCAGGCTCGGCCTACCGAAAAGAACCTACATGTTGTTAAAAGGATCTTTCGGTATCTAAAAGGAACACTTCATCGTGGTCTATGGTATCCGAAAGATTCCTCTATTGCTTTAATATCATACGCAGATGCCGATCATGCTGGGTGTCAAGACACGAGGCGTAGCACTTCTGGATCTGTGCAACTCCTTGGAGATAGATTGATCAGTTGGTCTTCAAAAAGGCAGAAAAGCGCTGCAATTTCTAGCACGGAGGCTGAATACATCGCCATGTCCGGTTGTTGTGCTCAAGTCCTTTGGATGAGATCACAATTAACTGACTACGGTTTGGGTTTCAACAAAATCCCGATGTATTGTGACAACAAGAGCGCCATTGCCCTTTGCTGCAACTATGTTCAACACTCCCGGGCCAAGCACATAGACATTCGCTACCATTTCATTAAAGAGCAGGTGGAGAACGGAGTGATCGAGCTGTATTTTGTCACTACTGAGTATCAGCTGGCAGATATGTTCACCAAAGCCTTAGATCGAGGACGAATCGAGTTTTTGATCGACAACTGGCAGATATGTTGGCAGAAGAATCAGCTGAATAGTCGTGGTAAACTATTCAGGCGTATCCTTTGTTCGTGATCATGTATATTATCGTAAATATATAGACCACAAAAAGAAAATACAAAAATATAAAACCAACAAAAACCATAAAAATATAAAACCTAGAAAAACCATAAAAATTATAAAATCCAGAAAAACCAAAATATTTTTCGTTTTTAAAACGGGCATGTCTTTTAATACGGTAATATTTACGGCCTTATAAATTTCGATCAATATTGACACGGTTCCATAAATAGAGTCCGTATAAAAGTTGTACATTTTTAAAACATGCCTATAATGGCTTGTAGTTATTTCAGACTGCAACCCGGTTTTCATATTAAAGTCACGTATTTCCTTGGAAAACGTTGGCTTACAACGGGAATTAATTTTCTCGGGCATGATTTACAAGCCAAATCATGCAAAGGGATCAAGTTTACTTTATAACTTGGTCTAACACGAATCAATGTACGTCTCAGTGCATTAATTTGTTAAAATAAGAGAAATCTTATTGACACCACGAATCAATCTTTTTCAAGATACTAATTGGAAATGCTTTCATCAATATTTGACTCTTTAAACAATGACTACAGCTCTTAAATAGAAAACGGGTCATCGCTTAAGGGGGAGAAAATATTAAATCATCTTTGTTATCAAAACGATTTTCGAAAGTGATTGTGGAAAATTAATGGCTAAATGGTAAATGAGTGGTATTGCTTTAGAAAACGACTTGTGTTCGTTCAATGTGATAGGACTTGCTTTAGATTTTGGAGATTTGCAAATAGGTTACGATTGCTAAGTTGTGTGAAAGTTAATAGTGGCTAAGTTTAACAATGGATAGGGAGATTAGAAAAGAAAACCAAAAAGACAAGGGATAAAAAGGGAAAAGAATAGAAAAGTGTAGGGATTTAAGGTGACATTGAGTGAAAGTTGAAAAACTTTTCACCTAAGTCAAAACAAAACCCCCCGTCCCCTTTATTTTTTCATCACTGTTTCTTTATCATTTTGCCGCCATTAAACACACATTTAAGCTTTCTCACACACGAGTTTTAATCCGTCTCAATCATCCAAATCTGTTCCATTCAATCTACAAGGTAATTACATCGAATCTTTAACTCTTTAATTCGTCTAATTCATCATGTAAAACAAGCTAATTGATTCGGATAATCATCTCTATCAAATTAGGGGTCGTTTGCTTAATTTAGGGTCAATTAATTAGGGGTTTTTGGTGGGTTTTGCTCGGAATAGCATTAGAAGATGTTGTATTGCCTTAGATTGCCTTAGAACTCACTATAGCACTTAGATTAATCATTTATAGGGTGCGTTTGTAAAGTTCCGAATGAACATGATGAACAAACTTCCGGATGAACAAAGCTTGAAAACTTCCGAATGAAGGAAAGTTACGAACGAGCTTCCGAATGAAGGAAGTTCCGAATGAAGGACTTCCGAATGAAGGAAGTTCCGAATGAAGGACTTCCGAATGAAAGAAGTTCCGAATGAAGAACTTCCGAATGAAGAAGTTCCGAATGAAGAACTTCTGAATGAAGAAGTTCCGAATGAAGGACTTCCGAATGAAAGAAGTTCCGAATGAAGGACTTCCGAATGAAGAAGTTCCGAATGAATGACTTCCGAATGAAGAAGTTCCGAATGAAGGACTTCCGAATGAAAGAAGTTCCGAATGAAGGACTTCCGAATGAAGAAGTTCCGAATGAAGGACTTCCGAATGAAGAAGTTCCGAATGAAGGACTTCCAAATGAAGAAGTTCCGAATGAAGAACTTCCGAATGAAGAAGTTCCGAATGAAGGACTTCCGAATGAAGAAGTTCCAAATGAAGAACTTCCGAATGAAGAAGTTCCGAATGAAGAACTTCCGAATGAAGAAGTTCCGAATGAAGAACTTCCGAATGAAGAAGTTCCGAATGAGGAACTTCCGAATGAAGAAGTTCCGAATGAAGGACTTCCGAATGAAGAGTTCTGAATGAAGGAAAGTTCCGGATGAAGAGTTGTTTGATTTATAGTTGTTTGCATGTTCTAAGTACTTGGTGAAATATGTTATGCTTAGAAATAAGAATGATACATATCTATATATTTTTGTGCATCAACCTTTCATGTCTTATCTTAAGCAGATACAATGACTAATCCAACAGTACAAGCAATCCAAGACTCTAGAGAAGCCGCAATTGCTGAAGCACGAACCCTCAAGTTCATACCAAACAATTACCGGCTGAAGCAAGTTTCAAAATCCACTCACCATGGATTTAAAGTCGCCATAGAAATCCTTGATCAATCTCATTTCAAGAATGCTTTAAGAAGTACTGCCTCGGTGCCTTATGATTACATGTATGAGTTCTGGGCTACCAAGGAAAGCACTTCAAACAAGATCACCTTCACTCTCGACAACAAGCAGCAGACACTTAATGTTTCAGACTTCCGTAAGATATTTGGCATTCGGGATACACCCAAAGGTATGGCATTTTCGAAGGATCCTACTAAAGACGAACTCATGGAGTTGTTCGATGCTCTTGGATGTCCTGACATACGAGTTGCGTCTGAGTTTACCACTGCTAAAGTAGGACAACCTTTGAGAGCAATGTTGGGTATTCTCAGTAGATGTCTTACACCGAAAACAAGTGGGCATGATGCTTTGCGCAGTCCTATTATGAACATCTTCCATGGAATGTATAAAGGCACAAATGCAGATTATGCATCGTTGTTACGGGAAGAATTCACCTTTCAACTCTTCCAAAACAAGAAGTTGAAGTCTAATTTCTTTCCTTACCCTCGGTTTATCAAGCTTATCATTAACTATTTTATGAAGAATGATGTTACAATTGATAGGCGTGCAGCAAGTCGTCATCACACTAAAGAGGCTGATCATATTGTGGATTTAAGGCATGAAGGACCATCTGGTGGTGTGATTCCTGGTCCTATTCCCGATTACCTTCTGACGGATAGAATTAAAGGTTCTGCTGATTACAAGCTACTGCTGCTAGAAATCAAGAAGCTAAAAGCAAGCTTTCAGACTGGAGAAGACTCGTCTACTACGGTCAAGAGTAAAGGTAAACGCAAGCAACCAGCTGCTTTACCTGAACCTGAAACCAAGAAGAAGAAGACTGAGGTTAAGAAGGGAAAGGGTAAGGCTGATGAGTTAGTTCTACGTGACGAAGAAGATGTTGTTGATCCTACTCTTGACAAGGCGGAGAGAAAAATGATGAAGATAGCTATTCAAAGGAGTAGGAAAGATACTGACGGTAGTGGTTCAGGTGTAAGGATAAATATTGAAGAAGAGTACGAGGAGCCAGAGGATATTGATGAGTTTGGATCACCTGAAAGGTATTCTACTTCGAAGGAGACATCCATCCCAGTTTTAGCAAGTGTTGAAAAGGAGTCCGTTGCTCCTACAATCATGGTGTCTACTCAACCTTTAGTAACTCAACCCTTAGCAACTCAACCTCCACCAATACAACCCTTACCAACCAGACCGGTTTCAACACCATTCCTTCCACCACCAATAACTCCCATCTTTAGTATCGTAGTAACAACCGAGCCTCTTCACTCAACCCAGAGCAGCTCTGCAACTTCTTCAATGGTTGTATTTGTAATGGCCGAAATGTTGGATAAACATACGGATAATCACAAAAGAGAGATGGATGAACTTCGCCAAGAGCTACATAGACGAGCTCAAAGTGAAGAAGCATCTAAGAAAGCCCAAGAAGAGATGCTTGCTAAGTTCGCTGCAGCGATGGAGTTAACACGAAAAGCTCATGCAGAAGAACTAGCTCAGGTTAAGCAGGCTGAAGCTGATAAGCATGCTGCACGTATCACGAGACTTCAAGCGATGAGGGATAAATACAAGGAACAAAAAGAAGCACTTGAAGCTTTTATTGAAGAGAGAGTGAAAGAATCCGTTGAATCCATTATGCCTAAACTGCGTGATGAGTTGAAGACACTCGCGGCTGATAACTTGATGATCAAGTCATCCAATCCTTCTGAATCCGCCTACAAAATAGCCTATGACTTGACGGATTTTTAATTGAAGAAGATCCTCAAAGCTCGTATGAGGGAACTTGGATCTTTTGATAAATCTAGGATTCAACGGGCTCTCTACAAGTCCCTGAATGATGCTATCATGGAAGATGATCGGTTGTTCAAAACGTTTGGAAGTGTGGTACCTTATCACATTCTACCTGAGGAGGACAAAGATGATAGTGAACAGGAAGAGGGTACTGGTGAAGAAGAAGAGGAAGAAGAAGGAGAAGAAGAAGAAAAGGATGATGACGATGACGATGATGATGAGGATGATGATGATGATGATGATGATGATGATGGTGGTGATGGTAATGAGGAGAGTGCTAAGGGGAGCAATGAGGACAGCGACGAGGATGATGATGGGGGTAAACAGACTGAAAAGGGGGATAAGGTTGCCAGCTCAAAGAAACCTGCTAAGTCTGGAACCAAGTCTAAGAAAGATGTAGCGGCAAAGGAAAAATCTACCTCAACGGAATCAAGACGTTCCAAGTGGCGCCACGATGTGAATGCTACTACGGCGTCATCGATTCCTGGTACATCTATCGCTGTATCTATACCTGTTACTGCTAACCCTGTTAGTTCTGTTGTTGTTGCTCCTGTGATTGCAGAATCGGTAACTGAACCTGAAGCTGCACAACACTCACCTGTTCACGACACCGCCGAGATGCCTGAATCAGAACCAGCAGATGTTCACGTTTCCACTCCTCTACAACAAGAACCACAATCTATTGTTCCTGAATCAAGCACACGGGACTAGGCAGACACGCTGGAGATTGACGAGACTGCACCACCACAGGCTTGGATCACGGCAGCGGCGCAATATGATCCAATCACAGACGCTGACAGAGATGTCTTATATCTCCGTATCCGCAGTCCGATTGACTTATGTGCATTTCTGGCTCATGAGTATAAGACTTCGGTTACTCCGTCGTTGGTGAAGAGAGCGCTGAAGGATAAGAGAATTCACGCCAAAACCCGGTTAACCCGAATGGAGTTCGAGTATTATGCCGATGAGATCCCGAAAGCTCTGAACACCGTTCAACGGCCAGGTCTTCATGAATCTGAAAGAGCTCCACCTCCACTTGATCCTTCTCAAGATAATCAGATTGCTCTTGACTTCTTCGTCACCAATGATCTTGATTATCTCCTCAAGGGTTCATCGAAGTACGCAACCTCCCTGACCTTGCTGAAAGCTGCCAACTGGGGGACAATACCCTTTATTGAGGAAAAGGTAAACCGACTCTGGGTCCCAAAGGTAAATCGTAATTATGATATGTATGCTGTCATAGGTGCATCACACTGGGACGAACGAGTTCGAAGGGCGTACAGGGGTTGCTGCTTAGTCAATTCAGGAAGCAACGTTAGATCCGATATCCGCATCTCCAGTATTTTAGGGCTGAAAACTGAAGCCAAGAATGGCTATTATCATGTGACAGAGATTCCTCTGAAAAGGGAGGATGACAGAGAATACAAAATCCAGCAGGGAGATTTTTCTATCATTCGCCTTGAGGATATCGAAGATATGTTGCTTATGTTGACCCGTGATCAACTCACACATATTCCTCGAGAAGACATCATTGCCTTGAATACAGCACTTCGTATGTTCACACGAAGCGTTGTTATCAAGAAACGAGTTGAAGATCTTCAGTTGGGAGTCGAAAGCTACCAAAGGAAGCTTAACCTCACCCGTCCAGTGAATCAAGTGTTACCTCAACATGTAGATAGATGTCCCTATACCGACATTTCTGTCCCGAATTGCGGCATTTTCTACTTGAACAGTCGAGGGTTAATGAAGTTTATGAGGGTGGGTGAGCTTTATAAGTACAGTGATGGGACTCTCCTATACGTCAGAGGAAATTTGGAGCATCTCAATTCGGGTGGGACTTTACCAGAGATGACTGAGGATTGGCATCAGGGTTATCGGCAGATGGCGAAGTATGTGATCAAGAAGATTGATCAAAAGCTCCGTGAACGTAGATTGATGAGGAGCTTGGAAAGATTCGTTGATGGTAGACCATATTTAGTGCACCACAAGCTACTGCAACGATCCATCTAATGGGTCGTACATTTCAGGTCCACTTTATATTGGTTTTCAAATTGTGAATATGTATATTTGTGAATATTGTGCTTGTACGGCTTGATGTAGTGTTAAAGTATGATAATTTTTCAAGAATTTCTCACGAGATTCTAAATCTTTCAAAATATATCATACTAAAGCACTACAACTATCCCTTATTAACTTAAGGGGGAGCATTAACATGTTCTATGGCCACACATCGATTTCATTTTTTACCCAAAGACCGGTTAATCCATTCAATATCCCAAATATTAATGGTTAACATTTTGGATAAGGGGAGAAAATGGGATTAAGGAGATTTAAATGATACTTGGCTAAAAGATGAAAAAGACTTAACGATTATCCAACTTAATATGTGTAAAGCACGTGTTAAGGGGGAGCATTTTTGATGAACAAAACACCTAAGGTACAAAACTTTTGATTTCAATATCACAAGTACCTTATGTAATTTTCAATGATTTTTCATGGTGGCTATACTTTCCCAAAACACGCTTAATTCACGACGATGTGGTGACAAAAGGGTGGTAGGAATAGGTTTAGTCCAATGATTCATCAGAGCCGATGGAATCTTCCCAAGGACAATTCCCTAGATAGAATTAGAAGTCCTAGGAAAGATGGAGAAAGAATGTGAACGTATCTGAATGCCGACCAAGTACTTAAGCTAGCACTCGAACAATCACAACAAGGTGCTAGTTATGACGTATTGGTAAGCATTGAAGGGGTTGAAGAATGAAAAAGAATTGTAAAGTTAAAGGGTGTAAAGAAAGAAGCCCTCCTTACAACTTTAGGCAGAAACCGGGTCAATACATATGCTATTGAGGTCATTTTTGTTAATGATTCTCGATATTGAAGAAAGACAACATGGACCCAGTGATGCAATGCACAACCCTTCCCAGCTAACTCAAATATCTCTCAAAAGGTATTTGTTTTAATCACACGGAGTTCAACACGTTATCTATTGGTTTATTCACTCCGAATAGACTGGTATTGAAAAGGTGGCACTCCTCTCCAGCCATCGCTCACTAAATCAAAACGCATTATCGAGTCTAGAGCCAAGAGATCATCAAAAGTCTCATTAGGACACTTTCCATTTATTCCTTGCTTTCTCACACACTGTGAAAAGTAAGAGATTTTCATGAGTCCTACGCAGTATTCCTGTAATATTGCCAGAACATTCGAGTAATACGCAAGTATTACAATGAAGATGGAAATCCTGCTTGAGCCAACATCAAACAAGCTCATGGTAGGTTACACGTGCGGTTCTTTTAGAACCAATCTTGTGAAAAACTGGAAGGAAACAGTGGTTTAATTCTTAATTGAACTTAAACTCGTTCCAGGCCTCTACGCATTATCATATGATCTTGCCAGAACACTCAGAGTGACTCTTTATTGATCACAGTGACGGGTGGAAATCCTTCTAGTGTTAACATCAAACAGCACTTGGTAGGTGACGTGCAAGATTCTTTATGAATTGAGCTCGTGACAACTGGAAAGCAACGATGGTGAAAATCGTAATTGAAATTCACTTGTTCCAGGTTTCATGAATTGACGGCTTCAATCATAAGGATTTTTTAATCCAAATGATTCACTCTTTATGTTCGCAGTCAGCTTTGGACGGTCGAATAAAGAGAACGGGTTTACCCGCGAAATCCTGTCAGGAAGTTACTTAATTGAAACTATCTGTCACGGGTACGATATCTAATATCGTCCAACGGTCTTCACCGACCGGAGGTAAAATGCTACCGAATTAGAATAAAATGTCAAAGCCATTTTATTCGTGTCGTTATTGTGTACCTGTTAAAGACGGTGGCGTTGTTGTGTACCTGTTGAAGACGGTGGCGTTGCTGTGTACCAGTTAAAGACGGTGGTGTTGCGGTGTACCTGTAGAAGTCGTTCCCACATGCTTATGTTTTTCTGCATCAAAGTTCAGCAAAAATTCAAGAAAGTACAAGATGAAGTCTTCCGCTGTATCAAACTCTGAAGCTTTCGAGAATTCAACAAAAAGACATAAGTGTGTGGAACATGGATTCACGAGGAGGCAAGTTTCACAAGAAGGCAAAGATCGCACGTGAAAGGCCAAAAGAACAATGCTCTCAAGCCAAAGCCTAAAAGATCAATAAACATATTCACAACAAAAAGAAAAAGAAGAAAAGACTATGAGCTAAAGAACGAAGACTTAGTATAGTATGCTAGGTTTAGAACTTTGTAACGTGGAGTGACCTCCCTTAGGGGGAGATTGTTAGAAATACGTTTTTACGTATATTAGAAGTATCGGTCACTCCACAATATTATTAATGTTGTAATAGCTTGTAGTTAATAGTTACTTATTTAGTTAAGTAAGAACCGGTCCATGGGCTTGTCATGGGCCGGCCCAAGTCCATTAGTGGCTTGGAAGTATAAATACCCCTTTCCTCCTTGGAAAGGGGTTGGTTGTTGTTCATTTCTTGTTTCCACTTAATAAAATATCACATAGTTCTCTCTCACTTTCTCTCTCTAGTTTCTCTCTCTAGAAAACATCAACCCACTTCATAGATTCATAGGTTATCAAGATTCTACATTTACAAACTATTAGATCTTGTTTAAGGCTTTTTAATAATTAAAAGTGATTTTCAGGGCTTTAATTAGCATTAAAAAGTCATTATTTAATTAATTAAAAGGTTTTAGCAAGTTTGGATTTTTTGTAAACTCTTAGAATATTATTGGGGATTTTTAGTAATTTTCAGGAATTTTTAGGTTAAAATTTTAATTTTGGCACTATTTACGACTTTACGTGTTCGCCTTTTTCGTCATAGTTTAATCCGTTTTCGTAACCGTCTTTTCTTTCCTTTCTCATTTCTTTTCTTCTTGTTAATAATCACAAACATCATTAATCAACTCTTAACACAACGCACTTGCCTCCTTGGGAAACGAACTTGGACTTACTTGGTCATTAGTGCTCGGTTTTCCTAAACCGACACTTAACGCTTACCACTACTTGTACTTCCTTTTCCTAAAGGTCGTATTTTACTACAATCAATGCTAGAAAAATCACCTTACGTTTCAATGACGAGGAACTTGTTATAAACACAACACAAAACTCTCAACTTTATCATGTTTATTCCGTCGCGACTATAAACCTCGGTTATATGATCGACGTCGTTTGCGAGGAATTTTCACAAAAATTCTTAGGTTTTGGTGATGATGAAAATAGTGGCAATCCCACTATGCTCAATCATATTCTTGATAATTCGACACCATCCTTCACTCCATTTAAAGTTGGTGGTTTTACGTTGGAAGAACTTGATGTTCCTAGTACTTGTAACGAAGACCTCGACAACGATGAGGACTTCTCGATTATCAAGGATTTTCTCAACGATTTCCCATTTCCTCCGCCCGAGGAGGTTATGCGTATCGAACCCAAATCCTCATCTTGAATACGTATTTTTGGGAGGAGACGATAAGTTGCTGGTGATTATTGCGAAAGATATTTTGAATGATGAAAAACCGCACTTATCGATGTTCTAAAGGACCACAAAGGGGCAATTGCATGGAAATTATTCGACATTAAGGGGATTGATCCCAATTTTTGTACCCGCAAAATCTTAATGGCGGAGGACTACAAGCCCGTAATCCAATGTCAAAGGAGGGTGAACCCCAAAATTCACGACGTCATCAAAAAGTAGGTCCTTAAACTCCTTGACGCATGAATGATTTACCCTATTTCTGATAGCCCTTGGGTGAGTCCTATTCATTGTATCCCTAAGAAGGGAGGAATGACCGTTGTGCCAAACGATGCCAACGAGTTAATTTCCACTCGACTCGTGACCGGTTGGAGGGTGTGTATCGACTATCGTAAGTTGAATGAAGCCACTCGTAAAGACCATTTTCCCTTTCCCTTCATGGACCAAATATTGGAGCAACTTGCGGGAAACGATTTATATTGCTTTTTAGATGGTTTTTCCGGTTACTTCCAAATCCCCATCGAACCTCGTGATCAAGAAAAAACTATGTTTACGTGTCCATATGGAACGTTTGCCTATCGTAGAATGCCATTCGGACTTTGCAATGCACCGGGAACCATTCAAATGTGCATGATGGCTATTTTTCATGACATGATCGAGAAGACGATGGAAGTCTTTATGGATGATTTTTCCGTGTTTGGTTGTTCGTTCACTTCGTGTTTGTCGAATCTTGAGAGAATTTTAAAACGTTGTGAGGAAACCAACCTTGTGCTCAATTGGGAAAAATATCATTTTATGGTTAAGGAAGGAATCGTCTTAGGGCACAATGTTGGGTCCACTAGATGTGGATCTTGCAGCCTGTCAGAAACGGTGAACGACTTCTGTAATCACAAGTCAATTCACAGAGAGACTCTATACACAATATGAATGCAGAATCCAGATATAATAAAGAAGAACAGAATAACTATAAAGACTTGATCCTTTCTAAGGATTTCTAATATTGATAATGACTAGAACTACGTTTGATGAAGGTGTGTCTAACCCTTCTGCCCAAGGTTCCTTTTATACTACAAGGAAACCCTAATACAACATTAAACAAAACGTGTAAAACTGATATGCATATCCTTTCCTAACATATCTCATGCATATCCTAACAGAATAATAAATAAATAATAAAGTTTGACTTTGACTAGGACCAGGAGCACGACTTGCTCCTACTACTACTAGGACCAGGAGGAACTACATACCTCCTAGTCGACCTATTACATTTAACTATTCCAATGGTCCTAACAATCCTCCCCTAAACTTGAATTTGACCTGTTGAGTTCAAGTTTCCTGGTAAAACGTGCAATAAGCTCGAGGATTGAATCAGTAAAAGAAAGAGCAACATCAGCAAGATAAGTAATCAGAAGAACCGCCGCAACATGGAACACTAGAAGCTTCTCCAAAGCTTGAAACAAATCAGCATCGTGTTGAATCTTGACAGCAACATGAGCAGATTTGATGAGCCTTTACCAAGTAGCTGCTTGCTCTTGGGCTAGCCAGTCTTTCTGGTGGAATAAGCACCACCCTGGGAGACCAGAACCTAGCCCAACTCTTAGAACGTGAATCAATGGTGAGTGGGAGTACCCTGATGATTTTAGGCAAACCATCACAGCCGTCAACGGATTTGATATGTGTTTACCAGAAGTCGTACCCCTCTGGACTCGCCAACTCTCAGCAATGAAGCATCGGTGAGTTGAAAACCCTATAGCTTTATGCAAGCTATTACAGCTATCAACGGATTTGATAAAATCTTTACCAAGAATAATACCCCCTTGGATTAGCCACTTTTTAGTCTAGGACCATGGCAAGTGAAAACCATCCAGTTTTGGGTAACCTGGCAACCATCAACGGATTTGAGAATCGCACCAGGAGCCGTACCCTCAAGGTGAATCAACTCTTTCTTGTCGATTAGACATGGTTAGTTGAGGACCATTTGTTGTGAGGACCAAGTCCAACACCAGATGAAACCAGTAACCAGCACAAGTATAACACAGCAACCAGAACCCAAAGTGTGAAGCAGCAGATGGTATTATATTCACAAGTATAAAATCCATGATGTGTTTAAAGTATAAGCAGATATTATATAAAAAGTATTTTTTTTTAACTATAAAGAATGAAAGTCACCAATCACTTTACATATTGGTGAAAAGAATGTCAGTATTAATAAATAAACAAAAACACAAAACACTTATAAACCAACCATATCAGAGACCAGAAGCAGCCATCTTATCCTTTTTCAAACGAGCTTGGATCCCTTCCACCAAAGCAGTTGCCATAGACGACTCATTCCCGGAGGAGGCATTAGAAATCTGCAAGTGACAAGCCAACATAGCCTCCATCGAAGCAATCGTCAACGGATAATCCAAGTCTGTGAGCATGAAGACCATATGACCAGATTTCAACTCCAACATATGCACACCACAGCCCGCATATAACTTCCATCGTTGAATAACCTATTGCAGCTGATCCTTCCAGATACCAGAAATAGGAGCATGGGGAGGGGCATCAAGCATCATCTTTAAATCAGCCCATACTCGCAGTCCAGGCCAGGAAGACACAACATTAGGATCATCAGGCATGCCGATATCCACAAACCCATATAAAGCCATAAGATCCTTACGATCCGCCCAAGACAAAATACCCTGCAGACCCGAAGCAAACCTAACAGACCCATCACTAAGAGTAATCCTATGAGATACCGTACCAGGAAGAGTCGTGGAATGCGCAACCGTCCAACCAGTAATATATCCATTACCCAAAGGCAAATCAGAGTCACTATCAGAAGCTGCATCAATAAGATTTTTGGAAGCACGCTTCTCATAGGGGACCGTCTTGCCACGTCTAACACGTCGAGCCGATTTCTGGCGAAGCGAACGACGAGTTGTGGGATCACTAGGCGAGGGTTCAACCTTTACCTTTACCGGAGCAACAGAAGTGGGAGCAGTAAAAGTAGAATCAATAGGTTCCCACCCAAAGGATCAACATGAGCTGCACTAGAAGAAGGAACAGGTTGAGAACCCGGCACTGGTGGTGATGGGGATGCCATAGTAGGTGTAGCAGTAGTGTTGGTTGTGGTAGCAAAGGTGGTGGTGGTAGCATGTGTGATGGTGGTAGCAGGACCTGAAGAAGAAACCAGAGGTGCAACCAAAGGAGTAGGGGTGATACCAACAGTAAAAGCAACAAAAACCGATGGAATAGCAGCAGAACCAGGAGTAGTATCAGATGTAGGACCAGTAGTAACAGCAGGTGAAGAAGTGGGCACCACACGAGGAGAAGGACGATAAATAAATCGCTCCGGAATGGGGGTGCTCTGATGCTTGACCATACGTTCATAGAGTGCCTTGAGCTCATCAAAAGACAAAGCCTTAACCCTGTCCCACTTCCAACCAGTAGTGAAATAGGCAGCCGATTGATACTTCACATATCACTGCATCTGCTTCCGCTCCTCAGCTCTCGACAAAGGTCTGTTCTTACGCGTCTCACGAAGCTGTGCATCAAGCGCCAATTGATGCTTGCGCATTAACACCATGGCTCGAGGAATACAGTTATGCTCATCCACATCCGCACCCAAAAGATCAGTGAACTGGGAATAATCCTTGGTAAGAATAGACAACACCTGCATCCAATCACTATCATTCCAATGCATTGCATCATGCTGCACTTGTTCACGTCTCTGCTATTGAAGCGCTTCCTCCTCAGCCCGAGCAGCCTGATCAATTTCGGCTTGCATCCGTTGAGCAGCCTCCGCACCCAACCTATCCTCCTCAAGCTGTCTGCGTGTACGCTTGCGAGGTGGTGAGGGAGCATCAGTCATGGGGGCCTTCCCCTTTGGATCATGAGATGGACCAGCATTGGAACCCGCAGTAGGACCAGAAGCACCTTCCATTGGTGTGGGAACAGCAGCAGGAGAAGGAACACTGGAGGAAGTCGGAGGAACCGGCAAATCATCATACAATTTATCAGCAAAGGCAGCCTTTGCCAACAAAGTCAAACCACCCTCAACACGACCCTTAACCTCCTCATCAAAATCAGAGTGAACCACATGCTTCTTTCGTCGTCTTTGCTGAGTCTCCAAAGCTTTGATGCGATCAGCCATGGGAAGAACAAACTCCCTAGTAAGCTTCCGGTGTTGATTCAAATCTGCTTCCATGGAAAGAATCCGTGCATGATACCTGTGCATAAGATCAAGTAAAGAAGTAAGTGTAATAGGCTCCTCTGCCTGCCCACCAAGAGGACTTGGGTCAGGGAAGGCGTCATTGGAGCCAGAAGCAACAAATGGGTCAACATTAGGAGTACTAGCACCAGAAGGCTTATTAGAAGAGTGTGGAGCAGGACTAGGAGGGGGAGTCTCCACAAATGGAGACGTATGTGGTAATGAAGAAGGAGCAGCCTTGGAAGTGGATGGTCTTTCAACCACCACCTCCTCAACTGGCTCTTCCTCAAACACATGAGGTGCACCACCAGCATGATCCTCCTCCTCTATTGGGTCATCATCAAGTTGAGGTTCCTCCTCGGCTTGATCAACCAGAGGAACAACAACATCAGGAGGACCCTGAGCCAGCCCCAACATGGCCTCAGTAAGGGGCCTCCACTCCCCGCTAAACCCATGGACCATATTATAATACACTTTGGTAGTAAGCTTAGAAGGCACATGTTCAGCCCTATCACGAGGTATACAAACAAGTATATGTTTTAAAAACCTAGGATACATCAGAAACTTCTTCCTAGAACCAGCACTAGACAAATTGCTAACCATTCCCTCAAACAAATAACAAGAGAAATTAAAAACCCTACCCTGAGCTAAGCATATGAGACCAGTAGCCAAGGGAGTAGGAAAAGCATCCCAACTCCCAGACTTGGGACTTAAACAATGAATCAGAAAATGCACTAGAAGCTTCCATTGGGGGGGAAAACCTATTCTTATGGAAGTTAAACTTCCCCCCATGATTATACCCAATAGCAGCCATCCCCTCCAACACCTCCGCATTGGGTATGGAAACAACACCACCTTCATCTTGAAGATGAAGGGAACTACGAATAGAAGCCTCAGAAACCACGTATGAACGACCATCTATGGTAGCATGGAGTTCTCGTGGACGACCAACCACAACCACAAGACGAGCAGATGCCCAAAACTGACGAATGACACTATCATAAATAGTGGGACATACAGTAAAAGCATACCTTAGGTTTGAAGCCTCAATGAAGTCCAGAATGTCAGTGAAATCATCACGGTGTGGACCATCTCCTAGATAGGCGACCTTGTTGTGAGTAGGTTGGTATACCAGTGCAGCCATGGATCTTGATTAATTGAATGGAAGATGATTTTAGTTAGGGTTGAGAGAGTAGGATCGGATGTGTTTGTGTTATGAGTGAGATGAATGAGTCAAGGGGGGGTTAATTGACCATAAATAATGGTGGTAGTAACTGTTCATTGACCCCTAATAATGGGTGTTGCCCTTTCAAATTAGGCAATTATTGCAAAGTAATCACTTGCCTCTTTTACCATTATTTCCAAATTCCAAGTTACCAAAGTTAAATAGGAGTATAAATACCAGAATTTGAATGCGTTGACTAAAAGTCAAAACGCACAATGGTCAATACTAGAAGCAAAATGTGGTCAACAGAAGTCAATAAGATGAACAGTATCCCAGACCAGTACCAGAAGCCAACCATCACTTGACAAAGAAGGATTTTTATCCACCAGAAGCCACCAATAATGACTAGAAGCTAACCAATGAGGACTAGAAGCCAGTCATGAAAGAATATAACCACCAGAAGTGAGCAAAATCCTCCACCAGGAGTAACACACACCACCAGAACCAATGCAAAATGTTGTTAAAATCTACCAATATGTTAGTCTGTGCAAAGTAATATGTACACGAAGCCTCCCCTTAGGCTTAGCCTCCCCTCAATCCTAGACCTCAAGGATTGACCATCCCAATGTGTACCACCAAGTAGTTGAACCGAGGACCATCAAAGGCTTTTGTCAACAAATCAGCAACATTATCATCCGTATGAACTTTAAGAACCTGTATCAACTTCTTCTCATTAGCATCTCGTTAAAAATGGTGCCGAATTTCAATATGCTTTATACGTTGATGAAAAACAGGATTCTTCACAATGCATATAGTACTTTGATTGTCAATGAAAATTTTGGTGTTCATAAAATTGAACCCATAATCCAACATCTGGTTTTGGATCCACAATACTTGTCCACAACAGCTAGCAACAGCAACGTATTCAGCTTCTGTTGAAGAAGTAGCTAATATCGTCTGTTTCTTGCATTGCCATGAAATAAGTCGTCGACCCAAAAATTGACAACCACCAGTAGTAGATTTTCTGTCATTATTAGCACCTGCATAGTCACTATCACTATATGCTTCAAGAACAAAAGGTGATTCTTTAGGATACTACAAGCCCAGTTTAGGTTGAGCCTTGATATACTTGAAAATCTTCTTAACTGCATTCAAATAAGAAACCGTTGGAGCCACCTGATGTCTAGAACAAGCACTTACTGCAAACATGATATCCGGACGTAAGGCGGTCAAATACATGAGTGAGCCAATCATAGACCTGTACATGTGAACATTGACCGGGGGATCTGGCTCATTCTTGAGTTTGACTCTAGAAACTTCATAAGGAGTTGCTGCTGGTCTAAGAGGATCCATGTCAAACATCTGAAGGATCTCATGAACATATTTATCTTGACTGATGAATATCCCATCCGACTGTTGCTTGACTTGAAGACCAAGGAAGAAGGAAAGCTCTCCCATAGCACTCATATGAAACTCGCCTTTCATCAAGTGTTCAAACTCATCACACCATTCCTTCTTAGTAGAACCAAAGATAATGTCGTCCACATAAACCTGAACAAGTATAATGTCCTTGGTATTCCTCTTAAGAAATAGTGTTTTGTCAATAGTACCTCTTCTGTAGCCATTCTTTAATAAGAAAGTTGAAAGACGCTCATACCAAGCTCTAGGAGCCTGATGTAGTCCATAAAGAGCCTTGACCACCTTGTAAACTTTCTTGGGATGAAGTGGATCTACAAAGCCCTTAGGTTGAGTGACTTACACTTCCTCATCAATCTTGCCATAGAGAAATGCACTCTTGACATCCATCTGAAACACCGTAAAGCCCACATAAGAAGCAAAAGCCAAAAATAGACGAATGGCCTCAATCCTTGCAACCGGAGCAAAAACTTCAGTGTAGTCAATGCCCTCAATTTGAGTGTGGCCCTGTGCGACAAGCCTAGCTTTATTCCTCACGACAATTCCCCGTACATCCTTCTTGTTCTTGAGAATCCATTTGGTATTGATTGGCGTCTTTCCATCTGGTAAGTCAACCAGAACCCAAACATTCTGAAACAAGAATTGCTGCATTTCCTCCTGCATAGCCTCCACCCAACTTTGATCCTCAAGAGCATGAGTGACCGATCTAGGTTCCACCTATGAAAGAAAACAAGCAAACAAACAGTGTTGAAAGTCTGTATGATTATTACGCTTTTGATCTTCAATATAGCTCACAAGAGCATGATGATCAGACGAGGCCTTCTTCTGCATCCTGCGTGTCTTGACAGTAGAACCAGGATCTCCAATGATTTGAGTGGTAAGGTGATCTTTGTGTGATTGCAAGACTAGATTGGAAGCTACCTCCACTTCTGGTGCCAAGTTATTGAGATCCCCAACAAAGTCAGCGTCATATGAAGCAGCGTTGAAAATGCCATCTACTGGTTGTTTATGAATATCATCCAGCTTGGTAGAAGACTTCTTTTGATGGTTCCCCAAATCAGAAGGACTGGAGAAATGAGTATTTGAAGCAGACTCACTAGCTGGAGTACCAATAGGTGATAAGCTAGCACTAGGAGCAGAAGCTGGGGTACCAAGAGCAGCTTTGTCAGTAGGCGTATTCAAGGGAAACTCAAAGCCACCTTGAGCAGCTGCTGTAGTAGCTTCTTGTTGTTGTTTGAGTAGGGTGTCAAGAGCTACTTGGGAATCCAGTACATCCAATGGAGTTGCATCACTAGGAGGAGTAGGAGAGACTGTGGTAGAGTAGGATGGAACCACAAAAATATCATTCTCGTCATCTGAGTCAGAAAGACTAGAAGGAACACCTGTACTAGAAGTTGCAAACACTTGTGGACCTGCATCATGGTTAGTTTTGAAACGAAAATATCCTAATGAATCACTAAGATAATCAAGATCAAAATACCATTCTTGACCCTTGCCTTGGATGTTTGACTTCTATTCAAAATACCTGAGATTAATAGTTTCAATGACCCGCTTGGCTTAGAGATTGTAGACACGATAAGCCCGAGAGTGAGCTGAATATCCCATAATGTATCCTTCATCTGCCTTGCCATCAAACTTCCCCAAATAGTCACTAGTATTCAGAATGGTGACCAGACACCCAAAAGGATTCAAATGAGCAATATTTGGAACATTGGCCGTTAGGAGCTCATAAGGAGTCTTCTTGTGAGGATTGGTAATAGAAACACGATTCAGAACATAACTTGCAGTATTAACAGCTTCTGTCTAGAACATGGTTGGAAGCTTGGAATTGACAAGCATTGTTCTTGGTGCTTCTATTAGTGTCCTGTTCTTTCTTTCTGCCACGCCATTCTGTTGAGGAGTTCTTGCTGCACTATAATCTCTTTTGATGCCCTTAGCATTACAAAGTGCTATGAGGTCTTTATTTTTGAACTCGGTTCCATTATCACAACGAATACCTTTAACTTTATTGGACAACTGGTTCTCTATAAGGTTAAGAAAATCTCTAAGAATTGAGTAGGTCTCACTATTGGCAGCCATGAAGAACACCCACGTAAACCTGCTATATCCATCAGTTACCACCAGACAGAATTGTTTGTGGTCAATGCTCCTAATGGAGGTAGGACCAAATAAATCCATGTGTAGTAGCTGCAATGGTTCAGTTATAAGACTAAGAGCAGTAATGGCTTTGAAGGATGCTTTATGTTGTTTGCCTTTGCTGCAAGCAATACAATTTATATCATTTCTGAATGACTTGGGAGGTAAACCAGAAACCAGATTCAGATTTGCAAGTTTGTGAATGGTCTTAAAGTTCACATGCCCCATCCTTCTGTGCCATTGAGTGGCTTCATCTTCTGAGGCTTTAGCAACCAAACATGCTAGTTGACCAGTAGGATTGACTTCATTCAGTTTGATGCTATAGAGATTGTGTCTTCTAGGGATTCTGAGCAGAACCTGTGAGTCATCTGGTAGTTTAAAGTCTTTGGAGAGCACAAGTGCATCAGTATTCGTAAAGAGAACAAACTGCTTCTTGTCACAAATCTGAGAGACAGATATCAAGTTGAAGTGCTGAAGTGCTTCCACATAGTAGACCTGCTCAAAATTTAGATTAGGCATCTGAATTGTTCCTTTTCCAGTGATCCTACCTTCACCTCCACCAAAATAGACCTTGCCGCCTTGAAATGGTACAAAGTTAGAGAGAAGACTTTTATTTCCTGTCATGCTCCTAGAGCAACCACTATCAACAATTCCTAGACAAGGATCTTGGTATGGAGTAACCTACAACAACAAGATAAAAATGCAAACGTTAGTGTCTTAAGGGGACCCAAACCTTTTTAGGTTTGAGCCTGCCTTGTGGATCTTTAGTAGAGAGCCAAGAAGATTGATGAGATCCACCGTTGTTCCTTGGTTGCCTATGCATCATATGGGTATTATTGTTTGGCCAAGAACAACCTGCTGAGGGCTTAACAACAGTTCCCACACTTCCCAAACCAAAATACATGTGGTCAAAATTATGTGGATAAATTGGATTAAAATTTTGAAAATAGTTACTGGTGGTTCTATTTGTTGTTAATCCAATGTTTCTCCAATGATCAGAAGCTAATGGAGAGGACCTTCTAGAAGAAGAAAACGATTGAGCACTAGGATTGAGTCTTCAAGAAGTATATGAAGTAACTCCTGGTGGACCAGGAGCTGGAAATGCTTGATGAGCAGAAGCATGTGTGTCATAGAAATCACAATCTTTAATCAAATGAAATGCACTTCCACAAACAAAACATGTTTTAATCGACCTTTTATTAGAATGACATTGTTTCATACTGCTAACTTTATTACACACAATTCTAGGAGAATCAATCTTCCTAGGACTCAATAAACCAGGACCAGACACAGATGACTGAAAAGTAACTTTCTCTTCACACTTCCTAGCACTAGTAGCAGCATTATCATTCTTCTTGGAACTTTTAGGTCTTGACTCTTCACTTGAACCACTTGATGCAGAGTCACTGGCTTTGTCACTGAAAGTACACGAGACAAAGTCATTAGAATTAGTAGAACTTTTTGGGGACTCATGCATTTGTGATCCATCCAAGTCATTATGCCTAGAGGTGGGCATGAAAGTTCCAGTAAGAGGGGGAGGGACAACATGCATTTCTGCTGCTGGTTTAAACCTATTGTAACTAGGTTCTCCCTCATCCTCTTTGTCGGCGTCAAACACACTTGAAAAAGATAAATCAAACACATCTTCTGAATCAATATATTTATCAAATCCTAACCCTCTTTTAGTCCTACCAGACATGCTACTATCGATTAATTTTGAAAGATTTTTAGGTGCCTTTTGCCATTTTTCGAATCTCAACATTGTAGCATCTAATCTTTCTTGCATCTCCTGTTTTTCTTTGACACTGGCATCTTTTACCTTTTCTGTATATTTTAGCATATTATTTGTGTTTTCTAAATCGATGCTCAGTATCCTAATTTTATCCTCATACTCACGTTGAGTATCTTGTAGCCACCTCTTTTGTTGTTCCAATGTGTTTAAAGAAGCCTTATAGGCTTGAACCTCTAAAAAATATTTATCATTCTGATCATTTACTTCATTGAATTGGGATAACAATTCTGAGTATTTATCATGACAACCAAGAGGACAATGCTGTACCTGGGGTGAGATGCCCATAAGAGCAAACTCGTCCGATTCTTCTGCATCAGATAGATTCCCAGCAATCATTGCAAACACGTCAGTTGAGGATTCAGCTGATTCCAAAGTGGTAGTCTGATGATCATTCTAGTTGACCATAGAGTCAACAGATACCAATGCCTTCTTGTCATCTTTTACCTCCTGAACCTTAAAGGCTGAGTACCTGCTCTTCTCCTGGTCATTATTGCTAGGGCATTCCCTTGCAAAGTGACCTTGCTGCTGGCAGTTATAGCATCGAACCTTGCTTATGTCGAATCTTGCTGGCTCCCATGGGTTGTAATTGAATTTTCGACCTTCTTTCTTCTCAAACTTGTGAACCCTAATAGTGAGCATGGCCATCTGCCATTTAAGATCCATTTCATCCAGGTCAAGTTTATCGACCTGTTTGAAGTCATCAAAAGCAAGTTGTTGTTGAGCATCAACATCAGCCACAAAAGAATGAAGAACGGCTTCTACCATCCTACCAGACTTGGCAGTAGGATCAGGAGCATAAGTATGCTGAAAAGTATGTTGAGAAGACACAGTGTTGCTTGGGCTACTAGCATACGACATGGGACTGGATGCCATAGAACTCACAAAGGCATAATTAACAGGAGTGGGAAAAGAATCACTTGAATATCCTCTCACATGAGGTTTAAAAGTTTTGAGCTTATGAAATAGATCATCAAAATTGAGATAGTCAAGCCCAACTTTTGCTTTGAGAGAGATTACCACCTGATTCCATGAGTAGGGTAGGGCTCTAAGAAACCTTGCATTAATATCACCATCGTCAGGCTTTGAACGAAGTTGATTCAATTGGCTCAATATCTTTTGGAACCTGTCATACCCTTGATGTAAACCTTCAATTTCTGAGATTTTGAATTCTATTAATTCATCTCTCAGCATGGATCTTCGCATTTTCTTTGACTCCTCATTCCCACCAAACCTTGCTTTTATTCCATTCGAGATCTCTCTAGCATCATCCAAATGGTAGAAGTCACCCATGTGATCATCAGGAAGAGATTGAAGCAAAATAGTTTTTGCTTTGACCTCCTTCTGAATGGCTATGATTTCTTTGTGAGTTTTAGGTCAAGAAGAGTAATATTACCATTCTTGTCTCTTCCAGTTAGCTTTCTGCTGTTCCCATTCAGAATAACCTTCCAAAGGTCTTGATCAGTATTGGTGATCCACCATTCCATCTTCATTGCCCAACTATCATATTCGTCCTTTTTCAGAAGAGGGAATTTACCATTTGTGTTGGAAACCGTAGCAACGATCTGCTGAGGTTGCACAGTTTTAGGAGTGCTGAGTAGAAGTTTAGGCAGACATGATAAAACAAAAATTTCAGTAATAAGAAAACTTGATTCTTCTTGTATAGAGACCCTCCCAGGCTCTGATACCACTTGTTGGGTCCACTAGATGTGGATCTTGCAGCCTGTCAGGAATGGTGAACGACTTCTGTAATCACAAGTCAATTCACAGAGAGACTCTATACACAATATGAATGCAGAATACAAATATAATAAAGGCGAACATAATAACTCTAAAGACTTGATCCTTTCTAAGGAATTCTAATATTGATAATGACTAGAACTACGTTTGATGAAGGTGTGTCTAACCCTTCTACCCAAGGTTCCTTTTATACTACAAGGAAACCCTAATACAGCATTAAACAAAACGTGTAAAACTGATATGCATATCCTTTCCTAACATATCTCATGCATATCCTAACAGAATAATAAATAAATAATAAAGTTTGACTTTGACTAGGACCAGGAGCACGACTTGCTCCTACTACTACTAGGACCAGGAGGAACTACATACCTCCTAGTCGACCTATTACATTTAAATATTCCAATGGTCCTAACACACAAGGTCTCGAAAGTGGGGATTGAGGTAGACAAAGATAAAATTGACGTCTTCGCCAAATTATCTCATCCCAAAACCGTCAAGGGAGTTAGGAGTTTCCTAGGCCACGCGGGCTTTTATCGTCGATTCATCAAGGATTTTTCAAAGATTTCTCGACCCATTACACATCTCCTCGAAAAAGATGCTCCTTTTCTCTTTAACGAAGATTGTGTACGAGCCTTTGAGATTCTTAAGAGGAAACTTACCGAAGCTCCCATTCTTGGTGCTCCCAATTGGAAGCTCCCAATTGGAAGCTCCCCTTTGAGATCATGTGTGATGCTAGTGATTACGCTATTGGGGAGGTTTTGGGGCAACGTCATGAAAAGCACTTCTTGCCTATTCACTATGTAAGCAAGACGATGACCGAGGCTCAACTTAAATACACTACAACGGAAAAAGAATTCCTTGCCGTGGTGTATGCATTTGAGAAGATCCTCACCAAAGTGTCCGATCATCTTTCTCGCTTGGAAGATCCTCACCAAAGTGTGTACGAGAACAAGGAAATCACCGAAACATTTCCTCTCGAGACACTTGGTGTAGTGAATTCTAAGCTTGACTCATCCACCCTATGGTTTGCGGACATCGCAAATTATCAAGCGGGCAACTTTATCATTAAGGGTATGACGACTCAACAAAAACGAAAATACTTTCGTGACGTTAAGTTCTACTTTTGGAACGACCCTTACCTGTTTCGGACTTGTGCGGATCAAATTATTCGACGTTGTGTTGGCACCGAAGCTTCTAATATCCTTAGATCTTGTCACGAGGGACCAACAGGTGGTCACCACGGAGCTAATCTCACAGCGAAGGAGGTCTTTGATGCCGGTTTCTTTGGGCCTACTATTTACCGAGATGCACACGCACTTGTGAAGTCGTGTGACTCATGCCAACGTCAAGGCAAAGCCTCACAAAATGATGAAATGCCACAAAATATCATCCAAGTGTGTGAGATCTTTGACGTTTGGGGAATTGATTTTGTGGGGCCGTTCCCATCATCTCGTGGTAATAAGTACATCCTTGTCGCCGTTGACTACTTATCCAAGTGGGTGAAAGCTAAGGCTTTGCCTACGAACGACGCTTGATGTGTCGATGATGGTATATGTGATAATTAAGATACGTTATAGGGTAAATTAGAAAATTACCTTTAGGAAAAAGTAATAGACTAAAATTACCAAACACGGATTTAATTAAACACGTTGGTGAACCAAGTTCGTTGTACACGAAGATCGAGTGAATTTGAGACGTTATGTTTCGATTTGGAAAATTGATTCAAATTGGTTTCGGTTTTTAAACTAAAATTAGTCCTACAAATTAAACTCCTAAAGTGCATGAATCGTTCCCTATTTAAACTAAAAACAATTACTAATAATTTTAACTATTTAAAAATTTAAACTATTTAAAAAACTTTATTCAAACTAATTTAAAAACTTATAAAAGTCTATTAATAAATTTAATCTATTAAAGGTTAACTTTTAAAATAAATCTACTTGAACAATAATTATTTAAAAACAAATTTAATTAAAACTTAACTAATTAATTCTATAAAACATTTTTTTTTGAAATTATTTATTATTTTAAAGCTAAATGAAAGTAAATAAAAAAATTGATTTTAAATTTAACTAAAGTTAAAACTATGTAAATAAACAAATACTAAAGCTGACAATTCAGTTATTTAACCCTTTATTAAATACATAAACAGAACTTAAACAAAAACGTGGGTCTAGCCCAGATGGTTGGAGCGTTTAGCTGTGAACTGTGAGGTCACTAGTTCGAGTCCCATAGAGGACATAATTTTTGCAATTTATTTTTAGTTGACAGAAATTGTAAAATACAATCACAGGAGTGATTGTCTTGCTGATCTTTTTGAAAGCTGATTAGTACAACAGCAATATAACTATCAGATTAGTTAATCTGATAGCTTTATAGAACTTGCAATATATAAGAAACAAACAGAACAATATAATGCAAGTAAGCAGTTCTAAATCATCAAATGAACTAGCTATAGCAGACTAAAACGAGTAAACCTCTACTACAACAACCAATTCAGCAAACCATTAAGCAATTCACAAATACATATATGAGCATAAAAAGTAACAGATACAATATCAGTTGAACATAGTCAACGTCCACACAAACGCTTATATCACAAATTCAAAGACCTAAATTACTTAAATCAGTAAGCTGACAACTAGATTCAATGAAAAAAAACTAATCCATAAGCATGAGTATAATCTCTAAATTTGAACAAATCAAAACTCATAAAGCACTTCACATCATATCATCTAAACATCAGCTATACAGAAATGAACTTTCACTAAAACACGAATTAACCAACTCATTTTAAATAGATCTCAGATCCATCACAGATTCTAGCAGACTTAATGCAAGTTAATCAGTAACACAAGTCAGATCAGTTTAAAAGGAAAACAACTCAGCAGATTAAAGCTATAGTTAACACCAATTCGTATCACAACATTATTGTTCCACATGTAAAGCTGATAACTAAAAATTAGTAGATATGAACCATAGAAAACAAATATCCAACAGACATAATCAAACATCTAACATAAACTTCACCAAAGTCATTAACAGATTAATGAAAAACATGTAAATAACATAAAATTAAAAGGGGTTAAAACCTTTTGATGAAACCATTGGGAAGAAGTGAGGCCCTGAGCCTACTTATTAAACCAAATCAACACCACCATCATCCGAAACATCATCAATCTTAAACAGCAGCTTATTTTAAACTAATCCAGTGGGGATTAGTTTTCCCAAAATTTATTTTATTAATTATTTAATTCAAACTATAAATCAGTTTGATCAAATAACTTCTCATATTATACTGACATAGGTTAAATGAAAGAAATGATTGCAATATCTTTAAGCAGTAATAAGATTGAGACAGAATAACATCAACATAAAACTTTTATTAATATCAGAACAAAGATTACAATACTTTTTTAATAAAGAAAATACAATTATTTCCTAATCTATTTAAACAGCATAATAGTAAAAATAAAAAGTGGGATGCCTCACTCATCTTTCAAGGGGTTTTTATAGGGAACCCGAAGGTATTGGGGTGGGAGTTTGTTGGTGAAGAGAACGATCTTGAGCCCTTGATTTCTTTTCTCTCTTTCTTCTCCTTGATCCTACGTTTGAGATGAGCCAACTAGCACACGGATCGCCAACGTGACATCCGAGTGTGCTAGTTGTGCTAGTTTGGAGATGAGGTGTCTCCTTTTTATTGGTGGATTAGGAATGATGTACTGTCACAGCCAGTTATAAGATGCCACGTCGAAGATGCCTCCATCCTCTACCTTCCTATAAACTTGGGGATTTAATTCCCCAAGCGTGTGAATCAAACGCTCCAAGTAAAACCCCTAATTTTCATTGAGTGATTTATGTAATTATGGTTGATTAGGGTTTGTGTGAAGGGTAAAAAATATGCGTCTGGTTATTTGGGGTGGGTGAGATGAGAGAGATGTAAACATAGAGAGTATCGAAAATAGTTTGTGTGGGTTTGACCAAGGAAAGTGAATAATTTTTCACTTAAATAACTTATTATCCGTCCAAAACTTGTTAACTCTAATGGGCTTTGAGTCCGAAAGCTTTTAACTCCACGTTTCATATTGATATTGTTGAGCTTGGGGACAAATTGGGCTCAATAAGCACTTTCCATCCGTCCATGTTGTAAATAAATGGGCTTTTAATGGGCTTTTGGTTAAAAATGAACTTAATATCCCATAAATGGGCCTTCAAGTCCATTAAGCTAATGTGGGTCCCACAAAGGCTCAATAACTTTCATAAACTATTAAATCCACTAAAACCGGTCTCGTTTTTGGCTTCATCGATCTTTTCTTCAAACTTCGTGTCGGTTTTGCTGGTTTTCGTGAACTTGGTACCTACACCCATCAAACAGCAAAACAAGCATATACAATGCCATTTTCATGATATTTATGCATTTTAAACTCGTTTAAGATACAAATGATATGAGTAAAATCACTCATATCAAACTCCCCCTTGCTAAGCAATTGACGTGTCCTCACGCAATGATAAAATAAAACTCTAGCTACACCATTATTCAACTTTTGACATTTTATTTTGCAAAGACATAATGTATTGCTTTCATTATTTGAAAAATAACTTTAAGGATCATAAAACTCAAATAGATTCATCGTCCTCGACTTTTCACTTTTCCATGCCAAGTGTAAAAACAAGATCATTGTCAATCATAAGCCCCAAAATTAAATCAACTCATACAAGTAATTTGTGTTAAATTCAATCTCCTATTATTCCTAATCGTATCTCTAGATTTTATTTGTCATTCACCCAAAGGCTCATTTGACTTTATTTGATATTTATTAGTCCAAAAATTAAGGCAAGAACGGTGTAAACTCAACACTCAAAACCTAACCTCGACTTCAAAAACCGTTGTCACTAAAGAAAACCCACATCAATGATAACTTAACACGATTTGAGGGATAAATCCTCGGACCCGAAATTTGGCTAATAGGACTACTTAAAAGCAAAAATAAAAACTCCAAAGTCAATTATGACTTTATTAATGGAGTTAGCAACAATTACATGATAACACCTTGTGGCTCTTTATAATGCAAATGTGCTCTTTATTTGAAATCCACACCCGAAGGCTCCTTGGACAAAAATAAGGGAATTGACATTCACCATCCCACCTTATGGCTCATGATGATGAAGCAATTTTTATTCAACACGCCCCCTTGCCATACACCCTAAGTCTCTAATGACAAGGTTAGTGCTACATGACTCCCACCCGAAGGCTCCTAGAGAACATGTTTTTATTTATTCTTCTTTATTAATATGATATTTATAGTAAGCCAAATTTCCGCAATCCCATGATCAAAAGTCCATGACGCTGACACCCTTTATGTGTTCTCACTTTAATTACAAGGGAAGAAAAAGAAGGACTTACGAGTTAAGATATCAAGCCTAGACCGCTAAAAACTTCATTTATTAAGCAATTATATTCAAGTGTGGAAAGTAAATACGAGGAGATTAAATCAAATACAAAAATACTTGCACAAAGAAGAATTAATTTTAGAAACTTATGATTAAACTCTATCATCTCTTGTTCTCCATATTGTAAAATTCCAAAAATGTGAAATCAATGGATACTTAGCCTATTAAATCAAAGTTTTGGGTTTTCAAGTCATCTATAGGATCTTGCATCTTCTTATACTTTTTCAAGTTTTAGAATTTGCGTTTTAAAGTTACCTTGATAAACGACTTTCTAGGATCAATTATAGGAACTTGCGAAAAGTTCTTGTTCTTAACCCGTATGAATTAAGACTTTCGCGTTTTAAAGCTCCCTATATAAAAGCCTAGCAAAACTTAATTCAAATATGTTAAGGAAAAGCTAAGGTAAAAACCGAGTCGAGTAAAAAACTATTTTTATTTTCACCAACAGAAAGCCTACATTTGTGTCAAAAGCACTTTTTTTATTTATTAAAACTTAAAAACAACACTAAAAATTTAAATTTTTTTATGAAAAACGAGAAAAACAATTACGTTTAGACACGACAAAAGCAATTGCAAGCGATTATATCGATTGACTCCCCCATGCTAAAACCAAACATTGTCCTCAATGTTTCTTAGCTCAAGAGTAACACCCCCTTGCTAAAATACGAAGAGTCTAATGCCAAATCCTAACATAGAAAGAGCACGCACATCTATAAACCGTTTATTAATTATGCCTCTAGATAAAATGTTAGTCGATAAAAATCAAAGGATAAAGAGTGTGCCCCTTTTTGGCAATCAAAGAATGGAAGATCAAGTGGACCGGCAAAAACCGAACACGAGAGTCTTCAATGATTGGGTCCATACCTAAGATTCACAACACAACAAAACACGAGCACGAGCTTGAAAAATCAAGCCTTATTAGTGTTAGAAAATAGATAGAAGATAGAATGGGACTCCTCCATAAGGCACCTCGTTTTTGTTCACCGAGTCATGAGCTCGACTCGATCCCCGCATTCAATGGTCCTTAGGGAAAATGGTGAAAACCGGCATATAGGAATAAAATCCATCATAAAGCACGATGTCGGGGTTAAAGATCACATCCTCGTTGTCGGATGACAAACGAAAGGATGAAACTCCAACACAAATCTCCAAAAAGAGATGGTAGTCACAAATTATGGAATGGATATAGCATGCTCCCCGAGATAAACTCGCACCAAGATGATCGAAAAGTCTTTCAATTATTACATCGGTGAAAGGCCGAGATTTCCCTAAATCAATGATTCCGGGGTCGAATACCTCGTCGTCGGGAGAGAAAGGAATAGACAACACGGTCTCGCCCCCCCCCCCCCCCCCCCATGCTAATCCAAGATCATATAAAGCATATGGTAATGGTGTGGTAAAAGTCTCAACCATAGTGGTTTCAACTTGCATGACTTTGTCGACCTTGTCACTCTTAGGAATGTGAATAAAGGGATCATGATACTCAATATGAGTCACATGAAAAACCCGAACATTAAGATCAAAGCGAGTGGGAGGGAGATTGGGAATAAAGAAAATTTCTCCATCCAGGTCGACATATTCATCAACACAAAAGGTGTGAGATGAAGGAGGTATGATGCTCTCAAAATCCTCTTTATTGTTCATTGAAGCTTCAAAGAGAGGATTTGAGTAAGTCACAAAAGTGTCATAAATCTTGTCATCACAAGAAATATCCGACAAAGTATCAAGTGTGTCACACTCGGATACAAGATCATCATTCTCATTAGAAGGAAATTCATCAGAGAATTCCTCGAGAATGGTAGGTAAAACATGAGAATCACGCTCGATCTCGAGATCGGTAACCTCTTCACTTCCCCGTGGAAGTGGATCAATGATAGCAAAAAGTTCGTCGACGAACTCATCCAACGGATAGTCACTAACCTCACTCGGTGTGAAGTTAGGAATCAAAGGCTCTTCAACGGAAGATTGTGCCTTAGGAACACCAATTTGGTCCTTCGGAGAGAGTGAAAATGAGTCTATTTTCAATGATTTTTCAATTAAAGCAATATCACTCTCGGGATCAAAATTCTCACTATCAAACTCACTAGCATCAAATGATGCACTTAGGTTTTCATCAATTTCCTTTTCAATCTTAGAGCTATCATCCTCGTGTGGAGTGAGTGGAGATGAGGTAAGATTACAACATGATTCAACAAAGATAGGTTTATCAAGTTCCACACTTTCCAATTTCTTAGGAACCAATCTTGGAATGTTTTCCGGTTTGAAAATCATATGTTTATCCCCATGAAACAATTTAAGCTCCCCTTCTTCATATCAACTAAAACATCGGCCGTACACAAAAATGGTCGTCCTAAAATGATAGGCACACGAGGATTTGGCTCATAATCAATGATTGCAAAATCGGCTAGGTAAACGAACTCCCCCACTTTAACAATGACATTTTCCGCTATACCAACCGGACGGGTGGTGGTACCATTAGCGAGCTCAATGATCATTCGAGTGGGCATAAGTTGCAAATAGTCAAGAGTTTTCCAAATGGCTAAGGGCATTACGTTAATACTAGCTCCTAGATCGGCTAGAGCTTTCTATTCCCCAAGCTCATCAAAAACACAAGGTATCAAGAATTGACCCGGATCATTATATTTCTTAGGAAAGAAATCAAGGAAATCTGAGGTACTAATCACATTTCAAGTATCCTTGGTGACATTAAGAAAAGTTTCTTTATGTGGAACATAAAGCTCAAGCTTTCTTTCTAAATTATCATAAGCGGTGATAGCCTTAAGCTCTCCCCTCGGGTTTGGAATGGTATTACTAGGTAAGCAACCTGAAAAAGAAGATGGTTTGGACATAAATGATTCAAACATCGAAAGCAATTTGTTTTGATTTTGTTCTAAACTTTGTTGCATACGGTTTTGACTTTGCTCTATTTGTTGCTCAAAACGGTTTTGGTTTTGCTCTAATCTTTGTTCAATTCTTTGTTGGTTAAGCTCAATCTTGTTATTTTGCCCTTTAATCGTATTTTGAAACTCATTTTTCAAAGTTGCCATTTGTCCTTGAATGTTGTTTTGAAAAGCTTTCAAATTTGCCTCATTCGTATTAATGTAGCTTGACAAATCATTTTGGTTATTGCTTTGAAAACCTTGATTGTTTTGATTAGCATTAAACCCATTCCCTTGGTTACCACGGTTAAATTTATTCCCATTATTTCCATAGTTGTACCTATTTTGAACCGGTGGAAAACCCGATGGAGCAACATGATTTTGATGAGGAACTTGACCGTTGGAGCCATAAGTTCTCGTCGCGGCAAAAGCACTAGCTTGATCAAACCCCGTGGTTGAAAAAGCATAATTAGGATGTGCTCCACCACATGATACACAAACATTCTCAATCATATTAATCGATCCATGAGGATTGTTCCTAATCTCATTCAAAATTGTGTCAATCTTAGAGTCCAATCTAGCAATTCGGGATTAAATGAATTCACATTGGAAACACCCGGTGTGTTTCGTGAATACTGTGCTCTAGACTTATTCTCAATTATACACCACGCGTCTCTCGGAGTTTTTATTAAAATATTACCACCCGCGGCGGCATTTAAAGAATCTTGTTCAATCATTTTAAGCCCATTATAAAAAGTATTTATTTGGTGCAATTCCGAGAAACCGTGGTGTGGACATTGTCTTAACAAATCTTTAAACCTTTCCCAAGCAACCTCAAACGATTCATGCACTTTTTGTTCAAATCTAGTGATCTCGTTCTTAAAGTGTGTTGTCTTAGATGGTGGAAAGAAGTAATTCATAAATTTAGACACTAAATCATCCCATGTTAAGATCGAACCCGGTGGTTCTTTCTCATACCAAATCTTAGCATTACCCTCGAGCGAGTACGAAAAAAGCATGAGCTTAATCGCTTCATTCGGCACATCTCTAAACTTGAGAGTCGAGGTAATTCGAATAAAATTCGAATGTGAGAATGCGGCTATCGGTCTCATTGCCATGAAATTGGTCGGCACGAATGAGCGATAAAAGACCCGTCTTAATCTCAAAATGATCCGCCAAAATAGCCGGCACAACGATTGCTTCCCCATACCCTTCGGTGGGTGCACGGAGCAATTCCTCCATTGTTCGGTTATCGGCCATCTCTACAACAATAGGTGGAAGCTTGGGTTCCACTATTCGTTGTTGACGATTTCTATTTCTACGAGGAATATTTTCAAGCCTATTTAAATCAATCACAAGTCGAGAAGAACGTAATTGCATACACTATACTGACGAGAATTTAGAGGATTGAAGAAAAGAATTTAGATAAGAAGAAGATTATTTTTGGTGTTTTAATTGGTATTGCTCAATCAAAAATGATCGATAAAAACAAGGAATAAGGATAACTACTATGGAAGTAAATTACCCTCGGTCGACTTTGAAACGATAGGTGAAAACCTAAACGTCTCGAGGTTCGATAAGTAAACTACAAAAATAAGATTTAATACTACTTGAGTTGGCAAACCAATAATCGGTCGTCCCTCTCAATATACGCACAAGCAAGCGGGGAAACGAGGTGGCACAAAGCACTTAAAAACCTTTTTCCTTAGACGGCCTTTTATAGCTCGTCACCTTATACCCACCTTATAGTTTGTATAAATCGAGTTCAAACTTCTTATTAGTATTTATCTATTTTTCCTTTTATTTTTGTTTTGGATTCGAATACAATAGCTAGGTGATGAAATCCCAACTAAGGTCTTATTTGGAAAGTAGGTAAATTTATTGTTCTACGTAATACAATATATTAATCACAAAAACACGAAAAAACGATACATACTATATAATAGAAAAATAACAAAACTTTCCGAGGACGGAAAGGATCTTCAAATCAACGATCAACAAATCTCCACGAAATGAATCGTACACAAGATCCCCGGCAGCGGCGCCAAAATTTTTAATGTGTCGATGATAGTATATGTGATAATTAAGATACGTTATAGGGTAAATTAGAAAATTACCTTTAGGAAAAAGTAATAGACTAAAATTACCAAAGACGGATTTAATTAAACACGTTGGTGAACCAAGTTCGTTATACACGAAGATCGAGTAAATTTGAGACGTTATGTTTCGATTTGGACAATTGATTCAAATTGGTTTCAGTTTTTAAATTAAAATTAATCCTACAAATTAAACTCCTAAATATGAATCGTTCCTCATTTAAACTAAAAACAATTACTAATAATTTTAACTATTTAAAAATTTAAACTATTTAAAAAACTTTATTCAAACTAATTTAAAAACTTATAAAAGTCTATTAATAAATTTAATCTTTTAAAGGTTAACTTTTAAAATAAATCTACTTGAACAATAATTATTTAAAAAAATTAATTAAAACTTAACTAATTAATTCTATAAAACATTTTTTTTTATTTTTTTTATTTTTTTTGAAATTATTTATTAGTTTAAAACTAAATGAAAGTAAATAAAAAATTGATTCTAAATTTAACTAAAGTTAAAACTATGTAAATAAACAAATACTAAAGCTGACAGTTCAGTTATTTAACCCTTTATTAAATACATAAACAGAACTTAAACAAAAACGTGGGTCTAGCCCAGATGGTTGGAGCATTTAGCTGTGGACTGTGAGGTCACTAGTTCGAGTCCCATGGAGGACATAATTTTTGCAATTTATTTTTAGTTGACAGAAATTGAAAAATACAATCATAGAGTGATTGTCTTGCTGATCTTTTTGAAAGCTGATTAGTACAACAGCAATATAACTATCAGATTAGTTAATCTGATAGCTTTATAGAACTTGCAATATATAAGAAACAAACAGAACAATATAATGCAAGTAAGCAGTTCTAAATCATCAAACGAACTAGCTATAGCAGACTAAAACGAGTAAACCTCTACTACAACAACCAATTCAGCAAACCATTAAGCAATTCACAAATACAGATATGAGCATAAAAAGTAACAGATACAATACCAGTTGAACATAGTCAACGTCCACACAAACGCCTATATCACAAATTCAAAGACCTAAATTACTTAAATCAGTAAGCTAACAACTAGATTCAATGAAAAAAAACTAATCTATAAGAATGAGTATAATCTCTAAATTTGAACAAATCAAAACTCATAAAGCACTTCACATCATATCATCTAAACATCAGCTATGTAGAAATGAACTTTCACTAAAACACGAATTAACCAACTCATATTAAACAGATCTCAGATCCATCATAGATTCCAGCAGACTTAATGCAAGTTAATCAGTAACCCAAGTCGGATCAGTTTAAAAGGAAAATAACTCAGCAAATTAAAGCTATAGTTAACACCAATTCGTATCACAACATTATTGTTCCACATGTAAAGCTGATAACTAAAAATTAGTAGATATGAACCATAGAAAACAAATATCCAACAGACATAATAAAACATCTAACATAAACTTCACCAAAGTCGTTAACAGATTAATGAAAAACATGTAAATAACATAATATTAAAAGGGGTTAAAACCTTTTGATGAAACCATTGGGAAGAAGTGAGGCGCTGAGCCTACTTATTAAACCAAATCAACACCACCATCATCCGAAACATCATCAATCTTAAACAGCAGCTTATTTTAAACTAATCCAATGGGGATTAGTTTTCCCAAAATTTATTTTATTAATTATTTAATTCAAACTATAAATCTGTTTGATCAAATAACTTCTCATATTATACTGACATAGAATAACATCAACATAAAACTTTTATTAATATCAGAACAAAGATTACAATACTTTTTTAAAAAAGAAGATACAATTATTTCCTAATCTATTTTAACAGCATAATAGTAAAAATAAAAAGTGGGATGCCTCACTCATCTTTCAAGGAGGTTTTTATAGGGAACCCGAAGGTATTGGGGTGGGAGTTTGTTGGTGAAGAGAACGATCTTGAGCCCTTGATTTCTTTTCTCTCTTTCTTCTCCTTGATCCTACGGTTGAGATGAGCCAACTAGCACACGGATCGCCAACATGGCATCCGAGTGTGCTAGTTGTGCTAGTTTGGAGATGAGGTGTCTCCTTTTTATTGGTGGATTAGGAATGATGTGCTGTCACAGCCAGTTATAAGATGCCACGTCGAATATGCCTCTATCCTCTACCTTCCTATAAACTTGGGGATTTAATTCCCCAAGCGTGTGATTCAAACGCTCCAAGTAAATCCCCTAATTTTCATTGAGTGATTTATGTAATTATGGTTGCTTAGGGTTTGTGTGAAGGGTAAAAAATATGTGTCTGGTTATTTGGGGTGGGGTGAGATGAGAGAGATGTAAACATAGAGAGTATCGAAAATAGTTTGTGTGGGTTTGACCAAGGAAAGTGAATAATTTTTCACTTAAATAACTTATTATCCGTCCAAAACTTGTTAACCCTAATGGGCTTTGAGTCCGAAAGATTTTAACTCCACGTTTCATATTGATATTGTTGGGCTTGGGGACAAATTGGGCTCAATAAGCACTTTCCATCCGTCCATGTTGTAAATAATTGGGCTTTTAGTGGGCTTTTGGTTAAAAATGAACTTAATATCCCATAAATGGGCCTTCAAGCCCATTAAGCTAATGTGGGTCCCATAAAGGCTCAATAACTTTCATAAACGGTTAAATCCACTAAAACCGGTCTCGTTTTTGGCTTCGTCGATCTTTTCTTCAAACTTCGTGTCGGTTTTGCTGGTTTTCGTGATCTTGGTACCTACACACATCAAACAACAAAACAAGCATATACAATGCCATTTTCATGATATTTATGCATTTTAAACTCGTTTTAAGATACAAATGATATGAGTAAAATCACTCATATCAATGCTCGTGTGGTAGTCAAGTTTTTGAAGAGTTTGTTTTCTCGGTTTGGAACCCCTCGTGCAATTATAAGCGATCGTGGAACCCATTTTTGTAATGACCAATTCGAAAGGGTTCTAAGGAAATATGGGGTTACACATCGGCTTTCTACAGCTTATCACCCACAAACGAGTGGACAAGTCGAGGTTTCAAACCGAGCGTTAAAGAGGAACTTGGAGAGATCGATAGGAGAGAACCGACAATCGTGGTCGGATAAGTTAGACGATGCTTTATGGGCATTTCGTACCGCTCATAAGACGCCCATTGGGTGCACTCCTTACAAAGCTTGTGTATGGAAAGAATTTTCACTTGCCAATTAAACTCGAACATAAAGCTTATTGGGCCCTAAAGCATTGTAATGATGACATTGAGACCGCGAGAAAACACCAGAAAATGAAATTAAATAAATTGGATGAATTGAGAGACATTGCTTATGAAAATTCATTGATTTACAAAGAGAAAACTAAAAAGTTTCATGATTCTAAAATTAAAAACCGGGTTTTTAACATTGGAGATCAAGTGTTGATTTTTAACTCACGTTTGAAAATCTTTTCCGGCAAGTTAAAATCCCGTTGGTCCGGTCCATTCACCGTTACCCAAGTTTTTCCATATGGGACCATCGAGCTAGCTCAAAATGATGGCCCTAATTTTAAGGTGAATGAACATAGGTTGAAGCACTACTTTGGCGGGAAAGTTCCCTCTTTGAACTACCTCGACCAAGTCACCTTCCCCAATGATAATTAGTATTGAAGGGATCAAGTCGAGCTCATGACTCGGTAATCAAAAAGGAGGTGCCTCGTGGGTGAGTCCCATGCTTATCCATGTACATATTATCGCTTTCTAATGTAGTTAACGTGAGGGGATTTATGCCCTTCCAACCTTTGTTCCGTGGTTGTTTGTGCAATGTGGTTTTTAGACGATCATGATCTTCACGATTGGAGCCTCTCGTGTTCGTTTTATGGGAGCACTCGATCGTTTGCTTTGAAGAATTTCTTGATATCCATATGATATATCCTTGATTGTTCTAACCTTAGGTTTTTAGCACACTTCATAAACGGCTATTAATTTAACGATTACACCCTTTCCATGCTAGATTATGCATTCGACTACGTCTCTAGTATGGGGGTATCCTACCCTTAGACTCGAAACATTAAGGACAATGTTTAACTTTAGTATGGGGGGTGAATAGATACTTGCCTTGCCAAACCTTCACGCTTTCCAAAACTTATCTTTTTGTTTATCGTTTTTTACAAAATAAGGCTAAAAATGGCCAAATTTTAAAAATTTTCTCATGTTTTGTAAGTGTTTGAAGACACGAATGTAGATTTTCCAATGGCGAGAATAAGAGTAATTTTTTACTCGACCGTGCGTGTTGAGCACTTAGCTTCGATTCCTTAACTTATATTAGGCTAAGTCTCTTAAATGAGGACGAGAAATGATAGAGTTAATTATAAGTTATTGTTGTCCCATATATTAGTGATGATTAAACAAGAAAGAAAGATAGAAAATAGATGAAGTAGATGAATTCTAGAGAGAGAAACTAGAGAGAGAAAAGAGAGAGAAGTGTGTGAGAAACTTGGTGAATATTAGATTAGGAGAATAATGGAAAAATGAGACAACCAACCTCTCCTTACATGCAAGGAGAGGTTTATATAGCCTTGCCTACATGTGGCATGATGGGCTTTATGATAATGGGTCGGGCTTTCCTTTTGGGCTTTGGATACTTATGAATGAACCTTAGCTTAAAGTTAAGCTCGTAATACACGACTAATCTACTACCTATTACAACGTTCTAATATACGATACATAATAAACATATGACCGAGCATTCTTGTTTGACTCAATATTTTGAGGCTAACAATCTCCCCCGATGAGAGGTCATTACCCTTTATGAGAGGTCATTACCCTTTGTGAGAGGTCATTACCCTTTGTCATTTGGAAATTTGTAGAGATTACTAATCCACCATAAATGAGTCTTGAACGTGTAATAGTAGTCTTTTTCCTTCATGTTGTGATCTTTGAGCCTTTGTCGTTGTCTTTCGACTTTGTCTTTTGATCTTGAGATCTTCAAATCATCCTTGACTTGTCTTTGCCATCTTGCAATCTTGTGTCTTCATCCACATACTCACACTTTTAATTGTTGAATATGTCTTTAGGCATGAGTATGTGGTTTTGAATTCTTTGACTTTGCTGAGTACACCGTGACGCCACCTTCTCAAGACAAAACATAGACACGGACTGAATGGCTTTTACATTCGTCCTAAATCGGTAGCGTTTTACCTCCGGTCGGTGAAGACAGTTATACGATATTAAATATCGTACCTGTGATTAGGTAGATTCAATTAAGAATCTCCTTGACAGGGTTTCGCGGCAGTACTAGCCGTTCTCTTTACTCGACCATCTCAAAGCAAGACTGCGAACATAAAGAGTGAATCAATTGGATAAATATCCGCTTGATTAAAGTCGTCAAATCAAATTCCTGGAACAAGTGTGATTCATTAAGAATCTTACCATTTTTTCTTTCCAGTTGACACAAGCTTGATTCATAAGAATCTCGCAAGTTACATACCGTAGCGCTGTTTGATGTTGACGCTAGAAGGATTTCCATTCGTCACTGTGAATATTAATGAATATCACTCTGAATATTCTGGCAAGACCATAAAGATATTGCGTAGAAACCTAAAATGATTTTGAATCAATTTAGAATCAAACCATTGTTACTTTTCAGTTTTACATATGTTCAATTCATAAAGAATCTTACACATGACCTACCGCAGTGCTGTTTGATGTTAACACGGGAAGGATTTCCATTCATCATTGTGACTACTAGTTAGTATCACTCTGAGTGTTCTAGCAATATCACAAGGATATAGCGTAGGACTCTCTTGATCGTCATTTCGTGTGTCCTAACGAGATTTGATTGATCTCTAGGCTCCAGAGTCGATTTGTGCACTTTAGTGGTCGGAGGCTGGTGCAGATTTCCATCTATTCAATATCAACTATCTTGGAGTGAGAAAGCTAATAGAAGTCATGTTGTTCTCCGTGACAATAAAACAAACTTATTTTGAGAGAAGCCTGAGTAGCTAGGAAAGGGTTGTGCATTTCATCACTGGGTCCATGATGGGTTTGTCTTCATGATGTGTTAACCCGGTTTCTGCCTAAGTTGTATGGAGGGCTAATTTCTTTACACCCTTTATCCTTACATTTCTTTTTCATTCCTGAACCCCTTCAATACTTACTAAGACATCATTACTAGCACCTTGTTGTGATTCTTCCAGTGCTAGCATCAGTACTTAGTCGGCATTCAGCTACGTTCACATTCTACTCCATCTTTCCTAAGGACTTCTAATAATCTATTGGATTATCCCTGGGAATATCCCTCCGGTTCTGGTTGGATCATAGGACTTAAACCTAACCACCCTTTTGACACCAATAACGTCGTGAATTAAAGATGTTGTGGGTATTTGATCGTAACCATGAAAACCACTTCAAATGTCTAACAAGGTGTTTGAAAAACATTTAACACCTTGATAGTTTTGTCATTTCAGAAATGCTCCCCCTTCACATGTGCATCGATAATCGAAAGTGTTACGCACATGTAGGTAAGAGTTAAAGTGCTTGAGTCTTATATAAGATCACATTTTAATCACATTTTCTCCCCCTATCTCTAAAATATAAAATCTTTTGATATTAGAGATACCAAATTTGATTAAAATATATTTTGAAAGAATAGTCTTGAAAATATCCGAGAAAAAGATGTGTCAATCTTTGCATGAAGTTGAAATGCTCCCCCTCAAAAATTGATCCAATTGAATTGTCATTGTGAGGATATGATCCACATTTCGCTTTTTGAGGATGGGAGTTGTTGAACACATAATTTTTGAAAGATTTTGAATAAACATTGAGAAATTCTTGAAAAAATTGTGTTCAACGGTTTTTGAAAAATCCTATTCCTTTTGGGCGAAGAGGTTTTTCGAAAGCATAAACTTGAGTTCATAGACTTTGAATATCTTGGCGAATCCACTCAAGTGTAAGAAGATTTTTCTTCTTTTGCTAAGGGTAATAGCACTAAATCGTACACTCCCCCGTGAATATAGATCCGGGTTACAATCTGGAAGTGATTACAAGCCATTGTGTTGAGCTTAAAACGTGGAATGTTTTGTGACAAGCTCAACCCAAGATAGATTGCTCTACCCGTTGTTGGAAAAAAAATTGTCCAAAATAGACATTTTCCTTTATTAAAAGTAGAAATGACATGTTTTGAAAAATATTTACAACTTTCATTCGAGCTTTATGTACACACCCGTGTCGTTATTGTGCGACATTTCTAGGTACGTCCATATTATCGATACTGAAAGACATGTCGAGAAGAATATTTTTGGTTTTTCAAAGATTTTTATTTTTGTGTTTTGTTTTGAAATGTTTTATATTTTTGTATTTTGCTTTTTTCAATGATATTTACAAGTAGATGTTTGATAGATAAATCAAGCAGGCACCTTTGCCAGAATCTCCAGGTCTGCTGGAGTCAAACATCTCATACCAATTTGCCTAACGAGGTACTCAAACCTATCTTTCGACAGAACTTTCGTAAACAAGTCGGCTAATTGGTAATCCGTTCCAACAAAGTATAGTTCAACGATACCTTTTTCAACTTGTTCCTTTATGAAGTGGTATCTGACATCAATGTGCTTCGTGCGGGAATGCTGTACCAGATTGTAGGAGATGGTTATGGCTGACTTTGAGTCACAGTACATAGGTACTTTATCAAAGTGGAAGCCATAATCCGTGAGTTGTGTTCTCATCCAAAGAACTTGAGCACAACACGCAGATAGAGACACATACTCCGCTTCGGCTGATGAAAGTGACGTGCAATCCTGCTTCTTGGAAGACCATCCCACAAGCTTATCTTGACCTAGAAATTGTGCACCACCAGAAGTACTTTTTCGTGTATTAAGACACCCTACATGGTCAGAATCTGAATATTCCGTTAGAAATAAACCAGTTTCCCTCGGATACCAGAGTCCCAAATGAATGGTATTCTTGAGGTACCGAAAGATCCGTTTAACCTCCTTGAGGTGCTTTTCAGTAGGTCGTGCTTGATATCGTGCACAAAACACGTAGCATGTGAAATATCAGGTCTGCTTGCTGTCAAGTACATGAGGGAGCCGATCATGGAACGATATCTCGTTTGATCTATGGCATTTCCCTCCAAGTCAGCATCTAGCGATGTGGTTGATAATGGTGTCCCAACGGGGTCACATGAAGTCATACCATGCTTTTTTATTATCTTTTGACAATACTTAGCTTGGTTTATAAAGATACCACTTGGAGATTGGTGAACTTGAATTCCTAGAAAGAATTTTAGTTCACCTATCATTGACATTTCAAATTTGCTGTGCATGACTTTTTCAAACCATTTTGAAAGTTTTGGGTTTGTAGACCCAAAAATAATGTCATCAACATAAATCTGCACAAGCAAAATGTCATTCCCATATTCATAAGTGAACATAGTTAGATCAATGGAACCTTTTGAGAAACCTTTAGATATCAGAAATTTCGAGAGCTCATCGTACCACGCCCTTGGAGCTTGCTTGAGTCCATAAAGTGCTTTGTGGAGACGATACACCTTGTCAGGATAATGAGGATTTATGAATCCTTCCGGCTGCGTAACATAGACTTCTTCATTCAAAGGACCGTTCAGAAATGTTGTCTTCACGTCCATTTGATAAACAGTGAATCCTTTATGTGCAGCATAAGCAAGGAAAATCCTGACCGCTTCCATACGAGCAATTGGTGCAAATGATTCGTCAAAATCAATTCCCTCATTCTGGCCATACCCCTTAGCCACTAGCCTAGCTTTGTTCTTGATGATCGTGTTTTCTTCATCCATCTTATTTTTCCAGATCCAACGAAGATTTAAAGGAATCACATCGTATGGTTTGTCAACAAGTTCCTAGACTTTAAGTCTTTCAAATTGTTGAAGTTCATCTGTCATTGATTTAATCCAAGCATGATCAGCCATGGCTTCTTTGATGTTTCTCGGTTCAGCTGTACTCACGGCGAGTGCGAACATACAAACATCGCCATTGGTGGCTAGTTGTCGTCTTGTACGAACAGGCTGTGAAGGGTTTCCAATTACCTGAACAAGATGTTCTCGGGTCTAATGATGTGTTGAAGGATGTCGTTGGTAGAACGTATGCATATTTGACGGATCAACATGGCGAGTTGAAGACTCTCCAGTTTCGTGTACCGGTGTACCAAATGGGTTGTGAAAATTGTCATCGTCAGATAATACATCGTATGCTTGATTTGTGTTCTTTGGAGCAATGACAGTAGTTGTGGATGTTGTAGGAGCGGTTGTTGATGTGATATTCTGAGGAAGTAAATCTGCAGCAACCCGTGTTGAAGTAGATAAAGTTGTATCCTTTTGTTGACGATGATCGGTATTATCATTCTTATCATGAGTGACAGCGAAAGACTTCGATACAACATGTTTCTCCCATGTGAAATATTTATCATACATTGGTCCATATAACATTTCCAACTCTTCAAGTGTCGTGTAGACTGTCATATCTGCTCTTGGAACATTTCCTTGAACCAGCTTTGAACTTGACGGTTCATTGCTATGGTCTTGAGTTCCGAGTTCCGTGCGGTTGTGAACAGAAGTCGTTTATCGTTGTGGATCGGGACTTAAACTGTTTTGTTCAAGTGCCATTTCTTGTATTTCATCGAATCTTATATGAATAGTTTGTACTATCAATTTTGTTCTCTTGTTGTACACTCTATATCCCTTAGAATGAGTTGCATATCCCACTAGAATGCATGCATCACCTTTCTCTTTCCTCTTGTCCAGATTTTCACCATCTCGAATAATGTAACACGTACATCCAAAAAGGTGAAGGTGTTTGAGTGAAGGTTTTCGATCATGAATTATGTGATATGGTGTCTTTTCGTGTCTAGGAATAATTAAGGATCGGTTTTGTGTGTAGCATGTGGTGGACACGGCTTCGGCCCAAACGTATAATGGTAGTTTTTAAGCGGATAATAGTGTTCGAGCAGCCTCAACTAAAGTACGGTTTCATCTTTCAACAACACTGTTTTGTTCGGGTGTTCGAGCAATAGATGTTTCATGTTCAATCCCTTCGGCTTCAAAATAATTCTTCAGAGTTGAATTCAAGAATTATGTGCCTTTGTCAGTACGTACCACTTTTACTTGAGCTTGAAGACCACGTTGTATCATCCTAAGGAAGTTAATGAGAATCTCAGGTGTTTCATCCTTGGACCTTAAGAAGAGGGTCCACGTGTACCTTGAGTAGTCATCGACAATTACCATAACATATTTCTTCCCATTGATGGTTTGAACACGCATGGGGCCACACAGGTCTATATGAAGAAGATCTAACCGTCCTTTATAGCTTGGTGTAGTCTTTGTCTTGAAACTACTCCGTTTAGCTTTACAAAGCTCACAAGAAGAACAAAGATGATCTTTGATGAATTTCAAGTTAGGAAGGCCTCGCACAATATCTTTCTTAGAAAGCAAGTTGATGGTATCTGTGACAATCCGTCAATTTATGGTTGATATTTTATTCTCAAGTGTTATTTAAAAACATTATTTTAATGTTATATTATGAACTCACTTATTTTTTGGGAAGAAATTTGGATTTACGTCTTGAAGTAGCATCGACTACGTCTAAACCGGAGGATTTACGTCTTGAAGTAGCATGGACGGCAACAAGTATACAACACACCACATTTGGTGTCATTTTTATATAAGCTAGATAGACACTTGTCCATCTAGCCTTCCAAACCACTTAAACTTAAAACAAGTTACACCAAAACCACTCACTTCATTTGCAACTCATGCAAACCACCATTTTCCTCTCCTCCCTCTCTCTAAATTCGTCCCATATCACCCCTAAAAATCCTCATTTGATCAAATTTAACCATGAAATCATATGTTATTCACACATATGATGAAGCCCTTTTCAAGCTCTATTGATTGGTGGTGATTTTAACATCCAAGGAGAAGATTTGGTGATGTCCAAAGGCTGATTTCTACAAGAAGTTTGCAAAGATTGGTGGTCTTTAAAGATGGTGTTGATCTATCACAAGTTCTTCTATCAAAATCCAAGCCTTGATCATAAACTACACAACCTTGGTGGTATAGAGATTGTTCTTCCTATCCTCTTGTTATTTTGATTATGTAATCTTGTATTTTCTTTATTTATGTATATGTATATGATGATGAATGATGATTAAAAATATTATGTGGGGATTTGTTGTTGATAGATTTGATAAACATGGGTAAAAAGATGGAAAAACCACATGTAAAAATGGTTAAATCTTACTTAATAAGATGGCTGTATAAAAACAGTAAGTAATCAAATGATAAACTGATAAAATGGTAAATTGGAATCAATATACAGTAAGTATTAGGTGTTATACACATGTGAGAGTTGGCCATGCAATGGAATCATAAAAATGAGTGAGATATGATCAAAACAAGTTTAGAGTGCAAATCTGCCTACACTGTTTTGGACGAATTTATTAAAATATTTAGAGGTTGATTCATCAGTATCTATAAAAGAATAAAATGCAGCAAATATCATGTAGTTTCTGTGATAAAAATTTGAGGTCCTATCTCATTATATAACTCTAGATATGGACATTTTAGTGAACTTAAAATTTAGGACTGATTTTGTGAAATTAAAGTTTAATATTATTATATAAGCACTCAAATAAATATAGTATAAAATGTGAATTAAAACCCACTAACTTATATATTTCATTTATATAAATATGAATAAGGATAAATAAATGGACATTATATAAAAATGGTAGTTTGGTAAGTTTTGTAAGTTATAAAAACTATATACTAAGTTTTACGTCTTTTTGGCTAAAACCGAAAGATTAACGTTTTTGTCAAATAAAACTTAGACGGTCGGACCCGTCTAATATAAAATTTTATAAACTCACATACTGATATATGAACTTATATAACAAGTAAAAACCGATAAAACCCGAACTTTACAACATATAGACATTAACGGGCCAAAGTAGCCTTATTGGACTATAAACCCGACTAGTTAGTAAAACACTTATAAATTTACTTATTGGGCTTAACCCACTTGGGCCCAACATGTAAAGTATAATACTGATAACAAAAGTATAAAATGGATTAATACAAGTTAATGGACTTATAAAAGGCTTATTGGACCTAAAACATGTAAATAGGTAAAACTAGTAAACTAATATAAAAGTTGTCAACACATAACACAAAAATGAGTGAATGAGAATATATAAACCCACTTGATCATCATCATATGTATAAAGTCATCATATATATACATAATTGTTATTTTGATAAAGTCATTGGACAAAAGTCTAAGACGAGTATTATTTGTCTAGGTTTCCGTGATTGAAGCACGTGCCGTACATCCAAATCGCCGATAACCGCCTTCCCACATCAACGTGAGTTCATAGCCTCGCACTCTTTTAAATGTTTTTATGAAATGTTTTATAAACCCGCGAGGGAGATAACATGTTAGTTTTTATGATATAGGACACCATTTGTCCCGATTGTCTGTTTATTGATTTGGACCCGAATGATTGTATGACCCGATGAATGATTAAATGACCCGATAGACGAAATGAAATGGATTATTAAAGTTAGGTTATGTCACTAAAAGTCCCATTAGCATGAATTGTGAACTACCGGGATTTGGTAGACGCTTATTGATAGGTGTGAAAACACCCATCCTTTTACCACTTATTTCTTTCTAAAACAAGACCAAAACGCGTATTTAATATCATTTGTTTGGAATTATGCGTGGTTTTTGTGTTTATTGTGTTTTCAGAGTCAACCGGATGAATATTGAAGAAAACATGGGATTGCACAGGTTTTATCGAAGAAAAAGACTCAAGACGAAGTCTATTGTCCAAGAGATGCAAAAGATTTGAAGTCAATGGGCCTATTTGAAGATTTATCGAAGAAAAGGACCAAAGATGGAAATTTTACATATGTCGAAGAAACTCAAGTCTATTAAACGAAGAAATTAAAAGACGAGTTGAATTTAATCGTTGACAAATCCCGAATCAGAATCGAAAACGTCGACTTTTCTGAAAAGACGAGAAGACAAGAAGAAAGGGAGAAAACCCACTCACCAACCAACCACTTGGCCTATAAAAGGAAATCACCCTCACACTTTTGGGACTAGTTTTTCATTTTCCCAGTTTTCTTCTTTTCTTTCGTAAGAAGCCAACACCACTAAGGTGTTGGTGATTTTTCATTTTGTTGAATCCTTCATCTTGTAAGCTTTTAATCTTTTTCCTTTGATTGTTTAAACCTTAATCATCAATATAATCTTTCCATTTCATCTTGTTCTTTGATTCAAAGTTTTAAAGTTCTTGTTTGGTTGATTTTGATCTTCAAAAGTTAGTGGGTTTTGTGTTTTTATGATTGGGATTTGTTGTTTATGGCTAGTAAATGATTAGGGATTAGTTTGGTTTAAATCTTTTGGTTAGATTTGGCTTATTTTGATCAAAAATCGTCTTCCCCTGTTATTTCGGCTTACTGTTCTTCATTCCCAAGTTATTCCGAATTGCTGTTTATTCCGGATAGCCCAATATTCCGAGTAGCCATATATTCCGAGTAGTGCTTTATTCCGGATGGCAAATATATTCCGAGTAGAAAAATATTTCGAGTAGCCACATTATTCCGAGTAGTCAATTTTATTCCAGATAGCCCATGTATTCCGAATAGCAAGTTTATTCCGGGTAGCATTTTTTATTCCGAGTAGCTCTTTATTCCGGGTAGCATTTTTTTTATTCCGAGTAGCTCTTTATTCCGTATAGCAAGTTTATTCCGAGTAGTGAATTATTCCGAGTAGCATTATTATTCCGGATGGTCATTTATTCCGGATAGCACCATTATTCCGGATCACCTTTTTATTCCGCATAAGCTTTTTATTCCGCATAGCACATTTATTCCGAATAGCCTATTTATTCCGCATGGAGCTTTTTGTCTGATTTATTCTGGATCAAGCCACATTCCGAATCAAGCATTTTTAAGGTTATTTACTGTTACTATTTTATTTAATTTGTATTCAAGTTTTACTTTTATTAATTACTTGCTTCTAGTTTACTTTTAATTACCTTACGCATTTACCTTCTTAGTAGAATAGAAAACCAAACCCCCTGTTTGTCACCAAGAACAATCATTCCACTTTGAGCTGTGATCAATTCGAGAAGATTCTGAGATTAATTCTGAACCCATAGCAAAACGCTTGTATCAAATGGCGCCGCTTCCGGCTCTTCTCGTTAAGATTAACAGTTTTTTGTGAGAACTTGGATTTTGGGATCCGTTCGCCGTGAACGTTAATTTTTCATAAAAAATTTCAAAAACCTTAAAAAATATAAAATTTTCAAAAATACAAAAAAAATTAAAAAACCATAAAAACAAAAATATTTCTTGTTTGCTTTGTTAGTTCTTTTGCAGGTGCATGCGTACACGATCAACGTCTTATCAAGAGCCCGAGCCTCTCGAAGACTTAGACATGGCCGGTGTACACAACAACAACAATAACCCACCTCAAAACAATAACAACAATAACAATCCACCTCTCAACAACAATAATAACAACAACAATGAACCTCTACCGGACAATCGCCCGATGATTGAACTTTTGCAAGCACATGTGGAGGGCAAAAATGATCCAATTGTCATACCCGCGATTGCAGCCAACAACTTTGAGCTCAAATCCGGTTTTATCCAGATGGTCTCTACTCAACCATTCTTGGGGCGTACCATTGATGATCCTCATGACCATATCAAACAGTTCTTGCAACTCACCAACACGGTCAAATTCAATGGTGTTCAACAAGAGGTAATTCGTTTACAACTTTTTCCCTTTTCTTTAGAGGGACAAGACCGACATTGGCTTGCAAAGGAACCGCCACAAAGTATTCTGACGTGGACGGATTTGGAAACCAAGTTCATAAACTACTTTTTCCCACCCTCTCGTACTACCGCTTTGCGGAATGAAATTATCAATTTTGAACAAAAGTACGATGAGTCTTTTAGTGAATCTTGGGACCGTTTTAAAGATCTTTTAAGAAAGTGCCCACAACATGGTTTTACCAAAGTGCACCAAATTAATACTTTTTATAATGGTTTAAGCATGAATGACCAAGATTCACTAAACAGTGCCTCGGAGGGTAATATTTTGGTTAAGACTTCCAATGCCGCTTGGGATATTATTGAAAATAAGTCTCGTGTGCAAACCAAGAGTGTTCGGACCAATGCCGCTAGTGCTAGTACTAGTGACAACGACAAGCGACTTGACAAAATTACTTCGCTTCTTGAATCGCTTGCCGCCCAAACCGCCAGCAACACCATCAGCATCAACGCTAAAAACGCTCAAGTCAATGCTGTCAGCCAACCATGTGAAATATGCGGGGGTCCTCACTCTTACACCACTTGTACCACCACCCAAGACTACCCTTCTGAGAATGTGAATGCAGCATACGGTACCTATCCTCCGGCCGCTTATCAAGCTCGTCCTCAAGGTGACCGCAACTTGCTTAGCTACCGCTCGAACAACTTTCTTTCCCAGCCTGGTTTTCCTCCTAACAACCCAAACCAATAACAAAACCTCAATCGCCCTCCTCAACAACAACAACAACCTCGTGCACCATACCAACCACCTCAAAGACAACCATATCCACCTCAAAGAAATAACCAAGTTTACCAACAACCTGCTTATCAACCACCCGCCTACCATGCTCCCCCTCCCAACCAACCCACCGCATTGCATCAAGATGTTGAAACCTACATGAGGACCAATGATGTGATTGTGGAAAATCTCCAGCGGGAAGTGCTCAACTTGAAAGCAGACATGGTGAAACAAGGGAACGATCTGAGAGCTGATATGCGAAACACTTTGGCTAGTCAAACGAATGACTTAAGGAACATGATGGTTGGTTTCTTTCAAGGTAATCAATCCTCTTCTTCGGGTACTCTACCGAGTAACACCGTTGCGAATCCAAGAGGGGATATGAAAGCAATCACCACTCGCAGTGGCAAAGGTATTAAGGAACCCGAGCTTCCTATACCTCCACCGGTGATTGTGACTAAGGAAAACGAGTCACCTGCTCCTATTCCTCATCCTTCTACTTCCCCAATTTCTCCACCTCTTACTTCTACCCCTCCTCCACCCAAGGATGTGAGTGATCCTATTCTCCCAAAGCCTTCCTCTTCTTCCGATATACCTTATCCATCAAGGTTGAGGAAAGAGAAGCTCAAAAGCAAGGACGATATTCAGGTTTCGAACTTTCTCAAAATGTTTAAACAATTGAATTTCAACATCTCCTTCGCTGAGGCTCTCGCTCACATGCCTAAGTACGCGAAAATGTTCAAAGATCTTCTTAGCGACAAGGAGAAGCTTCTTGATATTGCTAACACCCAACTCAGTGAGAATTGCTCTACAGTGCTCTTAAGGAAATTGCCAACTAAACTTGGTGATCCGGGTCGTTTCTTAATCCCTTGCAACTTCCCGGGAGTAGAGAATTGCATGGCCCTAGCCGATCTAGGTGCCAGTATTAATTTAATTCCTCTAAGCGTTTGGAAGCAATTATCTCTCCCAGAGCTAGTCCCCACCAAAATGACTTTAGAATTAGCAACCGTACGGTTGCTTATCCAGTGGGGATAGCCGAAGACGTCTTTGTAGGAGTCGACAAATTCACTTTTCCTGCCGATTTCGTCGTCGTTGACTACGATATGGACCCTCGTGTGGCATTAATTGTTGGTCGTCCATTATTGAGGACCGGTCGCACTCTCATCGATGTAGAAGCGGGTGAGCTTATCATGAGAGTGGGTGACGATAAAATTGTCTTCAACATGGGAAAGCTTTCTAAACAGCCTTATTCATACGAGAGTGTTAATTGTATTGACGTTCTTGATGAGGCTTGTGAAGAACACTTCAAAGATGCTTGTAAAAGTATTCCTACCTCTCTTCCCAATGTTGAGACCGTTTCCTCTATTAATTCATCACTATCTCTATTTGGAGAAAGTGATTTCCTTTGGAAAGATTTGGAAGCCACCATGGGAGATGTGAACTTAGAACATGACGATTCTCCCACCAATTGGGATGAAGATCTTCGCCTCATTGAGAACCTTCTTAAAGAAGACAATATTTCCCCACCATCTCCCAAGGCTATTGCTATCGATGCACCGACTTTGAATACACCTCCCATCGAAAATCCTCCGGATTTAGAACTTAAGGAGTTGCCGCCCCATCTCGAGTACGTGTTCCTTGAAGATAAGAATAAGTCGTCCGTCATCATTGATAAGGACTTGAAAGAAGAAGAGAAATCTCGCCTCATCGCCGTGCTTAAAGATCATAAGAAGGCAATTGCTTGGAAAATTTCCGATATCCGCGGAATTGATCCGAACTTTTGTACTCACAAGATTCTCATGGAAGATGACTTTAAACCCGCAATCCAGAGCCAAAGAAGGGTTAATCCTCGCATTCATGACGTCATCAAACAAGAGGTTATCAAACTTCTTGATGCCGGCTTGATTTACCCTATTTCGGATTCGCCATGGGTAAGTCCCGTCCATTGTGTGCCCAAGAAGGGCGGAATAACCGTTTTTCCCAATGAACACAACGAGTTGATTCCCACTCGTCTCGTTACTGGGTGGAGAGTTTGTATTGACTATCGCAAGCTCAATGATGCCACGAGAAAAGATCACTTTCCTCTTCCTTTCATGGATCAAATGCTCGAGCGTCTAGCGGGTAATGACTATTACTGCTTCTTAGACGGTTTCTCCAGGTATTTTCAAATTCCCATCGATCCCAAAGACCAAGAGAAGACCACATTCACTTGTCCCTACGGAACATTTGCTTACAAACGTATGCCTTTTGGTTTATGCAATGATCCTGGGACGTTCCAAAGGTGTATGATGGCTATCTTCCATGACATGGTTGAAGAAACTATGGAAGTATTCATGGATGATTTCTCGGTTTATGGCGATTCATTCTCTGCTTTCCTTGCCAATTTAGAACGTATGCTTAAGTGGTGTGAAGACACTCGCCTTGTTCTTAATTGGGAAAAATGCCATTTCATGGTAAAAGAGGGCATCGTGCTAGGACACAAAATTTCCAAAGCCAGTCTTGAAGTGGACCGTGCTAAAGTCGATGTTATTGCTAAATTGCCTCCACCTTCAATCGTGAAGGGTGTGAGAAGTTTCCTTGGTCATGCGGGCTTCTACCGTCGCTTTATCAAAGATTTTTCTAAAATCGCTCGCCCGATGACCCACCTCTTGGAAAAAGATACTCCTTTTATCTTTTCCACAGAGTGTCTTGAAGCCTTCAACTTGCTTAAGGATAAGCTAACTAATGCACCGGTCTTGGTTACCCCTAATTGGGAGCTTCCCTTTGAGTTGATGTGCGATGCTAGCAACTTTGCTATTGGAGCGGTTTTGGGCCAAAGAGTGAACAAACACTTCCAACCAATCCATTACGCTAGCAAGACAATGACGAGGGCTCAATTGCATTACACGACAACCGAAAAAGAGCTTTTAGCTGTTGTCTATGCCTTTGAAAAGTTCCGCCCCTATCTTGTCCTTTCTACCACCATCGTGTATACCGATCATTCCGTGTTGAAGTACTTGTTGACTAAACAAGATTCCAAACCAAGACTTCTTCGCTGGGTTTTGCTACTTCAAGAATTTAAAATAGAAATTCGTGATAAGAAGGGAGCTGAAAACCTAGCCGCGGATCATCTCAGTAGACTTGAGGATCCTTATCAAGGGGATCATCCGAACAAAGAAATCAATGATTCTTTTCCCCTGGAGACCTTAATGTCTATCAACTCGAATTCTGATGAAACCCCGTGGTTTGCGGACATTGCAAACTACTTGGCGGGTGGAATTCTCGTTGACGGGTTAACATCCCAACAAAAGAAGAAGTTCTTCAAAGACATTAAGACTTACTTTTGGGATGACCCGTATCTATTCAAACAATGTGCTGATTTGATTATTCGCCGATGTGTTGATGGACCGGCAGCTTTTGAAATCCTTGACGCTTGCCACAAAGGACCCACCGGTGGTCACTTTGGTCCCAACTACACCGCCAAAAAAGTGTTTGACTCGGGATTTTATTGGCCCACCATCTATCGTGACGCTCACGAGATGGTTAAACGTTGTGATTCTTGCCAAAAACAAGGCAAGATCACACATAAAGATGAGATGCCTCAGAATTTCGTTCAAGAATGTGAAATCTTTGATGTTTGGGGTATCGACTTTATGGGGCCATTCCCTTCATCTAAAGGAAACAAATACATCCTTGTAGCCGTTGACTACGTTTCTAAATGGGTTGAAGCCAAAGCTTTACCCACTAATGACGCAAGGGTGGTTTGTAACTTTTTGAAATCGTTATTCGCTAGATTCGGTGTGCCTCGTGCCATTATTAGTGATCGCGGGACTCATTTTTGCAATGATCAATTTGCAAGAGTCATGGCTAAGTATGGTGTATATCATCGTCTTTCCACCGCCTACCACCCACAAACTAATGGCCAGGCTGAAATATCTAACCGAGGATTAAAGGGAATTCTTGAAAGAACCGTGGGAGAGCATCGTGCCTCATGGGCCGATAAACTTGATGATGCTTTGTGGGCTTTTCGTACCGCATACAAGACTCCGATTGGTTGTACACCATATCGTCTCGTGTACGGGAAAGCATGCCACCTCCTCATTGAGTTGGAGCACAAGGCTTACTGGGCCTTGAAGTGGGATAATTTCGATATCAACAAAGTCGGTGACCTACGCAAGATCCAACTCAATGAGCTCAATAAACTCCAGAATGAGGCTTATGAAAATTCTTTGATCTATAAGGAAAGGACTAAGCTCATTCACGACTCTAAGATTAAAAACTGAGAGTTCCAAGTTGGAGACAAAGTGTTACTCTTTAACTCTCGGTTGAAAATCTTCTCGGGAAAGCTGAAATCTCGTTGGTCTGGCCCATTCACCATTGCCCAAATTTTTCCATATGGTACTCTCGAGCTCGCTTAACCTAATGGACCTAATTTTAAGGTGAATGGCCAACGAGTGAAGTTGTACTTTGGTGAGGACATCTCTCACGAGATGATTCCATCCCTCACCACGTTTCCCATGAACTAATTTTGGGTCGAGTCAGGCTCATGACTCGGTTATCAAAAACAAGCGCTCCTCGGGAGGCAGCCCGAGTATCTATCCTTTTCTGTTTTAACCTCCTATGTGTAGGGGGACCTCTATAGGTTGTTTTTGTTTGTGTGGTGATGTGATTACAGGGATGAATTCACTTTTGGAACCTTTGAAGAACCGTGCTCCCCTGTTATCCGACATCCGGTTCTATCTCTCAACTATCGTGATTCAATTTTCTTCATACTCACATTTGAAATTGATCACGTTAGTCGTCTCTTCCTTAACTTGATTTAACCAACGTGCACAATGTCATAAGTGTAGGGGAGACTTTTCCCACATGCTTAAACATTGAGGACAATGTTTATCTTAAGTGTAGGGGGGACTTCTATCGAAGTTTTAAGTGGACTTTTCCATGAAAATGCCTTCATTTAACCGAAAAATCATCTTTTTCAGCATTTTTCATTTTTTTATTAACTTTTGCCATTTAGTAGTAATTTTTAAATTTTTATCGTGGCTTTCATATGTATATAACCCGCAATAAAGTCAAAAATATTAATAAAGTGGTGTAGCTAGTTTTGAAATCTTTGACATATTAGGCCCGTTGCGATTATTTTGACTCAACCCGAATAGACTTATCCAAGTTTATTCTAGCTAGTATCCTTAACCATGTAGACCTTAATTGGTTTATAGGGTAAGCATCCACGAGTCTCATTACTTGAGATTTTAAATTGTGGAGAACGAGAAATGATAGAGTCAATTATAAGTCGGTATTCTTGCACAAGCTCACTTGGTGTAATTATTTGCCTATTCTCCCATCACTTGCTAATATTTTATGTGCAATAAGTAAGGTCGTACAATTTGAAAAGTTACTTAGCTTCTAGCCCAAGATCGTTTAAAAGTTGCTCGGTAATGATAAGAGTTCATAGCCAAGGCATAACTTATGAAGCGGGGCGCGAAGATTGGCGAGTCCGAAAAGGCCCTAACAAGGCATGAGGATTCAATCTTATTGCTAAAGATCCAAGGTGATGTGAAAAGCATTATTCCCAAAATCAATATGAAGGATCAAGACTCATGACGAAAAGCAATCAACTCCCATAAAGATCATGGAGAAGTCTATCCGAAAAGACCCTAACAAGGTATGAGGATAAATAGATCCAAGTCCGAAAAGGAGGCGGATCGTTGTATCTCAAAATCCCAATTAGCGATTGAAGAAATAATCATGAAGTCGTGGTCAACAAAGTTGGAGTACCCCTCAAAAGTATCCAAGTGAAGAAACTCTATTAACGATGAGAAGACCATTATCTCAAGCACGTCTCTCAAGATATGAAGTATGAAGTACATGCCAAATATCGGCCCGAGAAAGGTCTCAAATCGTGAACCGAGTTATGCCAAGATATGAACTTTTTGATATCCCGAGAAGCAGTTTTAAGAGATTTTGTCCTTTAGCTAACTATTGATCAAATCGTCCTACTTTGCTTTCAGCCTAAATAAACTATCGAAATAAGTCCAAAAATGCATCTTAATGATCATTCTAAGACAAAAATAAAATATAAGAGATACACCTAGGAATAAGGGAGTTTAAGCATTTAATTAAGCCATGTGTGTAAGTGTTTGATTTGCTAACTTATAATAACAATGATCTCGTTTTTAAGCTTAGTTTGGGGAACGTTGATAGTTGTAAAATTACCCCTTTAGGAAAAGGAAGGTAAATAAAATATAGGGCAAGTGGGCACGACGATTTAGGAAACCCGTGTGTAAATGACCCTAAAAGTGAAGTGAGTTCGTTCTCGAGGAAGCTAGTGTGTTGTGTGATGAATTGATTTTGATTGTGGTTTTATTGTTATGAGAAGAAAAGAAAAGAGAAATAAGAAAGAAAAGAAAGACAGATCGAGCTAAGACGAAAAAGCGTTCACGTAAAACCGTAAAAAACTACAAAATTAAAAATTTTAAAACCTAAAAATTAATTTAAAGCTAAAAATAGTCTAAAATAATTTAAATAAGAATAAAAATCCAATAAAAATATTTTAAAACCTTTTATTAATTAAATATTTAATTTTAAATACTAATTAAAGCCCTAAAATTAAATATTTAATTAAAATGTCCAAAATATTATTTTATTGAACAAATAACTTACTTATATTATATAAAGACTAAAAAGTATTTTTCCTAATTTTTAAAAACTAATTTTCTATTTTTAAATCACTAAAAACTATTTTAAAACTAAAATAATTATAAAAAATATTAAAATAATGCTAAAAATAATTTACCAATTTTAGAATTCCTATTTTACTCTAATGAACAGTAGAAAATTGCAAAAGTTTGAAAAATAATAAATTTTTCACTAAAAGACAAAAACAGTTCTATTAAACCCTAATTAACTTAAATTAATTCTAAAAAATAATAAAAAGATGAACAGCAGAAACTTTTTTAAACCAAAAACCTTAAATTGTTTTTCTAAATCTAACAAAATTTTTAAATTCTAAAAATATTAATTTTCTACACTAAATGCCAAAAAACAGAATAATAAAAAGTATTTAAAATAGCACTAAAACCTAAAAAATAGCAAATGAACAGTAATAAAAATTTTATTTAAACAGAAAAATCCTAAATAAAATTAGAAAAATAATGGCACAAGTTTGAAGTCCTAATTCCCAATTTAGGGCACTAAAGACAAAAAACCCATATTTCTGAAAGTGACATGTTGACAAGTTTTGTCTTGTTGCTTGGCAGTACCAACTTTAGTGCTACCAGTGGGAAGTTTGTTCCCACTGCTAGTGCAAAAATTTGGTCAGGAGACCTAAGATCTTAGGAAATCCCTAGTGCTTAGTTTTCTTTGGACCACAAGGCACCCCCACACCAATTGGGTTGTGGGGAGTCTGAGTAAACACAAAAAACACACAAACACTTCACAAAATAAGCACCAAATAAGCCAAATAAGTTTCTGATTAAGCTTGATGTTTGACTGATGAACAATAGGCTATATTACTTGCACAAAAGTGAATTTCAATGGCTTAAATCTCACACACAAGTCAACCAAACAGCATATGATCAATTCACAAACCTCAAATCTCCTATTTTCTAACAATTAATCAAACTTGGTGGTAAAATTTCAACAAAATCAGTCAAAACAAGGCAGTTTCAGATTTATGCAATGTTTTTACTTTTTTAGCATGCAAATGAGTTCTAAACTTCACCAAATAGTAACCTAATACTAACATACAACCTAAAAACAACCCTATGAGTGATTGTAACAGGTTTAAGCCAAGATGCACTTCAAACAACCCTACTTAATCCCTAATCCAAACACTCCTTAAGATTTCAGAAAGTACTTTTTCAAACCAAATTCAAACAATATCAAACCAAATCCTATAAAACTAAAAACTGACAAATGAAACAAGGGACTACCTTGTTGGGCCTACATCCAGGCCCAACAATGGCTGCTTAGCCACCTCCAACAGACCCGGGTCTGTGCAGATCCTTGGTCAAAACAAACTCTTAACACCTGCTAAGAAAAACAAATTCAAGCACAATACACCAATAATTCTGATTTTCTAAAACCTTTCAAATCTTTCTCACAAAATTTGAACCAATGAAAAACTTCTGAAACAAGTCCAATATCAGAAATCCAATGGTTCAATCCACTTTCACTTCATGAACCTTGGATTTCTGAAAACTAAAAAAAAGACTTTTTTGTAACCTTTGAAAATTCAAACACACAAAGTGTGTATAAAATGTTTATGGAACTCAGTATTCTAGCCAAAATAAACACCAACTTTTAATAACTTATAAAAGGAATTACTTTTACCAAATACCAAACTTTATATTCATTAAAAATGGATTACAAGAATTTTGCTAGAAAAACTAGAACCAGAAATAATAGAGGTACAGGCACCTCTATTTATACAAGTAAAGGAAGATTCTAGATAGCTAAAACCCTAATGTAGAAAAGCCCTAAAATGCCCTTTGAAAAGTCTTCAATTCTTGGTCAAAAATCGTCCATGTGAAGATGTTGATGTAGCCAGCTGTTGTTATGTAATCTTGGACGTTTATCATGTGTGGAGGACAAGTAAAATCATCATAGCCCTCCATCTTGTCTGCTTTTGGGGCTTGGGGGAAAAAGACGTTTGCAGGGAATCTTGGGGGGTCACATGGGTGTGTCTGGGGTGAATTAGGGATGTGGGTTTTGGTGAGAGTGACCTTAATCATTGATTTGGAAAGGGGGAAATAAAACCCCTTTGTTTTCAGTTTAATTGTACCTGGGAAATGTTAGGGTTTAAGGGTGATTAGGGAGGGTTTTAATCCATTTTGGGTAAAGTTTATTTTAAAAACGTGTTTGGGTGGGAAAAATTAGGGTTTGACTGGGTGTTTTGACCAGTTTAATAAACTGGTTGGGTTTGGGTGGTATTGGGTTTGGTTAATGGGTAGGGTCGGGTTAAGCTGAGGTGTCAGCTTTGTATTGGATGTGTGGGTTTGGCTGTTTGACAGTTTTGGCCCCCCAAGTCTATTGTTTCCTTCACTTTGTAATAAATAGCAAATAAACTCCTTTCCCTTTATAAATGACCATTTTTGGAAATTCTAGATTTTGGTCCGGTTCATTATGCGGCTTCGTTTCCCGTGTTCGTTTTTGAATGATTCTTGTGATCTTTTTGTCATATCCTCAATATCCGTACCTAAAATACACAAGCAACAAACACGAGCATATATTTGGCAGTTTTAATGATATTTAATGCATTTTAAGCCCGATTTGGACGATGAGACTATGTATAAAAGCAGTCTCATCACTCCCCCATACTAAACCATTGTCGTGCCCTCACGCAATGCTAGAATAAAGTATCATAGCACCTCCAAAATTCATTTTTATTCACTTTTATTGAAATGATAAACTAGCTACACTACTACTATTACTACTACTTGCGTTTTACACATAATGTATGATTTTCATCGCAAAATGGGACGTTTAGGTTCATAGAATAAGAACACGTGAATGCTTCGTTAGAAATAATTTCATCGTCCTCGATTTTCACCCCAATTCCATGCCAAGCGTGCAACGAGATCATTGTCATTATAAGTTAGTAATGCTAACACTACTCATATGCTCTAATCACGTACTTATCCTCCCATTATTCCTAAGTTGTATCTCTTATATTTTATTTTGTCTTGAATTTTTCACGAGGATACATTGTTTGACTTATGCGATAATAGAGATTTAGGTCTAAAAATAGAGTCCTAACGGTGTAACTAAGACCATCAAATCAATAACCCCTCCCAATAGACAACGATGTTAAAAAATTAAGTTGACAAGAAGAATCGATAAACACGGTTTTATAACGGTTTTGAACATGAGACTTATTACCAAGACTTTTATACGCCCCCTAACGGAAGGGCCTTATTATCTTTGGTTTACCTCCATCTTTTATTCAACTTCGCCATGAAGCTTTTATTATGACTTCGGTCTTGCCTTGCCTTTTATTATCCGCCTCATCGGTGGTTTTATTAGCCAAAGACGCATATCCTCACGCTAAAGCGAATTTTGGATCTTTAAAGCTTCGAAGATTAAGGCTTGATTCACTTTCAATTTTTTGCATAGATTTTAGGCCTTGTGGGGCTTCAAATTGTTTGCTAGATTTAGGTGAGCACTTGAAATCTTATTATTGGGTGAAGCTTTCGATTATTCGGGTGCCAATACTTCAAAACCGTGACGCTGGCGATACCTTAATGTCTTCCCAATTTAATTACATGGAAGCTACTAGAAAAGACTAGAAACCCAACAATCCTAACTAAACCGCTAAGTCAATATTTATTAAGCAAAAAATATTTACAAGCGAAGGGAGAATAAGCAAATAACAAGAACACATGAGTTTTTGAAAGAATACGAGTACTCTACGTTTAGCATAGTAACTTATAATTAACTCTATCATTTCTCGTCCTCATTTAAGAGACTTAGCCTAATGTGTAGTTAAGGAATCAAAGCTAAGTGCTCAACACGCACGGTCAAGTCAAAAATTACTCTTATTCTCGCCATCGGAAAACCTACATTCGTGTCTTCAAACACTTATGAAACATGAGAAAAATTTTAAAATTTGGCCATTTTTAGCCTTATTTTGCATAAAACGATAAACAAAAAGATAAACTTTGGAAAGCGTGAAGGTTTGGCAAGGCAAGTATCTATTCACCCCCCCATACTAAAGTTAAACATTGTCCTCAATGTTTCGAGTCTAGGGGTGCAAACACCCCCATACTAGAGACGTAGTCGAATGCCTAATCTAGCATGGAAAGGGTGTAACCAATAAATTAATAGCCATTTATGAAGTGTGCTAAAAACCTAAGGTTAGAACATCAAAAGGATATATCATGGATATTGAGAAATTCTCCAAAGCAAACGATCGAGTGCTCCCATAAAACGAATACGAGAGGCTCCAATCGTGAAGATCATGATCTAAAAACCACAATGCACAAACAACCACGAAACAAAGGTTGGAAGGGCACAAATCCCCTCACATTAACTAATTAGAAAGCAATAATATGTACATGGATAAGCATGGGTCTCCCCCACGAGGCACCTTGTTTTTTATAACCGAGTAAAAATCTCGACTCAAATCCCCATAAATGTGATCATTCAGGGATTATCATGGTGTGGTCAATATTTTAGTGGGGCTTACATGATAAACAAGGCCCAAAAACAACCGGTATTTAAGGACTAAGTCCTTTTATGGTGCAAAATACCGGGATCGAAGATGGCGTTCTCGTTTTCATTGGAAAAACAAATCAACACCACTTCAGCATGTGCCAACAAAAACTCAAAGAGTTTCAAGAAAATAGGTGAGAAGAGATAGAAGGGTGGGACAATGGGTAAGTCATGAAAACATTGAGCTACTCGAGGTAGACTCGCACCAATCAAATGAAAAGATTTTCCATTTATTGCATCGGTGGAAGACCGAGATTTCCCTTTATAGGCAATTCCAGGATCAAATATCTCGTCCTCGGTGGAGAAAAGGAAGGGAACATAAGGGGCTTCCCCCACACTAGGTCCACACCAAGCATCGTCAAAAGGAGAAGACGAGCTTGTAGTACTCAATACACGTGGTGATGACGGAGTTAGAGTTGTAGAAAAATCTTTTAAATTCAATTCAAAGTCTTTTCCTTTTTCATCTTTTAAACTCTCCTTGTGAAAACCCGATTTAATTATGTCAAAAATATTTGGTGTTTCTAAAGCAATGTTAGTCACACTAAAAATTCTCACATTTGAAAACCGTTTTGGTATAGGTGGTGGTAAGTTTTCAAAACGTTTGTCGACAAAGAAAACTTCCCCATCGGGATCAACATATTCATCATCCGAAGAATCATTCACAATTGGAACCGTAGGCTTAACACTCTTAACCTCCACCGGCGGAGGGGACGGAACTTCATTTTTCTCAACAACTTCTAAAACTCTATTTGAAATCTTTTTGCAAATGTTTTTAATGGGATTGACATTGTACAAAGAAGTGATAGAATACACATGAGAAAGAGTGGAGTTTTGAGTTGCATTAATGACGAGTTCTTCCTCATTGAAACGAAGAGTGATTTTCCTTGCATGCACATCGATAAGTGCTCTCGAGGTATCCAAAAAAGATCGACCTAAAATTAACGGAACTTTAGGATCGACGGGAATATCAACAACAATAAAGTCTACGGGATAGTAGAACTTTCCAACTTTCACAAAGACGTCCTCGGCTACTCCACAAGCTAGAATCGTAGAATGATCGGCCATCTCGATTGACATTCTTGAAGGAGTGAGATTGGGAAGATTGAGCGATTTAAAAATCTCAAGAGGCATCAAATTAATACTAGCACCAAGATCGGCCAAGGCGTAGCATTCTTCCATGTCTTGTATTGCACATGGGATTAAAAACTTGTCGGGATCACCGACTTTTTGAGGTATGCGGCTTAGAAAAACCGATGAACAACTAGAGGATTTTTGCAATTTCTCTTTGTTATTCAACATACTTTTGAAGTTCGCGGCAAATCGAGGCATCATGTCACACCCTCAATTTGGCCCATGTGTACTATTACACGAGGATGTGACTATCATGACAAACAAGAGACATAGATACAAGAATAACTAAGAAAAGTCATTTTTCATTCATAAAGCATAAGAATCAAATTGTTTCAAGGGAAAATTGTTTTACAATCCATGATCACATAATATGGATTTCCAAATGTCATACAATCAAAACATGTCTCAATATTAAATCATGATAATTATTATTAATCCCCATAGCACAACCACGTCACTCCTCCGCCTTGACACCTGAGAAAAACATTGCTAAAATGTCAACACAAAGGTCGGTGAGTTTATAGGTTTAAGTAGAAGTAGTGTGATGAACCATAAGATTTTTATAGGCAACCATCAATAATCTTATAACAAATACAAGATTATTATCAAATAGCATACGTTCATGATATCCTACGTCTAAGCTCATGACACCGAAGCGTTAACCGTACAAACCAGTTTATATAAGAGAGTGCCCAAGCAAATACTACCCCAAAGTATTCGTAACAACCTCAAATGTATTTGTACCTATTTTGGTCACACAACCGACAATAGATAGGGAGGCCAATCCCAATAGATCTATCCATAACATTCGCGCTTACACAAAGTAATTAACGGTTCATGATAGTGGGCTAAAGCATCTAGGGGTATCGCTACTTAGACATCATGTAGGCACGTATGAGTTTTAAGCACTTATGTTCATCCGTTTAAAACAAGCAATGTTCTCACCCCAAAGTGATAAAACAAGTAAAAGTGGGGCTATAAACTCACCTCGCAAGTTAGGCAAATGGATGATAATGCAAGAAAGGTTTCGAGAATGCGACCACGTTATCCACAACCTAGTCGAGTATAAATATCGTGTTATGATGGTTACGAGTAAATAATAAAAGTACAAGTCTTCCTAATTGTGCTTGACCTTAAGTTTTATTTACGAGGAATTAGAGATACGCGTTTCGTTAAATTTACCAATGGGCTTAACTTTCACGAGTTTACAACCATAATTAGTTTGGGCTTATATAGGTCCGGCTAATCCATCCGGCCCATTAACCTTCCCCAGCCCAGTCTTGACCCAATGACTTTATTACCCAAGCCGCCCCATTGACCATTATTACCCAACCGGCCCAGTTCTTGGGCGATATTAACAAGGGAGGGGTGGTTACGTTATATCCACCACTCACTGTCACTCATCCAACTTTCTCTCTCTCTCTGGAAATAATACCCCACCGTCTCCCATCTTCCCAAAATATTTGGGTTTCGAGGTCATCTTTATGGTCAAAACTCCACACGGTTGTTTATCAATCCTCTCTCAAACTTCCTAGATATAGATTAACTATGTGGTGTGGGGCTTTTATCTCCCACATCAATAGTCTCGGTGGAGGTCTCTTTTTTTCCAGAGGTGATTAGATGGTGGTATCATTATTCAAAGATAAGTTTTTATCTTTTCTTCTTTTAATCAAGGCTTAAATGATTTTCGTTTTATACTTTCGAAATAAAAGATGTTTATTGGTTTCAAAATCATTTCATTTATCAAAACATGACATAGGGGTTCTCGAAAATACTTAGGGTTTCGAAATAATTGGGGATCTTCTAAATCTTGTGTTCTATTCTAATTAATTGTTGTTTTTAAGCATCAATTGATGTTAATTATCAAACAAAATAAGTTTCGAAAATTAGGGTTTCAGATTAATTGGGGGTTTCCTAAGTTTTGCGTTTTATTACAATTAATTAAGGTTTCTAAGTGTCAATTGGTGTTAATTGTATAATAAAGTCGAGTACAAAAATTAGGGTTTCGGAATAGTACCTTCTTATGGTTCGATTGGCTGTTTTTGTGTTTACTATTGTTATTATCATTATTAGTTACAAACATTAGTCCTAAATCCAGCATAAACCAGTCAATAGAAATAAGGAAACTTTCGGGTCAAAAAAGGGAGGGTATGGTCTCGGCAGAAAATAGGGGATTTGGGTCGTGGGTCAATAGTGCAAATCTATGGCACATTACTATTATTATCACGTTTTATTACTTAAACCGAATGGTTTCAAAAAGACTAACTAGTTTGGTTTGCTTTTGCAGGTGGTTTCGGTTTGACAGTCATTCTAGCATGGATGCATAACAAAAGAGAAAATAAGATGGGATAGGTGACTCACAAATGATGGTGTTGGCTTTCGGTTTAGTGATGTTCGGACAGGAATGAGGGTTGAATTCGGCTGGTCAAAACTTGATGCTTTCTTCTAACAATATGTATTTAAAACTGCTTGTGTAGGCAGGAACTATAATTTGGTGTATGCTCAGATTATTTGTGTGTTGGGCTGTGATTGTTTAGGATAGTATATATCCTGGTATATCTTGCTTAGGGTTTGAGCAAATCTGAATTTTTGCAAGTCTGTGAATACCCATTTTTGGCAATTTCGGACAATGTGTTGGCTGTTAGTAGTGAGTGGGTAAATAAAATATGTGCAGGTTTCTTTGTTGACCATATTTGACTAGGGTTTTCATATATCCGAATTTTACATCTTGTGATACACCCAAAATGGGTAATCTCGGCCTGTGTGTTGGCCTGGAGTGGTGAGTGGAATTGTAAAAATACTTTCTAGGTTTGTTGTGGTTGACTTGGTTTGACCATGTGCCAAATTCAAAAATTGTGTTTGTAAGAAGCATGTTTTCATATCCCTGGCTGTGGTGTAACTTCAGTGGGCTTCGGCCCAGTAAAATAATAAGAATAAAGTTTGTTCGGCTTATGTATCGTGTAATTCGTTTAGATTCAACAAGACTCGATCTATCGTATCAAGTTCACGAGAGTTATATTAACACGCGATTCATAAAAGTTTAAGTCAAATTATAAGGTTAACGTCGTTTATCTTAGACAATACAATACACAACTCGTTCGTGCTTTGTATTTTATAACGTGTGACATACACAACGATAGACATTCGTGATCTCAAAATAAGGTAATGTATTTGCACGGCACAAACCGCTAACAAATGAACCGTAGTGCACAAACACGTCTATTTAAATAATCGAAAAATTCAAGTTGTTACATTCGCTCTCCCTAAAAAGGGCTTTGTCCGCAAAGCAAAACAAACAATATCGTTTAAGCCGGCACTACGTTAGTAAACAAGTGAGGATATTTCGCTTTGAATTGATCTTCACGTTCCCACGTGAATTCGGGTCCTCTTCGTGCATTCCAACGCACTTTAACAATGGGTATACGACTTTGTTTAAGACGTTTGACTTCTCGGTCCATAATCTCGACCGGTTCCTCAACGAACACGAGTTTGTCGTTGAGTTGGATTTCGTACATAGGTATAACGAGCGTTTCGTCGGATAAGCATTTCTTCAAGTTGCAAATGTGAAATACATTATGCACGCGATTAAGTTCTTGAGGTAAATCTAAACGGTAGGCAACGTCACCTATGCGTTGGGTAATTTCGAATGGTCCAATATATCGTGGGTTTAGTTTCCCTCGTTTGCCAAAACGAATTACACCTTTCCATGGTGCAACTTTCAACATTACTCGATCTTCGACTTTAAATTCCAATGGTTTCCGTCTTTTGTCGGCGTAACACTTTTGTCGATCACGAGCCGCTTGCATACGAGTCTTGATTTGTACGATCTCCTCCGTTGTTTCGTGAATAATTTCCGGACCGGTAAGTTGTGCATCGCCAACTTCTGCCCAACAAACGGGTGAACGACACTTTCGACCGTAAAGTGCTTCAAATGGTGCCGCTTTAATGCTAGTGTGGTAGCTATTGTTGTACGAAAATTCTACTAACGGTAGGTGTCGATCCCATCCGTTTCCAAAGTCGATTACGCATGCGCGAAGCATGTCTTCTAACGTTTGTATGGTTCTCTCACTTTGACCGTCCGTTTGCGGATGATACGCCGTACTCATGTCCAATTGCGTCCCTAGCGCTTCTTGGAGAGATTGCCAAAATCTTGAGCAATATCGACCATCTCGATCCGATATTATAGAAATTGGTACGCCGTGCTTAGCAACGATTTCTTTCACATATAACCGTGCTAATTGATCCATTTTGTCATTTTCTTTCATCGGAAGAAAGTGTGCGGATTTCGTCAAACGATCGACAACGACCCAAATCGTGTCGTAACCCGCGGGTGTTCTTGGGAGTTTGGTGATGAAGTCCATAGTAATTCGTTCCCATTTCCATTCCAGGATTCTAGGTTGTACTAGCAATCCGGAAGGTTTTTGGTGTTCAACCTTAACTTTGGCGCAAGTTAGGCATTTACCAACATAAGTCGCGATGTCAGCTTTCATGTTTGGCCACCAATAGAACATTTTCATGTCATGGTACATTTTGTCCGATCCGGGATGGATCGAGTACTTAGACTTGTGCGATTCATGTATGATTAGTTCTCGGACATTACCGTAACGAGGTAACCAACTTCTATTGTCAAGACACAACGTTCCATCGGTACGTGCAATGAGATTTTTGGTGATCATCCCACCGGCTTCTTCTTTATCGATGTTTTCTATCTTAATAGCTTCTCGTTGGGCTTCTAAGATTTTCGCGGGTATGTTTAAGCCAATAGTCATCACTAGGGCTCGAACCCTTAGAGGTCGCTCGCGGGGTTTTCTACTCAAAGCATCGGCTACAACGTTAGCTTTTCCCGGCGTGTAACGAATGTCACAATCGTAGTCTCCAAGGAGTTCAATCCATCGTCGTTGTCTCATGTTGAGTTCTTTTTGGTCTAAGATATGTTGAAGACTTTTGTGATCGGTGTAAACTACACATTTAGTTCCGTATAGGTAGTGTCTCCAAATCTTGAGAGCAAAGACAACCGCGCCTAGCTCCAAATCGTGAGTAGTGTAGTTTTCTTCGTTCGGCTTGAGTTGTCGAGAGGCATAAGCTATGACCTTTTTCCTTTGCATGAGAACCGCGCCTAGACCTTTAATTGAAGCATCACAATATACCTCAAAGTCTTCACTACCCTCGGGTAGCGCGAGAATGGGCGCGTCGCAAAGTTTTTGTTTTAAAGTTTGGAAAGAAGTTTCTTGGTCGTCTCCCCAAATAAACTTCTTGTTCTTTTGTGTTAATTCCGTCATAGACTTAGCGATTTTTGAGAATCCTTCGATAAATCGTCTATAATAGCCGGCAAGTCCAAGGAATTGGCGAATCTCCGTAGGTGTGGTAGGATTCGCCCAATCCTTTACCGCTTCGATTTTAGCGGGATCCACATGAATACCACTACTATTGATTACGTGACCAAGGAATTGTACCGTGTGAATCCAAAATTCACACTTTGAAAATTTGGCGTATAATTGTTCTTGTTTCAACAATTCCAAAATTTTCTTCAAGTGTTCTCCGTGTTCTTCCTTACTACGAGAGTAGATAAGGATATCATCAATAAACACGATCACGAACTTGTCCAAATAAGGTTTACACACGCGGTTCATAAGGTCCATGAATACCGCGGGCGCATTGGTTAACCCAAATGGCATGACTTGGAATTCAAAGTGACCGTATCGGGTTCGAAACGCCGTTTTGGAAATGTCTTCCTCTCGAACTCTAAGTTGGTGGTAACCCGACCTAAGGTCAATCTTTGAATAAATGCTCGAACCTTGAAGTTGATCAAATAAGTCATCGATCCTTGGTAAAGGGTAACGATTCTTTATGGTAAGTTTGTTCAATTCGCGATAATCGATGCACATGCGGAACGATCCGTCTTTCTTTTTCACGAATAAAACCGGGGCTCCCCAAGGTGAGGAACTCGGTCTTATGAATCCTTTGTCGGTAAGCTCTTTTAGTTGGTCGGCTAACTCCTTCATTTCGGCGGGTGCTAGTCGGTAAGGTGCCCTCGCGACGGGTGCGGCACCGGGAGTTAGTTCGATGTGAAATTCTACTTGGCGAAGTGGGGGTAACCCGGGCAAGTCTTCGGGAAAAACTTCGGGAAAGTCACATACAATTGGTACGTCACCAATTTCCTTCTCTTTTGGTTCGGGTTCGTTTTTGCTAAGGACTTGAATAAGAAAAATAGGACAACCTTCTTCGATGTACTTTTGGGTTTTGGTACATGAAATGACATTTAAACTAGTCCGACTTTTCACACCGTTCTTCTCCCCGAGGATGGTTAAAGTTCGGTTTCCGTAAGGAACACGGACTTGTTTTTCGTGGCAAATTATCTCCGCATGGTACTTGGATAGCCAATCCATACCAACGATAACATCAAAACTTCCAAGTTCGATAGGTAAAAGGTCGATGATGAAAGGAATATTTTGGAGGCTTAGGGTACAACCCTTAAGTACGGTGTTTGTAGTGATCGCTTTACCATCGGCTAATTCCACATTATAGTCGACATCTAATAGAGTGGGGTTCACATTTAATAGTTCACTAAAGGTAATGGAGGCAAAACTTCTATCGGCACCGGAATCAAATAATACGGAAGCATAGATGTTATTGATGAGAAACGTACCGGTGACCACGTTGTTGTCTTGAACGGCCGCTTCGGCACATAGAGCGTACACACGTCCCGGTGCTCCCGTTTGATTCCCATTGTTCCGCCCATTCGGATTTCCGTGGTTTTGACGAGGTTGTCGACGAGCTTGGTTGTTGTTGTTGCCTCGGATTTGGTTTCCTCGGCCTTGAGTGGTAGCTTTGGGACACCTATTCTTAAAGTGACCTTTTTCGCCACAACCATAGCAAGTGACATCCGCGTATTGAGCATTAGGGGCGATAGGAGTCCTTTGGTTCGTGGGTTTTGGTGCACTTCGACAATCCTTGGCGAAGTGACCGGTCTTTCCACAATTGTGACATGTACCTCCACACGCACCATTGTGGTGTTTACCACACTTACCACAAAATGGTAGCTTCCCTTGATAACCCGATCCACCATTCACATTGAACACCTTGACTACATCTTGGCGCTTGTTAGGGTAGTCGCCATGATTGGGGCCATGGTTTCCTTCCCATTTTCGTTTGTTGTCACCACTTTCCAAGGTGACGGAGTCCATCAAACCGTCCGCCATTTCAATGGCTTCGTTCAAATCGTTGGGTTTTGAAGAGATGACGTCTCCTCGGATTGACGGTGGTAGTCCAACGATGTACCTTTCAACGGCTCGTGTCTCATTTGGTATCATCTCGGGACACATCAATCTCAACTCTTGAAAACGTTGAGTGTAAGCCATCAAGTTAACCCCATGTACACTGAGGTTCCATAACTCGGCTTCCAACCTTTTCATCTCGTTCCTAGGGCAATACTTCTTGAGAAGCATTCCCTTGAAATGAGCCCAAGGAGTAGCATTGGCCGCATCCAAACTTAAGGCCTTCACGTGGATGTTCCACCAAGTTAGTGCACCATCTACCAAGGTGCTAGAGCTAAACTTCACCTTGTCACCTTCGGCGACATTACTCACGCTAAATTGAGATTCAAGTCTCTCAATCCATCGTGCAAGTCCTACGGCACCTTCGGTGCCATTGAAAGTACTCGTGAAGCATGAGCGAAACTCCTTGTATGAGCATGCACGCGTAGGAGGTACCGGATTTGGCACTTGATTGGTCTCCTCTTGCGTACTTGGGTTTGTTTCGTTGGCGGCAAGAGCGGCGGCAACTCCATCGGCGATCATTTGGCTCAAAACCAATGGATCGACGGTGATAGGTGCGGTCGGAGTTTAATCGACTCTATTCTTGCGAGTTTTTGGTGCCATGGTCCTAAATTTCATCACAAAGTTCATGGTAAGGTTAGCATTAAGAGTCTATGGCTAGAGAGTACAAGCATGTCACAAAATACGATATAGTATCAAATGAAGTAATGATCAACAAGTTAAGTAGCGCACAAATGATTCATTCCATGATTAGAAACGGAAACACAAAGAGTTAACACATTGTTCAAGAATTTTTAGGAGTTACAACACATAAGGGAAAATTTGGAATGAAAAGTGTACACAAATAGCTAGACGAAAATCTACTAGAAACGGTGCTCAAGAGCCGCAATCCTCTCGGACAAGTCGATCAAGGCCCTATGTAGAAGAGTGCGTAAAGCTCCGATCTCGTAGTGTTGGTCCTCGACTCTCCTAGCTAGCCCCGCGAAATGGTCGGGTGGGGGTGGGGCATTCAATCCCAAGTCCGAGATAACCGCCTCATAGCACGTCTCGAGTCTCACTAGCGACTCATACGATAAACCACCCATGTTACAAAGAACACGTGTCACCTTTCCCCTTAGGGTAGCAAGTCTCGCAAAGCGATGTGGGGGCATCCCACGTGCCTCGGCGGCCGCGGAGCATTCGGCTCCATTATAGCCGCGAGGTGGGGGTGGTATGGGCATAGTGGGTCGACGAGAGGTTCTTCGCCTAGGAGGTGCTCTAGTGGATGGTGACTTCGACGGCTTGCCGGGAGGGCTCATGTGTCTAGCGGCCAACCTCTTTCCAATCATAGAGGCTCTCACGGACATCCTCGCGGTGCGATGTTGGCGAGGTGCCCTCGGGGCATGCGATGATGAAGTGGATGGAGGAACCATCGGCGCCTTGCCACGCCTTTGGTAGCATATGAGTGGTGGTGGTGATGCGCGAGTAGGTGCATGGGCACTAGGCTCCCCTCGAGTGGATGATGGTGGTGAAGCACCACTAGTAGAGATCTCGTGTCGTGCCCCATCCGTAGATGAGCTCAAGTAGTACAATGAGTCTTCGGAGGAAATAGACATGTCACTGCCAAATCAAGAAAGGCATGTGTAAGAATAATCGATTTTGCAATATATAGAAGTTTTTAATTTGTCATGGCACACACCATTTAGCACAAAAGAAATTTTTAAAACATGTTGATACAAGATCAATATTGTATTCGCATAGCATGGCACAAACCATTTATCATAGAGTTTCAAGAAATTAACAATTCGATTTTGCATTCGTATAACATGGCACAAACCACTTAGCATAGAGTCTCACGTAGTGTCGAAATGAACATCGATTTTGTATTCATATAGCATGGCACAAACCATTTAGCATAGAGTTTTACGTAGTGTTGAAATAAACATCGATTTTGTATAGCATGGCACAAACCATTTAGCATAGAGTTTCACGTAGTGTCGAAATAAACATCGATTTTGTATAGCATGGCACAAACCATTTAGCATAATCGTAAATTACGTTACTTGATACTTTTAGCAATTTATTTAGCTAGAGTTCTAATAAGTAATGAAATGGTACAACTTAAAGATACAACTTACTTGTCGAAGGCGCGAAGTGATGTGGTCTATGGAGATGGAGATGTAGTTATAGTCTAGTATTACTCTTTTTACCAAAATCTTATTTTTGACCAAAACCTTTGTAAAAACGGTTTTTATAAAAGTAACCTAGTTCTCTATAACCATGTCTCTGATACCAATCTGTCACACCCTCAATTTGGCCCATGTGTACTATTACACGAGGATGTGACTATCATGACAAACAAGAGACATAGATACAAGAATAACTAAGAAAAGTCATTTTTCATTCATAAAGCATAAGAATCAAATTGTTTCAAGGGAAAATTGTTTTACAATCCATGATCACATAATATGGATTTCCAAATGTCATACAATCAAAACATGTCTCAATATTAAATCATGATAATTATTATTAATCCCCATAGCACAACCACGTCACTCCTCCGCCTTGACACCTAAGAAAAACATTGCTAAAACATCAACACAAAGGTCGGTGAGTTTATAGGTTTAAGTAGAAGTAGTGTGATGAACCATAAGATTTTTATAGGCAACCATCAATAATCTTATAACAAATACAAGATTATTATCAAATAGCATACGTTCATGATATCCTACGTCTAAGCTCATGACACCGAAGCGTTAACCGTACAAACCAGTTTATATAAGAGAGTGCCCAAGCAAATACTACCCCAAAGTATTCGTAACAACCTCAAATGTATTTGTACCTATTTTGGTCACACAACCAACAATAGATAGGGAGGCCAATCCCAATAGATCTATCCATAACATTCGCGCTTACACAAAGTAATTAACGGTTCATGATAGTGGGCTAAAGCATCTAGGGGTATCGCTACTTAGACATCATGTAGGCACGTATGAGTTTTAAGCACTTATGTTCATCCGTTTAAAACAAGCAATGTTCTCACCCCAAAGTGATAAAACAAGTAAAAGTGGGGCTATAAACTCACCTCGCAAGTTAGGCAAATGGATGATAATGCAAGAAAGGTTTCGAGAATGCGACCACGTTATCCACAACCTAGTCGAGTATAAATATCGTGTTATGATGGTTACGAGTAAATAATAAAAGTACAAGTCTTCCTAATTGTGCTTGACCTTAAGTTTTATTTACGAGGAATTCGAGATACGCATTTCGTTAAATTTACCAATGGGCTTAATTTTCACGAGTTTAAAACCATAATTAGTTTGGGCTTATATAGGTCCGGCTAATCCATCCGGCCTATTAACCTTCCCCAGCCCAGTCTTGACCCAATGACTTTATTACCCAAGCCGCCCCATTGACCATTATTACCCAACCGGCCCAGTTCTTGGGCGATATTAACAAGGGAGGGGTGGTTACGTTATATCCACCACTCACTGTCACTCATCCAACTTTCTCTCTCTCTCTCGAAATAATACCCCACCGTCTCCCATCTTCCCAAAATATCTGGGTTTCGAGGTCATCTTTATGGTCAAAACTCCACATGGTTGTTTATCAATCCTCTCTCAAACTTCCTAGATATAGATTAACTATGTGGTGTGGGGCTTTTATCTCCCACATCAATAGTCTCGGTGGAGGTCTCTTTTTTTCCAGAGGTGATTAGATGGTGGTATCATTATTCAAAGATAAGTTTTTATCTTTTCTTCTTTTAATCAAGGCTTAAATGATTTTCGTTTTATACTTTCGAAATAAAAGATGTTTATTGGTTTCAAAATCATTTGATTTATCAAAACATGACATAGGGGTTCTCGAAAATACTTAGGGTTTCGAAATAATTGGGGATCTTCTAAATCTTGTGTTCTATTCTAATTAATTGTTGTTTTTAAGCATCAATTGATGTTAATTATCAAACAAAATAAGTTTCGAAAATTAGGGTTTCAGATTAATTGGGGGTTTCCTAAGTTTTGCGTTTTATTACAATTAATTAAGGTTTCTAAGTGTCAATTGGTGTTAATTGTATAATAAAGTCGAGTACAAAAATTAGGGTTTCGGAATAGTACCTTCTTATGGTTCGATTGGCTGTTTTTGTGTTTACTATTGTTATTATCATTATTAGTTACAAACATTAGTCCTAAATCCAGCATAAACCAATCAATAGAAATAAGGAAACTTTCGGGTCAAAAAAGGGGGGGTATGGTCTCGGCAGAAAATAGGGGATTTGGGTCGTGGGTCAATAGTGCAAATCTATGGTACATTACTATTATTATCACGTTTTATTACTTAAACCGAATGGTTTCAAAAAGACTAACTAGTTTGGTTTGCTTTTGCAGGTGGTTTCGGTTTGACAGTCATTCTAGCATGGATGCATAACAAAAGAGAAAATAAGATGGGATAGGTGACTCACAAATGATGGTGTTGGCTTTCGGTTTAGTGATGTTCGGACAGGAACGAGGGTTGAATTCGGCTGGTCAAAACTTGATGCTTTATTCTAACAATATGTATTTAAAACTGCTTGTGTAGGCAGGAACTATAATTTGGTGTATGCTCAGATTATTTGTGTGTTGGGTTGTGATTGTTTAGGATAGTATATATCCTGGTATATCTTGCTTAGGGTTTGAGCAAATCTGAATTTTTGCAAGTCTGTGAATACCCATTTTTGGCAATTTCGGACAATGTGTTGGCTGTTAGTAGTGAGTGGGTAAATAAAATATGTGCAGGTTTCTTTGTTGACCATATTTGACTAGGGTTTTCATATATCCGAATTTTACATCTTGTGATACACCCAAAATGGGTAATCTCGGCCTGTGTGTTGGCCTGGAGTGGTGAGTGGAATTGTAAAAATACTTTCCAGGTTTGCTGTGGTTGACTTGGTTTGACCATGTGCCAAATTCAAAAATTGTGTTTGTAAGAAGCATGTTTTCATCTCCCTGGCTGTGGTGTAACTTCAGTGGGCTTCGGCCCAGTAAAATAATAAGAATAAAGTTTGTTTGGCTTATGTATCGTGTAGTTCGTTTAGATTCAACAAGACTCGATCTATCGTATCAAGTTCACGAGAGTTATATTAACACGCGATTCATAAAAGTTTAAGTCAAATTATAAGGTTAACGTCGTTTATCTTAGACAATACAATACACAACTCGTTCGTGCTTTGTTATTTATAACGTGTGACATACACAACGATAGACATTCGTGATCTTAAAATAAGGTAATGTATTTGCACGGCACAAACTGTTAACAAATGAACCGTAGTGCACAAACACGTCTATTTAAATAATCGAAAAATTCAAGTTGTTACACATCATGACTAAGGCGTCGGCAAAACTTATATTAAAATGCAAGTCATGAAACATTTTCATAAAGAGTTCAAATTGATAATTATTTCGTTCTTGTGCTTTTTCCTTGTCTCGTCTTGAAGGGTAGGGTAAAGGTGGTGTGGGTTGGGGCATAGGCATAGGCATCGGCCTTGGAATCTCGGGTTCCATGATTGGTATTGGTTCAACCGTAGGTGTGGTTTGAGCGGTACTTCGTGGGCTTGTAATTTGCTCCTTTTCTACCACCACCTCGGGTTCTTTCTCTTTTTCCTTCTCCATAGAAGTACTTGGACGAGAAATGGGTTCTTTGAAAGTTTTACCACTACGAGTAGTAATAACCTTCAATTCTCCTTTCGGGTTCACGATGGTATCACTAGGAAGACCACCCGAAGAAGAGGGCTTACACATGATAGCTTCAAACATTTTAGCCATTCGGTCTTCAAACTTAGATTGCCTAGCATCCGCTTTTAACAACTCTTGCTTAATCTCATGTTGACCTTGCTCCATTTTTTGTTGATTTTGTTGAAGACGTGTGACATTTCCTTCCATTTTATTAGCATGAGTCTTAAGTTCATTAGCAAGTTCATTTTTAAACTCGTTTTTCAACTCGGATCTTAAGCTAACCATTTCACGTTGCATATTGTCAAACTTAGCATAATTAGCCTTTGCATAATTCAAAAATTCTCCTTGAAGATTTTTGGTGTGATCATTTTGAAAACCTTGTGTAGAAGTTTGAAAATCACGGTTTTGATTTTGGTTAGAAATTTGCCCATTTCCACTTTGATAATTACCCTTGTTGTAATTTCTTTGATTTCCTTGATAATTACCACCTTGGTTGTTGTTTCGATAGTTATTAGCATTTTGATTTGGTGGAGCTTGATTTTGGCTTTAACCTTGACCGTTTTGGTTATAAGTTCCCGTGGCTACATAAGCACTCGAAGTGTTACCATCCGCGGTAATGCACTCGGAAAGATCACGAGCTCCCCCACACGACAAACAACTCTTAGAAACCGCTTTGACCGAAGCGGAATTCGAAGCTTCTTGAGCTTTCCAATGGGACATAAGGCTAGCAAATCTATCAAAAAACCAATTTTCTTCATTTGCCTCATCATGTAAAGCATTAATGCTACGAGACGATGACGAGCCCAATTTGGCAACACTCGGTGTGTTACGAGGGCTATAAACCTTAGACCTATTCTCAATTATGACCAAAGCTTCTTCAACCGTTTTACACAAAATATTACCACCCGCGGCGGCATTTAAATAATCTCTTTCATGATCGTTAAGTCCATTGTAAAACGTGTCAATTTGGTGCAAGTCAGAAAAACCGTGATGAGGACATTCATGTAACATCTCCTTAAACCTATTCCAAGCCGTTGAAAAACTTTCATTTGATTCTTGTGAAAATTTAGAAATCTCATTTTTCAAATGCGTAGTCTTAGAGGGCGGAAAAAATTGGTTCACGAATTTTGAAACGAGATCCTTCCACGTCAACATAGAATTGGGTGGCTCTTTCTCTAACCAAATTTTAGCGGGCCCCGCTAAGGAATACGGAAAAAGCATCATCTTAATCGAGTCATTCGAGACATCCTTAAATTTACAAGTGGCGGTAAGACGATTGAATTGGCGGATATGGTTGTGGGGATTGTCCTTCTCATCACCACGGAATTTGTTGTTTTGGATCATCGACAACAAACCCGTTTTCACCTCAAACTCTCCGCAAGGATAGCGGGAATCACAATAGCTTCTCCATAACCCTCGGTGGGTGCTTGAAGTAACTCCATCATAGTTCGATTTGCCATGGTTGGTGCTTCTCGTACAATGGGTTCGTCAATAGGAGACTCCTCACTAGAATGAGTTGGAGTGGGAGTTTTGTTCTTTCGTCTACGTGCACGTTTTGCTTGATTTCGAGTTAGCATAAACGTCACGTACAACGAGGAGACGAGCAAAGAAGATTCTTTTTGGTGTTTTGTATTTTTTCAATTTTTTTTTGTGGTTTTTGATGGTATTAACTTTTTTGGAAATTGGTGAATGTATTAAGTAGACACAAATCTACAAATCTCATCCTTAATCAAATCTCTCGATTAAAGAAGCCTCAAGGAATGAAAACGATCACGTGAAGTGAACGCCTTCGATGACTTTAGAACGATGGTGGAACACCAAATCGTTCAAGAGGGTTTAATCAATAGAAACCAAGAAAATATATATGATATGTAATATTACTTTGGGCGGCAAAACCCTCGATTCACTCTCAAAATCAAATACGCACAAGCAAGCGGAGGAAACGAGGCGGCGCGAAGCACTTAAGAGCCTTTTTCCTTTAGGTCGTGAAATACAACCGCCTTATACCCACCTTATAGTTTGTATTTTCAAAATCGAGCTTCACGAAAGTATTTATCTATTTTTGCCTTTTTTTCTTTGGTTTGAGATTCGAATACAATGATTGGGTAATGACCTCCCAAGTCAAGGTTGTGATTTTTCACGTATTTGGAGTACTTGTGAATTAATTGTTCTACGTATACAATATATTAATAATATTCACACAAAAACAGAAAAACGATAATACGTATTAGTAGAGTGCTACTAATACAAATACTAATTATGGTTAGTATAAAAACAACAATGGTTCAATCAAAACACAACACGCCTCCCCGGCAGCGGCGCCAAAATGATAGTTGTAAAATTACCCCTTTAGGAAAAGGAAGGTAAATAAAATATAGGGCAAGTGGGCACGACGATTTAGGAAAACCGTGTGTAAATGACCCTAAAAGTGAAGTGAGTTCGTTCTCGAGGAGGCTAGTGTGTTGTGTGATGAATTGATTTTGATTGTGATTTTATTGTTATGAGAAGAAAAGAAAAGAGAAGTAAGAAAGAAAAGAAAGACGGATCGAGCTAAGACGAAAAAGCGTTCACGTAAAACCGTAAAAAACTACAAAATTAAAAATTTTAAAACCTAAAAATTAATTTAAAGCTAAAAATAGTCTAAAATAATATAAATAAGAATAAAAATCCAATAAAAATATTTTAAAACCTTTTATTAATTAAATATTCAATTTTAAATGCTAATTAAAGCCCTAAAATTAAATATTTAATTAAAATGTCCAAAATATTATTTTATTGAACAAATAACTTATTTATATTATATAAAGACTAAAGAGTATTTTTCCTAATTTTTAAAAACTAATTTTCTATTTTTAAATCACTAAAAACTATTTTAAAACTAAAATAATTATAAAAAATAATAAAATAATGCTAAAAATAATTTACCAATTTTAAAATTCCTATTTTACTCTAATGAACAGTAGAAAATTGAAAAAGTTTGAAAAATAATAAAATTTTCACTAAAAGACAAAACAGTTCAATTAAAACCCTAATTAACTTAAATTAATTCTAAAAAATAATAAAAAGATGAACAGTAGAAACTTTTTTAAACCAAAAACCTTAAATTGTTTTTCTGAATCTAACAAAATTTTTAAATTCTGAAAATATTAATTTTCTACACTAAATGCCAAAAACAGAATAATAAAAAGTATTTAAAATAGCACTAAAACCTAAAAAATAGCAAATGAATAGTAATAAAAATTTTATTGAAACAAAAAAATCCTAAATAAAATTAGAAAAATAATGGCACAAGTTTGAAGTCCTAATTCCCAATTTAGGGCACTAAAGACAAAAAACCCATATTTCTGAAAGTGACATGTTGACAAGTTTTGTCTTGTTGCTTGGCAGTACCAACTTTAGTGCTACCAGTGGGAAGTTTGTTCCCACTGCTAGTACAAAAATTTGGTCAGGAGACCTAAGAGCTTAGGAAAGCCCTAGTGCTTAGTTTTCTTTGGACCACAAGGCACCCCCACACCAATTGGGTTGTGGGGAGTCTGAGTAAACACAAAAAACACACAAACACTTCACAAAATAAGCACCAAATAAGTTTCTGATTAAGCTTGATGTTTGACTGATGAACAATAGGCTATATTACTTGCACAAAAGTGAATTTCAATGGCTTAAATCTCACACACAAGTCAACCAAACAGCATATAATCAATTCACAAACCTCAAATGTCCTATTTTCTAACAATTAATCAAACTTGGTGGTAAAATTTCAACAAAATCAGTCAAAACAAGGCAGTTTCAGATTTATGCAATGTTTTTACTTTTTTAGCATGCAAATAAGTTCCAAACTTCACCAAATAGTAACCTAATACTAACATACAACCTAAAAACAACCTTATGAGTGATTGTAACAGGTTTAAGCCAAGATGCACTTCAAACAACCCTACTTAATCCCTAATCCAAACACTCCTTAAGATTTCAGAAAGTACTTTTCAAACCAAATTCAAACAATATCAAACCAAATCCTATAAAACTGAAAACTGACAAATGAAACAAGGGACTACCTTGTTGGGCCTACATCCAGGCCCAACAATGGCTACTTAGCCACCTCCAACAGACTCGGGTCTGTGCAGATCCTTGGTCAAAACAAACTCTTAACACCTGCTAAGAAAAACAAATTCAAGCACAATACACCAATATTTCTGATTTTCTAAAACCTTTCAAATCTTTCTCACAAAATTTGAACCAATGAAAAACTTCTGAAACAAGTCCAATATCAGAAATCCAATGGTTCAATCCACTTTCACTTCATGAACCTTGGATTCCTGAAAACTAGAAAAAAAAGACTTTTTTGTAACCTTTGAAAATTCAAACACACAAAGTGTGTATAAAATGTTTATGGAACTCAGTATTCTAGCCAAAATATACACCAACTTTTAATAACTTATAAAAGGAATTACTTTTACCAAATACCAAACTTTATATTCATTAAAAAGGGATTACAAGAATTTTGCTAGAAAAACTGGAACCAGAAATAATAGAGGTACAGGCACCTCTATTTATACAAGTAAAGGAAGATTCTAGATAGCTAAAACCCTAATGTAGAACAGCCCTAAAATGCCCTTTGAAAAGTCTTCAATTCGTGGTCAAAAATCATGCATGTGAAGATGTTGATGTAGCCAGCTGTTGTTATGTAATCTTGGACATTTATCATGTGTGGAGGACAAGTAAAATCATCATAGCCCTCCATCTTGTCTGCTTTTGGGGCTTGGGGGAAAAAGACGTTTGTAGGGAATCTTGGGGGGTCACATGGGTGTGTCTGGGGTGGATTAGGGATGTGGGTTTTGGTGAGAGTGACCTTAATCATTGATCTGGAAAGGGGGAAATAAAACCCCTTTGTTTTCAGTTTAATTGTACCTGGGAAATGTTAGGGTTTAAGGGTGATTAGGGAGGGTTTTAATCCATTTTGGGTAAAGTTTATTTTAAAAACGTGTTTGGGTGGGAAAAAATTAGGGTTTGACTGGGTGTTTTGACCATTTTAATAAACTGGTTGGGTTTGGGTGGGTATTGGGTTTGGTTAATGGGTAGGGTCGGGTTAAGCTGAGGTGTCAGCTTTGTATTGGATGTGTGGGTTTGGCTGTTTGACAGTTTTGGCCCCCCAAGTCTATTGTTTCCTTCACTTTGTAATAAATAGCAAATAAACTCCTTTCCCTTTATAAATGACTTTGCAAACTTGTCATTTTTGGCACAATTAAGTTTTCAAACTTAATATAAGGACTTCAAATGTAATAAATGCAATCTTCAAGGGCCAAACTTGTAATATCTTCAAAAATGGAGGACTTGTGTTGCCAAATGATGATTTCTTCAAGGTCTAATCCTTCCAAGTCTTCAAAATTGAGGGACTAAAGTTGCCAATCTTCAATTCTTCAAGGACCATTTTTGGAAATTCCAGATTTGGGTCCGGTTCATTGTGCGGCTTCATTTCCTGTGTTCGTTTTTGAATGATTCTTGTGATCTTTTTGTCATTTCCTCAATATCCGTACCTAAAATACACAAGCAACAAACACGAGCATATATTTGGCAGTTTTAATGATATTTAATGCATTCTAAGCCCGATTTGGACGATGAGACTATGTATAAAAGTAGTCTCATCACTCCCCCATACTAAACCATTGTCGTGCCCTCACGCAATGCTAGAATAAAGTATCATAGCACCTCCAAAATTCATATTTATTCACTTTTATTGAAATGATAAACTAGCTACACTACTACTATTACTACTACTTGCGTTTTAGACATAATGTATGATTTTCATCGCAAAATGGGACGTTTAGGTTCATAGAATAAGAACACGTGAATGCTTCGCTAGAAATAATTTCATCGTCCTCGATTTTCACCCCAATTCCATGCCAAGCGTGCAACGAGATCATTGTCATTATAAGTTAGTAATGCTAACACTACTCATATGCTCTAATCACGTACTTATCCTCCCATTATTCCTAAGTTGTATCTCTTATATTTTATTTTGTCTTGAATGTTTCACGAGGATACATTGTTTGACTTATGCGATAATAGAGATTTAGGTCTAAAAATAGAGTCCTAACGGTGTAACTAAGACCATCAAATCAATAACCCCTCCCAATAGACAACGATGTTAAAAAATTAAGTTGACAAGAAGAATCGATAAACACGGTTTTATAACGGTTTTGAACATGAGACTTATTACCAAGACTTTTATACGCCCCCTAACGGAAGGGCCTTATTATCTTTGGTTTACCTCCATCTTTTATTCAACTTCGCCATGAAGCTTTTATTATGACTTCGGTCTTGCCTTGCCTTTTATTATCCGCCTCATCGGTGGTTTTATTAGCCAAAGACGTATATCCTCACGCTAAAGCGAATTTTGGATCTTTAAAGCTTCGAAGATTAAGGCTTGATTCACTTTCAATTTTTTGCATAGATTTTAGGCCTTGTGGGGCTTCAAATTGTTTGCTAGATTTAGGTGAGCACTTGAAATCTTATTATTGGGTGAATCTTTCGATTATTCGGGTGCCAATACTTCAAAACCGTGACACTGGCGATACCTTAATGTCTTCCTAATTTAATTACACGGAAGCTACTAGAAAAGACTAGAAACCCAACAATCCTAACTAAACCGCTAAGTCAATATTTATTAAGCAAAAAATATTTACAAGCGAAGGGAGAATAAGCAAATAACGAGAACACATGAGTTTTTGAAAGAATACGAGTACTCTACGTTTAGCATAGTAACTTATAATTAACTCTATCATTTCTCGTCCTCATTTAAGAGACTTAGCCTAATGTGTAGTTAAGGAATCAAAGCTAAGTGCTCAAGACGCACGGTCAAGTCAAAAATTACTCTTATTCTCGCCATCGAAAAACCTACATTCGTGTCTTCAAACACTTATGAAACATGAGAAAAAATTTAAAATTTGGCCATTTTTAGCCTTATTTTGCATAAAACGATAAACAAAAAGATAAACTTTGGAAAGCGTGAAGGTTTGGCAAGGCAAGTATCTATTCACCCCCCCCCCCCCCCATACTAAAGTTAAACATTGTCCTCAATGTTTCGAGTCTAGGGGTGCAAACACCCCCATACTAGAGACGTAGTCGAATGCCTAATCTAGCATGGAAAGGGTGTAACCAATAAATTAATAGCCGTTTATGAAGTGTGCTAAAAACCTAAGGTTAGAACATCAAAAGGATATATCATGGATATTGAGAAATTCTCCAAAGCAAACGATCGAGTGCTCCCATAAAACGAACACGAGAGGCTCCAATCGTGAAGATCATGATCTAAAAACCACATTGCACAAACAACTACGGAACAAAGGTTGGAAGGGCACAAATCCCCTCACATTAACTAATTAGAAAGCAATAATATGTACTGGATAAGCATGGGTCTCCCCCACGAGGCACCTTGTTTTTGATAACCGAGTCAAAAGCTCGACTCGAATCCCCATAAATGTGATCATTTAGGGATTATCATGGTGTGGTCAATTTTTTAGTGGGGCTTACATGATAAACAAGGCCCAAAAACAACCGGTATTTAAGGACTAAGTCCTTTTATGGTGCAAAATACTGGGATCGAAGATGGCGTTCTCGTTTTCATTGGAAAAACAAATCAACGCCACTTCATCATGTGCCAACAAAAACTCAAAGAGTTTCAAGAAAATAGGTGAGAAGAGATAGAAGGGTGGGACAATGGGTAAGTCATGAAAACATTGAGCTACTCGAGGTAGACTCGCACCAATCAAATAAAAAGATTTTCCATTTATTGCATCGGTGGAAGACCGAGATTTCCCTTTATAGGCAATTCCAGGATCAAATATCTCGTCCTCGGTGGAGAAAGGGAAGGGAACATAAGGGGATTCCCCCACACTAGGTCCACACCAAGCATCGTCAAAAGGAGAAGACGAGCTTGTAGTACTCAATACACGTGGTGATGACGGAGTTAGAGTTGTAGAAAAATCTTTTAAATTCAATTCAAAGTCTTTTCCTTTTTCATCTTTTAAACTCTCCTTGTGAAAACCCGATTTAATTATGTCAAAAATATTTGGTGTTTCTAAAGCAATGTTAGTCACACTAAAAATTCTCACATTTGAAAACCGTTTTGGTATAGGTGGTGGTAAGTTTTCAAAACGTTTGTCGACAAAGAAAACTTCCCCATCGGGATCAATATATTCATCATCTGAAGAATCATTCACAATTGGAACCGTAGTCTTAACACTCTTAACCTCCACCGGCGGAGGGGACGGAACTTCATTTTTCTCAACAACTTCTAAAACTCTATTTGAAATCTTTTTGCAAATGTTTTTAATGGGATTGACATTGTACAAAGAAGTGATAGAATACACATGAGAAAGAGTGGAGTTTTGAGTTGCATTAATGACGAGTTCTTTCTCATTGAAACGAAGAGTGATTTTCCTTGCATGCACATTGATAAGTGCTCTCGAGGTATCCAAAAAAGATCGACCTAAAATTAACAGAACTTTAGGATCGATGGGAATATCAACAACAATAAAGTCTACGGGATAGTAGAACTTTCCAACTTTCACAAAGACGTCCTCGGCTACTCCACAAGCTAGAATCGTAGAATGATCGGCCATCTCGATTGACATTCTTGAAGGAGTGAGATTGGGAAGATTGAGCGATTTAAAAATCTCAAGAGGCATCAAATTAATACTAGCACCAAGATCGGCCAAGGCGTAGCATTCTTCCATGTCTTGTATTGCACATGGGATTAAAAACTTGCCGGGATCACCGACTTTTTGAGGTATGCGGCTTAGAAAAATCGATGAACAACTAGACGATTTTTGCAATTTCTCTTTGTTATTCAACATACTTTTGAAGTTCACGGCAAATCGAGGCATCATGACTAAGGCGTCGGCAAAACTTATATTAAAATGCAAGTCACGAAACATTTTAATAAAGAGTTCAAATTGATAATTATTTCGTTCTTGTGCTTTTTCCTTGTCTCGTCTTGAAGGGTAGGGTAAAGGTGGTGTGGGTTGGGGCATAGGCATAGGCATCGGCCTTGGAATCTCGGGTTCCATGATTGGTATTGGATCAACCGTAGGTGTGGTTTGAGCGGTACTTCGTGGGCTTGTAATTTGCTCCTTTTCTACCACCACCTCGGGTTCTTTCCCTTTTTCCTTCTCCATAGAAGTACTTGGATGAGAAATGGGTTCTTTGAAAGTTTTACCACTACGAGTAGTAATAACCTTCAATTCTCCTTTCGGGTTCACGATGGTATCACTAGGAAGACCACCCAAAGAAGAGGGCTTACACATGATAGCTTCAAACATTTTAGCCATTCGGTCTTCAAACTTAGATTGCCTAGCATCCGCTTTTAACAACTCTTGCTTAATCTCATGTTGACCTTGCTCCATTTTTTGTTGATTTTGTTGGAGACGTGTGACATTTCCTTCCAATTTTTATTAGCATGAGTCTTAAGTTCATTAGCAAGTTCCTTTTTAAGCTCGTTTTTCAACTCGGATCTTAAGCTAACCATTTCACGTTGCATATTGTCAAACTTAGCATCATTAGCCTTTGCATAATTCAAAAATTCTCCTTGAAGATTTTTGGTGTGATCATTTTGAAAACCTTGTGTAGAAGTTTGAAAATCACGGTTTTGGTTTTGGTTAGAAATTTGCCCATTTCCACTTTGATATTTACCCTTGTTGTAATTTCTTTGATTTCCTTGATAATTACCACCTTGGTTGTTGTTTCGATAGTTATTAGCATTTTGATTTGGTGGAGCTTGATATTGGCGGGAACCTTGACCGTTTTGGTTATAAGTTCCCGTGGCTACATAAGCACTCGAAGTGTTACCATCCGCGGTAATGCACTCGGAAAGATCATGAGCTGCCCCACACGACAAACAACTCTTAGAAACCGCTTTGACCGAAGCGGAATTCGAAGCTTCTTGAGCTTTCCAATGGTACATAAGGCTAGCAAATCTATCAAAAAACCGATTTTCTTCATTTGCCTCATCATGTAAAGCATTAATGCTACGAGACGATGACGAGCCCAATTTGGCAACACTCGGTGTGTTACGAGGGCTATAAACCTTAGACCTATTCTCAATTATGACCAAAGCTTCTTCAACCGTTTTACACAAAAAATTACCACCCGCGGCGGCATTTAAATAATCTCTTTCATGATCATTAAGTCCATTGTAAAACGTGTCAATTTGGTGCAAGTCGGAAAAACCGTGATGAGGACATTCATGTAACATCTCCTTAAACCTATTCCAAGCCGTTGAAAAACTTTCATTTGATTCTTGTGAAAATTTAGAAATCTCATTTTTCAAATGCGTAGTCTTAGAGGGCGGAAAAAATTGGTTCACGAATTTTGAAACGAGATCCTTCCACGTCAATATAGAATTGGGTGGCTCTTTCTCTAACCAAATTTTAGCGGGCCCCGCTAAGGAATACGGAAAAAGCATCATCTTAATCGAGTCATTCGAGACATCCTTAAATTTGCAAGTGGCGGTAAGACGATTGAATTGGCGGATATGGTTGTGGGGATTGTCCTTCTCATCACCACGGAATTTGTTGTTTTGGATCATCGACAACAAACCCATTTTCACCTCAAAATTCTCCGCAAGGATAGCGGGAATCACAATAGCTTCTCCATAACCCTCGGTGGGTGCTTGAAGTAACTCCATCATAGTTCGATTTGCCATGGTTGGTGCTTCTCGTACAATGGGTTCGTCAATAGGAGACTCCTCACTAGAATGAGTTGGAGTGGGAGTTTTGTTCTTTCGTCTACGTGCACGTTTTGCTTGATTTCGAGTTAGCATAAACGTCACGTACAACGAGGAGACGAGCAAAGAAGATTCTTTTTGGTGTTTTGTATTTTTTCAATTTTTTTTTGTAGTTTTTGATGGTATTAACGTTTTTGGAAATTGGTGAATGTATTAAGTAGACACAAATCTACAAATCTCCTCCTTAATCAAATCTCTCGATTAAAGAAGCCTCAAGGAATGAAAACGATCACGTGAAGTGAACGCCTTCGATGACTTTAGAACGATGGTGGAACACCAAATCATTCAAGAGGGTTTAATCAATAGAAACCAAGAAAATATATATGATATGTAATAATATTTTGGGCGGCAAAACCCTAGATTCACTCTCAAAATCAAATACGCACAAGCAAGCGGAGGAAACGAGGCGGCGCGAAGCACTTAAGAGCCTTTTTCCTTTAGGTCGTGAAATACAACCGCCTTATACCCACCTTATAGTTTGTATTTCTCAAAATCGAGCTTCACGAAAGTATTTATCTATTTTTGCCTTTTTCTTTGGTTTGAGATTCGAATACAATGGTTCAATCAAAACACAACACGCCTCCCCGGCAGCGGCGCCAAAATGATAGTTGTAAAATTACCCCTTTAGGAAAAGGAAGGTAAATAAAATATAGGGCAAGTGGCACGACGATTTAGGAAAACCGTGTGTAAATGACCCTAAAAGTGAAGTGAGTTCGTTCTCGAGGAGGCTAGTGTGTTGTGTGATGAATTGATTTTGATTGTGATTTTATTGTTATGAGAAGAAAAGAAAAGAGAAATAAGAAAGAAAAGAAAGACGGATCGAGCTAAGACGAAAAAGCGTTCACGTAAAACAGTAAATAACTACAAAATTAAAAATTTTAAAACCTAAAAATTAATTTAAAGCTAAAAATAGTCTAAAATAATATAAATAAGAATAAAAATCCAATAAAAATATTTTAAAACCTTTTATTAATTAAATATTCAATTTTAAATGCTAATTAAAGCCCTAAAATTAAATATTTAATTAAAATGTCCAAAATATTATTTTATTGAACAAATAACTTACTTATATTATATAAAGACTAAAGAGTATTTTTCCTAATTTTTAAAAACTAATTTTCTATTTTTAAATCACTAAAAACTATTTTAAAACTAAAATAATTATAAAAAATAATAAAATAATGCTAAAAATAATTTACCAATTTTAAAATTCCTATTTTACTCTAATGAACAGTAGAAAATTGAAAAATTTTGAAAAATAATAAATTTTTCACTAAAAGACAAAAACTGTTCAATTAAAACCCTAATTAACTTAAATTAATTCTAAAAAATAATAAAAAGATGAACAGTAGAAACTTTTTTAAACCAAAAACCTTAAATTGTTTTTCTGAATCTAACAAAATTTTTAAATTCTAAAAATATTAATTTGCTACACTAAATGCCAAAAAACAGAATAATAAAAAGTATTTAAAATAGCACTAAAACCTAAAAAAAAGCAAATGAACAGTAATAAAAATTTTATTTAAACAGAAAAATCCTAAATAAAATTAGAAAAATAATGGCACAAGTTTGAAGTCCTAATTCCCAATTTAGGGCACTAAAGACAAAAAACCCATATTTCTGAAAGTGACATGTTGACAAGTTTTGTCTTGTTGCTTGGCAGTACCAACTTTAGTGCTACCAGTGGGAAGTTTGTTCCCACTGCTAGTGCAAAAATTTGGTCAGGAGACCTAAGAGCTTAGGAAAGCCCTAGTGCTTAGTTTTCTTTGGACCACACGGCACCCCCACACCAATTGGGTTGTGGGGAGTCTGAGTAAACACAAAAAACACACAAACACTTCCCAAAATAAGCACCAAATAAGCCAAATAAGTTTCTGATTAAGCTTGATGTTTGACTGATGAACAATAGGCTATATTACTTGCACAAAAGTGAATTTCAATGGCTTAAATCTCACACACAATTCAACCAAACAGCATATAATCAATTCACAAACCTCAAATGTCCTATTTTCTAACAATTAATCAAACTTGGTGGTAAAATTTCAACAAAATAAGTCAAAACAAGGCAGTTTCAGATTTATGCAATGTTTTTACTTTTTTAGCATGCAAATGAGTTCCAAACTTCACCAAATAGTAACCTAATACTAACATACAACCTAAAAACAACCCTATGAGTGATTGTAACAGGTTTAAGCCAAGATGCACTTCAAACAACTCTACTTAATCCCTAATCCAAACACTCCTTAAGATTTCAGAAAGTACTTTTTCAAACCAAATTCAAACAATATCAAACCAAATCCTATAAAACTGAAAACTGACAAATGAAACAAGGGACTACCTTGTTGGGCCTACACCCAGGCCCAACAATGGCTGCTTAGCCACCTCCAACAGACCCGGGTCTGTGCAGATCCTTGGTCAAAACAAACTCTTAACACCTGCTAAGAAAAACAAATTCAAGCACAATACACCAATATTTCTGATTTTCTAAAACCTTTCACATCTTTCTCACAAAATTTGAACCAATGAAAAACTTCTGAAACAAGTCCAATATCAGAAATCCAATGGTTCAATCCACTTTCACTTCATGAACCTTGGAATTCTGAAAACTAAAAAAAAAACTTTTTTGTAACCTTTGAAAATTCAAACACACAAAGTGTGTATAAAATGTTTATAGAACTCAGTATTCTAGCCAAAATAAACACCAACTTTTAATAACTTATAAAAGGAATTACTTTTACCAAATACCAAACTTTATATTCATTAAAAAGGGATTATAAGAATTTTGCTAGAAAAACTGGAACCAGAAATAATAGAGGTACATGCACCTCTATTTATACAAGTAAAGGAAGATTCTAGATAGCTAAAACCCTAATGTATAAAAGCCCTAAAATGCCCTTTGAAAAGTCTTCAATTCTTGGTCAAAAATCGTCCATGTGAAGATGTTGATGTAGCCAGCTGTTGTTATGTAATCTTGGACGTTTATCATGTGTGGAGGACAAGTAAAATCATCATAGCCCTCCATCTTGTCTGCTTTTGGGGCTTGGGGGAAAAAGACGTTTGCAGGGAATCTTGGGGGGTTACATGGGTGTGTCTGGGGTGGATTAGGGATGTGGGTTTTGGTGAGAGTGACCTTAATCATTGATCTGGAAAGGGGGAAATAAAACCCCTTTGTTTTCAGTTTAATTGTACCTGGGAAATGTTAGGGTTTAAGGGTGATTAGGGAGGGTTTTAATCCATTTTGGGTAAAGTTTATTTTAAAAACGTGTTTGGGTGGGAAAAAATAAGGGTTTGACTGGGTGTTTTGACCAGTTTAATAAACTAGCTGGGTTTGGGTGGTTATTGGGTTTGGTTAATGGGTAGGGTCGGGTTAAGATGAGGTGTCAGCTTTGTATTGGATGTGTGGGTTTGGCTGTTTGACAGTTTTGGCCCCCCAAGTCTATTGTTTCCTTCACTTTGTAATAAATAGCAAATAAACTCCTTTCGCTTTATAAATGACTTTGCAAACTTGTCATTTTTGGCACAATTAAGTTTTCAAACTTAATATAAGGACTTCAAATGTAATAAATGCAATCTTCAAGGGCCAAACTTGTAATATCTTCAAAAATGGAGGACTCGTGTTGCCAAATGATGATTTCTTCAAGGTCTAATCCTGCCAAGTCTTCAAAATTGAGGGACTAAAGTTGCCAATCTTCGATTCTTCAAGGACCATTTTTGGAAATTCCAGATTTGGGTCCGGTTCATTGTGCGGCTTCGTTTCCCGTGTTCGTTTTTGAATGATTCTTGTGATCTTTTTGTCATTTCCTCAATATCCGTATCTAAAATACACAAGCAACAAACACGAGCATATATTTGGCAGTCTTAATGATATTTAATGCATTTTAAGCCCGATTTGGACGATGAGACTATGTATAATAGCAGTCTCATCAAACGTGAAATTTGAGGGTGATAAATCTTCGCAGCACCGAAGCCCTAATGTAAGTCCTTGATCTCTTTGCAAGTTATTTCCATATAGCTATTTTCAAGTGAAAATGGTTTTCTATCCTTTTGTTTACTTTAACGTTTTAATTTCTCTTAGTACTTTAATTTTTGTTTAGTAATATTTAATAAGGCCAAGGTTGATTGATTATGAGAAAAGTGTAAAATTTCTTTATCACTAAGCATTGCATGAGGGAATGGCAATGGTTAAGTGTAGGGGATTTGATAGGTGTGAAAACACCCATCCTTTTACCACTTATTTCTTGCTAAAACAAGACCAAAACGCGTATTTAATATCATTTGTCTGGAATTATGCGTGGTTTTTGTGTTTATTGTGTTTTCAGAGTCAATCGGATGAATATTGAAGAAAACATGGGATTGCACGGGTTTTATCAAAGAAAAAGACTCAAGACGAAGTCTATTGTCCAAGAGATGCAAAAGATTTGAAGTCAATGGGCCTATTTGAAGATTTATCGAAGAAAAGGACCAAAGATGGAAATTTTACATATGTCGAAGAAACTCAAGTCTATTAAACGAAGAAATTAAAAGACGAGTTGAATTTAATCGTTGACAAATCCCGAATCAGAATCGAAAACGTCGACTTTTCTGAAAAGACGAGAAGACAAGAAGAAAGGGAGAAAGCCCACTCACCAACCAACCACTTGGCCTATAAAAGGAAATCACCCTCACACTTTTGGGACTAGTTTTTCATTTTCCCAGTTTTCTTCTTTTCTTTCGTAGGAAGCCAACACGACTACGGTTTTGGTGATTTTTCATTTTGTTGAATCCTTCATCTTGTAAGCTCTTAATCTTTTTCCTTTGATTGTTTAAACCTTAATCATCAATATAATCTTTCCATTTCATCTTGTTCATCTTGTTCTTTGATTCAAAGTTTTAATGTTCTTGTTTGGTTGATTTTAATCTTCAAAAGTTAGTGGGTTTTGTGTTTTTATGATTGGGATTTGTTGTTTATGGCTAGTAAATGATTAGGGATTAGTTTGGTTTAAATCTTTTGGTTAGATTTGGCTTATTTTGATCAAAAATCGTCTTCCCCTGTTATTTCGGCTTACTGTTCTTCATTCCCAAGTTATTCCGAATTGCTGTTTATTCCAGATAGCCCAATATTCCGAGTAGCCATATATTCCGAGTAGTGCTTTATTCCGGATGGCAAATATATTCCGAGTAGAAAAATATTCCGAGTAGCCACATTATTCCGAGTAGTCAATTTTATTCCGGATAGCCCATGTATTCCGAATAGCAAGTTTATTCCGGGTAGCATTTTTTATTCCGAGTAGCTCTTTATTCCGGGTAGCATTTTTTATATTCCGAGTAGCTCTTTATTCCGTATAGCAAGTTTATTCCGAGTAGTGAATTATTTCAAGTAGCATTATTATTTCGGATGGTCATTTATTCCGGATAGCACCATTATTCCGGATCACCTTTTTATTCCGCATAAGCTTTTTATTCCGCATAGCACATTTATTCCGAATAGCCTATTTATTCCGCATGGAGCTTTTTGTCTGATTTATTCTGGATCAAGCCACATTCCGAATCAAGCATTTTTAAGGTTATTTACTGTTACTATTTTATTTAATTTGTATTCAAGTTTTACTTTTATTAATTAATTGCTTCTAATTTACTTTTAATTACCTTACGCATTTACCTTCTTAGTAGAATAGAAAACCAAACCCCATATTTGTCACCAAGAACAATCATTCCACTTTGAGTTGTGATCAATTCGAGAACATTCCGAGATTAATTCTGAACCCATAGCAAAACGCTTGTATCACTTATGCATATAATAGTACTATTTGGGGACGATCACCCCAGTTCGCGCCTTGACGGTTGATCCCCGTCGTGCCATATTGATTGGTAAGCGAATTTATGTATGGGAAGATTTCTATAAGCGTGATTATTGTGACGACACGCTGTTTTAGATGGGCAAATGATTGTCGGGCTAGCTACCCGTTGTTTGTTGTAGTAAGGTAACAATGTCATGCGGCTTATAATCCAATTAACGAAATACTCCTATACGCACTGAATTACAATGAATTGACTGACTAGCAATACGGGGTCTTATTATTGATTTTATGTTCGTGTTTTTGTTTTTCATGACCATATTCATATAACGGTTTTTATTTAACTTTATACAACGTTATAAAACGTATTGTATGATGTTTTTAACGACAATGGTTCGTATAATGATTTTGAAGGCAAAAGCCTATATTATAATTTTTGATAAGGATTTGTATAAAATGACTTTGGCTATTTTATGGCCTATAACAAAGATTGGTACAAAATGATTTTCGGTAATAATTTTATACCGATGTTATATTCAAGGATTTCATTAAACTCTATGAATTCACTCGGCGTTTTCGCTGACCTTTTCTTTTAACATGTTTTATCTCAGGTACTTGAAGGTAATTCTCGGGAAGACAACAAGAATTCATGGCCCGCACTTAATAATAATTTTCATTAAATACTTTGTAAAACTTGTATGAAATACAATGACTTGGGACCTATGTAAATTTGATATTTATGAATGGAAATGCTTTATTATTAAACGACGCGATTTTTAAGCGTTGTCTATGATGTGAGTAATGTGCTATCACGTAACACCAACGAGTCTTCCGCTGTATTGAATTGTATAAATTTGGGGGTGTTACAGTTTGGTACCAGAGCTCTCGTTATAGAGAACGAAAGATTTTTAAAACCAAGGTTTTGAATAAAACATTTCAAAATCTTTTAACTATAAACATTTTTCTAAAAATGTCTAAAAATCTTTTGACTATAACGGTGCCGTAGAATTCCTGAGTTACCGACAAGGCCAGACTGAGAAGTGTTATTTTAATATATATATATATATATATATATATATATATATATATATATATATATATATATATATATATATATATATATATATATATATATATATATATATATATATATATATATATATATATATATATATATATATATATATATATATATATATATATATATATATATATATATATATATATATATATATATATATATATATATATATATATAACTTGGATTATATATATACATATGATGTAATTTGATTACATGATTGTTTGATGATTAGTTTAATATTTATACGAGGTATTTATACGAGGTATTTATATGACGTAGATTGTCACAAGGAACCCTAAATCCCCTAGTAAATTAATCGAAGCTATTCTCGTAGGAATTCTAGCTATCCTAGATCTAAACCAAGTTGTGGATATTTATGATCCCAACTAAATGGTTGATATTCATAGAAATGTAGATATTAGTTGATTGTGATATTGAAGAAGAATTGGCGAGATTAAAACTGATATCGATGTCATGACGATCTTTCCTTATAGAGTGGAGCTTGACAAAACGTTACCACCTGGAAAGGTGTCATCTGATTCGTTGTCACCCAATTCTTAAATTGAAATCGAAAGGGTGAATGTTGCACTTGAGTCTGTCAATGGAACCATTACCCAAAAGCCTCATGCCACTAGTACCTTTCCGAGAAGTCTAATTGAATATATGAGTCATTTAATACTAGTGACTCATTTGATAATCGTTGTTGTAAGAGCTATGGGATTGGAAATTAAGTGTTGATTATATCAAGCTTTTATTGCCCTTTTAAGGTTTATGAATAAGGAGAATGAGGTAGGATATCGAATTGAGTATAAGTTGGTTGGAAACTTGAATAAAGTAAAATTTAACTTGTATGGAATAAGAAATTCTTAAGAGGAAGTCGTTAAGCCCTGTGATTGAAATATAAGGTTTTAATTGATTGTTGATTCATGTTAAGTGTAGTTCCTAGGCCATTATCCACTGACGAGGATGCCCAGTATCCAATAAATAAATTGAAGAAATCTTCTTCTCAATTGGGACCGATGGATCTTTCGGGACATGTGGAACACCTAATGACCCTTGTAGATTAGCATTCATTGTGGTATCTTTTAAAAATAATCCCTAACTTAACTGAGACATCAGTTGGTAGGATGAGTTCTTGGAATTGTATGACATAGTGACACATAATGTGTTACGGTACAATTTTGACTTGTTTGTGATTAATGAAAAGACTACCATTGATTGCTAAATTCTACATGTATCGATGTTATCTATCCTTTATTGCTTCATCCTAATGTTCGCATTAGTGATGCAACCATTGAACAAGTACTCATCTTGAATTGAGTTACGTTGTGGATTATTCTTTTCGAGCGCCAGCAAGGTCATGAACCTCATGATTAATTAGCTAAGCTCATTTCCTATTATATTGTAGTTAGTTCTTGGTGAAAAACTCTTCATCACTCTCTTGCAGATCACTGATTGTTTTTATAAGATAAAACAGTATCCCTTGAGAAAAATTGAATTTTCATCACTATAAGGATTATTCAAAATAAGGATTTATAAGTGATTGTTATCGAAATAAAACACCTTGGAAAACTTAATTGTTTTCATAACAAAGAAAATCTTTGTAAATTTATTTTTGATTCTTATTTAAGAATTAAGCATGAAAATGTTTTTATTATAAACATGATGATAAAATTTTGACGAACTGAGTATTGCATCGTTAATCTTGAAATTGTATATAGTTGCGCGCCTACATACAATTTGGAAGTGACCATGCAAGACTGATTAGTAGTCACCATGATATATTAATAAACACTAAATTTTCTTTAAAGATAGTGAAAGATTAAATTTTATGAGATCTGCAAGAAGTGCAAATTAGGGACATATTGATAAGGACACCTACATATGTGCCCGTACCATTTGTTCTTCTGAGTCGAATTTACTCATCTGTGGATATTGTCTTATTTTACAATTGACAATTCTTTCTTGTCAAATTCTCCCATAGTGAGATTCTTAGGAAAAGTATCTGATTACCGAGTGTTGATACCCGACTGGATGTATCGACGTTCCTATCATTTCTTTTGATTTGATTCCATTTGAATGAGATGGGTAACGATCCGAGGAGCTTTCGAATGCGTACTCCAATCATGAAAACATGGTATATATTCATATTCATTAAATGTTTTCGTTTGTATCTGATTTGAAATTCTCTCGCGTAGATTATGCGTTGACCTTACTCTTTTAAGGTTAGTTATGTCTCCATATATCCTTGGATTTGTGAAGGATTATGAGTTATTATTAGTCTTTTAAGAAGTTCACATCTTATCGACGACAATAAAACTAAAAAGTTGGTAATGCCAGTAGAATGGATTGATTGATTATGACATGACGACATTGTCTTAATTGATGGGAACTCGAGTAGAATTCCCCTAAAAGATAAGATGTTGATTATCAAAAGTGATCTAAATAATTCTTGATGGGTAACCATATCGTACATTTAGACTTGAAATTATACCATGAATGGTTGTGAATTAGTCATAGATATTATAATCTCGAAAGAACTTAAAATTGAATGTATTAAAAGATGTTTTCGTTATCTGAAACTTTAGGAGGTATTTGTGGATGAATTACCTAGACTTTCACCATTAAGGCAAGTTGAATTTTGTATTTATTATATTTCTGGTGCTGCACATGTGGCGTGTGCACTGTACGTCAGAACCATCTGAATTAAAAGAATTACCGTACAACTGAGAGAGTTGCCGGAGAAGACTTTTATTCTACCAAGCTCGTCATCATGAAGAGCTATGGTGTTATTCTTCCTTATATCTATTGATTACCGTGAACTAAGTAAATCGACGATTAAAATCTATATCCACTACCTAAGATGATAGATTGTTCGATCATTTACAAGGTTCTAGCGTATATTCGAAAATTTGATTCACGGCATGGTTATCATCAACTTCTCATATGCGAAAAAGATTATCTATTCCAAATCACTACATCCAGAACTTGTAATGACCATTATGAGTTTCATGTTATGACGTTTGGATTAACTAATACACATGTAGCATCCATAAATTTGGTGAACCACGTGTGTAGGATGTAATCTGATAAGTTCATGCTTGTGATCATTAAGGACCATTTCTTTGTTTATAAGAATAAGAATGAGTTAATAATTATTTATAGACTGCCCTGAAGTGGCCGAACAATGAAAACATATACCTTGAGTATTTAACATGAGATTTAAGACTAAATCCTTTACATTATTTTACCGTGTGATTAATAAGATAATGGAATCTATATTGACTTTTCAAAGATTAGAAGCCATTTAAGACTTTGGGTTTTACCAAAAAGAAAGTGCAAAACTGTTTTGACAGATATTATATCAAAGAAATTTTTAAGGGATTTTTCCTTATGCCCAAAATCATTTAACTAAACTCCTGTTTAGGGGTAAATGTTTGTGCATACCTCAAGACAACCTAAGAGTGATTGAGGAAACCATTTGAACCATGACTTGAAATTTGAAATGACAATTTTTGCTTTTCAACTAAGAAAATTTTGACCAAAGTATAAACAAAGATTTTTCAAACATTTAAGAATCTTATTAATATTTTCGATAAATCAACAAAAATCTTGTTAATTAAATTCAAATTCATTTTGAACATTTTTTTATAATTGGTCGAACTAAGAAATTTAAAAAAAAAAATTACGCTTGCGTTTCATAAAATTAAATATTTATTATTTAATTACTTGTAATATTTATCGACGCTTTAAACGTCGGATTGAGCAAAACTAATAAAAATGATAGTTGATTTTGAATAAATACGGTCATGCATATAATAGTGAACTACCGGGATTTGGTAGACGCTTATGCATATAATAGTACTATTTGGGGATGATCACCCCAGTTCGCGCCTTAACGGTTGATCCCCGTCGTGCCACATTGATTGGTAAGCGAATTTATGTATGAGAAGATTTCTATAAGCGTGATTATTGTGACGACACGCTGTTTTAGATGGGAAAATGATTGTCAAGCTAGCTACCCGTTGTTTGTTGTAGTAAGGTAACAATGTCATGCGGCTTATAATAATCCAATTAATGAAATACTGCTATACGCACTGAATTACAATGAATTGCCTGACTAGCAATACGGGGTCTTATTATTGATTTTATGTTCGTGTTTTGGTTTTTCATAACCATATTCATATAACGGTTTTTATTTAACTTTATACAACGTTATAAAACATATTGTATGATGTTTTTAACGAAAATGGTTCGTATAATGATTTTGAAGGCAAAAGCCTATATTATAATTTTTGATAAGGATTTGTATAAAATGACTTTGGCTATTTTATGGCCTATAACAAAGATTGGTACAAAATGATTTTCGATACTAATTTTATACCAATGTTATATTGATGGATTTCATTAAACTCTATGAATTCACTCGGCGTTTTCGCTGACCTTTTCCTTTAACATGTTTTATCTCTGGTACTTGAAGGTAATTCTCGGGAAGACAACAAGAATTTATGGCCCGCATTTAAATAATAATTTCCATTCAAATACTTTGTAAAACTTGTATGAAATACAATGACTTGGGACCTATGTAAATTTGATATTTATGAATGGAAATGCTTTATTATTAAATGACGCGATTTTTAAGCGTTGTCTATGATGTGAGTAATGTGCTATCCCGTAACACCAACGAGTCTTCCGCTGTATTGAATTGTATAAATTTTGTGGTGTTACAGTATCAAAGTTAAGATTAGATAAACGTTGATGCCATAACCAAGCTTGAGTCGTTGAAGCTTTAGCCATGAAACAGATTGGAGTTGAAGATGTGGAGTCTTGTAGTGAAATAGTGTAGAGATCAGTACCCCGTGTTCCGGTAAGTAAGTCATTCCCATCATAATCACGAACAAAACATGTCTTCTTTCTAAAAGCAACCTCCAAATCCGCATCACAAAATTGACCAACCGAGAAAAGATTATGATTGAGCCCTTCGACGTAGTAAACCCTTTTGATAGTGATATTCCCCTGAACCAAGTCTCCATATCCTAGGATCGGTGCAAATTGATCATTTCCGAATCGGACCGTACCCACGAACTTCTCCACGAAGTTAATTAGAAGCTTGAGATTCCCCGTCATGTGCTTCGTGAATCCGGAGTCTAATATGAACAGAATTATTTCGATCACCTGCAGAAGAATTAGAACACGATGGAGCAATTGCTAAATTGGATTCCATGTTTTCTGATTCATTGGTTTCCCTAGTATCATCACTTAGAGGCACACTAACGCACGTAGTCACAGTTTCTGTCCTAACCTTAGGCATCCATTTATATCCTGGAGGACATTGATTAGCAAACCACCATTTCCAAGACTTGCTAGCAGACTCATATAATTCCCTAATCTGCTTCTAGGGTTCCTAGTGGTGGCGTCTGATGCAATACTTTTCTCAGGGGGGGTTGCACCAGAATGGTTCACTTTACGTTTGGGTTTTCTAGCACTAATAGGCATCGCAGTTTGCTTCTTAGTTCTAGTATCTACGCCTTTGACATTATTCGAAACACACATAGCATGATTAGCATTAGCAGACTTTCCACATTTCACACAAACAAACTTAACATTCAAAGCATTCAAAGTCGAATCATTCAAATCGTCATTACACGCGATTACAGACGTTTTATTCTTAGAAACATTGAAAATCCTAGGGTGGTCTTCTACTGTCTTCATCTCCCTTGACTTTTGTTTTGCCAAACCTTTTCATTCATGCGAGTGCTCTTAAGATGAGGCTGGCTAACACTATCAGTGGGGACTACTCCTGTAGTAAAAGACACACATCTATTAGTGTTTCTAGAAGTCTGAGGTGATTGACTTTCTTTGTTATGTGTGGGTTTAGTGGCCAATCTATACATCCCTGGTTTAACCACATTTGTGTTCTTAACGCTTTGTGATCGAATATGTGTTTTGGGAGTTTTTGTGGTAACCTATCCTTCCCATCCGTCTTTTTGCAAGACAGATGGTTTCCCAAGACAGAGGGTCTAGTCACTTTGTGCGCATTGGGTTGTCTTACAACAGGTTTCTTAACACTAGGTTCCACAATTTCCCACCCATCTTAGCAACGAGTTTCTTCAACTCTGATATCGCTATTTCCCTGTCTTGTAACTGAGCTTTCAACTCTTTAATTTCCAAACTCTTTTCATTCATTTCTCGACACATTTGGGAAAGTTTTTCTTGCAGCTTATTATCATGTGGAAAACTTCCTATGTCTTTTTGCAAGGCAAGTTCAAGAGAATGACAATGTTTTTTAAGGAAATCAGTTTTGTGTTGAAGTAACTCAAAAGCCTTTTTATCAACATTTTCTTTACGTTTTGAAAGCTCAAGTTCAAGACGCTCACATTCTTTGATCTTATCAAGATATTTGCATGCAACATCAGAATATTCATCGATATCAGCACAAGATTGAAGAGTAACACACAAAATATCTTTGGAGAGACATTCTTCTAAGAGTAGATCATATTCATTTGAAAAATCTGATTTTCATTTTGAAGTTCACCAATTTATTTTTCAAGAGACTGAACATATTTCAAATCATCAAACATTTAAGACCGAATCAAGTTTTCAAACTCAAGAATATGTTCTTTTATTATCTTCGTATTTGGTATTAAAAGTTCTTTCACAAGAACAGTTATGTCGTGAGGAATCTCTGTTTACCACTTATCTTTTTGACCTTTTTCCCAATCGCTTTCAACAATTGATTGAACATTATCAATATATTGTTTAAGAAAACTAAGTGTTTTTCTACTTTTGCTTTTAGAAGCATCAAGAGGCAAATAGTTAATATATTTAAAAACATTCGTTTTCCTCTTAGTGGCAAAAGCTTTCTTCCATTGAATTCGTCAGACCATAAAGACTATTTTCATAAGCTTAGTTATATGGTTTCACAAAATCTTTATTGACCGATGATCTACTCTCCTCATCCCAAAGGGACGTCTCTTCATTATCGAGGCTAGCTACTGGGCAATCATGATCGGTCCATTCGGACTCATCAAGATATAAGTGAGGGTTAGCAGCTTGATCTGGTTCGAGGTACTTAGGGGTGGCAAAGCTAGGTTGACCTTTGAAAAACGACCGAGGTGCTATCATTCTAACGGTTTGAATAGAGTCATGTGTTTTATAAACAACTTTTTTCAAAAAATCGACTTGTTCTTCGAGATCCTTTACTTTTTCAGTATCTTTGCCTTGTCTATTTTTGAAATCTTGTTTTAATTTTTCAACCTCTTGTTTCTTTTCGTCAAGAATTTTAGAAGAATCGGTGGTATTCATAGAAAGCCTCTGTTCAAGTTCATTAACTTTTTTTGTGGCAAGGTACGTTTTTTGACGTTCATCACTTAATAAGACATTAAATTGACGTTTTTCTTTTGTTAACAAAGCAAGAGCTTCGTTGTATTTATTTTCAAAATCGTCCTTTTTAACATTTAGAACACGACTTTTGTACCCCTCAAGCTCTTTGGTCGTTTGAAGAAGCTCAGCCCTATAACTATCAATAGTCTCACTAGATTTTATAAGAGCGGCTTTGCTTTCTTCAAAGTTTTGAGTGAGCGCTGTGTTTGCCTTCTTTAATTGCTTTTGACTCTTTCTATTTTCATTGACATCTTTTTGTAAACTAGCAATTAAATTAGCAAGCGCGATACGCTCCTCATCATCATACTCATTTGCAGTTGATCATCCTCAAACTCATTATTGCACATGTTTGTTGAATCGGGTGTGGTATTGCTATCAACCGTTTCCATCATACATGTGTCAGTAATTGTTGTTGGTAGATCACTATGCTCATGTGTATCACCAAAGACATTATATTCATCATCATGTTGTACCTTATCTATTGGCTCGGTATCAAAGATAGGACCATTGACATCTTCAGTGACGTTAAGGACCTCATGAATCTTTGCCATGTATGAATAATGTGCCTCGAGTTCTTGGTCGGAGAGTTCATCATCTGTTTCGTCAAGTATTTTTCCTTCCTCGACTGATAACTTGATCCCAGCTTCCATTTTCTTGCATAGCAGCATCTTTTCCTTATGATAACCATAATCTTTGACCCTCTTTGGCTGTCTATATTCCCTAGCCAAATGCCCATAACCTCGACAGTTAAAACACTGAATCCCAGTTTGTTGCACAACTTGAGTACCAATAGTTTCTCTATTTCCAACAACAGTAGCAACCCTCTGATTATCATACTTTGTAGGTTTTCGATCATACTTTGGAGGACTCTCAGCACATCTTCATGTGTCATACCTTGGAGGACTCTGAGCATTGTTCCTCGTGTTAGATGATGTTCTGAGATTGTTGTTGGTAGGTTTGTAGATTTTCCTATATTGTTTCATAATAAAAGCCATTTGTTGCTTGAATTCCCTATCCTTTTGAGCAAGTTCTTCATCGTTGTCTTCTTCGGATGATTGCTCAGGTGTCGGTGATGGTGCTCTTGCAACTTCTTTGCCTCGGGATCTTGTTGGAGCATGTGACTTAGAGACAGTGGATGATCGTGGTGATGATGATTGAGTGGAGTAGGTCTTTGGAACACGAGAACAATAATCTGGGTAATGTTGAGTGGTAGACACCAAAGCAAGTGGATTTGAAACCTTTGCAGCACGTTCAGCTTGAAGTTCATTTGCTTCATTTTGAAATTGTTTCAAAACATCAAAGAACGTGTGATATGAATCTTCATCTAACTTTTTGGTTGTTTTACCAAGGTGACAAACCGTGTCCACTCTGGTTGAAGTTGTTGTAGAAATTGGACATTGACTTGCATGGTGGAAATTTGTAAGTTGTTTCGGGTCATGTCATTCATCATTTTGTAGAATCGGGAGTAGTAAGAATCAATTGATTCCCCATCCTTTGATGTAAACTTGCCAAAGTCCCAAAACATCTTAGTTTTCATGTCTTGTTTGTTAAGTGATTCACCTTGTTGCAATCTTTTAATAGCCGTCCACATTTCTTTAGCAGTATAACAAGCATCAACCGTGGAATAAATATCATCTCCAATGCCACTGAGAATTAAGTAGATTGCTTCCTTTTCTGCATCAAACCAAGCACGGTTCTCTGGTGTGAGGTCGTTTCTCTTTTCATCACGTTCATATGCAAGTTGTTCTTCAGTTGTGTTTGTGGCTGGTACTCCAGGAACTTGAATCCTTGAGAGTTTATATGGTCCATCAAAGATACATTGCCTTAAAGCATCATCGTTTGGTTTTGTGTCAAGGTACCGTAGAAAACGGGATTGCCATTGATCATATCGACACGACACAAGCATTGGTGGTCTCTCTTTGTTACGCGCCACCATTATGTTGTTGTTCGTCACACGATATTCGGCAGTAGAATCCATCTCAATATTCTCTGAAATGATGAATTGAATATGGATCTTGAGTAGATGTGTTGTGATTGTTGTTGTGGTTTAAATTTCGAAAATTGCAATTTTTCTTCAGTCCGACAATAAATTCCCCAGTCCGACAAAACGGTAGACCAAAAAATTTTGTAATCGCCAAATTTTGGAATCGTGCTAGAAATTTCCTAAGACTAATATGGAAAAAATTTGAATTTACTTGACGGGAAAATTTTAACTCTTTTTTTTAATCTTCGTGTAAACGATATTCTAAAACTAGTCTAGATAGTGGCTAAGTCTAAAAAATACTCGAACAAATTTTAGTTAAACATATCATCGGAATGTCCATCGGAATGTGCTATCAGAATGTCCATCGGAATGTTGACTATCGGAATACTGTCGGAATGTAGTATCGGAATGTCTTTCGGAATGTAGTATCGGAATGTCTGTCGGAATGTGAGCTGTCGGAATCACTGTCAGAATAAGAGCTATCAGAATCCCTGTCGGAATCATTGTCAGAATAACCTATCGAAATACACAATCGGAATAATGGTTGGAATATTAAAACCCTTTTCCGATGGAATTCTATAGGAATAACTGTCCGAATATTAAACCCTTTTCCGATGGAATTCTGTCGGAATGCTTGTACTTTTCCGAAACTTTAGGTAAAAAAGTGAGATTTTTGACAAGAAATCTGTGATTATAACCAACCAAAACAACCAAATCCCTACCAAAACTATGTAGGAGATGTAAATCAAGATATAGAGCACGGAAAGCACAAGAAAAACTTGAATCCGAGATGATTTTAGGAGTAAATCACACCAACCAAGTATAATATCAACAACGAATCACAAAACTACCCCATGGCGATTGATACCAACTGTTGTCCCATATATTTGTGATGATTAAACAAGAAAGAAAGATATAAAATAGATGAAGTAGATGAATTCTAGAGAGAGAAACTAGAGAGAGAAAAGAGAGAGAAGTGTGTGAGAAACTTGGTGAATATTAGATTAGGAGAATAATGGAAAAATGAGAAAACCAACCTCTCCTTACATGCAAGGAGGGGTTTATATAGCCTTGCCTACATGTGGCATGATGGGCTATATGATAATGGGCCGGGCTTTCCTTTTGGGCTTTGGTTACTTATGAATGAACCTTAGCTTAAAGTTAAGCCCGTAATACACGACTAATCTACTACCTATTACAACGTTCTAATATACGATACATAATAAACATATGACCGAGCATTCTCGTTTGACTCAATATTTTGAGGCTAACAGTTACTATGCTAAACGTAGAGTACTCGTATTCTTTCAAAAACTCATGTGTTCTCGTTATTTGCTTATTCTCCCTTCGCTTGTATATATATTTTGCTTAATAAGTATTGACTCAGCGGTTTAGTCTTGATTGTTGGTTTCTAGTCTTTTCTAGTAGCTTCCATGTAATTAAATTGGGAAGACATTAAGGTATCGCCAGCGTCACGGTTTTGAAGTATTGGCAACCTGAATAATCGAAATAATAATAAGATTTCAAGTGCTCACCTAAATCAAGCAAACAATTTGAAGCTCACAAGGCCAAAAAATCTATGCGGAATTGAAAGTGAATCAAGCCTTAATCTTTGAAGCTTTAAAGATCCAAAATTCGCCTTTGCGTGAGGATATACGTCTTTGGCGATAATAAACACCTCATGGCGAGGTTTAATATAAGGCAAGGAAAGACCGAAGTCATAATAAAAGCTTCATGGCGAAGTTGAATAAAAGATGGAGGTAAACCTATGTAGGATATTGTAAATCTAGCTTATGTTTAGAGAGAGAAAGAGATAGAAAGATAGATGATTTCACACACACTTTAGAGAGAGTGATAGGTGTGTAAACACCCATCCTTTCTACCACTTAATTACAATAATAACCGAGCCAAAACGTGTATTTTATGTCTTTTATGTCGGAATTATACGTGGTTTGTGTTTTTGTTGTGATTTAGGACGAAAAGGTGAAAAGTGGAGAAAACACGGGCATTCACGGGCATTTATAGGCTTTTATTGAAGAAAAAGATGAAATACGAAGTCAAGAAGTCAAGAGTGCATAAAGAACGGAAGTCCAAGACCAATTCTGAAGATTTATCGAAGAAAAAGTCAAAAGACGGAAGTTTACTTAAAGCAGAGAAACTCAAGTCTAATTTATTGAAGAAATTAAAGACGAGTTCAAAGAAATCCCAAGCCAAAAGTCCTTAAAGTCCAAGTTTAAAGAAGATTAGAAGAATAAAGGACTAATGATGCAATTAATGAAGATTAAAAGAAGGAGGGACTTAATCTCGCAATTAAGAAGAAATAAAGGAGGGGAGGAAGCTTCCTAATCCTCCCCTATATATAGTTTAGTTGTTAATCATCTTTAGTTGTTGGCTAAGTGTGACAATTAATCTTCCATTTTACTTACCTCACACCTTTAATTCATGTCATTTAAATACTTGTCAATTTAATTACCTTGTCTTGCACCTTAAATTCCTTTAATTTCAAGTAAGTTTCCATTTAATTTTTGTCAATCTTTATTTTATCTTGTTAATCTCCTATCTACCTTTCTTGATCTTTGATTTTTATGTTTATGTTTGCGTTCATGTTCGTGTTTTTATTTTGATCAAGTGGGTTTTTGATTATTGTGGTTAAATTTGTTAGTTTAAGTGTTATAGATTGTTTGTTTATGATTGTTTGTTGTTTCGTTATTAGTTTAATTAAATCGTTTGTTTGATTTTGGTTAAATCTGTGGTATATTGCTTGTTATTGTGATCCCTTGTTCTTCGGGGAAGTTGTTGCTGTATCTGATCTTTCCAGGTAAGTTCCGAGCCAAGAGAAGAGAAGGTTTTCATTCGGAACTCAAAAAGTTCCGGATCAAGAGGTCTCATTCGGAACAACAAAAGTTCCGACTCAAGCATTGCTCATTCGGAAGTCCCAAACTTCCGGACGAAAACTTCCGGATCAAGGGCTTCATCCGGAAGAGTTCCGGATCAGCAAAAAACTTCCTAGTCAAGCTTGTTCATCCGGAACATTCAAAGTTCCGAACGAAATCTTCCGAACGAAAGTTCCGAACGAAAAAGTTCCGGATCAAGCATTTCATTCGGAACTCAAAAAGTTCCGGATCAGAGAGGGTTCATTCAGAACTTTAAAAGTTCCGAGTCAAGCCAGTTCATTCGGAAGTTTTGAACTTCCGAACCAAGGTTTCTTTCAGGTTCTTTTTTTGTATCTGCTTTCAATTCTTTTATTTTCAAGCTTTAAATTTCCCGCCTTTTATTTAGTTGCACTTTAAATTTTCCTTAGCTTTATTTTAGACTTGCCTTAGTTTAAGTTTTCGTTGCGTTTTAATTTTGCCTTAGTTAGATTTAAGTTTGCGTCATTTACTTTAAGTGCCCTTTAATTCTAGTCTCGCTTTTAAATACCTGCACCATTTATTTTTAATTAGACTTAGATTTACTTTAACGCACTTTTACTTTAATTGTTTTGCACCTTTATTTAAAAACAACCAAAAATATTTGTTTTACCAAAATCAACTAAGTCGTACTTTAAGCCGGAAATCAATTCGAAGAGATACCGAGAACAACAATTGAACCCTAGCAAAATCTTTATATTAGAGAGAAAGTGATTAACTATGTGTAAAAATGAATAAAACCACACCCTCTCCATCTAAGGAGAGGGTTTATATACCCAAGCCCATGTGATGGGCTTGGGCTTACATTAGGTCGCCGGCCTACACATGTTGTAGGCTTGGCTTGGCCTTGTTTGTTAAATATTAAGTTAACTAAACTACGAGCTACCACTTAGACTATTGTTGGAGTGACCGATCCTTTCTAATACGTAAAACGTATTTCTAACAATCTCCCCCTAAGGGAGGTCACTCCAAACAAGGGCGTTACCCAAGTTACAATAATAAAATAAACCTAGCATACTATGCTTGTCTTGAGCTCGTAGTCTTCGTCTTTCTTTTCTTTTTCATTTCTGGTGAACATGCTGATGTGATCTTTGATATCAATCTTTAGCCTTAATCCCTTGCCTTCACCTTGTGCATCCTTCACTTGTGATCTTCGCCTCTTCGTGACCTCACGTCCCACATACTTATACCTTTGTAATTCTTGAAAGCTTCAGAGTTCGATACAGCGGAAGACTTAACTTTTAGGCTTTCTTGAATTAGATGAGGTATTAAGTGCATAAAGTATAAGCATGCGGGGATGACTTCTTCTTGGATTCCGTAACGCCACCGTCTTCAAATGCCGCAACATAAGTAGACACGAACAAAATGGCTTTGGAAATTCTAATTCGGTAGCATTTTACCTCTGGTCGGTGAAGACTGTTGGACGATATAAAATATCGTACTTGTGGCAGGTAGATATAATTAAAAATCTCCTTGACAAGATTTCACGGGTAAACCCGTTCTCTTTACTCGACCGTCCAAAGCTGTCTGCGAACGTAAAGAGTGAATCATTTGGATTAAATTATCCGCATGATTGAAGCCGTCAATTCTGATTCCTTGAACAAGTTTGATTCATTAAAGAATCGCACCATCGTTGCTTTCCAGTTGTCACGAGCTTGATTCATATTGAATCTTGCAAGTTACCTACCAAGTGCTGTTTGATGTTAACACTAGAAGGATTTCCACTCATCACTGTGTATACTAAGGTATCACTCTGAGTGTTCTGGCAAGATCACTGAGATATTGCGTAGAGGCCTGGAACGTGTTTAAATTCAAATAAGAATTAAACAATTGTTGCTTTCTAGTTATCACAAGTTTGATTCATAAAGAATCGCACAAGTCTCCTACCATGAGATTTTGAATGCTCGCTCAAGAAGGATTTACATCTTCATTGTAAATACTTTCGTATTACTCGGATGTTCAGGCAAGATCATGAAGATTTTGCGTAGGACTCTTAAGATTTTTCTTACTTTTCAAAGAGTGTGAAGAAGCAAGGAAATATGGAAGTGTGTCCTAATGACACATTTGTTGATCTCAAGTGTCTCTAGACTCGATCGTGCATTTTGGATTTTTAGTGATCGGAGGCTGGAGAGGAGTGACACCATTTCAATACCAATTTACTCGGAGTGAATAAATCGATAGATAATGCGTTGTCTCCGTGTGAATAAAACAAATACCTTTTAAGAGATATCTGAGTTAGCTGGGATGGGTTGTGCATTGCATCACTGGGTCCATGATGTCTATCTTCAATATCAAGAATCATTAAAAATTATCTCAATAGCATATGTGTTGACCCGGTTTCCGCCTAAGGTTGTAAGGAGGGCTTCTTTCCACCCTTTATCTTTACAATTCTTTTTCATTCTTCAACCCCTTCAATGCTTACCAATATGTCATAACTAGCACCTTGTTGTGATTGTTCCAGTGCTAACTTAAATACTTGGTCGGCATTTAGCTACGTTCACAATCTTTCTTCATCTTTCCTAAGGACTACTATTTCTAGCTATGGATTGTCATTGGGAAGATTCCTCCGGTTTAGGAAGAATCATTGGACTTAACCTATCCTACCATCCTTATGTCACCACAATCTTCATCGTCGTGAAATAAATGGGTTGAGGGTAAGTATATGTTACCATGAAAATCCATTTTGATATAGCAAATCCATTTTGCTCCCCCTTAACATATGCCACGATATTCAAAAACATTTTGCACATGTCGGGATGAGCCATCACATTAAGTCAAACCATTTGTGATAAATTCCCATATTAAATCACATTTTCTCCCCCATATTAAAAATATTAACCCAATCGATGTTTTTAATATCAGTTTATTTAATGAAGTTTTAACAAAGGTTTTGGGAAGAAACATGCAAGTCCGTTTAATCTTCATGAGACTAATTTGTGAGAGATGATACCGATTTGTAACATGATCACATATTCACCATATAAGAATGAATTGACAAGGTTGGACCTGATTGATGGGAACATCATATGATAAGATCAAATGGTTCTTGTATGCAAATGTTGGTCACCTCGTCACGTCTGAAGTCATCTCTTGACACCACATGTACGATTGGTATTGTTGTCTTGACACCAATTAGTGAACTTGGCACGTTCGACATCAAAGATTCTGAATGCTTGACAATTGCTCCCCCTCAATTGTTGACCCGTGTTCTATTGAAAGAGCTGTAGTCGTCGGTTGAGTAGTCTCATCGTCGAGTATGTAGATACCAATTGTAGATGGCTATGGTTGTAGAGATGATAGCTTCATAAAAACAAGACTTCTCTTGTTTTAACAAATAAATGCACTGAAGCGTACATAGACTTGTGTTAGACCAAGTTATAAAGTAAACTTGATCCCTTACAAGGTTTTAAAGTAAACCTTGCCCGAGAAAATTAATTCCCGTTGTGAGCCAAATCTTGCATAAGAAACACTTAACTTTAATATGAAAAACGGGTTGCAGTCTGAAATAACTACAAGCCATTTGGGCATGTTTTATGAAATATTTACAACTTTTGTACGAACTCTATTTATGGCGTCGTGTCAATATTAATCGACATTTCTAAGGCCATAAATCTTATCGTACCAAAAGACATGCCTTTGAAAAATAAAGTAAAAAACATTTTTGGATTTTTCTGAATTTTTCAATTTTTATGGTTTTTATATGGTTTTATATTTTTGTATTTTGCTTTTGTGGATAAAACTATAAACAATATATACATATGATCACCAAGGATACGGAGAATAGTTTACCACCACTATTCTTTCGCTTCATCTGCCAGTTCCTTTAGAGTCTCAAGCGAGAAAGTTCTCATTCCTAGCTTGTCGGCCAAAAATTCCATTCGAGCGCGATCTAAAGCCTTCGTGAAAATATCCGCCAATTGATACTCAGATCGGACAAAGTAAAGCTCGATCACTCCATTTTCCACTTGCTCCTTGATAAAGTGGTAGTGAATGTCAATATGCTTCGACCGGGAGAATTGAACATTGTTGCAGCATAAGGCAATTGCATTCTTGTTGTCACAGTACATCGGAATTTTGTTGAAACCTAGACCATAGTCGGTTAATTTCGATCTCATCCAAAGAATTTGAGCACAGCAACCGGACATAGCTATGTATTCTGCTCCCGTACTTGAAATTGCAGCGCTTTTCTGGCATTTCGATGCCCAACTAATTAGTCGATCTCCTAGTAGTTGCAAAGTTCCACTCGTGCTACGCCTTGTATCTTGACAACCCGCGTGATTTGCATTTGCATATGCCATTAGTGCGACCGAAGAGTCCTTCGAATACCAAAGTCCCCGATTAATGGTTCTTTTAAGATACTGAAAGATACGTTTAACAGTAGCTAAGTGTAACTCAATAGGCCTAGTTTGATACCGAGCACACATGCATATAGCAAAGTGAAGATCAGGTCGACTAGCTGTGATATACAGAAAGGTACCAATCATTTCATGATAAAGTGTTAGATTCAACTACGTGTGGATCCGCATCAAGCTTAGTTCGTTCCACCATTGGAGTATCCACTGGGTCACAAGATTCCATCTTATATTTCTTAAGAGATTCAAGGGCATACTTGGATTGATTGATAAAGATGCCTCTAGGACTCTGAGATATCTGAAGACCTAAGAAGAATGATACCTTGACCATCATTGACATCTTAAACTTGGAAGACATGAATGTCCCAAACTCATCGGATAAGGTTTGGGTCGAGGCTGTAAATATAATATCATCAACATATATTTGTACCATAATCATATATTTACCTCGTTTCTGAATAAACAGCGTGGGATCCACCTTGCCTTTAGCGAAGCCTTGCGTGATGAGGAATTGTGACAAGAGATCATACCATGTGCGTGGAGCTTGCTTCAACCCATAGAGAGCCTTCTTAAGATTGTACACATGATTAGGATATTTAGGATTCACAAAACCATCCGACTGTTGAACATAGACCTCTTCCTTGATTTCACCATTCAGAAATGTCGTCTTCACATACATCTGATAGACGATCATATTCATGTGGGCTGTATAATCGAGGAATAGTCTAATAGCTTCCAAACGGGAAACAAGTGCAAAGGATTCCATAAAGTCGATGCCCAATATGCTTGTATCCACGAGCTACTAGTCGAGCTTTGTTCTTCAAAATTCCGCCTAACTCGTCGAGTTTCACCTTGTAAACCCATTTCAAAGTGAGTAACTTCACATGATCCGGGCATGGGACAAGTTCCCATACTTCAAGACGTATAAATTCATTAAGTTCTTCTTGCATAGCTTCTATCCAACTGGATTGAGTAAAAGCTTCTTGCCATGTCTTAGGTTCAACTTCAGTGAGAAAAGCATCAAAATGACAAAACATTGCATTTTGATAAGTGTGAAAACACTCATCAATAATGATCCAAAAACCACTCAAAACACAGTCAAATACATTAAAGTTAACTGAAAAATATCAGAATTACGTGGGTATTTGTGTTTCATGTGTTTTCAGGTAAAAAAGATGCATTTTTGAGCAAACACGCGTTTTCAAGGATTTATTTGACGAAAAGACGAAGAAAAGGACAAAAGAGCTTTCAAGGACCTTACTTGCTATTATCTCAAAGATGGAGGGCTTAAAGTGTAACTTTCACTAGATGAAGGATGAAAAAGGGATTTACTTAAAAGTTTTCAACACTTTTGTAAAAGATAAAGAAAGTGGAAGGACCAAAAGAAAACAAATATAAAAGTTTATTTAACTTTTACTTGGTCAAAGACCACGTCAAACACACAAAACAGTCAAAACCAAGACATATATACGTCTCCTTCACCGAAACATGAGAGAGAAAAGAAAGATAGAAGCAGACGGTTCACACTTTTCTCCACCATAAACTTTCAAGTGATTTTCAAGGGAGATCTACAAGGATTCAAATGAAACTTAATACACGAAAAGTTCTCCTTATCTTCTCCTCTACAAAATGGTGCAAGCCAATTCGATCAAGACTCAAAGATGCAGAAACGCCCAATTGGAAAAGATGATGAAGAACTCTAATCATGATCATCGTATTTACACGTGGCCATTGTTGATTGGAGGAAGCACGTCACACCACCACCACCACCACTCGACGCCTATAAATACCACGGATCATCCTCATTTGAAGACGGTTAGCTAGGTGTGATTACACACAGTTAGGATTAGGAGTAGAAATAGTTTCCCTCATTCAGTTAGGAATTAGTTAGTTAGCTTGTTAATTTGGTTCTAATTCAGTTAAGTTTCTGTTATTGTGTAACAAACTTTCATTTTTTCACCATTAATAAAATTCGAGCTCTCATCTTATGTCATACTGTTCATACTATTTCGATTCAGCTTATTCTTTGTCATAAGCTCAAATGGGCTTATGAAATTGTTACAAATCTTTTCACAAAGTTTATTTTGAGTGATTGTTTTACTTGCAGCATCTTCTCAATTCATTTCAAAGAGTTTTCATTCAGTTTCAGTTTTCAAGTAGTTAAGGGAAATAAGCAAAAAGCTCATAAGCTCTTTAGAGCTTATGAAAGTCCGTTGATAAGTTTTCTACCAGCATTCAAACTCAATTCAGTTACAGTAGAGATAAATCAGAAATCCAATTTAAATAGGATATAAAAATGCAATTTCAGTTTTTAGTTCAGAAAATATGTGTTTGGATGTGCTGATTAAGGAAGTAGCTTATAGCTTTCTGGTACGAGTTTGTTACGATTCGATATATACCTACTGTATCTCAGTTCTGCAAAAAATATAGTAGTAGCAGATTGGTCTCATTAGTTGCTGCTGATGCTGTTCGTATCAAGCTGGTAGCAGATTGGGATGTATAGATTTTCAGTAGATCATCATGTCAGTTCTAGTGCAGCAGTAGCTTAGTATCGCTTTCAGAGGACGGGTTTGGATGAACACGATGAGTGAGATCCATTCCATTCCTGAGTCGTTTTCCTTGAATAACCGAGTTCACAGTTCGTTCGAGTGTAGCACTGGAATCAGTTAGAATCCGTGCAGTTCAAGGTGTACGAGTAGTAGAATAAAAAGTTCGTAGAATTGGCGTTGTAGAGATCAGCTTCTAAGTGAGCTCAGCGCTCCGCTTCTCCCATAACGGAGGCCTTGATGTATCTTGGTTAAGCACGTTTTTAATTTTTTGCTATTCTTTAGGCTAGCTAATGTTTAGGATTGTAGTTTATTTTTGTTTACGACGTGTCTTTAACTGCTTAATATTTTACTGTGGTTCATTCAGATATGGTAGTTTTAGAGCTTATAGCAATAAAATCAGTTAGTTTAAGTCTTTAGGTGAATCAGATTAATGAAAAGTATTGCAAGGTCAAAGAATTAGCTTTACTGTTTCCAAATTCATATCAGTTAGTTTTGATGAGCTTTAGAATAAAATAGTCAGACTTATTTTTGAATAAAAGAATGAGAATCAGGTTTAGAGATATTAGTCTGGTAGATACCTGCTATTGAATACTTTAGAAAAAGATTTATTTCCATATCTTTACGTTTTTTATTCAGAGCTGTAAAAATTGGTATTGGACTTGTAAGAAAGGACTCGTTTCTATAACAAGTTTAATTGGTAAATTTGGTAATTAGGCCCGTTAGACTTATGGTTTTTTTACTCAAGTAGTAGTGGGCCAGTTTAGTTGATTGACATATTGTCTGATTTTAATAAGATTAGATATAGTGTCAAAGTTTAGCAATTTATAAGATTTAACTTTTAACAAAATGGTTTTGTAGAAATTAGTTTAATATTTTGAATTTTGTAATTTTCATTTGTAGTATAAATTTGTATTTTCTATTTTATATTTTGTACACTTGATTGTGGTGAGTGATAAATGTTTATAGATTAGTATGTATACATAGTTAATAGAATATTTTTTACCTTTTTACTTGCTATTTGCCAATTAGACATAGATTACCAATCAAACTTTTTACCACCAAAAACAATAAAGTCAAGCTTGATATGTTAAATCAATTCGATAAGACCGAGAGACAACTACACTAAAAAACGAATTATTAAATGGCGCCGCTGCCGGTTCTTTTCGTGAAGATTAACGGTTTCGAGTGAGACGATTGGATTTTAGGATCCGTTCACTTTGTGAACGTTATTTTTGCGTATTATAAATCAAAAAGATAAAAAAAAATCAAATATATAAAAAATAAAAATCACAAAAATCAATTCTTTTCCTAAAGAATTGAACCAAAAAAATAAAAAAATCTAAAAAGTAATCTTTTTCCTAAAAGATTACACCCAAAAATATATACTATATCGGTTTTCATCGTTTTTACGTACATATAGTATTTTCTTAAAAAATCGAATAAAAACAAAAATATTTTTGATATATTATTATATGTAAATACATATACGTAGATATGAACAACCAAGTTACCTATTTCCATAAGTATTGCCGAGGCAATACACCGTGTTAGGGGGTGTTCCGGTCCTTGACACGTGTATCGATCAAATTCAATACAGCAAGAATAGATAATTACTTCCAATAGGCAATAATTCGAAGAATACAAACTACAAAGTGAATAGAAAGGCGATGTGCTATAAAATGCCATCTAAGGGTTAATAGGTACTTAAGTGCTTCGCGCCACCTAACCCCCCGTTCACTAGTGCGTATTCTAAGAAGGAAGGCTTGATTGGGGGTCTTGCACCCAAGTAGTAATTACATATATTATATTTTCTTGTGGATATAACTATCGAACCTCGAGGGAGATAATCTCTTCTCCTTCAAAAGTCGACCGAGAGCTTATCTCTCACTCCTCGAGTTTACTTACACGTGTACTCGCACACGTGTAACCATACCACCTTTGGTGTATTACTTCCTTCCCCGAGGAAGCTTTTAAACGTCATTTTACTTGTATATACATTCGGCCACCTTGCTAAACATGGATACTCGTTCCATTTTGGAGATTTTGCAACAACGATCCGCCAACGCTAATTATTCACCTTGTTCGACTTGTGGAGGTCCACACGATACTTATTTATGTGATCAAAACAATAGCTATTATGGGGAGGGATATGCTTATAATGGAACCGAGAACCCTAATTTTCAACCTAACCTTCAAATGGACTATACTTGTAATGACCATATGGGATATTCCGGTTTTTCATCACAAACTCCACCATCATTTCATGATCAACCCTTTAATGAGCCATACCAAAACCAAGGATTTTCCAGTTATGGAGGTTTTCAAAATGATGATAATTTTCAAGGCTATAATTGTGACAATCCGTCAATTTATGGTTGATATTTTATTCTCAGATATTATTTAAAAACATTATTTAATGTTATATTATGAACTCACTTATTTTTGGGAAGAAATTTGGATTTACGGCTTGAAGTAGCATCGACTACGTCTAAACCGGAGGATTCTACGTTACGTGCTTACGTTTACATACACCGTTTTTGGTGACAGTCCGACATTTCAGAAAATAAATTTATCCGTGAATATTATTTTGGAGATTTAAATTTGTGTTGGTTCATAAACTCACAAATTTACGAGAAGAGATTAGGACTTACGATTTTAATTTAACGTCCTTTACGACTAAACCGGAAACCTTGGGATTACGTATTTACGTTTTCGAACTCCGTTTTTTATGAGAAAATTTTTATTAGATTCATTTTGTGCCGTTGATTCATAATTTATAAAAACGTTTTTCGTAAAACGACCCGAGGGCACGCAAATCAAGGAAACTAGAATCGAGGAATACCCGTAAATTAGTAGGATGAGACAAAACAAGTTTTTCCCCACCCCACTAATATGGGAAGGCTAAGGAAGCTCCACCACATCAATGATGTGTCAAAAGCTTCACAAGGAAGCTTAACACTTGTATATATTTTCCCTAAACCACTTTGCTAAACCATTTCCTCACAAAAACATACATGCAAAACCACTAATTTCTCTCATCTCTCTCTCTTATTTTCGTCCCATATTCACCCAAAACAACCTCCATTTGATCTTGATTCAATCATAAATCATATGTATAATTTACATATGATGAAAACCCATTGAAGTTATAAAGATTGGAGGTGATCTTAACATGTAAAAAGGAGTTTTCAAGGGAGTTTGGGGCTGATTTCCCAAGGAGTTTTCATGAATAACAAGGGCTGATTTTTGGAGGGATCTACAAATACTTGGTGATCCTAGAAGTGATGTTGATATCTCATAAGATTGGTTACCCAAAACCAAGTCGTGTTCATCATTAACCCCATCTTTTCATCACTTTGGTGGTATAGAGATTGTTCTTCCCATCCTCTTGTTATTTTTATTATGTAATCATGTATTTTCTTTCTTATTGTATATGTTTATGATGAATATATGATGATAAAAATGTTGTGTGGGGATCAAGTGTTGATAAATATGATTAAAAAGATGAAAAATCATAAGAAACAAGGCTAAAATCTTGCTTAAATTGTTGGCTGTATAAAAACAGTAAGTAACCAAGTTATAAACTGATAAAATTGCATGGTGGAATCCATTTAAAGTAAGTGTTAGATGTCATACACATGTGAGAGTTGGCCATGCAATGAAATCATCAAAATGAGTGAGATATGATCAAAACAAGATTAGTGTACCAATCTGAATAGTCTGTTTTGTAGGGATTGTTAAGGATAGTTAGACGTGGAATGAGCAGTAGCTATAACTAACTTATTTGTATCACATAATATGAAGTTTATGTCATCCAAAAATGAGCTTCTATCTCCTTATAGAACTCAAGATATGATAAAAATGGTGAAGATGAAACTAAAAATGAGATTTTAAAGAATTAATGTTTAATAATATTATATAAGCACTCAAACTAATATAGTATAAAATGTGAATTAAAACCCGCTAACTTATAAATTTCATTTATATAAAAATTCTTAAGGATAAATAAATGGACATTATATAAAAATGGTAGTTTGGTAAGTTTTATAAGTTATAAAAACTATATACTAAGTTTTACGTCTTTTCGGCTAAAACCGAAAGATTAACGTTTTTGTTAAATAAAACTTAGACGGTTGGACCCATATAATGTAAACTTTTATAAACTCACATACTGATATATAAACATATATAACAAGTAAAAATCTATAAAACCCGAGCTTTAAAACATATAGACATTAACGGGCCAAAGTAGCCTTAATGGACAATAAACCCGACTAATTTGGTAAAACACTTATAAACATATTTATTTGGCTTAACCCATTTGGGCCCAACATATAAAGTATAATACTGATAATAATAGTATAATTGGGCTAATGAATAGTATTGGGCTTGTAATAGGCCCATTGGGCTTTAAAATGTAAACAAGTTGAACTAGTGTAACTAGTCTTGAAAATTACCAACACATAAACACTATAATGAATGAGTAAAGATGTATAAACCCACTTGATCATCATCATATATATAAAATCATCATATGTATACATAATTATTATTTTGATAAAGTCATTGGATAAGAGTCTAAGACGAGTATTATTTGTCTAGGTTTTCGTGATTGAAGCACGTACCGTACATCCAAGTCGCCGATAACCGCCTTCCCACATCAACGTGAGTTCATAGCCTCGCACTCTTTTTAAATGTTTTTATGAAATGTTTTATAAACCCACGAGGGAGATAACATGTTAGCTTTTATGAAATAGGACACCAATTGTCCCGACTGTTTGTTTATTGATTTGGACCCAAATGATTGTATGACCCGATGAATGATTAAATGACCCGATAGATGAGACAAAATGGATTATTAAAGTTAGGTTATGTCACTAAAAGTCCCATTAGCATGAATTGTGAACTACCGGGATTTGGTAGACGCTTATGCATATAATAGTACTATCTGGGGACGATCACCCCAGTTCGCGCCTTGACGGTTGATCCCCGTCGTGCCACATTGATTAGTAAGCGAATCTATGTATGAGAAGATTTCCATAGCGTGACCTTTGTGACAAAACGCTAATTTAGATGGGCAAATTGAGTTTCGGGCTAGCTACCTGTTGTTGGTTATAGTAAGGTAACAATGTCATGCGGCTTATAATAATCCAATTAACGAAATACTGCTTTAAGCATTAAATTACGATATATTGCCTGACTAGCAATACGGGGTCTTACTATTGATATTATGTTTTTGTTTTGGTTTTCATAACCACAATCGTATATCAATTTCTATTTAACTCCATACAACGTTATAAAACGTGTTGTATGATATTTTTACGACATTGGTTCGTATACCGATTTTGAAGGCGAAAGCCCATATTATGATTTTGATACGGAATTGTATAAAATGACTTTGGCTATTTTATGGCCTATTAAAAATGATTTGTACAAAATGATTTTCGGTAATAAATTTTATACCGATGTTATATTGATGGTTTATTAAACTCAATGAATTCACTCTGCGTTATCGCTGACCTTTTCTTTTAACATGTTTTGTCTCAGGTACTTGAAGGTAATCTCGGGAAGACAACAAGAATTCATGGCCCGCACTTAAATTATAATTTCCATTCAAATGCTTTGTAAAACCTGTATGAAATAATATGACTTGGGACCTATGTAACTTTGATATTTATGAATGGAAATGCTTTATTAATAAAACGACGCGACTCTTAAGCGTTGTCTATGATGTGAGTAATGTGTTATCCCGTAACACCAACTAGTCTTCCGCTGTACTGAGTTGTATAAATTTGGGGGTGTTACAGTTTGGTACCAGAGCTCTCGTTATAGAGAACGAAAGATTTTTAAAACCAAGGTTTTGAATAAAACATTTCAAAATCTTTTAACTATAAAATTTTTTCTCAAAATGTCTAAAAATCTTTTGACTATAACGGTGCCGAAGAATTCCCTAGTTACCGACAAGGCCAGACTGAGAAGTGTTATTTTAATATATATATAACTTGGAATATATATATATATATATATATATATATATATATATATATATATATATATATATATATATATATATGATGTAATTTGATTACATGATTGTTTGATGATTATTTTGATATTTATACGAGGTATTTATACGACGTAGATTGTCACAAGAAACCCTAACTTCCCTAGTAATTAATCGAAGCTATTCCCGTAGGAATTCTAGCTATCCTAGATCTAAACCAAGTTGTGGATATTTATGATCCCAACAAAATGGTTGATATTCGTAGAAATGTTGATAGTAGTTGACTATGATTTTGAAAAAGAATTGGCGAGATTAAAACTGATATCGATGTCATGAAGATCTTTCCTTATAGAGTGGAGTTTGACAAAACGTTACCACCTAGAAAGATGTCATCTGATTCGTTGTCATCCAATTCTTAAATTGAAATCGAAAGGGTGAATGTTGCACTTGAGGCTGCCATTGGAACCATTACCCAAAAGCCTCATGCCACTAGTACCTTTCCGAGAAGTCTAATTGAATGTGTGATTCATTTCAGACTAGTGACTCATTTGATAACTATTGTTGTAAAAGCTATAGGATTGGAAATTAAGAGTTGTTCATATCGAGCATTTATTGCCTATTAAGGCCTAAGAATAAGGTTGAAAGTACTAGAGAATGAGGTAGGATATCGAATTGAGTATAAGTTGATTGAACTTGAATGAAGTAAAATGTAACTCGTATGGAATATGATATTGTTAAGAGGAAGTCGTTAAGTTTTGTGATTGAATTATAAGGTTTTAAATGATTTTTAGTTTGTGATAAGGTTGTTCCTAGGCCATTGTCCACTAACGAGGATGCCTAGTGTCCAAGAAATAAATCGAAGAAATCTTCTTCTGAATTGGGACCGATGGATCTTCTGGGACATGTGGAACACCTAATGACTATTGTAGATTAGTATTCATTGTGGTGTCTTTTTAAAAAAAATAATCCCTAACTTAACTGAGACATCAGTTGGTAGGATGAGTTCTTGGAATTGTATGACATAGTGACACATAATGTGTTACGGTATAATCTGACTTGTTTGTGATTAATGAAAAGACTACCTTTGATTGCTAAATTCTACATGTATCGATGTTATCTATCTTTTATTGCTTCATCCTAATGTTCACATTAGTGATGCAACCATTGATCAAGTACTCATCTTGAATTAAGTTACGTTGTGGATTATTCTTTTGAGTGCCATCGAGATCATGAACCTCATGATTATTTGGCTAAAGCTCATTTCCTATCATATTGTAGTTAGTTCTTGGTTAACAAGCTTTCATCACTCTTTTGCAGATCACTCATTGTTTTTATAAGATAAAACCGTATCCATTGAGAAAAATTGAATTTTCATCACTATAAGGATTATTCAAAGTAAGATTTATAAGTGACTGTTATCGAAATGAGGTTGTTTATAAAGTACCTTGGAAAACTTAACTGTTTTCATAACAAAGAAAATCTTTGTAAATTTATTCTTGATTCTTATTTAAGAATTAAGCATGAAAATGTTTTTATTATAAACATGATGATAAAATTTTGACGAACTGAGTATTGCATCGTTAATCTTGAAATTGTATATAGTTGCGCGCCTACATACAATTTGGAATGGACCATGCAAGACTGATTAGTAGTCACTATAAAACTAATGAATAAACACTACATTTTCTTTAAAGATTGTGAAAGATTAAAATTTATGGGATCTGCAAGAAGTGAAAAAAAAATAAGGGACATAATGTTAGGAACACCTACATATGTGCCTGTAGCATCTATTCTTCTGAGTCGAATTTACTCATCTGTGGAAATTGTCTTATTAGACAATTGACGATCCTTTCTTGTCCAATTCTCCCGTAGTGAGATTCTTAGGAAAAGTATCTGATTACCGAGTGTTGATACCCGACTGGATGTATTGACGTTCTTATCATTTCTTTTGATTAGATTTCATTTGAATGACCTGGGTAACGATCCGAGGAGCTTTCGAATGCGTACTCAAATTATGAAAACATGGGATATATTCATATTCGTTAAATGTTTTCGTCTGTATCTGATTTGAAATTCTCTCGCATAGATTATGCGTTGACCTTACTCTTTTAACAGTAGTTGTGTCTCCATATATCCTTGAATTTGTGAAGGATTATGAGTTATTATTAGTCTGTTGAGAAGTTCACATCTTATCGACGACAATAAAACTGAAAAGGTGACAGTGCCAGTAGAATGGATTGATTGATTATGACATGACGACATTGTCTTAATTGATGGGAACTCGAATAGAATTCCCCTAAATGATGAGATGTTGATTATCAAAAGTGAACTAAATAATTCTTGATGGATGACGATATCCTGTATTTAGACTTAAAATTATACCATGAATGGTTGTGAACTAGTTATAGATATTGTAATCTAGAAGAACCTAATATGAATGTATTAATAGATGTTTCCGTTATCTGAAACATTAGGAGGTATTTGTTGATGAATTACCTAGACTTTTGACATTAAGGCAAGTTGAAATTGGTATTGATTATATTTCCGGTGTTGCAGCTGTGACATGTGCACTGTACATCAGCACCATCTGAATCGAAAGTGTTACCGTACAACTGAAAGAGTTGCCGGGAAAAGCTTTTATTCTACCGAGCTCGTCATCATGAAGAGCTATGGTGTTTCATTCCTTATATTTATAGATTACTGTGAACTGAGTAAATTGACAATCGAAAACGATATCCATAACTCGAAATGGAAGATTTGTTCGATCATTTACAAGGTTCTAGCGTATGTTTTAAAGATTTGATCCACGGCATGGTTATTATCAACTTCGCTTCCGCGAAGAAGATTATCTATTCCAATCACTACATCCGGTACTTGTAATGAACATTATGAGTTTCACGTGATGTCGTTTGGATTGACTAATGCAAAGGTAGCATCCATAAATTTGGTGGATCACGTGTGTAGGCTGTAATTTGATAAATTCATGCTTGTGATCATTAAGGACCATTTGTTTGTTTATAAGTATAAGAAGGAGTTAGTAATTATTTATAGATTGCCCTGAATTGGCCGAACAATTAAAACCTGTACCTTGAATAATTAACATGTGACTTAAGACTTAATCCTTTACATGATTTAACCGTGTGATTAATAGATAATGGAATATAAATTGACTCTTCAAAAATTAGAAGTCATTTAGGACTTTGGGTTTTACCAAAAAGAAAATGCAAATATGTTTTGACAAATATTTTAACAAAGGATTTTTAAGGGATTATTCCCTTATACACAAATCATTTAACTAAACTCATGTTTAGGGGTAAATGTTTGTGTATACCTCAAGACAACCTAAGAGAGATTGAGGAAACCATTTAAACCAAGACTTGAGATTTGAAACGATAATTTTTACTTTTCAACTAAGAAAATTTTGACCAAAGTATAACCAAAGATTTTTCGAACATTTACGGATCTTATTAATTATTTTCGATAAATCAACAAAAATCGTGTTAACTAAATTCAAATTTGTTTTGAAAATTATATTATAATTGGTCGAACTAAGAAATTTAAACTTTTGACACTTACGTTTCATAAAAACTTAATAGTTATTGTTAATTTACGTATAATAATTATCGACGCTTTAAAAACTTCGAATTGAGCAAAACTGATAAAAGCGATAGTTGAGACGAAACAAAAACATAGAAAATATGAAGAAAGAAATTCTGAGTGAATTTTGGTTATGATAATTATTTCACCAGGAAAAGTGAATGTAGATACTGACACATTATATAGAAAGGATAAAGAATCAATTAAGATGTATTTCTTAATAAAAAATGTGCAAAATAAATTGCCGAACAATATAAAAATAAACGATGTTTGTAAAAAGGATAATATAGATTTATAAAAAGGGGGGGGGGGTTCGCGGCTAATGTGAACCATTAGAATTGAGAATCCGATAAGCGTTAAATGTATAACAGGTCACTTGAGGTTGCCTAAATGTGGAGATTTTGAGATATAGTTATGTTGGAATCTTGTAAGTATAAGTATTTTATTCATGACATTTATGATTTAATGTATTTTTATATGAAGAAGTTGTACTAATGGAAAATTTCGAAGGCAGACATCGCCTCATACATTAGTAAACGTCTAGCTATTGTAAATGTCATCATCTGAATTCGATTTGATTTGGGTCATCGTCGATAGACTGACCAAATCTGCTAATATCGTTCATGTTAATGATAAATTCTTGATGAAGAAATTGACTCTTTGTATTTAAAGGAGTTGTGAAAACATAGTGTTCCGTATCAATCATCTCTATCAAGATCCTCGCTTCGCATCAAATTTCTAGAGATTTGCTCAAAAGTCATTGAGAACGAATCTTGATGAGAGTACTGTGTACCACCCCAATCGAAGGGACGAGGTAAAGTAACGATACAAAATACTATAAGTGCTGTTTTATGCTCGAATGATTGACCTTTGGTAATAAACCGTATAATTTTTTTCCTTTGGAGAAATTATTATTGATAATTATCGTGTTAGTATCGAGATCGACTCTTGTTAGGATCTATACTAGAGCATCTGTAAGCAGGAGTTGAGATGAAGACACCCGACATACACCCATTGTGAGTTGGACATGTCTTTTAGGTTTATGGTTTCCTATGATGGCGAACCTAACCTTACAAAATACTCGACCAGCGAGACCTAAAATGATTGTTGAAATTAGGATTTGATTATTGACTGCCGGTAGTGGGCAGGAAGTTATGTGAATATGAAATGTAGATCTTGAAGTGCCAGATGGGTAGCGAAGTTATGCAAAAAAATTTAACCATGGAAAATGAATAGATGATCTGAAAGATCATGGGATATAAGTCCCCGTTGTATGGGACCACAGAGATGATGTAAAAGTTGGTATGAAAGGCATATAAGCTGGATCTACCCTAGGACTTCAAGAGCTGCGTGAATTATGTTTCGTAAATCAAACTTGATAAATATCTATCAAGTGAAAATCTGAATTCTTATTGATAAAGTTTAGATCGGCGAAAAGTTGCATTCAGCAAAAACCCGTGAACATCATGGATAGAGAAAGTAAGTCAACATTAAGCCTGATCTTATTCCCGTAGTTATGTTTGATGAAACTCGCGTATTGTAATGAATTACACTTGTGAGAAAAGACCGAATGTGGAGGAAAAACCCACATGGCTTTAACTCTATAAGAAGCGAGTAGTAAGGTAAGATGATCTTTGAGGACAAAGATCCTGTTTAGGGGTAAATGCTGTGACAATCCGTCAATTTATGGTTGATATTTTATTCTCAGATATTATTTAAAAACATTATTTTAATGTTATATTATGAACTCACTTATTTTTGGGAAGAAATTTGGATTTACGGCTTGAAGTAGCATCGACTACGTCTAAACCGGAGGATTCTACGTTACGTGCTTACGTTTACATACACCGTTTTTGGTGACAGTCCGACATTTCAGAAAATAAATTTATCCGTGAATATTATTTTGGAGATTTAAATTTGTGTTGGTTCATAAACTCACAAATTTACGAGAAGAGATTAGGACTTACGATTTTAATTTAACGTCCTTTACGACTAAACGGAAACCTTAGGATTACGTATTTACGTTTTCGAACTCCGTTTTTGATGAGACAATTTTTATTAGATTCGTTTTGTGCTGTTGATTCATAATTTATAAAAACGTTTTTCGTAAAACGACCCGAGGGCACGCAAATCCAGGAATACCCGTAAATTAGTGGGATGAGACAAAACAAGTTTTTCCCCACCCCACTAATATGGGAAGGCTAAGGAAGCTCCACCACATCAATGATGTGTCAAAAGCTTCACAAGGAAGCTTAACACTTGTATATATTTTCCCTAAACCACTTTGCTAAACCATTTCCTCACAAAAACATACATGCAAAACCACTAATTTCTCTCATCTCTCTCTCTTATTTTCGTCCCATATTCACCAAAAAAAACCTTCATTTGATCTTGATTCAATCATAAATCATATGTATAATTTACATATGATGAAAACCCATTGAAGTTATAAAGATTGGAGGTGATCTTAACATGTAAAAAGGAGTTTTCAAGGGAGTTTGGGGCTGATTTCTCAAGGAGTTTTCATGAAGAACAAGTGCTGATTTTTTGAGGAATCTATAAATACTTGGTGATCCTAGAAGTGATGTTGATATCTCATAAGATTGGTTACCCAAAACCAAGTCTTGTTCATCATTAACCCCATCTTTTCATCACTTTGGTGGTATAGAGATTGTTCTTCCCATCCTCTTGTTATTTTTATTATGAAATCATGTATTTTCTTTCTTATTGTATATGTATATGATGAATATATGATGATAAAAATATTGTGTGGGGATCAAGTGTTGATAAATATGATTAAAAAGATGAAAAATCATAAGAAACAAGGCAAAAATCTTGCTTAAATTGTTGGCTGTATAAAAACAGTAAGTAACCAAGTTATGAACTGATAAAATTGCATGGTAGAATCCATTTAAAGTAAGTGTTAGATGTCATACACATGTGAGAGTTGGCCATGCAATGAAATCATCAAAATGAGTGAGATATGATCAAAACAAGATTAGTGTACCAATCTGAATAGTCTGTTTTATAGGGATTGTTAAGGATAGTTAGACATGGAATGAGCAGTAGCTATAACTAACTTATTTGTATCACATAATATGAAGTTTATACCATCCAAAAATGAGCTTCTATCTCCTTATAGAACTCAAGATATGATAAAAATGGTGAAGATGAAACTAAAAATGAGATTTTGAAGAATTAATGTTTAATAGTATTATATAAGCACTCAAACTAATATAGTATAAAATGTGAATTAAAACCCACTAACTTATAAATTTCATTTATATAAAAATGCTTAAGGATAAATAAATGGAAATTATATAAAAATGGTAGTTTGGTAAGTTTTATAAGTTATAAAAACTATATACTAAGTTTTACGTCTTTTCGGCTAAAACCGAAAGATTAACGTTTTTGTTAAATAAAACTTAGACGGTTGGACCCGTCTAATGTAAAATTTTATAAACTCACATACTGATATATAAACATATATAACAAGTAAAAATCGATAAAACCCGAGCTTTACAACATATAGACATTAACGGGCCAAAGTAGCCTTAATTGACAATAAACCCGACTAATTTGGTAAAACACTTATAAACATATTTATTTGGCTTAACCCATTTGGGCCCAACATATAAAGTATAATACTGATAATAATAGTATAATTGGGCTAATGAATAGTATTGGGCTTGTAATAGGCCCATTGGGCTTTAAAATGTAAACAAGTTGAACTAGTGTAACTAGTCTTGAAAATTACCAACACATAAACACTATAATGAATGAGTAAAGATGTATAAACCCACTTGATCATCATCATATATATAAAATCATCATATGTATACATAATTATTATTTTGATAAAGTCATTGGATAAGAGTCTAAGACGAGTATTATTTGTCTAGGTTTTCGTGATTGAAGCACGTACCGTACATCCAAGTCGCCGATAACCGCCTTCCCACATCAACGTGAGTTCATAGCCTCGCACTCTTTTTAAATGTTTTTATGAAATGTTTTATAAACCCGCGAGGGAGATAACATGTTAGCTTTTATGAAATAGGACACCAATTGTCCCGACTGTTTGTTTATTGATTTGGACCCGAATGATTGTATGACCCGATGAATGATTAAATGACCCGATAGATGAGACAAAATGGATTATTAAAGTTAGGTTATGTCACTAAAAGTCCCATTAGCATGAATTGTGAACTACCGGGATTTGGTAGACGCTTATGCATATAATAGTACTATTTGGGGACGATCACCCCAGTTCGCGCCTTGACGGTTGATCCCCGTCGTGCCACATTGATTGGTAAGCGAATTTATGTATGAGAAGATTTCCATAGCGTGACCTTTGTGACGAAACGCTAATTTAGATGGGCAAATTGAGTTTCGGGTTAGCTACCCGTTGTTGGTTATAGTAAGGTAACAATGTCATGCGGCTTATAATAATCCAATTTACGAAATACTGCTTTAAGCATTAAATTACGATATATTGTCTGACTAGCAATACGGGGTCTTACTATTGATATATGTTTGTGTTTTGGTTTTCATAACCACAATCATATATCGATTTTTATTTAACTCCATACAACGTTATAAAACGTATTGTATGATATTTTTACGACATTGGTTCGTATAATGATTTTGAAGGCGAAAGCCCATATTATGATTTTGATATGGAATTGTATAAAATGACTTTGGCTATTTTATGGCCTATTAAAAATGATTTGTACAAAATGATTTTCGGTAATAAATTTTATACCGATGTTATATTGATGGTTTATTAAACTCTATGAATTCACTCGGCGTTATCGCTGACCTTTTCTTTTAACATGTTTTGTCTCAGGTACTTGAAGGTAATTCTCGGGAAGACAACAAGAATTCATGGCCCGCACTTAAATAATAATTTCCATTCAAATGCTTTGTAAAACCTGTATGAAATAATATGACTTGGGACCTATGTAACTTTGATATTTATGAATGGAAATGCTTTATTAATAAAACGACGCGACTCTTAATCATTGTCTATGATGTGAGTAATGTGCTATCCCGTAACACCAACTAGTCTTCCGCTGTACTGAGTTGTATAAATTTGGGGGTGTTACAATAATCATGAAACGTTTCATAATCAAGGATTTTCAAACAATGAAGGCTTTCAAAATGATGAAAATTTCCCATGCTATAATCAAGATACTTTTCAAAATCAAGGATTTTCACATTATGAGAGTTTTCAAAATGAAGGAAATTTTCAAGGTTACAATCATGAGAACTTTCATAATCAAGACTCTTTTCAAACCTATAATTCACCTAATTATGGAAATCCACCTCCACCATGTTCTTCGACTTTTTCATGTGAGTTTTGTGGAAACGCTTCCCATTATGGTTATGATTGTAGACCGAGGGATCCGCCATCCTATGACCCTAATCTTGTCAAGAAGTTTCATTCTTTACTTGAGACAACAAACAAGTCGAACGATGACGTTTATAAGATGCTTGATAGTATGAAATACATGAGCCTCGAGGAAATGAAAGACACGCATCGATGGTTAAAGACAAGAATTAAGTCTACTGAGGAAGAGGAAATTAAGTCTTGGCAATATGATGACAAGGAGATCAGTGATTTGTATCGTGAATCGTTGAACAAATTTTCTTGTCGCCTCAAGATATATTTAAATGATTTCCTCTTTAAGATTGATAAAAAAGCAGAAGAAGAACAATTTTTTTCTAATCGTACTCGTTTGCTTAAACAATGCTTATATGACGATGATGACGATCCTCCGATTTGTATGACATTTAATGATGACACACCTTCGTCACCTTTACCTCACGTGTAACCCACCAACTCTTTAACCATGGGGGACGAGCCTCTTAGCACTAATACAAACACTGATTTAGATGAATTAACCCCTTCTAGTGTTGAGAACCTTATCCCAATCCAAAGAGATCTTGAGGGTGTTTCCAATGAACCATGTGACGAGCTTTGTATTGATACCTTTTCTCCTCACGATCACATTGAGATTTCATCCCATGTTAACCTTCATGCTACTACTAGTGATTTTGGTGACTTTGATCTTGATGAATTGTTCAAAGAAAGGGATAATGAGATTGAGGAAGAGTTTGTGCAAGACTTGCCACAAATAGAGGATGATGATTGTGATTCTAGTGAGGCATCTTATGATATATTATCCGAGGACTTTTCATGTCAAGATGACCTTCCTAATTTGGATGAAGATGTTGCTCTTATAGAAGAAGTGGAAGATGTTCATATTCGTGAGGTTTTATCAAACGTTTATACTCTTATCTTCTCGATTGAAGCATTGAATGAACACCATAATGATGATTCCGTAGAAGAAGAACCTTTCATTGATATTTCTTCACCGGTTTTTGAGGTTGCACCTATTGATTTTTATGATGATATCATCCCTTTGAGTGATTCTCTCATTAATACACCTTCTTTTGAGCCTTCTACTCCCACCCTCCCACCCTTGAAGTTGGTTATTGATGAAGATCCTATATTCTTAGAGATTGATCCTTTTTCACCTAAGGCACCTTTAGAACCCAAAACCTTTGATATAGATTCTTATATGGATATTGATGCCACCATAGAGGCTTATCTTGCAAATAGTGATATTGAGGTTGATGATAGTTATTCTAATTGGGAAGAGGAGATTCGTCTTAGTGAGAACTTGCTTTTTGGGACCATAGAGCCTATACTTCCTTCACAAGACACTATTAATTTTGATCCTCCTTTCACTATGCCTTCTATGGAAGATTACCCACTTTTTGATGATGATGAGGAGCCCAACATGGACATAATAGTTATGAATGTTTTGATTCCTACACCTTCATTGTCTCATGTTGCTTTGATATCTAAGGGGGAATCTTATATGGTGGATACGAGTTCATCTTCTTATTTTCCCATGAAGGGAAAGGTTTTTGATCCTGGGATACGTCTATTTGGGAAAAATTGGTTTTCATCTACTCCACTTAAGAGTGTGACTTCGATTGATAGGGGCTTCTTGTATGAGCTTACTTTGGTGATGCTACCTATTTTGGAGTTGTTCACATGTAGAGATGGAAACTATGTATTTGATCCTCGGGTGCTTCCTATTTGAGAGATTTCGTATGTTGGACAAACTTGAGACACGTTGGACCGTTCCATTTATCGAGGCGGATATTGTAAATCTTATAGTAAATGGCAACGTGCTAAGTTTGAGTGTATCATGTGAGACGAGCTTCAAAGTGATATCCTTTACTCTCCATGATAATTTCCCCAAGGACAACCTAATTCGGGGCTGAGTTGAGCTAGAGACTTAGGGTTAAAAAACTCAAGCATTGAATAACTAGGTTAGAAAACGTAGAGTATATCTAAATAGGTTAGATTTAAATAAAAGGATGTTATAGTAGAGTTTAAGTGGAGGGGTGGCCTTTCTTCGTCTTTTGGTGTTTGTTTCAAGGGTTGCTCTCTCACATTTCATGCTTGGAGCTTAAGGAGGAGGCCCGTGTATCTGGTTCACTTCGATAAGTTTTTGCTATTGTGATATTCAAAACACTTGTGCTTAAAATGAATACCCTTTAGTTGTCTCTTCCTTAACTTGAGTTAAGCAAAGTTATCAATGTCATAAGTGTAGGGGAGTTTACTCCATGCTCTTAAACATTGAGGACAATGTTTATCTTAAGTGTAGGGGAGACTTCTATCGAAGTGACCTTACCTAGACCATTGCCTTAACTTCATAATAAATTGGAAAATTAATTTTTCAAACATTTTTCAAATTTTTGATCTACTTTGGCCACCAAAAATATGCATTCATAATTTTTGCATCAATCATTTTTCATTTGCATAACACATTTGCATTGTATATACTCTTCTTTTATTTTTCATCAAAAATATATAAAAAGAAAAAAATATAATAAAAACATGGTTTAACAAATTTAGATTTCTTTGAAATATTAGGCCCGCCATGGATATTTTGACTCAAACCGAGTTTTTTTATATAAGCATTCTCTAGCTAGTATCCTTAACCATGTAGTCCTTCATTGGTCTATTAGGCTAAGCATCCACCAATCTCATTATTTGAGATTTTAAATTTGTGGAGAATAAGTATAAAAGGGCTAGATAAACTTCATGATAATTACTTGTGGCTAAACCCTTCTCTTCTTTATCTCTATTTTCTTCGCATGTATATATGTTAATAAATAATCAAGAACGGATTTAATTGGTTTGTAGTCTCTTATGCATTTTTGTCTAATCATTCATGGTTGGTATAAGTACGTCTTAAGATTCTAAGTTAGAACGTTTTATGTGTACTAGACTTATGTCATGCTTAATATTTAGCGGGTGTTTTTCCTTTTATTCTTTTCAACTTTCTTTGTGAGGAATAAATAAAAATAAGAGCGGCTTACAAAAAAATGAGTGGCTAGAAAAAAAAGAAAAAAAATAAAAAATTATACAAGACTCCCAAGAGGGGCAGTGAAGTGTTAATTATAGTAACTATTAGATTCCAATATTACCTTGACGGGTTGCGGGGATTTGATAGTTGCTCCAATCCAATATTACCTTGACGGGTTGCGGGGTTGAAGATCCAAAGTCTCAAAAAGATGGCGGATGTAAATTATTGCGTGAGTTTTATTTTTCTTTCCTTAGCGAGTGTGTGACATGAGGATTTTACACATAAGGCGAATGACTTATTACTCTTGAAACGGACTTATATTAATTGTGAGCGGTTTTTCAAGTAATGGGTGAGAGGATTACTTAGGATTAAAATTGTGCTTCCTTATTTTTGGATTTTACATTTCTTATATTTCACGCTTCAAATAATGACAAATTTGCTCTCAAGCAATTTGCTCAAATAATAACCGGTTCCACATTTAATTGTCATGAATAAGTTGATGCACTTTTTACTTGTGAATACAATGATCCCATTTTTAAGCTTGGTACGGGGAAAGTGAAACTTGAGGGAGATAAGTGTCCATGGTACCAAAGCCCTAATCTAAGTTATTGATTTCTTTATGAGTTATTTCCATCAAAGTCATTTCAAGAAAATCAAAAATTTATAAATAAAATTGCTTTCTTTGCATTGCATTGTAAATATTCAAAATCATTCATCATGTAGCATAGTTTAGTTTATTAAATCATAAAATGGCCAAGGTAGATTAATTATGAGAAAAGTGCACTTTAGAGCTTTGAAATGTTGCATTGCATGAGGTCATGGCAATGGTCAAGTGGAGGGGAGTTGATAAGTGTGAAAACACTCATCAATAATGATCCAAAAACCACTCAAAACACAGTCAGATACATTAAAGTTAACTGAAAAATATCAGAATTACGTGGGTATTTGTGTTTCATGTGTTTTCAGGTAAAAAAAGATGCATTTTTGAGCAAACACGCGTTTTCAAGGATTTATTTGACGAAAAGACGAAGAAAAGGACAAAAGAGCTTTCAAGGACCTTACTTGCTATTATCTCAAAGATGGAGGGCTTAAAGTGTAACTTTCACCAGATGAAGGATGAAAAAGGGATTTACTTAAAAGTTTTCAACACTTTTGTAAAAGATAAAGAAAGTGGAAGGACCAAAAGAAAACAAATATAAAAGTTTATTTAACTTTTACTTGGTCAAAGACCACGTCAAACACACAAAACAGTCAAAACCAAGACATATATACGTCTCCTTCACCGACACATGAGAGAGAAAAGAAAGATAGAAGCAGACGGTTCACACTTTTCTCCACCATAAACTTTCAAGTGATTTTCAAGGGAGATCTACAAGGATTCAGATGAAACTTAATACACGAAAAGTGCTCCTTATCTTCTCCTCTACAAAATGGTGCAAGCCAATTCGATCAAGACTCGAAGATGAAGAAACGACCAATTGGAAAAGATGATGAAGAACTCTAATCAAGATCATCGTATTTACACGTGGCTATTGTTGATTGGAGGAAGCACGTCACACCACCACCACCACCACTCGACGCCTATAAATACCACAGATCATCCTCATTTGAAGACGGTTAGCTAGGTGTGATTACACACAGTTAGGATTAGGAGTAGAAATAGTTTCCCTCTTTCAGTTAGGAATTAGTTAGTTAGCTTGTTAATTTGGTTCTAATTCAGTTAAGTTTCTGTTATTGTGTAACAAACTTTCATTTTTTCACCATTAATAAAATTCGAGATCTCATCTTATGTCATACTGTTCATACTATTTCGATTCAGCTTATTCTTTGTCATAAGCTCAAATGGGCTTATGAAATTGTTACAAATATTTTCACAAAGTTTATTCTGAGTGATTGTTTTACTTGCAGCATCTTCTCAATTCATTTCAAAGAGTTTTCATTCAGATTCAGTTTTCAAGTAGTTAAGGGAAATAAGCAAAAAGCTCATAAGCTCTTTAAAGCTTATGAAAGTCCGTTGATAAGTTTTCTACTAGCATTCAAACTCAATTCAGTTACAGTAGAGATAAATCAGAAATTCAATTTAAATAGGATATAAAAATGCAATTTCAGTTTTTAGTTCAGAAAATGTGTGTTTGGATGTGCTGATTAAGGAAGTAGCTTATAGCTTTCTAGTACGAGTTTGTTACGATTCGATATATAACCTAGTGGATCTCAGTTCTGCGAAAAATATAGTAGTAGCAGATTGGTCTCATTAGTTGATGATGATGTTGTTCGTATCAAGCTGGTAGCATATTGAGATGTACAGATTTTTAGTAGATCATCATGTCAGTTCTAGTGCAGCAGTAGCTCAGTATCGCTTTTAGAGGACGGGTTTGGATGAACACGATGAGTGAGATTCCATTCCATTCCTGAGTCGTTTTCATTGAATAACCGAGTTCACAGTTCGTTCGAGTGTAGCACTGGAATCAGTTAGAATCCGTGCAGTTCAAGGTGTACGAGTAGTAGAATAAAAAGTTCGTAGAATTGGCGTTGTAGAGATCAGCTTCTAAGCGAGCTCAGCGCTCCGCTTCTCCCACAACGGAGGCCTTGATGTATCTTGGTTAAGCACGTTTTTAATTTTTTGCCATTCTTTAGTCTAGCTAATGTTTAGGATTGTAGTTTATTTTTGTTTACGACGTGTCTTTAACTGCTTAATATTTTACTGTGGTTCATTCATATATGGTAGTTTTAGAGCTTATAGCAATAGAATCAGTTAGTTTAAGTCTTTAGGTGAATTAGGTTAATGAAAAGTATTGCAAGGTCAAAGAATTAGCTTTACTGTTTCCAAATTCATATCAGTTAGTTTTGATGAGCTTTAGAATAAAATAGTCAGACTTATTTTTGAATAAAAGAATGAGAATCAGGTTTAGAGATATTAGTCTGGTAGATACCTGCTATTGAATACTTTAGAAAAAGATTTATTTCCATATCTTTACGTTTTTTATTCAGAGCTGTAAAAATTGGTATTGGACTTGTAAGAAAGGACTCATTTCTATAACAAGTTTAATTGGTAAATTTGGTAATTAGGCCCGTTAGACTTATTGTGGTTTTTTTACTCAAGTAGTAGTGGGCCAGTTTAGTTGATTGACATATTGTCTGATTTTAATAAGATTAGATATAGTGTCAAAGTTTAGCAATTTATATGATTTAACTTTTAACAAAATGGTTTTGTAGAAATTAGTTTAATATTTTGAATTTTGTAATTTTTCATTTGTAGTATAAATTTGTATTTTCTATTTTATATTTTGTACACTTTATTGTGGTAAGTGCCAAATGTTTATAGATTAGTACGTATACATAGTTAATAGAATATTTTTTACCTTTTTACTTGGTATTTTCCAATTAGACATAGATTACCAATCAAACTTTTTACCACCAAAAACAATAAAGTCAAGCTTGATATGTTAAATCAATTCGATAAGACCGAGAGACAACTACACTAAAAAACGAATTATTACATTTTATTGTAACTGACTTTGTGTGGATACCGGACGATTAGGGTCACCCATAATAGAATCTATAGGATGATCCTTTGTCCACTTGTTGTCATGTTCACGAATCCGTGGATTGGAGTAGACCGTAGTAGGAGCTTCCTCTGAGGTGGACGACCCGACTTTATTATGGTCATGAATTGGTACACTAAATAATGGAAGTTCACGCATTTGAGCGAATTCTAAATCGTGATCATCATCCTCCTCTTCATCATCAATAGGCATGACATGGGTAGTTGAAACATGTGTTGGTTGATAATTACTTGTTGAAGGTATATCTTGACCAATTGTAGGTGCAGATGTGTCTGATTGTGCTTCGGTTGCTAGAGCGACAACTTCGGTTACCAGAGCTATTACCTCAGGTTCTGGAGCAACAATACTTGGAGGAGTAAAGAATTCATCAAAGAACGGTTGAAACAACGTGTCCCATTCATTCCTAGTAGGTGGTGTAAATGATGATGAAGTAGGGTTGTTTGGGACAAGACCAAAATTGATGTTACTGGGTCCCATTTCATGAAGTGTGGGTTCAGAGCTGCTTCGCTCAGAAGCCATTGCTGTCAGTGCATCAAAATCAACATTCATAGTTTCGAGGATCTTACGAGACTTACGGTTGTAGATTCGGTATGCCTTCTTTGTAGGTGCATAACCAATGAAAATACCAGTACCAGCCTTGGGTTGAAGTTTTCCCAAATTGTCACCATCATTATTTGGATAGCAGAGAGAACCAAATACATGAATATATGATAAATCTGGTACTTTTCCATGTAGGAGCTCATAAGGTGTTTTAGCATGGCGTTTTCGAATTAGTGACCGGTTTTGGGTGTAAACTGCTGTAGATACTGCTTATTCCCATAAAAACAATGGACCCTTTCCGTAAATTAACATCGTTCGAGCAGCTTCCATAAGTGTGCGATTTCGCCTTTCAACGACACAGTTTTGTTGTGGAGTGCGAGCAACAGATGTTTCATGAGATATGCCAACTTCTTCATAATAATCATGCAAGATTTGATTCACAAATTCGGTTCCATTATATGTACAAATGTGTCGGACAGTAGTGTTGAGACGCACTTGAATCATCTTGAGAAATCCGATGATGAATTTAGGTGCCTCATTTTTTGTTGTAAGAAATTTCACCCATGTAAACCGAGAGTAATCATCGACAATGACAAGGATGTACTTTTTACCACTAAGACTTTCAACACGCATTGGCCCACAAAGATCCATATGCAACAGATAAAGTTTCTCTTGGTTGGTGTCTTCAGTCTTGGGTTTGTATGATTTCTTAGTGCTCTTCCCCATTGTACACGCGGAACACAAATGGTCCTTGTGAAATGTAAGTTTAGGAAGACCACGAACAAGTTCGTTTTTCGCCAAATTATTAATAGCGTCAAAGTTAAGATGAGATAACCGTCGATGCCATAACCATGACTTAGTCTTTGATGCTTTGGAGAGAAGACATACGGAAGAAGCGGCCATCATGTCCTGTAGAGACAAAGTATACAAATTATTCCCTCGAGTACCTTTCAATAAATCAACCCCTTCCAAATTACAAATGAAGCAGGTATGCTCTCGAAAAGCAACTTCTAGGTTTGCATCACAAAATTGTTCCACAGAAAATAAGTTGTGACCGAGACCTTCCATATAATACACTCTTGAAATTATAACATTCCCAATATGATATTCACCATAACTCATTATCTTTGCAATATGATCATTTCTAAATCGAACCGTACAAAGAAACTTGCTGACGAAATTTCTGAGCTGAGAGCGATCTCCGGCCATATGCTTGGAGCAACCAGAGTCCAAATACCAGAGAACAATTTGGGCCACTTGTTTTTAGTAACAACAGTAGACAATGCATTAGAAACTATTAGTTCCAGAGTGTTAGAAAATACAGATATAAGATTATCAGAATTGCTAACATTTGTGTGACCCTTAGATTTCCTGCGTTTTCTAATGTGAGTTTTAGCACTAACAGGTTTTACTGTTCCAACTTTCTTAGGTTTTGGATTATTAGCGGGCACTACAGTGGGAGTAGACCTATTTAAAGGGCACTTGTTTCCTACAGTAGTGTTGGTGTTCCTAGTTAAAGGACACGTTGGTGTTTTGGTAGCCTTGGTACTCCTACTTAAAGGGCACGCTTTCTTCGCTTTAGTGGGAGTGATCCTAGTTAAAGGGCACATATTTCCTACTATAGTGAAAGTTCTACCAGTGGGGCGCCACATCCAACTAACTTGGGTTAACACTTTCCCAGTCGGTCTCCATTCTAATCCATTTTTTCGGGCATTCATCTCATTCCCATGGTCAATAAGGCAAGAATCATGACGACTAGAAAACATACATTCATTGCAATTCCAACATTTCAAATTAGAATTCATAGTAGGCTTAGAACGCTGCACAACCGCAGAGCCTTTAGGTTTAGCTACATGATTCTTTTTATTCAAAACAGAAATAACATTCCTAGGGTGGGCTTCTACTTTCTTCTTCTCTTGACTACTAGCAGATGGGGGCAAGATCCTATCATTCTTCTTGTTTCTTTTAAGCTTAGATCTTTGAGCCTTAGTAGTGGTGATTACTCCTATAGAAGGCAACACAGGAATATTAGAAGCTGGTTTTGATTTTGCCTTATCTTTAGTGACCAATGTTTGAGATGGTTTAGTCCTAGGGCCCTTATTAAATGGTGTGACGGCAATGAGGTTCCTTTTGATTGCACTATAGGACGGTGTTAAGACAGTGGTTGCGTTATCCACAACATTATTACCTTTTAGAGTACGAAGTGTTTCCTTTAACTCAGCCAAGGCCAGATTTTTATCACAAATTTGTTCCCTCAAATCAGATATTTCCACCGACTTTCGATTCAATTGTTCAATCAAAGATTGATTCTGTGCAGTGGTATTAGCACATGCGAGCTTTAGTGAATCGAAGAGTTGTGTATTTTTCTGTTTTAAGTTATCAACTTTGGACAAAATCTTGGAAACTCGATTATCTAGATCAAGTTTAATATTCTCAGTGGCCTCAAGTACGTTCACACAGTTAAGCTTCTTAGATTTTTCTATGTCTATCGGCAAAGATTTAGCAACTTTGTCACTTGGCTGACGCTGTTTTGATTGTAAATTCAATCGAAAATTGTTTTCAAAATTTTCTTCATCTATATTAACACCTTCGAATGAAGTTTCAAAGATCTCTTGAATAAATTGTTGCTTGCATTCAAGCGAAATACAATGTTTTTGGATCTCATCAAAAAAAATTTAAAGCGAAGTATAAGAATCCTGAAGCTTTAAAAATTCAGCGTCAGATTTGTGACAAGTACTATCTACCACATTATCCACAGATTCAACATTATGCACAATAGAATCATTATCAACACTTTTATTCACACAGACGGAAACTATATCATGAGACATCACTTGCTTCAGAAGCTGATCATTTTGGCGTGAAACTCGTTCTATTTCAAGTAAACTGTTTTCATAAGCATCATCCATTTCATTGAAAACACGTCTAACTTCTTATATTTCCAAAAGCAAATCTTGATCAATATTACTAAGACAAGCTTTAACATTATTTACAAATGGAACAATTTCGTCTCGGAACGCAGCTCTAGTGTGCTCAAAATTCCATTCACCTTCCGTTATGGTCGTGGCCATCGTACGTTCCGTAATGACCTTGTCAAAATCGGCTAAGTGTTGGTGCACAGCATTTAAGCTATCTGACACCTTACTTACCGGTGGAATTAACTTAGTTAAATCCTTTTTGACAAGTGTAGGAGACGTACTAGGAAGGTTTTCCGTTGACAAACTTTGAGGCACAAAAGCTGATAATTGAGTTAATTCCTTTTGTAAGCGAATGCGGGTCTTTTTAGAAAATTGATCTTTATTAAGCTGATCATAATCGATCTTATGGAATTTTGAAAGCATTTTAGAATGTGTTTCTTCCGCAAGTGGTTGTGTCTCCTCAGTACTACGAACATAAGATGCTTCTTTAGATTTGCCAATTAGGGTCACATCATAAAGACAAGGAATATATTCCTGAGCTTGTTTTGCATAATCGGGATTAGGTGGTAAATCTTGAAGACGCTTAAGTTCGAGTTCTTTAAACGATTTAGTTAGAAGATGAACCTTTTCTGTGGAAGCGTATTGTTTTAAAAGTTGTTGTTCTTTAAATTTAAGAAGTTTGGTAGCATTAATTTCTGATTCAAACTTTTTAGACTCGAGAGTTTTGAAATCCATTTTATGTTTCTAAAAATCATTGACAACCGACTCTTTTGCTTTTAATTCATTGGAAAGATTAGCTTTTAATGATTCTATTTCTTTCAAGTGTCCAATCTTTTCAAAACGAAATTGGTCAAATTTAGAACACGTCATTTTCTCTGCTTGAGGGACCATTTCAAAAGCTTTGACCTTTTCTTATGCAACGCAAGCTCAGTTGTTAGGGTGGAATTTGTATCTATGGATTTTCTGAGAGCCATATGCATTTGATCAATAATATGTTTAGGTACCATGACCAAATCATGTTGAGCATAAGATTCTATACCCGTCGTAGCATTTGGTTGAGGTTCACTCAAATGTGTAGGATTGGGTACCATATCATTTGAGTTACTAGTTCCCGAATGCTGTTCGAGGTTGTCATTTTCATGCCCAACTTGATGTTGGTTATCATCATTACCAAGATTGGTTGTGGTGGGTACCTCACTGACGACATCAGAACCGTAGTGAGAGAGATTAGCAACGAGAGCAGCTTGGGCAGAGTGAATTTCATCACAATCTGAATCATATGCGTCAAGATCATCTACTTGATAAGCTGCATTAGAAGTGGAAACGAATACAATGCCTTCATTGTCTGCTGCCCCTGGGTCTGCAAGAAATGCTAACTCTTCTATATCCAAAATCTTTCCCTTAGACTGAGCATCGACCAAATACATCTTCTCACGAAACCAGGTTGCATCCCTTCTTCTTTTGGGCTGAGTGCATTCCCTAGCCATATGACCTTGTCCTCGGCAATTGTAGCAAGTCACAACCTTTTGAGGACCAATAGGACTTCCATTTCCATTAGCTTGAGAATTCACAGCTTGAGCATTCACAGTCCTTGTAGGAGGTCCATATGAAGTTTGCCTTCCCTGAATAGGTTGCACTGTCACTTGACCATCTTGAACAATGGCTTGTTGTCGAGGATTTGAAGAGGTGCGAAGCTGATTGTTTGTTGGTGGAAATCCTCTAGTTGCAACAAGTTTTGACAAGTAGGCAGTGAGATGGTTTAGAACATCAGCTGGCGTATAATTTGGAGTAAAGACCGGTGCTTGGATTGGTGGAAGTTCATTGGAGTAGAAGGCTTGTGCTGGTTGTGCTTCAATTGGAAAATATTCTTGTTGAGGAGTATAGCCCATTGGAGAAGTGTTGGCTTGTGATTGTGATGTCTGATGTGGTGGTTGATGTGGAAAAGATTGTTGATGAATACTTTGTTGAAATGCTTGCTGTGGCATGATTAGTGGTTGATAAGATGGTTGTTGTGGTTGATGATAGGTGTGTGGTGGTGGCTGCTGCAAGTATGATGGTTGTTGATAAGTATAAGCCATGTTTTGTTGAGAAGCATACATGGCAAGTGGATCATGAACTTGAGGTGTAGACAACCGAGCCTCGATCACATGGCATTCGTGTTGTTGAAGAAAAGCTTGAAGTTGATCCACATTGGTGTTATGAAAGTCCTTAGCCAATTTAAAATCCGTCACGTACTTACGCCATTCTGAAGGAAGGGTGTTCAAATACTTGGTGTTTAATTGAAACGTAGGAATTGCCATGCCATAGATATTGAGCTCATTCAACAATAGGGTAAATCTCAAATAGTAGTCATTGAGAGTCTCCCCAGGGACATAGGCAAACTTATCAAAAGTATCATAAAGCTTACACTCTCGTTCTTGTCTAGTTAACGAGGTGCCTTGCATTAGAACACGAATTCTATCCCATAACTCTTTGGCAACTTTATGTTTGTTGACGAGTTTGTAGACATCTGCAGGAAGGGCTTGGAGAATGATGTTTGTATCATACTTATCACATTTGTCTTGAATCTTCATATCTCCGGTCAATTCACCCGTTGTGTGAGGACGATTAATTGTACCTTCCGTCATAGTACCATAATCTAATGGTCCATTGAGCACCGATGCCCAAATGAGATGTCCATTCTCTTTGATCAACATGTAAAGTTCCATTCGGGAAGTCCAATCCTCGTACATAGATTTCTCCAACATTGGTGGACGATTATCCGTACCCGAGAGGATGGACTTATCCATAAGAGATGTGTACTCCATTTCGTTAAGTTAAGATTTACAAATGTTGATCGAACAAAGAGAGAAAGTAAATGTATTTGTTGTTGTGTGTTAAATCCGAGAAATAATGTTGAAATCCCCTAAGTTATGTTCTCGAAATTTTTTAAGGAATAATTTTTGGATCGTCGGAATATTGATCGGAATAAATGATAGAAAAACTGTCGGAATATCAATCGAAAAACCGTCGGAATAAATCTATCGGAAGAACTTCTATCGGAATAACCTCTATCGGAATAAACCTATCGGAATAACCTCTACCGGAATACCGTCAGAATAAACCTATCGGAATACCTCTATTGGAATACCGTCGGAATAACCTGTGTCGGAGTAACCTCTATCGGAATAACTTGTGTCGGAATACCACAATCGGAAATACCGTCGGAATAACCTGTGTCGGAATAACCTCTATCAGGATACCGTCGGAATAACCTGTGTAGGAATACCACAATCGGAATTCCCGTCGTAATAATGGTCGGAATGATAAACCCTTTTCCGATGGAAGTTGTCGGAATACTTAAACCCTTTTCCGATGGTTTCTATCGGAATATTTCCCACTTTTCTCGGACAAAACTCAACCAATTCTAGATTTTAAGCCAAAAAATAATCAAAACACCCAAAAATTTTGTGGTTTTAGCCAAAGTAACTATACCAAATCTCTACCACAACTATGTAGAAGATTTGTATCAAGAAAAAACCATAAAAAAACACAAATGGTTCGTGTAAAATGGATCAAAACGTATGAATCAAGAACACAAACACATAAACCAAACAATCATCCCATGGCTCTCTGATACCATTTGTAGGATATTGTAAATCTAGCTTATGTTTAGAGAGAGAAAGAGATCAAAAGATAGATGATTTCACACACACTTTAGAGAGAGAAAGTGATTAACTATGTGTAAAAATGAATGAAACCACACCCTCTCCATCTAAGGAGAGGGTTTATATACCCAAGCCCATGTGATGGGCTTGGGCTTACATTGGGCCGCCGGCCTACACATGTTGTAGGCTTGGCTTGGCCTTGTTTGTTGAATATTAAGTTAACTAAACTACGAGCTACCACTTATACTATTTTTGGAGTGACCGATCATTTATAATAAGGCCCATCCGTTAGGGGGCATATAAAAGTCTTTGTAATAAGTCTCATGTTCAAAAACGTTATAAAACCGTGTTTATCGATCCTTCTTGTTAACTTATTTTTTTGACATCGTTTTCTATTAGGGGGGTTATTAATTCGATGGTCTTGGTTACACCGTTATGACTCTATTTTTAGACCTAAATCTCTATCATCGCATAAGTCAAAAATGTATCCTCGTGAAACATTCAAGACAAAAATAAAATATAAGAGATACCACTTAGGAAATGGGAGTCTAAGTATGTAATTAGGGCATATGAGTAGTGTTAGCATTACTAACTTATAATGACAATGATCTCGTTACACGCTTGGCATGGAATTGGGTGAAAAGCATGGACGATGAAATTATTTCTAACGAAGCATTCACGTGTTCTTGTTCTATGAACCTAAACGTCCCATATTGCGATGAAAATCATACATTATGTCTAAAACACAAGTAGTAGCAAGTAGTAGTGGTGTAGTAATTTTATTATTCAATAAAAGTCCATAAAAGGAATTATGGAGGTGCTACGATACTTTATTCTAGCATTGCGTGATGGCACGGTAATGGTTTAGTATGGGGGAGTGATGAGACTGTTTTATACATAGTCTCATCATCCAAAATGGGATTAAAATGCACAAAATATCATAAAAATGTGCCAAATATATGCTTGTGTTTGTTCCATGTGTATTTTAGCTACGAATATTGAGAAAATGGCAAAAGATCACAAGAAACAAGCAAAAACGAACACGGGAAACGAAGCCGCACACTAAACCAAGCCTTAGAGTTGATTTTCCAAGAAAAACCCTTGAGGAATTAAAGATTGTACAAGAAGGGTCCTCACAAATGAAGACTTGTCGCTTTTATTCCTCCAAAAAGTCAAAATTACAAGTCAAGACCATAAAGAATAAAGATATGTCCAAAAGAGCCCTTGAAGAATCATCAAATTACAAGAAATACCCTTGAAAACACTTTGCAAAACTTTTTGGGGCAAAAGTGTGAAAACCAAACTTGAATAACAAGGGAATCTGAATTTGGCTTATTAAAATGCAAATGAAAGGAAGAAGAAAGATAAGGGGTTTATTCAGCCAAGACACAAAAGATACCTAGACCAGTGTCATGTTGATGCGTGCCCCACTCACCAAATTCAGCCAATCACCACTCACCCTTGTGCCATGTCACAATCCCACTCAGCCGAGTTTATAACTAATTTAATTAGTTACTTAAATCTCGCACTAAACACATTTTTAAACACAAAATTGAATCAAACAGCCCACTATTCACCAAGAACACCAATTGTGTATTTGCGTTTAAGCCAAAATTAGACTACCATAACCTCATGTTTTATGATTAAGGGTCTCTTAATCATAACCTAAGTCCTAAACAACATGACACATCACCCCATTGACCCACACGAGATTCCCCTGCTACAACCTTTGGGAAGATGCCAAAATTGCCAGTAAATCCAACATTCCACAACCAGCTTCATTCCTAAGCATTCTTGGGAGCCTTTGGATCAAATTGCAACCACTTTACACCTCCACAAACAGCCAAACAATCTTCACATGAGCTCAATATTCAAAATTCAACAAGGGCATTTTGGGACTTCTACAACTTAGGGTTTTGAGTTTTATTAGTTTTTAGGACCATGTACACCCTCTATATAAAGGGTATAGGGTCATACATTACAATTTGCTCTTGGTTTTTCTTTGGTCAAGAATCTGTAAATCCTTGTTTCAAAGTAATGAAAAAGTGTTTGATATCTTTGACGAATTCCAAGTGCCACTCTTATTCTATTGTTGTTATTGTTATGTGTTTGTGATTTTGAACTTTCAAAGCCTGTTTTCAAAGATTGTGCAAAATTGCAAGTTTTTCCAAAATCTGATTTTTTTTCTAAGTCTTGGTTCAAACCTTTGAAATTTTTGGATTACAAGTGGTCATAACACCCTGATAAGGAGCTTATCAAGGTGTAGTGAGCTTGTGGTTTGGGGATATTCAAGGAGTGGGAACAAGCTTGAATTAATCAACTTTTATTTTCCATTTTCTTTTTTATATAATCTGTTTGATCTAACCTTGTTGTTCTTAGCAGCTTGTTGGAAGCTTGTGCCTTGTTAAGCTAGGCACATAAGCTCTAAATTTCGTGAGTGTGGATGTATATTCATGAGGTTTGATCCTTCCTACCAAACATCTTTTAAAAAAAGTGATATTAAGTAATTTTGTGATCTGTTGTTATTTGAGGTGTTCTTGTGGCTTGAATTTGGTTAATACTGCATGATATTGTTGGTATGATGCTAGATTAGGCTTGGGTAAACCTGTTACACACATTTACTTTGTTAAATCTTGGATTAAAAAGTAAAAGGGGTGTTTGGCTCTACTGATTTAAGGTTCATGTTTGATTTTGAGTTAGTGTATAAGGTTGTTAAGTGTTGGTATATGTTTGTTAAGTGGTTGTATGCTTTTATCTGCAAGTCTTGTGTTCTTGAACATCAAATTCTAGATTGTGCTATAACTTGCTTGTTTTTTTACTGATTTGACCTAAAATTTTGGAAACACCTAGAGTGTATGCATGTTTAGGGTTAAAAAGTGTTTAAACAAAGTTTGTGTAACCTGTTTAAGAGATTTGAGGATTTGAAATTAGGCTTGTGGTCAAGTACATTAGCAAAGTCATTTTTGTGTTCTTCATTATTCATCAGTAGGTAGCATACGCTTAAATCTTGGTCTAATCTTTGATTCAGTGTTTGAAACAAGTTTAATATTGCTTGTTTGAGTGTATTATAGCTTGTGTATGCATCTGGTTCAATTTGGTTGGCTTATTCTTGCTTAATCTGCTTATTTGTGCAAAACTGCTTATTGTTCAAGTCTGTATCATATCTGGGCATAAATTGATTAAACTGTACTAATTGGCTGGTTGGATTTGTGTTTGTTTAATTGTTATTGACTCCTTATAATCCACTGGTTATAAGGGTGCCTTTGTGTTCTCTGAATCCAACAAAAATCCATATAAGACAAAAAGTCAAACAAGTCAAGCAGTGGCAACTTTTCCCACTGTTGGACACCTAAAACTAGCCACTGCTAGTGCAATTTTTCAATCAGCTTATCAATAAGCTATAATAGCTTATTTAGACTTGCAACAACTTTGTTTTTGTAATCAATCTTCCTTATTTGACCCATTTGACTATTCTGGAGCATTTGAGACTTTGACTTTTAGGTTTGACTAAAAAACAATCTTAGTTGAATTTTACATAAGTGTTTATTTGCTTTTTCCAGCTTATTCATTGTGCTTTTTGGAAATCTTTTTAATTATTAAGCTTAGTTAAGTGATTTGAAACATTTTGCAACAAGAATCAGCCCTTGAATTGGTCTAGAACTCGAAAACGACAATTTTGTCGTTTTGTGTAGAGAGCTTTTGCTTGATTCAGGCTTATTTCGTGGGCTTATTCAAAAATTCTTTTTACAAAAAGCTTAATTAGGTCAAGAGAAGGTTGTGTGGTCAAATTTTAGCTTATGGCATCAGCTTATAGCTTAATGGGCCAAAAAGCTCATTAAGAATAAGCTGTTTTGAAATAAGTTGTATAAGCTCACTTTCAGCTTTTGGGCCTTTGAAAATTTGGGTTTAAAATTGAATTTTAAGCTTGACTGGAAGTTTTGCGCTTAATTGGACAACGTTTAGCTTATTGGGCCAAAAAGCCCATTTAGGTGGCCTGTTTTTCATTTTGCCCCAAATGGAGGCCCATTAGGGGTATTTTTGTCATTTCAAGTTCATTTCTATTTAAATTAGGTTAAAACAAACTAGTTTGCAAGTTTTTAGAATTTCTTTATAAATTTTGAATTTTTATTATTATTTTATTATTAAAAATTGTTTTTTAATATTTTTGCAACTTTTTCATTTTTCCTAGGTTAAAAACATTAAGTTAGGATTTTTAAAACTTTTAGATTAATTTTCTTGTCATTTAATTAATTTCTAGAATTATTTTAATATTTTAATAGTTTTTAAGCATTTTTAAAAAGTTTTAATTAATTTTAAATTTTCCAAAAATAGTTTTTAGTTTAATTAAGTTATTTTAGAGGTTTACAAAGTGAAAAATCTCATTTTGGGCTTTTTCTTAATTAAATTGATTTTTTGGGCTTTAATTAGCATTAAAAAATTATTATTTAATTAAATAAAAGGTTTGAGTGATTTTTGATTTTTCGTAAACACTAATTACATTTTTTAGGATTTATTACATTTTCTAGGAATTTTTAGGGTAATTTTTAAATTTCGTCACTTTTTACGGTTTTACGTGTACGACTTTCGTCTTAGTGTAATTTTAACCATAACCGTCATCCTTTTCTCTTTTCTTTTCTCATAATCATAATCACAAATATTTAATCATCTCTTTACACAACACACTAGCCTCCTAGAGAACGATCCCTGATACAAGCATTTTCATTGGGTTCAGATTAGTTCTCGGTATCTTCTCGAATTGATCACGGTTCAAAGTGGAATAGTTGTTCTTGGTTAATAAAAAGGTGTTGGTTTGTTTATCTATTTTAAACTAATAACAAATAAGTAAGTGTCGAAGAGTAAAATTAAAGCTTTAAAAGATTAAACTAAAATGACAAGTTAAAACTAAATGCTTGAAAACGTAAAGAAAAGATTAGAAAAATACTTGAAAACTTAATTAAACTAACACTTAAAAACTTTGCAAAAACAAGAAATTAAACCATCAGAATGCACTATGTGAATCTGATCGGAATATATGGTCAAAATATGGCAAACCACTCGTCGGAATATTGCAATCGGAAAGTGCAATCGAAAAGCATGAAAAATGAGGCAATCGGAATGTGTTAACATGAGTCAAATCAGAATGTAGTGTAAAACACCCAATCGAAATAACTAATAAGCAACGCTGATCGGAATGATTAACAATCGAGCCAAACGGAATATCTCTCAGAATCAACACAATCGGAATATGAAATTGGTGCAATCTGAATATTGGAGATGCAATCGGAATGGGTTAAAATACCCACAATCGGAAAGTTCAAAACCCTTTTCCGATCAGACGATCGGAATAAAGGGGGGTGTGCTCGGAATGTTACAATCGGAAAAGGGTTTACCTTTTCCGATTACCCTCTTTGATCCGAAAGAAAAGCTAAGGCAATAAGCTATTTGATTAAGCTAACACCAAAACTTTGAACGAATCTCATATTAAACGGATTGAATAAGCACAAATACAACTTATCTAAACTTAAAATAAGCAAACTTTTCAATCAAACTATAAAAAATGAACTTTTTAAGAAAACTTTTTAAAAAAGTAAATAAGCTAAACATATAAACAAGCCAATAAGCTCAAAGATCTTAAAGCTTATTCGTATGAAAACTTAAATAAACATAAAAAATTAACTTTTTAAGCACGAAAACATTGATGAACAACACGGATCATAAGTAATTCGCAAAAAAAGTGAACCAAAATCAAAGAAAGGTAGAAAGAGATGAAAGATTAAAAGCTTAAACTTAAACTTGATTAATGAAATTAACAATACAAAAGTTAAATCTTGAAAGATTTAAAGAAAGAAAGATGAAAACTTAGTGAGAGAAAGTTGAGAACTTTCTCTCTCTAAGACTAGAAAGGAAAAAATGAAAAGTGAAAACTAAAACTAAAACTCTAACTAGCCCTAAAATTGTGAAGTGAAGTCCTATTTATAGGCGTTTGCTTGTGGGCTTGTGAATGGGCTTTGTTTTTGGGCTTCTTTTCTTCTTCCTTTTTTAGTCTTTACGTTTCTTTACATAAACGTTTCCGACTTTGGATTTTGAGAAGTGTCGGTAAATAATTCCAACTCGTCTTATAATCTTTTGTTTAATAGACTCGAGTTCTTCGACATATATGAATCTTCCATCTTTGGCCCTTTTCTTCGATAAATCTTCAAATAGGCACAATGACTTCAAATCTTTTGCATCTCTTGGACAATAGACTTCGTCTTGTGTCTTTTTCTCCGATAAAACCCGTGCAATCCCATGTTTTCTTCAGTATTCACCCGGTTGACTCTGAAAACACAATAAACACAAAAACCACGCATAATTCCAAACAAATGATATTAAATACGTGTTTTGGTCTTGTTTTAGCCAGAAATAAGTGGTAAAAGGATGGGTGTTTTCACACCTATCAAATCCCCTACACTTAATCATTGCCATGCCCTCATGCAATGCTTAGTGATAATTCAATTTTACACTTTTCTCATAATCAATCAACCTTGGCCTTATTAACATTCTACTAAACAAAAATTAAAGTACTAAGAGAAATTAAAACTTTTAAAGTAATAAAAAGGATAGAAAACCATTTTCACTTGAAAATAGCTATATGGAAATAACTTGCAAAGAAATCAAGGACTTACATTAGGCTTTGGTGTTGCGAAGATTTATCACCCTCAAGTTTCACGTTCCCCAAACTAAGCTTAAAAACGAGATCATTGTTATTATAAGTTAGCAAATCAAACACTTACACACATGGCTTAATTAAATGCTTAAACTCCCTTATTCCTAGGTGTATCTCTTATATTTTATTTTTGTCTTAGAATGATCATGAAGATGCATTTTTGGACTTATTTCGATAGTTTATTTAGGCTGAAAACAAAGTAGGACGATTTGATCAATAGTTAGCTAAAGGACAAAATCTCTTAAAACTGCTTCTCAGGATATCAAAAAGTTCATATCTTGGCATAACTCGGTTCACGATTTGAGACCTTTCTCGGGCCGATATTTGGCATGTACTTCATACTTCATATCTTGAGAGACGTTCTTGAGATAATGGTCTTCTCTTCGTAATAGAGTTTCTTCACTTGGAGACTTTTGAGGGGTACTCCAACTTTGTTGACCATGACTTCATGATTATTTCTTCAATCTCTAATTGGGATTTCGAGATACAACGATCCGCCTCCTTTTCGGACTTGGATCTATTTATCCTCATACCTTGTTAGGGTCTTTTCGGATAGACTTCTCCATGATCTTTATGGGAGTTGATTGCTTTTCGTCGTGAGTCTTGATCCTTCATATTGATTTTGGGAATAATGCTTTTCACATCACCTTGGATCTTTAGCAATAAGATTGAATCCTCATGCCTTGTTAGGGCCTTTTCGGACTCGCCAATCTTCGCGCCCCGCTTCATAAGTTATGCCTTGGCTATGAACTCTTATCATTACCGAGCAACTTTTAAACGATCTTGGGCTAGAAGCTAAGTAACTTTTCAAATCGTACGATCTTACTTATTGCAGATAAATTATTAGCAAGTGATGGGAGAATAGGCAGATAATTACACCAAGTGAGCTTGTGCAAGAATATCGACTTATAATTGACTCTATCATTTCTCGTTATCCACAATTTAAAATCTCAAGTAATGAGACTCGTGGATACTTAGCCTAATAAACCAATTAAGGTCTACATGGTTAAGGATACTAGCTAGAATAAACTTGGATAAGTCTATTCGGGTTGAGTCAAAATAATCGCAACGGGCCTAATATGTCAAAGACTTCAAAACTAGCTACACCACTTTATGAATATTTTTGACTTTATTGCGGGATATATACATATGAAAGCAACGATAAAAATTTAAAAATTACGACTAAATGGCCAAAGTTAATTAAAAATTTGGAAAATGTTGAAAAAGATGATTTTCCGGTTAAACGAAGGCATTTTCATGGAAAAGTCCACTTAAAACTTCGATAGAAGTCCCCCTACACTTAAGATAAACATTGTCCTCAATGTTTAAGCATGTGGGAAAAGTCTCCCCTACACTTATGACATTGTGCACGTTGGTTAAATCAAGCTAAGGAAGAGACGACTAAAGTGATCAATTTCAAATGTGAGTATGAAGAAAATTGAATCACGATAGTTGAGAGATAGAACCAGATTTCGGATAACACGGGAGCACGGTTCTTCAAAGGTTCCAAAAGTGCATTCATCCCTGTAATCACATCACCACACAAACACAAACAACCTATAGAGGTCCCCCTACACTTAGGAGGTTAAAACAGAAAAGGATAGATACTCGGGCTGCCTCCCGAGGAGCGCTTGTTTTTGATAACCGAGTCACGAGCCTGACTCGACCCAAAATTAGTTCATGGGAAACGTGGTGAGGGATGGAATCATCTCATGAGAGATGTCCTCACCAAAGTACAACTTCACTCGTTGGCCATTCACCTTAAAACTGGGTCCATTAGGTTGAGCGAGCTCGAGAGTACCATATGGAAAAATTTGGGCAATGGTGAATGGGCCGGACCAACGAGACTTCAGCTTGCCCGAAAAGATTTTCAACCGAGAGGTAAAGAGTAACACTTTGTATCCAACTTGGAACTCTCGGTTTTTAATCTTAGAGTCGTGAATGAGCTTAGTCTTTTCCTTATAGATCAAAGAATTTTCATAAGCCTCATTACGGAGTTCATTGAGCTCATTGAGTTGGATCTTGCGTAGGTCACCGGCTTTGTTGATATCAAAATTAGCCCACTTCAAGGCCCAGTAAGCCTTGTGCTCCAACTCAATGGGGAGGTGGCATGCTTTCCCGTACACGAGACGATATAGCGTACAACCAATCGGAGTCTTGTATGTGGTACAAAAAGCCCACAAAGCATCATCAAGTTTATCAGCCCATGAGGCACGATGCTCTCCCACGGTTCGTTCAAGAATTTGCTTTAATCCTCGGTTAGAGATTTCAGCCTGGCCATTAGTTTGTGGGTGGTAGGCGGTGGAAAGACGATGATTTACACCATACTTAGCCATGACTCTAGCAAATTGATCATTGCAAAAATGAGTCCCGCGATCACTAATAATAGCACGAGGCACACTGAATCTAGCGAATAGCGATTTCAAAAAGTTACAAACCACCCTTGCGTCATTAGTGGGTAAAGCTTTGGCTTCAACCCATTTAGAAACGTAGTCAACGGCTACAAGGATGTATTTGTTTCCTTTAGAGGAAGGGAATGGCCCCATAAAGTCGATACCCCAAACATCAAAGATTTCACATTCTTGAATGAAATTTTGAGGCATCTCGTCTTTATGTGTGATCTTGCCTTGTTTTTGGCAAGCATCACAACGTTTAACCATCTCGTGAGCGTTACGATAGATGGTGGGCCAATAAAATCCCGAGTCAAACACTTTTTTGGCGGTGTAGTTGGGACCAAAGTGACCACCGGTGGGTCCTTTGTGGCAAGCGTCAAGGATTTCTAAAGCTGCCGGTCCATCAACACATCGGCGAATAATCAAATCAGCACATTGTTTAAATAGATACGGGTCATCCCAAAAGTAAGTCTTAATGTCTTTGAAGAACTTCTTCTTTTGTTGGGATGTTAACCCGTCAACGAGAATTCCACCCGCCAAGTAGTTTGCAATGTCCGCAAACCACGGGGTTTCATCAGAAGTCGAGTTGATAGACATTAAGGTCTCTAGGGGAAAAGAGTCATTGATCTCTTTGTTCGGATGATCCCCTTGGTAAGGATCCTCAAGTCTGCTGAGATGATCCACGGCTAGGTTTCCAGCTCCGTTCTTATCACGAATTTCGATTTTAATTTCTTGAAGTAGCAAAACCCAGCGAAGAAGTCTTGGTTTGGAATCTTGTTTAGTTAACAAGTACTTCAACGCAGAATGATCGGTGTAAACGATTGTGGTAGAAAGGACAAGATAGGGGCGGATTTTTCAAAAGCATAGACAACAGCTAAAAGCTCTTTTTCGGTTGTCGTGTAATGCAATTGAGCCCCCGTCATTGTCTTCCTAGCGTAATGGATCGGTTGGAAGTGTTTGTTCACTCTTTGGCCCAAAACCGCTCCAATAGAAAAGTCGCTAGCATCGCACATCAACTCGAAAGGCAGCTCCCAATTAGGGGTAACCAAGACGGGTGCCTTAGTAAGCTTATCCTTAAGCAAGTTGAAGGCTTCAATACACTCGTTGGAAAAGATAAAAGGAGTATCTTTCTCCAAGAGGTGGGTCATCGGGCGAGCGATTTTAGAAAAATCTTTGATGAAGCGACGGTAGAAGCCCGCATGACCGAGGAAAATTCTCACACCCTTCACGGTTGAAGGTGGAGGCAACTTAGAAATAACATCGACTTTATCACGGTCCACTTCAAGACCGGCTTTGGAGATCTTGTGTCCTAGCACGATGCCCTCTTTTACCATGAAATGGCATTTTTCCCAATTAAGAACAAGGCGAGTGTCTTCACACTGCTTAAGCATACGTTCTAAATTGGCAAGGCAAGCAGAGAAAGAATCGCCATAAACCGAGAAATCATCCATGAAGACTTCCATAGTTTCTTCAACCATGTCATGGAAGATAGCCATCATACACCTTTGGAACGTCCCATGAGCATTACATAAACCAAAAGGCATGCGTTTGTAAGCAAATGTTCCGTAGGGACAAGTGAACGTGGTCTTTTCTTGGTCCTTGGGATCGATGGGAATTTGAAAATACCTGGAGAAACCGTCTAAGAAGCAGTAATAGTCATTACCCGCAAGACGCTCGAGCATTTGATCCAGGAAAGGAAGAGGAAAGTGGTCTTTTCTCGTGGCATCATTGAGCTTGCGATAATCGATGTAAACTCTCCACCCAGTAACGAGACGAGTGGGAATCAACTCGTTGTGTTCATTGGGAACAACGGTTATTTCGCCCTTCTTGGGCACACAATGGACGGGACTTACCCAAGGCGAATCCGAGATAGGGTAAATCAAGCCAGCATCAAGAAGTTTGATAACCTCTTGTTTGATGACGTCATAAATGCGAGGATTAACCCTTCTTTGGCTCTGGATTGCGGGTTTAAAGTCATCTTCCATGAGAATCTTGTGAGTACAAAAGTTTGGATCAATTCCGCGGATATCGGAAATTTTCCAAGCAATTGCCTTCTTATGATCTTTAAGCACGGCGATGAGGCGAGATTTATCTTCTTCTTTCAAGTCCTTAGCAATGATGACGGGCGACTTCTTCTTATCTTCAAGGAACACGTACTCGAGATGGGGCGGCAACTCCTTGAGTTCTAAATCCGGAGGATTTTCGATGGGAGGCGTATTCAAAGTCGGTTCATCGATAGCAATATCCTTGGGAGATGGTGGAGAAATATTTTCCTCTTTAAGAAGGTTCTCAATGAGGCGTAGATCTTCATCTCAATTGGTGGGAGAATCGTCATGTTCTAAGTTCACATCTCCCATGGTGGCTTCCAAATCTTTCCAAAGGAAATCACTTTCTCCAAATAGAGATAGTGATGAATCAATAGAGGAAACGGTCTCACCATTGGGAAGAGAGGTAGGAATACTTTTACAAGCATCTTTGAAGTGTTCTTCACAAGCCTCATCAAGAACGTCAATACAATTAACACTCTCGTATGAATAAGGCTGTTTAGAAAGCTTTCCCATGTTGAAAACGATTTTATCGTCACCCACTCTCATGATAAGCTCACCCGCTTCAACATCGATGAGAGTGCGACCGGTCCTCAAGAATGGACGACCAACGATCAATGGCACACGAGGGTCCATGTCGTAGTCAACGACAACGAAATCGGCAGGAAAAGTGAATTTGTCGACTCCTACAAAGACGTCTTCGGCTATCCCCACTGGATAAGCAACCGTACGGTTAGCTAATTCCAAAGTCATTTTGGTGGGGACTAGCTCAGGGAGAGATAATTGCTTCCAAACGCTTAGAGGCATTAAATTAATACTGGCACCTAGATCGGCTAGGGCCATGCAATTCTCTACTCCCGGGAAGTTGCAAGGGATTAAGAAACGACCCGGATCACCAAGCTTGGTTGGCAATTTCCTTAAGAGCACTGCAGAGCAATTCTCATTAAGTTGGGTGTTAGCAATATCAAGAAGCTTCTCCTTGTTGCTAAGAAGATCTTTGAACATTTTCGCATACTTGGGCATGTTAGCGAGAGCCTCAGCGAAGGAGATGTTAAAATTCAATTGTTTAAACATTTTTAGAAAGTTCGAAACCTGAATATCGTCCTTGCTTTTGAGCTTCTCTTTCCTCAACCTTGAGGGATAAGGTATATCGGAAGAAGAGGAAGGCTTTGGGAGAATAGGATCACTCACATCCTTGGGTGGAGGAGGGGTAGAAGTAAGAGGTGGAGAAGTTGGAGAAGTAGAAGGATGAGGAATAGGAGCAGGTGACTCGTTTTCCTTAGTCACAATCACCGGTGGAGGTATAGGAAGCTCGGGTTCCTTGGTACCTTTGCCACTGCGAGTGGTAATTTCTTTCAACTCCCCTCTTGGATTCGCAACGGTGTTACTCGGAAGAGTACCCGAAGAAGAGGGTTGATTACCTTGGAAGAAACCAGCCATCATGTTCCTCAAGTCATTCGTTTGACTTGCCAAAGTGTTTCTCATATCAGCTCTCAGATCGTTCCCTTGTTTCACCATGTCTGCTTTCAAGTTGAGCACTTCCCGCTGGAGATTTTCCACGATCACATCATTGGTCCTCATGTAGGTTTCAACATCTTGATGCAATGCGGTGGGTTGGTTAGGAGGAGGAGCATGGTAGGCGGGTGGTTGATAAGCAGGTTGTTGGTAAACTTGGTTGTTTCTTTGAGGTGGATATGGTTGTTTGTGAGGTGGTATATATGGTGCTCGAGGTTGTTGTTGTCGTTGAGGAGGGCGATTGAGGTTTTGTTGTTGGTTTTGGTTGTTAGGAGTAAAACCGGGTGGTGAGAGAAAGTTGTTAGAGCGGTAGCTAAGCAAGTTGCGGTCTCCTTGAGGACGAGCTTGATAAAGCGGCCGGAGGATAGGTACCGTATGCTGCATTCACATTCTCAGAAGGGTAGTCTTGGGTGGTGGTACAAGTGGTGTAAGAGTGAGGACCCCCGCAGATTTCACATGCTTGGCTGACAGCATTGACTTGAGCGTTTTTAGCGTTGATGTTGTTGGTGTTGCTGGCGGTTTGGGCGGCAAGCGATTCAAGAAGCATAGTAATTTTGTCAAGTCTCTTGTCGCTGTCACTAGTACTAGCACTAGCAAAATTGGTCCGAACACTCTTGGTTTGCACACGAGACTTATTCTCAATGATATCCCAAGCGGCATTAGAAGTCTTAACCAAAATATTACCCCCCGAGGCACTATTTAGTGAATCTTGGTCATTCATGCTTAAACCATTATAAAAAGTGTTAATTTGGTGCACTTTGGTAAAACCATGTTGTGGACACTTCCTTAAAAGATCTTTGAAACGGTCCCAAGATTCACTAAAAGACTCATCGTACTTTTGTTCAAAATTTATAATTTCATTCCGCAAAGCGGTAGTACGAGAGGGTGGGAAAAAGTAGTTGATAAATTTGGTCTCCAAATCCGTCCACGTAAGAATACTTTGTTGCGGTTCCTTTGCAAGCCAATGTCGGGCTTGTCCCTCTAAGGAGAAAGGAAAAAGTTGCAAACGGATTACCTCTTGTGGAACACCATTGAATTTGACCTTATTCGTGAGTTGCAAGAACCGTTTGATGTGGTCATGAGGATGATCAATGGTACGCCCCAAGAATGGTTGAGCAGAGACCATCTGAATAAAACCGGATTTGAGCTCAAAGTTGTTGGCTGCAATCGCGGGTATGACAATTGGATCATTGTTGCCCTCCACATGTGCTTGTAACAGTTCAATCATAGGGCGATTGTCCGGTAAAGTTTCATTGTTGTTGTTATTATTGTTGTTGAGAGGTGGATTGTTATTGTTTTGAGGTGGGTTATTGTTGTTGTTTTGTACACCGGCCATGTCTAAGTCTTCGAGAGGCTCGGGCTCTTGATAAGACGTGGATCGTGTACGCATGCACCTGCAAAAGAACTAACAAAGCAAACAAGAAATATTTTTGGTTTTTATGTTTTTTTACTTTTTAGGATTTTTGAAAATTTTATATTTTTTAGGGTTTTTTGAAAGTTTTTATGAAAAAGGGTAACGTTCACGGCGAACGGATCCCAAAATCCAAGTTCTCACAAAAAACTGTTAATCTTAACGAGAAGAGCCGGCTGCGGCGCCATTTGATACAAGCATTTTCATTGGGTTCAGATTAGTTCTCGGTATCTTCTCGAATTGATCACGGTTCAAAGTGGAATAGTTGTTCTTGGTTAATAAAAAGGTGTTGGTTTGTTTATCTATTTTAAACTAATAACAAATAAGTAAGTGTTGAAGAGTAAAATTAAAGCTTTAAAAGATTAAACTAAAATGACAAGTTAAAACTAAATGCTTGAAAACGTAAAGAAAAGATTAGAAAAATACTTGAAAACTTAATTAAACTAACACTTAAAAACTTTGCAAAAACAAGAAATTAAACCATCGGAATGCACTATGTGAATCTGATCGGAATATATGGTCGGAATATGGCAAACCACTCGTCGGAATATTGCAATCGGAAAGCATGAAAATGAGTCAATCGGAATGTGTTAACATGAGTCAAATCGGAATGTAGTGTAAAACACCCAATCGGAATAACTAATAAGCAACGCTGATCGGAATGATTAACAATCGAGCCAATCGGAATATCTCTCAGAATTAACACAATCGGAATATGAAATTGGTGCAATCTGAATATTGGAGATGCAATCGGAATGGGTTAAAATACCCACAATCGGAAAGTTCAAAACCCTTTTCCGATCAGACGATCGGAATAAAGGGGGGGTGTGCTCGGAATGTTACAATCGGAAAAGAGTTTACCTTTTCCGATTACCCTCTTTGATCTGAAAGAAAAGCTAAGGCAATAAGCTATTTGATTAAGCTAACACCAAAACTTTGAACGAATCTAATATTAAACGGATTGAATAAGCACAAATACAACTTATCTAAACTTAAAATAAGCAAACATTTCAATCAAACTATAAAAAAAATGAACTTTTTAAGAAAACTTTTTAAAAAAGTAAATAAGCTAAACATATAAACAAGCCAATAAGCTCAAAGATCTTAAAGCCTATTCGTATGAAAACTTAAATAAACATAAAAATTTAACTTTTTAAGCACGAAAACATTGATGAACAACACGAATCATAAGTAATTCGCACCAAAAGTGAACCAAAATCAAAGAAAGGTAGAAAGAGATGAAAGATTAAAAGCTTAAACTTAAACTTGATTAATGAAATTAACAATACAAAAGTTAAATCTTGAAAGATTCAAAGAAAGAAAGATGAAAACTTAGTGAGAGAAAGTTGAGAACTTTCTTTCTCTAAGACTAGAAAGGAAAAAGTGAAAAGTGAAAACTAAAACTAAAACTCTAACTAGCCCTAAAATTGTGAAGTAAAGTCCTATTTATAGGCGTTTGCTTGTAGGCTTGTGAATGGGCTTTGTTTTTGGGCTTCTTTTCTTCTTCCTTTTTTAGTCTTTACGTTTCTTTACATAAACGTTTCCGACTTTGGATTTTGAGAAGTGTCGGTGAATAATTCCAACTCGTCTTATAATCTTTTGTTTAATAGACTCGAGTTCTTCGACATATATGAATCTTCCATCTTTGGCCCTTTTCTTCGATAAATCTTCAAATAGGCACAATGACTTCAAATCTTTTGCATCTCTTGGACAATAGACTTCGTCTTGAGTCTTTTTCTTCGATAAAACCCGTGAAATCCCATGTTTTCTTCAGTATTCACCCGGTTGACTCTGAAAACACAATAAACACAAAAACCACGCATAATTCCAAACAAATGATATTAAATACGTGTTTTGGTCTTGTTTTAGCCAAAAATAAGTGGTAAAAGGATGGGTGTTTTCACACCTATCAATCCCACACCATCAAGGGTCATAAACACTTTGTTTTCCTAAACCACTTGTTTAATACTTACCCTAATTACCTCGTTTTCCTAAACGAGTGTGAATTTACAACTATCAATGAGTAAGCTAGATACACAGAATCTCTAGAGTCCTTAATGTCAAGATTTTTACTAGTTGAAAGAGTTCGTTTTCTCGGTGTCTCTTCGAATTGATTTCTGGTTAATTGTGTGAGATTAGTTGTTCTTGGTGAAACAAATATTTTTGGTTTTGGAAAATAAATGAGCAAGACTTAATAATAAATGACGAGAAATTAAAACAAGTTGAAATGAAAACGGTGCGAAATTTAAAACTTTAAAAATAAAAGGGAAGAAATGAAAGGACGTAAAATTAAAACTTAACAAAAAGTAAATTGTGAAAATCAAAATTTTAAATAGTGAATAACACGAAATTAAACTTGAATAAAAGGAAAGCAAATAAAAGTGCACATAAATAAAAAGACGGGAAAAATAATCTTAAAAATAAAAGACAAAAAAACTTAAAAGGAAAAACAAACAAAAACAAACTTGACAGAAACCTTCATTCGGAAGTTTTAAACTTCCGAATGAAGAGCCCTTGATCCGGAACTCTCAGAGTTCCGAATGAAGCACCTTTGATCCGGAAGTTTTTAGACTTCCGAATGAGGACCCTTGATCCGGAACTTCAGACTTCCGAATGAGCACCCCTTGATCCGGAACTTTCAAAGTTCCGGATGAAGCACTTGATCCGGAAGTTTTTAGACTTCTGAATGAAGCATTTGATCCGGAAGTTTTTAGACTTCCGAATGAAAGAATGTTGACACGGAACTTCAATGTTTCGAATGAAGGATCATTGATCCGGACTTTCTGGGAATGATAAAATACAGAAACAACCAAGCGAAGAACAGGGGATGTACAGTAAACACGATCCAATCCACAAATTGATCAAAATCAAACAAAAGATTAAACCAAAACAACCAATAAGCATCAACTAACAATAATCAATCAAAACACATCATCAAAACTAACAAACATAACCAAATTAATCAAAACCCACTTGATCAAAATCATAAAAACTCAAGAACAAGAACAATGATGAATAAGAACAAATCAAACTAGAAAGGAAGAAGATGATGAATGAAAAGCTTAATTAAAAAGTAATGGTTCAATAACAAAAGCTTAAACACAAATCTAGAGAGAAAGCATAAATCTAGAGAGAGAAACTACCTACTCCTAATCTAATCCTAAAACTAACCTAAACTAACCAACCCTCTCACATGTTGTGAGGGTGGTATTTATAGGAGAGGGGAGTGGTTGGTGGCTCCCTCTTTCTTTCATTCTTTCTTGGTCCTCAGTCTTCCAGTCTTTCAGTCTTCTTAAATTCTTCAACTTTTCAGACTTCGTCTCGGGGTTTCTTTGAACTCGTCTTGTAATTTCTTCATAATTTAGACTTGAGTTCTTCGGCTTTTAGTAAACTTCCGTCTTTTGACTTTTTCTTCGATAAATCTTCAGAATTGGTCTTGGACTTCCGTTCTTTTCCCACTTTTGATCTTTCGACTTCGTCTTTTGTCTTTTCCTTCAATAAAAGCCCGTGAAAGCCGTGTTTTCTCCACTTTTCACCTTCTCGACCCTGAAACACAATAAAAACACAAACCACGCATAATTCCGCCATTTATGACATAAAATATACGTTTAGGTCCCGTTTTAATGTAATTAAGTGGTAGAAAAGATGGGTGTTTTTACACCTATCAAATCCCCTACACTTAACCATTGCAATGCCCTCATGCAATGCTTAGTGATAAAGCAAGGTTTACACTTTCCATCATAATCAACCTACCTTGGCCTTTATTAAACAACTAAGGAAAAGATAGAAAATTAACAAGATGCAACAAGGAAGAAACATGTAAAGAAATCTAAGACTTACATTAGGGCTTGTGTGTCATGAATGTTTATCACCCTCAAGTTTCACGTTCCCCATGCCAAGCTTAAAAACAAGATCATTGTTAGTACAAGTTAGCATAACAAACATTTACTCATGCGGTTCAAATAATCACTTAAACTCCCTTATTCCTATGGGTATCTCTTATATTTTATTGATGTCTTGAATGATCACGAGGATGCATTGTTGACTTGTTTCGATAATTTATTAAGGCCGAAAGCAAAGTAGGACAATTTGATCAATAGTTAGCTAAAGGACAAAATCTCTTAAAACTGCTTCTCGGGATATCAAAAAGTTCATATCTTGGCATAACTTGGTTCACGATTTGAGACCTTTCTCGGGCCGATATTTGGCATGTACTTCATACTTCATATCTTGAGAGACGTGCTTGAGATAATGGTCTTCTCATCGTTAATAGAGTTTCTTCACTTGGAGACTTTTGAGGGGTACTCCAATTTTGTTGACCACGACTTCATGATTATTTCTTCAATCTATAATTGGGATTTTGAGATACAACGATCCGCCTCCTTTTCGGACTTGGATCTATTTATCCTCATACCTTGTTAGGGTCTTTTCGGATAGACTTCTCCATCATCTTTATGGGAGTTGATTGCTTTTCGTCGTGAGTCTTGATCCTTCATATCGATTTTGGGAATAATGCTTTTCACATCACTTTGGATCTTCAGCAATAAAATGGAATCCTCATGCCTTGTTAGGGCCTTTTCGGACTCGCCAATCTTCGCGCCCCGCTTCATAAGTTATGCCTTGGCTATGAACTCTTATCATTACCGAGCAACTTTTAAACGATCTTGGGCTAGAAGCTAAGTAACTTTTCAAATCGTACGACCTTACTTATTGCAGATAATTTATTAGCAAGTGATGGGAGAAAAAGATCATAATTAACTCACATAAGTTAATGAGAGAATACCAAACTTGTAACCAACTCTATAATTTCTCGTTCTCCACAATTTAAAATCTCAAGGAATGAAACTCATGGACGCTTAGCCTAATAAACCAATTAAGGTCTACATGGTTAAGGATACTAGCAAGAGTGAACTTGGATAAGTAAACTCGGGTTGAGTCAAAATATTCACAACAGACCTAATATATCTAAGATATCTAAACTTGCTAAAACCATTTTATTAAAATGCTAGAAAGTAACAAAAATAAAGGAGACTACAACTAGGCCAAAATAGATTAAAAATTTTGAAAAATGTCGAAAAATTGATTTTCCGGTTAAAATGAGGGCAAATACAAGGAAAAAACCACTTAACTTCGATAGAAGTCCCCCCTACACTTAATATAAACATTGTCCTCAATGTTTAAGCATGTGGGAGTAAACTCCCCTACACTTAGGACATTGTGCACGTTGTTTAAATTTTGCTAAGGAAGGGACAACTAAAGAGATTCCTATTTTAATATTGAAAAATATAAAATAGTGAATCGAAAAGAGTTTAGGATAGAACCGGGAAGAAGGGAACACGGAATCACGGTTCGTCAAAAGTCATCAAGAGTGTGTCTTTGAAGCTCTAATCCCTGCATATGATAAGAAAGAGAACAAGAAACACCAACGGGGCTCCCCCTACACTTATGGTGTAATAAGATAGATAATTGGGTTGCCTCCCAAAAAGCGCTTGTTTTTGTTGACTGAGTCACGAGCCTGACTCGTCCCCGAATTAAATGGTCCATGGGGAAGCCTCGAATGTAATACCGGGATCAAAGACCTTGTCCTCGTTCCCGGTTGACATCAACAAAGGAGAGGCGGGGGGATAAGTCTTGAATGGGAGAAAAACCCTTTCGACATACGAGAAGTATGTGAATTCAAGATCCACGGGAGGTGGGGTGGGTAAAGTAAGCACATTTTCATCCCCCAAAGACAATGGATGTTGAGCACTCGGCAAAGCCGTGAGGGTATCAATTATAGAATTGTCATTGTCACCTCCCGGGTCAAAGCACTCATCCTCATTTCCCGGTATGAAACGAGGAGAGTAAAAGTGATACATCACCCGCTTGGGTGTGCACGTGGTAGGATGAGGTGGCAATGTAATATGAGAAGTATGAGAACAATTACCTTCCACCTGCGTCTCTTTTTCAGTAGATTCACGTCTTTCCACCTCTGGGATAGAAGGAGGTGTGGCTAACAAAGTATGCTCATTAATAGCAAGAGAAGCAGCGCTATCAATGTTCTCAATCCCTTCGTCAAAGAGCGGATTCACCTCACTAGATATGTAGGCGTCATCAAAATCAAATAAAGGGTTCGAATAAATCTTGAAAGTTTCATGCAGAACGTCTTCATCGGATAGTGACTCGTCATCACTAGAAGTAAAATCATCATCTTGATCGAAAAGAGGATTAGAGAAAGCCAAAGAATCATTTCCCAAAGTGTTGGTGGAAGGAACATCATCATTAAGAGCGACCTCATCCGTAAGCTCCTCAAAAGTGAGCACATCACAAACCTCATGAAAGAATTTATCAAGACCGAAATCACTAATCTCACTCGAAGTATCACAATCCTTAGAGGCGTTGGGGAAATTGAGAGGAGGGATGACAATAGCACTAGGACATTGAGCAGTAAGATCATTCCAAGAAATAGTAGGCTCATCGTCATCATCATCGTAATAGTATTGATGCACAAGAGGAGGGGTATAATCACTAAGATTAGATACTTGCTCTTGTTGCAGTCGCTTTTCCTCGTCCCTAAGTTCTTTAAGCAAAACAACAGCTTCTTGAAGTTGCAAAACAATGGAGTGTGTTTCTTCATTCAAGGTAATGAGTTGTGGGTCAAGATTAATTTGTTGAGAGGATTGATGATTGAGGGTGTGATGTGGGGGCTCAAAGTGTTGAAAACCTGAATTATAATAAGGTTGTGGCTCATAGTTGTTCATCGGTTGAGAAGAATTAGAAACCGGGTTTGGTTCGTAATAATCCATAGGTGAAGAAAACTGAGGACACGGATTTTGTTCATAATAATTCATTGGTTGACAAAAATAGGTATCGTGAGGACCCCCACAGTTGTTGCAAACCGGGTATGGAGAAAAATCAGGTGCGTCTTGTGGATAGCTATTTTCATTGTCATAATTGTACCCCGGTTCTTGCCCGTGACCATACGGGTATCGAACCGGGCACGAAACGTGCCAATGAGAATTGCTTCCACAATAGATGCACGGGGGAACAGGAGGTGGGTTCAAAAAGAGGGAATTAGTCGAGTTGCACAAGGGACAAAATCCGAATTGTGTGTAGTCGATATCGTTTCCGCACCGCTCACATGTACACCATTGACAAGAGTTGTTCCCAGATAATTGTTTTCCACACCGGACGTAATGGACATAAAAATCCATAAAGAAAGATAGATAAGCAAGAAGAATATTTTTTGGTGCAAAACTTTGAAAAAGAAATGTTTTTTATGATTTTTCAAATGTTTTTGGATTTTTGAAAATTTTTGACAAGAAAAATAACGTTCACAAGTGAACGGATCCCAAAATCCAACGCGTCACTCACAAAAAACCTTCGATCTTCACGAAAAGAGCCGGCAGCGGCGCCATTTTAATGTCAAGATTTTTACTAGTTGAAAGAGTTCGTTTTCTCGGTGTCTCTTCGAATTGATTTCCGGTTAATTGTGTGAGATTAGTTGTTCTTGGTGAAACAAATATTTTTGGTTTTGGAAAATAAATGAGCAAGACCTAATAATAAATGACGAGAAATTAAAACAAGTTGAAATGAAAACTGTGCGAAATTTAAAACTTTAAAAATAAAAGGGAAGAAATGAAAGGACGTAAAACTAAAACTTAACAAAAAGTAAATTGTGAAAATTTAAATTTTAAATAGTGAATAACACGAAATTAAACTTGAATAAAAGGAAAGCAAATAAAAGTGCACATAAATAAAAAGACGGGAAAAATAATCTTAAAAATAAAAGACAAAAAAACTTAAAAGGAAAAACAAACAAAAACAAACTTGACAGAAACCTTCATTCAGAAGTTTTAAACTTCCGAATGAAGAGCCCTTGATCCGGAACTCTCAGAGTTCCGAATGAAGCACCTTTGATCCGGAAGTTTTTAGACTTCCGAATGAGCACCCCTTGATCCGGAACTTCGGACTTCCGAATGAGCACCCCTTGATCCGGAACTTTCAAAGTTCCGGATGAAGCACTTGATCCGGAAGTTTTTAGACTTCCGAATGAAGCATTTGATCCGGAAGTTTTTAGACTTCTGAATGAAAGAATGTTGACACGGAAATTCAATGTTCCGAATGAAGGATCATTGATCCGGACTTTCTGGGAATGATAAAATACAGAAACAACCAAGCGAAGAACAGGGGATGTACAGTAAACACTATCCAATCAACAAATTAATCAAAATCAAACGAAAGATTAAACCAAAACAACCAATAAGCATCAACTAACAATAATCAATCAAAACACATCATCAAAACTAACAAACATAACCAAATTAATCAAAACCCACTTGATCAAAATCATAAAAACTCAAGAACAAGAACAATGATGAATAAGAACAAATCAAACTAGAAAGGAAGAAGATGATGAATGAAAAGCTTAATTAAAAAGTAATGATTCAATAACAAAAGCTTAAACACAAATCTAGAGAGAAAGCATAAATCTAGAGAGAGAAACTACCTACTCCTAATCTAATCCTAAAACTAACCTAAACTAACCAACCCTCTCACATGTTGTGAGGGTGGTATTTATAGGAGAGGGGAGTGGTTGGTGGCTCCCTCTTTCTTTCATTCTTTCTTGGTCCTCAGTCTTCCAGTCTTTCAGTCTTCTTAAATTCTTCGACTTTTCAGACTTCGTCTCGAGGTTTCTTTGAACTCGTCTTGTAATTTCTTCATAATTTAGACTTGAGTTCTTCGGCTTTTAGTAAACTTCCGTCTTTTGACTTTTTCTTCGATAAATCTTCAGAGTTGGTCTTGGACTTCCGTTCTTTTCCCACTTTTGATCTTTCGACTTCGTCTTTTGTCTTTTCCTTCAATAAAAGCCCGTGAAAGCCGTGTTTTCTCCACTTTTCACCTTCTCGACCCTGAAACACAATAAAAACACAAACCACGCATAATTCCGCCATTTATGACATAAAATATACGTTTAGGTCCCGTTTTAATGTAATTAAGTGGTAGAAAAGATGGGTGTTTTCACACCTATCAGTCCTCCATTCAGCAAAGTCCTAAAAAGAATAACCCAACACACAAGTAACCCTACACCTGGTCAACCTAATGAAATATGCATACCCAGGTCTCCAACCTAACCATTCCCTTCCTATGGTCAAGTGGTTTTGGCAACATGCATTCAAAAGCTCCATTTTGTGCAGCAAGCTGCCCAATCAAAAGTTTTGACTACACATTGCAGTGCCTCAAGGTCTTAGAACTCCAACAAGTTTTGAAGCAAGTTTTCATTGTCCCAAGCCCTCACTCACCAATGGGTATGATCTAGAAGCATACATGAGCATCATATGGATACCCTGAACCCTAAAGGTGTGACCTAACCTCCCCTGAAACATGGAGTACATACCAGATTCATCCATAGGGTACACCATACTCCATAATGATCCATGCATTGTTTGTCTAAAACCACATGCAACCACTTATAAAAAGAACAAACCCAAACAGGGGAAAGTACCCTAGCAGGGGAAAGTACCCTAGCAAGGGAATTAACCCAAGCAGGGGAAACTTTGTTCAAGAACAGTGGCATTAAGAATGATGGGAAAATGACTAGCAATTCTACAACAGGCAATGATACAATCCTGAATACACAAGAACTTACAGACATCAAATTTAGGAATTAACCATCGCTACCAAGTACTGAAACCTCCCTATATCAAAAGGTTTTGTCAAAAGATCAGCAACATTAAGTTTTGTATCAATAGTTTCAGGAACAATTAAACCTTATTCAAAACAATCTCTAATAAAATGATGTCTGATTTCAATGTGTTTAGTTTTAGTGTGAAAAACATGATTCTTAATTATGCAAATTGTGTTGTTATTGTCAATAAATATCTTGGTTTTAATAAAATTGTACCCATAATCAAGCAATTGATTTGAATCCAAAGGACTTGTCCACAGCATGCAGCAGTAGCCACATATTCAGCTTCAGTTGTGGAAGTTGCCAGAATTGTTTGCTTTTTGCACTGCCAAGATATAAGCATGCTCCCCAAAAATTGGCATCCACCTATTGTAAACTTTCTATCATTGTTGTCACCACCATAGTCACTATCTGAATAGGATATGAGCTTAAAGAGTGACTCCTTAGGGTACCAAAGTCCTAAAGTAGGGTGCCACTTGAGATATCTAAAGATTCTCTTCACAGCAAACAGGTGACACTCCATTGGTGTCACTTGGTGTCTTGCACACAGACACATAGCAAACATGATGTCAGGTCTTGAAGTTGTAAGGTACATGAGAGATCCAATCATGGATCTATAACTTTTGACATCAATAGGTTTAACGTGACGATGAGTTTAGATAGATCGAGTGGGTTTGGTGAACTAACAAATTTTTCAACAGAAGTTGTTTTCCCAGTAACAACTAAAAAGTTAATATTTCGGTACCAAAAAATGATATCACCGGTTCTGAAAATCTAATATTCCCGGTACTTGAAACTTAATATTACCGGTACTTGAAACTAAATATTCCAGGTAGTTGAAACTTAATATTCCCGGTACTTGAAACTTAACATTCCCGGTACTTGAAACTTAATATTTCCGGTAGTTGAAACTTAATATTCTCGGTACAATGAAAATTCACAAACCTAGTATTAGAATCAATGTAGAAACCCGGTAGCACTACTTGTCCAAAACCCGGTACTCAAGGAGATATACCCGGTACCACTACAATGTTATATACCTGGTAGTAAAAAAGTTGCACCAACCCGGTAGTAAAGAATTGCTAATAAACAAATGTTCAAACATTTGTACTTCTAACTTGCAATATTTAATCCCAGTTATTCAAATTGTCGGTACCCAAAAAAAGGTTTCAAAAAAGCGCAATTTTAAGCTTATCCGACGAAACGAGTTGTACTTTCAAGTATTACAATCCTTAAGACACCATAAAAATGCAAACTTCTTGTATTTAAATCCGAAAAAAATAAATCAAGAATCGTACTTTTTGAAGATATTTTCACAAAAAATCAATCCAAATAAAGAAATGTTTTGTGCTTTATGCAAGATAATTAAAACCAAATCACTACTAAGTGATATTATATGATTTAGATGAAGATTTGAGCATAAAAAACACAAATAAAAAAATTCGATCGAACCTATATATTAGAAATATGGCTCGAACTCACCAAGAACAAACACAAAACAAATCTTTCATCCCATGGCTCTTGATACCCATTGTATAATATTGTTAAATCTTAACCGAGAAATGCTAAAGTCACACAAATTTTACAAAACAAAATTCACAAAATGAGTTGTCATTGTTATCATTGGTTTGAATTATGAGATGATTGAAAAAGTAAGAAAGAGATTACCACATTTTGACATGCCACATCATTTTGTGGATTTCATTTTGTAAAAATTTTGTGGTTCTAGCATACCTCATCTTAACCTAGAGAGAGGATGATGATTTTTAGAGAGAGAAAGTTAGAAAGAGAAGTGAGAGAAATATTTGTGAAAATGTATTAAGAAAAGTAACCAACCAACACTCTTCCCATCAAAAGAGAGGGTATTTATACCCAAACCCACATTATGGGCTTGGGCCTCCGGTCCATGACATGCCATGGACCGAGTATGCATAATTTTAAACAGTTAACTAAACTACGAGCTATTAACTATATTGTTGGAGTGACCGAGTCTTCTAACTATGAAAAACGTATTTCGAAAATCTTACTTTTAATTAAATCTCGAGACGAGATTTTCTTTAAGGGTAGAGACTATAACAACCTAGTATTTTCATATATTCATTATGTACATTATTCTTGTGAGAAAAATAATACTCTATTTGCATGGTGAAATTTTTGTTTTTCTTGTATCAAATATGTGGTATATCTTATATAGCAAGGTAAACAAACTCACACAACCTACACTATCAAATCTACTTGTGTTTATGTGATATGAAGACCTTATATATATATCAAATCTAAGTTCTAAAAGTAATCTTATAATTACATTATGAATAAGAACATCTCAAATATAACTATAATGCCCTAAAATCCTTAGAAACCCTAGAAATCACTTATAAACCTTAATTTCAAGCAATATGAGTACACAACACTTATGAGTAATTAAGGATTATGTACAAGCTATAATACATCAAATAAAAGTAAGATTTCAATCTAAAACTATGAGTACAAATCATAGAACACAATGTACAAGTCACTTAGGCATGATAATTAGAAATCCCTATAATGCCCATTTCACTTAGAATCAGTGCATAGTCTTTTAGTATAAGTGTACAAACCTCATTATAATTACATTTATGCTATAATATTATCCTAAGATAAGGTACAACACCCCTAATGAACAATGTACAACTCCTTAATGCATGACATTTATGTTAGGTCAACATAGGTATTTTCATTCTTTAGACATGTTTACTTAGTATAACTTATTAAAACAAGTGTAAGGAAATCTTTGAGAAGATTAGATACAATGTATAGAATATAAAATAAGTTTAGGTCAGTAGCTAAATAAGAATAATTGGCTATAACAAGGATTGAACCCTAGATCACTAGAACACTAATCCGTCAAGGTTTTCTTTCCAATTTCACTTCAAACCTATGTTAAACCTCAAACCAATAATCCAAACTTCCTAAGTACAATGTTTTAACATTAACTACACCCTAATCCATCACTAACCACTTTCCTAAACCCTTAATTACAAAAATGACAAAGTTACAAAGTTACAAGCCCTAGAAATTTATACGCCTAGGTTTTCCCCCCAAAACACATTCAAACACCTTTCCTTCCCAAATTCAAACCCAAGACAAATATTTTAGAATATTTTGTAGTTTCTAAAAGTAGTTGCATCACCTACTTGAAGTTTACACATCTTCATTCCTATCTAATTCAAGTTGTGGCACATTGTACACCTTTTTTCATAATAAATTCAGATAATTCATCCATTAAGCTTAATTATAAGCTGATTCAAATTAAATAAATTGAAAAGGGATAAATTAAAAAAATCTAATGATTGTACCTGATGACGATTTAGTATCGGTTGATGATCGATGGATCATCGATTTGGTCTTGATTGATCATCGATTTGATGATTGATAATCGATTTGATCATCTATTTGATTATTCGACGATCGATTGACGCGTATGAGATGATTGATTGATGAAAACACACACTGTGTGTTTTTAGTGTCTTTTTTAGGAGAAGGACAGGATTGGATCTGGATGGGGTGGGCGAGTGGTTATGGTTTGTGTTATGGATGAAAATACTAAAATACCCCTCCATTTTTTTAATTAATAAAAGTGGAGATTAATCTCAGTCATTGATCTATATTGAATGGGAGGTGTGGTTTTACTTGTTTGGCATAAATTGTACTCCCTCCGTCCTATATTAACTGTCCAGTTTACTATTTTTGAACGTCCCATATTAATAGTCCAGTCTAAAAATAGATAAGAAATATAGATTAAGTTTACAATAATACCCTCAATTGAAGGTATTATTACAAATAATAAAGAAGTTATAAATTAATTGGTTAAGAGTAAACTTTTCATTGTGTAGAAAATAAGAGAGAAACCTGAAAAAGTGATGTTTTTATTAAACTGCGTGTTTTTTGTCTGTAGATTATTATTATGAGACGGAGGGAGTAGCATTTAATGTTAGGCTCACACGCTTGACATTAGGGATATAGAAATCATTATACTAATCGATGGTTTTCTCTCTCCAACCATTTCTTTTCCTTTTTCTATTTTTACAATTAATAATATTTTTAAAATGTATAAAATATACTTATTATATATAAATTATTATTTTAACTTATTTATTTTTCTCCCTCTTCATTTAATTCAAAACCCATAGTAACTCAAATTTAAACCACACACTTTACAAACATTAGTTAAACCCGATATTAAACCAAACGGGTCTTTAGAAACAACTTAAATATATGATGAGACTGTATTTATACATAGTCTCATCGTCTAAATCGGGCTTAAAACACTTAAAATATCGTCAAAATACCCATATATGTGCCTATGTTTGTTCATTGTGTATTTTAGGTATGGATATCGTGAATTCACCAAAAGATCAAAGGAATCAAGCAATAACGAACACGGGAAACGAAGCCGCACAAAGAACCAAGCCCGAAGAATGAATTTTGCAAAAATGCCCTTGAAGTTTGAAGATTGTACAAGTTTGGTCCCTCAACTTTGAAGATTTGCCACTTTATATCCCTCAATTATCCATTAATATGAATGGGGGTCCCTAAAGTTTCATATTTATACAAGAAAAACCCTTGGATTTTGGAAAAAAAGTTACAAGATTCAACATTGTTAACTAAAGGACTAGAAGTGCAAAGCCACAAGGACTAACGGTGATAAATGCAAAGGACTGATTTTGAAAAGCTGTTTTAATAGCCACTTAACCATGGGGACCAATGCTGCCAAACTCCCAAACTATTCAACCCCACCCTCATTAATACCCTAACACCCCGACATCCTTAATCCCCTCTCCCACTCACAGCCCGCCACGTCATCTTCCTTAACCCCTCCACCAATCACGTGCACCCTCCACGCCACCTCATTCTTCCACTCACCAAAAACCAGATTAATTATTAAACTCGTTTAAATGAGTTTATTAAATTAATTTTCCCTCCAAACCAACCTCACCCCTAAATCTGCTCCTCCTTAACCATAAGAACCCTAATCCCCAATTTTTAATTAGCTAAACAATTAAACCCAATACTTTCCAGGACTTTAATTCACACTAACCTAAACCCTTCCCAACTCCCCAAACAATGTCACTCTCACCATACAACCCCACCCACATGCTCTTTGTACTCGTTTAGCAACAAGACAAGCTTGGCACAGCTCATCTACGGTTCCAAGGCGATTGTTAACTTCTCCAAGTAAAAACAAAGGGCCAAGATACATTCAAACAGCTGGCACTTCACATGGCTTAATTTTGACCAAGATTTGAACAAGAAGACCAAGGGCATGATTGGAATTTTGTTTACTAGGGTTTCAGTAGTATTTTATTATTCTAGATTATTCCATTAGTATTATATAAGGGGCACCAGCATGTTGGTTTGCCCTGTTCCAGTTTTATTTGTAAAAAGTTTTAATGAAAAAATAGTTAAAGTTTCTTATTTACCTTGCAAATAATTCTGAGTTCCCAAGTTCATTGCTTGTTTAGTTAAATTTATTTTGTGTTGCAATTTGGTTTTATGATTCATTAGAGTTTCTGTTTTTCAAGAGATTTTCAGAAGATTAGTGTAAGTGTTTTTTGGAGAATTGTTTTAAAAACTTGGATTAAGCTTTTTAGTGAAGTGAAAGTGGAACTAAAAAGATTAATCCAAGGTTTGTTTAGGTATTTTCGGTCATTGGTTTCAAGGTTTCAAGAAAAAATCAGTTTTCATATTTTTTCTATTTTCTTAAAGCAATAAGCTAGAAGCAGCTTATTCAATAAGCTAGTTTTTTAGTTTATAGGCTTTTGTTAGCAGGTCACTATTTCTTGTTTGTTAATTTTGGCAGGTTCTAAGAGTCATAGTAAAAAAATATTGGAGGTTTGTTTGACAAGCATTTCTTCTTTCCCTTTCTCTACATCAAGTTAGTTCAGCTCAAGCCCGGGCTTGAATGGAGATGGCATGTCAGCCATAGTGGGGCCCAGATGTGGGTCCCACAAGGTAATCCCTTATAAGGCTTGAACCCTCTATTTCTAGTTTAGTTGGCAGGATTTTAGAACTTGTTTGTTGCATGAGATTTGTGAGATAAATGGTTGTATGCTAGATTATCTGTTCATACAGGTTTGTGTATGTATTATGTGCATGTTAGAGTAACAATTAATCAGTTTCAAGTGGTTTTGGAAGCATTTAGTTTTTGATTTTCAAGTTCTTATTTTTAAGGGGGTGTTTGGGTTAAGGGGTTTTGATAGATTTAAGTGACACAAGATCCAGGTAAAATCAGCCTTACACATTCTCTTAGGTTGTACTAGTTGTAGTTGGTAAGTAGATTTGAGTAATATAGGATATAAGTCAGATTGCATGCTCACGAATTGGTAAAACATGCTAAGAATTCAGTAGGCCCTAAATAGTTTGATTCTTAGTTTCTGATTCTAAAATCTTGTATGATGATAGTTATACTGATTACTTAGGATTGTGGATAGTTTGTGTATGATTTGATAAGCTTGTGTTCAAGATTTAAGCTCCCAAAATTCGTCCTAGTGCCTTTTGCATCAGTCACTGTTCACAGATAAGCCATAGTTCATTTACAGTAACTTTAATTGCTTATTGAGTGTGAAATTTGCTTTGAGCTTGCTTGTTTTCTTGTTGAATCTGACTCCCCACACTTCCATGAGTGTGGGGGTGCCTTTGTTGCCAATTAATTCCAAGTAACCAAGCTTTCCTAAGCTTCAAAACCACCAGACCTCAATTTTTGTATTGCCAGTGGGAACCAAGTTCCCACTGCTTGGCTTTTTTTTCCCACTGCTCTACTAAAAGACAGAAACAAGGAAAGGTCACTATCACAATCTCATTTTTTTGTCTTTAGTGGTGAGATTTAGGTTTTAGGGTTTAATTCTTTTTCCATTATTTTTCATTTTTAATTTCTGATTTTTCAGTATAATTTAATTTTTTGTTACTGTTCATTAAGTAATTTTTAGATTATTTAGCTAATTTAATTACTTTTTAATCTTTCAGTTTTTTGTCATTTAGTGTAAAAAGTTTATATTTTTCAGTTTTAAAATTTTTTATAGATTAAGAAAATTAGTTTAAGATTTTTGGTTTTAAAATTAGTCACTGTTCACTTTTTAATTATTTTTTATAATTAAATTAAGTTAATTAGGGTTTAATTAATAAATTGTTTTGTCTTTTAGTGAAAATTTTTACATTTTTCAAACTTTGTTATTTTTCTACTGTTCAATAGGATAATTTAGGATTTTCAAAATTGTCAAATTAATTTTGGCATTATTTTATTATTTTCTAGGATTATTTTAATTTAAAAATAGTTTTTAGTGTTTAAAAAAATAAAAAAAATAGTTTTAAAAATTTAGGAAAAATACTTTTTAGTCTTTAAATAATATAAGTTAGTTATTAGTTCAATAAATTAATATTTTGGGCATTTTGTTAATTATATTTAATTTTTGGGCTTTAATTAGCATTAAAAATTGAATATTTAATTAATAAAAGGTTTTAAAATATATTTGTTGGATTTTTATTCTTATTTATATTATTTAAGACTTAGTTTAATCATTTAATTAATTTTTAGGTTTTAATTTTTAATTTCGTCACGTTTTACGTATTTACGTTCGCGTTTTACGTCATTCGTCGTAGTTTAATCGTAGTCGTAGCTCGTCTTTAATTTTTCCCTTCTCAACCAAAAACGACACTAATCCAAACATTGTTATTTTATATATTGGCACATAATCCACACACCTCCTTCGAGAACGAACTTGGACTTTATTCGGTTTTATGGTTTTTAATTAAATCGTACTACTTAATACTTGTCGCACTTATACGTTCTTTTTCCTAAAAGACGTATTTTACTAAATATCAATATATGTAATTAAAATTGATACTCTAATACAGAATAAGCTAACTACTCCGTACAGGAGTGACTTATTCATGGTTTTTGGTCTGTTTTATTTAGACAACTTAATTATCTTGATATAGTTCAGGCGAATGACAAAAGCTAACTATTTCGTACATGAGTGAGTTATTCATGGTTTCTGGTCTATTTTATTTAAGAGAAGAGTTAATTTGGATACTATACTTTTCCTTTGATGTTAAGGGACTCATCCCCATCATCCATCTCATTTTCATTTAATGGATAATATTTAATATATTTTCTTTTTCACCTATTTTTTATAATTTAAATATCTCTTAAACCGTTAAGTATTAAACGAAAATAATTATACCATCGCGACGAACGTTTAACTATCTTTCTACCAATATGCAATATGATATACCTTCGAAGAAAAAAAAATTCGTTTTTTTCTTCTTGTTAAAATTTACGTGAAATATCATATATGATAATACTGTTTAATCATATATGATAGCAGTGTTAAACCATATATCATATGGGTTTCTATCATATATGATAGGTTATATCATATATGATATTCGTCATACATCATATATGATATTAGTATCATATATGATAATTTTCGAAAACGTGAAAAACATGAAGAAAAAAATGAAGAAAAAAAATTTGGCGAAAGTATATCATATAGCATATCTATAGAAAGATAATTAAATGCTCGTCGTAAAGGTATGTTTTTTCGCATAACGATTAACGGTTTAAGAGATATTAATGTTTGAAAAAATATGATGAAAATATATTTTGTGTTTAATCTTATCCATTTGATTAAAATAAGATGGATGGTGGGATGAGCCCCCTCATATCCAAAGAAAAGTATGGTATCCAAATGAACTTCAATCTTTATTTAGACAATTTAGTTATCTTGATATAGTTAGACGGATGACAAAAGTTTAATATACATTTTTTTTAGAATAAATTTAATCAATCAGTCATAGTCACTTACTTTTTCATTTTAAAAAAACTCTATTTTTTAAAAATTAAATATCTCACAAACCGTTCATTACGCAAAACTAAACATATCATCGTGACGAGAATTAAATTATTTTTCTATCGAGGGGCACATGTATATATACTTTCGACCAACTTTTTTTTGTATGAATCACGAATATATGATTTTGAAAAATTATTAAAAAAATCATATAAGATCCGTGATACGAATCATATATGATTTTCTATAAAAAAAATCGTTGAAAGGTTATACATGTGCACCTTTATAAAACGATAATTTAATTCTGGCCCGATACTTCAACTAGAGGAGCGACTTGTTCGTTATAATGGTGTATTTTTGTCATTCGACGAATTACGTTTGTAAGATGTTTAATCTTTTATATAATAAAATAATTAGATTTTTTGAGAGTTTTAGTGAAAAGTGGAGGTTTTAGAAAAAACAAATTGGACCAATCAAATGGTTAGATTTTGACATATAAGAAAAATCAAGCAAGCAATGTGATTGGCCTAAAAAGTCAAAATTGAATGAAATTTAGTCAAAATTAAATGTTTTTTGTGGAAGAATTTGATGAAAACACAAAAAGATATATTTGCCAAATTTGTGAAAATAAAAACTTAAAAAATGAGGAGGGGATTAATTAAAACTTTAATGGTTGAATTTTAAATAAATTAAATAAAGGTAAGTCTAAACTTATATTTTTTTTATATTTTTTAATAACTTTATAAAATAAACAAAATACCCCCTTAAACTTTATACCATCTATATTTTATATTTTAAAAATACAACATATATGTAATATTAAAAAGTCAACAAATCACATGAGTATTAATATTCAAATAAAACACAAATTATTATTTATTTATATTTTGAAACTTTAACAAAATCAAACAATGCAATCTACGTAAATTATTATTAACATGAACGTAAATAGTAAAATGAATGCAAGACCTTAGATATCGGCTTTAGATGAAAATAATTAGATGGGATTCTACATATGTAAAACCCGCATGCTTTTACCATGAACAGTACACTTATGATCGTACGTACAGGATTAAACCTTTCCTATTATAACATGAAAACGTATCACGAATATTGATTACAAGAATTACGTACGTGTTAGTACACGATAAGTATTAAGTACGTGTCGATACACGATAATTATTAATTATAATAATTATAACCGAACATTTAATCACGAATACGCATTCTATATTATTTCACGACAAGCAAGGGGATACGTATCGTAATATTACACGACATTAAATTATACGACACAATAGACAAACATTTAACACGGTTATTATTATTACGTTTATTAATTAATCCTGACAAGTAATTACGTACTTAATGTTACGTTTAACACGCATGAGAATAACTATGAAATTCATGACATTTTAAATACACGAACACGCGTAGTTTTATTAAACGATAAATAAAAACGAATAGGGAGATGGTTGTTGGGCTGTTTAGACAAGATAGGGACAAGAAAAACATGGGCTCTAGGCCCATTTGGGGTTTGGTTCGGCTTAAAAAGAAAAAGAACGGGGGAGGATATTGTTTTAGACAACCAAATATCCCAAACCCTAAAATAATTAACAGGCCGTCACTCTCTCCTTCTTTTGTGCTACTGCCGCCGACCAACACCAAGACCAAGGAGGGGTCGTGTGTCGATCCAAGAGAAGCAAGGTTGGGGTTCATGTTTAGGTTTCCCAAACCCTAAAACGAATAGGTAAGTCTTGATCTCGTTTCATTTTTCTTTACTGTTGGTTTAATGGATCACGAATTCAGGACATATCATCACAAACATGTTAAAAACGAGTTAAAGAAGTAAAGGGGGTGTCGTTTGTTTGTTGCTGCATTCATGTGACCACAAACCGAGACCATCTATGGTCTCGGTGGTAAATTAATCCCACCAGCCGCAACCCTAACAAGGGTGCTGGCTTGGTTTGTTCTGACGGGGGCAACACAACCCCAACAGGGGTGCGTTTGAGCCTATCAGTGGCAACTGCTGAAGGGGGTGTTTGTTTTGACAGTGGGAACCGAGAGCTTATGCTCTCGGTGTGAATTTGTGTCAAGCAGGGGGAAAAGACCACTGCCGGTGGGGTTTTCAGGCCAGGTAGTGGCAGCAGCAGAAACACAAAGGGGTGCTTGGCTGGGGGTTTTGGTCAAGGTGTTTGGTTTTGATTTAATAAACAAGTTAAGGGGCTGTTTGGTTCGGCTTATAGGTAAACACATCAAGGGTTTCACGGGTTTTCACGGGTTCGTTTTTCGACGTGTTTTAATAAAATAATACATGAGTACGGGTTATTATTTTTACGAGTTTAATTAGCTTTACATGTTTATTTATTTACAAGGTAATTAAATTAATAAAGCGTGACTTATAATTACAAGATTAATTAAATTAATTTACCATGGCTATTAATTAATTTAATTTAACATGACTTGGGTTATTATTATTTAGACAAGAATACATGTTTTTAACCTAAGTATGTAATTATTTATTTTATACTATAGTATTAATTAATTAATTATTAAACATGACATATAATTATTTAATTAACATGGATTTAGGTTTATTATTATTATTTAATAATACATGATTTTAACCTAAGTATTTATTTATGTAATTTGGACTATAGTAATTAATTAATTATTAAAACATGACATATAATTAATTAATTTTCATGACTTAGGTTATATTAATATTATTATTAATACATGTTTTAACCTAAGTATTTTATACACTTAATTTAATTAAATCATGTTATATTTAATTAAAACCTAGATATTATTTAATATACATGTATTGATAAATAAACTATACTATTAATCACATGACTTAGAGTATTAATCAGTAAAACTTAAGCTTATCTTATTAGCTTAATAATCCAGCTTATTTCTAATTATGGGAACTTTCTATTTTCAAAAACTTATTTATTTTTAGCAGCTAATCTATTTATGGAAACTTTCTATTTTTAGAAACTTATCTATTTTAAGCAGTAGATCTATTTTTGGAAACTTTCTTTTTTTGGAAACTTTCTATTTTAGGAAACCTGCTATTTTTGGAAAGTTGCTTATTATTACACAACAAGTATAATAAAACAAGAAATACAAGTAATATTTAATCAGAATATCCAGAATACATGATAAACACATCATATCAATAAAATCAGTAAAACGAGACATGAACATATAAAACAAGCTAAAACATGATATAAAACCAGTTATGTACTCAGTAATCATAATACTTATACATGTATCCTATGTATGTAGCATTAGTGAGATCGAAGTAGGACTCTCTTCCGTTCGTCTTCTTCGTTCACTGGACTTAAGGTACGGATTCTTCGTCCTTTCAGTATGGACATTCTTTCTTATTAGGATTCCCCGTATGCAGCCAACTATTTTCCCTAGTATATGTTTTATATGTTTTTGAATTGCTTATGTTTAATTAGATACCTAAAGTCATATACATGCATGACCAGTTTCACCTAGTTATGGAGGTACCATAACCATAACACTAGAGGCACCAGTGTTATGACTCCACCACGACGGAGTGATAGCTCGTGGCGTCCCTTTAGCTTTTGGACATATTATTATTATCAGGTGGGGCATATGGGTGCATCCTAGTTTACATGTTTTCAGCAGATTATTCAGGTGAATGTGGTGTGTGCCTTGCATCCTTCACAAGGAGCTGATCCCTCCTACCCAAACAGTATATTAAATTAGAGGCAGCCCCTCTAATTTGCATGACGAGGTCACCCCTCCAAGTATTCATGCACGTTGATATTTCATGACCTATATTGGCTAAATGGTAAACATGTTAAACAGTTTTTATAAGATAAACATAAGGCTTCTCAAACTATAAAACCAGTTTCATGAACATGTTCCAGGTTTTCTAGGACTTAATCAATTCCGCTGCTATATATTATTCATGCTTATATTATCCATTCCATGCTTGTATATCCGTGCACTGAGCGTTATGCTCGGTCGTTACTTTCCTTTCCATGTCCCAAAACGGTAGGTACCCAAGGACAGTCTCGAGCATTTGGAGGACATGCATAGGATGGAAGCTGCCATAGACTTCTTCTCCTTTTTCCTTCATATACTTATGCTTGTTTAGTCTTTCATTCATTTCATTTACTTTATTATGTTTTGGGCTTATGTTTGGGAACCGATGTTTGATTCCGGTTTTCCCTATGGTCATGTATGTTTTAGTACATATTACCTTGCATGCTTTGATGACACGTCATAATTACGCGTAACGGTCCACTTATCAAAGTGGGGCGTTACAATTATGGTATCAGAGCCAAAGCTTCGACCTGTAGGCTCTAAAACTTGACATGTGACTAGTGGGTAGTCATCAGGATCTTCCTAAGCCAACGGTTTTTATTCCATGTATTTATGTTTTCAGCACCTTGTTGTTTTAACCATGATGTTTTCATCAATATTGCTTTCACTAATATGGACTGAACAACCGTCATCCATACTTAGTTATGTATCATTGTTTCATGCATGATGTTCCTCGTGAACTGTGGCTATGTGGACTGAACCCCAGTAGTTCATAATTGGTCACATAAAAAAAATTTCTGATAAGTTTTGACAGATATTGTTGCAGGAATTAGGACTAAGTAATGGTTGGTACAGGACTGTCCCTATATAGTCGCATGTGCTTTTATCGAAACTTTTAACTTTGGGATCGACCCATAGGCATCCCCTCGCCATGTCTTTTGTTTTGGGACCGACCCATAGGCGTCCCCTCTCACATATAAAGGTTTTTATAAACTGCATCATACATTCATGCACTGGTTTCATGCATAAATTTTTTTTTCTCATGATTTATTGGCATAAATTTTTTTCATGTCCCCTCACAAGTATGATGTCTTTGATGTCAAGTATGCTTTCAGACTATCATGGTTAACTTCAGTTTCATGCTGATTATGTTATACACTCCTTCATGTTAAGTTGTTTCATGTTTCTTCATGATAATTCCGTCTTCATGTTGATTACGTCTTACGTCTCTGTTGTTATTTATGCTTTCATGCAATACACTGTTAGAATCATTTAAATTCTGCTTTCATGATAGTCATGGTTGGTTTTCATTAATCATGCTTTCAGGAAAATCATCGTTGAAATTCTTTTAACCACACGTTAGCGTTTCTCTATGCAACCAGAATGAGGTATATACTGGCATTGCCAGGTTATCATGATGGTCTTTCTAACTGTTTAATCAGTTATTTACCTTTAAAATCATGTCAAATGATCGACCCCATACCGATCATTTCATGTACATTCCATGTGTACTCCATGTACCGTATCCCATGTGCATATCCCACTTGTTGATATTCTACAAGATTGTTGATGCCGCTCATGACTTGGAGATGTTACTAAAGGTTGATGCTGCTGATTTTTGGAGACGCTATGAGATGATGATGTTGTTCACAACCGGGAGATCTTACAAGACGAAGACAAAGGCGTTAGATCAAAGCGATCGGACGAGAAGATGCTTCACCACCAGACGATTTCCATCAATCATTGTCCCTAATTCTTAGTTACATGTCACACGTCATTCAGTCGTCGTTTCAGTCATAGGAGTGAAGACCGGTACCAGTCGGCCACTCAGCTGAATAATTACATGAAACAGAGTCATGAGAATGACCGTCATGGAACTGACAGACAAGACGATAGTAACCACTATTATGACAGCAACTATACTAGCAATCGCAATCGAAGCTCCGGCCATGGACGTGGTCAGAAATACAAAGGATCAGTAGTCCAACCGATCCGCCAATTCTGGCATATTAACCTAATATTTGTGGCTCTATTCGTTTCACATCTAGAGACATATCAAGACACCAGTCAAGACACGTGTCATGCTTATATTTCCAAGACACGAGTCAAGATACATGACTCACGTCAAATTCTGGAACATCCCTATGAAATTCAGGGTACCCTCCGAAGGGTATACCCATCTCGTTGTGCCATGCATTAATTAGCCCACAAGAATTTCAGTACCAGCACCGGCATATCAGTGGGAACTATCACGATTGCTCGCTTGACACTTTCATTTCTTGTACCCATATTTCATATATATTCATGACCATAAAGGACGCCATTCGTATTCTCCATGTATACGAAGGTTTCCCTTCAGCCTAATGAGGAGCTCCAAGCTGCTAACGCATTACCTCGGACATACACGAGTTGAATTTAATCCTAATAATGGACTACGAACAGCACACCATGCTACGATTCATGATCATGTACAGTAATGTTCAAGCTCTTGAATATATTCAGCATGATTTTCCATCAGGAAAATTTGTACAAATTATTTATGCTTTACAAGCACGTGCGTTGTTAGCTATGACTGCTAAAATATTATAGTTTTCAGTTAAGACACGACCACTTAAGTCCTCTTACGCCTAACCAGCGGATTATTCCAAAATCTTCCCACATACCCAGAAGAACCTTCAAGGAGAAGGACGGTAACATGAGATTATGTGTCGACTATCGTCAATTTAAACAAATCACCATTCATAATAGTTATTCTCCTTCTCGTATTGACAAGATCGGATTCATTTAGGGTGTTAAGCACTTTCCAAGATCGGATTCATGATCATGCTGCCAAGAGTGACGAGTGAAAGAGCAGGACATGTCCATGACTGCTATTCGTACACGACTCGGTCATGCTAGATTCATGATTTTGTATTAGTCTCATAAGTGCTCCAGCAGCATTATGGACTTAATAAATTGAGTTTCAATGAACTCATAAACGAATTCATCAGTGTTTTTATCTATGACAACCTAACCTTCTCTAAAGTCTGGAGAAGAGCAAGAAGACCATATTTGCACTATGTTGCAAATTCTACGACAGGAGAAATTTCACCCCGAATTTTTCCAATATAAATTCTGTTTGATTACAGTGACACGCTGAATCACATGGATTCGCACGGTTAATCTTACCACGACTCAGCTTATGCATAAAGGCGAGAACCCTACACTACGTTAGGTGTTCCACGAAAATCCTACGCTAAGAGAAGTCTAATTTCGGAGACTCACAGTTTCGCAAATTTCTATGTATCAAGTTTCTACGAAGCAAGATACAGTTACGTTCATATCTAGGTACCTGACATACCAACAGGTTAAGATAGAACACCAACAGACTAGGATGTTTTCCATCATCTGAAATTGTGAACAGAAATGGAACAAGATCTCCATGGATTTTGGTTGTCAGATTAACGCAAACTAAAAAGAAGCATGGTGCTATCTAGGTTACTGTCAACAGTTTGACCAAGTCTGCAGAATCCTTACATCCGCAAGGATTTCAGAACCAGCAGATTGATCGGACGTGTTCCAGCTAGGGCTCATCCGATCACTTGGTAATCCATCAGCTATCAGGTCAGACAAAGGTTCGCATTTGTGCTCCTTATTTACGTTCACGTTCTTGTTCCAGTTTTACGACTTGCTTTCACGCTCACGTTCATGACACTATTCACGCTAATAATCGTATCCTGGCTTACGATTGTACGTACATTTTCGTTCTGGAGGTTTTGCAAGAACTTGAGAGACCATACTCAAGTTTAGTATAACTCCCTATCCTCAAACAGACGTTTCACGTCACATTCCATGTTTCACCTTATAGCGTTTGGCGTTACCGTAACCGTATCCCATGTTCACGATATGTTTCACATGTCATGTTCATTCCACGTTCCTCATATCACGTTCACGATATGTTACACGTATCATTGATCACGATATGTTTGCTCATAATACACTCACCATATCTCCACTTATCACGTTCAAAATTGTTCACGTATCACGTTCACAATTTTTCACGTACTACGTTTCAGTATGTCTCGCGTATCATTGCTAAGACAATACTGTTATCAGTTAGTTGGGATATTTTGCATTATAACGTTTCAGTTACCCTTGCACGTTAATTTCTTATTCCCTTGATCAAATTCAGGGGATCTATTTTACGTTGATAACCATGAACTTCTACGTATTTTCAAGTCAAGGTCAGGATGACCTGACCAAGATTTATCAGTGGTGTCAAGATCTTGTGGAGGAACCGTTACGAGAGGGAAGCCACTTGGAAACGGACGAGTCCATCCGGAGTTTATCCTCTCGTCCTTCCATAATTCAGTAAAACTCTTTTAGTCACGTCACGTTCCATGTCCTATTTAGCCATGTCACGTTTCACGTTCCTTTTAGCATGTCACCTTTATGTCCTTTTATCTTGCATACCTTTCCAGTTTGATTCGGGTATTTCCGCTTCCAGTTACATTATCTATAATTCGGGGACCAGTTATTCTTTTTAGGGGGGAAGAGTTGTAAAACCCGCATGCTTTTACCATGAGCAGTACACTTATGATCGTACGTACAGGATTAAAACTTTCCTATTATAACATGAAAACGTATCACGAATATTAATTACAAGAATTACGTACGCGTTAGTACACGATAAGTATTAAGTACGTGTCGATACACGATAATTATTATTTATAATATTTATAACCGAACATTTAATCACGAACACGCATTCTATATTATTTCACGACAAGCAAGGGGATACGTATCGTAATATTACACGACATTAAATTATACGACACAATAGACAAACATTTAACACGGTTATTATTATTATGTTTATTAATTAATTTTGACAAGTAATTACGTACTTAATGTTACGTTTAACACGCATGAGAATAACTATGAAATTCACGACATTTTAAATACACGAACACGCGTACGTTTTATTAAACGATAAATAAAAACGAATAGGGAGATGGTTGTTGGGTTGTTTAGACAAGATAGGGACAAGAAAAACATGGGTTGTAGGCCCATTTGGGGTTTGGTTCGGCTTAAAAAGAAAAATAACGGGGAGGATATTGTTTTAAAAAATCAAATATCCCAAACCCTAAAATAATTAACAGGCCATCACTCTCTCCTTCTTTTGTGCTACTGCCGCCGACCAACACCAAGACCAAGGAGGGATCGTGTGTCGATCCAAGAGAAGCAAGGTTGGGGTTCATGTTTAGGTTTCCCAAACCCTAAAACGAATAGGTAAGTCTTGATCTCGTTTCATTTTTCTCTTCTGTTGGTTTAATGGATCACGAATTCAGGACATATCATCACAAACATGTTAAAAACGAGTTAAAGAAGTAAAGGGGGTGTCGTTTGTTTGTTGTTGCGTTCATGTGACCGCAATCCGAGACCATCTATGGTCTCGGTGGTAAATTAATCCCACCAGCCGCAACCCTAACAAGGGTGCTAGCTTGGTTTGTTCTGACGGGGGAAACACAACCCCAACAATGGTGCGTTTGAGCCTAGCAGTGGCAACTGCTGAAGGGGGGTGTTTGTTCTGATAGTGGGAACCGAGAGCTTATGCTCTCGGTGGGAATCTGTGTCAAGCAGGGGGAAAAGACCACTGTCGGTGGGGTTTTTAGGCCAGGCAGTGGCAGCAGTAGAAACACAAAGGGGTGCTTGGCTGGGTGTTTTGGTCAAGGTGTTTGGTTTTGATTTAATAAACAAGTTAAGGGGTTGTCTGGTTCGGCTTATAGGTAAACACATCAAGGATTTCACGGGTTTTCACGGGTTCGGTTGTCGACGCGTTTTAATAAAATAATACATGAGTACGGGTTATTATTTTTACGAGTTTAATTAGCTTTACATGTTTATTTATTTACAAGGTAATTAAAATAATAAAGCGTGACTTATAATTACAATATTAATTAAATTAATTTACCATGGCTATTAATTAATTTAATCTAACATGACTTGGGTTATTATTATTATACAAGAATATATGTTTTTAACCTAAGTATGTAATTATTTATTTTATACTATAGTATTAATTAATTAATTATTAAACATGACATATAATTAATTAATTAACATGGACTTAGGTTTATTATTATCATTTAATAATACATGATTTTAACCTAAGTATTTATTTATGTAATTTGGACTATAGTAATTATTTAATTATTAAAACATGATATATAATTAATTAATTTTCATGACTTAGGTTATATTAATACTATTATTAATACATGTTTTAACCTAAGTATTTTATACACTTAATTTAATTAAATCATGTTATATTTAATTAAAATCTATAGCTTATTTAATTTACATGTATTGATAAATAAACTATACTATTAATCACATGACTTAGAGTATTAATCATTAAAACTTAAGCTTATCTTATTAGCTTAATAATCTAGCTTATTTCTAATTATGGGAACTTTCTATTTTCAGAAACTTATTTAATTTACGCATCTAATCTATTTATGGAAACTTTCTATTTTTAGAAACTTATCTATTTTAAGCAGTAAATCTATTTTTGGAAACTTTCTATTTTTGGAAACTTTCTATTTTAGGAAACCTGCTATTTTTGGAAAGTTGATTATTATTACACAACAAGTATAATAAAACAAGAAATACAAGTAATATTTAATCAGAATATCCAGAATACATGATAAACACATCATATCGATAAAATCAGTAAAACAAGACATGAACATATAAAACAAGCTAAAACATGATATAAAACCAGTTACGTACTCAGTAATCAGAATACTTATACATGTATCCTATGTATGTAGCATTAGTGAGATCGAAGTAGGACTCTCTTCTGTTCGTCTTCTTCGTTCACTGGACTTAAGTTACGGATTCTCCGTCCTTTCAGTATGGACATTCTTCCTTATTAGGATTCCCCGTATGCAGCCAACTGTTTTCCCCAGTATATGTTTTATATGTTTTTGAATTGCTTATGTTTAATTAGATACCTAAAGCCATATACATGCATGACCAGTTTCACCTAGTTATGGAGGTACCATAACCATAACACTGGAGGCACCAGTGTTATGACTCCACCACGACGGAGTGATAGCTCGTGGCGTCCCTTTAGCTTTTGGCCATATTATTATTATCAGGTGGGGCGTATGGGTGCATCCTAGTTTACATGTTTTCAGCAGATTATTCAGGTGAATGTGGTGTGTGCCTTACATCCTTCACAAGGAGTTGATCCCTCCTACCCAAACAGTATATTAAATTAGAGGCAGCCCCTCTAATTTGCATGACGAGGTCACCCCTCCAAGTATTCATGCACGTTGATATTTCATGACCTATATTGGCTAAATGGTAAACATGTTAAACAGTTTTTATAAGATAAACATAAGGCTTCTCAAACTATAAAACCAGTTTTATGAACATGTTATAGGTTTTCCAGGACTTAATCAATTTTGCTGCTATATATTTTTCATGCTTATATTATTCATTCCATGCTTGTATATCCGTGCACTGAGCGTTATGCTCAGTCGTTACTTTCCTTTCCATGTCCCAAAACGGCAGGTACCCAAGGACAGACTCTAGCATTTGGAGGACATGCATAGTATGGAAGCTGTCATAGACTTCTTCTCCCTTTGCCTTCATATACTTATGCTTGTTTACTCTTTCATTCATTTCATTTACTTTATTATGTTTTGGGCTTATGTTTAGGAACCGATGTTTGATTCCGGTTTTCCCTATGGTCATGTATGTTTTAGTACATATTACCTTCCATGCTTTGATGGCACGTCATGATTACGCGTAACGGTCCACTTATCAAAGTGGGGTGTTACAACATACAACAACATATATTTTTTCAAAGTCGTTATTTGTTATTAAACACAAAATGTCTAGAAAAAGATAGCTAAAATTTATTTTAAATAAATTCAAATCTTTTATGCAATAAATATTTATACAAAATATCAATTAATATTTACCCAAAAACATATCAATTAATATATTATCACATAATAAAAAATCAGATAAAAACATATATAAGTACATAAAATGGCAATAACGCAATTATTACCTCATTTATCTTATATGTTCATGTCCCGTACGTGCACGAGCATTAAAACTAAAACTAGTTTTTTTAAGAAAAAAATGTAAAATATGTTTGAATGAGTATAATTGATTGATTTAATCTATAACAAATTAAAAGTTTATATTTATGTCAAACTCTTTTCAGGACAAAATTGGTTAAAAGTACACCCGCATAACTTGAATGACATGGAGGACAAAATATGGTCACTGCACTCGGGATGGGACATGTGGGCAGTTCATCGTTAATACAATAATACTTGCTAATTTTCTATAAAAATACTCGTCATTTTGAATAGACAGGAAAATAAACAATATAACAAGTACATGTATTTCTGTACCATGATTGATAGGAACATTAAATAAATCATTCTAGGACTAGTAGGTATGGGACCTCTCTACCAACCCCCACTCTCTGATCTCCTTGCATTGCCCCTTTTCCATTTGCTATATATATAAAGCAAGATCCATATGGTTTGATCAAGCACAACAATGGAGCAATACAAAGGTTCAGATGTAGACAAGTACAGATGTTTCATGAGTGGGGAGGGTGAGAAGAACACCACATGGAAATTGGGTGTACCCCCTAACTTTGATGTCGTCAACAAACTCTTTGAACAAGGCAGAACCAAGGTTTCACATTAGACTTGCATATTATATACTAGAGTAGTATTGTATTTTTTAATATTTTGTTCTAATAGATACATCAATCTCATGAAAACTTATAACTTTGGATGTTAAGGTATGGCCAGCAGGTTCACTAGAAGAGCAAGTTCAAAATCTTGTGAAAACATGGGAAATGGAGATATTCCACAAAATGAATCCACAAGATTTTAAAACCCTTGATGTGACAAAAGTAACAGTTTCTGTTAATGGTAAGTTAAATACAAACCTTAACTTTTCTTGTTTCAAATCCATTCAAGTCTCGTGATTTTCAGGTAGGAAACCTATGACGCCACAAGATGTAGCTAACATAGGTGGAGGCTATAATATGTTTCTTCAAACATCATTGCCTGAAAAACTACGAGTGTATAATTATAAGGAAGAAACTGTGGATACTGCTCACAAACTCTTCACCACCACATTTCCACGTGGTTTTGCCGTAGAGATTCTACAGGTTTACTCTGGTCCGCCAGTCATCGCGTATAAGTTTAGACATTGGGGTTACATGGAAGGTCCATTTAAAGGCCAACCTCCTACTGGAGAATTGGTGGAAATGTTTGGTGTGTCTACATTGACGGTAATATATATACTTAATCTATATATCAGTCACAAATTTGTATACTATTCTGCTTTTATTGAAGGTGACCTTTAATTTGCACCCATTTATTTACGAAATAAATGAGTCGATCTGGTTTATAATTTTGGAATGTTGCCAGTTGGATGAAAATTTCAAGATCGTGAAAGTAGAGTTCTTCTACGACCGAGGAGAGTTGCTGGCTAGTCTAATCAAAGGTGGAGGAGCGACCATTACCGAAGATAGCATCATCAGTGGAGGATCTTCAAGTTGCCCTTTCTCGTAAAGAAGGTGCTCCATGGATAGTTTCATTTGCTAGCCAAATGAAGTAACAAAAGGATGATGGTTTCTACATGCTTTCATAAATAAATTTATCTTCTTCATTTCGTATCGTGGCTTGTATCATTGAATAACAAAGATATAAATTTCCATTTTACGCCTAAAATATATGGAAACAAGGTGTTGTTGCACCCTTCGGCATCATCTTCGACTAACAAATAGTTGAAATGAAATGCAAATTTTAGTTTCTACATGTGTATCTATTTTTTTATGATAGTTTATATATTAGCCATCACAAGCTTTTTTTAATTACGAAGCTAATTATATGAAAATCACGTATGTGGATTTAGGTGTCATAATGTTGATATTAATAACGCCTTGAATTCTCTTTAAAAGCTCCACTGCTTTAGGTGCAAGGAAACTAAGAGTATCAAATGCAAAAGGAATAAACACGTGATAATTTTTAATGCATGATTTTTCGTATTTTGTCATTTTGCATGAGGCGTCTTTCAAAACAGTCTGACTCGCTGTAAAACCCCGGCTACTTAACATCAACAGAGGAGAAACCCCAGTCAGATCCACACACGCATATTTTCCTCCAGCCCATCCAAAAACCAAAACGTCTGCCGATCTGAGTGTGGATCTTCCATCTAAGGGGTCAGTCAAGAAATTCACAGGTGTTTCTTTCTTGACGGAGATGTCAACACATCTACATATGTCAAAGAAAACATCCATAGTCATATTGTATCGATACTTGAAGTCCAAGAGGTCTTTACAATGAACCGCATGTTTTTAAAAAAAATCCAAACATGTCTTGCGACAAACATGACACATTATACGAGTGTATCTACTAATCTTTTAAAACAATTCATGTATAACCTCGAGACTTTCAAATAACATCTTATAATATTTGCATATTGTTAAGTATTTCAAAAAAAAAAGCATTCCTCATTTTTCGGAAACATGGTCTAGACGAAAGTTTATGATAAAAGATACATATAAGAATACATTACAACAAATTTGGCTTGTGTTACATACTTTTTTCTTCATATTTTAAAAGCTTATTTATAAAATGTTCACATTTATGAGTGTTAAGAATTATTTTAAAAGCTTATTTACTTTGGATGTTAAGCTACACAGGAGATGCCCGGGCCTCTTAGAAGACTATTCGCTACTATATTAGTATTTTGTGAACCAGGAGATGTTCGGAAGTTATGGGATGACCACTACGAATCCCTTTCAGAAGACTACAACTTAGAATGTATGAGTGCTGAACGGGTTCAAAATATGGTTCTAACGGACATATCAGCAATTCTACAATCTATGGGTAAGAGACTTAGTGATTTTGATCTTCCACAAATTACTGAAGATGTACGTTCTTATGCATATGGATGTCGTGAAGTTCACGAGGAATGCTCTATAGTTGTACAACCCGAAGACATACTTGCTAGACATTCACTAAACACTGATCAACAAAAAGCATATGATACAATCATGAGACATGTTGACGACGACAAACATGGCGTTTTTTTTATTGATGGACCCGGAGGAACTGGGAAAACATTCTTGTATAAAGCTTTGCTTGCAACTGTTCGTTCTCGTGGACTTATTGCACTTGCAACCGCTTCGTCAGGGGCTGCGGCAAATAACATGACAGGGGGGAGAACTGCTCACTCGCGATTTAAAATTCCCATCAATCTTACTACAAACTCAGTATGTACCGTAAAGAAACAAAGTGGCCTTGCAAAACTATTTTGTCAAGCCAAGTTGATTGTATGGGATGAAGCGTCAATGGCTAAAAGACACGGTGTGGAGGCGGTAGATCGAACAATGCGAGACCTTACCGGGGTCAACCTTCCTTTCGGTGGCAAGATAATGGTTTTAGGAGGAGACTTTAGACAGGTTTTACCGGTCGTAAGACGTGCAACACGAGCACAAGTTGTAGATTCAAGCCTCAGAATGTCACCACTTTGGCCAAACATTCAAAAAATGCGATTAACCATAAACATGAGGGCACTAACGGATCCATGGTTTTCAAACTTTCTATTACGAGTCGGTGATGGAGTTGAAGATGTCATCGATGAAGATTACATACGGATACCTGATGACATGACCATTCCATACACTACCGATGCTGCCTCGAAGGATGCGTTGGTCAATGAAATATTTCCCTCCTTTGCCACCAATGTTCATACATCTTATGATATAGTTTCAAGAGCAATATTATCAACAAAAAATGAACATGTAGACAGCATTAATGATATGCTGATTGAAAGATTTCCTGGTGACGAGAAGATTTACTATAGTTTTGATGAAGCAGAAGATGACAAAAATAACATGTATCCTCTTGAATTCTTAAACTCCCTTAATGTTAGCGGAATACCACCACATCGCTTGCGATTGAAAGTTGGATGTCCGATCATTCTTTTGAGGAATCTTGATCCGGCGAATGGATTATGTAATGGCACGAGGTTGATATGCAAACGCTTCGAACGTAATGTCATCACTGCTGACATTGCTGTCGGGCAACACGCTGGGGTAAGAGTTCTATTACCAAGAATCCCTCTTGCTCCATCTGAAGAAGACATGTTCCTTTCAAGCTAAAGAGAACACAATTCCCTATCCGTCTTTGTTTTGCTATGACTATCAATAAAGCTCAAGGGCAAACAATTCCAAATGTGGGTGTCTATCTGCCAGACTCTGTTTTCTCACATGGTCAGCTTTATGTTGCATTGTCTAGAGGGATTTCACGTTCAACTACCAAGGTATTGGTCAAACCAGTCAAAGAGTTTGGTGAAGGAGTCTACACGTCAAATGTCGTGTACAAAGAAGTTTTACGCGACGATTAACATCTGTTCTTTTATTTTATCTCGTACTCGATGTAATGTTTCACTTACATTTTTACTATATGTTCTTTTATTTGAATAAGATTTTATTTAAAGTTGAATGATCGTATGTTACGACAGTTTCCAACTAGAATTTCATCTCACTATTATAAAGTTTATCGTTTCATAATTGCCGCTATGCAATTCCGCAGCTATGCGCGGGTATTCACCTAGTCTTATAATATTTGCATATTGTTAAGTATTTCAAAAAAAAAACATTCCTCATTTTTCGGAAACATGGTCTAGACGAAAGTTTATGATAAAAGATACATATAAGAATACATTACAACAAATTTGGCTTGTGTTACATACTTTTTTCTTCATATTTTAAAAGCTTATTTATAAAATGTTCACATTTATGAGTGTTAAGAATTATTTTAAAATTCTTCACACTTAAAAGCATGAAATATTATAAAGTTCACACATAAAGAATTGTTTAATAAATTATACTTTCAAATATTCACATTTTGAAGTGTGAAGTTTATTATAAATGTTCACATTTATAAATGTGAAATTATTTGTTACACACAATTTATCCATACCAAAAACACTAATGTTAGTGTAGGAATTCAAGTGAATGAGATCTTATATGGAACTTGTTCACGTAGCAAGGTAGTCTAGAAATATGCCGGTTTCTGGTTAGTATTGGTTACCAAATCGAACTAAGCCGGTTCGTTCGATTATTTTTCTCTTCCCTAGTAGCAAATAAGTAGAAAAGTTTTTTATGACATTACTACACCTCCAAATAAGTAGATAAAATATTTTATTTTATTTTATTTTTAAAAAGTGTCATATCAAACTTTAGAAAAAAAAATTCTTCAAATTATTTTTATAAATATACATCTTGTAAAGTATACTTTTATGAGTATTATTCCAAATGTGTTTGCTAGATTTACAACGTACCAATATAGTGACATAAGCTCATTGATTATGCACTAAAGTCCAAGCCCAATGCTAAAAGGCCATTAACACTAATAGATACGTAGTATAAACAACTGTTATAAGCGATTAAAGAGATGTTTGGTTAAGTTAATGTTTTGGGCTTATATAATGTAATATAAGTAATTTATGGCTTACATATCATAAGCTTATAAGCCTTACTTAAATATTTGGTTGTAGTAGTTAATAAGATAAAATGACAAAAAATTACATAAAAATAAAAAGGATGTAAATCACCTACCTTATATAAAGATAAATATTTTTTTATATAATATTTTTATATGTCACTTACCCTTATATAAGTCATAAATTATTTGCTTACCAAAACCCTCTTATATAAACTTATAATATAACCTTACCCAAACACTTAATTTCAGCTTATAAGCTTATATAAGCTAATAAGCCCACTATATAAACTAAAACAAACACCCCCTAAAACATTATAAACAACCCATAAACAATTAAATCATTTTTACAATGAGTTTTAGGTATTTCTAGCAAGATTTGCACGTTTCAGCAAGTTTTCAGACCACCATTGACCATCATTGGCTGACGTTAACAAAGGTTGACTAATTGTTTGACCGATTAATCGGCAACGGAAAGGTTGGTGGCCTAATAGCGCCTAGGCGGTGAGGCCTTTTTTTACCCCAAGGCCCTGAACGAATCCAGGCCAGATTAACAGGATTCTTAGAAAAAATAAACACAAAGTTTCAATTTTTTCGTTGTATAATATTCCAGCATAAATTAAGACCTAATTGGCATAAAATTCATGATACACAAATACACTACTACTTGCATGATTTAGAATATGCATAAAAACTCATGATACAAGAACACTACTACTTGCATGAGTCTTCAAGATCCAAAAGATATTGGCTCATGTGCTTGGCTTCTTTTCGGTCGTCTTGCCTCGGAAGGAAGATAATAAAGAGAAGTGTCTTGAAGCTGTCAAGTACAAGAATCACATATTCAGTATCAGCAAACGAGTGATTGTTTCTGAACTGTACACTCATTTTGCCCACCATATAAACTTAACGTATTTGGCACATGTTTTATTTATACTACTGGATATATCTTCTCGTTCCTACTTTCCAGGCTGCAGCCTAAATAATCTTGATCTAATTTAACAAGTATTCACTAAACACGTAACTGGTTGGAGCATAGAGTTTGGAATAAAGGGCCATATAGATAGTTTTGGAATGATATATAACTAAAGGACACTCACACTTTTGAGAAGCATGGCCATGAGCGGGAGTTTGATCTTCAGAGATTAAGGTCTTCAATGTGTTAACTGTTGAACATCAGAGTATAATCAAACAGTCAGCACAAACTAGTTTTAATGAGCTCCTGATAATATATCAGCCACCAGGCCCAGCACTTTTAAGTTTAATGTAAAGCTTTGGGCCACAAAACTTAAGAGAAAGATATTTCGTTTGACCCTTGTGCTATCATCTAAAATATGTTTTGGTGGTTGTACTAAAAAAAAGGTGCCGTTAGACCAAATTTACATATTGCAACATGATATTAATCTAGTTCTAAATCATTATACACCAAGGAGTTGCATAAGCACATCTACACAAATCAGTAAAGCATTTTCCTCGATATATTATCGATTTGTGACAAATCCAAGTTGTAGTGGTGCATTGATTGATACAACTCAAGTTCAGTTACGGAAATCAAGATTTTTTTAGTTTCTTATATTCTGGTGACAATTAGAGTAAAGACTCTCCATACCCTTCATGAAATTCAGACTACTAATCGTATATTACTAAGCACAATTAGAGTAAAGACTCTCCATACACTTCGTCGGATGCTGAAAAGGCATATGTTTCTGATTCTAAGTATATGTTATAAAAATGGATTCGGAATTACCTTCGGTAGAAGCAGAAGCAGGAAAGGTGAATGTACTATCAGAAGTAGCATTTGCACTTGAAGTATCTGAAGGGGAGTGGCTTTTCTTTCCAAGTTTCAGAAGTCGTCTGAAACCTTTTGATTGGGGCTTTTCAACAACTTCAGGGATCTTTTCCAACTTCAGGTTGTTAAAATCAGAAACATATGCCTTTTCCGCATCCGATGAAGTGCCAAAGTTTACCTTTACCTGGGGTGCTTTGGCATATTCTGAATTCCTAGTAGACGGGTCTTCGAACGATGAAACACGTGCATAAGGAGCTTGGTAGTTTTTCTCAGAACTTGTGCCGGCTGGATTTTCTTCGATGAAATTTTCCCTCACCTGAACACCACCAGGAAACAAACATAAACAAGACAAATTAGATAATAAATTACCTAAACCACCAAAGTTAACACGTCATATATAAGTTTATCGTCTACACTCCTCATGTTAGAGAAAACCCAAAAGAAAGATAAAAACAAACTGGAAGACATGTTCATAGATATTCCCTTATTATCCTAAACGAGTAAGAAGGTGTTTCTAATTCCATGGTAAGCCTGAGTATCGATCTATTGTTTGGCGTGCCAGTTCGAGAATCTGTGAACTGTTAGGAGATATATGTAAAAAAGGAGGTGTGGCTATGCACATTTTTGTGAATCATATACATCACAGGGGTCCCAGAAAGGTAGTTGATAGTTGTGCCAACCTACTTTGGTTGAGCAAGTTGGGACGAGTAATCACGCAAGTTAGGACGACTAACACATAAGCTTCATCTACGGAGTGTAATCATCTATTATTGTTTGTAACCCGTTGGCCTGCTTTTTGTGCACTACTTATTCTCAAATTTTCTAGTTACTTGTAACTTTCTACTTACCAATAAACATCCATTTTTAGTTCAGAAAAAAAGTTTGTGTAGAATATATGTTATTCTCAGGCCGGAAAAAAAATGTAACCGAGGCCGGAAAAAACATGAAATTCTGGATTTTATTTTTTTGGGTAAAGGGTTTCCCTGGTAAATAGAATTATTGTTTTGATTACATAAACTGTCACTCTGATAAAGCAACACTCGATTCGGTGTTTGAGTAAACCTAAATTAAAAGACAGAATAAGAAGTCATGGAGCAAAAATGTGCTATCAGTATACTTTAATGGTTACTAACGGATAAAGCGGTAATTTTGGATAATTAGTAAACGAAAAAGGACTTTTGCGTATATTTTTGCAATTTTCAGAAAAAAATCATCATGGAGGGGCAGAGTATCTGATGTGTACAGAAAACCTTACCTCACACGGAGTAGGATGTATATGTTTCTGGACTGAAATGGTTCCCTTGTCAATAATTTCCACAGACAAAGGCTCTGCGTGACTACTTGCCCCTGTTTCATGATTGTTATCAACTTCCTTGGCACAGCTTATTGATGGCTGCTTATCTTCAAGCATAACTACAGACTTGTCAATTATAGGGTTGTTATCAACATCAGCCTGATGTAATAATCTGTCATTTAAATTCAGTTTAGCAACAGGCTTGTCCTCCTTCACCTTTGCAGCTAAAAGCTTTTGGCTTAGATTTGAAGATGTTTTGATCTTGAGCTCAGGAAGTGACGCAGTCTTACTCTTATCAACGCTTATGATAGCAGACCTCCTTTTTGTCTCAGTCCCTCCATTGGATAACTTTGGTTTCGAAACAGGCTCTGCACTTCGTGTCTTGAGTGATGTAATCTTTTTAGGTTCAGATAGCCTTCTAATGTGAGCAATAGAAGAAACCTTTGAAGAATCAGGAGTAACAGAAACGGTATCTTTCTTTCTATCCGACATGGATGACAATGATCTTGTCAACCTATTATTCCCTGCCGAATGATTCCGGTCAACTATTTTGCTGCTGCTGGTCGAGGGTTTTTTTGAATTGATGGTGGGTCCTACAGTAGTAGGTCTTATTTTGGACCTTTGAAGAGGAGATGACGAGCCAGGCTCTGAATCAGTGAACTTGGATCCACCTCTTTGGGTAATTTTAGATGCCAACTGTTTTTTGCTGGGTTGGCCAGACAACGAACTTGCTCTTGCTGCTATTCTTTTTTGTCTCTCTATCTTTAGAGCTTCAAGCCTCCTATGTTCTGCATCTTGCTGAAATAGATTTTAGCATAGTTACGTAAGCAAAAACTCATCATTTAAAAGTTACAGTGAAAACTAGGAATGACAATAGATGATGTTCATACAAAAATGGCATATATATTATTTTACCTGCTCTTTCTTCATTTTCTGGAGATCGGCTTTGAAGGACCTTAGTTTGTCAGCACGTGCTCGTGCATCCTCTAGGGTTGATGGTTTTCCCTTTCCGGAAAACTTCTTATCTAAACTACGCTGATTAGGTTTTAACTGTTGATGCTTTTCTGCACTTTTAGACCCCTTCTTAGCTTCAGTTTTGCTCTTTTTCTCACGCGAAGCAGCAGCAGCAGCAGCATCTTCAGCTAATTGCATTTCATAGTCTAAAGCAGGATCATACCCTATAGACCTCTTCTCTATTGATCGTTCGGGCATCAAGCTCAAGGCATCTGGCTCATATTTAAGTAGTTCACGGGTCCTATCTGGATTTTGACTACTAGATGGGAGGTCATAGTTGTCCATATTCATGCCACTTCTATTGTCATTTACACCTGAAGTTGAGCGCAACGAAACCATAACCGTTTCGTCATCAGTGGGATGCGGCATCCCATTTCTGTCCAGATTTGTCTCAAACCCATTAAGTGCCAGTGAATTCCTTACATTTGCTTGGTCTCTTCCACCCACAATAAAATCATCGCTTCCACCCCTGTAGGCAGCCTTTCTTCCATTTCTTTCATAGGAGGATTGTATATCAGTTATGTGCCCATCGCCATCACCATTGCGTTCTGCATGAGCTAATGGATCATCAGCCATTTGCTTTTGCCGTCTTTTCGTTTGATGATCCTTTTCCATTGCAAACATATCTTTATTTTGGGAACGTTCACCTTCTTCAGCTCCTTTTAGTAGAAAACTCTGGAAAGCTTGCCAGTGGCTGCTATCTGTCTCCTTCCTATTATGAGTCTCAGATTCAGTTGATTGCTTTCTCTTTGGAGATCTTAAGCTTCTTTTATGTGTACCCCTCTCAGTCTCGTCATCAGTGTGAGTGTCGGAACCTGATTCTGATTCATCTTCAGAGGAATTCTGTTTTTTAGATGTAATGTAGTTAATATTACGGATAACCACCCTACCTCGTGATTTCTTTTTACTGGATTTTCCAGCGTTCTTATGCTGTTCTAAGTCTTCAGATTCCGAATTAGTATATCTATTATCCATAGACTGCCTCCTTTGTCCACCACTAAAATGAGGATCCTCCATGGATGACGGGTAAGGCGGCGGAGAATAAAATGGAGCAGTTCCAGGAGAATAATGTTGTTGATAGTAGGGCATTGGATATGGTTGATATACAGGTACGGAACCGGGTGAAGAAGAATGCATCATACCCCAAGGAGGATATGCTGGATGGGGAAATTGATACTGTTGCTGACCACCTGGATTTGGACAATCCGTAACAAATGAAAACAATTAGGTTACGTATTGATGGAAATGTCTTCCATGTAAGCTTGATTTAGAGATAAAAAAACAAACAAGAAGCTCCATCTGATGCATAACTACCGAGTCCTAACCATACAATGCCTTCCTTATTTTTCCAAAATTTTCCTAAAATCTATCACTTCCAATGATACTTACTTTTTAATGTGAATTAGTTAAGACAACTAAGAAAATTCTGGATCACACGTGCGTGCACATAGGCTTAAATTTAAAATGAGCACGAAGAGTTTTTGTGATTTGAGCAAATTCTCCTGGCTATCTAAAATGGCAACTTCTTTTCTCAGACTTCTGAGGAGTGTGTTCAAACTTGGCTATTCGTAAGTTCACTAGAATAGACTTACATGACAGGCTACTAAGTTCAAGTTAGAAACTCGTTATCCTAGTTTAAATGAAGTTGGTCCTCTACCATCGTCCTAGAAACATGGATACTAGGAACGGATGTGGCAGAAGGCGGCACCAAAGATATATATAGGAGGTATGGTAAATGTAAATAAATGAGCATCCTGCACAAGTAAGTCCATACCTGCATATGAATCAGTTCCTTCTGTCCCTTTAGATTCTGAATTAGCATCACCCCCGGGTTCATCATGACTGTTAGTCATACTTGAAAGTACAATTCCTGATGCATTCATGGCAGAATAGTCTGATTTGGTAGACATTACATCTTCTGCTTCCATTTCAACCCATTGCCCGGTCTCGTGTTTCTGCTTCCACAGATCCATGAACCTCAAGCAAGCACTCCTGTTGTATCAATCAGAAAGAGTCAAATTTGCACGCAAATGGTATTAGATATATACACATAAACATCAATGCAAAAGAGTTACGCGGAGATAGCTGCTTACATTAGCCGTGATGCACCAAAACATTCAGCAAACGATAACAAATTTGACACGTGGTCAACTTCAAATCCAGCAGCCACAGCACGTGCAAAAGCCATGCCTTGTTCTTTTTTTAGGACTGTTTTGCGCGTCTCAAGAACATTCAATAGCTGGACTCTGCATATACAATAGATAACATCAGAGATGTGAAGATCATATTTATAAATTCGGGAAATTGTCGGGTTTTCACACTTGAAAAGTCAACGTATGACATATTCTGGACAGATGGACATAAGAAAGGAAGAACCAATACTTTGAATTTCCCTCCTTCGCAGCGGAACCGTTAGTCTCCGGGACACCAGGCTGCAAAAAGAAAAAAAGAAAGATTAATAAGAAAAGATAAAAAAACACACACATACATACATACAAACGGGACGATAAGAATAGACGGCGACTTGTTACCTTGTAAAGGACAATCGCCTTGCCCTCATCAGCATCACATGCATGTTTGTTTCCTGCCGAAAGTCGTAGAATGAATTTAATACCATAAACCAACCCAAATGGAAACACCAAGTCACGTATATATACCTTCAGTGCTCGGCACAGCCTTTACATGTTGGTCTTCTATCTGCTGCCATGGCAAACACTCGCGTTAAAAAAAAAAAACCGTAGCAAAACAAAAACGTAACAGATAGATGATATATTGAAATACGTATAGTCACCAGAATATCAACATTGTTGTTCCCTTGAATGGAAATAGCTTCTTGTATCTGTAGAATCTCACATTCTATGGTGTAGACACGTTCGAGAATCTCAGGAGTACTCACAAACCTCACAAAACTATATAAACAACAATAAACACATTTCAGCGCCGCGCTACAACTACTTACGCAAACCTCACAAAAATATACAAACAATAAACACATTTCAGTGGCGCGCTACAGCTACTTACGCAAACCTCACAAAAATATACAAACAATAAACACATTTCAGTGGCGCGCTACAGCTACTTACGCAAACCTCACAAAACTATACAAACAATAAACACATTTCAGTGGCGCGCTACAGCTACTTACGCAAACCTCACAAAACTATACAAACTATAAACACATTTCAGTGGCGCGCTACAGCTACTTACGCAAACCTCACAAAACTATACAAACTATAAACACATTTCAGCGGCGCGCTACCAGCTACTTATACAAAATCATGCAACTTAATGTTCCAAAATGAAAGCGAGAATCTCAGGAGTGCTCACAAACCTCACAAACTATATAAACAACAACAAACACATTTCAGCGCCGCGCTACAGCTACTTACGCAAACCTCACAAAAATATACAAACAATAAACACATTTCAGTGGCACGCTTACTTACGCAAACCTCACAAAAATATACAAACAGTAAACACATTTCAGCGGCGCGCTACAACTACTTACGCAAACCTCACAAAAATATACAAACAATAAACACATTTCAGTGGCGCGCTACAGCTACTTACGCAAACCTCACAAAACTATACAAACAATAAACACATTTCAGTGGCGCGCTACAGCTACTTACGCAAACCTCACAAAACTATACAAACAATAAACACATTTCAGCGGCGCGCTACCAACTACTTATACAAAATCATGCAACTTAATGTTCCAAAATGAAAGCGAGAATCTCAGGAGTGCTCACAAACCATATAAACAACAACAAACACATTTCAGCGCCGCGCTACAGCTACTTACGCAAACCTCACAAAAATATACAAACAATAAACACATTTCAGTGGCACGCTTACTTACGCAAACCTCACAAAAATATACAAACAGTAAACACATTTCAGCGGCGCGCTACAACTACTTACGCAAACCTCACAAAAATATACAAACAATAAACACATTTCAGTGGCGCGCTACAGCTACTTACGCAAACCTCACAAAACTATACAAACAATAAACACATTTCAGTGGCGCGCTACAGCTACTTACGCAAACCTCACAAAACTATACAAACAATAAACACATTTCAGCGGCGCGCTACCAACTACTTATACAAAATCATGCAGCTTAATGTTCCAAAATGAAAGCGAGAATCTCAGGAGTGCTCACAAACCTCACAAACTATATAAACAACAACAAACACATTTCAGCGCCGCGCTACAGCTACTTACGCAAACCTCACAAAAATATACAAACAATAAACACATTTCAGTGGCACGCTTACTTACGCAAACCTCACAAAAATATACAAACAATAAACACATTTCAGCGGCGCGCTACAACTACTTACGCAAACCTCACAAAAATATACAAACAATAAACACATTTCAGTGGCGCGCTACAGCTACTTACGCAAACCTCACAAAACTATACAAACAATAAACACATTTCAGTGGCGCGCTACAGCTACTTACGCAAACCTCACAAAACTATACAAACAATAAACACATTTCAGCGGCGCGCTACCAACTACTTATACAAAATCATGCAGCTTAATGTTCCAAAATGAAAGCGAGAATCTCAGGAGTGCTCACAAACCTCACAAACTATATAAACAACAACAAACACATTTCAGCGCCGCGCTACAGCTACTTACGCAAACCTCACAAAAATATACAAACAATAAACACATTTCAGTGGCACGCTTACTTACGCAAACCTCACAAAAATATACAAACAGTAAACACATTTCAGCGGCGCGCTACAACTACTTACGCAAACCTCACAAAAATATACAAACAATAAACACATTTCAGTGGCGCGCTACAGCTACTTACGCCAACCTCACAAAACTATACAAACAATAAACACATTTCAGCGGCGCGCTACCAACTACTTATACAAAATCATGCAACTTAATGTTCCAAAATGAAAGCGAGAATCTCAGGAGTGCTCACAAACCTCGCAAAAATATACAAACAATAAACACATTTCAGCGCCGCGCTATAGCTACTTACGCAAAATCATTCAACTTAATGTTCCAAAACGAAAGCCGCAAGAGAACACAAACCTCATAAAACTATAAACAACAATAAACACATTTCAGCGGCGCCTACAACTACTTATGCAAAATCATTCGACTTAATGTTCAAAATAAAATCTGCAAGAAAAACAACAACAACAACCTTTGGAGAGTGGACTTAGTGAACCAAGGCGCGCCATTAGGCGAAAGAGGCGGTGTGAGGAATACCGAATATCCGCCTTGCGCAATCTGGTCTTGCGCAGCTTTCAAATGCGCGATAAACGGGCTGAGCAGACCGGAAGCGATTTTTTCCTTCTTTTTGTTATCATTTGATATGATGTATAAATCACACCTTCCACCAAATTTATAAATCATTACATTATTTAATTGAATTGAATTGAATTGCATGTTGAATATTTAAGCTAAATTATAATAAATTTATAATAATAATTGAATTGAATAGAAGTGAAGTACCTGGTTCGTGTAGGGGTGAGTTGAAATACAGCACACTCTAACACGCTCTTTGGCTTCATTTTTTAAGCTAGCTTTTGGAAAGCTTTTGGAAATGAAAGGAAAGAAAATTGTAAAGGGATGCAGCAGTAGCTTTTAAAAGAGGGGCTGCTGCTGGAAATAAAGAAAGAGAGAGAGAGAAGGTCAAGACATAAATGGCCTAGAAAGATAAAAGCAGGAGTAAAACAACAAAGTGGGGGTGGGGGGCTTATTCTCTCTCTCACTTCCCAAAATCAAACATTTATCCTATCTATCATGTATCATCTCAACGGAACTATTATATTTCTCAAACTAAAACAAAATCATTTCTATTGTGTCCAGAAAAAAAGAACATCTCAAAATTATTCACTTTAAAACTAGATAAAAAAAAATTAAATAGAGTAGTACTCTTACTAAGAAATTTTATTAGTTTATGCTTTTATTTTTTACCTTTTTAATACATTTTATTAATTTATGAGTGTATAAAAATATTTAATAGAGTATATTTATATATAAATGGTAATTTATGAGAATCACAATAGAAAAACTAATAAAATCTTTTTGATTTAATTCATTTTGATATCAAAATTTTCTAAGATACAAGGGGACTTATCACAGTCTTCATCTTTATCTCATCTAATGGCTAAGATTAAACGTGTTTTTTCTCTCTCAACACAAGATCTATCTTTTTTTTCATCTCTCCCTTCGAAGATCTAAGCTTCGATCTCATCAACATTTTTTATTGATCGATATGTTATATAACAAGAACAACTAATATCACGTCCATCATCTTCTTCATCATTCGATTAGAATCAAGTCAGATTCTACACTTATTAGATCGTAACTATTTTAGCTTATTTGATTTTTCATCATTCGTATTTATAATCTTTTAATAGTTTATTTTGACGAATTATTTGAATTAATTGTTCTTAATAAATAAGCTAGCTTATTAGATGATTTATGTGAATAAGTGAATTTGTTTGAATAAGTTTTTGATTTAGATGAGAGTTATGAATAAGCTTAAGAATTTGAGGAGAGTTATGAAGAAGCTTGTGAATTAGATGATTTTAATTTATTATGTTGAATTATAAGCTTGCTTATTAGCTTATTTTTAACATTCTATAAGATTTTATGCATAAGATAGTTATCAATAAGCTTATTTTCGTGTTAACAAGTCGTATTATTAGGAGTTTTTAAGTTGATGATGTAACTTGAATTAAACTTGATATGTCATATTTGATACCTTATTTATCATATATGATAGATATATGATATATGACATATGATATGCATATCAAATATGATACATGAGGTATCAAATATGATGTTTTTGACAAACTAAAAAAAATCAGACTTTATGACTAATTTACACAAAATATCTTCAAGCTTTTTAAACATGTCTTCTATCATATATAATACTCTATATATATATGATATTGTATATAGATTGGGCATAAAATTCAAAAGTGATCATGGATGGCTATGGTAAGTGCCTAAGTGGCATGTGACTTAGTGTTTATATATGTTTGACAAGGCTCAACATCATAATCAAATATGCTTGTTGCTTATTATTAGGTTTTGTATATGCGAGTTATGAAAAAGCTTATGTTAGTGTGAGGCATTTTAATTAAGTTGTTGATGTAAGTTGAATTAAGTTTGACGTATCATATTTGATACCTTATTTATCATATATGATATATATATATATATATATATATATATATATATATATATATATATATATATATATATATATATATATATATACTAGTTTCAAAACCCGTCCGATGGACGGGTATGACTTGTCATCTTTGTTTACTTTTTTTAATTTTCTAAATAATTGTTTCTAAGTAGTCATTTCTAAAACATAGTAGTATGAGTTATACTTTGTTTTTTAAGTATAGTTTTCTTTTAGTGTATCATTAGTAAGAATGACTTGCATGTAGAGGTGACAAAATGGGCGGGTGGGCGGGCACGGGCGGCGGGCTAAACGGGCGCAGGTTAAACGGGCACGGGCGAAACGGGCGGGTTAAACGGGCGCAAGCTAAAAAAGGAAAAAAACATATAAAAACCTACAAATAAAAAATAAAATACTTGTTTGAACGTCGGGATAAAAAAATTAATAAAAAATATTCGTCGAGTATACTAATTTGTATTTTACAAGTGCGCCCGTTAAGCCCATTTAGTTTGTTACATATGCGCCCGTTTAGCCCATTCATTATAAAGAATGGGCAAAAAGTGCCCCATCCTTTTTTGAAATTGGGCAAAAAGTGCCCATATGTATTAAAATGGGCAAGATTTGCCACCTCTACTTGCATGTGTTGTTTATCTTTAGTATTTATGTGAAAAATTGTTGTAAGTTCTTTTTCTAAAAATAGTCCGATTGTTTGTTTAGTTATCAATTTTTGTGAAAAAAGTTTACTTGTTAATTTTTTTAATAATATTTAAATATGTTCTTTTGTTTTATATTTTAATATAATTACTTTTTTTAATATTTTTAAATAAATAGTATTTTAATAATTTATTATTTCACACTATAAATATTAATACTTATCTTTTATTCCAAAACAAATACAACCAGATCGCCCTTATTTTAATCGAGGTTTCTAAAATTGGCAATTGGTGGCGCCAATGCGTCGTTAAGGAGCAAGACGTAACCACTACGTTATGAAATAGACTAATACGACGGCTTTAAGCGTGACATGAAATGAAGCATGGAAAGGCGTCATGGGATTTTCGATTGGGTTATGGTGAAAAAAATTCAAAAATAAAGATTACGTGTAAAAAAACTGGCTGGGGATTTTTAGTATATACAACCTTTTTGTAAACTCAATATATATAAGATATAAAATATGCTATAAATGTATAATTATTTTTATATGTTGTGTCGCTTTAAACTACTCTTTAAAATTGCAAAAGTTTCGTATTAATCGCTAAGACCAGTGTTTTCAGACCCGGATCGACCTGGCCGGGTCAATCGGTTGCCGAAAAATAGGTCATATTGACCCGAGTTTCACATTTTTGAAACCTGGCTTGAGCCACCGGGTTTGGGGTGACCCGGGTCAACCCGGTTCTCGAGACCTGGCCGGGTTTTGATGTTTTCGGGTTTAATAATAATATATATGTAAATTTTACGTATTTGCAACGGAATTTTATTTTTACATATATTATTGATTGGTAAAAAACTTATATCTTCAATATACGAAAGTTTTAATGATTTTTATATATAAACTTTGTAAATTATATGAAGAAATTTTTTTTAGAAAAACGGGTTAACCCGGGTTGACTCGGACCCGACGATTCGACCGAGTCGATTTAAAATCTTGGTTTTAAAACATTGGTTAGGACTTAAGGCTTGATTATGTCATCATGTCATTACGTCGCACATGATTAAAAAACTCCTTTCTATTTCTCGTTAAGACAAGGGCTTTTAATATATTGAATTCTGACCAAAAAATTCAATGGCACATTACTCTTGAATCTCTTGTTTTGTATATGAACTTGTAGACAGGTATCATAAAGTAAATAATGCTTCATTTTACATTGTGTGAATCCCACGAGAAGGCCAATATATTTTAGTAATTATTAATATATATATTAAATGTCGCAGCAAACAACGTCGTAAAGAGAATTGCTATGTCGTTTCATGCTTTGGTGTACGTCGTTTCAAAGAAGAAAAACAGGCGCACAAAACCATTTAAGAAACAAAATTTCAAATTACCCCTTACATTCATTTAACAAAAACTACTTTCCATTTTAAACTATTTACAACTTCTCGGTATAACAAACTTAATTATCAACTATGAACCTTATACCCATCGATTTAACCGAAACAAAAAATACTCTTGAAGAGATTATCGAATTACGAACCAAACAAGTCCAATATTGTAATGATTTTAACGCACGCATGATTTTATAAAAAAAAATGATAATACACATTTTAAAAAATTGTTACGAAAATAGTCCCTCAGGATATTTGTTTTTTACAAAACCAACTACCGACGCGAATAATCATTTGCATTATCGGCCTACTGCATTATTGATCATGCACGCTCCGCCGCGAAACGCGGGCTATATACCTCGTTATTCTTATTCGCTCACCAGTTTTAGTAATATATTCCGAGACCACCATCCGAGATCAACAAAATTAAGTTTGCTATTATTTTGGGCAGTTCCACTTGCAACCTGTCAGTATTTGCAATGATACACATGCGTATATTATTCAAGTTTATATGAGATAAAAGTTGAATATCATAATAAAAAGGTTATAATGTTTAGATTAATAGCAATATCATAGTAATAAAATATGCAGCTAATATAATACAGTAAGTAACTTCTCATTGAACTTACAGAACAAAATAGTTCGATAGTCATGATTTAATATGCTTTTTGTCTCCTTACAGATCACTCATTTTTTCTAAAGACTGACTCGAGATTCATGAAGGTGTTCAAAAATACAGATAAGATCTAACTCGGTGAACAGATTTTAAATTTTTTAATATAATATAAGACTAAATGGAAGAGCAAAAAAAAAACAACTCAAATCCTATGGTACAACATAATGAGAAAGGTTCATATAATGTAAGCTCCTCTAACTAATGTACTTAACAACTCCAATAGCTCGGTATTTTTAGCTTTTAAAACCCCTTTCTGAAGGAGCTTTAACCACTTCTCGCAGCTAATCCAACTTCATACCACTCAGAACCTTACTTTGAATCACATTCACTTCTTCTAATCAATCTCATCAACCAAATCGACAGACAGAAGCCGTGGACATCAACTAAAGCTACCAAGTCCTTTTCTGTCATTCCACCTCTAGCAAACTTAAGCCTGAGTACGGGTTCAGCAAGTTCCAAAGAAACCTCTACAGCAAAGGAAATTCACTTCCCACTGTTCGTTTGGAAATCCATAGAGATGTGGGTTATCTTTTTTTGTAATCCAACAAAAGATTAGATGAACAGTAATAGTCGAGTGTTTAGCTCCTAAAGTTTAAGATGACTAAAACTTGTTGAGAGACAATGGTTACAATATTTTTATGTTTTCTTGGAAAAATAATACAATGAAACGCAAGTCAGTGGAAACTATGAAGCCATTAAACAACATGGTTCTACCTGCACGCTGCTTCTCTGCTAAGAGCCGTGTCCCTTTTTCATCTGTTTATTCTAGACCTAAGTATAAACTTAGAGAACAATACATCTATAATCTTAGACAATAGGCTTGATTTGCATGCCATGACGCTAGTCATGCTCGATATCATTAATCTCATTAGACTTTAGAGTTTAATTGTATAGGAAATTGAAGCCAAATACATTGTCCACACAGTCATAGTTAAAGAATGCTTAGGGTAGATCAATTAGGAAATTGAACAAAAAACGTCTTAATCACCTTAGCCATCAGGGTAGTATTGATCCTCCGCTCCCCCCTGCTATGTTGCTCTTTCCCACTCCTCGATAGTTTGGTGTCGCTCATTGGCAGCTCGTGTCTGCTCCTCTGGTGCCCTTCGCTTCTCAACAACTTATTGTCGCTCCTTGGCAGATTGTTTCCGCTCCTCCAATGCCTTTACTATACATGAAATTTGAAATATTTGTTAAAACATGCATGATTATATTTGAGTATACATGCTAACTAATGATCCATGAACTTAACAGTAATGCCAATACGGTACCGATGGACCCAAGCATAATAAGAGAACCCTTAGCAGAATACATTCATGTACAAAGGCTAGAAATTCTCACTCGCATGCTGAAAGTGCAATCTTTTATTAAGACCAGAGCTCCATCCAAAGGTAAAAAGAGCCAGGTTTGATGTTGAGAAACTTTTATAAGGTCATTTGATAATTGATATAGCTTGAGTAATACATGTTCTCCACACAAATATCAGTAATTAGATACATGGAATCATATTCCTCGTACTTGAAATAGGTGTTCATTTACAATATCAGGTTCAAATTACAAATAAAAGACAAAAGGAACATATCTTGTTAAATCAGCAAATCGTTACGTACATACTCACTTCTGGTTGTGCAGGAAATGAGGTAAAGGTCAAAAAAATAAGCATGCTTACTTGAAATATATGAAAGAAGCTTTCTTAACGAATCTTCTTTTCCAATTCTTGTATCCTAAATTGCTAATAACGCTGCTGGGGGTACAAAGTTGATTTCAAGCCAAAAAATTAAAGACTCGTTTAGTATGTAAAAAGGGAAAAAATATGCGTACTTCTAAATCTTTAATTTCACAAGAAATGAAAGAAGCTTCATTGCCGATTCATAAGCAAATTCTTGTATCCTAATAACGTCTTGCTTATCTAGACAAATTACAAAGGGGAAATTCAATTAACCAAATTTTTTATATTAAAGAGTGTTGAGTTATGTATAACTGTTGTACATTTATTTGCAGGATCATGCATGTGACTCGGGTCTGATTATGTTTAACTATTACCAGCTTGTTAATTCTCATCCCTCACCTTTAATCTAGATCCGTTTCGTACAGCCCAGAACGGTTTCATCTTCCTACTTCGGCCTATGTAGCTTCAAAACTTTGCCCCTCTTGATGTTTGAATATTTTTTACGTCTATAACATCGTATACAAACTGAAGTTCAGTAGGTAAGAATGTGTCTACTATACTTTTATATTACTTGTACTACTGTATCCATATACATATTGAAGTGAAAGTCATGGTGAATATCGCTTTAGCAGCTTCATAAGACATAAATTTGGGTAGCTTTACTGATAGATGAACATAAGTAATCAGAAATGCAACTTCTCATATCAACCAAAATTGTAACAATAGATTCATGTTACTTTATGAAAATAGGCCATACCTTCACAAATTTGGTTATTTATACCCTTTCTTTTCTCATATCATAAATTTGGGTAGCTTTATTATGATGGAATTGATTCAGAATTCCTTCATGTGCATTCATCCGTCTTAACTAAATAATCCTGATCACCAACCTGTTTCCCTGAGTCCTTGCTAGTTTTGTTCCCCATATTCTGAGCTAAATGAGTTCCCAATTTGCGAGTCGCATACACTGCGAGAAATACAATAAATGTATTTACTAATATGTATTAAGTGCATAAAATGTGAAAGATATTATTATACACCAGTCTCGAGCTGTTGAAAAACATTTGCAGCAGCAGTGGTAAGGGAATCAATGTTTGGGATACAACACAATAATTCAGCTGCAATAAAAACAATCCCAATTATGAAATACTATATTTACTTGGACGGTTAAAGAAATTGATAATTTCACACAATTATATGAAAATCCTCAACATTATTTGAAGTTCACTTGAAGCATCTTTTTCCTCCCTATTTGAAATATACCTCGTCTGCTATAAAAAAAATACTAAGAATAGCCAAAACTTAACGATGGTACATATTATTTATATCATAAGGACCTGCATATAAATAAGATTTCACAATGGCGAAAAAAGTAACTGATCAAAAGTTTGAAAGTGCAAAACTGGGATCCATGCTGTTAAGCTATATAGCAGGCATAATTCTCTGTAAGTATCAGTGATTTCTAAAAGGTTGTCATCTGTTTAGACATAGATTTCAGTTTGGGGATCATAACTGCATCGCTATATAGTAAGGTCTAATTCATATGTTGTCATTAACTTGACTTTACCTTAGCGGCATGTCAAAATCCAGACTGGTAAACAGAGTTTCTTGTATCTCACAAAGATCACACGAACTTAGCTTGCAACCCTAATACAAAAAAATATATAAGATAAAAGTGAGAATACAACAATGATTAGAACACAAAAAAACGATTAAAAGCTCTAATCTTGAATCTTGATTGAATTTGTACAGATCTTGTTAATTGAATCTTGATTGAATTTGTACAATTTCAAATCTTGAATCTTGTTAGCGATGACCTCGGAATCGAAATCGGATTTTGTGGAATCGATTTTGGTATTGGAATCGAAATCGAATTTGATTGTTATGGAGGAACAGGTTATAGTATTTTTTTGAACGACATGAAACGTACACATACGTCGATAGGAAAAAAAATTATATTTAGTAACCAAATTAATATATCAAGAAAAAAAATATATATATAGTAACCAAATTAATATATCAAAAATCTAAAAAAAAGTAAAAAATAAAAAAATAATTAGAAAGTGATGACGTGGATATGATGTGGCATACCCCTCCTCTTATATATAATGTAAAGATATATATATATATATATATATATATATATATATATATATATATATATATATATATATATATATATATATATATATATATATATATATATATATATATATGGGTGAGGTTACTTTAAGAACCAAAAAATGTACAGAACTGCGAGAACCGACATCAACCAATCATATTTTTGGTATATTTAAAATTATTATTTAATTCAAAAGGGTATAATAGTAAAACAACATTTTTACTTTATTTTTGAATTTGTTAACTAAAAACGTTTTATAATTCATAAAATTTAGGAATTTTTTTTAAAACAATTTTGTTTTAAGCATGCATGATTTCAAAATTTAAATTGCATATGTGTTTTCTTTTCATATCTAGCAAATTACCATATACTGTTAATGTTTACTTATTTAAGCCTGAAGTGTGTTTTGATCACAAATGCATAAAGTAGCAAAAAGATATATTTTAGATGAACGTTATAAATTACAAACAAAAATACTATACACAAATTCTAAATCATGTGATATACAATTCAAACATAGCAATCTAAAAGTAAAGACTAAATGAAAGTCGATAACGTGTCTACTAATCTTCAAGAGAATCATCTTGATTTTTCCGCATGTGCACAAGTATTTTCTCAAATTAGAGACTCTCGATTTCTGTATATGTACATGTGCATCTCACTTTATCCATATACTTGAACCATGCATATGTATTTTCTTCATGTGAGTTCACTACGTACACGAATTCTTGAACCATGCACCTGTATTTTCATAGATGTGTTCATCAGGTGCCCTTTGTGTTGAACCATGCACATGTATTTTTACAAGCTTGGATGATCGTCTTCAAATCTAATAAGTATATTCAAGCATAAAAAAACTGATTAACACCAACAAAATCAAATACGTATATGAAAGAGCTAAAACTAATATCCATGTACAAACACAAGAACCATACAGGCCACTTTTAATATAAAATTAGGAACCAACCAATTCATTTTGAAGATGGACTCATTTTAAAATTATTTCTTCAAAAATGGCTTTATTTTCTCACTATGCACATGTATTTAACATCTACTAAAAAGTTTAAGAAGTATGACGTATATAAATATACCATCTATTAGTACTATTATGGATAGAAAAGTGTTAGGTGCTTACATATTTATAATTATTCAATTCATCACTCATTTTTATCTCTTCTCGAATTAATTTAATATGTTTATTATTAAAATATCATATATAGATGATATAGCAATGGTATTTCACAAACAAATGGAAGAGCACATATCGTAGATCTACAAGTATGATTTTAACTCAATAATTGTTTTTATTAAAAATAGATATCATTTGGATCAACTTATCATTTCAGTAAAGAACTAAATAAATAAACACATAAGAAGAGATGTAAAGCCACATAAACACCAAATCGTTACCTTTTGATTTTGGCAACCAAAGATCGCGCGTCGCCATTTTTTTCCTTCTTGTTCGACATCTGAGATAACAAAATATTGAGATTGGAATGGGTGGCTTTAGTTAACATACAAAGATATAAGGAGATAAGGTATTGAACAGATTCAAAAATAATGGTGTTGTGGGGACCAGAAATTCATGAGATTGAGTACAGGATGGTGGTTATGGTTTGAAAAGATGAATATTGGATTACAGGGAGTGGAGATGAAACGGTTTTTGTGTTGTGGAAAAGTTAAATTCCCATTTTACCCTTAATTAATCATTTTTTTAAGTTTAGGCTGCATATATTTTCAACATTGCCATTTTGCTTTATCATGTTGTACATCATGTATTAATACTAGTAAAATTATGGTTCTCGCAGTTCTGTATATTTTTTAGTTCTTAAAATAACCTTACACTATATATATATATATATATATATATATATATATATATATATATATATATATATATATATATATATATATATATATATATATATATATATATATATATATATATATATATATATATATATATATATATATATATATATATATATATATATATATATATATATATATATATATATATATATATATATATATATATATATATATATATATATATATATATATATATATAGGGAGGCGTTATTGTGGTGCACACCTTAAAATACATTATAATAGGTACAATTGTGGATCGTTAGATCAATAGTTTTAGATGACATTGTTTTTAATTAGACAGTTAATTAAGAATGGCAATATGGTAAATAATTGAAACACCTTGACTTTTTTATATGCATATCTTAAGTGCAGATAATGTATTCGTTTGTCATCCTTTATTAGCGCCAATGTTTACTATTCTAAATTCTTATTAATAAAAAATCTAATTTAGTTAAAAAAAATCTAGGGTAAAAGCTATAAAATACCAACTTACTTATTGATTTGTGCCGACTTTAAACACTTACTAATTAATCTCGTGACTTTACCATTATACTTTCAAATTTGTTTCGACTACACCAATATAAGCGTGAAATGACTATATTATCCTTGTCTTCTTCTCTATAATTACATATGTTGCCACCACTTCTCCATTTTAGAATTAGGAGGTGTTTGGTATGAGTAAATCATAAAGTAAAATATCTACAATAATGTAGCAATTCAAAAAGATGAATTGGTTCATCTTCGTATGTTCTTCAATACAAAAAAGTCAAAATGATACAAACAACAAAGAATTAAATCATCAATATAGAATAATATAAATTAATAACTTTTAGTTTGTTTTGATAAATAAGTCATGCATCAATTAAAACATCTTATACCTTATCTAAGAAGTACGCAACATACATCATCAAGCTAGTTTTCCAGGTAACAAATATATTTCAAGACTTAAAAGCCATGTCACACTTATGAGTTATCAACATCACCATGTACAACAATTAATCTGTTGATTTATGCCGGCAAACTATTTGTCTATATGTTCAAATGAACATCAATATTTATCGCAGCTTACAAAGACAGAAAATTACCAATATATGACGATGATGTTAGACCATAGTAACTGGTGATGAAAGGTAACTCGTGGTGAATGGTGTGAAGATCGTGTTTTTTATTTTGTTTGTCTGTTTTTTTAATAGCTTTATTGATTCTCATGAGAATGGAACCTGTGAATGGAACCTGTGTATTAAGCACTAGGGGTACACGAGGAAGATTCAATGCAAGCCCAGGTGGTGGAGGTAGCGGTCGAACTGATGGAACATCAGGTCTTGGCGGTGGAGCTGCAGGACCAGGAAGATTCCTCCCATCATCAATTTGTTCTTCTTCATTTTGAGACATAGCTTGAGTTGGGGGCCCAAATTTTATATAAAAAACATAACCCAAGAAAAAAGACAAGGGTATTTTAGTCATTTATAAGGGTAATGTAGTCATTTCACGCTTATATTGGTGTAGTCGAAATAAATTTGAAAGTATAATGGTAAAGTCACGAGATTAATTAGTAAGTGTTTAAAGTCGCACAAATCAATAAGTAAGTTGGTATTTTATAGCTTTTACCCAAAATCTAATACATCATCATTTAATTTATTTTATTAAACAAAGTTGAAAGTAGTTTTTAAAACAAGTGCTGCTACATATAAATTTTTTAGTGACACATATATTTGGTGACAGATTAATTTAGTGACACATTTATTTGGAGACACATTAACTCATGTGACATATTGGTGACATATTAACTTAAATGACACATTTTTTTGTGACACATTTTTTATATGACATATTAATTTATTTGAATTTCATTTATACATAAAACGCCGACCCTAATAGTGTAATTCATATATCGGTACACAAAATTACATGTACTATTTCAAAACTTTGATTTCTTGATGGTCACATATTGAACACGAGACATCATAAAAAAGAAAAAAAACAATTAAAATTCATAGACACATAGAAAAGACAAAAGATGCATCCATCATCATTCTCGAACTGGTGACATACAAAATAGTAAAATACTAAAAAAAACTTGATACATTATCACAAAAGTGTTGATACACATTACACAATATGTTTCCACGTGGTACAGATGGTTTTAACATTCAATGATCAATTAACATATCAAGAGATAAAATGTTGAAAAAAAAATATTGAATATATAGATTTTATATACACATATAACACTTACAAAATCTACTAGATTAACAAGAATCTCTGTTCATATTGGGAACTTCTCAAACACCACGGGGAATTTATAAAAAAAAACTATTTAAATCTCTTGACGACGTTAAATCGATGGTAAATCCATTTCCGCAATGACAAGAAGCCAAAATAAAAAACGACCACACAAGGGATTGTTCGCGATGCTCCGATCTGTTGTCTTGTGACTATAAAATGATTGTTACGGTGGCCTAAAGGCCAAGAGAGGGGATAAGGATCCTTTTATGTTTGTAGGAAATGGTTTTAGAAAAGGCAAAATAGTGAATGACGTGAGAAAATTTAGTGTATTGCTAGATCTAAAAATGTCAAAAGAGACCTATCAGATCTAAAAGGAGAATGGCGGTTTGAAATTTTAATATGTGGAGAAGGAGATGATTTAGATAATAGAAAATATGTAGAATACCTTTCATACCCTTTTGTCCTTTTTGGTTTAATTAATTATTTTATTTAAACTTTGAAGCTTAAGTTCCACATGTCTCATTCTAATTGGTGCTTATTATAACATATTTTAAGAGTGTTTACCATATGAACATAAATCTATACATATATATATATATATATATATATATATATATATATATATATATATATATATATATATATATATATATATATATATATATATATATATATATATATATATATATATATATATATATATATATATATATATATATATATAGAGTAGGGATCCAGTAAGAAGAAAAAATAAAATGAGAAGAATAAGAAGAAATCCTGACCACAAATTCCACAAAGGAAGGAGAATTTTAAGGGGAGATGCATCTGACTTTGTAGGTGCATCTGAAATGTGTGGTTGTGGTTTCTTCTCATTCTTCTCATTTTACTTAATCTTCTTATTTGATCCTAACTCTATATATATATATATATATATATATATATATATATATATATATATATATATATATATATATATATATATATATATATATATATATATATATATATATATATATATATATATATATATATATATATATATATATATATATATATGATATATGATAGACATATCAAATATGATACATGAGGTATGATATATGATATCTGACAAACCACAAGAAAATTGAGACTTTGATAATGTACATTGTTAATGCAAAGCAATGCCTAAAAACATTGTTAGTATTAATTAATCTTTCGTAGTTTTGATCACGACAATTTATAAAGACATTTATTATCAAACACAATCATAAAACGAATTATCTAACAAACACTATCATCAAGGTAATAATCATTACACTAACATATCTTAATCATGCTTAGTGATCATAAAAGTGATTAGCCTTAAAACTCACTTTTGTCAAATGTAACAAAAGATTTTTAATAAACTTTATTTTTAAGAAAATGTTTTATTTAAATGAAAATGTAAATTTGAATATGGCATATTCCAAATGCCATAAGAATATCCTTTGAAGGTTTAAACAGCCTCAGATATTTCAAATTCACTAAAAGACAAAAAGGAGCGGAGTCTAGTACATGCGGTTCCTTAAGTGCCTACGCGGTTCCCTATCGATAAGGAACCGCCTGGGTAGATGTGAGACCCCCAAAATCTGACATGGAACAACTAGACAACGAGGGGGTAACACGTCATAGTACAAGAAACAATGAATTACAGTTCATACAAAGCTGACGAAATAAAAACATGCATATTACATCAAAAAGGTCAGAGTTTTTAAACATAGGTCCTAGAGTTTTATAAGCGGAAAAGTTATATTATTTCGTCTCAATTTATAACATAAAGTTGCCCAAAATATAGAATAAACTCCTGACAGTTTTTACTAAAAACAGTCTTTTTAAAGCATCACATAAATCTTCAAGCTGCGATAATCTCCTGCGGGCTCCCATCCAAGCAAAGCTAAGTAATAATACCTGAGATTAAACATGTAAAATCGTCAACACAAAGTTGAGTGATATTCATAGGTTTAGCAGTAAACGTGTGGAACACAACAGAATTTGTAAAACATGAAATGGGGGGGGGGGGGGTTAACTATGTACATTGTACATAGTCACGATGCATATTATTGTTGTTTAGTCTCATGAACCGAAGCTTAACTCAAACGTAAGTTCCTCTAGGGAGTATTCAGCCTAAATACTCAAGTATAAACGAATATTAGTATGTCAAGGTAATCGGGACGGGGATTGTCAATCCCGATGGATCCACCCACAACATTCGCGATTAGCGCAAAGCACACGGGACAATTAACGGTTCATGATAGGAGAGGAAACTCAAGGCTAACGTCTAAAAGCAATAATACCATTGAAATCATCTGTAAAGCATACACGTTCTGGATAGCATACAAGTTATGGATAACAATACAGTTTTATATTTGGTTGTGTTCCACCATGTAAAATCTCACCCCATTTTTAGAAACAATGTACAAGTAAAAAGGGGCTATGAACTCACATTAGCCACGAGGTAAGTCAATCACGGTACTCAGCAACTGAGTAGAAACGATAGTGGTAGACGATCACCGACGATATGGATGCCCGGGGAAACATAAAAACCGCAACCTATCAAAATAAGGCGCGCGTTAAGACTCGAACTTGAATATCGATATGTACCAAATATAATATGACTCAACTGTTTTCAAAGTATTCATGTTTCTAAACCATTGACACGAACCAAATGAATTTATACTAACCCATTTATTCCAACACTACACGTTAAAACACTTGAACACTTGAAAATGACCCGTCATACGACGCCAAGTCAACGCAAGTCAAACTATCCTTTACCCTTACTTGGACCAGTAGTTAAGTCATTTATATAATGACTAAGCACTTGAATAAGTCATCATGTCCGATGATGAATACTAAAACTCACGCAACACAAACATTGAACTACGTGTCCAAAATAAAATCAGCAAGTACACCCCGAATATACACACCGATCTACCCTATCTAGACTTGTCCGTTTTAGATGAAAATTGGTGTCAAGGTCACTTATAACCTGTATAATACCTCACCAAAATTTGAGCCAAAGTTCACACTTTAAAATCCATCAGCTCGACACTTTACTCGACTCCAAATTTTAGGACAGAATTGTACACTTGTTTTGTAAAACCGTTTATACCACTTTAAAAGTACTAACTCGACAATCCGTCTTTTGAAACCACCACTAGACTCATCAAACTAAGTTTGTAAACTTTGAAAATCAGTAGTTAAATTTATCTAACCAAGCCTAAAGTCCCCGAGAGTCGACCCAAAATCAGCCACAATTTCGGATTGTGCCGACTTGCGTCTCCCGGTACACGAAAACTAAAACTAGCATAACTTTTGACTCGTAATGACTTAGAAGCTCTATCTTATACCAAAACGAGCGTCTTGGAAAACTTTATAACAATATCGAATAAACTTAGCCTTTCACAGACCTTAAACCCACGAAAAATCAGTTAAAAGCTGTTGTCCCAAATTATACTTTTAGAAAACAAGTCAAATCAATTTTCTAACCAAAACTATTCATTCCCATACCTCTAGGATCACTATACCATCATTTCTATCAACCAAACACTCCTAAAAATACTTGTATGTAAAAATTTAACAAAATCAAAGATCAAAATCCAAACTTTTTGTGATCAAAATAAGATGATCTTACCAAAAATAACACATGCATGATGATTAAAACATCATACAACCATGAAATCATAAAGTTATGAAAACCTTGATGCATGTTCAAGATTTTGGTACCAAAAGATGCACCACAAAAATCTAGGATGTGGTCTTGAATTTGTTTTGATTAAATCTTAGTAAATTTTGAAGTTTTGAGGGTGTTTTATGGTGAGAGTGTGACGGAAATAAAGACGAGAGGGGGGGAGAGAAAAAATGTTTTATGTGTGTGTTTTTGAGTGATGAAAATGAGGGAAATGTTTAAGAAAATGCTTATATAGTGTGGTTAGGGTAGAAATTGCAAATATTGAATAGTTTTGTACTTAAAAGCAATAAAATACTTTAAAGGGTAGAAAATGACTATTTGTAAATATTGAAAATATATATGGGGCTCGGGTTCGTAAAAATATTTTCAAAAGTTACAATGCATCATAAAATTGATTATATGATTTCCCGACACGACTTAATACGTAATTAAAACGAAATCGTCGAAAATATTAATTATCGAAACAATCGATAAATAAACGTAAACTTTTGGGCATCCGTCGGTATCGCGATCACTAGGAATTCTCGTTGTTCATTGATTTGAATAAACTCGTTTGTAAAACGCACGCGGGTGATTTTAAATCAAAAACTTTGATTTAAATTAAATATGGAAAAATAAAATAAAAATTTTATAATTCCATACAAAGTATTTATCGATGATCAGAAAAATACTTAAAAGTATAATTTAAAAATCTCAGGGTTTACATATAGCAATACAAGAAAACGTAATACGTTGGAAAATTCAAGAAACACGAATAAAAAGAATAAAATAATGCTTTGAAAGTACGGGTTCTCACAGTCTTCCCCCCTAAAGGAACTCTGGTCCCCAGAGTTCTCCTAAAAACAGTAAAAGATGCAAACGAGAGGAGGTACAAAGTGTAGAATAAAATTCATTGCTTCCCAGGAAATTTTCGTACCACGACGAACCTTAACAGTTAGAATTCACTATGATTCAGTTTTCTTAACGCCTTTACGAATAACTTTTCGAACTCGGATTAGAATAATGAATTTTCAGTACGGAGGAATATTCAAGAGATAGAATTGTTGGAAACACGTACGATAAACTAATCAAGAATGAACACGAGAATTGCTTAAACGGACAAAGTGCGATAAGATGAACCAAAATTGTTAAATCAACAAGGGGTCGCAAATCGTGCAACTCTAAAACGTGACAATCTTAAAATGTAACAATCTAGTTACAACAGAAATAGAAGGGAGAAATGAATTTCATATGATCATTTAAGATACAAGCTGTCACAATCAGTTGTCTAGGATTTTGGTGTTACTTTAAAACTTAGTTTTAAATATTTTCTTTATTAAAAGAAAATTTTACCAGGTGTAGTGATTAAAAATCAAACTATATATAAAAAGAGTGGGTAAACAGTTGTCAAATCTTTTTCTTGATCAGGACTTCAAAGTAAAAGTAACTCAGTTCAAATAGTTATTTTGATCAGCTTAAGAGCTTTTCGGGTGACTACATGAAATTATCGTTAAAAACTCAGGTTTATCGTTACCATTAGAAAAAAATCAGATTTTCCAAGTTATTTAGAATCATTGTTAGAAATTATAAATTAATTTAATAATTTCATTAGATTGACAGTAAAGTATGATAAAATCAATTACTTTAAAAGATACAACTTGACACTGTTTAAACATAAGTTATAAATTTACCCAAGAGGATGTACAGATTCGATATTAAACTTGAAAAGGGTATTTTGACAATTTAAACATTTGGTAAAATGTATAAAACGTTCTTAAAAATTAATAATAATTTTTAGAAATTCAAGAAAGTGTTTAAGATATCAAACGATAAACACGTAACAGTTTCTGGTTTTCAGAAAGTGACAAAATAGCAAACGATTATGAAACAAATATCGATCAACAATTACTATACAAGCAATAGCACGAGGGAATAAAACGAAAATCATATCAACTCTTAACGAACATGATAGAATAGATGCATCGATGATAAGGACAATAAGAAACAAGGATTATAGCAAGATTAATTCACGAGTGCGGTTGGCGTCACCAATAACGGCTTATTAAGTTCTCATTGGTCGATACACAATCGAAAGAGAAAAGCCACACAATAAATTTTTTAAGAAGTTACTCGAGAGGAATTCCAGTAAATGAAAAACATTAGCAATGAAAGGTGAATCAACACATGATTCACACGAATGAAATTTTCAAGGCGATAGTGTCTTAACACACATCATGACAATTACATGAAATCATCGTTCACGTCCAGTCATAAATCATTAATCGCGTCCAAAGACGTTTCGCCGGTCTACCAAGATAGATAGAGAAGGTCGATTTATGTAGAAGCATAACAACGTTGAAACTTCCAAGTCAGGTATCAATGGTAAGAAATTAGACAAGCAGTAACAAGAATGGTATCATGAAGGAAAATGAGGTAACAAGTATAACAAAGGTTGTTGAGTAAGGAAATAGGTGCTTGAGGCACGCACTTTGTTCAAGAAAAGATAAGGGTTCTTATGTGTAAGTCACGAATTGTTGTTACTCGCATAAAATGTAAAAGTTTTCAAAACTTTATTTTATCTAACTTTTTAAGTAACATAATTAAAAAGTTGATTGTTGGTCAAATATTTAGGGCGACTGCTGTTTGGCCTTGAATGCTCCTTCTAAATTAGGCATAGGTGATCAGGCCATGCATAATTTAGGACTAGCAATGCGATGCTCAGCTTCGTCAAACCAGTATTACATATCATATAATTTAAAATATGTATATAATAGCATTTGTAAAAACAGGAATCAAAATAACATATGAAACTTTTCGCCTATAAGTTACTGGCTAACTGTTTTAAATCGACAATTCGTATAGTTACAAGGGTTCTTTATAAGACCGTATTAGAATAGTTTGTGAAAATACATTGTAAAATTAATATAGATTAATTTTAATAGATAGCATTTAATTATTTAAGAAAACCCAAATGAAACCTTTTGTAAAATGATTCGCAAACAATATCTGTTTGAGTTATATGGTAACATGACAATAGTTTATAAAGTAGCGAGTGGGTTACAAGAGGGAAATAAGGAGTAGTTCAAGACAGTCAACAAAATGGTTACAAGGTGATAAGGTTTCGAGAGGTTTAGCCTAAATCGTCAGGAGACACGTGTCAAGATGGTAATGAACGATACGAAAGCAAGAACTTCAACCTCGGTCCAATTCAGTGGTACGATAGAAGCAGAGAAAGAAAATAGAATGACAAATAAGTCATAAATAAAAAGAAAGGATAAAGGAATCTGTATGTGTGTACATCGTGATTAATTTGACAATAATATACCTTTAAGAAAGTATGGTATCAGTTAACAAATAGTACAATCACACCGAAAAGTTTCTATATTAGGAAGTTACGGAATTTCAAAAGTTCAAGATCTATGTAAAAGTATGACCGAACTCAAAGTTACTATTTTATACTTGTTCCAACGCAATCATTGTTTTTAGTTTGCAAAATATCATTAGTTAAAGTTTTACGAGCTCAAACGAACTCAAAAACGCTTGAAATCATATTTTTAAAGTCTATCAGTTTTGACTTTTAGGTTTGACTAGACCAATTAACTCACTGAACGATATTCTAAGACTCAAAGTCTAATGCATTTCGATGTAAAACAATGTTTTGAACAACTTTCTAGTTTTACCCAAGACTTGAAACAGAATAAAAATAGACGAAAATGCCCTTGCATTAAATCTGTCAAAAAATGATAATTTTAGCATTATTCAGAAAATAACTTCTTAGATTTTTACAATTTCAAATGAGCGTAACTTGCTCGATTTTAAAGTTAACTGGTCAAATTTTATGTTCTAAACGGACGTCTCAACAAGTAGAAATATATATTTTTATGTCTAAAGTTATAAAAATATTTTCTCGACACTGTTAAACTTCCTGTAAAGTTTCTACACAAAGTATATTTTTCGACATACCTTGAAATTTAATTCAACTTTATAATGATCCAAATTAATGTACACACAAGACTTGTGGATTCCATAAAGACGAAAGAAGATAAACTGTACAATTAATCATGTAAAGAAAACACAGTATGGAAATGGTTCAAGAATGCCAACGATAATCTTAGAGATCAAAAACGACGCATATCATCCGTGTCTTCGATTTCAAGATGCAATACAGGAAGGTCTCCTGGCGGCGCGATTTTCCAAAATCACAAGACATACCGAGAAAGAAACAAAATATTTACAAGTCACACTCTTGAGGCGAGGAGGTTTAATGAAAAAAAGAGGATACAAGTAGGATCGTATTCCAAACAATCGTCACATAATAAATGACGATCATGTGTTCAAGGTACCACGGATGTTGTAAGTCGAAGTCGAAACGTAGAATGGTCAATGAAATAAGATGTAATCCATGTACAAGTGTCGTGTAAAACGGTGACGTAAAAGTCAATCATGGTTATGAAAACCCATGATATTATTCAACACGTATTTCAAGGAATTCTTCGCGATGAGTGACTCACACGATGTCCTTTAGTCTTTCTGGGAGACACATTGAGCTACACAATGGTCTATAGACTATTTTCCAAGACATTCAATCACAAATGGTCGACAAACAAATTGGATATCGAAATAGATATATTAAAGAAATTAAACAATGAAAGCAACATGCACGGTAGTAAGAATGAAAATCAGGAGTTTCATCGAAAACTACACTTATTCGATCCTGAACAATGGTATCGCGAGAGTATACACGGCATGTAACAGTGAGTCGAGAAAAACAGATGATTTAAAACGAACGAGTATAAGAAGTCATTCGTATCACGCATAAATTGTGAGACCCCCAGAATCTGACATGGAACAACTAGGCAACGAGGGGGTAACATGTCATGGTACAAGAAACAATGAATTACAGTTGACACAAAGTTGACGTAATAAAAACATGTACATTACATCATAAAATAATCAAAGTTTTAAACATAGGTCCCAGAGTTTTATATACGGAAAGATTTATTATTTCATTAAGGTTTATAACACTTAGTTACTAAAAATACTGAAAACTATCTTCTGACAGCTTTTAGATTTGACCAAAGTTAAAATATACACAGAAATCTCCAAGCTGCGATAATATCCTGCGGGCTCCCATCCAAGCAAAGCAAGTAATAATACCTGAGATTAAACATGTAAAATCGTCAACATAAAGTTGAGTGATATTCATAGGGTTATCAGTAAAGATGTGGAACACAAGCATTCATTTGTAAAATAAGAAATAGAGAAAATGGTTACGTACGATAACCATAGTCCGAAACCATTATTATTGCTATTTAGTTCATGAACCGAAGCTTAACTCAATGTAAGTACCTCTAGTGAGTATCCAACCTAAATACTCAAGTAACAAAACAAATGTAATGCGTCAATGCTTAAACAACCGCAACATGGGACGGGTATTGTCAGTCCCGATGGATCCACCCACAACATTCACGCTTAGCAACACAAGTAAATTAACGGTTCATGATCAGGAGAGGAAACTTAAAGGCTATAGACTAAAAGCAATAATAATAATGAAAAACTGTTGGAAATCATCATGTTCTGGAAAGCATACAAGTTCTGGATAGCATACAAATTCTGAATAGCATACAAGTTCTGGATAGCATACAGTTTTAAATGAATGTGTTCCACCATGTAAAATCTCACCCCGTGTTTAGAAACAAAACATAAATAGTAAAAAGGGGCTATGAACTCACCTTGTGTAAAGCGACAAGAAACGATGACGAGAAGCTGATAAAATTTAGAAGCAACCTTAAAGCCAAGCAGGGCTAAAAGTAACGTACTATCTTGGTCGAACCAACCTACAAATCGATGATCTTTAATAATAAATAAAGCTCGATATACTAGTACTACTAGCTTGTGTTTTATGTCCCATGGTCCGTCGCTCGCCAACAGCACAATATTGTTTAAATCATTTTTATACAATTTACGTAATTAAATTTCATTACAACTCTCCAAAATGTAATTGAAACTAATAAATGTGCAGTCAAGAAGTAATCTACTTTCTATTAAAAATGTCATTTTCCATTTAAGATTTTCACAACATAATAATTTATAAAAACTAGCTAATATTAAAATAGCTAAACATGTGAATTTCAAGATAGGTAATTATGCTTACTAAATATAATTAGTTTAAAATAGCTAAACATGTGAATTTAAAAATAGGTAATTATGCTTACTAAATATAATTAGTTTACGTCAGTTTAGAAACTAAGTTTCATGGCTTAAATATTATTACTTCAAAGGTGTTATTTTTTTAACACGTTTAATTTTCATATTAAAATGTATATAGGATAATTTGAATATATAAAGGTTATATTTAGAATCTTTACTAAATTGTCATTGTTATAAGTTAAACATAACTAAAAGTCTCGGCCCAACACTTATGACTAGCAATCGTTCGTTGAAGAGGAGACCTAAAATGTTTCTTTCTTTCTTGTATGAGAACGTGACAACTATTTTGTAGTGCAATAGCTATTCCAAATTTGTATCTAATCACATCTTTTGAAATTAATTAATTTTCTCACCAATGAATATGTAACTAATGAAGAAAATATGACCCATAAATAAACTGACTATTTAGAATATGAAATTCATCCAAAATTTGACAAGACTTTTTGCCAAATCTGCAAACGCAACTCATAAGAGCTCATTCCAAACATTTTCCTTTTTTTTAACTTTTTTTTTAGACATAAAAATCCTTAACACTTGAGATTAAAATTTTCACAATCAAATCGCGTCACATTTGATTTCGGGTCTTGGGAACTCATTTTAGAACATTTTGAAAATAAAACCATATATCCTAAATAGGACAACTAGTCCTAAAATGGGCATAAATTGACGAGACCATCATAATAGAGATAAAAATAAAGCTATGCATATACCAAAAACATGAAAATAAAGATAAAAGATGTAAATGATTTCTTACAAAAAGAAGTGATGGGAAATGATCAGAACAAGGAATCAAAACAATTAGGAGAGGCTACTTCTTGGTGTCACCCTTTCGAGACATTTAGTCGTTTATAATTTTATGTTGGTTCCAATTTTTTTGATATAACATAATCCCATTGTTGTGTGATTTCACATAGTGCGCTTGTAGTTTATTATTTTATCTTTGAAAGCTTAAAACAATCATGATATCGATGCAATAACTATAAGATATGCACACGTGGAAGACTTCTTTCATTTACGTGTAAAGATATCAATACTTTATAAATGTTTACATGTGAGACTATGATGATCAATTTGTTGTGACACGTCATCTCAATAAGGTGGTTAATTACATGTACTTTTTTTTTATTTTATAAAATAATAAAACGGGTATTATTATAGCTCGATATTTTGAATGTTACGCGATTTAAATAATACGTGTTAAACACGAAAAATAAACGCTCAATAGAAAATATTTCTATGTTATAACAAAAATGTTCACGGTCGATGACGGACATAGACTTTGTCGAAAAATAATAAATGATACATATCTGATACGTTAAATCTCTAACCATGCCGGCTAGTCAAGAATTTGATATTATTCATAGAACGAACACGACAAATAAAATTCGAGTAATAAATATTGTCTGGATATTAGGAACAGAATTAGAGCTCGGTCTAAATGTTGATTTTAAATTTCGGGTTACTACAGTAAATAAATATGAAAAAAATAAAAATAAAAATAAAATTTTTATAATTCCGAATAAAATGTTATCAATGATCAAACAAATAATTAAAATACAATTTAATTAAATTCTCGAGATCTCAGGATTTACGTATGAAAAAGTAAAGAGGAACAAGTAAAACATTGTAAAATCGAGAAGTACGAATAAAAGAATAATTTAATACCGGAAAAGTACGAGTTCTTATAGTCGACCCCCCTAAAGAAACTCTGGTCCCTCAGAGTTCCACTGGATATGGAAGAAAATGCAAACAAAATGAGATACATAGTTTAGAACTGTTTCATTGCTTCTCATGTAATTTCTGCACCTACGGCGAACCTTACAATTGAAATCCAACTGTGCTTCAGATTCTTAACTCTTTTACAAAATTATTTCAAACTCGAATTGAAAATAATAATCATTCAGTATGAAGAAAAATAAAGAGTTAGAATGAACACGGGAATTGATTAAACGGACAAGATGCACTAAAACGGATTAAGATTAATAATCGACAAAGAATCGCAAATCTCGCAAACTGTAAAACATGACAATTTTAAAACGCAACAATCTACATACTAGAGAAATAGAGAAGAAATATGAATTGCATATACACATTTAAAATAAGAGTTGCCACAATTTTTCGTCTCGGATTTAGTATTACTTTTAAAATCAAGCTTAAAAGTGCAAGGTTTGTTTGTTTATGGCTTTAAAATGTTACGACACTTTCAAAATGGTGTCAATATAGATACAGTTGCTTATTAAGATGTTTGGTGATTTGAAATAAAAAACGATATATTTAGTGAGTAAACAGTTGCTAAATCTTTTTCTTGATAAGGATTTCAAAGTACAAGTAAAATAGTTCAAAATAATTATTTTGATCGGCTTAAGAGCTTTTGAATGACTACATGAAATTATTGTTAAAACTCGGGTTTATGGTTACGATTGGAGAAAACTAAATCTCTAAATTATTTGGAATCATTGATAAAAATATAAACAAAATCATATGATAAAATCAAATAGTTTAAAAGGTAAGGCACGATGTTCATTTTAAACACTAGTTATAAATTTACCAAAGAGGATGTGTAGATCCGACATTTAACTTGAAACGGGTATTTTGACAAATTAAATACTTGGTAAAATGTGCAAAATTTTCTTAGAAATTCATAATAATCTATATAGAATTTCATTAATGCGTTTAATGCATTAAATGGTAAACATGGGACATATCCGAGTTTTCAAAATGTGACAAGATAACAAATAACAGTCAACAATTAGAATACAAGAAATAGCAGGAGGGAATCAAACGAAATTCGTATCAATTTCTTAACGAACATTATAGAATAATTGCGTCGATGATAAGAAACAAAGGATTTAGAAAATGATTATTTCACGAGTGTGGTTGGTGTTACCAACAACGGATTATTAAGTTCTCGATGGTCGACACACGATTGAAAGAGAAAAATCACACAATAAATTTTCGAATCAAAGAAAAATCTTAAGAAGTCACTTGAGAGTAATTCCAGTAAAATGAACAACATTAGCAATGAGAGGCGAAATCAACACATGGTTCGCATGAATGAATTTCAAGACGATAGAGTCTAACACGCATCATGACAAATACACGAAATTATCGTTCACGTCCAGTCATAAATCACTATTCGCGTCTAGAGATGTTTCGAAGGTCTACCAAAATAGATAGAGAATGTTGGTCGATGTAGAAGTATAACAACATTGAAACTTTCAAGTCTAGTATCAATGATCGGTAATTTGACGAGTGGTAATAGAATTGTATCATGAGAGAAAATGAGGTAACAAGTAGAGAAAAGCTCATTGAGTAAAGAAAAATAGATTGTACTCGCAGACACGAAATTCGTTCAAGAAAAGATAAAGAAACATATGCATTTGTCATGAACTTGTATTACTTGCATAACGTATAAAAGTTTTCATAATTTTATTTTAACATGATGTTAAGGTGACTACTATTCGGCCTCGCATGGATTCTTCTAAATTACGCATAGGTGATCAGGCCATGCATAATTTAGGACTAGCAATGCGATGCTCAGCTTCGTCAAACCAATATTACATGTCATATGATTTAAAATATGTATATAATACCATTTGTAGAAACATGAATCAAAATAATTTATGAAGCTTTTCGCCAGTAACTAATTGGCTAGATGTTTAATTCAACACTTTTATTGTTACGAGAATTCTTTATAAGACCAAGGTATCACAATTTGTGAAATTACATCATAAAATTAAAGTTTATAGGGTAACGTTCGAGTATTTTGTAAGGCCCAAGTGAAATATTTTGTAAAATGATTTGCAAGCAACACCAGTTTAGGTTTATATGGTAACTTATAAAATAGCGAGTGGGTTACATGAGAATAGTAAAGAGTAGTTCATCAGACAATGATGAAATGGTTACAAGTTGATAAGGTTTCAAAAGATTTAGTTGGAGGGGTCATGAGACACGTGTCAAGATGGTAACGAAAATGTGTAAACGAGAACTTCAAATCTTGATCCATATCAGTGGTACGATAGAAGCAAAGAAAAACAATATACAATGACAATTAAGTCATATATAAAAGAAAGGATAAAGGAATCCATATGTGTTCACATCGTAATTTATTTGACATAAATATGCTTTTAAGAAAGTAGGGTATCAGTTCCCAAATAGTACAACTACTCCGAAAAGTTTCTATTTTTAGGAAAGTTTAGAAATTTAACACGTAAAGAGTGTCGTATAAAATATACACATTTTTCGAAACATGTAGTTCATCATTGGTTTATCAAATTACTTGGTTTCAAAGGTTCAAGATTTATGTATGTATGACCGAACTCAAAGTTATTATTTTAAACGTTTTCAAACGCAATTAATGTTTTCGGTTGTCAAAATATCATTCGTTTATGTTTTACGAGCTCAAAATGCTTCCAACCATATTTTTAAAGTCTATCATCTTTGACTTTTTAGTCAATTTTGACTTTTGGGTTTGACCAGACCAAACGACTCACTAAATGACATTGTCACGACTCGGAGTCTAAAACAATTTGGTGTAAAACGACGTTTCAGACAATTTTTTAGTTTTACTCGAGACTTGAAACGGATTAAAAATAGATGAAAAAGCCATTGCATTATATATGTCAACAAAATGATATTTTAGAAATATGCAGAAAATAAGTTCTTAAATTTTACAATTTCAAATGGGCGTAACTTGCTCGTTACTTAAGATTTACTGGTCGATTTTATGTCCTAAAGTTTATAAAAATATTTTTCCGACATCATTAAATTACCTGTAAATTTTCTGCACAAAGTATATTTTTCGACACACCTTAAATTTAAATCCAATTTCATTATAACCCAGAATTAATGTACACACAATACTTATGGATTCCATAAAGACGAAAAAGAATAAATTGTAAAGTTAGGCATGTAAAAAAAACATAGTATAAAATTGGTTTATGAATACCAACGATAATCTGAGATATCAAAAACGGCGCATGGCATCCGTGTCTTAAATTTCAAGATGCAATGCAAGAAGGTCTCTTGGCAATGTGATTTTACAAAATCACAAGACATATCGAGAAAGGAACGGAACATTGACAAGTCGCACTCCTGGAGCGAGGAGGTTTAATGAAAAGGGAGGGTACAAGTTCATAGAAGTAGAATTGTATTCCAAACAATCGCCACATAATAAAGGATGAATTACAAGATGACGATGGTGTTTTCAAGGTACTAACGGACGTTGAAATTCGAAGTTGAAACGTAGAATGGTCAATAAAATAAAATTTAATCGATATACGAGTGTCGTGTAAAATGGTGACATAATGGTCAATCAAGGTTACGAAAACTTACGATATTATTCAGCACGGATTTCAAGGAATGCTTCGAGATTTGTGACTCACATGATGTCCTTTAGTCTTTTTCGGAGACACATTTAGATACACAATGGTCTATAGAGTATTTTTTTTCAAGACATCTAATCACAAATGGTCGATAAGCAAATTGGATATATAAACTGATATCTTAAAGGAGTTAAACAATGAAGGTAACACACACGATAGTAAAAAGAAAATCAGAAGTTTTATTGAAAGTAACACTAATTTAATCCCGAACAATGGTATCACGAGAATATGACAACATGTAACAGTGAGTCGAGAAAACAGATCGTTCAAAACGAACGAGTATATGGGGTCAGTCGTATCATGCATAAACAAGATAGCAATAGTACTCAGAAAAATGAGAATGAAAAGTCGGCAGCATACGCACCCCGAATACAAGTGTGTAACGTCATAACAATATGAAATCATTGTAACAAGATCAATTCACAAGAACAAGAATTCAAGAAATGCAGTAAGAGCATATGTAATCAAGTAATATTCAATGATAATTCATGAAGCACATACGCTTTGAAAAGTCATAATAATCGTCATTAGGGTAAGGTAATATCTCATAATGTAATCAAGAGATGAAATACTAGAACGATAATTAAAAGTAAATAATAAGGATTAGAGAGCTACTCGCGCAGATATCGAACAACAATGGCAGATTCTGTGTTTGACACTTAGAAACATGAAATATTTGAACTTTCGGTTATAGACTAAGTTTTGAAAAACGACTCAGTTCCCTATAACCATCGCTCTGATACCAATCTGTGAGACCCCCAGAATCTGACATGGAACAACTAGGCAACGAGGGGGTAACATGTCATGGTACAAGAAACATTGAATTACAGTTGACACAAAGTTGACGTAATAAAAACATGTACATTACATCATAAAATAATCAAAGTTTTAAACATAGGTCCCAGAGTTTTATATGCGAGTTTTATATGTGGAAAGATTTATTATTTCATTAAGGTTTATAACACTTTGTTACTAAATATACTGAAAACTATCTTCTGACAGCTTTTAGATTTGACCAAAGTTAAAATATACACAGAAATCTCCAAGCTACGATAATATCCTGCGGGTTCCCATCCAAGCAAAGCAAGTAATAATACATGAGATTAAACATGTAAATTCGTCAACATAAAGTTGAGTGATATTCATAGGTTTATCAGTAAAGGTGTGGAACACAAGCATTCATTTGTAAAATAAGAAATAGAGAAAATGGTTACGTACGATAACCATAGTCCGAAACCATTATTATTGCTATTTAGTTCATGAACCGAAGCTTAACTCAATGTAAGTACCTCTAGTGAGTATCCAACCTAAATACTCAAGTAACAAAACAAATGTAATGCGTCAATGGTTAAACAACCGCAACATGGGACGGGGATTGTCAGTCCCGATGGATCCACCCACAACATTCGCGCTTAGCAACACAAGTAAATTAATGGTTCATGATCAAGAGAGGAAACTTAAAGGCTATAGACTAAAAGCAATAATAATTATGAAAAACTGTTGGAAATCATTATGTTCTGGAAAGCATACAAGTTCTGGATAGCATACAAATTCTGAATAGCATACAAGTTCTGGATAACATACAATTTTAAATGAATGTGTTCCACCATGTAAAATCTCACCCCGTGTTTAGAAACAAAACATAAATAGTAAAAAGGGGCTATGAACTCACCTTGTGTAAAGCGACAAGAAACGATGACGAGAAGCTGATAAAATTTAGAAGCAACCTTAAAGCCAAGCAGGGCTAAAAGTAATGTACTATCTTGGTCGAACCAACCTACAAATCGATGATCTTTAATAATAAATAAAGCTCGATATACTAGTACTACTAGCTTGTGTTTTATGTCCCATGGTCCGTCGCTCGCCAATAGCACAATATTGTTTAAATCATTTTTATACAATTTACGTAATTAAATTTCATTACAACTCTCCAAAATGTAATTGAAACTAATAAATGTGCAGTCAAGAAGTAATCTACTTTCTATTAAAAATGTCATTTTCCATTTAAGGTTTTCACAACATAATAATTTATAAAAACTAGCTAATATTAAAATAGCTAAACATGTGAATTTCAAGATAGGTAATTATGCTTACTAAATATAATTAGTTTAAAATAGCTAAACATGTAAATTTAAAAATTGGTAATTATGCTTACTAAATATAATTAGTTTACGTCAGTTTGGAAACTAAGTTTCATGGCTTAAATATTATTACTTCAAAGGTGTTATTTTTTTAACATGTTTAATTTTCATATTAAAATGTATATAGGATAATTTGAATATATAAAGGTTATATTTAGAATCTTTACTAAATTATCATTGTTATAAGTTAAACATAACTAAAAGTCTCGGCCCAACACTTAAGGCTAGCAATCGTTCGTTGAAGAGGAGACCTAAAATGTTTCTTTCTTTCTTGTATGAGAACGTGACAACTATTTTGTAGTGCAGTAGCTATTCCAAATTTGTATCTAATCACATCTTTTGAAATTAATTAATTTTCTCACCAATGAATATGTAACTAATGAAGAAAATATGACCCATAAATAAACTGACTATTTAGAATATGAAATTCATCCAAAATTTGACAAGACTTTTTGCCAAATCTGCAAACGCAACTCATAAGAGCTCATTCCAAACATTTTCCTTTTTTTTAACTTTTTTTAGACATAAAAATCCTTAACACTTGAGATTAAAATTTTCACAATCAAATCGCGTCACATTTGATTTCGGGTCTTGGGAACTCATTTTAGAACATTTTGAAAATAAAACCATATATCCTAAATAGGACAACTAGTCCTAAAATGGGCATAAATTGACGAGACCATCATAATAGGGACAAAAATAAAGCTATACATATACCAAAAACATGAAAATAAAGATAAAATATGTAAATGATTTCTTACAAAAAGAAGTGATGGGAAATGATCAGAACAAGGAATCAAAACAATTAGGAGAGGCTACTTCTGGGTGTCACCCTTTCGAGACATTTAGTCGTTTATAATTTTATGTTGGTTCCAATTTTTTTGATATAACATAATCCCATTGTTGTGTGATTTCACATAGTGCGCCTGTAGCTTATTATTTTATCTTTGAAAGCTTAAAACAATCACGATATCGATGCAATAACTATAAGATATGCACACGTGGAAGACTTCTTTCATTTACGTGTAAAGATATCAATACTTTATAAATGTTTACATGTGAGACTATGATGATCAATTTGTTGTGACACGCCATCTCAATAAGGTGGTTAATTACATGTACTTTTTTTTTATTTTATAAAATAATAAAACGGGTATTATCAAAGCTCGATATTTTGAATGTTACGCGATTTAAATAATACGTGTTAAACACGAAAAATAAACGCTCAATAGAAAATATTTCTATGTTATAACAAAAATGTTCACGGTCGATGACGGACATAGACTTTGTCGAAAAATAATAAATGATACATATCTGATACGTTAAATCTCTAACCATGCCGGCTAGTCAAGAATTTGATATTATTCGTAGAACGAACACGAAAAATAAAATTCGAGTAATAAATATTGTCTGGATATTAGGAACAGAATTAGAGCTCGGTCTAAATGTTGATTTTAAATTTCGGGTTACTACAGTAAATAAATATGAAAAAAATAAAAATAAAAATAAAAATTTTATAATTCCGAATAAAATGTTATCAATGATCAAAAAAATAATTAAAATACAATTTAATTAAATTCTCGAGATCTCAGGATTTACTTATGAAAAAGTAAAGAGGAACAAGTAAAACATTGTAAAATCGAGAAGTACGAATAAAAGAATAATTTAATACCGGAAAAGTACGAGTTCTTATATAAATGAAATAGCAATAGTACTCAGAAGAATGAGTATGAAAAGTTGGCAGTACACGCGCTCTGAATACAAGTATGTAACGTCATAACGATATAAGAGCGCTGGGAGTCATCACTCCGAGTGAGTGTGTTTTTGGGTGCCACGTCAGCAAAACTCACTCACTCACTCACATGAAAAAAACAGGGGAGTCATCACTCCAAGTTATTTCCAGTTTTTCAGAATTTTACAAAACACCCCCTAAACAAACTTAAATATTTCATTAAACATAACCAACATTACAATACTTTTAAAATAAAACGAACATAATAAAAAAGACATAAGAAAATTAAAAAAACATACGAAAATTAAAAAAACATACGAAAATTAAAAATCATACGACCCGCCGTTTAGTTTTCTTCATCTTCATATGCATCTTCATCTCCGTGGTCAATTTGATTCCACATATGATCCATAAGGTTTTGTTGAAGACTTTGATGGGTTTGTCGGTCACGTAGTTCTTTGTTTTTTCGGCGGTAAACTTCACACCGCTCAAGCCATGTTCGTTTCATATTTCTTGACGGGTTAACGTAATTTTGGTTCCAATCTAACACCAGCATACCTTGATCTTTCAAAATCATGTTATGAAGTATGATGCACGTATATATGAGTCGCCGTAAGGTGTTTACTTCATACGCGCGTGCTGGTTGACGTAGTATTCCACAACGTCCTTGGAGAACACCAAATGCACGTTAACTATTTTTAAAAATAGTCTTCGGCTCATTCGAAATCTTTCACGAAACTTAACCAAAGGATACCTGCAATTCTCAACAAAATAATCGTTCATGAGCCGTTCCTCAGCACCTTCTCGGTCACGGTTGACTGGGGTCCGAGTTAGTCTTGGACGATTCTCTTCTTCAAGCAACCGTTGATAATGATTGTGTGCTATTGGCAAGAAGTAAGCATCGAATTCCTCATCGATTTCAAAAACTGACGGAACGTGATTGGGATTCATATTTGTTTGTAGAGAGTGTTTATGTTTTGGTGAAATGGTTGATTTTGAGGTATATTTATAGACGGATCGAAAAATATAGACGTTATAATTCGAATTTCAAAAAACTAGCCGTTGGGGGGGTGAAATGAAATTTTTTCAAATACTAGCCGTTTGGGGGGGTTAAATGAAAATTTTTTAAAAATTAAACCGTTTTAGGGGGGTAAAATGATTTTTTTTTTAAATATCACTCACGCGACGTGAGTATACCCGCGCCGGGGTCTCACGCCGCGACTTTTGCCTGGGGTAGGAGTCTTCACGCCTCTCGCGCCGTGGGTTTGGCACCCCACGGCGCCACCACTCCCAGGGCTCTAAAATCATCGTAACCAGATCAGTTCACAAGAACAAGAATTCCAGAAATACAGTAAGAGCAGATGTAATCACAGTAATACCGAATGATAATCCATGAAGCACAAGGATTTGAAAAGACATAGTAATTATCGCCATTAAGGTAATGTAATATTTCAACATGTAATCATGAGAAGAAATATTATAATGATAATTAAAGTAAATAATAAGGATTAGAGAGTTACCCGCAAAGATATCGAACAACGTTGGCAGATTCTGTGGTTGACACTTTAAACATGAAATAATTGAACTTTCGGTTATAGACTAAGTTTTTTGAAAAATAACTCAGTTCCCTATAACCATCGCTCTGATACCACTCTGTGAGACCCCCAAAATCTGACATGGAACAACTAGGCAACGAGGGGGTAACACGTCATAGTACAAGAAACAATGAATTACAGTTCATACAAAGCCGACGAAATAAAAACATGTATATTACATCAAAAAGGTCAGAGTTTTTAAACATAGGTCCCAGAGTTTTAGAAGCGGAAAAATTATATTATTTCGTCTCAATTTATAACATAAAGTTTCCCAAAATATAGAATAAACTCCTGACAGTTTTTACTAAAAACAGTCTTTTTAAAGCATCACAGAAATCTCCAAGCTGCGATAATCTCCCGCGGGCTCCCATCCAAGTAAAGCTAAGTAATAATACCTGAGATTAAACATGTAAAATTGTCAACACAAAGTTGAGTGATATTCATAGGTTTAGCAGTAAACGTGTGGAACACAACATAATTTGTAAAACATGAATTGGGGGGGGGGGGGGGGTTAACTATGTACATTGTACATAGTCACGATGCATATTATTGCTGTTTAGTCTCATGAACCGAAGCTTAACTCAAACGTAAGTTCCTCTAGGGAGTATTCAGCCTAAATACTCAAGTATAAACGAATATTAGTGCATCAAGGTAATCGGGACGGGGATTGTCAATCCCGATGGATCCACCCACAACATCTGCGCTTAACGCAAAGCATACGGGACAATTAACGGTTCATGATAGGAGAGGAAACTCAAGGCTAACGTCTAAAAGCAATAATACCATTGAAATCATCTGTAAAGCATACACATTCTGGATAGCATACAAGTTATGGATAGCAATACAGTTTTATATTTGGTTGTGTTTCACCATGTAAAATCTCACCCCGTTTTTAGAAACAATGTACAAGTAAAAAGGGGTTATGAACTCACCTTAGCCATGAGGTAAGTCAATCATGGTACTCAGCAACTGAGTAGAAACGGTAGTGGTAGACGATCACCGACGATATGGATGCCCGGGGAAACACAAAAACCGCAACCTATCAAAATAAGGCGCGCGTTAAGACTCGAACTCGAATATCGATATGTACCAAATATAATATGACTCAACTGTTTTCAAAGTATTCATGTTTCTAAATCATTGACACGAACCAAATGAATTCATACTAACCCATTTATTCCAACACTACACGTTAAAACACTTGAACACTTGAAAATGACCCGTCATACGACGCCAAGTCAACGCAAGTCAAACTATCCTTTACCCTTACTTGGACGAGTAGCTAAGTCATTTATATAATGACTAAGCACTTGAATAAGTCATCATGTCCGATGATGAATACTCAAACTCACGCAACATAAACATTGAACTACGTGTCCAAAATAAAATCAGCAAGTACACCCTGAATATACACACCGATCTACCCTATCTAGACTTGTCCGTTTTAGATGAAAATTGGTGTCAAGGTCACTTATAACCTGTATAATACCTCACCAAAATTTGAGCCAAAGTTCACACTTTAAAATCCATCAGCTCGACACTTTACTCGACTCCAAATTTTAGGACAGAATTGTACACTTTTTTTGTAAAACCGTTTATACCACTTTAAAAGTACTAACTCGACAATCCGTCTTTTGAAACCACCACTAGACTCATCAAAATAAGTTTGTAAACTTTTAAAATCAGTAGTTACATTTATCTAACCAAGCCTAAAGTCCCCGAGAGTCGACCCAAAATCAGCTACAATTTCGGATTGTGCCGACTTGCGTCTCCCGGTACACGAAAACTAAAACTAGCATAACTTTTGACTCGTAATGACTTAGAAGCTCTATCTTATACCAAAACGAGCGTCTTGGAAAACTCTACAACAATATCGAATAAACTTAGCCTTTCATGTTGATCCCAAACTTAGATCGATTTAGCTTTATGTATACGAGATTAGATCAAGTAATACACTTAGAGAAACCTTTGTATATGTATATGACAATCTAAGTGTTATGCGGAATTAACACTTAAACAAGAACACACAAGATGTAAACAAACTTTCACTTTGATTAATGATATCAAACTTGCTTACAATGAAAGTAGTTTACGTATGAAAACTTATATTGAACATTAACCTAAATGTCTTCTTTTGTAGACATAAGAAGCCTTGTACAATAATCTACGTATCAACTATTCTAGGTAAAGATAAATATAGAAAATACATTGTTGTTCCTATCTTTACTAGAAGTAATCTAGAATACAATAAACGCGTAGAGTATATCTTTCCATCAGTGCTTGTCTTCAATGTATCAACGCTTGATATTGTCTTGTCAACGCTTGAGCTGTCAGCGTTTGTTTTACTCTTGTCAACGCTTGTGTTACTCTTGTCAACGCTCAAGTAGACTGGATATAATTTATTCCCAACAATCCTCCCCTAAACTTGATACCTACTCCAGTGATCAAGTTTCTAAATAAACATTAAGGACTAGGAGGAATCTTACAAACCTTCTCATATTGGTAATAAATAAATCTGATCAAGTCTTTTGCCACGTCACTTGAATAATCAATTTCCAGCTGAGTGTTCTTCATCTTCTCCAAGACTTCCTTGGACATGAAGTACTGACCATCCACAAGTAGATACTCAACAAACTTTGTAGAACTCAAGTAATAAACACCAGCAGCTGAATACAACCTCCATTGAAGACCACTGAGATCATCTTTAAGATCCTTCCAAATAGCAGGATCTTCATCAATTGGTCCACACATTCTCTTGAATGTTGACCACAGTTTTATTCCATTGACTGAAGTTGGTGCTTCAGTCACATACTTGGCTTCCAATAACCTCCATAGGCCTACCAAGTCTTCTCTGTCAAAACTTGCAAACAAAGATATAAGGGTGGTAAAAGTGTGAACCTCTTTTCCATACCTGCCAATCTTCCAAAACCCACATTCATCTTCTTCATAGCTTACAATTGGGTTTCTGGAATCAAGTGGTAACACTTGTACCATATCTGAAGCTTCTAATGGTGAGAGCTTGAGGCTCTTTCTTATGACAACTTCACTTGGATGTAATGGATCCATATCTTTGGGAAACTCAAGAGAAACTCCCTTTTTCACTGGTCTGGGAACAAACATTGCTTTCTTGAGCTCCATTTCCTCTGCAAGTTCTTCTTTTCTTTCATCAGAAAGAAGTCTTAGAGTGTTTGCTTCCTGCACTCTAACCCAAATGGGATAAGCTCTGTTGATCCCAAACTTAGATCGATTTAACTTTTATGTATACGAGATTAGATCAAGTAATACACTTAGAGAAACCTTTGTATATGTTTATAATAGTCTAAGTGTTATGCGGAACACTTAAACAAGAACACACAAGATATAAACAAACTTTCACTTTGATTAATGATATCAAACTTGTTTACAATGAAAGTAGTTTACGAATGAAAACTTATATGAAACATTAACCTAAAGGTCTTCTTTTATAGACATAAGAAGCCTTGTACAATAATCTATGTATCAGCTATTCTAGGTAAAGATAAATATAGAAAATACATTGTTGTTCCTATCTTTACTAGAAGTAATCTAGAATACAATAAACGCGTAGAGTATATCTTCCCATCAGTGCTTGTCTTCAATGTATCAACGCTTGACTTTGTCTTGTCAACGCTTGAGCTGTCAACGCTTGTTTTGCTCCTGTCAACGCTTGTTTTACTCTTGTCAGCGCTCAAGTGATCTGGCCTTAATTTATTCCCAACAATCCTCCCCTAAACTTGATATCCACTCTTATGATCAAGTTTCTGAATAAGCATTAAGGACTAGGAGGAATCTTACAAACCTTCTCATATTGGTAATAAATAAATCTGATCAAGTCTTTTGCCACGTCACGTGAATAATCAATTTCCAGCTGAGTGTTATTCATCTTCTCCAAGATATCCTTGGATATGAAATACTGACCATCCACAAGTAGATACTCAACAAACTTTGTAGAACTCAAATGGTAAACACCAGCAGCTGAATACAATCTCCATTGAAGACCACTGAGATCATCTTCAAGATCCTTCCAAATAGCAGGATCCTCATCTTTTGGTCCACACATTCTCTTGAATGTGGACCACAGTTTTATTCCATTAGCTGAAGTTGGTGCTTCAGCCTCATACTTGGTCTCTAGCAACCTCCATAGGTCTACCAAGTCTTCTCAATCACAACTTGCAAACAAAGATATAAGAGTGGTAAAAGTGTGTACCTCTTTTCCATATTTGCCAATCTTCCAAAATCCACATTCATCTTCTTCATAGCTCACAATTGGATTTCTGGAATCTAGAGGTAACACTTGTACCATGTGTGAAGCTTCTAATGGTGAGAGCTTGAGGCTCTTTCTTATGACAGCTTCACTTGGATACAATGGATCCATATCTTTGGGAAACTCAAGAGGAACTCCCTTTTTCACTGGTCTGGGAACAAACATTGCCTTCTTGAGCTCCAGTTCTTCTACAAGTTCTTCCTTTCTTTCATCAGAAAGAAGTCTGAGAGTGTTTGCTTCCTGCACTCTAACCCAGATGGGATAAGCCTTGCATTCCAACTCATCAAATGTCAATGCCCTCAATTTCTGATAAGTCCATCCTACTCCATGACATCTGAGTAACATGCAGTATAACTCCCTTCTATCCCTTTTCAACTTTGAGAGAATATTGCTTGCCTTGTGTTTCAAAATCACCTGGCAATCCTTTTGAACTCTGAGGAGAATCTCCAAACCCCATATTTGATCTGAAATGGTCAAGTGTTCATTCTCCATACATCTTTCTTCCCAAGCATTATACATTTGAACCACCTCTGGCATATCAAAGTCAACCTGCAATTTCAACTCTCTTAATTTCTCCTTGGCCAACTTATCTCCATACTCAAGTCTTTATGGTTCTATAATCATAACACTTGAGTCTGAGCTAGCTCCATCACTTCCTTCTTATGAAGTAACAACAAATGGTGACTCTTTCACCTCCTTTCTATCTTGTTCCATGATTTGTGCAGCCAACCTTCTATCAAACTCAACTTGAGCTGCATTCTTTGGAACAATCTCTTCTACCATAATACCCTTACCCTTATCTAATGGATCAATTGTTGGTAAGGTAGATGGTGATACCTGTGAAGAAACCTCCTTGATGATGGATGATGACTGGGATACATCACCCTCATGTCCAGGTCTGTCAACGCCCAATTTTGCTGTGTCAGCGCCCAAAATATTTTTGTCAGCGTCCAAATTCTCCTTGTCAACGCCCAAATTTCCTGCCTCAGCGCCTTTTGCAATTTCCTCCAACATGGCTGTAAATGATAAATTTAAGTTTGTTGGAGAGACTAAGGACGTATCAAAACCTGTCTGTTTCTTCAAACTTGTAAGGGCCTCAGCAACATCCAAAGATTGACCATCATGGCTGCCCTTATCACTCACATTTATTGGATCTTCCTCCCCTTTGGAAGATTCCTCCATCCCTCTCCTTGCACTTGCAGTCTCCAAAATAACAATCCTCTCCCTCAATTGCTTGAGTTCAAGGCCTTGTGAGCTGACAACTTGTACCAAGTCTGCATTTTGCTTTTGCAAGCTCATGCAGACTGCCGTCAATTCAATTAGGGTCATTGGTTCCAATCTGCCATCTTCTAAAATGGGGATTTGACCTCCCAAGTCAGATTCATTGGGCATGGATGAGGACTTAATGATGGTGGGACTGCCTTGGCCAGCTTCTAAGCCAGAACCAATAGTCCCAGCCTCATCCATATCACCAGCCACACTTGTGGTGATGGTTCTCTCTGCTACATGGCTAGGACCACCAGAGGAGAAGACTCCAGTAGTCCTTTAGCGTTTCATCAACCTATATTCAGGGGGTGTAGAAGATGATGTGGATTGGGTGGATGTAGGTTGGTGAAGGGGTGTTTGGGTTTGTGAAGGTTGTGTGTAAACTTTTGAAATAGGCACATCAACGCCAACATTTAACGTGTCAGCATTGAGGGTTCTTGGTCAATTTGCATATGTTCAGGTGAAGGTAATGGTTCAGGTATTGGGTCAATTTAGGGTTGGGGGTCTGGTTGGGGTTGTGCTGCTGCAATGACAGCAAGCATAGCTTGGGTTAAGGGTAGGTCACGATGGGGGGTGAGTTCATCTTCATAAAAATAGCTTTCTTTTGCACAGGGATCTCATAAAAGTCATTATGATCCCTTGTGCAGTATCCTTGAACATCAAAAACCATTTGTAAAAATCGGGGATAAGCTAAAGTCATTTTGTTCCCCTTATTTTTACACATGCCCTCAAAAATCATTTTAGAATAATTAAATTTTTGCCCACTTGCAATGCACACAATAGCACTTGCAATAGATCTATTGATCTCATTATGTGCAGTGCATTTGGGACTCAAACATTGAAGGAGGACATGTATTAGGTACTTCCAGGCTGGGGGAAACTCCTGTTTATGATATTTGTTTAAAGTTCCTTCATCAGGTGAAGGATAACCCAAAGCCCTTAGTCCTTGTTCTATTTCACTTATGGGAAGGGTGGTTATACCATCAGCATCATCAAGATGCAAGGCTTGGCGTACCAAAGCCTCAGTAACCACCCAAGGTCTCCCATGAACAATAGAAGTCAATGTAGTCACTCTATTAACTGTTGAGGAACTGACAGTGTTCCAAAACTGTTTAATATGTGTGACTGGAATGAGTGGTGCATGAGAAAGAGCATACCTAATAGGAGATGCGTTCAAATACGCCACCATTTGTGTGTATTGGGGAAACAGAGCATTATCAGCTTCAAGATACGCAATCATGTTGTGTTGGCTTCTGAACCCTAATTCCAATTCTGATGGTTTAAACTTTGGTGCCATTGTTGAAAGCTGTTAAAATTGATTGATGAAGATGAAGTTGATAAGAGAAAATTGTGTTAGACAAGAAGTATAGATACCCTGTTTAAAAATAGGAGCCAAATTTATAGGAGAAGAAAATGCATGTGATTGGCCCAAAAATAGGCAAGTATTTTAAAAAACACAATCATGAAAATATTGAAAAAGAATAATTTTATCTCATGCATTAAATAAAGTCTATCAACTCCCAAAATTACGGCCTAAAAATATGTCAAAAAGTAACAACTGGGTAGGACCCATTGAGTGTCAACGGTCAAAAATAACCTATCAACGCCCAACGGCTATAATCTTGTCAACGTTTGCCTATAGCCATATCAGCGTCTAAATTGGTCACAACAACGCTTGGAAAAATACTTGTCAGCGTCCAAAAATAAAAATGTTTAAAAATGAAAAATGACCTTAACAAAGTAATTTATCCTAGAGAAGATAACCAAAAAGCTGATAATTATTATAGGGCGGCAAGCACTGTCCAGTTATGCACACTTGCTTAAGCAAGATAGACATAACAGTCCTCTAGTGTCCCTTGCTAACCAAAACTCTTAACAACCAAGTTACCTTATAAAATCTCTTGTTACTCCCAGGTAAATCCCATAACAAAATTATTCCCAAGTCTCCCAACAGACCACAACCAATTCTAGGCCAAAAATGTCTTGGCAGCATGCATAGTATATAAACTTTGCATGCTACAGTGCCTCATGATTTAGTAAAACTAACTCATACTCACCTGTGGACACAATCTAGAGTTGTGATAAGAGTATCATATGGATACCCAAACATCCTAAAGGTTCCTAAAACCTCCCCTTAAACTATGATACATAAGTTGCCAAACATATGCATGAACATAAAAATTTATGTCAAGATAGGAATTGAAAATTCCAACCATCATCCATAAAAAAAACATATCCAAATTGATTCATTCCTAGTAGCTTCAAAGATCCATAAGCAACTCTGTATCCAATGGTATACTGCTAATACCACCTGCACATTTAGATTAAAAACCACAAAACTAACATTGTTGCTGACAACGCCCCGATAACACATGACAGCGTTGAGGGAAGCTTTGTCAGCGTTAGACAATTATATTGCTGACAACGTTACAAAAACACTTATCAGCGTTCAAGCAACCTTTGTCAGTGTTAGAAAAATATAGTGGAAAATCTAAATCTTCATAAGACCAATAACAATGCATCATCCTGTACATACTTTTATAAAAAGACTCCAAAACACATATTATGTGAGATTGATCATTCCAATACTTGTTACCAAGTATTGAAACCTCCCAGCATCAAAAGGTTTAGTTAGTAAATCTGACACATTTTCCTCAGTGTCAACCCTATCTGGTTGTATTAAACCTTTTTCAAAACAATCTCTTATAAAATGGTGTCTAATTTCTATGTGTTTAGTTTTAGAATGATGTACAAGATTCTTAATGATGCATAAAGTGCTGTTATTGTCAACAAATATCTTGGTATGCATGAAATTATACCCATAGTCCAACAGCTGGTTCTGAATCCACAAAACTTGTCCACAACAAGCAGCTGCAGCAATATACTCAGCTTCAGTTGTAGAATTAGCCACCACTGTTTGTTTCTTGCACTGCCAAGATATCAACCTGCTCCCAAGAAACTGACATCCACCAGTTGTGGATTTCCTATCAAATTTATCACCTCCATAGTCACTATCTGAATATGCAATCAGCTCTAATGGTGAATCCTTTGGGTACCACAAACCAAGACTAGGATAGCATCTTAGGTACCTAAAGATCCTCTTCACAGCATAAAGGTGACATTCTTTGGGAGTCACTTGATGGCGTGCACAAGCACACACAACAAACATGATGTCAAGTCTGGAGGCTATAAGGTACATCAATGATCCAATCATGGACCTATAGTGCCTGACATCAACATCTTTCCCATCTCCAATCTTTCCCCAAGGGTGTTCTCTATCCATAGGAGTAGTAGCCCTCTTTTCATGTGGAGAAAAGCCAAACTTCTTCAAGATCTCAGCCACATATTTATCCTGGGAGATGAAGATACCATCTTCTTTCTGCTGAACTTGTAAACCAAGAAAGAAGTTCATCTTCCCATAGTACTCATCTTGAATTTGTCTGTCATAAGCTTGGAGAAATCCTCACTCATCTTTGGATCAGTAGACCCAAAAATGATATCATCAACATAGACCTGGACAAGCAACACATCCTTGCCTTTCTTCTTTGTAAATAGTGTCTGATCTATGGTGCCCCTCTTGAATCCATTGTCCACCAAATAGGTAGACAAAGTACCATACCATGCTCTAGGGGCTTGATGAAGTCCATACATAGCCTTTTTGACTCTATACACTTTATCTGGATTCTCTGGATCCTCAAAACCAGGATGCTGTATCACATATACCTCCTCAACAATAGTGCCATAGGGGAAGGCACTCTTGACATCCATTTGATAGACAGTGAAGCCCATGCAGGATGCATAGGCTAAAAATATCCTTATAGCTTCAATCCTTGCAACTAGTGCAAAGACTTCCTCATAGTCTATCCCCTTCTCTTGTGTATATCACTGAGCCACTAATCTTGCCTTGTTTCTGACCACAATTCCTCTTTCATCTCTCTTGTTTCTTAGAACCCATCTTGTCCCTATAGGTCTGACATATCTGGGACAATCAACCAGCTCCCAAACATCCTGAATTGCAAATTGGTGAAGCTCATCCTACATTGCTTCCACCCAACTTGGTTCTTGGAGAGCATCAAATATTTTCTTGGGTTCCTGTTGTGACAGAAAACAGGCAAACAAACACGCTTGCACAAGAGGGGTATCAACCTTCTTGTGTATATTGGCAATAAACCCACCAAGACCTTGATGAGATCTTCTAGTCTGAACTAGAGTCATAATATCACCAATGATTTGAGAAGTGGGGTGATTCTTCATAGTGGAAGTGAGAACTCCTCCTTCAAAAAGTCTGGTGTCCTCAACCTCATTCTCCATGTTGCCAATATCCTCTTCATCAGACTCTCTTTCATCAATATGAGGATGAACCTCTTCATATAAATTGGAAGGTTCTCCTTGTTCAAAAATGGAAGAGAAAAGATGTGTAGAAGTGTTGTCAACGCTTGAACCTTGTTTGTCAGCGCTTGGGCTAACAACGCTTGAACTGTTGTTGTCAACGTCTGAGCCATCAACGTCTGAGTTGGTCTTGTCAGTGCTAGATTTGCCTTTGTCAGCGCCTGAAGGACCATGCATGTTTGTATCTGGTGGTACTTGGAGACCACCATTATCTTTACCAGCAGCAGCAAAAGCAGCAAAAGCATCTGTCCAAATGGGAATTGTAACATATTCTTGTATAGGATATGTCTTTTCTGCTTGTGATCCAACCCTTTCATGAACCTGTGTACCTGAAACATCAACAACTTGTTCCTCCATAACATTTGAAGTTACCTTCACAATGTCTGGATTAGTGACAGGCATATAATTTAAAGTTCTAGATAAAGGTTCCAAGTCAAACAACCAATTAGGACCACTTTCAGGATCACTAGGTTTATTTTCTAAAAACCTAACATGTACTCTTTCAAGTATACGTTTTTCTTCTTTAAGATAAACCCTATATCCCTTGCTCTGCACTCAATACCCCATGAAGTAGCCTTCATCACCTTTTGCACTAAATTTACCTAAGGCATCACAAGTGTCTAAAACTACTACATGACAACCAAAAGGTCTAAGAAAACCAATATTAGGTTTTCTTCCCCAAAGCAACTCATAAGGTGTTTTGTTCTGAATTTTGTTAACTAATGCTCTATTTTGAACATAACAAGCTGTATTAACAGCCTCAGCCCAAAAGGCTATAGGAAAATGAGCATCAACCAACATTGTTCTGGCTGCTTCAATTAGGGTTCTATTTTTCCTCTCAGCAACCCCATTTTGCTGTGGGGTTCTTGCAATACTAAATTTCCTAGTAATTCCTTTCTTGGCACAGAAATCATCTAGCTTCTTATTCCTAAATTCACCACCATTATCACTCCTAAGCATTTTAACTTCATTGCTAGACTTTTTCTCAATCTGAGTGATAAAATCAATTAGAATATCAGCTGTGTCACTCTTCATAGCTAGAAAGAATGTCCAAGTAAACCAAGAAAAATCATCTGTTATCACAAAGCAGTATGACTTGCCATTCAAACTTTCTATATTGGTTGGACCAAAGAGGTCCATATGGAGCAATTGAAGAGGTCTAGTACTAGAGTGCACCTGTTTGGACTTAAATGAGACCTTGTGCTGCTTGCCTTTAAGACATGCAACACAAGAGTGGTCATTGTGGAAGGCCTTCTCAGGCAAACCATCAACCAAGCCAAGTCTCACAAGCCTATTTATATTTTTAAAATTTATGTGCCCTAGTCTCCTGTGCCACAAATTACTCTCATCTACTGAAGCTTTAGCATAGAGACAAGACATATTATTATTCATTCTAATCCCATTCAGATTCACATTATATATGTCTTTATGCCTAGGTGTTCTATACTCAATATATTTCTCATCAGGGATCTTATAATCCTTGCTTAACACCAAACATTCAGTATCAGTAAACATAACTTTATTTTTGTTATCAGAAACTTGTGATACACTAAAAAGATTGTAATCAAGTTCCTTTACCAAAAATACGTTTTCAAAACGCAAGTTCTTGGTGGGAAGGGTTCCTTTGCCTTTGATAGTACCATATCCGCCTCCAAAGTAAATCTTATCACCATCCTTAATGGGAGTGAAGTTAGTTAAGTAATCTTCCTTCCCTGTCATGTGCCTTGAGCATCCACTATCCCAATATCCATAATCATTGACCTGTTTTTGAATGCCCTGCACATAAAGAAAACAAATTAGTTTTCTTTGGGAACCCAAGCCTTAGAAGACTTGGATTCATCTGGTTGTTCAATAAGAACAGACTTAGTTCTCATAACAACCCCATTTTCATCATTCTTAGGATGAAATACCTAGTTAACCTCAATAGGTTTTGTAATGACCTTTGAAATGTAATTAAATCTGTTGCAGGTCATTGAAATCCCATTATCATTAGGGTTTTGATCTTTCTTGGGTCTCCATGTTAAGCTTGAAGAAGCTTTAGACCCCTTTCCTTGTGGTTGCAAATATTTAGGTCTGGTCACGTTTCTGTCAGCGTTGGAATTGGTCTTGTCAACGCTGAAATTACCCTTGTCAGCGTTGAACCTAGGGTTTGCTACAGAAACCCATTGCCTATTAGACCAAGTGTTTGTCTTTTGAAATGGTCTTTGTCCATGAGTGTTAGACCCTCTAGTAAAGAATGGGGCAGGTCTAATCACTTGTGGACTTTGCTGCACACAAGGTTTGGGTCTGACAACGTTTGACTTCCTAACAACGTTGACTTTGTTCCAGCCAGCACTGAAATTGTTCCTGTCAGCGTTGGCTTTGGGAGCGTTGACACACTTATATGCCAAGTGTGAAAAGCTACCACAAGTGTAACAAGCTTTTCTAGACACAACCCTAGGTCTAGAAGAGAAGAAGCCTGTTCCATCATTGCTAACTTGGCTCTTAGGTGACCTAGTATTCCTATACATCTCTGCATACTTAATGCTAGGTTTTCTAACAGTGTTTGAGCCTAGGTCAACAGCTTTACCAGTGACTGGGTTTGTAACCTTAATGGGAGTTGACTCATTGGGACTTTCACATAGCAAGCCACCCTTAACAAATAAGGTAGGGTTAGCTTTCTTCCATTCATTTAGGTCAGTCAACTTTTGTTGGTACTCTTCAACTGGAGTGACAACTCTTGGTGGAGGAATGAATTCCTCCTCTTGGAATTCTGGCAAACCAGTCCAAGATAGGTCCTTTTGTTGGACACCATAGAAGTCACCAGCTGGTGGTGGAACCATAGAGTAATCATTCATCCCAATCCCAGTCATGTCCTTAGGATCTCTTTGTTTACTCACACAGTCTCCTAGGGTTTGTGTGGCTCTATCAAATCTTTGAATTTTAAGGCCAATATTATCTTTATTCTTAATGGCCTCATCTAACTTAGCCTGTAACTCACCATTAACCCTTTCCATGATGTTTCTAATATCCATACTAGCATTTAACTCATGTTTTAAGATATTTATTTTATCTTTTAAATCAAATTCCATTTTCTTATATTCAGAAACTGTTTTCTCAGTTTGAGTGAGAGCTAGTTGGTAATTAGATAGTTTGCACTTTTCAGTACTCACATCACTTAATAATCTTAACACCTCTTTGTTAAGCTTCTCAGTGTTTAACCTACAACCTTTACTGCAAAAAGCATCATTGTATACCTCATTATCAGATGAAGAGGAGGAGTGTGCCATAAGAGCATATTCAACATGCTCTTCTTCTTCAATTTCAGCAACCAAAGCTTTATCCTCTTCCACATCCTTAGCCAGATAGCTCCAATCCCATCCCATACCATCAATTCCTTGAACTGCAACCATGGCTTTAGGATCCTGAGCTTTGACAATTTGACTTGAGGGTTTACCAGCATCAGATCTTCTAAGAGATCTGCATTCCCTCATGAAGTGCCCCATACGATGACAGTTGTAGCATTCAACTTTGGATTTATCAAATCCAGTTGTGTCTTTTGCATTGAAGGTCATTTTCTTCTTATACCTTCTGTTCCACCTGTTTGCTCTTATACTAGCAAGAGCCATGTTCCACTTGATGTCCATCTCTTCCAAATGCTCATCACTTATCTGCTCAAGGTCCTCATATGTAATCACTGAACCATTGGGAAAAGAAGCAATATAAGCACATACAGTATCCAAATCCAAACCAGCAGGTTTAAGTCTTGGGGAGTCACTTTTGAATGTGTCAGCGTCTGAGAAGGAGACGTTGACAGGACTTGTTCCAGCGCTGACACATGATGATCCAGTAACTGGATGCATGTAAGAGTCCTTCTGATTGAATTGACCTTCACTATGAGAGAAGAAGGCCATGTTACTGTTGGTAGACTTGCTTCCATGCTCTAAAAGAGTTTCATCTTCCAACAGCCTTAGTTTGTTGTAGATGTCATCAAACGTGGAATTTTTGTAAGTATTATTGGCAAGAATAGATCTTGCCTCAATCTTCCACGCCTCACCAAGACTTTTAAGAAAGGTAGCATTAATGTCAACATCACCAAGTTGTGTCCCCATGAAGGACAATTTGCTTGTAATGTCAAGCAATCTGCTTCTCACACTACTCAGCTTCTCATTGGGTTGAGCTTTGAAAACAGAATAATCATGCATGAGTTGTTTCTTCTTTTCTTCCTTGGTATCTGCATTGCCACCATATGCAACTTCAAGAGCTGCCCAAAGGTATTTAGCAGAATCATAACCTCTGTATTTATGCTGGTTCTCTTGTCCCAAAGAGACTTTCAGAATATTTAGGGTTTTCATGTCAACCCTTTTCTTTGCTATGTCATCAGCAGACACAGCTCTACCATCTTCAGGTTTTTCCTTCTTATCTTCTTCAGAACATCCAGCAACAGCTGATCTTTGAGTAATAGCATCAACAATCTTTTGGGCTTTATCGAATGTGTTTCCATATTCAATGATCTCCCAGAATGTGTAGTCATAGATCCCTAGATATTGCTCAAAGTTGAATTTCCACAATTCAAAGTTGGTTGCATCAAGCATGGGAATCTTGATGTTTGGTAAAGGTGAGGAGGAGGAGGTTATTGTTTCTGACATGATGTTCTTAGGGTTTTTGAGAAAATTAGGGTTTTGGTGATTTTTAGGGTTCTTGTGTTCTTTAAGATCAAAAGTTCCTCAACAAGCTCTGATACCACTTGTTGATCCCAAACTTAGATCGATTTAGCTTTTATGTATACGAGATTAGATCAAGTAATACACTTAGAGAAACCTTTGTATATGTTTATAATAATCTAAGTGTTATGCGGAATTAACACTTAAACAAGAACACACAAGATATAAACAAACTTTCACTTGGATTAATGATATCAAACTTGCTTACAATGAAAGTAGTTTACGAATGAAAACTTATATGAAACATTTACCTAAAGGTCTTCTTTTATAGACATAAGAAGCCTTGTACAATAATCTATGTATCAACTATTCTAGGTAAAGATAAATATAGAAAATACATTGTTGTTCCTATCTTTACTAGAAGTAATCTAGAATACAATAAACGCGTAGAGTATATCTTCCCATCAGTGCTTGTCTTCAATGTATCAACGCTTGACCTTGTCTTGTCAACGCTTGAGCTGTCAGCGCTTGTTTTGCTCCGCTTGTTTTACTCTTGTCAGCGCTCAAGTGATCTGGCCTTAATTTATTCCCAACAAGCTCTACATTCCAACTCATCAAATGTCAACCCAGTCAATTTCTTATAAGTCCATCATGTTCCATGACATCTGAGCAGCATGAAGTACAACACCTTTCTATCCCTTTTCAAATTTGAGAGAACATTGCTTGCTTTGTGTTTCAGTATGACCTTGTAATCCTTTTGTACTTTGAGAAGAATCTCCAAACCCCATATCTGATCTGAAATGGTCAAATGTGGATTCTCTATACACCTTTCTTCCCAAGCATGGTACATCTGAACCACCTTTGGCATATCAAAATCAACCTGCAATTTCAACTCATTCAATTTCTCCTTGGCCAACTCATCTCCATACTCAAGTCTTTCTGGCTGTTCTATGATCATAACACTTGAGTCTGAACTGGCTTCATCACTTCCTTCTTGCTCTTCTGAAGTGACAACAAAAGGTGATTCACCCACCTGCTTTCTTTCTTGTTCCACAATTTGTGCAGCCAACCTTCTATCAAATTCAATTTGTGCTGCATTCTTTGGAATAACTTCTTCTACCATAATACCCTTACCCTTATCTAATGAATCAATTGTTGGTAAGGTAGATGGTAATACCTATGAAGAAACCTCTTTGATGATGGATGATGACTGGGATACATCAACCTCATTTGCAGGTCTGTCAATGCTCACTCTTGCTTTGTCAGCGCCCAAAATACTCATGTCAGCGTTCAAATCTGTCTTGTCAACGCCCAAAGTACCTGTCTCAGCGCCTCTTGCAATTTCTTCCAACATGGCTGTAAATGACAAATTCAAGTTTGTAGGAGAGACTAGAGACGTATCAAAACCTGTCTGTTTCTTCAAACTTGTTAGGGCCTCAGCAACATCCAAAGATTGACCATCATGGCTCCCTTATCACTCACATTTATTTGTTCATCCTCCCCTTTGGAAGATTCCTCCATCCCTCTCCTTGTACTAGCAGTCTCCAAGATAACAATCCACTCCCTCAATTGCTTGAGTTCAAGGCCTTGTGTGCTGACAACTTGTACCAAGTCTGCATTTTGCTTTTTCAAGCTCATGCAGACAACCGTCAATTCCATTAGGGTCATTGGTTCCAATCTGCCCTCTTCTAAAATGGGTATTTGACCTCCCAAGTTAGATTCATTGGGCATGGATGAGGTCTTAATAATGGTAGGACTGTCTTGGCCAGCTTCTAAGCCAGAACCAATAGTCCCAGCCTCATCCTTAACACCAGCCACACTTGTGGTGGTGGTTCTCTCTGCTACATGGCTAGGACCACTAGAGGAGAACACTCCAGTAGTCCTTTGGCGTTTTTGTAACCTATATCGTGTTGGGGAAGAAGAAGATGTGGATTGGGTGGATGTGGGTTGGTTAAGGGGTGTTTGGGTCTGTGAAGGTTGTGTGTCAAGGTTTGAAATAGGCACATCAACGCCAACATTTAACGTGTCAGCGTCAAAGGGTTCTTGGTCAATTTGCATATGTTGTGGTGAAGGTAAAGGTTCAGGTATTGGGTCAATTTGGGGTTAGGGGTCTGGTTGGGGGTCTGGTTGGGGTTGTGCTGCTTCAATGACAGCAATCATAGCAGGGGTTAGGGGTAAGTCACGATGTGGGGGTGAATTCATCTTCATAAAAATTGCTTTTTTTTGCACAGGGATCTCATAAAAATCATCATGATCCCTTGTGCAGTATCCTTGGACATCAAAAACCATTTGTAAAAATCTGGGATAAGCTAAAGTCATTTTGTTCCCTTTATTTTTACACATGCCCTCAAAAATCATTTTGGAATAATTAAATTTTTGCCCAGTAGCAATGCACACAATAGCACTTGCAATAGATCTATTGATCTCATTGTGTGCAGTGCACTTGGGACTCAAACATTGTAAGAGGACATGTATTAGGTACTTCCAGGCTGGGGGAAACTCCTGTTTATGATATTTATTTAAAGTTCCTTGAGCAGGAAAAGGATAACCCAAAGCCCTTAGTCCTTGTTCTATTTCACTAATGGGAAGGGTGGTTATACCATCAGCGTCATCAAGATGCAAAGCTTGGCGTACCAAAGCTTCAGTAACTACCCATGTTCTCCCATGAACAATAGAAGATAATGTAGTCACTCTATTAACTGTTGAGGAACTTACATTGTTCCAAAACTGTATAATATGTGTGACAGGAATGAGTGGTGCATGAGAAAGAGCATACCTAAAAGGAGATGCGTTTAAATACGCCACCATTTGTGTGTATTGGGGAAACAGAGTATCACCAGCTTCAAGATACGCGACCATGTTGTGTTGACTTCTGAACTCCAATTCCAAATCTGATGGTTTAAACTTTGGTGCCATTGTTGAAAGCTGTGAAAATGATTGATAAAGATGAAGTTGATAAGAGAAAATTGTGTTAGACAAGAATAATAGGTACCCTGTTTAAAAATAGGAGCCAAATTTATAGGAGAAGAAATGCATGTGATTGGCCCAAAAATAGGCAAGTATTTTCAAAATGTAATCATGAAAATATTGAAAAAGAGTAAGTTTATCTCATGCATTATTCTTTGAAAGTTATCAGCTCCCAAAATTACGGCCTAAAAATATGTCAAAAAGTAACAACTGGGTAGGTCCCATTGAGTGTCAACGGTAAAAAATAACCTATCAACGCCCAACGGCTATATTCTTATCAACGTTTGCCATAGCCATGTCAGCGTCTAAATTGGTCACAACAACGCTTGGAAAAATACTTGTCAGCGTCCAAAATTAAAAATGTTTAAAAATGAAAAATGACCTTAACAAAGTGATTTATCCTAGAGAAGATAACCAAAAAGTTGATAATTATTATAGGGCGGCAAGCACTGTCCAGTTATACACACTTGCTTATGCAAGATAGACATAACAGTCCTCTAGTGTCCCTTGCTAACCAAAACTCTTAACAACTAAGTTACCTTTTAAAATTCCTTGTTACTCCCAGGTAAAAACCCATGACAAAAGCATTCCCATGTCTCCCAACAGACCACAACCAATTCTAGGCCAAAAATGTCTTGGCAGCATGCATAGTATATCAACTTTGCATGCTACAGTGCCTCATGATTTAGTAAAACTAACTCATACTCACCTGTGGACACAATCTAGAATTGTGATAAGAGTATCATATGGATACCCAAACATCCTAATGGTTCCTAAAACCTCCCCTTAAACTATGATACATATGTTGCTAGAAATATGCATGAACATAATAATTTATGTCAAGATAGGAATTAAAAATTCCAACCATCATCCATAAACAAAAACATGTCCAAATGCTTCTCCAATGATCCATAAGCAACTCTGTATCCATTGGTATACTGCTAACACCACCTGCACATTTAGATTGAAAACCACAAAACTAACATTTTTGCTGACAACGCCCCGATAACACATGACAGCGCTGAGGGAAGCTTTGTCAGCGTTAGACAAATATATTGCTGACAACGTCACAAAAACACTTATCAGCGTTCAAGCAACCTTTGTCAATGTTAGAAAAATATAGTGGAAAATCTAAATCCTCAAAAAGACCAATAACAATGCATTATCCTGTACATACTTTTACATAAAGACTCCAAAACACATATTATGTGAGATTGATCATACCAATACTTGTTACCAAGTATTGAAACCTCCCAGCATCAAAAGGTTTAGTTAGTAAATCTAACACATTCTCTTCTGTGTCAACCCTATCTGGTTGTATTAAACCTTTTTCAAAACAATCTCTTATAAAATGGTGTCTAATTTCTATGTGTTTAGTTTTAGAATGATGTACAGGATTCTTAATAATGCATAAAGTGCTGTTATTGTCAACAAATATCTTGGTATGCATGAAATTATACCCATAGTCCAACAGCTGGTTCTGAATCCACAAAACTTGTCCACAACAAGCAGCTGCAGCCACATACTCAGCTTCAGTTGTAGAATTAGCCACCATTGTTTGTTTCTTGCATTGCCAAGATATTAATCTGCTCCCAAGAAACTGACATCCACCAGTTGTGGATTTTCTATCAAACTTATCACCTCCATAGTCACTGTCTGAATATGCAATCAGCTCCAATGGTGAATCCTTTGGGTACTACAAACCAAGACTAGGATAGCATCTTAGGTACCTAAAGATCCTCTTGACAGCATAAAGGTGACATTCTTTGGGAGTCACTTGATGGCGTGCACAAGCACACACATCAAACATGATGTCAGGTCTAGAGGTTGTGAGATACATCAATGAACCAATCATTGATCTATAGTGCCTGACATCAACATCCTTTCCATCTCTAATCTTTCCCCAAGGGTGTTCTCTATCCATTGGAGTAGTAGCCATCTTTTCATGTGGAGAAAAGCCAAACTTCTTCAAGATCTCTGCCACATATTTATCTTGGGAGATGAAGATACCATATTCTTTCTGCTGAACTTGTAAACCAAGAAAGAAGTTCATCTCCCCCATATCACTCATCTTGAATTTGTCTGTCATCAGCTTGGAGAAATCCTCACTCATCTTTGGATCCGTAGACCCAAAAATGATGTCATCAACATAGACCTGAACAAGCAACACATCCTTACCTTTCTTCTTTGTAAATAGTGTCTGATCTATGGTGCCCCTCTTGAAGCCATTGGCCACTAAATAAGTAGACAAAGTACCATACCATGCTCTTGGGGCTTGATGAAGTCCATACATAGCCTTCTTGACTCTATACACCTTGTCTGGATTCTCTGGATCCTTAAAACCAGGAGGTTGCATCACATATACCTCCTCAACAATTGTTCCATAGAGGAAGGCACTCTTGACATCCATTTGATAGACAGTGAAGCCCATGCAGGATGTATAGGCTAAAAAGATCCTAATAGCTTCAATCCTTACAACTGGTGTAAAGACCTCCTCATAGTCTATCCCCTCCTCTTGTGTATATCCCTGAGCCACTAATCTTGCCTTGTTTCTGACCACAATACCTCTTTCATCCTTCTTGTTTCTTAGAACCCATCTTGTCCCTATAGGTCTGACATATCTGGGACAATCAACCAGCTCCCAAACATCCTGAATTGCAAATTGGTGAAGCTCATCATGCATTGCTTCCACCCAACTTGGTTCTTTGAGAGCATCAAATATTTTCTTGGGTTCCTGTTGTGACAGAAAACAGGCAAACAAACATGCTTGCACAAGAGGGGTATGAACCTTCTTGTGTATATTGGCAATAAATCCACCAAGACCTTGATGAGATCTTCTAGTCTGAACAAGAGTCATAATATCACCAATGATCTGAGAAGTAGGGTGATTCTTCATAGTAGAAGTGAGAACTCCTCCTTCAAAAAGTCTGGTGTCTTCAATCTCATTATCCAAGTTGCCAATATCTTCTACATCAGACTCTCTTTCATCAACATGAGGATGAACCTCTTCTGTAGAAACTAGAAGGGGGGGGGGGGGGGGGGGGGGTTGAATAGTTTCTCTTCGATTGGTGACCAAATTAAAATTACTTTCAATTTGGTTTATATCAAAACTATCTTTTACTTAAAGCTAAGTTGCATAATGATTAGGTTCAATTGAAATGCACTAGCAATAATAATAAGCAAGTATAATGATAATGAAATAAGTAAAGAGCAAGGAAGGAGACAACCTAGTGGGAAGACACCAAGATTTATAGTGGTTCGACAACGAGGCTCTATCCTCGTTTCTACTCCACTCCTCGAGTACACCTACTCGAGATTTCCACTATATCCACAAGCTCCCTTCTCGGTGGAGAAAACCTTACAACGTTGCTTACATTATTTTCCGACACTAAGCTAAATGTCGAGACCTAATCTTTTGCTAGGACCAATCTACACGACGTTGCCTACTTCACAATTTAACGACACAAGGCTAGATGTCGAGTTCTAATCGAAAGCTAGAACCAATCTTCACGACTCTTCACTTTGAAGCTAAGTGAGAACTTCACACAACACAACTACTAGTCACTTTAAAGTTTAGTGAGAACTCACAAGACACAACCACATCACTTTATAGTTTAGTGAGAACTCCTAATCAAATCTATTACAACTCAACTAGACTTATCCAAGTACACACATGTAGCTTGGATTCACACAACACAAATCCAAGCAAACACATATGCAATGGATGTACACAACAAATCCAAGTATCCACAAATAACTTGGATGAACACAACTAGTCCAAGTATTCATAAATACATTGGATTGACCTAAAACAAAAAGGTATGATGATGAATATGACTAGCTCATAGATTCATCTTTATCACTACACTAGTGAGTGAGTGATCTTCTCATTGGACATGGTAAAGGAGGGGATCAAGAGGATAATCATATGTAAACATCCTTAACAAATTAAGTGATCATTTACTAATGATTATGCTATAGAAAATAGAAAAAGGGGTGAGAAAATCGTCCAAGAGGCTTGCTGGAAAATGAGATTTGACCCACTATTTAAAGGAGACAAAGTTACAACGGATCTATAACGGATACTGTGCGCGGTACCTTAGCTTACCCCGCGGTACCATATCGATAAGGTACCACCTAGGTACTTAAGGTACCGCCACTAGACTCCGCTCCCTTTTTTGTCTTTTAGTGGGGTGGGAATATCTGAGGTATTTAAACCCTTCAAAGGATATTCTAACAGCATTTGGAATATGCCATTTTCAAATTTTCATTTTCCATTTTAATAAAACATTTTCTAAAAAAGAAAGTTTATTAAAAAGTCTTTTGTCTTATTAGCAAAAGTGAGTTTTAAGGATAATCATTTTGATGATCACTAAGTATGATTAAGAAAGGTTAGTGATATGATTATTACCTTGATGATAGTGTTAGTTAAATAATTCATTTTGTGTTTCTACACTAAATGTGTTGTATGGTTTGTTGTGATCAAAACTAAGAAAGATTAGTTAACACTAATAATGTTTTTAGGCATTACTTGCATTAATAATCTCCCCCTTTTTGATTACGACAAACGATAAACTCATTTACGTATAAACACAAACTATGGAATTATTAACTAGTTTATCACTATCATTTCTCCCCCTTTGTCGTAGCAAAAAGGTTAGCATAAGTCTTTGAAGTGCATTGAACTTTGCTAGTAGCTCCCCCTTGGTGGTTGCTCCCCCTTGCTTGGGGCACCAAGTTTGTGAGCTAAGGTGACATGCTACACAAAGGTTAGTAGAAAGGAAAGAAACACCAATGTATATATGATCACTACCTACTAAGTAACTTGAGAGGAAGAAGAAGTCTCAAATTAGAAGCAAGTATTTTGCTAAGTATGTCCAAAGAGGTAATTGACAAAATCAAACTTCAATAAAGTGAAGATGATAAGCTTGTCAATGGGTTAAAGCTTTATAATTGATGGAATCACCCATAAGCAATTGTAAAAATTTAACCAAGATCAACTCAAAAATAGAACTAATTAGATAGCACACAAATAACACATAAGTTAAAAAAAATACAACAAAGAGGATAGTCATACACATAGTATGAGTATCTAAAAGCAATAAATATGGAAAATAAACCACTAAGCATAAGCTAGTCTAATAGTGATATTTTCCAAGATTGCTAAAAATAAAATAAAACTAAAAAGACGACGATGCATCATTCGAAGTTTTGTCCACCTGAACGAAAACTTGAATAGGAGGTCGAGTGAGGAGGAATTCAAGAAAATTTAACTTCTCATACACACGAGCAAGTTCAATTTGTTGAAAACGGCAACAATCACACGAGGATCCATGATGCAACACAAAATCGTTTGATGTGGGTATGGCATCAAACTTAGGGTTTTGAGGTGGTGGGGTAAAGGGTTTGGGAGTGTTTTCACAATTCCTTGTGAGGTTCGGGAAGGTGGAAAGGTCATTGAGTTGGGGGGTGTTGAAGGATTGTGGTGGTGGTGGAACATGTTCTTTTGCTCCGGTGATAGGGTTTATGGTATAAGTCTCATTCCAATACTTGATTGGAGAGAAGGTAGGGTTTTTGGGTGGTTTGGAAGAAGATGGTTCATTCTTCTTAACCCAAACGGGTCGAACCGAGATTTTCGGTTTCTTAGAAAGCTTGGATGAGCAAGCTTTGGGTGAGTGGGGTTGTGACAAAGAAATGTCAAGGTTAGGAATGTAGGAGTTAGGCATTGTGAGAGTGTGAGAAAGATATCTCAAGGTAATGTGAGAATGAATTCTCAAGGTTGGGAAGGTGTGAGAATGAAATCTCAAGGTGGGGGTATAAGTAAAATGTAATCAAGGTAAGAATTTGAATACAATATGTGTATTGTCAAGGAATGTTTAGTCAATTTAAGTAAACAAGGAATCTTGACTGGGAATAGGGTTTAGAGGTTTTGACCAAAAAATTCGTCAAAAGTCACATTCTGGCCGCGGTACCTTATGTGGACCGGCGGTTCCATATCGCTAAGGAACCGCGGGTCCTTAAGGAACCGCGTCCAGAGGACTTTAAACCATGTTTTTCCTGGGTTTTGGGAAAAACTAAGACTTTTTCAAAAAATTGCAAATCTTGGATTTTTACCTCTATTAGAACCAAAATATGCTAGGGTTTCATAAAGCAACACATTCACAAAGAATGTCTTGACAAAGGGTGACAAAATAATTTAGATATCATTTTGAACCAATTTTAGTCAAGTTTAGGGGTTGTGATAGATTTAGGTTCAATTTTAATTTCAAATTGAAGTTGATTAGTGTGCACAAAAGGATAGAATCATACAAAGCTAAATCCATAACACAACAATCATAAATATTCATTAATAAGGAAACAAGAACAAAGATAAATGAAACTAACTAATACATAGCTAGCTTATCATAAGATCTAGATAAGTAGTTTTCTTAGGCTTGTTCTTGTTGAAAACTCTTATTAAAAGGACTTCATCATTCATCTCCTAGGAGGAGGCATGGAGAACAAAGCAAGTAAGAAGTTTTGCAACCTCCTATGTAGCTCATACATGTCCATCCTAAGGTTATGGATGATGTAGTGATTGTAAAGACAACATGGGCAAGTAGGACCATGAGTTTGTTGAAACCCGAAGTAAGGATCACCCAAGAGGAGGGAAAGTGGGACACCCAAAATTGGGATATTTGAGTTGGGTGGAGGTGGAGGAGGCAAGTTCTCCAAGGGTGATGTGGGTGAAAGAGGAGGCATGTTCCCCAAAGGGGAAATGGGTGAGTGTGGAGGTAAATCCTCCAAGGTTGGTGAAATGGGTGAGTTGTGAGGGGTAAATGGTGAAGTCACAAAAAGGTCATCAAAGTCATTCCCAAAAGGAATGCTTTGGATTGGTTGAGGTTGTGTGGTCACTTCCAAGGGTGCACTTGGAGTGAAGGGTGAGGAAAGCTCATTCAGTCTAGAATTGAATGAAGAGGAGGTAGAACCAATGGAGTGGTTAGTACCATGGGTGGAGGAGGTCTTGCATGGTGCAAGAGGTGGGGAAGGTGATGAAGAAATGAGGATAGGAGCATTCTCATTCTTAGGTGTGAGGAAAGGTGAAGAGTTAGGCTTATCTACCTTAACCCTTATTTTGAGTGTTTTTCTTGGGGTGGAGGTCTTGGAAGTGTTTGAGGTTTTGGTACACACCATGGTTGATTAGGGTGGTTTAAGGTTTAGGGAAGTATGTTTGATGCGTGAAGAACATGCAAACAAGGTGGGTTTAAATGGTTGAGGGGATGATCCAAACTAGTAATGGGTTAAAATCATTTTAGGTGAATAATGAATTTAGATACCCTAGTTTAGGAAGCAGTTTATTACTGAAAATCATGCAAGATTTACACAAAATTAAGAAAACAGTGTAAAGCAAAGATGCTGTCGTGCACAGTGGCCGGCGGTTCCTTATCTAGGACCGGCGGTACCTTATCGATAAGGAACCGTGGGTCGATATGGAACCACGACCAGAAGGTTTTCAAAAATTTCCCATTTTAGTTTTTGACAAACCCAGATTTTTCCCAAAGGTTTCACAAGCCAAAGTTAACTACAGATCATAATCTAATAAGCTAACTATCATAAGGCATGCACAAAGCTATGTAAAACACAATCATGATGGCATAATAAACATTTAAGGATCAAAATAAATGGTAATCCAAGCATCCAACACAAGTTAATACATAACCAAATTAAGAGAAGAGAGTCAATAAAACCTCCTAGATGAGTGTTGCAAGTCACTAGGAGCATAACATCTAATTCCTTGATTCATTTCTGAGGCGTTCTCGAAGAAGATGATTGAGATAAAATTGATAATCGGAATCAACTTCATGGGAGGACAAGATGGAGATAGAAGAGGACATGAAGTTAATGAAGTTTGAGGGAGGGTTACTAGAAGACTCTTCTTGATAAGTATTTTCGACTTGACACGAATTCACATTGATCTCGGGTGAAATGTTCCCTTGAATGGGAGACATGACACGATCAACGGAGTGATAGGGTGAAGATAGAAGAGACGGAAAGTCAATAAGGACTCTTCTAAGAAGACGAGAAAGAAGCATTCCATAGGGAAGACTTGACTTAGGCTCAAGAATAACAAACCTAATTCTTCTAGCTATGAAAAATGCGAGATTGTAAGGAGTTGTGGTGGCAACACAATACAACATGTGTGCAAGACAAGCGGGTACTAAGTCCCGATTCCCATCAAGACACATTGCATTTTCCCTAATGATTTCAGCCCAAGGAGACATGAAATCATTAATATCACTAGATAGTAATTCCCAAGGAGAGAGAGTTCGAACAACTCCTTGAAATTTACCATGAATAGGATGCTCACGAGGTTTGGAAATGGTATGAATGATGTCTGAAGGAGTTGGAAGCACGGTCACATAATGAGCATCAATAGGGGCCGATTCCAAAGAGTCTAAACTCCAAGCATCGGTGAATCGACATTGACCATTAGATGGCACTCCAAGAATATCACCAAATTCTTCAAGAGTGTAAAGAATGATTTTCCCCATAATGGAAAATCGTATAGACAAACCATTATTGATGCTTATCAATGTGAATGAGCTAAAGAACTCCACAAGAAACGAAGGAAATATTGGCTCATCAATATCAAGAAGACAATCAAAACCAATAGATTTAAACATGAAGCGAATAAACTCATTTGCGAAATTGGAACAAACAATGCGTCCTTCATGGAAACAACAATGTTCGAGAGACTTAGACGAGTTTTTGTGAGAGTGAATCAAAATAGGGTGAGAGGGCATGTATGCTCGTGTTCGTTCGTGATCTTTTTGATATCTTCAAGACATGACAAGTACCTAAACACGAAAATATCTATCCAATCACTCATATGAAAAATCAAAAAGGAAAACGAAAAATGAAAATGTGTTATATCAATTTCTTGACAAACATAGGATAGAATCCATATCATTTTCATGTTCACAATGTGTCTATTCCATCATTGACCAAGAACACATGATCTATGTTAGATCAACAATGGATTAGAACATTGGTTTTTCAAAACAAGGTTTTTAGGTAAGCATTAACAATGTCATTACCTACTTGTTCATGGGTTCATCTCAAATCCATAATTCAACCAAAATCATTTAGCCTAAATTCGGATTTGTTCTATAAGTGGGTTTTAGTGAAATCTTAATGAATATGAACCTAAGGAATCATAGTAAAATAACTATGTCAACCCACATTCCTATTAAGGTTTTAATTCAATTTCAATTTTAAAAATCCCCAATTATGAAAGGATGAACCCTAGAACAAAATAGATGAAATTGAAAGAAAATACTTACAATTAATTGATGCTAGATGATGGATGAGTGAAACCCACAACTTGGAATCAATTAATTTGAGTGATTGAAGGTTTTGGAAGCTTCAACAATGGTGGAAAAGGTAAAACCCGTCGGCTGTGTGTTTTTGGGAGAGAGAGAGTTTGGTTTGAAAAAGAATAAACAACAAAAACTGGCGCTCTGACAAAAGTTTCTGCCCGCGGTACCTTATCGATAAGGTACCGCAGATTTTGAGCCGCGGAGATAAGGAACCGCCGGCAGAGGCTGGTTTCTATCTCTAAAAAACGCGAAATTTTGAAAATCCATTTTTTCTAAAATACTTAAAAATAAATCATGAGCCTTTTAGAATATCATTGGATCATCATAACACTAAACAATATGCCTTAATGAAGGATTACGAGTTAAATCAAGATTGAAAAGAACCGAAACGGACAAACGACTACTCGTAGCAAAACGACTAAGTGGAGAGAAGTCAAGAGAAGTGAATCAAGACTAGGATCAATGCTCAAGGGATTAATGACAATCTTCAAATAGTTGAAACGAAGAGCTTGTGTCATATATAGTCGTTTAAGACGTGCCTTTCCGGCGAAACGACAAACGGCTTTGGTAATGAATAAACACAAAGCAATTATTCAAGTCTAAACTAAGATCACTTTCAATAATAGTCTTAGTCTAAACCAAAATATGAGCAAGGTATTAATTCACTTTCTCTCCCACAAAGGGCCTACTAACCGTATGGGTGCAAACCATGGAAATCATGCTTGATACTTTAAGCTTCTACTAACTCACTCTACATCACCATAGTGAGTCAAGTATCCAAGCAATGAAGGTTTGAGAGGATAAAAGAAAAGAAACACACATCACAAATAAATGTCAAGGAAAGGATGCCAAGAACAAGCACATAGTCAAGTAATGATCAAAAGAGTGATCAAAGGGCGTGTGGAAGAACGAGAGCGTACCTTGGCCACAAAGAGCAATCCATGGAGGAATAAGTGTTATGCCCAATCAATGACTATGATGAGTACTAAGTCTTCAAGGACTAGTATCATTCCCAATCATCTTGGTATCATTATTCAAAGATGTTGAAGATCAATGAAAATGATTCTTCTACAAGTGCAAGTAACTCAATCCATAACCAATAAATTGATTGATCTTCATGAGTACCTACACAAAGCAAGATGCAAACTAGTAGATACATTTCAGGAGTATATCTAAAATGCATAAAGGCTACTAATCTTAAGTGGGATGCAATATTTTTAATTAAAAGACCTATTTTTCAAAGAAAACATAGTTTTGACCAAAGAGAAACTTTAGTACAACTAGACCTTCTAATTTGAGGAGACAATGGATCGATCCAAGTTTTAAAGTACAATATACTTCAAAGATCTTGAGTCACCATCTCTCTGATACCAATTGTAGAAACTAGAAGGGGGGGGGGGGGTTGAATAGTTTCTCTTCGATTGGTGACCAAATTAAAATTACTTTCAATTTGGTTTATATAAAAACTATCTTTTACTTAAAGCTAAGTTGCATAATGATTAGGTTCATATGAAATGCACTAGCAATAATGATAAGCAAGTATAATGATAATGAAATAAGTAAAGAGAAAGGAAGGAGACAACCTAGTGGGAAGACACCAAGATTTATAGTGGTTCGACAACGAGGCTCTATCCTCGTTTCTACTCCACTCCTCGAGTACACCTACTCGAGATTTCCACTATATCCACAAGCTCCCTTCTCGGCGGAGAAAACCTTACAATGTTGCTTACATTATTTTCCGACACTAAGCTAAATGTCGAGACCTAATCTTTAGCTAGGACCAATCTACACGACGTTGCCTACTTCACAATTTAACGACACAAGGCTAGATGTCGAGTTCTAATCGAAAGCTAGAACCAATCTTCACGACTCTTCACTTTGAAGCTAAGTGAGAACTTCACACAACACAACTACTAGTCACTTTAAAGTTTAGTGAGAACTCACAAGACACAACCACATCACTTTATAGTTTAGTGAGAACTCCTAATCAAATCTATTACAACTCAACTAGACTTATCCAAGTACACACATGTAGCTTGGATTCACACAACACAAATCCAAGCAAACACATATGCAATGGATGTACATAACAAATCCAAGTATCCACAAATAACTTGGATGAACACAACTAGTCCAAGTATTCATAAATACATTGGATTGACCTAAAACAAAAAGGTATGATGATGAATATGACTAGCTCATAGATTCATCTTTATCACTACACTAGTGAGTGAGTGATCTTCTCATTGGACATGGTAAAGGAGGGGATCAAGAGGATAATCATATGTAAACATCCTTAACAAATTAAGTGATCATTTACTAATGATTATGCTATAGAAAATAGAAAAAGGGGTGAGAAAATCGTCCAAGAGGCTTGATGGAAAATGAGATTTGACCCACTATTTAAAGGAGACAAAGTTACAACGGATCTATAACGGATACTGTGCACGGTACCTTAGCTTACCCCGCGGTACCATATCGATAAGGTACCGCCTAGGTACTTAAGGTACCGCCACTAGACTCCGCTCCCTTTTTTGTCTTTTAGTGGGGTGGGAATATCTGAGGTATTAAACCCTTCAAAGGATATTCTAACAACATTTGGAATATGCCATTTTCAAATTTTCATTTTCCATTTTAATAAAACATTTTCTAAAAAAGAAAGTTTATTAAAAAGTCTTTTGTCTTATTAGCAAAAGTGAGTTTTAAGGATAATCATTTTGATGATCACTAAGTATGATTAAGAAAGGTTAGTGATATGATTATTACCTTGATGATAGTGTTAGTTATTTAATTCATTTTGTGTTTCTACACTAAATGTGTTGTATGGTTTGTTGTGATCAAAACTAAGAAAGATTAGTTAACACTAATAATGTTTTTAGGCATTACTTGCATTAACATCTTCATATAAATTGGAAGGTTCACCCTGTTCAAAAGTAGAAGAGAAAATATGTGCAAAAGTGTTGTCAACGCCTGAACCTTGGTTGTTAGCGTCTGGGCTAACAACGCTTGAACTGTTGTTGTCAACGTCTGAGCCATCAACGTCTGAATTGGTCTTGTCAGCGCTAGATTTACCTTTGTCAGCGCCTGAAGGACCATGCATGTTGTTAACTGGTGGTACTTGGGGACCACCATTATCTTTTCCAGCAGCAGCAGCAGCAAAAGCATCTATCCATATGGGGATTGAAACATATTCTTGTATAGGAGATGACTTTTCTGCTTGTGATCCAACCTTTTCATAAACCTGTGTACCTGAAATATCAACAACTTGTTCTTCCACAACATTTGAAGTTACCTTCACAATGTCTGGATTAGTGACAGGCATATAATTTAAAGTCCTAGATAAAGGTTCCAAGTCAAACAACCAATTTGGACCACTTTCAGGATCACTAGGTTTACTCTCTAAAAACCTAACCACTACCCTTTCAAGAATACGTTTTTCCTTTTTAAGATAAACCCTATATCCCTTGCTCTGCACTGAATACCCCATGAAGTAGCCTTCATCACCTTTTGCACTAAATTTACCTAAGGCATCACCAGTGTCTAAAACTACTACATGACAACCAAAGGTCTGAGAAAACCAATATTAGGTTTTCTTCCCCAAAGTAACTCTTAAGGTGTTTTGTTCTGAATTTTGTTGACCAATGCTCTATTTTGAACATAGCAAGCTGTATTAACAGCCTCAGCCCAAAAGTCTATAGGAAAATGAGCATCAGCCAACATGGTTCTGGCTGCTTCAATTAGGGTTCTATTTTTCCTCTCAGCAACCCCATTTTGCTGTGGGGTTCTGGCAACACTAAATTGCCTAGTAATTCCTTTCCTGGTACAAAAATCATCTAACACTTTATTCCTAAATTCACCACCATTATCACTCCTAAGCATTTTAACTTCATTGCATGTTTTCTTCTCAATCTGAGTGATAAAATCAATTAAAGTGTCAGATGTGTCACTCTTTATAGCTAAAAAGAAAGTCCAAGTAAACCTAGAAAAGTCATCTGTGATGACAAAGCAGTAGGACTTACCATTCAAACTTTCTATATTGGTTGGACCAAAGAGGTCCATATGAAGCAAGTGAAGAGGTCTAGTACTAGAGTGCACCTGTTTGGACTTGAATGAGACCTTGTGCTGCTTGCCTTTAAGACATGCAACACAAGAGTGGTCATTGTGGAATGCCTTTTCAGGCAAATGATGAGACTGCTTTTATACATGGTCTCATCGTCCAAAACGGCCTTAAAATGCATAAAATATCATCAAATATGCCAAATATATGCTCGTGTCTGTTACTTGTGTATTTTTAGGTACGGATATTGAGGAAATGGCAAAAGATCACAAGAATCAATCAAAAACGAACACGGGAAACGAAGTCGCACAATGAACCGGGCCCAAGTTTGGAATTTTGCAAAATGACCCTTGAAGAATTGAAGATTGGCAATTTTGGTCCCTCATCTTTGAAGAACTTGTCACAATTGACCCTCCAAATGTCAATTGTACAAGAATGGACCTTGATGTTTGAAGATACTACAAGATCAGCCCTTGAAATATCAAGAATATGCATTAAAGGCCCTTATTTCAAGTTTATAAAAGCTTTTGTGCCAAAAATGACAACTTGTCCAAAGTTGTTATAGGCAAATTGGGCGCTGATGGGATTTATAACAAAGTAAAAGAAGTATGATAGCTTGGGGACTGTTTCTGCCAAACCAACAAACCCCCACCACCAGTCACAACTTGCCACCTCACCACAACCCACCCAATAACCCATATCCTACCCAAACCCGTACCCACCACCCATCCACACCCGGTTTATTTAATTAAACCCCCAGTCAAATGGTCAACCCCCCTTTTTTCCCTCCTTAACATTTATTTAAAATGTTAATCCCCTTTTTCAGATTAAAACCACCCTAATTAACCTATAAACCCTAATCCCCACCCAGACCCAATTACACCTAAAACAAAGGGGTTTTACCCCAAATACTCCAGATGGGTAATTCACTTTACCCTCATCCTATCCCACTCAAAACCCCTTTCCCCAACACAACCATGTGAGCAGTAGGGACCTCCCCTGCTGCGTCACTTTCATTCCCAAACCCTAAACCCGACAACATAAACGGCTGGATGGAATTCCTTTGTCCCCAAGACCAAACAAACGTCCAAGATCAACCAAGAGAGCTGGCACATCACATGTATCCACCTTGACCAGATTTTCAGTCAAAAATTCAAGGGCAAAATCGGATTTTCATTAACTAGGGTTTCTATCTTGTATTATTTTAATCCTAGTTCTAGAATCATCTTTTGAGTAGTATAAAAGGAGAATGAAACTTGTTCATATCCCTTGTTCCAGTTTTTAGCATTTTTCATCTTGTAATTCCTTTTTTAAATTAATGAAGTTTGGTGTTTGTTAAATGCAAGTGTAATTCCTTTTATTAAGTTTAAAAAGTTTGTGTGTTGTGTTAAATGCTAAGGCTGAGTTCCAATTTAAAATTGTGTGTTTGAAGTTCCAAGTTTCAAAGGTTTTCAAAAAGGTTTGAAAGGATTTTACAAATTCAGGAATCAAAGGTTGTTATGAAGTGAAAGTGGAATAGCATCCTTTGGTTTGTGATTTGTAAGTTGTTTTTAAAACAAGTTTCAAAGGTTTTTAAGTTTCAAGATTTTTGAAGAAGTTTTGGTAAAATCAGAAAGTGGTATTTTGTTCTTGTTTTGATTTGCAGGATTGACTGGTTGATATTTGTTGTTGATCAAGGATCAGCTCAGGCCCCAGCCTGATTGGAGGTGGTTATTCAACCACTGAGGGACTTGGATGTAAGTCCCTCAAGGTAAAATCCCTTTTCATTTTTACTTTTTCTGAAAAATATATGCTATGCATGATTTTTTGTGAAAGGTGTTGATTGTTAGTGTAAGCTGTTTGATTTGAGTTCTTTTGTGTTAGTATGCATGCTAGATGCTTATGAAATCAGTTTGAGTGTATTTTGATTGGACTTTGTTTGAAAAATCTTGGTTATCAGTTTTTAAGGGTTGTTTGGATTTATGTTTTAAACTGAGTTTGTGGCAAATTTGTGCTAGTAAAAAGCTGTTAGATTTTATCAATAGGGTAGTGTAAGGTTTTAAGATAGTTGTGTTTCAGTTTGGTGAAGATTTGAAGCAAATTGTGTGTTAAAAAAGTAAAAAAAAGGTAGCTTAATCTTGCTAGGGCTTTTTCTGCTTGTTTTTCATAAGAGGGTGTGCTTGAATCTTCATACCTGCTAGATTATAGGTTGGTTTAGGTTGTTAGTTTGTTTGATAGACATTTGGTGAATGTGTATGCATAATCTGAGCCTTTGAATCTCATTTGAGTGCAAGCAGTTAGCTAAAACAGTCACCAGACCTAGTCTTTTTCATCAGCAACTTGATTTGCCCTGTTGGTGCATTTTTGTGTTTGAACTTTGTGTGAAAACTGCTTGATTTGTACTTGTCTTGACTCCTTGTGCTCCAAAGAGCACAAGGGTGCCCTGCTTGTCCACAAAACACCACAAACAAAGCAACACCAAGCTCCTCTTGGTTTCTATTAGCACAAGTGAGAACTTCACTTGTTCATCAGTAACCCAAGCCCAACTGGGCACGTTTTTGCTCTCAATTTGCTTAATATTGATTAAAAGTGGATTGTGTTTGTGTTTTTGAGCTTTACAAGTGCTACTGTTTGAGATTTAAAAGTAAAAAAAAAAAAGAAATTTTTTGTAAAAAGTCCACCCTGCCTGGACTCGAACACGGGACCCCTCGCTGGGGGATTGTACGTGTTAACCAGTGATCTAGATGGACCTTTTACGTTTACCTTTCATTTCAGTAAGTACATATGGTATGTTTGTTTTGGCTTTTGTTTAATAAGCCGTAGCTTATTTCCTTTATTTTCAGCTTATTTATTAAGCTTATTGGTTATAGCTTATTTTTCCTAGGGTTTAATTGAGGTTTAGGACTTTTCTGTTTAAAAATATTATTTTTCATTTTATTTAATTATTTTTTAAGATTATTTTTAGTTTTATTTTTAGAAAGTAATTTAAAAATAGTAAACAGTAATTTAAAAATCCAAAAAAATAGTTTTTAGGTTTTAATTTATATTTCTGAGGTTTTCATATCAAAAGGTTTTCAAAAACTTTAATTTTTAATTTTATTTAATTTTAGGGTTTTTAGACAACTTTAAAAATTAATATAAAATTAATTAAAAGGTTTTAGGAGCTTTAATTTTCATTTTTGTCTTAGTTAGAATATTTAGGATTTTTGAGAAGTTTTTAGAATTTATTTAAGAACTTTTTATTTTTTTCAATATTTTAATATTATTTTATTCATAAAAATTAAAAGTTTTATTTTTAACTTTTTTTCATTTTTCCTAGATTCTAGACATTAAATTAGGAACTTTTTCGCTTGCCAAATAATTTTTAGGCTTTTCAATTAATTTTTAGAATTAATTTAAGATTTAATAGATTTTAATAGTTTTTAGGAGTTTAAAAATAGTTTAATTTGGTTTTAAAATTTTTAAAAATAGTTTTTAGCTTAATTAGGTCATTTTTGAGGTTTACAAACTATTAAATCTTGTTTAGGGCTTTTTAATATTTAAAAGTGATTTTTAGGGCTTTAATTAGCATTAAAAAGTCATTACTAAATTAATTAAAAGGTTTTGGCAAGTTTGGATTTTTTGTAAACTCTTAGAATATTATTGTGGATTTTTAGTAATTTTTAGGAATTTTTAGGTTAAAATTTTAAATTTTGTCGTTTTTACGTTTCTACGTCTTAACTTTCTAGTAGTGTTTTTGCCTATTTTTCTATTTTTTCGTCTTCGTCATTTTCTCTTCTCTTTTCTTGTTAATAACCAAAAACAAATCAATCAAATCAATTCATCACACAACGCACGTGCCTCCTCGAGAGAACGATCCCCATTTAGGGTCATAAGTGTTTACGTTTTCCTAAACGTACACTTAATACTTACCGCTTTCACCTTGTTTTCCTAAAGGTGTGTAAAAACAACTACATCAATTTTGGCGCCGCTGCCGGGGAGGCGTGTTGTGTTTTGATTGAACATTGTTGTTTTCTATATTAGCCATAATAGTAATTGTATTAATAGCACTCTATTAATACGTATTATCGTTTTTCGGTTTTTGTGTGAATATTATTACTATATTGTATACGTAGAACAATAAATACACAAGTACTCCAAATACGTGAGCAATCACAACCTTGATTCGGGATTTCATCACTCGATCCCATTGTATTCGAATCTCAAACCAAAGAAAAAAAGGCAAAAATAGATAAATACTTTCGTGAAGCTTAATTTTGATAATACAAACTAGAAGGTGGGTATAAGGCGGTTGTATTTCACAACCTAAAGGAAAAAGGCTCTTAAGTGCTTCGCGCCGCCTCGTTTCCTCCGCTTGCTTGTGCGTATTTTATTTTGAGAGTGAATCGAGGGTTTTGCCGCCCAAAGTATTATCACATATCATATATATTTTCTTGGTTTCATTTGATTAAACCCTCTTGAACGATTTGGTGTTCCACCATCGTTCTAAAGTCATCGAAGGCGTTCACTCCACGTGATCGTTTTCATTCCTTGAGGCCTTTTTAATCAAGAGATTTGATTAAGGAGGAGATTTGTGGACTCATTGTCTACTTAATACATTCACCAATTTCCAAAAAGGTTAATACAATCAAAAACCACAAAAAATTGAAAAAACACAAAATACCAAAAAGAATCTTCTTTGCTCATCTCCACGTTGTACGTGACGTTTATGCTCACTCGTAATCAAGCAAAACGTGCACGTAGACGCAAGAACAAAACTCCTACTAAAACTCATTCTAGTGAGGAGTCTCCAAGTGAGGAACCTATTGTAGAACAAGAAGCTATCATGGCTAATCGTACTATGATGGAGTTGCTTCAAGCACCCACCGAGGGTTTTGGAGAGGCCATTGTGATTCCCGCCATCCTTGCGGAGAACTTTGAGATCAAGACGGGTTTAATGTCTATGCTTCAAGCAAACAAGTTTCGCGGTCACGAAAAAGACAACCCACATTATCACATTAGGCAATTTAATCGTCTCACCGCGACAAGCAAGTTTAAGGATGTACCACACGATGCCATTAAGATGATGTTGTTTCCTTACTCGTTAGATGGACCCGCCAAGATATGGCTTGAGAAAGAACCGCCGAATTCGATTTTGACATGGGCCGATCTCGTGTCTAAATTTGTGAATCAATTTTTTCCACCATCTAAGACAACACATTTGAAAAACGAGATTTCACGTTTTACACAAAGACCTAATGAAAGTTTTTCAATGGCTTGGGAAAGGTTTAAAGAAATGTTACATGAATGTCCACACCATGATTTTTCCGAATTGCATCAAATTGACACTTTTTATAATGGGCTTAATGATCATGAACGAGATTATTTAAATGCCGCCGCGGGTGGTAATTTTTTGTGCAAAACGACCAATGAGGCTTTGAAAATCATAGAAAATAGGTCTAAGGTCTATAGCCCTCGTAACACACCGAGTGTTGCCAATTTGGGCTCGTCATCATCTCGTTCCATTAATGCCTTGCAAGATGAAGCAAATGAGGAGAATCGGTTTTTCGATAGGTTTTCGAATCTTATGTCTCATTGGAAAGCTCAAGAAGCTTCAAATTCCGCTTCGGTTAAAGCGGTTTCTAAAAGTTATTTGTCGTGTGGGGGAGCTCATGATCTTTCCGAGTGCATTACCGCGGATGGTAACACTTCGAATGCTTTTGTAGCCACGGGAACTTACAACCAAATCGGTCAAGGTTCTCGTTCAAATCAAGCTCCACCCAATCAAAATGCTAATAATTATCGCAACAACAACCAAGGTGGAAATTACCAAGGAAATCAAAGGAACTATAACAAAGGTAATTACCAAAGTGGGAATGGGCAAATTTCTAATCAAAACCAAAACCGTGATTTTCAAAACAATGCTCAAGGTTTTCAAAACGATCACACCAAAAATCTTCAAGGAGAATTTTTGAATTATGCTAAGGCTAATGATGCTAAGTTTGACAACATGCAACGTGAAATGGTTAGCTTAAGATCCGAGTTGAAAAACGAGCTTAAAAACGAACTTGCTAATGAACTTAAAACTCATGCAAACAAAATGGAAGGAAATGTCACACGACTCCAACAAAATCAACAAAAAATGGAGCAAGGACAACATGAGATTAAGCAAGAATTGTTAAAAGCGGATGCTAGGCAATCTAAGTTTGAAGACCGAATGGCTAAAATGTTTGAAGCTATCATGTGTAAGCCCTCTTCTTCGGGTGGTCTTCCTAGTGATACCATCGTAAACCCGAAAGGAGAGTTGAAGGTTATTACTACACGAAGTGGTAAAACTTTCAAAGAACCCATTTCTCGTCCAAGTACTTCTATGGAGAAGGAAAAAGAGAAAGAACCCGAGGTTGTGGTTGAAAAGGAGCACATTGCAAGCCCACGAAGTACCGCTCAAACCACACCTACGGTTGAACCTACACCAATCATGGAACCCGAGATTCCAAGGCCGTTGCCTATGCCTAATTTGCCCCAACCCACACCACCTTTACCCTACCCTTCAAGACGAGACAAGGAAAAGGCACAAGAACGAAATAATTATCAATTTGAACTCTTTATGAAAATGTTTCGTGACTTGCATTTCAATATAAGTTTTGCCGACGCCTTAGTCATGATGCCTCGATTTGCCGCGAACTTCAAAAGTATGTTGAATAACAAAGAGAAATTGCAAAAATCGTCTAGTTGTTCTTCGGTTTTTCTAAGCCGCATACCTCAAAAAGTCGGTGATCCTGGAAAGTTTTTAATCCCATGTGCTATCCAAGACATGGAAGAATGCTACGCCTTGGCCGATCTTGGTGCTAGTATTAATTTGATGCCTCTTGAGATTTTTAAATCGCTCAATCTTCCCAATCTCACTCCTTCAAGAATGTCAATCGAAATGGCCGATCATTCTACGATTCTAGCTTGTGGAGTTGCCGAGGACGTCTTTGTGAAAGTTGGAAAGTTCTACTATCCTATAGACTTTATTGTTGTTGATATTCCCATCGATCCTAAAGTTCCGTTAATTTTAGGTCGATCTTTTTTGGATACCTCGAGAGCACTTATCGATGTGCATGCAAGAAAAATCACTCTTCGTTTCAATGAGGAAGAAATCGTCATTAATGCAACCCAAAACTCCACTCTTTCTCATGTGTATTCTATCACATCTTTGTACAATGTCAATTCCACCAAAAACATTTGCAAAAAGATTTCCAATAGAGTTTTAGGAGTTGTTGAGAAAAATGAAGTTCCGTCCCCTCCGCCGGTGGAGGTTAAGAGTGTTAAGCCTATGATTCCAATCTCGAGTGAATCTTCGGATGATGAATACGTTGATCCCGATGGGGAGGTTTTCTTTGTTGACAAAAGATTTGAAAACTTGCCACCACCTAAACCAAAAAGATTTCAAAATGTGAGAATTTTTAGTTTGACTAACATTGTTTTAGATACACCAAATATTTTTGACATAATTAAATCGGGTTTTCACAAAGAGAGTTTAAAAGATGAAAAAGGAAAAGATTTTGAATTTAATTTAAAGGATTTTTCTACAATTCTAACTCCGTCATCACCGCGTGTATTGAGTACTACAAGCTCGTCTTCTCCTTTTGACGATGCTTTGTGTGGACGTAGTGTGGGGGAATCCCCTTATGTTCCCTCCCCTTTCTCCACCGAAGATGAGATATTTGATCCTGGAATTGCTTATATAGGGAAATCTCGGTCTTCCACCGATGCAATAAATGGAAAATCTTTTCATTTGATTGGTGCGAGTCTACCTCGAGTAGCTCAATGTTATGACTTACCCATTGTCCCACCCTTCTATTTCTTCTCTCCTATTTTCTTCTACCCCATTGGGGTTTGTGTTGAAGAAGCGTTGTTTCGTCTTTCATCCGAAAACGAAGACGCTATCTTTGACCCCGGTATACGTTTATCGGATTTTTAAAGTACTCCACGTGCTTTTGGGCCTTGTTTATCATGTAAGCCCCACCAAAAATTGACCAAACCATGATTATCCCTAAATGATCACATTTATGGGGATTCGAGTCGAGCTTTTGACTCGGTTATCAAAAACAAGGTGCCTCGTGGGGGAGACCCATGCTTATCCATGTACATATTATTGCTTTCTAATTAGTTTAATGTGAGGGGATTTGTGCCCTTCCAACCTTTGTTCCGTGGTTGTTTGTGCATTGTGGTTTGTAGATCATGATCTTCACGATTGGAGCCTCTCGTGTTCGTTTTATGGGAGCACTCGATCGTTTGCTTTGGAGGCCTTTCCCAATATCCATATGATATATCCTTTTATGTTCTAACCTTAGGTTATTAGCACACTTCATAAACGGCTATTACTTATTGGTTACACCCTTTCCATGCTAGATTAGGCATTCGACTACGTCTCTAGTATGGGGGTGTTTGCACCCCTAGACTCGAAACATTGAGGACAATGTTTAACTTTAGTATGGGGGGGTGAATAGATACTTGCCTTGCCAAACCTTCACGCTTTCCAAAGTTTATCTTTTTGTTTATCGTTTTTGTTGCAAAATAAGGCTAAAAATGGCCAAATTTTAAAACTTTTCTCATGTTTTATAAGTGTTTGAAGACACGAATGTAGGTTTTCCGATGGCGAGAATAAGAGTAATTTTTGACTCGACCGTGCGTGTTGAGCACTTAGCTTTGATTCCTTAACTACACATTAGGCTAAGTCTCTTAAATGAGGACGAGAAATGATAGAGTTAATTATAAGTTACTATGCTAAACGTAGAGTACTCGTATTCTTTCAAAAACTCATGTGTTCTCGTTGTTTGCTTATTCTCCCTTCGCTTGTAAATATTTTTGCTTAATAAATATTGACTTAGCGGTTTAGTTAGGATTGTTGGGTTTCTAGTCTTTTCTAGTAGCTTCCGTGTAATTAAATTGGGAAGACATTAAGATATCGCCAGCGTCACGATTTTGAAGTATTGGCACCCCAATAATCGAAAGCTTCACCTAATAATAAGATTTCAAGTGCTCACCTAAATCTAGCAAACAATTTGAAGCCCCACAAAGCCGAAAAATCTATGCAAAAATTGAAAGTGAATCAAGCCTTAATCTTCGAAGCTTTAAAGATCCAAAATTCGCTTTAGCGTGAGGATATACGTCTTTGGCTAATAAAACCACCGATGAGGCGGATAATAAAAGGCAAGGCAAGACCGAAGTCATAATAAAAGCTTCATGGCGAAGTTGAATAAAAGATGGAGGTAAACCAAAGATAATAAGGTCCTTCCGTTAGGGGGCGTATAAAAGTCTTGGTAATAAGTCTCATGTTCAAAACCGTTATAAAACCGTGTTTATCGATTCTTCTTGTCAACTTAATTTTTTAACATCGTTGTCTATTAGGAGGGGTTATTGATTTGATGGTCTTAGTTACACCGTTAGGACTCTATTTTTAGACCTAAATCTCTATTATCGCATAAGTCAACAATGTATCCTCGTGATCATTAAGACATAATAAAATATAAGAGATACAACTTAGGAATAATGGGAGAATAAGTACATGATTAGGGCATATGAGTAGTGTTAGCATCACTAACTTATAATGACAATGATCTCGTTGCACGCTTGGCATGGAATTAAGGTGAAAATCGAGGACGACGAAATTATTTCTAACGAAGCATTCACGTGTTCTTATTCTATGAACCTAAACGTCCCATTTTGCGATGAAAATCATACATTATGTCTAAAACGCAAGTAGTAGCAATAGTAGTAGTATAGCTAGTTTATCATTTCAATAAAAGTGAATAAATTAAATTTTGGATATGCTTTGATACTTTATTCTAGCATTGCGTGAGGGCACGGCAATGGTTTAGTATGGGGGAGTGATGAGACTGCTTTTATACATGGTCTCATCGTCCAAAACGGCCTTAAAATGCATAAAATATCATCAAATATGCCAAATATATTTTCGTGTTTGTTACTTGTGTATTTTTAGGTACGGATATTGAGGAAATGGCAAAAGATCACAAGAATCAATCAAAAACGAACACGGGAAACGAAGTCGCACAATGAACCGGGCCCAAGTTTGGAATTTTTGCAAAATGACCCTTGAAGAATTGAAGATTGGCAATTTTGGTCCCTCATCTTTGAAGAACTTGTCACAATTGACCCTCCAAATGTCAGTTGTACAAGAATGGACCTTGATGTTTGAAGATACTACAAGATCAGCCCTTGAAATATCAAGAATATGCATTAAAGGCCCTTATTTCAAGTTTATAAAAGCTTTTGTCCAAAAATGACAACTTGTCCAAAGTTGTTATAGGCAAATTGGGCGCTGATGGGATTTATAACAAAGTAGAAGAAGTATGATAGCTTGGGGACTGTTTCTGCCAAACCAACAAACCCCCACCACCAGTCACAACTTGCCACCTCACCACAACCCACCCAATAACCCATATCCTACCCAAACCCGTACCCACCACCCATCCACACCCGGTTAATTTAATTAAACCCCCAGTCAAATGGTCAACCCCCCCTTTTTTCCCTCCTTAACATTTATTTAAAATGTTAATCCCCTTTTTCAGATTAAAACCACCCTAATTAACCTATAAACCCTAATCCCCACCCAGACCCAATTACACCTAAAACAAAGGGGTTTTACCCCAAATACTCTAGATGGGTAATTCACTTTACCCTCATCCTATCCCACTCAAAACCCCTTTCCCCAACACAACCATGTGAGCAGTAGGGACCTCCCCTGCTGCGTCACTTTCATTCCCAAACCCTAAACCCGACAACATAAACGGCTGGATGGAATTCCTTTGTCCCCAAGACCAAACCAACGTCCAAGATCAACCAAGAGAGCTGGCACATCACATGTATCCACCTTGACCAGATTTTCAGTCAAAAATTCAAGGGCAAAATCGGATTTTCATTAACTAGGGTTTCTATCTTGTATTATTTTAATCCTAGTTCTAGAATCATCTTTTGAGTAGTATAAAAGGAGAATGAAACTTGTTCATATCCCTTGTTCCAGTTTTTAGCATTTTTCATCTTGTAATTCCTTTTTTAAATTAATGAAGTTTGGTGTTTGTTAAATGCAAGTGTAATTCCTTTTATTAAGTTTAAAAAGTTTGTGTGTTGTGTTAAATGCTAAGGCTGAGTTCCAATTTAAAATTGTGTGTTTGAAGTTCCAAGTTTCAAAGGTTTTCAAAAAGGTTTGAAAGGATTTTACAAATTCAGGAATCAAAGGTTGTTATGAAGTGAAAGTGGAATAGCATCCTTTGGTTTGTGATTTGTAAGTTGTTTTTAAAACAAGTTTCAAAGGTTTTTAAGTTTCAAGATTTTTGAAGAAGTTTTGGTAAAATCAGAAAGTGGTATTTTGTTCTTGTTTTGATTTGCAGGATTGACTGGTTGATATTTGTTGTTGATCAAGGATCAGCTCAGGCCCCAGCCTGATTGGAGGTGGTTATTCAACCACTGAGGGACTTGGATGTAAGTCCCTCAAGGTAAAATCCCTTTTCATTTTTAGTTTTTCTAAAAAATATATGCTATGCATGATTTTTTGTGAAAGGTGTTGATTGTTAGTGTAAGCTGTTTGATTTGAGTTCTTTTGTGTTATTATGCATGCTAGATGCTTATGAAATCAGTTTGAGTGTATTTTGATTGGACTTTGTTTGAAAAATATTGGTTATCAGTTTTTAAGGGGTGTTTGGATTTATGTTTTAAACTGAGTTTGTGGCAAATTTGTGCTAGTAAAAAGCTGTTAGATTTTATCAATAGGGTAGTGTAAGGTTTTAAGATAGTTGTGTTTCAGTTTGGTGAAGATTTGAAGCAAATTGTGCGTTAAAAAAGTAAAAAAAAGGTAGCTTAATCTTGCTAGGGCTTTTTCTGCTTGTTTTTCATAAGAGGGTGTGCTTGAATCTTCATACCTGCTAGATTATAGGTTGTTAGTTTGTTTGATAGACATTTGGTGAATGTGTATGCATAATCTGAGCCTTTGAATCTCATTTGAGTGCAAGCAGTTAGCTAAAACAGTCACCAGACCTAGTCTTTTTCATCAGCAACTTGATTTGCCCTGTTGGTGCATTTTTGTGTTTGAACTTTGTGTGAAAACTGCTTGATTTGTACTTGTCTTGACTCCTTGTGCTCCAAAGAGCACAAGGGTGCCCTGCTTGTCCACAAAACACCACAAACAAAGCAACACCAAGCTCCTCTTGGTTTCTATTAGCACAAGTGAGAACTTCACTTGTTCATCAGTAACCCAAGCCCATCTGGGCACGTTTTTTCTCTCAATTTGCTTAATATTGATTAAAAGTGGATTGTGTTTGTGTTTTTGAGCTTTACAAGTGCTACTGTTTGAGATTTAAAAGTAAAAAAAAAGAAGAAATTTTTTGTAAAAAGTCCACCCTGCCTGGACTCGAACACGGGACCCCTCGCTGGGGGATTGTACGTGTTAACCAGTGATCTAGATGGACCTTTTACGTTTACGTTTCATTTCAGTAAGTACATATGGTATGTTTGTTTTGGCTTTTGTTTAATAAGCCGTAGCTTATTTCCTTTATTTTCAGCTTATTTATTAAGCTTATTGGTTATAGCTTATTTTTCCTAGGGTTTAATTGAGGTTTAGGACTTTTCTGTTTAAAAATATTATTTTTCCTTTTATTTAATTATTTTTTAAGATTATTTTTAGTTTTATTTTTAGAAAGTAATTTAAAAATAGTAAACAGTAATTTAAAAATCCAAAAAAATAGTTTTTAGGTTTTAATTTATATTTCTGAGGTTTTCATATCAAAAGGTTTTCAAAAACTTTAATTTTTAATTTTATTTAATTTTAGGGTTTTTAGAAAACTTTAAAAATTAATATAAAATTAATTAAAAGGTTTTAGGAGCTTTAATTTTCATTTTTGTCTTAGTTAGAATATTTAGGATTTTTGAGAATTTTTTAGAATTTATTTAAGAACTTTTTATTTTTTTCAATATTTTAATATTATTTTAATCATAAAAATTAAAAGTTTTATTTTTAACTTTTTTTCATTTTTCCTAGATTCTAGACATTAAATTAGGAACTTTTTCGCTTGCCAAATAATTTTTAGGCTTTTCAATTAATTTTTAGAATTAATTTAAGATTTAATAGATTTTAATAGTTTTTAGGAGTTTAAAAATAGTTTAATTTGGTTTTAAAATTTTTAAAAATATTTTTTAGCTTAATTAGGTCATTTTTGAGGTTTAAAAACTATTAAATCTTGTTTAGGGCTTTTTAATATTTAAAAGTGATTTTTAGGGCTTTAATTAGCATTAAAAAGTCATTATTAAATTAATTAAAAGGTTTTGGCAAGTTTGGATTTTTTGTAAACTCTTAGAATATTATTGTGGATTTTTAGTAATTTTTAGGAATTTTTAGGTTAAAGTTTTAAATTTTGTCGTTTTTACGTTTCTACGTCTTAACTTTCTAGTAGTGTTTTTGCCTATTTTTCTATTTTTTCGTCTTCGTCATTTTCTCTTCTCTTTTCTTGTTAATAACCAAAAACAAATCAATCAAATCAATTCATCACACAACGCACGTGCCTCCTCGAGAGAACGATCCCCATTTAGGGTCATAAGTGTTTACGTTTTCCTAAACGTACACTTAATACTTACCGCTTTTACCTTGTTTTCCTAAAGGTGTGTAAAAACAACTACATCAGCAAACCATCAACCAAGCCAAGTCTCACAAGCCTGTTTATATTCTTAAAATTTATGTGCCCTAGTCTCCTGTGCCATAAATTACTCTCATCTACTAAAGCTTTAGCATAAAAACAAGACATATTGTTATTCATTCTAATCCCATTCAGATTCACATTGTATATGTCTTTATGCCTAGGTGTTCTATAGTCAATATATTTCTCATCAGGGATCTTATAATCCTTGCTTAACACAAAACATTCAGTATCAGTAAACATAACTTTATTTTTGTTATCACAAACTTGTGATACACTAAAAAGATTGTAATCAAGTTCCTTTACCAAAAATACGTTTTCAAAACGCAAGTTCTTGGTGAGAAGTGTTCCTTTGCCTGTGATAGTACCATATCCGCCTCCAAAGTAAACCTTATCACCATCCTTAATGGGAGTGAAGTTAGTTAGATAATCTTCCTTCCCTGTCATGTGCCTTGAGCATCCACTGTCCCAATATCCATAATCATTGACCTGTTTTTGAATGCCCTGCACATAAAGAAAACAAGTTAGTTTTCTTTGGGAACCCAAGCCTTAGCAGACTTGGATTCATCTGGTTGTTCAATAAGAACAGACTTAGTTCTCATAACAACCCCATTTTCATGCTTCTTTGGATGAAATACCCAGTTAACCCCAATAGGTTTTGTAATGACATTTGAAATGTAATTAAATCTGTTGCAGGTCATTGAAATCCCATTATCATTAGGGTTTTGATCTTTCTTTGGTCTCCATGTTAAGCTTGAAGAAGCTTTAGACCCCTTACCCTGTGGTTGCAAATATTTAGGTCTGGTCACGTTTCTGTCAGCGCTGGAATTGGTCTTGTCAACGCTGAAATTACCCTTGTCAGCGTTGAACCTAGGGTTTGCTATAGAAACCCATTGCCTATTAGACTAAGTGTTTGTCTTTTGAAATGGTCTTTGTCCATGAGTGTTAGACCCTCTAGTGAAGAATGGGGCAGGTCTAACAACTTGTGGACTTTGCTGCACACAAGGTTTGGGTCTGACAACGTTTGACTTTCTAACAACGTTGACTTTGGGAGCGTTGACACACTTATATGCTAAATGTGAAAATCTACCACAAGTGTAACAGGCTTTTCTAGACACAACCCTAGGTCTAGAAGAGAAGAAGCCTGTTCCATCATTGCTAACTTGGCTCTTAGGTGACCTAGTATTCCTATACATCTCTGCATACTTAATGCTAGGTTTTCTAACATTGTTTGAGCCAAGGTCAACAGCTTTACCAGTGATTGGGTTTGTAACCTTAATGGGGGTTGCCTCATTAGGACTTTCACATAGCAAGCCACCCTTAACAAATAAGGTAGGGTTAGCTTTCTTCCATTCATTCAAGTCAGTCAACTTTTGTTGATACTCTTCAACTGGGGTGACAACTCTTGGTGGAGGAATGAATTCCTCTTCTTGGAGTTCTGGCAAACCAGTCCAAGATAGGTCCTTTTGTTGGACACCATAGAAGTCACTAGCTGGTGGTGGAACCACTAAGTAGTCTTTCATCCCAATCCTAGTCATGTCCTTAGGATTCCTTTGTTTACTCACACATTCTCCTAGGGTTTGTGTGGCCTTATCATATCTTTAAATTTTAAGGCCAACATTATCTTTATTCTTAATGGCCTCATCTAACTTAGCCTGTAAATCACCATTAACCCTTTCCATGATACTCCTAATATCATTACTAGCATTCAACTCATGTTTTAAGATATTTATTTTATCTTTTAAGTCAAATTCCATTTTCTTGTATTCAGAAACTGTCTTCTCAATTTGAGTGAGAGCTAGTTGGTAATTAGACAGTTTGCATCTTTCAGTGCTCATATCATCTAATAATCTTAACACCTCTTTGTTAAGTCTCTCAGTATTTAACCTACAACCTTTACTACAAAAAGCATCATCGTATACCTCATTATCAGATGAAGAGGAGGAGTGTGCCATGAGAGCATAATGAACATGCTCTTCTTCTTCAATTTCAGCAACCAAAGATTTATCCTCTTCTACATCTTTAGCCAAATAGCTCCAATCCCATCCCATACCATCAATTCCTTGAACTGCAACCATAGCCTTAGGATCCTAAACTTTAACAATTTGACTTGAGGGTTTACCAGCATCAGATCTTCTAGGAGATCTGCATTCCCTCATGAAGTGCCCCATACGATGACAGTTGTAGCATTCAACTTTGGATTTATCAAATCTAGCTGTGTCCTTTGCATTGAAGGTCATCTTCTTCTTAAACCTTCTATTCCACCTGTTTGCTCTTATACTAGCAAGAGCCATGTTCCACTTGATATCCATTTCTTCCAAGTGCTCATCACTTATCTGCTCAAGGTCCTCATATGTAATCACTGAACCATTGGGCAAAGAAGCAATATAAGCACATACAGTATCCAGATCCAAACCAGCAGGTTTAACTCTTGGTGAGTCACTTTTGAATGTGTCAGCGTCTGAAAAGGAGACGTTGACAGGACATGTTCCAGCGCTGACACATGATGATCCAGTAACTAGATGCATGTAGTAGTCCTTCTGATTGAATTGACCTTCACTATGAGAAAAGAAGGCCATGTTACTGTTGGTGGACTTGCTTCCATGCTCTAAAACAGTTTCATCTTCCAACAGCCTCAGTTTGTTGTAGATATCATCAAACGTGGAACTTTTGTGAGTATTATTGGCAAGAGTAGATCTTGCCTCAATCTTCCACGCCTCACCAAGACTTTTAAGAAAAGTAGCATTAATGTCAACATCACCAAGTTGTGTCCCCATGAAGGACAATTTGCTAGTAATATCAAGCAATCTGCTTCTCACACTACTAAGTTTTTCATTAGGTTGAGCCTTGAAGACAGCATAATCATGCATGAGTTGCTTCTTCTTCTCTTCCTTAGTATCTTCATTGCCACCATATGCAACTTCAAGAGCTGCCCAAAGGTCTTTAACAGATTCATAACCTCTGTATTTATGCTGGTTCTCTTGTCCCAAAGAGAGTTTCAGAATATTTAGGGTTTTCATGTCAACCCTTTTCTTTGCTATGTCTTCAGCAGACACATCTCTACCATCATCAGGTTTTTCCTTCTTATCTGCTTCTGAACATCCAACAACAGCTGTTCTTGCAGCAATGGCATTAGCAATCTTTTGAGCTTTATTGAATGTGTTTCCATATTCAGTAATCTCCCAGAGTGTGTAGTCATAGATCCCTAGGTATTGTTCAAAGTTGAATTTCCATAATTCAAAGTTAGTTGCATCAAGCATGGGAATCTTGATGTTTGGCAAAGGTGAGGAAGAAGAGGTTATTTCTGGATTTGACATGATGTTGTTAGGATTTTGAGAAAATTAGGGTTTTGGTGATTTTAGGGTTCTTGTGTTCTTTAAGATCAAAAGTTCCTCAACAAGCTCTGATACCACTTGTTGATCCCAAACTTAGATCGATTTAGCTTTATGTATATGAGATTAGATCAAGTAATACACTTAGAGAAACCTTTGTATATGTATATGAAAATCTAAGTGTTATGCGAAATTAACACTTAAACAAGAACACACAAGATGTAAACAAACTTTCACTTTGATTAATGATATCAAACTTGCTCACAATGAAAGTAGTTTACGTATGAAAACTTATATTGAACATTAACCTAAAGGTCTTCTTTTATAGACATAAGAAGCCTTGTACAATAATCTACGTATCAACTATTCTAGGTAAAGATAAATATAGAAAATACATTGTTGTTCCTATCTTTACTAGAAGTAATCTAGAATACAATAAACGCGTAGAGTATATCTTTCCATCAGTGCTTGTCTTCAATGTATCAACACTTGACATTGTCTTGTCAACGCTTGAGCTGTCAGCGTTTGTTTTACTCCTGTCAACGCTTGTGTTACTCTTGTCAGCGCTCAAGTAGACTGGCTATAATTTATTCCCAACATTTCACATACCTTAAACCCACGAAAAATCAGTTAAAAGCTGCTGTCCCAAATTATACTTTTCGAAAACAAGTCAAATCACTTTTCCAACCAAAACCGTTCATTCCCATACCTCTAGGATCACTATACCATCATTCCTATCAACCAAACACTCCTAAAAACACTTGTATGTAAAAAATTAACAAAATCAAAGATCAAAATCCAAACTTTTTGTGATCAAAATAAGATGATCTTACCAAAAATAACACACGCATGATGATTAAAACATCATACAACCATGAAATCATAAAGTTATGAAAACCTTGATGCATGTTCAAGATTTTGTTACCAAAAGATGCACCACAAAAATCTAGGATGTGGTCTTGAATTTGTTTTGATTAAATCTTAGTAAATTTTGAAGTTTTGAGGGTGTTTTATGGTGAGGGTGTGACGGAAATAAAGAGGAGAGGGGAGGGAGAGAAAAAATGTTTTATGTGTGTGTTTTTTAGTGATGAAAATGAGGGAAATGTTTAAGAAAATGCTTATATAGTGTGGTTAGGGTAGAAATTGCAAATATTGAATACTTTTGTACTTAAAATCAATAAAATACTTTAAAGGGTATAAAATGACTATTGGTAAATACTGAAAATATTTATGGGGCTCGGGTTCGTAAAAATACTTTTCAATTTACAATGCATCATAAAAATGATTATATGATTTCCCGACACGACTTAATACGTAATTAAAACGAAATCGTCGAAAATATTAATTATCGAAACAATCGATAAATAAACGTAAACTTTTGGGCATCCGTCGGTATCGCGATCACTAGGAATTCTCGTTGTTCATTGATTTGAATAAACTCGGTTGTAAAACGCACGCGGGTTATTTTAAATCAAAAACTTTGATTTAAATTAAATATGGAAAAATGAAATAAAATTTTTATAATTCCATACAAAGTATTTATCGATGATCAGAAAAATACTTAAAAAGTATAATTTAAAAATCTCAGGATTTACATATAGCAATACAAGAAAACGTAATACGTTGGAAAATTCAAGAAACACGAATAAAAAGAATAAAATAATGCTCAGAAAGTATGGGTTCTCACAGTAGATAAGGAACCGCCCCCAGATAGCCGTTGGAATTTGTCTTCTATCAATAGTGGATCAAATCTCCATTCTCATTAACCTTTTTTGGACATCTCTTTCAGCCTTCTTTCTCCTATCTAATCCTAGTCATTTGTAAATGATCACTTAATGTGTTAAGTATGTTTACTCATGATTATCCTCTTTCCTTTTTTACCTTGTCTAAAGAGAAGATCACTCACACACTTGTGATGTGATTAAAGATGAAGCATTGATGAAGATCATCTTCTCCTAAAAATCTAGTCATGCTCATCATTTGTTTATTTGTGTCTTGTGTAGATCTAATGTATTTGTGAATACTTGGACTAGTTGTGTTCATCCAAGCTATATGTGAATACTTGGATTTGTGTTGTGTAGATCCAAGCTACATATGTGTACTTGGATATGTTTAGTTGAGTTGTAATTAGTTGTGTTAGTTCTCACTAAACTATAAAGTGATGTGGTTGTGTCTTGTGAGTTCTCACTATACTATAAAGTGATATGTAGTTGTGTTGTGTGAAGTTCTCACTTAGCTTCAAAGTGAAGAGCCGTGAAGATTGGTTCTAGCTTTGGATTAGAACTCGACATCTAGCCTTCTGTCAGAAAATGGTGAAGTAGGCAACGTTGTGAAGATTGGTTCTAGCTTTGGATTAGAACTCGGCATCTAGCCTTGTATCGTAAAATGGTGAAGTGGGCGACGTTGTGTAGATTGGTCCTAGCTAAGATTGGGTCTCGACATTTAGCTTAGTGTCGGAAAATAATATAAGCGACGTTGTAAGGTTTTCTCCGCCAAGAAGGGAGCTTGTGAATATAGTGGAAATCTCTAGTAAGGTGTACTCGAGGAGTGGAGTAGGAACGAGGATAGAGCCTCGTTGCCGAACCACTATAAATCTCGGTGTCTTCCTACTAGGTTGTTTCTTTCCTTACTTACATTCCTTATCATTATACTTACTACACATTGTTAATGCATAAGAATTGAACCTAATCATTATGCAACTAGCTTTTAAGTAAAAGATAGTTTTGTGCACTCACCTAATTGAAAGGAATTTTAATTAGGAGATAAACCGATGAGAAACTATTCACCCCCCCTTCTAGTTTCTACAATTGGTATTAGAGAGATGGTGACACAAGATCTTTGAAGTATATTGTACTTTAAAACTTGGATCGATCCATTGTCTCCTCAAATTAGAAGGTTAAGTTGTACTAAAGTTTTTCTTTGGTCAAAACTATTTTTTGTTGAAAATAAGCCTTTTAAATTGCTAATATTGCATCTTATTTAGATTAGTAGTATTAATGCATTTTAGATCTACTCTTGAAATGTATCTACTAGTTTGCATCTTGTTATGTGTAGGTACTCATGAAGATAAATCATTCTATTGATTGTGGATTGAGTTACTTACACTTGTAGAAGACTCATCTTCTTTGATTTCCAACATCATTGAATGATGATATCAAGATGGGTAGGAGTGATAATAGCCTTTGAAGACTTAGTAGTCACTACTAGTCATAGTTGGGCTTTGCATTGGTTCCTTGAAAGCTCAGAATGCAATTTGTGGCCAAGGTACGCTTTTGTTCTTCCACACGCCCTATTGATCATTATTTTGATCATTAATTGACTATATGCTTGTTCTTGCAATCCTTGCCTTGACACTTATTTGTGGTTTGTGATTCTTTCCTTTTTCCCTCTCAAACCTTCATTGCTTGGATACTTGACTCACTACGGAGATGTAGGGTGAGTTAGTAGAAGATTAAAGTATCAAACATGATTTCCATGGTTTGCACCCTTACGGCTAGTAGGCCCTATATCATGTGTAACTTGTGCAATTAAGCTCATCTCTAGGATTATTAGTAAATCCCTTGAGATACCAAACTACTTCATTAAGTTGTAGGTGGATTTTACACATTTGGAATTGAAATATTCCAAGGATATTGTTATTGTTAATTCTTGCAACAATTATCCGATCATGTGGTAGAGAAAGTGAATCTATACTTTGCTTATGTTTTTAAATAGAATAAGACTACTCTTAAAAATGATCTTATTCTATGCATCAAAATTGCTTAGTATAATTCATTACCAAAGCCGTTTAGACTTTCGCCGGAAAGGCACGTCTTAAACCACTATATATGACACAAGCTCTTCACCTCCTCAATTTGAAGAATGTCATTTTTCTCTTGAGCAATGTTCTTGGTATTGATTCACTTCCCTTGACTCCTCTCCCTTTGCTTCTTTTCTACGAGTAGTCGTTCGTTCATTTCGGTCTTTTCCTACTCGATTCAACTCGTAATCCTTTAACAAGGCATTATTACCTAGTGTTGTGGTGGTCCAGTGTCACACCCCACCATGGCGGAATATGGGGCGCGACGTATGGATATCATCACAACATGGCGTGTCTATAGAGATAACTATATGAAATAAGAAATGTCATAAAATGGAGACACAAAGTCATGACAATATCTCATCAGACTCAGGAGTCTAGGTAAGTAGGTAACAGTCCTACCGCTTACCCAAGACAAACAAATAACATAACCAAACAAATATATGTGTGCCACAGTATCACTTATTAAAAGAACAAATAAAAACTAAGAAGGAAACGAGGATTCTCCTTCTATATGCATTCCTAAGCTTCTCCAATCCTAGCCACTTATGTTCTCATGCTTAACCATAGTATCACCTGAAAGAGACACTAAAACACGTCAACATAAAATTGGTGAGAGTCATAGGTTTAGACTCCAACGCTAAATCAATTACAAGCTATGAATAACAACCATCAACACAATAACATATGGACAATGCGCTACAATTATGTATTAACAACTAGCATTCAAGGTCAATCATTCCAAACCAAAATCCAAGGCTCCTACCTTGCCAAACAACATGGTACCATAGATGATCACACTATGTACCTATCCCAAGGCCACTACCTTGTCAAACCACAAGGCCACTACCTTGTCAAACCTCAAGGCCACTACCTTGTCAAACCAAAATAACTGAGACAACACGTGTCCCCCGATCCAAATCATACACAATCAAAAATCACATAGCAGTTAATCACATAATGTACACACAAGTCAATCTCAAATCACAAACACATTCACAGCATCAATTTAGAAAATAACTCAACACAGTGTCTCTTCCATCCCATCTGGAAGTCAAAATCAATATTAAACATGGGACTATGAAACTCACCTGATAGCTTCTTCATAAGTCCTCGCACTAGCAACAAGCTAACAAACCAAAAACACGAAATCAATACATGAACCTATCACCAAGATGGCTCATCAACCTATGATGGACATATAGCCTATTATCGTATATTTACCTCATTGTCAAGTTCTAATCACCCCATTACCCTTCCTTAACAAGTCCCTAACTTGGTTAAGTTTAATAGCTATCCCGTTCATAATTTTACACAAAACAGTCCCAGTTTTAGGTCTAAAAACTTTAAGTCAAACATCCACTTAAATATACCCATGGTTTATGTAAAAGGAATATTCACACTTTTATACATGTTAGCTAAAACCTCCCACCTGCCCTAACCTTAAAGCTACTGTTAAGGCCCAGATATATGTGTATATATTGCTACCTATCCAGAATTCACTGATTTTAAACGTATGAAAAGTTCATTACCATTAGAGGGTCTTACCCTAAACCACAATCTTAGCCCAAGTGCAGATCCTTACTACAATATATAAACCATCTCTCATGTTCGTGAGAAGATCCCAATGCAACCCTAAGTACCCCAAACAACCCAAAACTTAAAAAGAAAACAGGCTGAATTTAAAACTGTTTTGACCTTCGACTGTTGTAACCTGTTTTTGACCTACTTCCCGACCTCCAATTTAGTTCTCGTTTCTTGATTTAGAAAGCCAACTCAATTACCTATCCAGAGCTAGTTTGATCGCATCTTGAATGTTCCTAGAACTCGATATATGATCAAAACAATAGACTCAAAATTCTGCCCAGTTTTTAAAAACGGGTTTTAAACAAATTGATCTAATTAATAACCTATAACCCTTCTAATACAAACCCTAGATTATATGATCATCATATTATGATTAATACATCATTAATCTACTGTTTTTATATAAACCCTAACCCTTAATCCATCATAAGAATGATTAATTAAACATAAAAACAATTTAATTAAAAAGGTTAATGAAGGTTTTTACCTTAAATCAATGGAAGATGAAGAAAACCTAATTTTTTTGAAGAACCCTAATTCTCCTCTATGAAACCCACAAAATTTTCTTTGTCTCCAGGGATTTATGTTTTTTTATTTATTAGATAACCTTATATAGTGTGTACATAAAATCCTAGTCCAAGTATAACACCCAACTTTCTTTTTTTCCCTTTTTCCCTTTTTCTCTTTCTTTGGTGCGTCTAAACCGACCCAAACACCCAATAAATTCGTTTTTTTTATTTTTATTATTTAATTTTATGTTAATAATATTACCTTAATTTTCCTTAATTTATTTCAGCTCCTAAAGCTTCCAAAACCTCAAAACCGTAAAACTAGTGAAATTTACGCGTTTTACCGTAAAAGACGTAAAATATACACTTTTATAAAAAATCTCAAATTTTTAAATAAACTTTATAACTAAGTCTTAAATGACTTAAAACCATCCCGAAAAATATTCTTATGGATAATTACCTCACCCGAGACCTCTAAATGCTAAACCGTAAATCCTAAAAAAATACTATTACTATAATACTTATACGTATACGTAAACACCACAATATCACAATTTTCATTTCATAATCACCACTTGTGAGCTCATGAACATGAAATAACCGTTCCTCGATTTACTTATGAGTACTCTGTAGATTTGCTAAATAAGATCCGGTGGTCTAATGTGGTGGAATATGGTGGTGGTAGCCATTGTTGGTTTAGAGAGAGAGAAGAGAGGTTGAATGTGTGAATGTAAAATGTATTAGGATGATAAAATGACAAGCAACACCCCTCCTTGGAAGCTAAGGAGGGGTATATATAGCCACACACACAACATAAACTTTACAATGAACCTAGTCTAGTCTAAATGTGTGTGACTATGATAACTAATGGGAATTCTTAAATGTCGTCACAAAAAGTGAGTTTCCAACAATCTTCCCCCATGGGACGACATGTAGAATTCCTTACAATATTTTTCCTAACAAGTACATAATGATTAAGAACAAGAGCTTCCATGAAGCGTCCAATGCTGATGATGTCTTCTGAGGCCTTTGACTTCAAAACGACTCATCTTTAACTTGTAGTAGAAATACTGTAACGGCACGAGCTAAGTAACCCATACACTTCTGGTTAAGGAGAAGCTTCTGAATTAGCTTCCCCCTAATTCATGCCACATAAACTTGATGTAGAAGCTTTTTAAATAGCTTCCCCCTAAATCGAAAATCCTCGTAAGCAACTTCAAAGCTTTCAATAAAGCTTAGAATAATTAAGCGCACATCGGAATCTAACAAGCGAATCCCATCATATAACATGATAACGTTGCTAAGAGGGATTGAAAGTAAGGGGTACACCAAGTAGATCAACAACTTCTCTTCTCACGCTTGAATAATTCTTCTGAATTTTTCTTCCCCCTAAGAGTTCAAGTTATGCATACCAGAAAGAATCAAGACATTTCTTCCCCCACGTAGTTGAAGAAAGTAAATCAATCCCAATTATGAAGCTCAAATACTGAAGTGGACACTTTATCCCATTCATGAAGTTGACATCGTAACACCAGAGTCAATTAAGTCCCGGAAATGCACATGTCTTCTTCCGGAGATGCACCAGAGTCAATTAAGTCTCGGGAATGCATATAGGATAATGATGATAAATAATTGCAACAATCAAACAATTAAACCTCGAATCAGTAGTGTACCGTTTGGAGATTGATAACGCCACGAGTTAAAACACTGATTTTCTCTGCGGCTATGACAAATGTCATCCCGGAATATCTTCAAATCAAAAGAAGGTATGAAGTTCATCACGTGTACTCGTTGTGCGTTCAATGTGTCTTCTTCTTCCCCCTTGATTGTTTCGAAACTCGGAACCATCAATAAATCGTACGCACATGAACCTGAAATCTCGTGAGAATAGTAATAAGCTGAATTATATATTTTGTGAGAATCAGCTGTTGATCAAAAATCTCTTCTCATAAACTCTCCATGGCCACCTTTACCAACCCACGTGAAAGCAATTTGAAGTGACCACTGAAAGAATGAACCAGATACATCAAACATGAAGCTGAATAAAAATCCTTCGATCTTGTGACTTAAGCTTGCACTATTGTTGAATGAAGAACGGTGGAGAAATCTCTAAGTACTCAATGCATCACTGAAGAAGTCTATAAGCACAACACCTCTTGAAATTATCCACGTCGACTAAGCGCGTGACACTGAGTACAACAATGTAACCCCTTTAAGTGATAGTTATCCGAGTCATCAACCATCCACCCCGAACCCGGAAACCAGATAACCAAGTCTTCATTCTAATATGAAGCACGAGCAAGTTATCTTTGAAAGATAAAATAAGTTCACGCCTTCGAAAAATCCGTCTTCAACTTCCCATAATTAATACCCGATCTAGAAAAATCTGTAGTCACTAAAAAGTCGCCCATTTTTTCTTGGTCTCATCTCAAATAAATTCTCGTCACATTTGTCTCGTCACGTTGTCACGTCATTTGTTGTCTCGACCCAATGATGACCGAAGTAAACTTAATACACACAATTTATACAAAAAAATACAAATTTGTTAAAAAGTTGTGTGTATCTAAAAACAAATCATACGGCTCAATTCATGAAACAATTGGCTACAACCCATCATTTTGTTAAGCCCAGCCCATTGCCATCAATCTCATAACCCGGTCCATCACCATGGGGTAAAACACTCTCAATCCCTAATTCAACGCATAGTTAACCAACCCTAATCCTCTCACTTAGAAACTTCCGCCCCCCATTTTCACTCCCATCTGAAACCACCAAACTCCATCTGTTCCAACTCCATCCTCGTTAAATCCGTCCCATCATACATCACTTCATCTCCACATCTAACATCACCATCTTCAAACCCAAAACAGCATCTCCAATTAAATCATATCAGTCCATATGCTTAATCCATGAAGAACGAAAGTCGTATCTTCAAGATCAAGTTGATGATCTCGGGTAAGATTACATGTTGATAATCAACGAAAGAAACAAATAGATAATAACTAATTTGTTATAGATCTTGTTTCATTTCGAAAATTAAATGAGGGTTTTCCTTCAAAAAATAGATCTATGATGATTTTAGTGTTTCGTGTAATTGATCTTCATGATTTATACATGCAAAACGAAAAAAATCTGAGATCATATTTAATTTTCTGTATGTGTGAGTCTAGATGGGGATTAAGTGACGAAGGGAATTAGGATTAGATGGATTGTGTTGAGGTGATATAAGGTGGGCAGTTGAGTCGACTCAGTGAGTTAAGTGAGTCAACTCGGTAATTACCGAGTTGACTCGGTTGAGATGGTTTCAGTCAAGTGTCACGTTGAACTACATGGTCATAAATTTTTGAAACTGCATCGTAGTCAAATTTTTAACCCATCGCTGTCTAAAAAATTTAACCCATCGCAGTCAAAGTTTGGATCCATTGCAGTCAAACATTATATAGTCCATCGCAGTCTAAAACTTTGACCCATTACGATGGAACCCATCGCAATGAGAGTCCATCGCAGTCAAAGACTTTGACCCATCGCAGTCAAGATGTAGAGTCCATCGCAGTCGAAGTCCCATCGCAGTCTTACCTAGTTTGAACCCATCGTAGTCTAAACAAGGAGAGTCCATCGCAGTCTTAACTGGTTTGAATCCATCGTAGTCTAAACAAGTAGAGTCCATCGTATCCCATCGCGATGGAATCATCACAGTGGTACCATCGCAGTGGTACCATCGCAGTCAATGCGATGTACCATGAAGCTGAAACCTTATCCACGAGTAGTTCCTGAAAATCCGGGAATGGTACTCTGAATATTTTTCTGGGTAACTTTATCATCAGAAACAACAAGATAAACCCAGAAAAAATACCTGATCAAAAACTAGACCAGAAACAGTAAACAATATAAATACCAGATTATTATTTTTGACCACTTTTTGAATGTCAAGAACAAGCAGGACAACTTTTGACAACTTTGACCCAGATATGACAACTTTGCAGATATGGACAGTATGACAAATTTTGACCCAGATATGAATCTGATTTAATGAAACCAGTGAGACAATGAAACTGTGGACAAAAAATAATAGGACGTGACAAAAGAATGAAAGATTCAGACCAAAAAATTATAAAACGAGACCCTAAAAAAATTTTTGACCACCAAATCGAAACAAAACATGATCCAAGGAATGAACCAAGGCTCTGATGCCAAATGTAGATTTGCTATTTAGGATCCGGTGGTCTAACATGGTGGTATATGATGGTGGAAGCCATTGTTGGTTTAGAGAGAGAGAAGAGAGGTTGAATGTGTGAAATGAAAAATGTATTAAGATGATAAAATGACAAGCAACACCCCTCCTTGGAAGCTAAGGAGGGGTATATATAGCCACACACACAACATAAACTTTACAACGAACCTAGTCTAGTCTAAATGTGTGTGACTATGATAACTAATGGGAATTCTTAAATGTCGTCACATAAAGTGAGTTTCCAACATACTCTATACTCATAAACGATAACCACACCAACCTCGTTCACACAAAATAAACACGTAAACACACAATTCAAGTAAGCACACATAAAATAACCTAAAAGTAAGACCAAGTGACAAACCCAAAACCACGGTTGTCACATCACTCCCTCCTAATAGAAATCTCGTCCCGAGATTCACTCCCAAACTCAAACTTATTCTCAGCAAACAAACGAGGATGCATATCCCTGATAAAACCTTTACGTTCAAACGTGAACTCAATTTACACGAAAATAATCTCAACCAACAACACATGAGCCTTAACCGTCCGCGAGGAAACTTATCAAAACCATAAAGTTATGTAACCAACCTAACTAAATCTCGCAACTCATCAAACAAGAACTGTCTTGAACCAAGTTAGGAGGCGTCACATAACTCAACGGGTTTAAAACTGTCACCCCGATTTCAGTCTTACTCATAAATACCATAAATCAAAACTCATCAAAATATAACCACGTATAAAAAGGTCTAAAGAACTCTCAAATTCCTTCCCAACTCATCTCTATGTTAACGCTCCAAGTGTTCATTACCGCAAAATACCCAAAACACGAATTTAAACCATGTTGTCCGAAAATTAACCTTGAACTCAACACTTGTACAATTAATTCGACCAAACTACTGACTTCCAATTACGAAACTTTCTGAATATTTAAAAAGTATGTTCCGAGACATAATTTTAGGCTTTTGAATCACCCAAAAACCTTTAAAAACGAATAAGTTATGACCAAAACAATTTTTCTCAAAATCTGCCTAGGCATTAGTGACAGTTTCTGACAGTTAGCGACATATTTTGACAGTTTAGCGACAGTTTCTGCCTACTCCGATTTATACAAAAAAACGATTTTTAAACCCTAAAACCCCCCATTAATTACCAAAACTAGGACCTAATTTATTTTAATTTCAGAAAATTAAAACTCTATTAATTACATGATTTTAACATATTTCACTAAATAAGAACAAAATTTTTAACTTAAGAACAATAACTTTAGGTGATCAAAACCAAAATATTTTAAAATAACCGAGTCATGCTTATATGTTAAAGAATTTATATTCCACCTTATTTGAAACATGATCTCGACACTTCCTTATTTCATCGACTACCAACAACTATTTTTTTTTCAATTTGAAAGTTCTATTTTTTTACCATGTATAACTCGAAACAAAAGACATCGTTACCCCAAAAAGAAATCTCCACCATCTCAAAATCCTTCACGCCAAAAGTACCGTACAAACAAACACGTGAAATGAGGACCCGAGAAATGCGCTACTACATAAGTTGAATATCTCAAAGAGAAACGAGCTAGCAACCATCCCAAGAATACAACCGGTAAGTAGAAAATAATTTTACATACATAGGCATAAGCGTACATACACTCAAATCCATCCAACATATACTATACAAGCATGTATTAACTCTCTTTCATGCAATCATACTTGAAAGTCCAGTGGTGTTGTGGCACATATATAATTATGTAGGCCTCCATAATTATACATGTTCCCTTTCACCAGTGTACTCCCTCCTATGATGACACTTATAAGAAATTAATACTACACATAACACATAATCCAACAACTCACAAGCACATAACCACACAAGATAAGATCCAAAACCCCATGTATTAAAATAACATAGCCAATGCACGAAACACATAAACTCGTAGTCCAGCTGAACCAGCGTAGACAAAATTTAAAATGTATAAAGAACATGAAAACATAATTAAGCGAAATCCAACAATGACTAGCGTATACGACCATGGTTCCACCCGCACTAATCAAAACTCGTAAAGAAAATAACATGTAGTTAAGTATGAACCATAGTAGTTCATAACCTAACAAATACTGCGAAAATAATATTCAAACACATCAATTACTATAAAATGCACACATACTCCTATGACGCCTATATGCAGGGACCCTTAAGCTATAGACTAGGCTACACGACTAGGCAACCTAATTCTCTATAACCATTGTCTCTAATACCATTCTGTCACACCCCACCATGGCGGAATATGGGGCGCGACGTATGGATATCATCACAACATGACGTGTCTATAGAGATAACTATATGAAATAAGAAATGTCATAAAATGGAGACACAAAGTCATGACAATATCTCATCAGACTCAGGAGTCTAGGTAAGTAGGTAACAGTCCTACCGCTTACCCAAGACAAACAAATAACATAACCAAACAAATATATGTGTGCCACAGTATCACTTATTAAAAGAACAAATAAAAACTAAGAAGGAAACGAGGATTCTCCTTCTATATGCATTCCTAAGCTTCTCCAATCCTAGCCACTTATGTTCTCATGCTTAACCATAGTATCACCTAAAAGAGACACTAAAACACGTCAACATAAAGTTGGTGAGAGTCATAGGTTTAGACTCCAATGCTAAATCAATTACAAGCTATGAATAACAACCATCAACACAATAACATATGGACAATGCGCTACAATTATGTATTAACAACTAGCATTCAAGATCAATCATTCCAAACCAAAATCCAAGGCTCATACCTTGCCAAACAACATGGTACCATAGATGATCACACTATGTACCTATCCCAAGGCCACTACCTTGTCAAACCACAAGGCCACTACCTTGTCAATCCTCAAGGCCACTACCTTGTCAAACCACAATAACTGAGACGACACGTGTCCCCCGATCCAAATCATACACAATAAAAAATCACATAGTAGTTAATCACATAATGTACACACAAGTCCATCTCAAATCACAAACACATTCATAGCATCAATTTAGAAAATAACTCAACACAGTGTCTCTTCCATCCCATATGGAAGTAAAAATCAATATTAAACATGGGACTATGAAACTCACTTGATAGCTTCTTCACAAGTCCTCGCACTAGCAACAAGCTAACAAACCAAAAACATGAAATCAATACACGAACCTATCACCAAGATGGCTCATCAACCTATGATGGACATCTAGCCTATTCCCATATAATTACCTCATTGTTAAGTTCTAATCACCCCATTACCCTTCCTTAACAAGTCCCTAACTTGGTTAAGTTTAATAGCTATCCCGTTCATAATTTTACACAAAACAGTCCCAGTTTTAGGTCTCAAAACTTTAAATCAAACGTCCACTTAAATATACCCATGGTTTCTGTAAAAGGAATACTCACACTTTTATACATGTTAGCTAAAACCTCCCACCTGCCCTAACCTTAAAGCTACTGTTAAGGCCCAGATATATGTGTATATATTGCTACCTATCCAGAATTCACTGATTTTAAACGTATGAAAAGTTCATTACCATTAGAGGGTCTTACCCAAAACCACAATCTTAGCCCAAGTGCAGATCCTTACTGAAATATATAAACCATCTCTCATGTTCGTGAGAAGATCCCAATGCAACCCTAAGTACCCCAAACAACCCAAAACTTAAAAAGAAAACAGGCTAAATTCAAAACTGTTTTGACCTCCGACTGTTGTAACCTGTTTTTGACCCACTTCTCAACCTCCAATTTAGTTCTCGTTTCTTGATTTAGAAAGCCAACTCAATTACCTATCCAGGGCTAATTTGATCTCATCTTGAATGTTCCTAGAACTCGAGATATGATCAAAACAATAGACTCAAAATTCTGCCCAGTTTTTAAAAACGGGTTTTAAACAAATTGATCTAATTAATAACCTATAACCCTTCTAATACAAGCCCTAGATTATATGATCATCATATTATGATTAATACATCATTAATCTACTGTTTTTATATAAACCCTAACCCTTAATCCATCATAAGAATGATTAATTAAATATAAAAACAATTTAATTAAAAAGGTTAATGAAAGTTTTTACCTTAAATCAATGGAAGATGAAGAAAACCTAATTTTTTTGAAGAACCCTAATTCTCCTCTATGAAACCCACGAATTTTTCTTTGTCTCCAGGGATTTATGTTTTATTTATTTATTAGATAACCTTATATAGTGTGTACATAAAATCCTAGTCCAAGTATAACACCCAACTTTCCTTTTTTTCCCTTTTCCCTTTTTCTCTTTCTTTGGTGCGTCTAAACCGACCCAAACACCCAATAAATTCGTTTTTTTTTATTTTTATTATTTAATATTATGTTAATAATATTACCTTAATTTTCCTTTATTTATTTCAGCTCCTAAAGCTTCCAAAACCTCAAAACCGTAAAACTAGTGAAATTTACGCGTTTTACCGTAAAAGACGTAAAATATACACTTTTATAAAAAATCTCAAATTTTGAAATAAACTTTATAACTAAGTCCTAAATGACTTAAAACCATCCCGAAAAATATTCTTATGGATAATTACCTCACCCGAGACCTCTAAATGCTAAACTGTAAATCCTAAATTAATACTATTACTATAATACTTATACGTAAACACCACAATACCACCATTTTCATTTCAGAATCACCACTTGTGAGCTCATGAACATGAAATAAACGTTCCTCGATTTACTTATGAGTACTCTATACTCATAAACGATAACCACACCAACCTCGTTCACACAAAATAAACACGTAAACACACAATTCAAGTAAGCACACATAAAATAACCTAAAAGTAAGACCAAGTAACAAACCCAAAACCACGGTTGTCACATCCAGTGATATCCTAAAAGGTTTAAGATATATTTTTAAGTATTTTAAAAAATTTTGTTTTCAAAAATTCATTGTTTTTCTTTGATAAAAACCTGCCTATGTAGGCGGTTCTTTATCTCTCGCGGTTCAAATACGCGATTCTCTATCAATAAGGAACCGCGTGCAGAAACTCTGTCAGAGCACCAGTTTTATTAAAATATCCTTTTCAAACAAAACCCTCTCTCTCCTTCACACACACAGTGACGAAAACACCCAATTTTCCACCATTGTTGTTCTTCCAAAACCTTCAATTACTCAAGATGAGTTGATTTTGATTTGTGGGTTTCACTCATCCTTTATCAAAGATCAATTATCTGTAAGTCATCTCTTTCAATTTCATCTAATTTTTTCTAGGGTTCATACATTCATAATTGGGGCTTTCTAAAATTGACATTGAATTAGAACCTTACTAGGAATAAGAGTTGACATACTATTGTTACTATGATTCCTTAGGTTCATATTCATTGAGATTTCACTAAAACCCATTTGTAAAACAAATCCGAATTTTGACTAAATAATTTGGTCAATTGATGGAATTGATATGAACCCATGAACAAGTTGGTAATGGCATTGTTAAATGCTTAAATAAAAACCTTGTTTTGAAAAACCAATGTTCAAGTTCATTATTGATCTTACATGGTCAATGTGTCATTGTTGATGATGAACTTGGTACATTGTGCATATGAGAATGATAAGGATTAAACCTTGGTTTATCAAGAGATTGATAAAACACATTCTCACTTTCTTTGATTTTTAGTTTATATGTAACATATGAGTAATTGGAGAAATATGTTTATATGTTATTCTTAGGTACTATCATGACTTTTGGATATCAAAATGACCATCTACTTACTAGAAGATACATGCCTAATCTTTCCTTGACAAATCAAACTCCCTCTTTTCAAAACACTTATCATAATCTTGAATCTCGTTGTTTCCATGAAGGACGTATTGTTCCTTCTAACCTTCTTGGACTTGACATCATTCGATTCATGTTCAATACTATTGGCTTTGAATTGTTTGCTTGATATAGATGAGCCAATCTTTCCTTCTTTCCTCATGGAATTCTTTAACTCGTTCAAGCTCATGTGCATCAACAATGGTCTATCTATAAGATTTTCCATCAAGGGGAGGAACTTTGTGTACATTCTTGAGGAATTTGGTGAGATTCTCGGAGTTCCATACGAAGGTCAATGTAGGTTCACCGATGCTTGGGGTTTAAACCACTTAGAATCGGCCCCTATTTATGTTCATTATGTGACCGAGATTCCTTCGGCTTCGGCCATCTGTCGTGCCCTTGCTACACCTCGTGAACATCCTATTCTTGGTAATTTTGAAGGAGAATTTCGTGTTCTCACTCCTTGGGAATTACTAACTAGCGATCTTAGTGATTTTATGGTCCCTTGGTCCGAAATCATTAGGGAAAATGCAATATGTTTGGTTGGTGATCGCACCATGTGCCTGCTTGTCTTGCACATATGTTATATTCTGTTGCTACCACTACTCCATACAACCTTGCATTTTTCATAGCTAGAAGGATAATATTTGTTCTCAGTGGATCTCATTCTACTCTTCCTTATTCCATGATTCTCTCACGACTTCTTAAAAGAGTTCTTCTTGACTATCCTCCTCTAAATCCTTCATCTTTTCACTCCGTGGTTCGAGTCATGCTTCCTATTGAAGGGAATATCTCTTCAGTTCCCATGCATGATTCAAATGAAGATGAAAATGTCTCTCAATAAAATTCTCTCATTTCTCGTTATGACTTTTCATCATCTATCTCTCAATTGTCTTCACTAGACATTGATTCAGACTATCAGTATTGTCTCAATCTTTATCTTCATGATCGAATCAGAAGTGAATCAAGGCAAGGAGGAAATACTCATAGATGAATGATATATACCACTCTTGTGTGACTAACATGTGTGTAAACATGTCTGGATTGTTGAACTTTATCTCCTTTATCTTTATTCTTTGGATGTTATGTATTCTTTAACTAACAATTTATGTTTGGCTTATCTAGTATTTTAATCCTAATTATCCATGGTATCGATATTTCGATTTGCATGGCTCTGTGCATCTTGTGTGTTAGATAGCCTCCTAGTTTTTGATTATTAGTTCACTTTGGCTTGATAAACCTTGGTATAAAATCTGGGCTAGCAAAAGTTTGAGGAAGTGCTATTTTTGAACACCTCTGGTCGCGGTTCCATATCAAACCCGCGGTTCCTTAGCGATAAGGAACCGCAGACCTACATAAGGAACCGCCTAGTACTGTTTCAACAGAATCTTTGCTTTACACTGTTTTCTTTAATCAGTGTAAAACTTTGATAAAACTTTTGCAAAAACCTGCACTTTCCTAAACCAGGCTACCTAATTTCATTGTTCACATAAAATGATTTTAACCTATTACTAGTTTGGATCATCCCCTTCTCTTCTTAAACCCTCTCTTGTTGATTATGTTCTTCACCCCTTCAACTCTTCTCTAAACATTAACATACAACCATGGTGTCCACTTGAACATCCACTTCCTCCAAAACTTCCTCCTCCAAAAGAAGCCTCAAAATTAAGATTAAGATACCTAACATTGGTTCTTCATCTTTTCACATCCCAAAAATGAGATCTCTCCCATTCTTATTTCTTCTTCACCTTCACCATCCCTTTCTCCACCACCCCTTTCTCCATGCAAGACAAACTCAACCCATGGTACTAACCATTCACATGGTTCTACCTCCTCTTCATTCCAATCAAGAATGAATGAGCTTTCTTCACCTTTCACCCCTAGTCCTCCTTTGGATGGGATTTCTCAACCACAACCTCTAGAAAGTATCCCCTTTGTACTTGAGCCTTTGGTTACCTCTCCTTTCACTCCACCAAATTCTCCCATCTCACCCTTGGACACTATGCCTCCACCACTTCCTCCACCCTCTAACACTAATGCTCCTATTTTGGGAATTCCTATTTCCCACTTCATGGGCGATCCTTACTTCTTTGGGTTCCTAGAAGCTCATGGTGCAAATTTCCCATGTTGTCTTTATAATAACTACATCATTCAAAACCTAAGGTCGGAGATGCTTGGTCTTCATAAAAGGTTGCATGATTTCTTGCATGTCTTGTTCTCCATGTCTCCTCCTAGGAGATAAATGATGATTTTTAAATTAACATGCTTTTTTTAAAAGAAGGTCAAGCTAAAGAGATCTATGAATTCAAGACCTAGTTTTTAGCTATCTTTGTAGTAGTTAATTGTCTTTTTATTTCTTGTATTTCCTTTCTTTTCCCTCATGATTTTCTCATTTGGATGATTTATGGATTTAGTTTTTATGTGTTTTAATCTATGTGATCACATTAAACAACTTACATTTATTTAAAATTGAAAATAAATCTATTACAACCTCTAAAAACTTGACTAAAATTGGATAAAAATGTTATCTAAATATTTTGTCACCCTTTGTCAAGACATTCTTTGTGAATGTGTTGCTTTTATGCAACCTTAGCATACTCTAGTGCTAAAAGAGGTAAAAACCCAAAATTTGCAAAATTTTGAAAAAGTCTTATTTTTCTCCAAAACTTTTGAAAATCAAGGTTTGCTGTCCACTGGACGCGGCTCCTTAGCCCCCAGGCGGCTCCATATCGATATGGAACCGCGGGCTATATTAAGGAACCGCGCTTAGTAAAGCCGTTCTTGGCTTATTTCTGTTCTTTCTTCTTTGACCACTGTCTTGGTTAAGATTCTTTGTTTACCAAATTTGGCTAAACATTTCCTAAAACCTTTCTTTTTCATTTCAAATCCTTTCATTGTCTAATTTCTTTAAATTCTTCTCTTTTGGGAGTTCTTTTCTTCATCCCTCATAATGCCTAATTCTTCCTTTCCTAACATTGACATTTCTTTGTCACAAACTTCTCAACCTAAAGCTTCTTCTTCTAAGCTTTCAAAGAAACCAAAAATCTTAGTTAAACCCGTTTGGATCAAAAAGAACAAGAATCCGCATGATTCTTCTTCTCCAAAATCCTCCAAGAATTCCTCTTTCTATCCGATTCAATATTGGAATGAGACTTACTATATAAATCCAATTACCGGAGAAAAGGAAATTCTTCCACCACCTCCAAAGCCTTTCAACTCTCCTCAACTCAATGACCTATCTTCTTTCCCCAACCTCACTAGGCATTGTGAAAACATCTCTTATCCATTATCTCCCTCTCCACCAACCTCTAATTTTGATGGACCTTCCCCATCTAAGGACTTTGTTTTACATCATGGTTCCTCGTGTGCTTGTTGTCGTTTTCAACAAATTGAACTTGCTCATATATATGACAAGATAAATTTCCTTGAATTCCTCCTCACTCGACCTCCTCTCAAAGTTTTCGTTCCCGTGAACAAAACTTTGAATGATGCTTCGTCGTCTTTCTTTTCCAACTAAGGCACATTTTTTACTTTAGTTGTTTGAGTCAATAAAACTTAAGCAATTCTGGAAGATTATTACTATTAGAGTAGTTTATGCTTTGTGGTTTATTTTCCATATTTTTTTGCTTTAAATATTCATATTGTGTGTATGAATATTTCGCTTGTATGTTATTTCATATTTATGTAATATGAATGTTATGTGTGTTATCTTTCCCTCTAATTCTATTTCACACATTTGTTAAAGAGTTGATCATGGTTAAAACTTAAAATTAATTATGGATGATTCCATAAATTCTAAATTTTAACCCCTTGACACTTTAAATCATCTTTGATTGGTTTGGATGTTTCTTTTCTTCCTTTATTCCACCAATTGAACTATGATGTTGTCAATACACACTCTTTGGACATACTTAGCAAATGCTTGCTTCTAATTTGAGATTTTTTTCCTTCTCCCTCTCAAGTTAGTTAGTAGGTAGTGCACATACATACATTGGTGTTTTTTTTTCTTTCTTCTAACCTTTGTGTAGCATGTCACCTTAGCTCATTTTCTTGGTGCCCCAAGTAAGGGGGAGTAAGCACCAAGGGGAAGCTACTAGCAAAAGTCCGGTTCTTTTCTTCTTCAAAGACTTGTGCTAACCTTTTTGCTTCGACAAAGGGGGAGAAATGATAGTGATAAACTCGTTAATAATTCGAATAAACTTGTATTTTATGTAAACGAGTTTATAGTTTGTCGTAATAAAAAAGGGGAGATTGTTAATGCAAAGTAATGCCTAAAAACATTGTTAGTATTAATTAATCTTTCGTAGTTTTGATCACGACAAATTACAAAGACATTTATTGTCAAACACAATAATAAAACGAATTATCTAACAAACACTATCATCAAGGTAATAATCATTACACTAACATATCTTTATCATGCTTAGTGATCATAAAAGTGATTAGCCTTAAAACTAACTTTTTTCAAATGTAACAAAAGATTTTTAATAAACTTTATTTTTAAGAAAATGTTTTATTTAAATGAAAATGTAAATTTGAATATGGCATATTACAAATGCCATAAGAATATCCTTTCAAGGTTTAAACAGCCTCAGATATTTCAAATTCACTAAAAGACAAAAAGGAGCGAAGTCTAGTACCCGCGGTTCCTTAAGTGCCTACGCGGTTCCCTATCGATAAGGAACCGCCTGGGTAGATAAGGAACCGCCCCCAGATAGCCGTTGGCATTTGTCTTCTATAAATAGTGGATCAATCTGCATTCTCATTAACCCTTTTTGGACATCTCTTTCAACCTTCTTTCTTCTATCTAATCATAGTCATTTGTAAATGATCACTTAATGTGTTAAGTATGTTTACTCATGATTATCCTCTTGATCCTTCTTTAACTTGTCCAAAGAGAATATCACTCACACACTTGTGATGTGATTAAAGATGAAGCATTGATGAAGATCACCTTCTCCTAAAGATCTAGTCATGTTCATCATTTGTTTATTTGTGTCTTGTGTAGATCCAATGTATTTGTGAATACTTGGACTAGTTGTGTTCATCCAGTTGGAGTATGCTCATGTCATAATAAATAGTTATACGGCTAGACACATGTGAGCCTATGGGGTTAATAAGTGTGTAAACACTTATCCTTTTGCCACTAAAATCAAGGAAAAACAAGACCTAATCATGTGTTTTATATCGTAAAAGTCGGAATTACGCGTGGTTTTGTGTTTTGTGTGTTAAATAGGTACAAATGATCAAAAGAAGAGAAAACACGGGATTTCACGGTCAAATGTTGAAGAAAAGTTCAAAAGGAGACGAAGACAAAGTCAAAAGAACAAAAGTGTGCCCAAGTTTATGAAAACCGACTAAACCGACACGAGTTTGAAGAAAATAAAGAAGAAAGCCGAAATCGAGTTCGTTTTAAGCGGATTTAATATTTTTGGAAATATTCGAGCTTTGTGGGACCCACACGTTCTTCTTGGGCCTTAAAACCCAATAAGGGATATGGATTATTTTGCTATTGGGTCAAAAGCCCAATTAAAGCCATACGGATGGATCTTTTTGTCTAAAAGCCCATTTGTTTTCAACCATTGTGGGACGATGGATATTTGGGCCTAAAGCCCATTTACATAAAGAGTGGGACGGTTAAGTTTTTTTTCTTCATTGGCCCAATTTGACCTAATAAACAAGACGAGGGTTAAACTTCTTTTCACATTGCAAAAGTTTGTTCCAAATTCCCATTTTACACGTCTGGTCAACGCCTAATAACTCACCTCACTTTTACTATGCACCCTCACACACACAACAAATAAACTTTCACCGACCCACTCACACGTATTCACCTTCACACGTTTTAAATAGATAAAATATTTACCCACTCACTCCCATTTTCGATAATTACAAAGCCATTTCTTTCTCTCCCATCAAAAACCACAGCCACCATTTTTACAGCCATCAAAACCCTAATCAGTAAAATCATCAAAGATAAAAGGGGGTTTTATTTAATTCATGTAATTCACAACCAAAGGAAATAAAACCCCATGATTTTCGGATCAAAACACTCAAAGTGGTCCTCACATCCAACTCCACGCTGGCAATCTGTGGGAAAAATCATCTCAGCCGTTCGATGTGAAGAAAAAGAGAGAGAAGAAAAAGAACGGCCAAGATTCAAGACCTTGGGCACCAAGGAAATGGTTTGAGGGTTTCTCCTATAAAAACCCCCTTTCACATGTATTAGAGGAAGCTTTTCATTTTTTATTTAATTTTCAGTTTTTAATTAAATTTAGGAGTAGGATTTAGATTAGTTTTAATTTTTGCAAAAATAGATTAGGATTTAAATTGTAATTTTAATTTTCAGTTATGTAATAATCTATTTTAATTAATGGAAAAGTTTGATTTTAATTTATCTCCATCTCTTTTTAATCTTCTGTTAAAGTTTAGTGATTAATCTGATTTCCCTTTTTATTCTACTGATTATATTTAATCCTACTGTTTTCGTTTAATATTATTAAAAAAAAAAAAAGAGATATTACTGTTTGTTCGAGTGGTTGGATCGAGACGATAGGAGTGATTCGAAGGCGGTGTTTGATCGGTGTGTTCAAAAAGACGGCTCAGCGCCGCTCTTCGTCCCAACGGTTTCGTCATCGGGTTCTTATTCTTTTTCTTTATTTTTATTTTTTTTAGATTAAGCTTTTGGTTTATTAGATGTTTGCTGGATTTGTTTTAGCTTCATGTTTGTTTAGATATTAGTTGTTTGGAACTGCTTACTTATTTTGGTGAGAATTGGTTTGTCAGATGAATCTGTTTCTAGTTTTAAGTAGTGTTTGATTGCCTTATTTTAGTTTTGATTATTCAGTAGTTAGATCAGTTTGGTTATGCTTATTTGATTTGCTTATGTTTTTTTTAGTATGTTTGAGTAATTTAGTTGTTAGATCTGCTTTTGATATTTGTAGAAGTAAGTTGTTTAGATTTGCTTATTAAGTTTTCTGCTTATAGATAGCTTATTTAATTTAGCCTTTTGCTTATTTGGTTTTAGCTTTCTGCTTGCTTATTATTAGTTAGTTTCTTATTTTCAGCTTACTGTTTGAATCTGCTTATTCTTTTATCTTAGCTTTTTTACTTGCATAATCTGCTTATTTAGTTTAAGTATATTATTAGGTTTGCTTATTTATTTTTAGACTCTATTTGCTTAATTGACTTTCAGCTTTTGTGTTTATTTTATTTTAAGTCTTATTAGCTTATTTTATGTTATAAATATTTTTCAATCTGATTATTTGCTATTTGCCTGTCTGTTATTTTCTTTAGGCTTGTTTGGTATTCATTGTTTGGTTTCTGTAACGAAATTCAGACTTTCTGTCTGATGACCCAAAAATTCCAACAAAAAAATAAATAAAATATAAATAAAATAATAGCAAAAATTTGGTCACGTTGGGTCTCGAACTCGTGACCTTTCGCATAGCAGTCTAACGCACCAACCATCTACTCTAGACATCTTTTTGAGTTTTCATTCTCCTTTCTTAATTAATATAGTTTCTTTTAAAGCTGGCAGTTTTTATTTAATACATTAATTAATAGAAACTTAGTTTAAATTAATTAGAAAGTTTTTTTTATATAGTATTTCGTTTTAAACTCAGTTTTATAAAAATAATAAAAAGTTAAAAAAAATATTTTATTTACTTTTAAAATTTTAATTTAGTTTTTAATAGATTTTAAATTTAGTTTATTTTAATTAATTAAGTTTTATTTTAAATAGATTTGATTTAAAGTTTTTAAAAGTTTTCATTTAAAATTTGAATTTCAAATAGTTTTTAATTAAGTTTACATAGTTAGAATAGATTTCAATTAAAGTTTTTAAATACTCTTTTAGTTTTAATTACTCCAAAAATTTTGTTTACCAAAAACAAATATAATCTTGCGTTTAATTGGAAATCAAATTCGAGTGAGTCGAGGAAAACGAACATTAATTTTAAGGACTAAAAATCTTAGTTTCAAAATGGCGCCGCTGCCGCTTCGCTCGTACAATTGACGATTTTTCGTGAAGACGTTTGGATTTTGGGATCCGTTCTTTTAGAACGTTAATTTTCTTGCAACAAAAATCAAAAACACAAAAAAATCAAAAACATAAAAATACAAAAAAATTAAAAAATCACAAAAGCAAATTCTTTCCTAAGAATTGCACCAAAAAAAAATAAAAAAAATCCAAAAGTAATACGTTTTCCTAAACGTATTACACCAAAAATATTACGTATTATTGTTATTTTTCTTATTCGATTTCTTTTGTTTTTTGTGAATATATATTTTTCTAAATAATACAAAATATTCTTCTTTATCCTCTATTGTGTTTAATTCTTTTTCTCAACCCCTCTTATTTTTAATTCTTCATGGATTCGTCTTGCGTTCGGTGTGGAAGACCATGGCATGGTTTTCAAACATGTCAATGGTGTATTTGTGAGCGGTGTGGTTTTAATATCGACAATACACAATTTGGATTTTGTCCATTTTGCAATTCAACGAATTCGTACTTCTCCTCTTACAATACTTTCTCCCCCACTCCCGTCTATGACAATCCCTATCCGCAACATGAACCGGGTTTTTCCCAATACCCGTGTTGCAATCATTGTGGGGGCCCTCACGATACTTCTTATTGTCAACCGATGAATTATGAGCCACATCCGTGCTATAATTCCGGTTTTCAAAATTTTGAACCCCCACATCCCACCATCAATCATCAATCCTCTCAGAGAATTCAACAAATCAATGCTTTGAATGACGAAAGAAAAGCCCTTCTTTGGGAACTTCATGACGGCTTAATTCGACTGACCGAGACTTTGGAGGAGCAACAACGACAACAACAAGAGCAAGTATCTAATCTTAGTGATTATACTCCGCCTCTTGCGCGTTCTTTCTATTATGATGATGATGACGATGAGAATACAATTTCTTGGAATGATCTTTGTGCTCAATGTCCTAGTGCAATTGTAATTCCTTCTCTCGACTTGCCGGCTCTCGAGCCTAAGGATTCTACCACTCCTATTCTCGATTCTTCCACTACGGAGACCGATGCCTCTCTCATCATGGGGGATGAGGGTCTTATCACTATTCCTTGTGACGAGACTCTTATTCCAATCCAAAGTGAGCCTACGGTTGCTTCCGATAGTGACGATGAGTGTGAATCTCTTTCTAGTAATGACTCATTACCTCCCACCGACATCTTGGGAAACGATTCTTTGGCTTTCTCTAATCCCATTTTTGATCTCGATGATGATTTTACTTCTAGTGATGACGAGTCACTATCCGATGAAGACGTTCCGAAGGAAAATTTCAAGATTTATTCGAACCCTTTATTTGATTTTGATGACGCCTACATCTCTAGTGAGGTGAATCCTCTCTTTGAAGAGGGGATTGAGGACATTGATAGCTCCGACTCTATTGCTATTGATGAACATCCTTTGTTAGCCATACAACCTCCCATCATAGAGGAGGTGGAAAGATTTGACCCTACTTTCCGTTTGATTCGGTCTGGTGAGGTGACGCGGGTGGTAGATATGTCCTTTGATATTTCTCATATTATGTTGCCACCCCGTCCTACCGCGTGCACACCCAAGCAAGTGATGTATCGCTTTTACTCTCCTCATTTCATACCGGGAAATGAGGATGAGTGCTTTGACCCGGGAGGTGACATTGACCATTCTTTGATTGATACCTTTACGGCTTTGCCGAATAGTGACCATCCTATGTCTTTGGGGGGTGAATATTTGTCTCCTTTACCCACCCCACCTCCCGTGGATCAAGACTTCACTTACTTTTCTTATGTCGAGAGGACCTTTCTACCTTTTATGACTTATCCTCCTGCCTCTCATTTATTATGTTCCTCCGGGACCGAGGATAAGATTTTTGATCCCGGTATAACATTCGAGGCTTCCCCATGGACCATTTAATTCGGGGTCGAGTCAGGCTCGTGACTCGGTTAACAAAAACAAGCGCTTCTCGGGAGGCAACCCGATTTTCTATCTTTTATTTATTTTCTACAATAAGTGTAGGGGGAGCCGTGTAGGTTGTTTGTTTTGTGTGTTGTGATTGTGTAGGTACATGTGCTTTGATGATCCACTTTTGGTACTTTTGACGAGACCCGTGTTCCCGTGTTTCCCGTGTACCCGGTTCCTTCGATAAGTTTTTGCTATTGTGATTCTATCTTAAAACGAATAAATGTAATCACTTTAGTTGTCCTTTCCTTAGCTCGATTTAAACAACGTACTCAATGTCCTACGTGTAGGGGAGTTTATTCTCCCACATGCTTAAACATTGAGGACAATGTTTATATTAAAGTGTAGGGGGGCTTTCTATCGAAATTTTAGTGGCCTTTTCCATGAATTTGACCCCATTTTTACCGGAAAATTTTTTAAAATTTTCAACGTTTTTCAAATTTTTGATCTATTTTGGCCTTGTAGTATTTTTCTTTTATTTTCTTTTCTTTGCATCATATTTTTATTTTAAGAATAAAGTCAAAAATAAATAAAATGGTTTTTACAAGTTTAGATGTCTTTGATATATTAGGCCCGTCGTGAATATTTTGACTCAACCCGAGTTTACTTATCTAAGTTTACTCTAGCTAGTATCCTTAACCATATGGACCTTAATTGGTTTATTAGGCTAAGCATCCACTAGTCTCATTCCTTGAGATTTTAAATTGTGGAGAACGAGAGATGATAGAGTTAATTATAAGTTCGGTATTCTTTCATTAACTTATGTGAGTTAGTTATGAGCTTTTTCTCCCATCACTTGTTAATAAATATAATTGCAATAAATAAGGTTGTACGATTTAAAAGGTTACTTAGCTTCTAGCACAAGATCGTTTAAAAGTTGCTCGGTATTAATTAGAGTTCATAGCCAAGGCATAACTTATTGAAGCGGGACGCGAATATTGGCTTATCCAAAAAGGCCCTAACAAGGCATGAGGATACCCGAGTCCAAAAAGGCCCTAACAAGGCATGAGGATTCACTTTTTTTGCTAAAGATCCTAAGATGATGTGAAGATCATTAATCCAAATCAATATGAAGGATCAAGACACACGACGAAAAGCAATTACTCCCCTAAAGATCATGGAGAAGTCTATCCAAAAAGACCCTAACAAGGTATGAGGATAAATAGATCCAAGTCCGAAAAGGAGGCGGATCGTTGTATATCAAAATCCTAAATAAAGAAGAGGATAAATGAAGAAGTCGTGGTCAACATTTGAAGCATCTTTCACTCCTTATGAAGATGTATACCAAAATGAAGAGAAGACCATAATTTCAAGATCGTCTCTCAAGATTTGAAGTTTGAAGTACAAGCCAAATATCGGTCCGAGAAAGGTCTCAAATCGTGAAACGAGTTATGCCAAGATATGAACTTTATGAGGTTTCGAGAAGCCGTTTTAAAAGATTTTGTCCTTTAGCTAACTATTGATTAAATCGTCCCACTTTATTTTCGGCCTTAATAAATTATCGAAATAAGTCAAAAATGCATCCTCGTGATCATTCAAGACAAAAATAAAATACAAGAGATACACCGTAGGAATAAGGGGGTCTAAGTGATTAACTAAACCACATGAGTAAGTGTTAGTTGTGCTAACTTGTAATAACTATGATCTCGTTTTTATGCTTGGTATGGGGAACGTGAAACTTGAGGGTGATTTATATTCATGACACCAAAGCCCTAATCCAAGTCTTAGATTTCTTTACAAGTTTCTTCCATCGAATAATTTCCAAGTTAAAATAAATTATTATAACTTTTGTCTCCTTTTACGTTTTTATCTTTTCGTTATAGTAATAATAGCATATAGTAATAAAGGCCGAGATGGATTGATTATGAGAAAAATGTAACTTTTGCTTTAAAACTATGCATTGCATGGGGTCATTGCAATGGTCAAGTGTAGGGGATTTAATAAGTGTGTAAACACTTATCCTTTTGCCACTAAAATCAAGGAAAAACAAGACCTAATCATGTGTTTTATATCGTAAAAGTCGGAATTACGCGTGGTTTTGTGTTTTGTGTGTTAAATAGGTAGAAATGATCAAAAGAAGAGAAAACACGGGATTTCACGGTCAAATGTTGAAGAAAAGTTCAAAAGGAGACGAAGACAAAGTCAAAAGAACAAAAGTGTGCCCAAGTTTATGAAAACCGACTAAACCGACACGAGTTTGAAGAAAATAAAGAAGAAAGCCGAAATCGAGTTCGTTTTAAGCGGATTTAATATTTTTGGAAATATTCGAGCTTTGTGGGACCCACACGTTCTTCTTGGGCCTTAAAACCCAATAAGGGATATGGATTATTTTGCTATTGGGTCAAAAGCCCAATTAAAGCCATACGGATGGATCTTTTTGTCTAAAAGCCCATTTGTTTTCAACCATTGTGGGACGGTGGATATTTGGGCCTAAAGCCCATTTACATAAAGAATGGGACGGTTAAGTTTTTTTCTTCATTGGCCCAATTTGACCTAATAAACAAGACGAGGGTTAAACTTCTTTTCACATTGCAAAAGTTTGTTCCAAATTCCCATTTTACACGTCTGGTCAACGCCTAATAACTCACCTCACTTTTACTATGCACCCTCACACACACAACAAATAAACTTTCACCGACCCACTCACACGTATTCACCTTCACACGTTTTAAATAGATAAAATATTTACCCACTCACTCCCATTTTCGATAATTACAAAGCCATTTCTTTCTCTCCCATCAAAAACCACAGCCACCATTTTTACAGCCATCAAAACCCTAATCAGTAAAATCATCAAAGATAAAAAGGGGTTTTATTTAATTCATGTAATTCACAACCAAAGGAAATAAAACCCCATGATTTTCGGATCAAAACACTCAAAGTGGTCCTCACATCCAACTCCACGCTGGCAATCTGTGGGAAAAATCATCTCAGCCGTTCGATGTGAAGAAAAAGAGAGAGAAGAAAAAGAACGGCCAAGATTCAAGACCTTGGGCACCAAGGAAATGGTTTGAGGGTTTCTCCTATAAAAACCCCCTTTCACATGTATTAGAGGAAGCTTTTCATTTTTTATTTAATTTTCAGTTTTTAATTAAATTTAGGAGTAGGATTTAGATTAGTTTTAATTTTTGCAAAAATAGATTAGGATTTAAATTGTAATTTTAATTTTCAGTTATGTAATAATCTATTTTAATTAATGGAAAAGTTTGATTTTAATTTATCTCCATCTCTTTTTAATCTTCTGTTAAAGTTTAGTGATTAATCTGATTTCCCTTTTTATTCTACTGATTATATTTAATCCTACTGTTTTCGTTTAATATTATTATAAAAAAAAAAGAGATATTACTGTTTGTTCGAGTGGTTGGATCGAGACGATAGGAGTGATTCGAAGGCGGTGTTTGATCGGTGACGGCTCAGCGCCGCTCTTCGTCCCAACGGTTTCGTCATCGGGTTCTTATTCTTTTTCTTTATTTTTATTTTTTTTAGATTAAGCTTTTGGTTTATTAGATGTTTGCTGGATTTGTTTTAGCTTCATGTTTGTTTAGATATTAGTTGTTTGGAACTGCTTACTTATTTTGGTGAGAATTGGTTTGTCAGATGAATATGTTTCTAGTTTTAAGTAGTGTTTGATTGCCTTATTTTAGTTTTGATTATTCAGTAGTTAGATCAGTTTGGTTATGCTTATTTGATTTGCTTATGTTTTTTTTAGTATGTTTGAGTAATTTAGTTGTTAGATCTGCTTTTGATATTTGTAGAAGTAAGTTGTTTAGATTTGCTTATTAAGTTTTCTGCTTATAGATAGCTTATTTAATTTAGCCTTTTGCTTATTTGGTTTTAGCTTTCTGCTTGCTTATTATTAGTTAGTTTCTTATTTTCAGCTTACTGTTTGAATCTGCTTATTCTTTTATCTTAGCTTTTTTACTTGCATAATCTGCTTATTTAGTTTAAGTATATTATTAGGTTTGCTTATTTATTTTTAGACTCTATTTGCTTATTTGACTTTCAGCTTTTGTGTTTATTTTATTTTAAGTCTTATTAGCTTATTTTATGTTATAAATATTTTTCAATCTGATTATTTGCTATTTGCCTGTCTGTTATTTGCTTTAGGCTTGTTTGGTATTCATTGTTTGGTTTCTGTAACGAAATTCAGACTTTCTGTCTGATGACCCAAAAATTCCAACAAAAAAAAAAAAAATATAAATAAAATAATAGCAAAAATTTGGTCACGTTGGGTCTCGAACTCGTGACCTTTCGCATAGCAGTCTAACGCACCAACCATCTACTCTAGACATCTTTTTGAGTTTTCATTCTCCTTTCTTAATTAATATAGTTTCTTTTAAAGCTGGCAGTTTTTATTTAATACATTAATTAATAGAAACTTAGTTTAAATTAATTAGAAAGTTTTTTTTATATAGTATTTCGTTTTAAACTCAGTTTTATAAAAATAATAAAAAGTTAAAAAAAATATTTTATTTACTTTTAAAATTTTAATTTAGTTTTTAATAGATTTTAAATTTAGTTTATTTTAATTAATTAAGTTTTATTTTAAATAGATTTGATTTAAAGTTTTTAAAAGTTTTCATTTAAAATTTGAATTTCAAATAGTTTTTAATTAAGTTTACATAGTTAGAATAGATTTCAATTAAAGTTTTTAAATACTCTTTTAGTTTTAATTACTCCAAAAATTTTGTTTACCAAAAACAAATATAATCTTGCGTTTAATTGGAAATCAAATTCGAGTGAGTCGAGGAAAACGAACATTAATTTTAAGGACTAAAAATCTTAGTTTCAGGGGTCACACACATATACACAAAGGTACCACTTAATATATCATGTCTAATGTATTTACGATATATATATAACCTACGTAACTCAGGATCGCTATTGGGCTTCTAATGACTAAGTAAAGTACTTAATCCATTGGACTAGAACAAACAAATGGAAAGCCCATTTGGGCCCTATAGTGGCCTACCACATAAATGAGAAGGTTTTGTTTTTTGAATAAGTATGAACTGTAGAATATTGATAACCTATGAATCTATGAAGTGGGTTGATGTTTTCTAGTGAGAGAAACTAGAGAGAGAAAGTGAGAGAAAATGTGTCTTTATTAATATGAAAACATGAACAACAACCAACCCCTTTCCATGGTGGAAAGGGGTATTTATACTCCAAGCAAACATTGGGCTTGGGCCGGTCCATGACAAGCCCATGGACCGGTTCTTACTTAACTAATTGTTAACTACGAGCTATTACAACATAAATCATATTGTGGAGTGACCGATACTTCTAATATACGTTAAAACGTATTTCTAACAATCTCCCCCTAAGGGAGGTCACTCCACGTTACAAAGTTCTAAACCTAGCATACTATACTAAGTCTTCATTCTTTAGCTCGTAGTCTTTTCTTCTTTTCTTTCTTTTGTTGTGAATATGTTGGTTTGATCTTTTTGGCTTTGGCTTGAGAGCATTGTTCTTTGGCCTTTCACGTGCGATCTTTGCCTTTCTTGTGAATTTGCCTCCTCGTGACTTCATGTTCCACACACTTATGTCTTTTTGTTGAATTCTCGAAAGTTTCAGAGTTTGGTACAGCGGAAGACTTTATCTTGTACTTTCTTGAATTTTTGCTAAACTTTGATGCAGAAAAACATAAGCATGTGGGAACGACTTCTACAGGTACACCGCAACACCACCGTCTTCACTGGTACACAGCAACGCCACCGTCTTCAACAGGTACACAGCAACGCCACCGTCTTTAACAGGTACACAACAACGACACGAATAAAATGGCTTTGAACATTTTATTCTAATTCGGTAGCATTTTACCTCCGGTCGGTGAAGACCGTTGGACGATATTAGATATCGTACCCGTGACGGATAGTTTCAATTAAGTAACTTCCTGACAGGATTTCGCGGGTAAACCTGTTCTCTCTATTCGAACGTCCAAAGCTGACTGCGATCATAAAGAGTGAATCACTTGGATAAATTATCCTTGTGATTAAAAGCAATCAATTCATGAAACCTAGAACAAGTGAATTTCAATTAAGATTTTCACCATCGTTGCTTTCCATTTGTCACGAGCTCAATTCATAAAGAATCTTGCACGTCACCTACCAAGTGCTGTTTGATGTTAACACTAGAAGGATTTCCACTCGTCACTGTGATCAATAAAGAGTCACTCTGAGTGTTCTGGCAAGATCATATGATAATGCGTAGAGGCCTGAAACGAGTTTAAGTTCAATTAAGAATTAAACCACTGTTTCCTTCCAGTTTTTCACAAGATTGGTTCTAAAAGAACCGCACGTGTAACCTACCATGAGCTTGTTTGATGTTGGCTCAAGCAGGATTTCCATCTTCATTGTAATACTTGTGTATTACTCGGATGTTCTGGCAATATTACAGGAATACTGCGTAGGACTCATGAAAATCTCTTACTTTTCACAGTGTGTGAGAAAGCAAGGAATAAATGGAAAGTGTCCTAATGAGACTTTTGATGATCTCTTGGCTCTAGACTCGATTGTGCGTTTTGATTTAGTGAGCGATGGCTGGAGAGGAGTGCCACCTTTTCAATACCAGTCTATTCGGAGTGAATAAACCAATAGATAACGTGTTGATCTCCGTGTGATTAAAACAAATACCTTTTGAGAGATATTTGAGTTAGCTAGGAAGGGTTGTGCATTGCATCACTGGGTCCATGATGTCTTTCTTCAATACCGAGAATCATTAGCAAAAATAACCTCAATAGCATATGTATTGACCCGGTTTCTGCCTAAAGTTGTAAGAAGGGCTTCTTTCTTTACACCCTTTATCTTTACAATTTTTTTTTCATTCTTCAACCCCTTCAATGCTTACCAATACGTCATCACTAGCACCTTGTTGTGATTGTTCCAGTGCTAGCTTAAGTACTTGGTCGGCATTCAGCTACGTTCACAATCTTTCTCCTTCTTTCCTAGGACTTCTAATTCTATCTAGGGAATTGTCCTTGGGAAGATTCCATCGGCTCTGATGAATCATTGGACTAAACCTATTCCTACCACCCTTTTGTCACCACATTCGTCGTGAATTAAGTGTGTTTTGGGAAGGAATTGCCACCATGAAAAATCATTGAAAATCACCTAAAGTACTTGTGATATTGAAATCAAAAGTTTCGTACCTTAGGTGTTTTTGATCAAAAACGCTCCCCCTTAACACGTGCTTTACACATATTAAGTTGTATTAATCGTTAAGTCTTTTTCATCTTTTAGCCAAGTATCATTTAAATCTCCTTAATCCCATTTTCTCCCCTTATCCAAAATGTTAACCATTAATATTTGGGATATTGAATGGATTAACCGGTCTTTGGGTAAAAATGAAATCGATGTTTGGCCATAGAACATGTTCATGCTCCCCCTTAAGTTAATAAGGGATAGTTGTAGTGCTTTGGTATGATATATTTTGAAATATTTAGAATCTCGTGAGAAATTCTTGAAAAATTATCATACCTTAACACTACAGCAAGCCATTAAAGCACAATATTCACAAATATACATATTCACAATTGAAAACCAATATAAAGTGGACCTGAAATGTACGACCCATTAGATGGATCGTTGCAGTAGCTTGTGGTGCACTAAATATGGTCTACCACCCACGAATCTTTCCAAGCTCCTCATCAATCTACGTTCACGGAGCTTTTGATCGATCTTCTTGATCACATAATTCGCCATCTGCCTATAACCCTTATGCCAATCCTCCGTCATCTCTGGCAAAGTCCCACCCGAGTTCAGATGCTCCAACTTTCCTCTGACTTGTAGAAGAGTCCCATCACTGTACTTATACAGCTCACCCACCCTCATAAACTTCATTAAACCTCGACTGTTCAAGTAGAAAATGCCGCAATTCGGAACAGAGATGCCGGTATAAGGACATCTTTCTACATGTTGAGGTAGAACTTGATTCACTAGACGGGTTAAGTTGAGCTTCCTTTGATAGCTTTCGACTCCCAACTGAAGATCTTCAACTCTTTTCTTGATAACAACGCTTCGTGTGAACATACGAAGTGCTGTATTCAAGGCAATGAGGTCTTCACGAGGAATATGTGTGAGTTGATCTCGGGTCATCAGAAGCAGCATATCTTCGATATCCTCAAGGCGAATGATAGAAAAATCTCCCTGCTGGATTTTGTATTCTCTGTCATCCTCCCTTTTCAAGCGAATCTCCGTCACATGATAATAGCCATTCTTGGCTTCAGTTTTCAACCCTAAGATGCTGGAGATGCGGATATCGGATCTAACGTTACTCCCTGAGTTGACTAGACAGCAGCCCCTGTACGCCCTTCGAACTCGTTCGTCCCAGTGTGATGCACCTATGACAGCATACATATCATAATTATGATTTACCTTTGGGACCCAGAGTCGGTTTACCTTTTCCTCGATAAAGGGTATTGTCCCCCAGTTGGCAGCTTTCAGCAAGGTCAGGGAGGTTGCGTACTTTGAGGACCCCTTCAGAAGATACACAAGATCGTTGGTGACGAAGAAGTCGAGAGCAATCTGATTATCTTGAGTAGGATCAAGTGGAGGTGGGGCTCTTTCTGAGTCATGAAGACCTGGCCGTTGAACGGTGTTCAGAGCTTTCAGGATCTCATCGGCATAATACTCGAACTCCATTTGGGTTAACCGGGTTTTGGCGCGAAGTCTCTTATCCTTCAGTGCTTTCTTCACCAAAGATGGAGTAACCGAAGTCTTATACTCATGAGCAAGAAATACACATAAGTCAATCGGACTGCGGATACGGAGATACAAGACATCTTTGTCAGCGTCTGTGATCGGATCATATTGCGCCGCTGCCGTAATCCAAGCCTGTGGTGGTGCAGTCTCGTCAATCTCCAACGTGTCTGCCCAGTCCCTTGTGCTTGGAACAGTAGATTGTGGGTTTTGTTGTAGAGGAGTGGAGACGTGAACATCTGCTTGTTCTGTTTCAGGCATCTCGGCAGTGTCAAGAACGGGTGAGTGTTGTGCAGCTTCAGGTTCGGTTACCGATTCTGCAATCACAGGAACAACAACTATAGAACTAACAGGGTTAGTGGTAACAGGTATGGATGCAGCGATAAATGTACCAGGAATAGATGACGCTGTAGTGGCATTCACATCGTGGCGCCACTTGGATCGTCTGGATTCTGTGGAAGTAGATTTTTCCTTTGCTGTTGCATCTTTCTTGGACTTGGTGCCAGACTTAGCAGGTTTCTTTGAGCTGGCAACCTTATCCCCTTTCTCAGGCTGTTTACCCCCATCATCATCCTCATCATCATCTCCGTTGCTCCCTCTAACACTCTCCTCATTACCATCACCACCATCATCGCCATCATCATCATCGTCATCATCATCCTCATCATCATCATCATTCTTATCATCATCATCCTCATCATCATCATCATTCTTGTCATCATCATCCTCATCATCATCATCATCCTTATCTTCTTCTTCTTCTTCTTCCTCTTCTCCACCAGTACCCTCTTCTTCTTCACTCTCTTCCCTTTCTTCCTCAGGGAGAATGTGGTAGGGTACCACACTTCCAAACGTCTTGAACAACCTATCATCCTCCATGATAGCGTCATTCAGGGATTTGAAGAGAGCCCGTTGAATCCTAGATTTATCAAACGATCCAAGTTCCCTCATACGAGCTTTGAGGATCTTTTTCAATTCAAAATCCATCAAGTCATAAGCAATCTTGTAGGCGGCTTCTGAAGGATTGGATGACTTGATCATTAAGTTGTCAGCAGCGAGTGTCTTCAACTCATCACGCAGTTTAGGCATTAGGGATTCAACGGAGTCTTTCACTCTCTGCTCAATAGAAGCTTCAAGGGCTTCTTTCTGCTCTTTAAAGTCATCCTTAATAGCTTTAAGTCTCGTAATTCGTGCTTGATGCCTATCAGCTTCAGCCTTTTTAACCCGAGCAAGTTCTTCTACATGAGCTTTACGTGTAAATTCCATGTCTGCAGCGAACTTAGCAATCAACTCTTCTTGAGCTTTCCTAGATACTTCTTCACTTTGAACTCGTCTATTTAGCTCTTGGCGAAGTTCATCCATCTCTCTTTTGTGATTGTCCGTATGTTTATCCAACATTTCGGCCATTACCAATGCAGCCATTGTAGACGTTGCAGAGCTGCTCTAGGTTGATGGAATAGGCTCGGTTGTTACTACGGTACTAAGGATGGGAGTTATTGGTGGTGGAAGAAATGGTGTTGAAACCGGTCTTGTTGGTACGGGTTGTTTTGGTGGAAGTTGAGTTGCTAAAGGTTGAGTAGATTCTATGATTGTAGGAGCACCCGTCCTTTTTGCAACACTTGCTGAAACAGGGGGGTGGATGTCTCCTTCGAAGTAGAATACTTTTCAGGTGATCCAAACTCAAACACATCATCTGGTTCCACGTACTCTTCTTCAATATTTACCCGTGCACCCGAACCACTGCCTCCCGTGTCTTTCCTACTCCTTTCCATAGCTATCTTCATCGCTTTTCTCTCAGCCTTGTTAAGAGCAGGATCATCAAGATCTTCTTCATCGTGGAGAACTAACTCATCAGCCGTACCCTTTCCCTTCTTAACTGCAGTCTTCTTCTTTTTGGCTTTGGGTTCAGGTAAATCTGTTTGCTTCCGTTTACCTTTGCTCTTAACCGTGGTGGAAGAGTCTTCACCTGCTAGAATGCTTGCTCGTTGATTCTCAATTTCTGTTAGCAAGTTCTTGTAATCATCAGATGCGATAATCTCATCGGTCAGAAGATGACTGGGAATGGGACCAGGTATAACCGTATTCGAATGAGTCTCCTGCCTTAAGTCTACCAAATCATCATCATCCATCGTGTGGTGACGACTACCTGCACGCTTATTAATGGATGCATCGTTTTGCATAAAGTAATGTATGATCAGCTTAATGAACCTAGGGTACTGGTAACTTTTAACCTTACCCTTCGTGTTTGTGAAGAGTTGAAAAGTAAACTCCTCCCACAGCAGTGATGCATAATCAATACCCATACCTTTAAACATACCATAAAACATCTTGATGATTGGCGGACGAACAGCATCAAACCCAGTTGTTTTGGGTGTTAAACATCGACTTAGAATCCCAAAAATAGCTTTCCATGGTTGACCAACTTTGCAGTAGTAAACTCAGACGCGGTTCTTATGTCAAGACAACCAATGGCAGTGAACATTTCCATGATCTGGTCCTTAGTCGGGTTGGCTGAGTATGATAGGTCTTTGAGTGTCGGCCGAAATCCAAAGATCTTCCTGAAGTCTGACACAGTAAGCGTCTGCTGCTTGTTGTCCAAGGAAAATGTGATTTTGTTCGACGTTCTCTCTTTGGTAGCCCAGAACTCGTAAAGGTAGTCATAGGGCACTGAAGCACTTCTTCTTAGCGCATGCTTTAGATGAGATTTATCAAGCATGGCTGTACCTACCTTAAATCCATTATGGGTAGAGTGAGATACCTCCTTCAAACGGAAGTTGTTTGGAATAAACTTTAGAGTCTTGGCTTCGGCAATGGCGGTGGCTCTGGTGTGTTGTATTTGTTGTACTGTAGGGTTAGACATCGTCTCTGCTTAAGATAAAACACAAAGGTTGAAACATACAAATATGAATATCAATATGACTTTAAACCTAAGCATTGAACATATGACCTAATCTCTTAAGCTTGTAAACCATACAAACATCTTCTATACGGAATAATCATTCAATTCGGAATACTTGGTCTATGCTGAGTATAAATCCTATGCGGAATGATAAGTCTATTCGGAACATAAGGCTTATGCGGAATAAAAATACTATTCGGAACATTTAGGCCTATGCGGAATAAATACTCTATTCGGAAAGAATTGTCTATGCGGAATAAAAAAAAAATAAAAAATCCTATTCGGAAAGAACAGTCTATGCGGAATAAAAAATCCTATTCGGAAAGAACTGTCTATGCGGAATAAATTCTCTATTCGGAAAGAACTGTCTATGCGGAATAAATTCTCTATTCGGAAAGAACTGTCTATGCGGAATAAAAAATCCTATTCGGAAAGAACTGTCTATGCGGAATAAAAAATGCTTACTCGGAAAGACTTGGCCTATGCGGAATATTCATTCTATTCGGAAAGAGTTTCTCTATGCGGAATATTCATTCTATTCGGAAAGATTTGGCCTATGCGGAAAGATCATTCTATTCGGGAAAAATTCTCCTATGCGGAAAGATCTTTCTAATTGGAAAATGCTCTTACACGGAAAGTCCTCCTATTCGGAATGTTTTCAACACTTGTGTATTTTTTAATTAAGCACCAAATCGTTTGATTCAAGTGGTCTAAAGGCCAAAGCAGTTCAATTTGTTCTATTCCGAATAAAACCCAGGCAAAACCCCCAATTTAATTAACCCTAATTGAAGCAGAAACTTAAATTGATTGATTCTGACTAAGAAGAGATAATTAACTTGAATTGAATGAATGTTAAGCCGATTAGATACCTTTTTGAAGATCTTGAACTTAGAAGATTAATGATTTTGAGATGTTTTATTTGATTTCGTGAGTGTTTGTGTGTTTGTTTGTTAATGGCGGCAATGAGATAAACAGTCAGACAAGGTGAGAGAGAGAAGAGACGGGGGGAAGAATTTGACTAGGTCAAATTTTCACAAGTTTGACTTATTGTCAACTTTACCCCCTCAACTTTTCTTCTTTCTACAAACAAAATTCTTTTGTTTTCCTAAGTTCTAATTCTTGTCATTTTGACCCTATCTTATGTTAACTACCCGAGCCTTAGTGATTAATTTATCTTAACACAAGCACAAAACTATCCATGACAAACTTATAAGCAACAACAAGACAAATGCCAAAGCAATCCAACCATTAACCATTAAGCTTTTTGAGTTTCCTTGAAAACTTTTGAAGATCTTTTTGATGTGAAAGATGATGTAACATTTTCTCCCCCTTAAACGATGACCCGTTTTCTATTTAAAGAGCTGTAGTCATTGTTTAACGAGGCACATGATGATGAAAAACATTTCCCAATTGATATCTTGAAAAGATTGATTCGAGGTGGCAATAAGATTTCTCTTATTTTGACAAATTAATGCACTGAGACGTACATTAATTCATGTTAGACCAAGTTGTAAAGTAAACTTGATCCCTTTGCATGATTTGGCTTGTAAATCACGCCCGAGAAAATTAATTCCCGTTGTGAGCCAACGTTTTCCAAGGAAATACGTGACTTTAATATGAAAACCGGGTTGCAGTCAGAAATAACTACAAGCCATAATGGGCATGTTTTAAAGATGTACAACTTTTATACGGACTCTATTTATGGCACCGTGTCAATATTGATCGACATTTCTAAGGCCGTAAATATTACCGTACTAAAAGACATGCCCGTTTTAAACGAAAAATATTTTTGGTTTTTCTTGATTTTATAATTTTTATGGTTTTTGTAGGTTTTATATTTTTTATGGTTTTTCTTGGTTTTATATTTTTGTATTTTTCTTTTGTGGTTTATATATTTACTATAATATACATGATCACGAACAAAGAATACTCTGAATAGTTTACCACGACTATTCAGCTGATTCTTCTGCCAACTCTTTGAGAGTCGCTGGGGTGAATGATTTCATGCCAAGCTTGTCGATCAAAAACTCGATTCGTCCTCGATCTAAGGCTTTGGTGAACATATCCGCCAGCTGGTACTCAGTAGTGACAAAATACAGCTCGATCACTCCGTTCTCCACCTGCTCCTTAATGAAATGGTAGCGAATGTCTATGTGCTTGGCCCGGGAGTGTTGAACATAGTTGCAGCAAAGGGCAATGGCGCTCTTGTTGTCACAATACATCGGGATTTTGTTGAATCCCAAACCGTAGTCAGTTAATTGTGATCTCATCCAAAGGACTTGAGCACAACAACCGGACATGGCGATGTATTCAGCCTCCGTGCTTGATATTGCAGCGCTTTTCTGCCTTTTTGAAGACCAACTGATCAATCTATCTCCAAGGAGTTGCACAGATCCAGACGTGCTACGCCTCGTGTCTTGACATCCAGCATGATCGGCATCTGCGTATGATATTAAAGCAATAGAGGAATATTTCGGATACCATAGACCACGGTGAAGTGTTCCTTTTAGATACCGAAAGATCCTTTTAACTACATGTAGGTGCTTTTCGGTAGGCCGAGCCTGATACCGGGCACACATGCATACCGCAAATTGCAAATCAGGCCTGCTAGCAGTCAGATATAGAAGGGTGCCGATCATCCCACGGTAAAGTTTTGGATCGACAATAGTCCCATTCCTATCTTCATCTAAGTTGGATTTCTCCACCATTGGAGTGTCCACGGGGTCACAATTTTCAAAGTTATATTTCTTAAGAGATTCTAGAGCATATTTGGATTGATTAATAAAGATGCCTCTGGGATTTTGAGAAATCTGTAATCCTAAGAAAAATGAAATTTTTCCCATCATCGACATCTGAAAGCGTGTGGACATTATCTTCTCAAATTGATTTGACAATTCTATGTTAGTGGCAGCAAATATTATATCATCAACATAAATTTCTACCAGAAGCATGTCGTTGCCTTCCTTGAGAGTGAATAGAGTGGGGTCCACCTTGCCTTTGGAGAAGCCTTCCGAAATGAGATATGTTGACAGGAGATCATACCACGCGCGTGGAGCTTGTTTCAACCCATAGAGAGCCTTCTTAAGCTTGTACACATGATTAGGAAACTCCGTACTAACGAACCCATCCGGCTGACTAACATAAACTTCTTCCCTTAGTTCACCGTTCAAAAATGCCGTCTTCACATCCATTTGATAGACGATCATGTTCATATGAGCAGCATACGCAAGGAATAGTCTAATCGCCTCCAATCTTGCCACAGGAGCAAAAGATTATTCAAAGTCTATACCCAAGGCTTGTTTATATCCTCTAGCGACCAATCTTGCCTTATTCTTCAATACCGCACCCATCTCATCAAGTTTAACCTTATAAACCCATAACAAAGTAAGGATGTTAATCTTGTCAGGGAGAGGAACCAATTCTCATACTTCAAGTCTTTGAAATTCATTTAGTTCCTCCTGCATAGCTTCAATCCAAGATGATTGGGTCATAGCCTGCTGCCAATTTTTAGGTTCAACTTCAGAGAGAAATGCATCAAAGTAGCAATAAAGTGCACTCTCTTGTAATTGATGGCGTGTAGAGACGGGTCGATCTAGATCTCCAATGACATTCCTAATTGGGTGATCTTTTGTCCATTTAGTGCTATGGTTTTCAATCCTAGGTGGTCTGGAGTGAACAATAGAAGGAGCTTCTTCTGAGGTAGACGCGGCTGAAGGGTTATCAGGTATCGCTACACCAAAGAAAGGAAGCTCTTGCAGGTGAGCATATTCCAAGTCGTGATCAATAGAATCCTCTTCCACATCATTAGGCACAAGTAGAGGTGACGAGTCAGGTGTAGTTTGAGAATCACTTGGTGAAGGTGCATCCGGTTCAATGTTAGTTGAAGATGCATTTGATAAAGCTTCATTTGCAGGAGCAACAACTTCAGGGATTGGAGCTATCACTACAGGTGCTTGAACTTCATCATTTGGGGGATCAAAGAATTCGTCAAACAACGGTTGAAACAGTTTATCCCACTCGGGCCTTGATGGTGGTAAAAATGATGTGGAAGTAGGATTATTGGGAACTAATCCGGAACTTATAGCACCGGTTCCCATCTCATGAAGCGCGGGTTCAGAGCTGTGTTGCTCAGAAGCCATCGCTGTCAGCTCATCGAAATCTGCGTCCATAGTTTCTACAATCTTGCCAAGACGACGGTTATAGATTCGGTATGCTCTCTTGGACGGTGAGTAACCAATGAAAATGCCTATATCGGCTTTCGGTTGAAGCTTACCCAAGTTCTCACTATTGATGTTTGGATAACAAAGAGCACCAAAAACATGAAAAAATGAAACATCGGGTTTACGGTCATGTAGAAGCTCATAAGGTGTTTTTCCATGGCGTTTTCGAATGATAGAACGGTTTTGGGTGAAACATGCAGTAGATATAGCCTCTGCCCACAAGAACAATGGAGCGTTCGCGTAAATAAGCATGGTCCTAGCAGCTTCCATAAGTGTACGATTCCGCCTTTCAACGACACCGTTTTGTTATGGAGTGCGTGCAACGGATGTTTCATGTGAGATACCAACTCCTTCATAATAATCACGAAGAGTCTGGTTGACGAACTCTGTACCATTGTCTGTACGAATACGGCGGACAGTAGTATTCAAACGTACCTGAATGAATTTCAGAAAAGTGATGATAGCCTTCGGTGCTTCATCCTTTGTACGTAGAAATCTAACCCATGTAAACCTGGAGAAATCATCCACAATGACGAGAATGAATTTCTTACCGCTCACACTTTCAGTTCTCATTGGTCCACAAAGATCCATATGCAAAAGATGAAGTTTTTCTTGATTGGTGTCTTCAGCTTTGGGCTTGTAAGATTTCTTGGTGCTTTTCCCCCTTGAACATGCGGAACATAAATGGTCCTTGTGAAATTTAAGCTTTGGAAGACCACGAACTAATTCGTTTTTAGCCAGATGATTAATAGCATCAAAGTTAAGATGAGATAATCTGCGATGCCATAACCATGACTTGGTCTTAGATGCTTTAGAGAGAAGACATACTGGAGAGGCGGCCATCATGTCTTGTAAGGACAAGGTATAAAGATTTGCACCACGAGATCCCTTCAACAAATCTTTTCCTTCCAAGTTGCGAATGAAACAAGTGTGTTGTCGAAAAGCAACCTCGAGGTTGGAATCACAAAACTGTCCTACTGAGAATAAATTATGACCAAGACCTTCAACATAGTATACCCTTGAAATCGTCACATTTCCAATCTGATATTCACCATACCCCATTATCTTTGCTATATGATCATTCCCGAATTTAACCGTACCAAGAAACTTGCTGACGAAATTTCGGAGCATCGAGCGATTTCCGGTCATATGTTTTGAACAACCGGAGTCCAAATACCACAGGATGATTTGGACCACCTGAAAATATCACCACACGAAGACAATGTAGAGGTATCGGAATCTGAGTGTTCCTTGTTATTAGCAGGTACATATTTAATAATCTTAGATTTGCTAACTCTAGGTTTCTTAGATTTCCTAGCCTTTTTCTTCCGAGTGGGTGGTGTAGATTCTAGTTGGCTTAAATCCTGAGGTATTTCTTCACTGATAGGCACTATAGTGGGGGCTGACCTAATTAAAGGGCGCTGTTTCCATACTTGAGTGCGAGTGTTCCTAACTAAAGGACGCTCAGACCTAACCTCAATGGATGCATTCCTAGTTAAAGGGCACATTGTTCCATCTAATGTAAAGGTCCTACCAGTGGGACGCCATTGCCAGCCAACTTGGGCACGAGTTCTACCCGTTGGCTTCCATTCAAGACCATTCTTAATAACATTCATTTCATTCACGTGATCAATCAGACACAAATCATGACGTTGGGAAAACATACATTCATTACAATTCCAACAATTCAAATCAGAATTCACGAATGGTTTTGGCTTCTGCACAGGCGCAGAGCTTTTAGTCTTAACATGATTCTTTTTATTTAAAACTGAACTAACATTCCTATGGTCATCTTCTACTTTCTTCTTTTTGGCACTACTAGTGGAGGGCTTGATCTTATCTTTCTTGAGTGGCGATCCTTTAGCCTTAGTAGTCTCTTTTAATCTTGTAGAAGGCAAAGTGGGAACATTAGCAACAGATTTTAAAGGTGCCTTACTTGATTGTGCCAATGACGGTTTTGCTCCTGGAGTCTTATTAAATGGAGTTACAGCAATGGGCCTATTAGTAAGTAGTGCAGAACCTGGTGTACCTATGTATTGCAAATATGCTAAGCAATATTGAACTCGCTTAATATATTCATGAGCTGAATAATAGTCGCTACTTGAAGGATCTAAGGCATAAAGATCGTCTAAAATATCCCTAAGAAGATCGACATGCTTAATGGCATTCCTCATATAATCATCGTAGGTAACCTGGTTTCTCTTATGAAGCGGGTTCTTATAAAGCACTACTGACTTGGTTGTTGGAGCACTAGTGGACGGTGCAGAGTCGGTAGCTAAGTTATCAACAACTTCTTGTCGGGTGAGAAGAAGTGTCTCCTTTAACTCAGCCAAAACCATATTTTTGTCAATGAGCAGGATGTTCAAATCAGAGATTTCCTCGCACTTTTGGTTCAGTTGTTCAACATAAGATTGTTGCTGTGCCGCATTAAAAGCGAAGCGTTCTTCTAGTGAACCATAAAGAGCGGATAGTCCCTGTCTTGTCCGATCCATCTCCCCTAGAACAGATGAAAGTCTAATTTCTAAGACCTGGTTTTTAGACTCTGCAGCCTCTAGTTCCAATTTGAGTGTTTCATTTGATGACACTTCTCTCTTCAATCTCATAATCTCTTCCTCTAATTCATTAACAATTGCAATCATCTTGTCACTCGTCTCAACACCGTTTTCACAACCATTTGATATCAAAAGATTCTCATTTTGAGTTTGTTGTTTTAAATCTAAAGATATACAATGTTGTTCTAGTTGATTAAAGCGTTTTGAAAGTAAACTGTAAGAATCTTGTAGCTTTAAAAACTCAGCGTTAGATTCGTTACAAGAATGATTATCTACCTCATTTACAGTATCAGCAACATTTACAGAGAGATCACAAACATCATCACAATTATCATCACAAATATTCACAGTATCACAATTAATCATGGCGGATGTAAGCTCATTCGAATAATTAACATTTACAGTAGTAAGCACATCACACGAGATTATGGTAGACAAGAATCGGTCATATTCGGTTAAAATCTTTTCTTTTTCAATTAGTTGTAGTTCGTAAGCGGTGTCCATTTCATAAAACACTTTTTGAACTTCACCAATTTCAAACACAAGATTTTCCTTAAGAGATGCAAAACTTCCTTTTAGACTTTCGACAAACGGATTGATCTCAGTTTTAAACACCTCGTTCATGTGTTCGAAAGCCCATTCTTCGGCGTTTAGGCCATTTGAAGTCGTACATTCCAAAATGACCTTGTCAAAATTAGTAAAGTATTGATTAATCTCTTGCAAGTTTAACCATACAGTGCTAACCGGTGGAAGATCCTTTGGAATTTCCTTAGGACCTTCCATGTTGACAAGTGTAGGAAATGTACTAGGGTTTTCTTCATTCAACATGTAGGTTGGTGCTGTAATGAGATCTTTGTCCATATGGAAGCGAATTCTAAAATCCGTTCTATCAAGCTCCTTGTTCATTTTAAAATAATCACACTCGTGATATTTTGCAGAATTGTATGACCGATCCGCATCAATTAGATCCTTACTTGTTCGATCATCGGGAAAAACAATCGGGTCTAAGGCCAATCCTAATTGAGTTGCATTATAAAGTCTAGGACTATGTCTTAAAGCTTGTTTTGCATATCGTGGATTAGGGGGAAGGCCTTTTTGACGTGATAAGTTAAATTCTCTAAATGAAGCATCAAATAAGTGCACTAGTTGAGAAGCAGCGTATTGTCTTAAAAGCAAATAATATAGACTTCTAATCTTATTAGTAGCATTAATCTCCATTTCATTCTTCTTAGACTCGAGTGATTCAAAATCTGTTTGAAGTTTTTGAAAATTAGTGACCACTAACTCCTTTTCTTTAAGTTCATTAGACAAATTTGCTCTTAAGTTTTCAATTTCTTGCAAGTGACCCATTTGTTTGTTTCTAAAATGATCATATTCGGGATTAGTTAGAACACTAGACGAAGGCACTAATTCCAAGGTTTGAACTTTCTCATTGCTTAAGGCAAGCTCATCAGACAAATTCTTATTCTTAGCTAAGGTTTCTAAGAGTGCAGCATTCATTTGGCTAAGTAATGTAGCAGGAACCATGACCAAATCTTGTTGAGCAGGAGTAGGCGTATGCGAAATGGGTCCCGGTTGTGATTCAGGGGACTCACATTGATATTGCTTGTCACACCCCAATTTATCAGAGTAATACAACACAATGGGGTGCGACGGTCATGACTATCAAAAGACATAGATACAAAGAACGACTATTTAAAAGTCGTTTTAATTTAATTAAAAGCATAAAACATGTTTCGGAAGCGAATTACACCAGATCATAATAAAACATTGTTTCAAAAGACATTAACATTGATCCAAATATCCATATACTAGTCACGACCATTTTCATTTAAAAATCTCCCATGCATAACCACGTCACTCCTCCGTCTTGATACCTGAGAAAAACATTGCTAAAGCGTCAACACAAAGGTTGGTGAGTTCATAGGTTTAAGTTTAAATAGTGTGATGAACCATAAGATTTTTCAAGGCAACCGGCATATAATCTTATAACAAATACAAGATTATAATCAAAAGTATACGTTTTAATCACCTACGCCTATGCTCGTGACACCGAAGCGTTAACCTCAACCAACAAGATATAATAAGAGCCCGAGCAAATGCCTATCCCGAAGCATTTGTAAATCCTCAAATGTAAGTGTATCTAACTTTGGCCACACAACCAAATTAGATAGGGAGGTTAGTCCCGATAGATCTATCCATAACATTCGCGCTTACACAAAGTAATTAACGGTTCACGATAGTGGGCTAAAGCATCTAGGGATATCGCTACTTAGACATCATGTAGGCAAACGTATGAGTTTAAAGCACTTATGTTCATCCGTTAAAAACAAGCAATGTTCTCACCCCAAAATAGTTAAAGCAATTAAAAGTGGGGCTATGAAACTCACCTCGATGAAGTAGGTAAATATGATCAACAAGGATAGCACGGAATATCAAGGCACGCAAAACAATGCGCAAACGATCTAATCGTAACCTAAGTAAAATATTCGTACTTAGGTTAAATACAATAAATAATAACGTACAATGCACTTGGTTGATAATTTATACTTGCTCTTGATTTATAAAAAGTTTTTATACATTTTTCATGTTCAACAATTTTAGTCACGGGATCAAGTTTGGGTCTCGATATCTCGTTAAATAATAGTCCGAAAAATAAACGGGTTCTCGTTATGAAAACTAGACCGCGAGCTCTTCGATATCTGATAAATATCACATTTAACGGGGTCTCTAGGTGCGGCAAATAATTACCCAAAGTAGTGTGCTCACACATGCATTTAGACAAGCAAAGTTAAATATTTCTAAGTGTAAAACGAGCATTTTTGGAAATTAATTACGGGTTCGTTATTCAACTTCAAGACAAACGGAAAACTATTATGGAAACTAGGTCGTGCCATCTTTAACAATCTATTTTTATATCTTTGGGCGAAGTTCATTTGGTCGCTTAAAAATAGTAGTGAAGTAGGGTGGTCGACCAAGTTTATAACTATAATAACACTTGTACATGTTTTTAATTTTTGGTAAATAGCTAGTCGCCTTGTAATATGTTCTAAGCCCCTTCACACGCATCAAAAGGGGTGGTCCATAGTTTATTTGTCCACATGACAACATACACTTACATTTTTACTTAATAGTGTAAGTTCCCTGTTTGTTCATTCACACAAAATAAGGAAAGATAGGGGGGAACCTATTTGCTTTTGCTATTTACCTCACCTACATGTTCAAAAATGGGTGGGGCTTGCTGCCTAGGTCACTGATTTCGCAGGTAGTAGTATAGGAAGGGAGTGGTCCTTTTTATTTATCAATGTCTTACCATACATACATGAACCTCATACATGCATTATATATGTTCAGGCATAGAACACATTTGAAGTAAGTCAAAAGTAGGAAAGTAAGGTGTGTACTATACTTATTTGTTTGTCAACAGGTACCCAAAAGAGAAAAAGATGGTCATTGTTATTATACTAGTTTAATCTTTAATCATACAGGGACATACATACATACACTAGCATAAGCTTTAACCAAATAGAAAAGGAATAGTTTTTGTTTACTGTTTTTCTGTTTTCTGACCCCCTATTGTACGCAAGAAACCATACACACTAACTAGACATTGTTTATTCTACACATATCTGATTGTTAGGCAGGGGATTTGCATTCACATTAACACAAGTATACTTATACCATTCCTTTACATGCACTTGTTTTTATGTTGGTGGGTTCATGGTGTAACGACACACACACTCCTTCAGATATATACAGAGTTTACTTGCATTCGTTTAAAGGACTTAGTTTCTTTGCACACAAACACGCAACACAACCACAAGGTATTTACATTTCCCATTGGTTTTTATTGTTTCTGTTTGCTATTTGTACGACCCACCACTGGGCACACACACCCTTCTCACACACGCCATATACAAACACTTTTAAGGGGGAAGGGGTGTTGTACTATTTCACATGTACTCATACATGAATATACAGATCTCTTACCCGCTATTTGTTCTTGGTGTTTAAACATTCAACCCAACATTACATGATTTCATACTCACTTAATTTCCCTGCTAACATACACGCATACACATTTATATGAAGATCAAACGAGGTTTAATTTACAAGGTAGAGGTTTGGTGACGTTTTCATGCACACACGTACACACCTCCTATATTGTTTCATCCAAGCTAAACACCTACAAGTTTCTAATTTCTTTGTTTAATTTGTCTTCTGCCATCATACATGAATACCCGCAACAACTACACATACATAGGAACTGAGTTGACAGTGGTCGTTTTAAGGTTGTACAAGCATGTACACACACGCTCTACCAGTTTACTACCTGATGTCTTTTAAATTTGTTTCTACTTCTTAGTGTTCCATTGAGAACACGTAACATACACACCCAAAGTGCAATAGTTTACATGTTCTTTATTAGTGTTAAAGTCCTAACCGTCCAAGTGCAAGTATGTGGAAAGGTATAACACACAAGTGGCCCTAGTTTGTATTGTTTTCATATACATTCCAAGTTATACAGTAAATAATGCATCCAGGAAGAACATAGTGATATTTAAGTTCAAGGCTTTGTATCATATATTCAATTTGTAGGTTTAAGTGCACCATTCCTTTTTGGTCATTTTCATATGCATGTGAAGTACATCTCTGCTACTCGAACGCACCTTCCCTCAACCCTATTATGATCATACTTGTTTCCTAATATCAGGACATACAAACATCATACATAAAATCATATGTGTTCAGTCAATGCTCGGCTTACTTTTAGGTCTAGCAAAACGCTTACACTCGCATGGTTTGTTTATGGTTTGCTTGGTTGTTTTTACGTCATCACATATACGTTTCATCAGGCCTTAGTCGTGACCCCTCGTTATTTTGTTTAATACATAGCTTTACTTATCATGTAAAAACATCATCAAAATCCCGACCCGTGACTAGTTTGTTTTAGTTTGCAAAACGTATTAGCAAGTATTTATTTATCAACCAATGCGAGATGAACAAAGGTTATATTTACTTACAAATGGTCTTAAGATATTCGGGATGGAGATGAACGAAGAAAGGAGGATGCTCGTATAACTATGCTCTAAGTGTTCTACTTGATTAGTACCCAATGCTCATACCATAAACCAAAGATACTCTTCTTGGCAGCAGCTAGATCTTCCAAACTGTGAGAGGATATATTTTGTGTTTCTGAAGGTTTGTTGAGTGTGTGTTTTAGATGAGTATTGTGGGGGTATTTATAGGTAAGAAGGTGTGTTTAGGGTTAGGATCGTTTGGTTAGGGCTTGTAGTTTGTTTGTAACTAGTTACCAACTATATGGTTACTTCATAGGGAGTTGCTTCCTGCATGGGGAATGAGGAAATATGGGAAGTGTAAAAAGAGTACATCGGGTTCGGTTTGTGGCAGGAAGAAGGACAACGAGTCCCTTTCATGGTGGACTTATTATTACCTACAATTTTAAAGCTTCAAGACCCATGAGGCATTGAGGTGGGTCGTTGGACCATAGGTGAAAAAAAAAGGACAATTAGTACAAGTTCATTAAGTGTAGGTGATGTACATTGTTGGAGTACAATTGAAAATTGAAATGGTGAAGACAACGTGGGTTTTCATTAGTATGAGAGGGGACCGACTAGACAAAGACATAGTTTTTGTCTTTCTTTTTATTTTGAACACTTTTCAATTGTTTAAGTTTTGTAATTGGAATGGAAATTTTAGTACATTGAGTTTAAGTAGGGTTTATGTAAAACAATTTTGGTTTGAAGCGAAAATGAAACACTTAAGGGTGTCGTAAGCATACGGGGTGAAATACTTAATTTCGTATTGAACCTAATTAATATAAATCGCGTCGACATAAATAACTGTCGAATCCTAAAATAGTAGTTCTTATCATGTAACGTAAATAAATATAAAATAAGTCATTTATATGGCCATCATTCATAAAAATTTAAATTCCTACGCAAAATACGCGTAACCAATCGGGAACGTCAATAGACATACAAGTCTAACCCGAACCATCGCCTTTTACGTAAATTTAATAGATTCAAAATTCACGTGTGTGACATTCGTAATCCCTTAAATTGAGTTTTGTCCTCAAAACTAGCACGTCGATGTCGTTATCAAAACAAGAGATCAATTAAATTTTTATCTTCCTTTCATGGTGTTTATCGCGTTCGTTTTTCTTTAGTTCGTTAGTAAGATTAAAGTTGCTATAATCTTGTTAGGATTAAAACGAACGAAAATTTCTTCCGACTTGTACATGGTTCTATAGCGTTCCCTACGTCTTTTATTGTATGCCAAATTTTTCTTGATGACGTCGGTTTTGTCTGATGAGTTTTTGTCAGTATTAGCTCCCGCGTCATCCCATGTATTACTTCCACTTTAAAATGTCGCGTATCGTCATTTTCCACTTAGGTGACTATATATCGCACATTTGAAAATCGTTCCACATAGTTTGATTAATCCCGTTCACATTAACCGTCTACTAGGTAGTGATAAGTAGCGTACGCGTCAAGGTTTCTTGACTCGGTTTCCCAAAATTAATCGTCCTAACACATGGTGGTCAAGACGTTTCTTCCTTGTACATGACATTCAATATTTAGATAATTGCGTTAATTAATCAATTTAGTTTGCGTTCCTCTTTATTTATCTCCTTTTTCATGGTGAGGAAACAAAATGGGTGCTCAATTTATAACATAATTAAACCATGGTTCGTTTGGATTCCTTCTATGAGGAAGGTATACGATATTTCTTAAGCTTATGTGTACGGTGTGATGCTCAAACATCGTTAGGTAAAATAGATCTTTGTCCGAGTTGTTTTGATATTCCAATTATATACGAAGGCATGCTTATCTCGACGCCATTGTTCTTTAACATGGGTTAAGTTACGGTGAGTTCTGAATATCCGTTAATTTTTGGATTTTAATCAAATGACGTTTTGTTCTTCTCATTATTTTTAAAATTTGTTTTCGATTTTCTAACTCTAATCCTTTTTTAGTCTAATTATCGTCAAAATCAATACGGCGTTCTTAGTTCTTGCGTGTCACATATGCTCTTGTATGAAATAGTGGCGAAGAAAAATAATTATACTAGATTTACACGTATCGCGTACTCGACGCTTTTACTTAAGACGATATACAAATGTTTGACGTTCATAGCTCATAATAAATTTTTCTTTGTCGAATAGGGCAACTCGAATATATTTTTCTAGTACTAATATATTTCATTTTTAAGATGACTACTATGAGCATACTCGCGTTCGACCACGATCATACGTAGTTGATCAGGCTACGTACGTCTCGGGACAAACGGTTGTATCCTCCTTTTCATCACAGTTTGACTCTTTGAGGTTGTAATTATATATTGGTAGTCCACAGTGCATTTTGTTCGTTACCATTATCCACTTTTCATAACCAACAAGTTAGTTCATAGAGCATTTCATTTGTTACCAATGCTCACTTTTCACAATCGACGAAATAATTTCCATAATTATTCGTACTAGTTCTCGTCGATTTTGTCAATAGTCTTTGTTCTCCATATTGAGTTGGTCGTCAAACCAGGTTCCAAAACTTTACATGGTAGTTTTTACCAAAAATATTTCGTTGTTAGTTGTGGTGTTTGATTAATAATACCTTTACTAATCTTTCAACTTACATTATCACGATTGTTATTATTCCCACTAATGAGTGTTTCCGATGGTAATTTAAAAAAAAATATTTGATATCTTCTAAAGAATATTTTTACAAAAGTATTTTAGCGAAAAAAAAAATTATTTTATTTACTTCTCTTCAATAGGTAAAGAGAATATTGTAGAAGAAAGTTCCTTCTTAAGTAAAATTTTTGGGTGGATAAATTTTGCTCCGACTCATGAAAATTAAAAAATAAATTTTTTCTCGTAAATAAAACAAAAGAGGCTTTAAAGATTAAACAGGACAATTTAATTGGAGACATGGAGTACGATTACATAATTAAGTTTGTTGGTGGTAACATCGACGGACGTCGAGTCACTTGATTTGCATAAAAGTAAAATAGTTCCTAATACATGAATTTTCACGCTCTACCCATGACGAGGGTAGAAACCCTTTGGTTGATACTTGAATATTGTCGACGCATCTTTCTTGAAAGATAACTGGTGTAAAACGTTGGTGGGGTATTGGACGCTCTTTGCTCCCGAGCTTCCTTCTTGGGAGTTTTCAAGTATTTCTTGTCTTAAACAGCATTCTTCCATGTAGCGTTCCTTCATATTCTTCTCATGGGACTTTACCACTCGACAATCACCCTCCAAGTGCCCAAATTCATCGCAAAGCATGCAATGGTTCGCGCAACTACCCTTGTGGTGGTAGTCACACTTGCGGCAATATGGAAGGTTGCCAAGATACTTCTTGTTCAAGATGGGAGTTGTTTTAGGAACATCCTCCCAGAAATTTGTCCTTGCATAAAAAGTAGAGGGTGGTAAGGTTTTTCCTTGGTGAACTCGTGGTGCTTTCCACGAGCGATTCTTTGGTTTAGTCATAGGATGAGGGTTAAACCTTTCAGCACCTTGCTTCATGGTGTTAAACCTTGAGTGGTTCTTCAACATATAGCATCTCCTCTCATAAGGCCCTTTTCTTCCACTAACGGTATGATTTACCTTAGTTTTTGAAAGGGTCTTTCGAGGTCCAAAAGTGTTAACCGGAGTAGCACTTGTTTCCTTAGCCTTTTCGTAAACACTAGGATCCATGGTTTGGTCAACCGTGCGGATACTAGCTTCAAACGCATCAACGGCCCTAATGGCATTTTGGTATTGACGAGTGATGACCTCTTTGAGGTCGTTGCATCCTTGTTCCGTCATTTCAACTTTTCTGTGTACATTATCGCAACAACGATGTATATTTTTGTTAGTTCTTTCATTGTTATCAATTCTTACGATTGTTCAATTTTGACCAAACTTTTCTCACAATTATCGTAATACAATTATCAAGGGGTCGTATCATAAAGTTCATACATTTCATTCTTGAACTGCATTCCACACATAGTTTTGGAGCTTAGTGTACAAAATTTCATTCAACCAATGAATGACTTCTTTTAGTCTTGACAACACGTCATACATTTATTACAAAACATCATACTTTTATTAGAAAGGCGAGAAATCCTAAAGACCTAGGTGGTGTAGGATCTCTTGAATCTGAGCATGATCCGCAGCTTGCCTAGCCTCGGCATCATCGTTCCTCATTTGTAAAATAGCAATCTGGGACTCAGCAGCCTCAAGAGACACTCGTAACTCGGCTATCACCAAGTCCTTGTCCTCATCTTGCTCGATAAGGCGATCCGCATCAACCTCTACATCCTCCAGACGGCCTATCAGGTGTTCTGCATCGAATCCGAGTGCTTCTGAAGTAGGCTCGTTTTCTGGGGAGTGAGTAACATTAGGTGGTGGTGATGAAGAACGGTTTCTTTTCCTAGAAGTTTCAGGCATTGTTGAAGGCATAGGAGTAGGGATTGACATAGTGGTAGTAGTAGAAATATTTGGGACGATGGTAGGAAGTTCCGTAGTGACATTTGGCATCATGACTGGCGAATCCTGCTCGTCATCCGAATTTATTGTGATTACGCTCCGGATGGGGGTAATTTCCTTGTCGGATTCGGATTGCAAAATGACAAACGGAATGAGAGGCATTTTTCCTTTTCGCCTGTCACCAAATGTAAAACGACGGTTAATTGGTAGGTAAATACGAAGTATTTTTCTAAAGTTCTAAAAATAGAAATGAGTTGTATGATGTCTTGTAAATTTTCTTTTATTTAGAGTAACTCCTCGTACATCGATCCATAAGTCTACTTAAATGTCCAAGTAGTCCTTACATGGTAAACAATAAGTGAATCGTGGAATGTTAAAGTCCTCTAACATGCTCTTCCACATACTTATTATTTGTACTTTCTCTTAGTGATTATGCACGGACGGATAAATACAATTATCCTTAATCAATTCTTTCATCAATTTAGGTCTATTACGACGTTTATTTTTATGCAATTTCCTCTTGCGTCTATTACTTGTAACTCGGATGAGTAAGTACCTTTTGAGGTTTAGTCGGCTTATGGCCATTACGTAGCCCGTTCTAGTTCTTGTTCATTCAAAAGTCTTTCCTTAACTTAATATTGCTAGTTCGTACACTTTCGACAATTTTTACACTTTGAAAAATTGTTTATTTGATTTAAACGAGTCGAGTACTAAAATTTTATCACAAAAATTTCATCACAAGAATTGTTCCATATGTTTTTAACCCATAGTCGTTCAAAATGTTCAATTCGAGCAATTACTAAATTTTATTACAAGAATTTCTCTGATTTTGGAATATGTTCCGTTATTCCTTATATGTTTCGTTTATCTTTCTCTCGTCTAGCGTCTTGCTCGCAATCTTAAATAGACCTTACAGTCATTGTTGTATTTATACCTTGCATTTAAGGTCTCAATATACGCCCACATTTCGCATCTGGGGTTCTCAAATATCGCGCAACGCGATAATCCCTTTGATGTAGAAATTGGCATAATTGTTTAACCGAGGGTAAAACCCTTTAATTTATATCTATATCGTAACTTCGAAATTTATAACAACGTCATAATAACTTAGTCGCAACCAATGGACTAAAAGAATTTTGATTTGTCTTTGCGTAATTTATTTCCAATAAAGTTTTCTTTGATAACCATTTGACTTACGCGTCAGCGCATTTATAGATAGTTCATATATTGCGGAATTTGTTCGTTCTTTAAATTGTAGTATTCTTTGGAGCATTACAAGAGTAATACTTGTACTATGTGTTTTATCGTCATATGTCATCTTAAATAGTGACGTCGTCGTCGTTCCTCGGTCGTGCTCAAATATTTTGATATGATAACTTACGCGTTCGATTTCAATTCGAGACCGTTAATTAATGTAGGTCACTTTTACTCAACCGAGTCTACTATAAATGTTTAGTGGAGTAACAATTTACCGAACCCAGTAAATAGTTGCTCCTCTCGACATTTATAATAGTATCGCTTGATTCAAGTATTACTACAAATTAACACACTACCAAACCCATGGTAAATAAATGTATTCATATAGTTTTCGTTCTAGGAATCATGGCGATATTTTTAATTCGGCGCATAGTAGTATGAAACACAAAATGTTTCGATAGTCGATAATAGTCCCGCAGACTATCTAAAATATAAGTATGCGTACGTTTAATCTCAAAGGAAAATATATATATGGCACAAACCATTCAAATAAATATGGCACAAACCATTTAAACAAGGATGGCACAAACCATTCAAATAAATATGGCACAAACCATTTACGTATCGTAACGATCCATACAAGGATGTTTTAAAAAAATCGTTTTATTACATGTCCCTATGGTTATCACTCAAACATGGGAAGGGTATACCTAATGCTAATAATACTTAGCAATCAAATTCAAAACTTAGCATTGCAAAAATCATAAACTATCTCAAGTCACAACTTACTTGTATCGAAGACGTGGAGTGAAGTGGTTCTTGGAGATTTTTGAGAGACAGTTATAGTCTAGAATTATTTTTCCGATAAATAAATTTTTGACTCACGTTTATAAAAATCATTTTGTAAAATAACCTAGTTCTCTATAACTACAGCTCTGATACCAATCTGTCACACCCCCAATTTATCAGAGTAATACAACACAATGGGGTGCGACGGTCATGACTATCAAAAGACATAGATACAAAGAACGACTATTTAAAAGTCGTTTTAATTTAATTAAAAGCATAAAACATGTTTCGGAAGCGAATTACACCAGATCATAATAAAACATTGTTTCAAAAGACATTAACATTGATCCAAATATCCATATACTAGTCACGACCATTTTCATTTAAAAATCTCCCATGCATAACCACGTCACTCCTCCGTCTTGATACCTGAGAAAAACATTGCTAAAGCGTCAACACAAAGGTTGGTGAGTTCATAGGTTTAAGTTTAAATAGTGTGATGAACCATAAGATTTTTCAAGGCAACCGGCATATAATCTTATAACAAATACAAGATTATAATCAAAAGTATACGTTTTAATCACCTACGCCTAAGCTCGTGACACCGAAGCGTTAACCTCAACCAACAAGATATAATAAGAGCCCGAGCAAATGCCTATCCCGAAGCATTTGTAAATCCTCAAATGTAAGTGTATCTAACTTTGGCCACACAACCAAATTAGATAGGGAGGTTAGTCCCGATAGATCTATCCATAACATTCGCGCTTACACAAAGTAATTAACGGTTCACGATAGTGGGCTAAAGCATCTAGGGATATCGCTACTTAGACATCATGTAGGCAAACGTATGAGTTTAAAGCACTTATGTTCATCCGTTAAAAACAAGCAATGTTCTCACCCCAAAATAGTTAAAGCAATTAAAAGTGGGGCTATGAAACTCACCTCGATGAAGTAGGTAAATATGATCAACAAGGATAGCACGGAATATCAAGGCACGCAAAACAATGCGCAAACGATCTAATCGTAACCTAAGTAAAATATTCGTACTTAGGTTAAATACAATAAATAATAACGTACAATGCACTTGGTTGATAATTTATACTTGCTCTTGATTTATAAAATGTTTTTATACATTTTTCATGTTCAACAATTTTAGTCACGGGATCAAGTTTGGGTCTCGATATCTCGTTAAATAATAGTCCGAAAAATAAACGGGTTCTCGTTATGAAAACTAGACCGCGAGCTCTTCGATATCTGATAAATATCACATTTAACGGGGTCTCTAGGTGCGGCAAATAATTACCCAAAGTAGTGTGCTCACACATGCATTTAGACAAGCAAAGTTAAATATTTCTAAGTGTAAAACGAGCATTTTTGGAAATTAATTACGGGTTCGTTATTCAACTTCAAGACAAACGGAAAACTATTATGGAAACTAGGTCGTGCCATCTTTAACAATCTATTTTTATATCTTTGGGCGAAGTTCATTTGGTCGCTTAAAAATAGAAGTGAAATAGGGTGGTCGACCAAGTTTATAACTATAATAACACTTGTACATGTTTTTAATTTTTGGTAAATAGCTAGTGTAACACCCCCAAAATTTATACAACTCAATACAGCGGAAGACTAGTTGGTGTTACGGGATAGCACATTACTCACATCATAGACAACGCATAAAAATCGCGTCGTTTAATAATAAAGCATTTCCATTCATAAATATCAAATTTACATAGGTCCCAAGTCATATTATTTCATACAGGTTTTACAAAGCATTTGAATGGAAATTATTATTTAAGTGCGGGCCATGAATTCTTGATGTCTTCCCGAGAATTACCTTCAAGTACCTGAGACAAAACATGTTAAAAGAAAAGGTCAGCGATAACGCCGAGTGAATTCATAGAGTTTAATAAATTCCATCAATATAACTTTGGTATAAAATTATTACCAAAAATCATTTCGTACAAATCATTGTAATAGGCCGTAAAATAGCCAAAATCATTTTATACAAATCCTTGTCAAAATCATAATATAGGCATTTGCCTTAAAAATCATTATACGAGCCAATGTCGTAAAAACATCATACAATACGTCTTATGACGTTGTATAAAGTTAAATAAAAACCGTTATATGAATATGGTTATGAAAACCAAAACACGAACATAATATCAATAGTATGACCCCGTTTTGCTAGTCAGGCAATACATCGTAATTCGGTGCGTCTAGTAGTATTTCGTTAATCGGATTATTATAAGCCGCATGACATTGTTACCTTACTAAACCAAACAACGGGTAGCTAACCCGATACTCAATTTGCCCATCTAAATTAGCGTGTCTTCACAAAGGTCACGCTATGGAAATCTTCTCATACATAAATTCGCTTACCAATCAATGTGGCACGACGGGGATCAACCGTCAAGGCGCGAACTGGGGTGATCGTCCCCAAATAGTACTATTATATGCACAAGCGTCTACCGAATCCCGGTAGTTCACAATTCATGCTAATGGGACTTTTAGTGACATAACCTAACTTTAATAATCCATTTTAATTGATCTATCGGGTCCTTTAATCATTTATCGGGTCATACAATCGGGTCATACAATCATTCGGGTCCAAATCAATTAAACAAACAATCGGGACAAATGGTGTCCTATTTTATAAAAACTAACATGTTATCTCCCTCGCGGGTTTATAAAACATTTCATAAAAACATTTAAAAGAGTGCGAGGCTATGAACTCACGTTGATGCGGGAAGGCGGGTTATCGGCAATTCGGACGTACGGTACGTGCTTCAATCACGGAAACCTAGACAAATAATACTCGTCTTAGACTCATGTCCAATGACTTTATAAAAATAACAATTATGTATACATATGATGATTTTATATATATGATGATCAAGTGGGTTTACATATTCTCCTTTACTCATTTTAGTGTTTACGTATTGGTAACTTCTTACTAGTTTACTAGTTTTACCTATTTACGTGTCTTAGGTCCAATAAACTTATTATAAGTTCTTTAACTTGTTTTAATCTATTTTATACTTATATTATCATTATTTAAACTTTACAAGTTGGGCCCAAATGGGTTAAGCCGAATAAGTTCTTTTTATAAGTGTTTAACTTATTTAGTCCAATTATTAGTCCAATATGTTTACTTAGCTCGTTAATGTCCGTATGTCCTATAGTTCGGGTTTTATCGGTTTTTACTTGTATTAGATACTTATATATCAGTATATGAATTTTAAAACTTTACATTAGACGGGTTTGATCGTCTAAGTTTTAATTGGCGAAAAACGTTAATTTTACGGTAATAGCCGAAAAAGTCGTAAAAATCAAGTTTATAGTTTTTATAACTTATAAATATTATTCCACTGCCATTTTTATAATTTATCCATTTATTTAACCTTTAACATATTTATATAAATAAAATTCATGAGTTAGTGGGTTTTAGTTTTACATTTTATACAATATAATTTTGAGTGCTTATATAATAGTAATAAACATTAATTCTCAAAATCTGATTTTTATTTTCATCTTCACCATTTTTATCATATCTAGAGTTCTACAATGAATTAGAAGCTCATTTTTGGATGGCATGATCTTCATATTATGTGCTACATTTAACTTAGATATAGCTACTGCTCATTTTAAGTTTATCTATGCTTAACAGTCCCTACAAAACAGCTTATTCAGATTAGCACACCCATCTTGTTTTGATCATATCTCACTCATTATAATGATTCCATTGCATGGCCAACTCTCACATGTGTATAACATCTTATACTTACTTTATATTAATTTGTTCATGCCATTTTATCAGTTCATCACATGGTTCTTTACTGTTTTATACAGCCATCTAAATTAAGCAAGATTTTAACCTTTTTACATATAGTTTTTCATCTTTTTAAGCATGTTTATCAACACCAAATCCCCACACAATATTTTTAATCATCATTCATCATCATATACATATACATAATTAAAAGAAATACAAGATTACATAATCAAAAATAACAAGAGGATAGGAAGAACAATCTCTATACCACCGTTAGTGATGAAAAGATGAGGTTTTTGATGAACAAGACTTGGTTTTGGGTAACCAATCTTATGAGATATCAACACCACTTCTAGGATCACCAAGTATTTGTAGATTCCTCCAAAAATAATCCCTTGTTCTTCATGAAAACTCCTTGAGAAATCAGCCCCAAACTCCCTTGAAAACTCCTTTTTACATGTTAAGATCACCTCCAATCTTCATAACTTCAATGGGTTTTCATCATATGTAAATTATACATATGATTCCATGGTTAAATTTGATCAAATGAGGGTTGTTTTGGATGAATATGGGACGAAATATAGAGAGAGAGGAAGGATGAGAGAGTGGTTTGCATGTGTTTATGAATGCTAATGGTAAAATGAAGTGGTTTTGTTGGTTTGGTGAAAGGTGTATCTTACATGTTAAGCTTAGGCTTACATGTGTAAGCTTAATAGTTATAAGGGTGCCACATCAAGAGATGTGGTGTACTCGTTTGGCCATCCCTTTTAGTGGGGTGGGATAAACTTGTTTTGTCCCATCCCGCTAATTTACGGGTATTCCTCGATTCTAGTTTCCTCGATTTGCGTGCCCTCGGGTCGTTTTACGAAAAACGTTTTTATAATTTATGAATCAACGGCACAAAAAGAATCCAATAAAAATTGTCTCATCAAAAACGGAGTTCGAAAACGTAAATACGTAATCCTAAGGTTTCCGGTTTAGTCGTAAAGGACGTTAAAATAAAATCGTAAGTCCTAGTCTCTTCTCGTAAATTTGTGAGTTTATGAACCAACACAAATTTAAAATCTCAAAATAATATTCACGGCCAAATTTATTTTCTGAAATGTCGGACTGTCACCAAAGACGGTGTATGTAAACGTAAGCACGTAACGTAGAATCCTCCGGTTTAGACGTAGTCGACGCTACTTCAGGACGTAAATCCAAATTACTTCCCAAAAATAAGTGAGTTCATATTGTAACATTAAAATAATGTTTTCAAATAAATATTGAGAATAAAATATCAACCATAAATTTGACGGATTGTCACAGCATTTACCCCTAAACAGGATCTTTGTCCTCAAAGATCATCTTACTTTACTACTCGCTTCTTATAGAGTTAAAGCCATGTGGGTATTTCCTCCACATTCGGTCTTTTCTCACAAGTGTAATTCATTACAATACGCGAGTTTCATCAAACATAACTACGGGAATAAGATCAGGCTTAATGTTGACTTACTTTCTCTATCCATGATGTTCACGGGTTTCTGATGAATGCAACTTTTCGCCGATCTAAGCTTTATTAAGAAGAATTCAGATTTTCACTTGATAGATATTCCATCAAGTTCGATATACGAAACATAATTCACGTAGCTCTTGAAGTCCTAGGGTAGATCCAGCTTATATGCCTTTCAAACCAAATCTTTTACATCATCTCAATGGTCCCATACAACGGGGACCTATATCCCATGATTTGTCAGATCATTAATTCATTTCTCCAAGGTTAAAAATTTTGGCATAACTTTGCTACCCATCTGGCACTTCAAGATCTACATTTCATATTCACATAACCTCTTGCCCACTACCGGCAGTCAATAATCAGATCCTAATTTCAACAGTCATTTCAGGTCTCGCGGGTCGAGTATTTTGTAAGGTTAGGTTTGCCATTATAGGAAACCTTAAACCTAAAAGATATGTCCAACTCACAATGGTTGTATGTCGGGTGTCTTCACCTCAACTCTTGCTTACAGATGCTCTAATATTTAGATCCTAACAAGATTCGATCTCGATCCTAATACGATAATTATCAATGATAATCCTTCCAAAGGAAAACGATTTTACAGCTTGTTACCAAAGGTCAATCATTCAAACATAAAATAGCACTTATATTACTTTGTATCGTTACTTTACCTCGTCCCTTTGATTGGGGTGGTACATAGTACTCTCATCAAGGTTCGTTCTCAATGACTTCTGAGCAAATCTCTAGAAATTCGATGCGAAGCGAGGATCTTGATAAAGATGTTCGATACAGGCTCACTATGTTTACATAACTCTTTTGCATTTATCATTAACGGGAATGATGTTAGCAGATTTGGTCAGTCTGTCGACGATGACCCAAATCGAATCAAATTCAGATGATGATCTTTGCAATAGCTAGACGTTTACTAATGTATGAGGCGATGTATGCCTTCATAATTTGTCATTAGTACAACTTCTTCAGACAAAGATACTTTTAGTCAAAAATGACATACATATAATACTTATACTTACAAGATTTCCAATATAACTACATCTCACAATCTTCCATATTTAGACAATCACAAGTGGTCTTTAGAATATTTAACGCTATCGGCTTCTCAATTTTAATGGTTCACATTAGCCGCGAACCACTTTTTATTATCTATATTATCCTTTTTACAATCATCGGCTATTTTTAAATTGTTCGGCAATTTATTTTTCACCTTCATTATTAAGGAACATGTCCTAATTGGTTCTTTATCTTTTATACATAATGTGTCAGTAATTACGTTCACTTTCCTGATGAAATAAATATCATAACCGTGTTAATTCAAAATTTCTTTCTTCATATCTACTATGTTTTAGTTTCTTCTCAACTATCATTTTTATCTGTTTTACTCAATCCGACGTCTAAAGCGTCGATAATTATTACGACTAATTAAATAATAAATATTCAATTTTTATGAAACGTAAACGTAAAGATTTTAAATTTCTTAGTTCGACCAATTATATGAAATTGTTCAAAAATAAATTTGAATTTAATTAACAAGATTTTTGATGATTTATCGAAAATATTTAATAAGATTCGTAAATGTTCGAAAAAACCTTTGTTTATTCTTTGGTGGAAATTTTCTTAGTTGAAAAGCAAAAATTGTCGTTTCAAATTTTAAGTCATGGTTTAAATAGTTTCCTCAATTCTTCTTAGGTTGTCTTGAGGTATACACAAACATTTACCCCTAAACAGAAGTTTAGTTAAATGGTTTGTGTATAAGGGAATAATCCCTTAAAATCCTTTGTTAAAACATTTGTCAAAATATATTTGCACTTTCTTTTTAGTATAACTCAAATTCTTAAATGACTTCTAAGTTTTGAAGAGTCAATTTATATTCCATTATCTATTAATCACACGGTTAAATCATGTAAAGGATTAAGTCTTAAATCTCATGTTAAATATTCAAGGTACATGTTTTTATTGTTCGGCCAATTTAAGGCAGTCTATAAATAATTATTAACTCATTCTTATTCTTATAAACAAACAAATGGTCCTTAATGATCACGAGCATGAATTTATCAAATTACAGCCTACACACGTGATTCACCAAATTTATGAATGCTACATGTGTATTAGTCAATCCAAACGTCACCACATGAAACTCATAATGTTCATTATAAGTACCGGATGTAGTGATTGGAATACATAATCTCTTTCGCGGACGCGAAGTTGATGATAACCATGCCGTGGATCAAATTTCTAGAACCTTGTAAATGATCGAACAAATCTTCCATTTCGAGTTATGGATATCGTTTTCGATTGTCAATTTACTCAGTTCACAGTAATCTATAAATATAAGGAATGATAACACCATAGCTCTTCATGATGACGAGCTCGGTAGAATAAAATTTTTCTTCGAAAACTCTCTCAGTTGTACGGTAATTCTTTTAATTCAGATGGTGCTGTCGTACAGTGCACATGCCACAGGTGCAGCACCGAGAATATAATCAATACCAAATTCTACTTGCCTTAATGGCGAAAGTCTAGGTAATTCATCAACAAATACTTACTAAAGTTTCAGATAACAGAAACATCTTTTAATAAATTCATATTAGGTTCTTCTAGATTATAATATCTATGATTAATTCACAACCATTCACGTTATAATTTCAAGTCTAAATACAGGATATGGTCATCCATCAAGAATTATTTAGATTACTTTTGATAATCAACATCTTATCATTTAGGGGAATTCTACTCGAGTTCCCATCAATTAAGACAATGTCGTCATGTCATAATCAATCAATCCATTTCACTGGCACTATCAACTTTCCAGTTTCATTATCGTTGATAAGATGTGAACTTCTCAAAAGACTAATAATAACTCATAATCCTTCACAATTCAAGGATATCTGGAGACATAACTAACCTTAAAAGAGTAAGGTCAACGCATAATTTACACGAGAGAATTTCAAATCAGATACAGACGAAAACATTTAACGAATATAAATATATCCCATGTTTTCATTAATTTGAGTACGCATTCGAAAGCTCCTCGGATCGTTACCCAGGTCATTCAAATGAAAGCAAATCATAAGAAATGATAAGAACGTCAATACATCCAGTCGGGTATCAACACTCGGTAATCGGATACTTTTCCTAAGAATCTCAATACGGAAGAATTGGACAAGAACGGAATATCAATTGTCAAATAAGACAAATTCCATAGATGAGTAAATTCAACTCAGAAGGATAGATGCTACAGGCACATATGTAGGTGTCCCTAACACTATGTCCCTATTTTTCACTTCTTGCAGATCTCATAAAATTTAATCTTTCACGATCTTCAAAGAAAATGTAGTGTTTATTCATTAGTTTTATGGTGACTACTAATCAGTCTTGCATGGTCCATTCCAAATTGTATGTAGGCGCGCAACTATATACAATTTCAAGATTAACGATGCAATACTCAGTTCGTCAAAATTTTATCATCATGTTTATAATAAAAACATTTTCATGCTTAATTCTTAAATAAGAATCAAAAATAAATTTACAAAGATTTTCTTTGTTATGAAAACAATTAAGCTTTCTAAGATGTTTCATAAACAACTTCATTTCGATAACGATTATTTATAAATCTCACTTTGAGTAATCCTTATAGTGATGAAAATTAAATTTTCTCAAAGGATACTGTTTTATCTTATAAAAACAATGAGTGATCTGCAAAAGAGTGATGAAGAGTTGTTCACCAAGAACTAACTACAATATAATAGGAAATGAGCTTAGCCAATTAATCATGAGGTTCATGACCTCGATGACACTCAAAAAGAATAATCCAAAACGTAACTCAATTCAAGATGAGTACTTGTTCAATGGTTGCATTACTAATGCGAGCATTAGGAAGAAGCAAGAAAAGATAGATAACATAGATACATATAGAATTTAGCAATCAAGGGTAGTCTTTTCATTAATCACAATCAAGTCAAATTGTACCGTAACACATTATGTGTCACTATGTCATACAATTCTAAGATCTCATCCTACCAACTGATGTCTCAGTTAATTGGGGATTTTTTTTTAAAAGATACCACAATGAATACTAATCTATAAGAGTCATTAGGTGTTCCACATGTCCTAGAAGATCCATCGGTCTCAATTCAGAAGAAGATTTCTTCAATTAATTTCTTGGACACTGGGCGTCCTCATTAGTGGACAATAGCCTAGGAACAACCCTTAACACGAACCTACAATCAATTAAAACCTTATAATTCAATCACAGAACTTTAGCGACTTCCTCTCAACAATTTCATATTCCAATACAAGTTAAATTTTACTTTATTCAAGTTTTAATCAACTTATACTCAATTTGATATCCTACCTCATTCTCCAATACTTTCAACCTTATTTTTAGACCTCAATAGGGCAATAAAATCTCAATATGATCAACACTTAATTTCCAATCCTATAGCTCTTACAACAACAGTTATTAAATGAGTCTCTAGTATGAAATGACTCATACATTCAATTAGACTTCTCGGAAAGGTACTAGTGGCATGAGGCTTTTGGGTAATGGTTCCAATGACAGCCTCAAGTGCAACATTCACCCTTTCGATTTCAATTTAAGAATTGGATGACAACGAATAAGATGACATCTTTCTAGGTGGTAACGTTTTGTTAAACTCCACTCTATAAGAAAAGATCGTCATGACATCGATATCAGTTTTAATCTCGCCAATTCTTTTTCAATATCACAATCAACTAATATCTACATTTCTACGAATATTAACCATTTTGTTGGGATCATAAATATCCACAACTTGGTTTAGATCTAGGATAGCTAGAATTCCTACGAGAATAGCTTCGATTAATTTACAAGGGGATTTAGGGTTACTTATGACAATCTACGTCGTATAAATACCTCGTATAAATATCAAAATAATCATCAAACAATCATGTAATAAAATTACATCATATATATATATATATATATATATATAATCCAAGTTATATATATATTAAAATAACACTTCTCAGTCTGGCCTTGTCGGTAACTCGGGAATTCTTTGGCACCGTTATAGTCAAAAGATTTTTAGACATTTTTAGAAAAATGTTTATGGTTAAAAGATTTTGAAATGTTTTATTCAAAACCTTGGTTTTAAAAATCTTTCGTTCTCTATAACGAGAGCTCTGGTACCAAACTGTAACACCCCCAAAATTTATACAACTCAATACAGCGGAAGACTAGTTGGTGTTACGGGATAGCACATTACTCACATCATAGACAACGCATAAAAATCGCGTCGTTTAATAATAAAGCATTTCCATTCATAAATATCAAATTTACATAGGTCCCAAGTCATATTATTTCATACAGGTTTTACAAAGCATTTGAATGGAAATTATTATTTAAGTGCGGGCCATGAATTCTTGATGTCTTCCCGAGAATTACCTTCAAGTACCTGAGACAAAACATGTTAAAAGAAAAGGTCAGCGATAACGCCGAGTGAATTCATAGAGTTTAATAAATTCCATCAATATAACTTTGGTATAAAATTATTACCAAAAATCATTTCGTACAAATCATTGTAATAGGCCGTAAAATAGCCAAAATCATTTTATACAAATCCTTGTCAAAATCATAATATAGGCATTTGCCTTAAAAATCATTATACGAGCCAATGTCGTAAAAACATCATACAATACGTCTTATGACGTTGTATAAAGTTAAATAAAAACCGTTATATGAATATGGTTATGAAAACCAAAACACGAACATAATATCAATAGTATGACCCCGTATTGCTAGTCAGGCAATACATCGTAATTCGGTGCGTCTAGTAGTATTTCGTTAATCGGATTATTATAAGCCGCATGACATTGTTACCTTACTAAACCAAACAACGGGTAGCTAACCCGATACTCAATTTGCCCATCTAAATTAGCGTGTCTTCACAAAGGTCACACTATGGAAATCTTCTCATACATAAATTCGCTTACCAATCAATGTGGCATGACGGGGATCAACCGTCAAGGCGCGAACTGGGGTGATCGTCCCTAAATAGTACTATTATATGCACAAGCGTCTACCGAATCCCGGTAGTTCACAATTCATGCTAATGGGACTTTTAGTGACATAACCTAACTTTAATAATCCATTTTAATTGATCTATCGGGTCTTTTAATCATTTATCGGGTCATACAATCGGGTCATACAATCATTCGGGTCCAAATCAATTAAACAAACAATCGGGACAAATGGTGTCCTATTTTATAAAAACTAACATGTTATCTCCCTCGCGGGTTTATAAAACATTTCATAAAAACATTTAAAAGAGTGCGAGGCTATGAACTCACGTTGATGCGGGAAGGCGGGTTATCGGCAATTCGGACGTACGGTACGTGCTTCAATCACGGAAACCTAGACAAATAATACTCGTCTTAGACTCATGTCCAATGACTTTATAAAAATAACAATTATGTATACATATGATGATTTTATATATATGATGATCAAGTGGGTTTACATATTCTCCTTTACTCATTTTAGTGTTTACGTATTGGTAACTTCTTACTAGTTTACTAGTTTTACCTATTTACGTGTCTTAGGTCCAATAAACTTATTATAAGTTCTTTAACTTGTTTTAATCGATTTTATACTTATATTATCATTATTTAAACTTTACAAGTTGGGCCCAAATGGGTTAAGCCGAATAAGTTCTTTTTATAAGTGTTTAACTTATTTAGTCCAATTATTAGTCCAATATGTTTACTTAGCTCGTTAATGTCCGTATGTCCTATAGTTCGAGTTTTATCGGTTTTTACTTGTATTAGATACTTATATATCAGTATATGAATTTTAAAACTTTACATTAGACGGGTTTGATCGTCTAAGTTTTAATTGGCGAAAAACGTTAATTTTACGGTAATAGCCGAAAAAGTCGTAAAAATCAAGTTTATAGTTTTTATAACTTATAAATATTATTCCACTGCCATTTTTATAATTTATCCATTTATTTAACCTTTAACATATTTATATAAATAAAATTCATGAGTTAGTGGGTTTTAGTTTTATATTTTATACAATATAATTTTGAGTGCTTATATAATAGTAATAAACATTAATTCTCAAAATCTGATTTTTATTTTCATCTTCACCATTTTTATCATATCTAGAGTTCTACAATGAATTAGAAGCTCATTTTTGGATGGCATGATCTTCATATTATGTGCTACATTTAACTTAGTTATAGCTACTGCTCATTTTAAGTTTATCTATGCTTAACAGTCCCTACAAAACAGCTTATTCAGATTAGCACACCCATCTTGTTTTGATCATATCTCACTCATTATAATGATTCCATTGCATGGCCAACTCTCACATGTGTATAACATCTTATACTTACTTTATATTAATTTGTTCATGCCATTTTATCAGTTCATCACATGGTTCTTTACTGTTTTATACAGCCATCTAAATTAAGCAAGATTTTAACCTTTTTACATATAGTTTTTCATCTTTTTAAGCATGTTTATCAACACCAAATCCCCACACAATATTTTTAATCATCATTCATCATCATATACATATACATAATTAAAAGAAATACAAGATTACATAATCAAAAATAACAAGAGGATAGGAAGAACAATCTCTATACCACCGTTAGTGATGAAAAGATGAGGTTTTTGATGAACAAGACTTGGTTTTAGGTAACCAATCTTATGAGATATCAACACCACTTCTAGGATCACCAAGTATTTGTAGATTCCTCCAAAAATAATCCCTTGTTCTTCATGAAAACTCCTTGAGAAATCAGCCCCAAACTCCCTTGAAAACTCCTTTTTACATGTTAAGATCACCTCCAATCTTCATAACTTCAATGGGTTTTCATCATATGTAAATTATACATATGATTCCATGGTTAAATTTGATCAAATGAGGGTTGTTTTGGATGAATATGGGACGAAATATAGAGAGAGAGGAAGGATGAGAGAGTGGTTTGCATGTGTTTATGAATGCTAATGGTAAAATGAAGTGGTTTTGTTGGTTTGGTGAAAGGTGTAGCTTACATGTTAAGCTTAGGCTTACATGTGTAAGCTTAATAGTTATAAGGGTGCCACATCAAGAGATGTGGTGTCCTCTTTTGGCCATCCCTTTTAGTGGGGTGGGATAAACTTGTTTTGTCCCATCCCGCTAATTTACGGGCATTCCTCGATTCTAGTTTCCTCGATTTGCGTGCCCTCGGGTCGTTTTACGAAAAACGTTTTTATAATTTATGAATCAACGGCACAAAAAGAATCCAATAAAAATTGTCTCATCAAAAACGGAGTTCGAAAACGTAAATACGTAATCCTAAGGTTTCCGGTTTAGTCGTAAAGGACGTTAAAATAAAATCGTAAGTCCTAGTCTCTTCTCGTAAATTTGTGAGTTTATGAACCAACACAAATTTAAAATCTCAAAATAATATTCACGGCCAAATTTATTTTATGAAATGTCGGACTGTCACCAAAGACGGTGTATGTAAACGTAAGCACGTAACGTAGAATCCTCCGGTTTAGACGTAGTCGACGCTACTTCAGGACGTAAATCCAAATTACTTCCCAAAAATAAGTGAGTTCATATTGTAACATTAAAATAATGTTTTCAAATAAATATTGAGAATAAAATATCAACCATAAATTTGACGGATTGTCACAGCTAGTCGCCTTGTAATATGTTCTAAGCCCCTTCACACGCATCAAAACGGGTGGTCCATAGTTTATTTGTCCACATGACAACATACACTTACATTTTTACTTAATAGTGTAAGTTCCCTGTTTGTTCATTCACACAAAATAAGGAAAGATAGGGGGGAACCTATTTGCTTTTGCTATTTACCTCACCTACATGTTCAAAAATGGGTGGGGCTTGCTGCCTAGGTCACTGATTTCGTAGGTAGTAGTATAGGAAGGGAGTGGTCCTTTTTATTTATCAATGTCTTACCATACATACATGAACCTCATACATGCATTATATATGTTCAGGCATAGAACACATTTGAAGTAAGTCAAAAGGAGGAAAGTAAGGTGTGTACTATACTTATTTGTTTGTCAACAGGTACCCAAAAGAGAAAAAGATGGTCATTGTTATTATACTAGTTTAATCTTTAATCATACAGGGACATACATACATACACTAGCATAAGCTTTAACAAAATAGAAAAGGAATAGTTTTTGTTTACTGTTTTTCTGTTTTCTGACCCCCTATTGTACGCAAGAAACCATACACACTAACTAGACATTGTTTATTCTACACATATCTGATTGTTAGGCAGGGGATTTGCATTCACATTAACACAAGTATACTTATACCATTCCTTTACATGCACTTGTTTTTATGTTGGTGGGTTCATGGTGTAACGACACACACACACTCCTTCAGATATATACAGAGTTTACTTGCATTCGTTTAAAGGACTTAGTTTCTTTGCACACAAACACGCAACACAACCACAAGGTATTTACATTTCCCATTGGTTTTTATTGTTTCTGTTTGCTATTTGTACGACCCACCACTGGGCACACACACCCTTCTCACACACGCCATATACAAACACTTTTAAGGGGGAAGGGGTGTTGTACTATTTCACATGTAGTCATACATGAATATACAGATCTCTTACCCGCTATTTGTTCTTGGTGTTTAAACATTCAACCCAACATTACATGATTTCATACTCACTTAATTTCCCTGCTAACATACACGCATACACATTTATATGAAGATCAAACGAGGTTTAATTTACAAGGTAGAGGTTTGGTGACGTTTTCATGCACACACGTACACACCTCCTATATTGTTTCATCCAAGCTAAACACCTACAAGTTTCTAATTTCTTTGTTTAATTTGTCTTCTGCCATCATACATGAATACCCGCAGCAACTACACATACATAGGAACTGAGTTGACAGTGGTCGTTTTAAGGTTGTACAAGCATGTACACACACGCTCTACCAGTTTACTACCTGATGTCTTTTAAATTTGTTTCTACTTCTTAGTGTTCCATTGAGAACACGTAACATACACACCCAAAGTGCAATAGTTTACATGTTCTTTATTAGTGTTAAAGTCCTAACCGTCCAAGTGCAAGTATGTGGCAAGGTATAACACACAAGTGGCCCTAGTTTGTATTGTTTTCATATACATTCCAAGTTATACAGTAAATAATGCATCCAGGAAGAACATAGTGATATTTAAGTTCAAGGCTTTGTATCATATATTCAATTTGTAGGTTTAAGTGCACCATTCCTTTTTGGTCATTTTCATATGCATGTGAAGTACATCTCTGCTACTCGAACGCACCTTCCCTCAACCCTATTATGATCATACTTGTTTCCTAATATCAGGACATACAAACATCATACATAAAATCATATGTGTTCAGTCAATGCTCGGCTTACTTTTAGGTCTAGCAAAACGCTTACACTCGCATGGTTTGTTTATAGTTTGCTTGGTTGTTTTTACGTCATCACATATACGTTTCATCAGGCCTTAGTCGTGACCCCTCGTTATTTTGTTTAATACATAGCTTTACTTATCATGTAAAAACATCATCAAAATCCCGACCCGTGACTAGTTTGTTTTAGTTTGCAAAACGTATTAGCAAGTATTTATTTATCAACCAATGCGAGATGAACAAAGGTTATATTTACTTACAAATGGTCTTAAGATATTCGGGATGGAGATGAACGAAGAAAGGAGGATGCTCGTATAACTATGCTCAAAGTGTTCTACTTGATTAGTACCCAATGCTCATACCATAAACCAAAGATACTCTTCTTGGCAGCAGCTAGATCTTCCAAACTGTGAGAGGATATATTTTGTGTTTCTGAAGGTTTGTTGAGTGTGTGTTTTAGATGAGTATTGTGGGGGTATTTATAGGTAAGAAGGTGTGTTTAGGGTTAGGATCGTTTGGTTAGGGCTTGTAGTTTGTTTGTAACTAGTTACCAACTATATGGTTACTTCATAGGGAGTTGCTTCCTGCATGGGGAATGAGGAAATATGGGAAGTGTAAAAAGAGTACATCGGGTTCGGTTTGTGGCAGGAAGAAGGACAACGAGTCCCTTTCATGGTGGACTTATTATTACCTACAATTTTAAAGCTTCAAGACCCATGAGGCATTGAGGTGGGTCGTTGGACCATAGGTGAAAAAAAAGGACAATTAGTACAAGTTCATTAAGTGTAGGTGATGTACATTGTTGGAGTACAACTGAAAATTGAAATGGTGAAGACAACGTGGGTTTTCATTAGTATGAGAGGGGACCGACTAGACAAAGACATAGTTTTTGTCTTTCTTTTTATTTTGAACACTTTTCAATTGTTTAAGTTTTGTAATTGGAATGGAAATTTTAGTACATTGAGTTTAAGTAGGGTTTATGTAAAACAATTTTGGTTTGAAGCGAAAATGAAACACTTAAGGGTGTCGTAAGCATACGGGGTGAAATACTTAATTTCGTATTGAACCTAATTAATATAAATCGCGTCGACATAAATAACTGTCGAATCCTAAAATAGTAGTTCTTATCATGTAACGTAAATAAAAATAAAATAAGTCATTTATATGGCCATCATTCATAAAAATTTAAATTCCTACGCAAAATACGCGTAACCAATCGGGAACGTCAATAGACATACAAGTCTAACCCGAACCATCGCCTTTTACGTAAATTTAATAGATTCAAAATTCACGTGTGTGACATTGCTATCATTGTTTGTCTCCTCATTTGAAAGACTCACCACCGAAGATTTATTCGAATCAGCACTCTCTTGCACAACTTGATGTGGTTGAATACTAGCATCAGTGGTATTATCGGTGGTATTAATAAGTACCTCAGATCTCTTTTCTGGCCCTAAGCTGGAGATAGTTTCCATGAGAGCAGCCTTTGCAGATTGAAAGTCATCACAGTCTGAGTCATACGCATCAAGATCATCGGCTTGGTATGCTGCATTCTGTGTGGTGACAACGTCTTGTTCAGCAATCCCTGGATCAGCAAGAAATGCAAGCTCCTCTTCATCAAGTTCCCTTCCTTGTGCCTGAGCATTAACCAGATAGATCTTCTCTGCAAACCATTGTCCATCCCTTCTCCTCTTTGGTTTCTTACAATCCCTGGACATGTGACCCTCTTCCTTGCAATTGTAACATGTAATCATTCTCAACTTGCCCGTGGAATTAGCCCGTGGAGCAGGATTGACCATTGGTGCCTGATTGACCGTGCGAGCATTGGTAGTTGATGTGGTAGGTCTCCCTTGATATGGTTGAATAGGCTGAACCATTACCCTGCCATTCTCAATAGTAGCTTGTTGGCGAGAATTGGATGAATTCCTCAACTGATTGTTGGTAGGAGCTGATCCTCTGTATCCTCGTTTGCTTAAAGTTCTTGTGAGATAAGCAGACATGGTGGTTAGCACTTCAACTGGGTCAGCTCCTTGTTGGAATACAGGAATGGGGACTTCCTCATCATCACAATACATTGCTTGGTCTTGATGAGCTGCATAATCACTAGAAGGAATACTCATTTGATCAGGGTAGCTTGTTGGATATGCTGCATTCTCTTGATAAGAAGAATATGAAGGTTGAGCATACGGTGCAATATTTGTTGGATGAATTTGTGAAGCATACTGTGGTGAAGGTGCATTGAACCGATATTGTTGCTGATGTGAGGTGGGTGGTTGCGGTAGAATCGAGTATTGGGGGAAGGTTGGTGTCATGTAAGGTGATGGATGATAGGCTTGATGTCCCAAGATATAAGGTGTGTTGTTGTGTGACAAGCTTGGTTGATTCGCCATCAAAGCTAAGGAATCAGGGTACATACCTCGAGGAGAACGGTGCATAATCACATGTTTCTCATGCTGCTGAAGAAAAGCATAGATTTGATCTAAATTGCACTTATGCAAATCCCGGGTCAACTTAACATCGGTAATATACTCACCCCATTCAGCTTGAGGTAAAGTATTCAAGAACTTAGTGTTAACCTGGAATGGAGCAATCACGAGATTGTATACATTCAGATCATTCATTAGAGTAGTGAATCTGAAGTAATAGTCGTGTAGTGTTTCCCCTGGGCTGTACGTGAATCTATCAAACAAATCATACAACTGACATTCCCTTTCATGTTTGGTGAGAGACGTACCTTGTAGCAACACCTTTAGACGTTCCCATAAATCTTTGGCAACCGTATATTGACTTACCATGCGATAAATATCATGCAGAAGAGCTTGGAGAAGAGTCTGTAGAGCCTTTTCATCAGCATCAGCAATGAGTTGTTGTGCCGGTGTGAGTTCTTCATATTCTCTTGGTCGAGACACGTTATTTGCCACAATGGTACCATAGTCGAGTGGACCATTCAAAATCGATTTGACCATAAGCCTTCCGTATGTTGGTTTGCCCTTCAAGTATTGCATCATACAGCCCTGCCATGCCTCAAACACCTCTTTGATAAGCATCGGTGGACGACTATCAGTTCCCGTTATAATTGAGATATCCGTAAGAGATGTCATCTGAGGCATTAATGAACTCGGATTCATTGTGATCACTTAAAAGACTCAAAGATTATCGGTTGATCGAGCAGTGAAGAAAGGTTGAGAATTTGTGTTGTGTTGGTTGTAATCAAGATTAAATCCACTAAAGATCGTCGAAAAAACTCAAATACCCCTTGAACTTGCTTATACGGAATAACCCTAACTCAGAATAAACCCTATTCGGAATCAATCCTATTCGGAATAACCCCTATGCTGAATAACCCTTATGCTGAATAACCCTTATGCTGAATAACCCTATTCTGAAAATGCCCTATTCGGAATAACCCCTATGCTGAATAACCCTTATGCAGAAAAACCCTTATGCGGAATATTTCTTCAATTCGGAATATTTGGCAATTGGCTATTCGAAAAACTTGCTATGCGGAATAATAGGCTATTCGGAAAGTATGGCTATTCGGAAAAAATGGGCTATTCGGAAAGAATTGCTATTCGGAAAGATTTGCTATTCGGAAAGAATTGCTATTCGGAAAAAATTTCCTATTCGGAAAAAATGCGGCTATTCGGAAAAATTCTTCTAACCGGAAAGTCTATTCGGAAAAATCCTGCTATTCTGAATACTATCCTATTCGGAATGTCTATTCGGAATAAACCTGCTATTCTGAAAACCTTCCTATTCGAAATCCCTATTCGGAATAAACCGGAAAAAAATAGTCCGAGACTTGAAAAACAGCCTTAAATCCGATTTTTTGATCACAAACCACAAAAAATTTTATGATTTTTACCAAAATAAGCTAAACCCAATCCTTATCAATCAATCCCAATAACAAAAACACCAAAAACAACAAGATTCAAGATTGATTTTTTCTAAAGATCACTAATTGATTCAAAAACTAAAAAAAGCAACACAATCCTTACCTTAAATCACCCCATAGCTCTTGATACCAAATGTAGAATATTGATAACCTATGAATCTATGAAGTGGGTTGATGTTTTCTAGTGAGAGAAACTAGAGAGAGAAAGTGAGAGAAAATGTGTCTTTATTAATATGAAAACATGAACAACAACCAACCCCTTTCCATGGTGGAAAGGGGTATTTATACTCCAAGCAAACATTGGGCTTGGGCCGGTCCATGACAAGCCCATGGACCGGTTCTTACTTAACTAATTGTTAACTACGAGCTATTACAACATAAATCATATTGTGGAGTGACCGATACTTCTAATATACGTTAAAACGTATTTCTAACATGAACTGATTAGGCATTCATTTCTCATTCATTACCATAAACAAGTTACCAAAACACCATCTTTTTTTTCCTTGACCAAAACCACGAAATTATACCGCCTTAATTAGAGGGTTTTGAGGTTTTGATCATGAATCTTAAATCTTGTTCATTCAAAACTTGTTTTCAAGAGTTACGGGGTTATAGACTAGCATCTACGGGGTATACAAGGACGTGTAGTGTGGATACATCATAGAGGTGATCTATTTTGATCATTTGGTTTCTTGGTTAAATCATGTGATGATTATCTCCTTACATCATTTGTTATCTCCGGTTGTTCTTACTGAATCACGCTACAAAGGTATACTTTTATCTATATTTTTATTGATTAATCATATGACTCTATGGATCCGTTAATAGGTGATCTTTCCGTTGCGTTTATTATTTATTCATATCATGTTTATATGGATAATCACCTATAGTGGTATCAGAGCCATCATATGATGTCATATGATTATCAGGTATGCGTAAAAGTGGCCAAATCGCGTGTTTTTGGAGGATTAATAAAGAAAAAAATTAAAAAAGCCCTAGGGCTTAATTTTCGTGTTAAAACAGACCATAATATGGTCTTATGATCTGTATTTTTTATTCCATGGCCACGGGTTACGCATATCTTAATTAGTTTTGTTGCCGGTACGTATAAAATGACCAAAAATGCGTGTTTTGGCACGATTTGTGAATCGGTTTTAGAACAGCCCTATGGACATGATTTCTGTGATTATATGATGATTATAAGGTGTTCAAAATGTGGTTTTAGTATCCTAAGGTCATCGGTTATACGTACCAATTGGGGTTTAATTAATTGTTGATTATTTCTTCGATTTCGTTGGCTAACAAATGTTTCTTGTTGTTTAATTTTGTTTCCATGGCAAATACATGCATGTTTGGCCATGGACTTAGCCAACACCTTGTTATATTCATAATCTTATGGTATTATTATGTTTCATATGCAAAGCCGATGAAAACCTAGACCAAATGTGACATGTTGTGTATTGATTTGCATTTAATTTCAGTTTTGGGGTTTTTTTTTGGTAATGGGTTTCCCCGGTAAATAGATTAACCAAAAAACAGTGAAGTACAAATGGAATGTGACAAGCTAAAAACAGCTTGAATAAACACCTAAATCTAGTGCTTATGACAGGCCATAAACACTTACAAAACACCTAGTACACAACGAAACAAACCAAACTAGCTAACAGCTTCCGTGAAGGAGTTTCCACCTGCATTTGTCTTAGAGAATAAATTGGTTGTTTAATCATATACCATTTCAACCTCGTCATCTTCATCATCATGATCCAAAACAGAGTAAGAATTTGATGTAGATAAACCAGCACCTGACGATGACGTAACAATAGACTTCAACTTGGGCAAAGAACCAGTCTTCGCACTAGTCACCCCCTTCTTCGGGTTACTAATTATATCTTTAGGCACAAATTTGACATTCGGTTGAACCGATGGACCAGTAAACTTACCACCCTTAATAGAATTCAGCATATTCGTCTTTTTCTTTCTTTTGGTCACCGTCTGGAAACCATCATTATTCTCAACAACAGGAATAACAACAGAATTAGATGGACCAGTACTAGCAGTAGGAACTATAGGAGAAACAACCACCTTATTAGAGCATTTATCAAGAGAGTGACCAAAAGTCTTACACTCAGCACATCTAGGAGGTCTCCATTCATATTCAATACGGATAGTTTCCTTTGTAAACCCCTCCCCTGAAAGAGAAGGGACACCAATTGTTACAACATCCACAAAATCAGCCTCAGCATTAACCTTAATTAAGCATCTGGCAAAACTAATCTGACCCCATGACTCCTTACACATAGAACTAGTATAGGAATCTAGCATTACAGGTTTACCAATGAAAGAAGCAATCAAACTAATTCCATCTTCTTCAAAAACTTGAATAGGCACATCATGTAATTTTACCCAAACAGGAATACGAGTCAATTCTTCTTTGATCAACCTAGTATCAATCGACCATTTTTTTAAGAATGATCGGAGATTTATGAATCAACCACGGGCCCTCTTCTAACACAGCTTCCAACCCAGCAATTGACTTGAATTTGAAAAAGAAAAATCCCTTAGAATTAATCATGATCCGTGTCAACCCATGTTTCACCCAGTTGTTTCTAACAAAATAATCCACCACTGGGAAAGCCATTCTCTTTCCAATAAAGTAACCATATAGAGTATGTTCAAGACGATTACTGACCTTCTGAACCACTTTACAAGGAATAGAGACATTTACACCTTCAAAAACATCTTCTGACACCAAGTGACGGAAACTACCAGTATCTGCGGACTGCTCCTTTTATTTTGCACTAGTATCATGACTGCAAGTAGAAGCAAGCGTATCCATTTTATTAGAAAAATCAGCGATAATATCCTCAATAGACTGTATACTTGCACCATCCAGAGTTAGACCAGTAGGCACATCATCAACCTTCGACAGGACAGTCTTACTCACACTGACACCTTCTTCACTAGATATAGACACAGACATACTAACAAACTCATCTTTTTGCTACGAACCTAGCCCATCATGATCCTTTCGAACCACAAAGCCCTCATCAGCAAACGATGGTCCCTCATGCTCATGCAAACCCATAATAGAGTTTCCATCCATCTGCGACAAACCAGCATCCCCATCTAGGAATTGAGAAACCATAGGAGAAGACATAGTAACAAACTCATCTTGCTGCACATCGAATGACGGATATGAAACCCTAACCGGTTGCGTGTTTGAGGAAACCCTAGTCTGATCAATCCCCTCCTTCGCAAGCAAACCGAATTCATAAGATCACAACATATTAAATACTTCTTGGGATCGAGCACTAGACACCAAGGACCAAAAGTCATATTCATTCATCTTCAAGCTGCGCATAAAATCATGCACGTCGCTAGCAGTTGCCAGTTGCACCCCAAACACCTTCCTAATCACATCCATGTTACAGGACTGCATACTGTTGATAGCAGCAACCTTGCCTCTTGAATCCAAACTCGCATAATTAATAGAATCCATCCCGAAGAATGAAACCCTAAGTCGAACAGTAACCAAACCCTAAAAATAATTATACCCAAACCCTAAAATAACGACGACAGGAAAGAACAAAGATACAAAGGAAACAATCGTGTAGGTAATCAAGGAGGAAACACAACATAAAACAAAACACGAACCGACCTAGATTAACAAGAACAATCGCAACAAAAAACGCAAGCAGAATAATAAAAAAAACGATTAAGAAACCCTAGAAAAACTTTCAATCAAATAACAACTATGTTAACTCAAGATTAATCAAAGATTAATCGAGAAACCAGCATTGTTATAAGATTTAGATATTAACAGGATCGAAAAATCGAATCATGAAGCAGAAAAGAGAATTCTGCCGCCATTTTTGTTTTTTAGGGTTTTTTATGTGTGTAACTTTTACACAACATCCAGTTTTGGGGTTTGCCATTGTTTCGGCTTAATTAATATGTTTTTGATGTTTTTTATAGCCATTGTTTGGGTACTTTACAGTAGTTTAATGATAGGTTAAATGTTTTTAGTCATAAATCAATTGTAACCGATGCTTGGATGGGAATGGCTAATGAATTAAAGACATATTGTGAAATTCGGAGCTGCTGAGTGACCTGCACTAAAACGTGATTTCCCGGAGTTCTATAAGGAGATAGAAGCCTAATTTTGGTGTGCTGATTCACAACTCATGGGCCTTCAAAAGTCTCAACTGGAGCTCAGGCTAGGGAGGACTACTTCTATGGTTTTTGGGCCCTAGAAGTCGACTGAAATTTTATGGCAGATTTGGGCCTCATGTTTACTTTGGGTTCTCCTGCTCTAGATGGTCTTGGAGCAAGTGGGAGCCCACTTTGTGGTTTTGTTGACTTACCCTTACTTGACTTCTTGGTCCTCGTGATGGCTCACAAGATCAAGCTTAGGTTTTTCATCGGTTTGAGGCTTTTCATACTTGTTGTTGTGTGGTTGCTTATTTGCTTGATATCTTGCTATAACTTGCAAATGTTTTTATAAAACTTGATACCAATCACAAACCATTTACAAAACTAAATCTTTGATTTAGTTTAAAGCTTAAATACGATTTAAAACAAAAATCTTGTTTTCATAATAATTCATAACATGTTATGAATGTTATTTATTTTATGCATTGTCTAAACTAATAATACTTCTACTTAGGTTTTATATTAGTCTTTAACTTGGACAACTTGACACGCATAAATTAAAACAAGATTACACTTAATTTAAGAAATGTTTGTAACTTGTGCTACGATGGATGAATGCATGCTTCCTCGTACACACTTTTGATTTATAAATCAAACTTTTATATTTGAGACATGCCGTCCAATCGTTTGAGATCACTTGCAATTACTTTTTGCATCTTGTGAGGCGGATGTGAATTGTAACCCAAGGTGATTATTATCTATGCGTGAGACCTAGACTTATTCTCGCATGTTCTCAAATTGGATGACTTAATCGGTACAACGGTGAGACCTTGACCAAGGCAAGGATGGGGCTAAACATGCCAGTTTGACATTTAGTGAAATGTTTACTTGTGTCATGAGTCCCATAAGGATCTAAGAATTGCACAAGATTTTCAATTGATGAACGTCATCTACCTGTTGAATCTATCATTTCTAGCAGATCAACTGATGTGGTGGTGGAACCTCAATGAGGATCTTATCCTTTTCGTAAAATTAATTGTTTGTATAAACTTGGGTAGTTAATTTTAAAAGGATAATCATCGAAAATACTAAATATGAACTTTGTATTTCTATTAATGATTTTGTGCAACACAAACCGTAAACAAAGTTTGTTTCCTTTTGTGCTAGAGGAAAAAAAACTAAGTCTTCTTTCCTTATAAGAATAAGACTCGTTCCCATCCTTTCTCCTTGTATGAGAAAGCTGTAATAGGAACACTTGAATCTTCTCAATTCTAATCAATCTTAATACACACCTACTCAAGAAATCGCATTGTCTTGTAAGTCAAAACGATTAAGTACGGTTGCATATCTTAAAGTGTTAAGATATTGTATGAGTCTTGATTAGAAATTGAAGTCTCATTAAACCGTGAGAGGAAAGGAAATTACTAGCATGTTTTTATAGTATATTTTCCTTACACAAACAAGTTCCAGAAGATTCTACACAGCTTTGAGGTAAAGTAGAAAAAGGAATTGCATTCAAAACTTTCAAGTTAATGGCATCGATGGAAATCTCATCACAAATATAGTAGAACTTGATACTTTTCTTTGAATATTAATAAAGAGATTTTACTAGGTGAAAAGTTCGTGTTCTCGGTATCTCTTCGAATTGATCACGGTTCAAAGTGTGACTCAGTTGTTCTTGGTGAATCGAAAGAAAAGGGGTCGTTGTCTAAAACTAATGAAAAATAAAGACTTGGAACAAATAAAATAAAATAAAGACGGTAAAAAGAAATTCCGAAAGATAAAAACTTGACAGGAAATTAATGACAAGAAATTAAAAGCAATAAAGGTAAATAACTCAAACTAAAACTTAAACCAAAAGGGAAGGCAAGTAAAAGTGCAAATAAAGAAAAAGGCGGGAAAAATAAAGCTTGAAACTAAAATACTGAAAACACTTTATTCGGAAAAGATCTTTCATTCGGAACATTCATCCGGAACATTTTGGTTCGGAACCTTTTTTACTAACAAACCGATTCGGAACTTTTAACACAAAGATGGTTCGGAACTTTTAAACATTTGGTTCGGAACTTTGAAAGCAAATCGGTTCGGAATTTTCAAATAAAATGGTTCGGAACTTTTTAGCAAAAATCGGTTCGGAACTTTCTCAAGGATCTGGTTCGGAACTTTCTCAAGAATCAGATTCGGAACTTGTAAAAATATCGATTCGGAATTGCTAAAAACCTTTGGTTCGGAACTTCTAAAAATAATGATTCGGAACATTAAAAATTTACTTCATTCGGAACTTTGAACAACTCATTGGTTCGGAACATTAATCTGGGAAACAGTAAGCAAGAACGAAGAACAGGGAAAGAACATGAAGGCACGAATTTAATCAAAACTAATCAAGTTTAACAAAAAGATTAATCTAAAACAACCACAAATGATCTACTAACAATAACCAATCAAACCAAATCAATAACACCAACAATCATAACCAAAATAATCAAAACCCACTTGATCAAAACCATAAAAACTCAAGAACATGAACAATAAAGATGAAGAACAAATCAAACGAGAAAGGTAGAAGGAGATTAACAATAAAAGATGAAGATTAACAACAATCAAAGGTAAACTTACTTGGAATTAAAAGGAATTTAAAGGTGCAATACTTGAAGATTAAGGTGCAAGAAATTAAAATGGTGGAAGAGTGGGTTGTCAAGCCACCAACCACTATGAAATGACAACTACCTAATCTATATATAGGGAGATTAGGGAGGAGCTTAGGAAGCTTCCTCCCTCTTTCTTCTTTATCTTAATTGCACCATTAGTCCTTAAGCCTTTTAATCTTCTCAAATCTTGGACTTTAATGACTTTTGGCTCGGGATTTCTTTGAACTCGTCTTGTAATTCTTCAATAAATTAGACTTGAGTTCTTCGGCTTTAAGTAAACTTCCGTCTTTTGACTTTTTCTTCGATAAATCTTCAGAATTGGTCTTGGACTTCCGTTCTTTTTGCACTCTTGATCTTTCGACCTCGTCTTTCATCTTTTTCTTCAATAAAAGCCCGTGAATGCCCGTGTTTTCTCCACTTTTCACCTTTTCGTCCTAAATCACAACAAAAACACAAACCACGCATAATTCCGACATAAATGACATAAAATATACGTTTTGGCCCGGTTATTATTGTAATTAAGTGGTAAAAAGGATGGGTGTTTACACACCTATCAAATCCCCTACACTTAACCATTGCAATGTCCTCATGCAATGCATTAGTTACAAAGCATGTTTACATTTTTCATCACAATTAATCCACGTTGGCCTTTATTAAAGAGATAGAAAACTATAAACATGCAAAGTAAAGAAATAAAAAACATACCTTGGGTTTTGAAAATGTTATGAATGATCATCATCCTCAAGTTTTCACTTTCTCCAAACCAAGCTTAAAAACGAGTTCATTGTTATTATAAGTTTGTAAACTAACCTGAACTCATGTGGGCCAATTATTCACTTAGACTCCCTTATTCCTAGGTTTATCTCTTATATTCTATTATTGTCTTGAATGATCACGAGGATGCATTGATAGTTATTTAGGCCGAAAATAAAGTGAACGATTTAATCAATAGTTAGCTAAAGGACAAAATCTTTTAAAACTGCTTCTCGGGACCTCATAAAGTTCATATCTTGGCATAACTCGCTTCGCGATTTGAGACCTTTCTCGGACCGATATTTGGCAGCGACTTCATACTTCAAATCTTGAGAGACGTTCATGAAATAATGGCCTTCTCTTCATAATAGGAATTTCTTCACTTGAAGTTTTGAGAGATTCTTCATAAATGGACCACGACTTCTTCATTTTTCTCCAATCTTTATTTTGGACTTTGATATACAACGATCCGCCTCCTTTTAGGACTTGGATCTATTTATCCTCATACCTTGCTAGGGTCTTTTCGGATAGATTTCTCCATGATCTTTTGGGGAGTTCTTGCTTTCCTTCGTGTGTCTCGATCCTTCATATTGATTTTCGATAAATGAGTCTTCACATCACTTTTGGATCTTTAGCAACAAAATGTAGCCCTCATGCCTTGTTAGGGCCTTTTCGGACTCGCCAATCTTCGCATCCCGCTTCAATAAGTTATGCCTTGGCTATGAACTCTAATCCATACCGAGCAACTTTTAAACGATCTTGGGCTAGAAGCTAAGTAACTTTTCAAATCGTACAACCTTATATATTGCAGATAAATTTATTAGCAAGCGATGGGAGAATAGGCTTATAATTAACTCACATAAATTCACGAAAGAATACCAAACTTATAATTGGCTCTATCATCTCTCGTTCTCCACAGTTTAAAATCTCAAGGAATGAGACTCGTGGATGCTTAGCCTATTAAATCAAAGTTTTGGGTTTTTGAGTCATATATAGGATATTGCAAACTCTTAGACTTTTTCAAGTTTAGAAATCGTATTTTAAAGTTCCCTTGATAAACGACTCTCTAGGATCAATTATAGGAACTTGCGAAAAGTTCTTGTTCTTAACCCGTGAGAGTTAAGACTTTCGCGTTTTAAAGCTCCCTATATAAAAGCCTAGCAAAACTTGACTTAAACACGTTAAGGATACTAGCTAGAGTAAACTTAGATAAGTAAACTCGGGTTGAGTCAAAAGATTCACAATGTTTGAAAATTAAAACCACTTTATTAAAAATTTATTCTAACAAAGAAAGAAAATAACTATACAAAGGGAAAAACTAATAGGCCAAAATAGATCAAAAATTTTGAAAAATGTCAAAAAATTAATTTTCCGGTTAAAATGAGGACAAATACAAGGAAACGACCACTTAACTTTGATAGAAGTCCCCCCTACACTTGATCTAAACATTGTCCTCAATGTTTAAGCATGTGGGAGTAAACTCCCCTACACTTAGGACATTGTGCACGTTGTTTAAATCTCGCTAAGAAAGAGACAACTAAAAAGATTCCTATTTTAATATTGAGAAATATAAAATAGTGAATCGAAAAGAGTTTAGGATAGAACCGGGAAGAAGGGAACACGGAATCACGGTTCTTCAAAAGTCATCAAGAGTGTGTCTTTGAAGCTCTAATCCTACACATGATAAGAAAGAAAGCAAGGAACACCACGGGGCTCCCCCTACACTTATGGTAAAGATAGATAGATTATTGGGTTGCCTCCCAAAAAGCGCTTGTTTTTGTTAACCGAGTCACGAGCCTGACTCGTCCCCGAATTAAATAGTCCATGGGGAAGCCTCGAATGTAATACTGGGATCAAAGACCTTGTCCTCGTTCCCGGTGGACATCAAAGAAGGAGAGGCGAGGGGATAAGTCTTGAATGGGAGGAAGGTCCTTTCAACATACGTAAAGTATGTGAAATCAAGATCCATGGGAGGTGGGGTGGGTAAAGTAAGCACATTGTCATCCCCCAAAGACAATGGAGGCTGAGCATTCGGCAAAGCCGTGATGTTATCAATGATAGCATAAGCAATGCCACCTCCCGGGTCAAAGCACTCATCCTCCGTAATAGTGGCTAAAGGGGAGGATGAAAGGTGCTCGGGAGGGGGACTTGGGTCAATACCTTCTTGCAACAAATTATCAAGAATAATATCCCCCTCCATGTCATCGTCATCAATACCTGGAGGCATGGAGTGAATATCGATTTCTTCCAGCAATGGGTCATTATCTTCAACGGGAGGAATAGATGGAGGCAAAGACTCTGAAAGAGGAGGAGAAGTCAACTCTTCGATTTGAGCAATAAGAAGGTTCACTTTCCGTAATCGATCGCGAAGAAGCACGTCTTCCACCTCATCCACAAGATCATGTTCATCGGTGAACTTCTCGTAAGCCGGAGAGAATAAATCGTCATCGTCCGCATCTCCCGGTGGAGATTGAGAAATTTCAAAAGTGAAATTCTCATAGCGGAGAGAAGAATCGTCATCACTAGGATCGACCTCTTCCATAAGAGCAATGTCATCCTGAAGCTCCATAGCAGGTAATTCACAAACCTCATCATCTAATACTTTGTCGAGACCAACATCACTAAGCTCATTCAACGAATCAAGATCGTTAGACACAGTAGGAACATCGAGAGTAGGAGCAGCAAGTTCAGAAGATGTGTTGAAAGTGCATACAACATCGTCGTCATCATCATCATAATAGTATTGATGCACAAGAGTGATGAGTCCTATTGATCGTTAGACTCAATGGTTATGAACCATTATATCTAGGTTGATCATCGTTCATATGATAACATAGCGGAAAAGAACAATGATCATAACAAGGTGTTTAGGCACAAGAACATGAATTAAAACACATGGGTTGCTCATTATATTAATAATAAACAATCACTAGACGTGTATACATTGAATCCCACGTCTAGTGCGACACACACTTTAGGTTTACATTGTGAATGAATGAGATATGTAAAAACCTACGTATGTTTTCTTTATATACTAGAAAACATAGCTTACAAAGAAAGCTAATAATAAGACAACTAAATCTTCTATTATTCTGTGATAATATCTTCTACAAGTTTGTCCACCAGCTTGTAGAATTCTTCATTGTCAGATTTAGTCCTTGTCTTTTGTGTTTTGACTTATCAACTTAATAATTCGACCCAACAATCTTCCCCTAGTTGATGATGTCAAAACACTCCTCTTAAGCATGAATCCTTTGTATGTAGTACATGATCTCCAAGAAGGCTTCCCCTTAAGTATAGCACATATTCTTCCCCTTTTTGACACATCAATAGGGAATATGTGAAAGTATGCAATCTTGTAGATTCTCCAAAAGTAGGCTCTGTGTAATGATCCTGAAGAAAAATAAATAAAGTAGTCTTGATGCAGAAGTAGAATACCACAAACCTATGTTCCATGTCTTGTACTATCTATGTGATGAAGAACTCATACTCATGGTACAAAGTATAAGTAGACCTCGATTCGTTTGTCAAAAATCCTCATCCTATGTGAGACACTGAGCACGATAATGTAACTCCTTCAAGTGATAGCAATTGGTTTGCTAGATATGACAAGTCTTCATCACCAACTATGTAAGCACGAACAAGTTACCTTTAAACCAATGCTATCCAACCATGATTTAAAGATATGATGAAACATAAACTCGCAAAAATCTTCTTCAATCATCACTCTTACCATAAGAATTCTTCCCCTTAAGCTAACACCTCTTCATGAAGAAACTTAATCTTCATATCATATGTAAAAGTGATAAGACGGATAACTCTTTTACAAGGCTACCCCGATTACATAATCAAATCCAATAAATTACCTCACGAATTGTTGCTAACTCGCATTAAAATCATTAATCCCTTTCAAAATATCCGAGCCATAAATATCATCATGATATTCTAAATTAGAACGGAGATTCCATGTACCTTTGTGTGTATTTTCCTCCTTTTTGTGTGCTTAAAACGTACCAGTTTTCTCAAACAGCAGCAAACTTTGTGTTGTCCAATATCTCTTCTGTCCAATATCTTCATCAGATGCATTGTCCGATATCGGACGACACTTATCAGCGTTGAAATAGCATATATCGGACAACACTGTCAACTTGACAGCGTTGACTTATTCCTTGTCAGCGTCGAATCCCTTCCTGTCAGCGCCAACATTACTCTTGTCAGCGTTATGCGAAAACCTGTCAGCGTCTTAATCTCGTGTGACCCTATATCTTACATGTGATTTACCATCACACGTTTGGCCAGTGCTATGCATGAGTATCACTTGTAAAAAAAATAGATATATATCCTGCATGAATACGTATCACCTCACGTTTTTGCTAGGACAATATATTTAGTGATAAACATGCAATATCCCTGATCCAATAAGATGCTTTCTTTTAAGCCAACCGTGTGAACACAAGATCTTCAACCAATAGGAATTGAAGGCTCACGAGAATACAGTACACTAGCATGTAGAGGATTACAGTTTATACAACGAATATCATATGGCCGTGTGAATGCAATGTTTTCCACCAATCAGAAGCAATGCCTCGTGTGAACACACATGGAATAACCAGAAATCTCATTGTGTGAACACAAAGCTTATTCTCCTTTTTGGTCGTGTGAATGCACCATTGTTTCGAACGATATAACCAGAGAATAACAATGACCGACCAATGAAAAGACTTACACCATGTGAATGGAATCTGTGTGAATGGCAGGATCGTGTAAACAAACTGAAGCTACGTCACTGCACACCAAACAATTAGAAGTCTTTTTGCTGCTACTATCATGCGACCAGTATCTAGGGTTTTGAAAGTGAAACATCGAAACCCTAACTTAGGGTTTGTAGATTAACCATAGATCCTGAATTAACAGCCATCAATCTCACAAAATTCTGCTTTTTATGTAGATCTAGGGTTTGAAGGAACCCTAGTTCATGATTTCATGTGAAAGCAAAAAAACTGAAAATCTTCCATCAGCCAACTTCGACGCTTAATAACTTTTGCTTGGGGATAAAACTCGACAATCCCTCCGGTGGATGTTTAGATCTATGTATGTAGAACACACATCTAAAATTTCGTGACGATCCAACGGTTCAATCAAAAGTTATGACCTTCTGAATACTGCTGCGCACACAAAAACGTCCAGAAAAACTCCATACGAATTTTTCTTCTTCACCATACACGAACACCTCGTCGGACCTAGATATCACGAGCCTTAGGCTCTGATACCAATTGATGAGTCCTATTGATCGTTAGACTCAATGGTTATGAACCATTATATCTAGGTTGATCATCGTTCATATGATAACATAGCGGAAAAGAACAATGATCATAACAAGGTGTTTAGGCACAAGAACATGAATTAAAACACATGGGTTGCTCATTATATTAATAATAAACAATCACTAGACGTGTATACATTGAATCCCACGTCTAGTGCGACACACACTTTAGGTTTACATTGTGAATGAATGAGATATGTAAAAACCTACGTATGTTTTCTTTATATACTAGAAAACATAGCTTACAAAGAAAGCTAATAATAAGACAACTAAATCTTCTATTATTCTGTGATAATATCTTCTACAAGTTTGTCCACCAGCTTGTAGAATTCTTCATTGTCAGATTTAGTCCTTGTCTTTTGTGTTTTGACTTATCAACTTAATAATTCGACCCAACAAAGAGGAGGGGTATAATCACTAAGATTAGATACTTGCTCTTGTTGCAGTCGCTTTTCCTCCGCCCATGCTTCTTTTGTAAGAACAACGGCTTCTTGAAGTTGCAGAATGATGGAGTGTAGTTCGTCATTCAAAGTAGTGAGTTGTGGGTCAAAATTAATTTGCTGAGAGGATTGATGATTGAGGGTGTGATGTGGGGGCTCAAAATGTTGAAAACCTGAATTATAGCTTGGGTGTGGCTCATAGTAGTTCATCGGTTGAGAAGAATTAGAAACTGGGTTTGGTTCATAATAATCGATTGGTGAAGAAAACTGAGGACACGGATTTTGCTCATAATAATTCACTGGTTGACAATAAGAAGTATCGTGAGGACCCCCACAGTTGTTGCAAAACAGGTAAGGAGAAAGAGTGGGTGCGTCTTGTGGATAGCTATTATCATTGTCATAATTGTACCCCGGTTCTTGCTCGTGACCATACGAGTATCGAACCGGGCACGAAACATGCCAATGAGAATCGCTTCCACAATAGATGCACGGGGGAACAGGAGGTGGATTCAAAAAGGATGAATTAGTCGAGTTGCACAAGGGACAAAATCTGAATTGTGTGTTGTCGAAATCGTTTCCGCACCGCTCATATGTACACCATCGACATGAGTCGTTCCCGTATTATCGTCTCCCACACCCGACGCAATGGACATAAGAATCCATAAAGAAAAATAGATAAGCAAGAAGAATATTTTTGGTGCAAAACGTTGAAAAAGAAATGCTTTTTATGATTTTTCAAATGTTTTTGGATTTTTGAAAATTTTGGACACGATGAATAACGTTCACAAGTGAATGGATCCCAAAAGCCAACGCGTCTCTCACAAGAAACCGTTAATATTCACGAAAAGAGCCGGCAGCGGCGCCATTTTAATAAAGAGATTTTACTAGTTGAAAAGTTCGTGTTCTCGGTATCTCTTCGAATTGATCACGGTTCAAAGTGTGACTCAGTTGTTCTTGATGAATCGAAAGAAAAGGGGTCGTTGTCTAAAACTAATGAAAAATAAAGACTTGGAACAAATAAAAATAAAATAAAGACGGTAAAAAGAAATTCCGAAAGATAAAAACTTGACAGGAAATTAATGACGAGAAATTAAAAGCAATAAAGGTAAATAACAAAAACTAAAACTTAAACCAAAAGGGAAGGCAAGTAAAAGTGAAAATAAAGAAAAAGGCGGGAAAAATAAAGCTTGAAACTAAAATACTGAAAGCACTTTATTTGGAAAAGATCCTTCATTCGGAACATTCATCCGTAACATTTTGGTTCGGAACCTTTTTTACTAACAAACCGATTCGGAACTTTTAACACAAAGATGGTTCGGAACTTTTAAACATTTGGTTCGGAATTTTAAAGCAAATCGGTTCAGAATTTTCAAATAAAATGGTTTGGAACTTTTTAGCAAAAATCGGTTCGGAACTTTCTCAAGGATCTGGTTCGGAACTTTCTCAAGAATCAGATTCGGAACTTGTAAAAATATCGATTCGGAATTGCTAAAAACCTTTGGTTCGGAACTTCTAAAAATACTGATTCGGAACATTAAAAATTTACTTCATTCGGAACTTTGAAAAACTCATTGGTTCGGAACATTAATCTGGGAAACAGTAAGCAAGAACGAAGAACAGGGAAAGAACATGAAGGCACGAATTTAATCAAAACTAATCAAGTTTAACCAAAAGATTAATCTAAAACAACCACAAATGATCTACTAACAATAACCAATCAAACCAAATCAATAACACCAACAATCATAACCAAAATAATCAAAACCCACTTGATCAAAACCATAAAAACTCAAAAACATGAACAATGAAGATGAAGAACAAATCAAACAAGAAAGGTAGAAGGAGAGGAACAATAAAAGATGAAGATTAACAACAATCAAAGGTAAACTTACTTGGAATTAAAAGGAATTTAAAGGTGCAATACTTGAAGATTAAGGTGCAAGAAATTAAAATGCAGGGAAATGAAAATGGTGGAAGAGTGGGTTGTCAAGCCACCAACCACTATGAAATGACAACTACCTAATCTATATATAGGGAGATTAGGGAGGAGCTTAGGAAGCTTCCTCCCTCTTTCTTCTTTCTCTTAATTGCACCATTAGTCCTTAAGCCTTTTAATCTTCTCAAATCTTGGACTTTAATGACTTTTGGCTCGGGATTTCTTTGAACTCGTCTTATAAATCTTCAATAAATTAGACTTGAGTTCTTCGGCTTTAAGTAAACTTCCGTCTTTTGACTTTTTCTTCGATAAATCTTCAGAATTGGTCTTGGACTTCCGTTCTTTTCGCACTCTTAATCTTTCGACCTCGTCTTTCATCTTTTTCTTCAATAAAAGCCCGTGAATGCCCGTGTTTTCTCCACTTTTCACCTTTTCGTCCTAAATCACAACAAAAACACAAACCACGTATAATTCCGACATAAATGACATAAAATATACGTTTTGGCCCAGTTATTATTGTAATTAAGTGGTAAAAAGGATGAGTGTTTACACACCTATCAATATCTATGTACATATTTACTAGTCTACGAGACTCACATTGGCTATAATGTGTAGACATTCAAAGAACTAGAAAGTATACAAATTCCTACTTGCTTTTTCACTAGTATAGATACATTCAAAATGTTGTCTAAACTAATGGGAGCAATGCATTTTTTTAACCATAGGACACACTTGTAAAGTTGTCTTATTTAGTGGGAGCTATGAGCTTATCACCTTGTAAGTGACCCACTTAATTTCTAGATTGTCTTGAAATAACATCATAGTTTTCTAAGCCTTATTGCATATTATTTTAAAAGATAACTAGTCGCTTTTCTGATGTCGCTTCCCGAAATGTTATCTAAAAATAGTTATGCATGATTGCTTATTAAACGATGAAGTTCTACATAACCCTTCTATACAAGCTTGATTTAAGTATGACTTAAATCTTATTATATCTATGATATTTTAATATTATTCATATATGATGTTGTGCCATGCTCAAGTGGGAGAATTATTAAAGTGTGCAAGGTACAACACAATATGACTTATAATATTCTATTAGGACTTATACATATTGATGTATGTTGTCTAATAGAGAATTAATGTCAAGAAATAATAAAAATTACTTCATCGCATTACCTAAATGTTTTAGCTAATAAGCATATGTCTTCTTGTAAAGACATAAATATGAAGTATGTAAATTAACTTGAAAATACTATTGAAGCCAAAAGTAGGCATTCAATAATACTTTATTTCTAGTATATTTATGTCTTCAAGTAAAGACATAAACATGAACTTCCTTGAAATTTTCAAAGACTTATAAAATAAAGTAAGTACTTGACTTGTTGTGTCTTCTTGTTAGGGCATATACAATGAAGTTATTGGATTGTTCAATATCTTATGAAGTATATTTAGCAACCAACATGTTATGTTTTCTTATTAAAACATGAACATGAAGTTCTTGAACTACTAAAATAATCATACTCTATAGCATGCAATCGGCTTGAATATATTGTTTATGCAATTTGGTTTGGCTAAATCATAAAATATGTGAGCCAAAGAGTATTATGTTATCAAAGGAATTGTGATATTGTCTCATAATTGCAACACTATGTCTCATGTGTAAAATCAAATACTATTGTTATTATTTGATCCTTGATAACATTAACTACTCTCTCTCACTTGTATCTTATTAAGGTTAACAAAAATTTGAATATGCCCGTGCTTATTCAATATGGTTCCAAACAAGAAGGTAACTAAGAAACCATCAATTTATGGAATGGGATGACTCCCAGTAAGTCTTAGTTGAAGTCTTGAATTTGTTAAAATCATGTTAGACGTGTTATTAACAAAACTTGAATCAAGAAATTTCAGTGTATTTTATACATCCCAAACGAGAATAATTCATTGTTGCTCGACATGCTGTGTACTTGGAGAAAGTGTCCTCTTACAAGAAGCAAGTGGGAGCCTTTGTGCATCTTTGTAGAAAGTAAGAAATAAAATACAACCTTCTAAATACACTAGTGAACGACATAATGAGGCTGAGCATGTAAATGCAAAAGCCATAAATTGTTGTAACTCCCATTCGCATATCCGCAAGGATACCTCAAGCACCTGAAGATATGAATGTCATGTCAATGTTGAGGAATATGAGTTAGAGGATCATTTTGAACCTTATAACTATCGAGACTCATTTTTAAATTTAGAATCTAATGAATGACTCAAACTATGAATGGTTAGATGTAGTCCATAAAAGAAAATCAATTTTAAAATTTGATTAACTTTCACTAATCAGTAAGACTGATAGGTTATAAATGGTCTTCTATGAGAAGATAGATATGGACACAATTGTACACATTTATCGACACTCTCTTTGAATAGAGTTTAAGGCATGCTCAAGCAATTGATCATGATTTAAGGCTTTCTTTTCTTTACGAGTGTTAAATTAATAAAGATATTAATTACCATACTTGATTTCATGAATATGAAATATGGTAATTGGTGTACAAACTCTAGAAATCCAAGTGTGGATTAGAGCATGCATCTAGGAGCTGGAATCTTAAGTTTGAATGAAGGATATGATCATGATTAAAACAAAGATAACTCTCGAGTACCCTTAAAGCTAGTAGGAGCATATTATTTTGTTTGTTTTAAATCTCATATGTTGTTAACATATTGGAAATATTATTCCATCAAAACTAGTTTTTAATCCTTGACTTGGAATATATTTCTATTAAGAGATAAAAGAAGTAAAACATATAACATTAGGACATATGCTTATTATAATAAGACATAGGCGGTTAAAAGTCTAAATATGACACATCATTGAGAAAGTCTCAAAGTTCAATCTGACGTGATAAGATTGATTATGTACATGGAAACCTTTAGTTTACCTAGTGGATTCATTACATATGATATGTGATGTATTAAGACTAATTTTGATACTTGCATGAATGCAAGATGAACTGATCACAAAGTATCTAAGTGAAAGTCATTAGAATACTATATACTTGATCATCGTTTACGGATTTTAGCTAAGAAGATTAGTGTTGAGTTTATACACTAATGCTTACTTTGATTGAGATGGTACTCAATACTAGTGATAGTAGGATTTCATCTTCAATGATAATACTACTACCTAGACGTGCTTGATGAAAAGCATTGTTGCACTACTCATTAGTAAAATAAGAATACTTTACAGTTTGAGAAGCTGTTAAGAAGATTGTCTTAAATAGGTGTTCTACTTGCTTCAAACAACCTATGTAATGTACTATGGCGATGCTAGTATTACTGTATTAGCACTTGAGCGCACATATATAAAATGACAATCATCGTATTATTCAAAATCTTTACTATTTGTGAGTTTATGAAATAAGTATTCTCAAAGTTCACTCAGATGACAACTCAACAGGTCCTTGTGTAAATTCAATGTCTTGTAGTCAAACATGTTCATCATGCTTGGAACATTGGACTTTGACCTTAGAGTAGTCTCATGTATATATGTTTTTTTAGTATTTGGATAATGAAACGTTAAGCAGTTTTACTAAATAATGAATTGATAAACTTGGTAGATCGTCTTCATTTGTACTACTGTGTTCTATATTATCATGTTTAATCCATGAATAATTTAGTTATTCTAAATTATCCATTGTCAGTTGACGTTACGGGAGTATTGTCGAATTAAGACAAATGTGAGTTGGTCATATTCATTAGGAATGAATATTAATTGATGATGCCGCCAAACTCATATGTGTTCATTGGATGAACATTGGATTGACCCAACCTACGAGAATTCACTACATGGATCGTCGTCAATAGTGAATCTCGCAAGTGGTTAAATATCTCATCCTTAAACTTGAGATGCAAGTAGGTTTTGTATGTGTGGAATGTCAATCTTTGATATGGTTAAACGTTGTCCTGAACAAGGCTGCTATAAAGACCATTTTCAGGTGCGATGTGAAACACATGAACGACACGTGCAGTCAAAATAGGATTTGTTCCTCCACTTGTATTGGAGTTAGATACTACTGGGCCCCTCGATGAATTGTACAGATGTATGTGTGGCCACACCCAAATGTAATTAAGATGACACTTGATTAATTTGGTAATCTAGTTCAATATCAATATCGAGAAACAGAAGAGTTAAACTTAAGAATGACTTATGATCCATGTCTAAAGTTTAACAGAGTATCTGAAACAAAAGGATGATTGATATCTAAACCATTTAAATGAGATGTTTAAGAAACTACCCGCATATGTTTCTAGGGGCACTGGCGTGTTGCTAGACGCTAACCATTGCTTGTATAATTACATGATTATTATGACGTGCGCAAGTGGGAGCTGTTGGAGTATGCTCGTGTCATAATAAATAGTTATACGGCTAGACACATGTGAGCCTATGGGGTCACACACGTATACACAGAGGTACCACTTAATATATCGTGTCTAATGTATTTACGATATATATATATATATAACCTACGTAACTCAGGATCGCTATTGGGCTTCTAATGACTAAGTAAAGTAATTAATACATTGGACTAGAACAAACAAATGGAAAGCCCATTTGGGCCCTATAGTGGCCTACCACATAAATGAAAAGGAAGGTTTTGTTTTTTGAATAAGTATGAATTGATTAGGCATTCATTTCTCATTCATTACGATAAACAAGTTACCAAAACACCATCTTTTTTTTCCTTGACCAAAACCACGAAATTATACAGCCTTAATTAGAGGGTTTTGAGGTTTTGATCATGAATCTTGAATCTTGTTCATTCAAGACTTGTTTTCAAGAGTTACGGGGTTATAGAGTAGCATCTACGGGGTATACAAGGACGTGTAGTGTGGATACATCATAGACGTGATCTATTTTGATCATTTGGTTTCTTGGTTAGATCATGTGATGATTATCTCCTTACATCATTTGTTATCTCCGGTTGTTCTTACCGAATCATGCTACAAAGGTATACTTTTATCTCTATTTTTATTGATTAATCATATGACTCTATGGATCCGTTAATAGGTGATCTTTCCGCTGCGTTTATTATTTATTCATATCATGTATATATGGATAATCAACTATACATCCAAGCTATATGTGAATACTTGGATTAGAGTTGTGTAAATCCATTACACATGTGTGTGCTTGGATTTGTGTTGTGTAGATCCAAGCTACATGTGTGTACTTGGATATGTTTAGTTGAGTTGAAATTAGTTGTGTTAGTTCTCACTAAACTACAAAGTGATGTGGTTGTGTCTTGTGAGTTCTCACTAAACTATAAAGTGATATGTAGTTGTGTTGTGTGAAGTTCTCACTTAGCTTCAAAGTGAAGAGTCGTGAAGATTGGTTCTATCTTTGGATTAGAACTCGACATCCAGCCTTGTGTCGGAAAATGGTGAAGTAGGCTGTAACACCCCATTTTGGTAAATGGAATGTCACGCGTGATTATGGCGTGTCATCATAGCATACAAGGATAAATGTATTAAACATTACATGACCATAAAGGAAATACCAGAAACAAACATCAGTACCCCAAAGTAAAGCTCATCACACACAAACATAAGTACTGTAAATGAAAAGGACTAAACAATGTCCATGGAAATAAGTAGCAAAAGTATGATGATAAGCACAAAGTAATGAAGTCTAGGAAGCTTCCAATCCATATGCACATACGCTTAAAGTCTACGAGTGTCCCTGAGTACCTGCCATTTTGGGAACATGAAGGAAAACGGCTGAGCATAACGCTCAGTGCACGGATATACAAGCGTAGAATGAATAACATAATCATAAACAACATATAGCAGCGGAAATGTCTAAGTCCTGGAAAACCTGACGTAACTTAGTAAAACTGGTTTTATAGTTTGAAAAGCCTTATGTTTATCTTATAAAAACTGTTTAACATGTTTACCATTAGCCAATATAGGTCATGAAATATCAACATGCATGAATACTTGGAGGGGTGACCTCGTCATGCAATTAGAGGGGCTGCCTCTAATTAATATAAGTTTTTTGGTAGGAGGGATCAGCTCCTTGTGAAGGATGCAAGGCACACACCACATTCACCTGAATAATCTGTAAAAACATGTAACCTAGGATGCACCCATACGCCCCACATGATAATAATAATATGGCCAAAGGCTGAAGGGACGCCACGAGCTATCACTCCGCCGTGGTGAAGTCATAACACTAGTGCCTCCAGTGTTATGGTTATGGTACCTCCATAACTAGGTGAAACTGGTCATGCATGTATATGGCTTTAGGCATCTAATTAAACATAAGCAAATCAAATCATATAAAACATATACTGGGAAAATAGTTGGCTGCATACGGGGAAATCCTAATAAGGAAAGAATGTCCATACTGAAAGGACGGAGAATCCGTACCTTGTGTCCAGTGAACGAAGAAGACGAACGGAAGAGAGTCCTACTTCGATATCACTAACGCTACATTAATAATATACGTGTATAAGTATTCTGATTACTGAGTACGTAACTAGTTTTATCTCATGTCTTAGCTTGTTTTATACGTTCATGTCTTGTTTTACTGTTTTTAACGTTATGCTGTGTTTATCATGTATTCTGTCTATTATGATTAAGTATTACTTGTATCTCTTGTATTATAATACTTGTTGTGTAATAATAAGTAACTTTATAAAGATAGCAGGTTTCCAAAAATAGAAAGTTTCCAAAAATAGAAAGTTTCCAAAAATAGAAAGTTTCCAAAAACAGAAAGTTTCCCAAAAATAGAAAGTTTCCAAAAATAGAATAGCTGCCTAAAATAATTAAATTTCTAATAATAGAAAGTTTCTATAAATAAACTAGCTTATTAAAATAGATAAGTTTCTAAAAATAGAAAGTTTCCATATTTAGAAATAAGTTGGATTATTAAGCTAATAATATAAGCTTAAGTTTTACTGATTAATATTCTAAGTCATTTGATTAAATAGTATAGTTTATTAATTATTACATGTAAATTAAATAAACTATAGGTTATAAGATTTAATTAAATGTAACATGCTTTAATTAAATAAAAGGTAAATAATACTTAGGTTAAAACATGTATTAATTATTATTATTAATATAACCTAAGTCATAGAAATTAATTAATTATATGCCATGTTTTAATAATTAATTAATTACTTTAGTCTAAAATTAAATCATAAAATACTTAGGTTAAAATCATGTATTATTTCTAATAATAATTAACCTAAGTCATGTCTAAATTAAATTAATTATAAAGCATGTTAAATTAATTTAATTAACCTTGTAATTATTTAACTTGTAAAAATAATTAACTTGTAAAAATAAACCATGAACCGAAACCGTGTTTTAAATCCAAACATGTCATGAACCGGACCGTGTTAACCCTTGAACCGGACCGAACAAACAACCCCTTAACAGTGGCAAACCGGCCCGGCCGGTTGCCACTGTTTGTGTAAAGGTGCCACCGGCTTAAGCCGATGGTCCCTTGGTCTTGGCTAGCCGCTGCCCATGCGGCGATTCCCCCTGCTTTCTATAAATAGCCACCGGCTTAAGCCGGTGGTGTTGGTTTGTTTTCAGCCGAGACCCCCAACCACAAGGCTAACCCCGACATGCGTCGGGGTCCCTTGGTTTGCTTGCTGCCAAGCCACAAAACCCACACCAAGACCACTTGGTCTCGGTTGTGGTCACACGAGCCACACCGAGAGCGTAAGTTCTCGGTTTGTGTGCGCCGGCCGAAACAAACACCCCTTAAACCATATGTTTTTAATACCCCATGATTAGATCTAATTAATTAACATGTTTTAATTAATGGTTTTAATAACCCATGATTCATGTGTTTAGATCTAATAAACAATTAAAAAGAAAAGGTTTAAGGAATTACCGATTCGTGGATAACAAGGAAATTAATAACACGAACGATCTAGCAAGAATTGGATCAACCAAAATCAACCAAACACCCCTTTTGGTGGTGTATATGCGGCGGCCAAGGAGAAGGAAAAGAGGAGCAGGGTTTTATGATTTTTCTAATATTCTGTATTATGAAAAATCTATTTTTCCTTCTTTTCTTTTTAGTTAAATTTTAAGTGGGCTTGTCCCCTTCCTTTTGTCTACACCGCGGCTATGTGGGGCCCACAAAGGGAACCCCGTTGTTTTTCTGTGTTCTATTTATTACTTGTTCTCGTGTCGTGTTTACGTGATTTATTTATTAATCGTTCGTGTCGTAAAATATATTTATACGTAATCGTAATAAATATACGTAAATACATAATAATAGGTTCGTGATAATTTACGTTCATGATTTTCATGTTCATGATTATAATTATTGTGGATAATAATTCTCGTGTCTTAATACGTAATAAATACTTATCGTGTAATAACACATACGTAATACTTGTAATTCCTATTCGTGAAACGCAAACGTGTGATGCGTGGTGTTGGTAACAAGTTTTAAATTTATAAACACGAATTACCGGATTGACTAAAAACGCACGGGCAAGTATAACCCTTTCGTTTGTGTATAGCTTTTATGCGGTAATACCGAGATCATTCACGGGGATTTGGAAAACCTATGATTATTCTAGAATGAAACTATAATCGTTGATTGTAGCAATTGTTGACAAACAAATAATTAGTAAAAATGTAAGATTAATAATATGATTAAAGGTACACTTGGTAAAGACTAGTTTGAGCATTCGTAATGGTATGATTGTGATGACACGTTAACATTTGTTATTATGATAATTAGATGGATAATCCAATCTATTGTTTTCAAAATCTTTAATCTTCGTCAAGACCTTGGTTAAAGAAAACAAGCATTAGACTCAATCACTCAATTCAAGACTTAATCCAATTTCAACACATTCGATTCACAGTCGTTTCACGAATTTGCTAACACTTATAATTATGTTTCTTGATAATCAAAACTTCTTAAGAAATGATCAATACAAAAGATAGCCAATCATAGACAAACCGGCTATGACTTGTTGATAGAAAATAACCCTTTCGACCTATGAAATCTTTACCAACAAATTAAGTTTTGATAACAATTGTCACATGAAACATAAATATCAATGGATCATAGGAAAGCTTGACATTGAATTAAACATAAATCACAATCACAACCATCACTTCATACTACAAACATCATCCTACCAAGTGTAGAATGAAACTTAGCTACTCATAACAAATGATGAAATAAACTCAGAAATAAAAGTATTATAAGTCATAATCAAGAGTCTTACAAAGTGGAAAAATGTTACTAATGATTAGGGTAATGATCCCTAAGAGTTTCGTGATGATAACTTTGCTTATTGGACTCAAAAACTGACTTTTCTAGCACCACCTTGTTCAAATCCAGGAATGGGAGTTTGGACAAGGATGAGAGAGTTTATTTGATGTAGTAATGAGAAGATGATTGAAAAGTGACAAGATATATGAAAGGCATATAAAGATATGTGATTACATGACCCCAAGGGTCTTATTTATAAGCTAGTTGATGGCATGGAGTAAATGCATGGCTTGGAGCCAAAGACAAATACTTGGAGCCAAAGCATGTCTAGAAACTTCTTGTATGATCTTGCATGTATGTAGACACATTTTTGCCTAGACAAATGTTAGAGGCAACTTCACTCATGATGGAGGCAAATCAACTCCCATGTGATGGTGGAGGCAAATCAACTCCCATGTGATGGTGGCAACTTCACTCTTTCCAGTGGCAAGTTGGATGTATGTTGATGATGGAAACTTTCATGCTGAATATCTTTATTTGCTCCTTGGAAATATTTGTTCTTGCCCCCGAAATTGATCTTCAAAGGCTTGTAACTTGTACACGGGTCTTGAACTTGACTAGGATTCTTCGTACTTGTACAATTCTTCATTTTTATGTTGTTTTATACTCCATTCCTGCAATTGGTTACACAAAGACTTGCAAACACAATTGGGCACAAATATGCACAAAAGTATCATATAATTAACCAATATACATGTACAAAAGTACGGATAACGCTCCTAAAAACATGTCGGATTTAGGCGTTATCAAATCCCCTCACACTTAAGTTTTGCTTGCCCTCAAGCAAGAAGAAAAGAAAATTAAATCCAAAGGTACATGTATCTTTACAAAAATTCGATGCAAGTCTATCAAGTACAAGATAAAACTCATCGACTTAAGTTTTTAAAGTTGAAAAATTGAGATATGAAGTCAATACCCATAAAAATCAAGAAAGTCTTTTATTTCTAACTATACTACACTAAAAACATATGAATTGAAGCAACATGTATCACGACTTAGCACATTGGCTAATCGATACCTTTTATTTCTTCTTATTCCTTCAACTTCATAACATTATAGCTCATTGGCTATTTATTTGTCTTGACTTTTTTTACTCATCTACGAGACTTTGACTTGGGTAATTTTGACACAAAAATACATCTCAAATTTTCAAAAATTACCAATTGGATAACTCCTTAATTATTTATATACATTGCTTGAAACTTTTTATTTACGAGGGCAAAACAAGAACAAAAATTTTAAAATAGCCCAAAAATATGGCAATTAAGCATCTTTTTCTCGATTTCCCTACAATCCCCTCACACTTAAGTTTAACATTGTCCTCAATGTGATAAATATGAACAAAAGCAAGGAAATGAGAGAAAAACCAGAATCACGGGCATATCATGCATCATACAAGAGTCTTGTCTTCGCCTTCAACTTGCGGTACCTACAAAAAAGATAAAACACACAAAAATACGAAAACACTCTATTTTTGGTTTTTATAGGTTTTTTTATAAAAGCGACACATGCTACACCCCCTCACACTTAAGCAAAACATTGGTTAAAAATTGTGGGGTGTAAGCATGAATTTATTTTAAAAAGGAAAATCACACTTAAAAATTTAAAAACACACGGGTTGCCTCCCGAGAAGCGCTTATTTTGTATTATTGAGTCATCAGCCGGACTCGTATTTCTTTTTAGTTTTCTTTATTTTCTTTGAGCGGAAAATGTTCACTCCACTCCTCATGGTATAGTTTAACACGGTGTCCATTAACAATGGAGATTCCTCCATTCTTGTCATATAATTCAAAATAACCGGACGGGTATCTATGTTTTACTATAAAAGGACTGTACCACTTTTGTTTAAGCTTGGGGGCTTTGAATTTATAGCGCATATTAAACAAGAGAACTTTATCTCTTTTCTTGATTTCTTTTCGGATTCGAAGTTTCTTGTCGTGATAAGCTTTGGTACGTGCTTTGTACAATTTCGAATTCTCATAAGCTTGGAGTCTTAATTCATCGAGTTCATGCAGTTGCAAGAATCGGTTTTCTCCAGCGATTTTGAGATCGGGATTATAGCTTCTCAATACCCAATAAGCACGGTGCTTGATTTCGAAGGGCAAATGGCACGTTTTACCGTACAATAAACTCATTTGTGGATGATACGCGGTTGCAAAGCGATGGGTGACTCCATAACGCTTTAAGATTTTCTCCATTTGTTTGTTGAAAAAATGGGAACCTCAATCACTAATTAAAGCTTCCGGCATTCTATAGCGAGAGAAAAGCTTTTTCAGAAAGTTGATTACGGCTCGTGAATCGTTCGTGGGTAAAGCTTCAGCTTCGGCCCATTTAGCCACGTAATCAATAGCGACTAAGATATATTCGAACTTATGGGATTTGGGAAAGGGTCCCATGAAATCAATTCCCCATACGTCAAATATTTCACTAACTTGAATGTTGTTTTGAGGCATTTCGTCTCTTCGTGAGAGGCTACCAGTACGTTGGCAAGCATCATAATTTTTTACTAGAGTATTGGCCTCTTTAAAAATTGTTGGCCAATAAAAACCAGCATCGAATACCTTTTTCATGGTGGTGAAAGGACCATAATGTCCCCCAGTAGGGCCATGATGACATTCATCAAGGATCTTCCTTGTTTCCGGACCATCAACACATCTCCTAATCATGCCATCGGGGCATACCTTGAAAAAGTAGGGATCTTCCCAGAAATAGTGTTTTAGGTCGGAAAAGAATTTACATCGTTGATGATAGGTTAAACCTTTTCTTAGAATTCTTCCAAGGCGGTAATTTGCAAAATCTGCAAACCACGGAGATTCGTCCATAGAGATTTTCATAAGAGTTTCATCGGGAAAATAATTGTCGATATCTTCATCCCTTATGTTGGAAATACGTTTTTACGTATTTAGGAAGATTCGGTCACTTCGACAATATATTAAGTAGTAGCTCGTAGTCTAGATATCTTTATTAAACAAACAAAGCAAGCCTAGCCTACAACATGTGTAGGCTGGCCCAATATTGTAAGCCCAAGCCCATCACAAGGCTTGGGTATATAAACCCTCTCCTTAGATGGAGAGGGTGGTTATTTCATTTTATTTTACACATAGTTCTTAAACTTTATCTCTCTAGAAGTGTGAAATCATCTATTCTCTCTATCTCTTTCTCTCTCTAAAACATAAGCAAGATTTACATATCCTACAAATGGTATCAGAGAGCCATGGGATGATTGTATTGTTTATGTGTTTGTGTTCTTGATTTTTGTAGCTTTTTGATTGTAGAACAATGATAATCTTGTGAAACAAGGGGGTTGATGTTTTTCTAGAGAGAGAAAGTTAGAGAGAGAAATGGAAGAAAACACATATATTAAAGTGAAAGAATAAAACAACCAACACCTCTTTCCATAGTGGAAAGAGGTTTAAATACCCCAAGTCCTTAAAGGACTTGGGCTTCCGGCCCATGAACATGCTCATGGGTCGGGCTATGTAATAAATAACACTTAACTTAACTACGAGCCTATAACTACATGGTTGGAGTGACCGAGACTTTCTAAATGCGTAAAACGTATTTCCAACAATCTCCCCCAAAGGGAGGTCACTCCAAGTTTACAAAGTCCTAATCTAGCATGTTAGATTCTGTTCTTGAGCTCGTAGTCTTCTTTTCTTTCTTTTTCTTTTCTTTTGTGAATATGCAATGAATGATATCAGCCTTTTTGCTTGGAACATGTTCTTTTGGCCTTGCACGTGCGATCTTTGCCTTTCTTGTGAATTTGCCTTCTCGTGACTCCATGTTCCACACACTTATGTCTTTTTGTTGAATCCTCGAAAGTTTCAGAGTTTGGTACAGCGGAAGACTTTATCTTGTACTTTCTTGAGTTTTTGTTAAACTTTGATGCAGAAAGACATAAACATGTGGGAACGACTTCTACAGGTACACCGCAACACCACCGTCTTCACTGGTACTCAGCAACGCCACCGTCTTCAACAGGTACACAGCAACGCCACCGTCTTTAACAGGTACGCAGCAACGACACGAATAAAATGGCTTTGAACATTTTATTCTAATTCGGTAGCATTTTACCTCCGGTCGGTGAAGACCGTTGAACGATATTAGATATCGTACCCGTGACGGATAGTTTCAATTAAGTAACTTCCTGACAGGATTTCGCGGGTAAACCCGTTCTCTTTATTCGACCGTCCAAAGCTGACTGCGAACATAAAGAGTGAATCACTTGGATAAATTATCCTTGTGATTAAAAGCCGTCAATTCATGAAACCTGGAACAAGTGAATCTCAATTAAGATTTTCACCATCGTTGCTTTCCAGTTGTCACGAGCTTAATTCATAAAGAATCTTGCACGTCACCTACCAAGTGCTGTTTAATGTTGACACTAGAAGGATTTCCACTCGTCACTGTGGTCAATAAAGAGTCACTCTGAGTGTTCTGGCAAGATCATATGATAATGCGAAGAGGCCTGGAACGAGTTTAAGTTCAATTAAGAATTAAACCACTGTTACCTTCCAGTTTTTCACAAGATTGATTCTAAAAGAATCGCACGTGTAACCTACCATGAGCTTGTTTGATGTTGGCTCAAGCAGGATTTCCATCTTCATTGTAATACTTACGTATTACTCGGATGTTCTGGCAATATTACAGGAATATTGCGTAGGACTCATGAAAATCTCTTACTTTTCACAGTGTGTGAGAAAGCAAGGAATAAATGAAAAGTGTCCTAATGAGACTTTTGATGATCTCTTGGCTCTAGACTCGATTGTGCGTTTTGATTTAGTGAGCGATGGCTGGAGAGGAGTGCCACCTTTTCAATACCAGTCTATTCGGAGTGAATAAACCAATAGATAACGTGTTGATCTCCGTGTGATTAAAACAAATACCTTTTGAGAGATATTTGAGTTAGCTGGGAAGGGTTGTGCAATGCATCACTGGGTCCATGATGTCTTTCTTCAATACCGAGAATCATTAGCAAAAATGACCTCAATAGCATATGTATTGACCCGGTTTCTGCCTAAAGTTGTAAGGAGGGCTTCTTTCTTTACACCCTTTATCTTTACATTTCTTTTTCATTCTTCAACCCCTTCAATGCTTACCAATACGTCATCACTAGCACCTTGTTGTGATTGTTCCAGTGCTAGCTTAAGTACTTGGTCGGCATTCAGCTACGTTCACATTCTTTCTCCATCTTTCCTAGGACTTCTAATTCTATCTATGGAATTGTCCTTGGGAAGATTCCATCGGCTCTGATGAATCATTGGACTAAACCTATTCCTACCACCCTTTTGTCACCACATCCGTCGTGAATTAAGCGTGTTTTGGGAAGGAATTGCCACCATGAAAAATCATTGAAAAAATCACCTAAGGTACTTGTGATATTGAAATCAAAAGTTTTGTACCTTAGGTGTTTTTGTTTATCAAAAACGCTCCCCCTTAACACGTGCTTTACACATATTAAGTTGGATTATCGTTAAGTCTTTTTCATCTTTTAGCCAAGTATCACTTAAGTCTCCTTAATCCCATTTTCTCCCCTTATCCAAAATGTTAACCATTAATATTTGGGATATTGAATGGATTAACCGGTCTTTGGGTAAAAATGAAATTGATGTTTGGCCATAGAACATGTTAATGCTCCCCCTTAATTAAATAAGGGTTAGTTGTAGTGCTTTAGTATGATGTATTTTGAAAGATTTAGAATCTCGTGAGAAATTCTTGAAAAATTATCATACCTTAACACTACAACAAGCCACAAAAGCTGATAAAGTAAAAAGATAACATATTCACAATAATGTACATATGGAGTTGACCTGTAATGAGACGAACCAAAATTAATTGGATCGTTCCGTAAGCCGATGGTGAGCTCCATATGGTCGTCCACCGACGAATCGTTCTATGCTTCGTAGCAATCGGCGCTTCCTTAGCACTTCCTCAATTTTCCTGATTGCATACGAAGATCCTTTTCGGCATTGGGCTGTCCAGGTGTATGTGACCGCCGGAAGAGGTAAGTTGGAATTAAGAACCGACAAATCATCTCGAACATTCTTTAGCGTTCCATCACTGAATTTGTGCAGTTCGGAGAATCGCATGTATTGCATGACGCCAGTCTGGTTCGGATAAAAGATTCCTGCTTCCGGCTTGGTTGTTCCCATGTAGACCTTCTTGTCCTTGTGGAAGTTACTAAGTGGAGTCGTATGGGGACGTTGCAGGTTTAACTTCTTCTGATAGCTTTCTACCCCAAGTTGAAAATCTTCCACCCGGTGTTGAATGACAATTTTCCTGGCATATTGACGAAAGTTTGAACTCAAGGCTATGACAATATCAGGTGATAGATGATCAACTTTCTCTTGAGCCAAGAGCAGCAATAGATCTTCTATGTCTTCGAGTTGAAGGTACTGGAGATCACTTTCGTCAATGCGGAATTCTTTCTCATCGGTACGTTTGAGCAAGATTACATTTAAGTAATCGTAACCGAAAACCGTCTGAGTAGTTGCCCCAAGTATACTTTTGATTCTGTGAGATGAAACGATAGAAGCACCTCTCTTAGGACGATGGAAGTGATTATAGGCTAACTTCTTCTTTTTGTCCCAGTGAGATATGCCAAGTGAAGCATAGGTGTCATAAAATTTGAGCAGCTTCTTTCTCCAGATTGAGTCAGGCACTTTGTCTTCTATCCAAGGAACATTCTCCAAATTGACAGCCTTGAGCATTGTTAGTGACGTGGCATACTTCTTTGCTCCATTTTCAAGGTATTCAAGATCGTGAGAGACAAAATGCTCGATTGGGATACTGGCAGAACTAGCGATGACCGTTGGTGTAAGAGGTTGCAATACGGGAGTTTGAATTCCTGTAGTTGTCGCTCTCATTGCTTTGGTAAGCTCATTCAGGTGATATTCTGCTTCATTGTGGGTGATCTTTAAGGTATCAAAGAAGTCCACATTTGCAGCTGCCATTTTGATCAGATCCGGGGTCATCGTTGGTTTCCCATGAGAGTACCTTAGAAAAGCCGAGAAGTCGATAGGGTTGTTGAGGAATTGAGTCATCTCCATTACAGTTGCAGTTTCAAATGGATGATGTGGTGCTGCGTTTGTTAGCCAAAGTTGTTCTTGTATCGTATCATCAATGATAAGAGACTCAGCAAATGTCGGTTCTGGAACATTTAAATCCTCAACTTCCATGTCATCATCATGCTGAGCTGTAGAGGATGTGGAAGGTTGAGTTTGCGTCACCGGTATATCATCGTGATGTTCTTCTTCAAGCATTGTATCTGTCGGTTCTTCTGCTTGCATGTATTCTACAGTCTCAATATGAGAATCAGTAGTGAATTCTGGTGCAGTAGATATACCTGAAGCAGCCTGCTGAGTTTCTGATACTGTTGTTTCCAGTGGCTTATCTGTGGTGTCAGCAGCCGTTTCTGCAATGTCCTCGAACCCTTTCTCGGTGGCCGTTTCATTGTCATCCTTGTTTGTCTCGTCGGCATTTGTACCAGTGTTGTCATTCTTATCACCCTTGCTGACTTCATTACCCTTGTCATTATCGTCATCGTCATCCTGACCATCATCTGTATCCTCGTCCTTGTCCTTATCGTCATCACCATTCTTATCCTTTCCTTGTTCATCCTCCTCTTCTCCTTCCTTATCCTTATCCTCATTCTCATCATCCTTTTCACCATGTTCCTCGTCATCTTCCTCTTCTAGCACATTCTCATCATCAGACTCAGAGTCAGTAGTGTCTGCAGGATTCTCTTCATCAATTGCGTAGTTGAGATATTGCAAAACTTTGCGTTTGTATTTTGATTTATGAGCTCCCAAGTCTAGCAGACGTTTCTGAAGCAATGTCATGATTTGAAGAGTAGATAGACCATTACCGACCAGATGTGGTAATTGTTGATCAACATAAGACCTGACTTCGCGTTGAATGATCGCGGTCATCTGCTCGTCAATTGACCCGAGAAAAGCAGCGTTTTCTTTATCCCGAGTTTTCTTCTCTTTACGAAATGCTTTATGTTGTTCTTTGAGCTTTGACACTCTGTCTGATAGTTTTTGAAGAATGGGCTCATCAGAATGCGGTTCCTTTGGAGGAGTGGCAAACTTTTCTGTCAACGTAGCTATTTGGGTAGCTTGAGCCTCTAGTTGTTGTTGAAGAGACAGGATCAACGGATCATTGATTGTGAGAAAAGGGTTTGATGTCGAGGAGGCTTGTGGTTCTGTTGGTGGAGGTGTAACCAAAACCGTTAAAGTGGTCGTGGATGATACTGGTTGTACCTGGATAGGTGATGTTGTCGATGCAGTGGTTAGGACGGTGGTTAATACAGGTTGTTCAACTGTAGATGCCGGTGTAGATTCCGTGGTAATGGTGGTGGTTGATACTTGTTGTTCAACAGTTGCAGGTGTGATGGTGGTGGTCGATACTTGTTGTTCAACAGTTGCGGGTGTGAGGGTGGTGGTCGGGACTTCACTGATAATTGGAGTTGAAAGTAGGGAAGTGTTGGTCGATGTAATAGTGGTTATAGGGACATCCACCATTTGTTCGTTTGTTGACGGGTCAGTGTTGGTGACCTCAACACCCTCCCCTTCGAAATTAAGATATTTCAACACATCATCAGAATTTGAAGTAGACTTACTTTGAAGCTGTGTGTCTGGAATGAAAGTTGCATGAGCATCTTCATTTAGTACCATGTGAGTCGGTTCAGGCAGGGATGTGGTGATATTTGCATCCCGATACATCATACTTGTATCTGTGTCAGCACTGCTCTCACGGTCTTCACTTGGTTCCCGACTTTCAAGTTGAAAGGTATCAGTATCTTCATACTCAGCTTCATAAGTATCTTCTTCGTCGAAGAATTCCGTATCATTATCAGGATTACCGAAATCTTCTAAGTCATCAAATACCCTTGAGCCTGATCCACCAAAGGCTTCCTGTCGACTTTGTTGAAGAATAATACGAAGTCTTTTTTCTTCAGAAATTTGTTGTTGAACAGGATCATTTTGAGCAACACTTGCCTCTTTGCCTTTAGCTTTCCTTGCTTTCTTAGGCCTGCGGAGTGGTACTTCTTCTTCTTGTTCATCTTCTGTGTGGATCAGCTCATCTTCATCATCTTCATCAACAATTTGCATTTTTCCTGAGCGTTTATCTTTAGGAGCAGCTGGTTGACGCTGTGACACTCGTTTCTTGCGTTTACCTTTTTGTTTCTCTGATGGTGGTAAATTTGCCCGCTTGAATTGTGCGTCGATGTCACGAAGCATTTCTTGGTATTTATCACTCTCCTTGATTCCATCATTAATCATCGTGTCAGGTACTAGTGCAGGAAGTAATGCATACTTTGTGGAATTTGTGTCTGCATTCATTGAGAGAATCACATAATCATCATCTTTCGTGTGATAAAAGAACTTCCCGCGAGTGTCAATGGTTGGGTCATTCTTCATAAAATAGTGGATAATGAGCTTGGTGAATCTCGGGAATGGGAGATGCACGGATTTCTTCTTCGTTCCAGTAATTTGATAGCAAAATTCTTGCCAGAGAAGAAGTGCATAATCGACTTTTGATGCAGTATACAATCCCCAAAATAAGTGAGCCTGTGGTGGTCTCATTGCATCGGTTCCCCTAGTTTTACCAGTGAGACACTTGACGATGATGGTGATAATTGCTTTCCAGGGTTGCCCTATGTGTGAAGTGTTAAATTGTGATGGACTGTTAATTGTACCCTCATAATTCATGGCACGAATAACTCGAAGCACTTCATCATTCTTTGGGTTAGGCACAAATTGTTCTCCTTGTGCCAACCTAGGGAGCTTAAACAATTTCCTAAAAATGCTCAAGTTGAGTACCCTTGGTGTTTTGTCCAGTTCGAAAGATATGATCTTGTTATCGAAAGATGCAGTATTCCAGAATTCATGGATGTAGACTTCGGGGACAGATGCAGTACGTCTTAGTGTGTCGCTGATGGGTGATATGTCTAGGATATCCGTGGCAATTTTGAAGGCAGGTAAAAGCGGATCAAAATCATCTTGCAACCTAGTGTTGTTCTCAGCATATGGGAGCCTATGACTGAGTGGGACAAGTTCAAGATCACGGATTCGTTGTTCTTCCTCGGTGATTGACATTTCCTGCTTTGATGACATATTCACAAATGATATATACAACACATGTAGATATATTCAATCAATGCCAAATTTAAACACAGGAAAAATATCATTACACCTATTACCACAACATTCACACATACATCAGATGAACAAGGTCTTTACATATATCAATGCCCTTAGGAAAATAGCATGAATGCCAGTGATAATTTTATTCTAATGAGAAACTGTCCTAGCCTTAGTTCTTAGAATATTTGGATTTCTTGGTGGTCATGACCAAAACCTCAACAGGTTTTGGGTTGATTTCAACCAAAACTTCAGTGGGTTTTGATTTAGTTTCAACCACTACCTCAGTAGGTTTGGGTTTGATGTCTACTAACACCTCAGTAGGTCTTGGTTTGATTTCAACCAAAACTTCAGTGGGTTTTGATTTAGTTTCAACCACTACGTCAGGAATTGTAGTATTACCCTCAATCCAAATGATAGTGGGCTTGAACAAAGATGAAGCTTTGTCTGCCATGGCCTGGAAACATAAACCCAAGATATTGAGTAAGTAATTTGTATCTCTTTTGTTTACATCGGAATCAACTTATTAACTAAGATGAACTTTTGTAATAAGAACCCGTTCAAGTATTCTTATGAGATAAAAATTGGCTTATTTCAACAACACTTGGTTTCGTTTAAATGGCCCTAAAGAACTTAAAGCTAAAGAAAGATTAGTGCAAACTAGGCGAATCTCATGGTATATCCTAAGGCAATAGCATAAGAATACAGGACCAAATTCCATCGTAATGTAGCAAATTATCAGAATCCTAGGCATACCATCGCAATGAAACATCCATCGTAATCCTAATGAAATCCTATCGCAATATCTAAGGCTATCGCAATATGTGCATTTCCATCGGAATAACTGAATAATCATCGCAATATACCCTATCGCAATACATAGTGCAAAACCATCGCAATGTCACATCGGAATGTGCTATCGTAACATTCCATCGCAATGAATCAACGAAAGTCCATCGCAATGAGCCTGTCGCAACAAACCATCGGAATGATTCGTCGCAACAACCCATCGCAATAGAACCATCGCAATGACTCATCGCAATGAGTATCGCAATGAGTCATCGTAATAACTCATCGCAATGCCCATCGCAACGAATCATCGAAATGAGTCATCGCAATGATGTCATCGCAAAGCAGTATCGCAATGTGCATCGAAATCCGTGACTGGGATTCGATCTCATGTTTGACTTCACGATCTGGAGTTTTAGGCAGCGTTTTAAGCAAATCTGAACAAACCCATTGTGTAATAGGGCATCCTTAACAAATCCCAGCACTAAAAAATACATGTTCATCGCAAAAATGATAACCCTAAATCGAGAGATTTGAGACAGTCGTTGCTATGTTTGAATGATGATGAAACGAGTTTAACGAATGTTAATAATCAATAGATTTACCTAGATAATGAGGCACTTAATCAGTCTTGAATCAAGTTAAAGCTTTGTTTGAGATCCTTAACAATGGCAGAGAAAGAACTGTGTTTTTGTGTGTGTTTGAAATGCGACGGGAAGGATAGGGGGGGGGTTTGTTGTTGACTTGGTCAAAGTTAATTCAAGCCCCTCCCATTTTTGCCAATTTGCAAAACGAGTCCCCCTATTTTGTAAAAGAAAGTGCAAGTTATCTTGGCACATAATAGACTTATTCCCAAACACAAACACAAATACTTTTCGCCAAAATGTTAAAGATCTATCCAGGATATACTTAATTCACACTTAGCACACATGGCGAAACTGAAGATGATGGGTAGCTTAATATTTTCTGAGTAACCTGTTGAGTGACCAAATTTGTAACTTTAAAGAATTTATATTTGCTCCCCCTTAATCCCTGACCCGTTTTCTAATTAAAGAGCTGTAATCAAAGATATTAGGGACACAACTATAAGTGAGGACATTTGCCGATTAAGTGATTTGTATAGAACGATTCTGATGGAAATAAGATTTCTCTTATTTAAACAAGATAAGTGCACTGAAACGTACACGAATTTGTGTTAGACCAAGTTATTAAGTAAACTTGGCCCCTTACAAGGTTTGAAGTAAAACCTTGCCCGAGAAACTTAATTCCCGTTGTGAGCCAACGTTTTCAAAAGAAATACGTGACTTTAATAAGAAAAGCGGGTTGCAGTCAGAAATAACTACAAGCCATAATGGGCATGTTTTAAAACTTGTACAACTTTTATACGGACTCTATTTATGGCGCCGTGTCAATAGTAATCGACATTTCTAAAGCCGTAAATATTACCGTACTAAAAGACATGCCCGAAATTTGAAAAGAAAAAATATTTTTGGGTTTTCTTGATTTTATATTTTTTATGGATTTTCTTGGTTTTATATTTTTTATGGTTTTTCTAGGTTTTATATTTTTGTATTTTGCTTTTGATGGTTTAAGTATGTACTATAATATACAAGATCACGATCAAAAGGATACTAGAGAATAGTTTACCAGTACTATTCTTCAGACTCTTCTGCCAACTCCTTAAGTGTCGCTGGTGAAAATGATTTCATGCCTAGCTTTTCGATCAAGAACTCGATGCGTGCTCGATCTAAGGCCTTTGTGAATATATCTGCCAGCTGATACTCAGTGTTGACGAAGTATAATTCGATCACTCCATTTTCCACTTGCTCCTTGATGAAATGGTAGCGGATGTCAATGTGCTTTGCTCGAGAGTGTTGAACATAGTTGCAGCATAGAGCGATTGCACTTTTGTTATCACAGTACATCGGGATTTTGTTGAAACCAAGGCCGTAGTCAGTCAATTGTGATCTCATCCAAAGAACTTGAGCACAGCAACCGGACATAGCGATGTATTCAGCCTCAGTACTTGATATCGCAGCGCTTTTCTGCCTTTTTGATGCCCAACTGATAAGTCTATCTCCAAGGAGTTGCACACTGCCAGAAGTGCTACGTCTTGTATCTTGACACCCGGCATAATCTGCATCTGCATATGAAATTAAAGCAATAGAAGAATCCTTCGGATACCACAGACCACGATTAAGTGTTCCTTTTAGATACCGAAAGATCCTTTTCACAACATGTAAGTGCTTTTCGGTAGGCCGAGCCTGATACCGGGCACACATGCCTATAGCAAATTGCAAATCAGGCCTGCTAGCAGTCAGATAGAGAAGGGTGCCGATCATTCCACGGTAAAGTTTAGGATCGACAGCTATCCCTTCCTTATCTTCATCTAACTTGGATCGCTCCACCATTGGAGTATCCACGGGGTCACAGTTTTCAAAGTGATATTTCTTTAAAGATTCAAGAGCAAATTTGGATTGATTAATAAAGATGCCTCTGGGATTCTGAGAAATTTGTAACCCTAGAAAAAATGAAATTTTTCCCATCATCGACATCTTAAAGCGTGTGGACATAATTTTCTCAAAACGGTCAGACAAACGTTGATTAGTAGCAGCAAATATTATATCATCAACATAAATTTGTACCAGTATCATGTCGTTGTCCTCCTTGAGAATGAATAATGTGGGGTCCACTTTGCCTTTGGAGAAGCCTTTGGAGATGAGATACGTCGATAAGAGATCATACCACGCGCGTGGAGCCTGTTTCAACCCGTAAAGAGCCTTCTTGAGCTTATACACATGATTAGGATACTCTGAATTGACGAATCCATTCGGCTGGCTTACATAGACATCTTCCCTTAATTCACCATTAAGAAATGCCGTCTTAACATCCATTTGGTAGACGATCATATTCATATGAGCAGCATAAGCAAGGAATAGTCTAATTGCCTCCAAACGTGCAACCGGAGCAAAGGATTCTTCAAAATCGATACCCAAAGCTTGTTTGTAACCTCTAGCGACCAATCTAGCTTTGTTTTTCAGAACACTACCTAACTCATCAAGTTTAACTTTGTATACCCACAACAGTGTCAAGATTTCCACGTTGCTGGGTAACGGAACTAATTCCCACACTTCAAGACGTTGGAATTCATTAAGTTCCTCTTGCATTGCTTCAATCCATGATGATTTGGTCATGGCTTGTTGCCAGTTTTTAGGTTCAGTGTCTGATAGAAATGCATCAAAATAGCAATATAATGCATGTTCTTGGAGTTGATGACGTGTTAAGACTGGTCGATCGATGTCACCAATAATATTTCGGATTGGGTGATCCTTTGTCCATTTAGTGTTGTGAGTTTCAATCCTTGGTGGACGGGAGTGAACGATTGCAGGAGCTTCCTCTGAAGTAGACGCACCCGTAGGGTCATCAGGTATGTGTGAACCAAAGAAAGGAAGCTCTTGTAAGTGAGCGTATTCTAGATCGTGATCATATAATTCCTCTTCAACATCATTAGGAACGAGTGGGGGTGATGATTCAGGTGTTGTTTGAGAATTGGTAGGGGATGGTATATCTTGATCAAGAGTAACAGTAGTTGCCTCGGATTCATTTCCATTATCTTGAGCAACAACTACGGGAATCGGAGCCACTGCTACGGGTACTGAAGAATCATTACTCTGTGGATCAAAGAATTCATCAAACATAGGTTGAAATAACTTATCCCACTCGGACCTTGTTGGTGGTATGAATGATGGAGAAGTAGGGTTGTTGGGAAGTAAGCCGGAACTGATTGTACCGGTTCCCATCTCGTGTAAAGCGGGTTCAGAGCTGTGTTGCTCAGAAGCCATCGCTGTCAGCTCATCAAAATCGACATCCAAAGTTTCTACAATCTTGCCAAGACGACGGTTATAAATCCGGTAAGCCTTCTTTGCAGGTGAATAGCCAATGAAAATTCCAATATCAGCCTTCGGTTGAAGTTTTCCCAGATTTTCACTATTTGTATTTGGATAGCAAAGTGCACCAAACACATGAAGAAAGGAAATATCGGGTTTATGTCCATGAAGAAGCTCATATGGAGTTTTACCATGACGTTTGCGAATGATTGAGCGGTTTTGGGTATAACATGCGGTTGCCACTGCTTCTGCCCATAAAAATAAAGGTGCATTCGCATAAATCAACATAGTTCGAGCAGCTTCCATAAGTGTACGGTTACGTCTTTCAACGACACCATTTTGTTGTGGAGTGCGAGCCACAGATGTTTCATGAGAAATACCAACCTTTTCACAATAAGTGCGAAGAGTCTGATTAACGAATTCAGTGCCGTTATCAGTCCGAATGCGGCGAACAGTAGCATTACAACGTACTTGGATCATCTTTAAGAAGGTAATGATATACTCTGGTGCTTGATCCTTGGATGCTAAAAATTTTACCCATGTAAACCTTGAGAAATCATCCACTATGACGAGGATGTATTTTCTACCACTCACACTTGCTGTACGCATTGGCCCACAAAGATCCATGTGCAAAAGATATAGTGGTTCTTGGTTGGTGTCTTCTGCTTTAGGTTTGTAAGATTTCTTGGTGCTTTTCCCCAATGAACATGCGGAACATAAATGATCCTTGTCGAACTTAAGTTTCGGAAGACCACGAACAAGTTCGTTTCTAGCCAAATGGTTAATAGCATCAAAGTTAAGATGAGATAACCGACGATGCCACAACCATGACTTGGTCTTCGATGCTTTGGAGAGTAAGCAAACAGGAGAGGCGGCCATCATGTTTTGAATAGACAAAGTATATAGATTATCCCCTCGAGAACCCTTTAACAAATCATTTCCTGCAAGATCGCGAATGAAGCAAGTATGTTGTCGAAAGGCCACTTCAAGGTTAGAATCGCAGAATTATCCTACTGAAAATAGATTGTGACCAAGTCCCTCTACATAGTAAACCCTTGAAATCGTGACATTCCCAATTTGATATTCACCATAACCCATAATCTTTGCAATATGGTCGTTGCCGAATTTTACCGTTCCTAGAAACTTGCTGACGAAATTTTTGAGCATCGAGCGGTCTCCAGTCATATGTTTGGAGCACCCCGAGTCCAAATACCAAAGAATAATTTGGACGACCTGAAAATTTTACCAAACATAGACGATGTATCGGATTCTAATTGTTCTTCTGAGTTAGCAGGTACAGATATAGTTATCTTAGATTTGCTATCAGACAAAACTTTAGGTTTCCAGATTTTCTTACTAGTGATTGGCTTAGATTCTAGTTGTCTAGTGTTCTGAGGTACTTTGTGACTGGGGACATTACCACTGGTAGGCACATTAGTGGAGGCAGACCTAGTTAAAGGGCGCTTGTTCCTTTTCTTAGTGCTAGTGTTCCTATTTAAAGGATGCTTAGACCTAACTTCTGTGGATGTGATCCTAGTTAAAGGGCACGTAGTTCCATTTGCAGTAAAGGTCCTACCAGTGGGTTTCCATTGCCACCCAACGTGAGTAAATTTCTTACCTGTTGGCTTCCATTCAAGATTGTTCTTAATAGCATGCATTTCATTCACGTGATCAATAAGGCATAAATCATGATGCTTGGAAAACATACATTCGTTACAATTCCAACATTTAGCATTAGAATTCACATTTTGCTTAGGTTTCCACTCATAAAGAGGACCTTTTGTCTTAGCTACATGATTCTTTTTATTTAAAACTGAAACAACGTTCCTAGGGTGCACTTCTACTTGCTTCTTCTGAGTCCTATTAGTGGAAGGCTTGATCCTATCTTTCTTTCCTCGAGATCCTTTAGCCTTAGTGGACACTTTTACTCCTGTAGAAGCCAAGGGAACATTAGTGACAGATTTTAAAGGTGCCTTGCTTGATAGTGTCAATGACGGTTTTGCTCCTGGAGTTTTATTGAATGGAGTGACAGCAATGGGCTTATTATTAAGTAGTGCAGAACCTGGTGTACCTATGTATTGCAAATATGCTAGGCAGTATTGAACTCGCTTACCATATTCATGAGCCGAATAATAGTCGCTACTTAAGGGATCTAAGGCATACAGATCGTCTAAAATATCCCTAAGAAGATCGACATGCTTAATGGCATTCCTCATATAATCATCATAGATAACCTGGTTTCTTTTGTGAAGTGGATTCTTGTAAAGCACTACTGACTTGGTTGTTGGAGCACTAGTGGACGGGGCAGAGTCAGTAGCTAAGTTATCAACAACTTCTTGTCGGGTGACGCGAAGTGTCTCCTTTAACTCGGCCAAAACCATGTTTTTATCTATGAGCTGAATTTTTAGGTCAGAGGTTTCCTCACATTTCTTGTTCAGTTTGTCAATTAAAGACTTTCGCTCTGTCGCATTAAACGCGATGTGTTCTTCTATTGAACCAGAAATTTGTGAGTCTCCCTGCCTTACTTGTTCATGCTCTCCTAGTATAGAATTAATTCTTGTTTCTAGGACATGATTATTAGCCTCTGCAGCCTCTAGTTCCGTTTTTGTTTCTACTAATTCTCTCTTAAGTCTCATCATTTCATCTTCTAAATTTTGAACCATCTGAATCATCTTGTCACTTATCTCAACGGAGTTTCCACCTTCATTTAGTTTTGAAAGAGTTTCATTTATAGATTGATTCTCAATTTCAAGAGATATAGAATGTTGTTGAAGCTCGTTAAAACTTTTTGAAAGTGTATTATATGAATCCTGAAGCTTTAAAAATTCAGCGTTGGATTCATGACAAGAATGATTTTCTACAGTATTCACATGTTCAATATTATTCACAGATTTATGCACATCATCACAAATATTCACAGTAGATGAAATTTCACGAGTATATTGAGTAGTAACAACTTGCATCACTTCAAGAGACACCATATGTTCTAAAAAGCAGTCATATTCTGATAAAATCTTTTCCTTTTCGATTAAGTGTTGTTCATAAGCATCATCCATGTTATTGAAAACTTTTTGAACTTCACCAAGCTCAAATTGTAAATTACACACTAGATCATAGACTCCTTGTTTAATATGGTCCACAAATGGAACGATCGCTTCTTCAAACACCGATTTCATGTGTTCGAATGCCCATTCTCCAGCAGTTTGAGCCGTTGAAGTCGTACATTCCAAAATGACCTTGTCAAAATCGGTAAGGTATTGCCCAATTTCTTCAATACTGAGCCTTACCGTACTAACCGGGGGAAGATTCTTAGGAATTTCCTTTGGTTTATCCGAGTTGACAAGTGTAGGAATTATACTAAGGCATTCTCTAGTCGGCATGAAAGTGGATGTTTGGAGAGTTTTCTTTTTCATATTAAAACGAGTTCTAAGATCTATTGTGGCATTTTTTGCATTCATTGAAGCATAATCGTATTCAGGATATGTCAAAAGTAATTTTAACTGCTTTTCATCGTATGGTGATATAGAATCACTTGAGAACACTATCGGGTCTAATGCCAAACCTAACTTTGTTGCATCATACAGTCGGGGGTTGTGGTTAAGTGCTTGCTTTGCATAACCCGGGTTAGGTGGTAAGTCTATGAGACGCGATAAGTTGAACTCTTTAAATGAAGCATGAAACAAGTGTACTAGATGTGAAGCGGCATATTGTTTTAAAAGCTTAAGTTCCGTTTCTTTTATTCTGTTAGACGTCTTAATTTCCAGTTCAAGCTGTTTGGATTCCAGAATTTCAAAATCTGTTTGAAGTTGTTGAAAATTAGTGACGACTGACTCTTTTTCTTTAAGCTCATTCGAAAGGTTTGCTCTTAAACTTTCAATTTCAAGCAGATTGTCCATTTGAACTTTCCTAAACCTATCAAATTCAGGATTGGTTAAGGTAGTGGACACAGGAGTCATTTCCAAGGTTTTAACCTTGTCTTTATGCAAAGCAAGCTCAGCAGATAAAGTCTGATTAGCATTAAGGGTTTCACGGACTGCAATATTCATTCTGCTAAGCAAAGATGCAGGGACCATAACCAAATCAGGTTGAGCAGACGAGTTAATAGTCATAGGAGCTTCCGGTTGTGGTTCACTCAAAATCTGAGGACTTGCAATGTTATTGCTATCATTGTTTGTCTCATCTATTGAATTACTAACCACCGGAGGCTCTTCCGAATACTCGGACATTTGCTCAACTTGATAAGGTACAATGCTAGTATTTGTAGCAGTATTTGGTACCTCAGCAATGGTGTCAGTCCCATAGAGTGAAAGATTTGCCATAAGAGCTGCTTTAGCGGTGTTAAAATCATCACAATCCGAGTCATATGCATCCAAATCATCACATTGATAAGCAGCATTGTTAGTGACGACTGTTGTGGGATGATCATTTTCCGCTACTCCTGGATCTGCAAGGAATGCCAATTCTTCTTCATCAAGCTCACGACCCTGGGCTTGAGCATTCACCAAGTAAATCTTTTCCTTAAACCAAGTGTCGTCCCTTCTCCTCTTAGGCTGCTTGCATTCTCGGGCCATGTGCCCTTCCCCTTTGCAGTTGTAGCAAATAACCATCTTCATTTTACCAGTGCTGTTGGCCCTTGTAGCCGTAGTATTGGATGAACGTGCACCAGCATTAGACGAATTTGATCTCCCTTGAAGTGGTTGTACCATGACCCTGCCGTCCTGAATTGTTGCTTGTTGTCGAGAGTTAGACGAGTTTCTTAACTGATTGTTAGTTGGTGCTGAACCTCGGTAACCTCTTTTGTTTAAAGTTTGACTTAAAAATGCAGACAACAGAGCTAGGACTTCAGTATGGCTATCTCCTTGTTTAAATTCAGGGACAGGGATGTCATCTTCACAGTATAATGCTGATGCTGGTTGAGCAACAAACTGATTGGTTGGAACACTTTCTTGATGTGAGTAATGATGTTGAGGAGCCTCGAGTTGTGGATAGGTACTAACAGGATTGGTAGGAGGTTGATACGATGAATACTGGTGTGAAGCTCCTTGTGATGATGATGTTGCTTGTTGGTGATAAGATGTTGGTGGCGGTGGCAGAATCGAGTACTGTGGAAAGCTTGGTGTTTGATACACAGGTTGATATGAAGATTTGTGTCCTACAGCAAGCTGAGAGTTGTGATATGATAGTGTAGGATGATTTGCCAATAATGCCATTGGTTCATGATAAGGTCCTTGAGAAATTCGGTTTTGGATCACATGCTTCTCATGTTGTTGTAAGAAAGCATATAGTTGATCTAAATTGGACTTGTGTAGATCACGAATCATTTTGACATCCGTCACATATTGACTCCATTCAGGGGGTAGTGTGTTCAAGAACTTGGTGTTTAACTGAAATTGTTCAATCCTTAGATTATAGACATTCATGTCATTCATCAGAGTAGTAAAACGCCAGTAAAAGTCATGAAGAGTCTCCCCTGGAATGTATTGGAATCGATCAAACAAATCATATAATTGACATTCTCGTTCTTGCTTAGTGAGAGATGTCCCTTGTAGCAAAACCGCAAGTCGATCCCAAAGATTCTTAGCCACTTTATGTTCACTCACCATTCTGAAGATATCAGGTGGAAGGGCTTGAAGAATTGTTTGCACAGCCCTTTCATCGGCATCTGCAATGAGTTTGTTGGCATCGGTTAACTCATGATACTGCCTTGGCCTTGTCACATTGTTGACTGTAACCTCTCCCCAATCTAATGGACCTTTGTCAATTGATTCTAGCATAAGTCGACCACTTTGTTTGCCCATGATGTATGTTCTCATTCGACTTTGCCATGATTCAAATAAGTCTTTGATGAGCAAAGGCGGGCGAGTATCGGTACCCGAAATGATCGATATATCGGTGAGTGAAGTCATAGTTGGCATAAATGAATGTGAATTCATTTTGTGATCCCTTGAATAAGATTATCAAAGATGATCGAACAATGAAATAAAGGTTATGAGTTTTTTGTGTTGATAACTAAAAGATGTTGTTATCTTGTTGTAGTATTAACTTTTGAACGTTTCCAAATTAAATGCCAAATAGAAGAAAATCCACTAAGTATCTAAAACCAGTTCTGTCGCAATGTTTTTCTGTCGGAATACCTAGATCGGAAAATCTCACTATCGGAATAAGCTCAGATCGAAATGATTTTAGATCGCAATGTAACCTTGTGGCAATAATGATGGTATCGGAATGTTTCAGATCGCAATGAGATGCCTATCGGAATGCTTCAGATCGCAATGAGATATCTATCGGAATGCTTCAGATCGCAATGAGATATCTATCGCAATGATCTTAGATCGCAAAGTGGTTTGCAAATTTTGAGCAGAGTAACGACTTAATACACCTTCCTTATACCCGTCGGAATCTCAGATCGCAAAAGCTATCGGAAAGATTCAGATCGGAATAAGTAATGAAAATCCAGTGATCGCAAAGAAGGACCCTAACCCTTTCCGATGGTTAAAGTATTGCGATGGAGGCCAAAGTACTTTTTGTACTTTCCGATGGAAGCGTCTGCTGAAATTTCGGAATGTTGAAAAACACACTTTCTAGCACTTTTGATCCAAGAAACCTGAATTTTTAATGAAATCTAAGATACCAAGAACACGTTTAAGCCCAAATTCCTAAGTTACACTACTTATCACTAAGATCAAACGAAAAGAGAAAAAAAATTTGGAGGTTTCGGCCAAAAAGGTAGTTTATGATTTACGAATGTAAATACACAACCCAACACAAAGAACAAGCCTTTATCTCATCCCATGCTCTTGATACCAATTGTAGAACAATGATAATCTTGTGAAACAAGGGGGTTGATGTTTTTCTAGAGAGAGAAAGTTAGAGAGAGAAATGGAAGAAAACACATATATTAAAGTGAAAGAATAAAACAACCAACACCTCTTTCCATAGTGGAAAGAGGTTTAAATACCCCAAGTCCTTAAAGGACTTGGGCTTCCGGCCCATGAACATGCTCATGGGTCGGGCTATGTAATAAATAACACTTAACTTAACTACGAGCCTATAACTACATGGTTGGAGTGACCGAGACTTTCTAAATGCGTAAAACGTATTTCCAACATTGATCTATTCAAACCCACGCCCAATTTTTTTTTAATGTTTTTATGGTTTTTTCTCTATACAAATCTTCTACATAGTTGTGGTAGAGATTTGGTATAGTTACTTTGGCTAAAAACACAAAATTTTTGGGTGTTTGGATCATTTTTTGGCTTAAAATCTCGAATTTGGTGTGTTTTGTCCGAGAAAAGTGGAAAATTCATATACTGCTTGTACTATTGCGACAACTCCCATCGCAATATTTAGGGTTTTGGATTGAGATCCATATTGCGACTGGTATTGCGATTGGATTTCATCTTGTCACATTGCGATTGGAATTGCGATTGGAATTGCGATTGGAGTTCTTTGTTATTGCGATCCATATTGCGATTCATATTGCGACAGGATTGTTTTGTAATATTGCGACTGGAGTTTTGCGATAGGATTGCGACATGGTATTGCGACAGTATTACGATTGGAAGTATTGAGATTGGAAGTATTGCGATTGGGAATATTGCGATTGGACTTATTGCGATTGGACTTATTGCGATTGGACTTATTAAGATACGAGACATTACCACTGCATTCCTTTAGGCATTGCGATAGAACAACAAGTATTCCAAGATTTTTCAAAAACGTGTTTTTGGTGCAATTTCATCTTGGAATTTTTGTTTATCGAGAACATAATTTAGGGGATTTTTAACATTATTTCTCGGCTTCTACACAACAACAAACACATTTACTTTCTCTCATTGATCGATCAACTTTGTAAATCTTAACTTATTGAAATAGAGTACACATCTCTTACGGATAAGTCCATCCTATCGGGTACGGATAATCGTCCATCTATGTTGGAGAAGTCTATGTACGAGGATTGGACTTCCCGAATGGAACTTTACATGTTGAACAAAGAGAATGGACATCTCATTTGGGCATCAGTGCTCAATGGACCATTAGATTATGGTACAGTGACGGACGGTACGACTACTCGTCCTCGCACAACGGGTGAATTGACTGAAGATATGAAGATTCAAGACAAATGTGATAAGTATGCTACAAACATCATTCTCCAAGCCCTTCCTCCAGATGTCTACAAACTCGTCAACAAACATAAAGTTGCCAAAGAGTTATGGGATAGAATTCGTGTTCTAATGCAATGCACCTCGTTAACTAAACAAGAACGAGAGTGTAAGCTTTATGATACTTTTGATAAGTTTGCCTATGTTCCCGGGGAAACCCTCAATGACTACTAAACATAGACTATCGGGAGCTCAACAAGATTACTATCCGGAATAGGTATCCACTACCGCGTATAGACGATTTGTTTGACCAACTACAAGGGGCCAAACACTTCTCCAAGATCGATCTTAGGTCAGGCTATCATCAGATACGGGTTAAGGAGCAGTTCATCGCCAAGACTGCTTTTCGTACCCGCTATGGCCACTACGAATTTGTAGTTATGCCATTCGGCCTGACCAATGCTCCAGCAGTGTTCATGGATTTGATGAACAGAATCTTCCATGAATTTCTAGACAAGTTCGTCATTGTCTTCATCGATGACATCCTGATCTTCTCAAAGTCCAAGGAGGAACACGAAGACCATCTTCGTACAGTACTACAGATTCTTCGTCAGAAGCAGCTGTATGCTAAATTCTCCAAGTGTGAGTTCTGGTTAGACAAGGTGGCATTCTTAGGTCACATTGTATCAGCAGAAGGAATCACTATGGATCCAGCGAAGGTTGAGGCTATTACTAAGTGGCCGAGGCTGACATCAGCGACGGAAGTCCGCAGTTTCTTACGCTTAGCTGGCTATTACCGCAGGTTCGTGGAGAACTTTTCCCGCTTAGCACTACCATTGACCAAACTGATGCGGAAAGGGGAAAAATTCGTCTGGATTGAAGAACGAGAGAAGAGCTTTGAAGACCTGAAGTAGAAGCTAGTATCTGCACCTATTCTTACTCTCCCATCTGGTACGGGTGGATTTCAAATCTATAGTGATGCATCGGGGAAGGGACTTGGTTGTGTTCTCATGCAACATGGGAAAGTGATCGCGTACGCTTCACGGCAGCTTAAGCCTTATGAAGAAAATTACCCTACGCATGCCTTGAACTTGCTGCAGTCGTGTTTGCATTGAAGATATGGAGGCACTACTTATATGGAGAATCATGTGACATTTTCACGGACCACAAGAGCTTGAAGTATATCTTCACTCAACGTGAATTGAACATGAGGCAGAGGAGATGGTTAGAGCTGTTGAAGGATTATGACATTAATCTATAGTATCATCCCAGAAAGGCGAATGTAGTGGCAGACGCACTTAGCAGGAAGTCCGGAATAATCAACGGCATTAAAATTGAGGAGGAAATCATAAGAGACTTGGAGCGACTAGACATCAAGATCATGATACGTGGACAACACGGTTACTGGGCTAATCTTAGAGTAGAACCCGAGTTACTCTCTAAGATCAAGGAAGCTCAGAAAGATGATGGAGAAATCTGGGCGATAGTTCAGAATATGGAGAAACAGACGAAATTCAGAGTAGATGCAGATGGTATCGTATGGCAGGGCACGAGACTTTGTGTTCCTGATGATCAAGAACTCCGGGAATCCTTGTTAGCTGAAGCTCATAGCTCCCCATTCTCTATACATCCTGGTTCGACTAAGATGTACCATGACATCAAACAGTACTTTTGGTGGAGTGGTATGAAACATGATGTGGCCACTTACGTCTCCAAATGTCTTACCTGCCAGCAGGTTAAGATCGAGCATCAGCGATGTGGCGGTCTCCTTCAACCATTAGATATTCCAGAGTGCAAGTGGGACAAAATCACCATGGATTTTGTTACTGGTCTTCCGCCTACCAAGAGGAAGCATGATGCAATTTGGGTTATCGTAGATCGACTTACCAAATTAGCTCATTTCTTACCGATCCGCAAGGAAGATCCGGTAAGTAAACTCGCCGATACGTATAGAAGAGAGATCATGAGACTCCACGGTGCTCCATCCAGCATCGTCTCAGACAGAGATCCTCGTTTCACTTCGCGATTTTTGAAGAGTCTATAGAAGGCTTGGGGTACACAACTTAAGCTTAGCATGGCTTTCATCCTCAAACAGACGGGCAGTCGGAGCGAACGATTCAGACATTGGAGGACGTGTTGAGGTCATGTGCGTTGGAATGGACGGGTGATTGGGACGATTATATCTGTTTGGTAGAGTTTGCATACAACAACAATTGGCACGCAAGTATCAAGTGTGCTCCTTTCGAGATGTTGTATGGCAGAAAGTGTCGTGCCCCAATCTTCTGGGATCAGGTTGGCGAGCGAACACTTGAAGGACCAGAAATCATAGAGATGACTATTGAAAGGGTCGCAGTAGCTAAGCAGAAACTTTAGGAAGCACGGTCACGTCAGAAAGTTACGCCGATAAGCATCGTAGGGACATACGTTTTAACGTAGGAGATCACGTCTTTCTTAAGGTTTCGCCGACACGTGGTGTTAGACGCTTCGGGATTAAAGGGAATCTTAGTCCTCGTTTCATCGGACCGTTTGATATCATTGAACGAGTCGGTGAAGTATTTTACCGGTTAGCGTTACCTCCGCAGCTTTCGCATGTACACAATGTGTTTCATGTGTCCTTACTCAGAGGGTACCAGTATCATCCCCTTCACATGGTTCAGTATCCACTGGAACAGATACGTGAAGATATCACCTTCATAGAAGAACCCGAACGAGTTCTTGACAGACAAGAACAAGTCATGAGAAGGAAGACGATTCCATTCGTCAAAATCCTTTGGAGGGATCATACCGAGCGGGAAGCCACTTGGGAAACAGAGGAGTCTATCCGGGCTTCTTACCCTCATTTCATATTCTGAATTCGGGTATGTTCTTCTTTTCCAGTTTACTTTATCTATAATTCGGGGACAAATTATTCTTTTTAGGGGGGAAGAGTTGTAAAACCCGCATGCTTTTACCATGAATAGTACCCTTAAGATCGTACGTACTAGATTAAAACTTTCCTTTTATAGTATGATTACGTTCACGTATAAGAATTTTAAGTATTACGTACGTGTTAGAACACGATAAGTATTTATTACGTATGAACACACGATAATTATTCAAACAATAATTAATCACGAACATGCGATCATGAAATCATGAACGTAAATTAATCACGAGCTAATATTAATTACGTATATATATTTTTGGAAACTTTCTATTTTGGGAAACCTGCTATTTTTAGAAAGTTACTTATTATTACACAGTAAGTATAATAATACATGAAATACAAGTAATACTTAATCAGAATAGACAGAATATAAGATAAACACAGTTTAAAGCTTAAAATAGTAAAACATGACTTGAACGTATAAAATAAGCTAAGACATGACATAAAACCAGTTACGTATTTAGTAATCAGATACTTATACACGTATGTATTTATGTAGCATTAGTGATACCGAAGTAGGACTCTCTTCAGTTCGTTTTCATCGTTCACTGGACATAAGGTACGGATTCCCGTCCTTTGAGTATGGACATTCTTTCCTTATTAGGATTTCCACGTATGCAGCCAACTGTTTTCCCGTAGTATAAGTTTATATGTTTGATTGCTTATGTTTAATTTAGAATACCTATAGCCATATACATGCATGACCAGTTTCACCTAGTTATAGAGGTAACACTAGAGGAACTGGTGTTATGACTTCCCCACGGCGGAGTGATTGCTCGTGGCATCCCTTCAGCTTTTGGCTATATTATTATTTTTATCATGTGGGGCGTATGGGTGCATCCTAGTTACATGTTTTCAGCAGATTACTCAGTGTGAATGTGGTGTGTGCCTTGCATCCTTCACAAGGAGCTGATCCCTCCTACCCAAACCAGTATATTGAATTAGAGGCAGCCCCTCTAATTTGCATGATGAGGTCACCCCTCCAATTATTCATGTACGGTGGATTTTCATGACCTATATTGGCTAATGGTAGAATATGTTAAACAGTTTTTATAAGATAAACATAAGGCTTTTCAAACTATAAAACCAATTTTTACTAAGACTTAACCGGGTTATCCAAGACTTAGTTTCTTCCGCTGTTATATGCTTATATTATTCATGCTTTATCATACATCCGTGCACTGAGCGTATTGCTCAACCGTTTTCCTTTTTTATGTTCCCAAAACGGCAGGTACTCGCGGACACTCGTAGACTTTAAGCGTACGTGCATATGGACTGGAAGCTTTCTAGCCTTTCTTTACTTTATGCATTATCTTTACTTTAATACTCTTTCCATGGACATTGTTTAGTCCTTTCTTTTACAGTACTTATGATTGTGTGTGATGAGCTGTACTTTTGGATTACCGATGTTTGATTCCGGTATTTCCTTTTATGGTCATGTAATGTTTTAGACATTTATCCTTGTATGCTTTGATGACACGCCATAACTACACGTGACATTCCATTATCAAAATGGGGTGTTACAACACCCTTGGGGAAAAGTTGGAGATGGAAAAGATGTGGATGTCAGGCACTATAGATCAATGATTGGTTTATTGATGTATCTCATAGCTTCAAGACCTGACATTATGTTTGCTGTGTGTGCATGTGCACGCCATCAAGTGACTCCCAAAGAGTGTCATCTTCATACTGTCAAGAGAATCTTTATGTACCTTAGATGTTATCCAGACCTGGGATTATGGTATCCAAAAGATTCACCATTGGAGCTTATTGCATATTCAGACAGTGACTATGGCGGTGACAAATTTGATAGAAAATCCACAACTTGTGGATGTCAGTTTCTTGGGAGTAGGTTGATATCTTGGCAATGCAAGAAAAAAACAGTGGTGGCCAATTCTACAACTGAAGCAGAGTATGTTGCAGCAGCTGTTTGTTGTGGACAAATCTTATGGATTCTGAACCAGATGTTGGATTATGGGTATAATTTCATGCATACCAAGATTTTTGTAGACAATAACAGTACTTTATGCATTATTAAAAATCTTGTACATCATTCTAAAACAAAACACATAGAAATTAGACATCATTTTATAAGAGATTGTTTTGAAAAGGGTTTAATACAACCAGATAGGGTTGACACCGAAGAAAATGTGTCTGATTTATTAACTAAACCTTTTGATACTGGAAGGTTTCAATACTTGGTAACAAGTATTGGAATGATCAATCTCACTTAATATGTGTTTTGGGGTCTCGTTGTAAAAGTATGTACAGGATATGCATTGTTATTGGTCTTTTTGAGAAGTTAAATTTTCCACTATATTTGTCTATCGCTGACAAAGGTTATCTTAACGCTGATAAGTGTTATCGTGACGTTGTCAGCAACATGTTAGTTTTGTGGTTTTTTTTATCTAAGTTTGCAGGCATTGTTAGCATTGTACCATTGGATACAGAGTTGCTTATAGATCCTTGGAGAATCATTGGAGCATGTTTCAATTTATGGATGATGGTTGGAATATTTATATTCCTATCTTGACATAAATTTTTATGTACATGCATATTATTGGGCAACATATGTATCACAGTTTAAGGGGAGGTTTTAGGAACCTTTAGGATTTTTGGGTATTCTTAAAATACTCTTATCATAATTCTAGATTGTGTCCACAGGTGAGTATGAGTTAGTTTTCTATCTCATGAGGCACTGTAGCATGCAAAGTTGATATACTATGCATGCTGCCAAGACCTTTTTGGCCTAGAATTGGATGTGGTCTGTTGGGAGACTTGGGAATGATTTATAATGGGTTTACTTGGGAGTTACAAGGAATTTTATAAGATAACTTAATTGTTAAGAATTTTGGTTAGCAAGGGACACTAGAGGAGTGTTATGTCTATCTTGCATAAGCAAGTGTTCATAATTGGACAGTGCTTGCCGCCCTATAATAATTTTCAGTTTATAGGTTATCTTCACTAGGATAAATTACTTTGTTAAGGTCCTTTTTCATTTTTATTACTTTTATTTTTGGACGTTGACAAATATTTTTCCAAGCGTTGTTGTGACCAATTTAGACGTTGACATGGCTTTTGCAAACGTTGACAAGAATATAGCCGTTGGGCGTTGATGGGTTATTTTTGACCGTTGACACTCATTGGGACCTACCCAGTTGTTATTTTTGACGAATTTTGGGGCCGTAATTTTGGGAGTAGATAACTTTTAGTTAATGCACAAGATAACTTATTTTCTTTTCAATATTTTCATCATTATATTTTGAAAATACTTGCCTTATTTTTGACCAATCACATGTGCCTATCTCTCCTATATATTTGACTCCTATTTTTAAACTAGGTATTATCATATTCTTGTCTAACACTTTTTCTCCTATAATTCATCTTTCAACAATCTTTCACAAACAGCTTTCTTCAACAATGGCACCAAAGTTTAAACCAAGTGACTTGGTATTGGGATTCAGGAGTCAGTACAATATGATTGCTTATTTGGAGGCTGATGATACTTTTTTTCCACAATACACCCAGATGGTGGCGTATTTGAATGCATCTCCATTACGGTATGCTCTTTCTCATGCTCCTCTCATCCCCGTCACTCATATTAAACAGTTTTGGAACACTGTTAGTTCCTTAACGCTTAATAATGTGACTACATTAACAGATATTGTTCATGGGCGTACTTGGGTGGTTACTGAAGCCTTGGTTCGCCAGGCTTTGCATCTTAATGATTCAGATGGTATAACCACTCTCCTCATTAATGAGATAGAACAAGGACTTCAGGCTTTGGGGTATCCTTTCCCTGATGAGGGTACTTTAAATAAATATCATAAACAAGAATTTCCCCCAGCCTGGAAGTACCTCATACATGTCATCCTTCAATGTTTGAGTCCCAAATGTACTGCACATAATGAAATTAACAGATCTATTGCTAGTGCAATTATGTGCATTACAAATGGGCAAAAATATAATTTTTCTAAACTGATTTTTGATGGCATGTGTAAAAACAAGGGGAATAAGATGACTTTGGCTTATCCCAGATTTTTACAACTGGTTTTTGATGAACAAAGGTACTACATAAGGGATCATGATGATTTTAATGAGATCCATGTGTAAAAGAAAGCTATTTTTAGTAAGATGAACTCACCCCCTCACCGTGAATTACCCCTCACCCAAGCTATGCTTGCAGTTATTGCAGCAGCACAACCTCAACCAGACCCACAACCACAACTTGCCCAATACCAAACCCTTTGCCTTCACCTCAACACATGGAAATTGACCAAGAATCCTTCAACGTTGACACATTAAATGTTGGCGTTGACACTAGTAATCCAAACATTGACACCTTTCCTTCACAGACCCAAACACCCCTTAGCCTTCAAACTACCACCCAATCCACATCCTCTTCTACACCCCTGATGAGACTGCAATTATACATAGTCTCATCGTCCAAATCGAGCTTAAAACGCTTAAAAATGTCATAAAATACCCCAAAATATGCTTGTGTTTGTTCATTGTGTATTTTAGGTACGGATATCGTGAACTCAACAAAAGATAACAAGATTCAAGCAAAAACGAACACGGGAAACGAAACCGCACAAAGAACCGGACCCGAATCATAAATTTCTATTGAGACCCATGAAGTTTGAAGATTTGTCAAGTTTGGTCCCTCAACTTTTGAAGATTGACACTTTATACCCCTCATATATCCAAAATTACTTAAGGGTCGCTAAAGTTTGAAGACTTGTGAAAATTAGCCCTCCATGATTGAAGAAAATGCATAATTAATCCTTATTTCAAGAATTGTTAACCAAAGGACTTAATTTGCAATGCCACGAGGACTTAACTTGAAGTGATCTAAGGACCACCAATGCAAAGCTGTTAAAGGAGTTAGATAACTGGGAGGACTAGAGTTGCCAAAACATCAAACTTATTTAACTAAAATACCCACTTTCCACACTTTTACCCAATACCAACACAATTACCCAACCCAGCCACTAAAACGTTTTTTTTAACTAAACATATTTTTTTAAAAAACTTGTTTTATACGTGGGAAACACCCCATTGTTCTCATCATCACCCCCAAATCCCTTTATAAACCCTAACTTAATCCCCTGATTAAACTCAACCAAGAACAAAGGGAAAAATCAAATTAACTATGGGAATCCATTCTTTACCCTTTACCCAACATAGTACATCACTCAGAAAACGACATTTCCATCTTTTTTCTCCTCTCCAGCTCACACCCCATCACATTTCTACCCCTTTGCCGACACCAAGACCAATCCAACGAATTGGAATGATCCTTTGCTCAACACAACAAGGATTAATGGTTAGGATTGAAGATTACAGCTGTACATGTCAAGATCATCACATGGGCTCCTTGACCAATTTTGAAATTCAAAAATCAAAGGGAAAATTCGGATTTACATGAACTAGGGTTTGTATTTTTTTTTATTTTCTAGAATCTTCTTTGTTCTAGTATAAAAGGAGGCACCAGATTGTGGTTACCCCTTTGTTCCAGCTTTTGTACTAGTTTTAAAAAATCAATGAATATTTAAAGTGTTGTTTAAAGTCTTGCATAGCTGAGTTCCATTTAATTACTGTTTTAGTTTAATGAGTTTTGATTTAATTAGCTTAAGTTTTATTTCCAATTCGTGTTTACAAAGTTCTTGAAAAAAAAAGTTTTACTCAAAAATTTGAATCCAAAATCACATGAAGTGAAAGTGGAATGTGATTTTGTTTTCAGTATCGATTTAAGTTTTTTTAAGTTTCTTTCAGTTTCAAAGTTTGTTTTCAAGATTCTAACTAAATCTTTGGTAAGTTGAAGTTGTTCAAGGTTGTTTTCTTTTTCAAGTTTCATCAAGAAACTTTTAAGTTTCTAAAGTTTTAAGGTTTCAAGAAAGATTGTTAAAAGAGATTTTCAAAAAAAGAAAAAAAAGAAAGAGAAGTTACTGTTCATGTACTGTAGCGCAACTTATTGGTGGTCTGTTTGATACATATCCTCTAATAAGCTGGATATTCAGAAGTTCTTGGTTTCATTGAAGTTGTTCAAAAGGTGTTTAGGCCATTGGTTGTTTCTGAGAAAGATTGAAGTCCTACGGTTCAGAAGCTCTTCGAGCTTATGGTGTTAATAAGCTACTGGAAAAGCTTATCTGGTGCAGCTACAAGCTGAAGTTAGTGGCTAGTATAAATTCCAGGTTGTAGTTCATAGCCTCAGAGATTACTTAGGACCTCTCGTAAGTCGTTTATTTTTATGTTATTTTATTTTGAAAGCTTCATCTATATTCTAATTTTTTTATTTGTAGCTTATTTTTTGTAACACCCCCAATTTCATGTCATAGCAGCGGAAGGGTCATTGGGTGTTACTATCATGGTTCAACCTCAATATCATAGAAAACGCCTCAAAATGAGTCGTTTTAACAAAACATACGTCCATTCATTTGTTTAAAGATAAAACAGTTTACACACGGTCCCAAATAGTTTTAAGTTTACACAACCAACCAAATAATGAAAGTTTCTTAGAATAGACGTAGTTTAGAAAAGCGGGCCAAAACATTTTAATTTAGCAAGCTGCGTGAAACCGCCTTCCTTGAGTGCCTTCTTCATGGACCTGAGATAAAACATGCTATAAAGTCAACAAAAATGTTGAGTGAATCTATAGAGTTTAAATTTAAATAAATGAACACAAGTATTCTGAATAAACCTTCCGTAGTTGACAATCATGTGGATCAGACATAATTATCGTTGTTATTTCATAAGTCTCGTGAAATTGAACGTTAACATATATTATTTCAGCCCAACACACCTAGCCAAGTGCGTATATTTCTCTTATACAATTGCATCCGATGTTTCATTACTGGTGCATCACAACACCACGCGATAGCTAGTCGCGACCGGACTGGGCGTCACCCCGATAGATCTATCCATAGTATTAGCGTTCTTTTCGATTAACAATTCACGATTCATGGGTCTTTAAGGCTAAACAAACTTATATAACAACTTTCATCTAAGCATACAATTGGGTCCTTTGTGTTCAATTTTAAAAGAATGAGGGTTTACCACAACTTCTCGTTGTACCCTACATTTATATAATGTTTTTCCAATAATAAGGGTTTCCACAACTTCTCGTCGTACCCCTCTTATTTTAATAAAACAAGCATGTTATCCCCCTCGCGGGTTTTATAAAACAAGTAAACATGTAAAGCGAGGCCATAGACTCACCTTGGTACGATAGTAGTGACGTGACGATCGCCGACGATTTGTGATGCCCTTTTAAACACGAAGACCGCAACCTACCAATTAAGGCGCGTTCGTTAATAAACGACTCAAGTATAAATAATACTTAAATAATGTGAAAGTCAATTTCGAATGACCATAAAAATCCCGAAAAATAACAAAATATAAGTGTACTTCTATACCCTTTTATTCAACACTTATTCATTTAAATCACTTGCACCCTCGACATTGACCCGTCATAAGACGCCAAGTCAACGCAAGTCAAACCATCATTTTTACTTCCCTCGGACCAGTAGCTAAGTCATTTATATAATGACTTAACACTCGAGTAAGTCACTATGTCCAATAGTGAATACTCAACTCACGCCATACAAGTATTGAACTACGTGTCCAAAATACCACTCAGCATGTACACTCCAACTGTACACACCAATCTAACCTATCTAGACATGTCCGATTTCGACGAAACTTGGTGACAAACTCACACCTAATATGAATAAAACTCAGTTTAAATTTCATTCAAAAATATTACTTCTAAGACCTTCTGCCCGACACACCTTCGTGTTGCAAAAACCGGACAGTTTTACGCCTTTGACTTGTAAAACCATTTTGACTTATCTAAACATTCCCGTTTGCACAACCGACACTCGGGTTTGAAAATAGACTCATGACCTGAGGTTTATCAACTTACAACAGCCCTTGAACATTTTTAAAACTCATTTTATAGTCCCCGAGATTCGTCCCAAATATCGACAACAATTTTTGGATTGTGCCGATACCCGTCTCCCGGTACACAAATACTAAAAGTAGCATAACTTTTCGCTCGTAATGAGTTAGAAGCTCTACTTTAGCTCAAATCGAAGCTAACGAAATTCTCTACGACCCTATCTTATTAGTTTACCAAGTTTACCACAGTAACAATTTCAAAAACGGACTTAAAGTTACTGCCCAAAATAGCCTATCTAAAAATCATACCAAATCAAATTTTCAACCCATTCCAACAATTCCTATAGTCCTAACATGATCCTAATATCATAATAACACATCTAATTAACTCATATCATCCTCAAATTTAATCTTACAAAAATTAAATATATAAAAATCTTGCATGCAAACAAAACCCACTATGAATATAATAATATTAACAACATATATAACCAAAGAAATGGATCAAACACATGTTCTTCACCAAAATCTTGAAAAAAAATTAAAGTGTATGCATGTGGAAGAAAATTATACCAATAGATAGCTCTTGAAATTTCCAAGATGGGTCTTGTTTTAGTTTTTGAAGATTCAAGCTAGAAAATCAAAAATTTGGGTGGATTTGGTGATGAGGGTGGACGGCTAGAGAGGAAAGAAAGAGAGATGAGATGAAATTTTTATTTAAATGAATTTTTAATTAAGAATTGTGTAGTGGAAATTTAATATATAGTGAGGTAGTGGGGTAGATTTTGTCATATTTGCATTCTTTTGGTCCCAAAGTGCAAGTAAATAGTTTACAAGGTAGAAAATGTAAATTGTACATTTTAAAAATATTTACGGGGCTCGGGTTTCGTAAAAATACTTTTCGTAAGTTAAAACGCTTCATAAAAATAATAATTAAGCTTCGACATGACTTAAAACGCAATTAAATCGAAAGCGTCGAAAATATTAAATATCGAGACAATCGATAATAAAACGCAAATTTTTGGGCATCCGTCGGTATCGCGATCACTACTAGTTATCGTCATTCGTTAAAACGTAAAATACGACAATTAAAGATTAAATATAATAAAAATCATTTTCATTATTATTTGAGAATATAATATCGATACCTAACATATTCCTTGTCGGTTTTCATCTAATCGACATTTTTACGCTAGTTTCAAGTCATAACCTTCTCGGTTAGTCGATAAATGAAAATTCTCATTAAAGTAAACACGTAATACGTAATAGTCGAGATTAAAATAACGACCTGAAATTGACGGGTTGTCACATCATCCCCACCAAATTAGGATCTTCGCCCTCGAAGATCAACTTGCGTTCTTGCCCGATCGCTTGTTGAAATCAAAGAGATGAGGGTAATTCTTCCACATTTGGTCTTCTCGTTCCCAAGTAAACTCCGGTCCTCTTCGAGAGTTCCATCGAACTTTGACGATAGGTATTCGGCTTTGCTTTAGTTGCTTGACCTCGCGATCCATGATCTCGACCGGTTCTTCAATAAAATGCAACTTTTTATCAACCTTAACCTCGTCTAACGGTATAATGAGTTCTTCATCGGATAAACACTTCTTCAGATTCGACACGTGAAAAGTGTTATGAATCCCATACAGTTCTTGTGGTAGTTCGAGTTGGTATGCCACAGGTCCTACTCTAGATGTAACCTTGAATGGTCCGATATAACGAGGACTTAACTTCCCACGTTTTCCAAATCGTACAACACCTTTCCATGGTGATACCTTTAGCATAACCTTATCTCCCACGTTAAACTCCAATGGTTTTCTTCTTACATCCGCATAACTCTTCTGTCGGCTTCGAGCAGACAACAATCTATTCTTGATTTGCACAATCATATCCGTCGTCTCCCTAATCAAATCTGGTCCAGTGAGTTGGGCATCACCAACCTCACTCCAGCTAACGGGTGATCTACATTTTCTCCCATATAGTGCTTCAAAAGGTGCAGCTTTAATACTCGCGTGATAACTGTTATTGTACGAGAATTCGGCCAAATGTAAGTGCTTATCCCAGCTACTTCCAAAGTCTATCACACAAGCACGTAGCATATCCTCCAAAGTTTGGATTGTTCTTTTGCTTTGCCCATCAGTTTGTGGATGATAGGCTGTGCTCATATCCAAATTGGTTCCTAACGACTTTTGAAGTGATCTCCAAAATCCAGAAGCAAAACGACTATCTCTATCGGAAATGATTGAAATAGGAACACCATGCTTGCACACGATTTCCTTTAGATAAATATCGGCGAGTTTCTCCAATCCGAACCTCTCGTTGATTGGAATAAAATGAGCGGATTTAGTTAAACGATCGACAATAACCCAAATTGCATCGAACCCAGACGGTGTCCTTGGGAGTTTTGTGATGAAGTCCATCGTAATTCGCTCCCATTTCCAGACTGGAATTTCAGGTTGGACAAGTAATCCTGACGGCTTCTGATATTCAGCTTTCACTTTTGCACATGTTAAGCATTTCGCGACGTATGTTGCAATATCAGCTTTCATATTCGGCCACCAGTATAACTTTTTCAAGTCTTGGTACATTTTGTCCGATCCAGGATGAATAGAATACTTGGACTTATGAGATTCTAACATAATCAAATCTCTCAGTCCACCATATAATGGTAACCAAATTCGACCTCTCAAACATCTGATACCATCGGGTCGCGTCTCAAATGTTTCACCGTCTCCTCTAAATCTTTCGGCAGCAATATTTTCCTTCTTGTATGCTTCAAATTGTGCGTTCCGAATCTGCTCAGGTAAGTTATTATGAACTGTCACTACTAAAGCACGCACTCGAATTGGTTTCTCCCTTTCCTTTCGACTTAACGCGTCAGCTACCACGTTCGCCTTTCCTGGATGATAACGAATTTCGCAGTCGTAATCACTTAATAGTTCAACCCATCGACGTTGCCTCATATTCAGCTCCTTTTGATCCAGTATGTATTGTAGGCTTTTATGATCAGTGAATACTGTACACTTCGTACCATACAGATAATGTCTCCAAAGTCGCAGAGCGAAAACCACAGCGCCCAATTCCAAGTCATGGGTAGTGTAGTTCTCCTCATTCTTCCTTAATTGTCTAGAGGCATATGCGATCACCTTTTCGCGTTGCATGAGAACAGCACCGTATCCTCGAAGAGATGCGTCGCAATAAACAACAAAGTCTTCACTTCCTTCAGGTAACGATAAAATCGGCGCACTACAGAGTTTCATCTTCAGGGTTTGGAAAGCTTCTTCTTTTGTTGCCTTCAGAAACACCATCAGCCTTGTCTTGGATGATTTGACCCATTAGTTGGTAGGCCATACGAACAGCTTCATCAATATTGGCAGGTTTAGATGAGGTCACATCTCCACGGATGTTGGTCGGTAAGCCTCGAATATACTGCTCTACCTTCAAGTATTCAGGGTTAACCTTGTTGGGACAAAGTAGAGCAAGTTCATGGAATCTGTTGGTGTATCCATCGATGTCAGTACCCTTCAGTCTCAGCTGATATAATTCCTGTTCTAACCTTTGAATAACACTCCTTGGACAAAATTCCTCAGTCATCCATCTTCTTACCTCAGCCCAAGGTGTAGCATACGCAGCATCCATACCCAATGATGCCATTCTTCCATTCCACCAAGTTAATGCTCGCCCTTGAAGAGTAGCAGAGGCAAACATCACTTTATCTCCTTCCTCGCTTCCACTAAATCGAAACACAGATTCAAATCTCTCAAACCATTGCATTAACCCAACAGCGCCTTCAGTACCCTTAAAAGTTGGAGGTTTGCATTTCATGAACGAGGTATAATTGCACTTCTTGTTTTCAGGAATCACTGGTCTATCAGCATCACCAGTTCCAGCACCAGCATTGCCAGCTCCAGTAGCGCCAGTTCCAGTAGCGCCAGCTCCAGTAGCGCCAGCTCCAGTAGCGCCAGCTCCAGTGTTGCCAGCTCCAGTATCGCCAGCTCCACCAGATCCACCAGCTCCACCGGATCCACCAGCTCCACCGGATCCACCAGCTCCACCAGATCCACTAGCTCCACCAGATCCACCGGCTCCATTATTCAAGTTTGCCATAAATGCATTCATAGATATCTGAAATTGATCAGCTACTATAGCACGTAACTGAGTCTCAGTCAACTGTTTTGGCGGCATGATCCTGTTACACAATTCACATCAAAATGAGTATTCATTCGACACTTGTGATAACAAAACATGAATAACACAGAATAAGAATAGATAGATGAAAAGAAACAAGAATGGATGATAGAACGAAGAATAGAATTTAGACAAGGAACGAAGATTCACGAGGGATGAGTCAAAAGACAGGGATTTCTATTGTGACAATCAGCGTCGTTTGTAAATCACGTATTAGTATTATAATAATCAAATAATAAACATTTATAAATAAATAAATGTAATCCATTATGCTTCAAGCATAAATAATAATTAAATATGTATAACATATATATACTTTGCTTGTTCTCGTCCATTGGCAACTCGGAGGTTTCGCTTGCAGATGTTATAGTCAAAAGATTTCAAAAATTTATTTTTGGAAAATCTTTTCGTTCTCTATAAATTGAGCTCTGATGCCAATCTGTAACACCCCCAATTTCATGTCATAGCAGCGGAAGGGTCATTGGGTGTTACTATCATGGTTCAACCTCAATATCATAGAAAACGCCTCAAAATGAGTCGTTTTAACAAAACATACGTCCATTCATTTGTTTAAAGATAAAACAGTTTACACACGGTCCCAAATAGTTTTAAGTTTACACAACCAACCAAATAATGAAAGTTTCTTAGAATAGACGTAGTTTAGAAAAGCGGGCCAAAACATTTTAATTTAGCAAGCTGCGTGAAACCGCCTTCCTTGAGTGCCTTCTTCATGGACCTGAGATAAAACATGCTATAAAGTCAACAAAAATGTTGAGTGAATCTATAGAGTTTAAATTTAAATAAATGAACACAAGTATTCTGAATAAACCTTCCGTAGTTGACAATCATGTGGATCAGACATAATTATCGTTGTTATTTCATAAGTCTCGTGAAATTGAACGTTAACATATATTATTTCAGCCCAACACACCTAGCCAAGTGCGTATATTTCTCTTATACAATTGCATCCGATGTTTCATTACTGGTGCATCACAACACCACGCGATAGCTAGTCGCGACCGGACTGGGCGTCACCCCGATAGATCTATCCATAGTATTAGCGTTCTTTTCGATTAACAATTCACGATTCATGGGTCTTTAAGGCTAAACAAACTTATATAACAACTTTCATCTAAGCATACAATCGGGTCCTTTGTGTTCAATTTTAAAAGAATGAGGGTTTACCACAACTTCTCGTTGTACCCTACATTTATATAATGTTTTTCCAATAATAAGGGTTTCCACAACTTCTCGTCGTACCCCTCTTATTTTAATAAAACAAGCATGTTATCCCCCTCGCGGGTTTTATAAAACAAGTAAACATGTAAAGCGAGGCCATAGACTCACCTTGGTACGATAGTAGTGACGTGACGATCGCCGACGATTTGTGATGCCCTTTTAAACACGAAGACCGCAACCTACCAATTAAGGCGCGTTCGTTAATAAACGACTCAAGTATAAATAATACTTAAATAATGTGAAAGTCAATTTCGAATGACCATAAAAATCCCGAAAAATAACAAAATATAAGTGTACTTCTATACCCTTTTATTCAACACTTATTCATTTAAATCACTTGCACCCTCGACATTGACCCGTCATAAGACGCCAAGTCAACGCAAGTCAAACCATCATTTTTACTTCCCTCGGACCAGTAGCTAAGTCATTTATATAATGACTTAACACTCGAGTAAGTCACTATGTCCAATAGTGAATACTCAACTCACGCCATACAAGTATTGAACTACGTGTCCAAAATACCACTCAGCATGTACACTCCAACTGTACACACCAATCTAACCTATCTAGACATGTCCGATTTCGACGAAACGTGGTGACAAACTCACACCTAATATGAATAAAACTCAGTTTAAATTTCATTCAAAAATATTACTTCTAAGACCTTCTGCCCGACACACCTTCGTGTTGCAAAAACCGGACAGTTTTACGCCTTTGACTTGTAAAACCATTTTGACTTATCTAAACATTCCCGTTTGCACAACCGACACTCGGGTTTGAAAATAGACTCATGACCTGAGGTTTATCAACTTACAACAGCCCTTGAACATTTTTAAAACTCATTTTATAGTCCCCGAGATTCGTCCCAAATATCGACAACAATTTTCGGATTGTGCCGATACCCGTCTCCCGGTACACAAATACTAAAAGTAGCATAACTTTTCGCTCGTAATGAGTTAGAAGCTCTACTTTAGCTCAAATCGAAGCTAACGAAATTCTCTACGACCCTATCTTATTAGTTTACCAAGTTTACCACAGTAACAATTTCAAAAACGGACTTAAAGTTACTGCCCAAAATAGCCTATCTAAAAATCATACCAAATCAAATTTTCAACCCATTCCAACAATTCCTATAGTCCTAACATGATCCTAATATCATAATAACACATCTAATTAACTCATATCATCCTCAAATTTAATCTTACAAAAATTAAATATATAAAAATCTTGCATGCAAACAAAACCCACTATGAATATAATAATATTAACAACATATATAACCAAAGAAATGGATCAAACACATGTTCTTCACCAAAATCTTGAAAAAAAATTAAAGTGTATGCATGTGGAAGAAAATTATACCAATAGATAGCTCTTGAAATTTCCAAGATGGGTCTTGTTTTAGTTTTTGAAGATTCAAGCTAGAAAATCAAAAATTTGGGTGGATTTGGTGATGAGGGTGGACGGCTAGAGAGGAAAGAAAGAGAGATGAGATGAAATTTTTATTTAAATGAATTTTTAATTAAGAATTGTGTAGTGGAAATTTAATATATAGTGAGGTAGTGGGGTAGATTTTGTCATATTTGCATTCTTTTGGTCCCAAAGTGCAAGTAAATAGTTTACAAGGTAGAAAATGTAAATTGTACATTTTAAAAATATTTACGGGGCTCGGGTTTCGTAAAAATACTTTTCGTAAGTTAAAACGCTTCATAAAAATAATAATTAAGCTTCGACATGACTTAAAACGCAATTAAATCGAAAGCGTCGAAAATATTAAATATCGAGACAATCGATAATAAAACGCAAATTTTTGGGCATCCGTCGGTATCGCGATCACTACTAGTTATCGTCATTCGTTAAAACGTAAAATACGACAATTAAAGATTAAATATAATAAAAATCATTTTCATGATTATTTGAGAATATAATATCGATACCTAACATATTCCTTGTCGGTTTTCATCTAATCGACATTTTTACGCTAGTTTCAAGTCATAACCTTCTCGGTTAGTCGATAAATGAAAATTCTCATTAAAGTAAACACGTAATACGTAATAGTCGAGATTAAAATAACGACCTGAAATTGACGGGTTGTCACATTTTTCTTATTTCGTATTTGTCTCTGCTTAATCACTTGGTGTTTAATTGTTTTGAACGTGCTGCTTATGGTGACTTTGTTAGTTTAGGTATTTAAAATTGCAGTAAGCGAATTTGAGTTGTGTAGGCATGTTATTTTTCTGTTTTAAGGCTTAAATTATGGTAAAAATCTAGCATAGGGTTAGTATTAGGTGTACTGCTTGAACCTCACTTAAGTTGCGTAGCAAGGGATCTATTTAGCAAATCGTAGGTTAGTTCAGGACATAAGTTGCTGGTTTACAGTTTAACAACTTTTTGGTAGCTTTTAGAAATCTTACAAATTGAAAAAAAGGTGCACTTTGTGCCAACAAGTGCACCATTTTCCGTCTATATTTACCACAACGGGTGTTAGGATTTTGATTTTTAGGTTTTGTTCTTGAATTTTGGTAGGCACTTAGATTAAGGTTTAGTTTAGTTGCGCGTTAGTTGGCATTAAGTGTTTGAGAACTCTTGGTCGTTAATATTAGCTTCTTTAGCTCACTGTCTCAGCAACCACTCGCCAAACCTCATTTTCTGCCTATAGTAGCTGTAGGGGTGTTTGGATCTAACAGAATTTTGCAATAGGTGACAGCCTTGTGGGTCAAAAGTAGAATAGACATCTTCTAGTAGGGTAATTTAGTTCATTTGTATGCTTGGTTCACTTGTTGAGTTTTTACTTTGGAATTCGCATGTTCAACTAATAAAATTTGCACATAAACTGCCATTTGTTCAACAGTAGGGCTGTGGGCTTTGTCTTACTATTTTGGTGTTCATCATTGTGAGAATTATCAATCCATAGGTCACCTAAGGGTTCTGTATTGGTATTTGGTGCTTAGGTATATTTGCTTTAAGACTATGAGTTGCCTAATCTCACTTACATGCCCATAAAATCAGCAATTGCACATTTATGTGAACAAAACACACCAGTAGGTCATTTAGGAATTAAATTCGTATGACTTGGTTTGAAAATGGGTGCAACCTTAGATTGTAGGGTATATTGATTGTACGTTATCTGGTTTTGAAAATTTGGGAGCCTTTGAGTGGTTAAAACAGCCTAGAAAGTCACTGTTAGCCTACAAGTAACCACCAGACCCGTTTTGATGTGTTAAGTTGTTGTTTTAGGTTTATTTGAGTGTGCAATTGTGTTTGGTTTTGGTATATTTGTGTTTATCTTGACTCCCCACAATCCCATGCTTGTGGGGGTGCCGTTTGTGCCCAAAAACATCGACAAACAAGACTAAAACTAGCAAAAACGAGCCAAAAAAACCATACAGCAAGTTTCTGCTTTGTTGTCCGAGAACGTCATTATTTTTTTGTTTTTTATAGTGTTGTCCGATATCGGACAACACAGATATTGGACAACACCTTTGTCTGATAGGATCTTGGACAACACAGAAGTACTCCACCTTGGAGTACTTTGGGGTACTTTCGTTTTTAGCCTTTTTTTTAGTTTTTTTTAACTTTTTCATTTTCCCTTGTTAATTTAGTTAAAATATAATTTTTAGAAAAATAAAATTTATTTTTAACATTATTTTATTAATTCGTCGTAGTTTAATCGTAGTCGTAGCTCGTCTTTAATTTTTCTCTCTTAACCCAAAAACGTCACTAATCCAAACTTTGATTTTATATAATTGTCACACTTAATACACACACCTCCTTCGAGAACGAACCCGCATTTATTTGGTTTTATGGTTTTTAATTAAATCGTAAGGCTTAATACTTGCCCATTATACGTTGTTTTCCTAAACACGTATTTCTACACATCAATTTTTGGCGCCGCTGCCGGGGAAGTGTTTTTAGTGTGCCATTATTAGTATCGTGTTTGTGTGAGTAGTGCGTTTTTGCTTTTCAATTTTTGGAAAGCGTAAATATCGTACATACTCATTTTTGTTACTCTATTATATTATAGTATCCAAATAAATCGTGTTTAATTTTTCTAAATTAAACACAAAACAATCTTTACTATATTGTAGATATCCATTATCGTTTTCGTTTTTCTTGTGAATATATTACTATATTATACTTACGTAGAACAATAAATATACAAGTACTCCAAAAGCGTGAAAACGCAACCTTGATTCGGGATTTCATCACTCGATCATTGTATTCGAATCTAAAGCAAAAGTTTAAAGGCAAAATAGATAAATACTTTCGCGAGGCTTAATTTCAATTAACACAAACTATAAGGTGGGTATAAGGCGGTTGTATTTCACGACCTAAGGGAAAAAGGCTCTTAAGTGCTTAGCGCCGCCTCGTTTCCCCCGCTTGCTTGTGCGTGTTTTGAGAAAGAAGGCCAATCGAGGGTTTGCCGCCCAAGTATTATCTACGTATATTATATTTGTTTGTTTTCAAGATTAAACCCTCTTGAACGTTTTGGTGTTCCACCAACGTTCTAAAGTCATCGAAGGCGTTCACTCCACGTGATCGTTTTCATTCTTTGAGGCTCCTTTAATAGAGAAATCGATTCGAGGAGAGATTTGTAGATTTGAGTCTACGTAATACATTCAAAAATCCAAAAAAATAAAAAACAATCAAAAACCAAAAAAATTGAAAAATCGAAAACCCCCAAAAAGAATCTTCTTTGCTACCCCCCCCCCCCCCCCCCATTCTACGCTTAGTGCATGCGCACTCGATCGAAGGATTATTCTAATTCTAGCGACGCTTCGAATCGACGCACTCGTGATCGAAGGAATCGATGACGTAGACGAGAATTAGAAACCGACGTTCCTAATATCGTTGTTGAAGAGACCGTAGAGGACATGGCCGACAATCGTTCGATGATGGAATTGCTCCAAGCACCCACCGAGGGTTATGGAGACGCGATCGTAATTCCCGCTATCGAAGCGGAGAATTTTGAGATTAAGAGCGGAATGCTTTTGTTAATCCAAGCTACGAAGTTTCGAGGTCGTGAAGCCGATAATCCTCAAGACCATATTCGGAATTTTGATCGTCTTTTAGCCACGAGCAAGTTTAAGAACGTCGACATCGATGTCGTCAAGCTTATGCTTTTTCCGTACTCGCTCGATGGTGCCGCCAAGGATTGGTACGAGAAAGAGCCACCTAATTCCATAACTACGTGGAAGGATCTCGTCTCCAAGTTCGTTAATTATTTTTTCCCACCGTCTAAGACAACGTTTTTCAAAAATGAAATTACAAAATTTGAGCAAAAACCGAATGAATCTTTTAGAGACGCGTGGGATCGTTTTAAGGAATTGCTTAGGCAATGTCCTCACCATGGTTTTTCCGAGTTGCACCAAATCGATACGTTTTACAACGGTCTTAATTTTCAAGAACAAGATTCGTTGAATTCCGCCGCCGGTGGCAACTTTTTGTGTAAAACTCCGAAAGATGAATTGATAATTATCGAAAATCGATCCAAGGTTTACCAACTACGCAACGCACCGAGTGTTGCCAATGTCGCCAATATTAGTAATTCTAATTGCGACATTGAGAGAGTTGATGCGAAAGTCGACAAGTTGACGAATGTGTTTACGTCTTTTCTCGTTGAGATGCAAAAGAAAGACGCTCCCGCTAAGGTGAAAGCGGTTGAGGTTTCGTGTACGTTTTGTGGTGGACCTCATAATTATTACGAGTGTGCGGCTACGGATGGCCAAACGTCGAATGTGAGTGCGTTAAATGGAAACAACAATTTTCAAAATCAAAATAACGCGGGTCCATCACAACAAGGAAATTATAACCAAGGCAACAATTTTAATCAAAACCGAAACAATTTTCAAGGAAATAATCAAAAAGGAAATTTTTTGAATCAAAACCAAGGTTATAATCAAGGTCGGAATTTAAATTGGCAAAATCGAGACAATAATCAAAACTCGAATTTTTCAAACAACAACAATCAAGGCAACAATTTATCAAGTGGTAATCAAGGAATTTTCTAAGAAGTAATCAAAACCAAGGGAACTTTAATTCCAATCAAAATTGTTCGTCAAACGATTTTCAAAATTACATGAAAACGAATGAGGCTAATATGAGACGATTAGAGGGAGAAATTGGTACTTTGAAAAAACGACATTACAAATACTTTAAAATTGCAAAACACGAAGATTGAGCAAGGACAAATCGACATTAAAAAGATGTTTTCGGCCATTATGAACAAGTCCTCGGGTGCTTCATCGAGTTCGTTACCTAGCGACACCGTTGCAAATCCGAAGGAACAATGTAAAGCCGCCTCGTCTCGTGAGAAAGGTCGTGTGATTACCCCTAACCTTGATGGATTTCGAGTTGTTCCTTCTTCTTAACCCTCGACTTCTAAGACGTCTTATTGTTCTAAAGTATATGGGGTGAACGTAGCGACCAAGTAAAGGAGTGCACACCCTCGTGTACCTCAAATTCCATCCACGGTTCAAAAAGAGAGTTTTATCGACCTTACCAAAGTAACCCTTGAAGAAACTTGTGCATCGATCCTTCTTAAAAAACCCAAAAGGCATATGCCGAGAAAGGAAGAGGATCCGAGCCAATTTCTATTACCTTGTGATTTTTCCAAGATTGAGGGATGTTTAGCCCTTGCCGATTTAGGGGCTAGCATCAATCTCATACCTCATTCTCTTTGGAAATTGATGAGATTGCCTAGACTTACCCCCACGAACATGACTATCGAGCTTGCAAATTGTACACCATTAATACCAATTGGAATAGCCGAGGATGTCTATGTGAAAGTTGGAAAGTTTGTTTTTCCCGCGGATTTCTTTATATCCGATTACGAGTGTGACCCTAAATGTCCCATTATTTTAGGTCGACCATTTTTATCGACGGCTCGAACCGTAATCGACGTTCACGAGGGGAGACTTACTATGAGATATGGGGAGGATAAAATGGACTTTTTCACGAGTAAATCCCAAGTGTCTTGTGATAATGAAAAAACCGAGGTTTCAAAACCTAATGTTTCTAAACCTAATGATTTCAAAATGTTCACTTTAGCGGAAAGAATGAGGCTTAATACATGTTTTGAAAAAATTAAGAAGAACGGTTTTAAAGATGAGGATTTTAATGATAAAGAATACGTGTACCTAATTCAAAAGGGTATGTGTAAATTTATGAATGAAAATTCACTTTGGGATGAATTCGATGAAACAAGTGAAATACCAATTCCGAAGGGCGACGTTAGTGCCATCACGACAATGACCAAAATGGACTCGTCTTCACCACCTTCAAAGGACCACGTCTTTGAGGCTTCAACTTCTAACTCCATCGAAGTGCCTCCTTTGCCTAGCCCAACACCCGTTGAGGCTAAAGGTTATCGACATCGATCCTCTCGTTTTAGAAAAGTCACCTAAGCATAGTCATTCAACTTGTAAGACCATGGTTGTGAGTTCTCACATCGACTCTTTCTTTGATGATGACGATGGCGATTTTGCCGAGATTGATCACGTACTTCGAAATCCACATGCCATTTTTTAGGATTCTCCTAAAAAGACCTCTTCTCATGTAAAGTACGATGATTACGAGTATGATCCCGAGATTGAGGAAATCATTGAACGAGAGCTAGCTCTTATGCCTTCACTTCCACCTACGAGTGAGGTCGATCTTTCCAAAATCGAGGATGAACTTAATGAGTTGGAACGTCTTATTTTCGATGATGAACCAACTCATGTGACCACCAAAAATCCAATTCTCGAGGAGTTACCTAATCAACACTCCTCAAATGAGAATTACGTTTACCACATTCGTGAGGATTTAACTTATCAACAATCCCCATAAATGGATGATGGTTTCGTGCTTGATCGTGATATTTTTAAGAGAGTTTCTAAGATACTCAAGGAGGGGAATGACAAACCTTGGTTTGACAAGCCTATCTTTGATGAAGAAATCGACGAGATCGACGTTCATGAGGATGACGCGTATGTAGACCCCGAGGGGGCGGTGTTCTTTATTGATAAATGTTTTGAGAACTTATATAATCCACCACCCCTCCCACCAAAGACTTAAATGTGAGGATTTTTAGCGCGACTAATTTTGAATTTGACACGCCAAATATTTTCGACATTATAAAATCGGGTTTTCATAAAGAGTTTTTGAACGATGAAAAAGGAAAAGATTTTAAAAATGTTTTAAAAGATTTTTATACATGTTTAACTCCGTCATCACCGTGTTTTATGAATGCTACCACCTCGTCTACTCCTTTTGACGACGGTTGGTGTGGATCTAGTGTGGGGGAAGCCCCAAATGTTCCCTCACATTTCTCCACCGAGGACGAGATTTACGATCCCGGAATTGCTTGTAAAGGGAAATCTCGGTCTTCTACCGATGCAATAAATGGAAATCTTATATATTTGCTTGGTGTGAGTCTACCTCGAGTAGCTCATTGTTTTGACTTACCCATTGTCCCACCTTTCTACTTCTTATCTCTTTTCTTCTACCCCTTTGGGGTTTTGGCACGTGTTGAAGTGGTGTTTGTTCGTTTATCCCATGAAAACGAGGACGCCATCTTCGACCCCGGTATTTTGCATCATGAAAGGACTTAGTTCTTAGTACCGGTTGCTTTTGGGCATTGTTTATCATGTAAGCCCCACAAAAAATGACCATACCAAGATTATCCCTAAATGATCACATTTATGGGGATTCGAGTCGAGCTTTTGACTCGGTTATCAAAAACAATGTGCCTCGTGGGGGATTCTCATGCTTATCCTTGTAAATATTATCGCTTTCCTAGTTTAATGTAACGAGGGGACTTGTGCTCTTCCAACCTTTGTTCCGTGGTTGTTTGTGATTGTGATTCATTAGGTTCATCGTCATCATAGAAGCCTCTCGTGTTCGTTTTACGGATCACTCGAGCTTCAATCGTTGCCTTTGGATATTCTTATATCCGATGATATCCTTTTATGTTCTAACGTTTATCTTATTAGCATAATTCATAAACGACTTTTAGGTTAATCGTATTACCCCTTTCCATGCTCGAGATTAAGCATTCGACTTCGTCTCTAGTATGGGGGGGGGGGGGGGTGAGTAGATACTTCACCTTTCTTACGTCAACACGCAATGCAATATTCATCGTTTTGTTATCATTTTGTTGCAAAATAAGGCTAAAAATGGCCAAATTTTTAAAATTTTCTTGTTTTTCATAAGTGTTTAAGACACGAATGTAGGTTTTCCGATGGTGAGAATAAGAATAATTTTTGACTCGACCGTGCATGTTAAGCACTTAGCTTCGATTCCTTAACTTTTTAGGCTAAGTCTCTTAAATGAGGACGAGAAATGATAGAGTTATTTATAAGTCTCGTAATCTTTCAAGATCTCATGTGTAGTGATTATTAGCTTATTCTCCCCATGCTTTTGATAATAAATTGTTAATAAATATTGATTTAGCGGTCTAATCACTATTGTTGGTTTCTAATTTGTTTTAGTAGCTTCCATGTAATTAAATTGGGAAAACATTAAGGTATCGCCAGCGTCACGGTTTTGAAGTATTGGCACCCGAATAATCGAAAGCTTCACCTAATAATAAGATTTCAAGTGCTCACCTAAATTAAGCAAAAAATTGAAGCTCACAAGGCCGAAAAATATATGCCCAAATTAAAAGTGAATCAAGCCTTAATCTTTGAAGCAATAAAGATCCAAAATTCGCTTTAGTGTGAGGATATACGTCTTTGGCCATAATAAAACCACCGATGATGGCGGATAATAAAAGGCAAGGCAAGACCAAAGTCATAATAAAAGCTCCATGGCGGAGTTGAATAAAAGATGGAGGTAAACCTATGATAATAAGGCCCTTCCGTTAGGGGGCGTATAAAAGTCTTGGTAATAAGTCTCATGTTCAAAACCGTTATAAAACTGTGTTTATTGATCCTTCTTATTGACTTAATTTTTTGACATCATTGTCTATTAGGATGAATTATTAATTTAATGATTTTGGTTACACCGTTAAGACTCTATTTTTAGACTTAATCTCTATTCACGTATAAGTCAATGATGTATCCTCATGATCATTAAGACAAAATAAAATATAAGAGATACCAAGTAGGAATAAGGGAGTTTAGGTTCGTAATTAACACTCATGAGATATGATCGTGTTGCTAACTTATAATAACAATGATCTCGTTACACGCTTAGCATGGAATTGGGTGAAAATCGGGGACGACAAAATTATTTCTAACAAAGCATTCACGTGTTCTTGTTCTATGATCCCAAAAGTCACTTAATTCTGATGAAAACAATACATTATGTCTAAAACACGTGTAGTAGTTTATTTAAATTTATGTCTTCAATAAATGTCATCATAAAATGAATTTTGGAAGTGCTACGATACTTAATTCTAGCATTGCGTGAGGACACGGCAATGGTTTAGTATGGGAGAGTGATGAGACTGCAATTATACATAGTCACATCGTCCAAATCGGGCTTAAAACGCTTAAAAATGTCATAAAATACCCCAAAATATGCTTGCGTTTTTTCATTGTGTATTTTAGGTACGGATATCGTGAATTCAACAAAATATAACAAGATTCAAGCAAAAACGAACACGGGAAACGAAGTCGCACAAAGAACCGGACCCGAATCATGAATTTCTATTGAGACCCTTGAAGTTTGAATATTTGTCAAGTTTGGTCCCTCAACTTTTGAATATTGGCACTTTATACCCCTCAAATATCCAAAATTACTTAAGGGTCCCTAAAGTTTGAAGACTTGTGAAAATTAGCCCTCCATGATTGAAGAAAATGCATAATTAATCCTTATTTCAAGAATTGTTAACCGAAGGACTTAATTTGCAATGCCATGAGGACTTAACTTGAAGTGATCTAAGGACCCCCATTGCAGAGCTGTTAAAGGAGTTAGATAACTGGGAGGACTAGAGTTGCCAAAACATCAAACTTATTTAACTAAAATACCCACTTTCCACACTTTTACCCAATACCAACACAATTACCCAACCCACCCACTAAAACGTTTTGTTAACTAAAAATATTTTTTTAAAAAACTTGTTTTATACGTGGGAAACACCCCACTGTTCTCATCATCACCCCCAAATCCCTTTATAAACCCTAACTTAATCCCCTGATTAAACTCAACCAAGAACAAAGGGAAAAATCAAATTGACTATGGGAATCCATTCTTTACCCTTTACCCAACATAGTACATCACTCAGAAAACGACCTTTCCATCTTTTGTCTCCTCTCCAGCTCACACCCCATCACATGTCTACCCCTTTGCTGACACCAAGACCAATCCAACGAATTGGAATGATCCCTTGCTCAACACAACAAGGATTAATGGTTAGGATTGAAGATTACAGCTGTACATGTCAAGATCATCACATGGGCTCCTTGACCAATTTTGAAATTCAAAAATCAAAGGGCAAATTCGGATTTACATGAACTAAGGTTTGTATTTTTTTTTTATTTTCTAGAATCTTCTTTGTTCTAGTATAAAAGGAGGCACCAGGTTGTGGTTACCCCTTTGTTCCAGCTTTTGTACTAGTTTTAAAAAATCAGTGAATATTTAAAGTGTTGTTTTTATAAAGTCTTGCATAGCTGAGTTCCATTTAATTACTGTTTTAGTTTAATGAGTTTTGATTTAATTAGCTTAATTTTTATTTCCAATTCGTTTTTACAAAGTTCTTGAAAAAAAAAGTTTTACTCAAAAATTTTAATCCAAAATCACATGAAGTGAAAGTGGAATGTGATTTTGTTTTCAGTATTGATTTAAGGTTTTTTTTTAAGTTTCTTTCAGTTTCAAAGTTTGTTTTCAAGATTCTGTTTAAATCTTTTGTAAGTTGAAGTTGTTCAAGGTTGTTTTCTTTTTCAAGTTTCATCAAGATACTTTTAAGTTTCTAAAGTTTTAAGGTTTCAAGAAAAATTGTTAAAAGAGATTTTCAAAAAAAGAAAAAAAAGAAAGAGAAGTTACTGTTCACGTACTGTAGCGCAGCTTATTGGTGGTCTGTTTGATACATATCCTCTAATAAGCTGGCTATTCAGAAGTTCTTGGTTTCATTGAAGTTGTTCAAAAGGTGTTTAGGCCATTGGTTGTTTCTGAGAAAGATTGAAGTCCTATGGTTTAGAAGCTCTTCGAGCTTATGGTGTTAATAAGCTACTGGAAAAGCTTATTTGGTGCAGCTACAAGCTGAAGTTAGTGGCTGGTATAAATTCCGGGTTGTAGTTCATAGCCTCAGAATTACTTAGGACCTCTCGTAAGTCGTTTATTTTTATTTTATTTTATTTTGAAAGCTTCATCCATATTCTGTTTTTTTAATCTGTAGCTTATTGTTCTTATTTCGTATTTGTCTCTGCTTAATCACTTGGTGTTTAGTTGTTTTGAACGTGCTGATTATGGTGACTTTGTTAGTTTAGGTATTTAAAATTGCAGTAAGCGAATTTGAGTTGTGTAGGCATGTTATCTTTCTGTTTTAAGGCTTAAATTGTGGTAAAAATCTAGCATAGGGTTAGTATTAGGTGTACTGCTTGAATCTCACTTAAGTTGCGTAGCAAAGGATCTATTTAGCAAATCGTAGGTTAGTTCAAGACATAAGTTGCTAGTTTGCAGTTCAACAACTTTTTGGTAGCTTTTAGAAATCTTACAAATTGAAAAAAAGGTGCACTTTATGCTAGCAAATGCACCATTTTCCGTCTATATTTACCACAACGGGTGTTAGGATTTTGATTTTTAGGTTTTGTTCTTGAATTTTGGCAAGCACTTAGATTAAGGTTAAGTTTAGTTGCGCGTTAGTTGGCATTAAGTGTTTGAGAACTCTTGGTCGTTAATATTAGCTTCTTTAGCTCTGTCTCAGCAACCACTCGCCAAACCTCATTTTCTGCCTATAGTAGTTGTAGGGGTGTTTGGATCTAACAGAATTTTGCAATAGGTGACAGCCTTGTGGGTCAAAAGTAGAATAGACATCTTCTAGTAGGGTAATTTACTTCATTTGTATGCTTGGTTCACTTGTTGAGTTTTTAATTTGGAGTTCGCATGTTCAACTAATAAAATTTGCACATAAACTGCCATTTGTTCAACAGTAGGGCTGTGGGCTTTGTCTTACTATTTTGGTGTTCGTCATTGTGAGAATTATCAATCCATAGGTCACCTAAGGGTTGTGTATTGGTATTTGGTGCTTAGGTATATTTGCTTTAAGACTATGAGCTGCCTAATCTCACTTACATGCCAATAAAATCAGCAATTGCACATTTATGTGAACAAAACACACTAGTAGGTCCTTTAGGAATTAAATTCGTGTGAATTGGTTTGAAAATTGGTGCAACCTTAGATTGTAGGGTATATTGATTGTACGTTATCTGGTTTTGAAAATTTGGGAGCCTTTGAGTGGTTAGAACAGCCTAGAAAGTCACTGTTAGCCCACAAGTAACCACCAGACCCGTTTTGATGTGTTAAGTTGCTGTTTTAGGTTTATTTGAGTGTGCAATTGTGTTTGTTTTTGGTATATTTATGTTTATCTTGACTCCCCACAATCCCATGCTTGTGGGGGTGCCGTTTGTGCCCAAAAACATCGACAAACAAGCCTAAAACAAGCGAAAACGAGCCAAAAAAACATACAGCAAGTTTCTGCTTTGTTGTCCGAGAACGTCATTAATTTTTTGTTTTTTATAGTGTTATATATCGGACAACACAGATATTGGACAACACCTTTGTCTGATAGGATCTTGGACAACACAGAAGTACTCCACCTTGGAGTACTTAGGGGTACTTTCGTTTTTAGCCATTTTTTTAGTTTTTTTTAACTTTTTCATTTTTCCCTTGTTTATTTAGTTAAAATATAATTTTTAGAAAAATAAATTTATTTTTAGCATTATTTTATTAATTTTTACCATTATTTAGTTTAAAAATTGTTTTTAGCCTTTAAAGAATAGAAAAATAGTTTAAAAAATTTTGGAAAATACTTTTTAGTTTTTAAATAATATAAGTGAGTTATTTGTTCAATAAAATAATATTTTGGGCTTTTTCTTAATTATATTTGATTTTAGGGCTTTAATTAGCATTTAAAATTGAATATTTAATTAATTAAAGGTTATAAAATATATTTATTGAATTTTTATTCTTATTTATATTATTTTGGACTTAGTTTTAATTTTTAATTAATTTTTAGCTTAAAATTTTTATTTTGTCACGTTTTACGTATTTACGTTCGCGTTTTACGTTAATTCGCCGTAGTTTAATCGTAGTCGTAGCTCGTCTTTAATTTTTCTCTCTTAACCCAAAAACTTCACTAATCCAAACTTTGATTTTATATAATTGGCACACTTAATACACACACCTCCTTCGAGAACGAACCCGCATTTATTCGGTTTTACGGTTTTGAGTTAATCGTAAGGCTTAATACTTGCCCATTACACGTTGTTTTCCTAATCACGTATTTCTACACATCAACCCCTGAATATAGGTTGATTAAACGCCCAAGGACTACTGGAGTGTTCTCCTCTGGTGGTCATAGCCATGTTGTAGAGAGAACCACCACCACAAGTGTGGTTGGTGCTATGGATGAGGCTGGGACTATTGGTGCTAGCTTAGATGCAGGCCAAGCCAGTCCTAACATTTTTAAGACCTCATCCATGCCCCATGACTCTATTTTGGGAGGTCAAATACCCATTCTAGAGGAGGGCTGATTGAAACCATACACAATGTTGGAATTGACGGCTGTCTGCATTAGCTTGCAAAAGCAAAATGCAGACCTGGTACAAACAGTCAGTAAACAAGGCCTTGAACTCAAGCAATTGAGGGAGAGGATTGTTCTTTTGGAGGATGCTAACATTAGGCGTGGTATGGAGGAATCTTCCAAAGGGGAGGATGAGCATATCAACGTGAGTGACAAAGGCTCACATGATGGAGAATCTTTGGGTGTGGCTGAAGCCCTTACTGAATTGAAGAAGCAACCAGGTTTTGATACATCTTTGGTTAATCCTACAAACTTGAACTTGTCCTTTACAGCAATGATGGAGCAGTTCACAAGAGGCGCTGAGACGAGTAAGGTGAGCGTTGACAAGCAGACCTTGGACGCTGACACACCAAGCGCTGACAAGAGTAAGTTGGGCGTTGATACACAGAATTTGAGCGTTGACAGACCTACAGATATGGTTGGTGTATTCCAGTCATCAGCTATCATCAAGGAAGTGTCTTCACAGGTACCATCATTAATGTTGGAATTTTTTGTGCAAATTCTTTTAATGCAATTAATGTTCGTTTTCCTCGACTCACTCGAATTGATCTCAAATTAAACGTAAGACTTATTTGTTCTTGGTGAAACGTATTTATTTGGTATTTTAAAAACTAAAATCTATTTAATTAAAAACTAATTAATCTAATTTAAAAATCTAATTTAATTAACTAAAGCCTTTTTAAATTTTAAAACTAATTTATACTATACTAAAAACTATCTAATTTAATTAAAAAGAAAAATACTTACTTAAAAACTATATTTAAAACTATTTGAACAAAAATTGAAAACTAATTTAAACTAATTAAAAACAATAAAACTATTTTTTAAATAAAACTAAAATCTAATTGAAAACTAATTTTAAAAACTAAATTTAGAAACAAAACAATAAAAAATATTTTTTTATCTTTTTATTTTTTAGAACTTAATAAAAGTAAATAAAAATAAAACTTTTAATTAAGTTTAAAAACTTGAATTAAACTAAATTAACAAAACTGCCAGTTAATAAATTACCTATATTAATAAAATGACTAATAATCCAACACAAAAGAAGGGCTAGCGAAGTTGGTTAAGTCTAATGGCTGCTAATCAGAAGGTCCAGGGTTGAAACCCAGGAGGGACAATTTTTGTTATTTTATTATTTTTCTTATTTTTGGACTTTATGAAATAAAACAGACCAATTGGGTCTGTTTCCTTTTGATGCAGCAGATATAAGCAAAACAGAAAAATCAAATAAGCTATGACAGTCTTAACAAATAAGCTTACGAAAAGTAAATAAGCAAAAAAAATAAAATAAGCAAACTAATAAAAACTTAAAAATTCAGTATACTACTAAACTTAAACAGCAAATCTGACTGGAACTTAATCAGACTAAACAATAAGCAAATCCAAAACCAAATCAACAAAATAAGCTAAATCGAATAAGCAAATCCAAACAAGATCACTACTTAAAAACTAAACAGATTAATCACGCAGACTAATATTAACCAAAAATAAAATAGATATGATCCAAACTAAATTAAACAGATAAAAAAAACTAAAAGCATATAAATAAACAAGCAGATCCAAACAATAATATAGCTTTAACAAAACTATTAAACCAGATAAAAAGAAAAGCAGAAACCAAATCTAATCAAGCAAAAATAGCAGATATAAAACTTAACAATCAAAAACCAAAATTAATCTAAAATTAACAATAAAAATTAAAAGAGAAAACGAACCTGGTGTCGATACCGTTGAGCCGAAGGGTGAGCGCTGAGCTCCCTTTTGGTTAAACCGAATCCAAACATACCACCATATCAAATCTCACCGTAACCAAACATCAATCTTCTCACGAACCTTAATAAGTTTTTCGAACCAAATATTAAGAAACTTCCCAGTAGGGGAAGTTTTATACCACTTTTTTATCTTAAATAATACTAATCCAAAAACAGATTTAAGAGTAACTTGCAATTAAATTAAAATAAATAAATAAGACACGAATGAACTGAAAATTAAAATTTTATTAATACTTAAAAACTGGATTACAATACTTTTAAAAGGAAAATTACAATAAACCCTAAATCTAATTTTTGCATAAAATAAAAATTAAAATAAAAGTGCACACCAAAATTACACGAATGAGGGGTTTTTATAGGAAAACCCTGGAAACCCTCTTGTTGAGGAGGCTTCTTGAGTAAGGAATAAATCCCAGCCGCTCTTTCTTCTCTTCTCTCTTTTTTTCTTCATCTACGGTGGAAAACACACTTGTATCACACGAATTGCCCTCGTGGCGTGATTTATGTTTCTTGTGTTACTTTGATGCTGAGGTGGAGGATCATTATTAGTGGATACTTGGTGGAGAGGTGTATCCTCCAATCAAAAGGAAAAGATAGGCCACATAGATGACGGAGATGAGGACCACCATGGTGTGCACCTCCGATTTTATGGGTAATTAATTATGATTTGTGTGAATCACATGATTTGAGAAAACCCCCCAATTTTCTTTGTGTAATTTAGTAATAAGGGTAGATTAGGGTTTGGGGTAATATGGTGGCTGTTGATTGTGTTGAGAGAGAAGGAGAAAGAGGTGTTTGTTTGTATCGAAAATTAATAATGTGAGGGGGTGGGTAAAAATAGGTTTTATTTAAAACGTGGGAGTTGATTGAATGTGAGGGTTGACCAGACTTTTTCACAAAACAAAGTTTAACTTTGTTACGTTTTGTGTAACTAATTTGGGCTTGGCCCAAATTGTATTATTCCTCTCGTTTCTTTTTGGCAAGACATATGGGCTTGGGCCCAAAGCACTTCTAACCGTCCCAATAGTTATTGTTTTTGGGCCTTATGATCCGTTTTTTGAATTGTAACCATCTTCTTAAATGGGCTTGTGGGCTCATTAAGCAAATGTGGGACCCACTAAGCCCGAAATCTTCGTAAATTATTAAATCCGCTTAAAATCAAACTTGAAATTGGCTTCCTTGATCTTTTTCTAATAAAACCGTGTCGATTTTTGTCGGTTTTCGTGATCTTGAGTTCACTTTTGGTCTTTGACTTTGTCTTTGTCTCTTTCTTGGACTTTTCTTCAACATTTGACCGTGAAATCTTGTGTTTTCTTTCCTTTTGAACATTTGTACCTATTTCACACAAAAACACAAAACCACGCGTAATTCCGACATTTACGATACTGAACACATGATTAGGTCTTGTTTTTCCTTGATTTAAGTGGCAAAAGGATAAGTGTTTACACACTTATTAAATCCCCTACACTTGACCATTGCAATGACCCCATGCAATGCTTAGTTTTAAAGTATTAAGTTACATTTTTCTCATATTTAATCTATCTCGGCCTTTATTAAGATATACTAATACTTCTACGATAAAAAGATAAAAACTTAAAGGAAACAAAAGTTATTATAATTTATTAACTTGGAAATTATTTAATGGAAGAAGCTCATAAAGAAATCTAAGACTTAAATTAGGGCTTTGGTGTCTTGAATATTAATCACCCTCAAGTTTCACGTTCCCCATACCAAGCTTAAAAACGAGATCATTGTTTACCATAAGTTCTCAATTTAAAACCACTTATATAAGACAACTGTGTAATAATCTTTATCCAATTCCTACGTTGTATCTCTAGATTTTATTGATTGTCATTCACCCGTAGGCTCATTTGACTTATTTGATAATTATTAGTCCAAAAATGAAGGCAAAACGGTGCAAACCCGAAACTCAAAACCTAACCTCGTCCTAAAAAACGTTGTCACTAAAGTAAGCCCACATCACGGATGATTTAACACGATTTGGGGAATAAATTCCCGGATCCAAAATTTGGCCAATATTACTACTTATTAATTATTCCTCCAAAGTCATGTAGACTTTATGTGGAGCTTAGCAAGTTCACATCATATACCCTTAGGCTCTTTAAGATGTAAAAATGCTCCTCATTTATTGTCCACACCCTAAGGCTCCTTGAACGATAAACAAGGGAATTGATTTTTGGATCAATTTTTATTCAACATTTAGCATGACATACACCCTAAGGCTCTAATGACAAGGTTCGTGCTACATGCCCCACACCCTAAGGCTCCTTGAGGTCATGTTTTAATCTTATTCTTTCTTATTTATGATATATATAGTAGGCCAAATTCCGCGGTCCCATGGTCTGAATACCTCCTACTTAGTGGTTATGAGCCACCTTAGTCGGAAGTCCACAACGCTGGCACCCTCAATGTGTTCATGCTTTAATTACAAGGAGAATAAAGATTTGGCTAAGAGTTAAGATATCGAATCTACACCACAAAAATCCTCATTTATTAAGCAATTAAATATACAAGCGGGAAGAAAGAGCCACAAAAACTCATATAAGTAAGAGTTAACCCTTAAACTTATTATCAACTCTATTATCACTCGTTCTCTACAATTTAAAGTCTCAAGGAATGAGACTCGTGGATGCTTAGCCTAATAAACCAATTAAGGTCCATATGGTTAAGGATACTAGCTAGAGTAAACTCGGATAAGTAAACTCGGGTTGAGTCAAAATATTCACGACGGGCCTAATATATCAAAGATATCTAAACTTGTTAAAACCATTTTATACATTTATTTATTTTTGACTTTATTCTTTAAATGGAAAGTATAAATACGATGTGATGACAAAAGGAAAATAAATACTAATAGGCCAAAATAGATCAAAAATTTGAAAAACGTTGATTTTTTTTTTAAATTTTCCGGTTAAATGGGGTCAAATTCATGGAAAAGTCCACTAAAATTCGATAGAAATCCCCCCTACACTTAATATAGACATTGTCCTTAATGTTTAAGCATGTGGGAGAATAAACTCCCCTACACTTAGGACATTGAGTACGTTGTTTAAAATCGAGCTAAGGAAGGGATAACTAAAGTGATTACATTTATTTGTCTTATTTTTATACATGTATGAATCACAATAGTTTTGAGAGAACCGGGTACACGGGAAACACAGGATCACGGGTCACGTCAAAAATACCAAAAGTGGATCATTACATCACATGTCCTTGCACAACATCACAACACACAAACAACCTACTTGGCTCCCCCCTACACTTATTGGTGGAAATGGATGAAGGTGAAAAAGGGTGGAAAAGGATGGTAAAGGTAAAAATCTAACCTAGTTAAACGATGCTTGATTTATTTATCACGAGTCTCTAGCTCGACTCGATTTCCCGAATGGCATCATTCAAATGGGAAAATCATGGAAAAACCGAGATTTCCAAGGGAGGAAAATCTCTCCATGATAAAGGGTGAAACAAGTCATATAAGGCATAACCCATGAAAATCCACCCGGGTCAAACACATAATTTCCATCACAAAAGGAAATAAACCCTGAGGTGGTAAAATCACACAAAGCAAAGAAAAGTGGGGTATCCTTAGGCAAAAGTCTCTTATAAGGAAGGGTAAGGTGATTTGGAAATGATAGCACTAAAGTCTCTATTCCGGGATCAAACATCGGTTCCTTAACGGGAAAATAGTAAGAGGTGTTGACATTTAAGCTCAAAATATCATCAAAATCCAACGTGGGAAAGTCATCCTCTTCGAAACTCGATGTGAAAACATAAGTATCATCGGAGTCATAGGAAAACTCATCCTCATGAGGAAAATAGGTATTTAGAAAGATATCTCAATCCTCCTCAAATGGAACAACCTCTAAAGTAGGAGTGATCTCTAGGAGTGGAGGATCCTCCTCAAAAGTAATGACTTCTAAAATTGGAGTATAAAAGTCAAAAGGAGTCTCCATGGAAGAATCACTCATAGAGATATGAGGTGCATTAAGATCATGGGGTGGGTCATCAAAGTTAATGAGATCACTTAAAGAAGTGTCATCATCGTAAGTATCAAAGATTGGTTGATCAAAAATGGGTGGGTGAAAAGTGGGTGGGTCAAAAGATAGGTCGTCTAAACCAAAGATAGTGTGAGCACTTGAAGAAGTGTCATCACTATAGGTGTCATAAATAGGAGTTTCAAAAATTTGAGGCTCTAAGGGAAGGGATGAAGTTATCACAAAATCATTTTGATTAGACTTTTTAATTCCAAAAGGATTGATAAAAATCTCTTCATTATCATAATTAAGAACATCAATCATATTGACTGACTCTTTTCCATTTGATTTTGTTTTGATTTTTCCCATTTTAAAAATTTGTTGTTCATCCCGAACCCTAAGAATTAACTCCCCTTCGGCCACATCAACTAAGGCTCTTCCGGATTGTAAGAATGGTCTACCAAGTATTAACGGAATACGAGGATCCATCTCATAGTCGACGATGACAAAGTCCACGGGGAAAGTGAATGTACCAACTTGGACAAAAACGTCTTCGACAATACCAACGGGGTATGCAAGAGTTCGATTAGCTAACTCGAGAGTCATGCGAGTCGGTACAAGGTCGGGTAATGATAATTGTTTCCATACCGAGAGTGGCATAAGATTGATGCTAGCGCCGAGATCCGCTAAAGCCATACAATCATCAATTTGAGGAAACGAGCAAGGTAATACGAATCGTCCGGGATCTCCTAGCTTTTCGGGAAGCTCTTTGAGAAGAATCGCGGAACAATTCTCATTTAAACGGGTGTTCACGAGCTTAACCATTTTTTCTTTCTTATTAAGCAAATATTTAAACATTTTCACAAATTTTGGCATTTGAGCAAGTGCTTCAATAAGGCTTATGTTAACATTGACGTTGGAAATCATTTTCACCATCTAAACCCAATATCCCTTATCTGTCTAACCTAGACAGATAAGGGATATTGGGTTTAGATGGTGAAGGTTGAGAAGGAGAAGGACTCGCTTCTTGAACAACCTTAGGGTTGGGCTCTTTGGGCAATGGAGAACTAGTACTAGGAGTGGTAGTGGGAGGAATCACCGAAGGGGGAGTAGGATTACTCATTATGACCTCCGGGCCTTGTCTCTCCTTTATGGGCGAAGAGATGGAAGGTCCCACTAAAGTGGCTCCACTTCGAGTAGTGATAGCACTCACATTAGCACGAGGGTTAATCTCGGTATTAGAAGGTAAGGCTCCTTGGGGTCTAAGGGCTTGAATCATTGTCAAAAATTTCTTATCGGTCGATTCTTGCATCTCTCTCATAATTCGCTCATGGTCGGTCAATTTTTGTAGAACCAAGTCCATTTGAGGATTATGCATATTCATTTGATTAAACCCTTGATTGTTAAACCCTTGATTAGGAAAACCTTGGTTTTGATATTGAGGTTGAAAGCCGTTGTTATTATGAAAACCTTGGTTATTATTTTCAAAACCTTGATTAAAATTCCCTTGATTTGCATTCCTTTGAAAATTACCCATTTGAGGACCTTGGTTCCTATTTTGGTTTTGGGTATTTTGGGCTGGTGGGGGTGGTCTTTGTGGAGCTACAAAACCCGGGGGAGCCAAATAATAAGTACTCTTATAAGACAAATGGTTAACATCAACATTTGGTTTGAATTGAACTCTCTCATTGGCATTGGTGTTTAAAGCACAAACTTGTTGTTGTTGATTGTAAACCTTGTTACAATTAAAATATGAATGTGGTCCACCACAAGTCTCACACGTTTCACTAGTTTCTTTCAAGGCATTAACTTGACCCTTTATTTCTTTGGTATGTAAAGCAATTGATTCAACAAGTGAAATAAGCTTATCAATTATTTTGTCGTTCTCACTAGAAATAGCACTTGCCATAGTGGCCCTAACACTATTGGTTTGTACTTTAGCCTTGTTTTCAATTATGGCCCAAGCCTCGTTCATTGATTTCACAAGAATATTGCCCCCCGCTGCACTACTGAGTGAGTCTTGGTCATTTAGAGTTAAACCATTGTAAAACGTATTAATTTGATGCACTTTAGTGAAACCGTGTTGTGGACATTTTCTTAAAAGCTCTTTAAATCGATCCCAAGACTCACTAAAAGTTTCCCCATATTTTTGTTCAAAAGTAATGATGTCATTCCTTAAAGAGGTGGTCCGTGATGGTGGAAAAAAGTAGTTAATGAACTTGGTCTCTAAATCAATCCATGTAGTAATACTTTGGGGTGGTTACTTATCAAGCCAAATCCGGGCTTGTCCCTCGAGGGAAAAAGGAAAGAGTTGTAAACGAATAGCCTCTTGTGGCACCCCATTGTATTTCACCGTATTAGTCAAACGGATAAATCTCGTGATATGATCATGGGGGTCATCTTGGGAACGACCCAAAAATGGTGTAGCGGAAACCATTTGAATAAAACCGGTTTTGATTTCAAAATTATTTGCTCCAATTGCGGGGAGAACAATAGCGTCATCTCTTCCCTCAACATGAGATTGCAAAATCTCAATCATAGGTCGGTTGTCCGTTGCCATTGTTTTGTCGAAAGCACGATTCTCGGGATCGCCTTGAATGACGGTCTTTTTGTTTTTCTTCTTCTTCTTCTTTTTGGAAGAATTGGAAGAACTTGGTACACCAATCGGTATGTATGTACGTGCGCGAGTGTGCATACAATTAAAACTTGGAATGAGGTAGGTGACCTTGGTCGACTTTGAGAGGAAAGGGATTATCCCTCTCGAGGTGCAATATTAAAAAGCTACAAAAATATATACTTAATACTAATTGAGTTGGCAAACCAATAATCGGTCGTCCCTCTCAATATACGCACAAGCAAGCGGGGAAACGAGGTGGCACAAAGCACTTAAAAACTTTTTTCCTTAGACGGCCTTTTATAGCGCGTCGCCTTATACCCACCTTATAGTTTGTATATATCGAGTTCAAACGTCTTACTAGTATTTATCTATTTTGCCCTTTTTCCTTGTTTAGGATTCGAATACAATAGTTAGGTGATGAAATCCCAACTAAGGCCTTATTTGAAAAGTAGGTAAATTAATTGTGCTACGTAATATAATATAGTAAAAGAAAATTCTTTTTGTATTTTTAGAAAAATATATATTCACAATAAAAATCAAAAGAAATCGAACTAAAAAATAACACTAATACGTAATATTTTTGGTGTAATACTTTTAGGAAAAAGTATTACTTTTGTATTTTTTAATTTTTTTTGGTGCAAATCTTAGGAAAGAGTTTGCTTTTGTGATTTTTTTAATTTTTTTTGTATTTTTAAGTTTTTGATTTTTTTTTTGTGTTTTTGATTTTTTTTGCAAGAAAAGTAACGTTCAAAATGAACGGATCCCAAAATCCAAACGTATCACGAAATCTTCAATCGTAACGAGCGAAGCGGCAGCGGCGCCAATTTAATGTTGGAATTTTTTGTGCAAATTCTTTTAATGCAATTAATGTTCGTTTTCCTCGACTCACTCGAATTGATCTCAAATTAAACGTAAGACTTATTTGTTCTTGGTGAAACGTATTTTTTGGTATTTTAAAAACTAAAATCTATTTAATTAAAAACTATTTAATCTAATTTAAAAATCTAATTTAATTAACTAAAACCTTTTTAAATTTTAAAGCTAATTTATACTATACTAAAAACTATCTAATTTAATTAAAAAGAAAAATTCTTAATTAAAAACTATATTTAAAACTATTTGAACAAAATTTGAAAACTAATTTAAACTAATTAAAAACAATAAAACTATTTTTTAAATAAAACTAAAATCTAATTGAAAACTAATTTTTAAAAACTAAATTTAGAAACAAAACAATTAAAAATATTTTTTTATCTTTTTATTTTTTAGAACTTAATAAAAGTAAATAAAAATAAAACTTTTAATTAAAATTAAAAACATGAATTAAACTAAATTAACAAAACTGCCAGTTACTAAATTACCTATAGTAATAAAATGACTAATAATCAAACACAAAAGAAGGGCTAGCGAAGTTGGTTAAGTCTAATGGCTGTTAATCAGAAGGTCCAGGGTTCGAAACCCAGGAGGGACAATTTTTGTTATTTTCTTATTTTTCTTATTTTTGGACTTTATGAAATAAAACAGACCAATTGGGTCTGTTTCCTTTTGATGCAGCAGATATAAGCAAAACAGAAAAATCAAATAAGCTATAACAGTCTTAACAAATAAGCTTACGAAAAGTAAATAAGCAAAATAAAATAAAATAAGCAAACTAATAAAAACTTAAAAATTCAGTATACTACTAAACTTAAACAGCAAATCTGACTGGAACTTAATCAGACCAAACAATAAGAAAATCCAAAACCAAATCAACAAAATAAGCTAAATCGAATAAGCAAATCCAAACTAGATCACTACTTAAAAACTAAACAGATTAATCACGCAGACTAATATTAACCAAAAATAAAATAGATATGATCCAAACTAAATTAAACAGATAAAAAAACTAAAAGCATATAAATAAACAAGCAGATCCAAACAATAATATAGCTTTAACAAAACTATTAAACCAGATAAAAAGAAAAGCAGAAACCAAATCTAATCAAGCAAAACTAGCAGATATAAAACTTAACAATCAAAAACCAAAATTAATCTAAAATTAACAATAAAAATTAAAAGAGAAAACGCACCTGGTGTCGATACCGTTGAGCCGAATGGTGAGCGCTGACCTCCCTTTTGGTTAAACCGAATCCAAACACACCACCATATCAAATCTCACCGTAACCAAACATCAATCTTCTCACGAACCTTAATAAGTTTTTCGAACCAAATATTAAGAAACTTCCCAGTAGGGGAAGTTTTATACCACTTTTTTATCTTAACTAATATTAATCCAAAAATAGATTTAAGAGTAACTTGCAATTAAATTAAAATAAATAAATAAGACACGAATGAACTGAAAATTAAAATTTTATTAATACTTAAAAACTGGATTACAATACTTTTAAAAGGAAAATTACAATAAACCCTAAATCTAATTTTTGCATAAAATAAAAATTAAAATAAAAGTGCACACCAAAATTACACGAATGAGGGGTTTTTATAGGAAAACCCTAGAAACCCTCTTGTTGAGGAGGCTTCTTGAGTAAGGAATAAATCCCAGCCGCTCTTTCTTCTCTTCTCTCTTTTTTTTCTTCATCTACAGTGGAAAACACACTTGTATCACACGGATTGCCCCCGTGGCGTGATTTGTGTTTCTTGTGTTACTTTGATGCTGAGGTGGAGGATCAATATTGGTGGATACTTGGTGGAGAGGTGTATCCTCCAATCAAAAGGAAAAGATAGGCCACGTAGATGATAGAGATGAGGACCACCATGGTGTGCACCTCCGATTTCATGGGGAATTAATTAAGATTCGTGTGAATCACATGATTTGAGAAAAACCCCCAATTTTCTTTGTGTAATTTAGTAATAAGGGTAAATTAGGGTTTAGGGTAATATGGTGGTTGTTGATTGTGTTGAGAGAGAAGGAGAAAGAGGTGTTTCTTTTGTATCAAAAATTAATAATGTGAGGGGGTGGGTAAAAATAGGTTTTATTTAAAACGTGTGAGTTGATTGAATGTGAGGGTTGACCTGACTTTTTCACAAAACAAAGTTTAACTTCGTTACGTTTTGTGTAAGTAATTTGGGCTTGGCCCAAATTGTATTATTCCTCCCGTTTCTTTTTGGCAAGACATATGGGCTTGGGCCCAAAGCACTTCTAACCGTCCCAATAGTTATTGTTTTTGGGCCTTATGATCCGTTTTATGAATTGTAACCATCTTTTTAAATGGGCTTGTGGGCTCATTAAGAAAATGTGGGACCCACTAAGCCCGAAATCTTCGTAAATGATTAAATCTGCTTAAAATCGAACTTGAAATTGGCTTCCTTGATCTTTTTCTTTTAAAACCGTGTCGATTTTTGTCGGTTTTCGTGATCTTGAGTTCACTTTTGGTCTTTGAATTTGTCTTTGTCTCTTTCTTGGACTTTTCTTCAACATTTGACCGTGAAATCCCGTGTTTTCTTTCCTTTTGAACATTTGTACCTATTTCACACAAAAACACAAAACCACGCGTTATTCCGACATTTACGATACTAAACACATGATTAGGTATTGTTTTCCCTTGATTTTAGTGGCAAAAGGATAAGTGTTTACACACTTATTAATCATCATCTTTACCTATCATTGATCCATTAGATAAGGGTAAAGGAATCATGGTAGAAACAGAAGTTCCAAAGGATGCAGCTCAAGTAGAGTTTGATTCAAAGTTGGCTGCACAACTTGTGGAACAAGAAATGAAGAAGGTTGGTGAATCACCATTTGTTGTTACTTCTGAGGAACAAGAAGGAAGTGATGAAGGAAGTTCAGATTCAAGTGTTATGATAATTGAACAACCAAAAAGACTTGAATATGGTGATGACTTGGCAAGAGAGAAGCTTAGAGAGTTAAAATTGCAAGTAGACTATGATATGCCAGAAGTTGCTCAGATGTACCATGCTTGGGAAAATAGGATTATGGAGAATCCAGATTTAACAATTTCAGATCAAATTTGGGGTTTGGAAATTCTTCTAAGAGTTCAAAGAGACTGCAAGGTAATTCTGAAGCATAAGGCTAGCAATGTTTTCTCACTACTGAAGAGGGATAGAAGGGAGCTTTACTACATGTTACTCAGATGTCATGGAACTGGATGGACCTTCAAGAAATTGCAGGGATTACCTTTGAAGAATTGGAGTATAAGGCTTATCCCATTTGGGCAAGAGTGCAGGAAATGAATACTATCAGACTTCTTTCAGATGAAAGGAAAGAAGAACTTGCAGAAGAGATGGAGATTCAAAAGGCAATGATTGTTCCAAGGCCTTTGAAGAAGGGAGTTCCACTTGAGTTCCCTAAAGGATTAAATAAAGTGAATCCCAGTGAAGCTGTTCTTAGAACGAGCATTAAGCTCTCACCCATGGAAGCTTCAGATATGGTACAAGTGTTACCTCTTGATGCCAGAAACCCTATCATTAGCTATGAAGAAGATGCAAATGGGTTTTGGATGATTGGCAGATATGGGAAAGAGGTACACACATTTACTACTCTTATGTCTCTCTTTGCAAGTATGGATAGGGAAGACTTGGCAGACCTTTGGAGGTTGTTGCTGGCCAAGTATGAGACTGAAGCACCTACTTCAGTCAATGGAATAAAGCTTTGGTCAACATTCAAGAGAATGTGTGCACCAGAAGAAGAAGATCCTGTTTGGAAGGATCTTGAGGATGATATCAGTGGACTTTAATGGCGTTTGTATTCAGCTGCTGGTGTGTATTATTTGAGTTCTACAAAGTTTGCTGGGTATCTTCTTGTAGATGCTGAGTATCCCATGTCCAAAGAAGTTTTGGACAAGATGAAAACAACACAGCTGGAGATTGACTATTCAAGTGACGTGGCCAAAGATTTGATTAGGCATGTTTATTACCAATATGATAAGATTTGTAAGATTCCTCCTAGTTCTTAATTTTTATTTAGAAACTTGATTGCTAGAGTAGATATCAAGTTTAGGGGAGGATTGTTGGGAATAAAATGTAGCCAGTACACTTGAACGCTGACAAGAAGAAAACAATCGTTGATAAGAAGAAAACAAGCGTTGACAGGAAGATGTCAAGCGTTGATAGGATGAAGTCAAGCACTGATAGAAAGATATAGTCTACGCGTATTATGTTTCTAGTTTTTTCTAGTAAAGATAGGATCAATAATGTATTTTCTATATTTATCTTTACCTAGAATAGCTGATACGTAGACTCTTGTACAAGGCTTCTTATGTCTATAAAAGAAGACCTTTAGGTTTTGTTTCATAATAAGTTTTCATACGTTTAACACTTTCATTGTAAGCAAGTTTGTTCTAATCAATCAAGTGAAAGTTTGTTATACAATTGTTTGTGTGTTCTTGTTTGAGTATTAATTCCGCATAATACTTAAATTGTTGTATACACAACAAAGTTTCTCTATGTGTTTAACTTGATTTAATCTCGTTTACACAAGCTAAATCGATCTAAGTTTGGGATCAACAAGAATATTATTTTGTATTAGTTATTTAAATAGAAGATTTACATGTTTATTCGTCATTGTCTCTTGTAAACCCTATTCCTTACACTATAAAAGGAACCAAGGGTTATTAGGTTTTTCATATCTTTCATTCATAATATAAACCTAAAGCGTGTGTTGCACTAGACGTGGGATTAATGTATACACGTCTAGTGGTTGTTTATTATTAATATAATAAGCAACCCTTTTGTTTAATTCATGTGTCTTGTGCCCAAACACCTTGTTACATAGTTATTGTTCTTTTTCGCTTTGATTGTATAATCATATGAACAATGGCTATGCCTAGTAGCTATAAAATTCGAGGAAACTAAGATTTCCACAGTTGGTATCAGAGACTCGTGGTTCGTGATGCTAGGACCAACAAGGTGTTCGTGTTTTGAGAAGAAAAGAAAAATCCGTATAGGTTTTTGGGCGTTTTTGTGTGCGCAGCAGTATTCCGAAGGCAATACCTTTTTATTGAACCGTTGGATCGCCACGAATTTTTTTTATATGTTCTACACACAAATATCTAGATATCCACCGGAGGGATTGTCGAGATCTATTCCCAAGAAAAAGTTATTAAGCGTCAAAGTCAGCAGTGGTCATATGCTGTTTTCTGTGAACAGTTATAGTAAAAACGCGATTTCTCCTTCTTTAACCGTTGGATCGTCGTGAAATTTATGTTGTAGGTTCTTGACACTTTTGTTTAGGATCTCACCGAAGGGATCTTCGATCTGAGCTATCATGAAGAAGTTATTTGATGTCAAAGTTCACTGCAGTTTATGGTTTTCACATAAAATCATGATTTAGGGTTTATAAAACCCTAGATCAATTAGCCGCTGATGTATGTTATTTAGACGCTGATAGATGTTGGTGTGACGCTGATAGATATTGGTGTAACGCTGACAAGGCATGGATGAGACGCTGATGGCCAGGCGCTGACAGGTACAAAGTTGGCGCTGACAGAATAAAGTTGACGCTGACAGGAAGCGTTGACACTTGTTGTCAGATATATACATTTTCAAACGCTGACAAGTGTTGTCCGATATTGGACAACACACAGTGTTGAAATCTTGGACAAAGGAAGATATTGGACAACAAAAGGAATAGCTGTTGTTTGGAAAATTGATATGATTTTGGCACACAAAAAGAGTTATTTACATGCAAAGGTACATGGAATCTCCATTTTTATTCAGAGTATCAAGTTGATATTAATGGCTCGGATATTTTTACAAGGGATTAATGATTTTTAAGTAAGTTAGCAACAATTCATGAAGACTTTGATTGATATTAGAGTATGTAATCGGGATAGCCTTGTGAAAGAGTTATTCAGTAACAGCTTTTACATATGAAGATATTGACTTGTCATGAAGAGGTGTTGGCTTAAGGGGAAGAATTCTTATGGTAAGTTTGATGTTTGAAGAAGATTTTCGTGAGTTTGTGTTCTATCATATCTTAAAGTCATGCACTTCCAGTCATGGACTTTTAAGGTAACTTGTTTGTGCTTTTAATGGTTGGTGACGAAGACTTGTCATAAACACTTGAAGGAGTTACATTATCGTGCTCAGTGTCTCACAAAGGATGAGAATATTGACAAGGGATCGAGGTCTACTTATACTTTGTGCCATGGGTATAAGTTCTTTATCACGTGGATAGTACAAGACATGGAACATAGGTTTGGGTTACTCTACTTCTACATCAAGAATATTATAGTTATTTTTCTTCAAGATCATTACATAGAGCCTACATTTGGAGAATCTTCAAGATTGCATACATTGTTTACTTCCCTGTTGATGTGACAAAAAGGGGAAGACATACATGCTACAATTGAGGGGAAGCAATTTGAAGATGATGTACAACTTACAAGAGATACACAAAGAGTTTTGCCGACATCAACTAGGGGAAGATTGTTAGGTCAAAAAGTTGATGTGGCAGAAACTCAAAAACGAAAAAAATATGAAGACATTTGTCTAAGCATTGACAAGTGTAATCCAGGCGTTGTCAAGAGCAAATCAGGCGTTGACAGAAGTCAACAAAAGTCAAACGCTGTTGGAAGCTTCTATTTAGGATAAGTATGCAGAATATTATTCTGTATTAGTTATTTAAATAGAAGATTTACATGTTTATTCATCATTATCTCTTGTAAACCCTATTCCTTGCACTATAAAAGGAACCAAGGGTTATTAGGTTTTTCATATCTTTCATTCATAATGTAAACCTAAAGCGTGCGTTGCACTAGACGTGGGATTAATGTATACACGTCTAGTGGTTGTTTATTATTAATATAATGAGCAACCCATTTGTTTAATTCATGTGTCTTGTGCCCAAACACTTTGTTACATAGTTATTGTTCTTTTCCGCTTTGATTGTATAATCATATGAACAATGGCTATGCCTAGTAGCTAAAAGATTCAAGGAAACTAAGGGGCTGTTTAGTTGTGGAAAAATTTTCATAATTTTCTGTTTCTAATTTTCTAGAAAAGAAAAGACTTTTCTTTTCTAAAAAAGAGTTGAGAATTTTGAAAATTTGTTTAGATAATATTTTTCATTTTCTAAAAAATTAAACAATGTTTAAACTAAACTATTTTCAACCATTTTTTCATGATCAACTTTTTTCACGTTTTTGCTAGTTTTTTTTACGCTTTTGTCTGTTTTTTCCCGTCTTCTTTTTTCATATTTTCGTAATTTTTTTTACGTTTTAATTAGTTTTTTACTTTTTATCAGTATTATTACGTTTTAGTGTATAAATTTACGTTTTCGTCAGTATATTTACGTTTTTGTCAGTAAAATTACGTTTTCGTCAGTAATTTTACGTTTTTTCTATAAATATACGTTTTCGCCAGTAAATTTACGTTGTCGTCAGTAAATTTACGTTTTCGTCAGAAAATTTACGTTTTCGTCAGTAAATTTACGTTTTCGTCAGAAAATTTACGTTTTCGTCAGTAAATTTACGTTTTCGTCAGAAAATTTAGGTTTTCGTCAGAAAATTTACGTTTCCGTCAGAAATTTACGTTTTCGTCAGTAAATTTAAGTTTTCGTCAGTAATTTTACGTTCTCGTCTGTAAATTTAGGTTTTCGTCAGTAAATTTACGTTTACGTCAAAAATTTACTTTTTTGTCAGAAAATTTACGTTTTCGCCAGTAAATTTACGTTTTCGTCTGTAAATTTAAATTTTCGTCAATAAATTTACGTTTTCGTCAAAAATTTACGTTTCCGTCAGTAAATTTACGTTTTCGTCAGTAAATTTACGTTTTCGTCAGTAATTTTACGTTCTCGTCTGTAAATTCACGTTTTCGTAAGTAAATTTACGTTTTCGTCAAAAATTTACTTTTTCGTCAGTAAATTTACGTTTTCGTCAGTAATTTTACGTTTTCGTCTTTAAATATACGTTTTCGTCAAAAATTTACTTTTTCGTCTGTAAATTTACTTTTTCGTCGGAAATTTACGTTTTCGACAGAAAATTTACGTTTTCGTCAAAAATTTACTTTTCCGTCAGTAAATTTACGTTTTCGTCAGTAAATTTACGTTTTCGTCAGTAAGTATACGTTTTCGTCTGTAAATTCACGTTTTCGCCAGTAAATTTACTTTTTGTCAGAAAAATTAAATTTACGTTTTCGTCTGTAAATTTACGTTTTCGTCAGTAAATTTACTTTTTTGTCAGAAAAATTAAAATTTACATTTTTGTCATAAGTAAATTTATAGACGAAAACGTAAATTTACTGACGAAAACGTAAATTTAAAGATGAAAACGTAAATTTTCGGATGAAAACGTAAATTTTCTGGCGAAAACGTAAAATTACTTACGAAAACGTAATATTACTGACGAAAATGTAAATTTACTGACGAAAACGTAAATTTACAGACGAAAACGTAAATTTTCTGACGAAAACGTAAATTTTCTGACGAAAACCTAAATTTACTGGTGTAAACGTAAATTTTCTGACGAAAACGTAAATTTTCTGACAAAAACGTAAATTTTCTGACGAAAACCTAAATTTACTGGCGAAAACGTAAATTTCTGACGAAAACGTAAATTTTCTGACAAAAACGTAAAATTACTGACGAAAACGTAAAGTTACTGACGAAAACGTAAATTTTCTGACGAAAATGTAGATTTCTGACGAAAAAGTAAATTTTCTGACGAAAACGTAAATTCACTGACGAAAACGTAAATTTACAGACGAAATCGTAAATTTACAGACGAAAACGTAAATTTACAGACGAAAACGTAAATTTTCTGACGAAAACCTAAATTTACTGGCGAAAACGTAAATTTCTGACGAAAACGTAAATTTTCTGACGAAAACGTAAAATTACTGACGAAAACGTAAATTTTCTGACGAAAATGTAGATTTCTAACGAAAAAGTAAATTTTCTGACGAAAACGTAAATTTACTGACGAAAACGTAAATTTACAGACGAAATCGTAAATTTACAGACGAAAACGTAAATTTACTGACGAAAACGTAAATTTTCTGACGAAAACGTTAAAATAATGATGAACGGTGAATACTGAATAGAGTAACGTGTTATTGAAATGGGTTAAATAAAACAATGGTGGGTATGAGGTGAAAATTTAGAAAAGGGTAAAATGGAGTTTTCTAATTTTCTATATAAATTTAGAAAATGAAAATTTCGTAATTTTTGAAAAATATTGAAAAATTATGTTGCTAAACAGGTTTTCTATTTTTCACTTTTCAAATGAAAATTTTTCTAGAAAAGTGGAAAAATTTTCTCCAACTAAACAGCCCCTAAGATTTCCACAAGCGCTCAAGTTCCTCTTGTCAACGTCTAGGGACTTGGTCAATTTTATTCCCAACAATACTGTGGAAGCCTTGGTTTCCTCGAATCTTTTAGCTGCTAGGCATAACCATTGTTCATATAATTAACAATCAAAGCGGAAAAGAACAATAGTTAAGAAACAAGGTGTTTAGGCACAAGACACAAATGAATAAACAACTGGATTGCTAATTATATTAATAATCAAAAATCACTAGGTGTGTTTACATTGAATCCCACACCTAGTCGACACACGCTTTAGGTTTACATTGTGAATGAATTATATGAAAAACCTAATAACCCTTGGTTTCTTTTATAGTGTAAGGATTAGGGTTTTACAAAAGATAACTATGAATAAACATGAATATCTTCTATTTAAATAACTAATACATAATATTATCAAATAATATTCTGAATACTTATCCTAAATAGACATTCCAATAGCGTTTGACTTTTGTTGACTTCTGTCAACGCCTAATTTACTCTTGACAACGCCTGATTTACACTTGTCAACGCTTAGATAAATGCCTTCATGTTTTCTTCGTTTTTGAGTTTCTGCCACATCAACTTTTTGACCCAATAATCTTCCCCTAGTTGATGTCGGCAAAACTCTTTGTGTATCTCTTGTAAGTTGTACATCATCTTCAAATTGCTTCCCCTCAATTGTAGCATGTATGTCTTCCCCTTTTTGTCACATCAACAGGGAAGTAAACAATGTACGCAATCTTGAAGATTCTCCAAATGTAGGCTCTATGTAATGATTTTGAAGAAAAATAAATATAATATTCTTGATGTAGAAGTAGAATAACCCAACCTTGTGTTCCATGTCTTGCACTATCCATGTGATAAAGAACTTATACCGATGACTAAATATAAGTAAACCTCGATCCCTTTGTCAATATTCTCATCCTTTGTGAGACACTGCGTACGATAATGTAACTCCTTCAAGTGTTATGACAAGTCTTCGTCACCAACCGTGTAAGCATGAACAAGTTACCTTTAAAGAATAATGTTGACTAGGCACCATCTTTAAAGATATGATAGAACACAAACTCGTGAAAATCTTCTTCGAACATCAAATTTACCATAAGAATTCTTCCCCTTAAGACAACACCTTTTCATGACGAATCTTAATGAAATAATATCTTCATATCATATGTAAAAGCTCTCATACGGATAACTCTTTTACAAGGCTACCCTGATTACATAATCAAATCCAATATCATTCCAATAAAAAACTTCACGAATTGGTGCTAACTCGCATTAAAATCATTAATCCCTTTAAAAATATCCGAGCCATAAATATCAACTTGATATTCTGTATAAAAATGGAGATTCCATGTACCTTTGCGTGTAAATACCTCTTTTTGTGTGCCAAAATCATATCAATTTTCCAAACAGCAGCTATTCCTTTGTTGTCCAAGAACCTTTACTGTCCAATATCTTAACCATATGCGTTCTCCAATATCGCACAATACCTATCAGCGCTTGAACAAACCTTTCTCGGACAACACGTTTCAACGTTTTCTATCAGTGTTAACTTTATTACTTGTTAGCGTCAAGTACATATCTGTCAGCGGCTAAATCTGTCAGTGTCCAACTTACTACTTGTCAGCGTATCCATGCAATAAATTTCTTCCAAAAATAATATCATCACGTCATGATACATATCCCAAAAAGATAGCATCCATAACCACATATATTACGTTAACAAATAAAAGAAACAGTTATGTAAACAAAATCAATCTCCTTAAATCTTGTCAAATCCTTTATGTAGATAAAGATTCAACCGTTTAGCCCATACAGAAGGATGATATGTCCTAAAAATCAGCAACTCAATAATCACACACCTTTGACCATCGTATCTCACTTTTTCTTTTCTTTATCAAAAAGACAAACATCACGTGTCCAATTACTGTCGTCACTTACTTACACGTGATCTTTGTACCATATTCTGTCTCTACAACCCATGACAGAAACATCAACAATAATTGTTATATCAAGGACCACTTTTGTTCTTACCACAACCATTAATCACAATCGTAGATCTAGGGTTTATAAACTTATGCATTGTAACCCTAACTTAGGGTTTGAGAAACAACAAATCACTACCCTTCATATGTTCTTTCAATCACAAACCATATCTTTTTCTGCTTTAAAACGATCTAGGGTTTGAAGAAAACCCTAATTCATTATTTTATGTGAAACAGAAAAACCTTGTACCTTCTTTGCATCCGTATTCGAATTCAAATAACTTTCTGATAAAAGCTCATATCAAAAATCCCTTCGGTGAGATCCTAGACACAAGTGCCAAAATAGAAATCTACAGTTCAAAAATCACGATGATCCAACGGTTGACGAAGGAGAAATCGTGTTTTGAATATGGCTGTCCACAGAAAACTGCATACGAACACTGCTGACTTCGGCGCTAAATAACCTTTTCTTGGGGATAAAACTTGACAATCCCTCCGGTGGATGTCTAGATATATGTGTATAAAACACACACAACAAAATTTTGTGACGATCCAACGGTCCAGTAAAAAGTTATGACCTTCTGAATACTGCTGCGCACACAAAAACGTCCAGAAAAACCCTAGACGGGTTTTTATTTTCTTCACAAAACACGAACACCTTTTTGGTCCTAGCATCACGAGCCACGAGGCTCTAATACCAACTGTGGAAGCCTTGGTTTCCTCGAATCTTTTAGCTGCTAGGCATAACCATTGTTTATATGATTAACAATCAAAGCGAAAAAGAACAATAGTTAGAAAATAAGGTGTTTAGGCACAAGACACAAATGAATTAAACAATTGGATTGCTAATTATATTAATAATCAACAATCACTAGGTGTGTATACATTGAATCCCACACCTAGTCGACACACGCTTTAGGTTTACATTGTGAATGAATTATATGAAAAACCTTATAACCCTTGGTTCCTTTTATAGTGTAAGGATTAGGGTTTTACAAAAGATAACTATGAATAAACATGCATATCTTCTATTTAAATAACTAATACAGAATATTATCAAATAATATTCTGAATACTTATCCTAAATAGACATTCCAACAGCGTTTGACTTTTGTTGACTTCTATCAACGCCTAATTTACTCTTGACAATGCCTGATTTACACTTGTCAACGCTTAGACAAATGCATTCATGTTTCCTTCGTTTTTGAGTTTCTGCCACATCAACTTTTTGACCCAACAAAGTATTCTTCTATTTGTGCAGAGCACGGTTATTCGTTCATCCCTTTTGCCTTCTCTACGTTTGGGGAGCTTGACGAGGAAGCCTTGGTTACTCTTTCGCGTCACAAGCGCTTATCTGTTTTTCATTCTAATGATGCAAGGAGTGTCTCTTTTCTATTCTTTAGACTTGGTTTATGTATTCAAAAGGGGGTGGGAGCGTAGCTTGTTTCGCGATTCCCTTCCAATTTTGTGTGATTAATAAATAAAAGACTTTATTATATTATTATTATTATTATTATTATTATTATTATTATTATTTATTTTTAATTTTTTTAAATGAACTTTATTTATTAATCACACAAAATTGGAAGGGAGTCGAGAAACAAGTTACGCTCCCACCCCTTTCTGAATACAAAAACCAAGTCTAGAAAATAGAAAAATACCACTCCTAACATCATTAGAATGATAAACAGATAAGCGCTTAAGGCGCGAAAGAGTAACCAAGACTTCCTCTTCAAGCTCCCCAAAAGTAGAGAAAGCAAAAGAGATGAACGAGTAACCATACTCTGCACAAATAGAAGAATACTTCCTCCTCTTCTTCTGAACTGCAGTCCGCAAAGCAACCCTGGGGACCCAAGAATCCAAACCTGCACCTGCAAACGGAGAGACACCCGTAACATCCAAGCAAGCGTCTTTGCCTTGGGACCAATTACGCAACAATAAATGCCTTGGACGAAGGTCTCGTCTATCAGCTGAAAGAAATCCCATAGGGGCCTCTTTCCGCAGAAAAACACCAACTCTAGAACAGATATCAAACAACATATCGCGCACAAGATTATGCCGAAACTTCACCCCTACCTCACTAGAGCAGTGAACAGCATGGTCACCCCACTGGTCCATCCGATGCACGTGGAAACTCGAACAAGAAGATCCATCAAGAAACAAAGGAACCGCCAAACGATAACACGGGACGGCTTGAAACTGACGTGGGTTCATCCGCTGCCCCAGCCCATCAATAGGAATAGTAAAGAGATAATCCTATGCATGAGGAGCACGCATGCAGCTAAGAAGAGATTCCTGGTAATAAGTGTGTAAACACTTATCCTTTTGCCACTAAAATCAAGGAAAAACAAGACCTAATCATGTGTTTTATATCGTAAAAGTTCGAATTACGCGTGGTTTTGTGTTTTTGTGTTAAAATAGGTACAAATGATCAAAAGGAAAGAAAACACGGGATTTCACGGTCAAATGTTGAAGAAAAGTCCAAAAAGAGACGAAGACAAAGTCAAAAGACCAAAAGTGTGCCCAAGTTCACGAAAACCGGCTAAACCGACACGGGTTTTGAAGAAACGATCGAGAAAGCCAAAATCAAGCTCGTTTAGTGGATTTAATCATTTACGAAGAATTCGGGTCTTGTGGGTCTCACATTGGATAAATGGGCTCAAAGCCCATTTAAAGATTTAAAAGTATTTACTTTTGGTAAAAAGCCCAATTCATGGCCCAAATCAAAAGCAATTTTACTGTTAAAGACTATTTGGGCTAAAAGCCCATTCGCAAGTGTAAATGGGACGATTTCAGTTTTGTTTCATTTATTTTCCCTGGTAAAACCTTGGACAGTCAACAACAAACACCCTCACACCTCACGTTACAAAAACACAGTCAACACACATTTATCTCAACATCACCCCACTTCACGTTTTTTGTTAATAAACGTTTATCCCTTACACTCACTCACACGTGTATCCCACTCACCCACCTCACAATAAATAAAACCTTTATTTACCCTCACCCCCATAACATTCGATACAAACAAAGTGTTCTCACTGTTTACTTTCTCTCCCATTCACACAGACAACTTTTTACCACAAAACCCAAACCCTAATTTCCTATATCTCAAAAATTACACAAAAGATTTTGGGGCTTTTTGTTTAAGTGTGTAATTCACACACTTGGGGATTAAATCCACAAGTTTTTCGCAGCAAACACCCACAAGGTGGTCCTCATCTCTCTCTGACGTGGCCTATCCTTGGCTTGTGATTGGCCAATACACCTCTCCATATCTAATCCCTCCAATAAGGATCTTCCACCTCAGCCTAAACAAACACAACAAACACACCCACATGCCACGAGGGCAATTCGTGGCTCAAGATTTGTTTTAGCCGTTTGATGAGAAAAGAAGAAAGAGAAGATGTAATGAATGGCCTGGATTGATTGCTTAATCATAAAGCTATGAAGAGGGTTTCAGGGTTTCTCCTATAAAAACCCCCAAAAATCATTGTGTAATTTGAGCACTTTTTCTTTTATTTTTAATTTTCCGCAAACTAGATAATTAGGTTTAATATTGTATTTTTAATTTTCAGTATTTGTAATTCTTTTAATATTAATGAAAAGTTTATTTTTATTTAATTTGAGTCTCATTTAAATTTCTTTCAATTTTTTAATCTTGAATATGCATTTCTTTATTACTGTTCGAGTTTGTTATTACTATTAAAAAAAAGAAGAAATAAAAAAGAAAGTGATAAATCTTTCCCCACTGGAAAGATTTCAAAAGTTACTGTTCGAAGTTCCTTTGGTTCGTTTGGTTTATTGGATCAACGATGATGATGATGTCCGAAGGGTAATACGGTGGTGTTTGTTTTCGATTTGACTAAACGGCTCAGCGCCTCGTCTACTGCTCAAAGGTTTCATCACAAATGTTTTGATTCTATTTTCATTTTTTTGTTAAAATTATTGTTGGTTTAATATTTATATCTGCTTTGTTTGATTTCATCTGCTTATATTTATTTGATTTTATGTATGAGATAAGACTGTTTGGATATTACTTAATATTTAGTCTTTGTTTGAGTTTATAGTTTTAGCTTTTATTTTAATCTATCTGCTTTTGTTTGGATTTTAGATAGTTTGAATTTGCTTATTGTTTTTGAAGTTTATTTGGTTTGTTACGTTTGAATTTGATATCTGCTTATTCCATTTGTCCAAAAATGCTTATTTAGTTCTCTTTGTTTTGCTTTTTCGACTGCATAGCTTTTTTTGATTTATTTTTGCTTATTGTCCATTCTAGTTTTCTTTTTTTTTTCAGTTATAGCTTATTTGATTTGTCTGTATTTGCTTATTTTTGATTAACTGTTAGACTACAGATCCATTTGGTCTGTTGGTCCTAAACTTCCAAAAATCTGTTCAAAAAAAAATAAAAAAATAAAGAGCATAGATTTAGTCCCTCCTGGGATTCGAACACAAGACCTCTCGTACAATAGTCAACAACCCTACCAGCTCATCTAGACACCTTTTTGTGTTTAATTACGCATAGATTAATTAATATAGGTAAATAAATTTAAGCTGTTTATTTAAATTAGTTTTAATATAAGTTTTAGATTAATTAATTTCTTTTATATAAAAGTTTTATCACTTGTTTTCTTTTATTCAGTTTTTATAAAAAAAATAAAAAGATAAAAAAAATCTTTTTAATTACTTTTATAAATTTTAGTTGTTTTTAAATTTAGTTTAAATTTTAGTTTATATAGATTTTAAAATTAGTTTCATTTAATATAGTTTTGTTTAAAAATAGATTATTTAAAAATCTTTATTTTAGTTTTTAAAAATTAGATTTAAAGTTTTACTTTTATAAATTAGTTTTTTTACATTAGTTTAAAATTAGTTTATTTCAATTAGATTAAAGAGTTTTTATTATTGAATAGTAATTAGTTTTAAAATACCCAAAAAATATATTTTACCAAAAACAAATTAAGTTTTACGATTAATTGAATATCAATTCGAGTGAGTCGAGGAACGGAAATAGATCTAAAAAGAATTGACAAAACCCTAGTATTAAAATGGCGCCGCTGCCGCTTCGCTCATACGATTGACGATTTTTCGTGAAGACGTTTGGATTTTGGGATCCGTTCTCTTTGAACGTTAATTTTCTTGCAACAAAATCAAAAACACAAAAAATCAAAAACTTAAAAATACAAAAAAATTAAAAAAATCACAAAAGCAAATTCTTTCCTAAGATTTGCAACAAAAAAATTAAAAAAAATCCAAAAGTAATACTTTTTCCTAAAAGTATTACACCAAAAATATTACGTATTAGTGTTATTTTTCTTAGTTCGATTTCTTTCGATTTTTTTTGTGAATATATTGTTTTCTAAAAAATACAAAAAAAAATTTCTTTTACTATATTATATTACGTAGAACATTAATTTACCTACTTTTCAAATAAGCCTTAGTTGGGATTTCATCACCTAACTATTGTATTCGCATACATAACGAAATAATAGGGCAAAATAGATAAATACTAGTAAGACGTTTGAACTCGATATATACAAACTATAAGGTGGGTATAAGGCGACGCGCTATAAAAGGCCGTCTAAGGAAAAAGGTTTTTAAGTGCTTTGTGCCACCTCGTTTCCCCGCTTGCGTGTGCGTATATTGAGAGGGACGACCGATTATTGGTTTGCCACCACAATTAGTATTAAGTATATATTTTTTGTAGCTTTTTACTATTGCACCTCGAGAGGGAAAATCCTTTTCCTCTCAAAGTCGACCGAGGTCACTTACCTCACTCCTTGTGTTTAGTTGTATGCGCACTCGCGCGCGTGCACACATACCAAGTGGTGTACCAAAAATTTCTAATTCTTCCAAAAAGAAGAAGAAGAAAAACAAAAAGACCGTCATTCAAGCCGATCCCGAGAATCGAGCTTTCGACAATACTATGGAAACGGATAACCGACCTATGCTCGAGATTTTACAATCACACGTTGAGGGAAACGATGACGTTATCGTTGTCCCCGCAATTGAAGCAAATAATTTTGAACTCAAATCGGATTTTATTCAAATGGTTTCCGCTACACCATTTTTGGGTCGTTCCCAAGATGACCCCCATGATCATATCAAGAGATTTATCCATTTGACTAATACGGTGAAATACAATGGGGTGCCACAAGAGGCTATTCGTTTACAACTCTTTCCTTTTTCCCTCGAGGGACAAGCCCGGATTTGGCTTGATAAGGAACCACCCCAAAGTATTACGACCTGGATTGATTTAGAGACCAAGTTCATAAACTACTTTTTCCCACCATCACGGACCACTTCTTTAAGGAATGAAATCATTACCTTTGAGCAAAAATATGGGGAAACTTTTAGTGAGTCTTGGGATCGATTTAAAGAGCTTTTAAGAAAATGTCCACAACACGGTTTCACTAAAGTGCATCAAGTTAATACGTTTTACAATGGTTTAACTCTAAATGACCAAGACTCACTTAATAGTGTCGCGGGGGGCAATATTCTTGTGAAAACCATGAACGAGGCTTGGGCCATAATTGAAAACAAGGCTAAAGTACATACCAAGAGTGTTAGGGCCACTATGGCAAGTGCTAGTTCTAGTGAGAGTGACAAGAGAATCGATAAACTCACTTCGCTTGTTGAAACTATTTCTTTACAAACCCAAGCCCTCAAAGGTCAAGTGAATGCCTTGAAAGAAACTAGTGAAACGTGTGAGACTTGTGGTAGACCACATTCATATTTTAATTGTGACAAGGATTACAATCAACAACAACAAGTTTGTGCTTTTAATGCTAATGAAAGGGTTCCATTTAAACCAAATGTTGATGGTAACCATTTGTCTTATAAAAGTACTAATTATTTGGCTCCCCCGGGTTTTGTAGCACCACAAAGACCACTCCCACCCGCCCAAAATACCCAATACCAAAATAGGAACCAAGGTCCTCAAATGGGTAATTTTCAAAGGAATGCAAATCAAGGGAATTTTAATGGTCAAGATCAAGGTTTTCAAAATAATAACCATGGTTTTTATAATAACAATGGTTTTCAACCTCAATATCAAAACCAAGGTTTTCCTAATCAAGGGTTTAATCAAATGAACATGCAAAATCCTCAAATGGACTTGGTTCTACAAAAATTGACCGAACATGAGAAAATCATGAAAGCAATGCAAGAATCTACTAGACAAATGCAAGAGTCCAACGATAAGAGATTTTTGACAATGATTCAAGCCCTTAGACCCCAAGGAGCCTTACCATCCAATACCGAGATTAACCCTCGTGCTAATGTGAGTGCTATCAATACTCGAAGTGGAGCCACTTTAGTGGGACCTTCCATCTCTTCGCCCATAAAGGAGAGACAAGGCCCGGAGGTCATAATGAGTAATCCTACTCCCCCTTCGGTGATTCCTCCCACTACCACTCCTAGTACTAGTGCTTCATTGCCGAAAGAGCCTATCCCTACGGTTGTTCAAGAAGTGAGTCCTTCTCCTTCTCAACCTTCAAAGTCTAAACCTAATATTCCTTACCCCTCTAGGTTAGACAAGGCTAAAGTGCTCACCAATGATGACGTTCATGTCTCCAACTTTTTGAAAATGATTTCCAACGTCAATGTTAACATTAGTCTTATTGAAGCACTTGCTCAAATGCCAAAATTTGTCAAGATGTTTAAAGATTTGCTTAATAAGAAAGAAAAAATGGTTGAGCTCGTGAACACCCGTTTAAATGAGAATTGTTCCGCGATCCTTCTCAAAGAGCTTCCCGAAAAGCTAGGAGATCCCGGACGATTCGTGTTACCATGATTGTTTCCTCAAATCGATAATTGTATGGCTTTAGCGGATCTCGGTGCTAGCATCAATCTTATGCCACTTTCGGTTTATAAACGATTATCATTACCCGACCTTGTACCGACTCGTATGACTCTTGATTTAGCTAATCGAACTCTCGCATACCCCGTTGGTATTTCCGAAGACGTTTTTGTTCGAGTTGGTACCTTCAGTTTTCCCGTGGACTTTGTTGTAGTCGACTATGAGATGGATCCTCGTATTTCGTTAATACTCGGTAGACCGTTCTTAAGAACCGGAAAAGCATTAGTTGATGTAGCCGAAGAGGAATTAATTCTTAGGGTTGGGAATGATCAACAAGTGTTTAAAATGGGGAAAATGGTGAATAAATCAAATGAAAAAGAATCGGTCAGTATGATTGATGTGCTTAATTTTGATAATGAAGAAAGTTTTATCAATCCGTTTGAAACTAAAAAGTTTAACATTAATGATTTTGTGGTACATTCAAACCCACTTTTTGAAATGTCAAATGATAATCCACTTTTTGAAGAAAATATAAGAACTCGTACTATTCCAGTATTAGATTATTCTTTTATTCGTACTTCTCGATTTTACAATGTTTAACTTGTTCCTCTTTACTTTTTTTATACGTAAATCCTGAGATCTCGAGAATTTTAGTTAAATTGTATTTTAATTATTTTTTTCTGATTATTGATAATATTTTATTCGGATTTATAAAAAATTTATTTTTATTTTTCCATATTTATTTACTGTAGTAACCTGTAATTTAAAATCAACATTTAGACCGAGTTCTTATAATATTATTAATATTCGGGCCAATATTTATTACCCAGATTTTATTTGTCATGATCATTTTACTAATAATATTGAATTTTCGGTTAACCGACAAGGTTATTGCTTAACGTATAAAAATGTGCCTTTTATTATTTATTGGCAAAGTCTATGTCCGTCATCGACCATAAATATATCTGTTATGACATAAAAATATTTTTATTGTCGTCGTTCTTATTTTTCATTTTATGAGCATTCTTCGTAAATTACGCTAAACTTTTAAGTGTCATTTATTTATATGACGCGTTAACGTTTATTAAATAATAAGCTCTCATTTATATATCAAAATATAAATGTTCTCCGAATGTCGTCGTTTTTATTTCATATTGAGAGGTTATTTTTCGTGATTTAGCGTGTATCTTTTAAATCGCGTAACTTTTAAAATATCAGGTTTCGATAATACCCGCTTTTAAAAAGTGTGGCATCTCACCAACTTAAACTACACCACCTATTTACGTCTTGTTCTTTTATATCCTCTTCTTCAATATATGTTAAAAAAATTACTTATTAAAGAGTGAAAAAAAAGAAATAAAAATAAAAGCTTATACGTGTTTATGGTGTCAAGCATGTGGTGTACTCATATAGTTGAAACGTGTTCAATTTGTTTTGATGCTAGAATATATGTGCAAGTTTAGCTCGTATTAGTCTAAGTACCCCACATATCTTTTTCTAGCCTAGTTATTCAATATAAATATTTATCTAAGCTCCTTTCTCTTAAATCATTCGATGTAATGGTTTGAAATATTTTTTTAAGAAATCTTGATTAAGGAATAACAATGAATGTATTTTGGGCATAGAAACAAAGTTTTGGTTGGATCATCGATATTATTGGGTATGATTCTTGGTTCCATTCTTTAATAGATTACATGTATAATTTTGTTTTATGTCCCTAACATGATGATCTCATCAATTTATGTTCATGGTAAATACTTTTATGATGCTTATCTCGGGTTTGTAACGAGGTTCACAAATCTAATCACTAAAAAATGTTTATTTATGCATGTATGTTGTTAGATGATAACAAAATTATTATATATCTAGTTGGTACCTATATGGAATAAATGAGAATTTTCCTATGATTGGAAAAAAAATGGTTGTTGCCCTATTTTTTATATATGAGAAAGAAAGGAAACATTTTGGTCCTTCTTGGTTAATGGGTTACTTTTGGGCTAAAATTATGAACTAATTAATAAGCCTACTCTAATGAAGTAAGAGCTGATTAAAGCCAAAGCTTCTTTTTATATAAAGGTTAATTGTGTACATATATATGTATGATACGTTAATGAGGTGTAAATTCTAAAAGTTTACAAACAATTTTCTCATATGAAATTATGTATACAATATTTAGTCAAATAATATTTGGTCAAAATAATTGTTTAGAATATGTAAAATAATACTTTGAGTCATGAAAATTTGGTTGATCATAAAATTTTGAAATGTGTTTAGCTATCTCAAAGTTAACAAGCTGTGATGTCTAAAAATGCATTTTTACGAAATGATAAGTCATGATCATTCAATTAAAAATGAGGTAGCGATGCGAACTGCATATGATGTCTTAATATATATGTTTACTATTTAAAGTACATTTTGAGATATACATATATACACATTTTTTTCAAGACATAAGTTTTCACGAAAATGAATGAACAAATAGTGGACTATTGATGAAAGATGATCATGGGACATAAAATACAACCTAACAGTACAAGTATGTCAAGATTGACTTATTATTAAAAATCACTAAATATGTAGGTTGATTCCATAAAAAATAACACATTACTTTTAGTGAGGCTTGGCGTTAAGGTTGCTTCTATGATTTTCTCGGCTTTCTACTTATCTTATCTCACCGTGTTACTCTTGTTGCGATCATCGCTATTGCTATCATCGCTTGATTAAGGTGAGTTCATAGCCCCTTTTTACTACTTATACATTGTTTCTAAATGCGGGGTGAGATTTTACATGGTGGAACACATTCATTTAAAACTGTATGCTATCCAGAACTTGTATGCTATCCAGAACTTGTATGCTTTTCAGAACTTGATGATTTCCAACAGATTTTCATTATTATTATTGCTTTTAGTTATAGCCCTTAAGTTTCCTCTCCTGATCATGAACTGTTAATTTACTTGTGTTGCTAAGCGCGAATGTTGTGGGTGGATCCATCGGGATTGACAATCCCCGTCCCATGTTGCGGTTGTTTAACCATGACGCATTTCATTTGTTTATACTTGAGTATTTAGGCTGAATACTCACTAGAGGAACTTACATTGAGTTAAGCTTCGGTTCATGAACTAAATAGCAATAATAATGGTTTCGGACTATGGTTAATGATCATAACCATTTTCCCTATTTACTTGTTTTACAAATGAATGCTTGTGTTCCACACCTTTACTGCTAAACCTATGAATATCACTCAACTTTATGTTGATGATTTTACATGTTTAATCTCAGGTATTATTACTTAGCTTTGCTTGGATGGGAGCCCGCAGGATATTATCGCAGCTTGGAGATTTCTGTGTTACTTTTTTTTTAAAGTTTGGTTTTGGTAAAAGCTGTCAGAATATTAACCTATATTTTTGGTAACAACATGTTACAAAACCATGTTTAAATAATAGATTTTTCCGCTTATAAAACTCTGGGACCTTTGTTTAAAAACTCTGATCTTTTTGTGATGTAACATATAAGTTTTTATTACGTCAACTTTATGTCAACAGTATTTCATTGTTTCTTGTACCATGACGTGGAACCCCTTTGCTGCCTACGTGTTTCCTTGCCTGATTTTGGGGGTCTCACAGATTGGTATCAGAGCGATGGTTATAGGGAACTAAGTCGGTTTTCAAAACTTAGTCTATAACCGAAAGTTCAAATATTTCATGTTTAAAGTGTCAAACACAGAATCTGCCATTGTTGTACATATCTGCGCGGGTAACTCTTTAATCCTTATTATTTATTTTTAATTATCATCATAGTATTTCTTCTCCTGATTACATGTTAAAATATTACATTACCCTAATGACGATAATTACTATGTCTTTTCAAAACCTTTGTGCTTCATGAATTATCATTGGATATTACTTGATTACATATGCTCTTGCTGCATATCTTGAATTCTTGTTTTTGTGAACTGATCTTGTTACAATGATTTTATATTGTTATGACATTACATACTTGAATTCGGAGCGAGTATGCTGCCGACTTTTCATACTTACTTTTCTGAGTACTATTTCTATCTTGTTTATGTGTGATACGACTGACCTCATATACTCGTTCGTTTTGAACCGTCTATTTTTCACGACTCATTCTGTTACATGTTGCCGTATTCTCGTGATACCATTGTTTGGGATTAAGTAAGTGTTGATTTCAATGAAACTTCTGATTTTCATTCTACTACAGTGCGTGTTACTTTCATTGTTAAACCTCTTAAAGCTATCTATTTAGATATCCAAATTGTTTTCCGACCATTCGTAATTGAATGTTTAGTCTATAGACCATTGTGTAGCTCAATGTGTCTCCGAAAAAGACTAAAGGACAACGTGTGAGTCACACATCTCTAAGCATTCGTTGAATCTGTGTTAGATAATATCAAGGGTTTTCATAACCTTGATTTACCTTTATGTCGTCGTTTTACACGACACTCGTATAACGATTAAATCTTATTTCATTGACCATTTTACGTTTCGATTTCGAATTACAACGTTCGTTTGTATCTTGAAAACATCATCGCTATCTTGTAATTCATCCTCTATTATGCGAAGATTGTTTGGAACACGATTGTACTTCTGTAAACTTGTATCCTCCCTTTTCATTTAACCTCCTCGCTCCAGGAGTGTGACCCGTTAATCTTCCAATTCTTTCTTGATATGTCTTGTGATTTTGGAAAAAAATCACACTGCCAAGAGACCTTCCTGTATTGCATCTCGAAATCTAAGACACAGATGTCATGCGTCGTTTTTGAATTCTTAGTTTATCGTTGGCATTCTTGAACCATTTCTATACTGTGTTTTCTTTACATGATTAATTACGCAATTTATTCTTTTTCGTCTTTATGGAATCCACAAGTCTTGTGTGTACATTAATTCTGGGTTATTATGAAATTTGGATTTAATTTCAAACTGTGTCGAAAAATATACTTTGTAAAGAAACTTTACAGGATATTTATCAGTGTCGAGAAAATATTTTTATAACTTTAGACATAAAAATATATATTTCTACTTGTTGAGACGTCCGTTTAGGACATAATATTTTACCAGTAAACATTAAAAACAAGCAAGTTACGCTCATTTGGGATTGTAAAATTTAAGAACTTATTTCTGCGTAGCTCTAAAATATCATTTTATTGACAGATTTAAATGCAAGGGCATTTTCGTCCATTTTTATCCGTTTCAAGTCTCTAGTAAAACTAGAAAGTTGTTCAAAACATTGTTTTACGCCAAATTGCTTTATACTTCAACTCTTGACAATCTCATTTAGTGAGTCAACTGGTCAGGTCTGACCCTAAAAGTCAAACTTAAAAGTCAAAGCTGATAGACTTTAAAAGTATTGTTTGAAGCGTTTTGAGTTCGTTTGAGCTCGTAAAACTTTTACTAATTATATTTTACAACTAAAAATATTGATTACGTTTGAAAACGTTAAAATAATAACTTTGAGTTCGGCCATGCATACATATATATTGAACTTTTGGAACCAAGTGATTTGATAAACCAATGATGAACTACATTTTTTGAAAAATGTGTACATTTTTATGCGTCACTATTTACGTGTTAAATTCATAAACCTTCCTAAAATAGAAACTTTACGGAGTAGTTGTACTATTTGGGAACTGATGCCCTACTTTCTTAAAAGTATATTTATATCAAATAAATTTCGACATGAGCGCATATGGATTCATTTATCTTCTCTTTCATAAATGACTTATTTGTCAATTTATCTTATTTTCTTATACTTCTAACGTAACACTGATTTGGGTCGAGGTTTGAAGTTCTTATTTTCATTGTTCGTTATCATCTTGACACGTGTCTCATGACGATTCCGGCTAACCCACTCGAAATTCTATCATCTTGTAACCATTTTGCAGATTGTCTTATCGTTTACTCTTTATTCCTCTCGTGTTAACCACTCGCTATTCTGTAAGCTATCATTGTGTCACCATATGAACTTAAACTGGTATTTTTTTTTGCGAAACATTTTACAAAATGTTCTACATTGGTCATTGTTTTACGATGTATTTTCATAAATTGTTCAACATTGGTCTTATAAAAAAAATCTTGTAACATTATAGTTGTTGATTTAAATATCTAGCGAATTTCTTACTCTCGAAAACGTTTCATAAATTATTTCGATTCCTATTTTACAAATGGCATTATATATATATATCTTAAATCATATGATATGTAATACTGGTTTGACGAAGCTGAGCATCGCATTGCTAGTCCTAAATTATGCATGGCCTGATCACCTATGCTTAATTTAGAAGGAGCCATGTAACGCCAAATAGTAGTCACCTTAAATATTTAAACAAGAATAAAATTTTTAATTATGTTTCTTAAAAAGTTAGATAAATGTAAATTTTGGAAATTTTTACATTTTATGCGAGTATCAACAGTTCGCAACTTACACATATGAACCCTTATCTTTTCTTGAACAAAGTACATGCCTCAAGCACATATTTTCTACCTCAACGATATTTGTTTAACTTGTTACCTCGTTTTCTTTCGTGAAATAATTCTCGTTACCAATTGTCTAATTTCTTACCATTGGTACCAGACTTGAAAATTTCAATGTTTTTATGCTTATTCATTTACCAACCTTTCCTATCTATTTTGGTAGACCTTCGAAACGCCTCTAGACGCGAATAGTGATTTACGACGGGACGTGAACGATAAATTCGTGTAACTGTTATGATTATGTGTTAGACTCTATCATTTTGAAATTCATTCGTGTGAATTATGTGTTGATTTTGTCCTTCATGGCTAGTGTTGTTCAGTTTACTGAAATTACTATCAAGACACTTCTTAAGAATTTTCTGTGATTCGAAAATTTATTGCGTGGCTTTTCTATTTCGATCGTGTATCGACCATCAAACACTTAATAAGCCGTTGTTGGTGACACCAACTGCACTCAAGAAGTGATGACTGGCTAAATCCTTGTTTCTTATTATTTTGTTCATCGACGCGTATATTCTATCACGTTTGTTAAGACGAATTTCGTTTTATTCCCTCGTGCTATTGCTAGTCATTTGTTTGTATTTTCTTCCGTCTCCAGTGGAACTCTGGGGACCAGAGTTCATTTAGGAGGGTCGACTATAAGAACTCGTACTATTCCAGTATTAGATTATTCTTTTATTCGTACTTCTCGATTTTACAATGTTTAACTTGTTCCTCTTTACTTTTTTTATACGTAAATCCTGAGATCTCGAAAATTTTAGTTAAATTGTATTTTAATTATTTTTTTCTGATTATTGATAATATTTTATTCGGATTTATAAAAATTTTATTTTTATTATTCCATATTTATTTACTGTAGTAATCTGTAATTTAAAATCAACATTTAGACCGAGTTCTAATAATATTATTAATATTCGGGCCAATATTTATTACCCAGATTTTATTTGTCATGATCATTTTACTAATAATATTGAAATTTCGGTTAACCGACAAGGTTATTGCTTTAACGTATAAAAATGTGCCTTTTATTATTTATTGGCAAAGTCTATGTCCGTCATCGACCATAAATATATCTGTTATGACATAAAAATATTTTTATTGTCGTCGTTCTTATTTTTCATTTTATGAGCATTCTTCGTAAATTACGCTAAACTTTTAAGTGTCATTTATTTATATGACGCGTTAACGTTTATTAAATAATAAGCTCTCATTTATATATCAAAATATAAATGTTCTCCGAATGTCGTCGTTTTTATTTCATATTGAGAGGTTATTTTTCGTGGTTTAACGTGTATCTTTTAAATCGCGTAACTTTTAAAATATCAGGTTTCGATAATACCCGCTTTTAAAAAGTGTGGGATCTCACCAACTTAAACTACACCACCTATTTACGTCTTGTTCTTTTTATATCCTCTTCTTCAATATATGTTAAAAAAATTACTTATTAAAGAGTGAAAAAAAAGAAATAAAAATAAAAGCTTATGCGTGTTTATGGTGTCAAGCATGTGGTGTACTCATATAGTTGAAACGTGTTCAATTTGTTTTGATGCTAGAATATATGTGCAAGTTTAGCTCGTATTAGTCTAAGTACCCCACATATCTTTTTCTAGCCTAGTTATTCAATATAAATATTTATCTAAGCTCCTTTCTCTTAAATCATTCGATGTAATGGTTTGAAATATTTTTTTAAGAAATCTTGATTAAGGAATAACAATGAATGTATTTTGGGCATAGAAACAAAGTTTTGGTTGGATCATCGATATTATTGGGTATGATTCTTGGTTCCATTCTTTAATAGATTACATGTATAATTTTGTTTTATGTCCCTAACATGATGATCTCATCAATTTATGTTCATGGTAAATACTTTTATGATGCTTATCTCGGGTTTGTAACGAGGTTCACAAATCTAATCACTAAAAAATGTTTATTTATGCATCTATGTTGTTAGATGATAACAAAATTATTATATATCTAGTTGGTACCTATATGGAATAAATGAGAATTTTCCTATGATTGGAAAAAAAATGGTTGTTGCCCTATTTTTTATATATGAGAAAGAAAGGAAACATTTTGGTCCTTCTTGGTTAATGGGTTACTTTGGGCTAAAATTATGAACTAATTAATAAGCCTACTCTAATGAAGTAAGAGCTGATTAAAGCCAAAGCTTCTTTTTATATAAAGGTTAATTGTGTACATATATATGTATGATACGTTAATGAGGTGTAAATTCTAAAAGTTTACAAACAATTTTCTCATATGAAATTATGTATACAATATTTAGTCAAATAATATTTGGTCAAAATAATTGTTTAGAATATGTAAAATAATACTTTGAGTCATGAAAATTTGGTTGATCATAAAATTTTGAAATGTGTTTAGCTATCTCAAAGTTAACAAGCTGTGATGTCTAAAAATGCATTTTTACGAAATGATAAGTCATGATCATTCAATTAAAAATGAGGTAGCGATGCGAACTGCATATGATGTCTTAATATATATGTTTACTATTTAAAGTACATTTTGAGATATACATATATACACATTTTTTTTCAAGACATAAGTTTTCACGAAAATGAATGAACAAATAGTGGACTATTGATGAAAGATGATCATGGGACATAAAATACAACCTAACAGTACAAGTATGTCAAGATTGACTTATTATTAAAAATCACTAAATATGTAGGTTGATTCCATAAAAAATAACACATTACTTTTAGTGAGGCTTGGCGTTAAGGTTGCTTCTATGATTTTCTCGGCTTTCTACTTATCTTATCTCACCGTGTTACTCTTGTTGCGATCATCGCTATTGCTATCATCGCTTGATTAAGGTGAGTTCATAGCCCATTTTTACTACTTATACATTGTTTCTAAATGCGGGGTGAGATTTTACATGGTGGAACACATTCATTTAAAACTGTATGCTATCCAGAACTTGTATGCTATCCAGAACTTGTATGCTTTCCAGAACTTGATGATTTCCAACAAATTTTCATTATTATTATTGCTTTTAGTTATAGCCCTTAAGTTTCCTCTCCTGATCATGAACCGTTAATTTACTTGTGTTGCTAAGCGCGAATGTTGTGGGTGGATCCATCGGGATTGACAATCCCCGTCCCATGTTGCGGTTGTTTAACCATGACGCATTTCATTTGTTTATACTTGAGTATTTAGGCTGAATACTCACTAGAGGAACTTACATTGAGTTAAGCTTCGGTTCATGAACTAAATAGCAATAATAATGGTTTCGGACTATGGTTAATGATCATAACCATTTTCCCTATTTACTTGTTTTACAAATGAATGCTTGTGTTCCACACCTTTACTGCTAAACCTATGAATATCACTCAACTTTATGTTGATGATTTTACATGTTTAATCTCAGGTATTATTACTTAGCTTTGCTTGGATGGGAGCCCGCAGGATATTATCGCAGCTTGGAGATTTCTGTGTTACTTTTTTTTTAAAGTTTGGTTTTGGTAAAAGCTGTCAGAATATTAACCTATATTTTTGGTAACAACATGTTACAAAACCATGTTTAAATAATAGATTTTTCCGCTTATAAAACTCTGGGACCTTTGTTTAAAAACTCTGATCTTTTTGTGATGTAACATATAAGTTTTTATTACGTCAACTTTATGTCAACAGTATTTCAATGTTTCTTGTACCATGACGTGGAACCCCTTTGCTGCCTACGTGTTTCCTTGCCTGATTTTGGGGGTCTCACAAAAAATGAAGAAGCTAATGTTAGTGACGACACTTCTTTAAGTGATCTCATTTCTTTGGGTTTTGACGAAACATCCAGTGAAGCTAATGATTCTATTTTCTCTATGAATCATTCTCCCATTCTTGAGTCTTCCTTTGACTCTTATATTCCTAAATTGGGGGTTACGACTTTTGAGGAGGATCCTCCACCTTTAGAGGTTGCCCCTATTTTAGAGGATATTCCATTTGAGGAGGATCTAGATAACTTTCTAAACTCCTATTTTCCTCACGAGGATGAGTTTTCCTATGACTCCGATGATACTTATGTTTTCACATCGAGTTTGGAAGAGGATGACCTTCCCACTTTGGATTTTGACGACATTTTGAGCTTAAATGTCGACACCTCTTGCTATTTTCCCGTTAAGGAACCGGTGTTTGATCCCGGAATAGAGACTTTTGTGCTTTCATTGCTTTATCACCATACTACCCTTTCATTTAAGAGATTGTTGCCTAAGGATACCCCACTTTTCTTTGACTTGCGTACCACCTCGGGGTTTATTTCCTTTTGTGATGGAAATTATGTGTTTGACCCGGGTGGATTTTCATGGGGTATGCCTTGTATGACTTTCTTTCACCTTTATCATGGAGAGATTTTCCTCCCTTGGAAATCTCGGTTTTTTCATGATTTTCCCATTTGAATGATGACATTCGGGAATTCGAGTCGAGCTAGAGACTCGTGATGAAAAATCAAGTATCATATAACTAGGTTAGATTTTTTACCTTTACCATCCTTTCCACCCTTTTCACCTTCACCCAATTCCACCAAATAAGTGTAGGGGGAGCCGAGTAGGTTATTTGTTTGTGTTGTGATGTTGTGTGCAGGGACATGTGCTTTGATGATCCATTTTTGGTACTTTTGACGCGACCGTGTTCCCGTGTTTCTCGTGTACCCGGTTCCTTCGATAAGTTTTTGCTATTGTGGTTCATTCTTGTATATAAATAAGACAAATAAATGTAATCACTTTAGTTGTCCCGTCCTTAGCTCGATTTAAACAACGTACTCAATCCTAAGTGTAGGGGAGTTTATTCTCCCACATGCTTAAACATTGAGGACAATGTTTATATTAAGTGTAGGGGGGATTTCTATCGAAATTTTAGTGGGCTTTTCCATGAATTTGACCCTATTGAACCGGAAAATTTAAAAAAAATTCAACGTTTTTCAAATTTTTGATCTATTTTGGCCTAGTAGTATCTTCATTTATTGTCTTTCCTTTTATCATCGCATCTTATTTATATTTTCCATTTCAAGAATAAAGTCAAAAATAAATGAATAAAATGGTTTTAACAAGTTTAGATGTCTTTGATATATTAGGCCCGTCGTGAATATTTTGACTCAACCCGAGTTTACTTATCCAAGTTTACTCTAGCTAGTATCCTTAACCATATGGACCTTAATTGGTTTATTAGGCTAAGCATCCACGAGTCTCATTCCTTGAGATTTTAAATTGTGGAGAACGAGAGATGATAGAGTTGATAATAAGTTTAAGGGTTAATTTTTGCTTATATGGTTTTTGTGGCTCTTTCTTCCCGCTTGTATATTTAATTTGCTTAATAAATGAGGATTTTTGCGGTGTCGATTCGATATCTTAACTCTTAGCCAAATCTTTATTCTCCTTGTAATTAAAGCATGAACACATTGAGGGTGCCAGCGTTGTGGACTTCTGACTAAGGTGGCTCATAACCACTAAGTAGGAGGTATTCAGACCATGGGACCGCGGAATTTGGCCTACTATATATATATCATAAATAAAGAAAGAATAAGATTAAAACATGACCTCAAGGAGCCTTAGGGTGTGGGGCATGTAGTACGAACCTTGTCATTAGAGACTTAGGGTGTATGGCATGGTAAGTGTTGAATAAAAATTGATCAAAAATCAATTCCCTCGTTTATCGTTCAAGGAGCCTTAGGGTGTGGACAATAGACGGGGAGCATTTTACATCTTAAAGAGCCTAAGGGTATATGATGTGAACTTGCTAAACTCCGCATAAAGTCTACATGACTTTGGAGGAATAATTAATAAGTAGTACTATTTGGCCAAATTTTGGGTCCGGGAATTTATTCCCCAAATCGTGTTAAATCATACTTGATGTGGGCTTACTTTAGTGACAACGTTTTTTAGGACGAGGTTAGGTTTTGAGTATCGGGTTTGCACCATTTGGCCTTCATTTTTGGAATAATAAATATCAAATAAGTCAAATGAGCCTACGGGTGAATGACAATCAATAAAATCTAGAGATACAAAGTAGGAATTGGAGAAAGAGTATTACACAATTATCTTATATAAGTGGTTTTAACTTGAGGACTTATAGTAAACAATTATCTCGTTTTTGAGCTTGGTATGGGGAACGTGAAACTTGAGGGTGATTAATATTCATGACACCAAAGCCCTAATTCAAGTCTTAGATTTCTTCACGAGTTTTCTCCATCTAATAATTTCCAAGTTAATAAATTGTTATAACTTTTGTTTCCTTTAAAGTTTTTATCTTTTCATCATAGTAGTAGTAGTAATAGTAATAAAGGCCGAGATGGATTAATTATGAGAGAAATGTAATTTTATGCTTTAAAATAATGCATTGCATGGGGTCATTGCAATGGTCAAGTGTAGGGAATTTAATAAGTGTGTAAACACTTATCCTTTTGCCACTAAAATCAAGGAAAAACAAGACCTAATCATGTGTTTTATATCGTAAAAGTCGGAATTACGCGTGGTTTTGTGTTTTTGTGTTAAAATAGGTACAAATGATCAAAAGGAAAGAAAACACGGGATTTCACGGTCAAATGTTGAAGAAAAGTCCAAAAAGAGACGAAGACAAAGTCAAAAGACCAAAAGTGTCCCAAGTTCACGAAAACCGGCTAAACCGACACGGGTTTTGAAGAAACGATCGAGAAAGCCAAAATCAAGCTCGTTTTAGTGGATTTAATCTTTTACGAAGAATTCGGGTCTTGTGGGTCTCACATTGGATAAATGGGCTCAAAAGCCCATTTAAAGATTTAAAAGCATTTACTTTTGGTAAAAAGCCCAATTCATGGCCCAAATCAAAGCAATTTTACTGTTAAAGACTATTTGGGCTAAAAGCCCATTCGTAAGTGTAAATCAGACGATTTCAGTTTTGTTTCATTTATTTTCCCTGGTCAAACCTTGGACAGTCAACAACAAACACCCTCACACCTCACGTTACAAAAACACAGTCAACACACTATCTCAACATCACCCCACTTCACTGTTAATAAACGTTTATCCCTTACACTCACTCACACGTGTATCCCACTTACCCACCTCACAATAAATAAAACCTTTATTTACCCTCACCCCCATAACATTCGATACAAACAAAGTGTTCTCACTGTTTACTTTCTCTCCCATTCACACAGACAACTTTTTACCACAAAACCCAAACCCTAATTTCCTATATCTCAAAAATTACACAAAAGATTTTGGGGCTTTTTGTTTAAGTGTGTAATTCACACACTTGGGGATTAAATCCCCAAGATTTTTGCAGCAAACACCCACAAGGTGGTCCTCATCTCTCTCCGACGTGGCCTATCCTTGGCTTGTGATTGGCCAATACACCTCTCCATATCCAATCCCTCCAATAAGGATCTTCCACCTCAGCCTAAACAAACACAACAAACACACCCACATGTCACGAGGGCAATTCGTGGCTCAAGATTTGTTTTCAGCCGTTTGATGAGAAGAGAAGAAAGAGAAGATGGAATGAATGGCCTGGATTGATTGCTTAATCATAAAGCTATGAAGAGGGTTTCAGGGTTTCTCCTATAAAAACCCCCAAAAATCATTGTGTAATTTGAGCACTTTTTTCTTTTATTTTTAATTTTCTGCAAACAAGATAATTAGGTTTAATATTGTATTTTTAATTTTTAGTATTTATAATTTTTTTAATATTAATGAAAAGTTTATTTTTATTTAATTTGAGTCTCATTTAAATTTCTGTCAATTTTTTTTAATCTTGAATATGCATTTCTTTATTACTGTTCGAGTTTGTTATTATTATTAAAAAATAATAAAATAAAAAAAAGAAATAAAAAAAGTGATAAATCTTTCCCTACTGGAAATATTTCAAAAGTTACTGTTCGAAGTTCCTTTGGTACGTTTGGTTTATTGGATCAACGATGATGATGATGTCCGAAGGGTAATACGGTGGTGTTTGTTTTCGATTTGACTAGACGGCTCAGCGCCTCGTCTACTGCTCAAAGGTTTCATCACAAATGTTTTGATTCTATTTTCATTTTTTTGTTAAAATTATTGTTGGTTTAATATTTATATCTGCTTTGTTTGATTTCATCTGCTTATGTTTATTTGATTTTGTGTATGAGATAAGACTGTTTGGATATTACTTAATATTTAGTCTTTGTTTGAGTTTATAGTTTTAGCTTTTATTTTAATCTATCTGCTTTTGTTTGGATTTTAGATAGTTTGAATATTCTTATTGTTTTTGAAGTTTATTTGGTTTGTTGCGTTTGAATTTGATCTCTGCTAATTCGATTTGTCCTAAAATGCTTATTTAGTTCTCTTTGTTTTGCTTTTTAGACTGCATAGCTTTTTTTGATTTATTTTTGCTTATTGTCCATTCTAGTTTTCTTTTTTTTCAGTTATAGCTTATTTGATTTGTCTGTATTTGCTTATTTTTGATTAACTGTTAGACTACAGATCCATTTGGTCTGTTGGTCCTAAACTTCCAAAAATCTGTTAAAAAAATAAAAAAATAAAGAGCATAGATTTAATCCCTCCTGGGATTCGAACACAAGACCTCTCGTACAATAGTCAACAACCCTACCAGCTCATCTAGACACCTTTTTATGTTTAATTACGCATAGATTAATTAATATAGGTTAATAAATTTTAGTTGTTTATTTAAATTAGTTTTAATATAAGTTTTAGATTAATTAATTTCTTTTATATAAAAGTTTTATCACTTGTTTTCTTTTATTCAATTTTTATAAAAAATAAAAAGATAAAAAAAATATTTTTAATTACTTTTATAAATTTTAGTTGTTTTTAAATTTAGTTTAAATTTTAGTTTATATAGATTTTAAAATTAGTTTCATTTAATATGGTTTTGTTTAAAAATAGATTTTAATTAAAAATCTTTATTTTAGTTTTTAAAAATTAGATTTAAAGTTTTATTTTTATAAATTAGTTTTTTTACATTAGTTTAAAATTAGTTTATTTCAATTAGATTAAAGAGTTTTTATTATTAAATAGTAATTAGTTTTAAAATACCCAAAAAATATATTTTACCAAAAACAAATTAAGTTTTACGATTAATTGAATATCAATTCGAGTGAGTCGAGGAACGAAAGTAGATCTAAAAAGAATTGACAAAACCCTAGTATTACCTGGCGACTACTCAAACTATATCGTGACGAAAGAAGTCCATCAATGATAACAAAATATCTCATTGCCAAAGACTTCATAAACTGTGGGCATGAAAGCTAGAGGTAACAAAGAGAGAATCAACACCACAAAAGGTCGAGAAAGCGTCCATAGCAGACAGAAAGATAGAACCCGCTGAAACAATACAAGACCTGGCCAAAATACGATCCTGCAAAGACATAGACTACAAACGAGAGGCTATGAAAGCAAAACACCCGACATCCTCAGCACACAAGACCCCAAGACCACCAAGTCTAATGGGCAGAGTGGCAAGCCGCCACTGCCAATCTCCAAAACCGGGGCCTGAACTAGTAACAATCAACTCCTAAGAAGTACGCAAGGCCTGATCAAACTAAACCCAAGCATCTCCAAGAACCCAAGGACGGTACGTTCTCAAAGCAAAAACTAACTTCGCAACCCCCGCACAATTGCGAAGAAGAAGAAGCTCACATTGCGGGTCATCAAGCCTGCGGATAGCATTCAGTAGGGAAATAGACTTGGAAACTCGATACGTGACAAAATCACAAGAAAACTCATGGTCCCTACTAACAAAACCCCTTATAACTGATATTTGATTTGTTCTTGAACGGTGTCTAATCGAATTGATCTCCGGTTTTAAGTGTGACTCAGTTGTTCTTAGTAAAAGAAAGAAAGGTTGATTATCTATTTTAAACTAAAAATGACAACTTTAAAAATTAAAACTAAAAGAAAGGAAATTAAACAAATTTAAAACTTGAATAAAAATAAAACTGAAAATAAAATAAAATAAAATAGTTAAAATAAACTTTCTTCGGAATAAAACTATTTTCGAAATAATCTACTATTTTCGGAATAAAGACTGAAATTCGGATAAAACTACATATTCAGATAAATATACTATTTTCGGAAAAATCAAAGTATTCGGATAAAACAAGGATTTTCGGAATAACACTATATTTTCGGATAAAAAACATATTTTCGTATTAAGCAACTATTTTCGGAATAATAAACATTTTCGGAAAAATCAACTTTTTCGGATAAAAACTAATTTCGGAAAAATATGCTATTTCGGATTAACAACCTAATTCGGATAAAGTACTATTTTCGGATAAATGCAAACTTCAAAATAAAACCTATTTTCGGATAAAGCTTTTTTCAGGTAAAACTGAATTCGGATAAAATTACAATCTTCGGGAAAATAAACCCTTTTCCGAAAACCGTCAGATACTCAAAATAACAGATCCTAAAAACAGGGGAACACAAATAAGCCAAAAATAAGCAAAATTCAAATAAGCACTTAACCAAAATTTAAACTAAACTAATTTTAAGAAAAAGCTAATAAGCCACAAATCAACTTAATTAAAAATAAACTAAATACTAATAAGCAATAAACACAATAAGCTAAAATATAAAACACATCAAATCAATAAGAACAATCAAATAAGTAAATCAATCAAACAATCAACAAGACTAAACAAACTACATGATTAACTAAATCAACCACAAGATTTAGATTAAGAAAGGAAGAATGAGAAATACTTAATTAGCTTGAATTAATGACGAAGATTAAGATCCAAATACAAGATTAAAGATGAAAAATTAAGAAAACTTTGAAATAAAAACTAGAGAGAGAAAGTACTTAACACCTACTCCTAATTACCTTACAAAAACTAAAAAAATGAACTACTACAAATGAAAGCTTAATGGCCTATTTATAGTAGAAGGAGAGTTGGTGTTGTTGCTTCCTCTTTCTTCTTGTCTTCTCGTCTTTTTAAATAACTCGTCTTTCTCGACTTTGTCTCGGGATTTGTCGATAGATAAAATGAACTTCGTCTTCTAATTTTCTTCTTTTATTAGACTTGGTTCTTCGACTTCGTTAAACTTTCGTTTTGGTCTTTTTCTTTGATAAATCTTTAGAATAGGCCTTTGACTTCCGTTCTTTTTGCACTTTTGATCTTTTGACTTCGTATTTTGTCTTTTTCTTCGATAAAAGCCCGTGAAAGCCCGTGTTTTCTTCCTTTTTCATATTTTTGTCCTAAAACACAATAAAAACACAAACCACGCATAGTTCTGACATTTACGACATTAAATACGCGTTTTGGTCTTGTTTTTATTTGTTTTAAGTGGTGAACGGATAAGTGTTTTCACACTTATTAACCCCCAAGAAGCCTAACACCACGCATCGGGCAAGATAACGAAGCAGTGAAAAGGCCATCCATCTGACCACGAGGATCCTCCACCGGCCAGAAAAGCTCAGTCTTACCAACATTCAGATGCAGCCCACGAGCTGGTCCATCAGCTCAAATGATATCTAATGCCTTGGCCACCATAAGAGTATCACCAATAATAGAACTGTCATCAAGATACCACGCCTGAATGGAGCGCTCACACGCTTGATGAATAGTATGAATAAGTGGATGCAGAGCCAAGGAAAATAATAAAGGGCCCAAAAGATCCCCTGCTGAACCCCCTGAGAGGACCAAAGAACCGAATCACCATAATAAAGCCGCACAGGCCACGAATAACAGAACTCCACCTAGGGAGAGATAGTCAGGCACCTCAACCGAGTCTCCTGAATAATGGTACCCCTATCAAGCAGGTTAAAGGCATTCTTAAAATCTACCAAAAGCATAGAAAGCCCAACCTCATCCTCTCTAGCCTCCACAAACCTGCTAACAGAATGAAGAACAGCCTTACCCCCACCTGGCACACCTACACTGAACTAAAAGTCATGTAAATAAGAAGACATCGAGTCACCAACAGAAGAAGATGCAACCTTAGAGACAAGCCTCCTCCACATAGTGCCAATGGAAATAGGCCGAATACCACTACCAGGCTTAACAAGCGGAGTCAAAGGGGTACTAGCAATGAACTCCCCAAGCTGCCCCGGACATTTACCCGAAAGATCAAGATTGTTATTATTATGTTTTATAATGTTTTTTATTTGATGTAATGTTTTTTTATTTAATGCAATGTTTTTATTTATAAAATAAAAAATTGAACTTGGTCGCCTTGTTGTGGAAACTAGGTCGCCAGAGAGAGAAAGTTGATGTGCCAGGAAAAATGTAGGTCACATTAGGTAGCTGTTGCATGCAGCCTTCGAAAGACTTTTTTTTACAAATAATTGAAAAACATCAAGTCTTTGTTAAAAGCTTTTACTCTTTTATATGTTATGCATTAAATGTATCAAGTTATCAAAGACTTGATCTATTGCTCATGCTCTAATTAAAGCAGAGTTGTCCATCGTCACTACGATTGAAAAGTGAGTGGTGTGAGTAGATAGAGAAAGGTGAGGTGAAAGTAGGTTTACCACCACCACTTTCTTCAGCCTAAGGTGAAACTTTCTTTATACAAAAAGTAAAAATTAGAAATCTCTAATTATAGTAATTTTCTTAAATTGTATGTTTATTGTCGGTGGACAATAACTTTGAGATGAATCGAGTACAATTTACAAAAGTTTATGCATAAACTATAGGGGGGGTTGAATAGTTTCCTTAGTTAAAATTATGTTCGTCATTAAAAGTGACTATTACTTGAAAACTTGTTTCATAATAGTTAGGTCAATTTCCAATGTTTCAAAACATTTGTTATATCAAGTTATTATGATGATGGAATGCCAAATATAAAGATAAGTATATGTAAAGAGTAAGGAAAGAAACAACCTAAGGAAAGACACCAAAGATTGATAGTGGTTCGGCAACGAAGCTCTCTATTCGTTCCTACTCCACTCCTCGAGTACACCTTACTCGAGATTTCCATTCTATCCACAAGCTCCACTCTTGACGGAGAAAATCTTACAATGTTGCTACAATGTTTTCCGACACTAACCTAAATGTCGAGTTCTAATCCTAGCTAGAACCAATCTTCGTCGCCCATCTTCTTTTTAGACACAAGGCTAGATGTAGAGTTCTAATCCTAGCTAGAACCACTCTTCGTTGCCCATCTTATTTTCCGACACAGTGCTAGATTTTGAGTTCTAATCCTAGCTAGAACCAATCTTCGTCACCCATCTTCTTTTCTGACACAAGGCTAGATGTCGAGTTCTAATCTTAGATAGAACCAATCTACACTCACATCACACAGCCACATCACTTCTAGTTAAGTGAGAACTCAAACACTCAAACTCATAATTATATCACTTTGTAGTTTAGTGAGAACTAACACATAACAAACTAACCACTACATCACTTTAGAGTTTAGTGAGAACTAACACACAAGACTTATCCAAGTATACACATATAACGTGGATCTACACAAGACTAATCCAAATATACACATACACCTTAGATCTACACAATACTAATCCAATTATACACATATACATTAGATCAACACAAGACTCAAATGACCAAATTTGATGAACATGACTAGATCTAAGAAAGGATGATCTTCATCAAGGCTTCATCTTTTATCACATCATAAATGTGTGAGCGATATTCTCTTTGGACATATAAAGAAGGGAATCAAGAGGATAATCATAAGTAAACATACTTAACACATTAAGTGATCATTTACTAATGATTGGAATATAGAAAAGAGATTAGAATCGGAATGTGTAGAACGGTAGAGGGGGTGGATACGTTTCTCATTAAGTTTTAAAAACATTTCGTTAGAAGTCACTGACCGTGGTTTAATAAACATGACCACGGCTCATTATCAATAATGATCCGCCGGTTCAATTAATGAACCGCCAACATTGGATGTAAAAACATTATTAACTTTAAACCTTAACAATATTTTGTATCAAATTTCCGATTAAGCTTGACTTAATATGAGATGTATTTATTATAGATATAAACAACAATTTAGCAAACACACAAACACATAAAATCAAGAGTACATCAAGCAATAGTCTAAACACTAATCACATACGTATTAAGCCTTAGCTTTTCCGTAACTAAGATGTTTAGACTAAAGGATTCACACTTGATCATAATTTAAACATGAAGGACACATGTATTAAGCTTTAGATTTTCCGCAACTTAGATGTTTAGATTATGTGATGCACACAAAGATATACAACACAAGTATGCAACTATGAATGTAAAGACATAAATGTAAAGGAGAATACCGACACGATGATTTATATTGGTTCGGTCATGAAGCTCCTCTTCGCCCTACTTCACTCCTCGAGTACCCAACTCGAGATTTACTTCACTAGTCAACAAGCTCCTTTCAAGGCGAAGCAAACCATACACGTCACTTACACTATTTCCGACTCTAAGCTAAAAGTCGAAACCTAATCTTAGCTAGGACCAATCTACACCAATGGTTATGTTTTATGGCCCAACATAACAAACCTTCTGTTTTGTGGCCTAAACACATAAACCATATAGATCTAAGTGCACATCACTTGGATCTAGAACTCTAACACTATATCCAAGTATATACATAACTTGGATCTACATGAATTACATTGTACTAAAAATATAATCAATATTAGATCTACAAAAGGATATATCTTCATCATGTTATGAACCCAACACTTCATAGTGATGAAAGTGTTCTTTTCATTGCACTTGAGAGGATTAGAGGATTGGAGAAGAGAATCACGTCTTAAACAAAATTGATCTACCAACTAATCAAGGATCTAATGTGATTAAGAAACTGAGAGAAATTATGCAAAAAGGGTTGACTAAAAAGCTAGAAATGATCCACTATTTATAAGACAATGGAGCAACGGCATATTTGCATGCGGCTCAATAAATACCCCTGCGACTCATTAATGATATTGAGCCGCGGGTACCTTTAATAAGCCACGGGCTCTAGACTCCGCTCTATTTTGTCCTTTAGTAGAGAAATGTCATCTAGTGAAGAATTTATCAAAAATGGATATTCTTAGACCATTTGGAATATGTCAAATTCAAATTTCCATTTTCTTTACAATAAAACATTTTCTTAAATATAAAATTATTTAAGAAGTACTTTGTCATTTAAATTAAAAGTGAGTTTTAAGAAAATTTTAATTCTTGATCACTTAGTAAGGTTAATGACTTGTTTATTCATACCTTGAGTGATTCATCACGAATACGATCTTGGAGGTGTCGAGAGAAGTATACAAATGTATGCTTGAGTGATTATGAGTACCTTACACATTTTACATAATGTATCGCGAGTTTTATGTTGTCGTCACCAAAACACAAAGAGATTATATCGATTAAACATCGTAGTGTTTGAACTAACAAAAAGTTTTCCAAATATGTTCATTGAAAAATGAAGAAATTATCCACTATTTATAGGAGACAAGGTCCAACGGCTCTCTGAGTGCGGTTCAATAAATAGGTCGGCGGTTCCATATCATTAAGGAACCACGGGGACCTATATTGATATGTAGGCTCTAGAGTCTGCTCCTTTTTGTCTTCTAGTAGGGAAATATCATCTGGTGAAAAACATATTCAAAAAGAATTTCATTTGGCCATTTGGAATATGCTAAATTCAAATTTCCATTTTCCAATTTAATGAAACATTTTCTTAAAAAGAAAGTTTATTAAAATATTTTGTCACATTTGTATAAATATGAGTTTTATGGTTAATCACTTTTGATGATCACTAAATATGTATAAGATATGTTTGTGTAAGACTTAAATGATTATTACCTTAATGATAGTTTACATTAAATAATTCGTCTTATGGTTATCTTTGATGATAAATGTTTTTACACTTTGTCGTGATCAAAACCAAGAAAGATTAGTTATTATAAATAATGTTTTTAGGCATCAGTTGCATTAACAATCTCCCCCTTTTTTATTACGACAAACCATAAACTCATTTACGTAAAAACAAGAGCTTTCGAATTATTAACGAGATTATCCACTACCATTTCTCCCTCTTTTGTCGAAGCAAAAAGGTAACACAAGCCTTGGAAGAAGAAAAGACCCGACTTTGCTACAAGCTCCCCTTGGTGCTTACTCCCCCTTTCTTGGGGCACCAAGTGATCGAGCTATTGTGACAAGCTACATACAAGGGTTAGTAGAAAGAAAAGAAACACCCATGTAGAGGCAATAATCACAAGTACTTACTAATGATTTGAAAGGGAGAAAGAAAATAAATCTCAAATTAAGAAGTAAATAGAGTAATTGGACAAGATCAATTCACAATTGTTGGAATAGAGGTAGAAAAGAAACATCCAACAATTTGAAAATATTATGTCAAAGGGTTAAAAGTATTGAATTTTTGGAATCACCCAAGAAAATTCAAGGTTTTAACCAAAATCAACTCTCAACAATATGCATGATAAAGGAATAAGCAAAACAAGCAATTAACACACATAACAATCATATTAAATTTGATAACACATACAAGAGAATATTCATATATGGAAATATGAATACTAAAACATAAAAGAAAATAAACAACTTAAGCATAACAACTATTCTAGTAGAAATAGTCCTTTAAGATTGCTTAGGTTTTTATTTTAGACTCAAGCGATTAAAACACAACATATGTTTTAACGGGTAAAATAAGAAGAAGGTGCGTCTTCCGGAGTGTTAATGCAACTGATGACTAAAAACATTACTTGTAATAACTAAAATTTTTGGTTTTGATCACGACAAAGTGTAAAAATATTTATCGTCAAAGATAACCGTAAGATGAATTATTTAACAAACACTATCATTAAAGTAATAATCATTTAAGTCTTACACAAACATATCTTATACATGTTTAGTGATCATTAAAAGTAATTAACCTTAAACTCACATTTATACAAATGTGACCAAATATTTTAATAAATTTTCTTTTTAAGAAAATGTTTTATTAAAATAGAAAATGAAATTTTGAATTTGGCATATTCTAAATGGCCTAAGAATATCCTTTTTGGGTATGATTTTCACCAGATGGCATTTCCCCGCTAGAAGACAAAAAGGAGCGGACCCTAGAGCCCACAGATCATTATAGGCACTTGCGGTTCCTTAGTGATATGGAACCGCAAGACTATTTAGTGAGCCGCGCTTAGATAGCCGTTAGAACTTGTCTCCTATTAATAGTGGATCATGTCTCCATTTTCTAAAGAACCTTTGTTAGTACAACAATTGGTCAGGGTCGAGTACAGATCTAAGTACTTGTCGAAAGGTACTTAGATCTCTTAGGTTATGGTAGATCTTGTACTATCAAGAGATGTGATTGATGATTTCCTACACAAGTAAAGTATACGATTAGTCCTTATCGTAGGGACGGACCCACGATTAGACTCCGGCATGAGAGTTAGTATTCATATCTTCCGAGATATATGTGTGTATAAAGATGAGTGAGAAAATAGTACCTCGTTTGGAGTGCAAGTGGGTACTATTTATAGGAGAAAGTACTGGGCCTTTCCCCATTTCTCGAGTAGTACTTAGGATTGGGCCTTTGTGGTCCAAAGGCTCATTTGTTTGTTTATTGTCTAATCGTGACATGCGGATTGATTCTTTGAGAGTTCATCCGCAGGTTTCTCGGACGTGCTTGCTAGAAGCGCGTCCGACATTATGTTGCGGCCCAATGGGCCGTATCCATGCTATACGCCATCAAGTCCCCTCAGTCCAGTGGTTCTTGCAGAGTACGGATGGACTATTGGACTTTTGTATAAATATCGCTCCCTCTATGCTTTTGTATGACGGGCAATTGTCTTTTACCCTACTAAGGAAAGGACAGACCACTTACTTTACCATCATGTTGTATTTTTGGGTTTTCTGAAGCGGACTCTATTGTTCGCTTTTCAGTTCTGCGTCATTTCTTTCGTGGTCTATTCTTTCCTTGGGCCAACATTCTTTGTTTGCTTAGGTTTTGGCGCTCTGGATGCTCGCATCTTTTACCTGGGACTTTGTGTCTGCGGTTATTTTTTATTTTAAGATAATATTGCATGCTATAGTTAGCCACTAATCGCCACTTAATGTTTGAAATGACGATTGTCAGCCAAGTTGGTCTATGTGGCTCATGACTGGTTACCTCCATCTTGGTCGTTCATTTTTGCAAGTGTACTTAAAATTATTGTCTCCTCTTCATTAATTTTTTACTACTTCCTTTCTTATTTCTTCTTTGAGAGAGAGAATGTATTCTTTCTAATTTTTTTCTTTGGGAAATCCTTTTTTCTTCTTTCTTTTGGCTTGCTCTATGCAATGTTTTTGGTTGATACGCGTAAGTCGGTGCTTACTCAACATCATTTGGATGAGTTTTGTAGGAAGTATCATATCCCATCATGTGTTCATGCTACCTTAGTTAGTCCAGGTAGCAATGTTCATGATTTTAAAGTGGACCGTTTCATGATAATTATGGTGTGCCATCAAAGCATGCAAGGTAAATGTCCTAAAACATAAATGACCATAAGGAAAGCCGAAATCAAAAATTGACCCCCAAACATAAACTTAAAGATGCATAAAGTAAATGAAGTGCAAAGGGAAAGAAGTATAAGGCAGATCCCATCCTATGCACGTCCTCTCCATGCTCGAGTCTGTCTTTGGGTACCTGCCGTTCGGGTCATGGAAAGAAAATACACGGCTGAGCAATACGCTCAGTGAACGGATATATGACAATGAAATGAATAGCATAAACATAAGCAAAGTATGAAAATATAATGCATCGGAATAATGTAAGTCTTGGAAAACTTGGTGTACATTTTATAAACTGGTTTATATTCTGAAAAGACTTATGCTTATTTATACTGAAAACTGTATTTTAAATATGCCTGGAGCCCATATAAGTCATGAGGTATCAACGTGCATGACTACTTAGAGGGGTGACTTCATCATGCAATTAGAAGGGTTGCTTATAATTATAAATGTTGGAGGGATCAACTCTTGTAACGGATTCAAGGCACACATCGCAGTTACCATGTAATCTTGTTAAACTTGTCCTAGGATGCACCCATTCGCCCCACATGAAAATAATAAAATAGGCCAAATAACTGAAAAAGAACGATGCAAGCAATCACTCTCACCGCAGAAGAGTCATAAAACCGGTGCCTCCGGTGTTATGGTTATGGTACCTCCATAACTAGGTGGGACTGGCATGCATGTATATAGCTCAGGCAAAATCTAAAATTAAACATAGCATTTACTGAAAGTGTTAAAGATACATAAACTACTAGGGAAAACAGATGGCTGCAAACGAGGAACCCTAATATAGGAAGAAAGTGTCCTTACTGAAGGACGGAATATCCGTACCTTATGTCCAGTAAATGAAGACGAAAACAAATGTGGAAGATCACTCCGACTTCACAATAGCTACATAATAAAAGGGACATGAATAAGTTGTTTGTTTAACTTATATTTATTGATTATTAGTTTACTTGGCGTGTTCCTTACTTATCATACCTTTTCTTGTTTTATCATGTGATTCTTAATGTTTCATGTGTTTTAGATTAGTGTATTTCATGTTTTATGTGTTATAATACTTGTTATAACATAATGAGTAACTTTCTAAAAATAACAGGTTTTTATATATAGTAACTTTCCAAAAATAGCAAGTTTCCTTAAATAGTAAGTTTCTAAAAATAGAAAGTTTACATAATTAGTAAGTTTCCAAAAATAGAAAGTTTCCATAATTAGTAAGTTACCAAAAATAGAAAGTTACCATATTTAATATATTTCCATAAATAGCATGTTTCCATATTTAGTGTCTTTCTATAATTAATAATAAGCTTATTAAATAAATAAATGATATAACGTATGGTTTTAATAAGCATATTATATGTCACGCTTAATTATATAGTAAAGTTTGGTAATGATTAAATACTCAGTCTTAACTTATTATTATTAATTAATAATAATATTACATGATATCATAAGTATTTATTAGTTAATAATATTACATGATTTAATAATTAAACTTTACCTTAAAATGATACAAATTAGTTAAGCTAAGTTTTCAATTAGTTAAATGTACATGAATAATTATATTAATAATTATTTTATCCTAAAGTTCATTTAAATAAAATGGACATATAATATATCATCATTTTTATATAAAATAATCTTATCCTAAGTCATGGTTTATTTAATTAATATGACATGTAATTAAATTAAATAAACTAACAATATGGTTTAGCCAAAATAGTCCTTGTGTACCGAGCCCTTAACTCAAACCTACCGAGACACCCATGTCTCGATCGCACTTAAACAATTCAAACCAACCACCAAACATCACCACAACCTGATTAGCGACATAATTTTCTGTCGCTGTGCTGTCGCGAATCTACCTCTGGAAATCTTTGACAGAATTTCTGTCGCTGATTCTGTAGCTAATCTGGAAAAACAACCAAACCGAGCCCCATGCTGCATACAGACTACCCGAGGAGAGCATACCAGCTCTCGGTTCCCACCGGTTTAACCAAACCACCCCTGCTGGGGTGTTTGGGGGTTGCGGCTGCCAAAGGAAAACCACCACCAACCCTTATAAGGGTGCAGCTGGTTGGGATTAAAACACCACCGATAGCATAGAGCTCTCGGTTCGCGTAACACACAGCCCAAAACCAAAGTTAAATCCTGATCCCAAGTTTATAACCTCTTAATTAACATGTTCTAATAATTAATTCTTATGATTCATGAACAAGGAAAAGAAAATCAAAAGATTAGGGATTAAATAATTAGCAATTGCGTGTTTAATTAGGGATAGGAACCACGAACACAACCTGAATAAAATCAATGATCAAACACTTTTGTTCTTCCCTTTTTCTGGATGGAAGCCGGTGGCCAAGGGGTGCAAGGGAATTAGTGTTTTATTATTTATTTTTATAAAAAGTGGAAAATGGATTTCCCTAGAGATGTTTTGGTTACCTTAAAAATGTTCATGGGCCGGGTTGAGCCCATCTTCCTTGTTCTTTCTATTTGGCCGGCCATACAAGGCCTTTTTATACTTTTTGATTGTCGTGCTTTTGTTAATTATCGTGTAGGTCTGAGTTATAATCTCATGTTTTATTTCTTGTCACGTTTATAGGGGTTATACATAAGTAATTAGCGTGTATTAATAATACTATTAATATACGTAGTACTTGTAGTAGTTAATTAATATACGTAATAATGATATTAAGTGTTCGTGACACGTGTCGTATATTAATTAATCGTAAAGTTTTAATTTGACCGCATTTTCATGTATTTAATGATCTAAGGTATTTTAAGCGGGTTTTACAACTCTTCCCCTCTAAAAGAATAATTTGGCCTCGAATTAGAGATACGATAAGCTGAAAAAGACGTGGACGCAACGTGGCTGAAGAAAATCTGGAACATGACGTGGCTGAGATGAACATATTTTGATTATGAAAGGAAAAGAGGATGAGAAGTCCAAATGGACTCCTGTATTTCCAAAGTGGCTTCCCGCTCGGAATGGTTCCTCCAAATGTCTTGACGAAAGGAATAATCTTGGCCTACATGACTCTGTCTTGACGATACGGAGAAGTTTCTGGTTCGAAAACATAAGAGTGATCCTCATGAATCTGATCTGGTGGATTTAGGATAAACGTGCATGGATAAATGAAATTCTACGATGCGAAATGGTCTGCAATAATGACATTGGTAACCTCTAAGCAATGGTGCGCTAGACATAATGAAACGTAGTGCGTGAACAATTGTGAACGTGATACGTGAATAATTGTGAACGGGATACGTGGAGATATGGTGAACGTAGTATGGCAAACATATGCTAAACGTGATACGTGTGTCATATCGTGATCGTGATAGGAGAAACGTAGGGTGAACATGATATGTGAAACATATCGTGAACATGCGATAACTAAGAAGGTAATGCCAAACGATACAAGATGGGACGTGAAGTGTGACGTGAAACATTTGTCTAAGGATGGAAATTTGTGCTAAGCTTGAGTCTGGTCTCCCAAGCTTTCTGCAGGTCTTTCCAAAATGAAAAGTAAAACGTAGCGCGAAAAGCCGATCGTGAAATGGAACATGGACGTGAACACGTACAAGGTCGCGAACGCGAACATGAGACGTAATTGAGAGCGTCGACGTAAACATGAATGCGAACATAGGCGCGAACATGAACGTAAATTTCTAGCTGATATAATTGATGACGGAATGCCCGTGAAATCGTATGATCTCTTGTTGAACTTCTCGCAGGTCTACTTACTGCGTAATCCTTTCGGATGAAAGAAAACGTGTAGGCTAGGTTAAGTGGTCGAACGGCGATCCAAATGGCATTAAGCTTCTTCGGAGCCTGCGGTAGTCCGATAACAAAATCCATGGAGGTCTTATACACTTCCATTTGGGAATTCCTAAAGGTTAAGTAACCGCTAGCATGTTGGCGTTCTATCTTAACCTGATGGTAAGTCAGGTTTTTAGATATAAACGTAACTGCATCTCATTTCATGTCGCTCCACCAAAATGTGGTTCGAGATCATGTTACATTCGTAGGAACTGGATACATATAAATTTTTGGAAGACTACGAGTCTTGGTAATTTAGACCTCTTAGCGTAGGATCCTTTGGAACACATGAATTTGTGCATGATTCTCTCCTTTGCGCGTAATCTTAGTCATGATAAGATTAAGTGTGAGGAACAATGCGATTCAGAGTGTCATTGTAATCACCCAAAATTCGTACTAGAAAAATTTCAGTGTGAAATTTCTTCTGTCGTACAATTTACAACATAAAGCGAAGATGGTCTTCGTGATCTTCTCTAGACTTAGAGAAGTTTAGAATGTTAGCAATGAACAAAATGACGAACTTGTCCAGAATTAATGAAAGCTTGATTTCTCAAGTACGTATTCACTGTTGGCATTTGGAACCAAAGGTGTAACCACGAATTCATATTGTCCATAACGTGTGTGCAAAGCAGCCATGAAAATGTCCTGCTCTTTCACTCGCCACTGATGGTAGCCTGAATCGTTAATCGATCTTGGAAAGTGTTTAGAGTCTGGTAATTGATCGCATAGATCATTAATACCATGGAGGGGATAACAATTATGAATGGTGATTTTGTCCAATTTACGGTAATTGGTGCATAACTCCATGATACCTTCCTTCTTCTTTGATAAACAGAACTGGCGCAACTCAGGGTGGTACACTCGGTGAATAAAACTTCGTTCCAACAACTCTTGTGGTTGTTCCTCCAACTCCTTGAGCTCCATGTCTAACTTCTCTTCACGAATAGGTGGTGTGCCTGGTAGTTCTTCTGGAATTGCTTCTAGAAAATTTGGCACAATCAGCCGGTTATGGATTTAATAACTTTAGAAAAATCTCGTCATGAAGGGTGGCTAGAAAGTCTTCGTAGCCAAGGGATAATGAAGCATGTTGGAAATACGTTTTTACGTATTTAGAAAGGATCGATCACTCCAAATATAGATACAAGTATTGGGCTCGTGATCCATTGTATTAAGGTATAGCCCATAAGGCCCACATGCAGGGTGGGCTATATAAACCCCCCTCCTAGCATGTTAGGAGGGGTCGAACACTTATCATTAGTCACATTTCATATTTCCTCTCTTCCTCTCTTTTCTCTCTCTACCTTTCTCTCTCTAAGTTCTTTCACTTCTCCATCCATCTAAATAGGTAAATCATACAATGCCAAATCCTTAGAAAACACGATCCTACAATTGGTATCAAGAGCTTGGTTGATTCTTCAGATTGGCGTATTTTTTATCTATTGATTTGGTCATAAAAATCTTTTCTTTCTAAATTTTTTTTTCTCGTTTCTATTTCTTTTGGTGTGACGTGTTTATCAATTTGATAAATGCATTATTTATTCATCATTAGTATCTGATTATCAGTTTTTATTTTGTTATCATCATTGGTCTCAAAAGTCTCAAACTTTCTACAAAAGTTATTTAAAAAAAAGTATCAGTTATCTTTCTATCCATTTTTTGTCTTTTATAACTGTTGTCTTGGAATTAACAACTTGTACATCAAGATTTATCGGTACTTCACTTTTGTCTCAAACTGGTTTCTTCGTTGCGATCCAACAACATACTTTGGCTACGATCGGATCTTTTGTGATCGCATAAACCGCGGGGGTTTCAACTTTCGATCCAAAGTTACGATCACTTTCTACGATCTCCACCATGATCGAAGCTGCGACCACGAGTGCGGTCGAAGCTGCGATCACGAGTGCGATTGAAGCTGCGATCACGAGTGCGATCGAAGTTGCGATCGGACTGCGATCGGACTGCGATCGGACTGCGATCTGAGTGCGAGTACGATCTTAGTACGATCAATGACTGCGATGGTGTGTTGTTATGAATGCGATGGACATGAAAAATGATGCGATGACTGGACTCTATATTTGCGATGACTTGATTCTTTCTTACGATCTAACCAACTTTTGATTCGATAAATCTCAAACAAAAGGACTCAAAATCATTTTTTTTACAAAACTAATAGGTATCATCCCAAACTCTTCTCGACAACAGAAACCCAACAAACCTTTTTGACCAAACTCTTCTCGACAACTGAAACCCAACAAACCTTTTTGACCAAACTCTTCTCGACAACAGAAACCCAACAAATCTTTTTGACCAAACTCTTCTCGACAACAAAAACCCCCACGCCTCGACACAAACTCACGACAACCTCAAAAAGACTTGACCCTTTCACATCACTCACTCAAACAACAACCCTGACTTGATCTCACACGCCCACACCTACACACCCACATGACTGACTCGATATCACATCTCACCCACAACTTCAAGACACATCACGACTTCGACTCAAAAGACTCGTTTTTTCAACAAAACCTCGACTCACACTCAAAATAAAACTCGATCTCAGTTTCACTCCAAACCCTCATCGATCTACAACACGCACATAAACAGAAAGACCTACCTGAGATCCTATTTAAAGGACCTTGACGATCTTGAAGACGTGATTGTGTTCTTATATCATATAAAGATTGAGTTTCGTTTTGTTGAGACACAAAGCGTTATTTGATCATTATAGATCAAGATTTATTTGTTAGATAAGAAAGGGATGGAGTTTTGAAAGGACGGAAGTTCTATGTGAGTGGCTTCTATGTGGGGTTTTCTATGTGGTATGTGAATGGGACGGAGTATACTATGAGATAGATAGATAAGATTTGATTGTGCCAAGTTTTAGCCACGTGTAGCCATGTTTTGTACACAATCCGCAATTATACACGAATACAACAAAGTAACTTTCTAAAAACTTATCACACAAACCCACCACTCAATTTTTTTAATTAACAATTTCTCAATTTTTTTAAGTTTCTAGTATTTTTTAAAAGTAACAAAGTAATTTTTTGATTGAAACTTGTTTTTACTTGTGTAGCTCGTAGTTAAAGTTTTTTGTAAACTTGTTTTTAATAAAGTTTTGTTTTTTAAATTGAGTATGTAGAATCGTTTTGGATTAATTGGTTGAGCGCGGTATTATTGGATTGATTCTGTTATTTTTATTATTACTTTATTCAAAGTAAATGGAGTATTGAAATAATCTACGGGTATTGTTATTGAAAAAAAAAGAGCACACGGGTAAATTTTTAATTTTCGAACAAAAGTGCTTAATCGTTTATACCATTTTTCGATCTTACCAAATAAGAGTGTTAAAGAGTTTTACGGTTTATTCGTTGGTGTGTAAATTCTCGCACATTCGACTTCACAGTCTTTCTACGACTTGTCAAATATCGTATTGGTCTTTCGACAATCAATCACAATTATCTTTCATTGACATTCCATGGAATCGTTGACTTCGACTTTTCAAGAGGGAGAATTGCATATATTGCAAGCCGATACAAGAAGCAGTCACAAGAGCATAGAATCAGGAGGAAAACAAGAACCAAGTAGCATATCAGGTACAGATAATATTCTTCATATGTTGTCTGAAATGAATGGGCTAATTAACAATCCTGCTAATCGTTTTACGATTACTTCTTTAACCAATTCTGTGTCTAGGACTGAAGAGCTTGAAACCATTTTAGCTCAGCAATCCAAAGAGCTTGAGGATGCCAAAATTGAATTTTCAAAGAAAACGGAGAAATTTGAAACAAATTTTGAAAAACTTGAAAAGTCAAACGTTGTTCTTGAACGAAAATTGGATCAAACAGTTCTAGATTCCAAAGCTGAAAAGGATAATCTTTTGAAACAAATTAAGTTTCTTGAATCTAAGTTGGCATCCCAAGATGAATTGCTCAAAGAGAATGAGACCTTAAAAGCTCAAGTACAGGAAAAGGTCTTTGCTATAGCTGCGTTGAAAAATGAATTGAGGAAAACCAAAGGAACTAGTGTGGACACTAAGCTTGAAAAACCATCAATCTTGGGGAAACCGCCTACAAATCAGTTCGTTAGACAACCGACTGCATTTAGATCTGAGCGACCACAATCCTCGAGACCGCGGTTTCCCTCCCAAGTTGATTTGGTTCATCTTTCTAGACCAGTCACTCCTGCAACTAGGCCCAATGTGACCAAAACAGCTTTAGCAAGACCTAATCACAAGATTGCCTCTAGTTTCTCTAAAAATACCACGACCACGTCTAGAACTAGTTCAAATGACGTTCGCCATACATTTGGTCTAAAGGAAGCTAAGCTAAAGACACAAGTAAGAGATAGGAATTTCAAACCTAGTCAGATGCCTTCTAGTTTACCCAACACTGCTAACCGTAGCATGTCACTTCCTAGGAGCATCAATCAATCATCTAGGAATTCTAGATCTTACTCAGACATTAAATATGCTACTTGTAAAATATGTAAGAAATGTGTCTTTAAAGCCAATCATGATTCTTGTATCAAAAAATTACTTAATGAGGTGAACTCCCGTGCTAGACTTAAATCCCAGTGGGTTGCTAAAATCAAACCCATTGGTAAAATGTGTCGCCCCACTGGTAGAACTTTCACTATTGTAGGAAATGAGTTCCCTTTAACTAGGATAGTCTCCGATTCTACTAAGACTACTAGGGAGGAAATTGAAAAGGAGGATACATCACTTAAGCCTGAACTTAAGGTTTTCTATAAAAGGAAACATTTACCAGCTAAGACAAGTGAATCATCTCCTCAGGTCACCTCTAGCACAAGAAAAGAAAATTGTGAACCCCCACTTGCTTCTAACATAGATATCGCTAACCCATATCCAAGCATGCAAATTCCTAATGAAAATGCAGGTACCAAAGAAGATGTTCCAAAAGAACGAAGCGATCCAATCATTGTATACCATTCAATTAAGGACACTCTCAGAGTTTGGTTGCTAAAGAAGCTGATATCTAAGAAACAAGTGTCTCAGGGGATTTCCAGTTAAGCTTACAGTGCACAAGGACTTATAGTCACATTACAGTCTGTAACCCGATCTTCAAATAAAGGAAAGTTTATCGTCGATGATAAACATATCCTTACAACGAGAAATTAAATTTTCTTGGACACGAGCTTACATTTAAAACTATTCAAGGGTTTTAAGCTCGTGTAAAGGACTTATAGTCACATCACAGACTATAACTCGTTCTTCAAATAAAGGAAAGTTTATCGCCGATGATAAACTTATCCTACCAACGAGAAATTAATTTTTCTCGGGCATGAGCTAAAATTAAAAAAAATCGAAGTTTTTAAGCTCACGCACTATTGGCTCCTCGTTAAATGACAGACGATGACCCGGACTTCAGAGACAGGGAAGTTTATCTCGCAACGATAACTTACCCTCAAAACGAGAAATTAATTTTTCTCGGACACGAGCTAAATTTAAAACTATTCAAAAGTTTTAAGCTCGTGTACATGGCTCGCATTCAAATCACAGTCTGTGACCCGATCTTCAGAGAAAGGGAAGTTTATCTCGTCAACGATAACTTACCCTCAAAACGAGAAATTAAATTTACTCGGACACGAGCTTACATTTAAACTATTCAAAGGTTTTAAGCTCGTGTAAATGGCTCATCATTAAATATCAGATGATGACCCGATCTTTGAACAAAGGAAAGTTTATCGCCGATGATAAACTTATCCTCATTAACGAGAAATTAAATTTTTCTCGGACGCGAGCTTACATTAAAACTATTCAAAAGTTTTAAGCTCGTGTAAACGGTATATAATCACATTTCAGATTATGCCCCAGGCCTCAAAGAAAGGAAAGTTTATCGCCGATGATAAACTTATCCTTACAACGAGAAATTAATTTTTCTCGGGTATGAGCTAATATTAAAAACATTCGAAGTTTTTAAGCTCTTGTACAATGACTTACAGTTAAATATCATACTGTAACTCAGACTCTAATTTTAGGAAAGGTTATCTTTCATGATAACTTTTCCTCGTAACGAGAAATTAACTTTTCTCGGTCATGAGCTTGTATTAAAACATTCCAAGTTTTAAGCTCAGAAAGGAAAGTGTATCTTTTAAATAAGAGAACTTTTCCTCATAAACGAGAAATTCATCTTTCTCGGTCATGAGCTCTACGTTAAAAATATTCTAAGTTTTTCAAGCTCATGAACACGACTTCTAAGTAAATGTCAACTTAGGACTCGTTATTCAGTTAAAAGGAAAGTTTATCGCCGATGATAAACTTATCCTTAACAACGGGAAGTTTACAACTTCTCGGACTTGAGCTCGTTTTGTAAGATATTCAACATCTTAAGCTCAAGTAATTGGTTTTCAAAACTTTGAACATAATTTTTCGAGAATTTCTCTAAAGGTTTTTCTAAATCTTTCAAAATTGTGTGTTCAAAAATGTTTTGATAAAAAGAGCATGTCTTCTGGAATCGATAATATTTACGATACTAGAAATGTCATTCAATAATGACACGGGGTTGTAAATAAGGTTCGAGCAGAAGTTCAAATGTTTTAAAACATGCTCAAAATGGCTTGCTATTATTTCAGATAGTAACCCACTTTTCATATTAAAGTCAAGCATTTCACCGGAAAGCTTTGACTCAACAACGGGAATTAATTTTCTCGGGCATGGTTTACTTTACAACCATGTAAGGGATTGTGTTTACTTTATAACACAATCTAACACGGATATATGTACGTGTCAGTGCATTTATTTGTTCAAACAACAGAAATCTTGTTTTTATGAAGTTATCATCTCCACCAACCGTAGCAATTTACAATTGATATCTACATACTCGACGATGCGACTACTCAAACGGCGACTACAGCTCTTTCAATAGAACACGGGTCAACAATTGAGGGGGAGCAATTGTCCAGCATTCAGAATCCTTGACGCCAAAAGTGCTAAGTTCACATGTTGCTGTCAAGACAACGATATCAATCGTACACATGGAGTCAAGAGATAACTTTAGACGTGATGAGGCGACCAACATTCGTGAACAAGAACCATGTGCTTCTTTCATATGATGTTCTCCATCATTCAGGTCCAACCTCATAAATCGCTAATCTTGTGACTACATTAACAAATATGATCTTTGCACGTGATAAATACCTTACACTTGTGTTTAAAAGGTATTTAATTTACGTTTCAAGTACACCCTCATTAATTTGAGGGGGAGCTTGTGTAATTCATGAAGATAACTGGATTTGCATTCTTCTTCCCAATTTGTTTCTTAAAATGCTATTAAATCAATTGATATTAAAAACATCGATTGGGTTAATATTTTTAATATGGGGGAGAAAATGTGATTTAATATGGGAAATGATTAATCACAAATGGTTTGATTTAATGTGCTAGCTCATCCCGACATGTGTGAAATGTTTTCGGATATCGTGGCATATGTTAAGGGGGAGCAAAATGGATTTGCACTTCAAAAATGGATTTCATGGTGACATACACTTACCCAAAACATCTCTATTCACGATGGTGAAGATTGTGGTGACATAAGGATGGTAGGATAGGTTAAAGTCCAATGATTCCTCTAGAACCGGAGGAATCTTCCCAAGGACATTCCATAGCTAGAAATAGTAGTCCTTAGGAAAGATGGAGAAAGATTGTGAACGTAGCTGAATGCCGACCAAGTACTTAAGTTAGCACTGGAACAATCACAACAAGGTGCTAGTTATGACGTATTGGTAAGCATTGAAGGGGTTGAAGAATGAAAAAGAATTGTAATGATAAAGGGTGTAAAGAAAGAAGCCCTCCTTACAACTTAGGCAGAAACCGGGTCAACTCATTAGCTATTGAGATCATTTTTAATGATGCTTGATATTGAAGATAGACATCATGGACCCAGTGATGCAATGCACAACCCATCCAAGCTAACTCAGATATCTCTCAAAAGATATTTGTTTTAATCACACGGAGACAACGCATTATCTATTGATTTATTCACTCCGAATAAATTGGTATTGAAAAGGTGGCACTCCTCTCCAGCCTCCGATCACTAAAATCCAAAATGCACAATCGAGTCTAGAGCCATTTGAGATCATCATATATATCATTAGGACACACTATCATTATTCCTTGGTTGTTCACACAATGTGAAAAGTAAGAAAGATATTAAGAGTCCTACGCAAAATCTTCATGATCTTGCCTGAACATCCGAGTAATACGAAAGTATTTACAATGAAGATGGAAATCCTTCTTGAGCGAATGTCAAAAAGCTCATGGTAGGTGCTTGTGCGATTCTTTATGAATCAAACTTGTGATAACTGGAAAGCAACAGTGGTTTAATTCTTAAATGAATTTAAACACGTTCCAGGCCTCTACGCAATATCTTAGTGATCTTGCCAGAACACTCAGAGTGATACCTTAGTGTTCACAGTGATGAGTGGAAATCCTTCTAGTGTTAACCTCAAACAACACTTGGTAGGTGACTTGCAAGATTCTATACGAATTAAGCTCGTGACAACTAGAAAGCAAAGATGGTGCGGTTCTTAATTGAACTTCACTTGTTCCAGGAACATGAATTGACGGCTTCAAATCATGCGGATATTATTATCCAAATGATTCACTCTTTATGTTCGCAGTCAGCTTTGGACGGTCGAATAAAGAGAACGGGTTTACCCGCGAAATCTTGTCAAGGAGGTTCTTAATTGAAACTACCTGCCACAAGTACGATAGTTAATATCGTCCAACGGTCTTCACCGACCGGAGGTAAAATGCTACCGATTTAGAATGAAATGTTCAAGGCCATTTCATCCGTGTATATGTTTTGTTGCTAACTGTCTTATGCAGCGTAACAAGAAGGTGGCATTGCGGTGTACAATCCCAGAAGAAGTCGTCACCACATACTAATACTATATGCACTTAATACTTCATCAAATTCTAGAAAGTCTAAAAGTCAAGTCTTCCGCTGTATCAAACTCTGAAGCTTTCAAGAATTTATAAAAGTATAAGTATGTGGAACATGAAGTCACGAGGAGGCAAACGTCACAAGTGATGAATGCACAAGGTCAAAGTAAGGATACATGCTCAAGACCAAAGTCAAAGATCTCATCAGCATATTCACAAGAACAAGATCGAAGACTCAAGCATAGTATGCTAGGTTTAAGATTTTGTAAAATGGTGTGACCTCCCTTTGGGGGAGACTGTTGGAAATACGTTTTTCTAAGGAAAGTCTCGGTCACATCATTATTAGCATAGATCACGAGCTATAGACTATTTAGGACATTGTAACTTGGAGTGACCTCCCTTTGGGGGAGATTGTTGGAAATACTTTTTTACGTATTTAGAAAGGATCGGTCACTAGATACAAGTATTGGGCTCGTGATCCATTGTATTAAGGTATAGCCCATATAGCCCACATGTAGGATGGGCTATATAAACCCCCCTCCTATCATGTTAGGAGGGGTCGAACACTTATCATTAGTCACATTTCATATTTCCTCTCTTCCTCTCCTTTCTCTCTCTACCTTTCTCTTTCTAAGTTCTTTCACTTCTCCATCCATCTAAATAGGTAAATCATACAATGCCAAATCCTTAGAAAACACGATCCTACAAAGCATGTGCCCATAAGGCAGAAAAATTTTGTTCAGATTTTCTTGGTATAAAAACATGATGACTGTATTCAAGCACCCGAATATCGCCAAAAATGACTCGAGGTGAACTAGAAATCAATCTTAGCATGGTGTGCTACTAGTCAATCCATTTGATGTCTGGATTCATATCGAACTTGCACATACCAATGAAAGTGAGTTAGCAGAATGGATCTCGTCGTCAAATTGAGAGGAAAGCCTTGTATCCATGGGGTGATACAACGGCGTCGTTAAATAGATAAATGAAATCTGGGATCGAGAAATGAAGGTGTAATATCAATACACTAGGTAAAAGTGGTAGATCTAACTGAATGTGTTTCGTCCGTCTCACACAGAACGAACACTGTGTGTCCAAACATGAACAATGCGCCAGAGATGGTACTAAGATTATTAGTGGCTTGATTAGTACATGGCACAACAGGATGGTATACCCCTTGGAGGGTACCCTAAATTACTGAGTCCTAGTTCAGAAGTTATGCGTGAGTCGTGTGTCTTGACTCATGTTTTGAGAAATATGCGTATGACATGTGTCTTGACTGGTGTCTTGACATGTGTCTTCAGAAAATACACGTGAGACATGTGTCTTGACGGATGTCTTGACATGTGTCCTCAGAAATATGCGTGAGACGTGTGTCTTGACGGATGTCTTGACATGTTTCTCCAGATGTGAAAATGACTAGAGTTGAAATTCTTAGGTTATTATGCCAGGATTGGCGGATCGGTTGGACCGTTGACCCGTTGTATTTCTAATCACGCCCGTTACCGGAGTTTCTGTCGTTTGTAAAGTATATAATGTCACGGTAGTTTTCACTACCTTATTGTCTGTCAGTTCCATGACGGTCATTATCATGGCGGTGATTCATGTAACTATTCAGCTGAGTGGTCGGCTGGTACTGGTTCCCACTCATATGCCTGAACAGACAACTGAATGACGTGTGACGTTTAACTAAAAAGGTAAGGACATGGATTGTGATGGAAATCATCTGGTGGTGAAGCATCTTTCTCGTCTGATCATTTTGATCTAACGCCTTTGTCTTCGTCTTGTAGGATCTCAAATTATGAGCAACATCAGCATTTTGTAAAATCTCCAACTTATGAGCAGCATTAGCATCTTGTAGAATATCTGTAAGTGGAATACGCCTGAGAGGATTGAGAATCGACTAGCAAATACTCATGAAGTATTTTAAGTGAAGAATACACTTGTATTATGGTACGTGTAATATACATGGGATACGATACATGGAGTACACGTGGAATACGGTACATGGAGTACATATGGAATGCACATAATATGATCGGTATGAGTGTCAACCCTCTGACATGCTTTTAAAAAAAATAATGGATTAAGCGGTTATGTAGAATATTGATAACCTATGAATCTATGAAGGGGTTTGATACTAGATTTTGGTACGGGTTCAGATTAAAGTTCTCGGAATCCTCTCGAATTGATCTCGGCCTTAAGTGGAATGATTTGTTCTTGGTTAATAAAAAGGATTTGGTTTGTTTATCTAATTTTAAACTAATAACAATTAAATGTAAATGACGATGAGTAATTTAAAACTTTGGAAGATTAAATTAAATTGATAAATTAAAAATGAGTGCTTGAAAACGTAAAGAGAAGATTAGAAAATTACTTGAAAACTTAATTAAACTAACACTTTAAATTTTGTAAAACTTTAAAACTTAATTGAATTAATGCTTAAAAACTTGTTCTATCGGAATATCAAAAATTATTTCTATCGGAATATAAGAAAATCAAAGGCATCGGAATGTAATCATAACTACCATCGGAATGTCCATGTTTATCACCATCGGAATATTCAAAATACAAGCTGTCGCAATGATGCAGTTGGAGTGAAGACGATCGGAATGAAACTATCGGAAAGATCTAGATCGGAATGTTGCAAATAAAATTTGGCCAGAGTTTCGTCTAGAAAAGGACCTAAACCCCGTCGGAATGTGCGATCGCAATATGCGATCGCAATCCCAGATCGGAATAGGAGGACTTACAACCTATCGCAAAGTAAAACCCCACTTGGGTTATTGCGATACTGAGCAGGGAGACTATCGGAATGTGTTAAAACCCTCGTATTGCGATGGAATAAAGGCAGCTATTTTCCGAAAATGGTGGAAACTCAAAAAGTTCAATAAGCACTTACAATAAGCTATATAATCCGAAACTTAAATAACTCAAAACACTTAAATTTAACCACTTTTGAAAAACAAGAAACTTTAAACTTAATAAACAAAACTTGTGCATGATTAAAACTATGAAGTAATCCGAAAACAATAAGCTTCAACAAGCAATAAACCAATAAGCATGGAGAGCTTATGGCTTATTCACGTAGAGCTTAAGAAGACACAAGAAAGATCAAACTCTATTCACGAACACATCCAAAATCCAAACCGTATGGAATTCAACAATCGGATCAAGGAATTTGACAAATCAAGAAAAGTAGGAAAAACTTGAAGAACTTAAAAGCATAAACTTGATTAAGATTAATGAAATCAAAAGTACAAGAAGGCTTAAATTTAAAAGATGAAATCAAAGGAAAAGTTTAGTGAGAGAAAGTTTGGAACTTTCTCTCTCTAAAACTAGAGAAAAAAATGAAAAGCTAAAGACTAGCTAAAAACTAAGTGTGTGAAAATTTGTGAGGTGAAGGCTTTATATAGGCGTGTGTATGGTGTTGATGGGCTTTTGATTGGGCTTTGATTTGGGCTTCTTTTTCTTCTTTCTTCTTAAGTCTTCATGCGTCTTTAAATAAACGTTTCCGACTTGGATTTGAGAAATGTCGGTGAATAATTCCAACTCGTCTTATAATCTTTTATTTAATAGACTCGAGTTCTTCGACATAAATGAATCTTCCATCTTTGGCTCTATTCTTCGATAAATCTTCAAATAGGCACAATGACTTCAAAATATTTTGCACCTTTTGGACAATAGACTTCGTCTTGAGCCCTTTTCTTCGATAAAACCCGTGCAATCCCATGTTTTCTTTAATATTCATCCGATCGACTCTGAAAACACAATAAACACAAAAACCACGCATAATTCCAAACAAATGATATTAAATACGTGTTTTGGTCTCGTTTTAGCCCGATTTAAGTGGTAAAAGGATGGGTGTTTTCACACCTATCAAATCCCCTACACTTAACCATTGCCATGCCCTCATGCAATGCTTAGTGACAAAGCACAATTACACTTTTCTCATTATCAATTAACCTTGGCCTTATTAAAATACTTCTAAACAATAATTTAAAGTACTAAGAGAAATTAAAATTTTAATGTAAACAAGAGAATAGAAAATAACTTATGTGGTAATAACTTGTAAAGAGATCGAGGACTTACATTAGGGCTTCGGTGCTGCGAAGATTTATCACCCTCAAGTTTCACGTTCCCCAAACTAAGCTTAAAAACGAGATCATTGTTATTATAAGTTAGTAATTCAAACACTCACACACATGGCTTAATTAAATGCTTAAACTCCCTTATTCCTAGGTGTATCTCTTATATTTTATTTTTGTCTTAGAATGATCATGAAGATGCATTTTTGGACTTATTTCGATAGTTTATTAGGGCTGAAAGCAAAGTAGGACGATTTGATCAATAGTTAGCTAAAGGACAAAATCTTTTAAAACTGCTTCTCGGGATATCAAAAAGTTCATATCTTGGCATAACTTGGTTCGCGATTTGAGACCTTTCTCGGGCCGATATTTGGCATGTACTTCATACTTCATATCTTGAGAGACGTTCTTGAGATAATGGTCTTCTCATCGTAATAGAGTTTCTTCACTTGGAGACTTTTGAGGGGTACTCCAACTTTGTTGACCACGACTTCATGATTATTCTTCAATCTCTAATTAGGATTTTGAGATACAACGATCCGCCTCCTTTTCGGACTTGGATCTATTTATCCTCATACCTTGTTAGGGTCTTTTCGGATAGACTTCTCCATGATCTTTATGGGAGTTGATTGCTTTTCGTCGTGAGTCTTGATCCTTCATATTGACTTAGGGAATAATGCTTTTCACATCACTTTGGATCTTCAGCAATAAAATTGAATCCTCATGCCTTGTTAGGGCCTTTTCGGACTCGCCAATCTTCGCGCCCCGCTTCATAAGTTATGCCTTGGCTATGAACTCTCGTCATTACCGAGCAACTTTTAAACGATCTTGGGCTAGAAGCTAAGTAACTTTTCAAATCGTAAGACCTTACTTATTGCAGATAAATTATTAGCAAGTGATGGGAGAATAGGCAAATAATTACACCAAGTGAGCTTGCGTAAGAACACCGACTTATAATTGACTCTATCATTTCTCGTCCTCCACAATTTAAAATCTCAAGTAATGAGACTCGTGGACACTTAGCCTAATAAACCAATTAAGGTCTACATGGTTAAGGATACTAGCTAGAATAAACTTGGATAAGTCTATTCGGGTTGAGTCAAAATAAACGCAACGGGCCTAATATGTCAAAGATTTCTAAACTAGCTACACCACTTATTAATATTTTTGACTTTATTGCGGGATATATACATATGAAAAAGCAACGATAAAACTTTAAAAATTACGACTAAATGGCCAAAGTTAATTAAAAATTTGAAAAATGTTGAAAAAGATGATTTTCCGGTTAAATGAAGGCATTTTCATGGAAAAGTCCACTTAAAACTTCGATAGAAGTCCCCCCTACACTTAAGATAAACATTTTCCTCAATGTTTAAGCATGTGGGTTAAATCTCCCCTACACTTATGACATTGTGCACGTTGGTTAACTCAAGTTAAGGAAGAGACGACTAGAGTGATCAATTTCAAATGTGAGTATGAAGAAAATTGAATCACGATAGTTGAGAGATAGAACCGGGTTTCGGATAACACGGGAGCACGGTTCTTCAAAGGTTCCAAGAGTGCACTTATCCCTGTAATCACATCACCACACAAATACAAACACCTATGCAGGCCTCCCTACACTTAGGAGGATTAAAACATAAACGGATAGATACTCGGGCTGCCTCCCGAGGAGCGCTTGTTTTTGATAACCGAGTCACGAGCCTGACTCGACCCAAAATTAGTTCATGGGGAACGTGGTGAGGGATGGAATCACCTCCTGAGAGATGTCCTCACCAAAGTACAGCTTCAAACGCTGGCCATTCACCTTGAAATTGGGCCCATTTGGCTGAGAAAGCTCAATGGTCCCATATGGAAAGATGTTGGCGACGGTGAATGGACCAGACCAGCGGCTCTTCAACTTGCCAGAGAAGATCTTCAACCGAGAGTTGAAAAGTAAGACTTGATCACCAACATGGAACTCTCGGTTCTTGATTTTTGCGTCATGGAGGATCTTCGTCTTCTCTTTGTAGATCAGCGAGTTCTCATAAGCTTCATTCCTTAGTTCATTGAGCTTGTTGAGTTGAATCTTACGATGATCACCGGCTTTGTTGATGTCGAAGTTATCCCACTTCAAGGCCCAGTGCGCCTTATGCTCCAGCTCGATGGGAAGGTGGCATGCTTTCCCGTATACAAGACGATAAGGTGTACAACCGATCGGGGTCTTGTAAGCAGTACGGAAAGCCCACAGAGCATCATCTAACTTATCGGCCCACGCGGCACGATGCTCTCCCACAGTACGCTCCAAAATTCGTTTCAATCCACGATTGGATATCTCGGCTTGCCCATTGGTTTGGGGATGATAAGCGGTGGAAAGACGGTGATTGACACCATACTTGGCCATGACTCTTGCAAATTGATCGTTGCAAAAATGAGTCCCGCGGTCACTGATAATAGCACGAGGAACGCCGAATAGAGCGAACAGCAATTTCAAAAAGTTACAAACCACCCTTGCATCATTAGTAGGTAAAGCTTTGGCTTCAACCCACTTGGAGACGTAGTCAACGGCAACAAGGATGTATTTGTTTCCTTTAGATGAAGGAAATGGCCCCATAAAGTCGATACCCCAAACATCAAAGATTTCACACTCTTGAATGAAATTCTGAGGCATCTCGTCTTTATGTGTGATCGTGCCTTGTTTCTGGCAAGCATCACATTTTTTAACCATATCGTGAGCGTCACGATAAATGGAGGGCCAATAAAATCCTGAATCAAACACTTTTTTGGCGGTGTAGTTGGGACCAAAGTGACCGCCAGTGGGTCCTTTGTGGCAAGCATCAAGGATTTCGAAAGCTGCCGGTCCATCAACACATCAGCGAATAATCAAGTCAGCACATTGTTTGAAAAGATACGGGTCATCCCAGAAGTAAGTTTTTATGTCTTTGAAGAACTTCTTCTTTTGCTGGGATGTTAACCCGTCAACGAGGATTCCACCCGCCAAGTAGTTTGCAATGTCTGCAAACCACGGGGTTTCGTCAGCAGTCGAGTTTATAGACATTAAGGTCTCCAAGGGAAAAGAATCATTGATTTCTTTGGTCGGATGATCCCCTTGGTAAGGATCCTCAAGTCTACTAAGATGGTCCGCGGCCAAGTTTTCTGCTCCTTTCTTATCACGAATTTCAATTTTAAATTCCTGGAGAAGCAAAACCCAGCGAAGAAGTCTTGGTTTGGAATCTTGCTTTGTCAACAAGTACTTCAGCGCGGAATGATCGGTATACACGATGGTGGTGGAAAGGACAAGATAGGGGCGAAACTTTTCAAAAGCATAGACAACAGCTAAAAGCTCTTTTTCGGTTGTCATATAATGCAATTGTGCCCCCGTCATTGTCTTGCTAGCGTAATGGATCGGTTGGAAGTGTTTGTTCACTCTTTGTCCAAGAACCGCTCCAATAGCAAAATCGCTAGCATCGCACATCAACTCAAAGGGAAGCTCCCAATTAGGGGTAACCAAGACGGGTGCCTTAGTTAGCTTATCCTTAAGCGAGTTGAAGGCTTCAAGGCACTCTTTGGAAAAGATAAAAGGAGTATCTTTTTCCAAGAGGTGGGTCATCGGGCGAGCGATTTGAGAAAAATCTTTGATAAATCGACGGTAGAAGCCCGCATGACCCAGGAAACTTCTCACACCCTTCACTGTTGAAGGTGGAGGCAACTTAGCGATTACATCGACTTTAGCACGGTCAACTTCAAGACCGGCTTTCGAGATCTTATGTCCAAGCACGACGCCTTCTTTTACCATAAAATGGCATTTTTCCCAATTTAGAACCAGACGAGTGTCTTCGCACCTCTTTAGCGTACGTTCCAAATTGGCAAGGCAAGAAGAGAAAGAATCCCCGAAGACCGAGAAATCATCCATGAAGACTTCCATGGTTTGTTCAACCATGTCATGGAAGATAGCTAACATACACCTTTGGAAAGTCCCAGGCGCATTACATAAGCCAAAAGGCATTCTTTTGTAAGCGAAAGTGCCATAGGGACAAGTGAATGTAGTCTTCTCCTGATCTTGGGGATCGATGGGTATTTGAAAATAACCCGAGAAACCATCAAGAAAGCAGTAATATTCATTACCCGCTAATCGTTCAAGCATTTGGTCCATAAAAGGTAGAGGGAAATGATCCTTTCTCGTGGCATCATTGAGTTTGCGGTAGTCTATACAAACTCTCCACCCAGTAACGAGACGAGTGGGAATCAACTCGTTGTGTTCATTGGGAACAACGGTTATTCCGCCCTTCTTGGGCACACAGTGGATTGGACTAACCCATGGTGAATCCGAAATAGGGTAAATCATACCCGCATCAAGAAGTTTGATAACCTCTGTTTTGATGACTTCATGGATTTTTGGATTCACCCTTCGTTGGCTTTGAATTGTGGGCTTGAAGTCGTCCTCCATGAGAATTTTGTGTGTGCAGAAGTGAGGATCAATTCCACGAATATCCGAGATTTTCCAAGCGATAGCCTTCTTATGATCTTTCAATACAGCAACAAGTCGGGCTTTCTCTTCATCCTTCAAATCCTTAGCAATGATGATTGGCGACTTCTTCTCTTCTTCGAGGAAAACATACTCAAGATGGGGTGGCAACTCCTTAAGTTCCAAATCCGGAGGATTGTCGACGGGAGGCGTATTCGAAGTCAGAGTCTCGATAGCAATAACAGTGGGAGATGGAGGGGAAGGATTGTCTTCTCTGAGGAGGTTTTCAATGAAACTGAGATCGTCATCCCAAGTGGCAGTAGAATCGTCATTGTCTTGCTTCACATCTTCCAAGGTGGCTTCCAAATCTTTCCAAAGGAAATCACTTTCTCCAAATAGAGATAGTGATGAGTCGATAGAGGAAACGGTCTCAACATTGGGAAGAGAGGTAGGAATGTTTTTACAAGCATCCTTGAAGTGTTCTTCACAAGCCTCATCAAGAACGTCAATACAATTAACATTCTCGTAAGATGAAGGCTGTTTAGATAACTTTCCCATGTTGAAGACTACTTTATCGTCACCCACTCTCATGATAAGTTCACCGGCTTCAACATCAATGAGAGTGTGACCGGTCCTCAAGAATGGACGACCAACAATGAGTGGCACACGGAGTTCCATCTCGTAGTCGACGACAACAAAATCGGCAGGGAAGGTGAATTTGTCGACTCCTACAATGACGTCTTCGGCTATCCCCACTGGATAAGCAACCGTACGGTTGGCCAATTCCAAAGTCATTTTGGTGGGGACTAGCTCTGGGAGAGATAATTGTTTCCAAACACTTAGAGGCATAAGATTAATACTGGCACCTAGATCGGCTAGGGCCATGCAATTCTCTACTCCCGGGAAATTGCAAGGGATAAGAAAACGACCCGGATCACCAAGCTTGATTGGCAATTTCCTTAAGAGCACTGCAGAGCAGTTCTCATTAAGTTGGGTGTTGGCGAGATCGAGGAGCTTTTCCTTGTCGCTCAGAAGATCCTTAAACATTTTGGCATACTTAGGCATGTGAGCGAGAGCCTCAGCGAAGGAGATATTGAAATTCAGTTGTTTGAACATTTTAAGGAAATTCGAAACTTGAATATCATCCTTGCTGTTTTGCTTCTCTTTCCTCAACCTTGAAGGATAAGGTATATTGGAAGAAGAGGAAGGCTTTAGAGGAATAGGATCACTCACAACCACGGGTGGAGGAGGGGTAGAAAGAAGAGGTGGAGAAATTGGGGAAGGAGAAGGATGAGGAATAGGAGCAGGTGACTCGTTTTCCTTAGTCACAACCACCGGTGGAGGTATAGGAAGCTCGGGTTCCTTGGTACCTTTACCACTTCGAGTGGTGATTGCTTTCATCTCCCCTCTTGGGTTCGCAACGGTGTTACTCGGAAGAGTACCCGAAGAAGAGGGTTGATTACCATTGAAGAAACTAGCCATCATGTTCCTCAAGTCATTCGTTTGACTATCCATAGTGTTCTTCATATCAGCTCTTAGATCATTCCCTTGTTTCATCAGATCTGCTTTCAAGTTGCGCACTTCCTGTTGGAGATTATCCACGATCACATCGTTAGTCCTCATGTAGGTTCCAATGTCTTGATGTGATGCGGGGGTTTGGTTGGAAGGAGCAGTGTATGCGGGTGGTTGATAAGCAGGTTGCTGGTAAACTTGGGTGTTTCGTTGAGGTGGTTGTTGCTGCTTGTGAGGAGGGATGTATGGTGTACGAGTTTGTTGTTGTTGAGTAGGGCGGTTGAGGTTTTGTTGTTGGTTTTGGTTTTGGTTGTTAGGATTAAAACCAGGTGGTGAGATATAGTTGTTGGAACGGTAGCTAAGCAAGTTGCGGTCACCTTGAGGTTTTGCTTGATAAGCAGGTTGAGTATAGGTGCCATATGCTGCATTAACATTCTCAGCAGGGTAATCTTGGGTGGCGGTACAGGTTGTGTAAGAGTGAGGACCACCGCATATCTCACAAGGTTGGCTGACAGCGTTCACTTGAGCGTTTTTGGCGTTGTTGCTGTTGTTGTTGCTGACGGTGTGGGTGACAAGCGATTCAAGAAGCGTGGTGATTTTGTCAAGTCGCTTGTCGTTGTCATTAGTGCTAGCACTAACAACATTGGTCCTAACACTCTTGGTTTGCACACGAGATTTGTTCTCAATGATATCCCAAGCAGCATTGGAAGTCTTAGCCAATAGATTACCCCCCGAGGCACTGTTCAGTGAATCTTGGTCATTCATGCTTAAACCATTGTAAAAAGTATTGATTTGATGAACTTTGGTAAAACCATGTTGTGGGCATTTTCTTAAAAGATCTTTAAAGCGATCCCAAGATTCACTGAATGAGTCGTCGTACTTTTGTTCAAAGGTTATAATCTCATTCCGCAAAGCGGTAGTACGAGAGGGTGGAAAAAAGTAGTTGATAAACTTTGTTTCCAAATCCGTCCACGAGAGAATACTCTGTGGCGGTTCCTTAGCAAGCCAATGCCGGGCTTGTCCCTCTAAAGAAAAGGGAAAAAGTTGTAACCTTATCACTTCTTGTGGAACGCCATTGAACTTGACCGTGTTCGTGAGTTGTAGAAATCTCTTGATGTGATCGTGTGGGTCATCGATGGTTCGTCCAAAGAATGGTTGAGCTGAGACCATCTGGATAAAGCCTGACTTTAGCTCGAAATTGTTGGCGGCAATTGGTGGAATAACAATTGGATCCATGTTGCCATCGACATGAGCTTGCAGCAATTCAATCATTGGGCGGTTATCCGGAAGGTGCTCATTGTTGTTATTATTCATGTTGTTGAAAGGCGGGTTGTTGTTGTTATTATTGTTGTTCGGAGGTGGTATGTTATTGTTGTTTTGTACACCAGCCATGTCTAAGTTATCGAGAGGCTCGGGCTCTTGATAAGACGTGGATCGAGTGCGCATACACCTGCAAAAGAACGAACAAAGCAAAAATATTTTTGGTTTTTATTGTCTTTTTAATTTTTTAGGATTTTTGAAAATTTTATATTTTTTAGTTGTTTTTGAAGATTTTTGAAAAAGTAACGTTCACGGGGAACGGATCCCAAAATCCAAGTTCTCACAAAAAACTTTTGATCTTAACGAGAGGAGCCGGCAGCGGCGCCATTTGATACTAGATTTTGGTACGGGTTCAGATTAAAGTTCTCGGAATCCTCTCGAATTGATCTCGGCCTTAAGTGGAATGATTTGTTCTTGGTTAATAAAAAGGATTTGGTTTGTTTATCTAATTTTAAACTAATAACAATTAAATGTAAATGACGATGAGTAATTTAAAACTTTGGAAGATTAAATTAAATTGATAAATTAAAAATGAGTGCTTGAAAACGTAAAGAGAAGATTAGAAAATTACTTGAAAACTTAATTAAACTAACACTTTAAATTTTGTAAAACTTTAAAACTTAATTGAATTAATGCTTAAAAACTTGTTCTATCGGAATATCAAAAATTATTTCTATCGGAATATAAGAAAATCAAAGGCATCGGAATGTAATCATAACTACCATCGGAATGTCCATGTTTATCACCATCGGAATATTCAAAATACAAGCTGTCGCAATGATGCAGTTGGAGTGAAGACGATCGGAATGAAACTATCGGAAAGATCTAGATCGGAATGTTGCAAATAAAATTTGGCCAGAGTTTCGTCTAGAAAAGGACCTAAACCCCGTCGGAATGTGCGATCGCAATATGCGATCGCAATCCCAGATCGGAATAGGAGGACTTACAACCTATCGCAAAGTAAAACCCCACTTGGGTTATTGCGATACTGAGCAGGGAGACTATCGGAATGTGTTAAAACCCTCGTATTGCGATGGAATAAAGGCAGCTATTTTCCGAAAATGGTGGAAACTCAAAAAGTTCAATAAGCACTTACAATAAGCTATATAATCCGAAACTTAAATAACTCAAAACACTTAAATTTAACCACTTTTGAAAAACAAGAAACTTTAAACTTAATAAACAAAACTTGTGCATGATTAAAACTATGAAGTAATCCGAAAACAATAAGCTTCAACAAGCAATAAACCAATAAGCATGGAGAGCTTATGGCTTATTCACGTAGAGCTTAAGAAGACACAAGAAAGATCAAACTCTATTCACGAACACATCCAAAATCCAAACCGTATGGAATTCAACAATCGGATCAAGGAATTTGACAAATCAAGAAAAGTAGGAAAAACTTGAAGAACTTAAAAGCATAAACTTGATTAAGATTAATGAAATCAAAAGTACAAGAAGGCTTAAATTTAAAAGATGAAATCAAAGGAAAAGTTTAGTGAGAGAAAGTTTGGAACTTTCTCTCAAATTAAAAACTAAAAACTAATAATCAAATGAAAAGCTAAAGACTAGCTAAAAACTAAGTGTGTGAAAATTTGTGAGGTGAAGGCTTTATATAGGCGTGTGTATGGTGTTGATGGGCTTTTGATTGGGCTTTGATTTGGGCTTCTTTTTCTTCTTTCTTCTTAAGTCTTCATGCGTCTTTAAATAAACGTTTCCGACTTGGATTTGAGAAATATCGGTGAATAATTCCAACTCGTCTTATAATCTTTTATTTAATAGACTCGAGTTCTTCGACATAAATGAATCTTCCATCTTTGGCTCTATTCTTCGATAAATCTTCAAATAGGCACAATGACTTCAAAATCTTTTGCACCTTTTGGACAATAGACTTCGTCTTGAGCCCTTTTCTTCGATAAAACCCGTGCAATCCCATGTTTTCTTTAATATTCATCCGATCGACTCTGAAAACACAATAAACACAAAAACCACGCATAATTCCAAACAAATGATATTAAATACGTGTTTTGGTCTCGTTTTAGCCCGATTTAAGTGGTAAAAGGATGGGTGTTTTCACACCTATCAGGGTTGATGATTTCTAGAGAGAGAAAGTTAGAGAGAGAAAGAGAGAGAAAACTATGTGTTATTTCAATAAATGAAAGTGAGAAACATTCAACAACCAACCCCTTTCCAAGGAGGAAAGGGGTATTTATACTTCCAAGCTACATGGGCTTGGGCCGGTCCATGACAAGCCCATGGACCGGTTCTTACTTAACTTAATAAGCAACTAATAACTATTTGTTAACTACGAGCTATTACAACATAAATAATATTGTGGAGTGACCGATACTTCTAATATACGTAAAAACGTATTTCTAACAATCTCCCCCTAAGGGAGGTCACTCCACGTTACAAAGTTCTAAACCTAGCATACTATACTAAGTCTTCGTTCTTTAGCTCGTAGTCTTTTCTTCTTTTCTTTATTTTGTTGTGAATATGTTGGTTTGATCTTTTAGGCTTTGGCTTGAGAGCATTGTTCTTTTCGCCTTTCACGTGCGATCTTTGCCTTCTTGTGAAACTTGCCTCCTCGTGACTCCATGTTCCACACACTTATGTCTTTTTGTTGAATTCTCGAAAGTTTCAGAGTTTGGTACAGCGGAAGACTTTATCTTGTACTTTCTTGAATTTTTGCTAAACTTTGATGCAGAAAAACATAAGCATGTGGGAACGACTTCTACAGGTACACCGTAACACCACCGTCTTCACTGGTACACAGCAACGCCGCCGTCTTCAACCGGTACACAGCAACGCCACCGTCTTTAACAGGTACACAGCAACGACACGAATAAAATGGCTTTGAACATTTTATTCTAATCCGGTAGCATTTTACCTCCGGTCGGTGAAGACCGTTGGACGATATTAGATATCGTACCCGTGACGGATAGTTTCAATTAAGTAACTTCCTGACAGGATTTCGCGGGTAAACTCGTTCTCTTTATTCGACCGTCAAAGCTGACTGCGAACATAAAGAGTGAATCACTTGGATAAATTATCCTTGTGATTTGAAGCCGTCAATTCATGAAACCTGGAACAAGTGAATTTCAATTAAGATTTTCACCATCGTTGCTTTCCAGTTGTCACGAGCTCAATTCATAAAGAATCTTGCACGTCACCTACCAAGTGCTGTTTGATGTTAACACTAGAAGGATTTCCACTCGTCACTGTGATCAATAAAGAGTCACTCTGAGTGTTCTGGCAAGATCATATGATAATGCGAAGAGGCCTGGAACGAGTTTAAGTTCAATTAAGAATTAAACCACTGTTTCTTTCCAGTTTTTCACAAGATTGGTTCTAAAAGAACCGCACGTGTAACCTACCATGAGCTTGTTTGATGTTGGCTCAAGCAGGATTTCCATCTTCATTGTAATACTTGCGTATCACTCAGACGTTCTGGCAGTATTACAGGAATACTGCGTAGGACTCATGAAAATCTCTTACTTTTCACAGTGTGTGAGAAAGCAAGGAATAAATGGAAAGTGTCCTAATGAGACTTTTGATGATCTCTTGGCTCTAGACTCGATTGTGCGTTTTGATTTAGTGAGCGATGGTTGGAGAGGAGTGCCACCTTTTCAATACCAGTCTATTCGGAGTGAATAAACCAATAGATAACGTGTTAATCTCCGTGTGATTAAAACAAATACCTTTTGAGAGATATTTGAGTTAGCTGGGAAGGGTTGTGCATTGCATCACTGGGTCCATGATGTCTTTCTTCAATACCGAGAATCATTAGCAAAAATGACCTCAATAGCATATGTATTGACCCGGTTTCTGCCTAAAGTTGTAAGGAGGGCTTCTTTCTTTACACCCTTTATCTTTACATTTCTTTTTCATTCTTCAACCCCTTCAATGCTTACCAATACGTCATCACTAGCACCTTGTTGTGATTGTTCCAGTGCTAGCTTAAGTACTTGGTCGGCATTCAGCTACGTTCACATTCTTTCTCCATCTTTCCTAGGACTTCTAATTCTATCTAGGGAATTGTCCTTGGGAAGATTCCATCGGCTCTGATGAATCATTGGACTAAACCTATTCCTACCACCCTTTTGTCACCACATTCGTCGTGAATTAAGCGTGTTTTGGGAAGGAATTGCCACCATGAAAAATCATTGAAAATCACCTAAAGTACTTGTGATATTGAAATCAAAAGTTTCGTACCTTAGGTGTTTTTGAACATCAAAAACGCTCCCCCTTAACACGTGCTTTACACATATTAAGTTGGATTATCGTTAAGTCTTTTTCATCTTTTAGCCAAGTATCACTTACGTCTCCTTAATCCCATTTTCTCCCCTTATCCAAAATGTTAACCATTAATATTTGGGATATTGAATGGATTAACCGGTCTTTGGGTAAAAATGAAATCGATGTTTGGCCATAGAACAAGTTATTGCTCCCCCTTAAGTTAATAAGGGATAGTTGTAGTGCTTTAGTATGATATATTTTGAAAGATTTAGAATCTCGTGAGAAATTCTTGAAAAATTATCATACCTTAACACTACATCAAGCCATTAAAGCACATTATTCACAAATATACATATTCACAATTGAAAACCAATATAAAGTGGACCTGAAATGTACGACCCATTAGATGGATCGTTGCAGTAGCTTGTGGTGCACTAGATATGGTCTTCCACCAACGAATCTTTCCAAGCTCCTCATCAATCTACGTTCACGGAGCTTTTGATCAATCTTCTTGATCACGTACTTCGCCATCTGCCGGTAACCCGGATGTCAATCCTCCGTCATCTCTGGCAAAGTCCCACCCGAGTTCAGATGCTCCAACTTTCCTCTGACTTGTAGAAGAGTCCCATCACTGTACTTATATAGCTCACCCACCCTCATAAACTTCATTAAACCTCGACTGTTCAAGTAGAAAATGCCGCAATTCGGGACAGAAATGCCGGTATAAGGACATCTTTCTACATGTTCAGGTAGAACTTGATTCACTGGACGGGTTAAGTTGAGCTTCCTTTGGTAGCTTTCGACTCCCAACTGCAGATCTTCAACTCTTTTCTTGATAACAACGCTTCGTGTGAACATACGAAGTGCTGTATTCAAGGCAATGAGGTCTTCACGAGGAATATGTGTGAGTTGATCTCGGGTCATCAGAAGCAGCATATCTTCGATATCCTCAAGGCGAATGATAGAAAAATCTCCCTGCTGGATTTTGTATTCCCTGTCATCCTCCCTTTTCAAACGAATCTCCGTCACATGATAATAGCCATTCTTGGCTTCAGTTCTCAACCCTAAAATGCTGGAGATTCGGATATCGGATCTAACGTTGCTTCCAGAATTGACTAGGCAGCAACCCCTGTACGCCCTTCGGACTCGTTCGTCCCAATGAGATGCACCTATGACAGCATACATATCATAATTACGATTTACCTTTGGGACCCAGAGTCGGTTTACCTTTTCCTCGATAAAGGGTATTGTCCCCCAGTTGGCAGCTTTCAGCAAGGTAAGGGATGTTGCGTACTTTGATGACCCTTTGAGTAGATAAACCAGATCATTGGTGACGAAGAAGTCGAGAGCAATCTGATTGTCTTGAGTAGGGTCAAGTGGAGGTGGAGCTCTTTCTGAATCATGAAGGCCTGGCCGTTGAACGGTATTCAGAGCCTTCAGGATCTCATCGGCATAATACTCGAACTCCATTCGGGTTAACCGGGTTTTGGCGCGAAGTCTCTTATCCTTCAGCACTTTCTTCACCAAAGATGGAGTAACCGAAGTCTTATACTCATGAGCAAGAAATGCACATAAGTCAATCGGACTGCGGATACGAAGATACAACACATCTTTGTCTGCGTCTGTGATCGGATCATATTGCGCCGCTGCCGTTATCCAAGCCTGTGGTGGTGCAGTCTCGTCTATCTCCAACGTGTCTGCCCAGTCTCGTGTGCTTGGTTCAGGAACCGTATATTATTGTGCTTGTTGTAGAGGAGTAGAAGCGCGAACATCTGCTGGTTCTGATTCAGGCATTTCGGTAGTGTCGTGAACGGGTGAGTGTTGTGCAGCTTCGGGTTCCGTTACTGATTCTGCAATCACAGGAGCAACAACAACAGAACTAATGGGGTTAGTGGTAATAGGTAAAGATACAACAATAGAGGTACCGGGAATCGATGACGCCGTAGTAGCATTCACATCGTGGCGCCACTTAGATCGTCTTGATTCCGATGATGTTGATTTGTCCTTCTGTGCTGCATCTTTTTTGGACTTGGTTCCAGTCTTAGCAGTTTTCTTGGAGCTGGTAACCTTATCTCCCTCTTTATGCTGTTCACCCTCATCATCATCCTCATTGTTATCCCCGTTGCTCCCCCTAGCACTCTCCTCATTACCATCACCACCATCATCGCCATCATCATCATCGTCATCATCATCCTCATCCTTATCCTCATCATCACCGTCATCGTCATCCTTTTCCTCTTCTTCTCCTTCTTCTTCCTCTTCCTCTTCACCAGTACCCTCTTCCTGTTCACTTTCTTCCCTTTCTTCCTCAGGTAGAATGTGGTAGGGTACCACACTTCCAAACGTTTTGAATAACCTATCATCCTCCATGATAGCGTCATTCAGGGATTTGTAAAGAGCCCGTTGAATCCTAGACTTATCAAACGATCCAAGTTCCACCATACGAGCCTTAAGGATCTTCTTTAATTCAAAATCCGTTAACTCATAAGCAATTTTGTAGGCGGATTCTGAAGGATTGGACGACTTGATCATCAAGTTATCAGCTGCTAGCGTCTTCAACTCATCACGCAGTTTAGGCATAATGGATTCAATGGATTCTTGCACTCTTTCTTCCACAGAGGCTTCAAGTGCTTCTTTTTGCTCTTTGTATTTATCCCTCATCGCTTGAAGTCTGGTGATACGTGCAGCATGCTTATCAGCCTCAGCCTGCTTAACCCGAGCTAGTTCTTCTGCATGAGCTTTTAGCGTTATCTGCAGCGAACTTAGCAATCATCTCCTCTTGGGCTTTCCTAGATGCTTCTTCACTTTGAGCTCGTCTTTGTAACTCTTGGCGAAGTTCATCCATTTCTCGTTTGTGATTATCCACATGTTTATCCAACATTTCGGCCATCACCAATGCAGCCATTGTAGATGTTGCAGAGCTGCTCTGGGTTGATTGAAGAGGCTCGGTTGTTACTGCGGTACTAAGGATGGGAGTTATAGGTGGTGGAAGGAATGGTTTTGACGCCGGTCTGGTTGGTAAGGGTTGGATTGGTGGAGGTTGAGTTGCTAAAGGTTGAGTTGACACCATGATCGTAGGAGCAACAGACTCCTTTTCCACACTTGCTGAAATAGGGATTGATGGCTCCTTCGAAGTGGAATACCGTTCAGGTGACCCAAACTCATCAATATCATCTGGTTCCACGTACTCTTCTTCAACATTTACCCCTGCACCTGAACCACTACCGCCAGTATCTTTCCTACTCCTTTGAATTGCTATCTTCATCATTTTTCTCTCTGTCTTGTCAAGAGCAGGATCAACAACATATTCTTCGTCACGTAAAACCATCTCATCAGCCTTACCCTTTCCATTCTTACCCTCAGTCTTCTTCTTCTTGGTTTCGGGTTCAGGTAACGCAGCTGGTTGTTTGCGTTTACCTTTACTCTTGACCGTTGTAGACGAGTCTTCTCCAGTCTGAAGGTTTGCTTTCAGCTTCTTGATTTCTAGCTGCAGTAGCTTGTAATCAGCAGAACCTTTGATTTTCTCCGTCAGAAGATAATCGGGAATAGGACCAGGAATCACACCACCAGACGGTCCTTCATGCCTCAGATCCACAGTATCATCAGCTTCTTCGGTGTGATAACGACTTGCTGCACGCCTATCAATAGTAGCATCATTTTTCATAAAATAATTAATGATAAGCTTGATAAACCGAGGATAAGGAAAGAAATTTGTCTTCAGCTTCTTGTTTTGGAAGAGTTGAAAGGTGAATTCTTCCCATATCAACAATGCATAATCTGCATTTGCAGCTTTGTACATGCCATAGAAGAGGTTTATTATGGGACTGCGCAAAGCATCATGGCCACTTGTTTTTGGTGTAAGACATCTACTGAGAATGCCCATCAATGCTCTCCAAGGTTGTCCTACTTTAGCAGTGGTAAACTCAGACGCAACTCGTATGTCAGGACATCCAAGAGCGTCAAATAACTCCATGAGTTCATCTTTAGTAGGATCCCTCGAAAATGACATGCCTTTGGGTGTATCCCGTATACCAAAAATCTTACGGAAGTCTGAAACTGTGAGCGTCTGCTGCTTGTTGTCGATGGTGAAGGTGATCTTGTTTGAAGTGATTTCCTTGGTAGCCCAAAATTCATACATATAATCATAAGGCACCGAGGCACTACTTCTTAAAGCATTCTTAAAATGGGATTGATCAAGGATTGCGATGGCTACTTTAAATCCATGGTGAGTGGATTTAGAGACTTGCTTCAGTCGGTAATTGTTGGGTATGAACTTAAGGGTTCGAGCTTTAGCAATAGCGGCTTCTCTAGAGTCTTGGATTGCTTGTACTGTTGGATTAGTCATTGTATCTGCTTAAGATAAGACATGAAAGGTTGATGCACAAAAAACATATAGATATATATCATTCTTACTTCTAAGCATAACACATTTCATAACATAATATAACAAGTACATATAACATGCAAACAATAATAATCAAACAACTCTTCATCCGGAACATTCCTTCATTCGGAACTTCTTCATTCGGAACATTCCTTCATTCGGAACTTCCTTCATTCGGAAGTTCCTCATTCGGAACTTCCTTCATTCGGAAGTTCTTCATTCGGAACTTCCTTCATTCGGAAGTTCTTCATTCGGAACTTCTTCATTCGGAAGTCCTTCATTCGGAACTTCTTCATTCGGAAGTCCTTCATTCGGAACTTCTTTCATTCGGAAGTTCTAACTTCTTCATTCGGAAGTCCTTCATTCGGAACTTCTTCATTCGGAAGTCCTTCATTCGGAACTTCTTCATTCGGAACTTCTTCATTCGGAACTTCCTTCATTCGGAAGTTCTTCATTCGGAAGTTCTTCATTCGGAAGTTCTTCATTCGGAAGTTCTTCATTCGGAAGTTCTTCATTCGGAAGTTCTTCATTCGGAACTTCTTCATTCGGAAGTTCTTCATTCGGAACTTCCTTCATTTGGAAGTCCTTCATTCGGAACTTACTCATTCGGAAGTTTTTCATAAAAATCCTTCATTCGGAAGTTTTGTTCAAAATGTCCTTCATTCGGAAGTTATGATCCATGTTCATCCGGAACATCTAAACACAGTCTATGAGGATTAATCCTAAGCGCGTTTGTGAGTTTCTAAGGCAATCTAAGGCATTTAAACATCATCTCATGCTAATCCGCACAAAACCCACCACAAATCTGAAACAATTAATCCTAAATTGGCAAATAAACCCTAGATCTGGTAAAGTTTACTACCCGAATCAATTTAACAAGATTTAGATGATGAATTTAACGAATTATAAGTTTAAATATTGATGTAATTACCTTATTTATCGAATGAACTGGATCGGATTGATTAAAAATCAAGTGTTGTGAGCTTGTGTGTATTTTAACAATGGCGGCAAGGGAATAGTAATACAGTGAAAAGGAAAAAGGGGGCGGGGGGGTTTATATTTCACTTAGGTCAAGTTTTTTACAACTTACACACAATGTCATCTTAAGTCCCTCTACTTTTCTCTATTTTTCCTTTTTGTTTATAACTTATCTTCTCATTTTTCCTGTCCATTGTTAAGCTTACTCAACTTAATTTTGCTTAGTTAAACTAAACTCGACAATCTCTCACAACTTAAGTATCGCATACAATAATCAAATCTCCAAGATCTAAAGCAATTCCTATCGCAATGAACGAGACCGAGTCGTTTTCTAAAGCAATACCACTCATTTACCATTTAGCCATTAATTTTCCACAATCACTTTTGAAAAGATCGATTTAATGACGAAGATGATTTAATATTTTCTCCCCCTTAAACGATGACCCGTTTTCTATTTAAAGAGCTGTAGTCATTGTTTAAAGAGTCAAATATTGATGAAAGCATTTCCAATTTGTATCTTGAAAAAGTTTGATTCGTGGTGTCAATAAGATTTCTCTTATTTTAACAAATTAATGCACTGAGACGTACATAAATTCGTGTTAGACCAAGTTATAAAGTAAACTTGATCCCTTTGCATGATTTGGCTTGTAAATCATGCCCGAGAAAATTAATTCCCGTTCTGAGCCAACGTTTTCCAAGGAAATACGTGACTTTAATATGAAAACCGGGTTGCAGTCAGAAATAACTACAAGCCATAATGGGCATGTTTTAAAAATGTACAACTTTTATACGGACTCTATTTATGGCACCGTGTCAATATTGATCGACATTTCTAAGGCCGTAAATATTACCGTACTAAAAGACATGCCCGATTTAAAAACGAAAAATATTTTTGGTTTTTCTTTATTTTATAATTTTTATGGTTTTTCTAGGTTTTATATTTTTTATGATTTTTGTTGGTTTTATATTTTTGTATTTTTCTTTTGTGATTTATATATTTACGATAATATACATGATCACGAACAAAGGATACTCTGAATAGTTTACCACGACTATTCAGCTGATTCTTCTGCCAACTCTTTGAGAGTCGCTGGAGTGAATGATTTCATACCAAGCTTGTCGATCAAAAACTCGATTCGTCCTCGATCTAAGGCTTTGGTGAACATATCCGCCAGCTGGTACTCAGTAGTGACAAAATACAGCTCGATCACTCCGTTCTCCACCTGCTCTTTAATGAAATGGTAGCGAATGTCTATGTGCTTGGCCCGGGAGTGTTGAACATAGTTGCAGCAAAGGGCAATGGCGCTCTTGTTGTCACAATACATCGGGATTTTGTTGAATCCCAAACCGTAGTCAGTTAATTATGATCTCATCCAAAGGACTTGAGCACAACAACCGGACATGGCGATGTATTCAGCCTCCGTGCTTGATATTGCAGCGCTTTTCTGCCTTTTTGAAGACCAACTGATCAATCTATCTCCAAGGAGTTGCACAGATCCAGAAGTGCTACGCCTCGTGTCTTGACATCCAGCATGATCGGCATCTGCGTATGATATTAAAGCAATAGAGGAATCTTTCAGATACCATAGACCACGATGAAGTGTTCCTTTTAGATACCGAAATATCCTTTTCACAACATGTAGGTGCTTTTCGGTAGGCCGAGCCTGATACCGGGCATACATGCATACAGCAAATTGCAAATCAGGCCTGCTAGCAATCAGATATAGAAGGGTGCCGATCATCCCACGGTAAAGTTTTGGATCGACAATAGTCCCATTCCTATCTTCATCTAACTTGGATTTCTCCACCATTGGAGTGTCCACGGGGTCACAATTTTCAAAGTTATATTTCTTAAGAGATTCTAGAGCATATTTGGATTGATTAATAAAGATGCCTCTGGGATTCTGAGAAATCTGTAATCCTAAGAAAAATGAAATTTTTCCCATCATCGACATCTGAAAGCGTGTGGACATTATCTTCTCAAAGCGATTTGACAATTCTATGTTAGTGGCAGCAAATATTATATCATCAACATAAATTTGTACCAGAATCATGTCGTTGCCTTCCTTGAGAGTGAATAGAGTGGGGTCCACCTTGCCTTTGGAGAAGCCTTCCGAAATGAGATATGTGGACAGGAGATCGTACCACGCGCGTGGAGCTTGTTTCAACCCATAGAGAGCCTTCTTAAGCTTGTACACATGATTAGGAAACTCCGTGCTAACGAACCCATCCGGCTGACTTACATAGACTTCTTCCCTTAGTTCACCGTTCAAAAATGCCGTCTTCACATCCATTTGATAGACGATCATGTTCATATGAGCAGCATATGCAAGGAATAGTCTAATTGCCTCCAATCTTGCTACAGGAGCAAAAGATTCTTCAAAGTCTATACCCAAGGCTTGTTTATATCCTCTAGCAACCAATCTAGCCTTATTCTTTAATACTGCACCCATCTCATCAAGTTTAACCTTATAAACCCACAACAAAGTAAGGATGTTGACCTTGTCAGGGAGAGGAACCAATTCCCATACTTCAAGTCATTGGAATTCATTTAGTTCCTCCTGCATAGCTTCAATCCAAGATGATTGGGTCATAGCCTGCTGCCAATTTTTAGGTTCAACTTCAGAGAGAAATGCATCAAAGTAGCAATAGAGTGCATTCTCTTGTAATTGATGGCGTGTAGAGACTGGTCGATCTAGATCTCCAATGACATTCCTAATTGGGTGATATTTTGTCCATTTAGTGCTATGGTTTTCAATCCTAGGTGGTCTGGAGTGAACAATAGAAGGAGCTTCTTCTGAGGTAGACGCGGCTGAAGGGTTTTCAGGGATCGCTACACCAAAGAAAGGAAGCTCTTGCAGGTGAGCATATTCCAAATCGTGATCAATAGAATCCTCTTCCACATCATTAGGCACAAGTAGGGGTGACGATTCAGGTGTAGTTTGAGAATCACTTGGTGAAGGTGCATCCGGTTCAATGTGAATTGAAGATGCATTAGATAAAGCTTCATTGGCAGGAGCAACAACTTCAGGAATTGGAGCTATCACTACGGGTGCTGGAACTTCATCATTTGGGGGATCAAAGAATTCGTCAAACAACGGTTGAAACAGTTTATCCCACTCGGGCCTTGATGGTGGTAAAAATGATGTAGAAGTAGGATTATTGGGAAGTAATCCGGAACTAATAGCACTGGTTCCCATCTCATGAAGCGCGGGTTCAGAGCTGTGTTGCTCAGAAGCCATCGCTGTCAGCTCATCGAAATCTGCGTCCATAGTTTCTACAATCTTGCCAAGACGACGGTTATAGATTCGGTATGCTTTCTTGGACGGTGAGTAACCAATGAAAATACCTATATCGGCTTTTGGTTGAAGCTTACCCAAGTTCTCACTATTAATGTTTGGATAACAAAGAGCACCAAACACATGAAAGAATGAAACATCGGGTTTACGGTCATGTAGAAGCTCATAAGGTGTTTTTCCATGGCGTTTCCGAATGATAGAACGGTTTTGGGTGAAACATGCAGTAGATATAGCCTCTGCCCACAAGAACAATGGAGCGTTCGCGTAAATAAGCATAGTCCTAGCAGCTTCCATAAGTGTACGATTCCGTCTTTCAACGACACCGTTTTGTTGTGGAGTGCGTGCAGCGGATGTTTCATGTGAGATACCAACTCCTTCATAATAATCACGAAGAGTCTGGTTGACGAACTCTGTACCATTGTCTGTACGAATACGGCGGACGGTAGTATTCAAACGTACCTGAATGAATTTCAGAAAAGTGATGATAGCCTTCGGTGCTTCATCCTTTGTACGTAGAAATCTAACCCATGTAAACCTGGAGAAATCATCCACAATAACCAGAATGAATTTCTTACCGCTCACACTTTCAGTTCTCATTGGTCCACAAAGATCCATATGCAAAAGATGAAGTTTTTCTTGATTGGTGTCTTCAGCTTTGGGCTTGTAAGATTTCTTGGTACTTTTCCCCCTTGAACACGCGGAACATAAATGGTCCTTGTGAAATTTAAGCTTTGGAAGACCACGAACTAATTCGTTTTTAGCTAGATGATTAATAGCATCAAAGTTAAGATGAGATAATCTGCGATGCCATAACCATGACTTGGTCTTAGATGCTTTAGAGAGAAGACATACTGGAGAGGCGGCCATCATGTCTTGTAAGGACAAGGTATAAAGATTTGCACCACGAGATCCCTTCAACAAATCTTTTCCTTCCAAATTGCGGATGAAACAAGTGTGTTGTCGAAAAGCAACCTCAAGGTTGGAATCACAAAACTGTCCTACTGAGAATAAATTATGACCAAGACCTTCTACATAGTATACCCTTGAAATCGTCACGTTTCCAATCTGATATTCACCATACCCCATTATCTTTGCAATATGATCATTCCCGAATTTAACCGTACCAAGAAACTTGCTGACGAAATTTCGGAGCATCGAGCGATTTTCGGCCATATGTTTTGAACAACCGGAGTCCAAATACCACAGGATGATTTGGACCACCTGAAAATATCACCACACGAAGACAATGTAGAGGTATCGGAATCTGAGTGTTCCTTGTTATTAGCAGGTACAGATTTAATAATCTTAGATTTGCTAACTCTAGGTTTCTTAGATTTCCTAGCCTTCTTTTTCTTAATAGGTGGTGTAGATTCTAGTTGGCTTAAATCCTGAGGTATTTCTTCACTGATAGGCACTATAGTGGGGGCTGACCTAATTAAAGGGCGCTGTTTCCATACTTGAGTGCGAGTGTTCCTAACTAAAGGACGCTCAGACCTAACCTCAATGGATGCATTCCTAGTTAAAGGGCACATTGTTCCATCTAATGTAAAGGTCCTACCAGTGGGACGCCATTGCCAGCCAACTTGGGCACGAGTTCTACCCGTTGGCTTCCATTCAAGACCATTCTTAATAGCATTCATTTCATTCACATGATCAATAAGACACAAATCATGACGTTGGGAAAACATACATTCATTACAATTCCAATAATTCAAATTAGAATTCACGAATGGTTTAGGCTGCTGCACAGGCGCAGAGCTTTTAGTCTTAACATGATTCTTTTTATTTAAAACTGAACTAGCATTCCTATTGTGAACTTCTACTTTCTTCTTTTTGGCACTACTAGTGGAGGGCTTGATCTTATCTTTCTTGAGTGGCGATCCTTTAGCCTTAGTAGTCTCTTTTAATCCTGTAGAAGGCAAAGTGGGAACATTAGCAACAGATTTTAACGGTGCCTTACTTGATTGTGCCAATGACGGTTTTGCTCCTGGAGTCTTATTAAATGGAGTTACAGCAATGGGCCTATTAGTAAGTAGTTCAAAACCTGGTGTACCTATGTATTACAAATATGCTAAGCAATATTGAACTCGCTTAATATATTCATGAGCCGAATAATAGTCGCTACTTGAGGGATCTAAGGCATAAAGATCGTCTAAAATATCCCTAAGAAGATCGACATGCTTAATGGCATTCCTCATATAATCATCGTAGGTAACCGGGTTTCTCTTATGAAGCGGGTTCTTATAAAGCACTACTGACTTGGTTGTTGGAGCACTAGTGGACGGTGCATAGTCGGTAGCTAAGTTATCAACAACTTCTTGTCGGGTGAGAAGAAGTGTCTCCTTTAACTCAGCCAAAACCATATTTTTTTCAATGAGCAGGATGTTCAAATCAGAGATTTCCTCGTACTTTTGGTTCAGTTGTTCAACATAAGATTGTTGCTGTGCCGCATTAAAAGCGAAGCGTTCTTCTAGTGAACCATAAAGAGCGGATAGTCCCTGTCTTGTCCGATCCATCTCCCCTAGAACAGACGAAAGTCTAATTTCTAAGACTTGGTTTTTAGACTCTGCATCCTCTAGTTCCAATTTTAATGTTTCATTTGATGACACATCTCTCTTCAATCTCATGATTTCTTCCTCTAATGTCTTAACAATTGCAATCATCTTGTCACTCGTCTCAACACCGTTTTCACAACCATTTGATATCAAAAGATCCTCATTTTGAGTTTGTTGTTTTAATTCTAAAGATATACAATGTTGTTCTAGTTGATTAAAGCGTTTTGAAAGTAAATTGTAAGAATCTTGTAGCTTTAAAAACTCAGTGTTAGATTCGTGACAAGAATGATTATCTACCTCATTTACAGTATCAGCAACATTTACAGAGAGATCACAAACATCATCACATATATGCACAGTATCACAATTAATCATAGCGGATGTAAGCTCATTCGAATAATTAACATTTACAGTAGTAAGCACATCACACGAGATTACTGCAGACAAGAATTGATCATATTCGGTTAAAATCTTTTCTTTTTCAATTAGTTGTAGTTCGTAAGCGGTGTCCATTTCATAAAACACTTTTTGAACTTCACCAATTTCAAACACAAGATTTTCCTTAAGAGATGCAAAACTTCCTTTTAGACTTTCGACAAACGGATTGATCTCATTTTTAAACACCTCGTTCATATGTTCGAAAGCCCATTCTCCGGCATTTAAGCCATTTGAAGTCGTACATTCCAAAATGACCTTGTCAAAATTAGTAAAGTATTGATTAATCTCTTGCAAGTTTAACCATACAGTGCTAACAGGTGGAAGATCCTTTGGAATTTCCTTAGGACCTTCCATATTGACAAGTGTAGGAAATGTACTAGGGTTTTCTTCATCTAATATGTAGGTCGGTGCTGTTATGAGATCTTTGTCCATATGGAAGCGAATTCTAAAATCCGTTTTTGCAAGCTCCTTATTCAATTTAAAATAATCACACTCGGGATATTTTGCAGAATTGTATGACCAATCCTCATCAACTAGATCCTTACTTGTTCGATCATCGGGAAAAACAATCGGGTCTAAGGCCAATCCTAATTGAGTTGCATTATAAAGTCTAGGACTATGTCTTAAAGCTTGTTTTGCATATCGTGGATTAGGGGGAAGGCCTTTTTGACGTGATACGTTAAATTCTCTAAACGAAGCATCAAATAAGTGTACTAGTTGAGAAGCAGCGTATTGTCTTAAAAGCAAGTAATCTAGACTTCTAATCTTATTAGTAGCATTAATCTCCATTTCATTCTTCTTAGACTCGAGTGATTCAAAATCCGTTTGAAGTTTTTGAAAATTATTGACCACTAACTCCTTTTCTTTAAGTTCATTAGACAGATTTGCTCTTAAGTTTTCAATTTCTTGCAAGTGACCCATTTGTTTGTTTCTAAAATGATCATATTCGGGATTAGTTAGAACACTAGACGAAGGCACTAATTCCAAGGTTTGAACTTTCTCATTGCTTAAGGCAAGCTCATCAGACAAATTCTTATTCTTAGCTAAGGTTTCTAAGAGTGCAGCATTCATTTGGCTAAGTAATGTAGCAGGGACCATGACCAAATCTTGTTGAGCAGGAGTAGGCGTATGCGAAATGGGTCCCGGTTGTGATTCACTCAAAGTCTGGGGACTCACATTAATATTGCTATCATTGTTTGTCTCCTCATTTGAAAGACTCACCACCGAAGATTCATTCGAATCAGCACTCTCTTGCACAACTTGATGTGGTTGAATACTAGCATCAGTGGTATTATCAGTGGTATTAATAAGTACCTCAGATCTCTTTTCGGGCCCTAAGCTGGAGATAGTTGCCATGAGAGCAGCCTTTGCAGATTGAAAGTCATCACAGTCTGAGTCATACGCATCGAGATCATCTGCTTGGTATGCTGCATTCTGTGTGGTAACAGTGTCTTGTTCAGCAATCCCTGGATCAGCAAGAAATGCAAGCTCCTCTTCATCAAGTTCCCTTCCTTGTGTCTGAGCATTCACCAGATAGATCTTTTCTGCAAACCATTGTCCATCCCTTCTCCTCTTGGGTTTCTTACAATCCCTGGACATGTGACCCTCTTCCTTGCAGTTATAGCATGTAATCATTCTCAACTTGCCTGTGGAATTAGCCCGTGGAGCAGGATTGACCATTGGAGCCTGATTGACCGTGCGAGCATTGGTAGTTGATGTGGTAGGTCTCCCCTGATATGGTTGAATAGGCTGAACCATTACCCTGCCATTCTCAATTGTAGCTTGTTGGCGAGAATTTGATGAATTCCTCAACTGATTGTTGGTAGGAGCTGATCCCCTAAATCCTCGTTTGCTTAAAGTCCTTGTGAGATAAGCAGACATAGTGGTTAACACTTCAACTGGGTCAGCACCTTGTTTGAATACAGGAACGGGGACTTCCTCATCATCACAGTACATTGCTTGGTCTTGATGAGCTGCGTAATCACTAGAAGGAATACTCATTTGATCAGGGTAGCTTGTTGGATATGCTGCATTCTCTTGATAAGAAGAATATGAAGATTGAGCATAAGGTGCAATACTTGCTGGGTGAGGTTGTGTAGCATATTGTGATGAAGGTGCACTAAACCGATATTGTTGCTGATGTGAGGTGGGTGGTTGCGGTAGAATCGAGTATTGGGGAAAGGTTGGTGTCATGTAAGGTGATGGATGATAGGCTTGATGTCCCAAAATATAAGGAGTGTTGTTGTGAGACAAGCTTGGTTGATTCGCCATCAAAGCTAATGAATCAGGGTACATACCTCGTGGAGAACGGTGCATGATCACATGTTTCTCATGCTGCTGAAGAAAAGCATATAGTTGATCCAAATTGCACTTATGCAAATCCCTGGTTAACTTAACATCGGTAATATACTCACCCCATTCAGCTTGAGGTAAAGTATTCAAGAATTTGGTGTTAACCTGGAATGAAGCAATCACAAGATTGTATACATTCAGATCATTCATGAGTGTGGTGAATCTGAAGTAATAATCGTGAAGCGTTTCCCCTGGGTTGTACGTGAATCTATCAAACAGGTCATACAACTGACATTCCCTTTCCTGTTTGGTGAGAGACGTACCTTGTAGCAACACCTTTAAACGTTCCCATAAATCCTTTGCCACCGTATACTGACTTACCATCCTATAGATGTCATGGGGAAGAGCTTGGAGAATTGTTTGAAGAGCTTTTTCGTCTGCATCGGCAACTAGCTGTTGAGCTGGTGTAAGTTCTTCAAATTCTCTTGGTCGAGACACATTGTTAGCCACGATGGTACCATAGTGTCACACCCCACCGTGGCGGAATATGGGGCGCGACGTATGGATATCATCACAACAACAGCGTGTCTATAGAGAGAACTAAATGAAATTGAAATATCATAGATGGCGACACAAATGTCGTGACAATATCTCAACAATGCAGACGTCTAGGTAAGTAGGTAACAGACCTACCTCTTACCAAAGACATACAAATAAACAAACATCAAACATATAGGTACCACAACGTTCACTTAATCAAAACACAAAATAAAATCTAAGAGGAAAGGGATTCCTCCGAATGCAATCCTAGCAGCCTCTATACTCTAGCCACTTCTAACATCATCTTGCACAACTACCTCACCTGAAAATGACACTAAAATCTGTCAACATAAAGTTGGTGAGAACATAGGTTTAAGTTATCTAGAACATCATAAGAAACCTTGACATCCGCTGTAAATAAGTTGAAGAAAAACAATTTATAGTAATGGACCATAATGTGATAATCATGTTACATGCATCCACAACAAAACTCAAGCCAAGTACCAATCACATCTACAATTCACAAAGCACACTATAACAATCAAGAAGTATCCCGTCACACGCACAAGAACACACACCACACTATCCGGATCTTTCCCACACCACCTGTGGAAGATGAACTATATCCCTGTCGAGATATCTTGCCTCCGAAGAGACGATGCACAAGTACTCAGGACGGATCGTGCCCCACGCTCCACAAACATTACAACTGATCCCATAGACGCCCATACATCTATGTACCAAAGCCAATCACAATCCAAACAAGATTCACATAGCAGAACACGTACCAAAGCACATATGAGAACACATAAGCACGCAAGTCACACAATAACACATTTATGTCCACACATTTAATAACATAGTACTAAATCATGTTAAAGAACATTTCAAGTGTCATCTCCATCCCATACTGGAAAAAAAACATTTAAAAACGTAGTAAAATGGGACTATGAACTCACCTGATTGCTTCTCCAAAGTCCTTGCTCTAGCCCCAAGCTAATAATCCAAAACACATAAATCAATACATGAACCAACCTCTAAAATGGTTCATCAACCTATGATGGACATCTAACCTCCTCTCATATAAATACCCCATTTATAACTCTAAACACCCCATTACCCTTCCTTAACAAGTCCTTAACTTGGTTAAGTTTAATAACTAACCCGTTCATATTTTACACAAAACAGTCCCAGTTTTTAGGTCTCAAAACTTTAAGTCAAATGTCCACTTAAACATACCCATGGTTTCTGTAAAAGGAATATTCATACCCTTACATATGTTGGCTAACATCTCCCACTTGCCCTAACCTTAAAGCTACTGTTAAGGCCCCGATATACATATATCTACTTTTGTCATTCCAGATTTCCTGATTTTAAACGTACTAAAAGTTTGTTACCATTAAGGGGTCTTACCCTAAACCACAACCTTAGCCCAAGTGCAGATACTTACTACAATATATAAACCATCTCTCACATTCGTGAGAAGATTCCAATGCAACCCTAAGTACCCCAAACAACCCAAAACTTAAAAATAAAACAGGCTGAATTCAAAACTGTTTTGACCTCCGACTGTTGTAACCTGTTTTAGACCCGCTTCCCGACCTCCAATTTAGTTCTAGTTTCTTGCATTGGAAAGCCACTTCAAATACCTTTTCAGGGGTACTTTGATCGCATCTTGAATGTTCCTAGAACTCCCGATATGATCAAAGCAATTGACAAAAAAATCTGCCCAGTTTTTAAAAACGGGTTTAACAAAATCAACCTAATTAATTAACCCTAATCCCTCTAATTACAAGCCCTAATTTATATGATCATCATATTATGATTATCACACCATTAATTTACTGATTTTATATGAACCCTAACCCTAATTCCATCATAATAATGATTATAAAAACATAAAAACAATTAATATGAAAAGGGTTATGAAGATTTTACCTTTTATTTAATAGAAGATGAAGAAAACCTAATTTTATGAAGAACCCTAATTTTCCTCTTCTTTTAGTCGACTATAACTCCAGGGAAAGAAAAAAAATGCGTTTGATTTAGTGTTGGGGGTTCCTTATATAGCCAAAACAATCCTTGTCCAACCCAATTACCACTTACCATAAATCTTTTCCTTTTTCCTTTTTTTTCTCTTCTAAACCGACCCAAACACCCCTAATTTCGTTTTTTTCTTTATTTTTTTTTTCTTTTTATTGTTAATTAATATCTTATTAATATTACCTTAATTTACCTTAATTTATTTCAGCTCCTAAAACTCCCAAAACCTCAAAACCGTAAAACTAGTCAAATTTACGCGTTTTACCGTAAAAGACGTAAAATATACACTTTTAAAAAAATCTCAAATTCTTAAATAAACTTTATAACTAAGTCCTAAATGACTTAAAACCATCCCGAAAAATATTTTTTTGGATAATTACCTCACCCGAGACCTCTAAACGCTAAACCGTAAATCCTAAAAAAAATACTATTACTATAATACTTATACGTATACGTAAACACCACAATATCACCATTTTCATTTCATAGTCACCACTTGTGATCTTATGAACATGAAATAACCGTTTCTCGATTTACTTATGAGTACTCTATACTCATAAACGATAACCACACCAACCTCGTTCACACAAAATAAACACGTAAACACACAATTCAAGTAAGCACACATAAAATAACCTAAAAGTAAGACCAAGTGACAAACCCAAAACCACGGTTGTCACACATAGTCAAGTGGACCATTTAAAATTGACTTAACCATAAGCCTCCCATAAACCGGTTTTCCCTTAAGGTAAGACATCATCCGGCCTTGCCATGCTTCAAAAACTTCTTTGATGAGCATTGGCGGGCGATTATCCGTTCCCGTAATGACGGAAATATCCGTAAGTGATGTCATCTGAGGCATTACTGAATTCGGATTCATTTTGTTAACTTCAAAGAGACAAAGATTATCGATTGATCGAGCAGTGAAGTAAAGCTTGTGAATTGTGTTGAGTTTTTGTTGTAAGAAACCAAGATTAAATCCTCTAAAAAATCGTCGAAAAAACAAGCAAAATAACCCTTGATTCGGAACTTTTGTTGATTCGAAAGTGTTGATTCGGAACTTCTTGGTTCGGAACTTCTTGGTTCGAAACTTCTTGGTTCGGAACTTCTTGGTTCGGAACTTTTGGCTTGATCCGGAACTTCTTGGTTCGGAACTTTTGGCTTGATCCGGAACTTCTTGGTTCGGAACTTCTTGGTTCGGAACTTTCCTTGGTTCGGAACTTTCCTTGGTTCGGAACTTTCCTTGGTTCGGAACTTTTCTTGGTTCGGAACTTTCTTGATCCGGAACTTTCTTGATCCGGAACTTTTTCGTTCGGAACTTCCTGGTTCGGAACTTTTGGTTGATCCGGAACTTGTTGGTTCGGAACTTTTGCTGGGTAATCAGAAGTTTGTTACGATGAACAGTCGACCACAAAAAGAAAGATTAAACCCAGATTTTGACCAAATGACCCAAAAAGTTTTGTGATTTCAACAATAATAAGTAAAAACTAATACTTATCCATTAATCCCAATCACAAAAACACCAAAAACACCAAGAATCAAGATGGTTTTTCTTAAAGAACACTAATACAATCAAAAACTAAAAAACCACACAAATCACTACCTTAAATCACCCCATAGCTCTTGATACCAAATGTAGAATATTGATAACCTATGAATCTATGAAGGGGTTGATGATTTCTAGAGAGAGAAAGTTAGAGAGAGAAAGAGAGAGAAAACTATGTGTTATTTCAATAAATGAAAGTGAGAAACATTCAACAACCAACCCCTTTCCAAGGAGGAAAGGGGTATTTATACTTCCAAGCTACATGGGCTTGGGCCGGTCCATGACAAGCCCATGGACCGGTTCTTACTTAACTTAATAAGCAACTAATAACTATTTGTTAACTACGAGCTATTACAACATAAATAATATTGTGGAGTGACCGATACTTCTAATATACGTAAGAACGTATTTCTAACAGGTTAGAAAACCGAACTGAAGCGAGCAATATGATAGCCTAGCCATTCCGACGCAGACATAATTCTGGTTGCATATAGAAACGCAAAAGTATGATTAAATGAAATTCAACGATGATCAACATGAAAGTATGATTAATGAAAACCAACCATGACTATCATGAAAGCAGGATTAAATGAGATCCATCAATGTCTAGCATGAAAGCATAATCAACATGATGAAAACATAATCAACATAGGGAGACATAAAACATAATCAGCATGAAAACGAAATCAACGTGAGAGTATGAAAACATCGTCGTCATAAAGAACATAAATACATAATCATAGGGATTTAACATTGATTGGTGTGGACTGCTATGGTTCAGTCCACGAAATTCGAAGAAAAGACATGTGACTAAGTATGGATGATTATGGTTCAATACATACTTGTCAAAACTTCAATGGAATATGGCTATTATACAGCCATCTGACAGTTTAAGAGAGGGGCAGCGTAAACTGATTAGTCTTTTAAAAACATAGGATAAATGTAAGAGATGCATGAAACAGTTTAAGGCATAGCCAACTGAAATTGACATGAGCAAGGGTGAACGCCTATGGGTTGGTTCACAAAACAAAATTGACATGAGCAAGGGTGAATGCCTATGGGTCGGTTCACAAAACAAAATTGAATGAAAAACACATGCGACTAAATATGGTCAGTCCTGTACCAACCATTACTTAGTCAAAAACTTAGCATAGAACAATGATACATGAAATAAATAAATGAAAATCAATTGTCAGTTTAGGAAGACGCTGGTGACCACCCACTAGTCACAGGTCAAGTTTTTAGAGCCTATAGGTCGAAACATTGGGCTCTGATACCATAATTGTAACACCCCACTTTGATAAGTGGATCGTTACATGATAATTATGGCGTGTCATCAAAGAATGCAAGGTAAATGTGTTAAAACATAAATGACCATAAGGAAAGTCGGAATCAAACATCGACCCCCAAACATAAACTCAAAGATGCATAAAGTAAATGAAGGGCAAAGGAAAAGAAGTATAAGGCGACTCCCATCCTATGCACGTCCTCTCCATGCTCGAGTCTGTCCTTGGGTACCTGTCGTTTGGGTCATGGAAATAAAATATACGGCTGAGCAATACACTCAGTGAACGGATATATGATAATGAAATGAATAGCATAAACATAAGAAAAGTATGAAAAGATAGTGCAGCGAAATAATGTAAGTCCTGAAAAACCTGGTGTACGTTTTATAAACTGGTTTATATTCTAAAAAGAATTATGTTTATTTATACTGAAAACTGTATTTTAAATATGCCCGAAGCCCGTATAAGTCATGAGGTATGAACGTGCATGAATACTTAGTGGGGTGACCTCATCATGCAATTAGAAGGGTTGCCTATAATTATAATAGTATGTGTTGGAGGGATCAGCTCCTGTAACGGATGCAAGGCACACACCACAGTCACCATGTAATCTTGCTAAACCTGTCCTAGGATGCACCCATTCGCCCCACATGAAAATAATAAAATATGCCAAATAACTGAAAAGGGACGTTGTGAGCAATCACTCTCACCGCATAAGAGTCATAACATTGGTGCCTCTAGTGTTATGGTTATTGTACCTCCATAACTAGGTGGGACTGGCATGCATGTGTATAGCTCAGGCAAAATCTAAAATAAAACATAGCATTTACTGAAAGTGTTTAAGACATGTAAACTACTGGGAAAAACAGATGGCTGCAAACGAGGAATCCTAATATAGGAAGAAGTGTCCTTACTGAAGGACATAATATATGTACCTTATGTCCAGTAAATGAAGACGAAAACGAATGCGGAAGATCACTCCGACTTCACGTTAGCTATAATAAAAGGGACATGAATAAGTTGTCTGTTTAACTTACATTTACTGATTATTAGTTTACTTGGCGTGTTCCTTACTTATTATACTTGTTCTTGTTATATCATATGATTCTTAATGTTTCATGTGTTTTAGATTAGTGAATTTCATGTTTCATATGTTATAATACTTGTTATAACATAATGAGTAACTTTCTAAAAATAGCAGATTTCTATATATAGTAACTTTCCATAAATAGCAAGTTTCTTAAAAAGTAAGTTTCCAAAAATAGAATGTTTCCATAATTAGTAAGTTTCCAAAAATAAAAAGTTACCACATTTAATATATTTCCATAAATAGCATGTTTCTATATTTAGTGTATTTCCATAATTAATAATAAGCTTATTAAATAAATAAAATGATATAACCTATAGTTTTAATAAGCATATTATATGTCATGTTTAATTATATTGTAAAGTTTAATAATGATTAAATACTTAGTCTTAACTTATAATTATTAATTAATAATAATATTACATGATACCATTAGTATTTATTAATTAATAATATTACATGATTTAATAATTAAACTTTACCTTAAAATGATACAAATTAATTAAGCTAAGTTTTTAATTAATTACATGTACATGAATAATTATATTAACAATTATTTTATCCTAAATTTCATTTGAATAAAATGGACAATATAATATATCATGATTTTTATTTAAATAAATTTTATCCTAAGTCATGGTTTATTTAATTAATATGACATATAATTAAATTAAATAAACTAACAAAATGGTTTAGCCAAAATAGTCCTTGTGTACCGAGCCCTTAACCCGAACCTACCAAGACACCCATGTCTCGGTCGCACTTAAACAATTCAAACCAACTACCAAACATCACCACAGCCTGATTAGCGACAGATTTTCTATCGTTGTGCTATCGCGAATCTGCCTCTAGAAATCTGGGACATAATTTCTTTCGCTGATTCTGTCGCTAATTGATAGGTGTGAAAACACCCATCCTTTTACCACTTAAATCGGGCTAAAACAAGACCAAAACACGTATTTAATATCATTTGTTTGGAATTATGCGTGGTTTTTGTGTTTATTGTGTTTTCAGAGTCGACCGGATGAATATTAAAGAAAACATGGGATTGCACGGGTTTTATCGAAGAAAAGGGCTCAAGACGAAGTCGATTGTCCAAAAGGTGCAAAAGATTTGAAGTCATTGTGCCTATTTGAAGATTTATCGAAGAATAGAGCCAAAGATGGAAGATTCATTTATGTCGAAGAACTCGAGTCTATTAAATAAAAGATTATAAGACGAGTTGGAATTACTCACCGACACTTCTCAAATCCAAGTCGGAAACGTTTATTTAAAGACGCATGAAGACTTAAGAAGAAAGAAGAAAAAGAAGCCCAAATCAAAGCCCAATCAAAAGCCCATCAACACCATGTACACGCCTATATAAAGGCCCTTACTTCACAAAAATTGACACTTAGTTTTTAGTTTTTAGTTTTTCTCTCTAGTTTTAGAGAGAGAAAGTTTAGAACTTTCTCTCACTAGATTTCATCTTTTTCTCTTTCAAATTCAAACTTTGTATTACTTTTTCATTAATCAAGTTCAAGTTTTTAAGTTTTAATCTTTAATCTCATCCTTCCTGTCTTTTACTTTAATTGATTTTGGTACAAATCTCGTATGATCCGTGTTGTTCATCTATGATTTGTGCTTAAAAAGTTGTTAACTTTTTATGTTTCCTTAAGTTTTTACATAAATAAGCTTTGAGATCCTTGTTCTTATTGGCTTATTTGATGATTTAGCTTATTTACTTTTTGAAGTTTTTATGAAAAGTTCATCTTTTTATTGATTTGATTTGAAAGTTGTTTACTTCGAGTTAGAAAAGTTGTTTTTAGTGCTTATTTGATTTGTATTTCATTGGATTCGAGCTAGTTAGGGAGTTAGCTTATTCAATAAGCTTATTTCCTTGCTTTATTTTCGGATCAGCACCATTTTCGGAAAGGGAAACCCCCTTTTCCGATCCAGTCATTCCGATCAGCAACACCCCTTCTTTCCGATCGTACGATCGGAAAGGGGTTTTCGTTTTTCCGATTGAGCATTTAAATATTCCGACGGGGAGTAATTCCAGCGCATTCCGATTGGAGTTGTTTAGCCTTATTCCGATTAACACTCATTTCAAGTATTCCGATTGGCATGATTTCCTCATTATTCCAATTGTTTCACTTTCCTGGATTCCGATTGTAGCAAGTTTCGAATATTCCGATTGAGATTCTCAGTATTCCGATTGGGGTCCTTTCCCACGTTCCGACCACAGCTCGCCACATTCCGATCATACGATCGGAATAACATTCCGATTGGGTGTTTTTTTTTACACTATTCCGATTGGAGGTGTTTTGTTACGATTCTACTTTCTTTTAGTACTTTTCAATTAAGTCCATATTTTCACCAAGTTTTCCAAGAGTTAGTTTTTATTGAGTGTTCATTTATTTTATATTAAAATCTTTAAGTTTTCAACATTTATTTTTAAACTCGTTTCTTACTTTGATCTTTCAAGTCTTTAATTTTACTCTTCGACACTTGATTTCTTTTAATTAGTTTAAAATAGATAAACAAACCAACCACTTTTTATTAACCAAGAACAAATCATTCCACTTAAGGCCGAGATCAATTCGAGAGGATATCGAGAGAACAGAAATCTGAACCCATTGCAAAATCCAAATATCAAATGGCGCCGCTGTCGGCTCTTCTCGTTAAGATCAAAAGTTTTTTGTGAGAACTTGGATTTTGGGATCCGTTCCCCGTGAACGTTACTCTTTCAAGAAAATCTTCAAAAACAACTAAAAAATATAAAATTTTCAAAAATACAAAAAAAATTAAAAAAAAAAAAAAAAAAACATAAAAACCAAAAATATTTTTGCTTTGTTTTTATTTGTTCGTTCTTTTGCAGGTGTATGCGCACTCGATCCACGTCTTATCAAGAGCCCGAGCCTCTCGATAACTTAGACATGGCTGGTGTACAAACCAACAATAACATACCACCTCCGAACAACAATAATAACAACAACAACCCGCCTTTCAACAACATGAACAATAACAACAACAATGAGCCCCTTCCGGATAATCGCCCGATGATTGAATTGCTGCAAGCTCACGTTGATGGCAACACGGATCCAATTGTTATACCACCTATTGCCGCCAACAATTTCGAGCTAAAATCAGGCTTTATCCAGATGGTCTCCGCTCAACCATTCTTGGGACGAACCATTGACGATCCACACGACCATATCAAGAGATTCTTGCAACTCACCAACACGGTCAAGTTCAATGGAGTTCCACAAGAGGTTATAAGGTTACAAATTTTTCCCTTTTCTTTAGAGGGACAAGCCCGGCATTGGCTTGCTAAGGAACCGCCACAGAGTATTCTCTCGTGGACGGATTTGGAAACAAAGTTCATCAATTACTTTTTTCCACCCTCTCGTACTACCGCTTTGCGGAATGAGATCATAAATTTTGAACAAAAGTACGATGAGTCGTTCAGTGAATCTTGGGATCGCTTTAAAGATCTTTTAAGAAAATGCCCACAACATGGTTTTACCAAAGTACATCAAATCAATACTTTTTACAATGGTTTAAGCATGAGTGACCAAGATTCACTGAACAGTGCCTCGGGGGGTAATCTATTGGCTAAGACTTCCAATGCTGCTTGGGACATCATTGAGAATAAATCTCGTGTGCAAACCAAGAGTGTTAGGACCAATGTTGCTAGTGCTAGCACTAATGACAGCGACAAGCGACTTGACAAAATCACTACGCTTCCTGAATCGCTTGTCACCCATACCGTCAGCAACAACAACAGCAACAACGCCAAAAACGCTCAAGTGAACGCTGTCAGCCAACCTTGTGAGATATGCGGTGGTCCTCACTCTTATACAACTTGTACCGCCACCCAAGACTACCCTGCTGAGAATGTTAACGCAGCATATGGCACCTATACTCAACCTGCTTATCAAGCAAAACCTCAAGGTCACCGCAACTTGCTTAGCTACCGTTCCAACAACTATATCTCACCACCTGGTTTTAATCCTAACAACCAAAACCAACAACAAAACCTCAACCGCCCTCCTCAACAACAACAAACTCGTACACCATACATCCCTCCTCACAAGCAGCAACAACCACAACAACGAAACACCCAAGTTTACCAGCAACCTGCTTATCAACCACCCGCATACACCGCTCCTTCCAACCAAACCCCCGCATCGCATCAAGACATTGGAACCTACATGAGGACTAACGATGTGATCGTGGATAATCTCCAACAGGAAGTGCGCAACCTGAAAGCAGATCTGATGAAACAAGGGAATGATCTAAGAGCTGATATGAAGAACACTATGGATAGTCAAACGAATGACTTGAGGAACATGATGGCGAGTTTCTTCAACAGTAATCAACCCTCTTCTTCGGGTACTCTTCCGAGTAACACCGTTGCGAACCCAAGAGGGGAGATGAAAGCAATCACCACTCGAAGTGGTAAAGGTACCAAGGAACCCGAGCTTCCTATACCTCCACCGGTGGTTGTGACTAAGGAGAACGAGTCACCTGCTCCTATTCCTCATCCTTCTCCTTCCCCAACTCCTCCACCTCTTCCTTCTACCCCTCCTCCACCCAAGGATGTGAGTGATCCTATTCTTCCAAAGCCTTCCTCTTCTTCCAATATACCTTATCCATCTAGGTTGAGGAAAGAGAAGCTCAAAAGCAAGGACGATATTCAGGTTTCGAATTTCCTTAAAATGTTCAAACAACTGAATTTCAATATCTCCTTCGCTGAGGCTCTTGCTCACATGCCTAAATATGCGAAAATGTTTAAAGATCTTCTGAGCGACAAGGAAAAGCTCCTCGATCTCGCCAACACCCAACTTAATGAGAACTGCTCTGCAGTGCTCTTAAGGAAATTGCCAATCAAGCTTGGTGATCCGGGTCGTTTTCTTATCCCGTGCAATTTCCCGGGAGTAGAGAATTGCATGGCCCTAGCCGATCTAGGTGCCAGTATTAATCTCATGCCTCTAAGTGTTTGGAAGCAATTATCTCTCCCAGAGCTAGTCCCCACCAAAATGACTTTGGAGTTAGCTAACCGTACGGTTGCTTATCCAGTGGGGATAGCTGAAGACGTCATTGTAGGAGTCGACAAATTCACCTTCCCTGCTGATTTTGTTGTCGTCGACTACGAGATGGACCCCCGTGTGCCACTCATTGTTGGTCGTCCATTCCTTAGGACCGGTCGCACTCTCATTGATGTTGAAGCCGGTGAGCTTATCATGAGAGTGGGTGACGATAAAGTAGTCTTCAACATGGGAAAGTTATCTAAACAGCCTTATTCATATGAGAGCGTTAATTGTATTGACGTTCTCGATGAGGCTTGTGAAAAACACTTTAATGATGCTTGCAAAAGTATTCCTACCTCTCTTCCCACTGTTGAGACCGTGTCCTCCATTGATTCGTCGTTGTCTCTATTTGGAGATAGTGATTTCTTTTGGAACAATCTTGAAGATACCATGGGAGATGCGAATTTAGCTACTAATGATTCTCCTATCGATGGGGATGAAGACATGAATTTCTTTGACAATCTTCTCACCGAAGACAATCCTTCGCTTCCATCTCCCACGGTCATTGCTATCGATACTCCGACTTTGAATACGCCTCCCGTCGACAATCCTCCGGATTTAGAACTTAAGGAGTTGCCGCCCCATCTCGAGTATGCGTTCCTTGAAGCAGAGAAGAAGTCACCCGTCATCATCGCTAAGGACTTGCAAGAAGAAGAGAAAACTCGTCTCATCGCTGTGCTTAAAGCTCATAAGAAGGCAATTGCTTGGAAAATTTCCGATATCCACGGAATTGATCCGAACTTTTGTACTCACAATATTCTCATGGAAGATGACTTCAAACCCTCAATCCAGAACCAAAGAAGGGTTAATCCTAAAATTCATGACGTCATCAAACAAGAGGTTATCAAACTTCTAGATGCCGGCTTGATCTACCCTATTTCGGATTCGCCGTGGGTAAGTCCCGTCCATTGTGTGCCCAAGAAGGGCGGAATAACTGTTGTTCCCAATGAACACAACGAGTTGATTCCCACTCGTCTCGTTACTGGGTGGAGAGTTTGTATTGATTATCGCAAGCTCAATGACGCCACGAGAAAAGACCACTTTCCTCTTCCTTTCATGGATCAAATGCTCGAGCGTCTTGCGGGTAATGATTATTACTGCTTTTTAGATGGCTTCTCCGGGTATTTTCAAATTCCCATCGATCCCAAGGACCAAGAAAAAACCACATTCACTTGTCCCTATGGAACATTTGCTTACAAACGCATGCCTTTTGGTTTATGTAATGCTCCTGGGACATTCCAAAGGTGCATGATGGCTATCTTCCATGACATGGTGGAGGACACTATGGAAGTATTCATGGATGATTTCTCGGTCTATGGCGATTCATTCTCTGCGTGCCTTGCCAATTTAGAACGTATGCTTAAGCGGTGTGAAGACACTCGCCTTGTTCTTAATTGGGAAAAATGCCATTTTATGGTAAAAGAGGGCATCGTGCTAGGACATAAAATTTCCAAAGCCGGTCTTGAAGTAGACCGTGCTAAAGTTGATGTTATCGCCAAGTTGCCTCCACCTTCAACTGTGAAGGGTGTGAGAAGTTTTCTGGGTCATGCGGGTTTCTACCGTCGATTCATCAAAGATTTTTCTCAAATCTCTCGCCCGATGACCCACCTCTTGGAAAAAGATACTCCTTTTATCTTTTCCAAAGAGTGTCTTGAAGCCTTCAACTCGCTTAAGGATAAGCTAACTAAGGCACCCGTCTTGGTCACCCCCAATTGGGAGCTGCCTTTTGAGTTGATGTGCGATGCTAGTGATTTTGCTATTGGAGCGGTTCTTGGACAAAGAGTGAACAAACACTTCCAACCGATCCATTACGCTAGCAAGACAATGACAGGGGCACAATTGCATTATACGACAACCGAAAAAGAGCTTTTAGCTGTTGTCTATGCTTTTGAAAAATTCCGCCCCTATCTTGTCCTTTCCACCACCATTGTGTATACCGATCATTCCGCGCTGAAGTACTTGTTGACAAAGCAAGATTCCAAACCAAGACTTCTTCGCTGGGTTTTACTGCTCCAGGAATTTAAAATTGAAATTCGCGATAAAAAAGGAGCAGAAAACCTAGCCGCGGATCATCTCAGTAGACTTGAGGATCCTTACCAGGGGGCTCATCCGAACAAAGAAATCAATGATTCTTTTCCCCTGGAGACCTTAATGTCTATCAACTCGACTGCTGATGAAACCCCGTGGTTTGCGGACATTGCAAACTACTTGGCGGGTGGAATCCTCGTTGACGGGTTAACATCCCAGCAAAAGAAAAAGTTCTTTAAAGACATCAAGACTTACTTTTGGGATGACCCGTATCTTTTCAAACAATGTGCCGACTTGATTATTCGCCGATGTGTTGATGGACCGGCAGCTTTCGAAATCCTTGATGCTTGCCACAAAGGACCCACTGGTGGTCACTTTGGTCCCAACTACACCGCCAAAAAAGTGTTTGATTCAGGATTTTATTGGCCCTCCATTTATCGTGACGCTCACGATATGGTTAAAAAATGTGATGCTTGCCAGAAACAAGGCACGATCACACATAAAGACGAGATGCCTCAGCATTTCATTCAAGAGTGTGAAATCTTTGATGTATGGGGTATCGACTTTATGGGGCCATTCCCTTCATCTAAAGGAAACAAATACATCCTTGTTGACGTTGACTACGTCTCCAAGTGGGTTGAAGCCAAAGCTTTACCTACTAATGATGCAAGGGTGGTTTGTAACTTTTTGAAATCGCTGTTCGCTCGATTCGGCGTTCCTCGTGCTATTATCAGTGACCGCGGGACTCATTTTTGCAACGATCAATTTGCAAGAGTCATGGCAAAGTATGGTGTCAATCACCGTCTTTCCACCGCTTATCATCCCCAAACCAATGGGCAAGCCGAGATATCCAATCGTGGATTGAAACGAATTTTGGAGCGTACTGTGGGAGAGCATCGTGCCGCGTGGGCCGATAAGTTAGATGATGCTCTGTGGGCTTTCCGTACTGCTTACAAGACCCCGATCGGTTGTACACCTTATCGTCTTGTGTACGGGAAAGCATGCCACCTTCCCATCGAGCTGGAGCATAAGGCGCACTGGGCCTTGAAGTGGGCTAACTTCGACATCAACAAAGCCGGTGATCATCGTAAGATTCAACTCAACGAGCTCAATGAACTGAGGAATGAAGCTTATGAGAACTCGCTGATCTACAAAGAAAAGACGAAGATCCTCCATGACGCAAAAATCAAGAACCGAGAGTTCCACGTTGGTGATCAAGTATTACTTTTTAACTCTCGATTGAAGATCTTCTCTGGCAAGTTGAAGAGCCGCTGGTCTGGTCCATTCACCGTCGCCAACGTCTTTCCGTATGGGACCATTGAGCTTTCTCAGCCAAATGGGCCAAATTTCAAGGTGAATGGCCAGCGTCTGAAGCTGTACTTTGGTGAGGACATCTCTCAGGAGATGATTCCATCCCTCACCATGTTCCCCATGAACTAAATTTGGGTCGAGTCAGGCTCGTGACTCGATTATCAAAAACAAGCGCTCCTCGGGAGGCAGCCCGAGTATCTATCCTTTAATGTTTTATCCTCCTAAGTGTAGGGGGGCCTGCATAGGTGTTTGTATTTGTGTGGTGATGTGATTACAGGGATAAGTGCACTCTTGGAACCTTTGAAGAACCATGCTCCCGTGTTATCCGAAATCCGGTTCTATCTCTCAACTATCGTGATTCAATTTTCTTCATATTCACATTTGAAATTGATCACTTTAGTCGTCTCTTCCTTAACTTGAGTTAACCAACGTGCACAATGTCATAAGCGTAGGGGAGACTTTTCCCACATGCTTAAACATTGAGGACAATGTTTATCTTAAGTGTAGGGGGGACTTCTATCGAAGTTTTAAGTGGACTTTTCCATGAAAATGCCTTCATTTAACCAGAAAATCCTATTTTTCAACATTTTTCAAATTTTTAATTAACTTTGGCCATTTAGTCGAAATTTTTAAATTTTTATCGTTGCTTTCATATGTATATGTCCCGTAATAAAGTCAAAAATATTAATAAGTGGTGTAGCTAGTTTAGAAATCTTTGACATATTAGGCCCGTTGCGTTTATTTTGACTCAACCCGAATAGACTTATCCAAGTTTATTCTAGCTAGTATCCTTAACCATGTAGACCTTAATTGGTTTATTAGGCTAAGTGTCCACGAGTCTCATTACTTGAGATTTTAAATTGTGGAGGACGAGAAATGATAGAGTCAATTATAAGTCGGTGTACTTGCGCAAGCTCACTTGGTGTAATTATTTGCCTATTCTCCCATCACTTGCTAAAAATTTATCTGCAATAAGTAAGGTCTTACGATTTGAAAAGTTACTTAGCTTCTAGCCCAAGATCGTTTAAAAGTTGCTCGGTAATGATAAGAGTTCATAGCCAAGGCATAACTTATGAAGCGGGGCGCGAAGATTGGCGAGTCCGAAAAGGCCCTAACAAGGCATGAGGATTCCATTTTATTGCTGAAGATCCAAAAGTGATGTGAAAAGCATTATTCCCAAAATCAATATGAAGGATCAAGACTCACGACGAAAAGCAATCAACTCCCATAAAGATCATGGAGAAGTCTATCCGAAAAGACCCTAACAAGGTATGAGGATAAATAGATCCAAGTCCGAAATGGAGGCGGATCGTTGTATCTCAAAATCCCAATTAGAGATTGAAGAAATAATCATGAAGTCGTGGTCAACAAAGTTGGAGTACCCCTCAAAAGTCTCCAAGTGAAGAAACTCTATTACGATGAGAAGACCATTATCTCAAGAACGTCTCTCAAGATATGAAGTATGAAGTACATGCCAAATATCGGCCCGAGAAAGGTCTCAAATCGCGAACCAAGTTATGCCAAGATATGAACTTTTTGATATCCCGAGAAGCAGTTTTAAAAGATTTTGTCCTTTAGCTAACTATTGATCAAATCGTCCTACTTTGCTTTCAGCCCTAATAAACTATCGAAATAAGTCCAAAAATGCATCTTCATGATCATTCTAAGACAAAAATATAATATAAGAGATACACCTAGGAATAAGGGAGTTTAAGCATTTAATTAAGCCATGTGTGTGAGTGTTTGAATTACTAACTTATAATAACAATGATCTTGTTTTTAAGCTTAGTTTGGGGAACGTGAAACTTGAGGGTGATAAATCTTCGCAGCACCGAAGCCCTAATGTAAGTCCTCGATCTCTTTCCAAGTTATTACCACATAAGTTATTTTCTATTCTCTTGTTTACATTAAAATTTTAATTTCTTAGTACTTTAAATTTTTGTTTAGTAGTATTTTAATAAGGCCAAGGTTGATTGATTATGAGGAAAGTGTAAATGTGCTTTGTCACTAAGCATTGCATGAGGGCATGGCAATGGTTAAGTGTAGGGGATTTGATAGGTGTGAAAACACCCATCCTTTTACCACTTAAATCGGGCTAAAACAAGACCAAAACACGTATTTAATATCATTTGTTTGGAATTATGCGTGGTTTTTGTGTTTATTGTGTTTTCAGAGTCGACCGGATGAATATTAAAGAAAACATGGGATTGCACGGGTTTTATCGAAGAAAAGGGCTCAAGACGAAGTCGATTGTCCAAAAGGTGCAAAAGATTTGAAGTCATTGTGCCTATTTGAAGATTTATCGAAGAATAGAGCCAAAGATGGAAGATTCATTTATGTCGAAGAACTCGAGTCTATTAAATAAAAGATTATAAGACGAGTTGGAATTACTCACCGACACTTCTCAAATCCAAGTCGGAAACGTTTATTTAAAGACGCATGAAGACTTAAGAAGAAAGAAGAAAAAGAAGCCCAAATCAAAGCCCAATCAAAAGCCCATCAACACCATGTACACGCCTATATAAAGGCCCTTACTTCACAAAAATTGACACTTAGTTTTTAGTTTTTAGTTTTTCTCTCTAGTTTTAGAGAGAGAAAGTTTAGAACTTTCTCTCACTAGATTTCATCTTTTTCTCTTTCAAATTCAAACTTTGTATTACTTTTTCATTAATCAAGTTCAAGTTTTTAAGTTTTAATCTTTAATCTCATCCTTCCTGTCTTTTACTTTAATTGATTTTGGTACAAATCTCGTATGATCCGTGTTGTTCATCTATGATTTGTGCTTAAAAAGTTGTTAACTTTTTATGTTTCCTTAAGTTTTTACATAAATAAGCTTTAAGATCCTTGTTCTTATTGGCTTATTTGATGATTTAGCTTATTTACTTTTTGAAGTTTTTATGAAAAGTTCATCTTTTTATTGATTTGATTTGAAAGTTGTTTACTTCGAGTTAGAAAAGTTGTTTTTAGTGCTTATTTGATTTGTATTTCATTGGATTCGAGCTAGTTAGGGAGTTAGCTTATTCAATAAGCTTATTTCCTTGCTTTATTTTCGGATCAGCACCATTTTCGGAAAGGGAAACCCCCTTTTCCGATCCAGTCATTCCGATCAGCAACACCCCTTCTTTCCGATCGTACGATCGGAAAGGGGTTTTCGTTTTTCCGATTGAGCATTTAAATATTCCGACGGGGAGTAATTCCAGCGCATTCCGATTGGAGTTGTTTAGCCTTATTCCGATTAACACTCATTTCAAGTATTCCGATTGGCATGATTTCCTCATTATTCCAATTGTTTCACTTTCCTGGATTCCGATTGTAGCAAGTTTCGAATATTCCGATTGAGATTCTCAGTATTCCGATTGGGGTCCTTTCCCACGTTCCGACCACAGCTCGCCACATTCCGATCATACGATCGGAATAACATTCCGATTGGGTGTTTTTTTTTACACTATTCCGATTGGAGGTGTTTTGTTACGATTCTACTTTCTTTTAGTACTTTTCAATTAAGTCCATATTTTCACCAAGTTTTCTAAGAGTTAGTTTTTATTGAGTGTTCATTTATTTTATATTAAAATCTTTAAGTTTTCAACATTTATTTTTAAACTCGTTTCTTACTTTGATCTTTCAAGTCTTTAATTTTACTCTTTGACACTTGATTTCTTTTAATTAGTTTAAAATAGATAAACAAACCAACCACTTTTTATTAACCAAGAACAAATCATTCCACTTAAGGCCGAGATCAATTCGAGAGGATATCGAGAGAACAGAAATCTGAACCCATTGCAAAATCCAAATATCACTAATCTGGAAAACAACCAAACTGATCCCCCTACTGCGTACAAACTACCCGTCGAGAGCATACCAGCTCTCGGTTCCCACTGTTTTAACCAAACCACCCCTGCTGGGGTGTTTGGGGGTTGCGGCTACCAAAGGAAAATCACCACCGACCCTTATAAGGGTGAGATTGGTTGGGAGTAAAACACCACCGAGAGCCATAAAGCTCTCGGTTCGCGTGACACACAACCTAAAACCAAACTTAAATCCCGATCCCAAGTTTATAACCTCTTAATTAACATGTTCCAATAATTAATTCTTATGATTCATGAACAGGGAAAAGAAAATCAAAATATTAGCGATTAAATAACTACCAATTGCGTCTTTAATTATGGATAGGAACCACGAACACAACCCGAATTAAATCAATGATCAAACACTTTTGTTCTTCCTTTTTTTGGATGGAAGCCGGTGGCCAAGGGGTGCAAGGGAATTAGGGTTTTGTTATTTTTTTTTGAAAAGTGGAAAATGGATTTCCTTGGAGATGTTTTGGTTACCTTAAAAATGTTCATGGGCCGGGCTTAACCCATCTTCCTTGTTCTTTCTATTTGGCCGGCAATACAAGGCCTTTTTATACTTTTCGATTGTCGTGCTTTAGTTAATTATTGTGTAGGTTCGAGTTATAATCTAATGTTTTATTTTTTGTCACGTTTATAGGTGTTATACGTAAGTAATTATCGTGTATTCATAATACTATTGATATACGTAGTACTTGTAGTAGTTAATTAATATACGTAATAATTATATTAAATGTTCGTGACACGTGACGTATATTAATTAATCCTAAAGTTTTAATTTGACCGTATTTTCATGCATTTAATGATCTAAGGTATTTTAAGCAGGTTTTACAATGATGCTCCTCGTGGACAGGTTGTTTTTTATACCAAGATCTTTGGCTTTGCTTCTTATCATATCCCTTTTTCCTGCTTCTTTCTTGATGTTTTGAGGCATTTTCGCTTTCACATTTCTCAGCTGAATCCTCTGGCTGCTCTTAAGGTTGCCAATTTTGAAATTTCTTGTCGTGTTGGGAACATTATTCCCTAATGTTGACTTGTTTCGTGTGTTCTATGTAAACACGTTTAAGAATGGGTGGATGTCGTTTTGTCGACGTTCTCCTCATCTTGTTCTGACTAAAAACATTCGTCCTCTTGTGGATTGGTCGGATCATTTTTTCTTTGTTGACTCTGCAGTTGTCCCATATCCTATGTGTTGGTCTGATAGGCCATTGATGAAGGATCCTATGCCTCTTATGCATCATGACTGTCTGGCCTTTTGCATATAATTATCAAGCTAAATTCAAGCTTAGAACTCACCCCTTTGGGTCACATTCTCTTTATCCTTCTCTCTATCATAACTTCTATCACATATCTTATCTCTAACATATAGATCTTAGATCTATACTTGAACATCTCTTTGTCTAATGTCTTTCTTTGTAGATATGAAGATCACTTGGATCGTATGCAATACTTCCAAGATAAAGCTTCATCTCAACACCATGTCTAAGATCTATCTTCTTAGATCTCTCTCTCTCTCTCTCTCAAGAAACCTCTCCAAGCTTTGATCCTTCAAGGCTTCACTTTGTGTGAATGTGTCAAGTGTTACATACACAATCACCATTGTTAAGTCTATACTTCTACTCTTGTGTAATAATGTGGTTGGTGTTGTAAACCACAAAGTACGTAGTGTGAAGGGAGTTGTTGTACCCATGTGAAAGAACACGACATCCTAGCTTAGGTGTCGGAAAATATTATAGGCGGTGTAAAAGGGTGTTGGTCCTATCCTTTGTGCAAGGACCCAGTGTGTAGCTTAGTATCGGATAGGTGTAAGCGATGTAGAACGGACTTGTTATACCCGAGTAAAAGAACACGATATCATAGCTTAGGTGTCGGAAACAATTGTAAGCTAAGTGTGAAGGTTTCTACACCGGTGTAAAGGAGATTATTGACTAGTGAAGTCGAACTCTTGAGTAGGTGACTCGGGGAGTGGATGTAGGGCAAGGAAGGAGTCTTTGTAGCTGAACCACTATAAATCATTGTGTCGGTTTGTATTTACTTTACTTTATTAATTTATCCTTATACTTGCATTGCTTGTTTGTGTTGTGGTCTCTCAGTGTGCTACTTGATTCATATAGTCTTTGACTATAAACAAACACCTCTCCTACTTTGTCCCCATCAACGGACATTGATACAAAAAGTTTTAAAAGAAAACTATTCAACCCCCTTCTAGTTTTCTACAGTTTCATTTATCTTCAATTAATTATAAGTATTTTCATTTAATTTCATCTAATTTGTTCCAGGAATCTTAATTTCATAATTGGGGATTTTCGAAAGTAAATTGATTAGAACCAAATTAGGAATATGGGTATCTATAGTTTTAGTTTTATGATGCCTTTAGGTTCATATTCCTTGAGATTTCATAAAATCCACTTATAGAACAAAATTTATCTGCTTTTGGGTTGACAAGTGTTTTTTCGCGAAGGAATTTTTTAGACTTTTTCACACCAGACAGAGCCATCTTGTAAAGGAATGTCATGTCTTTATACTTCACATAGCTCTAGCTCTTGCAAGAGAGTCTCCATTATTCAGACTTTTCTTTATACCGTATAGAGCCCTCTTAATTTATAATTCCATGTCTTCTTAGTACATTCAAAACTTAATGAGACAAGTCAGACAACTCTAATTCACAAATTACTATTACTATTTTAAGTACACAATGAGATATTCTTAAAATAATATACCTCACAATTTTAAAACAAAACTTAAAATAAGGACTTTTTTAAAAGAATAGTTCTTTACATTCCTTTGATTTATTCCTTTTGTTTTTTATGTTTTTTTAAGAAAAAATCTAAAAAAGAAATTATTTGATAAAAAAATTTAGAAAAATTGATAGAGAAATTTGATGAAAAAAATAAGATATAAAATTATAGTTGTCAAATTTGTGAAAAAACTTTAAAAAAAGAAAATCAAAAATAAAATTTTAGTAGTTTAATTTTAAATCAGTTAAATGATGTTAAGTGAAAATTATAATTATTCATATTTTTTAATATTAAACGAAAATATTAAATTTAATTTAATTTATTAATAACCCATCCGTGCACATTATGAAATAATCTCTCACACACACGGTTTACAGTAACTCATACTGAAATACTTTATCGTCTCTTCTCACTCACAAAAGAGAACCAACAACGTTTGATTTCCATGCCTAAATCAAGTCAATTATGTAAGTTTATTACATTATTTTCCAGTAAGACTATTTCAAGTTCAGAAACTTTTTGGATTTGAGGTTTTGTATATTGTATGTGCCTACTATCAAATGCAGTGGCGGACGCAGGAATTTGTAAAGTGGGGGGCAAAATTTTTTTTTGACGATAGTAAAGCGAAAAACTAAAATTCGAAAAAAAATCGAGTATTTTAACATCAAAATGGAACATTTTTAGGTTTTAGAGTGTTAAATGTTAGACTTTAGTATGTCAGTGGGGGGGCAATTTCAATTTCGAGTGGGGGGCATTTTAAAAAAACACTCGCAATTAAAGAAAAAATACATTATAATCTCGTCGTTTTGGTTTAGCCATGGGGGGCGCTGCCCCCCCGAAGCTATGTTGTATGTCCGCCACTGATCAAATCCATGATTTGTTTACAAAGTTCTTTTGCCCAGCGATATGTGAGTTGCCCTCTATTCTAATGGTTTTGGGTTCAAGTCTGGTGGAGAAGTGTGAGATAAAATTTGTGAGATAGTTAATGTGAATTGTAAAAAATGGCCGTTCTAAAAAAAATGCATGATTTGTTTGCCTAAGAGATAAACTTTATCAAAATTACAGACTTTAATCATACTAACATCGTATCCGCGCAATGCAGCGGCGAGTACCCGATGACTACTTTTTTAACGAACAAATATTACAATTTTACTAAAGTTAAAATTAAAGTTAAAGTAGTAAAAAAACTAAATTAACTTAAATAAACTCATTAAAAACGAGAAAACTAAAATTTAATGAAATTATATCAAAATGGATGTTGAATTAAAGAGCACGAAATTTAGAAAATATGGTAAAATTAGATTATAAAAAAATAAATACATTAAAAGATATTTCAATTTACAAATATATTTTTTTGAATTGTTTATAAAAACATATGAATGGATGAGATCAATTTGACAAAATATGATCTAAAGGTTTAAATTTAACCTTCATATCCTAATTTTTTATTTGAAGTTAGGTTTGGAAATTTTAGGTTAGGGATTAAGATCATAGTTAAGATGGAAATTAGCCTCTTTATATAATGGAGCAGGATCCTCTCAAGTTAGAGTTAACTTGATATGTAAAGTTAGCCAATCATAATAAAGATAAATATAAATGAGCCCCTGAATTTCACTAAAAAAACTTTTATACATTTATCTTAATTCTTACTAGCTATAATACCCGTGCACGCACGGGTTTTTTTTCTAAATTTTATAATAATGATTTTTGGCTATTAGCACCTGATTTTTTATGTGAAACACATACGGATGTTTTTTTTTAAAATTTTAATAACATTTTTTGGATTGAAACATGTAGGGTTTTATTACATTTCTAGGTTTTTTTTGTGGATCTTTGTTGGTTGGGTTTAGTTTATACGAATTGAGTTTGTCTAATAACTTCAACAACAAAAATAGATTCACTTATTTATAGTGCTTGTGGCAAAATGAAACCACATAGCTAAAACTAGCCGAAGATCAAGCACCAGTGGCCTAATGCTAGACATAACATACTGTTTAGACACTATGTATTTATAAGGTTTATGTCTAAGAAAGTTGGATAGCATTTTATAAACAGAGAGGATAAAGTTTCACTTCCATTATGATCATACACAAACTTGCAAAATTTAAAATAATACGTATTGGCTTAAATTAGTATACCAAGCGTTCAGATTTGCAGTCCCATTTGAGTGACATGATTATTTGCCAATAATCATCCTTGGTGGCTTTGTTAACTTTTCTATGGTGAGCTACTAAACAATCTTTGTCGGCCGCCTTCTGTAACCCGCTATCGTCACCTTTTCATTTTTGTTATTGTACTTCTTTTTACTAACCAAAGGCTAAAAATACCAGCTTTCGCCTTTTTCTTTCCACGCTTATCAACAGGTTTTAGATGCAAATGATTAAAGAATATCATGTGATCAATATTTTCTTCTTCATGTACGTCTGATGTATGTTTTTGGCCCAATTCAGTCTGATACTTGCCTTTAACATTAATATCATCATGATTGCGTTTAGCATCAGCCATAACATTTCCATCTTTGTCATCCTCGCAATCACTCGAAGAACTCACATTATAATATGTAATATACTTGTAATTAGCAGCAGCAAAGCAAGAGGAGCAACATTCTCAGATGGACTCAAGTTCATCCTGTCACTATCACTATCATTGAGGTGACTTAAACTTCCGTAATGTAAATAAGCACCAAATTGGAGAAAGCATCATCTACAATGTCCGGTCAAGATTCATGCGTCTTTGGAAAATCTGGTCGTCTCAGATCACCCATGGTAAAAACGGTATAGTTATAAAGTTTAGCCATAATTATTTATGTGACAATTGTGAGTAAGTTAATTTCAATAGTTAAAGTGTTCTTTGCCTGTACTTTAGTGACGAAATTCAAAGATTCCTGTTATCATTTATGTGTGTAGAATTGTAGATTCATACCAGATTGCCAACATAATGGACAAGTTACTCGTCTTCCATAATCTCCCTAACTTAAGATGAAATAAAGTGTCTTACTTGGGAACCTTACTGGTCTGTGATCTAGCAGCTAGGAAAGTCATAATAACCTTTCTGAAACAAATATGTCATTGGTAAAATCTATTGCTCAATGATGCCAGTGATACAATACTAATTAGGAATGCGGCATGAAACTATTTTTTTATAAAGTGCATAAGGAGTGCGTAAATATAAAGTTAGAATTGTAATGCGTATATGAGATGAGGGTATAAGTATTTGATACCTCGCATCACGGAAATGCATGACAATGGCCTTGTGGCAGTTCCTTATCTGTCACTATACCCGATGAGTATGTGCGTAAACAAATGCATGTCAATGGCCTCTTGTTTGCTTTGTAAACTGGCTTTAGTTTCTTGAGTTATACTCTGGGCTAGTTTTTCGAATGCCTGTAATTTACATGATAATGAGGATGATTTCGTAATTTATAAAAAGAGAAAGAAGGTGTGAACATGTCTAAAAGAATAGTCGCGAGTCATTAAATCATCCACCACAATGACCATGAGTTCAGTAATTCAAGACAAAATGGTGTTCTACAATAGACACTTAATCAAATATTATAGTATATTATATATGTACATATAAAAGAGAAGATGCTAGATTTTGACCTACATTCTTATAGTACGCATCAACCAACAGAAGTTCGTCGCATAACCATAGTTTTGCCATAGTCTTGCACCACGGGAAAGTGACTTGCATTATTTAGGATTGTCAATAAGAAAACCTGCCATTGACATACGTACTGAGAATAAGTACACATCTGAACCGGAGCTTATGTTTCATAGTTTTTCTTCAATGGATTGGAAATCTACATATTTAATCAAGGATTTTGACAAGTTTATATAATTTACCTTAAGAACTTGCTATTAATATAGGAGTACAGTAGAAAACATGTTGTGGTTTTCATAGAGGAATTTATAGTAATATATTCATGTTGGTGTACTCTTTTAAGTTCCTGCTAAAATTGCATAAGCTAATACCTGTTACTCCGTCGGTGGTAGTTTCTTGTGTGGATTTCTTTCAAGAATAGATTTTTCTTTAAACCTGAGCTTTTGCGAGATAAATTTCAGTTATCACTTATATGCATCAATCCACGATGATCACAACATGCGTTTCCAACGAAAAACACACCCCAAATAAAAAACGCATACAACAAAGACTATTTTTCAGTCAAAGACAGTGGCTTCGCTTTGTAACCGGCCCCAACCAATTATTGCCATTATGTTACACAGCTGTGAGGCTCAGACTAACAACTGCAGCGGCACCATAGAATACTTGTCATGGCTAAACCAACATATGATGGTTTCCCGGCTAAGATACATGCATGTGTGTCCACAAAAACATATGTGGAGACATATCATCATTGCCTTCCTATTCTTTTTATCGAAGTGGAGATCTACGGTACCCTGCTTGGCTCAAATATGCGAGCGCGTGACGGATATAAGGGTAGCCGACCCGGCATAGCTACAAACATGCAATGCTGCCACCTATTGTAGTTGCAAAACAATAAACTCAATAATATCTTCATCGCCTACAATAAACTGAAAATCAATTATTCAACTTACATAGAGAGTCGTGATCGCTGACTGCATTGTTGACATTACATGAATCTCGTAAAAAGAAAAATTATTAAACTTTCTCTTACAAATTGCAGTCTCATCCCAAGGTTCTAAATAATGCAGCCTTTTCACAGTAGTGGTTAAGAACAGTTAGAATTTTTTTGTAACCGAGGACTTATGGTAGCAATTTTGGTTTCCGACATTATCTTCTATCACTTGCTAGAAAAAAGAGTTCGAGTCATTTAGTTGGAACAGAGATGTGTAACGCCTGCAGTTTGTTTCGTAGTGTGTAACATAAGAAATACCAAGAAACCACCAAAGAGGCAAGAGGAAGAATTACCATTTTAGTATCGCACTTGCCAGTCAACTTGTGAATGGGATCATAGGTACTGTGTTTTATCTGAGGTTAATCAAATCAAAATTTTAGCTAAGAAGAAACTGGCCTCGAAAAAGTAGAAAAATAGTTTGCAGGCCCTACTCTTTTCACAACACACCACAATACTTAATCATAGCCAACTTGCCATCTTGCCACCTCTATAATCAAATATGATCAGAATTGTCTTTTCTAAGTGCCTGATAAGATATTCAGAAGTTATGGAAAATGGGTACCTGGGCATTAAGGGTTCTAGGACCAAGGACTTAAACTCTTGTACTAAAGAGCTAATGTTTAGATGGCAAACACATTCTTTTCCTTTAGGTATCTTTTTATTTATCTGAATATAAAATAAAATACACCAGAGACTATAAAAGTCCATGCTCAAAATACCAGAGACTATAAAAGTCCATGCTCAAAATAATTACTGTATTAAATAGAAAATGCACTTTGTTTACATGTCGAGAATCATCCTTCTCGCTAAGCTTGAAAAGAAAGGACTTTCTTATATAATAACAATAGAGGTGGCAAAATTGTGATTCAGGAGGTATTAAGCATTTGATAACACCATTATAGGCTATAAAATACAACCCCTATATACCCATTTTAGGCAAATGATTAGAAAGTTCGTTAAATCCGCATAATCTCAACTTTATTTCGACTAAGTAAATAATATGGCACTAAGATAGTTACCTGAACATCTGAAACCAAATCAAGCTTCCATCATCCACTGACATCTATAAGACCTAAATCTGACTTCATGATAGAGTCTAATAGCAGTTACACCTAGTGAGGAAATTAAGGACAATTCATATCACGAAAAAAACATGAACAAACATATGTGTAAGATAAATCAAACCTACAATTCATATAACTCGGTTGATTCTTTGTGTGCAAAACCTGCAAACGGGATAGTAATTAAGGTTTGTAATTGACTAACTAACACTAATAAATAAACAATTACAAAAATTAACAATACCTTTGGAATCAAACTGGCCCATCCAACAAAACCCGTCAATCAAAACTAAATTTTGATTAATCTTAGTTAAGGTTTGTAATTGATTGATTGTGATATGTTCTTCTGGTTTGGATAAACTGAGCTCCTTTGTGACATCATATGTTCTGCTGGATAATCGCCTTAAACATGAATTGAGTTGACCTAGAGTTTGACTTTATCGAGTGGGGATTTAAGATTTTAAAAGTCGAGTTTCAACCCTAAAGTTTTGCAAATGATAATTTGAACCCTAAAGTTTTATGACAGTACACCCGCTTTTTCTAAGTCTTTTATTTTTATATTTTTCACATGTATATTTTTTACCTTGTTTTTTATTTTCCTTAAAAAAAAATACGAAAATTATACCTTTTTTACTTAATTAAGGAACAATTACACTTTTTAAAAGAATAAATTAAAAGATTATTTTTTATTAAAGAAAGAATCTCTTAAAAAGGTCTCTACTTTGAGTTTTGCTTTACAAAGAAAAAAAATCGACCAACATGACCTATCAAGTTGTCTTCATAATAATAATATAAAATAATAGATATAGATATATATAAGAAACAAAACACAAATCCAAACTCCCCTAAATCAGCACCAATTATGTCAACTCCCCTAAATCAGCACCAATTATGTGTGTGACTGGGTAGAAAACCTCACGCCAAGGTTGCTTAGCATGTTACTTTTGCTTTATAAGTCTAGATATTATGCTTGAACTTTTTTGTGTGTTTTTTTAATAGTTGATACTCAAATGGGATGAAATTATTACTGTAGTTTATTATCAAGATGATGATGCCTACACTTTCTGAATAATTTTTTATTTGTGCAACTGCTTCTATATTCGGTTTACAAGAGAATCATGTCCTTTAACCCTTTATATAATTATAGTTAAGTAAATCACACCAGTTAAATGGACACTCCGTAGTTCAGTACATTCTTTATAGCTATAAAAACATAACTCGGGGGAAAACATGTGCGAACCAATTTACTTTGCGTAATGACTCGGATGTTATTGTGGATGACACATGACACCAGTAATGACTCGAATGTTATTGTGGATGACGCCACCGTTAATTTGCGTCCCCACTGCAAGTCTTTCAAACTTTCCGCATGTGGTCTTAATGATTAATGTGAACAAATGAGTAGGATTTACTGTAAACTCCACGGCTGATAGTATAGGATTATATGCATAGTGATGGGATAATAAAGAAACACAGTGCTGATTTACACATATATTAAACCTTAGTTTGTATTAGGGGCTCGCACTCAAAGTTGGTGTGCTCCAACATTGGTCCCAACTTGATCAATTTAGGAACAAGCAGATTGTCCCTAATTGCACACACCAACGGATTCTCCAACTGCAAAACTGCTCCTGTCACATTTGCACGTACAGTCATGGGAAAGATACGTGGCCACCTCTCGTTTTCATATGACTTAAATGCATCCTCGATGGCTTCTGGTCCAGCTTTAAGTGAAGGCGCGAGCTTTTGCACTAACACAATAGCATCTTCCAAAGCACAACAAGCCCCTTGGCCAAGATTTGGAGTCATTGGGTGCCATGCATCACCAACTAGCACAGTTCCACCAGATGATGCTGGTGGGCTCAGACCGGGCCATAACCAGCGGTCAACTAATGGGGTCCGGATGATTGTGTCATCTGGGGTGGCATCGATTGTATTTTGAAGCTCAGAGGGCCATTTCTTGATCAACTCCTTGGCTTTTCTCTTTAATACTGATGGCTCGGTAATTTTTGGACCTGCCATCTTACATTCATAGCAACTATTAAAAACACTTGGAACTGACAGAGATAGCAGGAGAACAACGCAGGTAATAGGTCATATTCGGTTCTTGTTAAACAGATTATTTTTTTGTTGTGGGTCGAAATGGGAATCTTGTTTGTCGACATATGATGATAAAAACTTTTATTAGGTTTTAAAAATGACATTATTGAAATAATGTTCAAATTTTTGAAGAGAATAATTCATACGGCTGTATGCTTTCTAGGCAATTTTCAACCAGTTAACATCTTTCGTTTTTTGGCTTATTTTTTTACTTAGCACGATTGATATAAAACACAATCCAAATAGACCCATGTGTAATTCAATGGGTTGACTTGGCAACCTCTATGAAATCTCGTATTATGGTCGAATAAGTCACAAAACAGAATAAACTGCCTTTATAACAATTGGCATACCTGGTTCAGGGCTATTGAAGCAAACAAACCAATAAACTTTTGTTGTTGAAACAGGAACATAAGCAGCACGTATACCACGTCCATAAATGTAGTTGACCCGTGACTCGTAAGGTTGTCCATTAGGGTAATCTCCAAGCCCACGAAAAGCGCAATATCCTACGTACTTAGCCTCAGCATATCCCATCCATTTAGCCACCGGAGAACGAATCCCATCGCATCCAATTACCACCTGTTAATATAATGTTAACCAAATGGTTTTGCTGCTTGTTTCACCTCAATTTTCTAAAAGAAAAAATCTACCTTGGAAGATATTCGAGTACCATTAACAAGTTCCAACAGAGTTTCACCATCTTCATGTTTTGCAATCTTTGCCAACTTTGAGGAGAAGGTGATTGAATCTACTGGTAACTGTTTGGCAAGAGTCTCGAGAAGCGTTTTTCTTTCAACTGCTCGAACCTCTTGACTGTTCCCATATGCATCAAATATTGTTTTGGTGATTATAAATACTCTATCCGAGATTGGATATGTTTACAAGTGTTGCAATATATGTAAGTAAACGTACGTTTGATCTTCATCTTTAAATGTGAATGAACGCAGCTCTCTTCCTTCTTCTGTCTTTATGACCATCCTGCACGGTTAACTTCTTCTGTATTTATACCGTATGAAATTAAAAAGCCTAAAACAAGGAGAATGTACAACAACATACCCTTTAACCTCAAGGTATTGAGATCTAAGTTCATCACCAACTCCCATTGCATCCAAAACCTTCCAACCATTCTTAAACAAAGTCAATGAAGTTCCTCCAGTCCTCAACGACTCCGCCTGCTCCAGCACTAACGATCTAACCCCCAATCTTAACACAAACAAACAAACGATAACCATGTAATCTGGATAAGGAATCAAAACTTTATACCATATTATAAAAAAAACAGTAAACCTATGTAATGAGACAGCGCAAGAGAGGCCCGCGATTCCAGCTCCAACGATAACGACTTCTTCCTTTCGAATATCGGAACCAGAGCAGACAATTGTTAGAGATACTCGTTTGGTTTTATTTTGGGGTTTTGTTGGTATTGAGAAAGAGTACTTATGGGTTAAGTGAGCATTAGTGCTTTGTTTATGAAGAGATAATAAAGATGAAGAAAAGATTGCCACCATTTTTGTGTTTGATTTTCTTTGGTTGTTTCAGGGAAGAAAAGTGCATGATTGTGTCTTTCATATCCATTCAAATTCAGTGGTGACAAGTTAAACAGATGAGGTCATAGATCTTTCCCGGCAAACTTTACAACCTTAGTCCCTTCGTCCGATTTTTGAAACTTTTAGACTTTTTGGCAACAATGGTCCCTCCGGGTGTGTTTTTTTAAATCTGTTAATCTCCACTTTTAAATCAAGCCAAAATAAATTGTGGTAATTTGTCCCTTAGTTTGTGAGAAAAACAAGAATGCATTTGAACTTTTCTCTAATAATAAAACACTATTTCATTCGGTTTAAAACCTTATAACTAACCACCTCTTGCTAGCAAGATGTGGTAACGAGATTAGACACCCAAAATGCCAAAATATCTGATGAAACAAACACACCATTAGCTTTTTTTTTATCTAATCCGACAAACTAACTTTTGTTACACCAGCTTTTTCCTTTGGTACTTTCAGCAAGGTTTACACATGTTGGTGGATTTGATTAAATGCAAATATTTACTACGCTTTTACCATTTGTTCCTTCTACGCAACTATTGAAAAAACGGGTCTTTCAGTATCCCAACATTGACATACGAACACCCCAAAGTAATTGAGACGTGTATCAGAGATTAGCCTATGCTTGTTGTATATGAAAAAAAGGATACTTATCCATCAGCAAGCATGGACTGATACCTCATACACGTCTCCATTACTTTGGGGTGTTGAATATTGTTATGGTATGTCAGGTTTTGAGACACCGAAAGACCCGAACATTGCATATTAGGAAAAAAAAAAGTAAAAGCATAGTAAAGAATCCTAACCTCAACGGTGAAGGAACAACGAAGAATGTATACAAATCAGTAACCGTCTATGTAGACGCTTGTAGTTAGCAAGTACAAGTAATCACGCTGTATCATTGATCTATGAATAAATCAGTCACAAAGTAAAAAAGATAACATGATCATGAACATATGTGAAACAATAACGGGAGAGTCTCAAATATGACCTGCGTCTACGCAAACTAAATCCCAATGACGATCACAAGATCACATATGCAATAGTATCCATATAATCAAATCCTCCAACATGTGTAAACCCAATCTGTGTAATAAACTTGCTGAACACAGGAAAATATATGAACAATGATGTACAGATATTTGATTTTAGCTTGTAAATTTCATTAAATATATGACTCGCGTTTTATCATATACACCAAATAACATTATATATGTTTCAAATCACATATTGAACTAAAAATCATGTGCGAATAAAATCTAAAAGTAGTAACAGCATATTGCACTCGAACTCTATTGAGTAGTCTGGTTAGTTAGATAGAAATTATCTTGCTATGCGTCAATAACAAAAAAGAAAGGCAATGATTTTAAAAGTCAATATCGATAGGCACTTTCATAAAGGTAATATCACATCCCTGATCAGCTGAAAATATATAAACACCAAGACGAAGAACAAGAACATTTCACTTCCATTTCAAAGAGTCATTGTGTTTCTTTACATGCAGTTACCAAAAAGGAGATTAGTCATTTCCAGCTTCAAAGAAAACATTGTTACCAAAAGATGAAACAAAAGCATACCCACATAAGGAAATGTCATCTAATCTAACTGCTGTCTAGGTTACTTAAGGCTTACGATCTCCCATATCCGCCAATCTATTGAGACTTGATTCAGCTTTTCTATATATGTGCTGCAGGCCAATCGAGGAACTTAGAACCTTGAAGGGAAGGTGGGAGAAATGACTGGACAGCAGAAGGATTGTCAGGAGTATAGATGTAACCTTCCGCATACCCCAACTCTTTCATCAGCTTAGTAGGCGCATTTCTCAGATGCAAAGGCACACCCTCATTTTGCCCAACTGAATCCTTCACAGCCTTCGTGGCAGCCTGTAAAGCTCTGTACACAGCTATCGATTTTGGAGCAAGCGCTAAATAGGCAACACACTGTGCTAAGTTAAGCCTGCACTCTGGCATACCAAGAAAATGACACGCCTGATAACAAGAAACAGCCTGCGGGAGAGCTAAAGGGTCAGCCAATCCAACATCTTCACTTGCAAACACTATAAGTCGGCGTGCAATGTAAAGAGGCTGTTCTCCAGCTTCCAACATCCTTGCCAGCCAATAAATCGATGCATTTGCATCACTTCCTCTCATCGACTTATGTAATGCACTTATCAAATTGTAATGCTGTTCTCCATCTTTGTCATAAGAAAGATGCTTACTTTGCAACGCTTGTTTTGCATCATCTATACTCACACTTAAAACAACATCAACATTCTTATCCAAATCCGATACATTCCCACTGTAACCTAAGCGTGCGGCAGCAGTAATCGCCGAGATTTCTAACGCATTAAGCGCCACACGCGCATCTCCATCACAATGCTGCGACAAATACTCAACAACCTCATCTTTAACTTCAATCTCTTTCGGCATAAACCCTAAACTACAAACCAGCCCATTATCACGATCATCACAAGCACGCATTAGAATAGCAGCAATATGGACAGGCTCAAGCAAATTAAGTGTAAGCACTCTACAACGAGACAACAAAGGGGTAATCAAATGAAACGAGGGATTCTCAGTAGTCGCACCAATAAACACAATACTCCCATCCTCAATAACCGGCAAAAAGGAATCCAACTGCGACTTATTAAACCTGTGCACCTCATCAACAAACAACACAGTCCTAGTCCCAACACTACTAATCCCATTTTTCCTAACCCTCCTCGCTTCGTCAACAACCTCCCTAACATCCTTAACACCAGCAGTAACAGCAGACAAAGAAACAAACCGATAAGATGAACTCGAGCTACACGAATTAACAATAGCGCGACCGATAGAGGTCTTACCAGTACCAGGTGGACCCCAAAGGATAAAGGAAGGGAGACGATTCGCTTCGATAGCTGAACGGAGGAAAGACGATTTCTCGGACAGGAGATGGTCTTGTCCTATGATTTGGTTGATTGTGCGGGGACGCATTCGTTCGGATAGCGGCTTTTCGGTTCGAGAAGGATGATGTTGTTTTCTTTTCTTAGCACCAGCTGGAGGTTGTGGTTGTTCTTGTTGTTGTACTTGTCGAGGTTGTTGTTTTTGAGGTTGTGGTTCGGGGGATTTTGTTTTCTTGTTGTTGTTATCGAAGGAAAAGAAACGATTAATTTTGGGTTGAGTGGTGGGGGAAATAGGGGGAAATGAAATGGAAGAGGGTTTATTGGTGTTTTGATTGGAGAGAATCCATTCAGTGGCATCCGAGAGTGAATTTGAATTACCATTTCCGGCGGTGGCTGAGAGAGCTTGGGAAATTAATTCGTCGGAGAAACCCATCGCCGCCAAAAGTTGCTCCTTTTCTTTCTCCATTTCCCGCTTCTTCTTTCTGTGTTTTCCCTCTTTTGGTCTTCCTTTTATTAATGGATGATGAATCATGAATGGGTTTTGAATTTATTTGAGCTATTTCTATCAACTTTTTCATTAGGCTAAGCCCATTTCAGCCTATATCTTATAATTCTTGATTTTGTGGTTTATTTGCCTTATGAGCTTTTATATAAATTTAATAATTTATCATTGCATAAAAAATTGGGTAAAAACCATAAAATACCATCTTATTTATTGATTTGTGCCGACTTTAAACACTTACTATTTTATCTCGTGACTTTATCATAGTACTTTCAAATTTGTTTCGACTCTACCAATATTAACCTGAAATGACTATATCATAGAAGGCACTTTAGTGTTTTCATGGCGGTCGCCTTGGGAAGAGGATATAAGCAGGTCTGGAGCATATTTGGATTTGATATTTTATGGTATAGATGGTGATGTTGATGTGTGATTTTATTGTATTGCTACTGATTTGCATGTTATAGGTTTGTTAAGAGTCTATTATGGCCGGTTGAGGTGTGGTTAGAATCAGTGATGGCAGAGTGATATTAATATAAAAGGAAAAAAGACAAAGGGTATATTAGTCATTTATAAGGGTAGTATAGTTATTTCAGGCTAATATTGGTATAGTCGAAACAAATTTGAAAGTTCAATAGTAAAGTCACGAGATAAAATAGTAAGTGTTTAAAGTCGACACAAATCAATAAATAAGATAGTATTTTATATCTTTTACCCTAAAAAATTTATATAAGATTGTAGGTATCCATATGAGCCAAAAATCGAGGTTTATGAAATATAAGTCAAATTCGACTTATATTTTATAAGCCAAAATAAACAATCCTAATTTGTTGTATTTCTAAAATTAGCCCAAATTTGGAATATAAAATGTACTTGAACTAAAAATGATTGTCGAGAGACAATCTGTCTCTATCATTTTATCTTATGTCCTTTTAATATTTGTTTAGTTTTGTGTTTTCTTAATCTTTTGCTGATATCTAGAGTAAATAAAAGACAACTTAAATGGTCTCGCTCTTAATTAAGTTAGCATCATATGTAATGCTTATAATTACGATGTAATTGTTTTGTCCAAGTTGCGTTGTAAGGTGCTGTTTCTTTTTTTATATATTAACTTCATTTTGCACAAGGCATCCTTGACCTTCCGGCACTGGGCAGGCGTCAGCCCCCATACATGGTCTTACGATTTATGATAGTTGTAAAATTACCCTTTAGGAAAAGGATGTCAATTAGGGCAAGTGAGCACGACGATTTAGGAAAACCGTGTGTAAATAATCCTAAAATGAGTTCGTTCTTAAGGAGGCTAGTGTGTTATGTGTGTAATGATGTGGATTTTGATTTGTGATTATATTTTTGAGAAAGAAAAATAGAAATGAGATTAGAAGAGAATGACGGTTATTAAGACGGATTAAACTAAGTCGAAAAAGATATACACGCAAAGTCGTAAAAAGTACCAAAATTAAAATTTTACCCTAAAAATTACCAAAAATCCACAATAATATTCTAAGAGTTTACAAAAAAATCAAAACTTGCAAAAACCTTTTAATTAATTAGATAATGACTTTTTAATGCTAATTAAAGCTCTAAAAATCAAAAGTATTAAAAAGCCCTAAACAAGATTTTAAAGTTTGTAAACCTCAAAAATACTCTAATTAAGCTAAAAACTATTTTTCAAAATTTTAAAATCAATAAAAACTATTTTTAAACAATTAAAAACTACTAAAATCAATTAAAACTTAAATTAATTCTAGAAAATAATTAAAAGACTCTAAAAACATTTGGAAAGTTGCAAAAATCCTAATTAAGTGTTTAGAACCTAGGAAAAATATAAAATTTAGAAAATCAGACTTTTAATTTTTAATAATAAAATAATATTAAAATAATATTAAAAATCCAAAAATCATAAAAAATTCTAAAAACTTGCAAACTAGCTTAATTTAACCTAAATAACTCAGAAATGAAAGTAAAATTACCTAAATACCCCTATTGGGCCTAGAAAATGGGCTAAACCCAAAAAGTACACTATTGGGCCAAATTTGGGCCCAATAACAAAAATTGTTCAAAATAAGCCCAAAAAGCACAGGTTGACTCAAAATTTGACTTTAAACAACTTTTTCCAAAGGCCCAAAAGCTGAAAATGTGAAATAAGCTAACTTATAATAAGCAGCTTATTCTTAATGGGCTTTTTGGCCCATTAAGCTATAAGCTGATGCCATAAGCTAAAATTTGACACACAAGCTTCTTTTAACCTAACAAAGACTTCTGCAAAAATAAATTTGAAATAAGCCCAAGGAATAAGCCTGAAAATGCAATAAGCTATCTACACAAAACGACAAAATAGTCGTTTTTGAGTTCTAGGCCACCCCAAGTGCTGATTCAAGTTCCAAAAGCTTTTAAATGACTTAATTAAGCAAAATCAACAAAGAGTTTTCAAATAAGCACACTCAATAAGCTGGAAAATCAAATAAGCACTTATGTTAAAAGTCAAAGTAGTTGGTTTTCTAGTAAAAAGTCAAAGTCAAAGTCCAATAAGCTCTAGTCTACTTAAATGGGTCAAATAATGAAGACCTATTACAAAAAATAAGTTGTTGCAAGTCTGGATAAGCTAGAATAGCTTATTGATAAGCTGATGACAAAATTGCACTAGCAGGGGCTAGTTTTGGATGTTGAGCAGTGGAAACTTTTTCCACTGCTTGACTTGTTTAACTTTTTGTCTTTAGTGACTTTTTTGGAGATTCAAATTACACAAAGGCACCCAAATGATCTTTGGATCAAAAGGAGTCAATCACAATCAAAATAACACAATCAATAACACCCAATTGATACAGTTTAATCAATTAATCATCAGACATTGCACAGACATGAACAATAAGCAGTTGAGCACAAATAAGCAGTTTTAGCAATAATCAGCCAGCCAAATTCAACCAAATGCACACACAAGCTATTATAAACTCCAATAAGCAAGTCTAAACATGTTTCATGCACTGGTTCAAAGAATTAAGCAATATTCAAGCAATGAAAGTTACTGATGAACACTAACACATGCAGTTTCCTACTTTTGCTGATGTATTTGACACACAAGCCAAATTCAACACTTCAAATCTATCAAATAGGTTATATTGATGATGTTTTAACAACTTTTATCCCTAAACATGCATAAACTCTAGGTTTTCCTAAAATTCTAGGTCAAAAAACAGTCAACTCAACAAGATATAGCAATTTGTTTGATTCAAGGTTTCAAACTCAGAAACTTGCAGCAAAACACTCTCAAACAAAGGTATAACAGATACCAAGCTTAAACAACAACTTCCCTTAACACAATAACAAGTTATAAGCACAAACCAGTAGACCCAAACACCCCTTAATCTTTTCAAAATCAAAATTTTCAAAGGCAAAGCGAGATTTAAGGCTACCCAAGCATAAATTAACACTAAAACAGATAAGATAAACAGATTCAAGCAAGATCAAGCAACAAAATTCACAAGAACACAAGTTTCATACAAATATCACCAAAAATCACAAATTAAGCAGATTTTGAGATTGATTATGCAAACCTCATGGATGTACATGCACACCCACGAATTTTGAGCTTATGTGCTAGCAAGAACAAGCACAAGCTTCCACAATAAGCCTGCTAAGATTGAACAAGGTTAAAACACAATAACATAAAAATCATAAACTTTGAAAATCTTGATTGATGCAAACTTGTTACCCCACACTAGATTATCCCCAAGTTATAAGCCTCGCCACACCTTAACTAACTCAGTAAGGATGCTATGATCAGCCCTATAGCCCAAGAATTCCAAGATTGGAACAAAACTTAGCAAAATATCAAGAATGAGGAAAATTGCAAACTTTTGCAACCTCCAAGTGAAAACAGGTTTTTACTTCTAAAACTAACAAGCATATAACAATAGAAAGCAGTAACAAAGATTGGCCAATGACTTCTCTTCAAGGTTTCAAACACAATTTCATTAAACTTTGAAATGGGATTTACAGAAACTTGAACAAGGAAAAATCAAAAGCAAACTGAAATGTGATGGCCTAAATGGCTTTATATATAGCCTTACAAGTTCTACAAAGCTAAAAAAACGTGTAAACCCTATCTACTGAAGTCCCAATTTTGCCCTTGTAGCTTTTTGAAAATCTTGGAATCTTGTGAAGAGTTCTTGGCTGTTTGTGGTGATAGCTGGCATGAAGATGTGATCAAATGGCTCATATGATGCTTAGAAAGTAAGCATGAATGTGGGACGTTGAATTGTGGCCCTATTGTTTGTCTTCTTCCTCACTTTGTAGCAGGGGAGGCATGTGTGGGACAAGTGAGTGATGTGGCAAGTAATATTAAGGTTGGGATGTGATTAGGGGAAGCTTAATCAACATTCTGGAGGGTTTTATCACTTAATTGTTAATGATGAAGAAAAACCCAAATTGTGTGAAGAACACTAAGAATATGTTTTTAATAAATGACTTGAGTGTCAAACGAGGATACCTTGTTTTTTTTAATGGCATTTTATAATATAAAAACTAGCAAGTAACTAGAATTACAAAGTAATAAGATAAGGGTTTTTAAGTTACTCGTCTAAACTAAATGAGACTTTACTTCTAAAACTACACCAAGAAAATGAATTTAAAACAATATTATCAAATAGTTGCAATTATCTTGTTTCTTCTTGTTTCTTTTTTATGTTTAAAGAATGGCAAAAGAGACATATTATGCCCTCGGTCAAAAACTATATGTGATCATTTTGTCAATTATCTGTGACTGAGATCCCCATTTACATAATCAAAAACTCTCACGACAAAACCATATCAAGTATGAATAATCAATGGGTACTTTAATAACAAAACCAATATACGCCATTTATACATTCTTTAAACAGATTTGAAGTAAGAAACAAAAGAAATCCACCATCAAGTAATCCAGACAATCAAAAATCAAAGATACGACTAAACATGAAATTAGCTTCCAAAAATACAAAGTTACGAGTATATAAAAATGAAAGCAAAAATTGTTTAACAAACATAAGAACAATACCTTCTTAAATCTATTAAAATTGAAAAAGAAAATACTAAGAGGATCCTATGAAGTTCTTGATATGGTCAAACTTTTGATAAAAAGAAAAAAAAATATTTTCTTAAACAATAGAGTTAGAAAAAAGAAAAAGATAAGGGGCAATTTGGTAAGGAGAAATATATGAGTCGGCCTTTCATCCATATCTCATCCTAAGGCTAAGATTAAACCCAAATTAAATAAACAAAAAAATATATTAAATTGATTTTGGAACGTTATGGATAAAGTTGACATTTCTCACAATCTCACTTACTGGCACACATCACAATATCACCTAACTCATAACACTCTCTCACACACACACAGTTATTTCGTAAGCCATTTTTTCCCCAAATCTACCAAGATACACGACAATAATATCACCAAATAACAGTAAATCGAAGGTCTCGATTCATCCTTTGTTCAATTTGAGGATGATCGTTGAGTTGATTATGCTTTCTGGGAGTTATAGGTTTTCAATCAAAGGTCAAATAAGGTCTTTTATTCAGTTGATTATGCTTATTTAGTGTTCTGATTATCTGAATTGATGGCTTGTGTGTCATTTAGTCAATTTTGATTTTGTTGCTAAATTTGTAATATTTTATGAGAAATTTGTTGTTTCAAGGTTATAAAATGAGTATGTTTTCTTGTTTTTAGTGAGAGTGAAGCGGTTAAGCTTTTGTGATCTATTTATCCACTTATTTGACATCAAGAAAGTTTTTTGGCTAGCAAATACAGTAGTTAATGACACACTTATTTGAGAGTGAAACTGTTTTGTTTTGACCAGAGTAGTTAACTTGCTTCTTTATTGATTGGTAGTGGTTTGTGACATTAAGGAAAACATTGTGAAATTAATAATGCATTAGAAAAAGACTGTAGCTCGTGACAACATCAGATATTCAGAAGTGTACATATTGTGAAATGATTCTATATTTTTGTACAAGATAATATGCATCTTTTTTTAAAATTTGAATATTGCAGGAAGTATGCCTGGATAAACTTACTAGACGAGTTTGGTTGCCGATCTCCACCAAGTCTATGTCAATTAATGGAATAACATATCGAATATACAAAAGGTTTAATATCGACTCACATATGTTTCATAATTACGATGATGTTAATGACACACTCATATACAGATATTCATGAATTATATTCTAGTCACCGTCACGGTTATGAATCGATGTGAATCATGTATGAGTCACGGCGACTCATGTATGAGTCACGGAGACTCATGTATAACTCACGGCGACTCATGTATGAGTCGCCGAGACTCATATATGAGTCATGGTTATGAGTCGCCGTGACTCATACATGAGTCACGGCGACTCATACATGAGTCACGGCGACTCATGTATGAGTCACGGCGACTCGTGACTCATATATGAATCACGGGTAAACAAAAAAAGTTTAAAAAAACACAAAAGAAAGGGTTAAACATGTAAAACATAAAAATAGTTGTTTAATTCAAGGTGACTAAATTTTCATTTTTTTATCCATATTATATGGTTTTATTTTTTTCATTTTTTATGCAGATTTTCAGGGGCTAATGTTACCAACATGGGTCTAAATTCAAAGCACGTGTTAGATGTCAATACTTACCTCAAATCTCATACATCCTCAACCTTGTCTTCTGATATAAAGATCAATCACATGTCAACCCCTGAGATACAAAATAGACGGGGAGGATGAGACAAAACTTTTCATTTACCTTTTTATCAAGTTCATTGTTCCATTATATCACTTTACAAGTTAACACTCAACTATCTCTCTAAATCCCTCTCTCTAACAAAGAGATCAATCAACCATCTAAAACAATAGATCACAACGGTTTGATTTGATCTCATCTGATCTGATTCACCATCACTATGACGACGAGAACTGCTAATTCTCCAATCACTATGAGAGGCGGGAAATATATTTATATACACTGAAATAACACACGGTGGGTGGTTTTTGAGAAAAGGTCGGTGTTTTGTTTTTGTGAGAAGATCGGTGGGTGTTTTAAATTAAACCGTTGGATGAACATAAAATAGATGGATGAGATGGGTTTATTGGGCCTTTAGAATAAAAAGGGACTCTAAGGATCTTAACCCTTTAGACCATAAGGGAAAAAAAAGAAACAACAAAAAAACATATGGGCCCATGTAAACCTATTAGTGAGGGTATCATACGTGGAAAAGAAACAACACCTAACTGGGCTCTCAGTTAAAACATTTGACCGGGTCTACTTAACTACCACGTAACTAATTCGTTCAAGTTATGCCGTAACTTTTTCCAGTATAACCTTTTTGAAAAAGATTTTGAATATTCACGGAACATTGTAAATTTCGTCACGAACTTTATCAAAATATATCAAAATATCCGTGCATAAAAAGATAATTAAATGTTCGTCATGATAATGTATTTTTTCGCTTAGTGATTAACGATTTTAAATAAATTAATTTTTGAAAACACGTTGATGAACATGGGCTTGTTTAAAGAAGAGATCTAGAGTCAAACATAATTTAATCATGCTAGTTTTACTATGATGGTGAATGAATAAGCGAGCTCATAGTTTTACTAACATTTTGTTCTTAAAATTTCTTATTAAAGTAAATTAAATAAATATATACTCTGTATAAACAAGAAGGGGGGGAGGGGGTGAATAGTTTTTTAAATTATCTTGTTAGATATAGGTTTTCAAATACTCTTTTCAAAAACTTAGACTTAAGCAAATATGTGAAATCTTCTTATACACAATATAGACAAGGGATAGTGCAACTAACTAATAATCACAAGTGATGACGTATAGTCCATAGTCGGGTCTTGAACCCGGCCCAAGGGTACTACCCGTATCTGGCCCATCACGAATGAGTTAGAATAATGTTATCTGAACCTATGGGCTTCGGATGAACAGTGGCCGCATGTGTTATGTGCGGCCCACGACCTGGTACGCCCGGCAAGGGTTAGACAAAATCACGATCTAATTAGGATTGTGATTCCACCCCAAAAGTAGGAGATATCCACTAGCCAGAATTATAAGATAACAATCAAACCAATTATGTTAGTTATCTCTTGCTTGGGACCGAAGATTCGGTAAAGCCCAACAGGGACTTTACCGCCTATATAAGTAACCCTCAAGGGTTTCACAAAGGTACGATCTACTCAATACTCTCACATCTCACCGATTACTAACCCTAAAACCGATTACTTACTCTCACGCCGACGTCTAATCATAGGATACGTTCTCACGGTAAGCCTAACAGCGTGTTGTTTAGTGTGCAGGATGTCAAACCATACATTCACTTGGTGCAAGAGCCGGAGCCTCCCATACCCGAATTAAGCCTAATTTGGGTCATGCAAGGTCCATCCAACTTTAGTATCAACAAGTTGACGCCATCCGTGGGACCCTACACTAAACTCTACCAATGACGAAAGGAAATCCTAATCAAGGATACCAGCGGAACGTGAACAAAAGACCAGCGACAGATTTACCGGTCATCTAGCCAGCTACGGGCTCGGTAGGCGGGGTGCTACTCGAAACGTGACAGATCCGTCCCCACGTGGGACAGATGCACAATTCAATACTCCTACACCTACCATTCCCGTGAATAACCCAAATCAAGGGTCTACTTCTGCGCCTCCCCATAGGGAGACACAAAAATCCCCTATCACCGAGATAGAGGACGACGTCGCCACACCTTCAATGATGGAAGCATCGAAGAGTATGTGACCCGAAATTTTGAATCGATTGTCCCCGTCATAACGGTGCGACTCACTCTGGGAAGGAACTTGTAAGCCAGGCTAAACTTTGACAATGGTGAAACTATGAGGAAAGAGAGAAAAATCACACCTGTAAAAAGAAATGAGCACAACAAAGCAACAACAATGGTGGAAGTATGAGGAAAGAAAAAGAAAAGGAGATAATATATATATATGAGGCTAGGCGAGAAAAACAAGAAACCCTGACAAACTGCAACTTACGAGGAATCATCTACACCGTAGAAGATCAAAGGGTGGTACACGTGTCGGCATCCCCAACCATGATGAACAGAAGACGCCCTTTCGAGTTGTATATATGGAGCGGGTCGGTCAATGGCGACAGTCCAGATAGATAATGACCAAGCCATAAAACACAACTCATGGCGAAGGAAAGGCAAGACTAAAGTATTAGTCCATTACAATGGAAGTAATAAACTAATATAAGGGGGACATGTTCGCGTATGTATTCGTCTACATGCCGGAGTCATATTGGCTCGGCCGAAGAATTTGCCATGTAGGAAAGAGAAAGCCGACAAGATCCCACGTATCTGGGCATGAGTCGTTTTATCCTTAAGACAGCGTATTGTCCAACGGTTCCAGCCAAGGACCGCCGCCAACTTTATATTGTATATGAGTTCACGACCTTGTGTATTGTGCCTACTCTAATGACATGACTAGTCATACATGTTTGCACTTTTACTTGGGTATAAATAACTCATCACATTTAATATCTCAACAACACACAGTACATGACATTTACTCTCATATAATCATATTCCTCCGGTATTCCACACCGGACACCACTCTTGTGCTAGTTACTTACTCTCACGCCAGAGCTTGGTCTCAAGGTCACCCCTGAGGCGAGCTAACGTGTGTTCTTTGATATTACAGGATAGACCCTACCTACAAGCATACCACACTCGTAATCGAAGCATAATCTATAGAGATTTAACTAACCTACGAATTTTTGTTTCAACATTAGGTGTATTTGTTACATGGGTGGATTCAAAGAAATAAAATATGTTTGTTTGATGCATATGAATATCAAAATAGTAATTGATAAGTAATTAAGTATAGATATAGGTTTTGTAACTTTTGTTGAAAGATGATGAATGAGATGTGTATGATATTTTTTTTTAAGATTTATTGTAACATGATCCACTTAGAAAGCAATAATATACAATAATAATTATATTTTAGTTTAAATTGAAGTAAAAGTTAATAAAATCAAACAATATTGTATGTAATAGTAATAAATTTCAAAATCATTTTAAATTGTGTTTTATAAAAAAAAGGAAATAACATTTACTATCTATTTTCTCTCTCTTATATTTTTTTCCAAACAAATAACTAAATCTAAATCTAATGACAATCCTTCATAAACCAAAAGCATCCCATGTTTAGTATGTAAATAAACTTAAATCATAATACACGTGATGTATCAAACGCAAGTAATAATTAACTCATGCCTCACTGGCGACCATCTGGCAAAAGGACCGGCCCAACATAGGATGGACGACGTAACTATAGAAGGTTAACAAAAGGTGAGAATTAACGGACAAAATTTGTAACCCTCTCTAAAATTTAACTCGTTGATTTTTCTATAAGGTAACTATTTGACCATTTCTTTTCCGAGAAACCTAAAGCCCCAAATCCTTGCATCTCAATCAATACTTTAGCCAAATGCATCCATCCAGCGTTGTGCTTTAGCATACAAAATGTGGGTGTGTGACTAGTGACAATGTAGGATATTGTAAATATATGCTTATATTAGAGAGAGATTAGAGAGAGAGAGAGAGTTGGTAGAATCACACACACACTTGAGAGAGGATAATAAGAAAACACCTTAATCACTATGTGTAAAATGATGTGATCTTTGATATCAATCTTTAGCATTAATCTCTTGACTTGACCTTGTGCATCCTTCACTTGTGATCTTCGCCTCTTCGTGACTTCATGTCCCACATACTTATACCTTCATAATTCTTGAAAGCTTTAGTGTTTGATACAGCGGAAGACTTGACTTTTAGGCTTTCTAGAATTAGAATAAATATTAAGTGCATAAAGTATAAGCATGCGAGACGACTTCTTCTCGGATTCCGCAACGCCACCGTCTTCAAATGCCGCAACATAAGTAGACACGAACGAAATGGCTTTGAAAATTTCATTCTAATTTGGTAGCATTTTACCTCTGGTCGGTGAAGACCGTTGGACGATATAAAATATCGTACTTGGGTGGCAGGTAGATCTAATTAAAAATCTCCTTGACAAGATTTCGCGGGTAAATCCGTTCTCTTTACTCGACCGTCCAAAGCTGACTGCGAACGTAAAGAGTGGATCATTTGGATAAAACTATCCGCATGATTGAAGCCGTCAATTCTGATTCCTGGAACAAGTTTGATTCATTAAAGAATCACACCGTCGTTGCTTTCTAGTTGTCACGAGCTTGATTCATATTGAATCTTGCAAGTTACCTACCAAGTGCTGTTTAAGGTTAACACTAGAAGGATTTCCACTCATCACTGTGAACACTAAGGTATCACTCTGAGTGTTCTGGCAAGATCACTGAGATATTGCGTAGAGGCCTGGAACGTGTTTAAATTCAATTAAGAATTAAACAATTGTTGCTTTACAGTTATCACAAGCTTGATTCATATTGAATATTGCAAGTTACCTACCAAGTGTTGTTTAAGGTTAACACTAGAAGGATTTCCACTCATCACTGTGAACACTAAGGTATCACTCTGAGTGTTCTTGCAAGATCACTGAGATATTGCCTAGAGGCCTGGAACGTGTTTAAATTCAATTAAGAATTAAACAACTGTTGCTTTCCAGTTATCACAAGTTTGATTCATAAAGAATCGCACAAGTCACCTACCATGAGCTTTTTGATATTCGCTCAAGAAGGATTTCTATCTTCATTATAAATACTTTCGTATTACTCGGATGTTCAGGCAAGATCATGAAGATTTTGCGTAGGACTCTTAAGATCTTTCTTACTTTTCACATTGTGTGAAGAAGCAAGGAAATATGGAAATGTGTCCTAATGAGATATTTGATGATCTCAAATGGCTCTAGACTCGATCGTGCATTTTGGATTTTTAGTGATCGGAGGCTGGAGAGGAGTGCCACCATTTCAATACCAATTTACTCGGAGTGAATAAATCGATAGATAATGCGTTCTCTTCGTGTGAATAAAACAAATACCTTTTAAGAGATATTTGAGTTAGCTGGGATGGGTTGTGCAATGCATCACTGGGTCCATGATGTCTATCTTCAATATCGAGCATCATTAAAATGATCTCAATAGCATATGTGTTGACCCGGTTTCTGCCTAAGGTTGTAAGGAGGGCTTCTTTCTTTAGACCCTTTATCTTTACAATTCTTTTTCATTCTTCAACCCCTTCAATGCTTACCAATACGTCATAACTAGCACCTTGTTGTGATTGTTCCAGTGATAACTTAAGTACTTGGTCGACATTCAGCTACGTTCATAATCTTTCCCTATCTTTCCTAAGGACTACTATTTCTAGCTATGGAATGTCCTTGGGAAGATTCCTCCGGTTTTGGAAGAATCATTGGACTTAACCTATCCTACCATCCTTATGTCACCACAATCTTCATCGTCGTGAAATAAATGGGTTTAGGGTAAGTTTATGTCACCATGAAGTCCATTTTGATATAGCAAATCTATTTTGCTCCCCCTTAAAATATGCCATGATATTCAAAAACATTTCGCATATGTCGGGATGAGCCATCATGTTAAGTCAAACCATTTGTGATAATTTCTCATATTAAATCACATTTTCTCCCCCGTATTAAAAATATTAACCCAATCGATGTTTTTAATATCAACTGATTTAATGAAGTTTTAACAAAGGTTTTGGGAAGAAACATGCAAGTCCGTTTAATCTTCATGAGACCAATTTGTGAGATATGATACCGATTTGTAAAACAATCACATATTCACCATACTAGAAAATATTGACAAGGTTGGACCTGATTGATGAGAACTTCATATGATATGATCAAATGGTTCTTGTCGGCAAATGTTGGTCGCCTCATCACTTCTGAAGTCATCTCTTGACACCACATGTACGATTGGTATTGTTGTCTTGACACCAATTTGTGAACTTGGCACTTTCAGCATCGAAGATTCTGAATGCTTGACAGTTGCTCCCCCTCAATTGTTGACCCGTGTTCTATTGAAAGAGCTGTAGTCGTCGTTTGAGTAGTCGCATCGTCAAGTATGTAGATACCAATTGTATATAGCTATGGTTGTAGAGATGATAGCTTCATAAAAACAAGACTTCTCTTGTTTTAACAAATAAATGCACTAAAGCGTACATAGATTTGTGTTAGACCAAGTTATAAAGTAAACTTGATCCCTTACAAGGTTTTAAAGTAAACCTTGCCCGAGAAAATTAATTCTCGTTGAGAGCCGAAGCTTTCATAAGAAATACATGACTTTAATATGAAAAGCGGGTTGCAGTCTGAAATAACTACAAGCCATATGGGCATGTTTTATGAAATATTTACAACTTTTGTACGAACTCTATTTATGGCGCTGTATCAATATTAATCGACATTTCTAAGGCCGTAAATATTATCGTACCAAAAGACATGCCTTTGAAAAATAAAGTAAAAATATTTTTGGATTTTTTTGAATTTTTCAATTTTTATGGTTTTTATATGGTTTTATATTTTTGTATTTTGCTTTTGTGGATAAAAATATAAACAATATATACAGAGGATCACCAAAGATACGGAGAATAGTTTACCACCACTATTCTTTCGCTTCATCTGCCAGTTCCTTTAGAGTCTCGGGCGAGAATGTTCTCAAACCTAGCTTGTCGGCCAAAAATTCCATTCGAGCGCGATCTAAAGCCTTCGTGAAAATATCCGCCAATTGATACTCAGACCGGACAAAGTAAAGCTCGATCACTCCATTTTCCACTTGCTCCTTGATAAAGTGGTAGCGAATGTCAATATGCTTCGACCGGGAGAATTGAACATTGTTGCAGCATAAGGCAATTGCACTCTTGTTGTCGCATTACATCGGAATTTTGTTGAAACCTAGACCATAGTCGGTTAATTGCGATCTCATCCAAAGAATTTGAGCACAACAACCGGACATAGCTATGTATTCTGCTTCTGTACTTGAAATTGCAGCGCTTTTCTGCCTTTTAGATGCCCAACTGATTAGCCGATCTCCTAGTAGTTGCAAAGTTCCACTCGTGCTACGCCTTGTATCTTGACAACCCGTGTGATCCGCATATGCATATGCCATTAGTGCGACCTAAGAGTCCTTCGAATACCAAAGTCCCTGATTAATGGTTCCTTTAAGATACCGAAAGATCCGTTTAACAATATCTAAGTGTAACTCAGTAGGCCGAGTTTGATACCGAGCACACATACATATAGCAAATTGAAGATCATGTCGACTAGCTGTGATATACTAAAGGGTACCGATCATTCCACGATAAAGTGTCGGATCAACAGCAACTCCATGTGGATCTGCATCAAGCTTAGTTCGTTCCACCATTGGAGTATCCACGGGGTCGCAAGATTCCATCTTATATATTTCTTAAGCGATTCAAGAGCATACTTGGATTGACTGATAAAGATGCCTCTGGGACTCTGAGATATTTGAAGACCTAAGAAGAATGATACCTTGCCCATCATTGACATCTTTAACTTGGAAGACATGAGTGTCCCAAACTCATCGGATAAGGTTTGGGTCGAGGCAGGAAATATAATATCATCAACATATATTTGTACCATAATCATATCTTTACCTCGTTTCTTAATGAACAGCATGGGATCCACCTTGACTTTAGCGAAGCCTTGCGTAATGAGGAATTGTGACAATAGATCATACCATGCGTGTGGAGCTTACTTCAACCCATAGAGAGCCTTCTTAAGCTTGTACACATGATTAGGATATTTAGGATTCACAAAACCATCCGGCTGTTGAACATAGACCTCTTCCTTGATTTCACCATTAAGAAATGCTGTCTTCACATCCATCTGATAGACGATCATATTCATGTGGGTTGCATAAGCAAGGAATAGTCTAATAGCTTCCGAACGAGCTACAAGTGCAAAGGGTTCCATAAAGTCGATGCCCATTGCTTGTATCCACGAGCTACTAGTCAAGCTTTGTTCTTCAATATTTCGCCTAACTCGTCGAGTTTCACCTTGTAAACTCATTTCAAAGTGAGTAACTGCACTTGATCCGGGCATGGGACAAGTTCCCATACTTCAAGACGTACAAATTCATTAAGTTCTTCTTGCATAGCTTCTATCCAACAAGATTGGTAAATGCTTGTTGCCACGTCTTAGGTTCAACTTCACTGAGAAAAGCATCAAAATGACAAAACATTGCACTTTCTTGTAACTGACTTCGTGTGGATACCGGACGATTAGGGTCACCAATAATGGAATCTATGGGATGATCCTTTGTCCACTTGCTGTCATGTTTACGAATTCGTGGATTGGAGTAGACTGTTGTAGGGGCTTCCTCTGAGGTAGACGACCCGACTTGATTAGAGTCGGGAATTGGTACACCAAATAATGGAAGTTCACGCATTTGAGCGAATTCCAAATCGTGATCATCATCATCCTCTTCATCATCAATAGGCATGACATGGGTAGTTGATTCGGGTGTTGGTTGAGAATTACTTGTTGAAGGTATATCTTGACCAAATGATGTATCTGATTGTGCTTCGGTTGCTAGAGCTACAACTTTGGTAACCGGAGCTATTACCTCAGGTTCTGGAGCAACAATACTTGGAGGAGTAAATAATTCATCAAAGAATGGTTGAAACAATGTATCCCATTCATTCCTATAAGGTGGTGTAAATGATGATGAAGTAGGGTTATTTGGGACAAGACCAGAACTAATGTTACTGGGTCCCATTTCATGAAGTGCGGGTTTAGAGCTGCTTTGCTCAAAAGCCATTGCCGTTAGCTCATCAAAATCAACATTCATAGTTTCGAGGATCTTTCGAGAATTACGGTTGTAGATTCGGTATGCCTTCTTTGTGGGTGCATAACCAATGAAGATACCAATATCAGCCTTGGGTTGAAGTTTTCCCAAATTGTCATCATTATTTGGATAGCAAAGAGAACCAAATACATGAAGATATGATAAATCTGGTACTTTTCCATGTAGAAGCTCATAAGGTGTTTTACCATGGTGTTTACGGATTAGTGACCGGTTTTGGGTGAAAACTGCTGTAGATACTGCTTCCGCCCATAAAAACAATGGAGCCTTTGCGTAAATTAACATCGTTCGAGCAGCTTCCATAAGTGTGCGATTTCGCCTTTCAACGACACCGTTTTGTTGTGGAGTGCGAGCAACAGATGTTTCATGAGAAATGTCAACTTCTTCATAATAATTACGCAAGATTTGATTCACAAATTCAGTTTCATTATCTGTACGAATGCGTCGGACAGTAGTGTTGAGACGCACTTGAATCATCTTGAGAAATCCGATGATGAATTTAGGTGCCTCATTTTTTGTTGTAAGAGATTTCACCCATGTAAACCGAGAGTAATCATCGACAATGACGAGGATGTAATTTTTACCACTAAGACTTTCAACACGCATTGGCCCACAAAGATCCATATGTAACAAATAAAGTTTCTCTTGGTTGGTGTCTTCAGTCTTGGGCTTGTATGATTTCTTAGTGCTCTTCCCCATTGTACACGCGAAACATAAATGGTCCTTGTGAAATGTAAGTTTAGGAAGACCACGAACAAGTTCGTTTTTCGCCAGATGATTAATAGCGTCAAAGTTAAGATGAGATAACCGTCAATGCCATAACCATGACTTAGTCTTCGATGCTTTGGAGAGAAGACATACGGGAGAAGCGACCATCATGTCTTGTAGAGACAAAGTGTACAAATTATTCCCTCGAGTACCTTTCAATAAATCAACCCCTTAAAAATTACGAATGAAGCAGGTATGCTCTCGAAAAGCAACTTCTAGGTTTGCATCACAAAATTGTCCCACGCAAAATAAGTTGTGACCGAGACCTTCCACATAATACACTCTTGAAATTATAACATTCCCAATATGATATTCACCGTAACCCATTATCTTTGCAATATGATCATTTCCAAATCGAACCGTACCAAGAAACTTGCTGACGAAATTTCTGAGCTGAGAGCGATCTCCGGTCATATGCTTGGAGCAACCAGAGTCCAAATACCAGAGAACAATTTGGACCATCTGTTTTCAGTAACAAAAGTAGACAATGCATTGGAAACTATTGGTTCCGGAGTGTTAGCAGATATAGATATGATATTATCATAATTGCTAACATTTGTGTGACCCTTAGATTTCCTGCGTTTTCTAATGTGAGTTTTATCACTAACAGGCTTTATTGTTCCAATTTTTTGAGGTTTTGGAGTATTAGCGGGAACTACAGTGGGAGTAGACCTATTTAAAGGGCACTTGGTTCCTACGGTAGTGTTGGTGTTCCTAGTTAAAGGACACGCTTGTGTTTTGGTAGCCTTGGTACTCCTAGTTAAAGGGCACACTTTCTTCGCTTTAGTGGGAGTGATCCTAGTTAAAGGGCACGCATTTCCTACTATAGTGAAAGTTCTACCAGTGGGGCGCCACATCCAACCAACTTGGGTTAACACTTTCCCAGTCGGTTTTCATTCTAAACCATTTTTACGGGCATTCATCTCATTCACATGGTCAATAAGGCAAGAATCATGACGACTAGAAAACATACATTCATTGCAATTCCAACATTTTAAATTAGAATTCACAGTAGGCTTAGAAAGCTGCACAACCGCAGAGCCTTTAGGTTTAGCTACATGATTCTTTTTATTCAAAACAGAAATAACATTCCTAGGATGGGCTTCTACTTTCTTCTTCACTTGACTACTAGATGGGGGCAAGATCCTATCATTCTTCTTGTTTCTTTTAAGCTTAGATCTTTGAGCCTTAGTAGTGGTGCTTACTCCTGTAGAAGGCAACACGGGAATATTAGAAGCTTGTTTTGATTTTGCCTTATCTTTAGTGACCAATGTTTGAGATGGTTTAGTCCTAGGGCCCTTGTTAAGTGGTGTGACGGCGATAAGGTTCTTTTTGATTGCACTAGAGGACGATGCTGAGACAGTGGCTGCGTTATCCACAACATTCTTACCTTTTAGGGTACGAAGTGTTTCCTTTAACTCAGTCAAAGCCAGATTTTTATCACAAATTTGTTCCCTCAAATCAGATATTTCCATCGACTTTCGATTCAATCGTTCAATCAATGATTGATTTTGTGCAGTGGTATTAGCACATGTGGGCACTAAATCGAAGAGTTGTGTATTTTTCTATTTTAAGTTATCAACTTTGGACAAAATCTTGGAAACTCGATTATCTAGATCAAGCTTAAAATTCTCAGCGGCCTCAAGTACGTTCACATAGTTAAGCTCCTTAGATTTCTCTATGTCTATCGGCAACGATTTAGCAACCTTGTCACTGGGCTGACGTTGTTTTGATTGTAAGTCCAATCGAAAATTCTTTTGAAAATTTGCATCATCTATATTAACACCTTCGAAGGACGTTTCAAAAAGATCTTGAATAAATTTTTGTTTACATTCAAGCGAAATACAATGTTTTTGAATCTCATCAAAACGTTTTGAAAGCGAAGAATAAGAATCTTGAAGCTTTAAAAATTCAACGTCAGATTTGTGACAAGTACTATCTACCATATTATCCACAAATTCAACATTATGCACAATAGAATCATTATCAACACTTTTATTCACACAGACGGAAACAATATCATGAGACATCACTTGCTTCAGAATTTGATCATTTTGGCGTGAAACTCGTTCAATTTCAAGTAAACTGTTTTCATAAGCATCATCCATTTCATTGAAAACACGTCTAACTTCTTCTATTTCCAAAAGCAAATCTTGATCAATAGTGCTAAGACAAACTTTAACATTGTTTACAAATGGAACAATTTCGTCTCGAAACGTAGCTCTAGTATGCTCAAAATTCCATTCACCTTCCGTTATGGTCGTAGCCGTCATACTTTCCGTAATGATCTTGTCAAAATCGGCAAAGTGTTGGTGCACTGCATTTAAGCTATCTGACACCTTACTTACCGGTGGAATTAACTAAGTTAAATCCTTTTTTACAAGTGTAGGATACGTACTAGGAAGGTTTTACGTTGACAAACTTTGAGGCACAAAAACTGTTAATTGAGCTAATTCCTTTTGTAAACGAATACGGGTCTTTTTAGAAAATTGATCTTTATTATGCTTATCATAATCAATCTTATGGAATTTTGAAAGCATTTTAGATCGAGTTTCTTCCGCAAGTGACATTGTCTCCTCAGTACTACGAACATAAGGTGCTTCTTTCGATTTGCCAATTAGGGTCACATCATAAAGACAAGGAATATATTCCTGAGCTTGTTTTGCATAACCGGGATTAGGTGGTAAATCTTGAAGACGCTTAAGTTCGAGTTCTTTAAACGATTTAGTTAAAAGATGAACCTTTTCTGTGGAAGCGTATTGTTTTAAAGATGTTGTTCTTTGAATTTAAGAAGTTTGGTAGCATTAATTTCCGATTCAAACTTTTTAGACTCGAGAGTTTCGAAATTCATTTTAAGTTTCTGAAAATCATTGACAACCGACTCTTTTTCTTTTAATTCATTGGAAATATTAGCTTTTAATGATTCTATTTCTTTTAAGTGATCAATCTTTTCAAAACGAAATTTGTCAAATTCGGAATAAGTTATTTTTTCCGCTTGAGGGACCATTTCAAAAGTTTTGACCTTTTCCTTATACAACGCAAGTAGAAACCCCTGGTTTATGCGATCGCAATATTCATATCGGAATATAGAACCCTTCAGACGTTACGATGGAGTCGATCGCAATATGGAAACAAAAGTACCACTTTTCCCGGATAGTACTAGTACACAACAAATTCGAGATTTTTAGCCTAAAAATGAATCAAATACCCAAAATTTTATGTTTTTAACCAAAGTAACAATACCAAATCACTACCACAAGTATGTAGATGATCTATATCAAGATTAAACCATAAAAACACAAAAAAAATTGGTACGTATGATTTTGGATCAAAATAGGCATATGAATCAAGAACACAAACATATAAACCAAACAATCATCCCATGGCTCTTGATACCATTTGTAGGATATTGTAAATCTATGCTTATATTAGAGAGAGATTAGAGAGAGAGAGAGAGTTGGTAGAATCACACACACACACTTGAGAGAGAATAATAAGAAAACACCTTAATCACTATGTGTAAAATGAGTGAAAACCACACCCTCTCCATCTAAGGAGAGGGTTTATATACCCAAGCTCATGAGATGGGCTTGGGCTTACAAGTTGGGCCGACCTACACATGTTGTAGGCTTGGCATGGCCTTAGTTGTTTAATATTAGAAAAACTAAACTAAGAGCTATTACTTAGACTATTGTTGGAGTGACCGATCCTTTCTACTACGTAAACGTATTTCCAACAAACAATACTACTCGTTCTCCAATCGTTAGGAACTCTTCTATGGACTCTTGTGACACATGAGGTGCACGTGAATGACTTATGTCAGACACGTGAGTTGCATGTGTTCATTTCCACTTGAGGATATAACAGAGTCTAACTAACCTTTCCTAACTAACTTTCCCGCCCAAAGTGAGAAAATAAATAGATGTTAATCATTTCATTTCTACTAGTCTTGAATTTGTTGTAAAACTTTTCTCTCTCAATTCCTATCCATTGTAATCATTCAATTACAATAAACATTCCATTAAATTCAGTTCTTCAATCTTGATTCTAATTCGATAGATCCTAGCTGTAATTCAGTCAACTTCGAGTAATCCTAGTTGTCATTCATTTGAGTACGTAACAGGTGGTATCAGAGACCTTTCTTGTGCGGTCTTATAACATAATCAGTTACTTCTTCTGGTAGTTAGTTACTTTTCCGGTGAATCAGTTACTCTTTTAGAGTTAGTTTAGATATTGGTTCTTGATGAAACAGTTAAGTTTCTGGTGAGTTAGTTACTTTTCTGGTGAATCAGTTACTTTTCAGGCGAGTCTAATCAAGAACAGAATAAGGTTGTTAGTGGTTATGGCTCCAACTACCAGACTCAATTTAGGGAATTCCAGTAACAGAGAAGCAAGGAGTGTAGAAGAACAATTAGTTGAATTAATACAAAATATGGAGTCCATGCAACAAACTATGCAGACTATGGCCTTGTAGTTACAAAATCATGGAAGACAGCAAAACCAATATAAAAGAATGACCAAACTGGAATTTCCTAAGTTCTCAGGGGAAGATGTGAAGGGATGGGTTTACAAATGTGAGCAGTTCTTTACACTTGATGACATTCAGATAACCAGAAGGTAAGACTAGTATCTGTGTATTTATCTGAAACACCTTTATTGTGGCATAAGCAGTTCATTAAACTCAATGGGGAGAATGTGTTATGGACTGTGTATAAAGAGGTAATTTTACAGAGATTTGGTACTGTTTTTTATGACCCAATTAGTCAAATTAGGAATGTCAAATATGAGACTAATGCTAGGGATTATCAAGATGTTTTTGATACATTACTAAGTAGGGTGGAGGTGAGTGAGGAACATGCCGTGAGTTTCTATTTAGGGGGTTTACCACAGGAAATTGAGATGGGGGTTAAGATGTTTAACCACACTACATTGGCTCAAGACTTCAAGTTGACTAACTTCCAGGAAGCAACTTTGAATGTTATGAAGAAGAAGGTTAGGGTGTTTGGGACTAGTTTTGGAAACAATCCTAAGTTTGGAAGTAATACTATTAACACAAATCCTTCCAAGACCCCTTTGTTGGCCCTTCCATCACCAAGTTTTGGGGTAAAACCTAAACCAAGTTTGCCTACCATGGACCCCCTAGGAAACAACTCACCCAAAAACAGTTCCAAGAGAAAAGTGCCAAGAATTGTGCTTTTATTGTGATCAGAAATACATACCTGAACATAAGTGCAGTGGACAGTTTTACTCTTTGGAGGTATTAGCTGAGGAAGATGAGGAATTTTTTGAGGTTACAGAGAATATGGAACCTAAAGCAGAAGAAATGCCACAGATCTCTTTGAATGCACTGAATGGGTCAAACACTTATCAAACCATGAGGGTGACTGGAAAAGTGGGAAAACATGATTTGCATATCTTGGTTGATTGTAGTTCCACTCACAATTTCCTGGAAGATAGTGTGGCTAAAAGGATTTGTTGCCAGATGCAGGACTGCCCATTGACAGTCATTGTGGGGGGAGGAAAAGAGTTGATTAGTACCAAAGCTTGCAAAGGGTTTAAGTGGTTGTTACAAGGAGAGCAATTCAAGGCAGATATGATGGTTTTACCCTTAGGGGCTTGTGAAATGGTCTTGGGAATACAATGGTTAGTTGCTTTGGGTGACATCAAGTGTAATTTTAGTCAACTAAGAATGGAATTTATGTATAATAAAAGAAGAATTGTCTTGAGGGGAGCTCCTAATCCTACCTTACAGTGGATGGAGGGCAAACATCAACAGAAAGAAGTGATAGGGAAGGCACATGCTAAGTTATTGATGTATAGTGTTTTCCCAAACACTGGATTGTAGCTAATGAGTATGCACGATCAACCACAAGTTGTACAACAAGAATTACAAAAAGTACTTTGATATGAGTGATTTTAATCATATCATTTGTATCTAAAAACATACAATAAATGCATAAAATGTATAAATATTGCCTTGTATATGCGTTTTTGTTGTTTTATGTGTGTAGGTACCAAATTCACAAAAACCGGCAAAATCGACACGAGACTAAAGAAAAATCGAGGAAGCCGAAAATCAAGTTCGTTTTTATCCGAGGATTTGGATTTATCAAGTTTATTGGGCCTTAGTGGGTCCCACTTGAGTTAAATGGGCCTGAAAGCCCATTAATAAATTGTTATGATAATCTATTTTGAAGAAGCCCAATTCAAGCCCAAATCAAATATGAAACGGACTGAAGTTATATAATATTTTGGGTCCAAATTGTAACTAAAAGCCCAAAAACAAATTTAGACGGTGGAAGTGTATATTTGGAAAACCCCAATTTATGAAACGAGTATATACTTTATTAGGTCAACAAGTCAATCGATGATACCAAAGTCACACTACACCTTCTCTCTCACCCAAACGAATAAACTAGACACATATCTCACCCCAAACCCTAATCCACAAAAACAAATTGGGGCTTTTTAATTTCAAGGCGCGTGAAGTACACGCTTGGGAAATTAATTCCCAAGTATTTCGGATCAAGGAGATGCTCTCATTACAGAGTGACGTGGTCGTTTTATCTACTATGATTGGCCAGGCACCTCATCCATCCTCGATCCACCAATGAGAAGATACCATATCAGCTGTTAACAAGCACAACTAGCACACATCCTTGCCAAGCTGGCAATTCGTGTGCTAGTGTGCGTATTACAACCACAAGATCAAAGGAGAAGAGAGAGAGAAGAAGATTAAGGGCCAAGATTGCACTTCATCATCAACAAACTATCCCCTTATTCATCTATAAAAACCCTGAAGAAAATCAGTATTATCATCAACAAACTATCATCAACAAACTATCCCCTTATTCATCTATAAAAACCCTGAAGAAAATCAGTATTATCATCCCTTCTTTAGTTTTTACTCTTATAATGTAGAAATAGATTTAGGATTTATTTTCAACAAAACCTTGTAACATTTTAAGTTTTTAATAAATAAAGTTTAATTTTTGTCTTCATCACTCTCGTTATTATTTTTGTTAATGTTTTTGATTTAGTTAATTTGATGTCTTATTGATCTATTTTACTGATTATAACATGTTTAGTCCTATAAGCTTCTTGATAGCTTATTAAGATTAACTTTAAGTTAAGTTTGGGATTAAATCAGGTTTATCCACTGATAAATTGAAAAAATAATAAATAAAGTTTTCATTCCACTGAATGAAGAATTCAAAATTAGCTGCTGGTTCGATATATCGGTGATACATGGAGTTAAAATTAGATGGTGGTTCGGATTTAGATACTTGTTTATTCGGTTCAGCGCCGCACAACTACATCAACGGGGTTTCTTCAAATTAATGGTTAAGCACTTTTAGTTTTTATGCAATATTAGAGTGAATTAGTTAGTTAGATGATTTTTGTGGATTATTTAATGTTTGAATCTGCCTGTTATCTGATTTGTTTAATGTCTTTGTAGCTAGTTTGTGATTTTATGTTTATGATATTGGATCTGGTTTACAGCTTAACTGCTTAAGAGATTTCAGTTCATTGAATTTGTGATAGAGGCATTTGTATGAATGCTTATAATAATCTGCTGAATCTTGTTAAAAGTCTGCTGATATTGTAACCTGCTGCTTTTTAGGCTGTAGGTTTTAATAAATGTTATAGCTGTATGTTATGAACGATTTAGGTAATTGCTTGGTTAGATTTTAGTTTCCTTTTGCCTTTGTCGTAAAAAATCTACTGATTAAGCTGATTCAATGTACTGCTGCATTTCATTATTCGCTGATATATGTTGCTTAATGGCTCACTTGTATATGCATTTATGTCCTTTGGTTTATCCTAGGAGAGTTAAAAACGAATTCAGTTGATGATTTATAGATTTATTTTGCTATTAACATGGAATTTAAGTTGATTATGATAACTAAATTAAGTCTATGAAATCGTTGAATCTATGCTGGTTTTAGTTCTAAGCCTATTGTTGAATTTGTTTAGATCAATGAATTGTTATTTATGCTAGCTGCTATAATTTAGATAGATTATTATTTCCATTGCACTTGTTGTTTTCAGTATTTTGGTAGTTATATCTTAACTGGGTGTTAGATGATTCAATGTATTGATTTTTCAGCTTTTTTATGTGTGGGATTATCACATTTATTCCTAAACTGTCATAAAAATATATAACAATAAATTGTCCCTAGGGGGTCTCGAACTCGAGACCTCCAATTCAACTGTCAATCGATTTTCCAACTGGTCAAGCAGTACTTTGTGTTACTTCATTACAATAAATGAGTATTATATTCTAAGTTGGATGGTCAGTTTGTATAAACTTGTTAATCAAAGCTTTATTTCTAAAAGAGCATAAATTCGATTCTAATTACTTTTTATAAACGAAAATTTATTTAATTTTTTAGAGATTATTATTAGTTTAAATAAAATTAGTTTTTTTTTAATAAGTAAATAAATATTTTATAACTTTTAGATTTGAAATCATTTTAAATTTTGTTTTTAAATACTTTACTTTAAATTAATTTTGTAATAAGTAAATTTAAATTTTAATAATTTTGTTTAATTAAAAGTAAATTTTTAATAGATTAATTTAGTTTATGTTTTTAAATAGTTTTAAAATTGCTTTCAATTAAATTGTTTTTAAAATAAAGTTAAGTTTAAATAATTTTTGTTAAAATAATTTGTCTTTTAAAAGTTTAAGTCTGGTTACGATTCATGCACTTAGGTTTAAAATTGTAAGAGTAATTTTAGTTTAAAAACCAAAAACCAATTCAAATCGATTGTCCAAATTGAAACAAAACGTCTCAAATTCACTTGATCCTCGTGTACAATGAACTTGGATCATCCACGTGTTTAACTAAATTCGTCTTCGACTTATTTGTGGATTATTACCTTTTCCTAAGGGTAATTTCCTAAATTTGTCCTATATCGTATCTAATTAAAATACATCGACGTTTCCTCGACACATCAAAAATTTTGGCGCCGCTGCCGGGGATCTTGTGTACGATTCGTTTCGTTGAGATTTGTTGATCGATGATTTGAAGAACCTTTCCGTCCTCGGAAAGTTTTGTTATTTTTCTATTATTATAGTATGTATCGTTTTTCGTGTTTTTTGTGATTATTATATTATATTACGTAGAACAATAAATTTACCTACTTCCAAATAAGACCTTAGTTGGGATTTCATCACCTAGCTATTGTATTCAAATCCAAAACGAAAAATAAAAGGCAAAATAGATAAATACTAATAAAAAATTTAAACTCGATTTATACAAACTATAAGGTGAGTATAAGGCGACGAGCTATAAAAGGCCGTCTAAGGAAAAAGGTTTTTAAGTGCTTTGTGCCACCTCGTTTCCCCGCTTGCTTGTGCGTATACTAAGTGGGACGACCGATTATTGGTTTGCCGACTCAAGTAGTATTAAATCTTATTTTTGTAGTTTACTTATTGAACCTCGAGACGGTTAGGTTTTCACCTACGTTTCAAAGTCGACTGAGAGTAATTTACTTCCATAGTAATTATCCTTATTCCTTATTTGTATCATTGTGTCTTTATCTATCGTTTACGTTAAGTGTGGGAGTCCATTGTTTGATGGCGTGTGCCCTTGTCTTCAAACGAAAGACGACTCCTCACAACTTTCCGTCGAACAATTACTTATGCTTGAGCAGATGAATTTTTACAAAGATTTTTTCAAAGATGATATTTTGGTGAACTATGATTTTGACGATGACGATGATGAGGATATTTTTGACCTCACTCCATCTCATGACATCACTACTCCTATTCATGATTCTTCCACCGTGGAACCCGAAAATTCTCTTAGCAAGTGGGACGAGCATATTAGCACTATTCCGGACACGGAATCGGACGAAGTAATAAAGTCTAGTGTTGAGATGCTTGCCCAAAACCCGAGAGAGTTCGACGGTATTTCCAATGAAACTGTGTGACTTGTCACATTGTGATGACTCTACTTCTTCTATTCACCTTGATATTTTCTCTAATTCTAATGATGAAAAGTGTGATGGAAATGAAGATTTTGAGAATGATTCGACTTCTAGTGAATTTTCTAATGAGGAGTTCTCTGATGAACTTTCTTATAAAGATGATATTCACGACTCGGATTTTGAGGGGTTTCCCGATGAACCTACTCTTCTTCACCCATTTCCACCAAGAAATGAGGATGATAGTGATCCAATTTATGAGAGGTTCACTTTTGAACTTGCTCCTTTAGATCCATTTCCACCGGGAAATGAGGTTGATGACTTCCGATCCTTGAGAAGTTCACCGATGAACTTACTCATTTAGATGTGGAAGACGTGATTCTTCGTGAGAAGCTATCAAACATCTATCTTCTCATTTCTAAGATCGAGACTTTGAATTCTAAGCCTATTAGAAAGTCTTTCTCTCCTACCCATTGAGGATAGTGATCCGCTTATGGAGGAGATTGACATGTTTCTTGCTTCTAATGATTCGATACCACCGGGTGTTGATGAAATTGACCCGGAGGGGGACGCTCTCTTTTTAGAGAATTTACTTGATGATGATTTCGTCCCAAGTCCTCCTCCCACCCACTTTGACCTTAATGTGCGGGTTTTTCATGTGACTCATATTGAGTACCATGACCCAATTGATCACATTTCTAAGGGTGAAATGGTCGTTAAAGCTAAGAATGTTGATTCCACTATGGATGAAACTTTTATCCCACCATTACCATATGCTTTATATGATTTTGGATTAGCATGGGGAGACGACACCGTGTTGTCTATTCTTTTCTCTCCCGAGGACGAGGTATTCGACCCCGGAATCATTGATTTAGGGAAATCTCGGCCTTTCACCGATGTAATAATTGAAAGACTTTTCGGTCATCTTGGTACGAGTTTATCTCGGGGAGCATACTATATCCATATAATGATTTGTGACCACCATCTCTTTTTGGAGATTTGTGTTGGAGTTTCATCTTTTCGTTTGTCATCCGAAAACGAGGATGTAATCTTTGACCCCAGCATCGTGCTTTATGTTGGGTTTTATTCCATTATGCCGGTTTTCACCATTTTCCCTAAGGACCAATGAATGCGGGGATCGAGTCGAGCTCGTGACTCGGTTAACAAAAATTAGGTGCCTTGTGGGGGAGTCCCATACATTCTATCTTCTATCTATTTTCTAACACTAATAAGGCTTGATCCTTCAAGCTCGTGCTCGTGTTTTGTTGTGTTGTGAATCTTAGGTATGACCCTAATCTTTGAAGACCCTCGTGTTTGATTTTTGCCGGTCCACTTGATCTTCCATACTTTGATTGTCAAAAGGGGCACACACTCTATCCTTTGATTTTTATCGACTAACGTTTTATCTTAAAGCATAACTAATAAATGGCTTATAGATTTGCGTGCTCTTTCCATGTTAGGACTTTTGCATTAGACTCTTCGGGGTTGTTTACTTTTTTTAGTGGTATCATATAAGGCTCTTAATATGCCTCTTAGTGGGAAGAGAAAGGTTTTGGTGTGAGTGTGGAACAAGATGCTCAAATGGTTTGGGCCCATATTTGTTTTCCACTAAGAGGTTGCAAAAGAAAAAGAAACACCCCCTTCGTGTTTTAGCAAGGGGGTGTTACTCTTGAGCTAAGAAACATTGAGGACAATGTTTGGTTTTAGCATGGGGGATTCAATCGATATAATCGCTTGTAATTGCTTTTGTCGTGTCTAAACGTAATCGTTTTTCTCGTTTTTCATAAAAATTTAAAAATTTTAGTGTTATTTTAGGTTTTAATAAAGAAAATAAGTGCTTTTGACACAAATGTAGGCTTTCCGTTGGTGAAAATAAAAATAGTTTTTGACTCGACTCGGTTTTTACCTTAGCTTTCCCTTAACGTGTTTGAATCAAGTTTTGCTAGGCTTTTATATAGGGAACTTTAAAACGCGAAAGTCTTAACTCATACGGGTAATAAGAACGAGAACTTTTCGCAAGTTCCTATAATTGATCCTAGAAATTCGTTTATCAAGGGAACTTTAAAACGCAAATTCTAAAACTTGAAAAAGTCTAAGAAGATGCGAGATCCTATAGATGACTTGAAAATCCAAAACTTTGATTTAATAGGCTAAGTATCCATTAATTTCACATTTTTGAGATTATACAATATGGAGAACAAGAGATGATATAGTTTAATCATAAGTTTCTAAGGTTAATTCTTCCTTGTATAAGTATTTTTGTGTTTGATTTAATCTCCTCATATTTATTTTTCACGCTTGAATAATAAATTGCTTAATAAATGAAGTTTTTAGCGGTTTAGGCTTAATATCTTAACTCGTAACTCCTTCTTTTTCTTCCCTTGTAATCAAAGTGAGAACACATTAAGGGTGTCAGCGTCATGGACTTTTGATCATGAGATTGCGGAAATTTTCCTTACTATAAATATCATAATAATAAAGAAGAATAAATAAAAACATGTTCTCTATGAGCCTTCGGGTGAGAGTCATGTAGCACTAACCTTGTCATTTGAGCCTTAGGGTGTATGGCATGGGGACGTGTTTAATAAAAATTGCTTCATCATCATGAGCCATAAGGTGGGATGGTGAATGTCAATTCCCTTATTTTTGTCCAAGGAGCCTTCGGGTGTAGATTTTAAATAAGGAGCACAATTTCATCTTAAAGAGCCACAAGGTGATATGATGTAATTGTTGCTAACTCCATTAATAAGGTCATAATTGACTTTGGAGGATTTATTGTTGCTTTTAAGTAATCCTATTAGCCAAATTTCGGATCCGGGATTTATCCCTCAAATCGTGTTAAGTTATCCTTGATGTGGGCTTTCTTTAGTGACAACGGTTTTTGAAGTCGAGGTTAGGTTTTGAGAGTTGAGTTTACACCGTTTTTGCCTTCATTTTTGGATTAATAAATATCAAATAAGTTAAATGAGCCTTTGGGTGAATGACATTTAAAATCTAGAGATACAATTAGGAATAAAAGGAGATTGAGTTTAACACAAATTACTTGTAGGAGTTGTCTTAATTTTGGGAGTTATGATTGACAATGATCTTGTTTTTAAACTTGGCATGGAAAAGTGAAAAGTCGGGGACGATGAATCTATTTGAGTTTTATGATCCTAATAGTTATTTTTTCAAATAATGAAAGCTTTACATTATGTCGTTGCAAAATAAAGTTTCAAAAGTTAAATAAAAGTGTAGTTAGTAGTTTTATTTTATCATTGCGTGACGACATGACAATTGCTTAGCAAGGGGGAGTTTGATATGAGTGATTTTACTCATATCATTTGTATCAATAAACATACAATAAATGCATAGAATCAATGAATATGGCCTTGTATATGTGTTTTTGTTGTTTAATGTGTGTAGGTACCGATGATCACGAAAACCGGCAAAATCGACACGAGATTGAAGAAAAATCGAGGAAGCCGAAAATCAAGTTCGTTTTTATCCGAGGATTTGGATTTATCAAGTTTATTGGGCATTAGTGGGTCCCACTTGAGTTAAATGGGCCTGAAAGCCCATTAATAAACTGTGATGATAATCTATTTTGAAGAAGCCTAATTCAACCCCAAACCAAATATGAAACGGACCGAAGTTATATAATATTTTGGGTCCAAATTGTAACTAAAAGCCCAAAAACAAATTTAGACGGTGGAAGTGTATATTTGTAAAACCCCAATTTATGAAACGAGTATATACTTTATTAGGTCAACAAGTCAGTCGATGATAACAAAGTCAAACTACACCTTCTCTCTCACCCAAACGAATAAACCAGACACATATCTCACCCCAAACCCTAATCCACAAAAACAAACTGGGGCTTTTTTATTTCAAGGAGCGTGAAGTACACGCTTGGGAAATTAATTCCCATGTATTTCGGATCAAGGAGATGCTCTCATTTTAGAGTGACGTTGTCGTTTTATCTACTATGATTGGCCAGACACCTCATCCATCCTCGATCCACCAATGAGAAGATGCCATATCAGCTGTTAACAAGCACAACTAGTACACATCCTTGCCAAGCTGGCAATCCGTGTGCTAGTGTGCGTATTACAACCACAAGATCAAAGGAGAAGATAGAGAGAAGAAGATTAAGGGCCAAGATCGCACTTCATCATCAACAAACTATCCCCTTATTCATCTATAAAAACCCTGAAGAAAATCAGTATTATCATCCCTTCTTTAGTTTTTACTGTTATAATGTAGAAATAGATTTAGGATTTATTTTCAACAAAATCTTGTAATATTTTAAGTTTTCAATAAATAAAGTTTAATTTCTGTCTTCATCACTCTCGTTATTATTTTTGTTAATGTTTTTATTTAGTTAAATTGATGTCTTATTGATCTATTTTACGGATTATAACATGTTTAGTCCTATAAGCTTCTTGATAGCTAATTAAGATTAAATTTAAGCTAAGTTTGGGATTAAATCAGGTTTATCCACTGATAAATCGAAAAAAAATAATAAATAAAGTTTTCATTCCACTGAATGAAGAATTTTAAATTAGCCGCTGGTTCGATATATCGGTGAATTACATGGTGTTAAACTTAGATGGTGGTTCGGATTTGATTGTGAGACCCCCATAATCTGACATGGAACAACTAGGCAATGAGGGCGTAACACGTCATAGTACAAGAAACAATGAATTACAGTTGACACAAAGTTGACGTAATAAAATCATATATATAACATCCTAAATGATCAGAGTTTTAAACATAGGTCCCAGAGTTTTATATGCGGAAAAATGTATTATTTCATCCCGATTTATAACATAAAGTTGCCCAAAAGATAGAGTAACTTCTGACAGTTTATATAAAACCAATCTTTCAAAAGCATCACAGAAATCTCCAAGCTGCGATAATCTCCTGCGGGCTCCCATCCAAGCAAAGCTAAGTAATAATACCTGAGATTAAACATGTAAAATTGTCAACACAAAGTTGAGTGAAATTCATAGGCTTAGCAGTAAAGGTGTGGAACTCAAATATTCATTTGTAACAAGAAATAGGGGAAATGGTTAGGTACAATAACCATTGTCCGAAACCATTATTATTGCTGTTCAGTTCATGAACCGAAGCTTAACTCAGTGTAAGTTCCTCTAGGGAGTATTCAGCCTAAATACTCAAGTATAAACAAATATCAGTGCGTCAAGGGTACTTGAGACGGGGATAGTCAATCCCAATGGATCCACCCACAACATTCGCGCTTAGTACTCGAAATTAACGGTTCATGATCGGGAGAGGAAACTCAAGGCTAGACTAAAAAGCAATAATAATATTGAAAACCTGAAAATCATACATGTTCTGGATAGCATACAAGTTCTGGATAGTATACAGTTTTTAAATGGTTGTGTTCCACCATGTAAAATCTCACCCTGTGTTTAGAAACCATGTACAAGTAAAAAGGGGCTATGAACTCACCTTAGCCACGAGGTAAGTCAATCACGGTACTCAGCAACTGAGTAGAAACGGTAGTGGTAGACGATCACCGACGATATGGATGCCCGAGAAACACGAAAACCGCAACCTATCAAAATAAGGCGCGCGTTAAGACTCGAACTCAATTATCGATATGTACCAAATATAATATGACTCAAATGTTTTCAAAATATTCATATTTCAAAACCATTGACACGAACCAAAAGAATCCATACTAACCCATTTATTCCAACACTACACGTTAAAACACTTGTACACTTGAAATTGACCCTTTATACGACGCCAAGTTAACTCAAGTCAAACTATTCTTTAACCTTATTCGGACCAGTAGCTAAGTCATTTATATAATGAATAAGCACTTGAGTAAGTCACCATGTCCGATGGTGAATACTCAAACTCACGCAACACAAGCATTGAACTATGTGTCCAAAATAAAATCAGCAAGTACACCCCGAATGTACACACCGATCTACCCTATCTAGACTTGTCCGTTTTAGATGAAAATTGGTGTCAAGGTCACTTATAACCTGTATAAGTTCTCACCAAAATTTGAGCCAAAGTTCACGCTTTAAAACCCATCAGCTCGACACTTTACTCGACTTCAAATTTGGGACAGATTTGTGGACTTGTTTTGTAAAACCGTTTGGACCACTTTAAAAGTACTAACTCGACAATCCGTCTTTTGAAACCACTATTAGACTCATCAAAAGAAGTTTGTAAACTTTGAAAACCAGTAGTATCAACTATCTAACCAAGCCTAAAGTCCCCGAGAGTCGACCCAAAATCAGCCACAATTTCGGATTGTGCCGACTTGCGTCTTCCGGTACACGAATATTAAAACTAGCATAATTTTTGACTCGTAATGACTTAGAAGCTCTATCTTATACCAAAACGAGCGTCTTAGAAAAATCTACAATAAAATCAAATAATATTAGCCTTTCTCAGACCTTAAACCCACGAAAATTCTGATAAGGACCTGCTGTCCTAAAATAGCCTTTTAGAAAACATGACAAATCCATTTTTCAACCAAACCCATTCATTCCCATACCTCTAGTATCATCATACTAACATACCCATCAACCAAACACTCCTAAAAACACTTGCATGTAAAATTTTATCAAAAATCAAAGATCAAAATAATCTTTTTAGAATGAAAACAAGATGATCTAGCCATGATCATCACATGCATGATGATCAAGACTCATCCCCACCATAAAAATCATAGGAACATAAAATCTTGATGCATGTGAAAGATTTTTGTATGTTTAGAATCACCATAAGATTTTATGATGTGGTCTAATTTTGTTTTGATCAAATCATATGGAAAATTGATGAAGTGAGGGTGTTTTTGGCTTGGGAGCTCACGACAAGAAATGGAGGGGTGGGAGAGTTTTGGTGAAAAAATTTATAAGTTTGGTTTGTATGTGTTTATGTGAAGAAAATTTGATTTATATATGTTGGTAGTGGAGGGACCTAAGTTGCCAATTTGCAAACTTGTGGACCTAAAAGAAATTAATAGTTTTAAAGGGTAGAAAATGGTTATTGGTAAATATTGAAAATATTTACGGGGCTCGGGTTTCGTAAAAAAAATACTTTTCAAAAGTTACAATGCATCATAAAAATGATTAAATGATTTCTCGACACGACTTAATACGTAATTAAAACTAAATCGCCGAAAATATCAATTATCGAAATAATCGATAAATAAACGTAAACTTTTGGGCATCCGTCGGTATCGCGATCACTAGGAATTCTCGTTGTACATTGATTTTGAACAAACTCGTTGTAAAACGCACGCGGATGATTTTAAATCAAAAATTTTGATTTAAATTAAATATGGAAAAAAATAAAATAAGAATTTTATTATTCCTGATAAAGTATTTATCAATGATCCGAAAATACTTGAAAAGTATAATTTATTGAAAATTAATATAATCTCAGGATTTACATATAAAATACAAGAAAACGAAATACGTTGGAATTTCAGAAACACAAATAAAAAGAATAAAATAATGTTGAGAAAGTACGGGTTCTCACAGTCTTCCCCCCCTAAAGGAACTCTGGTCCCCAGAGTTCTCCTGAAAATAGTAGAAGATGCAAACAAGAGGAGGTACAAAGTGTAGAACAAATTCAATGCTTCCCAGGTAATTTCCGTACCACGACGAATCTTAACGGTTAGAATTCACTATGCTTCAGTTCTTAACTCCTTTTCGTATAACTTTTCAGTCTTGGATTAGAATAACGATCTTTCAATACGGAGATACATCAAGAGATAGAATTATTGGAAATACGTGCGATAAACTAACAAGAATGAACACAAGAATCGCTTAAACATGCAAAGTGCGATAAAATGAACCAAGATTGTTAATCAACAAGGAGTCGCAAATCGTGCAACTGTAAAACATGACAATCTGAAATGTAAGAATCTAGTTACAAGCGAAATAGAAGGGAAAGATAATGAATTACATATGATCATTCAAAATACAAGCTGTCAAAATCAGTTGTCTAGTATTTTGGGATTACTTTAAAACTCAGTTTAAATATTTTATTGATTAAAAGAAAATTTACAAGGTGTAGTGATTTAAAATCAAACTATCTGTATTTAGTAAGTATGATGTTGCTATATCTTTTTCTTGATCAGGATTTTCAAAGCAAAAGTAGAACTACTCAAAATAGTTATCCTGATCGGCCCAAGAACTTTTTGGTGACTACATGAAATTATCGTTAAAACTCAGGTTTATCGTTACCATTAGAGAAAATCAGATTTTCCAAGTTATTTAGAAACATTGTTTAGAATTTATAATTAAATTTAATTATTTCATAAGGTTGACAATAAAGTACGATATAAACAATTACTTTAAAAGATACAGCTTGATATCCTTTGAAACACTAGGTAAAATTTCCAAAGAGGATATATATATATGGTATTTAACTTGAAACAGTTATTCTGGTAAATTAAACATTTGATAAAATGTATAAAACGTTTTTAAAAATTAATAATAATTTTTTTTAGAAATCCAAGAAGGTGATTAAGATATCAAATGGTAAACACGTAACATTTTCTGGTTTTCAAAAGGTGACAAGACAACAACGAATATGAAACATATAAAGGTCCACAATTTGTATGCAAGCAATAACACAAGGGAATAAAACAAAAATCGTATCAATTCTTAACAAACATGATAGAAAGGACGTGTGGATGATAATAAAAATAATGAGAAACAAAGGATTATAGCAATGATAAATTCACGAGTGTGGTTGACATCACCACAACGGCTTAATAAGTTCTCGGTGGTCGACATACGATCGAAAGGGAAAAGCCACACAGCGAATTTCCGAATCAAAGAAAATTATTAAGAAGTTACTTGAGAGGAATTCCAGTAAAACGAACAACATTAGCAATGAAAGGAAAAATCAACACATGATCCACACGTATGAATTTCAAGACGATAGAGTCTAACACATAACATGGAAAATACACGTAATCATCGTTAACGTCGAGTCATGAATCATTAATCGCGTCCAGAGACGTTTCGCAGGTCTACCAAGATAGATAAAGAAGATTGATTGATGTAGAAGCATATCAACGTTGAAACTTTCAAGTCTGGTATTAATGGTAAGAATTTAGGCAAACAGTAACAAGAATGGTATCATGAAGGAGAATGAGGTAACAAGTATAACAAAGGTCGTTGAGTAAGGAAATATGTGTTTGAGGCATGTACTTTGTTCAAGAAAAGATAAGGGTTCATGTATGTCGCGAACTGTTGATACTCGCATAAGATGTAAAAGTTTTCAAAACTTTCATTTTATCTAAATTTTTAAGGAACGTAATTAAAAAGTTGATTGTTGGTCAAATATTTAGGGCGACTACTATTTGGCCTTGCATGGCTCCTTCTAAATTAGGCATAGGTGATCAGGCCATGCATAATTTAGGACTAGCAATGCGATGCTCATCTTCGTCAAACCAGTATTACAGGTCATATTATTTAAAATATGTTTATAATGCCATTTGTAAAAACAGAAATCAAAATAGTTTATGAAACTATTCGCCAATAGGTTACTGGCTAGATATTTAATTCAACAATTGTAATGTTACAAGATTCTTTACAAGACCCAAGGTAGAACAATTTGTAAGAATACATTGTAAAATTAATATAAATTAATTTTATAAGATATCATTCAATTATTTAAGAAAGCCCAAATGAAACCTTTTGTAAAATGATTCGCAAACAAGACCAATTTGAGTTTATATGGTAACTTGTAAAATAACGAGTGGGTTACAAGAGGGAAATAAGGAGTAGTTCAAGACAGTCAACGAAATGGTTACAAGGTGATAAGGTTTCAAGAGGTTTAGCAAGAATCGTCAGGAGACACGTGCCAAAATGATAACAAACGTTACGAAAGCAAGATCTTCAACCTCGGTCCAAATCAGTGGTACGATAGAAGCAAAGAAAGACAATGTAGAATGACAAATAAGTCATATGTAAAAGAAAGGATAAAGGAATCCGTATGTGCACATAGTGATTTATTTGGCAAAAATACACTTTTAAGAAAGTAGGGTATTAGTTAACAAATAGTACAATCACTCCGAAAAGTTTCTATATTAGGAAGTTACCGAATTTCAAAAGTTCAAGATCTATGTATATGTATAACCGAACTCAAAGTTACTATTTTACACTTGTTCAACCGCAATCATTATTTTTAGTTTGCAAAATATCATTAGTTAAAGTTTTACGAGCTCAAACGAACTCAAAAACGCTTAGAACCATATTTTTAACTTCTATCAGTTTTGACCCTTTTTAGTCAACTTTGACTTTTTGGGTTTGACCTTTGGGTTTGACTGGACCAGTTGATTTACTAAATGACATTTTAAGATTCGAATTCTAGATTAATTTGGTGTAAAACGATGTTTCAGACAACTTCCTAGTTTTATTCGAGACTTGAAACGGATTAAAAATGGACGAAAATGCCCTAGCTTAAATTTGTCAGCAAAACGATATTTTAGAACTACGCAAAAATAAGTTCTTAAATTTCACAATCTCAAATGAGCGTAACCTGCTCGATTTTAATGTTTATTGGCCAAATTATTTTATTTTATTTTTTTATGTCCTAAACGGACGTCTCAACAAGTAGAAATATATATTTTTCGACACAGCTTGAAATTAAATCCAAATTTCATAATGACTCAAAATTAATTTACACACAAAATTAGTGGATTCCATAAAAACAAAAGAGAATAAACTGTATAATTAAACATGTAAAGAAAATACAGTATGGAAATGGTTCAAGAATACCAACGAAAATTCAAGAAATCAAAAACGACGCATGACATCCGTGTCTTAGATATCATAATGCAATGCATGAAGGTATCTAGGCGGTATGATTTTTCAAAATCACAAGACATATCGAGAAAGAAATAGAACAATAACAAGTCGCACTTCTGAGCGAGGAGGTTTAATGAAAAGGGGAGGATACAAGTTCATAAATGTAGAATTGTATTCTAAACAATCACCACATAATAGGGGATGAATCTCAAGATGACACTGATGGTTTCAAGGTACAAACGGACGTTGTAAGTCGAAGTCGAAACGTAGAATGGTTAATGAAATAAGATGCAATCCCTGTACAATTGTCGTGTAAAACGGCGACGTAAAGCTCAATCAAGATTATGAAAACCCACGATATTATTCAGGTACTGATTCAAAGAATGCTTCGAGATGTGTGACTCACATAGTGTCCTTAGTCTTTTCCGGAGACACATTGAGCTACACAATGGTCTATAGACTAGACATTCAATTACGAATGATCGGAAAGAAAATCTGCGTATCTAAATAGATATTTTAAAGGAAATAAACAATGAAAGCAACATGCACGGTAGTAAGAATGAAAATGAGGAGTTTTATCGAAAACAACACTTATTCAATTCCGAACAATGGTATCACGAGAGTATGCACAACATGTAGCAGCGAGTTGAGAAAAACAGACGGTTCAAAACGAACGAGTATATGAAGTCAGTCGTATCATGCATAAATAAAATAGCAATAGTACTCAGAAAAATGAGTATGAAAAGTCGGCAGCATCCACGCTCTGAATACAAGTATGTAACGTCATAACGATATAAAATCATTGCAATAAGATCAATTCACAAGAACAAGAATTCAAGAAATACAGTATAGGCAGATGTAATCACAGTAACATTCAATGATAATTCATGAAGCACAAAGGCTTTGAAAAGACATAATAATTATCGTCATAGGGCAATGTAATATTTCAACATGAAATCAAGAGGTGAAATACTATAACGATAATTAAAAGTAAATAATAAGGATTAGAGAGTTACCCGCGCATATATCAAACAACAATGGCAGATTCTGTGTTTGACACTTAGGGAACAATAAAATATTTGAACTTTCGGTTATAGACTAAGTTTTTGAAAATGACTCAGTTCCCTATAACCATCGCTCTGATACCAATCTGTGAGACCCCCAGAATCTGACATGGAACAACTAGGCAATGAGGGCGTAACACGTCATAGTACAAGAAACAATGAATTACAGTTGACACAAAGCTGACGTAATAAAATCATATATATCACATCATAAATGATCAGAGTTTTAAACATAGGTCCCAGAGTTTTATATGCGGAAAAAATATATTATTTCATCCCGATTTATAACATAAAGTTGCCCAAAAGATAGAATAACTTCTGACAGTTTATATAAAACCAATCTTTCAAAGCATCACAGAAATCTCCAAGCTACGATAATCTCCTGCGGGCTCCCATCCAAGCAAAGCTAAGTAATAATACCTGAGATTAAACATGTAAAACTGTCAACACAAAGTTGAGTGAAATTCATAGGTTTAGCAGTAAAGGTGTGGAACACAAACATTCATTTGTAACAAGAAATAGGGGAAATGGTTATGTACAGTAACCATTGTCCGAAACCATTATTATTGATGTTCAGTTCATGAACCAAAGCTTAACTCAGTGTAAGTTCCTCTAGGGAGTATTCAGCCTAAATACTCAAGTATAAACAAATATCAGTGCGTCAAGGTACTTGAGACGGGGATAGTCAATCCCAATGGATCCACCCACAACATTCGCGCTTAGTACTCGAAATTAACGGTTCATGATCGGGAGAGGAAACTCAAGGCTAGACTAAAAAGCAATAATAATATTGAAAACCTGAAAATCATACATGTTCTGGATAGCATACAAGTTCTGGATAGTATACAGTTTTTAAATGGTTGTGTTCCACCATGTAAAATCTCACCCCGTGTTTAGAAACCATGTACAAGTAAAAAGGGGATATGAACTTACCTTAGCTACGAGGTAAGTCAATCACGGTACTCAGCAACTGAGTAGAAACGGTAGTGGTAGACGATCACCGACGATACGGATGCCCGCGAAACACGAAAACCACAACCTATCAAAATAAGGCGCGCGTTAAGACTCGAACTCAATTATCGATATGTACCAAATATGATATGACTCAAATGTTTTCATAATATTCATATTTCAAAACCATTGACACGAACCCAAAGAATCCATACTAACCCATTTATTCCAACACTACACGTTAAAACACTTGTACACTTGAAATTGACCCGTTATACGACGCCAAGTTAACGCAAGTCAAACTATTCTTTAACCTTATTCGGACCAGTAGCTAAGTCATTTATATAATGAATAAGCACTTGAGTAAGTCACCATGTCCGATGGTGAATACTCAAACTCAAGCAACACAAGCATTGAACTATGTGTCCAAAATAAAATCAGCAAGTACACCCCGAATGTACACACCGATCTACCCTATCTAGACTTGTCCGTTTTAGATGAAAATTGGTGTCAAGGTAACTTATAACCTGTATAAGACCTCACCAAAATTTGATCCAAAGTTCACGCTTTAAAACCCATCAGCTCGACACTTTACTCGACTTCAAATTTGGGACAGATTTGTACACTTGTTTTGTAAAACCGTTTGGACCACTTTAAAAGTACTAACTCGACAATCCGTCTTTTGAAACCACTACTAGACTCATCAAATGAAGTTTGTAAACTTTGAAAACCAGTAGTATCAACTATCTAACCAAGCCTAAAGTCCCCGAGAGTCGACACAAAATCAGCCACAATTTCGGATTGTGCCGACTTGCGTCTCCTGATACACGAATATTAAAACTAGTATAACTTTTGACTCGTAATGGCTTAGAAGCTCTATCTTATACCAAAACGAGCGTCTTAGAAAAATTTACAATAAAATCAAATAATCTTAGCCTTTCTCAGACCTTAAACCCACGAAAATTCTGATAAGGACCTGCTGTCCCAAAATAGCCTTTTAGAAAACATGACAAATCCATTTTTCAACCAAAACCATTCATTCCCATACCTCTAGGATCATCATACTAACATACCCATCAACCAAACACTCCTAAAAACACTTGCATGTAAAATTTTATGAAAAATCAAAGATCAAAATAACCTTTTTTGAATGAAAACAAGATGATCTAGCCATGATCATCACATGGATGATGATCAAGACTCATCCCCACCATAAAAATCATAGGAACATAAATCTTGATGCATGTGGAAGATTTTTGTATGTTTAGAATCACCATAAGATTTTATGATGTGGTCTAAATTTTGTTTTGATCAAATCATATGGAAAATTGATGAAGTGAGGGTGTTTTTGGCTTGGGAGCTCACGGCAAGAAATGGAGGGGTGGGAGAGTTTTGGTGAAAAAATTTATAAGTTTGGTTTGTATGTGTTTATGTGAAGAAAATTTGATTTATATATGTTGGTAGTGGAGGGACCTAAGTTGCCAATTTGCAAACTTGTGAACCTAAAAGAAATTAATAGTTTTAAAGGGTAGAAAATGGTAGAAAATGGTTATTGGTAATATTGAAAATATTTACGGGGCTCGGGTTTCGTAATTTTTTTTTTAAAGTTACAATGCATCATAAAAATGATTAAATGATTTCTCGACACGACTTAATACGTAATTAAAACTAAATCGTCGAAAATATCAATTATCGAAATAATCGATAAATAAACGTAAACTTTTGGGCATCCGTCGGTATCGCGATCACTAGGAATTCTCGTTGTACATTGATTTTGAACAAACTCGTTGTAAAACGCATGCGAGTGATTTTAAATCAAAAACTTTGATTTAAATTAAATATGGAAAAAAAATAAAATAAGAATTTTATTATTCCTGATAAAGTATTTATCAATGATCCGAAAATACTTGAAAATATAATTTATTGAAAATAAATATAATCTCAGGATTTACATATAAAATACAAGAAAACGAAATACGTTAGAAAATTCAGAAACACGAATAAAAAGAATAAAATAATATTGGGAAAGTACGGGTTCTCACATAGATACTTGTTTTAGTCGGTTCAACGTCGCACTACTACATCAAGGGGGTTTCTTCAAATTAATGGTTAAGCACTTTTAGTTTTTATGCAATATTAGAGTGAATTAGTTAGTTAGATGATTTTTGTGGATTATTTAATGTTTGAATCTGCTTGTTATCTGATTTGTTTAATGTCGTTGTAGCTAGTTTGTGATTTTATGTTTATGATATTGGATCTGGTTTACAGCTTAACTGCTTAAGAGATTTCAGTTCATTGAATTTGTGATAGAGGCATTTGTATGAATGTTTATAATAATCTATTGAATCTTGTTGAAAGTCTGCTGATATTGTAACCTGCTGATTTTTAGGCTCTAGGTTTTAATGAATGTTATAGCTGTATGTTATGAACGATTTAGGTAATTGCTTGGTTAGATTTTAGTTTGCTTTTACCTTTGTCGTAAAAAAATCTACTGATTAAGCTGATTCAATGTACTGCTGCGTTTCATTATTCGCTGATATATGTTGCTTAATGGCTCACTTGTATCTGCATTTATGTCCTTTGGTTTATCCTGGGAGAGTTAAAAACGAATTCAATTGATGACTTATAGATTTATTTTGCTATTAACATGGAATTTAAGTTGATTATGATAACTAAATTAAGTCTATGAAATCGTTGAATCTATGCTGATTTTAGTTCTAAGCCTATTGTTAATTGTTATTTATGCTAGCTGCTATAATTAGATAGATTATTATTTCCATTGCACTTGTTGTTTTCGGTATTTTGGTAGTTATATCTTAACTGGGTGTTAGATGATTCAATGTATTGATTTTTCAGCTTGTTTTATGCGTGGGATAATCACATTTATTCCTAAACTGTCATAAAAAAATATATAACAATAAATTGTCCCTAGGGGGTCTCGAACTCGAGACCTCCAGTTCAACTGTCAATCGCTTCTCCAACTGGTCAAACAGTACTTTGTGTTAGTTCATTACAATAAATGAGTATTATATTCTAAGTTGGATGGTCAGTTTGTATAAACTTGTTAATCAAAGCTTTATTTCTAAAAGAGTATAAATTAGATTTTAATTACTTTTTATAAACGAAAATTTATTTAATTTTTTAGAGATTATTATTAGTTTAAATAAAATTAGTTTTTTTTAAATAAATAAATAAATATTTTATAAATTTTAGATTTTAAATTTTCTTTTTAAATACTTTAGTTTAAATTAATTTTGTAATAAATAAATTTAAATTTTAATAATTTTGTTTAATTAAAAGTAAATTTTTAATAGATTAATTTAGTTTATGTTTTTAAATAGTTTTAAAATTGCTTTCAATTAAATCGTTTTAAAAATAAAGTTAAATTTAAATAATTCTTGTTAAAATAATTTGTCTTTTAAAAGTTTAAGTTGGGTTACGATTCATGCACTTAGGTTTAAAATTGTAGCAGTAGTTTTAGTTTAAAAACCGAAAACCAATTCAAATCGATTGTCCAAATTGAAACAAAACGTCTCAAATTCACTTGATCCTCGTGTACAACGAACTTGGATCATCCACGTGTTTAATTAAATTCGTCTTTGACTTATTTGTGGATTATTACCTTTTCCTAAGGGTAATTTCCTAAATTTGTCCTATATCGTATCTAATTAAAATACATCGACGTTTCCTCGACACATCATACTTGATGGCTACTTTGATGTCTTTGCCATACCTAAGGAATTGCCTCCCAAAAGAACTTGTGATCATAGAATTCCATTGGTGGAAGGTGTACAACCAGTGAATGTGAGACCTTACAGGCATCCTCCTACTTAGAAGGATGCCATTGAAGTTATGGTGAAGGAATTATTGGAAGCAGGAGTAATCAAGCATAGTAACAGTCATTTTGCATCTCCAATAGTTATGGTTAAAAAGAAAGACATGGAGAATGTGTGTTGACTATAGGCAATTGAACAAGTACACAGTGAAAGACAAGTTTCCAATACCCATTATAGAAGAGTTGATTGATGAACTACATGGAGATGCCATTTTTTCAAAGTTGGATCTTAGATCAAGGTATCATCAAATTCGTATGAGTGAAGCAGATGTGGGAAAGACAACATTCAAAACTCATGAAGGACACTATGAGTTCTTGTTGATGCCTTTTGGTCTTACCAATGCACCCTCTACATTCCAAGCTTTGATGAACCAGGTTTTTAAAGAATACTTAAGGAAGTTTACTCTTGTATTCTTTGATGATATCTTAGTTTATAGTCAGACATTGGAAGAACATGTGAGGCATTTACAGTTGGTGTTAGATACATTGAGGAGTCATAAATTGTATGCTAATCTAACTAAGTGTGTGTTTGGGACAACCCATGTGGAGTACTTGGGCCATGTCATATCAGCTGAGGAGGTGTCTACTGAACCAAATAAGGTCCAGGCAACGCAGAACTGGCCAGTCCCTAGTAATATCAAGCAGCTAAGAGGATATTTGGGTCTCACTGGTTACTATAGGAGATTCATTCAAGGTTTTGCCAGTGTGAGCAGACCATTGACCCAATTACTCAAAAAGAATGCATGTAAGTGGTCCACTGAAGCACAATATTCTTTTGAAACCTTGAAGCAAGCCATGCTCCAAGCACCAGCACTTGCTTTACCAGATTTTAGCAAGCCTTTTGTGATTGAAACAGATGCATCAGGGGTGGGACTGGGAGCAGTTTTGCAACAGGATGGTGATCCCATTTCTTATCTCAGCAAGACCCTTTCCCAAAGACATCAGGCCTTATCCACTTATGAAAAGGAATTTCTAGCTGTGTTAATGGCTTTGGAAAGGTGGAAAGGATATCTTTTGGACAGACACTTTATCATCAAAACAGATCACTATAGTTTGAAATACTTATTGGACCAAAGGATCACTACTCCAGCACAGATGAAATGGTTGCCAAAGCTTATGGGCTATAACTATGAAGTAATGTAATACAACAACAGATGCTTTGTCCATATTGGGAAGTGGCCATGAAAGGTTAGCCATGGTGGTGACAAATCTTAGCACTGAGTTGATGCAAAAGGTAGAAGCTACTTGGCAAACTGATGATAAACTTGTGAGTATCATTACTTCTCTAAACAATGGGCAACCAGCAAAAAAAAACATTTTTCATGAGTCAATAACAAGTTATGAAGAAAAGGAAGATTGGTAGTGGGAGATGATGAAAGTGTGAGGAAGGAGTTGTTACAGTACTTCCATGAAGGGGCTATTGGAGGACATTCAGGGGTCAGAGTTACAAGTCATAAGATATGTTCAGTGTTCTATTGGAAAGGTTTGAGAAAAGAAGTGAAGAAGTTTGTAAGGGAATGTTTAGTATGTCAGAAATGCAAACCAGATTTTAGTGCCTACCCTGGTTTGCTACAATACAACCATTGCCTATTCCCCAAACCATATGGTCTCACATTTCCATGGATTTTATAGAAGGTCTACCTAAGTCTCAGGGCAAGGATGTCATCATGGCGGTGGTGGACAGATTAAGTAAATATGCCCATTTCTTGAGCTTGTCACACCCATTCACAACAGTGAAAGTAGCTCAGGTATTCATGAACTCTATCTATAGATTACATGGAATGCCTGAAGTTATTGTATCTGATAGAGACAAGGTTTTCCTAAGTACTTTATGAAAAGAACTATTCAAGATGTTAAAGGTACACCTACACATGTCTACTTCATATCACCCACAGACAGATGGTCAAACTGAGGTGGTGAATAGGTGTGTGGGAAGTTATTTGAGGTGTATGACTGGAGAGCACCCCAAGAATTGGAATGAATGGTTTCCATTAGCTGAACTATGGTACAACACTAATTTTCACTCTGCTATCAACACTACTCCCTTTGAAGTAGTGTATGGCCAAGCTCCACCCATTCATGTTCCTTATTTGGGAGGTTTAAGTAAAGTGGACACAGTTGATAGAACTTTATTGGCAAGAGAGGAAGCTATTAAGACACTCAAGTTTCATTTGTTGAGGGCTCATAATAGAATGAAGCAACAAGCTGATAAAGCAAGGTCTGACAGGGAATTTGAGGAAGGAGATTTGGTACTCTTAAAGTTACAACCTTACAGGCAGATCTCTATTAGGCATGGGAAGCAGAACAAATTTTCTCAAAAATATTATGGACCATTTCCAATACTTTCCAAGATTGGATCAGCAGTCTACAAGTTACAACTACCTATTCAAGCACAGATACATAATGTGTTCCATGTGTCTTAGTTAAAGAAGTATCAAGGGCCAGCTTTGACCAATGATTTGGTAGTACTACCACAGTGTGACATGGAAGGAGTTCTCTCAGTAGAGCCATTGAAGTTGCTGGCAAGAAAAATGGTCAAAAAGAACAATGTAGTTGTGGTCTATGGACTCGTTCAGTGCACAAATGGAACAGAAGCAGATGCTACTTGGGAAGACTTAGCACGGCTATTGGGAAGGTATCCTGAGTTTGATGTGAGTCCTTGAGGACAAGGACTTATTAAGGAGAGTGGATTGTTAGAAACTCTGCTATGAACTCTTGTGACACATGAGGTGCACGTGAATGACTTATGTCAGACACGTAGTTGCATGTGTTCATTTCCACTTGAGGATATAACATAGTCTAACTAACTTTTCCTAACTAACTTTCCTGCCCAAAGTGAGAAGATAAAAAGCTGTTAATCATTTCATTTCTACTAGTCTTGAATTTGTTGTAAAACTTTTCTCTCTCAGTTCCTATCCATTGTAATCATTCAATTACAATAAACATTCCATTGAATTCAGTTCTTCGATCTTGATTCTAATTCGATAGATCCTAGCTGTAATTCATTTGAGTACGTAACACCAAACTAGTATCAACAAGTCATAAAACTAATCCATTAGAGCAAACGGTGTCACGGCGGAGGGAGCTCGTCGGTCCGACGTGGCGCCCTCGCCGGTGCTCGCCGTGACACCGCCCCCCCCCCCCCCCTCGCCGCTCCCCCTTCGCCAGACTTCAACGAGTGGAAAAAGAGAAAAAGTTGGGCCCCACCTGTTTTCAAACCGTTTGATAACGGTAATAAAAAAAATTATTTTTTTTATAACTTTTTTTTTATAAATACCACTTATTTTTATCTTAAAACACACACACAACAAACACTTTCATTCAAATCTTTTCACAAAAAATTTCAAGCAAACTTTCAAAAAAATGAGTAGCTCGTCTGATTATTCCAATCCGTCCGATCTCGAAGATATGGAAGAATACGAAATGGTAATGCAGATGAACGAAGATGAAGAAGATGAAGTTCAGCAGCATCGTAGATACATTTGGCGTGAACGTGAAGTCGCCTTACAACGTTTAATGGAGGATTATTTTGGTCCAAATCCGAAATATACGGAGGAAACGTTCAGAAAACGATATCGCATGAGATGGGAACTATTTTTGGAAATAGTTGAAGGTATTGAAACTTATTGTGCAACAAATAATCCTTTACCCAAGCATTTTCACTTTTTTACTATTCGATATGATGCTACGGGTATGAAAAGTATGAGTGTCATCTTGAAATGCACATCCGCCCTTCGCCAATTGGCAAACGCCACAGTGGCGGATGAGGTAGATGAGTACTTGCAAATGGGGGAACATTGTGCGTGCGATTGTCTGGACTTTTTTTGTATGTGTGTTATAGATTTGTATCAGCCCGAGTTTTTAAGAAAGCCTAACCCAACTGACGTTCAAAGGTTGTACAACGCACATAATACGATTCATGGGTTTCCGGGGATGCTAGGTAGCCTTGATTGTATGCATTGGGAATGGGTGAATTGTCCCAAAGGGTGGCACGGGCAATTTGGGAGAGGTGATAAAAAACACCCAACCATCATTCTAGAAGTTGTTGCATCATACGATTTGTGGATTTGGCATGCATTTTTCGGGGTTGCAGGTGCGAATAATGATATTACCGTGTTGCATCATTCACCATTGTTCGACGACCTTTTGGCTGACAACGAACAAGTGGCACCGTATATTGTAAACGGGCAGCAATTCGAGAGAGGATACTACCTTACAGATGGTATTTACCCTCAATGGTCATGTTTTGTTAAGTCATTTAGCCAAGCACACGATGACAAAATCGCTCTATTTAAACGGCGTCAGGAAAGTGCCCGGAAAGATATTGAAAGGGGATTTGGTGTCCTACAAGGACGATGGCGTATAATTGCTCAACCGGCGCGTGCTTGGACTGTGAACAAGCTACGCAGAATCATGTACACGTGCATCATTTTGCATAACATGATTTTGAAGAATCAACAGTTTGCAATATCCAAAGCAGCTGAAATGTACATCCCTCCTGGGAACCATTTGTTACGGTCATGGGTCGAGCGATGTGCAATCCGTCGCAGGAAACAAAGAGAACTCCGAGATAGAGAAGTACATTCAAGCCTTCAACGGAACCTCATTGAGCATCTATGAGCACAAGAGCAACCATGAATAATCGACCGTATTTTATATCGTATTTTTTTTTCGTATTGTGCTTTTTTTTTCGTATTTGTATTTTTTTTTTTAAGTATTTGTATTTTTATTTGAAGTATTTGTAATTTTTATTTTTATGAAATGAATTTTTAGTTTGTGTGAAAAATGAAAAAAGAAATAAAATGGTGAGTGGCAGGAAGTGAAAATGAGAGAGACTAGTTGTGAGTGAGGGGGTGTTTAGTTGGTTTTTTGTTTTGGTTAGTTGAGATGATGTGGCACTGATGTGGCACAAGTGAAGAGGGATAAGCTAGTCGTGATACCTTTTACTCTTACTATCATAATTACTACGCAAAAGACCAGTATCTAACTGTACACCATTAAGGCCAAAAGACTGCCAACATTCTACTCTTGGAAGCCTCAACAAAAGAATGGGCTGCACAATCCAGTGGGAACAGCATTCACTGATTAGACAAGTAAATACCGCCTGTAAATACATCATAACTTTACTGATACAGGCCATACAGCTTCGCATCAGGGTGATAATTAATCCATAATCTGATGAAGGTAATCCCAGTACTTGTTTAGCATGTGATCTTTGGGTATCACGCGTTTCCAATGCCCTGTAACAAATATCGCATATGCATCCGCTGCGTACCTGTACAGTACAGAATGCAAGTTATAAGAAAATACTAGATACATATAAAAGAATAACAAATGATATAGCTTACTTGCCAACACCATGCAGTTGAGTGATGTGTGTCCAATCATCATATAAATATCCAGCAGAGAAGTTTTTAATCCGCTTCGTCTTTATATTTTGAAGTCCAAGTGGTGTTATAAGCTTTATAATCTCATCTGCAGGAACCACTAAAGCAGTCGCTGCATCAGGGACTAGATTAAAGAACTCCAATATCGCCTTCTTAACCTACATAACAAGTGAAACCTTAGTTACAGATTTTACAGCCATAAACTCTGATTTAGAATAAATTGTGAAGATACAAAGAGCATAGGAGTGTAAAATTACAAATTAACAACTTGATATAAAAACTGAGGTACCTTTTTTACGATTAACAAGGCAAATTTGCCATTAAAAAATGAAAATAGCAAATTTTCCATTTGAGTCTTTAAAAGTTGCCGAGTAAAGGGCAAAATCAGGAAACGGGTAATCTCGCACAAGTTTGGTTACTGGAATTTACCTATCCAACCAACTTCCGTTCAAGCCAATAATTTTATTAGATTAAGCAATAAAACTACATCCACTGTTAGGGTGGTTTTGCTAATAAATTAATGTGATAAGCAACAGAAAATCGCTCTAAAAAAGTAGAGTTGCTAATAAACATATATAATTCATCCACAAACATAGAAGTGTCTTAAGCCTATACAAAAACGCATACTTAACCATTAGAAAGCCACGGCAACTGGGTCAAGTAAGTCAAAAGTCACCCGCACAAAAGTTGGTAGGCATATGTGAACCTGTCCATACACACATATTTACTCGTGGATAGTAAATTCAATCTCTCAGTCATATTTTGAAACAAGAAACCAGTTCCTAGACTTTAATGAAGCTGGCTAAAGTTTCCTAAATGATAAGACAATAATAGTAATGGTAACATATGATGAAGCATGAAAAAAAGACAGAAGATGATGCGATTTTGCAAAATTTAAGAGTTACTAATACTATAGCAAGTTTTTTTTTTTTTTTTTGGTAACCGTGATTTCCGACTAATACTATAGCAAGTTATGTTTGGCAGAATGTAAAGCATGTGCATCATAGATAATGAAAAGAGTAAAGGCTGACCTGTTTACCCTGTGTTCTATTTAGAAGCATACAGATGACGACAATTCTCCAAGGATCATGGAAATGATTCTCTTGGATGAGATGATGAATCGATTCCGGAGGCACCCATGTGTTATCCGGAGTCCTCTTTTTGTAGGCTTCGTCTTGTTTTTGTGCAGCAGTAAAGGTAACTTCCTTTTTCGCTTGAGATTTCTTTTTTACAGCTTTTGCTATTGCGTTACCAGCATCGCCATTCTCTTGGATGAGATGATGAATCGATTCCGGAGGCACCCATGTGTTATCCGGAGTCCTCTTTTTGTAGGATTCGTCTTGTTTTTGTTCAGCAGTAAAGGTAACTTCCTTTTTCGCTTGAGGTTTCTTTTTTACAGCTTTTGCTATTGCGTTACCAGCATCGCCATTCTCTTGGATGAGATGATGAATCGATTCCGGAGGCACCCATGTGTTATCCGGAGTCGTCTTTTTGTAGGCTTCGTCTCGTTTTTGTGCAGCAGTAAAGGTAACTTCGGTTTTCGCTTGAGGTTTCTTTTTAACAGCTTTTGCTATTGCGTTACCAGCATCGCCATTCTCTTGGATGAGATGATGAATCGATTCCGGAGGCACCCATGTGTTATCCGGAGTCGTCTTTTTGTAGGCTTCGTCTCGTTTTTGTGCAGCAGTAAAGGTAACTTCGGTTTTCGCTTGAGGTTTCTTTTTAACAGCTTTTGGTATTGCCTCACCAGCATTGCCATTCTGAAAGTAGGGTGACACCTTTACCTTCTCTCTCTTCTTTGTTTTCATTTTTCGATCACCAACACAAGCTCCATCTTTTTGTTCTACTACTTCCTTAGAAGAGAAGTAAGGTGACAGCTTCTTAGCCTTCGCTTTCACCTTCTTCTTCTTCTTCTGATAACCAACAAAGCATTCATCCTCTTGTTTTAGAACCGTCTCAACAGGGAAGTATGGTGACACCTTCCTCGCCTCCACCTTCACCACGGAATCACCAGCAACAAAAGATGTTGCTGCTCCTTCTTCCTGTTTTGGCGGTGCACGTGTTGTAGTGTTGGAGAAGTAGGGTGACGTCTTCCTCACCTTCACGATTTTATCATCACCGACACAAGCTCCCTCTTTTTGTTTTACTACTTCGTTAGGAGAGAAGTAAGGTGACAGCTTCTTAGCCTTCGCTTTCACCTTCTTCGTCTTCTTCTTCTGATCACCAACAAAGCATTCATCCTCTTGTTTTAGACCCGTCTCAACAGGGAAGTACGGCGACACCTTCCTCGCCTCCATCTTCACCAAGGAATCACCAGCAACAAAAGATGTTGCTGCTCCTTCCTGTTTTGGCGGTGCAGGTGTTGTAGTGTTGGAGAAGTAAGGTGACGTCTTCCTCACCTTCACGATTTTATCATCACCGACACAAGCTCCCTCTTTTTGTTTTACTACTTCGTTAGGAGAGAAGTAAGGTGACAGCTTCTTAGCCTTCGCTTTCACCTTCTTTTTTTTCTTCTTCTTCTGATCACCAACAAAGAATTCATCCTCTTGTTTTAGATCCGTCTCAACAGGGAAGTACGGTGACACCTTCCTCGCCTCCACCTTCACCACGGAATCACCAGCAACAAAAGATGTTGCTGCTCCTTCTTCCTGTTTTGGCGGTGCAGGTGTTGCGGTGTTGGAGAGGTAGGGTGACGTCTTCTTCACCTTCACGATTTTATCATCAACAGCACAGGTTTCTACCTTTATTTCGTCTTCTTTTAGTTGTGGTGCTGCTTTGTTCTGAAAATAGGGTGAAACGTTTTCCTCTTCTTTTAAATCACCAATAACAGCGTGAGAAGGTTGTTGTTTGTTGTCGAGTGATTCTTTAGTAAAGAAGTAGGGTGAGGTGATTACGACGGGTTTGGTGTTCTGATTAGTAATTGCGGCATCATTATCATTAGTATCAGCGTGACGTGGTTTGTTATCCTTAGGAAGAGGAGGTTTGAATGCGAAATGAGCAAATGGGTTATAACCATCAGATGCATCATCCAAACCCCTTTTCCTCTTGATATTTTTGTGTTTCGGCTTGTTGTTAGGAGTAAAGGGAGCGATGATGTTTTCATGGTGGTTAATGGATTTATTGACAAGAAGCTCGTCTTCTTTGGTGCTCTTCTTCTCATATTCATAAGACTCCTAATTTTATAAAAAATATTAATATTCAACTACAAAGAAAAAAAGAAATCCGCAAACAGCAAAGATAGAAATGATAATACCTTGCGAACAGGTCTTTGTTTAGCAGAGTGGCGGAATGTGAAATTGCTGCTATTCTTGGCTGGAAGACCGACCACACATTTTAACATGGGTTTAGTCTTGTTTGTGTTCATCATCTCTTCTGACTGTTTCATGATGCAATGAAACACGAACATTAAATGATGAATCATGTTGGTTATAAGCAACAGGGTTTGACACATTGGAATGTTCATGTATAGTGTGATCAGTTGTACATCACTGATTCAGTTATGATATTCCGTTTGTCATCAGATTAATAGCATTATTAGTTGGCATCGAGAGTTAAAAACTACCAGGTGCATTTCCCTACAGCGAATTAACACAGCATTTTTGGACATGGTGCATTTCAGATAAATCAAAGACTTTTACCACATTCTATACTACTACCTTACCCATTTAATCAATTATAAATTTCATTTTTGATGTGTAAAAAAAAACGGGTTGGCGGGTGGACCTGTTTAACCCACCCTCAACCTGAACACGACCCAAACCTGTTTATACCTAACTCAACCCTGTTTATTTTCATGGACATGAAAAATACATGTGGCATAGTGGAACCACCCTACCCTTGAAGTTGGTTAAGGGGGTGTCTGGCTAAGCTGATAAATTGGGCTTATGCTTATTGTTATATAAGCTGTGTATGGCCTACACATCATGAACTCATAAGCTCTTGCTAAGTGTTTCATGTTTCTCTCCTCAAATCATTTTCTGGAAATGATACTCAGGAAGTCACGGCTATTCCTGAAGAGAGTGAAGAAGGGCATCCAGTTGAAAAACCCATTGCTATTTGTGGGGCTCGGGATATATTGCGTAATGGGCGGATGGAGCAGCAGGTGCTGGTGCAATGGGCTGGACGGTCTCCTGAGGAAGCTACGTGGGAATGGTTATCTGAGTTTCAAATTGCTTATCCGGCTTATGACCTTGAGGACAAGGTTACTTTTGAAGGAAAGGGGAATGATACGCCAGGGACTGTTCGGGAACCTCGGCGAACCTCCAGGGCGTCGGTTGCTCCAGTGTGGCTCAAGGACTTTGTGTTGCACTAGGATATCTATCTTTATGTTTATCTTGGTTAGGAATGTTTATCTTGTTTAGGAATGTCAGTGAGTCAATGTGTGATAGGATAAGTTACTGTTAGTATTTATCATCTAGGAATGTCTTTGTGTTCATGTGGGATTCTCCCTTGTGTCGTGTGGCTATTTAAGCCGAACTCAATTAATGAAATCTCCAGCTTTTCGAGTCAAATAAATCTCTTCTCTTTCTCTTAATTATTCTTAAGGAGCAAGCATCCGCTAAAAGTGGGGCTAACTATCGGTACTACTCAACTCGGGTCGTATCACTTATTATAGTGGTAATTAATAAGGCAAAATGACAAAAAAAAGGTATATTAACATTAAATGGCGTAGTTATAAAATGAGGTTATAATAGTGTCTTTTTATACAATATTGTTATATAAGTCCACTCCTCGTTGTATAAGCCGAAAAGTTTGGGCGCTTAGTGGTGGAATGTGATTATTATACAGTTGTGTGGGTTGAAATGATTATTATAGCCCGAGGAGCTTTGAGGTGGTGGGTAGGCTGGTGAGTGCTGGCCCTCGGCGCCAGTTTGCCCACGGAATGCTCAACGACGCTTCCAACCAAATTCGAGAATCCTCCACTCAACTTCGGGCTCTTCTTCAAACCCAGGATCCTCCACTCAACTTGCCTTATTTTCCAAAATTTAACCAAAACCCATATACTAATCCTGATTCACAAATGTTTTTTAATCAATCTCATCTTCAACAACAATTTGCCCAAATGTCTTTTCTATTTAATGTAATGTTTTTTTTTATGTAACGTTTTTTTATTAATGTGATGCTTTTTTAATAATATAATTTCGTTTATTTATTTTGTAAAACAAAAAAACCTCTTCTAACCACTCACCTACCTACCAAATGTGGTGCCATCAGGACCGGATGTATGTTTATAGTATGGGGGCCGGTGCCCTCCATGGTTAGCTTGACAAGATGAGATTATAGTGTAATTTACAACTTTTTCAAAAGTGCCCCCACCAATATACTAAATCCCAACATTTAACGCTCTAAACCCTTATAAATCCATTAAAAATACTCGATTTATCATTTTAATACTGGTTTTTTTCCGCATTCTGTTGGTATTGTCAAAAAAAAAAAAAAAAAAATCCCCCCACAACCTAATTTTCTAGTTATACCAATTATGGTTACATGGTCACTTCTTTCCTATTAGGGGCGTAGCCATGTAGAGTGTAGTGGTGGCCACGGCCCACCCAGAAAGCAATAAACTCATGCATATGTAGTGTAGTTTAAAGTCTGATTTATTATCATGTACGTATTAACATTTGCTCAACTTATAGCGTTAAATAAACAAATTTTCGTCATGATATTTTTAACACTTGCTAGCGTCATTTATAAATTCCTAGCTACGCCCTTGTTTCCTATGTGGCACATTTTTTCCCTACGGCACCACCCACGGCCCCGACCGCCCCTAGTGCTCTCATAAATAGATAGAGAAATGATGCAAATGTAAGGACAATTAACGATGATACCTTGCGAACAGGTGGTGGTTGTTTATCATAGTGGTGGAATATGAAATTGCTGCTATTTTTGGCAGGAAGACCGACCATGCATTTAAACTTAGTTTTATCGGAGTTGATCATCATCATCCCGACGGTGTAACTATCTGATGATGCAAAACACGAACATCACATGAGATGATGGGCGGAGCCACGATTTTAAGTTAAAGGAGGTTAACTTATAAGTGGGCTTAGGCTTATATTATATAAGCAAATTATGGCTTTTATATAATAAGCTTATAAGCCTTTGTTAAGTGTTTGGCTTAGCTTATATAACTAATATGGTAAAATGACAAAAAAATACATAAAAATAAAAAGGATTGTAATTATTAAATAAGGGTATAAAAGTCTTTTTAGGTAATATTTTTATATAAGCCCAATTAACCTTACATAAGCCACAAATTCTTGGCTTACCAAAAACTCTTACATAACCTTATAAGCCCACTTATATAAGCTTAACCAACACTTGGTTTTGGCTTATAAGCTTATATAAGCTAATAAGCTTATAAGCCCACTATATAAGCTAAAACAAACACCTTTAAGGCAAAAATTCATAGTGTGGTGGGGAGACTTAAAATATTAGAAAAATGAATTGTAATATGATAAGCGAAATAGATTGGGGGGTGTTTGTTTTAGCTTATATAATGGGCTTATAAGCTTATTAGCTTATATAAGCTTATAAGCCGAAACTAAGTGTTTGGTTAAGCTTATATAAATAGGCTTATAAGCTTATATATATGAGGTTTTTGGTAAGCCCAAAATGTGTGGTTTTTAAGGCTTATATAGTAATAATATATAAAAAGATATTTATGCCCATATTTAATAACCATATCATTTAATATTTATGTACTTTTTTGTCATTTTATCTTACTAAATTTGATAAGCTAAACCAAACACTAATCATGAGCTTATAAGCTTATTATATATAAGCCATAATGGGTTATATAATATAAGCCTAAGCCAAACTTATAATATGTAATTGAACAAACAATTGTTTTTAGACCCGGGTCGACCCGGCCGGGTCAAACGGTTGAACCGGTTCCGGCCGAAAAAACGGGTCATATCGACCCGGTTGGGTGGGTGGCTCAGTACTCACTAGTCCCCTACTAGCTCCGCCCATAAATCAACAGCCCTCTTTCATAAATGAAACCAAAAAAACAGATAACTAAAATGAAAAATTATTGATTGTACCTGGGTGGCTGGTTGGAGAACTGAATTGGTATCCAAAATCAAAACCCCTTTTGATTAATTATTATTTGGGCGGTGGGTCTTTTTGTTTTCCCCCCAATTTTTTTATTCCATTTTCACTCTCCATTATTCTTTCACTTCTCTCTAGTCTCTACTTCAAACCGATTCAAACCAATGTTTTAAACCCGGGTTTTTAGTTGATCCGGCCTAGTGATGATCGGTTACTAGTTGAACTGTTGAGTCAACCCGGTTTTATATATATATTTTTTTTTTATATTTAATATATATGACTTGTTTTACGTCAAGTTAAATCGATAAAAAATATTTAAATTTTTTAATGTAATATTTATAATATTATAACAAATGTATAAAAAACATTTAATTTATATTTATAATTTGTATTAAACTATAATAAAACGATATTAGCTTTTGTTTTAAGTTAGTCTTAAATTTATTTTAACTAACAATAATCACTAATACTTAAATTTATCTTTAAAATTTAGAAATATTTATAACAAAGAAGTTTTTGAAAATAGTTTTTATAAAAAATTGTGACTCGGTCAGGTTTATCAAATCAGGTCAACTCGAGTCAACAAAAAACCGACTATTCAATCCGGTTCTCAAACAAACGAAAACCCAGTCACATTCAACCCGATCTCCAAACTGATTCACAATTCAACCGACCAAGTCAAACCATTTTTTAAAGCATTGCTTCAAACCATTACTGTATATAACTGTGGTCTCAAAAAATAAAAAATAAAAAATAATAAAAAATGTATTTTTTAAATCGTATATTTTTATAATTAAAAAAAAAAGCGTATAAAAGAGTTTTCGCAACAATGTTTGTTCAATTACATAAGGTCTTTGCTTTTCCATAGCTATTTTGATGGATAAATGATGTTTTCATTATTTAGAGTGAAAGGTATGCGGATGATACTCATAGTTAAATTACGTCAAAATAACTAATAAAAACATATTTAAAAAATGACGCTTTTTCTTTCTTCTCCACTTTGGTTCTATTTATTAATTTTTTTTTTTTCGTTTTTCACACAAATTAAAATTAACTAATTATATTAAAAATACAAATATATAAATAAAAACACACTAGAAAATAAAAATACAATCCGAAACTAAAAATGTTTTAAACAGTAATTAATTAATTTAAACCGAAAATAATAAACAACAAACCATAAGAATAAAACTTGTAAATATAATTAAGAAAAGGGAGGTGATTTGCACACTCCATGAATTGATTGGCACACTCCAAATGTTTGTGTGTTGACATTTATACCCTTACATTAGTGGAGTAGGCAAATTTGCAAAGTCCATATTAAGGGTAAAAATGTTTAACACACAACATTTGGAGTGTGCCAATCAATTTATGGAGTGTGTCAATCACCTCCCTTAAGAAAAAGGATTATAGCATTTGATCTTCTTCGTTACCCCAAACAACGTTGTAAACACAACCCCACATTTTATTAAAGTCAAGAAAGAAAAGAAAAATGATTTCCTCGTCGTCTTTTCGCCGAGTTGTGCCGAAGCCTCGACGAAGAGAGGAGGGGCGGTGTGCCAATATGGTGGTGTGAAGTAGGGATGGCCTCGACGAAAGTGTCAGCTAGGCACGACGACCCATAAACCCGTTCTAACATATTTAACCAGTATAATATGCGACTTTTGTGTATAATAAAACGAGTCAAGTGAGTTAAATGAGTTAATTGAAACTTATTTAACTTATTTAAAATGTGTAATATATTTAATTTATTAACTTAAGCATATATATATATTAAATAGGTTAGATTTAGATTATTTATACGAGTCAAGTTTGAGATGAAATATTTTAATCCGTCAACATGTTAATACGAACGCGTCAACAAAACTCAAACAATAATTGTCATCCCATTTATATCAATATGTAATTGCTTTTAAAGTAAATTGTAAAATACATCTTTGTCATTTAAACTTTTGCATATGATATATTCTTCGTTGAAAATATTGACACTATGCACTATCCGTTAGGCAAACGTTTGTCATAATACATCCCTCAGGACTAACAATGTAAAAAATTTTGTTATCTTCTAACGAATGATGTATTTTGAAAAAAATAATTCGAAAAATATGTTCATCTAAAAAAAAGAGTTTAAATATCATCTTGAAAAAAGTTTTAAAATTGTATAAACATTTAAATTTATTATTTTTAATTTTTTTAAAATTTTTTAAAATTTTTAAACATATTTTGAAACAAATAAATCGTAAAAGGTTTTTTAAAAAAATAAACTTCTAAATGTTTTATAACATTTTTTTAAAAATTAGACGTTTTTCTCCTACAAAAATAAAATATTTAAAATTGTTGAATATTTTTATCTTTTTTTAAGATAAAAGTAAAGTTCTTTTCAAGATAAAAGTTTAAAAATATTTGTCCGTTTCAAATTATATTTTTTACAAAAAATTATAGTTTTTACTTTTTATCTTAAGAAAACATAAAAAAAATTAAAAAATTCTAAAAAGTTTAATCTTTTTAGAAGAAAAACATTTTTAACTTTAAAAAGCGAACTTTAAATGTTTTAAACATTTAAAATTTAAATGTTTTTAGACATCCTTTATCTTAAAAGGGTAAAAAATTTTAAAGTTAAAAACATTTTAAATTTTTTTAATGTTTTTCTTCACGTTTTTTTGGAAAAGCTAATTGTGTTTCTTCTAAAAAGATTAAAAAATTTAGAATTTTAATAAAATATTTTTATATTTTCTTAAGATAAAAGGTAAATTTTTTAACTTTTAAAATAAAATAAAATAAAATTTAAAACATACAAATACTTTTAAAATTTTATCTTAAAAAATTACTTTTATCTTAAGAAAAGATAAAAAATTTAAACAATTTTAAACTTTTTTTTTAAAAGATAAAAGTTTATTCGTTTTAAAAGATTTATTTATTTTAAAATTAAATGTTTATACAATTTTAAAAAAAAAATCGAAAAAAAATTTAAACTCACTTTTTCTTTTTGAAACAATAAGACATTTTTTCAAAAAGAAAAATAAAACGAAAAATATTTTTTTTGAAAGAATTAAACCTTTTTACAAAATACATCCCTCGTCAATAGATAATAAAATTATTTATATTGTTAGTAATGAGGAATGTATTGTGATAATCGTTTATTAATCAATATATAATGACAATACTTTCAACGAGAGATGCATTATATAAAAAAAAAATCAAACCATAAACGTATATTTTGTGGTGGTCTTCCTAAAGCGACAAGTAGTCAACGACTTTCTAGTTGTTGGATTTTTTAGCTTTTCATTTTGATCGTAATCATCATATTTATTTATTAGTGGTCGTCATATTGGTCCCACGTGCAATACAACGTTGGATTTGCAGAGAACTGTTTCAAAATTGTTTGGTTTTTGTTACGCTAAAAGTAACGTTAACTGCATAGACGATTGGGAAAAGATTAGAATGCCTAAAATATGTCAAATTTTGTGCCTAAATTACTACTAGTTTATTAAAGTATGAAGATATGAATTTGTGTCACACATGTTTAGGCATAGAATTAGGCATGATTTTTAGTCATGTCAATCACTTCTCCGACGACCGTTATACGATCAAATAATTTTTTCTAGTTCAAATTTTATTAATAACAAAAAAACATTACAATAATTAAAAAAATTTAAAACGATTAGTCGATAATAAAAAATTTAAAACTTAAACTCCGCGATTCAAAAAGTTTGACATTACAACATTTCATTTACGATGCTCTTTCTATATCTTCCAACATTCATAAAAAGCAAAATTCAAGAGAAAGCTGAAGTGTCACGGAAATTGAGGGAGAACCTGGGCACCAATGGGCCAAGCGGTCCGAGCCTTAGAGAATGATGTGTAATGATGTGTATTAGGGGGTGTTTGGGAGTGCGGTTGGTGAAGGATTTTCTGCTTATTGCGTTTGAACAATTGAGAAAATCTATTCAACCTGTATATATCTGCGACGATAAAGTAAGCAAAACAAAAACAAATCAATTGCTTATAAAAACGAGGATAATAATCTACAAAATCAAAACAAAAAGTGAAGCTTTTATCTAATGTAACTTACTTCTACGCCATCCTTTTAACAACTTCCTTCTTTCAACAGCACGAGATCCTGAGAAAACTTACAATCAACCATTTCTTCTTGAGTCTATGCAAGAAGCACTGTCATGATGATGACTTTCCTAATGAAGTACTGTCATCAGCAGAACCCCTTATACGCTGCAACCTGTTCACAACCGGTGTGCTTTTTTGCATGGTTTTAACAATAGCCTGGCCCAAAGTCGGTTTCTGCGCTTTATTAGCATTGCTGAGTTACTGGTTCTCGGAGCATCTACCTTACCTAGCATTTTTGAAGTTATAAATTGTTCAACACATATGGTTCAGCATTTGGGATACTTGGATCATTTACCACATTGATGGGAACTTTTTTGTTTTCCTTTTCTGAAATTAATTTCCGAGGGTTGAATGGCACTATCATTCCTGGAATCAACAAGACGGTGTTCTTTTGTTTTTTTCACCTTTACTCGCTGTGGTACATCATCCTTAGATTTAGAAACTTGAGATACAGTCATGCTCTTTGAGGTCTGATGGTCAGTACTTTGACTGTTTTCTGGTTCAAACTCAAGTTGTGTAGCTCGACGTTTACTTGACAGATCCCCAGGGCCCGTCATTAAACGTTCACCAGAAACTTGCGCATCAATCCCTTTCACTTCATCATTATTGGCAGTATTAAGCAAAGTATTCTCATGTTCATTCAAAGCTGGATCGGATACAGCTGAAGACATGCCGACCTCACCATTCATAAGAGATGTTCTGGTTTTCTTTTTCCTTTTCTTTCTCTTGTCAACATCCGTTTTCTCGTTTTTCTTTTCTGATTGTTCATCATAACCATCTTCTTTATGATTATCAATCTGAATTGCAGACCGTAAATCTTTTTCTGGCAAATCACATTTTGCACCTATTAGATGGCCCACGGCAGATGCATCACATTCACAATCAGATTTTGTAACATGGAAGTCAAATTAATGTAGAAAATTAACATACATTTATCTGACTGTAACATATTCAGAACCTGGTACATATAAATAAAACGAAGATGCAATAAAAGTATTCTATTTACTTACTTATAGATGAAGACATGCTTTCATTCCCCAAATCTGTTTTTTGGAACAATTCATTATCTTTCTCCTTCTGAGAAAGGTATTTCTTGCGGGACAATTTCTTGAACAGCCATTGAAACATCAGTGAGTACTTGATCGGAACAGTTTTCACCTTTGTTACGCCCAAATCTTTCATCACTGTCGTCTTTTCTAGCAGCATCAAGCAAGGTAGTCTTGTGTTTCGTGGCATTTTCGGATTGTTCATCAATACCTTTGTCATTTCTTTCACTTAATTTTTTCTCAGCATCATTGTTTGTCACAGTGTCATCCTTACGACTATCATCTTGACTTTCTTTCCTTTCAGATTGAGGCAAAAGCTTTTCCTCATTTATCACAACATCTTCTGATTCATTCTTTGACGTTTCTTCCACGACCTCCGTTGGTTTCAATCTTTCCACCTCTTGCATAGTAACATCATCTGTTATTGTATTTTCCAATATTCCACTTTTTTCAGCACTAGGACTTCTCACCCTGTTAATAAAAGCGGAAGCCGGAACTTCTGAACTGCGGAGGAGAATCCACTCTCTTATTTCTTGATATTTCAGAGCATTTCTGGAAAGTCTTCCACTCGCTTGAGTTTTTTTGCGACCAAGTGTCTCCATTCCAACTATTTTGATGCTAGAAGAAACAACAGGGTCTACTTGGTTAAGAACGCAACAGCTTGCGCCATTGTAAGGCCTATTAATTTCATCATTCAAATCGTCTGAAGCTTTTACACTCGCCTCTTTATCTTGAATCTTGCGTTTCTTTTCAACAGAAGGTCCAGACCCTGTAGCATCGTGTAGTAAACTGTCATTCTGCACATCAAGTGTCCTTTTTTTGGAACTTATCTCGTTTTTAAACAGCCTGTTTTCCTCCGTATGTTGATCCACGTGTTGTATACCAATATCTTGCTCTAAGCAAGAAGCATCTATAGAGATAAACCAATTGTTGTTATTGGCATCTAACACGCTCTTAAGAATCATCGAGTCAGACAAGTGGTAAAACTGTCCTCTGCGTTTTACCTGCCACATAATGAAAAGTTAAAGGATTAGGAGAACAAAAGGACTAACAGCGCTTAACCAAACCTAAACAAAGAAATACCTTCAAACCATCTACTTTAATAACTCCGATAGTTGGAAAGCACTGATGATGGTCCAATACAACTTTCCCTGCATAAAGAAATTAAATTACATTCTTAATAAAATATGGTAGTCCTTTTTATCCACTATAGATGAAAGTGTTCCGTCACTACATATTCGTATAATCAAAACATCTATAACATGTACATTTTTCTTCGAAAATTTGTGACTTTCCAGCTATTTTACAAGTCCGTTTTACCATTTAACCCAAACCGATAAGGCTTAGAGGAACGGGCGGACCTATGGCTTGGATTCAGGCGGGCGATGCCATCCATGGCTAGACCAAAAATACGAGATTGTAGTGTAATTTTCTTTAATTTTGAGCGTTTTTTTAAAATGCCCCCCATTCAAAACTCAAATTGCCCGCCCCCCACTCACACATCAAATTCCAATATTTAGCACTCTAAAACATAAAAATCCTTCATTTTAAAGTAAGAATACTTGTTTTTTTTATTCCGATCCTAATTTTTTTCACCTTGCTATTGTCAAACAAAAAATTTGCCCCCCACAATCAAATTTCCTGCGGTTTAATCAGGTTTAAAATGCTTATCCTGTTAGTTTGACAGGAACCCGACTTATAGGGTCGGATTATCAGGTATTGATTTTACTGAGTATTAGGTTACCACATCAGAAAAACATTATATTACCTACGATATTACCATTAGTCCATTACCCTCAATTGTCGACTCATTTGACACATTTAGATTTTTCTAATTAACAATTTAAACCTCCCTAGTCACCCACACAAAAAAAATAATTAAAAAAAATATATAAGATCATACATCCTATATAGTTTTTAGTTTATAAGTTAGGGGGTGTTTGGTTAAGCTTATATGATGGGCTTATTAGCTTATATGTGTTAAATAAGCCGAAACAAGTGTTTGACTAAAGTTATATGACTCGGCTTATAAGCTTATATAAGGGGGTTTTGGTAAGCCAAAACTTTGTGGCTTATACAAGGATGAGTGGACTTATATAAGAATATTATACCCTCATTCACTAATTGCATCCTTTTTTTTTTGTATGCACTTTTGTGCCATTTTAGCCATTAGTGGGTTATATAACATAATAAGCATAAGCCTAATTCATAAGCTTAACCATCCATATAAGGTATGTTTGGAAAAAACTAGTTGTAAGTTGTCAATGGTACAAGCTGTATTAAGTGTTTGATAAATTAGTTGTTTACTTTAATACTAATATGTAAAAGGACTAAAAATGGCATATTTTAAAAGATTATAATTTACAGTTTAACAACTCCAAACAATTTTAAAAGCTTCATGATTTCATTTAGGAGCTGCTTGTTTAAAATAGCTTGAAGTTGATGTATCAAACTTATTATTTTGAAAAAGATTATTTTTAACATAAAAAGCTAACGGCTATAAAAAAAAAGGCCCATAAGCCATAAGTGATTAATGGAGTGGTTATGCATTTGTTTTTGATAATTACATACTTATAAGTTATAACCTTTGAGTAAGTTAGATATTGCATGATGATTATCTAGCTGCCAGAAATAAATAAATAAATAAATAAATGAATGTAATGGAATGGTGGAAGGTATAAAGAAAAAAAGAGAATACTTTTGAGATGATAGACGGTATCGGAATCGGAGACAGTTGTGACAAAACGAGTGTCGAGATTGGTGTCCACGAACACGGTTTTTGTGCTTTCTTCTTTGCCTGATGATGATGGTTCCATATTTCTCGCTTTGTTTCAATGCCAGAGGTGGGAATAGATGGATGATTTGTTTCGCTATTTATCACTGAATTTGTGTCATATTTGCAGGGTTTTGGGCTTTTTGTTTCCACCAAGGAGGAAGAGGGACTTATTTAGTTATTTTAAATACTCACCTTTACTACTTTGAAGTAGAGCTGAGCATCGGTCCAGGACCGGACCGGACCGGCCGAGACCGGACCGGACCGAGGACCGAAATAGTCCGAGTCAGTCCAGTCCGATCCTATTACGCAAAATTGACAAGATTTTTGTAAGACCAAACCGGACCGAACCAGACCAAGGACTGAAATGGTCCGAAATCCCGGACCGCAATTATACGGTTCGATTTGGTCAGTTTTAGGTTTGTAATGTTGAGCCAACTTCTCTTTTATTACTCTTTTTATTTTTTTTATATACAATAATAATTTACTTTTTAAATCAATTAATTTATAATTTAATAAATACTTTTAAATAAATATGATATAATAAACTTAATCTACATTTTATATTTATTTTTAAAACGTCCAAACATGATAAACTCTCAACTCAGAAAAAACAAACTTGAATTAAAAGATACAAAAATACAAAAGAATCAACTTCATTTATCTAAAAAATACATAAAAGAAGGCTACGATAAAAAAACAAAACATAAAGCTATTTTAAGGGCTATTTGTTTGATGAGGTCTCTTGATTCCTATGATATCATGAATTTGTAGTTTGATTTACAAATTCTAAAATGAAACTAATTCACTGATAAGAAAAATGATTTATTTTATAGACTTTGATAAAGAAAAGTTTGACAATTTTGTTTTTCACATCTTTTTAAATATCCTTTTAACCATAAATTTTAGCTTACCTTATTTTGGATCAATTTTGTTTTGATAAGAAAAATGATTTATTTATCTTATTTTTCATTTATTCATTAAAAATTTTGAATAAATAAATTTTGTATAATTATATATAGTTTATCTCTCTTCCATTTCTTTTAAACCATTTTTATCAAGGTTTTAAAGATCAGAATTTTACTTTAGATCGTTTTCGTCTTTGTAAAATCGAGATCGTAAAGTATGATCGGGATCGTAAGATCCTATTATAATGTAATTTTCTTACTAGTATTCGCAATATTTTACAAATTTACAAATTAATATACATCGTAAACACAAAATTATACGCATATTTCATAAAAATGTGGTTCTTAATTATGATTATGAAATGTATAAGAAAATTTACATGTTCTTTTTTAGATTATGCAAAATAGAACTTATAAATTTGTAGTTTTATAGTTTGTCGCTCGATAAAAAGTAAGATTGGATCGTAGTAGATCCTAAGATCATATGATCAAGATCGGGATCCTATAAGATCTTAAGCATGCAAAGATCTTACGTAAGATCCAGATCGTTTTTGCTTTGCAATATCTTAAAATCGTAATATCCTAAAATCAAGATCGGGATTTTGACAACCTTAATTTTTATAATTATTTTACCCCCTACCTCCCACTCACATATTGTCTAATTCACAAGCTTATTCATAACTATCATCTAATTCAAAATCTTATTCAAACAAATAAGCTTATTCACATAAATCACCTAATTAAAAGATAATTAAAATAATTCGATTAAAATAAGAACAATCAATCATAATATTTCGTTCTAAATAAGCTATTGATAATAAATTAATAAGTTTATTCAAAATCAAATAAGCTAAAAAAATAAGAATAGATTATGAGAATACAAACCTAATATGAATTCGTGTTGGATTAATGATGATGTTCGTGATAGATTTGCGATTATACGCTTCGATTTGTAGAGAGAGAAACTAGATCGGGGTATAGAGAGAAGTCGCAGACGGTGTGTGTGTGTGTGTGTTTTTATGAGAAAGAAAGGATAAAAAATGTTTATATAGTGGGCGGTGGAAATGACGAAAATACCCCTGCAGTGTAAAATGGGGATTTAATCTCAGCCAGTAGATGGTAGGGATATGGAAGGTGGGGACGGGTCCCCTCATATCTTAGATAAGCTTGGTATCCAAATGAACTTAAATGAAAAATAAGAGTAAAGTGCAAAATACATCGCTGTGGTTTGAATTTTCTCACACAATACATCCCTCGGTGAAACTATTGGCACTATACACCACTCGTTAGGCAAACTGTAGAAACTAGAAGGGGGGGTTGAATAGTTTCTTAAAATTTACTTGTTAAAGCAAAATTCTTTTTCAAAAACTTAGGCTTGAGGAAATATGTAAAATCTTCTTATGCACAAATATGAACAATGATAGTGTAGCTAAACTAATACTAACAAAAATATATCCACAAAGAATAGAGAATGATAGTGTAGCTAATCTAATATTAACACATGTATATGCAAAAAGTAATAAGGAATGTAAAGAGTTAAGGGTAAAGAAAGATCAAACCGAACACCAAGGATTTATAGTGGTTCGGCAACGAAGCTCACTCCTCGTTCCTACTCCACTCCTCGAGTACTCCTTACTCGAGAGTTCACTACACAACAAGCTCCTTATGGTGGAGAAAACCGTACACGTTGCTTAACCAATTTCCGACTCTAAGCTAAAAGTCGAGCCCTAATCGTAGTTAGGACCAATCTACACAACTATACTTAGTACATACACAACTTCCAAATAGACACAACTACTTGGATTTTCACAACTATGACACAACTACAAGTATATAAAAATTGATCTTCAATAGATCTTTGGTGGTGGACTCAACACTTCACTAGGATAGTGTTCTTCTCTTTGCACTTGGAGAGGAAGAGATGGAAGAACAAGATTCACTTCTTAAACAAGTAATAATCAAACAAATGATCAAAGATTTGAGTGATTAAAGAAGGGGTTTGAATCTGGAAATGAATGTGCAAAAGAGGTGAGGTGAAAAGCTGAGAATGGCCAACTATTTAAAGGACAAAGGAGCCAACGGCTAGTTCTGCCCGCGGTACCTTATCACAGCCCGCGGTACCTTATCGATAAGGTACCGCCTAGGCGATAAGGTACCGCCGGACTAGACTCCGCTCCTTTTTGTCCTTTAGTGGTGGAGGTCTTATCTGGGTATAAAAATATCCTGAAAGGATATTCTTAACAGAATAAGAATATGCCATTTTCAAATTTCAAATAATTAATTTAATAAAACATTTTCTTAAAAATAAAGTTTAATAAAAACTTGTCACTTTTAATAAAAAGTGAGTTTTAAGAAAAGATTAAATCACTTGATCAATTGATTAAGGTTAGTACTTGTTTATCCATATCTTAAGTGAAAATGGGTAAAATGAAAAATACTTGAACTCAAGAATTCGTTTTTCGTTGTTTTCGTAAATGCTTGTTTTTACATATTGTCGTAATCAAAACTAAGCGAGACCGAAAAATGCAAGTAACGTTTTTAGTCATTATTGCATTAACAATCTCCCCCTTTTTGATTCCGACAATACATAAACTCAATCACACAAAAACAAGATTTTCGAAGACGAGTTTATTCATTTCTCCCCCTTTGTCGAAGCAAAAAGGTTGCGTAATCCGGTGTTGAAGAAACGGATTTTGCAAAGACTCCCCCTTGGTGCTTACTCCCCCTAGCTTGGGGCACCGAGGAATCGAGATATGGTGACAAGCTACATATAAGGGTTAGTTGAACAAAAGAAACAACCAACAATATATAGCAATAGGTCACATAAAAAAATAAAATAAAATAAAAAGAGAAGAAAACACAAAGACAAAGATCCAAGATAGGTTACTAAAAAAACATCATACAAAGAAGTATGGAAAAATAAACAAGCCAAAAGCATAAATCTAATCCTAGTTATTCTAGAATTCTAAGATTTGTTTGAATGTGGTGTCTTGTGGATAAGCAATCAATGCTTATATGAAAGACAAGGTAATAGCGGAGGGTGGTGGTGGTGGCTTGTTGGAGATCTCATAATCAAAGTGAAGAGGAGGCTTGATTAAGAGACTCTTGATGTAGCTCAACTCCTCATAGATGTGTGCCATAGCAAGATGTTGATATTGACAACAATGACAATATGTTACATGGTGCATGACATTATCATGAGAAGGAGGAAGAACACTAAAGGGTGGTGGTGGAAGAAAAGAAGTTCCACAATCAACATTCTTGGTAGGAGAAATGTGATTAAGAGTGTTCTTGGGTGGGTTTGGATTGAAAGCAATTGGAGAAAATGGAGGAGATTCAAGGCTTTCATTGGGAGAATAAGACATTTTGGATGTGAAGTAATGCAAAATGCTTATGGTTTAAATAAGGAAGACTTAGGGTATTTTTTTTGGGGTGGTCAAAGGGTTTGAAACAAAGATTCTCAAAAATGTTGGAGTAAATCTGGAGTTTTAGACAAAAACCCGAAAAAGGAAGGCCACTGTAGGCGGTTCCTTATCTAGGGTGGCGGTACCTTATCAATAAGGTACCGCGGTTCACATAAGGAACCGCCTGCAGAAGCAGGGTTTGGTGTTTGGAGAAAGATTTTCAGCAAATCTTATTTTTCTAGTCTAACTTATCATAGGGATATGCTTAAAAGCAAAGATAGACAAAGAAAACATATGCAAACTTACCAAATAGAGATTTGACCAAAATACATGGATTAAAAAATCAATGTAGGAGGTGTGTAAGACAAGACCTTAAGTCATGACACAATGATCCTCCATGATTCAATCTTGTTCTTGCTATGTTTGAGAGAATCATACATATGAATTATGTAAGCTCTATATTAATAGCGAGAATCTATGAAAAATCGTTTTTAGATTGAATTAACAATGTCAAACGAATTTCTCAACCATTTTCGAAAGAGACTTTGAGAGTTTTGAAAAGGAGATGAGAAGATTTTTCAAAAGAATTTTAGAAGACTCAAGAACTCAAAGTCGTAATAGAAAACACACAATAAGAAAGGAATTTAAGGAAGATGTTCCATTAATCCTAGACCTAGACGCAAGTAATTGAAAGGTTCACTTTTAAGTGGCTTAGTGAAGATATCGGCTAAGTTGTCCTCAGAGGGCACCTTTTCAATAGTAATGTTCCCCTTTTGAACATTATCCCTAAGGAAATGGTGTCTAATTTCTATGTGTTTGGTTCGCGAATGTTGCACGGGATTCTTGCTTAGGTCTATAGCGCCTTTATTATCGCACATGATGGGAACATCATCAAGAGAAATCCCGTAATCAACAAGCGCTTGCTTCATCCATAGAGCTTGTTGGCATGCTTTACCGGCACTCACATACTCGGCTTCCGTGGTGGATATCGCAAGAGCGGTTTGTTTCTTGGAGAACCAAGAAGTTAAACAACAACCCATGAAGGTACAAACTCCACTAGTGCTTTTCCGGTCCACATAGTCTCCCGCATGATCCGAGTCCGTGTAGACAATGGTTTCTACGCCGGTCCCTTTAGGATACCATAATCCTAAATGTATAGTGCCTTTAATGTATCGGAAGATACGCTTAACCGCTTCAAGATGAGAGGTTTTGGGAGCCTCTTGGAAGCGAGCACAAAGGCAAACACTAAACATGATATCCGGTCGACTTGCCGTTAGGTACAATAAACTACCAATCATACCTCTATATTTGGTGTTGTCTACCGACTCACAATCATCATCTACGGTGAGTTTAGTATCCGAGGCCATAGGGGTCTTCATTGGTCTAGATTCTTCTAATCCAAATTTCTTTAGCATTTCTTTAGCATACTTAGATTGACTAAAGAAAATACCATTGTAACACCCCGAAAATTAGGTAGGTCCCACATGAGTCACAAGAGGGTGCCACGTATAGAAGTTTAGAAAAACTGCAATATAACGGCCGTAATATGACATTTAAACCTGTTTTACCTAATAATCCTTACGGAAAATTTTAAATAAATCAAAGATTTGCGGAAGATTTAATATAAATAGGTCCCAAATTAAAATAAGGTTTCAAAGGAAGCGCATATGCTCCAATTCAAGTCAAAGTTTTACCATAAACACCTAATGGTGAAAGTTGTCCAAAACTTACTCTTTTATGAGATTTACCCATGAATACTACAAAATAAATTTTATGATAATGCAAGCATGACAACAAATAAATACAGAAGCAGCCGAATGTCCGCAGTTCCACGAGCTCCCATCCATGATACTAAGCTTAATTACCTGAGAAATAAACATGTAAACTGTCAACAAAATTGTTGAGTGAGTATCATAGGTTTTGTATTGTAAATAACATGGAACACATCATTAGTTTTAGGAAAAAAAAACATTTATAGCAACATTGTTGATAACTATGGGATCAGCATAGGAATCGGGGTATATTAATGCCTAGTATCATGTAACCGAAACCTTAACGTATCAATTGGCCCCTAAGAGTAGGTGCTTTTGCCAAACACCTGTAATACTTCAAGTATAATGCGTCACGTAACACAAAGGACGGGGATTGTCAGTCCCGATGGATCCACCCATAACACTCGCGCTTTTTGCAAGTAATGAATAACTAACGGTTCATGAAGGGGACTTATGGCAAGTACTAAGCAATAATATGTATTACATGAATTCAGGATAGCATACCAGTTCTCGAATAGCATACAAGTAAAAAGTAATGAATGTGTTCCACGGATGTGTATTTCTCACCCCGTGGTTTAAGTAAACGTAACATGTAAAAAGGGGGCTATGTACTCACCGTAGTAATCGAATGCCAATGATCAAGGAAAATATATATTTCTCAAGGATGACCACTCAACGATTGCAATGATCTAGACAAGACATGGAAAATATATGCGAGTTACTATTTGTATGAGAATACTTGAGTTAAATAAAAGATTTATGATCTATCTCATGATATATTTGAAGGCTTCATGCCTTTGAACATGTTTGACACTTTTAACAAAGTCTATGTTGAACCAAAATACTCTTTTTCAAGTGTATGCACGATAAACACAACACTTTTCACTTATAAACGTTTTACGGTCCATGGTGATCACTATGGCTTGCAAGCTTGCTCTACTTTGTTAATCTCTTGTTCTTTTGACTTAACCAACCTTAAGTTACTGTAATTACATGCCCTTAGGTGTTTAGAACAATAAACCTCACTTGCCTAAACTCTAAATCAATGTTTAACTAGTTTTCCCAATACATACTTGCTCCAAAAAACCAAGATTCTGGAATAGGTCATTTTGTAAAAATCATAACTAAAAATCTACAAAAGCTACAGAGGTGAGACACCCATCAAAATTTCACAAATTTTATAAGCTTTCCAGAAATCTAAACTAGACCTTTTAAAAGTTTTCCAATCACTGGGAACCTGCATTTTAGTGACAGCCAACATTTCAGACTTTGCGAAGACAGTTTTGACTCTAGCCGTAAAAATCACAATTAAATAACCACAATAGCTTTTATAAAATTTCCAATTGGAGATGATCCATTTTTGACCATATTACTGATGTAAAATGTCAAAGTACCCATTATAAACTTTTACCAAAGGTTACTCACACGTTTTTAACCATACACCCATTTTCGACCCATTTTAGTAAAAAGGGCGCCATTTACTCATCCGGACACTTCCATTGGATGGCCAACTCGACACATGTACTACATTCAAAATCCCATCCATTTTCAAAGGTGTTTGGACCTGTAGGTTTCTAAAAATTCGGGCATGACCTGTAGAAAAACAGCAACTTTTCCAAACACATTTTTGGTTCCTAAATCACTACCTCATTATCAAAATCAATTCACAAACCCTAAACAAGCCCTAATTAATCACCACCAACATATATATGATTTAAAATCAGTAGGTTTCATCTATATAAACCATTTTTAAACAATTATATCAATAACCCATTTAAGCAAATCAATAAAAACGAATTAAGCCATGAAATAATTAAGAGAAAGGGGTTTAGATTGTACCCAACACTTTAGTAATTGAAATAGATGATTCAAGACTCAAAACCCATATGGGTTTGAGATTAGGCCGCGGCTAGGAGACCCCAACAAGACACCAAATCGTTTTTTATTGAACCCACTTGTTTTCTTGCTTAAATCCTTGTAAAAACACCTTAATAACCCATTTGTAACATCAAAATCTTCACAAAATTCGTATTTTTTAAAAGTGATGCATGTAGGGTTTTGTTTATATCAATATGTAGAGGTTTTCAAGGGGTTTAAGATGGTGTATTTAGTTTATGGATTTGAGGATTGGAAGTAGGTGAAAATGGTGGAAGAAGAGGTGGTGGTGGCGTCACATATGGAGAGGGAGATGGTGAAAACTTGTTCACTGTATGTTTTTTTTTTGTTTATACAGGTCAACACATTTTGTACATATTTTTATTTATTTATTTATTTTGTAGTGTTTAAGTAGGAGGGTGTTTGGTATTTGGTTTTGTTGGAGCTTAAACCATTTAAAGAGGGTGTTTGGTTTAGAGTTTTGTTTATAAATTAGTGTAAGTAAATTATATTTTTTTTTTTTGTAAATGATATAAAAATATTGTAAGTAAAAAATTTTACATATGGTTAACTTGATAGATGCATATGGTTCGTTGGTTGTTCTTGGTCCCTAGCCCGACATTGGATAAAAATGTAACTTGAAATGACGAAACTCGCATAAATCTTGTTAAACATGTGAAATGATAAAATTTCATGATCGAATAAACTTTTACGGACACGTGGCTTCCTTGATCATTAAAATGGATAATCATTACTAAACGGTGAATATTGCGAAATAAATCGATTCGGTCAACTAAAATAATACGAAATTATTATTTTATTGAAAATATGAGTTTATCGGATAAAATAATACCTCAGAAATTACGTGTTCTCACAGTCGACCCCTCTAAAGGAACTCTGGTCCCTCAGAGTTCAACTGGAGAAAGAAAAAGATGAGGAAGTCGTCAATGAAAACTAGGGTCACATGTCAAGTTAGTAATTCGCAAACTATGTTCATCACGTCCATGAACTCTGTAAGGCGTTCGTAAAACTACACGGTATCACAGAAAATTCAAAATGTTCGTAACGGGTACAAAAAGGCAGTTTCAGATACATCACTTTCATGAACTCGCAAACACTCATTCAGCTTTCAACGGAGTCAAGTAGTACGGCGATTCAGAAACAAGATAAGTTTCGACTTCAACTTTGCACGCAGGAGGTTATCAGGAAAAATCACGAACGAAACGGATATTGTCTAGACGCTTTTCAGCGGATTTAGCACATCGAAGAGGTTTTAGGTCGTCCACCGGTTGTTCACCGTGGAGTCCCAAGATTGCAATCGAAGGTAAAGGAATACGTAATATCGTTCAAAACAAACAATGACCGCACGATGGGTCACAAACCAATCCATACCCACGATGACATCAAAGCTGCCAAGCCGTGTGGGCAGGAGGTCAAAAGAAAACAGGTGACCAAGCAGGTCAAGCGTACAATGACGTAAAACAGAATTGAAGGCAACAGTGTCAGCGGTATAGTATCGGTGGCCAAGAAGGTAATTAGAAAACAGATAAAATGTACGATAAGAGATTAGAATAAGCTAAAACGAGAAAACACGAATTACGTAAACAGTGAAACCCAGACACATGCATTATAAAAAGGTAAACACACGATACGAATTAAAATTGGCGTTGAAGATACAAATCACTTCGGTCTAGTTCAATTATAGTAATAATGCCTGAATTCATAATGACTTTTAAAAAAAACTTGGTGATTATAAGTAAGATCGGTAACAATAAAATTTAATCATTTCCAAAACATAATTAGAATAAGTTTTAGTATGACTTTAGTCCTTTATAAAGAAATTGTAGGATGTATGTATGAGACTGAGATTTGAAATCCAGGTTTAAGATTGCAATTGTAGAAAGTCCATTTTCAGATTCTGAAAAGCAAATCACCGAAAAGAAAAACGTCCTCTTTCTAGTTTTAACCGATATTGGTAAGGTATAATTGAAACTGGTTGAAATAGCGTATATATATATATTTCTTTTTATAAGAAATCCATGCCTTCCAAAACAATAGTCTTATATCATACGAAGAAAGTGTATAATTCCACTTCTCAGATGTAAAAAGTCATTTTAGTAGTTTGAATATTTGTGAAGATTTTGTAAATTCTTATGAAACTTGTGAAGAAAAGAAATCTTCGAAATTTTCGTAGGTACAATCAGTGCATCAAAAGTAAGCAAGTACACACTCGAATTTCCACAAGTAATAAGGTAGAAACATAGTAAGAATAATGAACACAAGTTGCATAATGCACAAACAATAAGATATTGCACAATTTAAAAGTCGTATGGATCTTGAAGCAAAGATACAATACACGTGTCGACGATAAGACGGCGAAAACAACCAAGTACATCATCAAGTCGTCCAATCATAAAACGGGAAAAATTTACACATAGAGTTCGCGAAGATCGATACACATTCGAGGGATAGTAGAGTTCATTCAGGATTATCCAAGTCAAGGGGAAAAAGAAAACAATGTTTAAGGTGACGGTGGTCAAGTATGGATACACATACAATTGGTAAATTCGTTCGAGTAAGGATATGGGCACATATGCAGATGTCTCATGATAGAATTAAGTGCAAACCCCATCAAGATTGTGTTTTTTTCGATAATCTTGTTAAAAGTTGATCTTTATAAATTTATTTATTATTATTTTTTTTTATTTTTTTTTTGTGGTGACTACTATTCAACCGTGCATGGCTCCATCTAAATTATACACAGGCGCGCAACTATGAATAATTTAGGCGCAGCAATGCAATGCTCAGCTTCGTCAACCCCCTTTTTTTATTTATTATAATTCAATGTATAAATCATAATGTTCATAGAATAGAAATCAAACAATCTTTTTGAAGATCTTTCCTAATAGAGTAGTTATTTAATTCCCCGGAAAATCTGTAGACAGTTTTAAACGGATAATCATTTATTAAAGCTCAAGTGAAATGTTTCGTAAAATGATAGCAGAGTTAAGTTTTCCTTAGACAGAATTAAATATACTTGGTGAAACAGTAATATGTTACATTCTCTAGGGTGACATCATATTCACTTTGTAAAACACTGAGTGGGTTGCACAAGAATATCAAAAGGGTAGTTCACAAAAGAATGGTTGAATGAATCACAATCCGATAGAATCTTTGGAGAGGTTTAATCAGAAACATCATGAAATAGAGGGTATCAATGGCGATAGTATACGAAGAGGAGAATTGTCAATCACGGCTTCAAGCGATAGAGAGCGAATGGCAATACACAAGTCAACACAAGGGTTCAGTCAGAATTTGCATAACAAGATATTTCAGATCCATGAACGAGAAGGTTTAGACAAGAAGGACACAAGGATAGAAATACAGGAGTTCAAGGCAATGCAATAGAAATCGTAATTCAAGTAATAGTAAACCGAAGAGATGATAGAATTCAAGAACATAGTAGTAATCCAAAATGCAATCGTAGAAGTCAAGAATGCAATGACAGAGATCAAGAGTATAATAGTAGAATCGAAAATACAATAGAAATCATGTATGCAGTAGTAATATGAGAATTCAATAGAAACCAATAATGCGATAGTAGTCAAGAGTTCAATAGAAATCAAGAGTGCAATGGAAATCAGTACGGTGTTCAATAGAAATCAAGAACGTAACAGAAATCCAAGGAAGTGGTAAGTAAATCAAGAAAGCTCGAAGAAATCAAGTAAATGGACCAGCAGACGAATGATCGCCGGTCAAAAAAAAATAAAAAAAATCGATGTCCTCAAAAAGGTTGTCCAATATGTCACGTCCAAATTGTACCATTGTTCATGAAAATTTTTAATTTTCGAAGGGTTTCCAATTTTTTTGAAAGTATCTATTGTAGGGAAGTTTTCAATTTTGGAAAGTCTAAAAAGATAAAGGAGTTTACATTGTCTCGTAAAGATGAATTTCAATTTCGTTTGTATGAGTACCGTCTTTATGCTTAAATATCGTTTTAAATAACCTTTTAGTTGTAGCCAAGATTTGCAATTCAATAGAAGATGACCAAATTTCCCCTTTCACGGGTATGCAAATATTTGCAGGGGTATGCGAAACTACATTTTCATTATTAAGAAAAACACATAATAACTTTGAATTTTAGACCAGTTAACAACGATTTTTTTTTTGACTCAACAAGCCACGTTGGGGAAGTAAAACGATCCAACGAATAACTTTTCAGTTTTACACGAAACCCGAATATTTACAGAAAATGACGAAAATGTCCCCACATCAGATCTGATGGAAACATACATAAAATGAAATTATATATTGTTCTTTAGATTTTTGACACGTTAACACGCATTTTAGACTACGATTTTCTCGCGGTAAGCTAATCACGGCATTCTGAACAACTTTCATGTTTCGCCGGAAGGCCGAAACAGATTCTAAAGTGCTCGAAATAACCGCTCAAAACTGCACCAGCAACTAATTTAACGTAATAGCTGAATTTTTATATGAAATTTCAAAAATTGAATCGGCTCTAAAATGTTCGTTTTTAGGAGTTAGAAGTCCTATTTTATGTCAAAACGATCGTCTAAATAAGATTTATATACCCATTAAATAAAAATACAGATTTTTTAAAAATCTAGGACTTCGTTTTTCGCGATAAAGTTTCTGCAGCCATAAATTTTTCGCAATTGCTGTTTGGAAAATATACGATTTTCAAATTTTCAAATGGCCGCAAAATATTCATTTTTAAGGGTTAGAAATCGTGCCATATATCAAAACGTTCGTAAAAACGATCCTTATCGTAATTCCAAGGGTAAAACTAGTTTCAATAACCTTAGCACGACCAAATTAAGCTCGCAAATTTTATGTATTAAACATATTTTTCGAGACATCAAAAAGTCTCAACCAAACACTAATTTATTTGTTACATATGTCACGAAAACATCCCAATTTGTTTAACTTAGTATACTAACGCCTTTTTAAGGTGATAATTAGTGTCTAGCGTATCTCATGAAACTTAAATTGTCAAAGGATAATTAATCCAAACGGACCTTATGGAATTTTCATAAAATTATTTCAAGAAAACCACCATGTGAGAATATGGTAAAACGATGCATAATGTAATCAAGTTCAAATATTAAAATGTAGGTGTTCAACAGTGTTTCAAGTCATGTAGTAAGAAATCAAGTTTAGTAAACGTTTTAGTTACAATTATGTAGTAAAATCATAGTACAATCGACGGACATATCTTAGGCGAGGAGGTCGTAAGACAACGATGACGATTCAGGAATATAGCTAAATGTTATAATTCAAAATAGGGAAAATTAAATACGCAAACTCGAGGAATGCTCAAGCGTCATGCAATCAAAACCCGGAGGATTAACAAAAAGAGTATGGAAACTCATGATAGAATTTGGTACGGTATCAAAAGTAAATTTCAAAATGTGTCAAAAGAACACGATGACGCTCCAAAGCAATGCCACAACATGAAGTCGGAGAAATAAATGAATAAGTTGGTCCATAAACCAATAGACGAAACCGCACAACACCCAAAGTGTTATACGAACGGTAACATAAAAAGGATCAAGTAGAGGGATATGAAATCCAAAAAGAATTTGATACGATCAAAATTCTTCCAAGGCTTTAAGCCAAAATTGACCAAGCCAATGATGGTCAATAAAATCCTCATGATCAACAATGATCAAAGCAAATACGGCGCGTGAGGATACGAAAGTAGAGTAACGAGTACTGTAGTAACATATAAATCTCAAAGTAAATCAATGTAAATGTAATTCAAGTAGTAATGCAATACGTAATCAGTGTAACAATCTCAAGGTAAAAGCAATACAAGTAATAATCAAGTAAGTAAGGATTAGAGGGTTACCCGTGGATGCTGACAATTCTTGACACATTCTGTATTTGACACTAAGACTCAAGAAATCATTTGAAAACTTTTTATGGTTATAGACCAAGTTTTAAAAGACTCTTAGTTCACTATAACCGAAGCTCTGATTACCAACTGTAACACCCCGAAAATTAGGTAGGTCCCACATGAGTCACAAGAGGGTGCCACGTATAGAAGTTTAGAAAAACTACAATATAACGGCCGTAATATGACATTTAAACCTGTTTTACCTAATAATCCTTACGGAAAATTTTAAATAAATCAAAGATTTGCGGAAGATTTAATATAAATAGGTCCCAAATTAAAATAAGGTTTCAAAGGAAGCGCATATGCTCCAATTCAAGTCAAAGTTTTACCATAAACACCTAATGGTGAAAGTTGTCCAAAACTTACTTGATAGGTGTGTAAACACCCATCTTTTCTACCACTTAATTACAATAATAACCGGGCCAAAACGTGTATTTTATGTCTTTTATGTCGGAATTATGCGTGGTTTGTGTTTTTGTTGTGATTTAGGACGAAATTGTGAAAAGTGGAGAAAACACGAGAATTCACGGGCATTCACGGCTTTTATTGAAGAAAAAGATGAAAGACGGAGTTTAGAAGTCAAGAGTGGAAAAAGAACGGAAGTCCAAGACCAATTCTGAAGATTTATCGAAGAAAAAGTCAAAAGACGGAAGTTTATCAAAAGCCGAGAAACTCAAGTCTATTTTATTGAAGAAATTAAAAGACGAGTTCAAAAGATATCCCGAGCCACAAGTCCTTAAAGTCCAAATTTAAAAGGAAGATTAGAAGAAAAGGACTAATGACGCAATTAGTGAAGATTAAATGAAGGAAGGACTTAATCTTGCAATTAACAAGAAATGAAGGAGGGGAGGAAGCTTCCTTAATCCTCCCCTATAAATAGATTAGGATTGTTATCATTTGTGTTGTTGGCTAACTTGACAAATTAGCTCTTCCATTTTTAATTACCTTGCACCTTTTATTACTTGTCCAATTTAATTACCTTGTCTTGCACTTAATTACCATTTAATTCAAGTAAGTTTTCCTTTTTAATTCTTGTCAAGCTTTATTTTTATCTTGTTAATCTCATTCTTCCTTTCTTAATCTTTGTGTTGATTTGTTTATGTTCATGTTCTTAATTTTTGGTTGATTTGATTAAAGTGGTTTTGATTATTTTGATCTTTATTGATTGATTTATTGATTTTGATTGATTGTTTATGCTTTATATTTGTTTATTAATTTGTTTGATTTAATTTTGTGTTTGATTTGGTTAAGTTTTATTTAGATCCGTACCTTTTCTTTCTCCTTGTTCTTCGTTTTTCAGTAACTGTTCTTTCCCAGACTTGAGCCCAGTTTATTCCGCATAAAGGTTTGTCAGTTTGTGGTCTATGCGGAATATAATTTATTCCGAGTAAGGGTTTTGGCTTAGTGCTTTATTCGGAATATTAATTATTCCGAATAAGTGACAGTTATTCCGAATAGGATTGACTTTCCGAATAAGGGATTTTTCCGCATAAGCCGTTTATTCCGCATAGCACTTTATTCAGCATAGGAGATTTATTCCGAATAGGGGTAACTTTCCGAATAGAAGATTTTATTCCGAATAGGCCTAACTTTCCGAATAGGTGACAATATTCCGAATAGAGGTGCTTTTCCGAACAGGGACTTTATTCCGCATAGGGTCTATTATTCCGAATAGGGCTATTTTTTGAATAGGTGACAGTTATTCCGAATAGCATTTATTCCGAATAGGGATTTATTCCGGATAGGGGAATCTTAGTTTTTAGTTTTCTGCCTTTTTATTTTTAGCTTTATTCGCACTTTAAGTTTGCCTTAGTTAGATTTAAGTTTGCGTTATTTACTTTATTGCCCTTTAGTTTTAGTTGCGCTTTTAAATACTTGCACTTTATTTTTAATTAGACTTAGATTTACTTTAATTGCACTTTTACTTTAATTGTTTTGCAACACTACAACGACACATCTTTATTTCACCAAAGAACGACTGAGTCACACATAAAACAAAAAGTTTTTCAATTCGAAGAGATTGGTATAACGATAATCTTTTTACCTGGCCAAAAGACATGTATCAAATGGCGCCGCTGCCGGCTCTTTTCGTAAAGATCAACAGTTTTTTGTGAGAGACACGTTGCTTTTTGGGACCCGTTCACTTGTGAACGTTCTTTTTTCTTGCATAAAAAATTCATAAAACCATAAAAATTAAAAATTTCAAAAATCCAAAAAGATTTTATCTTTATAGTGTATATATATTGTCTTTGTGTTTGGTTTTGTTTTCTTTTGCATTTTCAGGTGTATGCGTACTAGATCTTCTAATTATCAAGAGCCCGAGCCTCAAGAAGATTTAGATATGGCAGGTGTTAACAACAACAACATTCCACCGAACCTGAATAATAATAATAACAACAATGCTCTTCCACAGCCCGATCTTCGGACCATGGAGGAACTTTGTCAACCAACAATGTTTGGACGAGGAGGACCGATTGCGCCGATGCAAATCAACGCTCCTGAGTTTTCGTTGAAGCACCACATGATTCAGCAAGTACAAACAAACCCATTTAGAGGATTGCCTGATGATGATGCCAACAAACACCTCGACAAGTTCATTACAATCACCCAAAGCATGAAGTTGCCTGGTGCCACAATGGATGTTCTCCGCTTACAACTTTTCCCACATACTCTATCACATCATGCCGAGAAATGGTTTGATCGTCTCCCGAAGAATTCTATTCACACTTGGGATGACATGACTCAACGTTTTTTGTCGCGCTACTTTCCACCATCCATGGTCACAAGCCTTCGCAACCAGATCAGCGGTTTCATGCAAGATCCCGATGAATCTCTTTTTGATGCATGGGAGAGATATAATGTCTTGATCGACCGTTGTCCAAATCACAACATGCTTCCGGTCACCTTGATCGATACTTTCTACAACGGATTGACTTTTCGAGATCGTGATACGATCAATGCAGCCGCCGGTGGCACATTCATGAAAAGGAGACCCGAGGAGTGTAGAGAGTTAATAGAGAACATGACTACTCATCATAAGAACTGGGATTCCTCTGCTTCTTCTAGAAACAACACGAGAGTCAATGTCTCTTCTACCTCAGCAAACCCTGAGATGACCGAACTCACCCGCATGATGGCCGAAATGAGCAAAAGTATTACGCTTCTCGCTTCAAATCAACAACAACAACAAGTTAAAGCGGTTGCTAATCCTTGTGAAACATGTGGCGTTCCTCACTCATACACCGATTGTCCTTCGACACAAGGAAATCCAGAAAATGTGTATGCTGCTTATGGTAATTATTCACCGGAAAATTACCAAGCTAGACAACAAGGGGATAGAAATCTGCTGAGCTACCGTTCCAACAACTACCTTTCAACCGGTTTTTCTCCTCAAAACTAAAATCCCGCCAACAACTACAATAGAAGCAACCAAATCCCACCTCGTGCTTCTAACCCTTATCAACCACCCACCCAACAACACCCACCCATCAATCCCGATGTTGACACAATCATGAGAACTCAAGGTGAGCAAATCAAGAATCTACAGAGCCAAATAATAAATTTGAAAGGAGATATCTTGAAGCAAGGTAATGACATCCGAACCGAGGTTCGTGATAATCTTCAATCCTCTTTCATCACTCAAACTACTGAATTAAAGAATCTATTGGCTAGTTTCTTGCCCGAAGCTCAACCTTCTTCTTCCTCGGGTTCTCTACCCTCAAACACCGTCACCAATCCGCGAGCTAATGTGAGTGCTATAACTACGCGTAGTGGAATTACCATTGTCAATCCACCTAATTCACCACCATTATCTACACCTACTCCACCACCATGTATCCCTACTCCTCTTACACTTAGTGATAGTACACCATTACCGTCTCCGCCTCTTCATGACGATGTATCTCGGAAGGACCCTTCAACATCACAACCTTCACCAACTACACCTCCACCTAACCCTTATCAGCCCAGAATCCCATACCCTTCTCGCATAGGCAAGACCAACGAGCTAACCAAGAATGACTGTAATGTAATGAAATATGTGGATATGCTATCTAAAATGACCATCAACATCAGCCTTGTTGAAGCACTTTGCCACATGCCGAAATTCGTCAAAGCATTCAAGGACTTGCTTAGCAAGAAGGAAAAGCTGCTTGAACTCGCCAACACACGATTAAATGAAAACTGCTCTGCAGTTATTCTTAAAGAACTTCCGGAAAAGCTTGGAGATCCCGGTCGTTTTGTGTTATCTTGCGTATTCAACAAAACTGAAGAATTTACTGCCCTTGCTGATCTCGGGGCTAGTATTAATTTGATGCCACTCAGTGTTTGGAAAACACTATCATTGCCCGATCTCCTTCCAACTAAGATGACTCTCGAACTTGCAAACCGCACTCTCGCTTACCCCGTTGGTATAGCCGAAGACGTGTTTATTAAAGTTGGCACATTTACTTTCCCGGTCGACTTTGTCGTAGTTGATTATGAAATGGACCCTCGTATTCCTTTAATACTTGGTCGGCCATTCTTGAGAACCGGACGTGCTTTAATAGATGTGGCCGAAGGTGAGTTAATCTTACGAGTCGGGGATGATTCTAAAATTTTTAGAATGGGGAAGCTTACAGGCAAATCTTTTGGAGGCCGAGAATCAGTGAATATGATAAATGTGCTCGATGACTTTACCGTCTATGACAATCCTCTATTCGAGTCTTCCACTGATAATCCACTTTTTACTGATGATGTGGATGATTCTCACTCTACTTTGGACGCTTCACCCGTTTTTGATTCTCCACCGGTCTTCGATGCTTATGATGATGATTCTAGCTCAGATTCGGATGATTTTACTTCTGAGTATCCCGAGCTGCCCACTTTCGATGATTTTGATGAGGCTGATACTCTCTCGAGCGATTCTTCCCATGATGAAGATCCTCCGCCATCACTCGATCCTACTTTGGACGATTACTCATTCGAGGAAGATTTCTCTGAATTTCTTAACACATACTTCCCTCATGAGAGTGATGCACCTCCTTTGGAATTTGAAGATTATCGTCTTGATCCTACTTTGGATTTGAAGAGCATTTTGTCCAAGGAGAAGAAACCGGTTGACACCGAAATCCGTTGCACTTATGATTTGACACCTCTTTGTCCCACTTCTGAGGACGAGGTTGTGCTTCTTTGCGGATCTTCTTCACACTCGGCTGAGCCGGAGTGCTATTTTCCCCTGAAGAAAAAGGTGTTCGATCCCGGTATTGAAGTCTTAGAGCCATCTCAGTATCCACCTGATGAAATAAAAGGAAAAATCTTTGGACCTCTTGAAGACATGCTTGCACCACTTCATCTTTGCTTCCACCGTGCTCCATCGCTGCTTAAGGGAACCCTGCCACTTCTTCTTTGGCTTGCCTTGTTCGCCTTAAGCTCGTGTTTATTGATGGATGAAAACTATGTCTTTGATCCTGGTGGATATGTCTCATGCTTCTTCCGTTGATGATCAAGGTCGAGTCAGGCTCACGACTCGGTTAACAAAAACCAAGCGCTTCTTGGGAGGCAACCCATGCATCTATCTTTTCGCTTTCTTTACCATAAGTGTAGGGGGGACCCCTTTGGATTGCTATTTCCTCTCCCCACTTCTTAATCAGGGATTCGAGCTTCAATGATCCAATCTTGATGATTCTTGACGACCCGTGATTCCGTGTTCTACTTCTTCCCGGTTCTATCCTAAACTCTTTTCGATTCACTATTTTATATTTTCTCAATATTAAAATAGGAATCTCTTTAGTTGTCTTTTCCTTAGCGAGATTTAAACATCGTGCACAATGTCCTAAGTGTAGGGGAGTTTACTCCCACATGCTTAAACATTGAGGACAATGTTTATCTTAAGTGTAGGGGGGACTTCTATCGAAGTTAAGTGGTCTTTTCCTTGTATTTGTCCTCATTTTAACCGGAAAATCAATTTTTCGACACTTTTCAAAATTTTTGATCTATTTTGGCCTATTAGTTTTTCTCTTTTGTATAGTTATTTTCTTTCCTTGCTAGAATAAATGTTTAATAAGTGGTTTTAATTTTCAAACATTGTGAATCTTTTGACTCAATCCGAGTTTACTCTAGTTAGTATCCTTAACGTGTTTAAGTCAAGTTTTGCTAGGCTTTTATATAGGGAGCTATAAAACGCGAAAGTCTTAACTCTCACGGGTTAAGGACAAGAACTTTTCGCAAGTTCCTATAATTGATCCTAGAGAGTCGTTTATCAAGGGAACTTTAAGATGCGATTTTTAAACTTGGAAGAGTCTAAGAATTTGTAAGATCCTATAGGCGACTCGAAAACCTAAAACTTTGATTTAATAGGCTAAGTCTCCACGAGTCTCATTACTTGAGATTTTAAACTGTGGAGAACGAGAGATGATAGAGCCAATTATAAGTCGGTATTCTTTCATGAATTTATGTGAGTTAATTATGAGCCTATTCTCCCATCGCTTGCTAATAATTTATTTGCTAATAAATATGGTTGTACGATTTGAAAAGTTACTTAGCTTCTAGCCCCAGATCGTTTAAAAGTTGCTCGGTAATGACGAGAGTTCATAGCCAAGGCATAACTTATGAAGCGGGGCGCGAAGATTGGCGAGTCCGAAAAGGCCCTAACAAGGCATGAGGGCTATGTTTTGTTGCTAAAGATCCAAAGTGATGTGAAGAATCATTTATCGAAAATCAATATGAAGGATCGAGACACACGACGTAAAGCAAAACTCCCCAAAAGTCATGGAGAAGTGTATCCGAAAAGACCCTAACAAGGTATGAGGATAAATAGATCCAAGTCATAAAAGGAGGCGGATCGTTGTATATCAAAGTCCAAAATAAAGATTGGAGAAAAGTGAAGAAGTCGTGGTCCATATATGAAGAATCTCTCAAAAATTCCAAGTGAAGAAATTCCAATTATGAATAGAAGACCATTATTTCATGAACGTCTCTCAAGATTTGAAGTATGAAGTCGCTGCCAAATATCGGCCCGAGAAAGGTCTCAAATCGCGAACCAAGTTATGCCAAGATATGAACTTTTTGATATCCCGAGAAGCAGTTTTAAAAGATTTGGTCCTTTAGCTAACTATTGATTAAATCGTGCACTTTATTTTCAGACTAAATAATTATCGAAATAAGTCAAACAATGCATCTTCGTGATCATTCAAGACAAATAATAAAATATAAGAGATACCCATAGGACTAAGGGAGTCTAAGTGAGTAATTGGCCCACATGAGTTCGTGATAGTCTACTAACTTATAATAACAATGATCTCGTTTTTAAGCTTGGTATGGAGAAAGTGAAAAGTTGAGGATGATGATTATTCATGACATTTTCAAAACCCAAGGTATGCTTTTAATTTCTTTGCTTTGCATTTTTATAATTTTCTATCTCTTTAATAAAGGCCAACGTGGATTAATTATGATGAAAAGTGTAAACATGCTTTGTAACTAATGCATTGCATGAGGACATTGCAATGGTCAAGTGTAGGGGATTTGATAGGTGTGTAAACACCCATCTTTTCTACCACTTAATTACAATAATAACCGGGCCAAAACGTGTATTTTATGTCTTTTATGTCGGAATTATGCGTGGTTTGTGTTTTTGTTGTGATTTAGGACGAAATTGTGAAAAGTGGAGAAAACACGAGAATTCACGGGCATTCACGGCTTTTATTGAAGAAAAAGATGAAAGACGGAGTTTAGAAGTCAAGAGTGGAAAAAGAACGGAAGTCCAAGACCAATTCTGAAGATTTATCGAAGAAAAAGTCAAAAGACGGAAGTTTATCAAAAGCCGAGAAACTCAAGTCTATTTTATTGAAGAAATTAAAAGACGAGTTCAAAAGATATCCCGAGCCACAAGTCCTTAAAGTCCAAATTTAAAAGGAAGATTAGAAGAAAAGGACTAATGACGCAATTAGTGAAGATTAAATGAAGGAAGGACTTAATCTTGCAATTAACAAGAAATGAAGGAGGGGAGGAAGCTTCCTTAATCCTCCCCTATAAATAGATTAGGATTGTTATCATTTGTGTTGTTGGCTAACTTGACAAATTAGCTCTTCCATTTTTAATTACCTTGCACCTTTTATTACTTGTCCAATTTAATTACCTTGTCTTGCACTTAATTACCATTTAATTCAAGTAAGTTTTCCTTTTTAATTCTTGTCAAGCTTTATTTTTATCTTGTTAATCTCATTCTTCCTTTCTTAATCTTTGTGTTGATTTGTTTATGTTCATGTTCTTAATTTTTGGTTGATTTGATTAAAGTGGTTTTGATTATTTTGATCTTTATTGATTGATTTATTGATTTTGATTGATTGTTTATGCTTTATATTTGTTTATTAATTTGTTTGATTTAATTTTGTGTTTGATTTGGTTAAGTTTTATTTAGATCCGTACCTTTTCTTTCTCCTTGTTCTTCGTTTTCCAGTAACTGTTCTTTCCCAGACTTGAGCCCAGTTTATTCCGCATAAAGGTTTGTCAGTTTGTGGTCTATGCGGAATATAATTTATTCCGAGTAAGGGTTTTGGCTTAGTGCTTTATTCGGAATATTAATTATTCCGAATAAGTGACAGTTATTCCGAATAGGATTGACTTTCCGAATAAGGGATTTTTCCGCATAAGCCGTTTATTCCGCATAGCACTTTATTCAGCATAGGAGATTTATTCCGAATAGGGGTAACTTTCCGAATAGAAGATTTTATTCCGAATAGGCCTAACTTTCCGAATAGGTGACAATATTCCGAATAGAGGTGCTTTTCCGAACAGGGACTTTATTCCGCATAGGGTCTATTATTCCGAATAGGGCTATTTTCCGAATAGGTGACAGTTATTCCGAATAGCATTTATTCCGAATAGGGATTTATTCCGGATAGGGGAATCTTAGTTTTTAGTTTTCTGCCTTTTTATTTTTAGCTTTATTCGCACTTTAAGTTTGCCTTAGTTAGATTTAAGTTTGCGTTATTTACTTTATTGCCCTTTAGTTTTAGTTGCGCTTTTAAATACTTGCACTTTATTTTTAATTAGACTTAGATTTACTTTAATTGCACTTTTACTTTAATTGTTTTGCAACACTACAACGACACATCTTTATTTCACCAAAGAACGACTGAGTCACACATAAAACAAAAAGTTTTTCAATTCGAAGAGATTGGTATAACTATAATCTTTTTACCTGGCCAAAAGACATGTATCATTACTCTTTTATGAGATTTACCCATGAATACTACAAAATAAATTTTATGATAATGCAAGCATGACAACAAATAAATACAGAAGCAGCCGAATGTCCGCAGTTCCACGAGCTCCCATCCATGATACTAAGCTTAATTACCTGAGAAATAAACATGTAAACTGTCAACAAAATTGTTGAGTGAGTATCATAGGTTTTGTATTGTAAATAACATGGAACACATCATTAGTTTTAGGAAAAAAAACATTTATAGCAACACTGTTGATAACTATGGGATCAACATAGGAATCGGGGTATATTAATGCCTAGTATCATGTAACCGAAACCTTAACGTATCAATTGGCCCCTAAGAGTAGGTGCTTTTGCCAAACACCTGTAATACTTCAAGTATAATGCGTCACACAACACAAAGGACGGGGATTGTCAGTCCCGATGGATCCACCCATAACACTCGCGCTTTTTGCAAGTAATGAATAACTAACGGTTCATGAAGGGGACTTATGGCAAGTACTAAGCAATAATATGTATTACATGAATTCAGGATAGCATACCAGTTCTCGAATAGCATACAAGTAAAAAGTAATGAATGTGTTCCACGGATGTGTATTTCTCACCCCGTGGTTTAAGTAAACGTAACATGTAAAAAGGGGGCTATGTACTCACCGTAGTAATCGAATGCCAATGATCAAGGAAAATATATATTTCTCAAGGATGACCACTCAACGATTGCAATGATCTAGACAAGACATGGAAAATATATGCGAGTTACTATTTGTATGAGAATACTTGAGTTAAATAAAAGATTTATGATCTATCTCATGATATATTTGAAGGCTTCATGCCTTTGAACATGTTTGACACTTTTAACAAAGTCTATGTTGAACCAAAATACTCTTTTTCAAGTGTATGCACGATAAACACAACACTTTTCACTTATAAACGTTTTACGGTCCATGGTGATCACTATGGCTTGCAAGCTTGCTCTACTTTGTTAATCTCTTGTTCTTTTGACTTAACCAACCTTAAGTTACTGTAATTACATGCCCTTAGGTGTTTAGAACAATAAACCTCACTTGCCTAAACTCTAAATCAATGTTTAACTAGTTTTCCCAATACATACTTGCTCCAAAAAACCAAGATTCTGGAATAGGTCATTTTGTAAAAATCATAACTAAAAATCTACAAAAGCTACAGAGGTGAGACACCCATCAAAATTTCACAAATTTTATAAGCTTTCCAGAAATCTAAACTAGACCTTTTAAAAGTTTTCCAATCACTGGGAACCTGCATTTTAGTGACAGCCAACATTTCAGACTTTGCGAAGACAGTTTTGACTCTAGCCGTAAAAATCACAATTAAATAACCACAATAGCTTTTATAAAATTTCCAATTGGAGATGATCCATTTTTGACCATATTACTGATGTAAAATGTCAAAGTACCCATTATAAACTTTTACCAAAGGTTACTCACACGTTTTTAACCATACACCCATTTTCGACCCATTTTAGTAAAAAGGGCGCCATTTACTCATCCGGACACTTCCATTGGATGGCCAACTCGACACATGTACTACATTCAAAATCCCATCCATTTTCAAAGGTGTTTGGACCTGTAGGTTTCTAAAAATTCGGGCATGACCTGTAAAAAACAGCAACTTTTCCAAACACATTTTTGGTTCCTAAATCACTACCTCATTATCAAAATCAATTCACAAACCCTAAACAAGCCCTAATTAATCACCACCAACATATATATGATTTAAAATCAGTAGGTTTCATCTATATAAACCATTTTTAAACAATTATATCAATAACCCATTTAAGCAAATCAATAAAAACGAATTAAGCCATGAAATAATTAAGAGAAAGGGGTTTAGATTGTACCCAACACTTTAGTAATTGAAATAGATGATTCAAGACTCAAAACCCATATGGGTTTGAGATTAGGCCGCGGCTAGGAGACCCCAACAAGACACCAAAGTCGTTTTTGATTGAACCCACTTGTTTTCTTGCTTAAATCCTTGTAAAAACACCTTAATAACCCATTTGTAACATCAAAATCTTCACAAAATTCGTATTTTTTAAAAGTGATGCATGTAGGGTTTTGTTTATATCAATATGTAGAGGTTTTCAAGGGGTTTAAGATGGTGTATTTAGTTTATGGATTTGAGGATTGGAAGTAGGTGAAAATGGTGGAAGAAGAGGTGGTGGTGGCGTCACATATGGAGAGGGAGATGGTGAAAACTTGTTCACTGTATGTTTTTTTTTGTTTGTACAGGTCAACACATTTTGTACATATTTTTATTTATTTATTTATTTTGTAGTGTTTAAGTAGGAGGGTGTTTGGTATTTGGTTTTGTTGGAGCTTAAACCATTTAAAGAGGGTGTTTGGTTTAGAGTTTTGTTTATAAATTAGTGTAAGTAAATTATATATATATATTTTTTTTTTGTAAATGATGTAAAAATATTGTAAGTAAAAAATTTTACATATGGTTAACTTGATAGATGCATATGGTTCGTTGGTTGTTCTTGGTCCCTAGCCCGACATTGGATAAAAATGTAACTTGAAATGACGAAACTCGCATAAATCTTGTTAAACATGTGAAATGATAAAATTTCATGATCGAATAAACTTTTACGGACACGTGGCTTCCTTGATCATTAAAATGGATAATCATTACTAAACGGTGAATATTGCGAAATAAATCGATTCGGTCAACTAAAATAATACGAAATTATTATTTTATTGAAAATATGAGTTTATCGGATAAAATAATACCTCAGAAATTACGGGTTCTCACAACCATCGTCCATTTGTTTAATTTGGAGTCCTAAAAAGAAGTTAAGTTCTCCCATCATACTCATTTCAAACTCATCATGCATGATTTTGGCAAAGTCATCACACAATTCTTGACAAGTTGAGCCAAATATAATGTCATCAACATATATTTGTACGATTATGAGGTGAGAACCTTTCTTCTTTGTAAAGAGTGTATTGTCTACCATACCCATGGTATACTCATGTTTAACAAGAAATGCTTTAAGTCTATCATACCAAGCTTTGGGTGCTTGTTTGAGTCCATAAAGTGCTTTCTTAAGCTTGTAAACATGGTCCGGTTTCTCAAAATCAATGAAGCCGGGAGGTTGAGCCACATATACCTCCTCACTGATCAAACCGTTAAGAAATGCACTCTTTACATCCATTTGTTGAAGCTTAATATCTAAGGCACAAGCGTAGGCTAAAAGGATTCTAATAGATTCTAATCTAGCTACCGGTGCATATGTCTCGTCATAATCAATCCCTTCTTGTTGATTATAGCCTTGAGCTACAAGTCTAGCCTTGTTACGAGACACAACACCATTCTCATCTAGCTTATTCCTAAATACCCACTTGGTTCCTATAATGGTATAACTTCTAGGTGGAGGAACAAGTTCCCAAACATCATTGGCAACGAATTGATTCAATTCTTCTTGCATCGCAATGACCCAACTCTCATCCGTCAAAGCTTCTTTAACATTCTTAGGTTCAATCAAGGAGACAAAACAAAAGAAGTTGCTTTGGTTTTGGACTTGAGATCTTAGGGTCCTTTGATTTAAGTCACCAATGACATTATTGAGAGTATGATCCCTAGACTCCTTAATGTTTACTTCATTTTCAACACTAAGGTCTTCAACTCCTATTTTTCTAACCTCTTTGGCTTTAACTACTTCTAATTCATCCAAGTCATCATCAACCAATGGTGGTGTCTTGGGTGAAGGAGGGGTTTCATCAAAGGTTACGTTGAGTGATTCTTCAATAACCCCTGAGGTTCTATTTAGGACTATGTATGCCTTACTAGTTTGGGAATAACCTAAAAGGATACCTTCGTAAGACTTTGGGTCAAACTTGGTAAGGTAGTCTTTGGTGTTGAGGATAAAGCACTTGCTTCCAAACACCCTAAAGTATTCTAATGAGGGTTTCTTACCTTTAAGAATCTCATAGGGGGTCTTTCCTAGGAAAGGTCGAATAAGAATTCGGTTGAGAATATAAGTCGATGTATCTACGGCATTGCACCAAAACTTTTGAGGCAACGATTGCTCGTTTAACATCGTCCTACTCATCTCTTGGAGAGTCCTATTCTTCCTTTCAACTACCCCATTTGATTGTGGAGTGCGAGGAGCCGAGAAGTTATGGGTAATACCATGAGCTTCACAAAAGTCACCAAATTGCACTTCATTATCAAATTCCCTACCATGATCCGTCCTAATAGAAACAATTGAACATCCTAGTTGATTTTGAATTCTTCGACTAAAGATTTTGAAATGATCGAAAGCTTCATTCTTAGATGCCAAGAATCTAGTCCAAGTGAATCTAGAATAGTCGTCAACTATAACTAGGGTATAAAGGTTACCTCCATAACTCCGTATGGCGGAAGGTCCAAAGAGATCCATATGTAGGAGCTCTAAGCACCGAGAGGTCGAAACCAAATTCTTGGCTTTGTGACTTGAGTGAACTTGCTTTCCAACTTTGCAAGCATCACAAAAGTGACTATCAAACTTAATCTTAGGGAGGTGTCTTACCAACTCCTTAGAGACTAAAGATTGAATTAAACGCATATTAGCGTGACCTAATCTCCTATGCCAAAGAGTAGAACTATCATCTATAGTCGCAAGACATATGTTGTCTTTTGACTTCTTATTAACCTTCATGACATAAAGCCCATGCTTTCTAACACCTTTTCCAATGACTTTTCCATCTTTTACGATTTCACTGTCATGTTCCGAAAAGATGACCTTACACTTATTATCACAAATTTGACCTATACTTAAAAGGTTAAAACCTAAGTTAACTACGTGCTCAACATTTTCAATGGTCATGGAGTCAAAAGAAACCGTACCTTTGCCAATGATATTACCACGTAGACTACTAGCGAATGTGACGTTACCTCCATCATATGCTTTGTAATGCGAGAACAAACTTCGATTACCCGTCATGTGTTTAGAACATCCACTATCCTTAATCCACTCATCGGGCTCCAAATCAATTCCCAAGCATATCTAGGTAACAATGCACAAGATCAAACATTTGGTCCCCAATATCTCATGGGTCTAAAATTGTTTGTTCCAAACATCCCTTGCATTTGATTGGGATGAATGAATGAAGTGGGAATTCCCCATGAAGAACAAAATGGAGGAGGGTAGTAATTCATGTAACCATTTTGTTGCTTATTACTTCTCCTAGGTGTGTTTGATCTAGGTTTAGAGTTATTATTATTCTTTCTAGGTGTTGGAGTTTTACTTCTAGTTCGTGAGTTCTTTTGATTATCTCTTGTAGGCGTTGTCGTTCTACTTCTAGGCTTAGACTCATTCCGTACTCTAGGTGGAGTAGAAGATAATCTAGATAAACTTCTATTTCCCATGAGAGGTTTACTTAACGGCTTATAGAACTTACTAATAGCATTGTCGTCAAGTATGGGTAATTGAACCTTATTAACAGTAAGATGCTTTGGTTTTTCATTTAACTTAGATTTTTCAGAAAGTTCAGAATTTTCACAAAAATCAGCTTCTGGCCGCGGTACCTTATCTATGGCCGCGGTTCCATAGCGATAAGGAATCGTGCCATACAATGTGGAACCGCGTCCAGAAGGTGTTTTCTGTGAAAACCTGACTTGTTTTGGTTCACTAGTTGAGGCTTCATTCGAGTTAAAACCTAGACCAAGTTTTTCCTTAGAATGAACTTGTTTGTTTAACATATCATCAAGAGCACTAGTACCTTTCATGAACTTTTCCAATTTAATGGAGGTGCTCTTGAGATCATCATTCTCTAATCTAAGTTTCTCACAACTTAAGCAACCTAAATCAACCTCTTTGTTTTTCTCAAGTTTAGCCAATTTCTCCCTAAGTTCATTGATCTCATTTTCAAGCTTAGTTTTGGTTGATTTTAAGGTTTTATTCTTTTCTATGAATTTAAGACTAAGTTTGTGTAAGCTATCATATTTGCCTTCAAATTCAATATCATCTAAAGTGGAACTATCATAGCTATAATATTCGGTTTCGGAATGTACCTCTTTAGAAGTGTGAGCCATAAGACATTTCTCCTCTTTGGGGTTGTCATCATCATCTTCACCGCTATCGCTCCAAACGCCACTAACGAATGCCGTGTGGTTCTTATCACGAGCGGGCTTTGGACAATCACCAATGAAGTGATTTGGATCACCACATCTAAAGCAACTCCTATCACCTTTTTCGTTCTTGACAAACCGATTATTTGACAATGGTTTCTTGTCATAGTTTGGTTGCCTAACGTGTTGACCTCGTCTCTTGAAGAACTTCTTGAAATCTCTCACCGCCAATGCATACTCTTCGTCATCACTTTCCGAGGAACTATCATGGTCACTTTGTGCCTTCTTGGCCTTAAGTGCAAGAGATCTCCTTTCACTCTTGGTTTTTACTAATTCCGAGTCCTTCAAAATTATCATCTCATGAACCTTCAAGTTTCCTATGAGTTCATCGAGTGATAAAGTTGAGAGATCTTTCGACTCTTCAATAGCCGTGACTTTTGCTCTCCACTTTGGATGTAAGGCCCTTAGAAACTTCCTAACATTGTTCTTGCTAGAAAAACCTTCATCAAGTGCTTTTAGACTAGTAATAATGGTGTTAAACCTAGCAAATGCACTATCAATAGTTTCATCTTCTAAGATGACAAATTGTTCATATTGTTGGACAAGAAGATCGATTTTACTTTCTTTGACTTGGGTATTACCTTGGTGGGTTACTAAAAGAGTGTTCCAAATATCTTTAGCGGTTTCACACATAAAAATTCTTTCATACTCTTTCTTAGGCAAATCATTATAAATCACCATTTTAGCCTCATTATTTTTTGAAAGTTTCTTTTTAGTATCATCATTAGCTTTGTCAAAAGTGACTAATTCTTTTGTTTTAGAAACTTCATTAAATTGAAAGGGTAAAAAATCACCATTGGTAATAACATGCCAAAGATCTAAATCTTTTGATTTCACATAAGTTTCAAATCTATTTTTCCAATAAATAAAACTATCGGTTTCAAAAAGTGGTGGTCTTTGCATAGATTGCCCTTCTAGGTACTTGTTGGAATCCATAGATCGATTCAAGTTTTAAAATACAATATACTTTAAAAATTATTGAGCAACCCGCTCTGATATCAATTGTAGAAACTAGATGGGGGGGTTGAATAGTTTCTTAAAATTTACTTGTTAAAGATATGGTTTCCAAAAATCCTTTTTCAAAAACTTAGGCTTGAGGAAATATGTGAAATCTTCTTATGCACAAATATGAACAATGATAGTGTAGCTAAACTAATACTAACAAAAATATATCCACAAAGAATAAAGAATGATAGTGTAGCTAATCTAATATTAACACATGTATATGCAAAAAGTAATAAGGAATGTAAAGAGTTAAGGGTAAAGAAAGATCAAACCGAACACCAAGGATTTATAGTGGTTCGGCAACGAAGCTCACTCCTCGTTCCTACTCCACTCCTCGAGTACTCCTTACTCGAGATTTCACTACACAACAAGCTCCTTATGGTGGAGAAAACCGTACACGTCGCTTAACCAATTTCCGACTATGAGCTAAAAGTCGAGCCCTAATCGTAGCTAGGACCAATCTACACAACTATACTTAGTACATACACAACTTCCAAATAGACACAACTACTTGGATTTTCACAACTATGACACAACTACAAGTATATAAAAATTGATCTTCAATAGATCTTTGGTGGTGGACTCAACACTTCATTAGGATAGTGTTCTTCTCTTTGCACTTGGAGAGGAAGAGATGGAAGAACAAGATTCACTTCTTAAACAAGTAATAATCAAACAAATGATCAAAGATTTGAGTGATTAAAGAAGGGGTTTGAATCTGGAAATGAATGTGCAAAAGAGGTGAGGTGAAAAGCTGAGAATGGCCAACTATTTAAAGGACAAAGGAGCCAACGGCTAGTTCTGCCCGCGGTACCTTATCACAGCCCGCGGTACCTTATCGATAAGGTACCGCCTAGGCGCTAAGGTACCGCCGGACTAGACTCCGCTCCTTTTTGTCCTTTAGTGGTGGAGGTCTTATCTGGGTATCAAATATCCTGAAAGGATATTCTTAACAGAATAAGAATATGCCATTTTTAAATTTCAAATAATTAATTTAATAAAACATTTTCTTAAAAATAAAGTTTAATAAAAACTTGTCACTTTTAATAAAAAGTGAGTTTTAAGAAAAGATTAAATCACTTGATCACTTGATTAAGGTTAGTACTTGTGTATCCATACCTTAAGTGAAAATGGGTAAAATGAAAAATACTTGAACTCAAGAATTCGTTTTTCGTTGTTTTCGTAAATGCTTGTTTTTACATATTGTCGTAATCAAAACTAAGCGAGACCAAAAAATGCAAGTAACGTTTTTAGTCATTATTGCATTAACAATCTCCCCCTTTTTGATTCCGACAATACATAAACTCAATCACACAAAAACAAGAAAGTTCATTAAAAATTAAATTTCATTAAATTTAAAAGATTTCGAAAAAGAAAGTTCTTACTTTTTTTTCAGAATAAAAGTTTTAACTTTTTTCGGATATTTTTTTTAGTTTTCTTATTGAAAATAGTTATAAAAATTTAACATATTTATCTTCTTTCTTCGATTTTTTAAAAAAGTCTTCAAATATTATTTTATTTTTTAAAGTAATTTAATTTTTAAAATGTTTTAGTCTTTTTACTGAATTTGTTCCTTTGAGAAAAAAACATTTTTTATTTTAATTTTTAATTGATTTTTAAAAACTAATTGAATTTGTTCTTTAAAAAAAAACAATAATTTTTTAATATGTTTTTGAACATTTAAAAGAAAATTTTCTTTTAAATTTTTTGTTATAAAATCTTTTATGTTTCCTTTTAAAAGACTTAGATAAAAAAAATTAGTTTTTTAAAACAAAAAATGTTTAATGCAATTTAATTTTTATTTTTTTAAGAAAATGTTTAATTTTTAAAAAAATGTTCGAATGTATTTAAAAAATATTTTTTTTTATCTTTTTAGAAGGAACAAATTCAGTTAATTTTAAAAAATTAGTCAATAAGTTTTAAGAAAATGTTTTTTCTACGGAACAAATTATTTTAAAAAAAATATTGAAATTAATGTTTGAAGACTTTTTATAAAATAATTCGAAGAAATTTTTTTTTTTTTAAATTTCAATAAAAAAACTAAAAAAATTTCGAAAAAATGTTAAACTTTTATTATTCGAAAAAAATTAAAAAAAGTGAAATGTTTTTTCTTTTGCAAAATACATCTCTCGAGTTAACGAAAAAAATTGCATTGTTAGTCCTGAAGGATGTATTGTGACATACGTTTGCCTAACGAATGATGTATAGTATCAATAATTTCACTAAAAAATGTATTATGCGAGAAAGTTCGCAGTTACTCTAAAATTAAATAATGAAGAATCTAAAATCGATGGTTGTATTTAAAGAAAGAGTAATGATACCCATACCCCAAGAAGACTCTATGCCAAACACACCTTGAGATATTTATTCCTCCTGATATAAAGTATACTAGATCAAATCTGCTGCGTTTGAGAGAGAGAAAGAGAGATTTAGCATCTACCTAATCACCGACGCCCTTCTTCTTCCTCCCTCTTGTTTATGTAAGTCCACTATTTTATTTATTTGATTCCCATTTCTTACTTAATTAATTACTACACTAGTTACTTTTCTCACTGGATGTTTATCGGAACCTATGAAAATTAAGCACCCATTTAATGTTTGTATCGTATTGGATTGGTTTGTGGTTTATAAACAAGCTAGCGAGTTCTACATTTGGACTTATGAACCGATACGACCCACATCGGTCACGTATTGGATTGGTTGCTGGTTTATAAACTCTGGTGTCTCTCCTCCTCTTACGAGTTCACTTTTTCAGTGACTTATACATTTGGACTTATGAACCGATAAACAGCCTAGTATGATATACTAGGTTTGTATCATTGTTTTACTTACTAGAATGTTGTTGATTACACTTCCATTAGAGACCTGGGAGCTGTTGGCACCGGAAAGTGTTGCCAAAGCCACCACGTAGGATTTTGGGGTTTTGGCACCTGAAACCCTTTGGCACCACATTTATGGGTAACGGTTGGCACGAGAAAAAGTGGTGCCAAAGGGGTATAATGGGCCCACAAATACCCACTTTATAACTAAAAAAAATAACCAAAAAATTCTAACCCGTTCTCCCCACTATTACAAACAAGCTACAGTAGCTTATCTTATTTTTCATAACCTCAAATTTTCCACCTTATTTATTGGCTTAGGGGGTGTTTGGTTTGGCTTATATAACGTAAGCCTTTTTTTTTTGAACGACAATTTTTTACAACTCACACAAACTATCTCACAAATTCTATCTCACATGTCTCCACCGGGACTTGAACCCGCAACCTTTAGGTTAGAAGGCTACTCACATATCGCTGGGCCAGGAGGCCTTTGTTATATAACGTAAGCCTATTTTGGCTTATATAACATAAGCCCCAATTTTATGGCTTATTTGGAGACTTATGGGCTTATATAAGTTTATTACTGTATATCATGATAAACTTATATAAGCCCCTAAGTCTCCAAATAAGCCACAAAATTGGGGCTTACGTTATATAGGCTAAAACAAACAGCCCCTTATATAAGCTATTCTGATATGATATACTAGGCTTCTAAAAGCCGATAGGTATTAAAATAGGCTGGAAAATTGGAACCTATGAATAACAACCTCCTTTAATGTTTGACTTAGTTTGCTAGGATTTTTTCTTGGATAACATGGGTTTCCGATTTGACATTGTGAGCCGACTAATCCCTGTGCAACTCCCTTTTGGATAGCCCGGATTCGGCGCCTGAACCTCCGTGGCCACAAATTTAATAGGATGTTGTTGATTACACTTCCATTACAATATAATAGAAGCGTATTAATTTGTATATTATAATCTTTTCAGCAACTCGCAAAACCAGTTTGACTGCAACATGACACTCACTGATGCTACTGGTAAATTATATCTTTCTTTTTATTTGTTACTTGGTAATTTATTAATTTTCATATGTTTGTAAAGTAGTATAATTTACTATTTTCTTGATGGCATCTTTAGTTGCTGCGGACAAATCTGCCAAGATCTTTGTCGCTGGACACCGCGGCCTTGTTGGATCGGCTGTTGTACGTCGCCTGCAGAACATCGGATACACGAACCTCATCCTTCGTTCACACACCGAATTAGACCTCACCAATCAAGCTGCTGTCAAAACATTCTTTTCTATTGAAAAGCCGCAGTACGTCATCCTTGCTGCAGCTAAAGTGGGCGGGATTCATGCTAATAGCACCTACCCTGCCGACTTTATTACTGTTAATCTTCAAATACAAACCAATGTAATCGACTATGCGTATCGTTATGGTGTCAAGAAGCTCATATTTTTAGGCTCTTCTTGTATATATCCTAAACACGCCCCACAGCCCATACCTGAGTCGGCTTTGTTAACCGGTCCTTTAGAGCCTACCAACGAGTGGTATGCTGTTGCCAAAATCGCTGGCATTAAGATGTGTCAAGCGTATAGGATTCAATACAAGTGGGACGCGATATCAGCAATGCCCACAAACTTGTATGGTCCGAACGACAATTTCCACCCTGAGAATTCTCATGTTTTGCCAGCGTTGATGAGGCGGTTTCATGAGGCGAAAGTTACAGGAGCTAAGGAAGTGGTTGTGTGGGGTACAGGGTCACCGTTACGTGAATTCTTGCATGTTGATGACTTGGCTGATTCAGTCGTGTTTTTGCTGGAGAATTATTCGGGTTTGGAACATGTGAATGTGGGAAGTGGAAAGGAGGTGTCTATCAAGGAACTTGCAGAGTTGGTGAAAGAGGTTGTCGGGTTTGAGGGAGAACTTGTTTGGGACTCTACAAAGCCCGATGGAACTCCGAGGAAGCTTATGGATAGCTCAACACTTGCTAAATTGGGCTGGGAACCAAAGATCCCACTTAAGGATGGTCTCGTAGGTACATATCAATGGTATGTCAACAATGTTAAGCAATAAGCCAAGTTCGTCTAAATCACATCTGCGGCGATATACATGTTACTAATAAACTTGAGAGAATACATTATTTATATCTGCAGTGCATTGTGCACATGTTTCTGTTGTATCATTGTTATTTATTCATACTTGTAATGAAATACTCAGCTCGTTCTTAGTGTATGTTTGTTTTTTTTTTCTTTGTTCCTCATAAAGTGTTGTTTAGGACTTTAGGTAGATGAGGAATACTTATGTGAAATGTGACTTGTTTTGAAATGGATGCTTTTACAAGTAATTTTCCGGGTACTCTTGCTTTTGTGGTTTGCACTATACTTATCTGGTGTTTGTTTGTTCAGTTGGATGACTATAGTAGTACAGTGCTATTTTCCTGAAAGGATAAGGTAACCGCATTCCCTGTTAGCACGTCTATTAGTGGTTCAACACACAACGTCGTTATTGGTGGGATTAAATGTATCTGGCAAAGGGCTAACGTAGCTCTAATATGCCAGCTAGCTACAATGATCAACTACCAGTTGCGCACTAGTATTGGGACAATTATCTCCCATAACAATAAATGGAGATTAGCACGTCTGAGACGGGACTTGTCCTGCATTTGATATCTAATGGACCAAGTTTACAAACCCAGATGCATTATCGAAAGTTGAATGACAGGTATATGTTTCACTTGACACTTAAAAGATTAGAAAGCATATACACATCTATCTATCATTCTTCATGAGTTGATGGATAATTTGGCGAGTGTTAGTGCCAGCACCTTAACTCCATTTGCTATATCTTCAGGCGATGCGTACTCCTCAGGTTTATGACTGTACCCTGAAATCCAAAACACGATGAATAAATACTAATATACATTTGAAAAGAACAACTTCAATCTTTTTCCAGCAATGTTAAACGACCATTTTCATTTGTAAGTTTACACATTACTAATCGTATGAAACAGATCCAAAATTATTTTCTAACAGCAGTGTTATGGAAAACGGAATTGACCAACAAATAGAGAAGAGAGGCTGCTGTACCTTTATAACATGGAATGAATATCATGCCCATAGGTGCTTTCCTGCAAATCAATTTTAACTCCAGGTTGTTACTTTGCTCAAATAAAGAATTTAAATTTGGAGGAAAAAGGATTAGAAGCGGCATAGGTGTTAGTAGTACCTGGCCATGAAGAGTGAATCGTGATAAGCTCTGCTAATCATCTTTTTGTGACTCAAGTTCAATACTTGCGTTGCTGATTCCATTGCCTTTATTACTGATTCATCTGAGAGGGCCGGCGGATCCTGGTTTACTATCTTGAACTCCAACAGCTCCACGCCTCGTCTTTTGGATATGCTTACAGCAGATTCGTGGATCTTTTCAATCACTTTATTTCTTCGATTTTCATCAATGTCCCGTGTATCTGCAACCGAGCAGAAATTTGAACTCGTAGTTAAAAGAATGCATATTCTCAAAGTAGAATCATATATTACTACCATGTAGAAGCATGTGCTTCTGCAACATGCTTATTATCAACCAAAATTTCAACTACTAAGTTCAGAGACTGTTTGTTGATATAGTTCTCCCTTGTTCTTTTTTGCTTATTTTTTGTTAAAGTTTTCTGCCCATCTTAGAAAATATACCTATTTCCAAGTGCGATTTGCTAGGAATGCTGTTAATTGCTCCAGGATGCAGCTCCAGTATACCTTCAAACGGAATAAAAGGATATTATTTCGACAAATATACTATGTTCCGTATGTGCATGGACATAAGTGCTAGACAAGCTTCGTACTGTTCCATATGCTGAACAAAATTTTAAAGATATCCACTCCCACAAGAAGAGACAGAAAATAGTAGAGGAAGAACAAGAGACCGATGTTTCAAAAATGTTTGGACAAATGTAATTTGGAAAAAGAAAGGGGTTACCTACTGTCCCAACAGTGTCTACGGACCCAGATTCCAGAACATGTTTCTCCACAGCTAACGCCAACTCTGCTGCAGCCAGTCCTGCATCATTTCTGTTCCAAATCTCTTCTTTATAAGGCTACTAATATACGATATAGTAACGGACATGAGTGAGACCTTGACCAAAATAGCATACCAAAAATGTGTTATTATTTGAAAATTATATAGCAACTCTACAGGACAAAGGTGATATGACATGGGAGATAAAGTACGCAGAAGCTCAATTTACTAATATTGCAGGATAACTGAATATGACCCAGTGTGACAAGAACCAGAATGCCCACCCCTCTTTCAAACAAACCTAAGTGAGCTAGAATCTGCTGCATTAACAAAGTGCCGCTATGCAGATTAAGGTTAAACATAAGGTGCATAGCTATCATCTTTATGTAACCAGAACAATGAATATGTATCTTGATAACACAGAAAGGTAAAATCCGGTATCTTGTCGCTATTGGGGTGACTTTAAGGCATTTGGTTAATATCAAAGTCGTACTTTTCTGCCTGGTCAAACTTTGACGGCACATAACTTGTAGCATCTGAGTTTCTTCATACATGAACTGAATTGAGCGATTCATATGACATCAAGAATTAAAAATGAATGCACAAGTATATTTAACATTACATATATATGTTAATATATGACTGCACAAGTATTAAAAATGGTGTACAGAATGATTCTTTCCTTCATTTAAGGCGTTGCCATCAAGAATTCTTCTAAAGGAAATTTTTAGCAGCGGGTTCTTTAAGTAGATTGAAGAGAGCTTTAAAGAGATATATTATATTTACTATTACCTTTGGGGCATTAAGGTAGCACCAGCATGGCCTCCGTTTCCTCCAAAATCAATTTTAATGCTTGCCGGTGCAGCAATAGCAGTCACAATACCAATAGATATACCTTTGTTGAAAACAAAACCAAGTTAAATATTTTTATGCATGAACTGCAAACAAAGGGTAAAATACAAAGCTATAGAAAAGCATGCAACCTTCGTTTTCCAAAATAGGACCTTGCTCTATATGCAGCTCTACAAAAGCAGAATAGCTTCTGTCATTCAAAAAGACGTCTGAAAAGTCCTCTCTTTTTGCATAACCAGCAGCTTTTGCAGCATCCATAAACGAAATATTTTGATTATCTGCCGTTTGTTTTAGAGCTGTAGCCAGTGACACACTCCCAGCCAATAATCGGCTGAAATCCACATGATTATAAGAGTAAATGAGCGTCATCATCGAGTTCCAATAAACGAGACATTATCCAAATTTTTCGGTAAAACATTTATCAGCTGTTACAAATTGTGAGTAGTTATAACAGAATTATTCCATCAAAAGTAGTTATAAAGCTTAAAAGTCAAACCAACTATTTGACATACAAAGTCAAAGAGTATATCAGAACAGTATGATGACAGTGTTTGATATATTGACTGTCCTGTATAGTTTGACCAAAGCAAAAACGTAAAACAAAGAAGTAGTCTCCATATAACACAACCGAGAAAGGTTAAAGTTATTAGCATAATGCGCTGCACAATCAAATGGAGGTGCAAACCTTCCCAAACAGCTGATTCCATATCGTGTAGGTTCTTCCGAGGTAAACATTATTACATCCAATGACCTTTTTGGCTTAAATCCGGATCTGTAAAATTCCAAATGTCAACATACATGCAAAAGATAGATGGTGAAGATACTAAAGCTGCATTACGCTGAGTAAAAATAACCACAAAGATAGTCACTAGTAAAATTATATTTATGCTTCCAAAAGGGGCTTTCCCAACTAAAGGCTCTACAAACGAGATGTCAATACGTCTATCAAAAAAACAGTGACCCGTATTGTAATGGATACATCTCTTCAGGATGGAATTTCGGTCTCTATGTGTGCAACAAAAGGTAAAAACAAATATAGCTATAACAATGGCCGGCTGTAAATCATGATATTACAATGTGATTTGGCTTATCTAAGCAACTATGTTAAAAACAAACCGAATCATTCACTATAAATACGAACGTCAAGAATCCATATTATGTATCTCGATCAGTATCATCATCCTTATTAACCAAGAAAAAATAACAAACTCGGGATCATGGCCAGGAACACTTCAATGTTTGTGACAATTGCCACTACACTCTCACTTTTTCTAATTCTCTCGGCATTGGCACAAAGCAGAGTTACCCCAGTAGGTAAGTCCTTTAAAGTCACTACCCTTTTAAGGTTTTGTGTACATGTAAATTAATAAGTTTTTCTTGTCATGTGTACATTTGACCCAACAATAATTTTCTTTTTAATTGTTGGAATCTTGAACATATAGATGGCTTCCTAAAGGCAAAATCACTTGTCTGTAATGGAGTTTATGGCGTGGAAGTTGGTGATGATTGCACCGCCATCAGCCAGGCATTCCAGATGAGTTTGGGATCATTTTTGGGGATTAACCCGAACATAAATTGTGAATCGATCTTTGTGGGTCAGTGGGTCTGTGTGGATGGAAGTTCAGCTAACTGATTAACATTTCAGAAACCAGCATCCGATTGCTCAGAAGTCTTAAGTTTTAAAGAATAAAGAGCTAGAAAACCTTCATTTGGCTAGCTCCTGTTTAGTTGAATTTGCTATGCTTACTTTTGTACGTTGTGTTTCAGAATGTGAGGCACATGAATCATTAGATTGATGATTTATGGTGAAAAACTTTTTCGATTAAGTGTCTATGTCGATTCTATAGGGTTACATGGCTATGTATGTCACCGAGACAATGATATACAGACTGAGTACCTTTTTAGTACATTTATGGCTTCAATTGCACCCAATACACCAACTACGCCATCATATTTTCCTGAGTAAGGAATAGCGTCAATGTGGGACCCTGTAGAAACGGCTGGTAGATCTGGTTCACTACCTTCCCTGTATAGGAGGACCAAACACGATTAAAACTCAACTTAAGAACATACTACTTATTACAATCTCGTAACAAAAGTAGCGTCTCATGACATATGGACCACGTACATAAAACAAAAACATAAACTCACCACCGCCCAAATATGTTGCCAACATCATCCTCCCTGATAGATAGGCCAGAAAGTTCCATCAAGTTTTTGACGAACCTGCGTATAAATTGACAAAAAGGGTCAAAACTCCAAAACACATAAAAGAAGATTTGCAGAAAGAGTATAAAAGTATAAACACTAGGAAAAAGTAATTGCGATTACAGTTTTTCTTTAAATAAGGTAAAAAAAGGTTATATGTATTTTTTATCTGTAAATTACAGAAGCTAGCATTTTCATTTTCTCCAGCGTTCTTTCACACACAAGACACGTTTCACTACATATGGCTATATATTTCATACAACACTAAACTTTTTCTATATACTTAACACTACATCCACTCTGCTTAAACGGTTTATCACTTGCTAAATGCAAATACTTTTCTCCAAATTATACATCTCCAGTTACAAAAATACTTTTTCCCCCTGTAACAATGTAACTTAAATGGCTTGCAAACTAGCCAGAGAACAAGTTTTACAAAGGGGACTTGTACGTTAGTTGCTGTTCCACCTGTCGGTCTATCGAGTGAAATAAATGGCCCGAAAGTCAATCATGAATCCGGTTCTACCAAACACATCATTATACCTACCAAGCCAATTTGTTGGTGTAGCGCTAACACTTACATCGGCACATCATATTATGCCCAAGCAGATGCCTAACAACTAAAAGTATACACTAGCAAAAAAGATCTTGAGGGCTACAAATATAGTACATTGGATCAAGCTTATAAAGTCTACCAATAGCAGAAGCATGATTTCGGGACAGTTTGAAGCAAGTTTTTTTTTTGTTTTACGTTTTTGAATGAGCTCTTATAAGATGATAGTGTATGTTGACTAATGCAATCTTGTACACAAATAAAGGTATATAGAAGCTACTAAAGCTCATTCAGCTATAAGCGACAGGAGATATGAAAAATGCAGCACGACGGCTGCTGCATTTTGTAACACAAGTAGTTAGGTGAACTTTCCCGGACACATATAACGAGAAATACTTATGATCAAACGGGGTGAGTTGTTATAATAATCATAATTAGTAGTAGTAGCTGCATTTTGTAACACAAGTAGTTAGGTGAATTATCCGGGACGCACAAAACGAGAAACACTTATGATCAAAGGGGGTGAGTCGCTATAATAATCATAAGTAGAACTAGTAGTAATAGTAAATATGTATGTTATACCTTCTAGCGAGAACATCTTTGTCGCTGTACAAGATCCTAGTGACGGAAGGGAGCGGAGAATCCGAAAAAGTTGATAATTCATCAATCTACCTTGCCATATATGAAAAACACATTAACATGGAAATAATATAATGTTGAATAACTTTTATTATGTATACAGGGGCCGGGGTGTTTAGTTTGTCTTAGTAAGCCTATTTCGGCTTATATAACGTAAGCCTAACATATATTTTACGAGCTTATATAAGTTTATTATATCATGATACCTATATATGAAAACACAAGACCTGTTTTTGAAGATTAAGAGAATCAACAGTGAATGAGTCATAATCATCTTGAAGTGGGAATTTGTATCCTGAAAAATCTTCCATCCTCGTTTTTATTATTTCATTTTGATCAATATCACTCATTACCATCATCATGAGATGAAGGAGCAATGATATTCTTAAAGCAGCAGCAGCAGCCATTATTATTAAAACTACTTGGTTTTGTTGTTGTTTTGTTGTTTACAGGTTGTTTTATAAGTACATGGTGATATGATAGTCACGGACTTGAGTTGAGTTGAGTTGAGTGGAGATATGAACCCGACTCCACTAATATTTTTTTTTGTTTATTTTATAATCTAATCAAACAAAAACAATCCCACGTCATGTCTTTTTTTTGTTTTTTTTTTTGAGCAAACACGTCATGTCCAATATCACAAACCTTTTGCGTTTTTAAACTTCTTTCTTTTTTGAGTGGGTAAAAGCTATACAATACCATCATACTTAGTAAAATATACCTATTTTAAACACTTACAATTTAATCGCTATACATTACCAATGAACTTTCAAATTGATTATTGATTTTACCAATATGACCCTAAAATGACGAAATTACCCTTTTCTTTTTTTACATAATTACGTTTTCGTCAGTAAATTTACGTTTTCGTCAGTAAATTTACATACTCGTCTGGAAAATTACGTTTTGGTCAGTAAATTAACGTTTTCCTCAGAAAAACGTTTTCGTCAGTAAATTTAATAGAACATTACAAATACATTGAAAAGGAAATACAATTGAAAGGAAATACATCACACTCACACAAACGGATAACTAATCGGATTCAGAACTGTCTAGGTTGACTTCCTTGTCGGACTTGGACCTAGCTTTTGCATTAGCTTCATCTTGTGACAGTTCTTCATCGGTTAGTGATATCGCTTCACCCGATTCCACCTCATACTCAAATACCTCTTCTTCAAAGTCTAAGGTGTGTTCAAGACTTGTCTTGTGTTGTACCCGCTCTTGTGCATCTAAGTGATTTTTCAAGCACATGCACATCTCCAAAGACGCCGGAGTGAGTCTTGTTCTTCGATTAAATAAAACTCTTCCACTTGTTGAAAAAGCCGATTCCGAAGCTACCGAAGTATCTTGTACACTTAGCAAGTTGTTGATGCAAAAGTTGGGTAGACCAAGCTTAACCCAAATTTACGTATTCGTCAGAAAATTTACGTTTTCGTCAATAAATTTACGTATTCGTCAAAAAATTTTATGTTTTCGTCAGTAAATTTACGTTTTCGTCAGTAAATTTACGTTTTCGTCAGTAAATTTACGTTTTCGTCAGTAATTTTACGTTTTCGTCAGTAAATTTACGTATTCGTCAGAAAATTTACGTTTTCGTCAATAAATTTACGTATTCGTCAATAAATTTACGTTTTCGTCAGTAAATTTACGTTTTCGTCAGTAAATTTACGTTTTAGTCAGTAAATTTACGTTTTCGTCAGAAAATTTAAGTTTTCGTCTTACGTATTCTTCAATAAATTTACGTATTCCTCAGAAAATTTACGTTTTCGTCTGTAAATTTACGTTTTCGTCAGTATATTTACGTTTTCGTCAGTAGATTTACGTTTTCGTCAGTAAATTTACGTTTTCGTCAGTAAATTTATGTTTTCGTCAGAAATTTTTCGTTTTCTTCAGTAAATTTACGTTTTCGTCAGTAAATTTACGTTTTCGTCAGAAAATTTACGTATTCGTCAGAAAATTTACGTTTTCGTCAAAAAATTTACGTTTTCGTCAGTAAATTTACGTTTTCGTCAGTAAATTTACGTTTTCGTCAGTATATTTACGATATCGTCAGTAAATTTACTTTTTCGTCAGTAAATTTTCGTTTTCGTCAGAAAATTTTCGTTTTCGTCAGTAAATTTACGTTTTCGTCAGTAAATTCACTTTTTCATCAGAAAATTTACGTTTTCGTCAGGAAATTCATGTTTTCGTAGTAAATTTACGTTTTCTTCAGTAAATTTACTTTTTCGTCAGAAATTTACTTTTTCGTCAGTAAATTTACGTTTTCGTACGAAAACTAAAATTTACTGACGAAAAAGAAAATTTACTGACGAAAACGTAAATTTACTGACAAAACGAAAGTTTTCTTACGAATACGTAAATTTTCTGACGAAAACGTAAATTTACTGACTAAAACGTAAATTTTCTGACGAAAACGTAAATTTTCTGACGACTATGTAAATTTACTGACGAAAACGTAAATTTACTGACGAAAACGAAAATTTTCTGACGAAAACGTAAATTTACTGACGAAAACTTAAATTTTCTGACGAAAACGTAAACTTACTGACGAAAACGTAAATTTACTGACGAAAACAAAATTTACTGACGAATACATAAATTTACTGACGAAAACGTAAATTTTATGACAAAAACCTAAATTTACTGACGAAAACGTAAATTTACTAACGAAAACGAAAATTTACTGACGAAAACGAAAATTTACTGACGAAAACGTAAATTTACTGACGAAAACGTAAATTTTCTGACGCAGACGTAAATTTTCTGGCGAAAACGTAAATTTTTTGACGAAAACGTAAATTTTCTGACGAATACGTAAATTTTCTGACGAGAACGTAAATTTTCTGACGAAAACGTAAATTTACTGACGAAAACGTAAATTTACTGACGAAACGAAAAATTTCTGACGAAAACGTAAATCTACTGACGAAAACGTAAATATACTGACGAAAACGTAAATTTACTGATGAAAACGTAAATTTACAGACGAAAATGTAAATTTTTTGAGGAATACGTAAATTTATTGAAGAATACGTAAGACGAAAACGTAAATTTTCTGACGAAAACGTAAATTTACTGACGAAAACGTAAATTTACTGACGAAAACGTAAATTTACTGACGAAAACGTAAATTTTTTGACGAATACGTAAATTTATTGACGAAAACGTAAATTTTCTGACGAATACGTAAATTTACTGACGAAAACGTAAAATTACTGACGAAAACGTAAATTTACTGACGAAAACGTAAATTTACCGACGAAAACATAAATTTACTGACGAAAACGTTTTTCTGAGGAAAACGTTAATTTACTGACGAAAACGTAATTTTTTGGACGAGTATGTAAATTTACTGACGAAAACGTAAATTTACTGACGTAAACGTAATTATGTAAAAAAAGAAAAGGGTAATTTCGTCATTTTAGGGCCATATTGGTAAAGTCAATAATCAATTTGAAAGTTCATTGGTAATGTATAGCGATTAAATTGTAATTGTTTAAAGTCGGTACATTTTGATAAGTACGATGGTATTGTATAGTTTTTACCCTTTTTGAGTTAACTATATTTTTTTATTTTCTGTGTAGTAGTATATTATTTTTTGAGTTAACTATATTTTTTTATTTTCTGTGTGGTAGTATATTATTTTTTGAGTTAACTATATTTTTTGTCTTCGTGATTTACCGGACACAACTTTGTAAATTTTTTTAATTCTTTTTATGAATTTTGTCTCAATTTCGACAACTCATTTCACTTTTGGTTTATTTTTACGTTTACTGTTAGTTTGACCAGTCAAAACATATGAAATAACTAAAATAACATTAACTCATTATTTTAAATGACTAAAATAACTTTTCAGCTATTATATTATTATTTATTATTATTATTTTTATTTTTTTTATAATAATAATGCATTAACATAAAAAGTTTTACCAGAAGTTTGATGGGAGTCTAGACACAAGTTGTGCTCCCACTCCTTTCTGGATACAAAAGCTTACTCTATGAAAGATAAATGTACAATTCCTAACATTATTTGAGTGGCTAATGGATATAGACTTAATACGTGAAAGTGTATCCAAAGCCTCGATATCCAACTCCCCAAATGTAGAAAAAGCAAATAGAATGAACTTGTATCCGTTGTCCTCACATATTATTATTATTATTATTATTATTATTATTTTATTATTATTATTTTTATTATTATTATTTTTATTTAACCATCACTTTATTAGAAACAAAAAGGGATTTACAACAAATTGGATGGGAGTCGAGATACTATCTGCGCTCCCACCCCTTTAGCAATAGCAAAATCTATTCTATGGAAAATATGTACAGCAACACGCGCTCCAATATCTTGAGCCTTTGAAAATCTCTGGATCCGCTTCAGCAACGCAACTGCATCTTCCTGTAACTCACCTAGAGAAGAGAAAGAGAAAGGAAGAAACCCATATCCGAGAGCTGCACACTTAGCCAAATACTTGCATCGTTTACGTTGTGCAACATCAATCACAGCTCGGCCAGGTACAAAGTCATTCATCCCCGTACGAGTCAAAGGAGAAGAACCGGTCAGATAAACACACACATCTTTACCACCATCCCAAGAATAAAACAAAATATTTGCCGGACGTAAGGCATTATCAAGTCCTCCATCTAATCTGATATTAACTTCCTTTCCGACAGATATCCCTGAACGATAGCAAATATCAACTAGAGTATCACGTACCAAATTGTGACGATGCTTAATCCCAACGATACCAGCACACGATACCGCATGATCCCCAAATATATCTCCATCAAACACTCTCGAACAAGCTGAACAGGGCTTCGAATCAGAGAACAAAGGAATACCTAAGCGATAACACAAAACACATCGATAAGTCCTCCCATTCATAGTTTGACCCAACCCCAAGATAGGAACCGTCCTAAGCCAATCCGAAGTATGATCCTCCCTCTCAGATGCCCATAAAGCCATCTGTCGAGCAGATAAAGCAAAAGTGGATTCTGCATTCTTAGTAACCCGAGCAAAATATATATCTGCCATTTTCTTCATAAGTTTGGGGGCAGCGACTCCACTCGGATTACCTAGAAAATCAATCTCCATAATCGAGTTAAACACACTTGAGGCATCATCAAACTGGAGTCCATAAGATCTAACATCAGTGTGTTGAAGAAGCTTAGACTGCAAACCAGCTGACTGTAACCGAGAGGCAAGAAAAGCATAATGCAATACATCACCCGCAGAATAAACACCCAACCCCCAAAGGAAAAGGGCAACGTAGCAAGTCTCCACTGCCAATCACCAAATCCTGGTCCAGAAGCAATAACAATACGCTCCAAAGAAGAACGGAGTGCCATATCGAAAGAACTTTGAGCAGACTTAAAAGCCCAGGGTGAACATGTACGCATAGAAAAATATAACTTGGAAATACCGGCACAAGAACGAAGAAGCAGCAACTCACATTGAGGATCATTAATTTTCGCCACGGCATCCATAAGCTCAATAGTCTTAGCCACACGCTTTGTGATAGGTGTGTAAACACCCATCCTTTTACCACTTAATTCTGGCTAAAACGAGCCAAAACACGTATTTAATATCATTTGTTTGGAATTATGCGTGGTTTTTGTGTTTATTGTGTTTTCAGAGCCAACCGGATGAATATTAAAGAAAACATGGGATTGCACGGGTTTTACCGAAGAAAAGGACTCAAGATAAAGTCTATTGTCCAAGAGATGCAAAAGATTTGAAGTCACTGGGCCTATTCGAAGATTTATCGAAGAAAAGGACCAAAGATGGAAGATTTACATAAGTCGAAGAAACTCAAGTCTATTAAACGAAGAAATTAAAAGACGAGTTGAATTTAATCGACGACAAATCCCGAATCAGAATCAAAAACGTCAACTTTTCTGAAAAGACGAGAAGACAAGAAGAACGGGAGAAAGCCCACTCACCAACCAAAAGACAAGGCTATATAAAGCCCATCCCCTCACACTTTCCTAGGGGTTAGTTTTTAGTTTTCTTCTCTTCCCTTTTTTTTCTCCTTCTCTGTTTCGTACCATCACCAACACCACTAGGGTGTTTGGTGATTTTGATCTTTGTTTTTCAATCTTGTAATTTTAATTCTTGTTTTGTGATTGTTAAAACATTAAATCTTCAATACAAGTTCTTGTTTAATCTTTCCATTTCATCTTGTTCATCATCATCTTTCTCTTCAAGTTCTTAAGTTCTTATTTATTGATTTGATCTTTAAAAGTTGTTGGGTTTTGTGTTTTTGTTGATGGGATTTGTAGTTTATGGTTAGTTGATGCTTAGTGATTAGTTTATTTAAGTTTTTGGTGAAAAACTTGGTGATTTTTGGATCAAACATTGGTTTCCTTGTTCTTCGGGTAAAACTACTGTTCTTGAGTTCCCCAGGTTCCGAATGAACCAAAAACTTCCGGATGAACACTAAGTTCCGGATGAACAGCTAAGTTCCGAATGAGTTTCCTTTCAAAAAGTTCCGAGTCAGTAGAAAGTTCCGAATGAATTGAAAGTTCCGGATGAACCCAATCTTCCGAATGAACCAAAGTTCCGGATGAATGTTATTTTCAAAAAGTTCCGAATGAACGTTTGTTTTTGAAGTTCCGAATCAATTTAAGTTTAAAAGTTCCGAATGAGTTTTTTGTTTAAAAGTTCCGAATGAGTTAAAAAGTTCCGAATGAATTGATTGTTCCGAATAAACTTCCGAATCAAAGTTCCGAAGAAAGTTCCGGATCAACTTCCGAAGAAAGTTCCGAGTGAAGGATTTTCCAAAAGTTCCGAATGAAGACTTCCGGGTGAAAAGTTCCGGATCAAGAGTTCCGAACCAACTTCCGGGTGAAAAGTTCCGAATCAAGGTTAAACTTCCGAATCAGTTTTCTTTGAATATTTTTAAGAGTTACTGTATTACTGTTTCTTACTGTAAATTTATTTTAATTTTCATTTTAATTCTAGTCTTGTTAATTGTCATTAAATTAATTGTTTTTGATTGTTTTTGATTTAAAATTTTCATTTTAATACATTTAAACTTTTTAGTAGATTAGAAATCTAAAACCCCTTTTTAGTACCAAGAACAATCATTCCACTTAAGGCCGAGATCAATTCGAGAGGATATCGAGAGTAAAAGAGAACCCATACAAAACGCGAATATCAAATGGCGCCGCTGCCGGCTCTTCTCGTTAAGATCAAAAGTTTTTTGTGAGAACTTGGATTTTGGGATCCGTTCCCCGTGAACGTTACTTTTTCATAAAAATTTTCAAAAATACAAAAAAATTAAAAAAAACATAAAAACCAAAAATATTTTTGCTTTGTTTTTCTTTGTTCGTTCTTTTGCAGGTGTATGCGCACTCGATCCACGTCTTATCAAGAGCCCGAGCCTCTCGATAACTTAGACATGGCCGGTGTACAAAACAACAACAACATACAACCTCCAAACAATAATAATAACAACAACAACCCGCCTTTCAACAACATGAATAATAATAACAACAATGAGCCTCAACCGGATAATCGGCCAATGATTGAACTGCTGCAAGCTCATGTAGATGGCAACACTGATCCAATTGTCATACCTCCAATTGCTGCCAACAACTTTGAGCTAAAATCAGGCTTTATCCAGATGGTCTCCGCTCAACCATTCTTGGGGCGTACCATTGATGATCCACACGACCATATCAAGAGATTCTTGCAACTCACTAACACGGTCAAGTTCAATGGTGTTCCACAAGAGGTTATCAGGTTACAAGTTTTTCCCTTTTCTTTAGAGGGACAAGCCCGGCATTGGCTTGCTAAGGAACCGCCACAGAGTATTCTCTCGTGGACGGATTTGGAAACCAAGTTTATCAATTACTTCTTCCCACCCTCTCGTACTACCGCTTTGCGGAATGAAATCATAAATTTTGAACAAAAGTACGATGAGTCGTTCAGTGAATCTTGGGATCGTTTTAAAGATCTTTTAAGAAAATGCCCACAACATGGCTTTAACAAAGTACATCAAATTAATACTTTTTACAATGGTTTAAGCATGAGTGACCAAGATTCACTAAACAGTGCCTCGGGGGGTAATCTATTGGCTAAGACTTCCAATGCTGCTTGGGATATCATTGAGAATAAGTCTCGTGTGCAAACCAAGAGTGTTAGGACCAATGTCGCTAGTGCTAGCACTAGTGACAGCGACAAGCGACTGGACAAAATCACTACGCTTCTTGAATCGCTTGTCACCCACACCGTTAACAACAACAACAGCAGCAACGCTAAACACGCTCAAGTTAACGCTGTTAGCCAACCTTGTGAGATATGCGGTGGTCCTCATTCTTACACCACTTGTACCGCCACCCAAGACTACCCTGCTGAGAATGTGAATGCGGCATATGGCACCTATCCTCAACCTGCTTATCAAGCTAGACCTCAAGGTGACCGTAATTTGCTTAGCTACCGTTCTAACAATTATCTTTCCCCACCTGGTTTTCCTCCAAACAACCCAAACCAACAACAAAACCTCAATCGCCCTCCTCAACAACAACAACAACAACCTCGTACACCATACATCCCTCCTCACAAACAGCAACAACCACCTCAACGTAACAACCAAGTTTACCAACAACCTGCTTATCAACCACCCGCATACAATGCTCCTCCAAACCAACCCACTGCATTACACCAAGAGGTTGCAACCTACATGAGGACCAATGATGTGATCGTGGAAAATCTCCAACAGGAAGTGCGCAACTTGAAAGCAGACTTGGTCAAACAAGGGAACGATTTGATAGCCGACATGAGAAATACGTTGGATAGCCAAACTAATGATTTGAAGAACATGATGGCTAGTTTCTTCCAAGGTAATCAACCCTCTTCTTCGGGTACTCTTCCGAGTAACACCGTTGCGAATCCAAGAGGGGAGATGAAAGCAATCACCACTCGCAGTGGTAAAGGTACCAAGGAGCCCGAGCTTCCTATACCTCCACCGGTGATTGTGACTAAGGAGAACGAGTCACCTGCTCCTATTCCTCATCCTTCTCCTTCCCCAATTTCTCCACCTCTTCCTTCTACCCCTCCTCCACCCAAGGATGTGAGTGATCCTATTCTTCCAAAGCCTTCCTCTTCTTCCAATATACCTTATCCATCTAGGTTGAGGAAAGAGAAGCTCAAAAGCAAGGACGATATTCAGGTTTCGAACTTTCTTAAGATGTTCAAACAATTGAATTTAGACATCTCCTTCGCTGAGGCTCTCGCTCACATGCCTAAATATGCGAAAATGTTTAAAGATCTTCTGAGCGACAAGGAAAAGCTCCTCGATATTGCCAACACCCAACTTAATGAGTATTGCTCTGTAGTGCTCTTAAGGAAATTTCCAACCAAGCTTGGTCATCCGGGTCGTTTCTTAATCCCTTGCAATTTCCCGGGAGTAGAGAATTGCATGGCCCTAGCCGATCTAGGTGCCAGTATCAATCTAATGCCTCTAAGCGTTTGGAAGCAATTATCTCTCCCAGAGCTAGTCCCCACCAAAATGACTTTGGAATTAGCTAACCGTACGGTTGCTTATCCAGTGGGGATAGCCGAAGACGTCATTGTAGGAGTCGACAATTTCACCTTTACTGCTGATTTCGTTGTCGTCGACTACGAGATGGACCCTCGTGTGCCACTAATTGTTGGTCGTCCATTCTTGAGGACCGGTCGCACTCTCATTGATGTTGAAGCCGGTGAGCTTACCATGAGAGTGGGTGACGATAAAGTAGTCTTCAACATGGGAAAGTTGTCTAAACAACCTTATTCATATGAGAGTGTTAATTGTATTGACGTTCTTGATGAGGCTTGTGAAGAACACTTTAATGATGCTTGCAAAAGTATTCCTACCTCTCTTCCCAATGTTGAGACCGTGTCCTCTATTGATTCATCATTGTCTCTATTTGGAGATAGTGATTTGTTTTGGAAAGATCTTGAAAACACCATGGGAGATGTGAACTTATCTACTGATGATTCTCCTACCGATGGGGACGAAGACATGTATTTCTTTGAAAGCCTTCTCAACGAAGACACTCCTTCTCCTCCATCTCCCACGGTCATTGCTATCGATACTCCGACTTTGAATACGCCTCCCGTCGAAAATCCTCCGGATTTAGAACTTAAGGAGTTGCCGCCCCATCTCGAGTATGTATTCCTTGAAGAAGAGAAGAAGTCGCCAGTCATCATTGCTAAAGACCTAAAGAGAGAAGAAAAAGCCCGACTTATCACCGTGTTGAAAGAACATAAGAAGGCTATTGCTTGGAAGATTTCTGATATTCGTGGAATTGATCCTCACTTCTGCACACACAAAATTCTCATGGAAGACGACTTTAAGCCCACAATTCAAAGCCAACGAAGGGTGAATCCAAAAATACATGAAGTCATCAAAACAGAGGTTATCAAACTTCTTGATGCGGGTATGATTTACCCTATTTCGGATTCCCCATGGGTTAGTCCAATCCATTGTGTGCCTAAGAAAGGCGGAATAACCGTTGTTCCCAATGAACACAACGAGTTAATTTCCACTCGTCTCGTTACTGGGTGGAGAGTTTGTATAGACTACCGCAAACTCAATGATGCCACGAGAAAGGATCATTTCCCTCTACCTTTTATGGACCAAATGCTTGAACGTTTAGCGGGTAATGAATATTACTGCTTTCTTGATGGTTTCTCGGGTTATTTCCAAATACCCATTGATACATTGGTTTTACTAGTTTGAAAGTTCGTTTCTCGGTATCCTCTCGAATTGATCTCGGCCTTAAGTGGAATGATTTGTTCTTGGTTAATAAAAAGGAGTTGGTTTGTTTATCTATTTTTAAAACTAATATCAATTAAATGTAAATGACGTTGAGTAATTTAAAACTTTGGAAGATTAAACTAAATTGACAAGTTAAAAATGAGTGCTTGAAAACGTAAAGAAAAGATTAGAAAATTACTTTGAAAACTTAATTGAATTAATGCTTAAAAACTTGTTCTATCAGAATAATGAAAATTATGGCTATCGGAATGCAATTAACATGACCCATCGGAATGTTTCAAGTGAAGGTTCATCGGAATGTTTCTGTCAATCACCATCGGAATACTCTAAAATCAAGCTATCGGAATGATATCTATCGGAATGAAGACGATCGAAATGAAGCTATCGGAAAGTTCCTGATCGGAATGTTGTGAATAAAAATTGGCCAGAGTTTCGATTAGAAAAGGAACCTAAACCCGTCGGAATGTGCGATCGCAATACACGATCGCAATCCCAGATCGGAATAGGGGAACTTACACCCTATCGCAAAGTGAAACCCTTAAGGGTTATTGCGATACCAAGCAATGAAGCCGTCGGAATATGAACAAAACCCTCTTATTGCGATGAAATGAATGCAGTTCCGAAATTGGTGGAAAGCTCAAAACTTCAATAAGCACTTACAATAAGCTATGCAATCCGAAAATTAAATAACTCTAAAAGCTTAAATTTGACAACTTTTGAAAACGCAAATCATGAACTTAATGAAACGAACTTTTGAGAGATCAAAACTTATATGAAAATCCGAAATCAATAAGCTTAAACAAAGAATAGGCTAATAAGCATGGAGAGCTTATAACCTATTCGTGTGAGAGTTTAAATAAGATCAAATTTTTAACACGAGCTTATTCACCAAATACTACAAACCGTATGAAATGAAAATCGGATTAAAAATTTTGGATAAACTAAGAAAAGTAGAAAAAGATTAAAGAACTTAAAAACTTAACTTGAATAAGATTGATGAAATCCCCAATACAAAGATTAAAAGAAGCTTGAATTAAAAGATGAAAAACAAAGAAAAAGTTTAGTTAGAGAAAGTATGGAACTTTCTCTCTCTAGAAACTAGAGAAAAATAAAAACTAAAGACTAGCTAAACTAAGTATGTGAAAATTTGTGAGGTAAGGCCTTTATATAGGCGTTTGTATGGGCTTGTGAATGGGCTTCAGTATCGGGCTTCTTTTCTTCTTTCTTCCTTAGTCTTCACGCTTCTATTAAATAACCGTTTTCGACTTTGGTTTTTTAGAAGTGTCGGTGAATAATTCCAACTCGTCTTATAATCTTTTGTTTAATAGACTCGAGTTCTTCGACATATATGAATCTTCCATCTTTGGCTCTATTCTTCGATAAATCTTCAAATAGGCACAATGAATTCAAATCTTTTGCATCTCTTGGACAATAGACTTCGTCTTGAGTCTTTTTCTTCGATAAAACCCGTGCAATCCCATGTTTTCTTCAATATTCTCCCGGTTGACTCTAAAAACACAATAAACACAAAAGCCACGCATAATTCCAAACAAGTGATATTAAATACGTGTTTTGGTCTTGTTTTAGTCAGAATTAAGTGGTAAAAGGATGGGTGTTTTCACACCTATCAAATCCCCTACACTTAACCATTGCCATGCCCTCATGCAATGCTTAGCGATAAAGCCATTTTACACTTTTCTCATAATTAATCAACCTTGGCCTTGTTCAAATACTACTAAACAAAAATTTAAAGTACTAAGATAAATTAAAACTTTAATATAAGCAAAAGGATAGAAAGTAGCTACGTGGAAATAACTTGTAAAGAGATCGAGGACTTACATTAGGGCTTCGGTGCTGCGAAGATTTATCACCCTCAAGTTTCACGTTCCCCAAACTAAGCTTAACAACGAGATCATTGTTATTATAAGTTAGCAATTCAAACACTTACACACATGGCTTAATTAAGTGCTTAAACTCCCTTATTCCTAGGTGTATCTCTTATATTTTATTTTTGTCTTAGAATGATCATGAAGATGCATTTTTGGACTTATTTCGATAGTTTGCTTAGGCTGAAAGCAAAGTAGGACGATTTGATCAATAGTTAGCTAAAGGACAAAATCTCTTAAAACTGCTTCTCGGGATATCAAAAACTTCATATCTTGGCATAACTCGGTTCGCGATTTGAGACCTTTCTCGGGCCGATATTTGGCATGTACTTCATACTTCATATCTTGAGAGACGTTCTTGAGATAATGGTCTTCTCATCATAATAGAGTTTCTTCACTTGGAGACTTTTGAGGGGTACTCCAACTTTGTTGACCACGACTTCATGATTATTTCTTCAATCTCTATTTGGGATTTTGAGATACAACGATCCGCCTCCTTTTCGGACTTGGATCTATTTATCCTCATACCTTGTTAGGGTCTTTTCGGATAGACTTCTCCATGATCTTTATGGGAGTTGATTGCTTTTCGTCGTGAGTCTTGATCCTTCATATTGATTTTGGGAATAATGCTTTTCACATCACTTTTGGATCTTCAGCAATAAAAATGGAATCCTCATGCCTTGTTAGGGCCTTTTCGGACTCGCCAATCTTCGCGCCCCGCTTCATAAGTTATGCCTTGGCTATGAACTCTTATCATTACCGAGCAACTTTTAAACGATCTTGGGCTAGAAGCTAAGTAACCTTTCAAATCGTACGACCTTACTTATTGCAGATAATTTATTAGCAAGTGATGGGAGAATAGGCAAATAATTACACCAAGTGAGCTTGCGCAAGAATACCGACTTATAATTGACTCTATCATTTCTCGTTCTCCACAATTTAAAATCTCAAGTAATGAGACTCGTGGATACTTAGCCTAATAAACCAATTAAGGTCTACATGGTTAAGGATACTAGCTAGAATAAACTTAGATAAGTCTATTCGGGTTGAGTCAAAATAAACGCAACGGGCCTAATATGTCAAAGACTTCTAAACTAGCTACACCACTTTATTTAAATTTTTGACTTATTTGCGGGATATATACATATGAAAGCAACGATAAAAATTTAAAAATTGCGACTAAATGGCCAAAGTTAACTAAAAATTTGAAAAATGTTGAAAAAGATGATTTTCCGGTTAAATGAAGGCATTTTCATGGAAAAGTCCACTTAAAACTTCGATAGAAGTCCCCCTACACTTAAGATAAACATTGTCCTCAATGTTTAAGCATGTGGGAAAAGTTTCCCCTACACTTATGACAGTGTGCACGTTGGTTAACTCAAGTTAAGGAAGAGACGACTAAAGTGATCAATTTCAAATGTGAGTATGAAGAAAATTAAATCACGATAGTTGAGAGATAGAACCGGATTTTGGATAACACGGGAGCACGGTTCTTCAAAGATTCCAAGGGTGCACTTATCCCTGTAATCACATCACCACACAAAGACAAACACGTATAGAAGTCCCCCTACACTTAGGAGGTTAAAACATAAAGGATAGATACTCGGGTTGCCTCCCGAGGAGCGCTTGTTTTTGATAACCGAGTCACGAGCCTGACTCGACCCAAAATTAGTTCATGGGGAACGTGGTGAGGGATGGAATCACCTCCTGAGAGGTGTCCTCGCCAAAGTACAACTTCACTCGTTGGCCATTCACCTTAAAATTCGGTCCATTAGGTTGAGAAAGCTCAATGGTACCATATGGAAAAATTTGGGCAATGGTGAATGGGCCGGACCAACGAGATTTGAGCTTTCCCGAGAAGATTTTCAACCGAGAGTTAAAAAGTAAGACTTTGTCTCCAACAAGGAACTCTCAGTTTTTAATCTTGGAGTCGTGAATGAGCTTAGTTCGTTCCTTATAGATCAAAGAATTTTCATAAGCCTCATTCCGAAGTTCATTCAGCTCATTGAGTTGAAGCTTCCTATGATCAGCGGCTTTGATGATATCGAAGTTAGCCCACTTCAAGGCCCAGTAAGCCTTGTGCTCCAACTCAATGGGGAGGTGGCACGCTTTCCCGTACACAAGACGATAAGGCGTACAGCCGATCGGGGTCTTGTAAGCGGTACGAAAAGCCCACAAAGCATCATCGAGTTTATCAGCCCATGAGGCACGATGCTCTCCCACGGTTCTTTCCAGAATTCGCTTAAGTCCTCGGTTGGATATTTCAGCCTGGCCATTAGTTTGTGGGTGGTAGGCTGTGGAAAGACGATGATTTACACCGTACTTAGCCATGACTCTAACAAATTGGTCATTGCAAAAATGAGTCCCACGATCGCTAATAATGGCACGAGGCACACCGAATCTAGCGAATAAAGCTTTCAAAAAGTTACAAACCACCCTTGCATCATTAGTAGGTGAAGCTTTGGCTTCAACCCACTTAGAAACGTAGTCAACGGCTACAAGGATGTATTTGTTTCCTTTAGATGAAGGGAATGGCCCCATAAAGTCGATACCCCAAACATCAAAGATTTAACATTCTTGAATGAAATTCTGAGGCATCTCGTCTTTATGTGTGATCGTGCCTTGTTTTTGGCAAGCATCACATTTTTTAACCATATCGTGAGCATCACGATAGATGGTGGGCCAATAAAATCCCGAATCAAACACTTTTTTGGCGGTGTAGTTGGGACCAAAGTGACCACCGGTGGGTCCTTTGTGGCAAGCATTAAGGATTTCTGAAGCTGCCGGTCCGTCAACACATCGGCGAATAATCAGGTCGGCACATTGTTTGAATAGGTAAGGGTCGTCCCAAAAATAAGTCTTGATGTCGGTGAAGAACTTTTTCTTTTGTTGGGACGTCAACCCTTCCTTGAGAATTCCACCCGCCAAGTAGTTTGCGAAGTCCGCAAACCACGGGGTTTCATTCGACTTCGATTTTATAGACATTAAGGTCTCCAAGGGAAAAGAATCATTGATTTCTTTGTTCGGATGATCCCCTTGGTAAGGATCCTCAAGTCGGCTAAGATGATCCGCGGCTAGGTTTTCAGCTCCTTTTTTATCGCGAATTTCGATTTTAAATTCCTGGAGCAGCAAAACCCAGCGAAGAAGTCTTGGTTTGGAATCTTGCTTTGTCAACAAGTACTTCAGCGCGGAATGATCGGTGTACACAATTGTGGTAGAAAGGACAAGATAGGGCCGAAATTTTTCAAAGGCATAGACAACAGCTAAAAGCTCTTTTTCGGTTGTCGTATAATGCAATTGTGCCCCTGTCATTGTCTTGCTAGCGTAATGGATCGGTTGGAAGTGTTTGTTCACTCTTTGTCCCAGAACCGCTCCAATAGCAAAATCACTAGCATCGCACATCAACTCAAAGGGAAGCTCCCAATTAGGGGTAACCAAGACGGGTGCCTTAGTTAGCTTATCCTTAAGCGAGTTGAAGGCTTCAAGACACTCTTTGGAGAAGATAAAAGGAGTATCTTTTTCCAAGAGGTGGGTCATCGGGCGAGCGATTTGAGAAAAATCTTTGATGAATCGACGGTAGAAGCCCGCATGACCCAGAAAACTTCTCACACCCTTCACGGTTGAAGGTGGAGGCAACTTGGCGATAACATCGACTTTAGCACGGTCTACTTCAAGACCGGCTTTGGAAATCTTGTGTCCCAGCACGATGCCTTCTTTTACCATAAAATGGCATTTTTCCCAATTCAGAACAAGGCGAGTGTCTTCGCACCGCTTAAGCATACGTTCCAAATTGGCAAGGCAAGAAGAGAAGGAATCCCCAAAGACCGAGAAATCATCCATGAAGACTTCCATGGTTTGTTCAACCATGTCATGGAAGATAGCTAACATGCACCTTTGAAAAGTCCCGGGCGCATTACATAAGCCAAAAGGCATTCTTTTGTAAGCAAATGTGCCATAGGGACATGTGAATGTTGTCTTCTCTTGATCTTGGGGATCGATGGGTATTTGGAAATAACCCGAGAAACCATCAAGAAAGCAGTAATATTCATTACCCGCTAATCGTTCAAGCATTTGGTCCATAAAAGGTAGAGGGAAATGATCCTTTCTCGTGGCATCATTGAGTTTGCGGTAGTCTATACAAACTCTCCACCCAGTAACGAGACGAGTGGAAATCAACTCGTTGTGTTCATTGGGAACAACGGTTATTCCGCTCTTCTTGGGCACACAATGGATTGGACTAACCCATGGTGAATCCGAAATAGGGTAAATCATACCCGCGTCAAGAAGTTTGAGAACCTCTGTTTTGATGACTTCATGGATTTTTGGATTCACCCTTCGTTGGCTTTGAATTGTGGGCTTAAAGTCGTCCTCCATGAGAATTTTGTGTGTGCAGAAGTGAGGATCAATTCCACGAATATCCGAAATCTTCCAAGCAATAGCCTTCTTATGATCTTTCAACACGGTGACAAGTCGGGCTTTTTCTTCTTCTTTTAGGTCCTTTGCGATGATGACGGGCGACTTCTTCTCTTCATCAAGAAATACATACTCGAGATGGGGCGGCAACTCCTTAAGTTCTAAATCCAGAGGATTGTCGACGGGAGGCGTATGCGAAGTCGGAGTATCGATAGCAATGACCGTGGGAGATGGAGGCGAAGGATTGTCTTCTTTTAGAAGGTTTTCAATGAGGCGGAGATCTTCATCCCAATTGGTAGTAGAATCGTCATTGTTTAAATTCACATCTCCCATGGTGGATTCCAAATCTTTCCAAAGGAAATCACTTTCTCCAAATAGAGATAGTGATGAGTCGATAGAGGAAACGGTCTCAACATTGGGAAGAGAAGTAGGAATACTTTTACAAGCATCTTTGAAGTGTTCTTCACAAGCCTCATCAAGAACGTCAATACAATTAACACTCTCGTATGAATAAGGTTGTTTAGACAACTTTCCCATGTTGAAGACTACTTTATCGTCACCCACTCTCATGATAAGCTCACCGGCTTCAACATCGATGAGAGTGCGACCGGTCCTCAAGAATGGACGACCAACAATGAGTGGCACACGGGGGTCCATCTCGTAGTCGACGACAACAAAATCAGCAGGAAAGGTGAATTTGTCGACTCCTACAATGACGTCTTCGGCTATCCCCACTGGATAAGCAACCGTACGGTTAGCCAATTCCAAAGTCATTTTGGTGGGGACTAGCTCTGGGAGAGATAATTGCTTCCAAACACTTAGAGGCATGAGATTAATACTGGCACCTAGATCGGCTAGGGCCATGCAATTCTCTACTCCCAGGAAATTGCAAGGGATAAGAAAATGACCCGGATCACCAAGCTTGGTTGGCAATTTCCTTAAGAGCACTGCAGAGCAATTCTCATTAAGTTGGGTGTTGGCAATATCGAGGAGCTTTTCCTTGTCGCTCAGAAGATCTTTAAACATTTTTGCATATTTAGGCATGTGAGCGAGAGCCTCAGCGAATGAGATATTGAAATTCAATTGTTTGAACATCTTAAGGAAGTTCGAAACCTGAATATCATCCTTGCTCTTTTGCTTCTCTTTCCTCAACCTAGATGGATAAGGTATATTGGAAGAAGAGGAAGGCTTTGGGAGAATAGGATCACTCACAACCACGGGTGGAGGAGGGGTAGAAGGAAGAGGTGGAGAAATTGGGGGAGGAGAAGGATGAGGAATAGGAGCAGGTGACTCGTTCTCCTTAGTCACAACCACCGGTGGAGGTATAGGAAACTCGGGTTCCTTGGTACCTTTACCACTTCGAGTGGTGATTGCTTTCATCTCCCCTCTTGGATTCGCAACGGTGTTACTCGGAAGAGTACCCGAAGAAGAGGGTTGATTACCTTGGAAGAAACCAGCCATCATGTTCCTCAGATCATTAGTTTGGCTATCCAACGTGTTTCTCATGTCGGCTCTCAAATCATTTCCTTGCTTTACCAAGTCTGCTTTCAAGTTTCGCACTTCCTGTTGGAGATTTTCCACAATCGCATCATTGGTCCTCATGTAGGTTGCAACCTCTTGGTGTAATGCAGTGGTGGTTTGGTTGGGAGGAGCATTGTATGCGGGTGGTTGATAAGCAGGTTGTTGGTAAACTTGGTTGTTACGTTGAGGTGGTTGTTGTTGCTTGTGAGGTGGGATGTATGGTTGTCGAGGTTGTTGTTGTTGTTGAGGAGGGCGATTAAGGTTTTGTTGTTGGTTTGGGTTGGCAGGAGGAAAGCCAGGTGGTGAAAGATAATTGTTGGAGCGGTAGCTAAGCAAATTACGGTCACCTTGAGGTCTAGCTTGATAAGCAGGTTGAGGATAGGTGCCATATGCCGCATTCACATTTTCAGCAGGGTAGTCTTGGGTGGCTGTACAAGTAGTGTAAGAGTGAGGACGACCGCATATCTCACAAGGTTGGCTGACAGCGTTAACTTGAGCATTTTTAGCGTTGTTGTTGTTGTTGTTGCTGACGGTGTGGGTGACAAGCGATTCAAGAAGCGTAGTGATTTTGTCAAGTCGCTTGTCGCTGTCACTAGTGCTAGCACTAGCGACATTGGTCCTAACACTCTTGGTTTGCACACGAGATTTATTCTCAATGATGTCCCAAGCAGCATTGGAAGTCTTAGCCAATAGATTACCCCCCGAGGCACTGTTCAGTGAATCTTGGTCACTCATGCTTAAACCATTGTAAAAAGTATTAATTTGATGTACTTTGGTAAAACCATGTTGTGGGCATTTTCTTAAAAGATCTTTAAAACGATCCCAAGATTCACTGAATGACTCATCGTACTTTTGTTCAAAATTTATGATTTCATTCCGCAAAGCGGTAGTACGAGAGGGTGGGAAAAAGTAATTTATAAACTTGGTTTCCAAATCCGTCCACGAGAGAATACTCTGTGGCGGTTCCTTAGCAAGCCAATGCCGGGCTTGTCCCTCTAAAGAAAAGGGAAAAAGTTGTAACCTTATAACCTCTTGTGGAACACCATTGAATTTGACCGTGTTGGTTAATTGCAAGAATCTCTTGATATGGTCATGTGGGTCATCAATGGTACGTCCCAAGAATGGTTGAGCGGAGACCATCTGGATAAAGCCTGATTTTAGCTCGAAATTGTTGGCGGCAATTGGTGGTATGACAATTGGGTCCGTGTTGCCATCGACATGAGCTTGCAACAGTTCAATCATCGGGCGATTATCCGGAAGAGGCTCATTGTTGTTGTTATTATTCATGTTGTTGAAAGGTGGGTTGTTGTTGTTATTATTGTTTGGAGGTGGTACACCGGCCATGTCTAAGTGATCGAGAGGCTCGGGCTCTTGATAAGACGTGGATCGAGTGCGCATACACCTGCAAAAGAACTAACAAGGCAAAAACAATACAAAAATATTTTTTTTGTTTTTAATTTTTTTAATTTTTTTTGTATTTTTGAAAATTTTATATTTTTTAGGATTTTTTGAAATTTTTTATGAAAAAGTAACGTTCACGGGGAACGGATCCCAAAATCCAAGTTCTCACAAAAAACTTTTGATCTTAACGAGAAGAGCCGGCAGCGGTGCTATTTGATACATTGCTTTTACTAGTTTGAAAGTTCGTTTCTCGGTATCCTCTCGAATTGATCTCGGCCTTAAGTGGAATGATTTGTTCTTGGTTAATAAAAAGGAGTTGGGTTGTTTATCTATTTTTAAAACTAATATCAATTAAATGTAAATGACGTTGAGTAATTTAAAACTTTGGAAGATTAAACTAAATTGACAAGTTAAAAATGAGTGCTTGAAAACGTAAAGAAAAGATTAGAAAATTACTTTGAAAACTTAATTGAATTAATGCTTAAAAACTTGTTCTATCGGAATAATGAAAATTATGGCTATCGGAATGCAATTAACATGACCCATCGGAATGTTTCAAGTGAAGGTTCATCGGAATGTTTCTGTCAATCACCATCGGAATACTCTAAAATCAAGCTATCGGAATGATATCTATCGGAATGAAGACGATCAAAATGAAGCTATCGGAAAGTTCCTGATCGGAATGTTGTGAATAAAAATTGGCCAGAGTTTCGATTAGAAAAGGAACCTAAACCCGTCGGAATGTGCGATCGCAATACACGATCGCAATCCCAGATCGGAATAGGGGAACTTACACCCTATCGCAAAGTGAAACCCTTAAGGGTTATTGCGATACCAAGCAATGAAGCCGTCGGAATATGAACAAAACCCTCTTATTGCGATGAAATGAATGCAGTTCCGAAATTGGTGGAAAGCTAAAAACTTCAATAAGCACTTACAATAAGCTATGCAATCCGAAAATTAAATAACTCTAAAAGCTTAAATTTGACAACTTTTGAAAACGCAAATCATGAACTTAATGAAACGAACTTTTGAGAGATCAAAACTTATATGAAAATCCGAAATCAATAAGCTTAAACAAAGAATAGGCTAATAAGCATGGAGAGCTTATAACCTATTCGTGTGAGAGTTTAAATAAGATCAAATTTTTAACACGAGCTTATTCACCAAATACTACAAACCGTATGAAATGAAAATCGGATTAAAAATCTTGGATAAACTAAGAAAAGTAGAAAAAGATTAAAGAACTTAAAAACTTAACTTGAATAAGATTGATGAAATCCCCAATACAAAGATTAAATGAAGCTTGAATTAAAAGATGAAAAACAAAGAAAAAGTTTAGTGAGAGAAAGTATGGAACTTTCTCTCTCTAGAAACTAGAGAAAAATGAAAAACTAAAGACTAGCTAAACTAAGTATGTGAAAATTTGTGAGGTAAGGCCTTTATATAGGCGTTTGTATGGGCTTGTGAATGGGCTTCAGTATCGGGCTTCTTTTCTTCTTTCTTCCTTAGTCTTCACGCTTCTTTTAAATAACCGTTTTCGACTTTGGTTTTTTAGAAGTGTCGGTGAATAATTCCAACTCGTCTTATAATCTTTTGTTTAATAGACTCGAGTTCTTCGACATATATGAATCTTCCATCTTTGGCTCTATTCTTCGATAAATCTTCAAATAGGCACAATGACTTCAAATCTTTTGCATCTCTTGGACAATAGACTTCGTCTTGAGTCTTTTTCTTCGATAAAACCCGTGCAATCCCATGTTTTCTTCAATATTCCCCCGGTTGACTCTGAAAACACAATAAACACAAAAGCCACGCATAATTCCAAACAAATGATATTAAATACGTGTTTTGATCTTGTTTTAGTCAGAATTAAGTGGTAAAAGGATGGGTGTTTTCACACCTATCACCCATCGATCCCCAAGATCAAGAGAAGACAACATTCACTTGTCCCTATGGCACATTTGCGTACAAAAGAATGCCTTTTGGCTTATGTAATGCCCCTGGGACTTTCCAAAGGTGCATGTTAGCTATCTTCCATGACATGGTTGAACAAACCATGGAAGTCTTCATGGATGATTTCTCGGTATTCGGGGATTCCTTCTCTTCTTGCCTTGCCAATTTGGAACGTATGCTTAAGCGGTGCGAAGACACTCGCCTTGTTCTAAATTGGGAAAAATGCCATTTTATGGTAAAAGAAGGCATCGTTCTGGGACACAAGATTTCCAAAGCCGGTCTTGAAGTAGACCGTGCTAAAGTCGATGTTATCGCCAAGTTGCCTCCACCTTCAACCGTGAAGGGTGTGAGAAGTTTCCTGGGTCATGGGGGCTTCTACCGTCGATTCATCAAAGATTTTTCTCAAATCGCTCGCCCGATGACCCACCTCTTGGAAAAAGATACTCCTTTTATCTTTTCCAAAGAGTGTCTTGAAGCCTTCAACTCGCTTAAGGATAAGCTAACTAAGGCACCCGTCTTGGTTACCCCTAATTGGGAGCTTCCCTTTGAGTTGATGTGTGATGCTAGTGATTTTGCTATTAGAGCGGTTCTGGGACAAAGAGTGAACAAACACTTCCAACCAATCCACTACGCTAGCAAGACAATGACGGGGGCACAATTGCATTATACGACAACCGAAAAAGAGCTTTTAGCTGTTGTCTATGCCTTTGAAAAATTTCGCCCCTATCTTGTCCTTTCCACCACCATTGTGTACACCGATCATTCCGCGTTGAAGTACTTGTTAACAAAGCAAGATTCCAAACCAAGACTTCTTCGCTGGGTTTTGCTACTCCAAGAATTTAAAATCAAAATTCGCGATAAAAAAGGAGCTGAAAACCTAGCCGCGGATCATCTCAGCAGACTTGAGGATCCTTACCAAGGGGATCATCCGAACAAAGAAATCAATGATTCTTTTCCCTTGGAGACCTTAATGTCTATAAATTCGAACTCTGATGAAACCCCGTGGTTTGCGGACTTTGCAAACTACTTGGCGGGTGGAATTCTCAAGGAAGGGTTGACGTCTCAACAAAAGAAAAAGTTCTTCACCGACATTAAGACTTACTTTTGGGACGACCCTTACCTATTCAAACAATGTGCCGACCTGATTATCCGCCGATGTGTTGACGGACCGGCAACTTCAGAAATCCTTGATGCTTGCCACAAAGGACCCACCGGTGGTCACTTTGGTCCCAACTACACCGCCAAAAAGGTCTTTGATTCGGGATTTTATTGGCCCTCCATATATCGTGACGCTCACAATATGGTTAAACGATGTGATGTTTGCCAGAAACAAGGCACGATCACACATAAAGACGAGATGCCTCAGAATTTCATTCAAGAGTGTGAAATCTTTGATGTTTGGGGTATCGACTTTATGGGGCCATTCCCTTCTTCTAAAGGAAACAAATACATCCTTGTAGCCGTTGACTACGTTTCAAAGTGGGTTGAAGCCAAAGCTTTACCCACTAATGACGCAAGGGTGGTTTGTAACTTTTTGAAAGCTCTTTTCGCTAGATTCAGTGTGCCTCGTGCCATTATTAGTGATCGTGGGACTCATTTCTGCAATGACCAATTCGCAAGAGTCATGGCTAAGTACGGTGTAAATCATCGTCTTTCCACAGCCTACCACCCACAAACTAATGGCCAGGTTGAAATATCCAACCGAGGACTGAAGCGAATTCTTGAAAGAACCGTGGAAGAGCATCGTGCCTCATGGGCTGATAAACTTGATGATGCTTTGTGGGCTTTCCGTACTGCTTACAAGACCCTGATCGGCTGTACGCCTTATCGTCTTGTGTACGGGAAAGCGTGCCACCTCCCCATTGAGTTGGAGCACAAGGCTTATTGGGCCTTGAAGTGGGCTAATTTTGATATTAACAAAGCCGGTGACCTACGCAAGATCCAACTCAATGAGCTCAATGAACTCCGTAATGAGGCTTATGAAAATTCTTTGATCTATAAGGAAAGGACTAAGCTCATTCACGACTCTAAGATTAAGAACCGAGAGTTCCATGTTGGAGACAAAGTCTTACTTTTTAACTCTCGGTTGAAAATCTTCTCGGGAAATCTCAAATCTCGTTGGTCCGGCCCATTCACCATTGCCCAAATTTTTCCATATGGTACTCTCGAGCTCGCTCAACCTAATGGACCTATTTTTAAGGTGAATGGCCAACGAGTGAAGTTGTACTTTGGTGAGGACACCTCTCAGGAGGTGATTCCTTCCCTCACCACGTTCCCCATGAACTAATTTTGGGTCGAGTCAGGCTCGTGACTCGGTTATAAAAAACAAGCGCTCCTCGGGAGGCAGCCCAAGTATCTATCCTTTTATGTTTTAATCCCCTAAGTGTAGGGGGACTTCTATACGTGTTTGTATTTGTGTGGTGATGTGATTACAGGGATAAGTTCACTTTTGGAATCTTTGAAGAACCGTGCTCCCGTGTTATCCGAAATCCGGTTCTATCTCTCAACTATCGTGATTCAATTTTCTTCATACTCACATTTGAAATTGATCACTTTAGTCGTCTCTTCCTTAACTTGAGTTAACCAAGGTGTACAATGTCATAAGTGTAGGGGAGACTTTTTCCACATGCTTAAACATTGAGGACAATGTTTATCTTAAGTGTAGGGGGGACTTCTATCGAAGTTTTAAGTGGACTTTTCCATGAAAATGCCTTAAATTAACCGAAAAATCATATTTTTCAACATTTTTCAAATTTTTATTAACTTTGGCCATTTAGTCGTAATTTTTAAATTTTTATCTTTGCTTTCATATGTATATATCCCGCAATAAAGTCAAAAATATTAATAAAGTGGTGTAGCTAGTTGAGAAGTCTTTGACATATTAGGCCCGTTGCATTTATTTTGACTCAACCCGAATAGACTTATCTAAGTTTATTCTAGCTAGTATCCTTAACCATGTAGACCTTAATTGGTTTATTAGGCTAAGTATCCACGAGTCTCATTACTTGAGATTTTAAATTGTGGAGGACGAGAAATGATAGAGTCAATTATAAGTCGGTATTCTTGCACAAGCTCACTTGGTGTAATTATTTGCCTATTCTCCCATCACTTGCTAATAAATTATCTGCAATAAGTAAGGTCGTACGATTTGAAAAGTTACTTAGCTTCTAGCCCAAGATCGTTTAAAAGTTGCTCGGTAATGATAAGAGTTCATAGCCAAGGCATAACTTATGAAGCGGGGCGCGAAGATTGACGAGTCCGAAAAGGCCCTAACAAGGCATGAGGATTCCATTTTATTGCTAAAGATCCAAAGTGATGTGAAAAGCATTATTCCCAAAGTCAATATGAAGGATCAAGACTCACGACGAAAAGCAATCAACTCCCACAAAGATGATGGAGAAGTCTATCCGAAAAGACCCTAACAAGGTATGAGGATAAATAGATCCAAGTCCGAAAAGGAGGCGGATCGTTGTATCTCAAATTCCCAAATAGAGATTGAAGAAATAATCATGAAGTCGTGGTCAACAAAGTTGGAGTACCTCTCAAAAGTCTCCAAGTGAAGAAACTCTATGAACGATGAGAAGACCATTATCTCAAGCACGTCTCTCAAGATATGAAGTATGAAGTACATGCCAAATATCGGCCTGAGAAAGGTCTCAAATCGTGAACCAAGTTATGCCAAGATATGAACTTTTTGATATCCCGAGAAGCAGTTTTAAGAGATTTTGTCCTTTAGCTAACTATTGATCAAATCGTCCTACTTTGCTTTCAGCCCTAATAAACTATCGAAATAAGTCCAAAAATGCATCTTCATGATCATTCTAAGACAAAAATAAAATATAAGAGATACACCTAGGAATAAGGGAGTTTAAGCATTTAATTAAGCCATGTGTGTAAGTGTTTGATTTACTAACTTATAATAACAATGATCTCGTTTTTAAGCTTAGTTTGGGGAACGTGAAACTTGAGGGTGATAAATCTTCGCAACACCAAAGCCCTAATGTAAGTCCTTGATTTCTTTGCAAGTTATTTCCATCCTTTTGTTTACTTTAAAGTTTTAATTTCTCTTAGTATTTTAATTTTTGTTTAGTAGTATTTGAATAAGGCCAAGGTTGATTGATTATGAGAAAAATGTAAAATTGCTTTATCACTAAGCATTACATGAGGGCATGGCAATGGTTAAGTGTAGGGGATTTGATAGGTGTGTAAACACCCATCCTTTTACCACTTAATTCTGGCTAAAACGAGACCAAAACACGTATTTAATATCATTTGTTTGGAATTATGCGTGGTTTTTGTGTTTATTGTGTTTTCAGAGCCAACTGGATGAATATTAAAGAAAACATGGGATTGCATGGGTTTTACCGAAGAAAAGGACTCAAGATAAAGTCTATTGTCCAAGAGATGCAAAAGATTTGAAGTCACTGGGCCTATTCGAAGATTTATCGAAGAAAAGGACCAAAGATGGAAGATTTACATAAGTCGAAGAAACTCAAGTCTATTAAACGAAGAAATTAAAAGACGAGTTGAATTTAATCGACGACAAATCCCGAATCAGAATCAAAAACGTCAACTTTTCTGAAAAGACGAGAAGACAAGAAGAACGGGAGAAAGCCCACTCACCAACCAAAAGATAAGGCTATATAAAGCCCATCCCCTCACACTTTCCTAGGGGTTAGTTTTTAGTTTTCTTCTCTTCCCTTTTTTTTTCTCCTTCTCTGTTTCGTACCATCACCAACACCACTAGGGTGTTTGGTGATTTTGATCTTTGTTTTTCAATCTTGTAATTTTAATTCTTGTTTTGTGATTGTTAAAACATTAAATCTTCAATACAAGTTCTTGTTTAATCTTTCCATTGCATCTTGTTCATCATCATCTTTCTCTTCAAGTTCTTAAGTTCTTATTTATTGATTTGATCTTTAAAAGTTGTTGGGTTTTATGTTTTTGTTGATGGGATTTGTAGTTTATGGTTAGTTGATGCTTAGTGATTAGTTTATTTAAGTTTTTGGTGAAAAACTTGGTGATTTTTGGATCAAAAATTGGTTTCCTTGTTCTTCGGGTAAAACTACTGTTATTGAGTTCCCCAGGTTCCGAATGAACCAAAAACTTCCGGATGAACACTAAGTTCCGGATGAAAACTAAGTTCCGAATGAGTTTCCTTTCAAAAAGTTCCGAGTCAGTAGAAAGTTCCGAATGAATTGAAAGTTCCGGATGAACCCAATCTTCCGAATGAACCAAAGTTCCGGATGAATGTTATTTTCAAAAAGTTCCGAATGAACGTTTGTTTTTGAAGTTCCGAATCAATTTAAGTTTAAAAGTTCCGAATGAGTTTTTTGTTTAAAAGTTCCGAATGAGTTAAAAAGTTCCGAATGAATTGATTGTTCCGAATAAACTTCCGAATCAAAGTTCCGAAGAAAGTTCCGGATCAACTTCCGAAGAAAGTTCCGAGTGAAGGATTTTCCAAAAGTTCCGAATGAAGACTTCCGGGTGAAAAGTTCCGGATCAAGAGTTCCGAACCAACTTCCGGGTGAAAAGTTCCGAATCAAGGTTAAACTTCCGAATCAGTTTTCTTTGAATATTTTTAAGAGTTACTGTATTACTGTTTCTTACTGTATCTTTATTTTAATTTTCATTTTAATTCTAGTCTTGTTAATTGTCATTAAATTAATTGTTTTTGATTGTTTTTGATTTAAAATTTTCATTTTAATACATTTAAACTTTTTAGTAGATTAGAAATCTAAAACCCTTTTTTAGTACCAAGAACAATCATTCAACTTAAGGCCGAGATCAATTCGAGAGGATATCGAGAGTAAAAGAGAACCCATACAAAACGCGAATATCACTTTGACACAAGCTGACTACAAAAATCAAGGTCTACACTCGCAGGCCCCCCAAGCAACTTAACACCACGCGTAGGTCGAGCAATATTATTTGGGAACACACCAACAAACTTGCTGCAAGGATCCTCGGTCGGCCAAAAAACTTCAGTCTTATCAATATTTAGATGCAAGCCATACACGGGGCCATCCTTCATGATACACTCCAAAACTTTCCCCACAACCAAAGTATCCCCAATAATAGTACCATCGTCCAAATACCAGGCCTGTAAAGAAAGAGAGAAGGAGTCCCGAGTCTTACCTAACAATGGCTGAAGTACAAGAGCAAAAAGTAGCGGACCAAGAGGGTCACCCTTCTGTACCTCCTGACATGACCTTAATACATGTTCCCCATAATATAACCTTGCCGGGCTAGAATAACAGAACTCCACCCAAGCCGAGATGGAGGGACAATAAAGACGAACCTCCCACAACATAACCTCTCGATCTACCAAATTGAAAGCATTTTTAAAATCCACTAGTAACATCGACAAACCAACATCATCACCATACCTCTCAAGGAAGCGATTCACAGCATGAAGAATAGCCTCACTTTATTATTATTATTATAATTAAAACCATCACTTTATTAGAAACAAAAAGGGATTTATAACAAACTGGATGGGAGTCGAGATACTATTTGCGCTCCCACCCCTTTAACAATAGCAAAACCTATTATTATTATTATTATTATTATTATTATTATTATTATTATTATTGTTATTATTATTATTATTATTATTATTATTATTATTATTATTATTATTATTATTATTATTATTATTATTATTATTATTATCAAACCATCACTTTATTAGAAACAAAAAGGGTTTTACAACAAATTGGATGGCAGTCGAGATACTATCTGTGCTCCCACCCCTTTAGCAATAGCAAAACCTATTCTATGGAAAATATGTACAACAGCGCGCGCTCCAATGTCTTGAGCCTTAGAAAATCTCTGGATCCGCTTCAGCAACGCAACTGCATCTTCCTGTAACTCACCTAGAGAAGAAAAAGAGAAAGGAAGAAACCCATATCCGAGAGCTGCACACTTAGCCTCACTTTATTAGAGAAGAAAAAGAAAAAGAGAACGATAACATTATTATTGTTATTATTATTTTATTATTATTATTATTATTATTATTATTTTTTTTTTTCTTTAATAAAATCTCAATTTTATTAATATCTCAATTTTATTAATCACACAAAATTGGAAGGGAGCCGCGAAACAAGCTGCGCGCCCACCCCTTTTTGAATACAAAAACTAAGCCTAGACATCAAAAAACCGCCACTCCTCGCGTCATTAGAATGACAACCAGCTAACCGCTTAAGACGCGAGAGAGTATCCATCGCCTCCTCCTCAAACTCCCCAAAGGTCGAGAAGGCGAATGGAATAAACGAGTAACCATGCTCAGCACAAATAGAAGAATACTTCCTCTTCTTCTTCTGAACAGCCGACCGCAAAGCACTCCAAGGAACCCACGAATCCAACCCCGTCCCTGCAAACGGAGAAACCCCTGTAACATCTAAACACGCATCTTTGCCCTGGGACCAATTGTGTAGTAATAAATCTGCTGGCCGAAGATCACGCCCACCATCGGAAACAAAACCCATATCGGCTTCTTTCCTCACCGACACACCTACCTTAGAACAAATATCAAACAACACATCACGAACAAGATTGTGCCGAAACTTAACCCCCAAATCACTAGCGCAATGAACAGCATGATCGCCCCACAGATCCATCCGATGTACATGACAACCCGAGCACAAAGAACCATCAGGAAATAAAGGAATCGACAAACGATAGCACAATACCGCACGAAACTGTCTCGGGTTCATCCGCTGACCCAGCCCATCAATCGGAATAGTGAAGAGGTAATCTTGTGCATGAGGAGCACGCACACAGCTGAGAAGTGCCTCCTGACGACGACTCAACCCGAAACGCGACGTCAAACAACCATCAATGAAACCAAAGTAACTCTTTGCCAAAGACTTCATAAACTGGGGGACAGGAGAGCTAGTGGTGACAGAGAGAGGATTGACACCACAACAAGTCGAGAAAGCATCAAGAGCAGACTGAAAAATAGGGCCCGGCGAAACAATCCCAGACCTCGCCAAAATCCGATCCTGCAAATCACCAGACTGTAAACGAGAAGCAATAAAGGCAAAGCACCTGACATCCTCAGCACATCCTGACATCCTCAGCACCAGACTGTAATTAATTTTTTTTTAATTTTTTAATTATTTTTTGTTTTTTTGTTTTTTTATATTTTAATTTTTAATTTTTATTAATTTTTATTAATTTTTAATTTTTAATTTATTTTTTATTTTATTTTTTTTATTTTATTTTATTTTTATTTATATATATATATATATATATATATATATATATATATATATATATATATATATATATATATATATATATATATATATATATATATATATATATATATATATATATATATATATATATATATATATATATATATATATATATATATATATATATATATATATATATATATATATATATATATATATATATATATATATATATATATATATATATATATATATATATATATATATATATATATATATATATATACTAGTTTCATAACCCGCCCAACGGGCGGGTATGTTTCGTTAATTTTGCTGAAAGAACGTAGCTTGATTTGTTATATTGGTTGCTAGTTGGACATATAGAGTTTAAGTGTTTTTATTTAAAAGAAATTAACTTTTGATCACATTTAGGCTTGAGTCACCCAACAAATTGATTATGTCTCATGTTAATCTTTCGATGTACAACAATACATTGTCGTGTGTTTGTTGTGTATCATCAACGATTTTAAAACTTAGATATAATTGCTTTTTCGTTAAAAATTGTTTTGTTTCCTTACACAGTATCCGTGTGTTGATGCCTTCTAGAGACCAATTATTGGTTATAAAATATTCGGGCGGATTCGTTTCATAAACCTTTTCTTAAAAGTATGTATGTGTATCATTTATTTTTTTACAGTGGGAAGCGTTTGTATTAAAAGAAAACTAAAAGCAAACTATTTTGTATTTTTAGGGCTTGACCACCCACCGGACGTGTATTGTCCCGTGTGAATCTTGCGTTGTACTAATATCGTTTTTTTGAAATTAATTTGTATAAACGTAAATTAACGGTTGATATTATTAGTTCGTGCTACACCCAAGTAATGTGTTTGGTTTGTTATATTAGTTGGCAGTGTGACATATAGTCATCCGTGTGATAAACCGTTTTTTTTTCAAAGGAAACTAATTAACCTTTGATATCTCGCCCGACGGGCAGGTTCGTTTCAAAATAACATGGTATCACTAAATGATGTAGCACTTTTCGTACCGTTTGTGTCAGTCGTGGACGCCAAAAATTAGATTTTGTGGGGCAGTTTTCTTTTTACAATCACAAGTCCGAAAAAAAATCTGATTAAAATAAAAAACTGAATATTGTAACTTAAAAATGAAGGAATTTTAAGTTTTGAAGTTTTGGATGTCAGATTTTAATGCGTGAACGGAGACAACTTGAGTTTTGAACGAGGAACATATTAAAAAAGGCTCAAAATTTTTTAAAAAAATACACTATTATCTTGTTTTTCTTGTTAGTTATGGGTGGCTTCGCCCGTCAAACCCATATCATAAGTCTGCCCTAGGTACGCCAGATGGGCAGGTTTTCTTTGTAATTATATTTAGAATAATTAACGTACATGAGAAGGTTCAAATAAGTATCAAATATTTTGTTTATATTTGAAGAATGGCTATATAGCCCAAATATCTAATGTACATGTTTATGCAGCTAAACTAAACTTAATTATTGGACTTTATGCATTTTGCATGTAAGTTAGTTCATAGGACGGTTGGATTTTATGATACATGTCTTTGCAGTACATGTAAGTTAGATATGTAACGTTTGAACGGAAAGATTGAGGCTTAACCTCAACGTTAGATATTTGAAGGTTCAAACTTCAGAATTTCATTTTATATGTAAGTTAGATATCTAATGTACATGTAAGTTAGTTCATATATGTTGGTTGTTGTTTATGGCAGGGTTTTGAAATCCAGTTTTTAAATGGATCCTGTCGAATCATCGGGTCCAGGTCGACCTAGGTTAACTCGGTTTTCGAAAAAAAATGTTTTTATATTTTTAATAATTAATAAAAAATTATATATAAAAACTTCCTTATATTAAAGATAGAAAATTTTTACCAACCATTATAACCCGGAAAAATAAAATCTCGTCGTAAATACGTAAAATATACATATTTTTTTCAAGAAAACTCGAAAAATCGAAACCTAGCCGGGTCTCGAAAATCGGGTTGACCCGGGTCACCCCAAACCCGGCGGATCTAGCGGGGTTTCGAAAATATAAAACCCGAATCAATATGACCTATTTTTGGGCCAAAACCAGGTCGACCCGGTCTAAAAACGTTGTACTTTAAGGGTTGTGGTCACTTATTTATTAATGATTTTCTTGCTCATCTGTAAGCATGTTGCAACCTTTTAAATCATATTCTATCTTTGAGACCGAGAATCACATTAAACTTAGCAACATAAAAATATACATAAAGTGATAATACAAATTATACTTCTAGGAAATATTTGTGAAATAAAAAATTAATTTGTAGTGGTATAAAAATTTAATATCAACACTCACGTATCAAACCGCATTATATCATAGCCAATGGAGCAAGGTCCCCAAGTGACACATATTCTGGACCCGGTTCACCCATATCATATCATTGTGACCTGTTACCATATTGTTGTTTATCTGAGGAGTGATCAGTCGCAAATTGTCCAACCAATGTATCTTACTGCACTGATGCACTGAAGCTTGCTTGTACATAATAAAGATGGAATATCATTAATTGTGGGGTTACTATGACTTCACTTCAGCTATTGCCTGCATCTTACTGCATCTTGTCACCTTTACCCGAACACCCCACTAACCACAAAAACAATAAAAATAACAATCAATAAAAAACTGCTAACCTAAGCGTGTTGTACTCGATTTCCTTCAGTTGATTATCCCAATATTATCTCTAAACCATGCTTGTTGGTGACATTATTATCACAATGAAACATGATCAAACAGATAATGGTAAAATAAGTAGCAATATACAGCCAAGTAATATCAAGAAACCATATGTCGGTAATTTTAGTGTTATCACATGTATTTTGTGTAATTGTGTTTTTACTTAGAGACCAATGGCCTTAGACAAGTTTAGCTAAAGACGGGTTAGGAGGTGCGGAGTGCACGCTCGTCAAAGTTAGCTTGATATCGCCACGACCAAGATGCGGGGGTCAAGGGGGCCGCGCCCCCTTGCGGGGTCAAGGGGCAGCGCCCCTTGCGGTATTAACGATTTTTACTAAACGGTATTAACGTTTCCTGCCTAAAAACCCAACAGTTGCATCTTTTCTTAACCAACACGACAGTTGGAAAAATAACTGTAAAACAGTTATTTTGTCTGGTTATTTTCACCAGGGGTTGGTTTCTTTTACAGTTAGAACATTCATAACATTCGTAAGTTTTCTGATTGATTTCTCGTGCCTTAGATTTCAATTGCAATCTGTCTTATCCGATTGAAGATTTCGTGAACCCAAGGCATATAGGGTCGAAATACTTTGATCTGAAAGTGATTACACGATTCAGATTGATATCCAGATTACAACCATTCACACACAAATTTCCTACAAAGATCAAAGTATTTACTGGTTTTAATCATGGCTGATTCGGTGAAAGATATGACTACGAAGTTTGGAAAGTTAGACAAGTTCGAGGGTAGTGATTTCAGGCGTTGGCAGAAGAAGATGCATTTCCTTCTCACTACTTTGAAGGTTGTGTATGTTCTGAGTGCCCCTATGCCAGAATTTGTTGAAGAGGAGACACTGGGGAAGCGATGCAAGTGGGAGAACGATGATTACATATGTCGTGGGCACATCTTGAACGGTATGTCTGATGCTTTATTTGATGTATACCAAAACGTGGAATCTGCGAAGGCGTTATGGGATCAACTTGAGTCAAAGTACATGGCTGAAGATTCTTCTAGTAAGAAGTTTGGCGAAAATTACTGGCATGGCCATATCTTTACTTACTTTTCTGGCAGAGGCCATATTGACATTGGAAATCCAAAATGGCCATGAACCTCGGGAATTTTTTAAGATGAGTATTGATTTGCAACGTGGCGCCTTATTAGCCACTAAAAAAATACAACGGACGACTTTGTTTTCATCGACTGACACCATGTCAGTCAAAGCCTTTTTGGGTTGGGCCCCGCCATATTTATTGTCTGACAGGTTTTATACTCGTTGTAAGTTAGACCCGAGCATCCCATGTATATAACCCTACCAGTTCCCATTTTAACACCAAACACACAACCTCACAAAACCAAAAACCCGATTTTTACTGAAAATGGATGTTTTGAGCAGCTAGGTTATGCTAAATCCTCAATCTCTCAAAACCAAAAACCCGACTTTTATTAAAAATGGCAGTTTTTAGCAACTAGGTTATGTTTAAGTCATAATCTCATAAATATATTCCCGAGTATATTTAAATATAACGGAGCAGCTAGAGTCAATTTGGTGGTTTTTTGCCCTTTCCTTTTTATGGCGGTATGTTATTTAATATTTTTTAATTTCATTAATAGTTTTTTATGTTTATTTGTTATACATTATTGATATGTTGTTATTGTAAAATTTTAGGATTATAGTGTTACGTTGACGTGTAGAAGCAAGTTATCTTTGTTACCGTTTTTCCGAGAAAGATTTAGAAACACACCCAAAGAACGTTTGTTTAGGCAATCATGTTTTGGTTGGTTGTGGAATTTGCCACAATGTGTAGAGACTGGTCTTTTAATACATTTCCTTGCTTGTTGTCAAACGGATTTTGTAGAAGAAGAGACAGAAAATGTTCCGTTATGTTATGATGTTGGTGGTCATATCATAAAATTTGGCAGGGAAGAATTTTGCTTAATGACTAGTTTAAAATTTGGTGTACAGTTTAATGGTAGTTATTTAAAGGGGCCAATGCCGTTTAGGAGACGTGTCTTTTCATCAGCTTATGATACTCGTCATATACTCGTTAGAGATTTATATATATTTGTTAAAAGCGATGCATTTGAAAACCTAAATGACTATGATGCTGTACGGGTTACGTTGATAGCTGTGTTGGAGTTGGTGCTACTTGGGAGTGAGTCTAGTTACATTGTTCCAGAATGGTGCTTTAGGTTAGTTGAAAATTTAGATGCATGGAACTTGTATCCGTGGGGTTCGTATGTTTGGTCGACATTGTATAAGCAGTTAAGGAATGCCGTATACGCACGTGCCGAACACCACCACGCGAATGTAGACAGAGACCAAGACGAAGAACCACCCAAGTATCAATTAATGGGTTTTACATGGGCTTTCAAGGTAAGTTACTTGTTGTGTTTAGTCTAACTAAAATATAGTACGTGTATAATTTGAATACATTTTATTTTCAGGCTTGGATGTTGGAGACTTATAGCGTTATTGCGGTGGATTATTTCACACGACTTGATGGTTATCCTCGATCAGTCCGGTGGTTCCGAGAAAAAAAGTTTTTTCGTAAACAAATTCCTACTTTAATTGATGTGAGTTCTACGACGCTTAAACATTCCTATTTATCAATAATTTATTTATTAATTTGTATATGTGTTTAATTAATCTTATAATATTTTGCAAGGGTGTTATACCAAACGAAAGGTTGTATCCCGACGAAGTTGAGATGTCGTCAGACTGGTGGATTGATAGCCTTAGATATTTCAATAATGAGATACATCAACCGCCCCAGGTACCTGAGTTTGATAACCGATATAGTCGTGATGATGTACCAGCAGACGTTTACACAGTTTTGATGGAAAAGGATCGAACTATCCAAGAATTGAATGCAAAAATTATGGTAAATGGTTAACATGATGTATGTAAATGTGTATCATTGAAAACTTGACGTATAATTATTCCAACTATTTTAATGCAGGCATTACAGGGTTCTGGCCAAGTTTCACCAAAAAAAAATGTCGTTAATGAGTCTGATGTTTGTGGGTTCGGTAATGAGTTTACTTGTACTCAACATAGTGGTTTTGTTAACATTGAGGTAATTTTTTTTTTAATATAATTGTCATGTTACTTTTACTTTTATGTTAATTAAAAATAACTTTGAATATATTGTATGTTAGGACCAACAACTAGATGGTTTAGGTAATTTTACCCCAGTTGGTAGCCACTTCTTTGACGATATTCGAATTCCGTCGCCACATACGCCGTCTTATAAAGTGACTCCAAACGCTTCGTTCGGGCAGCCTGCTAAGCCATCCTCAAGTCATAGTATGTATCAAATGAATAACCCGATGCCCCACGAGGGTTTTGGTCGATGGTCTAAGGTTGATCGAACATTGGAGGGTAGCTCTTCACAAAATCGTGATATTCGCGGCTTACACCCAGTAAGTAGATCATTATTATTATTTAATTATTTTTACAAGTTAATAATGTAAAATATTTAATTTAAAAAGTGTTAAATTGTAATTAATTGTCAGGAAATGATAGATCGTGAAAGAAGAGCACGTCGTCCAGGACCACAAAAATTGAGCCCATTTACATCTCTTCCGCCTACAACCAAATTAGGTCCGGGAAAACGTGGTGGAAAGTCAAAAAATAAGAGTGTGTTCGATAACATTACAACCTTTAATCTGGGTGATGAAGAGAATGGTGAATTTGGTTTTCAGCTTCAAAATCAAAGTCCAACCACAACAGAATTTGTTTCGTTTGAGAACGTAGATCCCAATAAGGTATATTTTTAGCTAAATATTTTTAAAATGTTATGTTAATGCAGACCGATTCTTTATTTGTTTGCCATGTTTAGGTAAGGCGAGGAATGTATGTTACATACGAGGAGTTTATGGAGAACCCTGTTGATATATTCTTGGATTGTCATGTCAAGGGTTTTCTTGTTATGGATACGTTCTGGTATGAACTAGTTCCTCACCTTGCCAATATAAGCCTTTCAAAGCGTAATTCTGTAAGGGCTGGTTGGTTGTCAGATGATGTAAGTTTTTTTTACTGTTCAAGTATTAACAATTTATTTAGTAGCTATTGAAATAAAATTTTAACTTATGTTGAAACAGCAAATTAATTGTTGGATTGAGTTGCTCGTTAGGCGTCGACCGAGTGGGGCTGATTGGACAGTTGCAAAAACTGGGACTGCAACGTATTACCATGGATCAAATGTTTTTTATCTTTTATTTGATAGGTTCTTGAAAGGAACTTTGAATGGTTCGACGTGTTCATACCCAGCGTGGCATGACGTACAAATTGTAAGTATTTCCATTTATATGTTATCATCGTAACATATATTTAATAGTATTTGCTATAAAAGATATGCGTTCTACTAATCAATTGTATATAAATATGATTTACATTTGTAGGTGTATATGCCAATCAATTGCGGTAATAGTCACTGGGTAACCGCTATAGTTAATTTAATTACTGACCAGGTGGCGATCTTAGACTCATTACATTGTAATATTCGAAAGGATGCCCTGAAGAAGCAATTTTCAGAATGGTCAAGTGTGGTGAACGGCCTTTTGTATCGTCAAGGTTATTTTAAAAACCGCATACGTAGACCACATGATTTCAAAGTATCCTACAACGAAGTCAATTTTCAAGTTCCACAACAAGGAAACTTTATGGATTGTGGGGTAATAACATGTTGGTTGATATACAACCTTTCGCAAGGTATAATCCCTTATGTATTAGGTGAACCTAATGCATACTTTCGCCAAGTTAGAGAAGAAATGTCGAAGTTTTTCTATACCCATCGTTGCGAGGATACAAGGGACTGTGGCTATACACAGAATTTGCTTATTTGAATATTATCTGTCAATCTCTAAGTGTTAAAAATAAAAGTTTCTGTTATTTATCTTTTTTCGTTCAAATTGTATGTTTGTTGTTATTTGACTAATATTTATAAATCAAAGTTATTAAGAAAAAAACAACTAGCATAGATGTGACTTATCAATTACAACAAAGCTACTGACAATGATGTGACAGAACCCTGACATTTAAAGTTTTTAGTGTGACAATACAATGAATTTATGTTTGTCTCTTTAAAAAAATCCCGACCTTAATTTTTTTGGAAAACTATATATACATTTGTTAAATGGCTACATATTTTGTTAAATATATCAATAATTTTTGAAGTATGGCTGAAGATAACAATTCTCATTACCCAAAGAATTTGTACAATTTTGTTGGTTCTGCCACACAACCTAATATGGCACGTACTTCCTCCCCAGGACGTCTAATTGCTTCACAACCCAACCAACCCCTACCTTTGACCCCAGTTGTTTTTCCAACTAGTGTTGAAAAACCATTGAGGATCATACCTGGACCGGCTGGTGTTCTTCAGCAAGCAAAGTATAGAAAAGCAACAGTGTTAAATGAAGTTGGTGATGTTGTTGGAACATCTACCCAAGATTATGTAAAGCAAATAGTTGAAGATGCACGTGAGGATGATCATTTTTCGCGTGACCCTTGGATTTGCGCAATACAGTATTTAGCTGATGAAGGGAGTAGTGTGATCGGTTGTTTAGGTGACATAAAAAATTTTATGACACATAAAGGGAAACTTGAAAGAGTTGTTGCGGTAGTTAAAAGTTGTAACCTAAATTCAATTGGTGACCTTAATGTAACACTTAAAGATACATCTGGTATTGTTGCTGGTACAGTTCATCACAAAGTTATAGAAAAAGAGGGATACAAAAAGTCTATAGCAGTTGGAGCTGTGTTGATACTTAAAAACGTGTCCGTCTTTAACCCGAAACCAATGGAATATTATCTTAACATCACCTTGAAAAACATTGTTTCAGTGTTTGACAACAATGTGATTTATGGTTATTTTTAGTTTATGTTTTACTTTGTGTTCTTTGATAAGGACATGTTGTATGTGTACTTTTAGTTTATGGATGTATTTGTGTTGTTTTCCAGTGTATCATTTCAGAATCAATTTAATAATATTTATTTTATGTTTGTGTGTCTAGATTTATTTGTAATTTAAAATGCAGTTATTAAAGACAAACCATATATTACATTGATTAGAAAACATTGAATAGTACATAACATAGTAACTTGAACGAACACAAAACAGAAAGACATATTGTAAACACTAAAATTATTTGAAAAACACATAACGTCTAAATAGAAACCTAATTTCCGTATATAACTTCGTTTTGTGGTCGGTCAACCAGAATTAAGGATTCTTTGTATGGACCAACGATGAATGAGCCACGATTTCCTTGCATAGCTCCAAGGTTTTGAAATGATTGCAAATTTTGGTTGTACACTTGCACCACATTAAGAAACATCACTCTGTTGACATCAGCTTCAATTATTGGCTCTCCATCAATTGTAAAGCCTAATAATTTTGGCAGATCATAATACGGCATCACACGAGTGAACAGTAACGTAGTTGAGTTAATAAAACCAGCAACATCAATTCCTATTATCCATGCACAAATATTCCTCACATCTTCATGAATGTAACTTCCAGAAATTACAAGTGAGGTTCCAAGATTAGTAACATAAAACGGTGGGGGAATCATTGAAGTAATTGTTTCAGGAATGTTTTGTACATGAAATCGTCTAGCAAGTAAATCAAACGAGACAATTAAGTAAACTTTATCTGAAAAATACCCTCAGGATTTAAATATTCAGATCCCACCCAAAAATTTTTACCCCCAACCACTGCTTGCCCTTTCCTTTTTATTCGAATGCTATCACGTGGTAAACGATCAATGGGAATACTGGTCCATCTATTTGACCTTAGCGTAAACACATGAACGTACCATGGTCCCTGTGAGTATAGGGGGTAATTTATTTTCAAAAGGGTTGTGTCTAATGTTCTTGGATGAACACCAAAACCAAATATCATTTTTGGTGAATTGGGTTGAGACATGAAGTTTGGTAGAATAATAGGAACACACTTTTGTATTGAAGGGTTCCACAATACAAGAGCCATATCATCAGCAAACGCGAAGCACCATATACCTTCTGAAGTCGCTATTGGCTTAAGAGCATTTAGATTTAATTGAGAATGAATACGTGTGCACAATCGGTCATTATGCACCGCATACAAGTATCCATCATTACCTTGCTTATATGCCAAATTTAAAAAAAAAGGATTTGTGGTGCTTGAACCGTAACTACGTATGAATTCCCTAGCTTGTATCTCATAACGCCATCTCCTACAAACATTGCGAAAACGAACTAAATCGTCAACACCAGACTTGAGCATTATTTCTCTTTGAACCTCAAATGGTAAATAATCAGACATAATTAAATTATAAATATTTCAGAAATCACAAATTTGGATATAATCAAAAATTTCTAAGAATTTATATTTCAGACTAGTCACTGACAGCTTACAATGTCTCAGGGATTATTTCTCGAGCATAAAAATATCATTGTTTATTCTGACATTGATTAGACTAGTCACTGACAGCTTACAATGTCTCAGGGTTTATTTTCCGAGCATAAAAATATCATTGTTTATTCTGACATTGATTAGACTAGTCACTGACAGCTTACAATGTCTCAGGGATTATTTCCCGAGCATAAAAATATCATTGTTTATTCTGACATTGATTAGACTAGACACTGACAGCTTACAATGTCTCAGGTATTATTTCCCGAGCATAAAAATATCATTGTTTATTCTGACATTGATTAGACTAGTCACTGACAGCTTACAATGTCTCAGGGATTATTTCCCGAGCATAAAAATATCATTGTTTATTCTGACATTGATTAGACTAGTCACTGACAGCTTACAATGTCTCAGGGTTTATTTCCCGAGCATAAAAATATCATTGTTTATTCTGACATTGATTAGACTAGTCACTGACAGCTTACAATGTCTCAGGGTTTATTTCCCGAGCATAAAAATATCATTGTTTATTCTGACATTGATTAGACTAGTCACTGACAGCTTACAATGTCTCAGGGATTATTTCCCGAGCATAAAAATATCATTGTTTATTCTGACATTGATTAGACTAGACACTGACAGCTTACAATGTCTCAGGTATTATTTCCCGAGCATAAAAATATCATTGTTTATTATGACATTGATTAGACTAGTCACTGACAGCTTACAATGTCTCAGGGATTATTTCCCGAGCATAAAAATATCATTGTTTATTCTGACATTGATTAGACTAGTCACTGACAGCTTACAATGTCTCAGGGATTATTTCCCGAGCATAAAAATATCATTGTTTATTCTGACATTGATTAGACTAGTCACTGACAGCTTACAATGTCTCAGGGTTTATTTCCCGAGCATAAAAATATCATTGTTTACAATGTCTCAGGTGTATAACTAAATGGATCTATTTAAGTATCAACTTAAATTGTTTTTGTTAAACAAATCCACATAATCTTACTAGAATAATAAAAAAATGTCTGACTACATTCCCTTTGACATTCAAAGAGAAATCATTGTTAGGTTGCCTGTAGAATCTTTGTGCAGGTTTCGTCTTGTGTCTAAGCGATGGAAATCTTGCATTAATCGACGAAGTTTTATTCGTAGGTTTGGTTCGCGTGAAGTTGATTATTGTAGTTTCATATTACAATTTAGGGAAACAGATGAAAGTCAAATGTATAGGGTTGATGCTGACTTAACATTTACACCAACAAATTCTACAGTTAATGATCCTACTCTGAAGGCACTTGCAACGTCAGAGGGGATTTGGTGTTTTTTAGTTACCAATGATGTTGCACTACTGTTATGGAACCCGTGTATGTCAAAGTCGGTAACCATATTGACACCATTCCAACAACTAGAACCTCCTGCTACTAAAAGAATTTTTGGGTTTGGGGTGTATCAACCAACACAAGATCCAACTATTGTCAAAATTAATTATGCTATAAATGGTCAGGGTACATGGTCTGTATCAGTATTTCGAATGACTACCCGGTCATGGACCAATCTTGACTCTGTTGGTTTTCCTGATGCTACTATTAGAATTAAGAGGGGTAGTCAGGCAGTTGTTGATGGTAAAATATTTTGGTCAGCTTGTGAAAAATACGTTTGTGATCAAGGTTATCTTCACAGAAGGTACGTGATCGTGTCATTTGATTTGCTTACCAATCAAATCTTAGTCCAAGATGTTCCTCAAGAAATCATTAATCACATTCCACCGCCATTCACGGTTACCCAATTTGAAAACACCCTCGTCCTTGGTGGTAGTACAGCTTGGGAATACGGTAGGAGTGCTATGGCATGGATTTAATGTTGAACGGTGGAATTGTTAGTGTTGGTCCATTGCATTATTTTCTCCCTATGCCAATTGAGCATAGGCCCAAAATTTTGGGATTCACAAATGATGATACCCCAATTTTTGAAACGAGCATTGGTCCCTACGGTGAACCACACATACTAGAAACATGGAATCATGATATGGGGATCTTTAATAACAACGAAGCTATTCAAGGAATCCCGGGTTCGTTTATGGTTGGCCCGCACAAGGAATCTTTATTCCTTCTAAACCGTCCAGTTAGTGATATAATTGCATAATGTATTTTACCTTTCTATGTAATAGGTTATGTAATTTCATTTCTGTCCTAATAAAAAAAATATTTCATAGTAAATATTTATTTCGTAATGTAATGTTTTTAATGAAATATTTTATTTATTAATGCTCTCTTTAAAACTCTCCCGAGTATCTTTTTAAAATGTAAATAAATGTTGTTACTGACATTTGATTAGACAACTCACTGCCATTATTGATGCTCTCTTTAAAACTCTCCCGAGTATCTTTTTAATTGTTACTGACATTTGATTAGACAACTCACTACCATTATTGATGCTCTCTTTAAAACTCTCCCGAGTATCTTTTTAATTGTTACTGACATTTGATTAGACAACTCACTGCCATTATTGATGCTCTCTTTAAAACTCTCCCGAGTATCTTTTTAATTGTTACTGACATTTGATTAGACAACTCACTGCCATTATTGATGCTCTCTTTAAAACTCTCCCGAGTATCTTTTTAAATGGGATATAAATGTTTATCTTAGCAATGAATAAACCATAATTTTAAAAATGTATTCACAGCAAAAATCATTCAAATGTATAATTCACTTTCGCGATCAAGAACGTGGTGCTATGATGCGTGCAGATATGACGTACTCAATGTTACTTAAGATGATATACAAAAAGTTCAATTTGAATCCCGGTGAAAAAATACAACTTTCGGTCAAACTTTCTTCAATTGATAGTATGCTAGATATTACTGACGACAATGAGGTATCTTTTTTTGTTGAATGCGCTTGTTCTTCTCCTAACGAAATACCCAACTTGTATGTTCGTTTACAAAAAAAAATGTTCAATTTTTTCGATGATAACGAATTTCAAAACAAAGAATCACAAACTGATGAAGATTCAGAAAATGATATTGTAGATTCTGGATATAAACATGAGGCCGATTTTACAAAACCAGGATCTTCATTTGCTTTTTTATCGGACGAAGAAAATGACAACAACGTAGACATTAATAACGAAAAGGGTGATTCTGGATATAACAAGAATGCAAATTTTACAAAACCAGGTTCATCATCATGTGCGTTTTCTACACATGAAGGAAATGAATATGATGATAATTCATCTAACATGATAATAATACTACTCAAAACCCGTTTTCAAATAAATGGAAAAATTTAATGTCAAACTTACCTAACGTCCCGGAAACCCCCTTTTATAAGTCAAAACCTACGATAGCAAGGGATTACAATAAAGATACACAGGTTTACGTTGGAAAGGTGTTTTTAAGTTTGGAAGCCCTAGATTTGGCCGTTAGGTTGAAAGTTATCGAATCCGGTTATCAATTTAGAGCTAAAAAATCAAACATCAATACTCGTGTTTATCATTGCTATAATTTTGAAGAATGCGACTGGATTATTCGGGCAAGACGTTGGCCAAAAACAGATGCGTTTGAGATTACAAGCATGATTGATATTCACACATGTCCAAAAACACAAACTTTTCCAAACCACAGAAACGCAAACAAAAAAGTTATTGGTCACATATTTAGAGAAGAGTTAAAAGATGATAAGCGTGATTTGAAAAGTAAAGATATACAAACAGCCATCATGTCAAAATATAAAATAAGTGTATCATATCAACAAGCGTGGAGAGGTAAGGATTATGGGTTACACATGATTAGGGGATCGCCTTATGATTCCTTTGAAATGTTACCATATTATTGTTACAATTTATCAAAAAAAAATCACGGAACTGTCACACGTATTAAGACAAACGAAGAAGGAGTTTTTGAGATGCTGTTCATTGCCCTAGGTGCTCAGGTCAGTGTTTTAATTTTTATATTATTCATTCATAAGTATAATAGTGATGCATTATTTTTTATATGTTATATTTTGTATTTTTTACCTTCAGATTCGAACGTTTCTTAATCAACTACACCCTTTGCTTATAATCGACGCTGCACATTTGAAGGGTTTGTATAAGGGTGCAAATTTGTTAGCTGTGGGGATGGACGGAAACAACCAAATTGTGCCGATCGCTTTTGGTATATGTCGAGGTGAAACTGGCCCAAACTGGTCGTGGTGGATGTCGGTACTTAAAGAATGTATTGGTGAAAATCCAAATATGATTTTCATATCCGACAGACATGCAGCTATAGCTTTGGCAATACGAAACGAGTTTCCATTAGCGTTTCATGGTATATGTTGTCGACATCTAATGATGAACCTATCGTTGAAAAAGAAGAGGACCAAAAAAATTTACTGGAAGATTTGCAAGGCTTACACGGTGGAGGATTTTACATACAACATGAACATACTTCAAGCAGTTCAGCCTGATGCGTACCAGAAGTTAATTGAAGCAGGTCCTCAAAGATGGTCAAGAGCGTATTCTCCCCGCCCCCGCTACAATTATTGTACTTCTAACAACGTCGAGTCTGTTAATAATTGTACAAGAAAGACAAGAAGGCTACCTATAACAATGCTGACAGAGTCGTACCGGCAAATGGTGCAAAATTGGTACTACGATCGGCGTCAAGCTGCAGGTAGTTATGTTCATAATTATAAAAGTAAAACTCTAAAATTATTTTATATAAACAATAATCTGCCTTTTTCTACCAGCAAATATGAAGTACGAAATCACAAATTGGGCCGCGGATAAGGTGGAGAAAAGGAAGATTAAAAGTGCAACATGGATCGTTCACGGCGTCAATCAATATCAGTACCAGGTTATGGATGGTCATTATAACCGATTGGTCGACTTTGGAAACCATACATGTGAATGTCGTAAATGGCAGATTTCAGGCATACCTTATGGGCACGTGATAGCTGTAACTAGATTTTTGCGCATAACAGATTGCGTACAATTTGTAGCAGATTGGTTTAGAAAGGAAAAATACCAAGCCACGTACGCATAATCCATCCACTTTGTTGGAGATGTGCATGAATGGGAGTTTCCTTCACATATACGTCCCATTATACCTCCTGAAATGTATAGCCCACAACCTGGCCGTCCTAAAAACACCAACAGAATATTGTCACAAGGTGAGTTACCAAAGGGTATACATTGCACCCGATGCAATGAAGGGGGACACAGGCGTGATCAGTGCAAAAAATCATACGTCCCACAACCACCAGTAAAGCCTCGCCGACAACAAGTTCCAACAACAAACAATAATTATGCTAGTCCCGTCGACGAATTTAACCAAAACACTTTTAACGATTTCGAACAAAACACTTCACAACCATTTCAACCTTACTTTCATAACTCATACCCAACAGATCATTTCCAAACTCAAAACCCTGAAGTACCACAACCTGATAACGTTTATGGGGGACAAAGCTTTAGTCACAACATACATCCCTCACAACAGTATGATCATACACAGAGAAATGACTATCAGAACACATCTTTTGCGTACGAACACTACAATTCACAACAATACACCTCTCAACACCTAGATGATATAAACCTAAACAACTCTAGTTGGTTCAACAACTTTGGTTTTTAAGAGAAACACACTTTGTTTGCATTTGGGCTAGTTTGGTGTATCTTGTAATATATTTCCTTTCGCAATAAATTAAGTTCATATAATCAAACACCCACAATGAATTATACACTGGCATATCATTTATTATTGATAAAAAAGGTGACATGACAATACATTTAAATAGTTAAAGGACTAAATGCACACATCTATATAATGCACCTTCACACAAACAAATATCACAACGTCTAGTAACCCATTTTCATATTCCAAACATGAAATACACTATCCGCTTGCACCATTATGGAAGGTTCTCTTCACCCCCTGGAAGAAAATTTGTTGGTGGTCTCATTGCAACAATAGACCAAGTCGACCTTCAAACTTTTTCAGCAAATAAAATCAAATTTATTCTGACCAACAATATAGGTTACGATCCTACCTCCTCAACATTTCTATACATAAAAAAACCTAATTGTTCTCTAGATTCAGGCTTGATCTCATTGGACGATGCTTTACAAGACCGTGAATTTATCCAAACATATACACATGTTCCTAGAACTGAACTACATGTATATGTGTCTCGTGTCAAATTATCACCTTTGGTTGTGGCGGAACAAAACATCGACAAGGGTAACAAACAGAGAAAACAAGATAAGCCTTCATGTTCAAGAAAACTATTTGAGTAATTTGTAACAAGTGGGGACATATTCATTAGTGTATGCTATGAATTTGTAACCCACTACTTTGTAATGCATTCCCAGACTTGTTGCTTTCAAATTGACTAGTCTTATCAATCCTGCAATAGAAATAAATGAACTACTGTTCCATTTCATCTTCTTGTTATATATATGTCCTTACATTTAGACTACAATCCATACTCATCTTTAATTCAATCTTCTCACAAAAAAAAACATGTCAACCTCAAATCAAAATACATTCGAATTTCAAGTCAACCACAATGGCCAATTCAAACTTAACCCCCTAAGATATGAGCACGGTTCAGTACTAGATGTTAGCGTTCCACCAATGTTGTATGCAGATATGGTTAGTTACATAAAATCAAAACTAACTGTTCTATATTACACCCATATAACAATTGACAACATATATTACGCACTACCACAAATCAACAACTTACAGGGTCTGAAAAAATTAAAGACCGATTATGATATCGATGTTATGTACGACATTGCTAAAGTTGTTGGAAAACTCCAGATTTACGTTTCTCATCAACCGGTAGATTTAACCACGGCGTTTATTCCAAATGACGGTTCATTGGAGGAATCGTTAACAGGTATCATTTCTGAAGAAACAACCCTAAAACTGCAAGAATCACTCCGGTATCTACATCAAATGCAGAAACAAAAGAATAAAAGGTTAGATCAAAATAGATCGTTCCAACTAGTTACAAAACCAATACCAACTACACCATATACCCAAATCAACTACAATTTTCTTGTTCACAATAGTGGCCAATTGGTGATAGATGCAACTAATAACCCAACATATGTCAACGGTGGTACAATGATGATCAACATCCCAAGAATGAAACTTAAAGATATTAAACAATATCTTTTCAACATTCTTTCTTACAAAATCCATGCTCTTTATTACAAAATAAATTATTACGAGAAATCTCACACAATCAAACTAAGAAACAACTATGACATGCATGTCATGTTCGACATCTCAGCAGCGCACAGCATGTTGGAGATATACATCGACCATGTAGGTGTGGATTTTATTATACCAAACTACATATGTTCAAATGCTGCCCTTGCAGAAATGATGGCCGATGTAATAACAGGTTATGAAGGTGAAAATGAAGATGAAAATAAGGAAGTAACACAAAATGATTTCACAAACGACCAAATGATTGAATGGGCAGAACAAGAACACCTGGAGAACGAGGAGATTAAGGAAATTGCCCGCATCAGACCTAAAAGGTTCCTCTTATCTACTAACTACAATTAACAGCATTTGTTAGTAGTACTCCATCATTTGTTAGTAGTACTCAAACTGTCTTATTGATATGCAAAATTTAATGTTTAATAAGTTATTTTAATTTTCTTTATGTATCAAATGTCATGCCAATATTTAATTACTCATCACATGTACTATGACATTTGTTTGATTTGAATATCAAAATTATCACATCAAATCACTGACAATGTCCTTCATCTCATATGATTTTTCCCGAGTATGTCATTGTCTTAGCTGGATGCTCACATGCTTTCACTGCTTTAAATGTCAAGGAATCAGTGGACCATTTTTCTCATATTATTTGAATACTTATATCATTATTATAACGCTGTGATAGCAACTACACATATTCGTATTCTCTATATATATCTTCAAATTAATCTCTAACCCACACAATTCACAAACAATATTTCTCCCACACTAACATAATATGGATGCTTCCTCAAATCAACTTAGAACAGATGTTATTGAGAGCATAGAAAGGGATCTACAGGATGAGATCACACTTGCACACAATTTGGTGACAGAACTGAATTGTTACTTCCGACGAATGCGTGCCCGTGAACCACGAATTAGGTTGGTGGAGTCTATGCAAATGACAACAGTTACCAGTTACGGGTTGCGTACACTTCTTATGGCTCAAGAAGTAGATCAACGTATGTATCACAACTTGATTGAAGCAAGGAAAAATTTGATTATAACTATTGCTAAGAAGGAACGATTAATTCGTAACTACAGATCGATATAAATTATCCAATCCTGTAACAAAATAATCTTGCTACTTTCATGTTTGGTGTGTTCCGTTGTTTTTAATAATTCTAATAATATTATGCTTTTAATTCGTAGCTATAGATCGATATAAATTATCTCAACCATGCATGTACAAGAAATTTGTATATATTCATTTTACACATAATATATTTTTCATTTCTTCATTATTTTTTCTATTATAACGTTATACAAAAATTTGCGTATACAGCATTCCGACTCATAATTTAAATAGAAAGTATTATACAATTTTTTTTCATCAAAATCTTCACAAGTGTCATACTTTGGCCATTAATATATTATTCAACATGCCAATTAAACTTTTTTCGCCTTATCAATACGCGAATAGCTATTTAAAATCTATTCAAAAGGGCAATAAAATTTTGTTAAAAAATTCATAAAGATAAACTAAACAAGCGCAAAGTAGGGGTTACACACGAATTTTACTAAGTTTTTAAACATTACTAAAATTTATTACTTTACAAAAAAATAAATTTAAGTGGCATGTTGAATAATATATTAAATACTAATGGTGCTGTTCGGCACGTGCGTATACGGCATTCCGACTCATAATTTAAATAGAAAATATTATACAATTTTTTTTCATCAAAATCTTCACAAGTGTCATACTTTGGCCATTAATATATTATTCAACATGCCATTTAAATTTTTTTCGCCTTATCAATACGCGAATAGCTCTTTAAAATCTATTCAAAATGAGAATAAAATTTTGTTAAAAAAATTCATAAAGATAAACTAAACAAGCGCAAAGTAGGGGTTGCACACGAATTTTACTAAGTTTTAAACATTACTAAAATTTATTACTTTACAAAAAAAAAAAAAAAAATTATGCTCGGGTCTAACTTACAACGAGTATAAAACCTGTCAGACAATAAATATGGCGGGGCCCAACCAAAAAGGCTTTGACTGACATGGTGTCAGTCGATGAAAACAAAGTCGTCCGTTGTATTTTTTTAGTGGCTAATAAGGCACCACGTTGCAAATCAATACTCGTCTTAAAAAATTCCCGAGGTTCATGGCCATTTTGGATTTCCAATGTCAATATGGCCTCTGCCAGAAAAGTGTGTAAAGATATGGCCATGCCAGTAATTTTCGCACAATAAAAATAACAATCAATAAAAAACTGCTAACCTAAGCGTGTTGTACTCGATTTCCTTCAGTTGATTATCCCAATATTATCTCTAAACCATGCTTGTTGGTGACATTATTATCACAATGAAACATGATCAAACAGATAATGGTAAAATAAGTAGCAATATACAGCCAAGTAATATCAAGAAACCATATGTTGGTAATTTTAGTGTTATCACATGTATTTTGTGTAATTGTGTTTTTACTTAGAGACCAATGGCCTTAGACAAGTTTAGCTAAAGACGGGTTAGGAGGTGCGGAGTGCACGCTCGTCAAAGTTAGCTTGATATCGCCACGACCAAGATGCGGGGGTCAAGGGGGCCGCGCCCCCTTGCGGGGTCAATGGGCAGCGCCCCTTGCGGTATTAACGATTTTTACTAAACGGTATTAACGTTTCCTGCCTAAAAACCCAACAGTTGCATCTTTTCTTAACCAACACGACAGTTAGAAAAATAACTGTAAAACAGTTATTTTGTCTGGTTATTTTCACCAGGGGTTGTGTTAGGAATAAATTTAGGCCAGATCACTTGAGCGCTGACAAGAACAAAACAAGCGTTGACAAGAACAATACAAGCGCTGACAGCTCAAGCGTTGACAAGTTAAAGTCATGCGTTGACACATTGAAGACAAGCACTGATGGAAGATATAATCTACACGTTTATTATATTCTAGAATACTTCTAGTAAGGATAAGAACAATAATGTATTTTCTATATTTATCTTTACCTAGAATAGTTGATACGTAGATTATTGTACAAGGCTTTTTATGTCTATAAAAGAAGGCCTTTAGGTTAATGTTATTATTAAGTTTTCATATAAGTTTTCGATTGTAAACATCTTTCATTATAAGCAAGTTCGACATTCATAATCAAAGTGAAAGTTTGTTTACATCTTGTGTGTTCTTGTTTAAGTGTTAAATTCCGCATAACACTTAGATTCATAAAGCATATACAAAGGTTTCTCTACGTGTATTACTTGATCTAATCTCGTATACACAAAGCTAATCGATCTAAGTTTGGGATCAACAAGTGGTATCAGAGCTGGTTGAGGAACTTTTGATCTTAAAGAACACCAGAACCCTAAAATCACCAAAACCCTAATTTTCTCAGAAACCCTAACAACATCATGTCTGAAGCAATAACCTCCTCCTCCTCAGCCTTACCAAACATCAAGATTCCCATGCTTGATGCGACCAACTTTGACTTATGGAAGTTCAACTCTAAACAATATCTGGGGATCTATGACTACACACTCTGGGAGATTATTGAATATGGAAACACATTCAATAAGGCTCAAAAGATTCTTGATGCCATTAGTCAAAGAACAGCTGTTGAAGGATGCCCTGAAGAGGATAAGAAAGAAAAACCTGGAGATGGTAGAGCTGTAGCTGTTGATGATATTGCAAAGAAAAGGGTTGACATGAAAGCCCTAAATATTCTGAAAGTCTCTTTGGGACAAGAAAACCAGCACAAATATAGAGGCTATGAATCTGCTAAGGATCTTTGGGAAGCTCTTGAAGTTGCATATGGTGGCAATGCAGACACTAAGGAAGAAAAGAAAAAGCAACTTCTGCATGATTATGCTGTTTTCAAAGCTCAACCCAATGAGAAACTGAGTAGTGTGAGAAGCAGATTGCTTGACATCACAAGTAAGTTGTCCTTCATGGGGACACAAGTTGGTGATGTTGACACCAATGCTACCTTTCTTAAAAGTCTTGGTGAGGCATGGAAGATTGAGGCAAGAACTATTCTTGCCAACAATACTTACAAGAGCTCCTCGTTTGATGACATCTACAACAAACTAAGACTGTTGGAAGATGAAACTCTTTCAGAGCATGGAAGCAAATCTTCCACCAGCAACATGGCCTTCTTCTCTCATAGTGAAGGTCAATTCAATCAGAAGGACTCTTATATGCATCCAGTTACTGGATCATCATATGTCAGCGCTGGAACAAGTCCTGTCAACGTCTCCTTTTCAGATGCTGACACATTCAAGAATGACTCCCCAAGAGTTAAACCTGCTGGTTTGGATTTGGATACTGTTTGTGCTTACATTGCTTCTTTGCCCAATGGTTCAGTGATTACATATGAGGACCTTGAGCAGATAAGTGATGAGCACTTGGAAGAGATGGACATCAAGTGGAACATGGCTCTTGCTAGTATAAGAGCAAATAGGTGGAAGAGAAGGTTTAAAAAGAAGATGACCTTCAATGCTAAAGACACAGCTGGATTTGATAAATCCAAAGTTGAATGCTACAACTGTCATCGTATGGGGCACTTCATGAGGGAATGCAGATCTCCTAGAAGATCTGATGCTGGTAAACCCTCAAGTCAGGTTGTTAAAGCTCAGGATTCCAAAGCCATGGTTGCAGTTCAAGGAATTGATGGTACATGATGGGATTGGAGCTATCTGGCTAAGAATGCTGAAGAGGATAAAGCTTTGGTTGCTGATATTGAAGAAGAAGAGCATGTTGAATATGCTCTCATGGCACACTCCTCCTCTTCATCTGATAATGAGGTATATGATGATGCTTTTTGTAGCAAAGGTTGTAGGTTAAATACTGAAAGACTTAACAAAGAGGTGTTAAAACTAAAAGATGACATGAGTACTGAAAGATGTAGATTGTCTAATTACCAACTTGCTCTTACTGAAACTGAGAAAACCGTTTCTGAATACAAGAAAATGGAATTTGACTTAAAAGATAAGATCAATATCTTAAAACATGAGTTAGAGGGTAGTATGGATATTAGAAACATCATGAAAAAGGTTAATAGTGAATTACAGGCTAAGTTAGATGAGGCCATTAAGAATAAAGATAATGTTGACCTCAAAATTCAAAGATTTGATAGAGCCACCCAAACCCTAGGAGACTGTGTAGCTAAACAAAGGGATCCTAAAGACATGACTGGGATTGGGATGAATGATTACTCTTTGGTTCCACCACCAGCTGGTGACTTCTATGGTGTCCAACGAAGGGACTTATCTTAGACTGGTTTACCAGAGCTCCAAGAAGAGGAATTCATTCCTCCACCAAGAGTTGTCACTCCAGTGGAAGAGTATCAACAAAAATTGACTGACCTAAATGAGTGGAAGAAAGCTAACCCTACTTTATTTGTTAAGGGAGGTTTGCTATGTGAAAGTCCCAATGAATCACCACCCATTAAGGTTACTAACCCAATCACTGGTAAAGCTGTTGACCTAGGCTCAAACACTGTTAGAAGACCTACCATTAAATATGCAGAGATGTATAGGAATAATAGGTCACCCAAGAGCCAAGTTAGAAATCATGGAACAGGCTTCTTATCTTCTAGACCTAAGGTTGTGTCTAAGAAAGCCTGTTACACTTGTGGTAGCTTTTCACATTTGGCATACAAGTGTGTCAACGCTCCCAAAGCCAGCGCTGACAGGAACAATTTCAACGCTGACAGGAAGAAAGTCAACGTTGTTAGAAAGTCAAACGTTGTCAGACCCAAACCTTGTGTGCAGCAAAGTCCACAAGTGATTAGACCTGCCCCATTCTTTTCTAGAAGGTCTAACACTCATGGAGAAAGACCTTTTCAAAAGACAAACACCTGGTCAAATAGGCAATGGGTTTCTGTAGCAAACCTGATAAGTGTAGAAATACGCGTTTAGGAAAACAACGTATAAATGCGGTAAGTATTAATCGACACGATTTAATGAAAAACCGTGAAGACGAATAAATTTCAAGTTCGTTCTCGAAGGAGGTGTGTGTATTAATGTGCCAATATATAAAATAACAATGTTTGGATTAGTGACGTTTTTGGTTGAGAAGAGAAAACGTAAAAGACGAGCTACGACTACGATTAAACTACGACGTTGACGTAAAACGCGAACGTAAATACGTAAAACGTGACAAAATTAAAAACAAAACCTAAAAATTAATTAAATAATTAAACTAAGTCTTAAATAATATAAATAAGAATAAAAATTCAACAAATATATTTTAAAACCTTTTATTAATTAAATATTCAATTTTTAATCTTAATTAAAGCCCAAAAATTAAATATAATTAACAAAATGACCAAAATATTAATTTATTGAACTAATAACTAACTAATATTATTTAAAGACTAAAAAGTATTTTTCCTAAATTTTAAAAACTATTTTTCTATTTTTTAATCACTAAAAACTATTCTTAAACTAAAATAATTATAAAAAATAATAAAATAATGCCAAAATTAATTTGACAATTTTAAAAATCCTAAATTATCCTAATGAACAGTATAAAATTGAAAAAGATTGAAAAAAGTAAAATTTTGCACTAAAAGACAAAACTGAATAAAAATTAAACCCTAATTAACTTAAATTAATTATAAAAAATAATTAAAAAGTGAACAGTGACTAATTTTATACTAAAAACCTTAAAACATTTTTCTTAATCTATAAAAAATTTTAAAACTGAAAAATATAAACTTTTTACACTAAATGATAAAAACAGAAATGTTAAAAAGTAATTAAAATGACAATTAAACCTAAAAAATGCTAAATGAACAGTAACTTAAAATTAAATTATACTGAAAAATCATAAATTAAAAAAGAAAAATAATGCAAAAAAATCTGAAACCCTAACTCTTAAAAAAGTTCACAAAAGACAAAATTAATTGAAATCTGATAGTGACCTTTTGACTGTTTTTGTCTTATAGCCAAGCAGGGGAAACAAGGACACTAGCAGGGGTAATGAAGTTCCCACTGCTAGTGTAATTTCAAAGTCTGGTGGACTTGGAGCTTAGGAAAGCTCTTGTTGGTGGTTTTTTCTTGGATACAAGGGCACCCCTACACTTAGTGGAGTGTAGGGAGTCAGATTGAGCACAAAAACACCAATGTTTAACACAAGAAAATCACAAACAAGGCAAATACAGTCACCTCAATCACAGAAACATTCAAGGGCAAGTATTGCTGAACTTTTTGGCAAATGGGTGAGTTTTGAATTACCAAAACTTACTCAATTCCTACCCAAACAACCCCAGATCAAAACTCAGTCCTAGATTTAACCTAATCTTAAGAGACTACAAGATTATACCTCAAAAAATTACAAAAACAAGATAGATTATGACCCTACTGTTTTTCTACTAGTTTTACCAAAAATAGAGCATGCAAATGCTTTTTGAACCTATCAAAACTCAAACCAACCAACCTATTAACCAATACTACCCTACTGGAGTGTGTTTAGGCAGATTACAAGCCAAATATGTGTCAAATCCCCAGCCTATCAAGCAGACCCAAACACCCCTTTATAATCGGTAACTAAAAATTATCAAATGAAAATCTTTCAAATCTTAGCTAAACTATCTACAACTTATCTAAACATGCATATTATCACTAAATAAGCTTAATCAAACAAGAAAATGAACAATGAAGCAAGTCAAACTCAAAATCACACACAATCACAAAGCATCACATAAAATCCTATTTCTATGAGGGTTCAAGCCAGTACCTGGAGTGGTTAACATCCAACCACACAAAGGCCAGCTGAGGCCTTCTCCTATAAGCTGGAGGCTTATGCTGGCTTTTGTAATAAGCTGTTGTAGAGAGGATGATGGGTGGTGAATACACTTAGTCAAAACACACCCCAATATGTCTTCATAAAAGGAGATAGATGCAACCTGCTAAGAAAAGAAACCAAAAAGAGTGAACTGGAAACAAATAGCTTATAAGCTATAAGCTAAGCTTATAGAAAAAGCAAGCTTATAGCTTGTAGCTTATGAAAAATAGAAATGGAAAGTTACTGTTTCTTTTTTTCAAACTGAGAAGTATCAAATACAATAAATCTTGACAAGAAGCTTTTGAACAAGCTGAGACCAAACCCCCAATCCACTTTCACTTCAAGTGGGGTTTGGAATCAAGCTGATAAAAATTCTTTCAACACCAAAAAAAAAATGAACTTTTCTAAAAACCTTTTTTTTTTACTGAAAACTTGGGCAAACCTTTAAACTAACTTGCATCAAATGAAGGCTAAACTAATTGAACAGGAAGTAAAGGAACTCAGCTTTTGTACAAGAAAAACGTTTCATTTTCATTAATAAATCTTAACTTTTACAAAAACTGGAACAAAAGCCCTATCCACAGGTTGGAAGGTGCTTTTATACTAAGCTATGGATGTTTCTAGCATACAACTACATAAGCAAACCCTAGCACACGAATTTCCAAGAAAGCCCTTTGAAAAATGGTCAAAATTAAGCCATGTGAAGTGCCAGCTGTGTTGAATTGATCATAGACGTCCATTGTGACTTTGGGACAAAGGAATGGGTGAGAAGCGTTGGATTTCTGCTAAGATTCCATTTTTGCCATTTTTGAACAAGCAGGGGACAAACGTGGGGGCCATGGGGGTCACGGGTTGCTAGGTTGGTGAGTGGGTTTGGTTTGAATGGTTATCAATTTGGGATCTGGAGGTTTAGGGGATAAACCCCTTTGGTTTAAGGGTCAAGAAAATTAGGGTTCATGGGTTGGGAAAAAAAGAAGATGATGTTTTTAATCTGTTTAGGATAATAAACACTTTTTAAAAATATGTTTAGTGGGAAAAAAAACGGGGTTTGACTATGTTGACTTAGCAGGTTTAATACTTAAGTTGGAATGGGGTGACGTGGGATGATGACTGGGCAGATAGGGTGATGTGTCAAATGGTGAGTGGAGGGTGAAGTTTATGTGTTTGTCCCTTTCAGTCCTTGCATTCCCCACACTTGTTCACTTTCTATTAAACAACCAAAAACTCCTTTTTCCTTTGTAATGAGTTTAGTCAACTTGCTGAATTTGGCACAAACTTTATAATAAGGACCTTTGATGTAATTTGACTTCATTCCAAGGGCCAATAATGTAAATACTTGAAATATTAGGGACCCAATGTGTAAATAGAGTGTTCACAAGGGTATAATATGACAAATCTTCCAAAGTAGAGGGACCAAAGTTGCCAATTCTTCAAACTTCAAGGACTTGATAGGAAAATCATGATTCGGGTCCGGTTCTTTGTGCGGCTTCGTTTCCCGTGTTCGTTTTTGCTTGATTCCTTTGATCATTTGGTGAATTCACGATATCCGTACCTAAAATACACAATGAACAAACACAAGCATACATTGGGGTATTTTGATGATATTTTAAGCGTTTTAAGCCCGATTTGGACGATGAGACTATGTATAAATACAGTCTCATCACTCCCCCATACTAAACCATTGCCGTGTCCCCACGCAATGCTAGAATTAAGTATCATAGCACTTCCAAAATTCATTTTATGATGACATTTATTCAAGACATAAATGTAAATAAACTACTACACGTGTTTTAGACATAATGTATTGTTTTCATCACGAGAATGTGACTTTTGGGATCATAGAACAAGAACACGTGAATGCTTCGTTAGAAATAATTTCGTCGTCCTCGATTTTCACCCAATTCCATGCTAAGCGTGTAACGAGATCATTGTTATTATAAGTTAGCAACACGAACACATCTCATGAGTGTTAATTACGAACCTAAACTCCCTTATTCCTACTTGGTATCTCTTATATTTTATTATGTCTTAATGATCACGAGGGTACATCATCGACTTATGCTTGAATAGAGATTAAGTCTAAAAATAGAAACTTAACGGTGTAACCAAAATCATTAAATCAATAATTCATCCCAATAGACAACGATGTTAAAAAATTAAGTCAACAAGAAGGATCGATAAACACGGTTTTATAACGGTTTTGAACATGAGACTTATTACCAAGACTTTTATACGCCCCCTAACGGAAGGGCCTTATTATCTTTGGTTTACCTCCATCTTTTATTCAACTCTGCCATGGAGCTTTTATTATGACTTCGGTCTTGCCTTGCCTTTTATTATCCGCCTCATCGGTGGTTTTATTAGCCAAAGACGTATATCCTCACGCTAAAGCGAATTTTGGATCTTTAAAGCTTCGAAGATTAAGGCTTGATTCACTTTCAATTTGGGCATAGATTTTTCGGCCTTGTGAGCTTCAAATTTTTGCTTAATTTAGGTGAGCACTTGAAATCTTATTATTAGGTGAAGCTTTCGATTATTCGGGTGCCAATACTTCAAAACCGTGACGCTGGCGATACCTTAATGTTTTCCCAATTTAATTACATGGAAGCTACCAAAACAAATTAGAAACATAACAATAGTGACTAAACCGCCAAATCAATATTTATTAACAATTTATTATGCAAAAGCGTGGGGAGAATGAGCTAATAATTACTACACATAAGATCGTGACGATTACGAGACTTATAAATAACTCTATCATTTCTCGTCCTCATTTAAGAGACTTAGCCTAAAAAGTTAAGGAATCGAAGCTAAGTGCTCAACACGCACGGTCGAGTCAAAAATTACTCTCGTTCTAACCATCGGAAAACCTACATTCGTGTCTTAAACACTTATGAAAAACTAGAAAATTTTTAAAATTTGGCCATTTTTAGCCTTATTTGCAACAAAACGATAACAAAACGATGAATATTGGATTGCGTGGTGACGTAAGCAAGGTGAAGTATCTACTCACCCCCCCATACTAAAACTAAACATTGTCCTCAATGTTTCGAGTCTAGGGGTGTAAACACCCCCATACTAGAGACGAAGTCGAATGCTTAATCTCGAGCATGGAAAGGGTAAAACGAATAACCTATAGCCGTTTATGAATTATGCTAATAAGATAAACGTTAGAACATAAAAGGATATCATCGGATATCGGAATCTCCAAAGGCAACGATCGAAGCTCGAGTGATCCGTAAAACGAACACGAGAGGCTTCAATGATGACGATGAACCTAATGAATCACAATCACAAACAACCACGAAACAAAGGTAGGAAGAGCACAAGTCCCCTCGTTATGTTAACTAAGAAAGCAATAATATGTACAAGGATAAGCATGAGAATCCCCCACGAGGCACCTTGTTTTTGATAACCGAGTCAAAAGCTCGACTCGAATCCCCATAAATGTGATCATTTAGGGATAATCTTGGTTTTGGTCATTTTTAGTGGGACTTACATGATAAACAAGGCCCAAAAGTACATGGAGTACTTTAAAAACCCGATAAACGTATACCGGGGTCAAAGATAGCGTCTTCGTTTTCGGATGAAAGACGAAACAACGCTACTTCAACACAAACCCCAATGGGGTAGAAGAAAAGAGATGAGAAGTAGAAAGGTGGGGCAATGGGTATGTCACTAAAATGAGCTACTCGAGGTAGACTCACACCAAGCAAATAGATATGATTTCCATTTATTGCATCGGTGGAAGACCGAGATTTCCCTTTACGAGCAATTCCGGGATCGTAAATCTTGTCCTCGGTGGTAAAGTGTGAAGGAACATTTGGGGCTTCCCCCACACTAAAACCACACCAACCATCGTCAAAAGGAGTAGATGAGGTGGTAGCACTCATAACACGATGTGATGACGGAGTTAAACATGTAGAAAAATCATTTAAAACATTTTTAAAATCTTTTCCCTTTTCATCGTTCAAAAACTATTTATGAAAACCCGATTGAATAATGTCGAAAATATTTGGCGTGTCAAATTGAAAATTAGTCGCGCTAAAAATCCTCACATTTAAGTCTTTGGCGGGAGGGGGTGGCGGATTATATAAGTTCTCAAAACGTTTGTCAATAAAGAACACCGCCCCCTCGGGGTCTACATACTCGTCATCCTCAAGAACGTCGATCTCATCGATTTCTTCATCAAAGATAGGCTTGTCAAACCACGGTTTGTCATTCCCCTCCTTGAGTATCTTAGAAACTCTCTCGAAAAGATCACGATCAAGCACAAAACCATCATTCTTTTGTGGGGATCGTTGATAAGTTAGATCCTCACGAATGTGGTAAACGTCATTCTCAAATGAGGAGTGTTGATTAGGTAACTCCTCGAGAATGGGATTTTTGGTGGTCACATGAGTTGGTTCGTCGTTGAAAATAAGACGTTCCAACTCATCAAGTTCATCCTCGATTTTGGAAAGATCGACCTCACTCGTAGGTGGAAGTGAAGGCATAAGAGCTAGCTCTCGTTCAATGATTTCCTCAATCTCGGGATCAAACTCGTAATCATCGTACTTCACATGTTTCTTTTTAGGAGAATCAAAAATTGCATGTGGATGTCGAAGTACGTGATCAATCTCGGCAAAATCGCCATCGTCATCGTCAAAGAAAGAGTCGATGTGAGCACTCACAACCATGGACTTACAAGCACTAGGGCTATGCTTAGGTGACTTTTCTAAGACGAGAGGATCGATGTCGATAAACCCTTTAGCCTCAACGGGTGTTGGGCTAGGCAAAGGAGGCACTTCGATGGAGTTAGAAGTTGAAGCCTCAAAGTCGTGGTCCTTCGAAGGTGGTGAAGACGAGCCCATTTTGGTCGTTGTCGTGATGGCACTAACGTCGCCCTTCAGAATTGGTGGTTCACTTGTTTCGCTAAAAACATCCCAAAGTGAGTTTTCATCCATAAATTTACACATACCCTTTTGAATTAGGTACACGTATTCTTTATCATCAAAATCATCATCTTTAAAACCGTTTTTCTGAATTCTTTCAAAACATGCATCAAGCTTCATTCTTTCCGCTAAAGTAAACATTTTGAAATCATTAGAATTTAAATCATTAGGTTTTGAAACCTCGGTTTTTTCATTCTCATAAAATCCTTGGGATTTTCTAGCGAAAAAGTCTATTTTCTCATCCCCATATCTCATAGTAAGTCTCCCCTCGTGAACATCGATTACGGTTCGAGCCGTCGATAAGAATGGTCGGCCTAAAATAATGGGACATTTAGGGTCACACTCGTAATCGGATATAACGAAATCTGCGGGAAAAACAAACTTTCCAATCCTAACATAGACATCCTCGGCTATTCCAATTGGTATTAAAGGTGTACAATTTGCAAGCTCGATTGTCATGTTCGTGGGGGTAAGCGAAGGCAATCTCATCAATTTCCATAGAGAATGAGGCATAAGATTGATGCTAGCACCTAAATCGGCAAGTGCTAAACATCCCTCAATCTCGGAAAAATCACAAGGTAGTAGAAATTGGCCCGGATCCTTTTCCTTTCTCGGCATACGCCTTTTGGGTTTTTTAAGAAGGATCGATGCACAAGTTTCTTCAAGGGTTACTTTGGTAAGGTCGACAAAGCTCTCTTTTTGAACCGTGGATGGAATTTGAGGTACACGAGGGTGTGCACTCTTTTCCTTGGTCGCCACGTTCACCCCATCGACTTTAGAACAATAAGACGTCTTAGAAGTCGAGGGTTGAGAGGGATAAACAACACGGAATCCTTCAAGGTTAGGGGTAATCACACGACCTTTCTCACGAGACGAGGCGGCTTTGCATTGTTCTTTCGGATTAGCAACGGTGTCACTAGGTAACGAACTTGATGACGAACCCGAGGCTTTGTTCATTATAGCCGAAAACATCTTTTTTATATCAATTTGCCCTTGCTCAATCTTCGTGTTTTGCAATTTCAATGTATTTGTAAAGTCGTTTTTCAAAGTACCAATTTCTCCCTCTAATCGTCTCATATTAGCCTCATTCGTTTTCATGTAATTTTGAAAATCGTTTGACGAACTATTTTGATTAGAATTAAAGTTCCCTTGGTTTTGATTGTTTCTTTGAAAATTTCCTTGATTACCACTTGAAAAATTGTTGCCTTGATTGTTGTTGTTTGAAAAATTCGAGTTTTGATTGTTGTCTCGATTTTGCCAAGTTATATTACGACCTTGATTATAACCTCCTTGATTTTGATTCGAAAAATTTCCTTGTTGATTGTTTCCTTGAAAATTGTTTCGGTTTTGAAAATTGTTGCCTTGGTTATAATTGCCTTGTTGTGATGGACCCGCGTTATTTTGATTTTGATTAGAAAAATTGTTGTTTAACGCACTCACATTCGACGTTTGGCCATCCGTAGCCGCACACTCGTAATAATTATGAGGTCCACCACAAAACGTACACGAAACCTCAACCGCTTTCACCGTAGCGGGAGCGTCTTTCTTTTGCATCTCAATGAGAAAAGACGTGAACACATTCGTCAACTTGTCGACTTTCGCATCAACTCTCTCAATGTCGCGATTAGAACTACTAACATTGGCGACATTGGCAACACTCGGTGCATTGCGGAGTTGGTAAACCTTGGATCGGTTTTCGATAATTATCAAAGCTTCTCTCGGAGTTATACACAAAAAGTTGCCACCGGCGGCGGAATTCAACGAGTCTTGTTCGTGAAAATTAAGACCGTTGTAAAACGTATCGATTTGGTGCAACTCGGAAAAACCACGGTGAGGACATTGCCTAAGCAATTCCTTAAAGCGATCCCATGCGTCTCTAAAAGATTCATTCGGTTTTTGCTCAAATTTCGTAATCTCATTTTTGAAAAACGTTGTCTTAGACGGTGGGAAAAAATAATTAACGAACTTGGAGACGAGATCCTTCCACGTAACTATGGAATTAGGTGGCTCTTTCTCGTACCAATCCTTGGCGGCACCATCGAGCGAGTACGGAAAAAGCATAAGCTTGACGACATCGGTGTCGACGTTCTTAAACTTGCTCGTGGCCAAAAGACGATCAAAATTCCGAATATGGTCGTGAGGATTATCGGCTTCACGACCTCGAAACTTCGTAGCTTGAATCAACGAAAGCATTCCGCTCTTTATCTCAAAATTCTCCGCCTCGATAGCGGGAATTACGATCGCGTGTCTATAACCCTCGGTGGGCGCTTGGAGCAATTCCATCATAGAACGATTGTCGGCCATCTCGTCTAAGGTTTCTTCAACAACGATATTAGGAACGTCGGTTTCTAATTCTCGTCTACGTCGTCGATTCCTTCGATTACGATTGCGTCGATTCGAAGCTTCACTAGAATTGGAATAATCCTTCGATCGAGTGCGCATGCACTAAGCGTAGAATGGGTGGTAGCAAAGAAGATTCTTTTTGCGGTTTTTCGATTTTTTTCAATTTTTTTGGTTTTTGATTGTTTTTTTTTTAATTTTTTTGGATTTTTGAATGTATTACGTAGACACAAATCTACAAATCTCTCCTCGAATCGACTTTCTCGATTAAAGGAGCCTCAAAGAATGAAAACGATCACGTGGAGTGAACGTTCTCGATGACTTTAGAACGTTGGTGGAACACCAAAACGTTCAAGAGGCTTTAATCTTGAAAACACAAGCAAATATAATATACATAGATAATACTTGGGCGGTAAACCCTCGATTAGCCCTCTTTCTCAAAACACGCACAAGCAAGCGGAGGAAACGAGGCGGCGCGAAGCACTTAAGAGCCTTTTTCCTTTAGGTCGTGAAATACAACCGCCTTATACCCACCTTATAGTTTGTGTTAATTGAAATTAAGCCTCACGAAAGTATTTATCTATTTTGCCTTTAAACTTTTGCTTTGGATTCGAATACAATGATCGAGTGATGAAATCCCGAATCAAGGTTGTGATTTCTCACGTATTTGGAGTACTTGTATATTTATTGTTCTTACGTAGTACAATATAGTAATAATATATATTCACAAAGAAAAACGAAAACCAATATATCTACAATATAGTAAAGATTGTTTTGTGTTTAATTTAGGAAAACTAAACACGATTTATTTGGATATTATACTATAATAGAGAAAAATAACAAAAATGAGTATGTACGATATTCACGCTTTCCAAAAAATGAAAAGCTAAAACGCACTACTCACACAAACACGATACTAATAGTAATGGAACACTAAAACACCTCCCCGGCAGCGGCGCCAAATGATAAGTGTAGAAATACGCATTTAGGAAAACAACGTATAAATGCGGTAAGTATTAATCGACACGATTTAATGAAAAACCGTGAAGACGAATAAATTCCAAGTTCGTTCTCGAAGGAGGTGTGTGTATTAATGTGCCAATATATAAAATAACAATGTTTGGATTAGTGACGTTTTTGGTTGAGAAGAGAAAACGTAAAAGACGAGCTACGACTACGATTAAACTACGACGTTGACGTAAAACGCGAACGTAAATACGTAAAACGTGACAAAATTAAAAACAAAACCTAAAAATTAATTAAATAATTAAACTAAGTCTTAAATAATATAAATAAGAATAAAAATTCAACAAATATATTTTAAAACCTTTTATTAATTAAATATTCAATTTTTAATGCTAATTAAAGCCCAAAAATTAAATATAATTAACAAAATGCCCAAAATATTAATTTATTGAACTAATAACTAACTTATATTATTTAAAGACTAAAAAGTATTTTTCCTAAATTTTAAAAACTATTTTTCTATTTTTTAATCACTAAAAACTATTCTTAAACTAAAATAATTATAAAAAATAATAAAATAATGCCAAAATTAATTTGACAATTTTAAAAATCCTAAATTATCCTAATGAACAGTAGAAAATTGAAAAAGATTGAAAAAAGTAAAAATTTGCACTAAAAGACAAAACTGAATAAAAATTAAACCCTAATTAACTTAAATTAATTATAAAAAATAATTAAAAAGTGAACAGTGACTAATTTTATACTAAAAACCTTAAAATATTTTTCTTAATCTATAAAAAATTTTAAAACTGAAAAATATAAACTTTTTACACTAAATGACAAAAACAGAAATGTTAAAAAGTAATTAAAATGACAATTAAACCTAAAAAATGCTAAATGAACAGTAACTTAAAATTAAATTATACTGAAAAATCATAAATTAAAAAAGAAAAATAATGCAAAAAATCTGAAACCCTAACTCTTAAAAAAGTTCACAAAAGACAAAATTAATTGAAATCTGATAGTGACCTTTTGACTGTTTTTGTCTTATAGCCAAGCAGGGGAAACAAGGACACTAGCAGGGGTAATGAAGTTCCCACTGCTAGTGTAATTTCAAAGTCTGGTGGACTTGGAGCTTAGGAAAGCTCTTGTTGGTGGTTTTTTCTTGGATACAAGGGCACCCCTACACTTAGTGGAGTGTAGGGAGTCAGATTGAGCACAAAAACACCAATGTTTAACACAAGAAAATCACAAACAAGGCAAATACAGTCACCTCAATCACAGAAACATTCAAGGGCAAGTATTGCTGAACTTTTTGGCAAATGGGTGAGTTTTGAATTACCAAAACTTACTCAATTCCTACCCAAACAACCCCAGATCAAAACTCAGTCCTAGATTTAACCTAATCTTAACAGACTACAAGATTATACCTCAAAAAATTACAAAAACAAGATAGATTATGACCCTACTGTTTTCTACTAGTTTTACCAAAAATAGAGCATGCAAATGCTTTTTGAACCTATCAAAACTCAAACCAACCAACCTATTAACCAATACTACCCTACTGGAGTGTGTTTAGGCAGATTACAAGCCAAATATGTGTCAAATCCCCAGCCTATCAAGCAGACCCAAACACCCCCTTATAATCAGTAACTAAAAATTATCAAATGAAAACCTTTCAAATCTTAGCTAAACTATCTACAACTTATCTAAACATGCATATTATCACTAAATAAGCTTAATCAAACAAGAAAATGAACAATGAAGCAAGTCAAACTCAAAATCACACACAATCACAAAGCATCACATAAAATCCTATTTCTAGGAGGGTTCAAGCCAGTACCTGGTGTGGTTAACATCCAACCACACAAAGGCCAGCTGAGGCCTTCTCCTATAAGCTGGAGGCTTATGCTGGCTTTTGTAATAAGCTGTTGTAGAGAGGATGATGGGTGGTGACTACACTTAGTCAAAACACACCCCAATATGTCTTCATAAAAGGAGATAGATGCAACCTGCTAAGAAAAGAAACCAAAAAGAGTGAACTGGAAACAAATAGCTTATAAGCTATAAGCTAAGCTTATAGAAAAAGCAAGCTTATAGCTTGTAGCTTATGAAAAATAGAAATGGAAAGTTACTGTTTCTTTTTTTCAAACTGAGAAGTATCAAATACCATAAATCTTGACAAGAAGCTTTTGAACAAGCTGAGACCAAACCCCCAATCCACTTTCACTTCAAGTGGGGTTTGGAATCAAGCTGATAAAAATTCTTTCAACACCAAAAAAAATGAACTTTTCTGAAAACCTTTTTTTTTACTGAAAACTTGGGCAAACCTTTAAACTAACTTGCATCAAATGAAGGCTAAACTAATTGAACAGGAAGTAAAGGAACTCAGCTTTTGTACAAGAAAAACGTTTCATTTTCATTAATAAATCTTAACTTTTACAAAAACTAGAACAAAAGCCCTATCCACAGGTTGGAAGGTGCTTTTATACTAAGCTATGGATGTTTCTAGCATACAACTACATAAGCAAACCCTAGCACACGAATTTCCAAGAAAGCCCTTTGAAAAATGGTCAAAATTAAGCCATGTGAAGTGCCAGCTGTGTTGAATTGATCATAGACGTCCATTGTGACTTTGGGACAAAGGAATGGGTGAGAAGCGTTGGATTTCTGCTAGGATTCCATTTTTGCCATTTTTGAACAAGCAGGGGACAAACGTGGGGGCCATGGGGGTCACGGGTTGCTAGGTTGGTGAGTGGGATTGGTTTGAATGGTTATCAATTTGGGATCTGGAGGTTTAGGGGATAAACCCCTTTGGTTTAAGGGTCAATAAAATTAGGGTTCATGGGTTGGGAAAAAAAGAAGATGATGTTTTTAATCTGTTTAGGATAATAAACACTTTTTAAAAATATGTTTAGTGGGAAAAAAAACGGGGTTTGACTATGTTGACTTAGCAGGTTTAATATTTAAGTTGGAGTGGGGTGACGTGGGATGATGACTGGGCAGATAGGGTGATGTGTCAAATGGTGAGTGGAGGGTGAAGTTTATGTGTTTGTCCCTTTCAGTCCTTGCATTCCCCACACTTGTTCACTTTCTATTAAGCAACCAAAAACTCCTTTTTCCTTTGTAATGAGTTTAGTCAACTTGCTGAATTTGGCACAAACTTTATAATAAGGACCTTTGATGTAATTTAACTTCATTCCAAGGGCCAATAATGTAAATACTTGAAATATTAGGACCCAATGTGTAAATAGAGTGTTCACAAGGGTATAATATGACAAATCTTCCAAAGTAGAGGGACCAAAGTTGCCAATTCTTCAAACTTCAAGGACTTGATAGGAAAATCATGATTCGGGTCTGGTTCTTTGTGCGGCTTCGTTTCCCGTGTTCGTTTTTGCTTGATTCCTTTGATCATTTGGTGAATTCATGATATCCGTACCTAAAATACACAATGAACAAACACAAGCATACATTGGGGTATTTTGATGATATTTTAAGCGTTTTAAGCCCGATTTGGACGATGAGACTATGTATAAATACAGTCTCATCAAAACCCTAGGTTCAACCCTGACAAGGGTAATTTCAGCGTTGACAGGACAAATTCTAACAGAAACGTGACCAGACCTAAATATTAGCAGCCACAAGGTAAGGGGTCTAAAGCTTCTTCAAGCTTAACCTGGAGACCCAAGAAAGATCAAAACCCTAATGATAATGGGATTTCAATGACTTGCAATAGATTTAATTACATTTCAAAGGTCATTACAAAACCTATTGGGGTTAACTGGGTATTTCATCCTAAAAAGGATGAAAATGGGGTTGTTGTGAGAACTAAGTCTGTTCTTATTAAACAACCAGATGAATCCAAGTCTTTTGAGACTTGGGTTCCCAAAGAAAACTAATTTGTTTTCTTTATGTGCAGGGCATTCAAAGACAGATCAATGATTATGGATATTGGGATAGTGGATGCTCAAGGGACATGACAGGGAAGGAAGACTATCTGACGAATTTCACCCCTATTAAAGATGGTGATAAGGTATACTTTGGAGGTGGTTACGGTACCATTACAGGCAAAGGAACCCTTCTCACCAATAATCTGCGTTTTGAGAACGTCTTCCTGGTAAAAGAACTTGATTATAATCTGTTTAGTGTATCACAAGTATGTGATAACAAAAATAAAGTTCTTTTTACTGATACTGAGTGTTTGGTGTTAAGCAAGGATTTTAAGATCCCTGATGAGAAATATATTGAGTATAGAACACCTAGGCATAAGGACATATATAATGTGAATTTAAATGGGATTAAAATGAATACCAATATGTCTTGTTTTTATGCTAAGGCCTCAGTAGATGAGAGTAATTTGTGGCACAGGAGACTAGGGCACATAAATTTTAAAAATATAAATAGACTTGTGAGGCTTGGTTTAGTTGATGGTTTGCCTGAGAATGCCTTCCACAATGACCACTCTTGTGTTGCATGTCTTAAGGGCAAGCAGCACAAGGTCTCATTCAAGTCCAAACAGGTGCATACTAGTTCCAGACCTCTTCATATGCTTCACATGGACCTCTTTGGTCCAACAAATATAGAAAGTTTGAATGGTAAGTCATATTTCTTTGTTGTCACAGATGACTTCTCTAGATTTACTTGGACATTCTTTCTAGCTATGAAGAGTGACACAGCTGATGTTCTTATTGATTTTATCACTCAGATTGAGAAAAGGTCTGGCAATGAGGTTAAAATGCTTAGGAGTGATAATGGTGGAGAATTTAGGAACAAGAAGCTAGATGATTTCTGTGCCAGGAAAGGAATTACTAGGCAATTTAGTATTGCTAGAACCCCACAACAAAATGGGGTTGCTGAGAGGAAAAATAGAACCCTAATTGAAGCAGCCAGAACAATGTTGGCTGATGCTCACTTTCCAATAGCCTTTTGGGCTGAGGCTGTTAATACAACATGCAATGTGCAAAATAGAGCATTGGTTAACAAAACTCAGAACAAAACACCTTATGAGTTACTTTGGGGAAGAAAACCTAATATTCGTTTTCTCAGACCTTTTGGTTGTCATGTAGTAGTATTGGATACTAGTGATGCCTTAGGGAAATTTAGTGCAAAAGGTGATGAGGGTTATTTCATGGGGTATTCAGTCCAGAGCAAGGGTTATAGGGTTTATCTTAAAGAGGACAAACGTATAGTTGAGAGAGTACATGTTAGGTTCTTAGAGAATAAACCTAGTGATCCTGAAAGTGGTCCTAATTGGTTGTTTGATTTGGAACCCTTATCTAGAACCTTAAATTATATGCCTGTCACTAATCCAGACATTGTGAAGGTAACTTCAAATGTTGTGGAGGAACAAGTTGTTAATGTTTCAGGTACACAGGTTCATGAGAAGGTTGGATCACAAGTAGAAAAGGCATCTCCTACATTAGAATATGTCACAATTCCCATTTGGACAGATGCTTTTGCTGCTGCTGCTGCTGCTGGACAAGATAATGGTGGTTTCCAAATACCACCAGATACAAACATGCATGGTTCTTCAGGCGCTGACAAAGGTAAATCTAGCGCTGACAAGACCAATTCAGACGTTGATGGCTCAGACGTTGACAACAACATTTCCAGCGCTGTTAGCCCAGACGCTGACAACCAAGATTCAGACGTTGACAACACTTATGGGCATCTTTTCTCTTCCAGTTTTGAACAAGGTGGACCTTCCAATATTCTTGAAGAAGTTTACATTGATCAAAGAGAGTCTGATGAAGAAGATATTGGCAACATGGAGCGTGAGGTTGAGGACACCAGACTTTTTGAAGGAGGGGTTCTCACTTCCACTATGAAGAATCACCCCACATCTCAGATCATTGGTGATATTATGACTCCAGTTCAGACTAGAAGATCTCATCAAGGTCTTGGTGGGTTTATTGCCAATATACACAAGAAGGTTGATACCCCTCTTGTGCAAGCATGTTTGTTTGCATGTTTTCTGTCACAAGAAGAACCCAAGAAAATATTTGATGCTCTCAAAGAACCAAGTTGGGTGGAAGCAATGCAGGATGAGCTTCACCAATTTGCAATTCAGGATGTTTGGGAGCTGGTTGATTGTCCTAGATATGTCAGACCTATAGGGACAAGATGGGTTCTCAGGAACAAAAGAGATGAAAGAGGTATTGTGGTCAGAAATAAGACAAGGTTAGTGGCTCAAGGTTATACACAAGAGGAGGGGATAGACTATGAGGAGGTCTTTGCACCAGTTGCAAGGATTGAAGCTATTAGGATTTTTCTAGCCTATGCCTCCTGCATGGGCTTCACAGTCTATCAAATGGATGTCAAGAGTGCTTTTCTCTATGGCACCATTGTTGAGGAAGTATATGTAATGCAACCTCCTGGTTTTGAGGATCCAGAGCATCCAGATAAAGTGTATAGAGTCAAAAAGGCTATGTTCATCAAGCCCCTAGAGCATGGTATGGTACTTTGTCTACCTATTTGGTGGACAATGGATTTAAGAGGGGCACCATAGATCAGACACTATTTACAAAGAAGAAAGGCAAGGATGTGTTGCTTGTACAGGTCTATGTTGATGATATCATTTTTGGGTCTACTGATCCAAAGATGAGTGAGGATTTCTCCAAGCTTAGACAGACAAATTCAAGATGAGTGCTATGGGGGAGATGAACTTCTTTCTAGGTTTACAAGTTCAGCAGAAAGAAGATGGTATATTCATCTCCCAGGACAAATATGTTGCTGAGATCTTGAAGAAGTTTGGTTTTTCTCCACATGAAAAGAGGGCTACTACTCCTATGGATAGAGAACACCCTTGGGGAAAGATTGGAGATGGGAAAGATGTTGATGTCAGGCATTATAGATCCATGATTGGATCCTTGATGTATCTTATTGCTTCCAGACCTGACATTATGTTTGCTGTGTATGCTTGTGCACGCCATCAAGTGACTCCCAAAGAATGTCACCTTTATGCTGTGAAGAGGATCTTTAGGTACCTAAGATGCTATCCTAGTCTTGGTTTATGGTACCCAAAGGATTCACCATTGGAGCTGATTGCATATTCAGATAGTGATTATGGAGGTGATAAATTTGATAGGAAATCCACAACTGGTGGATGTCAGTTTCTTGGGAGCAGGTTAATATCTTGGCAATGCAAGAAACAAACAGTGGTGGCTAATTCTACAACTGAAGCAGAGTATGTGGCTGCAGCTGCATGTTGTGGTCAAGTATTGTGGATTCAGAACCAGCTGTTGGACTATGGGTATAATTTCATGCATACTAAGATATTTGTTGACAATAATAGTACTTTATGCATCATTAAGAATCCTGTACATCATTCTAAAACTAAACACATAGAAATTAGACACCATTTTATAAGAGATTGCTTTGAGAAAGGTTTAATACAACCAGATAGGATTGACACTGAGGAAAATGTGTCAGATTTATTAACTAAACCTTTTGATGCTGGGAGATTTCAATACTTGGTAACAAGTATTGGAATGGTTAATCTCACATAATATGTGTTTTGGATTCTTTTTGTAAAAGTATGTACAGGATGATGCATTATTATTGTTGGTTTTATTGATGATTTAGATTTTCCACTATATTTTTCTAACACTGACAAAGGTTGCTTGAACGCTGATAAGTGTTTTTGCAACGTTGTCAGCAATATAATTGTCTAACGCTGACAAAGCTTTCCTCAACGCTGTCATGTGTTATTGGGGCGTTTTCAGCAACAATGTTAGTTTTGTGGTTTTCAATCTAAATGTGCAGATGGTGTTAGCAGTATACCATTGGATACAGAGTTGCTTATGGATCAATGGAGAAGCATTTGGACAAGTTTTTATTTATGGATGATGGTTGGAATGTTTCATTCCTATCTTGACATAAATTTTTTATGTTCATGCATGATTTTAGCAAACTTTTTGTATCATAGTTTAAGGGGAGGTTTTAGGAACCTTTAGGATTTTTGGGTATCCATATGATACTCTTATCACAATTCTAGATTGTGTCCACAGGTGAGTATGAGTTAGTTTTACTAAATCATGAGGCACTGTAGCATGCATAGTATATCAACTTTGCATGCTGCCAAGACATTTTTGGCCTAGAATTGGTTGTGGTCTGTTGGGAGACTTGGGAATGATTTTGATATGGGTTTTACCTGGGAGTAACAAGGATTTTATAAGGTAAACTTTGTTGTTAAGAGTTTTGGTTAGCAAGGGACACTAGAGGACTGTTATGTCTATCTTGCTTATGCAAGTGTGCATAACTGGACAGTGCTTGCCGCCCTATGATAATTATCAGCTTTTGGTTATCTTCTCTAGGATAAATTACTTGTTAAGGTCATTTTTCACTTTTTAAAATATTTTTATTTTTGGACGCTGACAAGAATTTTCCAAGCGTTGTTGTGACCAAATTGGACGCTGACATGGCTTTAGGCAAACGTTGACAAGATTATAGCCGTTGGGCGTTGATGGGTTATTTTTGACCGTTGACACTCAATGGGACCTACCCAGTTGTTACTTTTTGACATATTTTCAAGCCGTAATTTTAGGAGTTGTTACTTTCATTTAATGCATGAGATAACTTATAACTTTTTCAATATTTTCATGATTGATTTTTGAAAATCTTTGCCTATTTTTGGGCCAATCACATGCATTCTTTTTCTCCTATAAATTTGGCTCCTATTTTAAACAGGGTATCTATAATTCTTGTCTAACACTTTTCTCTTATCAACTTCATCTTCTTCACTTAAAATTAACAGCTTTCATCAATGGCACCAAAGTTTAAACCAACAGAATTGGCATTGGGGTTCAGATCACAACACAACATGATTGCTTATCTTGAAGCTGATGATGCTCTGTTTCCCCAATACACACAAGTGGTGGCGTATTTGAACGCTTCCCCACTAAGGTATGCTCTTTCTCATGCACCACTCATTCCAGTCACACACATTAAGCAGTTTTGGAACACTGCCAGTTCCTCAACAGTTAATGGAGTGACCACATTAACTTCTATTGTTCATGGGAGATCTTGGGTGGTTACTGAGGCCTTGGTACGCCAAGCCTTGCATCTTGATGATGCTGATGGTATAGCCACCCTTCCCATAAATGAAATAGAACAAGGGCTTAGGACTTTGGGATATCCTTTTCCTGATGAAGGTACTCTTAATAAGTACCATAAGCAGGAATTTCCCCCAGCCTGGAAGTACCTCATACATGTCCTCCTTCAATGTTTGAGTCCCAAATGTACTGCACAGAATGAGATCAATAGATCCATTGCAAGTGCTATTGTGTGCATTGCAACAGGGCAAAAATATAACTATTCTAAAATGATTTTTGAGGGGATGTGTAAAAACAAGGGGACAAAAATGACTTTAGCTTACCCCCATTTGCAAATGGTTTTTGATGATCAAGGATACTGCTCAAGGGATCACAATGATTTTTATAAGATCCCTGAGCAGAAGAAAGCTATTTTTATGAAGATGGATTCACCACCCCATAGAGACTTACCTTTAACCCAAGCCATGCTTGCTGTTATTGCAGCAGCACAACCCCAACCAGACCCCCAACCTCAAATTGACCCTCAACCACAACTTGAACCAATTCCTGAACCTTTACCCTCACCTGAACAAATGCAAATTGACTCTGAATCCTTCAACGCTGATACATTAAATGTTGGCGTTGATGTGCCTATTTCCAACGCTGACACACAACCTTCACAATCCCAAACACCCCTTAACCAACCCACATCTACCCATTCTTCCACACCATCTTCCACACCCCCTGAATATAGGTTGATGAAACGCCAAAGGACTACTGGAGTGTTCTCCTCTGGTGGTCCTAGCCATGAAGCAGAGAGAACCACCACCACAAGTGTGGCTGGTGACCTGGATGAGGCTGGGACTATTGGTTCTAGCTTAGAAGCTGGCCAAGGCAGTCCCACCATAATTAAGTCCTTATCCATGCCCAATGAATCTGACTTGGGAGGTCAAATCCCCATTTCAGAAGAGGGCAGACTAGAACCAATGACTCTTATGGAATTGACGGCAGTTTGCATTAGCTTGCAAAAGCAAAATGCAGACTTAGTACAAATTGTCAGTTCACAAGGCCTTGAACTCAAGCAATTGAGGGAGAGGATTGTTATTTTGGAAAGTGATCGTGCTAGGAGGGGTATGGAGGAATCTTCTAAAGGGGAGGAAGATCAAATAAATCTGAGTGATAAGGGCAGCCAGGATGGTCAATCAATGGATGTTGCTGAAGCCCTTACATCTTTGAAGAAACAAACAGGTTTTGATACGTCCTTAGTCTCTCCCACCAACTTAAATTTATCATTTACAGCTATGTTGAGAGAGGTTACACAAGGCGCTGAAGGAAGATATTTGAGCGTTGATAAGGAAAATTTGGACGCTGATAGAAGTGTTTTGGGCGCTGATAGGATAAATTTGGGCGTTGACAGACCTGCACATGAAGGTGATGTATCCCAGTCATCATCTATCATCAAGGAGGTTTCTACTCAGGTATTACCATCTACCTTACCAACCATTGCACCATCAGATAAGGGTAAGGGTAAAATGGTAGAAGAAATTGTTCCAAAGGATGCAGCTTAAGTTGAATTTGATAGAAGATTGGCTGCACAAATGATGGAACAAGATGAAAAGGAAAAGTCACCATTTGTTGTGACTTCAGAAGAAGAAAGTGATGGAGCTAGCTCAGACTCAAGTGTAATGATTATAGAACCTGAAAGGATTGAGTATGGAGATGAGTTGGCCAAAGAGAAGCTGATAGAATTGAAATTGCAGGTTGACTTTGACATGCCAGAGGTGGTTCAAATGTACAATGCTTGGGAAGAAAGATGCATGGATAATCCAGATTTGACCATTTCAGATCAAATATGGGGTTTGGAGCTTCTTCTTAGAGTTCAGAAGGATTGTAAGGTAATTTTGAAACACAAGGCAAGCAATATTCTCTCAGAGTTAAAAAGGGATAGAAGGGAGCTCTACTTTATGTTGCTCAGATGTCATGGAGTTGGATAGACATATCAGAAGTTGAAGGCTTTGACATTTGATGAGTTGGAAAACAGGGCTTATCCCATTTGGGTGAGAGTGCAAGAAGCAAACACTCTCAGACTTCTTTCAGATGAAAGAAAGGAGGAACTTGCAGAAGAAATGGAAATCAAGAAAGCTATGATGGTTCCCAGGCCAGTGAAGAAGGGAATTAAATTTGAGTTTCCAAAAGATATGGATCCACTATATCCAAGTGAAGCAGTTATAAGAAAGAGCCTCAAGCTCTCCCCATTAGAAGCTTCAGATATGGTGCAAGTGTTACCATTAGATTCCAGGAACCCAATTTTGAGCTATGAAGAAGATGAATGTGGGTTCTGGAAGATTGGCAGATTTGGCAAGGAGGTACACACTTTTACCACTCTCATATTTTTGTTTGCAAGTTGTGATAGAGAAGACTTGGTGGACCTTTGGAGGTTGCTGGAGACCAAGTATGAGGCTGAAGCACCAACTTCAGCTAATGGAATAAAACTTTGGACCACATTCAAAAGAATGTGTGGACCAAAAGATGAGGATCCTGCAATATGGAAGGATCTTGAAGATGACCTCAGTGGTCTTCAATGGAGGTTATATTCAGCTGCTGGTGTATACCATTTGAGTTCTACAAAGTTTGCTGAGTATCTACTTGTGGATGCTCAGTATTTCATATCCAAGGCTATTTTGGAAAAGATGAAGGACACTCAGCTGGAAATAGATTATTCAAGTGACGTGGCAAAAGATTTGATCAGATTTATTCATTACCAATATGAGAAGGTTTGTAAGATTCCTCCTAGTCCTTAATGCTTATTCAGAAACTTGATCATAAGAGTGGATATCAAGTTTAGGGGAGGATTGTTGGGAATAAATTAAGGCCAGATCACTTGAGCGCTAACAAGAACAAAACAAGCGTTGACAAGAACAATACAAGCGCTGACAGCTCAAGCGTTGACAAGTTAAAGTCAAGCGTTGACACATTGAAGACAAGCACTGATGGAAGATATAATCTACACGTTTATTATATTCTAGAATACTTCTAGTAAGGATAAGAACAATAATGTATTTTCTATATTTATCTTTACCTAGAATAGTTGATACGTAGATTATTGTACAAGGCTTTTTATGTCTATAAAAGAAGGCCTTTAGGTTAATGTTTATTATTAAGTTTTCATATAAGTTTTCGATTGTAAACATCTTTCATTATAAGCAAGTTCGACATTCATAATCAAAGTGAAAGTTTGTTTACATCTTGTGTGTTCTTGTTTAAGTGTTAAATTCCGCATAACACTTAGATTCATAAAGCATATACAAAGGTTTCTCTACGTGTATTACTTGATCTAATCTCGTATACACAAAGCTAATCGATCTAAGTTTGGGATCAACAGGTTGGTTTCTTTTACAGTTAGAACATTCATAACATTCGTAAGTTTTCTGATTGATTTCTCGTGCCTTAGATTTCAATTGCAATCTGTCTTATCCGATTGAAGATTTCGTGAACCCGAGGCATATAGGGTCGAAATACTTTGATCTGAAAGTGATTACACGATTCAGATTGATATCCAGATTACAACCATTCACACACAAATTTCCTACAAAGATCAAAGTATTTACTGGTTTTAATCATGGCTGATTCGGTGAAAGATATGACTACGAAGTTTGGAAAGTTAGACAAGTTCGAGGGTAGTGATTTCAGGCGTTGGCAGAAGAAGATGCATTTCCTTCTCACTACTTTGAAGGTTGTGTATGTTCTGAGTGCCCCTATGCCAGAATTTGTTGAAGAGGAGACACTGGAACAGACAAGGAAGTGATGCAAGTAGGAGAACGATGATTACATATGTCGTGGGCACATCTTGAACGGTATGTCTGATGCTTTATTTGATGTATACCAAAACGTGGAATCTGCGAAGGCGTTATGGGATCAACTTGAGTCAAAGTACATGGCTGAAGATTCTTCTAGTAAGAAGTTTCTGGTTAGTAATTTTAACAATTACAGAATGGTTGATTCAAGGTCTGTGATGGAACAATATCACGAACTCCTTCGAATTCTGGGACAATACACCCAGCATGGTTTGCACATGGACGAGTCTATCTCGGTGTCTAGTATTATAGACAAACTTCCACCATCCTGGAAGGATTTTAAACACATGTTAAAACACAACAAAGAAGAGTTGTCTCTTGTACAACTTGGCAGCCACTTCCGTATAGAGGAAACTCTAAGGATGGAAGACAGTGGTAAAGGAAAGGGCAGAGAAATTGCTGGATCATCTTCTGTGAATATGGTTGAAGATGATAAGAATAAGAAAAACAACAAAAAGTCCAAAGGTAACAAACGAAAGTTCAATGATAATAAGAACGATTCCAACAACAAAAAGCCAAAGGGGGCTTGTTGGAAGTGTGGCAAACCTGGTCATTTTAAGAGGGATTGCCGGGGTAAGGGGAACAATGGTTCAAGCGGTTCAGGATCGGGACAAGGGTCTAAGGACCCAACTCCACAACAAGGTCTGATTGTTGATAATGTAAATTTTGATCATGTTATAATTCCTGTTACTAATTATGTATCACATATTTATGAAATATGTTATGTACAGGATGATGAAATCGCTTGGTGGATTGACTCGGGTGCAACATGTCATGCATGTAAGGATCGTTGCTGGTTTGATACTTTTCATCCGATGCAAGATGGATCCGTTCTTCATATGGGAGACGAGTCAACCAAACCAATACTTGGACGTGGAAATGTTGTTTTAGAATTCAGTTCTGGAAAAACTATTACTTTACTTAATGTTGTGTATGTACCGGGGCTTAGGAAGAACCTTATGTCCGGTCCTGTGTTGAATAAATGTGGCTATAAGCAAGTGTATGAATCTGATAAGTATATCTTATCAAGACATGGTGTATTTGTTGGTTTCGGTTATTATAATAATGGCATGTTTATGTTAAATCTCAATAAAGTTCCTAATACTTTTAGTAGCATTTGCATGATTAGTTCTAAAGATGTTGATTCTGCTATGTGGCATGCACGATTAGGACATGTTAACTATAATCGTATGGCCGCAATGTCTAAGGATAATCTAATTCCACAATTTGATAGTACCTTAGAAAAATGTAACATTTGCATGTTAACCAAGATCACTAGACAACCTTTCAAGGATATAAAACGGGATTCTAATGCTTTAGAATTGATACATAGTGATCTATGTGATTTTCATGCCACTCCTTCCTTAGGGAATAAAAAGTATGTAGTCACCTTTATAGATGATGCATCTAGATTTTGTTATGTTTATCTATGTCATGCTAAAGATGAAGCCTTAGATAAATTTAAAATCTATAAAACTGAGGTTGAGTTACAACAAAATGTTTTAATTAAAACTTTACGCACGGATAGAGGTGGTGAATATTATGATCCTAGTTATTTTCAATCTGTAGGCATCATACATGAGACTACGTCACCTTATACACCACAACAAAATGGTGTGTCCAAAAGGAAAAACAGGGCTCTTAAAGAAATGGTTAATTCCATGTTATCCTACTCGGGTTTGAGTGAAGGATTTTGGGGAGAAGCCATGTTGACGGCTTGCTATTTACTTAATAGAGTTCCTAATAAAAGGAACAAGGTTACCCCATATGAACTTTGGTACAAAAAACGACCTAACTTGTCATATTTACGATTTTGGGGTTGTAGGGCTGTTGTGAGGCTCCCAGAACCCAAGAGGAAAAATTTGGGTGAAAAAGGTATTGATTGCATCTTTATTGGATATGCTGAGCATTCCAAGGCGTATATATTCTATGTAATAGAACCTAATGAATATATATCCGTTAACTCGGTTATAGAGTCACGAGATGCAATGTTTGATGAAAAACGATTCACTTCAATACATAGACCTAAAAGTTTGATACCAAGTTCAAGTGAAGATCATATTGGAGAAACTCCAATTGAAACTCCTACAATTCGTAAGAGTAATAGAGCTCGGGTAGCTAAATCATTCGGATCTGATTTTCAACTATACTTAGTTGAGGGATCTAGAGATGAGATTGGACCTTAGTATTCTTACTGTTATAGTATAGAAGAGGATCCAAGAACGTTTGATGAAGCTATGCAGTCTCGTGATGTTGCGTTCTGGAAAGAAGCAATTAATGATGAGATGGATTCAATTATGGAAAATAATACATGGATCTTATCTGATTTACCACCAGGTTGCAAACCTTTGAGTTGCAAATGGATCTTCAAAAGGAAGATGAAGGTTGATGGAACCATCGACAAGTTTAAAGCTAGATTGGTTATCCAAGGCTTTAGACAAAAGGAAGGTGTCGATTATTTCGATACTTATGCTCCTGTTGCTCGTATATCCACTATTAGATTATTGATTGCTTTGGCATCTACTTATAATCTAGTGATCCATCAAATGGATGTCAAAACAGCATTCTTGAATGGTGATTTGGAAGAGGAGGTATATATGAAGCAACCAGAAGGATTTGTTATGCCTGGAAATGAGCATAAGGTGTGTAAATTAGTTAAATCATTATATGGACTCAAACAGGCTCCGAAACAGTGGCATCAAAAATTTGATGAGGTTGTCTAGTCTAGTGGGTTTGTACTAAACCAGTCTGATAAGTGTGTATACTGCAAATTTGATAAATCTGGTAAAGGAGTTATCATTTGCTTGTATGTTGATGACATGTTGATCTTTGGAACTGATCAAGATCAAGTTGATAAAACCAAAGATTTTTTGTCATCTAGTTTCTCCATGAAGGACATGGGGGAGGCTGATGTGATCCTTGGTATAAGGATCAAACGGGTGGACAAGGGTATTATGATCACTCAATCACATTACATTGAGAAAATACTCAAGAAGTTTAAATGTGATGATTGCTGTCCAGTTAGCACTCCTCTGGATCCTACCATCAAACTTATGCCTAATACAGGCAAGGCTGTAAATCAACTTGAGTACTCAAGGGCAATTGGTTGCTTGATGTATGCTATGACAAGCACAAGACCAGATATTGCATATGCAGTGGGAAAATTGAGTAGGTACACTAGTAATCCTAGTACTCATCACTGGCATGCTGTAATGCGGGTATTCAAGTACTTGAAGAAAACCATGGATTATGGTTGCTTTATGTTGGGTTTCCTTCAGTTTTAGAAGGATATTCTGATGCTAGTTGGATAACTAATTCAGAAGATCATACTTCTACAACTGGTTGGGTATTTTTGTTTGGTGGAGGTGCCATCTCATGGGCTTCAAAGAAGCAAACTTGTATCACTGACTCAACAATGGAAGCTGAGTTTGTTGCTTTAGCTGCGGCTGGTAAAGAGGCAGATTGGTTGAGGAATCTGATATATGAGATTCCATTGTGGCCAAAACCAATTTCTCCTATTTCTATTCATTGTGATAGTGCAGCCACTTTGGCTAAGGCATATTGTCAAATATACAATGGAAAGTCTAGACACTTAGGTGTTAGACATAGTATGGTTCGTGAGCTTATTACGACTGGAGTGATAACAGTGGATTTTGTTAGATCTCAACAAAACCTGGCGGATCATTTGACAAAAGGTTTAGCCCGAGACTTAGTGCACAAGTCGGCTATGGGGGTGGGTTTAGAGTCCATCAAAATTTCTAATGATGAGATACCCAATTCCCTTCTAGCTAACACTAGGAGCTGAATTCAATGTGGAACGCTCATTGTTAGTGATTGGAGCACAATCATATAATCATCCCAAGGTATGTGCTCGGTTCTGCAGATTATGTTAGGTTGAAGTTTAACTTCTTAATAGTTCTTTTGAAAAATTGCATATGCAGGTGCAAGAATAAAAGGACTACCTATGTGAGCATGGAGTTTTGCCGCTTCAGGAAGCTTTGGACTGGGTTTCTATATGCTCATTAAAGGATATGGACACATGGCTTGTAATAGTGTCAAGTTATAAACTTTAGAATGTTTAAGTAACTTATGTGTATATTATCTTCGGGTATTCATATGAATTGAAGGGTTCAATCCTTAGTGACACCCTGATTTTCGAATTTCTGGAATGCGTAATATACTAAGTGAAAATTCAATCTTCGTGACATTTTCATTATGCATGAGTTTGGTTCTTTTGTGTATTTTAGTAAATCGGGGATTACACTAAAATGGGGGAGGAATGTTGGTAATTTTAGTGTTATCACATGTATTTTGTGTAATTGTGTTTTTACTTAGAGACCAATGGCCTTAGACAAGTTTAGCTAAAGACGGGTTAGGAGGTGCGGAGTGCACGCTCGTTAAAGTTAGCTTGATATCGCCAAGACCAAGATGCGGGGGTCAAGGGGGCCGCGCCCCCTTGCGGGGTCAAGGGGCAGCGCCCCTTGCGGGGTCAAGGGGCAGAGCCCCTTGCTGGGGCCCCGCTGCCAGGTCAACGAGCGGGGGTAGAAAGGGGGCCGCGCCCCCTGCGGGGTCAAGGGGTAGCACCCCTTGCGGTATTAACGATTTTTACTAAACGGTATTAACGTTTCCTGCCTAAAAACCCAACAGTTGCATCTTTTCTTAACCAACACGACAGTTGGAAAAATAACTGTAAAACAGTTATTTTGTCTGGTTATTTTCACCAGGGGTTGGTTTCTTTTACAGTTAGAACATTCATAACATTCGTAAGTTTTCTGATTGATTTCTCGTGCCTTAGATTTCAATTGTAATCTGTCTTATCCAATTGAAGATTTCGTGAACCCGAGGCATATAGGGTCGAAATACTTTGATCTGAAAATGATTACACGATTCAGATTGATATCCAGATTACAACCATTCACACACAAATTTCCTACACCATACGTGTATAAAACCATTCATTTAATTATTCATGACTGTCAAAAAGGGTCGGCGTGATGTAATGGAATCAAAATAGCATCAACTACTGGCTTCTGTAAGAAAATATCAGAAAGTGTCATTTAAATATATTTCATTTGAGTCACTTTTATGTAACTGGTAACAGAGTTGATGAAATAGATCCAAAGCATCAGAATAAAATTGGTATTAAGTTTTTAAACAAACTTTGCATATTGAAAAAGTTGTTTCCTACCCGAAGGATTTTGGAACGCTCTTTATTGATGGAAGAGTTGTTTTTGGTTTTAGGGAAGTAGACTAATGTGGCTTTGGGGAGTGCCTCTGACCATGCATTGAATTGGAAGCCCGATTGACGAAATTATTACCTGAATACATTTATACATAATGTTATTGGATTAAAGTTATGCTCTTTCATTGCAACCTCCATGGCAAGGTCATATTCTAAGGCTAGGCGCAACGCACCTGATTTTTTCGGTCGGGGACTCGGTCGCGACCGAATCGTCGCGTTGCGGCGATTCGGTCGCCGGTAAAAATCTCTCCCAACCCGACCTTGGTCACGGTCTAATCAATTTTTGCTTTGTGTTTGTTTGAAAAAAAAATAAATGGTTAGTTTGTGTTTAAAAAAAAAAAATTTACTATATAATTTATACTGTATACTGTAAGAAATTGTAAAAATCTTGTATTCGAAAGTTAAAAATTTATTTAATAATAATAAAACTTGAAAATACTGAAATACAATAGGAAATGCAATACGATACTAAAAATAAAATTACATAATACGATATTAAAAATAAAATTACATAATACGATTAGTCAGTTCCCGGATCCGAATCCGATAACAGACCACAAGGAAACTCACAACGCAATGTTGCTTCTTCATCTTCTTCGGCCATAATTTGCGCCTCCAGCTCCCTTCTTTCCCTTTCTTCTTCTTCCTGAGTTTGTCTCAACACTTTTTGATCTAGGTATTCTTGATACACCTCAATGTCAGTCACCTAACTTCGTAAGCTGCTCGTAACGGCGTTGTTGTTGAAGTATTTGTCTGTTAACTATAGCCTTAATCTCGGCTTCGGTATGTGGGAATGAGCATGCCATTTTTGATTTCTGAATGTGTGTGTGAAAAAACAGAGTTGTGTGTTGAGTTGTGTGTGAAAAAACTGTGTGTGAAAATGTGGTATTTATAAAGAAAAAATAATGATTTTAAAATTTTTTTTTTTTTTTATTTAGGTCGCACTAGATCGCCAGGTTGTGACAAATAGGTCGTACTAGGTCGTCGGCCGAAAAAACGAGGTCGCGACCTCTATGCGTTGCGCCCAGCCTAAATAACATCTTATAGTTACTCTATAATAGTATAATTTTTTTGTTTGACTTTTACTAAGTCACAGTGGTCAGTGTATATCCGATCTTTTGAGGCTTTTACCACTATCAAAGCTAAACAACCTCAAATAGTATTAAATATGAAATTGAACACAGAAGAGTGTTGTGGTGTGTACTGGATTTATCAAAATAATATTACACACATACCTTCAATCCTTGGTTAAATTCTTGCATAACAATTGTAGACATGTTGGCCACCGTTGCTTCTACAACAACATCACTAACAAAGGGGCTGAATACGTGTGTCAGATTTTTTTATTCTCAGCTTAGTAAGCATCCCTTCCTATAGTTATGAGTCCACTCTTAAATACCTGCAATATTTTCATAAAAGCATCATAAATTCTTCATTATGTTTATCTCAAACTTGTATTTCATAACTGAATAAATGGCCAAAAAAGGATAAAGCTTTGAACAAAAGCAAGTGAATGGTGGTTTCTTTGTCCTGAAAGTGATGTTCAGTGGATCAAAATGCACGTGTGACTAATAACAATAACATTACATGCCTTTCTCCTCCTCCACTAATAGCGTACATTTTTCATCTAAGAAAAATGATAATCGATGACATTATCCATAATACTTATGTTCAGTTATGCAATGACCAATATGTTTGTGAGACCTCCAAAATCAGGCAAGGAAACACGTAGGCAGCAAAGGGGTTCCACGTCATGGTACAAGAAACAATGAAATACTGTTGACATAAAGTTGACGTAATAAAAAAACTTATATATTACATCACAAAAAGATCAGAGTTTTCAAACAAAGGTCCTAGAGTTTTATTAGCGGAAAATCTATTATTTAAACATGGTTTTGTAACATGTTGTTACCAAAAATATGGGATAAACTTTTGACAGCTTTTACCAAAACCAAACTTTAAAAAGTAACACAGAAATCTCCAAGCTGCGATAATATCCTGCAGGCTCCCATCCAAACAAAGCTAAGTAATAATACCTGAGATTAAACATGTAAAATCGTCAACATAAAGTTGAGTGATATTCATAGGTTTAGTAGTAAAGATGTGGAACACAAGCATTTATTTGTAAAATAAGAAATAGGGAAAATGGTTACGTACGATAACCATAGTCCGAAATCATTATTATTGCTATTTAGTTCATGAACCGAAGCTTAACTCAATGTAAGTTCCTCTAGTGAGTATTCAGCCTAAATACTCAAGTATAAACAAATGAAATGCGTCATGGTTAAACAACCGCAACATGGGACGGGGATTGTCAATCCCGTGGATCCACCCACAACATTCGTGCTTAACAACACAAGTAAATTAACGGTTCATGATCAGGAGAGAAAACTTAAGGGCTATAACTAAAAGCAATAATAATAATGAAAATCTGTTGGAAATCATCAAGTTCTGGAAAGCATACAAGTTCTGGATAGCATACAAGTTCTGGATAGCATACAATTTTAAATGAATGTGTTCCACCATGTAAAATCTCACCCCGCGTTTAGAAACAATGTATAAGTAGTAAAAAGGGGCTATGAACTCACCTTAGCGATAACGATATCAAACCGGAATAATAATCAAGATAATAGTGATTGGATTGGAACGATGAAATAAGATAAGCTGAGAAACCACGAGCTTCTAACAAGGACCTAAAATAAAGTGGCGCGTCTTAGAGATATAAATGACAACATAAAAGAAAAAACGAGTTTTATATAGGTTTTCTAAAATTAATATAGTTATAAAAATTTAAATAATATGGTCGGACTATTGTTGAAAAGCATAAAATTGACGAGGGCCAAATGTGTTACTTTGAAATTCTATAATATTGATTTGTAGTTAGCTCTATAAGTCAAGGACCAAACTTGTATATATGCATTTTCTATGCATGAATGTGACGTGAATTTTAATTCACTTGAGCCTAGATTCTAATAAATTGTTCGTTTAGAAAAGTCTAATTGCTCTTGTAATATTTTCGGTTAAAAGAGACATATAGTATGAAGTTGCGGGAACACATTTTCAAAGCCATGCATAGCATGAAAATAGGAAATGAACTCGATGAGTCGATGTTGACCATTAGTTCATGGAGACATGTTATAAAAAAACTCATCTTACAAGTCCATCGACAAAGTTAATTTCTAGTCTTGTTCATATAAATACATGATCAGAATATAGGTTACCCGTTTCCCGAAACTGATAGTATATGATTTATATAAAATTAAGTAACGTATGGCTCAAGTGGTACCTTAGCTCCAGGCATAGTTATTATTGAATCGGAGTCACGATGCACGAGTATAAATACCGCCGCGAACATGAATACTAAGAAAGTAAATTTGCACGAGACTTGAACCAAAGCATGAATTTAATCCATGGCTACTGAACCAGAATTTCATATGCCGATAAGACTAGGCATGACCAAAATCTTGTCGAGTCGCAAAATATAGTCTTCACGGAACACTCATCGCTGCTCGTGCTTATTTGTGCTATGGAAATCTCCTAAACTGTTTTAGGAGTAATCCACATGATAACCTAGTAGAATTGTAGAAACCTTTATAAACAAGCGCATAAAACTCCCAACGGTGATGAATGTTTGTAATGGTGTTGGTTTCTTGTTTGATACTCGGTCAAAAGATGATAAGAAAAGCACCGGTAAAAGAAAAATAAATAAATGTGATTATAGAATTAGATAAATGATGCGTACGGGTTTTGTATATGACACGCAAGTTTTAATATAACTTAAGTACACGTGAAGAAGACTTAAACTAATTTTTTTTCATATCTTTAGTCAAGTGATGTCAATCCTTTAACAATAATAACGTGGCTTGATTCTAACAAAATAAAAGTGAAGATCTCGGTGGGCATATTAACAAGGAAACAACAATGTATCCAACTTTATATCCTTACACATGATAAATTTACTAAATTTAAAAACACTTCTATGACAAATTCATTTCACATTACACGTGCTTTCTTATTAGGATTTTTAGTTTTTCAAACATTTGTTAAATTATAATTAAGCGGGTATTATTGAGGCTCGACATTTTAAAAGTTACGCGATTTAAAAGATACGAGCTAAACCACGAAAAATAAACTCTCAATATGAAATAAAAACGACGACATTCGGAGAACATTTATATTATGATATATAAATAAGAGCTTATTATTTAATAAACATTAACGCGTCATATAAATAAATGACACTTAAAAGTTCAGCATAAATTACGAAGAATGCTTATAAAATGAAAAATTAGAACGACGTCAAAAAAAATATTTCTATGTCATAACAAATATATTTATGGTCGGTAGCGGACATAGACTTTGCCAATAAATAATAAAATGCACATTTTTGATACGTTAAAGCAATAACCTTGTCAGTTAACAGAAAATTCAATATTATTAGTAAAATGATCATGACAAATAAAATTTGGGTAATAAATATTGGCCCGAATGTTGATAATATTATTAGAACTTGGTCTAAATGTTGATTTTAAATTTCAGGTTACTACAGTAAATAAATATGAAAAATTAAAAATAATTTTTTTTTATAATTTTGAATAAAATATTATCAATGATCATAAAAATAATAAAAATACAATTTAATTAAAATTCTCAAGATCTCAGGATTTACATATAATAGAAGAAAACGTAATACGTTGAAAAATTAAAGAAGCACGAATAAAAGAATAAAATAATGTTGGGAATATACGGGTTCTCACAGTCTTCCCCCCTAAAGGAACTCTGGTCCCCAGAGTTCTCCTGAAAACAGTAGAAGATGCAAACAAGATGAGGTACAAAGTGTAGAACAAAATTCATTGCTTCCCAGGTAATTTCCGTACCACGACGAATCTTAACGGTTAGAATTCACTATGCTTCAGTTTCATAGCTCCTTTTTGTATAACTTTTCAGTCTTTGATTAGGATAACGATCTTTCAATACGGAGATACATCGAGAGATAGAGTTGTTGGAAATACGTGCGATAAACTAACAAGAATAAACACAAGAATCGCTTAAACAGGCAAAGTGCGATAAAATGAACCAAGATTGTAAAACAATAAGGGTCGCAAATCGTGCAACTGTAAAACGTGAAAATCTTAAAATGTAAGAATCTAGTCACAAGAGAAATAGAAGGGAAAAATGAATAACATATGATCATTTAAAATACAAGCTGTCAAAATCAGTTGTATAGGATTTTGGTATTACTTTAAAACTTAGTTTTAGATATTTTCTTTATTAAAAGAAAATTTTACAAGGTATAGAGATATAAAAATCAAACTCTATACAAAATGAGTGGGTAAACAATTGTCAAATCTTTTTCTTGATCAGGACTTCAAGGTAAAAGTAACTCAGTTCAAATAGTTATTTTGATCAGCTTAAGAGCTTTTCGGGTGACTACATGAAATTATCGTTAAAAACTCAGGTTTATCGTTACCATTAGAAAAAATCAGATTTTACAAGTTATTTAGAATCATTGCTAGAAGTTATAAATTAATTTAGTAATTTCATTAGGTTGACAGTAAAGTATGATAAAATCAGTTACTTTAAAAGATACTACTTGACACTGTTTATAAATTTATCCAAGAGGATCTACAGATTCGATATTAAACTTAAAATGGGTATTTTGACAATTTAAACATTTGGTAAAATGTATAAAACGTTTTTAAAAATTAATAATAATTTTTAGAAATTCAAGAAAGTGTTTAAGATATCAAACGATAAACACGTAACATTTTCTGGTTTTTCAAAAGGTGACAAGATAGAAAACGATTATGAAACGAATGACGATCAACAATTTGTATGTGAGCAATAACACAAGGGAATAAAACAAAAATCGTATCAATTATTAACAGACGTGATAGAATAGACGCGTCGATGATAACAATAATAAGAAACAAGGGATTATAGCAAGTCGTCACTTCTTGAGTGCAGTTGGTGACACCAATAACGGCTTATTAAGTTCTCATTGGTCGATACACAATCGAAAGAGAAAAGTCACACAATAAATTTTCGAATCAATGAAAATTATTAAGAAGTTACTTGATAGTAATTCCAGTAAGATGAACAACTTTAGCAATGAGAGGCGAAATCAACACATAATTCACACGAATGAATTCCAAGACGATGAAGTCTTATACACATCATGGGAAATACACATAATCATTCTTCACGTCCAATAATAAATCATTATCCGCGTCCAGAGACGTTTCGAAGGTCTACCAAACTAGACAGAGATGGTCAATCATAGAAGCATAACAACGTTGAAACTTTCAAGTCTGGTATCAATGGTAAGAATTTAGGCAAATGGTAACGAAAACCGTATCATGAAGATGATGAGGTAACATGTAAAACAAAGTTCGTTGAGTAAGAAATATGTGCTTGAGGCATGTACTTTGTTCAAGAAAAGATAAGAGTTTATATGTGTAAGTCATGAATTGTTGTTACTCGCATAAGATGTAAAAGTTTTCTAAACTTTATTTTATCAAACTTTTTAGGAACATAATTAAAAAGTTGATTGTTGGTCAAATATTTAGGGCGACTACTATTTGGCCTTGCATGGCTCCTTCTAAATTAGGCATAGGTGATCAGGCCATGCATAATTTAGGACTAGCAATGCGATGCTCAGCTTCGTCAAATCAGTATTACATATTATATGATTTAAGATATGTATATAATAGCATTTGTAAAAACAGGGATCAAAATAACATATGAAACTTTTCGCCTATAAGTCACTGGCTAACTATTTAAATCAACAATTTGTATAGTTACAAGGGTTCTTTATAAGACCGTATTAGAACATTTTGTGAAAATACATTGTAAAATTAATATAAATTAATTTTATAACATAACCTTCAAGTAGTTTGTAAAGTCCAAGTTGAACTTTTGTAAAATGTTTCGCAAACAATACCAGTTTGAGCTTATATGGTAACTTATAAAATAGCGAGTGGGTTACATGAGGGTAATAAAGGGTAGTTCAAGACGGTCAATGAAATGGTTACAAGGTGTTAAGGTTTCAAGAGGTTTAGCAAGAATCGTCAGGAGACACATGTCAAGATGGTAACGAACTATACGAAAGCAAGAACTTCAACCTCGGTCCAAATCCGTGGTACGATAGAAGCAAAGAAAGACAATATAGAATGACAAATAAGTCATATATAAAAGAAAGGATAAAAGAATCCGTATGTGTGCACATCGTGATTAATTTGACAATAATATACTTTTAAGAAAGTAGAACATCAGTTTGTCAAATCACTTGGTTCCTAAAAGTTTAAGATTTATGTATGACCGAGCTCAAGTTACTGTTTTATACTTGTTCAAACGCAATCATTGTTTTTAGTTTGCAAAATATCATTAGTTAAAGTTTTACGAGCTCAAACGAACTCAAAAACGCTTCAAACCATATTTTTAACTTCTATCAATTTTGTCCTCTTTAGTCAACTTTGACTTTTTTTTTGGTTTGACTTTTGGGTTTGACTAGACCAATTGATTTACTAAATGACATTTTAAGACTCGAAGTCTAGAGTAATTTGGTGTAAAACGATGTTTCAGACAACTTTCTAGTTTTACTCGAGACTTGAAACGGATCAAAAATGAACGAAAATGCCCTTGCATTAAATCTGTCAACAAAATGATATTTTAGAATTATTCAGAAAATAACGTCTTAGATTTTACAATCTCAAATGAGCGTAACTTGCTCGAAATGTAGACTGGTAAAGTATTACGTCCAAGATGAATATCTCAACACGTAAAAATATATATATATATTTTTTTTTATGTCTAAAGTTATAAAAATATTTTCTTGACGCTGTTAAACTTCCTGTAAAGTTTCTGTACAAAGTATATTTTTTTTTCGACACATCTTGAAATTAAATCTAAATTTCATAATGACTCAGAATTAATGTACACACAAAATTAGTGGATTCCATAAAGACGAAAGAGAATAAACTGTATAATTAATCATTTAAGAAAACACACTATAGAAATGGTTCAAGAATACCATCGAACATCTAAGAAAAAAAAACGACGCATGACATCTGTGTCATCTTGCAGGAAGGTCTCATGTCTTGTGATTTTTCCGAAATCACAAGACATACCGAGAAAGAAACAAAATATTAACAAGTCACACTCCTGAGGCGAAGAGGTTTAATGAAAAAGGGAGGATACAAGTAGGATCGTATTCCAAACAATCGTGACATAATAAATGACGATCATGTGTTCAAGGTACAACGGATGTTGTAAGTCGAAGTCGAAACGTAGAATGGTCAATGAAATAAGATGTAATCCATGTATAAGTGTCGTGTAAAACGGTGGCGTAAAGGCAAATCAAGATTATGAAAACCCACAATATTATTCAGGTACTGATTCAACGAATGCTTCGAGATGTGTGACTCACATGGTGCCCTTTAGTCTTTTCCGGAGACACATTGAGCCACTCAATGGTCTATAGACTAGACATTCAATTACGAATGGTCGGAAAGAAAATTTGCGTATCTAAATAGATATCTTAAAAGAATTGAACAATGGAAGCAACACGCGTGGTAGTAAAATTGAAATTAGGAGTTTTATCGAAAACAACACTTCTTAATCCCGAACAATGGTATCTCGAGAGTATGCACAACATGTAACAGCGAGTCGAGAAAAACGGACGGTTCAAAACGAACGAGCATATGAAGTCAGTCGTATCACGCATAAATGAATAGCAATAGTACTCAGAAAAATGAAAATGAAAAGTCGGCAGCATACGCGCTCTGAATACAAGTATGTAACGTCATAACGATATAAAATCATTGCAATAAGATCAATTCACAAGAACAAGAATTCAAGAAATACAGTATAGGCAGATGTAATCACGGTAACATTCAATGATAATTCATGAAGCATATAGGCTTTGAAAAGTCTTAGTAATTATCGTCATTAAGGTGATGTAATATTTCAACATGTAATCAAGAGATGAAATACTATAACGATAATTAAAAGTAAATAATAAGGATTAGAGAGTTACCCACACATATATCGAACAACATTGGCAGATTCTGTGATTGACACTTAGAAACAATAAAATATTTGAACTTTCGGTTATAGACTAAGTTTTTTTGAAAATGACTCGGTTCCCTATAACCATCGCTCTGATACCAATCTGTGAGGCCCCCAAAATCAGGCAAGGAAACATGTAGGCAGCAAAGGGGTTCCACGTCATGGTAAAAGAAACAATGAAATACTGTTGACATAAAGTTGGCGTAATAAAAAAACTTATACATTACATCACAAAAAGATCAGAGTTTTCAAACAAAGGTCCCAGAGTTTTATTAGCGGAAAATCTATTATTTTTTTTTTATTTTTTTTTTTTTTATTTTATTTTATTTTTTTTATTTTTTTTTTTTTAGAACGGCAATTTTTACAACTCACACAACTATCTCACATGTCTCCACCGAGACTTGAACCCACAACCTTAAGGTTAGAGGGCAACTATTATTTAAACATGGTTTTGTAACATGTTGTTACCAAAAATATGGGATAAACTTTTGACAGCTTTTACCAAAACCAAACTTTAAAAAGTAACACAGAAATCTCCAAGCTGCGATAATATCCTGCGGGCTCCCATCCAAGCAAAGCTAAGTAATAATACCTGAGATTAAACATGTAAAATCGTCAACATAAAGTTGAGTGATATTCATAGGTTTAGTAGTAAAGGTGTGGAACACAAGCATTTATTTGTAAAACAAGAAATAGGAAAAATGGTTACGTACGATAACCATAGTCCGAAATCATTACTATTGCTATTTAGTTCATGAACCGAAGCTTAACTCAATGTAAGTTCCTCTAGTGAGTATTCAGCCTAAATATTCAAGTATAAACAAATGAAATGCGTCATGGTTAAACAACCGCAACATGGGACGGGGATTGTCAATCCCGATGGATCCACCCACAACATTCGCGCTTAGCAACACAAGTAAATTAACGGTTCATGATCAGGAGAGGAAACTTAAGGGCTATAACTAAAAGCAATAATAATAATGAAAATCTGTTGGAAATCATCAAGTTCTGGAAAGCATACAAGTTCTGGATAGCATACAAGTTCTGGATAGCATACAATTTTAAATGAATGTGTTCCACCATGTAAAATCTCACCCCGCGTTTAGAAACAATGTATAAGTAGTAAAAAGGGGCTATGAACTCACCTTAGCGATAACGATATCAAACCGGAATAATAATCAAGATAATAGTGATTGGATTGGAACGATGAAATAAGATAAGCTGAGAAACCACGAGCTTCTAACAAGGACCTAAAATAAAGTGGCGCGTCTTAGAGATATAAATGATAACATAAAAGAAAAAACGAGTTTTATATAGCTTTTCTAAAAATAATATAGTTATAAAAATTTAAATAATATGGTCGGACTATTGTTAAAAAGCATAAAATTGACGAGGGCCAAATGTGTTACTTTGAAATTCTATAATATTGATTTGTAATTAGCTCTATAAGTCAAGGACCAAACTTGTAAATATGCATTTTCTATGCATGAATGTGACGTGAATTTTAATTCACTTGAGCCTAGATTCTAATAAATTGTTCGTTTAGAAAAGTCTAATTGCTCTTGTAATATTTTCGGTTAAAAGAGACATATAGTATGAAGTTGCGGGAACACATTTTCAAAGCCATGCATAGCATGAAAATAGGAAATGAACTCGATGAGTCGATGTTGACCATTAGTTCATGGAGACATGTTATAAAAAAACTCATCTTACAAGTCCATCGACAAAGTTAATTTCTAGTCTTGTTCATATAAATACATGATCAGAATATAGGTTACCCGTTTCCCGAAACTGATAGTATATGATTTATATAAAATTAAGTAACGTATGGCTCAAGTGGTACCTTAGCTCCAGGCATAGTTATTATTGAATCGGAGTCACGATGCACGAGTATAAATACCGCCGCGAACATGAATACTAAGAAAGTAAATTTGCACGAGACTTGAACCAAAGCATGAATTTAATCCATGGCTACTGAACCAGAATTTCATATGCCGATAAGACTAGGCATGACCAAAATCTTGTCGAGTCGCAAAATATAGTCTTCACGGAACACTCATCGCTGCTCGTGCTTATTTGTGCTATGGAAATCTCCTAAACTGTTTTAGGAGTAATCCACATGATAACCTAGTAGAATTGTAGAAACCTTTATAAACAAGCGCATAAAACTCCCAACGGTGATGAATGTTTGTAATGGTGTTGGTTTCTTGTTTGATACTCGGTCAAAAGATGATAAGAAAAGCACCGGTAAAAGAAAATACATAAATGTGATTATAGAATTAGATAAATGATGCGTACGGGTTTTGTATATGACACGCAAGTTTTAATATAACTTAAGTACACGTGAAGAAGACTTAAACTAATTTTTTTTCATATCTTTAGTCAAGTGATGTCAATCCTTTAACAATAATAACGTGGCTTGATTCTAACAAAATAAAAGTGAAGATCTCGGTGGGCATATTAACAAGGAAACAACAATGTATCCAACTTTATATCCTTACACATGATAAATTTACTAAATTTAAAAACACTTCTATGACAAATTCATTTCACATTACACGTGCTTTCTTATTAGGATTTTTAGTTTTTCAAACATTTGTTAAATTATAATTAAGCGGGTATTATTGAGGCTCGACATTTTAAAAGTTACGCGATTTAAAAGATACGAGCTAAACCACGAAAAATAAACTCTCAATATGAAATAAAAACGACGACATTCGGAGAACATTTATATTATGATATATAAATAAGGGCTTATTATTTAATAAACATTAACGCGTCATATAAATAAATGACACTTAAAAGTTCAGCATAAATTACGAAGAATGCTTATAAAATGAAAAATTAGAACGACGTCAAAAAAAATATTTCTATGTCATAACAAATATATTTATGGTCGGTAGCGTACATAGACTTTGCCAATAAATAATAAAATGCACATTTTTGATACGTTAAAGCAATAACCTTGTCAGTTAACAGAAAATTCAATATTATTAGTAAAATGATCATGACAAATAAAATTTGGGTAATAAATATTGGCCTGAATGTTGATAATATTATTAGAACTTGGTCTAAATGTTGATTTTAAATTTCAGGTTACTACAGTAAATAAATATGAAAAATTTAAAATATTTTTTTTTATAATTTCGAATAAAATATTATCAATGATCAGAAAAATAATTAAAATACAATTTAATTAAAATTCTTAAGATCTCAGGATTTACATATAATAGAAGAAAACGTAATACGTTGAAAAATTCAAAAAACACGAATAAAAGAATAAAATAATGTTGGGAAAATACGGGTTCTCACAATGTTGTAGTACATGTGCCTATAATCAACTTTGCATATAGTTATAAGATTCCATAAGTTAACAAATCGTATGAAAGTAGCTTGAATCCATTAAATTACTATATGCAAATGCGAAATAGATTAAGTGATTGTTGTATAATCCCATTGCTACTCGCACAAACTTGGTAACCAAAGCAAGCTTTATATCAGCAGACCTGAACGAAGCTGACGAAGCTTATTAACGTAAACTTAGTAAATCAACATACCTCAACTAAAGTAACCAAAGCAACCATCAAGTCCCCAAAAATGTTTCTGGAATCTCTCCTGTATTAATATAGTTGGTGCAAGCTATCTGGAATTTCTATTTCTGGAAGCGGGTATGTTTGGTACATCGGCCTTCCTCACAAACACGCTACAAAGTGTAAAAAAAATATACCTTCATTTTGTTGTTTACGTCTTTCGACGCCAAACCCATCCGAGTCCCTTGTGCAAATTACTCGTGTTGGCTTATGGTCACAAAGTGAATATGAGAATGATGCAATTGACAAAGAAATTAAAGTTAATGATCAAAAAGTTGCTGAATCAACCTCTTTGGATGCACAGTTCTTGTAAAATTGGGTTAGTTCAAATTGTGTATGTATGCTTTTGTAAAAACCTTTTTTCTCTTAAGAACCCATATTTGCCAAATCATACATCCATGTCACCAATCCAAAGTATGCATGTCATCAAGAATTGACATGTCACCATCAATAGCTAAAATGGGTTGATTTTTTATTAAACTTTTAGTTAACCAACCTAATAAAAATTTATAAGATTCACATATAAGCATAAGATAATCATGAAACACCAAACTTTTAAAAATAGAGTATCAATTTTTAAACATCAGACTAATTTATATTTTTACAATTCCCCATGACCTACTGCTTTTGCAGTATAGCCTACTGTAGAGTATAGAGGAGCATAACGAAATTTAAGCAGCATATATACAAAATATCAAAGGGAAAAGTACTCTTTTACACATACATAAGTCAGTATAATGCAAACCCATGTGGATTTGCTATTATCTAATCCGGTGGTCTAGGTGGGTGGTGAAAGATGGTGAAAGCCATTGTTGAGAGAGAGAGAAGAGAGGTTGTGTGTGAAAGAAAGAAAAGATGTAGTAAGCAAAATGAAAACACAAGCAACACCCCTCCTTGGAAGCCTAGGAGGGGTATATATAGCCACACACCATACACTTAACTATACATTGTACCTAGTCTAGTCTAAGCGTGTGTGACTATAATAACTAATGGGAATTCTTAAATGTCGTCACATAAAGTGAATTTCCAACAATCTTCCCCCATCGTGTAGAATTCCTTACAATATTTTTCTAACAAGTACATAATGATAAGAACAAGAGCTTTCATGAAGCGTCCAATGCTGATGATGTCTTCTGAGGCCTTCGTCCTCAAAACGACTCATCTTTAAAGTAACTTGTAGAAGAAATACTGTAACGGCACGAGCTAAGTAACGCATACACTTCTGGTTAAGGAGAAGCTTCTGAATTAACTTCCCCCTAATTCATGCCACATAAACTTGATGTAGAAGCTTTTAAATAGCTTCCCCCTAAACCGACAATCCTCATAAGCTACTTCAAAGCTTTCAATAAAGCTTAGAATGATTAAGCGCACAACGGAATCTAACAAGCAAATCCCATCATATAACATGATAACGTTTCTAAGAGGGATTGAAAGTTTGGGGCACACCAAGTAGATCAACAACTTCTCTTCTCACGCTTGAATAATTCTTCTGAATTTTTCTTCCCCCTGAGAGTTCAAGTTATGCATACCAAAAAGAATCAAGACATTTCTTCCCCCACATAGTTGAAGAAAGTAAATCAATCCCAATTATGAAGCTCAAATACTGAAGTAGACACTTTATCCCATTCATGAAGTTGACATCGTAACACCAGAGTCAATTATGTCCCGGAAATGCACATATCTTCTTCCGGAGATGCACCAGAGTCAATTAAGTCCCGGGAATGCATATCTCTCCATATAGGATAATGATGATGAATAATTGCAACAACCAAACAATTAAACATCGAATCAGTAGTGTACCGTTTAGAGATTGAAAACGCCACGAGTTAAAACACTGATTTTCTCTATGGCTATGACAAATGTCATCCCGGAATGTCTTCATATCAAAAGAAGGTATGAAGTTCATCACGTGTACTCGTTGTGTGTTCAATGTGTCTTCTTCTTCCCCCTTGATGGTTTCGAAACTCGGAACCATCAATAAATCGTACGCACATGAACCTGAAATCTCGTGAGAATAATAAATAAGCAGAATTATATATTTTTGTGAGAATCAGCTGTTGATCGAAAATCTCTACTCATAAACTCTCCATGGCCATCTCTACTAACCCACGTGAAAGCAATTTGAAGTGACCACTGATAGAATGAACCAGATACATCAAACATGAAACTGAATAAGAATTCTTCGATCTTGTGACTTAAGCTTGCAAAATTATTGAATGAAGAACCGTGGAGAAATCTTTAAGTACCCAATGCATCACTGAAGAAGTCTATAGGCACAACACCTCTTGAAATTAACCACGTCGACTAAGCGCGTGACACTGAGTACAACAATGTAACCCCTTTTAAGTGATAGTTATCCGAGTCATCAACCAACCACCCCAATCTCGGAAACTAGATAACCAAGTCGTCATTCTAAGATTAAGCACGAGTAAGTTATCTTTGAAGATAAAGTAAATACACGCCTTCGAAAAATCCGTCTCCAACTTCACATAATTTATACCCGATCAAACGAAATCTGTAGTCACTAAAAATATACCCAAATTTTTCTTGGTCTCGTCAAATAAATTTTGTCACATTTGTCTCGTCACTTTGTCACGTTTATATCCCGACCACATAACCAATGGCAAAATACTACTAGTAAAATTCCTAAGTAAAATTAGTAGCCTTACTAGCAATAGGCCAAAACAAAACATATAGCATTTGCAATTGGAGCCCAAGTTTTTAATACCCAATCCAAACACAAATATGCTGTGTTTATATGCGGTATGTATTTGTAGATGGGACCAAGCAAAGTCCTCACTATAACCAATTTGCATATCCGGTCCATATGCAATACCTGGTCCATATGCAATATACCTAAAACTTAGGTATATAATACTTCCAACCCTAACAAAACTCACATTTAACCTAAACACATCTTACAAAAACACGCAGCCAACTAACCACTCTCAACCCAACCTCGTTAAATCCGCCCCATCCTCCTTCTTTCTCCTCACCCACCATCTCTGCTAATCTCATCAGATTAGCTAGCAAACAATACTCCATCTATTAAACTCAATAATCAAAACCTTATCATCACAGATTCATAATAACCAAATCACCAAACACACCATCGAATCAAATCATCTATTCTAAATCAATCGAACCATGTACGATTGATTCCACCATACCCTTTTAATATAATAGCTCAGAAATGAATCGAATCATATAAACATTAAAGAATCAAGACGAATTCGTTTTCTAGATCTCTATCTTGAGGTCTCGGGTAGGTTGAAATAATTGATTGCATGTGGTTATAATCGAATAAGTGAGATGATTATAACAAAAAAAATGTTATAATCATATGATTCGTAAATTAATTGTGGGTTATTTCCAACAATAGATCTGTGATGATATTTGTTCAAATTATTAAGATCAAGAAAGATCTATCATTAGTTGAACAAATCTGAGATCTTAGATTAATTTTCTGTTTTACTTGTTTTGAGTCAGATTCGAGTCGTAGATGGGATAGGTGACGAAGGGAATTAGGATTAGATGGATGGTGTTGTGGAGTATAAGGGTGGAGATGATATGTTGTTTTTGGTACTGGTCAAATCTTGGTCAAACATACATGTTGTTTTTGTTTAAAACTTGTCGCAATGTTCAACAAAAAAAAACCCATCGCAATCGCAATGTTATCTTGCATCGCAATGTTTTCATTTACTGTCCATCGGAATGTCAATAGAAGTCCCATCAGAATGTTTTCTAATTTCTTTTCCATCGCAATGTTTCTGAAATTCTGTCCATCGTAATGAGTCCTCTACACCCCATCGGAATAGCTATCCGAATAGCCATCGGAATGACCATCCGAATAACCATCGGAATAAGCATAATTGGAGTCCCCATCGGAATCCCCATCGGAATCCCCATCTGAATCCCCATCAGAAAAGGGTTTTGACCCAATATCATGGTTTTTCCAAAAAAAGTGGATTTGTAATCTTGATCTTATCTATCTGCATAAAAAGAATAAAGAAACCCAGAAACAATACCATAACTGAGCAGACTTTGACCATGAAAGAATATGAAACTTGGACCAATGACTATTCACAGATAACTGTATCTTGAGACAATGACGCGGTTAAAGATAGTAACAAAAAAATTTGACCACCGTGACAAATTTTTTTTAATAGATCGAGACATAAAAAATTAGACCACCAAATCATAAACAAAAACACGATCCAAGGATTGAACCGAGGCTCTGATGCCAATTGTGGATTTGCTATTATCTAATCCGGTGGTCTAGGTGGGTGGTGGAAGATGGGGGAAGCCATTGTTGAGAGAGAGAGAAGAGAGGTTGTGTGTGAAAGAAAGAAAAGATGTATTAAGCAAAATGAAAACACAAGCAACACCCCTCCTTGGAAGCCTAGGAGGGGTATATATAGCCACACACCATACACTTAACTATACATTATACCTAGTCTAGTCTAAGCGTGTGTGACTATGATAACTAATGGGAATTCTTAAATGTCGTCACATAAAGTGAATTTCCAACATCCCAAACACCGATAATTAGTAATAAGTCAAGGTTTAGCAAAATGACACTTCTAAGCATTCCTTACAGCAAAGAAAAAGAAGTAGAATTTATGGAAATGGCTCAGCAATGGAGTTACTGAATTCTTTCACTGGAAGAATTGACCCCTCTCGGAGAGCAATAAATATTGGTGGATATGTTAATCCATAGGCAAGCGCAAACCAAGTTGTCCAATCGGCTAAAGTAACCATACAAATGACCTTTAAACAATACAATATAAACAACAAAACCAAAACAATCGACATGAAATTTGCACATAACACTACAATTTAAAAATACTACTCAGAGTTCGGTAATTACCTAAGACGCAGTAATTTACGATCAAGTTGCAATGGTCGCTTCAGGTGCAAATAAGCTAAAATAATCCCCGCATAAAGGAATCCGTTCTTCACATGTTATTACCGCACACCTGTTAAATCACCACATGAAAGTAAACCTGCTAAATCACAACTAATTGAAAAGGGTGTTAAGTCTAAATCTGATTTGCATAACCTTATTGGTAACTGGTTTTGGTGAGCGACTTTCAACAATTGATACACGACCACCAAAAATGCGTGATTTAGATGCTATTATTGATGTAGTTTAACCTGTACAGCAAGCCACCAAAAGAGGTTATAAAACTAAAACCATACCACATGCTAACGCGAGGCCATGTTTTAAGGTTTTAATTTGATAGTTCGTACCTTGTTTTTCCCGTTGTGTGTGTTTCTAATCTTTATGCCGATCGCCATCATCTCTAATATACTCCATGACCTAAAAATTCATAAAACAAAACATAAAAACAACCAATACAATGCAAATACAATAAACCAACATAAGATCATTAAGGTTTTGAAAAGAAAAAAAGATACATCATTAGGGTTTTTGTCTATGAGCATTAGCGTTTTGTATATCCATAGGATCTGTGATGATACTTGCATATACATAATAATGATCATGGATATTATTTTTGTTTACATAATAACGATCATGGACCTGTGATATAAAACCGTATCTTAGCTTATTTTTAGCATATATATGTCGAATAAATTCTTTACCAAATATAAAATAATAAACTTGTAGCCAATGAAATGCTTCTAAATGGCCATGTAGGCATATGACGTGGCACCTTTTCATTTTCTATGTCAAACTTAGCCCCTTATATATATATATATATATATATTATATATATATATAATTATAACAACACTTTATTATAAATTAATAAGTTTACAAAAAGTTAGTGAAACCGATATACTATCTAAGGCCTTCACTCCTCTAGCTAGAGATGCACAGACCCGGTTAACCGAACCGGTTCGGTTTGTGTTTTAAAAAAACCGGTTTTTGGTCAAAGAACAAAAAAACGGTTTGGTCGGTTAACCGGTTCGGTTACAAACCGGTATAATGGCTAGAAAACTCTAACCGGTTTGCCCTTTTTTTTCTTTCGTTTTTCGTTTTTAGAGCGGATGGTGAATCGTAGAGAAGCCGTAAGACTACAATTATTAAAAAACATCACTTTTATTTAATAGAACATTACAAATACATTGAAAAGGAAATACAATTGAAAGGAAATACATCACACTCACACAAACGGATAACTAATCGGATTCGGAACTGTCTAGGTTGACTTCCTTGTCGGACTTAGACCTAGCTTCTACATTAGCTTCATCTTGTGACAGTTCTTCATCGGTTAGTGATATCGCTTCACCCGACTCCACCTCATACTCAAATACCTCTTCTTCAAAGTCTAAGGTGTGTTCAAGACTTGTCTTGTGTTGTACCCGCTCTTGTGCATCTAAGTGATTTTTCAAGCACATGCACATCTCCAAAGACGTCGGAGTGAGTCTTGTTCTTCAATTAAATAAAACTCTTCCACTTGTTGAAAAAGCCGATTCCGAAGCTACTGAAGTATCTTGTACACTTAGCAAGTTGTTGATGCAAAAGTTGGGGTAGACCGAGCTTAACCCAAATTAGGCTTAATTTGGGGTCTTGTGGACTCCGACTCTCGCACCAAGTGAAACTTGCTTTGGGACCCTGCACACTAAACAGACACCGTTAGGCTTACCGTGGGTTTGTTACCCACGATTAGACTCCGGCGTGAGAGTAAGTAATCGGTTTGAGTATATTAGTGTTTAGGGTATTGTGTATATCGTACCTTTGTGGAACCGGAAGGGTTCCTTATATACTCGAGAGAGTCCAAGCTAGGCTCCCTGTTCTTGCGGCCTAAGGAAGAGATAATGACTAGAAATAGCTTGATCTTCATTATCCAACCAAGGCAAGTGTATATTCCCTTTTCCTTAGGTGAATATAACTATAATATAAGTTATATTCGATCTGATCCTGTCGCGCTACGACGAGAACTTGGCTAAATAATTAACCTCTTGTACGCCACCGGCTTAACAGGCCTTATGGGCCATGTGAGCACATCGCACAAGTATCCAATCCATTTCTGATGGATGCGGGTAGTACCCGAGAGTCGGACTATCGAGCCCGACTAGGGACTATACGTCATCATGTCCCCCCAGTCTAGTGGTCACAGGTACAATCCGCGGCTACTAGACTATAATCAAACATAAACAGTCGCGTAGTCCAAGCATAAACTCAGATTTTAAACATTCCCGCCAAGAAAACAAATATCCCCCCTTTCACCTAACCTCCTTGGTACTCGGAAAAAGTGCGTGCCACGTCATAGTTACCCCTTCATATTCTACCATTAGATCTAGCAAGTGGGGGACACGTGGCACACATCTGACCATGAACAGTAAAACTAAGGAAGCCTATATAAACCCATCACGCCTCCGTTTGACTGTTTACCCCCTACAAACCTTCAAACCACCATTAACGCTTCTATCATTTACCATCACCACCAGATCTCTTATTAAGGTAATCCGCGCGACCACTATATTTTGTATACAAAGCACCATGGTGAAACAGCTAACCAATATCATGTCCATCTTGACCATTGATCAGCTAGATCAATTTACCTCTGAATTCTACATACCCAATTATCTTCACCAAGAAGTTCCTAACCCCCAACATAATATAAGTCAGTTCCCCGCAGGGAAGATAGGGTTGTACACCCGTTACTTCGATTACGTAAACCAGCGTATACCCATGTCGCGCTTTCTTCTGAGTGTATTAATACACTACGAGACCCATGTCTCCCAGCTACATTGCATAGGGGCAGCAAAAATTTCGAATTTCAAAATAAACTGCCGCACCCTAGACATAGAACCCACAGTAGATCTTTTCCGCGTATTCTACCAACGGAATTTAGCCAATGGCTGGGTGTCTTTTGCTAAGCGAAAGGGTGGTATGCAATGTTTTGATGGAAAGATAGATTCTTTAAGGAATTGGACCGACATATTCTTCTAGGTTGATGACACCGCCTTTCCCTTTCACCCCGGGCACCGTGAGGAAGGACCCCCTACCTGGCCCCGACTCCTACAACGTTGCAGATGCGGAGACTCTAAACAACAACCACATCCCCGTGCAACCCTACCCGGAGAGTGTGTTAGTCACTCTTGGCCTAAGCCGCACACCCATCTGTGGTGAGCACATGGTAATAGCGTTCCGCAGTGAGAGTGGCAAGGGTTAGTGGTCCTTCCCGCCTTCAACATAACCTTCTGTAAGTACCATCGCATATTAGGATACTAAAATATGTTTCCCTGTTTTCTGTTTGTTTCCTTTCGTAGTTATGGATGTGCTTGACCTTGTCCGTGGTGCGTTTCCCGAAAATTTACTGGTGTTGTCTCGCCCTCAACAGGAAAATGAAGAATCACTTCATGACCGCGCGCAGAGAATACCATGGATTTGGAGATTGAAGAGCCATCGACCGCCCAAGGGAGCGAAGGCCCTGGCGCTGACCAGCCACCACCATCCCCACCAAAGCAACAGTTAGAACAACAACCACCCGTACAACAACAACCACCACCATTTCTTAGCTCCTCGCTGTCTTCAGATGAATATACCAAAGATGCCGAAAAAACCACGGATGAGTTTGAGGAAGAGGACTTTATCTCTTTCGGAAAAAGACGCAGAAGCCCCCCATCATCTCCACACAAAGTCGCACGCACCGGGGTTGGTCCCTCCTGGACAGGGGTGCGCACTATAGAGGAAGAGTTTGAAGAGAACCTTGCAAAGACCCCTCCACGCACTCCCCCCGTGACCATCAATCTGAGGTAACCATTTTCTTCTATACGGTAGCGTAGACTATTCATTCCCCGCTACATTTCTACGCAATCATACTTTAAACGTTCGCCTAACTATTACTTTAATGCAGCAGCGACGAACATGAAAGATCTTCTGCAAAAGCCAAGACAACACCCTCCCCCCAAAAAGAGGCTTCATCAGCAGGAGAGGATGCATTCGCCCAGGATCCTACCTTTTCCCCTGACTGGGAGCTCCCCGCATCATCCAATCTCATAAGTGCATTTGACTGCGCAAGCTTCCTAGACAACATCGTGCCCCCTGGCCGAAAGGTAGTACTTGAAGGGATGAGTGACTCTGTCTTGGCCGATGAGGCAAGTTATCTAGCGGCACAGCGGGTAACTTTAACATCGCACCTCAAGAAGAGATTCCTTGAATTGTCTGCCCAACTCCGTACGACAGAGGAAAAGTTGAGGCAGGTTACTGAAGAAAAATCCTCCGCTCTCGACGACATGCAAGAAAAGATAGACCAAGAAGCCGAGAGAGGAAGGAAAGATGTCGCCCTCCTCCATTCCTTAGCTCAAGAAAGAAACAGGTTATCTGCTGCCCTGGATGAATAGCGCGCTCATCTTAGTCAGATAAAGGCCTCCAACGTTGCTGCCATGGGGGCCTTTGAGGAGGGGAAGGATAGGTTTGTTGCTGATGTTGATGCTCTGGGTGCGAGGGTAAAGGAGGATGTAAGCTATCTCAGCTGCCAATTGAAGAGGCTGAGCATCGAGCTTGATGAGGAGTTGTACCCTCGCTTAATGAAGGAGATAGCCGAGAAGCGGTGTTTAGTGCGCCATGGCCTGCGCCTAGCTGCAATGGTTGCACTGGAAGACCCCACCTTGCGAGCCACATTCTCCCAGTCCGTCATAGCCGCCATCAATGAGGGTACTTCAAGAGGCTTGGCGACTGCACACAAGGAGAAGCTACTGAATCGAGAACTATCAGAGGTGCCCTTCTACGATCCGAAGGCCGACGCCAAACTCACTGCAGCTATGAAAGAAATGAGTTTATGTCCACTGCCTTCTTTTGGTTTGGAGGATAAGGAGCATGAAGTGCCTATTGAAGTGGTAATGGAGGGTCTCACCTTGGCGCGCCATAAGGCAGAGGGCGTAGAATCATTGGCAGATGCTCACCTAAAGCCATCTATGGAGCAGTTGACTGTGCCCGTATTCGCGCATCCCAAGGATTTTCTTGATCCCTTCAAGATTGTGAAGGAAGTACCATTATATGAGGTCCTTGCAGCGCATGAGAGTCGTGCAGCTGCCAAGAAAACCCTTCTAAACATAAAAGCAGCGCATTCTGTTGGTGCGACCAACCTTGCTCCTACCATCCCTGTGTTTCCATTTCCATTGCTGTAGAGGGATTCACGCCTACTGGACCGGATGGAAAAAAGCCTTAAGGATCATCGCGCTACTGCTTATTGCCCTCCTTTGCTGAAACTGAAGAGATCCTCCTCCGAGACACATCTGCTCTCCAATCATCTTAGAGATTTGTAAACACATTTTCGTGCTTTGTATTTTCAAATGTTTGCTTCATAATAAACACTACCCTTCTCTTGTTATAGAATGTATATTTTAACGTTTATAGAGCAATTTCGCATAATAAGCCAATGTAAACATATAAATAGTCCATATGGGTTTGAGAAGCTCATTACGTGCGGTATACCGCTACTACCATAAGGACGGTCAGGTGAGGCTGACCCATTGTTAGGTGTGCACAAGTGTGTCTTAACAGTCTCAGAGTTTACTGGCTGCATAACTTGCTATGACGTCATTAATAGCAAGAGGCCTAACAAGGATACACGATCCATGGGCGAACGGGGTGCATCCCACTTACTCGACGAGTCTAATTAGTAGGATAGGCTCATTCCTCTTTTTCCTACTTGAAACGTTGTACACGCGTGGGCCAATAGGAAATATATAATAAGAAAAAAGTATGTATAACATAAAAAGAGAGTTATGAGAATGCGTCGTGGAACTAGCTAGGGACCATGAGTGTTTTATTAATACTTGCAAGTTTTTTGAACACAAATAATAAAAAGAAAAAACAATACATTCACTTGGGAAGTTTTGTCTTTAAAGGTAGCACTTCTTTAGATGGCATATGTTCCAAGGTCTTTGTAGGTCACGACCATCCATGTCGTGCAGCCGGTACGCACCATTTCCCAGTGCGTTTGTCACTATGTAGGGTCCTTCCCATTTTGGTCCAAGCTTCCCTGTATTCTCAGCACGACTTGCCGCGTTTGAGCGATACAGAAAATCACCTGGTCTGAATGAGGTCTTGCGTACCCTAGAATCATAGTAACATTTCATCTTTGCTTTTGACTTAGCTTCTCGGATTGCTGCTAACTCTCGTCGTTCCTCGATTATGTCTAGGTTTAATCGCAGCTCATCATCGTTAGTAATCATGTCTACCTCTGCTGTGCGGAGTGTTTGCAGTCCTATCTCAGCTGGAATGACTGCTTTTGTCCCGTATGTAAGGGCGAAGGGGGTATCACCTGTGGCCGTCTTGATCATCGTGCGATGTGCCCACAAAACGTGCGGCAACTCATTGACCCACTTTTTATTATGTTCCCCCAACCGTACTTTTATGCCATCCCCCAAACTCCTGTTTTCTCTCTTCACAAGTCCATTCGTTTGTGGGTGGGCAACCGATGCGAAACGTTGATGTATCCCATTCTTCGCGCACCAATCCTTGAATGGATTCTCTGCGAACTGCTTTCTATTATCCGAGATTATTTCACCAGGTAGCCCGAAACGGCATACTATGTTGTCCCATACGAACCTTTTCACCTGATTCCCAGTTATCGTTGCGACTGCCTTTGCCTCAATCCACCTTGTGAAGTAATCCATCGCGACTATGAGGAACTTAACTACTCCCGCAGCTACAGGGAAGGGCCCCGTTATATCGGTTCCCCATTTTAAGAATGGCCAAGGGAGGTAATTGGCATGAGCTCCTCCTGAGGCTGCCTCGGTACTGGCCTGTGTACTTGGCAGTCATTGCATTTGTTAATGAGTGTTCGCGCGTCTATATGCATGGTTGGCCAGTAGTACCCGCTGCACAATGCTGTCGCCACCACGGACCTTGGTCCTGCATGCATTCCGCATGATCCCTCATGGATTTCACTAATGATATACTGCGCCTGTCGTGGTCCTACACATCTTAACCATGGTTGGAGAAATGACCGCTTGTAAAGGACCCCATCTTTGACTTCGAATTACCTCGAACGTCTTCGCACTCGCCGTGACTCATTTTCATCATGCGGGTGTGAGTCATTCGTTAAATAATCTATAATCGGTGTCATCCATGTAGGGCCTTCTTCCTCTACGACCGACACAACCTCTTGATCTTTGATTGACTTGTCCTTCAGGATTTCCACTAGGACTTGCTTCGATAGGTGCGCAAAACTGGTGGAAGATATTTTACTAAGTACGTCTGCTTTCTTGTTCTCCCCCCTGGGTACTTGGCGTATCTGGAATCTATGGAATCCTTCAATCAATGCTTTGGCTTTTTGTAAGTACTGCACCATATTGTCCTCTTTTGCTTCATAATCACCAAGTATATGGTTTGCTACAAGCCGAGAATCTACATTTGCTTCGAGATTGCGCACGCCTATTCTCGCTGCGATTCTTAGCCCTGCTATCAGCGCTTCATACTATGCTTCATTATTTATGGTTGTGAATTCAAATCGTAATGCATATGTGAATTCCATTCCTTCTAGATTGGTGAGTATGAGTGATGAGACTGTTTTTATACATAGTCTCATCGTCCAAAAAAGGCTTAAATGCATTAAATATCATGAAAATACCCAAATATATGCTTGTGTTTGTTTCTTGTGTTTGTTTCTTGTGTATTTTAGGTACGGATATTGAGAAAATGACAAAAGATCACAAGAATCATGCAAAAACGAACACGGGAAACGAAGCCGCACATTAAACCAAGCCCTAATGAAGAATTTTCCAAGAAAACCATTGAAGATTTGAAGATTTATGAAGAAGGGTCCTCCAGTATTGAAGAAATGACACTTTATACCCTTGTATCCTCATAATTACAAGTTTGGTCCCTAAAGTTTGTCAATATTGCAAAAAAGGCCCTCCACTTTGAAGAATTGGCAATTTTAGTCCCTCAACAAAACTAAAATGTCTATATATCCTTCTCAAATTCAAACATACCATGAAGAACTCCAAGTTACAAGAAATACAAATTTGGTCCTTTGAAAATGTCAAAATTACCAAAAGGACCCTTAACTTTGAAGACTTGGCAAGAATGGTCCCTAAAAAATGAAGACTTGTCATTTTCAGTCCTCTAAAATGTCAATCATACAATTCAAGACCATAATCCTTGAAGAAAATACCAAGTCAGTCCTTCAAGAATCAAGAAATGGCAAGAATTACCCCTGAAAATACTTTGGAAAAGTATTTGGGGCAAAAGTGTGAAAAAGAAAACTTGAAATACAAAGGATTCGTATTTTTGGCTGTTTATTTACAAAATGAAAGAAAGTGGAAAGAAAAGGGGTTAAACATGGCAGACAAACAAAGATACCTGGACCACTTGGGGCTTGACACGTGCCCCATTAACTCTCCTCCACCAACCAGCTTCACCCATTGCTCCACATCAGCAATCCACCCACACCCGTTTTTAACTAACTTAATTAGTTAATTAAATTACGCGGTTAACACATTTTTGAAATCCTAAACAGGTTAAACACCTCAACTATTCACCAAGAACACGATTTGGGGTTTTGTTAATTACAAAAAATTAAACCCCAAGATTGTGCAGATTACTGATTAAGGTGACCTTAATCACATCCCAACTCTCAAAAGGTCTGCCACATCACCACCCAGCTCACAAGATTCCCTTGTTTTTCACCTTTGGACAAGAAGACAAGAATGAGCCAGTGATCCAACCATCCTCATTCCAGCTTACATTTTAAGCTTGATATACACCCTTTGATCAACTTTTCACCTTGCCAACTCATGCTACAAGCCAAATTCAGTCACATGGTCTTCAAAGTTCAAAACCCTACAAGGGGCATTTCTGGGACTTCACAACAATTAGGGTTACGGTTTTTAGCTCTTACCTAGTTCATTGTATCCTATATAAGGCATAGGACTCATTTCATTTCAGTTTGCTCTTGAATTTTCCTTGGTTCACAAATCTGTAAATATCATATTTGTATTAATGAAATGTGTTTGAATTTGTTGAAGAAAGCTCAAGTGCCACTCTTAATATCTGTTTATTGTTGTTAATGTTTACTAGTTCTTGAATCTCAAACCTGTTTTCAAAAGGAGTGTGCAAAAGTTTGCACATTTTCCATTTTTCTTGATATTTTGCTAAGTCTAGTTCAAACCTTGGAAATATTGGGCTATAAGGCTGATCATAGCATCCTGATATTGAGTTATCAAGGTGTGGTGAAGCTTATAACTTGGGGATAATCAAGTGTGGGGAACTAAGGTTGCATTAATCAAGAATTTTCTCTTTTTCTGATTTTTATATTGTGCTCTTAACCTTGTTGAATCTTAGCATGCTTTGTTGTGGAAGCTTGTACTTGTTCTTTCTAGTACATAAGCTCAAAATTCATGGGTGTGGATGTACATCCATGAGGTTTGCATACTTAATCCCAAAATCTGTTAAAATCTTGATTTTTGGTGATATTTGTGTGTGACTTGTGTTCTTGCTTCTTTTGTGGCTTAATCTTGTTCTAATCTGTATATATCATCTATTGTTGTGTTGATTTGGGCTTGGGTAACCTTGGAATGCATTTTTGATTTGAAAATCTTGATTTGAAAAGTTAAAAGGGTGTTTGGGATTACCTGTCTTGAATCATAACTTGATATTGTGTTGTTAGAAGTTTGTGTTTGTGCTTATTATCTGTTATATACTTGATTGAGAGCTATTTGCTGCAAGTTTTGGGTTTAAACCCTTGAATCAAAGATTGTGCTATAACTACTTGAGTTTGACTGTTTTTGACCTAAAATTTTGGGAATACTTAGAGTATATGCATGTTTAGGGACATAAGCTGTTAAATCAAAGTTATTATAACATATGTGATAGATTTGGAGGTTTGAATTTGGCTTAATGGTCAATTGCATGAGTAAGTGTTCTTAACTACATGTTTAGTGTTCGTCAGTAACTTTAAGTGATTGAATCTTGCTTAATTCTTTGAATCCGTGCATGAAACCTGTTTAGACTTGCTTATTTATGTTTATTATTGCTTGTGTATGCATTTGGTTAAGTTTGGCTGGCTGAATTGTGCTATAAGTGCTTATTGAACCTCAACTGCTTATTTGTTCATGTCTGTGCCAGATCTGGTGATGTTTTGATTAAACTGTACTAATTGGTTGTTGTTGATTGTGATTTCTTGATTGTTATTGACTCCTCTTGATCCACTGATCATTTGGGTGCCTTTGTGTAACTTGAATCTCCAAAAAAGTCACTAAAGACAAAAAAGTCAAGAAGTCAAGCAATGGAAAAAGTTTCCACTGCTCAATACCCAAAACTAGCCCTTGCTAGTGCAGTTTTTCAGTTAGCTTATCAATAAGCCATTTTGGCTTATCCAGACCTGCAACAACTTATTTTTTGTGATCAATCTTCCTTATTTGACCCATTTGTTTGAACTAGAGCTTATTAGACTTTGACTTCGACTTTTTGCTAGAAAACCAACTCATTTGACTTTTTCATAAGTGCTTATTTTCTTATTTCAGCTTATTGAGTGAACTTATTTGAATTTTTTTTTGATTAAGCTTAGTTAAGTCATTTAAAAGCTTTTGCAATTTGAATCAGCTCTTGGGATAGCCTAGAACTAAAAAACGACTATTTTGTCGTTTTCTATAGATTGCTTTTTGCATTTTCAGGCTTATTCCTTTGGCTTATTTCCAATTTCTTTTTACAAAAGTCTTAAGCAACTCAAAAGAAGCTTGTGTGTCTAATTTGAGCTTATGGCATCAACTTATAGCTTAATGGGCCAAAAAGCCCATTAAGAATAAGCTGTTTGGTATTAGTCAGCTTATTTCACATTTTCAACTTTTGCGCCTTTGAAAAGTTGTGTTTAAAATCAAATTTTGAGTCAGATAGGAGTTTTTGGGCTAAATTGGACAACATTTTTCTTATTGGGCCTATTTGAGCCCATTAAGGGGTCTGTTTTGACTTTTAGCCCATTTCTAAGCCCATTAGGGGTATTCTGTAATTTCAACTTCATTTTCTGTTTATTTAGGTTAAATTAAGCTAGTTTGCAAGTTTTTAGAATTTTTTATAAATTTTGGATTTTAATATTATTTTAATATTATTTTATTTTTAAAAATTAAAATTTAGATTTTTCAAGTTTTTATTTTTTTAGGTTAAACACATAAAGTTAGGAATTTTACAACTTTTAGAATATTTTTATTGTCCTTAGATTAATTTTTATAATTATTTTAAGTTTTAAGAGTTTTTAATTGTTTTTAAATAGTTTTAATTAATTTTAAAATTTTCAAAAATAGTTTTAAATTAAGTTATGTCTTTTTAGAGGTTTACAAAGTGATAAAACTCATTTTGGGCTTTTTGTTAATTAAATTGATTTTTAGGGCTTTAATTAGCATTAAAAATCATTATTTAATTAAATAAAAGGTTTGGGTGATTTTTGATTTATTGTAAACTCTAATTACATTATTTAGGATTTATTTCATTTTTTAGGAATTTTTAGGGTAAATTTTTAATTTTGGTGCTTTTACGGTTTTACGTGTACGACCTTTTCGTCTTAGTTTAATCCGTCATCGTAACCGTCATTCTCTTCTTATCCCCTTTCTATTTTCTTTCTCATAATCATATAATCACAAAGTTAATCATCTTTCTACACAACACACTAGCCTCCTTGGGAAACGAACTTTCACCATTGGTCATTAGTGCTTGGTTTTCCTAAATCGACACTTAATACTTTCCACTATTTTGCCTCCTTTTCCTAAAGGTGTGTAAAAAGGCTACATCAATGAGTCTCGCGCCTGATCCATCTGTGCAGGATGAGCCATCCGTGAACAAGATCCACGGGGCTTGGTCTTCCTCTTTCAGATCCAGCCCCTGAGCACCCTCTTCTGGCTTTTCAATGATAAAGTCCGCCAGGATTTATCCTTTCACGGCATTGCGTGGTCTTTAGGTAATATTGTGTTCCCCTAGTAGAACACTCAATTTTTGGAACCTGCCTGCGACATCTGGTTTTGAGATCACCTGTTTTATGGGTTGATCCGTTATCACCACTATCAGGTGTGTTTGGAAATATCTGCGCAACCTTTTTGCTGCGAATACTAGTGCGAGCACTAATTTCTCCATCGAGGTGTAATTTAGCTCCGAGCTCTGTACCGCTCTACTTCTAAAGTATACTGGCGTTTGCACATTGTCCCTGTCTGTCATTAGCACCGCGTTGATCGCTCCATGTGTTGCGGATAAATATATTATCAGCTCTTCCTTAGGTCGTGGTGTGACTAACATGGGGAGCGAAGCTAAATGCGCCTTTAATTCGTCGAAGGCCTTTTCTGCTTCCTTCGTCCAATTGAAGTCTCCTTTCTTAATGCACTTTTTAAGCGTTTTAAATAATAGGAGCGACTTCTCTGTTGACTTGGACAGGAACCTGTTCAGTCCTGCAAGCTTCCCATTCAGCGACTGCACTTCCTTTTTCGTCTTTGGGCTCTGGAGTTAAATAACCGCGTTTGTTTTTTCCGGACAGGGTTTAATTCCATTGGGGTCAATCATGTATCCTAGGAACATGCCTTCTGTCGCCCCAAAAGTGCACTTTTTTGGATTTAACTTCATGTTTATTCTTCTGAGGGTAGAGAACGTCTCTTCTATGTCCCAAATAAGCTCGCTCTCCGTATGACTCTTTATCACCAAGTCATCGACATACACCTCCAAATTTCGTCCTATTTGGCTTTCAAATGCCTTATCAACCAGTCGTTGATACGTGGACCCTGCGTTCTTTAGTCCAAACGGCATTTTTGTGTAACAGTACACACCCTGGCTGGTATGGAATGTTGTCTTTTCCTCATCTTCTTACGCCATTTGTATCTGATGGTATCCCTTGTATGCGTCCAGGAAGCATTTGAAGGGGTATCCGCAAAATGATTCCACATTCCAATCTATTTCCGGGTGTGGGTAGCAATCTTGGGGACAAGCTTTATTTATGTCTGTGAAATCAACGTACATGCGCCAGATGCCATCATGTTTATTTACCATTACCGGATTAGCGAGCCAGTCATGATAGTAAACTTCCCTCATGATTCCTGCGTCCACCAGCTTCTTTACCTCGTCGAGTATTAGTTTGTTGCGCTCTGGGGCTTGTCCTCTTTTCTTTTGCCTAACTGGAGGGTATCCTTCGCGGATCTGAAGCTTGTGTTCAGCTATCAACCTTGGCACCCCTGTCATATCCTTGGGCTCCCATGCGAAGACGTCCAGGTTATTCTTCAAAAGGCGACACATGTCTGTCTTTCATTTGTCAGATAATATCCCTCCGATCGTTATCTCCTGATCCGGGTACTGCGGATGTATTGCTACCTTCAAGTTTGGTGGTGAGTCCACCTTTGGTTCCATCGTGATCCTAGGCGGTTCTATGATCACGTTGCATTCTGGGGGTGTAACTGCCGTGTTGAATATCGTTACGACCCCTCCATCAACTGGGAATTTTATCATACCATGAGCCGTAGAAGGTACCGCTCGCATTGCTAGTATATCTGGTCGTCCTATGATCCCGTTATACTGTGATGGCGATCGTATGATCAAAAAAATTATTCGGACTTCCACCGAGTGCTCATTATCTCCCACTCTTACTGCTAACTCTAGCTGGCCTAAGGGCCATACTGCCTCTTCGTTGAATCCGATGAGCGGAGAGGTCACAGGCATCATTTGGCTCTTTATTTATGCGCTAAGCTTTAGAAAGCAGTGTTCGTACATTATTTCTGCCGATGAACCTCCATCCACATACATACGATATATGCTGTGCTGACCAATGCTTATTTATATCACTAGCGGGCCGTTTGCGACGTTCCTTGCATTGAGTGGGGGAAAAGAAATGTCTTTCCCCTTCGAGAATTTTTGGCTCACCCTCTGCCTTGTCCTTCATTGCCATGATTCTACCATGTAAATTTTTGCGCTGGCGATTGTTTGTCTATCATCCTTCGTGTTTTCCTTGACAAGGTGTTTTAGCTCGCCTTTCTTTACTCTATTCTCGATATATTTCTGCAGCTGAATACATTCATTTGTAGCATGCCCTCTCTCATTGTGGTATTCACAGTATCTATTATTGGCGCGCTTTTCGACCGGGGTAGTCATTGGCGTTGGCATTGTGAAACTTGCACCTTCTATCACTAGGATTTCCCTCGGGGTTAATTTAAGGGGGTAAACCTTGAGTTATAAGCTCGCCCCTGCCTTCTCCTTCCTACATAATCAAGGCCTAAAGATTTTCCTTGATTGTTGGGTCCTTCCATGGGCATGTGAGTAGATTTGTGATCATAAGTACCTCGTGTTATTTCTGAAGCAACCGATTCTCCTTGTATGAAAGACCTTACCCGCCTTAGCACTCCGTCGAAGGTTTCAGGCGTTCTTTCATTAAGCTTCTTTATTAATTCGCTATTCCGTATCCCCGCCATGAAGCAGGATACTTTCAAAATTTCTGGGCAGTCCTTTACTTGAAGACACTCCCTTTTGAAACGTTCCAGGAAGTCTTCCAAGTATTCTCCTTGGCGCTGCTTTACCCTGGCGGATAAAACACTCCTATCAAACCACGCCCGCGCCCTATGAGTGTAGAGTTAAACATATTACACCATACGGGCTCTGGCCATTGATCGATGCCCGCCTGAGATTCAAAGACTTTCAAGTGGTCTTCTGGGTCCGTCGTGCCATCATAAATTTTTACGTTCGATGGTGTAACACCCCATTTGATAAATGGAATGTCACGCGTAATTATGGCGTGTCATCAAAGCATGCAAGGTAATATGTAATAAAACATACATGACCATAGGGTAAACCGGAATCAAACATCGGTCCCACAAACATAAGCCCAAAACATAATAAAGTAAATGAATAAAAAGGAAGACTAAACAAGCATATATATGAAGGCAAGAGGAGAAGGAATCTAAGGTATCTCCCATCCTACGCGTGTCCTCCAAATGCTCCAGTCAGTCCTTGAATGACTGCCGTTTTGGGACATGGAAAGGAAAGTAACGGCTGAGCAAAACGCTCAGTGCACGGATATAGACATAGAATAAATGACTAAAACATAATAGAGACTTAATAGCAGCGGAAATGTATAAGTCCTGGAAAACCTGAAACATGTTCATAAAACTGGTTTTATAGTTTGAAAATCCTTATGTTTATCTTATGAAAACTGTTTAACATCTTTTACCATTAGCCAATATAGGTCATGAAAATCCACCGTGCATGAATACTTGGAGGGGTGACCTCATCATGCAAATTAGAGGGACTGCCTCTAATTTAATATACTGGTTCTGGGTAGGAGGGATCAGCTCCTTGTGAAGGATGCAAGGCACACACCACATTCACCATGAAATCCTGACTGAAACATGTAACTAGGATGCACCCATACGCCCCACATGATAAATATAATAATATGGCCAAAAGCTGAAGGGACGCCACGAGCAATCACTCCGCCGTGGTGAAGTCATAACATTGGTGCCTCCAATGTTATGGTTATGGTACCTCATAACTAGGTGAAACTGGTCATGCATGTATATGGCTTTAGGTATTCTAATTAAACATAAGCAATTCAAAAACATATAAAACAAATATTGGAAAACAGTTGGCTGCATACGGGGAATCCTAATAAGGAAAGAATGTCCATACTGAAAGGACGGGAACCCGTACCTTATGTCCAGTGAACGAAGAAGATGAACTGAGGAGAATCCTACTTCGG